>OY728147.1:953111885-958111885 GCA_963277665.1 Viscum album | reverse complement strand
ATTTAAGATGACATACTTTTTTATATTTTATGCTTTGATGGGGATATAATCCAAGAACGCCATTCATATTCTTTCTTTAGTGGTTTATGGTTTAATGGAATGATAATATGATACCTTTTTCTCTTTCATAGGAAATATGCTTTTGAATAAAGCTTATTTTCATGGGTTATGCTTTGATTAAATGATTATGCGACCTATCTCTTATCCATAGTTAATGATATGTTGAAATGTTTGTGATGCCCATTTCATTTCATGGGTTATGATATGATTGTTTTATGATCATGTGGAATGTGTATGTATGATTTCATTACGAGATGGTTGGGACATATATCTCCCTCTAATTTATTAGTTAATGATAAATTTTTTGTGATCTCAAGAGGGTATATAGGAGGGTATCCCAATCCTAAAACAAGAGGCCATCTTAATCCCAAAATAAGAGGGTACACAAGAGGGAATCCCAAGCCTAAAATGATAGGGCGTATTAAGCCCAAAAAAAGGGTATACATAAGGGAATCCCATGCCCAAAAAAATAGGGAATATTAAGTCCAAAACAATAGTGTATGTAGGAGTTCTTTCCAATACCGAAACAAAAGGGTACGTGGGAGGAATTCCAAGCCTAAAACAAGAGGGTACATGGGAGGGCATACCAAGCTTGAAAAAAAAGCTACATGGGTTGTATCCCAAGGCTAGAAATAATAGGGTACATAGGTTTTTATCCAAATCTTGAAGTATGTACAAGGGTGATTAATCCAAGACCAACATGTTATAAAGATTTTGGTCAGTAACCTTGACATAAGATTTTCTATGTTTATGTATTCTCCAAAAATTCCATATCTTATTCCTATGTTATGTTTTAATAGATTATGATTTTATTTCCTTTATGATTCATGCCTTATTAACTACCAATATTTATTCCATGAGTTATGTATATAATATTTGATGTGTAAGTTATGATCTTCAAATGTTATTCTCATGTTCTCATACTCTTATAGTCATGGGTGATTACACTCTCCTGAGCGATAAGGACAATTATGTTCTCCTTGATTGATTACAAAACTACAGTGTTGGACATAGAATTTCACATCATTGGATACTCATTGATGATTATGCTCTCCAAAGTGGTATGTATAATTTTTCTCTCCCTAATTAAATTCCATGAGTGTTGGGAATGAAGTCTGACTGATGATCTCTCATTAGATTTCACCTAAGGGTTTGGCCCTTAGGGTTAATCTGAGTCGCAATGTCGTGACCGCCTATGGACTAGGACCTAGGGCTTAGAAATCGGAAAATATCTACATGGAATGAGTGACATGGATCTAAACTATATTCCATTTATATTATTTCTAGATATAATTCACTTGAATCCTTTATTATTGTGATTGGAGGTGAGTACAAGTGAATCTAGGGTTAAAATGATTATCCCCCTATGGTGACATAGATTGGTTGGAGGCATTTCTATAACTGGCCAAAGTTGGTATTGTCGATTAGGATTACAGGCTTTGATATTTAATTATTTAAATATGTCTTGATTCATATGACATAAATCCCACTGCCCTTGTACAGGATGTCCAGTCAATCGAGATTACAGACCTCAATATTGACTATTGTTGTTTTATGTTTCTTATTTCACCTTAATCATTTATATACTCTCACACACACACAAAAAAACACACACGTAGATATATATATATATATATATATATATATATATATATATGGGAATATATATGTGTGTGTGTGTGGATATAAATTATGTCACATTCCCAGTCGACTGGGATTACAGACCCATGTTTTGACTATGGTTCACTTTATGTTATTTGATTTATATTTGTAGTTGTGTCTTGGATAGACTGAGAATATGGAATGAGCATGCACTTATGATATTAGATTTATAGGCTCATTATTGCGGTGGCCTATGGATAATATATTCTCACCATTTTATGTGATCCTTAGTGTGTGTAAAAACCTTATGTATGGTTTTCTGATTGAGCACATATTCATGGTAGATATGGTTGAAGCCTAGAGTTTTATGATTGAGAGTATCCACTCATATGGATTATTATGATCAAGCTAATGCGGTTCGAAAGTTTCATGGAGACCAAGTATGTGGTTTGGTTATAATTTAGTATTATATCCCTGTATTTGTTTCCTTTATGTACTATTATATGTATAGTCGGCCCAGTGGGTGACCAGTGTTATATGTATTAAAAGGATACTTGGGATTTTATTAAATTTCATTTATTATTACAACATAATTTTATTTCAGTTTCTTTAATTATTTTTCACTCTGTTTATTTACACCTAGGATTATATCTATTTATTTTTATTGTTGATTACTCTAACATGATGTAATAGTCTCTCCATAGACACACCCTATGCCCTCTCTTCTTATCAGCAGCCTATCGATTAGGTAGAGTCATTATTGAGGCCTCTTAGTGAACTGGCATAGATCACCATTTTAGTATAATCTAGATTGGGATATTGCAAGATTTTTATGGTAAAAAGGGTTTTCAATCAAAATAATCCCTCAATCATTTTAAAAATAAGTTCCTCAATTATCTATGGTTTTAACTAGAATTCATGGTAAATTATAGTAATTTAATTATAATTTGGTTCTCTCAAAAAATATTAGGGAATTTTAAGGAATATTTAATAATGGTTTAGAAACCACATTAGTAAGTGATTTCAATATTAGAAAGTTTTCCAAATAATTGGATTAAAAAAATAGTGGTCTTTTTATAAATTACAAAAACTTTGAATTTTAAAATAATTTATTTTTAATACTAATATATGTTTAGTTTCCTATTTTAAATCAATTTTCCCAAATGGAATAATTTCCAAACATATAAAGGCATTCAATTTTTAGCTCACCCATTTTTAAAGACTCACAAAAAGAAAAAAACACCTAAAAATGAAAAAAAACCAAAAAATTTGAAGTCAAAATTTCAAATCCTAAAAAATAAAAATATTTTCCCTCCCCCACACTTGAATGATTCAATTTCCTCAATTAATTATACCATTAATGGAATTTGAATCAAATTTTATATAAGGATGGTTATTAAAAATCATAAACAAAGGTACAACCTAGGGGTTTTACTATTAGATGGGTGGGATGAGTGTGATATCCTCCATAGGTGTTTATGGTATATTTTCATGATATTTATTTAGCCTATATCCATTTATTGTTAATGGTTTCTTTTCCCATTTTAAAATAATATTCATGGAAGAAAATGGATGCACATTTTTTATGGTAAATGGGTTTTCCCATCTAGAATAAATTTTACTAATCATCGGTTTGAGTCTCAAGTTATATAGCAACACTAGGTATCCTTGGTGAAATTTTATTTGTTGAAACATATTTTCATGTGACACACTTATTATCTCCTTATAAATTTTAAAATTTTAAAATTCTTATCTCCAAATTTATTCCAGTTCCTTAATCGAAATTATCATTTATTGTCTAGGTTTTTTTGGATATATATTTACCTCCTTGAATTCCTAATATGACTTATTATCCAACTCCATAGGTAAATAATAGATTTTAAAATTAATCAATTATTGTGGGTTATTTCTAATTAGGGATTTATAGTCACTTTTTTAATCCCACAAGGTGTATTCTAATATTTGGAAACAATATTTACTATTTATATTGAGATTCCATTCCATGATTCCTCTAATTTACCTATTGGAAACTTCATATTTTTCCTCGGTCATTGGATGGTATGGGGTTGATGTTTTATGTCCAATCCATACATCCTTATTCAATATTTTATTCACCTATATAAAAAGTGGGCTCCTTGGTCCCTGTTGATTTATCTTAGGCTTCAAAAAATGTAAAATATATTAGTCTTGAAAAAAGAACAAACATTTTAATAATCATTTTTTGTGATAATAACTTCCATTAATTTTGTGACAGAGTCAAAAAATAATAAAATGTATTAATATCCAAATAACATGGGAAAAGTTCACATAAAATATATTCCCTATAATTAAAATATTTCTTGAAAGTATCATTATTCATTGAGGAATTTCATGTCTCTCTGATATGTTTCCAATGAATTGACATTTCTTACATTTCTTTAAAAAAATCATATGAATCCTTATACAGTGTTAGACAGTATATTTTAGAATCTAATACATTCCTAAAAATTCTTTGAGGTCCAATGTTCCTCCATAAGATATTGTATGGAAAAAATATAGTATAGATTGAACTTAAATTTAATAAAATCATCACCAAATAATTTTATTATTGTGAGTATTCAAATATATAGATCGTCCCAACCATAAAACATCGATTTAGATATGATTATAAAAACATGTTGTGGCTTTATATGTGATGGTATATGAAAAGTTATTAAAAATTTACCATGCTAACATATCAAGCTACCACTTATTTAATCATATGATTTTTATCTCCTAAAACGATATCCTTAAAGTTATATTTGTTTAATAATGATACTTATACTGTGTGCCGAAGCCTTATCAAGTGATATTATACTTTATTTTCAACTCTATTTTATATTTTATCTCTAAATTAAACTCATATTATATTAGCATCTGTCATACTAGTCTTAGACTTATTTCTAACTCCTTCATTTGGTACCTAAGTTTTGTATGGTCAAATAAAATAGTCACCATATTACCAAGAATATATTATCAGAACTTATCCAAATAAAAAACTATTAAAACCCCCTTTTAATGTTTGTATAATGGTTTTGAGATGTATCTAGTGTTATGTAATAATTTTCAACACTGTAGTGTTTTTCCTTCAATTATCTAAGAAAAAATTTCAATGGTATTTTTTAACATATCAAATAATATTTTAAATGGGTTCTCCTTAATATGTGGTTGTATAATTGGTGGTGTGGTCAGTTTACACGTAAGATCATCAAAATATTGTCTATAATGTTCAATAAAAGTAAACTATAAACATTTTAAAATAATTTTTTAAAGTGGTAAAGAAATTGTTCTAAAATCATTTTTTAATCTTCCATAAAATCCCATGTATCATAAAAAGAATCTAACATTTACCATATGAGTTGGATAAGGTGATTCATTGATAACTTCAATATTATATTTATCAACCACAATCTCATTTTATGCTATTATATTTACAATAACAATTATTCTCTCAACCATGATGTCAATATTTTAAAAATTTATGATAACATTATTTTCGATAAAATTCTCATGACCATTTATATATCTTCCAAATAGAGATCAAATGAATTTCCAAACATATTGAAATTATAAAGAAAAACATTAAGAAAGAACTCAATTAGATCATAGAAAATGATTATTATACATCTTTGAAATAAATTTGGTGAATTTAATTATCAAAATAGAATTATCCTATAAGTAAAGGTATTATAAGGTCAGGGTAGGGTTATATGTTTTTATTCCTATGGTGCGATATAAACTTGGAAATATCATGAAAATCCATCAAAAATAAATATTGGTTTTTTCTGGAAAAAAATCATGAATTTGGTCAAAAATGATATGGTAAAGTTGTATTTATTATGACTTGATTCAGTTTCCTATATTCAATACAAACACTACATCTTTTTTGGAATCTCGTAAGAATTGATTCATTTTTTTCATTCTTAAAAATTGTTAGTCCATGTTTTTTGGGAACTATATGAATTGGTTAAACCCATTATGAATCTGAAATTGGGTAAATTATTTCTTCTTCTAATAACTTTTTAATTTCATTTTTGAATACATCTATCATTTTTAGGTTAAGTGTCCTTGAAAGTTTCCTAATAGTTTTACCTCACTTTCCGGCATATTTTTTGCATGAAGATTTTAGAACATTTCACATGAATGTTTCCTAAATTATATCCTATAAAACTCACATTTTCTCTCAAAATATTCATAATCTTTTATTATTTATTTGAATACAAATTTTTATAAATAATTATCAAAATCTTTTCTTTATCAATTAAAAAACATACTTTATATATGAAGGAAAGTGTTTCAATTCAAAATTTGGGGATGGATTAAATATGAAATCATATTTTGTTTACCTACCTCTAAACCCTAAACTTCATATATAAAAGATAAATTAAAAACTCCTTCATTATTTAATAAAAAATAAATGGCATCAAATAAATCAGAATTATTCACATCCTCATATGGTTTTATAGGGTTTTTAGATTTATCCAAATTATTTCCCATAGAATTTTAAAAACATAATTGGTTACCCAAACTCAAAATTTCATCAAGAAACTAGTTTTTCCACATTGATTAGATACATCAGAATGTGATAGTGTAAAACAAGAGTACTCTTCTTATGGATATTTTATAGAAACAATAATATTAAAGTAAAAAATTTTCTCACTAAAATCCATTTTTATAGTTCCACCATAGACATTTATGATTATCATTACTATTTTTAGAATATTATTCAAAAAATAATGGGTGACAGAGTTGATGACCTATATTATTCCATGATAAGTGCATAAAAATTTTCGAGGAAGATAAAATTATATACTCTAAATAGAACATATTCAAGAACCCCAATAGAAAATTTTATGGATTTATTAGTTAAATGGATAACCATGCTTATTGTTTTGAGATATACCATATTTAAAGAATAAAATAAAAATGTGGCAGGACAATAACAGAATCTCCAAGATAAAATAATTCATCAGAAAAATACATGAATCAAATTATACAAGTAATAGAAAATGTATATACATATTGAAATTTAATTGGAATTTGTGGTGTGATCAAGGATGATGCAATTATCTCTATATTTACTATCTCATTTCCTTGACATCTCCCTTTTTGGTGTGTAGTTATTTAAAGAACATAGCATTTTTTGGAATATTTTTTAGGGACTTATGAAGTGTTATATTGATTTCAACCTTTTAAAAGGTTTCTAAAATTTATATTTAGATTGATTCCTCATAAATATTCTTTGATTGGACAATTATTGAGGAAAATAGTAGTATAAGTGTAACGTCCCAACCCCAGAATCCCGGAGTTGGTATATTATTTTAATACATTGGCATGATTACAATGAATCAAGTCCCAAAACACTGATCGGTTTTGCAGTCTTGGAAAATAGATTACATACATGAACATTACATTACATATTAGAAAATAAAACAGAACATAAATGATCCTCTGAGAACACCATTAATCCCCATGCTTAACCCTTCTTATCAATCATAATACACTTCTTGGAATCTTGATAAAATAAAACATAGAAAGGGGTGAGCTCAGATACTTAGTAAGGATAACAACATAGTGGAAACTTTCGTAAATAAAAATAATCATTTAATGAAATGTATAATACTAAAACAAAAGCCTTTTAAAATAGAACTTCAGCATAATATAGAAAATATAAAATCAAATAATTACATTTTCTTATTCACATGGATAATCTACTAGTCGAATAATCACATGCAATATCAATAGGCACTTTCATAATGATGGAATGCATAATATCAGACCTCATAACCACAAAGTCAAGGCCTTAGGCCAAGACTACAAATAATATTTTGTCAAGGCCTTGTTCCAAGACACTAGTTTGTCTCATGAGACCTACCAATGCATCAAGAAGCTATAGTAGGCTCCACCTGTCACTTACTAAGTCCAATTCATTCCTCATATGAAAAGGTTTAAGCATAAAATAAACATTCTTATTAAAAATTGTATAAAAATGTCAATAATTTATCCATAAACCATGAATGGTATAAAAATAGCATATCCACATTCAAACATATCACAAATCCTTAAATACAATGTGGAATATTTGTATCGTAATAAATCAACTTAAAACAAGTTTAAAATCCATCAATGGATGTTGACATGGATGAAAATTATTTGTAAAACTCTTTGATAGAAATATTCATTTTTCATGAAAACATTTAAAATCTAACAAATTAGAAAGGAATACATTTAAATAAATTTTTTAATCAAAGTGTCCCATACCACTTGGAAACTTTTGAATGGAATTAAAATTTTAAAAACATTCATGTCAATATAAATAAATACTTAAAAACCATTTTAAAAACATGGACATTAATGACAATGATTTTGAAGAATAAATATTTAAACCATTTAAAATGATGATATATTTAAATATTCCCTTCCATAAAACCTTAAAATATTCCTTTTGAAAATATTTTTATGAAACAAGGATGTGGATGATAAAGAGGTCCCAGTAGATACTCACATAAAAACAACCTTAGATAATGAAGAGATTGTAGAATTAACCCTTACCTTGTACTTTTCCTTAGTAGATGGTATGTTAACCACATGTATAATAGTTAAAACATTGTTATTAAGTTATACAAGAACTATATACAAAAATATGATATCATATATGATCTTATAATATTTCTTTGTTAATAATATTTTAGTAGTATCATCATTTCGGGTGTTAATTGATTCGTTTTCCTTTATATGCTTGGTTATGTAAGCAATTTTTGTTATGGATAGGATGTATTTGATTCATATAAAGAATTAAATTATGTTTATAAAAATTATTTTTAATCATAAAATGAAAATTATTCTTGAATGATTACGATGGGGAATGAATCTCATCATGTTCGTGGTGACGGTAATCCGTACGTACGCACGAGAGACAATATCATTATATTGATGGATAAATCTTATGTAATTGGATGGTATATCATATATAAATAATCATTAATATGTTATATTTATTATTTAAATCATTTATACTCATTATTATACCCATACAAATAATTAAGTGTTTGAATAAAAAACAACACCACGATGTGGAGACGGTAAGTCGTACGTACGCACGTATGGTGAATTTGTCATTTATAGGATGGATAGAATAATGAATATGGTTTTAAAATTTTTATAATAACATCACAGTATATAGAAGATATTGGATTTATTATTTTAGAGTGGAAACAACAAAGAAAAAGGAAGTGGAAGAAGAAAATAACTTGAAAGAGGTGATGAAATATTTACCTCTTCTTCAGGTTCTTCCTTTTGATTTGATAAAAAGGGCTCCTTGGGTTAGATTAGTGACCAAAATAAGGCCTCTAAGATTAAGGTAGTAATGTCGGTAGAATATTTGGGTAGGGTTTGGCCAAGCCAAAATCCTTTGGAGGTGTGAAATTAAGATAAGGGGAAGTTCACTTTTATAAGAGAGGTGAGGGTCACTTTAGGAAAAGCTTGAAATATTATTTTATAATAAAATCAATTTCGGTTTATAATGGCTCCAAAAAGAATTATTTAAAGAATAATGTGGGTATGGGTCTAAAAAGTCTCAACCAATTGGTTTTAGATAGGTTTAGGTCATTAAATTAACCCTATCTTTTAGATTGAACTCTTAGTTAAATAGTTTGACATTACCATGTCTCTTTGTATTTTCTTATTATATGTTTAATAAAATTACTATAACAATCCAAGAGCACCCCATGTGTTTAATTATTAATATAAATGGCCTTATATATTTTATTTGGAAGAACCTTATATTTTTAGGAATATTATATCAATTAATATTATAATATTTGTTTTAAAAACTCAATTATGTCAATTTTGAGACTTTTTAGTATTTGATTTTTTTGAAAGCCATAAAAACCTTATCACTTCGAATAAAAAATTTTTAACCTACCATAACATGTAATATTAACCTAAAAAATTAGTTTAATTCATAAAAGGTCTAAAATTACATTTATTTGGATATTTATAATATCAACTATTTTAATCTTTCATTAATAAGGTAATTACTGCATCATCATTATGTCATAAATAAATTAAATTATTTAAAGTATAAAAATTATAAATAAAATACCATAATGTAGTAAATTTTTTTATATTTATAATGAATATTTATAGTCAAATTTGTCTTATTTATAACTCTATATTACAAAAATTAGTTATTAAACTTTGAATTTAACTCTTTTAACTCTTCTTTAAATAAAATAGTAATAAATGTTCTAATCTAATCCAAGTGGAACAAAGAGGATCATATTTTATTTCTAAGGTTTTTTTTGGTCTAATTATACTTATCCAATAGAATTAGGACATGTGTTAGGGAAATTATGATATCATTTTTACCCTTAATTACCATATTTACTTTTAACCGTGGTAAATAAAAGTCAAAAATTACTATTCACCAAAAATTATTTTCATCTTATTGAACAAAATTTTACTAAATGATATTAACCGTGTCTTTCTGATTTTTGATATTCAACTCACAGAAGCGGTAAAATTATGTTTTATGCAAATTTACAAATGCTCCTAGGAGGTGGTTAAAAGACGGTAAAAGTTTGATAAAATTTTATATATCTAAAATTATTATAAAATGACTCCAAAGAATTATGTTGAAAATATATAGGTATTATGTATCTATTTTTACCTAAAATAAATTAAAATAAAATAACTAATTATTTAAATAAAAATTCAGTTTTAAATAATACGGCAGTGTTTTTCACTATTCATCAAAAATTGAGAGTTTTCAGAAAAATACAAGAAAATTACCCTAAGGTAATTTTGATAATATTAAATCAAAAATGAAGTATATTTACCAAATTCTAAACATAGAAGTTGAATTTATTAATTTAAAATTAAACCCGTTGTCAAAACCAAAAAGCGTCTTTTTAAAAAGTAAAAACTATCAAAAGATTTAATGTGTTTATGTCAAATTTAAATGTAAAATTACTTATAATTAACTAAATTGTATTAAATGATAAAAATATAATCTAATTATACTTCCAAACCATTAAAATTCCTAATTTATCACTATAAATTGTTTTGATTAAAAATTTGTTTTCAATTAAAACATAGTATTTTTCACTATTCATTAGAATATGAAAGTTATCAGAAAAGTACCAAAAATTTATCCAAACTAAATTTTTATATCCCGCTTCTAAAAAATAATATAATTTTATTAAATTGAATATATAAAGGTGTCAAATATTGGTTTCAAAAAAGGTTAACCATTAAAAGACGGTAAAATTTCTTTTTTTGAAAAATACTTATTTTATTTGAAAAAATGAATCTGTTCTTATATTATGTCTAAGAAACATATAATATGGATGTTAAAATTATATAGAGTATATAAGATTCAAAATGCAGTTAATACTATTCATAACTACTTTTTGAACGGTTATTTTAGTAAGTTGTGGTGCGCTCAAACTCAGTGTTGCGTGTAGTGCAAGCTATTGAATTACATTAGTGAGATAACGTACTATGAAATTCTGGGGTGTTACATTCTCCCATCCTTCAATAAATTTCATCCTCAAAATTTTAAATTTTTCTTCAAAAATAAAAGGTTAAAAATAGAAAAATACCTTTGTGGAAAACACACATCATAAATTGGGTTAATAAAATTTTGTCTTAATAAGAGGGAAAGGGAAATGAAAATGTCACCACCAAATTATGATCTCGATTTTGAGAACATTGGTGGAAATTAAAGAAACATATTTGTTGAAAAAACTTAAATATTTATAGGGAGTGATTAAGGTCATAAATCACAAACAAGTGTAAAATTGAGGGCCTCAAATCCATCGATCTATGATGATTTAAAATATCATCAGTTTAACAAAACATAAGGTATTAGGATAACACAGTTTTATTTTTAACATCTCTTCCCTAAAGTTTAATAATTAATTTGTTCATAGAATAATAGGGATATATATATATATACTTGACAATTAGAGTTTTATCCTTCAACTAATTCATACCACAAACTCATTTTTCACTTAAAAATACAAAGGGTTAAAAATGAATTTATATTCATTTGTCAAACTATTTAATAAAAACTAAATTATAAAAAATAGGACTTCATGTAGGCTAGTGGTAGGTGATGAACCCTTTTTTCCCTTCGGTTTCGGCTTCATGTCTCGCGACCTTGCCGGACGTGACGAGTTTTCGCCTGACCTCCAGGTTGTCCTTTTTATGACAATCCAAAAATAATCTCAAGAAATGATTTAACCTTAACAATAATATCCAATGTAAAACTTAATTGATTCCAACATTTAGACTTATCCAAAATACTTCTGTCCAAACTCACAATCCAAAATTTATATGGAAGGTTAACACAATGAAGATCAGTTTTGTGACGTAAAAACATGTGAATAACTTCATCATGTATTCTTTTAAAACACGATAACACCCTGAATTATCATATAATCATATTGATTACATTCATGCTCCCTTACTTGTAACACCCCGAGCTTCCACGATACGCCTCTCTTTCAATAATGCAGTAGCTTGCATTGTATGCAAGTTCGAGTTCTAAAACACCGTGACTAATCAAAGTAGCCGTTATGAATAGTAATAACCACTTTTTAAAATTATAGAAATCTTATATTTCAAAATGGACTTCATTTTTGTATTCGTAATATCGAAATTAGCCTATGTTGAATTTTTGGTATTTTTCTGAGAACTTCTAATTTTTTATGAATAGTGAAAAATACTTAAAAACAACTTTTAATCAAAATAATTTATAGTGATAAATTATACTATTTAGTGGTTTTAAAGTATAATTAGAATATATTTTTACAATTTTATCCAATGGTGGTCATTAGAATTAATTTAACATTGAAATTGGACATAAACAATTGCCAATCTTTTGATATAAATTGTTTCTTAAAAACACGCTATTTGTTGTAACAGCGGGAATTAATAATAAAATTAATTAATGCAACTTATATGTTTGGAATTTTGTAAAATAGACATCATTTTTGAATTCGGAATATCAATTATAGCTTAGGGTTAAATTTTGGCTTTGTTCTGAAAAACTTCAATTTTTGATGAATAGTGAAACCACTAAGTGGTAGTTAAATAACTGATTTTTCATTTAAATGAAATATTACCACTTCTGTGATTTGATTTTAAAAAATCCGATATACATGGTTGTCATTAATAAGTAAAATGTGGTTCAATAAGATTAAAATAATTTTTGGTGAATAGTAACTTTTAAGTTCTTAATCGCGATTAGAGGTAATTAGTGTAGTTTAAGGTAAAAATAATGTTTTAATAATATGAGATGAGCATGAAACTTGTCCTACTCCTATTGGATGAGTCATGGCCGACCAAGACAACCCATGGGTCAACTTGGGGACCCCATGGAGCCACTTTAGTTAGAAAATGACATAAACACCTTTTATTTAATGTTAAAGTAAAAAAATGACACAAACATAAAATGTTTTACTAAAAGAATTTTTACGTGGGGTTACACAAGTCCAAATTTTGATTATAAATATTAATTAGAAATCTAAAACGATTTCCTACATCATATTATTTTTATTATAATTTTTAGACATTAAATAAATTAAATTATTTATGACATCATTATGATGCAGCGATGACCTCATTATTTAACGATTTAAATAAAATGAGAAGATAATGCAAAATCCAAGGCTTAAACTTGTCCAAAGCCTATTGGATGAAGATATTTCGAAACCTTATCACCTTATCCTCGAAGTATATAAGTGTGGGACCTTTAGAATCCGAAAAACATTGTGTAATAATGTAACATTTCAATCTTTCCAAAAGTGCCCCTCCTCTCCACTTATAAAAGGCCCCCACCTCTCCCACCTCATTTACACTTTCAAGCCATTTGGCTCGGCCAAACTCTGCCCAAATACTCTCCCAACATCCCCCTATTACTCCTAGAAGCCTCACTTTGGGCAGAACTCTTCTCAAGGAAGCCTTTGGCTCAAATCAAAAAGAGTTACCCGATTTTGAGGTAATGTCTTGTCTAATGTTGTTTTGTTTTATTTTTCTTCTCCAACCCCCTAAACTATTTTTATTCATTTCTTTTGTAACAACACCAGTATCCTCAATATACTAGGATGTTGTTATAAGAAGTATTCGAGCTATAATTACACACACCTACATCTAATGGTTAAAGAACATACGGTTTCTGGGGATGGCGAATTTCTGCCTCACGAAACGATGATTATTCAACACTCATATAACACCTTCAAAGGTGGCCATTAAGATGTAACTATTTTTATATATGATATATAATATGTTTATGTTTTACTTATGCTTCTTTATTTCTCATTTATGGCATACTTTATGATTTCCATTATGGGTAAAACGCGATAATTTCATTTTAGGAAGTGCGGACTACCGCCCCCTCAAAGTGATTTGAATCGTTAATGCCATATGTGGGATGTATAAAGGATGGAGTAAATGGTATTATACACTATATTATACTGGAATTATATTATACACTTATATCATTATTATTTCGTTCTATTAAATATGAAATAGAAATGAAAGTAGCGTTCATGCGTACGTACGGCTTACCGTCTCCATGAACGGTGCATTTCATTTCTTACCTCTAAATGTTACGTAATATTATAAATGAATGTATATACTGGATATATATGATATATATGACATCTAAATCATGAGTATAATTCTGGAGATAATGGATATTCTACCACATAAACAACTTGTAATTATAAGAAATTTATTGTTGACTCAAGTAACAAAGATCGACAAAACGACCGTTATTAACTTAAATAATTACATAATGTTCATAACATTGTAATAAGTGATATAAAAAGGATAATGAAATTAAAAATGGTTCTTAATAAGTTATATATTAACTCTAGTTTATTATTCAGGAGGTTAAAGAACGGTTGAGTCAAGTCGGACACGAGGTAAGGGAACTTCTTAACCCAACTTCCATTCTTTGGGTTAATCTCCAACTTTCAAATTATGTCAAGATATTATTATGTCCTATTTTATATTTTTACGTTCTTTATGTGTACCTATAGTGAATACACATAATAGATCCATTTTATTTTAAAAATTATATTTTTAAGGTCTTCGTCTCAATCTCCTTTCATTGAGGCATATTTGGTTTTATACACAACTTTCTTTTATACGGTGTATAAACCCCTTTGACTTTTACGTTTATTCAAAAGAAATCTTTTTTATACGAAGTGTTTTGATAAAAGAAAAAAGGGAATGTTTTTCTTTCCGTACTTATGCAGCGACAATGACTTCTCTGCCACCGTGACCATTATTTGAGTTTCGGCTTCCTCTACAAGCCATCGTTTTTTTTTAATGAAAAATAAATACAAAGTTTTAACTTTCTTTTATTTTGGTATTTAAAATGGTTTTGAAATCATTTTTATTATATCAATGTGTTGTATTGATATCTTGTGATTGAAATGTGGAAATGTTATGTTTCCTTTATTCATGTTTTATGTGATACGATTATGTTATGGTTTATGATATGTTTAAACCTATTCATATGAGGAATGTATTGGACTTAATAAGTGACGGGTGGAGCCCGCTATAGCTCCTCGATGCATCGGTAGGTCTCATGAGACAACTAGACGTGGAATTGGCCGAGGCCCTTTCCCAATTTGATTTATGGTTTTGGCCGAGGCCTTAATCATTTTAGACGTCTTGGCCGAGGCCTTGACGAAATGTTTCAGAATGTCTGGCATTATACATTCCCTCATTATGAAAGTGGTTTTTGATATTGCATGTGATTATTCGACCAGTAGAATATCCATGTGAAGAAGTGAATGGAATTATCTCATTTTACTTTTGTCATATTATGTTGAAGTTCATATTTAGAAGGCTTTTGTTTTAGTTAGACATTGCCTTAAATGTTGATGTTTATTTATGAAAGCTTCCGCAATATTGTTATCCTTACTGAGCATCTGAGCTCACCCCTTTCAATGTTTTAATATTTTCTAGGATGTGAAGAAGTATTATATGAATGACCTGCAGGGATAGTCAGAAGAGGATATGAGTTTGGACTATGAAGACTTTGTTATTAGTTTTTCACTTTATGATGTAATGTAACGTTTACGAATGTATCTAGTGTTTCCAAGGCTACTAAACTAATCGGTCTTTCGAGACTTGATCTTTTGTGATCATGCCAATGTTACGAAGTAATGCACCGACTCTGGGTAGCTGGGGTCAGGGCGTTACAGTTGGTATCAGAGGCAGTTTAGTACTAACCTTGGAAGCTAGATTTAGATAAACTCTGATTAGAGCACGTAGACCTAAGATAGACTTTGAGGATTAGTATAGAAGAACTTCCTAGAATTATGGTATTGTAGAGATGTTATGAGTTTTCCAAGCAATACATCCCTGTCTGGATACGACCAGGTAGAGGCAGCTCTGGCACAGATGTACCTAGGGGTAAAACCCGAAAACACCGCTTTGAGCTAGACTCGAAGGGGAACTGGTGCACGACAACGGGCCTTGCTGCACTCTTGGTTACGACACTCCCGGGGGATATGCTTAGGATAATTCTCATTTTATTTACAAACCACTATGAAGGGTTATGAGTACATACTTCCTCAAATAAAACATTTCTTTTTATGATTATGGATTATATCCATAAATAGTTCAATTTATGTAAAGTGTTTAACAAGTATGGAATTATATATTTCGATTCATAAACTAATCCAGTTTATGCCATTGTTTAGAAATGGCGCCTAGTGGAAGCAATGGAAACCGTATCAATGCACGAACTCCGTGTAGGTATTTCCCTCCTGCTCAAGATAATTATTGTGGATCTGGAGATACAACTGGTGCTGATCAGCTTCTCACCGTACTGGGACAACTCACGCAGGTTATGAATAATAACCTTACTCGTATGGAGCACCCTCATCCGCAACGTGGAGGATCAATGTTAGACCGCTTCATGAGGCAATAACCACCAACCTTCAATGGGAGTACAAATCCTATAGTAGCTGAGCAATGGATAAATTCCTTAGAGAAAATATTCCATGCCTTGGGGAGTAGTGAAAGGGAGAAAGTTGTCATGGCAGTTTACCGCCTCACTGGAGATGCCGATCAGTGGTGGTCACTGATTTAAAACACAAAGGAAGATGATGACGTATCGAATATGGAATGGAGGGAGTTCAAAGAGCTTTTCTTAGAAAAATACTTTCCTCGTGACCATCGAGCAGATATGGAAAGGCAATTTCTGAGTTTGAGGCAGAAGGAGGATGAGAATGTCGCAAAGTATGAGGCTAACTTTACAAGGTTAGCGAGGAATGTTACCGATTATATACGTAACCCAAGGAGTAAGATTGATCGTTTCTTTGATGGGTTAAAACCATTTCTCCGTCGAGCTTTAGTATCACAATCCTTCTCATCATATGAAGATATTGTCTCGTGTGCTATCAAGACAGAAAAGGAATTCTCTAAGTCTTATAACAACAAAGTAAAGCAAGAGAAGAAGAGAACGGTGGAACAAGAGACAAGTAAAGGTAAAAATGGAAAGAAGGATTTTCCATTATGTGATAATTGTGGGAAGAATCACCCTGGTACTTGCCTAAAAGGAATGGGAGTTTGTTATAAATGTGGAGAAAAGGGTCACCAGGCTCGTGATTGCAAGGGAAAGAATGAGGCAGTCAAAGTTGAATGCTACAATTGTAGAGAAATGGGTCATTATGCAAATGAATGTCCTAAGTGTCAAGGAAACTTACCTCAGAAAAGGCCAAGGGATCAAGGCCAATCTTATGCTGTGACTACAGTTGAAGCAGAATAATTAATGTATTGGTGCTTTTCGACTCAAGGATTATATTCTGGTTATAAGAATAATGTGATATATATATGGATTGTACTGCAGTACTTGTTGATTTCAGTAAGGTTTTAATATGATTAAGGTAGTCATATTTTTAGTATGTGACAATAAGAGAAACTTTTCTTTGTTTGGGGAATCTGATGTTACAATTGATTTTGGAATTTAGAGACCTTTTAGAGAAAGTCTGGACGAAGATATTTTGGATAACTATAAAGGTTGGAGTGGATTAAGTTGAACTTTGGATAGTATTGTTTAAGTTTAGAACATTTATGAAGATTATTTTTGGAATAGTATAGTACTATATTTTTAGGAAAAGGACAACCTGCAGGGTGGGGAATAACCCATCGCGTCGGACAAAGCTGCAGGAATCGAACCCACAACCATAGTGAGACAAGCCTTTATTTCCTACCACTAGCCTACAGGAAGTCCCTGGTTATTACAAAATAGTTTTACTAATCTAAATGGTATGTGTTAACATTTAGAACCTTATACAATTAGGATAAATAGAATATTTTTGAGTTCCGTTACCATTTGGAGTAAAAGTTGGGTTTGTGGTAAAAATATATTAACAAATGAAAGTATACATAACGAGTATGTATATTCCCTTACGTTCTTAGTAAATCTCCTAAATAAATTCCTCAACATTATAAAAGGTAACTTAAAACAAAAATGTTGTCGGTTAACTTTTCCAACTGGGGATTCAATGACCGTTTAACCAATCACAAGTTTGTGATTTTCTTGTGGTTAAACTTTCTCCTAATCCTGTTTTCTATAACTCTCCATCAGACCTTGATGGTTTGTTTTTCTTCCATATCCATATTTTCATAGAATCCTAGAATGGGCTATATCGGGTGACCTTTGTACTTATCCTGCCTTCTTTTAATGTTATATATTTATTAACCTTATTTCCGATGTGGGTTTTCCTCAAAGGTATTTTCTCTTTTCAACCATTTATTTTCAAAGAAAAATATCAAATTGCGAGGACGCAATTTATTGAAGGAGGGGAGAATGTAACACCCCGAGCTTCCACGATACGCCTCTCTTTCAATAATGCAGTAGCTTGTATTGTACGCAAGTTCGAGTTCTAAAACACCGTGACTAATCAAAGTAGCCGTTATGAATAGTAATAACCACTTTTTAAAATTATAGAAATCTTATATTTCAAAATGGACTTCATTTTTGTATTCGTAATATCGAAATTAGCCTATGTTGAATTTTTGGTATTTTTCTGAGAACTTATAATTTTTTATGAATAGGTAAAAATACTTAAAAACAACTTTTAATCAAAATAATTTATAGTGATAAATTATACTATATAGTGGTTTTAAAGTATAATTAGAATATATTTTTACAATTTTATCCAATGGTGGTCATTAGAATTAATTTAACATTGAAATTGGACATAAACAATTGCCAATCTTTTGATATAAATTGTTTCTTAAAAACACGCTATTTGTTGTAACAGCAGGAATTAATAATAAAATTAATTAATGAAACTTATATTTTTGTAATTTTGTAAAATAGACATCATTTTTGAATTCGGAATATCAATTATAGCTTAGGGTAAAATTTTGGCTTTGTTCTGAAAAACTTCAATTTTTGATGAATAGTGAAACCACTAAGTGGTAGTTAAATAACTGATTTTTCATTTAAATGAAATATTACCACTTCTGTGATTTGATTTTCAAAAATCTGACATACATGTTTGTCATTAAGAAGTAAAATGTGGTTCAATAAGATTAAAATAATTTTTGGTGAATAGTAACTTTTAAGTTCTTAATCGCGATTAGAGGTAATTAGTGTAGTTTAAGGTAAAAATAATGTTTTAATAATATGAGATGAGCATGAAACTTGTCCTACTCCTATTGGATGAGTCATGACCGACCAAGACAACCCATGGGTCAACTTGGGGACCCCATGGAGCCACTTTAGTTAGAAAATTACATAAACACCTTTTATTTAATGTTAAAGTAAAAAAATGACACAAACATAAAATGTTTTACTAAAACAATTTTTCCGTGGGGTTACACAAGTCCAAATTTTGATTATAAATATTAATTAGAAATCTAAAACGATTTCCTACATCATAGTATTTTTATTATAATTTTTAGACATTAAATAAATTAAATTATTTATGACATCATTATGATGCAGCGATGACCTCATTATTTAACGATTTAAATAAAATGAGAAGATAATGCAAAATCCAAGGCTTAAACTTGTCCAAAGCCTATTGGATGAAGATATTTCGAAACCTTATCACCTTATCCTCGAAGTATATAAGTGTGGGACCTTTAGAATCCGAAAAACATTGTGTAATAATGTAACATTTCAATCTTTCCAAAAGTGCCCCTCCTCTCCACTTATAAAAGGCCCCCACCTCTCCCACCTCATTTACACTTTCAAGCCATTTGGCTCGGCCAAACTCTTCCCAAATACTCTCCCAACATCCCCCTATTACTCCTAGAAGCCTCACTTTGGGCAGAACTCTTCTCAAGGAAGCCTTTGGCTCAAATCAAAAAGAGTTACCCGATTTTGAGGTAATGTCTTGTCTAATGTCGTTTTGTTTTATTTTTCTTCTCCAACCCCCTAAACTATTTTTATTCATTTCTTTTGTAACAACACCAGTATCCTCAATATACTAGGATGTTGTTATAAGAAGTATTCTAGCTATAATTACACACACCTACATCTAATGGTTAAAGAACATACGGTTTCTGGGGATGGCGAATTTCTGCCTCACGAAACGATGATTGTTCAACACTCATATAACACCTTCAAAGGTGGCCATTAAGATGTAACTATTTTTATATATGATATATAATATGTTTATGTTTTACTTATGCTTCTTTATTTCTCATTTATGGCATACTTTATGATTTCCATTATGGGTAAAACGCGATAATTTCATTTTAGGAAGTGCGGACTACCGCCCCCTCAAAGTGATTTGAATCGTTAATGCCATATGTGGGATGTATAAAGGATGGATTAAATGGTATTATACACTATATTATACTGGAATTATATTATACACTTATATCATTATTATTTCGTTCCATTAAATATGAAATAGAAATGAAATTAGCATTCATGCGTACGTACGACTTACCGTCTCCATGAACGGTGCATTTCATTTCTTACCTCTAAATGTTACGTAATATTATAAATGAATGTATATACTGGATATATATGATATATATGACATCTAAATCATGAGTATAATTCTGGAGATAATGGATATTCTACCACATAAACAACTTGTAATTATAAGAAATTTATTGTTGACTCAAGTAACAAAGATCGACAAAACGACCGTTATTAACTTAAATAATTACATAATGTTCATAACATTGTAATAAGTGATATAAAAAGGATAATGAAATTAAAAATGGTTCTTAATAAGTTATATATTAACTCTAGTTTATTATTCAGGAGGTTAAAGAACGGTTGAGTCAAGTCGGACACGAGGTAAGGGAACTTCTTAACCCAACTTCCATTCTTTGGGTTAATCTCCAACTTTCAAATTATGTCAAGATATTATTATGTCCCATTTTATATTTTTACGTTCTTTATGTGTACCTATAGTGAATACACATAATAGATCCATTTTATTTTAAAAATTATATTTTTAAGGACTTCGTCTCAATCTCCTTTCATTGAGGCATATTTGGTTTTATACACAACTTTCTTTTATACGGTGTATAAACCCCTTTGACTTTTACGTTTATTCAAAAGGAATCTTTTTTATACGAAGTGTTTTGATAAAAGAAAAAAGGGAATGTTTTTCTTTCCGTACTTATGCGACGACAATGACTTCTCTGCCACCGTGACCATTATTTGAGTTTCGGCTTCCTCTACAAGCCATCGTTTTTTTTAATGAAAAATAAATACAAAGTTTTAACTTTCTTTTATTTTGGTATTTAAAATGGTTTTGAAATCATTTTTATTATATCAATGTGTTGTATTGATATCTTGTGATTGAAATGTGGAAATGTTATGTTTCCTTTATGCATGTTTTATGTGATACGATTATGTTATGGTTTATGATATGTTTAAACCTATTCATATGAGGAATGTATTGGACTTAATAAGTGACGGGTGGAGCCCGCTATAGCTCCTCGATGCATCGGTAGGTCTCATGAGACAACTAGACGTGGAATTGGCCGAGGCCCTTTCCCAATTTGATTTATGGTTTTGGCCGAGGCCTTAATCATTTTAGACGTCTTGGCCGAGGCCTTGACGAAATGTTTCAGAATGTCTGGCATTATACATTCCCTCATTATGAAAGTGGTTTTTGATATTGCATGTGATTATTCGACCAGTAGAATATCCATGTGAAGAAGTGAATGGAATTATCTCATTTTACTTTTGTCATATTATGTTGAAGTTCATATTTAGAAGGCTTTTGTTTTAGTTAGACATTGCCTTAAATGTTGATGTTTATTTATGAAAGCTTCCGCAATATTGTTATCCATACTGAGCATCTGAGCTCACCCCTTTCAATGTTTTAATATTTTCCAGGATGTGAAGAAGTATTATATGAATGAACTACAGGGATAGTCAGAAGAGGATATGAGTTTGGACTATGAAGACTTTGTTATTAGTTTTTCACTTTATGATGTAATGTAACGTTTACGAATGTATCTAGTGTTTCCAAGGATACTAAACTAATCGGTCTTTCGAGACTTGATCTTTTGTGATCATGCCAATGTTACGAAGTAATGCACCGACTCTGGGTAGCTGGGGTCGGGGCGTTACATTACTCCTTAGAGAATACTTGATATACTCCTTTTATCCAAAAATTTTGTAAACTCCAACAATGATTGAATATACAAATCATTAATCAGTTTCATGGAATTCAAGAATATCAAATATAATTTATCCAAATAAATCATATCTTATTCCAAAATCACTACCTCAGTATCAGAATCAAATTAAGGTTTATCTTTATCTCAACCATATATTTTACAAAAAAATTAACCTATCATTGAGTCACTTTTCTTGGTTCTACGCAATCTCAAGTCCTTCATGAAATAGTACTGCAGTATAATCCTTATATACTCTATAATTCTTACAACATGTACATCATTAATACAATACTCAAATGACACAATAATTTAATAACAACATAATAACTCTTAATCATTCCTCTTCATCTTCAGTAGTATCATAACTATATTATTATCCCATAGCATCATTTGGGGTATACTCTGATGATTTGGACATTGATTCGTGTAGTGTCCCAACTCCTTGAAAATGAAGAATTATACATTTGAAACCTTTTTTTTACCCTTGAAATCGCGTACTTGGTGTACTTTTTCTCCACACTTATAACAAACTCACATTCCCTTCAAACATTTACCAAGGTGATTCTTTCCACAGTTATCACATATTGGAAAATCCTTCTTTCCCTTATTCCCTTTATCTATCTTTATTTCTACCAACCTTTTCTTATCTGGATTCCCTTCAAAGCCATAGGAATAAAATAATTCTTTACATATCTTATTAACACATGATACTATTTCTTCATATGATGATAATACATGGGGGACTATTTCCTTTCTAAATTTCTGCTTAATACGATGAAAGATATGATCCTTTTCAATCTTTCAATCATGTGTATTGCTGGATTTCTCATTCCTTCTACAAGGAGCCATTTTTAAATAATGGAATACATTAGTTTATTTTATGAATCGTAATGCATAATTCCAAACTTGTAAAATACCTAAGGTAAATTGAAAATATTATGCATAAAATCATAAAATATTTTCTTTGAGGAAGTATTTACTCCTAAATCCTTCATAATGGCTTGTAATGAAAATATGAATTATCCTAAGCATATCCCCCGGGAGAGTTGTAACCAAGAGTACAGCAAGGACCATTTTTGTGCACCAGTTCTTGTTCGAGTATAGATCAAAGTGGTGTTTTCAGGTTTTATCCCTAGGTACATCTGGGCCAGAGCTTCCTCTACTAGCTCGTATCCAGACAGGGATGTATTGCTTGGAAAACTCACAAAATCTCTACAGTATCAAAATTCTAGGAAGTTCTTCTATACTAATCATCAAATTCTATCTTAGTTTAATGTTCTCTAATCTGAGTTTATCTAAATATATTTCCAAGGTTGTTGTTAAACTTCCTCTAATACCAACGGTAACGCCCTGACCCCAGAAGCCCGGAGTCGGTGCATTATTTTAATACATTGAAATGATTACAAGGAATCAAGTCCTAAAAGACTGATCAGTTTAGCAGTCTTGCAAAATATATTATATATGTGAATGTTATATTACACATTAGAAAATAAAACACAACATAAATGATCCTCTGAGAATTCCATTAATCCCCTAGCTTAACCCTGTTTATCAATAATAATACACTTCTTGGAATCTTGGGAAAATAAAACATAGAAAGGGGTGAGCTCAAATGCTCAGTAAGGATAACAATATAGTAGAAACTTTCGTAAATAAGCATAAATATTTAAGGAAATGTATAAGACTAAAACAAAAGCCATTTAAACTGGAACTTTAGCATAATATGGAAAAGATAAAATCAAATAATTCCATTTACTTATTCACATGGATATTCTACAAGTCGAATAATCACATGAAATATCAATAGCCACTTTCATAATGATGGAATGTATAATTCCAGACTTCATAACCACATAGTCAAGGCCTTGTGTCAAGACTACAAATAATATTTTGTCAAGGCCTTATTCCAAGACACTAGTTTGTCTCATAATACCTACCGATGCGTCGAGGAGCTATAGCAGGATCCACCCGTCACTTTCTAAGTCCAATGCATTCCTCGTATGAAAAGGTTTAAACATAACATAAACATTCGTATTAAAAATAGCATACCAAATGTCAATAATTTATCCATAAACCTTGAATGGTATAAAAATAACATATCAACAGTCAAACATATCACCAAACCTTCAATATAATATGGAAGATTTGTATCATAATAAATTATCTTCAAACAAGTTTAAAATTTATCAATTGATATTGACAAAGATGAAAATGATTTGTAAAACTCTTTGAGAGAAATATCCATTTTTCATGAAAACATTTAAAAGACACACAATTCAGAAAGGAAGACATTTAAAGACATTTTTGAATCAAAGTGACATATAACACTTTGAAACTTTTGAAAGGAATTAACATTTTAAAAACATTCATGTCTATATAAATAAATCCTTAAAATCCATTTTGAAAACATGGAAATTAATTAGAATGATTTAGAAGAATAAATATGTAAACCATTTAAAATGATGATATAGTTAAATATTCCCTTCCATAAAACCTTAAAATGTTCCTTTCGAAAATATTTTTTTGAAAACACAGATGTGGATGATAAAGTGTTCCCAGTAGATACTCACGAAAAAACAACCCCGGATAATGAAGAGATTGTAGAATTAACCCTTAACTTGTAGTTTTTCTTATTTGATTGTATGTTAACCTCATGTATAATAGTTAAAACATTGTAATTAAATTATATAAGAACTATATACATAAATATGATATCATATATGATCTTATAATATTGATTTGTTAATAATATTTTAGTAGTATCATCATTTCGGGAGTTAACTAATTCGTTTTCCTTTATATGATTAGTTAAGTAAGCCATGTTTGTTATGCATAAGATGTATTTGATTCATATACGGAATGATATTATGTTCATAAACATTATTTTTTATCATAAAATGAAAATTATTCTTGAATGATTATGATGGGGACTGAATCTCATCGCGTTCATGGAGACAGTAATCTGTACGTACGCACGAGTGACAATATCAATATATTAATGGTGAAATATTATGTAATTGGATGGTATATCATATATACAGAATCATTAACATGTTATATTTATTATTTACATCAGTTATACTCATTATTATACCCATCAAAATAATTAAGTGTTTTAATAACAAACTATACCACGACGTGGAGACGGTAATCTGTACCACTACTAGAAAACAGCCCTATACCCACGGTTCAAAACCGTGGGTATAGCCCCCAAAACCGTGGGTATAGGCTATACCCACGGTTTTGGGAACCGTGGGATGGAATGGCGTCGGGATAGGGGGGTCGGGCTATACCCATGGTTTGGAGAAACCATGGGAATAGGATTTCCACAGCGTGGCAGGTGCGTGGCCACGCTGGCAAAGTGTTGACCACACGGTTTGAGAACCATGGGGATTTAATTTTCAAAAAAATCCGTCAGGGGGATTCGAACCTGGGGCACACGCTGCGCCTGGAAATGGCGCCCCACCGACGAACCAGTAGAACTATATGTTTTATTTGATATATGTAAATATAACTGCGCATATATATTAATCCAGTGTATTTAAATTCTAAAAAAGCGTATAGCGGGGTTCGAACTCGCGATTCGCGCTAAGTCCCACAGCCGCGTGACCAACTGAGCTAGAATATTTATATGTTATATATATGTATATCTGCATATATATATTAATATTCCGTATTTAAATTCAAAAAATAACCCGCTAGGTTTCGAACCCTCAGCTCGCAAAGATCCTCAAGCCCGCGGTTAACCGACGAACCAACCGAGCTATATGAATTTTGAAAGATTATATTTATATGTATAAATATATTAATGTAAATCATGAAAAAAATTTCTTCCCGCCAAATATTTTCCGTCTCCCTCATAATTTTATTTCCCCGCCATAACGCGGGAAAGCAATACCCACGGTTTATAGAACCGTGGGTATAGGTCTTCAAAAAAAACACAATGCCTACGGTTTTTGAAAACCGTTGATATAGGTATTCGGAAAATACCCTATACCCACGGTTTTCTTCAAAACCGTGGGTATAGGTCTTAAAAGAAAACTATACCCACAGTTTTTGGCACAACTGTGGGTATAGGTGGAATATACCCACGGTTTGGGAAAACCGTGGGTATAGGTACACCTACTACCTCTATACCCACGGTTTTCCAAAACCGTGGGTATAGACCTATTTTCCAGTAGTGTACGTACACACATATGGTGACTTTGTCATTTATTAGATGGATAGAATGATGAATATGGTTATACCATTTTTATAATAGCATCATAGTATATATAAGATACTGGAGTTATTATTTTAGAGTGGAAACAACAAAGAAAGAGGAAGTGGAAGAAGAAAAGAACTTAAAAGAGGTGATGAAATATTTACCTCTTCTTCGGGTTCTTCCTTTTGATTTGATAAAAAGGGATTCTTTGGTTGGATTTCTGACCAAAGTAAGGCCTCTAGGATAAAGTTAGGAAAGTTGGAAGAATATTTGGTCAGGGTTTGGCCGAGCCAAAAATCTTTTGAGGTGTAAAATTAAGAGAAGGGGAAGTTCCCTTTTATAAGAGAGGTGAGGGTCACTTTAATAAAAGCTTGAAATATTGTTTTATAATAAAATCATTTTTGGTTTATAATGGATAAAAAATGAATTATTTAAAGTATAATTTGGGAATGGGTCTAAAACCTCTCAACCAATAGGTTTTAGATAGGTTTAGGTCATCAAATTAACCCTAACTTTTAGATTTAACTCTTAGTAAAATAGTTTGACATTTACCGTGTCTCTTTGTATTTTTATATTATATGGTTTATAAACTTACTATAACAGGACAAGAAAACCCAATGTAGTTAATTATTAATATATATAACCATATCTAAGTCCTTTGGCCAAACCTTATATTTTTAGGAATATTATATCAATTAATAATATAATATTTGTTTTAAAAACACAATTATGCCAATTTTGACACTATTTAGTATTTGATTTTTTTGAAAGCCATAAAAACTTTATCACTTTGAATAAAATTTATTTAACCAACACTAACTTGTCATATTAAACTAGAAAAATAGTTTAATTTATCAGAGGTCTCAAATTACATTTATTTGGATATTTATAATATCAATTATTTCAATCTTTCATTAATAAGGTAATTACTGCATGATCATTGTGTCATAAATAAATTAAATTATTTAATGTCTAAAAATTATAAATAAAATTCCATTATATAGAAAAAAAATTATATTTATAATGAATATTAATAGTCTAATTTATCTTATGTATAAACCTATATTAAAAATTGTTTAGTTATTGAACTTTGAATTTAACTCTTTTAACTCTTCTTTAAATAAAATAATGGTAAACGTACTAATCTAATCAAAGTGGACCAAATATGATCATATTTTATTACTAATATTGTTTTGGGTCGAATTATACTTATCAAAGAGACTTAGGACTTGTGTTAGGGTAATTATGATGTCATTTTTACCCTTAATTACCCTGTTTACTTTTAACCGTTGTAAATAAAAGTCAAAAGTTACTATTCAAAAAAACTTATTTTCATCTTATTGAATCACATTTTACTGATTTATGTTAACCATGTATCTAGTATTTTTGAAATTAAACTCACATAAGCAGTAAAATTAGTTTTTATGCAAATTTTCAAATGCTCCTAAGAGGTGGGTAAAAGACAGTAAAAGTTCGATAAAATTTTATATATCTAAACTTATTATAAAATGACTCCAAAGAATTATGTTGAAAATATATAGGTATTATATATCTATTTTGACCTAAAATAAATTAAAATAAAACAACTAATTATTTAAATAAAAAGTCGATTTTAAATAATGACGCAGTGTTTTTCACTATTCATCAAAAATTGAAAGTTTTCAGAAAAATTCCAAAAATTTACCCTAAGATAATTTTGATATTATGAAATCAAAAATGAAGTCTATTTTACCAAATTCGAAACATAGAAGTTGAATTTATTAATTTAGAATTAATTCCCGTTGTCAAAACCGAAAGGTGGGTTTTTAAAAAGTAAAAACTATCAAAAGATTTACATGTGTTTATGTCAAATTTAAATGTGAAATTACTTATAATGACCTACATTGTATTAAATGATAAAAATATAATCTAATTATACTTCCAAACCATTGAAATGCCTAATTTATCACTATAAACTGTTTTAATTAAAAAATTTGTTTTCAATTAAAACATAGTATTTTTCACTTTTCATCAAAATATGAAAGTTATCATAAAGGTACCAAAAATTTATCCAAACTAAATTTTTAAGTCCCTATTATAAAAAACAATTAAATTTCATTAAATTTAATATATAAAAGTGTCAAATATTGGTTTAAAAAAAATTCATTAAAAGGCGGTAAAATTTCATTTTTTGAAAAATGCTTATTTTATCTGAAAAAATGAATTTGTTCTTATATTATGTATAAGAAACACGTAGTATGGATGTTAAAATTATATAGAGTATATAATATTAAAAATTCAGTTAATACTATTCATAACCACTTTTTGAACGGTTAGTTTAGTAAGTTGTGATGCACTCGAACTCGATGTTGCATGTAGCGCAAGCTATTTAATTACATTAATGAGATAACGTACAATGAAATCATGGGGTGTTACAATAAGGCTTTATTTTTTCATAAGATATTATTATTTTGATGATTATAATTTCTTCTTACTCTTATCGGGACTAATATTACCTTTCCCATTGATCTCCCATTAATATTATAGATCTAGTAGAGGTAAAATTTAGGAATAGGGTGAATCTATTTTCCACTATTTGTTGTTACCACCCTTACATTTCCCTTAATATTTTTAATGGGTCATGTTGACTATTTATGATGATTTTTTTCATCATCTCTATAAAGTTTACTAACTTCCATTTTAATTCCTCTTTCTCATTCCTCAACTACTGAATTCCTAAATCTAGTTGGTTCTTCACATTTGGTTGTGAACTAGATGAAGGTATTTAATATGGTTTACTTTGTAAGGCTTATGGATTGCATGTTTTCTTGAAATTTTAGTAGAATAGTGGAGGTTTATGATATTGTTATTAAAAGGGTGGTCCTTTTTTATTTTATTAGTTTCAATATCTATATTATAATTTAGAAGTGTAATTGTATCCTTGATTAGGTTATTAAAATTTCCACTATTTATATCCATCCACACTATATTTTGTTTTTTTACTTTATCACATTAGTTAGTATATTAAGTTTTGGAATAATAAACACCACATACCTTCACTAGTTTGAGTTGATTGGTTGATTTCTTAAGATTGATATACATAACCAAATGGATAATTACTCAAGTTTGGAATATAATAATGATGTTCTAGTTGATCTTACCTCATGAAATCCTATTATACCAGTACCTATTGTGCCAAAATATTATGAATTTTTAGTTATCCTATCAATATTTCCTATAGATTCAACTAGAGACATATTAATCAGAACTCCTAAAAATGCATCAAGTTAAAATATATCACCATGTGGAAAATTTTGATTAAAGAAAACTAGGAAATGATGTTCTCAGTTTCATAGTGTGGGAATCATGCACATAGCTTCTTTAATATTTCCAACACATAGAGTGTATATCATATCACTTGTCTTATGGCATAAATCTCTTAACTTATCAACTTTCTCCTAAAAGTTGGAAATAACTACTAGATAAAACTCCTTTTAAGGTCATATTACTCAATGAATTATCTTGGATAAAGACCATATCGACATTCTTTAGCTACTCCATCCAAATAAATTGGAAATTATTTTCATTTTATATGGTCTTTAGTTACTACCCATGTTTTTTATATCGCACACACTAGGGTGAATTCCTCTATGTATATGTTTGGTTCCTCTCCTTTAAGGTCATTAAATATGGGTATTAATTGAATCAAACTAGTTTTAATCTCACAATTATATTGTAATATAGGTTTGAAAATTTAATAATTTTGATTAATAAAATTATATTCATATATATTTTTAAGGTTTTGGTTTATATTTTAATACATGGTCTTAGTTTCACAGTGAAAACTTATTATTTCACTAGATTCTTCTAGTGAAATGTTTTAAAAATATGTTTAAAATTTTTCAATGCCTTTTAATAATCAATGTTTAGATATAAATTTTCTCTTTATATTTGGATCGTGGGAGAAAATATAGTAAGTGTTATAATGGTTCATTCAAATAAATGTAAATAAATTTGACTCTATCTCCCTAAAACACTACTAGGTTTTGGAAACAAATGTCGTAGGTTGATAAAAAAAATATTTTAATATCCAAGGTTAAACTATAGTATATTGGGGACCAAATTTAGTCTCTAAATAGGTGTGTAAATAATTTTTTTTTGTAATTAGTGAAATAAAGAAGGTTTATTTGAATTAATTTGAGAAAAATAATATATAATTGAAAAAATTAGGCATAGTTGATTTATAAATTTATGAAATATGTGATTGGTATAGGGGTTAGATTACACATTATTATATTATCCTTTTCTTAAATTTATTAACCCTCGTATTATATTTTTATCAATGAGATAATCCAAAATCGCTTCTCTCTTATTTAAGGGTTGAAATGAGTGTATGTTTCAAATCAGCAATGATCACTACTGACTGGTCTTCCTTCCTATGAGTGTCAGATCAACGATGATATATATTTAATTACTTAAGTTACTCTTAATTGGGTGAGGGTAATCATGATAAATCCAAAAATATCTACTTCCCTCTATACTCATATCAGCAATTTCTAGATACCTCACCACAAAACCCATACACATTCCATCATATATGAACATGATCAAGATGAGGGAGACATAAATTTATCTCCCCAAGTGGATTATAGTTTATAAAATATAAACCAAACCAAATAAAATTAAATTTAAAATATTTCTAATGTAAATAAATATCAAATAAAATCATAAGAAATTACTATTAATATTCAAACTCAAGTATTAGCAAAAGTTTCTCCTCCCCACTATCTTAATCACTAAAAGATTTCTAGGCCTCCATGGGTAAGGTTATATCCATGTATGAAGGAATATTCCTTAAAAATTTTGAAATAAAGGGAAACTAAAAACCCACACACTTACCTTATAGCCTATAAAACTTTTTAAATTGATTCTCCCATCATTCATTGATTCAATTATTATTCTATGTGTAGCTAAATTTTCAAAATCTCTACTATATTCATTTTAAATATTTCTCTCTGGATTTAAGGATCCCCATAAACTCTCACTTTTTAAGTTCTCTTCATAATCTATATTAACAACTAGATTGTGATCCTCATTCTTTCCTGGAAAAATTAAGAATTCACATATGAAGATCTTATCTAGGTTTCCTCAGCATTCACATGCTTTACATATCATTGAAATTATCATTATAGTAGTAGTTCCTTCGGAGTTATCCAAAAAATATTTATCCTGATATTACATTTCATTATTATTGTAGCATGATTTTCAAAAAGGAAACATATTTACATGAGTGGTCTGAAAACCCAAAAAACTTATATGTACAATCCAAAAAAATTACAAGTATAAAACCTTACATATGTTCCAAGAATTTTTATGTATCAATAATGAAACTATGATAAAAAACATTAAATATCACTTAATATATTATATATGAGTATAAAATATTATTTATACCAAGGAAGATTCATTATTCATCCCATATGGAAAAGTAAAATTGCTTACATATTTCTTAGACTATGGGGAAAATATTAATTTTTAGAGAAATGTATTATGTATTAGTTATCCCTTATGTAATATCTTTATCTATTATACAAAAAAGTTTAATATATTACATATAAATAAGAAATAATTAGGTGTTGCTGTCTCATCCCATTAAAAAAGGAACTTATCTTACATATTTTTTCTACCATGGATAGTTTCAAATATATCAAGAAAACATCTCTATTGACAAAGGATAAATATTATGTACATGGAAAAAATTTACATATCATCCTAAGAATATTACATAACACATAAAAATCTGATAATTTTCAAAATTTTACTACTCTCCAGTAGATATCATGTACCAAGAAAAACTTCTGATATATAGTATAAGGACTTATTACATATTGGATGACTCATATGTAAGTTTTTTCCCATTTCTAATCCTATACAAATTATCCTCAAATAAAAATGTATATTTTGTACATATGGTATAACCCATATCTAAGGTTTTCCATATAATATGAAAATTATGAAAAACACATATTGAAAAGTATGTGATTTCATTTTTCTACTAGAAATTATTAAAATTAATGAAATTATCAGTTCACCCATTTTAATAAATATTCAGAAAATTCAATGAAATGTTATTTTAATTCCAAAATATTATAATAATTAATTAATTAACAAATGGGAGGTAATAAAATGAATTTCATATCATAAAAATATAGTGAATTTTTTCCTATATTAATATTATTTGTTTTTGGAATTTGTACACCACATTAAAGTGTAACCCAAAAGTCTTCATCTTTATCAATGGATGGACTCCTACTCCAAAATAGAAGGCCTAAATGTACAAGTAATTTGGAGATACAGTATGAGTCTCTTCCAAAAATATAGAATAATTCTAGGCTCTTATATTGTCTAACATGACACCTTCTATTGGAGCATAAACTTTCTTACTCTGGCTTGATCACCTCACCTCAGACTCACAATGTTTCTATTTTTAAATTATAAGATGTAGAGTATTCTATGAGAGTATTTTCTCTATATCTGTAAGAACTTGATTCTTTTTTGAGGTATAGAATCTTTTACTTTTAAACAATTTTATATTTAAATTCTTAATTACATCCAAATTTGAATGTCATTAGAGGTTATAGAGGTATTAGGGGTGTCTAAGGCATGTTCAAATCCTAGAACCCAGTTATTGAGGTGAAAAGTCCTGGCACAAGGTTAGTAAAAACTGTGTGGGGTAGGCCTCACATTTACATCTAATTGTGTGAGGCAGGATAGAGTGAATCTATTGGTAGAACAATTTGATAAACTATGTGATTTTAGGCGCACACCCATGAGATAATTTATATAGTTTTGATAGATAATTTTTACATAGTTTTTTTAGGGTTAGTCAAATTATGCATGAAAACCATGTGGGGTGCCCCTTTCTATCTAAAAGGGCGCACGGTTGGTGCACGGTTTCTCCAACAATGCATCCAAACCGTGTGACCCATAAATTCTTGGGAATTTATAAAACTACCCCTAATTAAATCTTATTCCTAACCTAATTTCATAATTATCTCACATTATAATGAACCATCATCTTGAGAGCCTATTTTGACGCCTAACTTAGGAAATTATAGATCTCATCCATCTAGACTTGGGATCAAGAGTCATTTGTCTCATTGGATCAGCATTGGTAATTTCTTAATTTCTTTTGTGCCATTTATTATTTGGTTTGGTATCGGCTGCGTTATTTAGGTGTAATATAATATTCCCTAACATTACATTCTTCATCTGTTCTTTGGTTTTATCTCGATCTAAGTCAAATTATGAGGTGATACTAGATAATATATCTACTATGAACCTATATTAGGTTCTCTTGTGATTTTACTTCAAATTTGAAGTGCTTATATGTATGATGTTATTTTGCGTGCCCAATTCTAAGAGTGAATCCCTTGAAATTAATTTTAATCCTTGAATTTAATTGATAGGTGTGACCTACATAATTAACATAACCCATTAATAATTTTTTAATGGTTGTGAACCTTGAAATGATACACACCTTGGGTTTATTATGAAATTAAGTGATCCAAAATGGGTGTAAAATGACATATCAATTAAAATGTGTTATATACCACTTTTCCATTGGATGCCAATTGATTAATTATGTTTTAAATTTAAATTTAAATTTTAATTGAATTGAATTATAATTTGAATTGAAAATGAATTGAATAAGAAAATGGGATGGGATGACCATGATCCTTGTCATGAATGAGCTTTCTTAAGAATGAGTTTCTTTCTATAATGAAATTCCCATGTGATTTAAATAGTGGATAAGCCTTCTAAGATTATCCTATGACTTGAGCCACCTTCTGAATTGAGTTTTATGTGAAATGTTCTTGGTGATGACCTTGACATAGAAAAAGTTATTAATTGAATGTTGTTATGTGCCTTGGGTGACACATGGGTTCTTATAAAAACTCCATGGATGGACTCATTTGGCTTCTACCTTTCTTATGCTTGAGTGACACTTAGACTCCTTATATGGATTTCTAAGGACAGACTCATGGGGGTTGACTATTATATACCCAAGTGATACTTGGACTCCTTATGGATTTCCAAGGATATACTCAAGGGTGATTTTTATCATATATTCCATGGGTGACACTTGTCCTCCCTTATTGGACCACTGAGGAAGGACTCAAATGGAAATGATATTTTACCACACTTATAGCGATACTAGGATTCCATTGAGGAATTACTAGTATGTGCTTATAGGTTTCTTGGTTCATGCTACACATGGAGTGATATTAAGATCCCAAATTTGGAATTCTAAGGATGGGCTCATGTTCTAAATTGAATATTTAATGAAATGATATGTATGATGTGTCTACCAATAAAAAGAAAAATATTGTATTTAGTCAATGAAATACACCTTAAGATGTCCTAATTAGGCTTCTCTTGATCACATATTTTATGGGGGAGCTGGGATATGTGCCAGGTCTTGATACTTTTTTATTAAATGAGAATGATCTATTAAATTAAATGTGATTATAAATTAATACAGGACTAACTATTAATTCAAAGACATATTGGCTAGACCTAATTAGGTAGAAAAGGGATGATTTCCATGGGAACTTGGTCCTTTATGGGTTGTTTAATTTTAGTACTTTCTCATTTAGGACCACTGAACACCCTAAGAGGGGATGAGTGAATCAGGGTGTCAAATTTTTCTTTTAAAGTGATGAATCATGTTTTCACATTGGTAGAAACTTTTTAACTTATCCAATGAAATCGTGAAATTAATAAAACATTCATATATAAAGATAAAACACAATAGTTTTACTTAGTTCACCACTAAGGGATAGTCCAAGGATAATACACTGACAATGTTTTGGTCATACCTAAATCCACTAATCTTTACTAGTTGTGGAAAATAGTAGTTCATACTTAGTAACTATATGTCAAGAACACTACCTTTATAGGATTTTAAGGAAAGGAAATTTCCTCCCTTAGAACACTTCCATCAACTCCACCTAGATCACTACTTTGGGGGAATTATTACACAGTTTAATGACTTTAAGGTCTCTTTAGTATATTGGAATTTAAGAATTTTTCCCTGACCATCACTAGAATCTTCTTGCACTATATTAATAATTTGATTCCAATGAAATATCTATTCACATAAACCATATTTTCAACACTTTTTTTACAAATCTCACAACCTTTATGATGAAAACTTCCATCATAAAACACTAAGTCATCGCAGAATGACTAGTCAACATGAAACTCCTTTTTCTGAGATATCGAATCATTAGTCAAGACTCAGAAATTCATTTCATGATGCTCAAAATCATAATGAATACTTGATTATTAAAGATTATTTCCTTCATCAATTTAGAACAATTCATCCATTTCTCCAAATATTTTCACATGAAATGAAGTGGGGGTATCCCACATATTTATAGGCTTATCCTGTCGTGAAGCTCACATACCTCCAATAGATTTTGATGTGCCTCTAAAAAAAGTTCATGGAGATCCTTCATTCAAAAATATCTAGGTAAAATCAACCCATTTTAGAGGATTTCTCATAGTCATGAATATCACCATCAACTCATCGCGTGCTCATGATGCTTTGTCATAGTTATGAAGAACACCACCTATTCATCCCGAGGCCACAAATCTCCATGACTTCACAAAGCTCAACCAATTATGAAACCTAGTCTTCATAAATCCTAGTCGTCAAAAAAATTATACCTTTACCGTATTTGATAATTTTCAATTCCAAAAAACTATTTTTGGTGAATATTACTTCATCAGACTAATTTTGAGCCCAAATATTTGGCAAACACTCGGAAAAGATGACACCTTCAACATTATAGTCGTTTTGTATTGTAACATCATTTTTCTTAAAAACTCTTAATATACCTAGTGTGTATTGACAAAAAAACACATACTAGACTTCATTTATAGTTTTAAATATCCTTGGTTCCAAGAATATATTCCTTTGGTTTTTTTGGAAATCTATAGATAAATTAAATAAAGCAATATCCCCTATAAAAACCTAAAACATGAGTGACAAGTCATCAAACACTCTAATTTTATATGATCAAAGCTCAGTACAGAAATCAAGAAGGGAAGTTTGAATTGGGTTATAATATTTTGGAATGCTTAAACATGTCAAAGCTAAGCTCTGAGAAAAAAGTATTTTTCCTCATAACACCTAATTCATATCGTGTCCCAGAAGCATTGCATGGTATTTAAAAAATTTACAACCAAACCAGAATCCATTTATAAAATCATCATACCTTTATAAAATTGAACTTCACCATTCTACTCCTTTGGAAATAAACACAAAGAACATGTATTTTTACTTATATAGGTCAAAACAATCTCCACCTAGATCATATCTCCCCCTTAAACCTACATCACTTCCACAAAAAGATTAAAATTGTTAACACAAATGGGGAGAGAGGAATAACTATAACCACCTCACACACTAGGAGGTATTTGAAAAACGAGGTTCAACTAATGTTTCTTGAATAAATGTGTCTTTAGTGTCTTAGTTATAACATCATCCACTTGGTCACTAGTTCCAACAAGATCCATTTTAATAACACCCTATTCAAATTTTTCCTTAATGAAGTTATATCTGATATCAATATGTTTTTTTGGGAGAGTTTAATTGGATTATTTATAAGATCGATAATGTTCTTGTTTTCAAATTAAATCATCATCGGTTGTTTCACCTCATCACTAATATGAGTCAGTTTTTTCTTCATCCACAATAGCGGAGTGAAGTACTTTGTAGAAGAGATATACTTTACTTCAACCATAATAAGATAAGTTCTTTCCTATTTCTTTCTCAACCATCCCACACATTTATTTTCAATGAAAAATAAACCACAACTAGTGGACTTTCTATCCAACATGAATCCATCCCATTCAGCAACAGAAAATGATGATAATTCATTATCTCTGCCTATTTTAAAGTATGGGACAAAACTAAGAGTACCTTAAATTTAACTCATGATTATTTTAATGGATTCCAAATGTTATTCCTTAGGATTACTTTGAAAGTGGTCTTCTAAAAATGTTGCAAAGATAATATCTATTCATGTTTCAATCATATAAAATAAGCTTCCATTGATCCTCTTGTATAGTGTGGGATACATTGATCTCTAATCCTCATGATTTCCAAGTTATTTCCCAACCATAATCAGTGTAAAAATTGGTTTGGATTTATGCATGTTTAATTTATATAATAGATCTTATGCATATTTTTTCTAATAAATGAAAGTATAATCATACTTCTAAATAATTTTCAGCCCCAAGAATTATGTGACTTCACTAATCATAGACATTTAAAATTATTATTTCATGTGATTAGAAAATTATTTCACTAATCCATGCCTACTTCCACTAAAGATAATATCATCCACATACACCAGTAACATTTATAAACTAATATTTTTTTAGAATTATTCACATAGAAATTATGGTCAAAACCTCCTATTTTAAATTTGAATTTCTTCATATAAGCATTGATTCAAAAATACCACACTCATGGTGCCTGGTTTAGACTATAGATATCCTTCTTTAATCTATAAACCCTAGTCTCATCATTTAAAATCATGAATCCCTCTTGTTTTTTAATCTATACTTCTTCGTCAAGAACACCATTTAAGTATGATTTTTTGACATTTGTCGAATAAACCATTTACTCTCTATGAATTTTCATGGAAAGTAAATTCCTCATCGACTACAGTCTAGCTACTGGAGAAAATTTTTCTTAAACATCAACACCTTAAATATATTCATATACTTTACACACTAAGTGTTCCTTGATTCTGATCACACTTCAATTCTCATTGAATTTGTTTTTAAATATCCATTTTGTTCCAATCACATTTTGATTTTCAGGTCTCTTGAAATGTTCCCATGTTTGGTTATTGTTAATTTATCCATTTATTCATTAATATAGTTAACACATGATTCATCATTATATTATTCTTCAAATGAGGTTGTCTCCACAATTGATAAGAATACATAATGTGATTTATTACTCATTCTACTAGTCTGTGTGAGGGTGTTCCAATCTCTAATGATGATAGATTGATCAATTTATACTCTTATATTTATCCTATGAGGTTTGTATGATGTTTCTTTACCCATGGATTACTCTTCATATTCATATTCTAAATCATCATCATTTTGTGGGCCCTGGTTGTTTTACAAGCCTTCTACTCTTTCTACATTTTAATTTATCCCTTGTCTATTTTCTTCTTCATCTTATATCATATTAGTATATTAACTCCTTGAGGTATTAAGGGTTTTATCATTAATGATCTTGACATAACTACTTTCCAAAATCCTTCCAAGATGATTATTATAACATTTTTTGGCTTAACTCTCATTTAATATCCATGGAATATTCCCTCATCAGCAACATCACCATACATATCTTGATTTATTTCTTTTTTAAGATTAAAATTTTACTTCCAAAACATGAAAATAATTCATAGATGAATTTATTCTCAACCATAACTCATATGGTGTCTTGGTTTCTCCCAAAAATAGCCCTGTTAAATATTGTGTGTACACTACTACATGAAGAACCTCATTCTAGTAATAATAAAAAAGATGACTCTCAAGCACCGTAGTTATAGCCATATTGTTCACCTTTATATTAATACATTCAAAAAATCCATTTTTTCTATGGGGTTATCACTAAAACAACCTCATTATTTATTCCATGTTTTTTCATGTAATTTTCTGATTCAATGGAAGTGTATTCACCTCTATTTTCAGGTCATAGAATCTTGATTGTGCGGACAGTTTCATTCTCACCAATTCAATGATAACTCTTCATGAAATCAAGAATTTGTTGTTTCCTCTGAATAATAAATACACAAGAAATTATAATATAATAATAAATAATAATTATGTAGTTCTTATCTCAATATGTTCTAGCGACATTTATTAGACTAAATCCATTTGTGTGGATGAGAGCAAGCAGATTTGATGCCCTTTTGTTTTCCAGTCGATATGAACTCCCAACCATCTTTCCTCATATAAAATCATCACATGTATTTTCTCATTCAAACTTCATATTGGGAATATTTATTACTATATTCAACTTACATATATTTTCCATGCTCTTTTGATTAATGTGACCCAACCTCCAGTGCCACAAGTTTTTTTCTTCTTCAACTGTTAAGTAAAAAATGTTCTCTTACTTTCTACCTAGTTTAAATTTTCATATCTTATATATCATTTCATCATACAATTCTATATATTTCCTTTGATATTTCACCCATTTTAATTAAATATAACTATCATTCCTAAGTCACATAGTTTACTTACACTCAGAATGTTATGATGGAAACCCTCCAAATAGAGAAATTCATTTTTCTTAAGCTCGTCATTTGACTCTTCTATACTTCCACTTCCTTTGATCCTAAAAGAACCATAATTACTGAACGTAATTATTTTATAAACCCTATTCTTAACATTCTTTAATAAATCTCTATTTCCCATTATATGGGATGAGAATTTTCCATCGAGAATCTAGGTGCTACTATTCTTTGTATCTTTGAGATTTATTTCTTCAAGGATAGATTTCACAATTTTCTTATTTTCCTTTCATGAGATACTTGATTGAGTGGAGACTATTGTTGGACTTTCCAAACTCTTTTCCATGTGCATGGTTTCATCACACTCATATTTTTCTTCTAGATGAGAATACTTATTTTCAAGAGAAACTCCACCTGGTTTGTGGGTATTGACTTTTCTTTGAGTTCTATAGGTAATGTTCCCACCATTCCTCTACCTACAATGAATATATTTGTGTTCATATATTTAATAGTGAAAAAAATATCTATATAAATTATTTCCTCTATATGATGAAGGATATGGTATCATTCTTATTTATTTCCTTCTAATTGCTTCCCATTCACATAGATTCTTTCCTACTCATAGTATGACATGGTATGACCCAGAAAGCCATGAAATTGACATTTCATAAGAGGAAATGTCTTCTCACTTCCATTACTCCTCATGTCCCCTTATTTAGTAAAATTATTTGACTAGAGATCATTTTTTGATAATTTAGGATAATTTCCATATCTATTTTTTATTTCATTTAAGGATTTTTTTTGTTAGGACATCAAGTGCCTTTGTGGTATGCCCAAATTTCTTCTTCCCTTTTTTCTACTTAGATCATTTATGGCCTTTAATGTTTCAGTATCACATTCAATTCCACTTTTTATTATACATGTGGATCACTAATAATTAAAGGCATTATTTACTCTTTCATAACCATGTTTAGATCATTCTAATAGTTCTTCATATGATAATCTTCCAAACTTTAATTTCTTCATTGTTACCCTTGATTTTGATTCAATATCTAGTTTACTCCTCGGAGTAACAACTTCTTCTTAAAGTACCTAAACTATCTTATCCATAAACTTCTTCCTGGATATAAGTTCATTAATGAATTTTTCCTACTCTTCAATCATAATCTTAACCTCCAAAGCTTCTTATAATATTTCAAAGGGTGGAAATAATTCTTCTTCCCCTACTTCCATCCGATTAATTTATTCTTCAAGCTGATCAACATACTCAGATAACTCTTATATAATGGCTATTATATTTCTATTTCACTTTCTTTGAATGAAAATATAATCAAGGGTATCCTCAATTTCCACTATTAGATCAAAAACACCAATCAACTAATTACCTTTATCTTTTGAGGGTTCTACCTTTTCAACAATAGTCATCATGGATGCTTGGGGTTTTCATTTAAACTCTAGTTTTCATCCTCCAAAAATTCATTATCATCTTTTTCTTATTTAAATAATAAGCAATTTCTCTATAATTTCTTACTTGATTTTAAGTATCCCTTTTGGGGGAACCTTTTCTGAGGCTTTTGCATGATTCCTGCTTCACTTTCTTCATTATCAAGCATCATTGATCACCAAGAGTCAATGTTACCAACTCTAACACATTGGAAACATGTCATAGAATTATTTCCTTTAAATATCCCTTTTCCCCTCTTTAATTTCTTGAAAAAATGAGAAATAATTATGTATTCCTCATTATCTTCATCAACACTATCTCTGGAAACCTCATTTTTTTCTTAGATTTGAATTACATTTCCTTGCTTACTCGATTTGTTGCATCTTCTAGTTTGAATCTCATTTTATATGCCACCAGACTACTTAGAATATCATCAAGAGAAAGTTTAGAAATATACCTTTCCTCAACAGTTAACACTTTTGAATTATACATAGTTGAAATCCTTCTCAGGATATTCTTCACAATGTCAATATCATTAATTTCTTCACCAAGTCCACAAATTTCTACAATAACTTTAGTAATTTGATTAAAAAACATAAATGCATTTTCATCGGGAAGAATTTTCAGATAATCGAACCTATTATGGAGAACTTGGAGTTTTTCCTCCTTCACATTATTGTAGCCTTCATATATATTTTCCAGTTTTTACCACATAGACTTGTTTTAAGTACGACTCATCAACTTCAAATAAATATGATTATATAGAGATACAGTAAGAGAATTTTCTGTTGTGGCATCTGCATCAAGGATTTACCTATCTATTTCGATCATAGATATACATGTGTTATCGATGACCCAAATCCTTTGAGTAGCTAAAAATAGAACTTCCATTCCAATGGATTTAAGATTAGATATCATCTTGTTCATCCAAATCTGGAAGTTGCTTCCATCAAAGAGGGGGACCACCTAAAATTCACTGAATTATCCTTGTAAACAAAAGAGGATAGATTTAATTGAAACAACCTACCTCTAATACTAGTTTTAGGACCCTAGAAACACCCTAATAAAGGAGGGGTGAATCAGGGTGTCAAATTTCTCTTTTAAAGTGATGGATATTTTTCTAACATTGGTAGGAACTTATTAAAAACGCTTGATGAAATTGTGCAGTTAATTAAACATTCACATAATAAAATAGAAAATACAGTAGTTTAACTTGGTTAACCACTAAGGACTAGTACAAGATCATATTATGATATTGTGCCATTCATACATAATTCCATTAATCTTCACAAGTTGTGGAATACAGAAGTTCAAACACAATCACTATGTTCTATGAACACTGGATTTACAAGAATTTAGGTATAGCACACTTCCTCCCTAAAAACACATATATTAACTCCCCCTAGATCACTATTTTGAGTGATGTCTTACTCATTTTAATGAATTAAAGTTTGGTTCAGTAGATTGAAGTTTAATTATTTTTCCGTAACTAGCATGAGACTCTACTTGCATCATATTCCTAAGATGATGCACATGAAAAATCTATTCGTTTAAACAAGATATTCAATAATGATTTTTCATTAAGCTACTTCATGAAGATCACATTCTTCATGCAGCAAACTGCCTTCAAGAAACACTAAGTCATCATGGAATAACCAGTTATTGTGAAACTCATTTTTTTGAGATACTTAAGAATTGGTCAAGACTGAGACAGACTATTAATGATTCTTAGTCTCATAATGAATACCTGATTCTCTAAACTCCCATTCATCTGGTTTATTTTTTGTGTGCCTCCAAAAAAAATTCTTGAAGATCCTTCATTCCTAAATCTCCAGTGAAAATCAACCCTTTCATGAATATTTCTCATAGTTGCAAAGATCACTATCAACTCATCATGCACTAGTGATGCTTTTTTGTAGTCACAAAGAACACCTTCTTTTCATCACAAATTTTTGAAAATTTATACCTTCATAAAGATCAACTATTTATGAAACCCAGTCATCATGAAAACCAGTCATCAAAAAATTTATGCCTTTACTATATTTGAGATCTGTCAATTCCAGATAACTAATTTTCATTAAGCTTACTTCATCCTCCTGATTTTGAGCCCAAAAATTTAGAAAACACTGGGAAAAGACACCACCATAAACAATGTAGTCAGGTTGTACTATAAAATCACTCTCCTTGCAAACTCCTGATCAACATAGTGTGGATTGACAATAAACACAAACCAAACTTTGTTTCTAGCTGTGAAAGGCCTTTCTTCCAACAACTAACATATTCTATTACTACCTTCACACTGTTATTATTATATATTCATTGATTGGATGGAACTAGACCTTTGGGTGGTTGCCTTCTGGGATTATATATCAAACCATGTTTGGGAAACTAATACTACCCGAATAGACTATATAATTGCAGGTATGGATAAAGTAAAGCTCCCTACCGTAGGTTATTAATTACTACTTTGAAGTAGGGGAGCATGGGAGCAAGATGAGGCATGTGATTCTAGTTCGGATACTTTTTGGACTTTTTTAATTTTGTTACATGTGTTGTACACCCTCCATTTATTCCTATTTTGGTAGTTTTTTTGACACATGACATGTATCATCATTATCTGTATATGATATCCCTTTCTAGTATTGTTTACTGCATCTATTCCTATTATTAATCTATTGTATGATTTATTTAGTACTTCCACTAGTTATCTAATATTATATTTCCGTTTTTCTACACTCTGGTGATGAGGGAATAGTCTCCCCACTAAAACGCCTAGCCCCACACTTTTAGTCAGTAGATACTGGTGTTTGGGGAGATGTGCTTGAGGCCATGTGGTCGACCGAGCTCGGGGCACCCTTCAGTGGCATCTGGGTTCAGGATATTAAAAAGTTTTATCATAGCCATTTATTCTATTTCCCCTTATTATTTAGAGGTAATATAAATAGATTGGAAGTAAATGGAATTTGTTAATGAGCCATTCCTCAGTGTAGCTAAACCATGTGCGGGAAAAGGCCAAATTTCTTCGAATAAAATTATTGTTTTCTAGATTTTGACAATTATAGTTTATTTTATTCCACCATTGGGTGATGCACTTGAATTATGATATTATTATTTATATAATTTTAGGATCTATTTTTCTACATCTCGTTGAGAAGAGGGTGTTCCATCTCATGAGTTATTTTTGGAACCTATTAGATTTTTCATTCCATTCATTATGCCATTCCATATAGAATGTGTTTCCTGATTACATGCTATTTTGATATGTTCCATGATTGTTATGACTACCATTGTGATAGACATTCTAGAATGTGTTATGGTGTTAATTAGGTGGACACCATATTTTGTTACATAAGGCGTGTGGGCCCTATGGATTGGAATTTGGTGAACCATTTGGTTAAACATTTTTATAATGAACTATGATCAAATGGAATTGATTATATAAATAAAATGGAAATTGAAATTTCTTATAGAAGATAACTTAACCCAAACCCGAACTGAGTAGTGATAAATGTGTAGTATATCTTGATTTTATATGATCTATACGATGCCCATACCTAACTAAAGGAGTAGGTAGAGGGGTGTGATTATTTTATGGGAAGGCTTGTACATATCCTATTATAGTATTTGTGCTTTTAGCTACAAAAATTGATAATGTTCTTATCTAAGGAATGTGATTTCCATTGTAGAGGCATGCCACCATGAAAACATCCATTCGTAATATTGGAGGGTGGTGATGACCACACTCCCAAGATGGTGGTACATAGGCTACCAGTGGATCCTCCAGTTGTTCGAGATGAAACACAATTAGTTTTCCCGAACATAGTTGTTGAGGCACAATTCTATAAAGGATTTATGAGCTTCATATAGACTGTTCATAGAGCAATGTGACCTACCCTTACTATGGAAGAGCTGGTGTATGAGTTCTAACAGTAGCATCCACCCACATTGTTTGGGTGATGGAAGACCATAGGCTGTGGAGTCATGGCTAGAGGCCATTCTATTTATCTTTGAGCATCTCGAGACACCTCTTGAGGGGAGGGTAAACATTGTTATGTATATTTTTTGTGATTCTTCCAAGAGATGGTGGAATGTTATTACCCAGATAGAACATCATCAAGAAATTTTTTGGAGGGATTTTCATATGGTATTATATTATTACATCTATCATGAAACATCGAGAACTAATAGATCCCGATAATTCATGAACAAGGAGTAAGACGAATTATCAGGTATGGATTAGACAACCTATTTTATAGATCTCCAGTTCTTCATGCCTAATTTTATGGGTGATGAGTTATCTAAATCCAAGTGATTAGAGGAAGGTGAAAGAATCATTTTTTTTTCTCCGGATTAATGATAATACTCTTTTCATGCAATGATTTGGCTTTTCTCACTTATGCGTCAATATGGACCTCTCATACCGTCTCCTGAAACATGTTCATCTCTAGGTGTAAGGTGCATCTAGTTTTCGGAAACACTTTTACTATATGAAAACATTTGGCTATTATTTAATTTGTTGTCGACAAGGTCATTGGCCTTTATTTTTTCCATTGATGTGGGAGGAGAGGTCATAAGGGATTAGTGGATCAACCTATTGACACCCATTCTCCCACAATCTCAAATGTTACTATTGGAATTACTCCCTCAGGTGGTGGGATGAGTCTGTGATAGGATGGTCATACCTCTACTCTAGGCATCCAACGGGATCTATCCAAATAGAACCCTAGTAAACCCTCTGCTTCTGGTCTTCTAGGTATGGTTTCTCATGCTTCTCTCTCTGTTCTGAGGGCATCGGTGGCAATAAGAAGGTTAAGGGAATCACTACTATTTCAGGGGGGGTGCAGGACCTTCCTATGCTAATTTTATACACGGTGTGGTGGCTGACCCTACCATCAAAAGTACTTTCACTACTTTTGTTGGTTCTCCTGGGGATATTACAGTATTCATTGGCACTTTTCACTACTTCACGTCTAAGGTTGTGCTGATTGGTGGCATAGTGGTTTAGGCTGATAAACCTTTGGTTACCCATAATAGTCTTAACATCCTTGGGGGAGACAATCATCAAAAACACAATCCAAAATGAGAAGTAAATAAATATATTTTTCCAACCCTAGTGTTTTCTTGAAGGTCTTTGGCAGGCAGGAGGTGGTAGGCAGGCTATATAGGATGTGCACTCACTCCTTCAACCGACAATCCGGTCTCATGCTTGAGGATTCAGATCTCACTTCTGAGAGAGAGAAGGGTGTTTCCAAAGGTATGTATGAGGATTATTTTTGGGTGTAACTTATGTTTATGTGTGACCTTACTTGGTTCTCACTTGTCCAAAAATGATTTATTAAATATTAAAAATATTTTTTGTTAAATCCAAAAAATTAGAAGATGGTCTCAGGTAAAACATGTGATCATAGGTGATTTTCTTCTAACTACTATTTTTTGAATAGTGAATCAGACACTTATCACAGAGCATAACCTGAGAGAGTCTAGGGGTGAAATACAAGGTAGTTCATCATCTATAAATGGAAATACATTAATTGGTAGTAGGAAGAATCATCTGAAGCTTCCACATAGTGATATTAAAATCCAGATAACATACTCTAGAAACCAAGTGAGGTGACACCAGTTTGGTAGACTATGAAATACAACACCTCAGTGTATGAGAGACTCAGTAGAGTGTCAATATTGTATAAATATGGGTCATATAAAGTTATTTTTTAGAGCCTTTCCTCCAGAATCCAATGAGAGAGGGTCTTCACCGACTCCACATATAAGTGTGGGGTCAGCAGCTTCTCTTCAAGAATGGAGATGGTGTATAACTGACATATCAAACTGAGGTGGTGGTCGTAGCCATGGTAGTCAGAACCCAGACTTATAGTGACAGAATAATGGATCAACTCAGGGTATCCTGGTTATATCATAGGGTCACAGATTATGCAAGATATATAGTGACCCATGCTTCACATACATGGATGTTACATCATTTTATATGAATATTCATAACATTACAAAATACATGTCCGAGGACTATAATAGTTTAGTGTCTTTGGAAATGTGGAAACAAAATATTATATCCCAATGAAAGATCTTAAACATATTCATAAAGATATCCACCTTTATTACTTCTACCTAGAACCTTTATTCATAACCTGAAGAAAGGAAACATAAGAAAGGGGTGATCTTAGATGCTCAGTAAGGGTAAACAAGAGAGACGTGTAATCATAACATTATCACAGGGGTATGATAATGTGACTATAACATTAGAAGATCACACCCTTCATATCAAAGATCGTATAATTGAATTATGGCATAAATCTTGGTAGTTCATAAGACATGAATCATAAGGAAATAAACATCAGGAGACATGAAATCATAACTAAGGAATAAGACATAGGATTTGTGGAATACTTATAAAAATATAAACTTTTATATCATGGATACCTACCAAGACCTTTATAACATGTTAGGCTTGGTCTACTACCCATGTACCTAATTTTTTCTTGGGCTAGAAACTTGTGTACCCACATTAGTTTAGGCTTGGGATATTACCCATGAACCTTATTTCTTTTAGTCTTGGTCTACAACCCATAAAACTTCTTTCTTTTAGGATTGGGATTCAATCCATGAACATTTTTCCTTTTAGTCTTGGGTTACAACCAATTAACCTTATTTGTTTTAGTATTGGCCTTCAACCCATGAACCTTCTTTCATTTAGGCTTCGACTTCAACCCATGAACCTTCTTTCTTTTAGGATTTGTCTTCAACCCATGAACCTTATTTCTTTTATCCTTGGGCTATAATAAATATACCCTTTAAACTCATATAAAAATTATCATTACCTAAGTAATTAGAGGGAGATATAGATCCCACTCATCTCATAGTAAAATCATTCATGCATGTGCCATAATATAATAAAACATTCATCATATCGTGACCCATAAAAAGACATAGGTCTTAAAAACATCAAATCATAACCCATAAAATGAAATGAGGATCATTAACTCTTCATCAAATCATAACCTATAAAAATAGGTATGTTTCATAATCACTTAATCAATTCATAATCCATGAAAACAAGTAGGTTTAAAATGCATGGAACACATGGAAGGGAAACGAGTGTCGTAAACATCATTCCATCAAAACATAAACCACTCAAGAAAGAATTATGAATGGAACCATTGGATAATTTCTTATAATGGTATCAGTAACATCAACGGATTCCATCTAATATTGAAAATAATTTTGAAATATATTTCAAAAAAATTTCTTGAGGAAAATATCCTTTCTTATTTGAAAAATTCTTTCAAATACATAAAGCTATTTAAAAATCATTTTCTTATAAAATACCCATAAAAGTTTAAAGAAAATTTTAAATCATTTTGAAAACCTTTTTCCTTGAAATTTACTTTTTAAAAACATTTTTCTAAGGATTAAAATTTTAAAATGAAAATGAATCTTCAATTCAATGGCAGTGAGTAAATCTATACATGTTTTACGAGGTAAAAAGAACATTCTTTTTATTGGGTAAAAAGGATAGAAGGAATGCCTTCTTCGGAAAGCGACAAGAAGATTCTATTAAAGAGATCAGTAAAAGAAAAAAAGGTAAAAATATATTTTAAATCATATAGGATAATGGTATAATATTTTTAGAAACCATTTCTTAAAAAACATCGATTTCTGACTAAATGGAGGGTAAATTCAGGATTTCTTAAATTCACTTTCTTAACTATCTTTTTCACAAAAGATTATAAATTTGGTACCAATATAAAATTATATCATGAAGAAATAGAGGAGAAGTAAAATCATGAATATTAGTGATATATGGATCATAATATTTCATAAAAGGAAGCATAAACATAAAAAAACTTGAAAAGAAATGAGATTGTCTCAATAAATCTTATAACTTAGTGACTTGGGGTCATACTCTCCATGTAAGAAAATGAAGTTACATGAGGATTATGAGATCATTAAAATAAGGATATTCATGAAATAAAATGTAAAATTTAATTATATACACCACCAAAAAATATTTTAGGTGCATAACAAAACATGAGTCTCAAAGAAGGAAAATTGAGACAAAATTGTTTTACCGATTTGGTAACTTTTGAAAGTTGATCCCCATGAAAGAAGGATCATCAAATGGGCATATGAATAGCCATAAATTTAACTACATGATACATAGAACAAAATCATGGAAATTATCTACTCCAAAAAAAATTAAATAGTGTGAAACATAACATTTATCACATGAAAATTAAAAGTGATATGAAATCACCTTACCTTGTGTCTTGACTATCTTTGTATTCGTACAAGCTTCATCTTCATTGGGTAACTCCTTTTGGTTTGTTCCAAAATCCTTCCTTGAGAAGATTTACTCCTAAAGAGAGGCTTCAAGGTTGAAGGGAGGACTGTTGGGAGGCTAATTGGGTAGATATTGGATGAATTTTAAAGGTTTGAGAGGTGTTAGGAATGGGTAGAGGTGGTGGGATTTTATAGGGAAGAAAAGGATTCATTTGGAATTTTTTAGAAACAAGTTAGGTGTGCACATGCTCTTACATAAAACAAGTATTACTAAACAAAAACAACTCAATAATGGAAGGTTTATGGCTAAAATATTTACATAAAATGGGTTTTTTACATGTTTCTAGTTCATTTGGGCCCTGAATTTTAAGGTTTAGTCCCTAATTAAGCCCAATTTGGCCTTAACTACTATGATTAATGTTAATCCCTTTTAGTAATCTTTTTGGTCAAAAATTAACATGGTATTATTAGAATATAAATACAAGACTGAATACAATGGTTTATGTTGTTTTTTTAATTCAAATCATATAAGTGGAAAATTTTAGATTAGTGATAATCCTGCAGATGGGACGAAATAACAAGTTTTTAAAGTAGGAAAAACTTCAAAAGTTTGTTAAGAATTTATATTCAGTTTCAAAGTAAAATTAATTATAATGAATTGAATTGTATTAATAGATGTAATATTTATCTAATGTGACCTTAAAAAATATTTATAATATCATTTATCGTTAACAAATAATTAAAAAAAAGTTTTAACTAAAAATCAGTATTTTCACTATTCATCAAAAAATGAAGTTTCTTAGAAAAATCCCAATAATTCACACAAGGATAATTTAAACATTATAAACTAAAAAATAAATTTCATTTTATCAAATTTAATTTCTAAATGTGTCTAAAATTAATTTTATTATTAAAAATTAGTCCATTCAAGAAAATGGTATTTTTAACAAAAAAAGACTTTACCAAAAATCTTATCTTTCATTGTCAATATTTTTTATTTATATAAAACAATTATAAAAAATATTTGAAAAGTGGTTATTACTATTACTTTAACTATGTTTAATGGTTGGTTTATAATTATATAATTTAATTATTTATATATATATATAAAGATGTATCAATGAAACTCAGTGTTGTGTTCATTGTACGCCAAGTCATTGTTGATTGTAGTGCAAGCCAAGTTGGTGTTGCATGTAGCACAAGAAAAGTTGGTATTTTATGTTAAATTAATGTTTGACTTAGTTTTTTAATATATATATATATATATATAAAGAACTATTTCAAGTCTCACATGAAATGAAAAAAAATTGAAAGGATAAATTAATTCGAAAAAATATTTCACCAAATCTCAGGGTGTTACATTATACCCACCTTAAAATGAATTTCACCCTAGAAATTCATTTGGGTTATCAAGGGTTAAATACTTAAATTTTTCATCTATAGAAACCCATATCATAAAAATGGAATCTAAAACTTCAATAAAAATAAAAATTTGGAACCATAACAGTTACCCAAAGTAACATATAAATAGGTTTCCACATGGTAGAACATGGGTGGAATGTTAAAACATGGATATGGAAGAAAAAATATTACCATAAGGTTCTGATGGAGAGTGATAAAGAACAAGGTTAGGAGATATTTAACAACCACAAATCCATAAATATGCAATGACCTAAGGGAACTTATGATTCATCAAAAATGTTGGTATAGGACAAAAAATTTTGTTTCAAGATCCTTTTTTCTAAACTTAATGATTTTTAATTAAAATATATAATTGAATTATTTCTAGACAAAGTCACCCTTTATTTTTTGTTGATCCACTTCACCACTTTCTCAAAAAATAATGTTTATTTTCCATTATTAAAGTACTAATATATCACGAGTTCTATGATATGCCATTCCATTATTTATTAGTTACCATCAACACAAGGTAGGTTGAACAGGCTATCCAATATACATAAATCTGTATATGGAAGATAACACTTTATTCTTAATGAATTAATCTTATGTTTAACTTAAAATTTCTATAAATGGTTATAATTCACCCTTTATTCCTTAAATGGGATCTTATCTTTAACCAAAATTATTTATATTAGTAACATGGGTCCATCCTTTTATTGATAGGATATCAAATGTTATTTTATTGTTCCATAATCCATGTCATGAAATATAATCACATGAAATATCACAAAAGGAAGAACAATGAGACTTTCATAGGGATTATTCATGTAAAATAAAACATAAAATTCCCAACTAATAAAGGATAGGTAATTCTTAATTATCTTGGTTCACTTCATCCATTATGATCGTATATGCTTTAACTTTGTCCTTTTTCTTCAGTGGTTATTGGAATTGATCACCGTTATTAACCCTTGGATTTGGGCACTTTTTATCAAAATTCCCAAACTCCCTACAATTGAAATGCTGACGTGTAGAAGGTGAATCCTGAGGATTTTTCTCATTATGTTCATCATTATATAAATTTTTAAAATCACTCATACATTCAACTGCTTTATGTCCTTCCTTTCCACAATTAAAACATTTACTAGTCCCGTTAAAGAAATTCCCACCATGCTTCTTTCCATATATAGATCACAAAGGAAGGTTCATATTCTTATCTCCATGGATTGTTGATTATTAGTTGAACTCCATTTTACTCTTCTTATTAAAACCATGATATTGATACATAACTCCAACCACTATTTCAACTTTGATTGAAAAACACACAATCACTTCATAGCTACCAAAGTCTCTTATGGCCAACACCCTTCTAAGACTTTGCTTTAATCCACTGAAGAACCTATCAACCTTATTTTCTAGTTGGATGATCATTCTAGAAGCATATCCTGAAAGTCTTGTGAAATTAGCCTCATAGGTACCATCAAATCCATCATCCTTTTACTTCAACTCAAGGAACTCCTTTTCCATATTTATACAAAGGACACGAGGAATGTACTTATTGAAGAATAAGTTCTTGAACTCATCCCAATCCATGGATTCAATTTCATATTTCTTCCTCGTATTCTTGATTAGAGTCCACCACTAGTGTGCTTCACCTTCTAACCGATAAATAGAAAGAATGACTTTTTCATGATCCGAACTCTTGAGAGTATAGAATATCTTTTCAGTGGTACTGATCCATTGTTCAGCAACAAGTGGATCAAATGACCTACTGAAAGAAGGTGGACAATGCCTCATGAAGTACTCGATAGAATGTTGTTCCCTCCTTTCATCATCATGATTCTTAGCTTGATAAAGTTGTATGAGCATAGCGATAATGTTTTTTACTCCAGTTCCCAAAGCATTTATATTCTCAAGATATAAATCATTTCATTATCCCCCACAATCACCATTAATGTGGTTCATTTTGGTTCCAACCATTGACTTAATCCAAAAATAATTAAGTAAGAAATAGTTATCAAAGAGAGGAACCACATAGTCATGAAAATTCACTTATATGATGTCTAAATTATGACACATTCCATAGTCTATGATACCTTAGGTTTTTCCAAGTTTATTCATAGAAAAATTCTATTTAAATCAATCTTGGTGGATCTTGAAGAGTTTTTGAATTCCAAAATCATATCCCCAAGGAGTGTCAAACTAGGTGTGCTCCAAGGCCAGTTGTTGTGTACCAGATTACCCTGAGTCAAGCCTAGAACATCTTTTCAGGGTCATTACCCATAGGTATATCGATACCAGATCCACATCCACATGTAGTATCCAGACAGGGATATATTTCTATGAAACCACTCACTCTATCCTTTACCAAAATTCCAAGACATTTTCCTAAAAATTAAATCTTTCTTATACTTACCCTTAGTGACATCCCTAGGTATATACTTAGAAATATACTTAGCGATATCACTAAATATTTCTCATCCTAGTTTCAAAAGGTCGACTAAAAATTTCCTTTGATACCAACTATAGTGATTGAGGCTTGACATACATGGATATCACATCATTTTAGATGAATATTAAATACATTACAAAAATACATGCTCGAGGTCCATAATAGTTTAGTGTCTTTGGAAACATAGAAATAAAATCTTCTATCCTGGTTAAAGATCTTCAACATCTCTATAAATATCTCCACCTTTATTACTTCTGCCTAAAACCTTTATTCACAACCTGAATAATGGAAACATAAGAAATGGGTGAGCTTGTATTCTCAATAAGGGTAAATAATCAAGACATGTAAGCATAAACATGATCATAGAGGTATGATAATGTGATCATAACATTAGGAGATCATTCCCTTCATATCAATGATCATACACTTGAATTATAGCATAACACTTGGAAGTTCATAAGACATGAATCATAAGGAATTAAACATCATGAGTCATGAAATCATAACTAAGAAATAATACATATTATTTTTTCCATACATATAAAAATAGAAACTTTTCTATCAAGGATACCTACAAAGACCTTTATAACATGTTAGTCTTGGGCTACGACCTGTGTACCTATATTGTGCTTGGGATAGAAACTTGTGTACCCAATTTAGATTAGGCTTCGGCTACAACCCATGAAACTTATTTATTTTAGTATTGGGCTAAAACACATGAACCTTCTTTATTTTAGGCTTGAACTAAAACCCATAAAAATTTGTTCTTTTATTCTTGGGATATTACCCATGAACCTTCTTTATTTTAGGCTTGGTCTTCAACCCATGAACATTATTTCTTTTAGTCTTGGGATTTAACCCACGAACCTTATTTCTTTTAGGCTTGGGCTTCAACCCATGAACTTTCTTTCTTTTAGGCTTGGGTTACAACCCGTATACCCTTTTAACTCATATAAAACTTATCATTACCCAATGCATTGGAAAGAGATATAGGTCACAGCCATCTCATAGTAAAATAATTCATGCATGTTCCACAAGATAATAAAACATTCATCATATCTTGACCCATAAAAAGAAATAGGTCTTATAAATATCGAATCATAACCCATAAAATGAAGTGGGAGTCATTAACACTTCATCACATCATAACCTATGAAAAGAGGTAGGTTTCATATTCACTTCATGAATTCATAACCCATGAAAAAAAGTGGGTTTCAAAAGAATGGAATCTGTGGAAGTGAAATGGTTGTCTTAAACATCATTCCATCAAAACATAAACCAGCCAAGAAATAATTACGAATAGAACCATTGGATAATTTCTTAAAATAGAATGAGTAACATCAACGAATTTCATCTTAGATTGAAAATAATTTTGAAATATTGTTCAAAAATATTTCTTGATGAAATATCCTTTCTTATATAAAAGAGTCTTTTAAATAAATAAAACTATTTAAAAATCATTTTCTTTTAAAATAACTTGAACACTTATAAAGAATACTTTAAATCATTTTGGAAACCTTTTTCCTTGAAAATTAATTTTCTTTAAAATGTTTTCTTAAGAGTTAACATTTTAAAATGAAAAGTAATCTTTAAGGGAATGGTGGTGGGTAAATCCATATATGTTGTACAAGGTAAAAAGAACATTTTTTTCATGGTAAAAAGGTTAGAAGAAATGCCTTGTTCAGAAAGTGATAAGAATATTTACTTTAAGAGATTGGTAAAATAAAAAAAAGTGTAAAATTTTATTTTAAATCATGCAGGATAATTGTATAATATTATTGGAAACCGTTTTTTAAAAACATAGATTTCTGACTGAAGGGAGGGTAAAGTTGGGATTTCTTAAAAAAAATTCTTTAATATCTTTTGGGGAAAAAAGTATAAATATGGTACTAACACATGAGTATATCATGAAATAATAGAGGAAAAGAAAACTAATAAATATTCTTAGGAGATGGATCCTAATATTTCATCAAAATAATCATAAACATAAACAATCTCGATAAGCAATGAGATTGTCTCAATAAACTCTTATAACTTGGTAACTTGCGGTCATATTCTCCATGTAAGAAAAGAAAATTACATGAAGATTATGATATCACAAAAAGAAGGATATTCATGAAATAAAATGTAAAATTTAAGTATATACACCACAAAAAATTGTTTAGGTGTATAACCAAACATGATTCTCAAAGGAGGAAAATTGAGACAAAACTATTTTACCGATTTGGTAACTTTTGAAAGATAAACCGTGTGAAATAAGGATCATTAAAAGGGCATGTGAATACCCATAAATTTAAGTACATGATACATAGAATACAATCACAAGTAGTAAATAAACCACACAAAATTAAAGATTGTTTAAAATAACATTTATCACAGGAAAATTAAAATTAATATGGAATCCCCTTACCTTGTGTCTTGACTCTCTCTGTATTTATACAAGCTTCCTCTTTGTCAGGTAACTCCTTTTAGCCGGTACCAAAAGGATTCCTTGAGAATATTTATACCTAAAGGGATGATATATGGTATAACAGAGTATTTTTGGAAGGTTAATTGGGTAGAACGTGGGTGAACATAAAAGTTTTGATATGTGTCCTGAATGGGTATAGGTGGTGGCTTTTTATAGTGAAGGAAAATGACTCATTTGGAATTTTTAGAAACAAGTTAGGTGTGGACATGCACTTACCTATAAAAAGTCTTAAAAAACCAAACTAACTCAATAATTGAAGGTGTATTTCCGAACTATGAATAGACAATAGGTTGGGGACATGTTTATAGGTCATTTGGGCCCATAATTTTAAGGTTTAGTCCCAAATTAAGCTTAATTTGTCCTTAACTGCTAGGATTGATTTTAATCACTTTCACTAATCATTTTGGTCAAAAATTAATATGGTATTATTAGAATCAAAATATTAGACTGAATAAAATGGCGTATGTTGGATTTTTGAAATTAAAATCACAAAATTGGAAAAATTAAGATTAGTGCTAATACCATAGACGGGACGAAATAACGGGGTTTTAGGTTAGGAAAAAGTTCAAAAGTTTATAAAGATTTTATATTTAGTTTCAAAGTGAAATTTATTATAATAAATTAAATTGTAATAATAGATGTAATATTTTTCTAATTTTACCATAAAAATATTTATAATTTCATTTATAATTAATAAATAATTATACAAAAAGGTAGTTTTTAACTAAAAAGTTGTGGTTTTCACTATTCATCAAAAAATGAAGTTTCTCAGAAAAAACCCACAAATTCCCCTAGGATAATTTTGACATTATGAATTCAAAAATGATGTTTATTTTATAAAATTGAATTTATAAATGTGTCTAAAATTAATTTTATTATTAAAAATCGGTCTATTCAAAAAAATAGTATTTTTAACATAAAAGGACTTTACCAAAAATCTCATCTTTCATTATCAAAATGTTTTATTTATATAAAAAAATATAATAAATATTTGGAAATTAGTTATTACTATTACTATAACTATTTTTAATGTTTAGGTTATAATTATCTCATTTAATTAATTATATATATATATAAAGATGTTTCATAGAAACTCAGTGTTGTGTGCATCGTACATCAAGTCGGTGCTAAGTTGGTATTGCGTGTAGCGCAAGACAAGTAGGTATTGTGTGTGAAAGGAATGTTTGAATTATTGTTCTAATATATATATATATATATATATATATATATATAACTATTTCCAATTTCCCATGAAATGAAAAAAAATATTGAAAAGATATATTAATTCAAAAAATATATTTCACAAAATCACAGGGTGTTACAAGATATATGCAATGAAACCAAAACATGTGGAGTAGGATACAAGACCTTATAAAGAGAGAGGTACTATTATAGTATCATATATATTATCATATTCTCTTTTTGATATAGTTACTTATCATAGCTTTATATTTGTTCTCATTGTTGTGAGCCTTGGGCTTACTGTTCATTGTTTTTATGGAATTATGACACTCGACACTCCATTGGGGATTATAATAGATGAGGCACATCAATTTAGAGAGTTCCCCTTTAGATTAGTTTGTGTAAATTCATATGGGACCTCTTTTTCCTCAATATGATAGGTTTTGACGTCATTCTTAGGATGGACTGGTCAATTCCCTTTCTTGATTTGGTTAATTTCTTTCAACGAAGGGTGAATTTTACATCACTAGAGAGAAGGGGGTTTCTTCACAAGGGTGAATGGGATGTCAATCCAAGTTGATCTAGAATATATCATCATGGTATTCACATGATTTAATTCCATGTTGTAATATTATTTCTGGATGATCAGGGAACACATTAGGAAGATTTACCTTCAGTGGTTGATTGTTTTAGGGATGTTTTCTAGGATGACTTTTCTAGATTATCGCCAGTGATAGAGGTATAGTTATCTATCAATCTAGTGATAGGAGCTGAATCAATATCCATTACTCATAACATGATGGATACTACTGAGATGTATAAGCTTAAGAGGAATTTAGAGGATTCAGAGGTAAATGGGTTTATCTGAACCAGTACTTCTATATAGGTTTCGCCAATCATTTTTTTGAAAAATGTGGATGGAACTCTTAGTCTAAGTGTGTATTACCAAAATTTTAAACAATTGAAGGTTATGTATTGGTATCCTCTTTCATGGATATATGATCTCTTCAACAAGCTCTAGGGATCTTGGGCATTCTTGAAAATTAATTTGAGACCGAGTTATCATCAAGTGAATGTTATGACATCATACATACCTATCCTAGATTTGCATATCAGGTATGGTCTATATGATTATTTTGTGATATTGTTCGGTCTCATGAACACACCAAAAGTCTTCATGGCATTAATTAACTGAGTCTTCCATCCTTATCTGGACTCATTTATCATGGTATTTTTGGATGATATCTTGGTGTATTATCACACTCGATATAACCTTTGCAAGAATATTGATTTTTATTAATACACTGATAGATATTTATTTATATGTTAATCTCACAAAGTTCCACTTCTAGATGGATTAGATTCACTTACTAGGTCACATTATCTCAAAGATAATAGTATCAGTTGACCTAGAGAAGGTGATAGCTTTAGTTTCCTGGGAACAGCCCAAGAATGCCTTTGAAGTCTGAAGTTTCTTAGGGCTATCCAAATATTACATACATTTCATACATGAATTCTCATGCCTAGAATAATTTTTTATAGGATTTAATAAGAATCTTGTGGATTTTATTTGGTTTTATGTGTGTAATAAAACCATTTTGGAGATAAAAGTTAGATTGAATTTAGTGTCGATACTGATTTTTATAGATCTATTCAAGAGTTAAAATGTATATTACAATGCATTAGGTATTAGGATAAGATTATTTATTATTTAGGGAGATATATTTTTAGCATATGAGTCTTAGAAATTGAGGCCACATGAGAGGAATTACCTGATGCACAATCTTGAGTTAGCTCTAGTTGTTCACACATTTCATTGTTGGATACAATACTTACTTGGAGAGTGTTTTTTGTCCTATACAGACCACAAAATCTAGAAGTACATATTTAAACAGTTTGATATAAATCTGAGGTAGTGATGGTGGGTTGAATAAATATAGTCTTTCAACTTTGATCTTACCAACATGCCTGGAAAGGGAAATGCAGTGGTTGATGCACTCAGTAGAAGTACTCAGATATAGGAAGTTCAACAGTCCAGTAGCGAGTGGTAGCTTATGGATTTTTTCTCTAGGATGCAGTTGGAGGTGCAGGATAGTTAAAACAATACATTTTTATCATCCTTAATGGTTCCCTCTACCCAACTGGATAGAGTTAGGATAAGGCAGTTATCAAATTTTGAGGTCCTAGTCCTATGGGAGAGTGTGGAAGGTGGTGACCCTCTTCCTATTGGGATATAGAAAAGGATGAAAGTATACACATATACGGTCACATATGGGTTTCATCAAACATGTGCGAGGATCTGATGCAAAACTTTCAGACTCTATTTTGGGCAGTGCACCTCAATATCACTAAAATATATCAGGATTTACATCACCAATAATGGTGTATAGATATGAAAATATATGTAGTTAGTTTTTTTATGAGGTTTTCCACCTATCAGTAAGTGAAGGCAGAACACCAATGACCAACTAGAATTTTATAGTAGCTACCCATTCCTAAGTGGAAATGGAATGATGTCATGATGGATTTTGTGATAAGATTACCAAGGTTACCTCAAGGTAATGATATTGTATGGGTTGTTTTTGATAGGTTCACAAAGTTTGCACATTTCCTACCGATCAAGGAAACCTTCCATGTGTATGATCTTGGGAGGTTGTATATCCATGAGATAGTAAAACTTCACAGGATCCTAAATAATATAATTTTAGATAGGGACGCCCAGATTAATTCATGTTTTTTTAAATCGTTAGAGGGAATTAGGTACATAGGTGACTCTGGGCATAGCCTACCACCCTCATACTGATGGAAAGTTATAATGCATGATATAGGTACTTGATGATATTTTGCAATAATGATTCATATATTTCAGGGGATCTTGAGAGATTCATATATCCTTGGTTTAATTCGCCTATAATAATAGCTTCCATGCTACTATTTAGATGAATCCTTATAAGGATTTGTACGGTAGGCCATTCTGATCACCCATGTGCCAGTTTTAGGTAGGAGAGACAAATATTCTTGGACCTCAACTCATTAAGGAGACCACAAAGAAATTTTAGTTGATTCCAAAGTAGATGGATACTTCACGGTATCGATAGAAATCTTACGTTGATCACTGTAGACGGCCTATAGAGTTTGAGGTCAAGGATTGGGTCTTTTACATGATACACCAAGTCTATCAAACAAGAGGATCGAGATACAAGGTAAAATTTCACCATTATATGTTGGGTCATTCAAGATTCTAAAAATATACAGGCTGATATCCTATATGCTGCAATTACCTCAGAGGTACTGAACCATGAATGATGACTTCCATGTATATAAGCTATGTTGTTATCATTTAGACTAGTCTCATGCCTTTCAACTTGAGGAGGTTGAGTTATCAGTAGATGTTTTCTTTGAGGATCATCTAATACGTATTGAGGATCATAGTATGAAGGTTATCCATGGTCAACTAGTTCTCTAGTATGGTTTTTATGGAATTACGTCCATGTACAGGATGAAACCTGGGATCATGAGGAAAATGTATAAGCACAGTGGTCGGAGTTATTCTCAAATTATTCTTCACCACCCTTGAAAGGGTAATTTAGGGACAAGTTTTTTTATAGGGATAATTTTGTAAGAACATGGTTCTTTAATAAGGTATGAAATCTTTTAATTTCCATAATTTTTCAGTTTAAATGCTTAATTAAGGTCTAATGCGAATGTACTCGGGGGTATTGGTGGTATCAGGGGTGTTTGGAAATTGTTCAGATCCCAGAACCCAACTTTTTGGGTGAAAAGGGCCTAGCTCATGGTCAGTAGAAACCATATAGGGAAGGTTGCATAGTTACTTCTAACTATGAGAGGATGGAAAGAGGGAAACTACATGCCATGCAGTTTGATAAACTGTGTTATTTGAGGTGCATGACCATGCAGGAATGTCTTCTATTTTGATAGATAATTTTTTCATAGTTTGAACATGGTTAGTAAAACCAGTCATACAAACCATGTGGTGCAGGGTGCCCCTTTCTACAGCAAAGGGTGCACGGTTGGTGTACGGTTTAGCCAACTATGCGGTCAAACCATAAAACCAATAAATTCTATGGAAATTATGAATCTATCCTAAATTAAATCATATTTTTAACCAAATTTATTAATTCCCTCACATTGGATAAAACCTTCACCTTGAGATCGTATTTTGACACCTAAAGTAGGAATTGATATATCTCCTTCTTCTAGACTCAGAATCAAGAGTCGTTCATCTCATTGGATCTACATTGGTATGTTATTAATTCCTTTTGTGTTGTTCCTCATTTGGTTTGTATTGGTTGGGATATTTAGGTACAATCTACTAATTCCTAATTTTAGGTTCTTCATCCGTTATTCAAGATTATCCTGATCTGAGTAAAAATAGGACTTGATGCTAGATGATTTATCAACTACAAACCTACGGTATGTGGTCTTATGAATTTCCTTCAAAAACAAAGTGTTTAATATATTTCCTTGTATCGCACACCCAATTATCAAAGTGATGACCTTGAAATGGATTTTAATCCTTGAATTGAATTGATATGTGTAACCTATGTAATTAACAGAACTTGTTTATAATTGGTTAATGGTTGTGAAATGTGAAATGTACCACCCCTTGGTTGCATTGTGAAATCAAGTGGACCACCATGGTTGGAAAATGAGTTATCACTTAAAATTTGTTATTTTCCCCTTTTCCATAGGATTTAAATTAATGAATTGATTTGTAAGTTGAATTATAAATTTTAATTTAATTGAATTTTAATTTTAATTGAAAATGAATTGAATAAATAAAGGGGATGGGATGACCACGACCATAGGCCCTTTTCATGAAAATGATTTATTGAGCATTATTTTCTTCCTATAATAAAATTCCCATGTTACTTAAATAATGGATAAGCCTTATAATCTTATCTCACGACATGAGTCACCTTCTAAGGTGATTTTTTATGAAATTTTCTTAGTGATGACCTTGAAATAGTAAATGGTATTGATTGAATATTTTCATATGACTTGGGTGACACATGGGTTCTTATATGAATTCCATATATGGACTCATTTGGCATCTACCTTTCTTATGCATGAGTGAAACTTGGAATCCTTATACAGATATCTAAGGATGGACCCATGGGGGCAGACAGTTATATTCCCAATTGATAATTGGACTCCTTATGGATTTACAAGGATGGACTGAAGGGGTTAATTGATCATATATACCATGGGTGACACTTGAGATCCATTAGTGGAGTGATAAGGATAGACTCGAATGGAATTGGTGTTATACCACACCTAGAGAGATACTAGGATTCTAATAAGGAATGAATAGGATGGTCTTTTAGGGTGCTTGGTTTATGATACACCTAAATCGATGCCTAGATTCCAAATTTGGATTTCCAAGGATGGGATTTGGAATTTCATTGAAGAATAAATAAACTGATTTATATGACCCATCTACCAAGAAAAAGAATAAGCATGGATTCAATTAGTTCCTTATAATTTCAGATGGCCTAGTTATGCATCTATTGACAACATATCTTATAGGGGATGATGGGATATGTTATAGGTCTGTATAATTATTTATCAAATGTGATTAATTCATTAAATGAAATGTGATTATAAATTGATATAGTACTAACTATTAATTTAGATTCATATCGATTAGGCTGAAGAAGGTAGCAGATGATAGGTGTCCATGGGAACCATGCCCTTTATAGGTTTTTTACTTTTAGTACATCCTTATATATTATATTACTGCTTTCACACTATTATTATTATATATTCACTCACTAGATGGCATTATAACTTTGGTTTGTTTTCTACTATGATTATATATCACACCCTATTTGGGAAATTGATGGTACCTGAATAAACTATATGATTGTAGGTATGGATAAGGTAAATCACCCTACCACTAGTTCTTGATTGTTTCCAAGTAGTAGGGGATAATGGGATAGATCTGAGGCTCATGATGCTTGCTGGGATAATTTTCTGCGTTTTTTACTTTTGTTACATGTATTGTACACCTACCATTAATACTTGTTTTGGATGTTTTGTGACACAGGACATGTATAATCATCATTTGTATATCATGTCCATTTCTGATGTTGTTTATTATATCTATTCCTATTGTTCATCTATTGTGTGACTGGTATACTACTTCCACTAATTATCTAATATTGTAGTTATGTTGTGATACACTCTTGTAACGACCCAAACATTTATCAATGAAAATTCCTATTGATCTAATTTAATATCTTATTATGTAAAATGGTTATATAAATCATATGTACTTACTTCATTTTATATTATTGGATTTTAAAATTCCATTAAGAATTACGACCATTGCTAATATAGTCGTTGAACAGTGATCACATGATTATTATAAATATAGGGATTTAACAAATCCAATTTACTTAGACAAAGGATGTGATGGCCTCATCCAGTAGAATTGCTCCTTACGAATCCCATTTTTCAGAGCTCATAAAGGAGGTGGAATCATTGGGATTTGGTCTTGACCAAGACCAAGGTGAGATTCAACATGTTAATCTCAAATAGAACCATCTATGGGAGAAGTGGAAGTTGATAGAGATTACCACCCGAGCGATGTTATCCGATCCACCCCAAGAGTATGTCACCATCGTACACATTACCCTTAGATCATATGCGGGTGTTATAAGGGGTTATGTAACAAGACCTTAGCATTATGATTATGTTCATTATTTTTTATAGATAATATACATTCATTTTATTAGTGTTACTTTGTAAATAGTTTTTAAAGACAAAAATAGCATTTTTTTAGTTAATATTCAATTAAGAAATCTATTTTGATGAATTAATGGATTTATGAATTAAATAATATTTTAATGAAATATTGTTACTAAATTACTTTTTATTAAATATAAATTATTATATAATTTTTATGAATACAATTGAAATTTTTATTAAGGTTTTAAAACTATTTTTGTCAAAACCCATGAATTTTTAATAAATGACGGATTTTATTTTAAAATTGAAAATTCAATCATTTAGAAAAATATTTAGATAAAATGAATATTATTTTTGGATTCATAATGTCGAAATTATATAACGGTGAATTTTTCATAATTTTCTGAGATAGTCAAATTTTTGTGTAAAAATTAAATACCATTTAAATATATAATGTGTTTTATGACATCATAATGACACAATAGTGATGTAATTTAATACTATAAATGGGATTTTCGGAAAATATATGTTTTACCATTAAAATAATGTGATTTTGGGTTTGTTTTATTTATTTTACAAATCCTTAGTGGACTTTCCAAAACTTATAAAACATTATGTCATTTTAAAATGATTTCCTTGAGAGTGTAACTCACCTCTACATAAGCAAGCCTTATATTTTAAGAATTTCGTCCATTTTACATATAAAATAATTTTTTCCACTCCCATTTTACAAAAACCATGGGCAAAAAACATGGTTTAGTTTGTGGTTTTGATTAGTTTAATGTGTGGTGTCCAAAACCTAAACAATAAATAATTTCCTCTATTTTCCTATATAAACCCACCCAAGATCCCACTTCCTCTTCACTAAAAGCCTTTGAATATCTACCAACCTCTTCCATCCTCTCTCTATAATCCTACAAAGGTGCCCCAATCTCTAAATAAGCCTCTCCCAATCCTTTGGGATCACACTTCCAAGTAAGGGATTTCTTCATTTCTCATTTTCTTCCAAATTTATTTATGTTGTTATTCCCTTTTATTTTACATTAAAAATGTTGGGGTATTATTTCTTACCTCCACCATACTTTCCTACTTATGTTTTAATGATGATATAAATCTTTCTCTCTCATTTATGCCTCCCATCTACACATGTTACTAAGCCGAAATTCCATAAGGGATTTCTCCCTTCTCATTTACATTCAAACAATTATTTTGTTTAATGAAATCTAAATTCCATTACATATGTTGGTAAATGTATCTATATTACCCCCTTACTGTCCATTTCATGTACATATGATGAGACACCCCTTTCTCTCTCATCAACCATTTTTATTAATTCTTATGTCACGTCGTTATGCTGTTGAAATTACACCATGATTTTCCAAGCCAAAGTCATTGTGTAGTGAATACCATGCTCATTTATCTATCAAGGGTATTCATCTTTATTCACATTTACTTATTCATTATAGAGTTTTATGTATGAATTCCACATTAATTTATTGTGGAATAAATTATTATGTTTAATGAATCCATGTTATATGATCTATGTGGCACACATATGCATAAAATGAAATGACTAAGAAGGGTGTGCCCCGATAGCACTCCAATGCATTGGGTAAAGATTACTATCATGATACTTTAAGTGAAATGAGGGTTTATTCATGCTAATTCAAGTTCAATGAGGGTTTACTCATGCTCCATGTGCAATGATCCTTGGATCATGCTAATACCATGTTAAGTGTTGTTGCCACATTTCCATGTTATGATATCATGATATATCATGCCTTTATGTTCATGTATCTATTTTTCTCCGTTGATATGCATATTTCCTAAAATGTACAATATTCTTCATGTTATTCTTTTTTATCCCTTATTGGGCTTTATATCTCACCCTTTTCTTATTCATTTCCTCATGTTATCCCATGAAATGTTAAGTACGAGTGAATGTAGTGGTTATGTAAAGGATGTTTTCAATAAAGATGTTGTGTTTTAAATTATAAGTTGTTATGTAATTTTTCTAAGCCCCAAAGACACTAGACCTCATGATTTTCTATGTTGTATCAAGTGAAGGTTTTTATGTAATAAATAATGTTTAAGTGTATAATAAAGTTCCGGGTTTTTATAGTTGGTATTAGAGACAGGTTTAGTTATTTTTGGGATTAGGATTAGAAAACCCTAGTGAAAGCCTCATGGATAAGACTAAGTATAATAAAAACATACCTAAGTTTTGGTGAGTATTGAGTAAGTGTTTTATCAAGAAAATACATCCCTGTCTTGATACGAGCAGGTAAAGGCTGCTCTAGCACAGATGTATCTAGGAGTGAAAACTCTGACAAGGAGTTTCGGGCTTGACCCAGGGTATCCTGGTACACAAAAATGGGTCTTGTTTCACTCTTGGTTACGACACTCCTAGGGGATGTGCTTTGGTAAATTCATAAGCTTAGTATGAACCATTATTAAGGGAATAAAAGAATTTCTCTAAGAATATATGTTGGGAAGTAGATCGTGGATAACATATATTGAAGCCTATAAATTCATAAGTTAAGGAAATAAAAGTAATTTATAAGTCATACATTTTTTCCCTTGGATTACCCTTTATCTGTAACCCCTAACTTTCCTTTTATTCCAGCCAATGGATGGTAATAAGAGGACTCAGGTTAAAAACCGATGTGAAGATCAATGTGATTATTGTTCTAATGAGATGCCCAATCCAATAGGACCGGTAATTGCAAACTTTGTCACAATACTCTCTCATTTAACTCAATATTTGAATAGAAACATGAATCAAGAGGAACATTCAACCCCCTAATAAATAACAATTACCAATCAATATATTCATGAGAAAAAGGCCCCCTAATTTTAATGGATCATCTAATCCCCCAATTATCGAACAATGGATCAACTCCATTGAAAAGATATTCTTCATCCTTCAATGTTCCGAACAAGAGAAGGTTATTCTAGATACTTATCGTATAGAGGGTGAAGCTGATCAATGGTGGACATTGATCAAAAATATGAAGCCTGGTGAGGAGATTGAGGCATTGGAATGGAAGTATTTCTAGAATATGTTTTTTGAAAAATAGTTTCCCCGCACCCTCCGACTTAAGATGGAAAGGTACTTCCTCGACCTCAAAAAAAAGATGACAAATCTATCGAAGTGTACGAGGAAAAATTCACAAGGATTTCACGATATGCCTTCGGGTTTTTCATTAACCCTTAATTTAAGGTTGAACACTTCTTTAGTGGTCTAAAACCTAGCCTATGGAAATCCCTAGTGATCCGTGACGTCGAGAGCTATGAATAAATTGTTTGATGTGCCCTCAAAGTTGAAATAGAGATCGGTGAATCTCAGGGGTATCATGGGGATAAGAAGCGTAAGGTGGACTTCAATTCTGGTGGTCTGATGGATAAATCCAATGGTTCTAATAAAATCCAACACCTCACTTGACAAAGGTGTGTAAAAAAGCACCCGAAAAATTTCTTGAAGGGGACAAGGAAATGCTTTAGGTGTGGAAGGTAAGGGCACCTATCAATTAACTGCCGGTAAGAAAAACCTGTGGTTACAACAGAAGAGAGGAACGCTCCATTTGACCCTCAACACATTGTTCATTGCTTCAACTACAAAGGACCATGGCACTTTTCAAACTTTTTCCCTAAGCCAATGGTTTTCTAAGACAACCAAAAATATTCAAAGCAGCACGGGAGATATTTTTCCATCAATACCACTAAAGTGAACCCCAAAAATGAAGTAGTAATAGGTATGCTAGTAAATCATTCTATAATAGTGAACATAATTTTTTATTATGGTTCTAAACATACTTTTATATCTCGAAAGTTTAGTATAACAATCCCAACACCGCCAAAAATCATGGAATTAAAGATGTCAGTGAGAGCAAAAAAATGGGTAAATCATTGTAACCCATGATTATAACTCATACCCTATCATAATTTGTGGATTGAACTTTCTGAAAAACCTCATCATACTCCCTCTAGTGTAATTTTATGCAATTATTGGCATGGATTGGATTTCCTTAGATAGATACAATAAAAATTGTCATGAGAGGTAGATTACTCTCTATATGGTGAATCGACCCCCAATTATGTACAAGCGCAAGGACAAAGATAAATCTTATTTAGCACCATCATCTCAAGCACGGAAATTAATACCCTATGAGCACATGTATCTGGCTCAGATGATTGATCCCAAGAAAGAAACCATCCTTGAAGACATTACTATTATGAAGGAATTCGCTGAAGTGTTTCATAAGGAATTGTCTGGTCTTCCTCCTAGAACAGATGTTGAATTATCAATTGATCTTATACCTAGGGTGTTTCCAATATTCATGACTCCATATAGAATGGTTGTTGTGGATATTGAGGAGTTGAAGAAACAACTATAGGAAAATCTGGATAAAGGGTTTATATGCCCAAGTGCTTCAACACGGGGTTCACTAGCCCTCTTTGTTAAGAATAATGATGGTTTAATGAGCCTTTTTATTGATTATCGTGAGCTTAACAAAATCATGATAAAGAACCAGTATCCTATTTTACGAATTGATGACTTGTTCAATCATCTATGTGGAGCATAATAATTATCCAAGGTGGATTTATGGTCAGGATATTAACAAGTAAGGGTGAATAAGTAAGATATCCTCAAGACTACTTTTAATATAAGAGATGGGCACTATGAATTCAATGTAATGCATTTTGGATTCACTAATTCTCTATAAATCTTCATGAACTTGATGAATAGATTCTTTAGAGATTACCTAGAAAAATTTGTGGTAGTCTTTATAGACAATATTCTAATATTCTCCAAAACCAATTAAGAGCATGAGGAGCATCTAAGAACTGTACTTGATACCTTGAAAAAGGAGAATCTCTATGAAAAGTACAGCAAGTGTGAGTTCTGGCTGAAGGAGGTCGCATTCTTGGGTTATATCATCATAATAAATAAGATATCTTTAGATCCCTCCATGACAGCTGCAATTGAGTGATGATCAAGGATAGCATCGGTAATGGATATTTGTATCTTCCTTGAGTTAACTGGATATTATCAATGATTTGTGAGAAATTTATCACGATTGTCAAACCCTCTTACCAAGATAACTTAGAAGGGGGTCAAGTTTTATTGGAGTGATGAATGCAAAGAGAGCTTCAAGGAGTTGAAGAGGAAGCTTATCACTATGCTTGTGCTCACATTACCCACAAGTGGATAAATTTTATGTGGTATTTAGTGATGCTTAAAACAAGGGTTTGGGTTGTGTGTTGATGCAAAATGAAAAATTCATTGCCTATGCTTCAAGTAAATTGAAAGTTTATGATAAAACTATGCAACACATTATCTGGAGTTTTCTTCAGTAATCTTCGCTTTGAAGATTTGGAAACATTACCTCTTTTGGGAGAAGTTTGAAATATACACGGATCACAAAAGCCTCAAGTATATATTCACACAGAAAGAGTTGAATATGCACCAACGGAGATGGTTGGAGCTGATCAAAGACTATGACTACTCAATCCATTACCACACTAGGAAATAAAACAAGGTGGAAGATTCTCTAAGTAGAAAGAAACCAAAAATTCTATTATTGATGAGATTTGAAAAAGATCCAATATTCTTATATTTTATAAATATGGACATGGTAATAATAAATAATGGAACATCATCAATCCTTTCACAAATTATTTCTCAACCATCTCTTTTGGAGAGGTTAAAGGATGCTCAAAAGGATGATGTGGGAATTCATAAGAAAGTGGAAAGTATCATAAAAGGGAAATCCCTAGAGTTCAATGTTAATGAATAAGGAATTGTGAGATTTGGGACAAGACTATGTGTTCTATCAAGTCCGGAGTTAAAGAAAGAACTTTTAGATGGTGTACATAGTTCAAATTTCTCTATTCACCCAAGAAAAACAAAGATGTATCAAGATCTCAGAGAGCATTATTGGTGGGATAAAATGATGAAGGGGATTTCTGAGTATACATCAAAGTGCCTAGTATGTAAGAAAGTAAACGCTCGGAGGCAGAATTCTAAGGGGATGGTGAAACTGTTACCCATACCAGTATGGAAATGGGAGAACATCACCATAGACTTCGTCACTGGACTTCTGAAGACATCGAAAGGAAACAATGTTATCTAGGTTGTTTTGGATCGTCTTACAAAGACTGCACACTTCATTTCAATTTGGGAGTATTTCTCATTGGATCAACTGGAACAGATATATATCAGATATGTGGTATGGCTGCATGGATTACCACTTTATATTGTATATAATCGACACCCAAGATTCACCTATATGTTCTTGAAGAGTATCCAACATGCTCTAAATACTGAGTCGAACTTCAGTATGTCTTATCATCCTCAAACTGATGTCCAATCTGAGCAGACAATCCAAACACTTGAGGATATATTAAGAGCATGATCAATGGACTTCAAAGGAGGATGGGATCAACATCTTCCTCTAGTTGAGTTCTCTTACAAAAGTAGTTGCCACTCAAGCAACCAAAATGATTCTTATGAATCCCTTTATGGGAATAGGTGCAGAACATTGGCACGTTGGGATGAATTTGGGTAGATAAAACTCCTAGCTTCAGAAATGGTCAAATAAATAGTGGAGAAGGTTAAGACCATCTAGCAGCACATTAAAGCTGCTTAGAGTCAACAAAAGAGCTGTGATGATAATCATCGACAAGACCTAGAGTTTGATGTCAGATACATTTTATTCCACCTCATATCACTGTGGAATAGAGTTATGATATTTGGGAAGAATGGAAAGCTTAGACCAAGGTACATCGGTCGTTTTGAGATCCTTGATCACATTGAAGTAGTGGCCTATCGACTAGCACTCCCATCGCAACTATCTCAAGTACATGATGTATTTCATGTATCACTCTTGATAAAGTACATACCTGACCCATCGCATTTACTCAATCTAGAGGTGGTACCATTAGAGAATTACCTCTCCTATGAAAAGAAGCTGGTGAATATCAGAGATTATAGGTGAAAAGTTGTATGAAATAAGACAATGACCCTCGTCAAGGTGTTTTAGAAAAACCACAAGTTTAAAGAGGAAATGTGGGAATCAAAGGAAGTGATGAAGAAGAGTTACCCTCATATTTTTAGTGTGGGAAAAGAAATTTTTTAAGGAAAAATTTCTTAAGTGGGGGAAGATTGTAACAACCCTAACATTTATCAATGAAAATTACTCTTGATCTAATTTAATGTCTTATTATGTAAAATAGTTATGTAAAACATATGTACTTACTTGGTTTTATGTTTTTAGATTTTAAAATAAAGTTAATAATTGTGATTTTTTGTAATATATCCATTTAATAGTTATCACATTATTAGTATAAATATAGGGCTTTAATAAATCAAATTTACTCATACAAAGGAAGTGATGGCCTCATCAAGTAGAATTTCTCTATACGAAGCCCATTTGTCAGGAACATAATACATGAAAACAACATAAAACATTCTTATAACCCACTTTTAAGGATTTATCATAGGTTCATCCTAAGTACAATTACTGCATCTTATAACCTGGAGACATACATTAAAGGAAAGGCTGAGCAGAAGGCCCAGTAAGAAAAGCAAGGGAATCAGTTTACTTGTGATATCAATAAGAACTTCATAAAAACATGAAGACAAGAGCAATGGAAGTGTAGGAATATCATAATGAAAATAACTTGAAACATAACTTCAATATGTATCTAAAACATTTCATTTATACATTCATGAACATATCACCAAGGTACAACCCCGAAGTGTCATAAAACTTACCTAGGTTATTCATCAAGGTATCGTGAAACTTATCATCTCTAGAGATAAATTCATGACCCAATGCATTGGAGAGATATAAGGGAAAACCCTTAATATGTCTTTATTTTAATTTGAGACACATATATCATAATTAAAAATTTCATTAATAACCCATATAGAATAAAATAAATGGGTTTCATTTCAAAATCGTGACATTTTAAATGTGCTTTAAAAATAAGATCGTTATGTAATTTATAACCCATGGAAAGGGAGTTAGAGTTATATGTATGTAAATTCCAGAATAAAATATATAATTTTTGTGTATTTATGATCACCCATAAAAATGAAATAGGTGTAGGTATTCACATAAATAAAACAATAGAATTTCATAAGATAAAGATAGAGAAATTTGAGACAAAATTTCTACAGCATAATGACTATATAACTTGGTTTTAAAAAAGAATAAAAATAGAGGGGATAAGGGTCACCCACTAATAAATAACTCATTATGAAATAGGGGTATATAATAAAATAAATAAGATCATTGTATGGTTATTTTAAGGAAATACCATATGAAAATGAAACTCGAAGGAAGAGTGAATATGTGATTTCTTTTACGAAAATTCAGAAGACTAACGGCATCACATAACAATTAAGAAAATAAATTGATGATACAAGAAAGGGTGTATCATCATTTGTACATTAAATTTATAGTAATAATGATATAGTAGAACATACCCCCATATAATAAAATGGAAACTACAAGACATAACATAAAGGAAGTCATGACTTAAAAGAGGTGGGTGAAAGGATCTCTTACCTTGAAGAGTAACTTTGAAAGCTTGAAATTCGGGACCTTGGGAGGATTGAGGGAACATTGAGAGGATTCTAGAGAGAGGAGGGAAGAGTTTAGACTAACGTCAAAGTCTTTGAGTGAAGAGGAAGTGGTATCTTGGGTGGGTTTATATAGGAAAGTAGAGGGAATTTTTTATTATTTAGGTTTGTTACACCTCACATTAAACTAAACAAAACCACAAAACAGCCCATGGTTTTTTCCCATGGTTTCCATAAAAGGGGAGTGGAAAAAAATATTTTATAATTTCAATGACCTAACTTCTTAATATAATAGTTTTTCTTATGTGGAGGTGATTCACACTCTCAAGGAAAAAAATTTCAAAAGACAAAATGTTATATGAGTCTTGGAGGGTCAGCTAAAGCTTTTTAAAATAAATAAAACAAACCAAAAATCACATTATTTTAATGGTAAGACATATATTGGCCAAACATATAGTTTATAGTATTTTATTACATCACTATTGGGTCATTATGATGTCATAAAACACGTTATATATTTATACGGTATTTAATTTTACCCAAAAATTTGACTGTCTCGGAAAATTATGAAAAATTCACCATTGGATAATTTCGACGTCCTGATTCCAGAAATAATATTAATTTTATCTAAATGATTTTTTAAATATGTTAATGTTTACTTTTAAAATAAAAACTGATATTTATCGAAAATTCATGGTTTTTCACAAAAATGGCTTTTAAACCTTAATAAAAATTACAATTGCATTCATAAAATTATACGATCATTTATATTTAATAAACATTAATTTAATAATAATAATAATATTTTATTAAAATATTAATTAATTCAAAAATCCATTAATTCATCAAAATATTTTTCTTAGTTGAATATTTAACTAAAAATAGTATTTGTGTTTTAAAAACTATTTACAAAGTAACAATAATAAAATGAAATTACATTAATTATTATATAAAAAAATAATGTACATAATAATAGTACTAGGGTATTATTACATAACCCCTTAAAACACTAGAATAAGACATTAGGGTAAGGTGCACGATGGTGATAGACTCCTGGGGTGGCTTGGATAACATCGCTCGAGTGGCAATCTCTATCAACTTCCACTTATCACGTAGGCAGTTCCACTCAAGTTTAACATATTCAAGCTCAGATTGGGCTTGGTCAAGAGAGAATCCCAAAGACACAACCTCCTTTCCAAGCTATGTTAAATGGGATTCATACGGGGAAAGTCTACTAGATGAGGTCATCACTTTCTTTTTCTGAGTAAAAAGAATTTGTTAAAGCCCTATATTTATACTAATCATGTGATCACTGTTCAATGTTTATATTTGAAATGGTCACAATTATTAATGGTATTTTAAAATCCAAAAACATAAAACAAAAGAAGTTCATATGTTGTATAACAATTTCACATATTTAATTTGATCAAGAGTGATTTTCATTAACAAAAGTTGGGGTTGTTACAACCTTCCCCCATTAATAAATTTCATCCCCAAACACTACTGGAAATCGGATCTTTCCCAACACTTCTATACCAACGGTTTGTAAAAACCGTTGGTATAGGCACCCTTTCCCAACGGTTCTCCCAAACCGTTGGGAAAGGGAGCTCAAAACACCCCTTTCCCAACGGTTTTGGAGAACCGTTGGGAAAGGGGTGGGTCTTTCCCAACGGTTCTCCCAAACCGTTGGGAAAGGGAGCTCAAAACACCCGGGAGAGCTCAAAACACCCCTTTCCCAACGGTTTTGGAGAACTGTTGGGAAAGGGGTGGGTCTTTCCCAACGGTTCCCCCAAACTGTTGGGAAAGGGATCTCAAAACACCCCTTTCCCAACGGTTTTGGAGAACCGTTGGGAAAGACCCAACCATTTCCCAACGGTGAGAACCGTTGGGAAAGGGTGTCCCAAAATCCAGCATACACCCCGAAAAAAATATGCACCTATCCCAACGATTTTGCGAACCGCTGGGATAGGTTCTTCGATTTTTTTTCCAGGTCTACTGCCCGAGAACATTATATAAATCTAAATTTTAAATAATTATTATAATACATATATATATTTATGAAATTATGTTTAAAAAAGTCATATTATGTTAGTGGTTAAGTCGTTCTATTATAAACGAAGGGTTTAGGGATCAAATCACACCGAATGTATTTTTTTTGAAATACATATACAAACGGTTTTATAACCGTTGGAATAGATTTTCATATTACCTATGCCAACGGTTTTCAAAACTGTTGGGATAGGTCTATCCCAACGGTTTTCCCAAAACCGTTGGTATAGACCTATCCCAACGACTTACTTCGCCACGGTTCTCCAAACCGTTGGTATAGGTTATACCAACGGTTTGGAGGCCTATACCAATGGTTCCAAACCGTTGGTATAGGTTAGTTTTCCAGTAGTGAAAATTTTAACTCATACCCTAAAAAGATAAAAGGTGTGGATAATTCTGCCTCAGAGACTCTTCCAGTTCCCACATGGCTTCTTCACATTTGTGGTTCCTCCACAACACCTTAACAAGGTTGGTAGTCTTGTTGCGTAGAACCTTATCTCTACGATCCAAGATCTCCACCAGTTGATCCTCATAAGAGAGGTCATGTTCTAGTTGTACCACCTCTAGGTTTAGTACATTTGAAAGGTCAGGTATATACTTCCTTAAGAGGGATATGTGAAGACATCATGAACTTGTGCAAGATTTGGAGGAAGTGCAAGCTGATAGGCCATTGATCTCATGCGATCAAGGATTTCATAGGGGACAATGTACCTAGGGTTGAGATTTACTTTCTTCCCAAACCTCATGACTCTCTTCCAAGGTGAAATCCAAAGAAATAATTTATCACCAACATCAAACTCCAAGTCCCTTAGATAGTTTTCGGCATAGCTCTTTTGCCGACTCTGAGAAGCCTTAATGTGTTGTTGGATGGCGTGGACTTTTTTTGTCATCTCTTGTACAAGATCAGGACAAAGAAGATTTCTCTCACCAACTTCATCCCAACAAGTAGGAGTGCTACATCTCTTCCCATATAGAGCTTCATAGGGTGCCATTTGAATGCTCGAGTAGAAGTTGTTGTTGTAGGAGAACTCAACTAAAGGGAGATGTTGATCCCATCCACATTTAAATTCCATTGAGCATGTTCTCAGCATGTCCTTAAGTGTTTGAATAGTCCTTTCAGATTGGCTATCATTTTGGGGGTGATAGGCCATACTGAAATTCAATTTAGTTATTAGAGAATGTTGAAGACTTCTCCATAATTTTGATGTGAACCTTGTATCATGGTCAAATATGATAGAAAGTGGAACTCTATACAGCCTTACCACTTCCTTCACGTAAATCCCCGCAAGTTGATCAAGAGAGAAGTCTTCCCAAATGGAGATAAAATGGGTAGTCTTGGCTAGATGGTCCACAACAACCCATATCACATTATTTCCTTTTGAAGTACTTGGGAGACCAGTGACGAATTCCATAGTGATATTTTCCCACTTTCATGCTGGTATGGGTAGTGGTTGTAATACCCCTTTAGGAAGTTGTCACTCTGCCTTCACTTGCTGACATACCAGGCACCTTTAAGTGTAGTCAGAAATCTCCCTTTTTATATTATCCCACCAATAATGATCACAAATGTCCCTATACATTTTTGTGCTCCCATGATGTATAGAGAAAGTAGATTTATGAGCTTCATCCATCAGCTCCTTCTTTATTTCCGTAATAGATGGAACACATAGTCTTGTAAGAAATTTTAGTACACCTTCTTGATCAATATTGAACTCAGGAAACTTCCCATCTTTCATAGCCTCAAACTTCTTCTATAACAAAGAATCTTTTTTCTGATCTTTCTTGATCTTCTCTAGTAATGAAGGTTGAGAAATCATTTGGGTTAGGGTTGATGACGTCCCTTCCCATATAATTCCCATGTCCAACTTTACTAGTTCATTGATCAAAGGATCTTTTGGAATCCTCATCATGGAAAGAAAAACTGGGACTTTCCTGCTTAATGCATCAGCAAATTTTTTTGCTCTTCCATGATGATAATGAATTGAACAATCATGGTCATTAAGAAGTTCCAACCATCTCCTTTGTCTCATGTTCAATTCCTTTTGTGTGAAAATATACTTCATACTTTTATGGTCTGTGTATATATCACATTTCTCCCAACAAAGATTGTGCCTCCATATCTTCAGGGAAAAAACAAATACAGTTATCTCTAGATCATGCGTAGGATAGTTTTTCTCATGATTCTTCAACTTTCGAGATTCATAAGCAATGACTTTTTCATTTTTCATAAGGACGCACCCAATCCCTTTCAAAGATACATCGCTAAAAATAACTAATCCTTCTTCACATAAGGGAAGAGTTAACATGGGTGCAGTAACCAGCCACTTCTTCAGCACTTGGAAACTTTTCTTACACTCCTTTTTTCAGATGAAATTTACCCCTTTTTGAGTTAACTTGGTTAATGGATTAGAAAGTCATGAAATTTTTTTCACAAACCTCCTATAATATCCCACTAAACCAAGGAAACTACAAATCTATGTTATTTTTTTAGACTGTTGCCACTCCTCTAAAACTTTTGTCTTTACAGGGTCAATTGTGATTCCTTCATTGGTAACAATGTTCCCCAAGAAAGAATCTTTTTGTAACCAGAAATCACATTTACTGAACTTTCCAAAAAGCCTCTACTTCTTTAGAGTTTTCAAAATAACCCTTAGATAATCTTCATGATCCTCATGACTTTTGGAATATATCATAATATCATCAATAAAAACTACCACAAAGTTATCAAGGTAGTCCTTAAAGACTATATTCATCAAATCTATAAATATTGCAGGTGCATTACTCAGTCCGAAACGGATAACAACAAACTCATAATGCCCATATCTTGATCAGAAGGTATTTTTTTGAATATCTTCATTATTCACACTCAATTGATGATAACTAGAATAAAGATCAATCTTAGAGAAGAATTGAGCCCCACAAAGTTGTTCAAATAAGTCATCAATTCTTAGAAGTGGGTATTTGTTATTTATTGTAATCCCGCTCAGTTATCTATAATCAATGCATAGCCACATTAATCCATCCTTCTTCTTCAAAAATAAAACTAGTGCTCTCCAAGGAGACACACTCGGTCTGATAAACTCCATCTCCAAAAGATCTTGGATTTGTTTCTTTAATTCTTCCAACTCCACATTTGCTATCCTATATGGGTGATTTGATATAGGATGATATCCAGGTACGAGTTCAATAGAGAACTCTACCTCTATTTCTAGGCGAGGTTCAGGAAACTCCTCTGGAAATACATCAACGTATTCTTGGATGATGGGGACATTTTTTATCCTAAAACTCTCATTTACTTCTTCTTCCTCACTGATCAACTCGATAATGAAGGATATAGGAGGTTCTTCTAGACAAATATCGGGTTGAGATATCTCTCCTTGGAAGATAAATTTAGGTTCTTCATTTAAGACTATTGATATTTCCTTTCTTTTGTAGTTTATCTTAGAATTATACTTTGAGAGCCTGTCCATCCCTAGTATAATGTATAATTCTAGCATGGGAATGACTACTAGATTTTCGATAATATTGTTCTCACTAAATTAAATACTAGAGTTTCTAAATACTGATGATTCTTGGATAATCCCACCAGGAGTCTTGAATGATAACTCTACTTTTAGAAAATCGAGTGTTGATTCTAAATTCTTTGCAAACTTTGAGGAATAAAGGAATGTGTAGAACCAGAATCAAACAAAGTACTTGCTAGCTTTGAGATAAAAACAGGAGTTCTTGCTATCACATCATTCAGAGCTTCAACTTTAGCTGTTGTGATAGAAAAATCATGACCTTCCTCCCTTGTCCTTTTCTGAGACTGATGGTGGTTCCCCTCCACTGCCCTCAGATTTGGACAGTGATTAGAAAAGTTCCAAAGTTGTCCACACTTAAATCACTGGACATTATTTAGGGCATTCACCATATTCCCCTTTTCGTTAGTGTTTGGAAGTTGAGGTTTCACCTCATTGTGACAATTCCTATAAATATGGCCATCTCTTCCATACTGTTATCATTTCATGCTCCTAAGTAGGAAATTTCCTGAATGCTTCTTCCCACATTTATTACATGTGGGAAGTTGCACTTGCTTTCCTCCTCTTCTTTGATCAAAGGTCCTACCTAAGTTGGTCTCCATCGATCTATTCTTGTCATTTTATTTATGAGACCACTGCATCACACCAAACTCCAGCTCCACTTTCATCGCACTCCACACGATCTCCTCATGGCTATCATAGTCTTGGTTGGCTATATTCTTCCGTAGATGAGGTCTCATCCCGCCAAATAATCTATCAACCTTTCCATTTGGATCCATGACAAAGATAGAGGTGTAACGTGAAATCCTTGGGAATTTCATCTCGTATCTTCCCACAGATTCATTCTCCTTCTACTTATGCTTGATAAAATTCTTATCCATTCTTGTTCTCATCGATCGAGGGAAATACTTGTTGAAGAATACCCTTATAAACTATTCCCACTCAATATCTTCAACTCCCACTCTTTTACTCGTGTTTTTAATCATTTCCCACCACTAATCGGCTTCTCCTTCTAAGTGATAGACAACCAGGGTAACCTTCTCTTGTTCAGAACAATGAAGCACAAAAAAGATCTTCTCGATAGAGTTGATCCACTATTTGGAAATCGATGGGTCGGTCGATCCACTAAAGTTTGGTGGTAATTGATGCATAAATGATTCAACAAAAATTTGTTCCCTTTGTGGTGATATTGGTCTCTCAGCTTGATTCAAGTTATTTCCCATAACTTGAGTCAGTTGGTTCATCATTCACATTAATATTTCCATTTCGACTTCCATTGGATGGATGTTAGCACATGGTCTATTGCGGTCACCATTTGAATGGTTCCTCCTATTTCCCATCATTTTCTAAAAGAATAAAACCTTTGTGAGAAACATATTTCCTTTAAAATTCTTTTAACTATCAAGGATTTTATGTGTTAAAACATCATGCTTAAACAATTACATTTCTCTATAATTCCTTTATAATGATTCATAAAAAGATTTCCATTAACCAAACATATCCCCCTGGGAGTGTTGTAACCAAGAGTGCAGAAAGGCCCATTTTTGTGCACCAGTTCCCATTCAAGTCTAGCTCAAAGCGGTGTTTTTGGGTTTTACCCCTATGTACATCTATGCCAGATCTACCTCTACATGCTTGTATCCAGACAGGGATGAGTTTGTTTGATAAACCACTTACTCATTACTCACCAAAATACTAGGAAGTTTTCTTATATTTAAAAATTTTAAATAGATTTCTTCCTTAAGTTTTCATAGCCTAATTTATATAAATAACTAAACTATCATTTTATACAAACTATAGCATCTCGCCCATTTTATTACATAACTTTTCATTACATTTTCAAACATAGGATCTTTAAATTCTAGTGTCTTGGAAATTAGGAACATAATACATGAAAACAATATAAATCATTCTTCTAATACACTTTTAAGGCTATATCATAGTTTCATCCTAAGAAAAATTACCACATCTTATAACCTAGAGACATACATCAAAGTAAAGGGTGAGCAGAAGGTCTAGTAAGGAAAGCAAGGGAATCAGTTTTCTTGTGATATCTATTAGAACTTGATAAAAACATAAAGACATGATCAATAGAAGTATAGGCATATAGTAATGAAAATAAATTGAAAAATAACTTGCATATTTGGATACAAAATTTCATTTAGAAATTAATAATCATATCACTAAGTTACAACCCCAAGGTGTCATAAAAATTACCAAGGTTATTCACCAAGGTATCGTGAAACTTCTCATCTCTAGAGATAAATTCTTTACCCAATGCATTGAAGTACTATCAGGGCACAACCTTAAAATTTATTTATTTTCCTTTTAATCTACATATATTTTAATCAAAAATTTCATAAATAACCCATATAAAATAAAAGAAATGGTTTTCATTTCAAAATCGTGATGTTTTAAATGTGCTTTAAAATTAAGATCGTTATGTCATTTATAACCCATGTAATAGGAGTGAGGGTTATATTTATTTCAATTATAAAATCAAATATATAATTTTTTTTATTTATGATCACCTATAAAAACGAAATAGGTCTGGGTATTCACATAAATAAAACAAGAGAATTTCAGGAGAGAAAGAGAGAGAAATTTTAGATGAAATTTCTGCAGCATAACGGCTATATAACCTGGATTTAGAAAACAATAAAAAGAGAAGGGACAAGTTTCACCCACCTATAAATAACTAATTATGAAGTAGGGGTAAAAAATAAAATAAATAAGATCATTTTATGGTTATTTTAAGGAAATATCATATGAAAATGAAACTCAAGGGAAGAGAGAATATGTGATTTCTTTTATGAAAATTCGGCAGCCTAACAGCATCACATAACAATTTGAAAAATAAATTGAGTAGAGAAGAAATGGCCTCTCATAATTTGGAAATTAAATGGAAATTAAGAATGATATAGGAGAATAAACCCTCATATAATAAAATGGAAACTAGAAGAGATACCATAAAGGAAGTCATGACTTAAAAGAGGTGGGTGAAAGGATCCCTTACCTTGAAGAGTAACTTTGAAAGCGTGAAGGTCGGGACCTTGGGAGGCTTGAGGGAACATAGGAAGTATTCTAGAGATAGGATGGAAGAGTTTGGAAGAACTTAAAAGTCTTTGAGTGAATAGAAAATGGGAGCTTCAGTGGGTTTATATAGGAAAGGGGAGGGAATTGTTTATTATTTAGGTTTGGGACACCTCACATTAAACTAAACAAAACCACAATGCATCCCATGGTTGTTTCCCATGGTTTATGCCAAAGGTTAGTGTAAAACAATATTTTATAAGTTCAATGACCGAAATTCTTAAAATAATAGGGTTTCTTATGTGGAGTTGAGTCACACTCTCAAGGAAAAAAATTTAAAAAGACAAAATGTTATATAAGTCTTGGAGGGTCAACTAAACTATGTAAAATAAATCAAACAAACCCAAAATCATATTATTTTAATGGTAATACATATATTGTATGAACATATAGTTTATAGTATTTTATTACATCACTATTGGGTCATTATGATGTCATAAAATACATTATATATTCATACGGTATTTATTTTTTACCCAAATATTTGACACTCAGAAAATTATGAAAAATTCACCAGTGGATAATTTTGATGTCCTAATTCCGGAAATATTATTTATTTTATCTAAATAATTTTCTAAATATGTTAATTTTCACTTTTAAAATAAAAACCGACATTTATCGAAAATTTGTGGGTTTTGACGAAAATGGATTTCAAACCTTAATAAAAATTACAATTGCATTCTTAAAATTATATGATCATTTATATTTAATAAAAATTAATTTAATAATAATAATAATATTTTATTAAATTATTATTTAATTAAAAAATCCATTAATTCGTCAAAATAGATTTCTTAGTTGAATATTTAAATAAAAATACTATTTTTTCTTTAAAAACTATTTACAAAGTAACAATAATAAAATAAAAGTACATTCATTATTATATAAAAAAATAATGTACATAATCATAGTACTAGGGTCTTGTTACATAACCCCTTAAAACACCCACATAAGACCTTAGGGTAAGGTTTGCGATGGTGACAGACTCCTGGGGTGGCTCGGATAACATCGCTCGAGTGGTAATATCTATCAACTTTCACTTCTCTCATAGGCGGTTCTGCTCGAGCTTAATGTATTGAAGATCGGCTTGGGTTTGGCCAAGAGCGAAGCCAAAAGACACAACCTCCTTTTCGATATTTGCTAAATCGTCTTCATATGGGGCAAGTCTACTGGATGAGGCCATCGCTTCCTTTGTTTAAGTAAAAATAATTTGTTAAAGCCCTATATTTATACTAATCATGTGATCACTGTTCAATGGTTATATTAGCAACAGTCACAATTATTAATGGTATTTTAAAATCCAAAAAAATAAAATAAAATAACTGAATATGTTGTATAACCATTTTACATATTTAATTAGATCAAGATGGATTTTCATTAACAAAAGTTTCGGTCGTTACACATTTTATTAATGTTGCTTTGTAAATAGTTTTTAAAGAAAAAACATCATTTTTTTAGTTAATATTCAATTAAGAAATATATTTTGAAGAATTAATGGATTTTTTAATTAAATATTATTTTAATTAAATATTATTACTAAATTATTTTTATTAAATATAAATGATTATATAATTTTTATGAATAAAATTGAAATTTTTATTAAGGTTTGAAAATTATTTTTGTCAAAACCCATGAATTTTCAATAAATGATGAATTTTATTTTAAAATTGAAAATTCAATAATTTATAAAAATATTTAGATAAAATGGATATTATTTTTGGATTCAGGAAGTAAAAAATATCTAATGGTGAATTTTTCTTAATTTTCTGAGAAATTCAAATTTTTTGGTAAAAATTAAATATCGTTTAAATATATAATGTGTTTTATGACATCATAATGACCCAATAGTGATGTAATAAAATACTATAAATGGTATATTAGGCTAATATATGTCTTACCATTAAAATAATGTGATTTTAGTTTTGTTTTATTTATTTTACAAAGCCTTAGTTGACCCTCCAAGACTTATAAAACATTTTGTCATTTTAGAATGATTTCCTTGAGAGTGTGACTCTCATCCACATACGAAATCCTTATATTTTATGAAGTTAGTCAATTGTAATTGTAAAATAATTTTTCCAATCCCTTTTTTCAAAAACCATGGGCAAAAATCATGGTTTAGTTTGTGGTTTTGATTAGATTAATGTGTGGTGACCAAAACCTAAATAATAAATAATTCCCTCTCTTTTCCTATATAAACCCACACAATATCCCACTTATTCTTTACTCAAAGCCTTTGGAGCTCAAACATTATCTTCCCTACTCTCTATATAATCATCTTAAGGTTCCCCAAGATCCCAAGAAGCATCTCTCAAGCCTCTCTTAAGCCTTTGGGATCACACTTACAAGTAAGGGATTTCTTCATTTCTCATTTTTTCCAAATTTATTTATGTTGTTATGCCCTTTTCTTTTCAATTAAAAATGTTGGGGTATTATTTTTTACCTACCCCATACTTACCTCATTATTTTTTAATGATGAGAGACCTATTTATCTCTCATTAATGCCTCCCATGTACACCTGTTACTATACCGAAATTCCGTAAGGGATTTCTCTCTTCTCATTTACATTCAAGAAATTCTTTTGTATTATGAAATCTAAATTCCATTACATATGTTGGGACATGTATCTATATGACCCCCTCACTTTCCATTTCATTTAAATATTATAAAACACCCCTTTCTCTCTCATAAACCATTTTTATGAATTCTTATGTCACGTCATTATGCTGCCGAAATTGCACCATGATTTTCAAAGCCAAAGTCATTGTGTAGTGAATACCATTCTCATTTATCTATCAAGGGTATTCACCTTTATGAACATTTACTTATTAATTATATAGTTTCATGTATGAATTCCACATTCCTTTATCGTGGAATAAATTATTATGTTTAATGAATCCATGTTATATGATCCATGTGGCACACTTATGTATGAAATGAAATGATTAAGAAGGGTGCGCCCTAATAGCACTACAATGCATTGGGTAAAGATTGGTATCATGATACATCAAGTAAAATGAGGTTTTACTCATGATAATTCAAGTGTAATGAGGTTTTACTCGTGATCCACGTTCAATGAGCCTTGGCTCATTATAATACCATGTTAAGTGTGGTTACCACATTTCCATGTTATGATAAACATGATATATCATGCCTTTATGTTCATGTATCTATTATGTTCCATTGATATCCCTATTACCTAAAATGTACTATATTCTTCATGTTATTCCTTTTTACTCCATTATTGGGCTTTATAGCTCACCCTTCTCTTATGAAGGTCCTCAGGTTATCCCATTCAATGCTAAGTATGAGTGAATGTAGTGTTCATGTAAAGGAAGTTTTCAATAAAGATGTTATATTTTATGTTCTAAGTTGTTATGTAATGTTCCTAATCCCAAAATACACTAGAAATATCAATCTTATATGTGGTATCATGTGAAGGTTTTTATGTAATAAATCGTTTTTAAGTGTGTAATAAATAGTAGGGTTATTATAACTCTGGTGATGAGGGCATAGTCTCCCCACTAACACACCTAGTCCCTTGCTAATGATCGGTAGCCTCTGGCATTTAGAGATATTTTCTTGAGTCCATGTAGACAAGCAAACTTAGGGAACCTTTCAGTGGAATCCAGGTATAGGATGTTACAAAATCATTGGATGCTTATTTGGAATTTCTCTTTCTTGGGACATCTAAGTTCATTGTTTTCCTTTCTCTGTAGCTAGGTCCTCATTCACTATAATGACCTTTCAAACCATCATATCATAGGGATATGTAGGTATCTATGCATGTTCATACTTTAGTATAAAAATAACATTTTTTTCAAGGTGATATTTTATTAAGTGTTTTATATTTTATACTAATAAATTAGATTAACCAATTTTAAAATATTATTTTAATAAACAAATTAAATGATAAATTAATATGAAATAATATTAAGAACACATAATGTATAATGAATCCATTTCTTCAACATAATTAATTTATCCTTATACTTTTTATATTAATTATAAAGATAAATATATACATATTGGAATTTGAATTAGATAAAATGAAAATTATTTTTGAATTTATAATTTAAATATTATCCCAGGTTAAAATTTTGGGATTTTTTTGAAACATTTTATTTTTATGTGATTATTGAAAATTACCATTTTTATAAACACAATAAATTATAAGACATTATTAATACCTAAAAGCTCAAAGGCCATTAAATTTTTATTTATTTTACCCCTTTTTAAACTAGGATGATGGGTAACCTTACATGGATTGAAATCGCATAGACACTTAGGCCAAATTCATGACCCATAGGCCTAGCGATGTGTACCCAAAAACATGACCGTGAAGATACCAAAAACCATAAACCACAAGAACTGATCCTCCCAACATAAATTTGGAAACTAATCTATGTAACTAACCTTATTAATATATAATAATCAATTGAAGATTTATGAAACCATTTTATAGACCAAATATGTATTTTATAATTGAAATTATAAACTTTAAAAAATTAGTTTAGAATCCTATATTTTCTATTTTAGAATTTACATTACATTTTACCTAAAAATGCTTTTAATATACTATATATTTACTATTTTAAAATTAATTTTTAACACTTTTAGAAAGTGAATATAATAAAATTTATTTAACATTTTTTATTAGAATGTATATATTATGTAATAAGTACCACATCATTTTTAGGCACAAATTATAGATTACTTCAGTAAAAACTAGTTTATATAGTTAAATCTAAAATGGTAAAAGTAATAAATCTAGGGGTAAAAGGGTTAAAACATATTTTTAATTGATTTTTTGAGTAAATATAAGCCTCATCTTATCCCCTAATCAATTATTGACCATTATAGAGCCACTTAACATGATTAACATGTGATCCCTTTATATTAAGTGGTTATAATTACAAAAATGACATTATCACCCCTTATAATAGGGTACTCTCACCACCCCTTCAATACCAATTAGATAATTTGGTTTACTATTGAAATATTCTCTTATTACTTTCCCTATAATCCTATTACCCCTATTAATCTTATAGTCACACTAAATTTTCTAAAGTCCTCTACTTCCAAGAAGCGATTCAAGAGAAAGTTCAAAATATCAAACTAAGTAATTATCACTCTATAATATTTTTTCATTAAACATATATTACCCATTATAAAATTATAAAATAATTATTACCTGTACAATTAAATTTTTTTATGTTTATATAATATAAATTATATACCCTTTCCATAATCCCTTAAGAAAAGAAAAAACCTCAATTGTGTGTATGTGTGAACTGCCACTTCCACGATGTAATGTGTTTCATTTTCATTCACCACCTTAAAAGGCTGGTAATAATGGATAATTTAACATATAATTATGATATTTATATCATATTTTTAATTTTTAAATAATAAACCATATTATACATTTCTCCCACTCTATGGAAAACAAAATCATCATCCATGTGTATGTGTGGATTATCGCCTCCATGGAATTGTGTATTACGTCTTTCCTTACCACCTTTCACAGACTATTATAAGATTATATTTAAGGGATAAATATGGTTTTTATGAAATTATTAAGGTTTTGGTAATTCATATTGGAAAATATTTTACCAATATGTTTAATAAACAATCATTTTAAATTTAGTCATCCAAAAGAACATACTATGAGAAAAAATGATTTCTTCATAATATTTAATAACTATGTATAGGTTATATTCATATTATAATTATTTAAAATTATAATATATCGCAATTATAAAAATTAAATAAGGTAATTATACTTCTATTATAAGGATATTACAACTAAAACATTTTATAATTATTTATTAATTATTGCATGTTCCTATTTGGGTTGGTTTAGCCACCTACTTGAAAAATGATATAAATTTATTTCATGGGTGACTATAAGAAATTAATTAGTAGTAATATATGATATAAATAATAAAATGTTGAGTTTTTTTGTTTAATTTTAGTATATAGATTAAATTCATTATTTAAGAAAACACCCTTTCTTCCCTAGGAATCATCGAAACATGCCGATCATCGAATTCATTATTATAGTTCATAAAAAACCACATAAAATGAAATTATAACATTATAATTATTTATAAATCATAAATTAAATTACCTTTTATTATTTTTTAATGATTAAATTTGGGATAATAATGAATAATAGCATCACTTTTATGAAACTAGTTCAAAACCATCAAGAATACTCACACCTGGTATTGAAAATATATAATAACTAACTAACATACATATAGAGAATAACTATAAATGAAAATTATAATTAATTGTAGATATGTATAAGTTTATTTAATAGTTTATTAAGAATTTATTTTTTTTTATACATAAGATTCAAGTTCTTTAATGTATGTCTGGAATTTCGGAAAGGAATTATTTGTCTCAAAATTAATTTCTTGAGACATATTTCATTTTATAAACAATGATATATTTTATAATGTGTGATTACTACCTAATCATCCACTATGAATAGGAATAAAATTTCTTCTAATGAATAGGCATAACATTTCTTCCAATGGATTTACTTTGTGAATACCTTATATTTTATTCCTTTCATTGAATTATGTTCTCCAATATTCCATATATAAATTTATTGGGGAAATTGTTTAATTAATTATATACCCTTTATCTATATGGTGTAAATACTATATTATTTATTATATTTATTGATTAGTATTTATATAAAAATTTAATGAAAATATTTGGATACTCATTAATTTTCCATAGGTTTATCATATAATGATTATTGATGTAATTATGAAAGATTTATCTTATGTGAATCCATTTTAAAATGATATGAAACCCATTTTATATTTATTTATATTTTATGATTTGATGAATGAAATCTATTTTCATTCATTGGGTTCTTTATGATGTAATGAATGAAACCCATTTTCTTTCCATGGGTTCTCTATGATATGATGGATGATTAGTTTCTTATAGAACACATAATTATAGATGAATTATGGGTGGGGTAATTTATTTCCCTATAATTAATTGGTTAAAATTTTATACTCATGAGATAATGTATTCATGAATATGTTTTATTTTCTCGTAAGCATGGTCACTGATGTTGTGGATTATAAATGTTCTATGTTTGGAAAATTTCAGCATTATTATACTATTTTATCATGGTATGGATCATAAAAGAAAATTTCCTTGTACTAATGTTTGTTTCACGATCATATGATTGTGTAATGCTAACATGGGTCATGTTTATTGACTCATGTTTACACTCTCTCTTGATTCATACCTTATGTTATGTCATTCCTTATGCCATGTTTTATTATATATTTTTTTTATATGATTTCATTATTTATATTTATTATACTAATATTCTTATCTTTTCTCACTTATTATCATTTAATGTATTCACTTATTGTTTCCCTTATTGACCATTCCATAACACCCCTTTCAATGTTTACATTTTCCCTAGGTTATCGAATTTAGTATTATGTTTGATTTATTTATAATATCATTCTATGTGGATAATTTATTGGAGAAGTTTAAGACTCATTATGGATTAAATATTTTTGTATATAATGGAATAAATTTACTTTTAATAAAAAATAAAATGGGTTTTATTAGTTAAATATTAGTCACAAATTTCTAAAACTCTAAACCATTATAAATGTTACATTTTTTTGAAGGATAATATAATTAAGGATGTGTATTAAAGAGGGTGGGAAAAATATATTATATTCAGCACCAGATCCAATAGTGTGGGTTTGAGGTTTCCTCAATTGGTATCAGAGGACGGTTAATAAAATAGTTGAGATTAGGATTCTTTTGGTTGAATTTAAATTGAGAATTATAAACAAATTTAAGGATCAATGGGTTAGGAATTATAATAGTATCAAAGGTATTTATAAATCATTAGGTTGTTTATATTGAATATTTTATATTTTTTGGAGATTGGAATGAGATAACATTATTGAAAACCCTAAGGATAAGTCTAAGGGATAAGTATAAGGATAGGATAATATTTTGATGTTTTTGTAAAGTTTTTAGTATATGGTTTTCCTATAAATTATATCCATGTATGGATACTATAAATTGGATGTGCTTATTGCATATATTCACCTATGGGTAATCACCTTGAAAATTTTTGGTTGAGTATCAACTTAATCTTCAATATGGTGCATAATGAGTAGGCCTAAGACTACACACCTGAATAGACACTATCATAAAATATTATTTGGTTAATCACATTATCTTTATAATATATTATGAATTATTTATCATTATAATTAATTAGGTTAAGAAATATGAGAAAAATCAACCTAAATAAATCTATATTGAACTGAGAGTGATTTAGGATTGAACTAAAAGATAATGTGATAATTTTAAAGAGTAATACATTTTGAGCTTGAGTTTTTTATAAGAGATTTTATGATAACACTCTTATGGTGTCATTTTTTCATCACTCATGATTAACTACTTTTGGTTTTATTAATGTTTGAATACTGAAGTAACCAAGCTAAAAATTGATGTCATAGATAATATGGAAACCTAACAGTACAAGAACTAAAGTGAGAAACCTTAGGAATATATAGAACCAACTATCAAGAATCAAAATTAATAAACATAGATAATTAAAAATCACATAAAATAATATAAGTATAGATTATCATAGAGGTTTAGGTGATTAAGATAATGAATGAAAGAATATTCAAATTACTTTGTATTAAAAATGTATGAAGAATAATGATTGAAAATATATTAAAGGAAATAGAAGACATTTTATCTGTGGTAAGGGAGGTAATTGAGAAACTAACTTCCACTTAATAACAATTAGTGTTGTATTTTTTTCCTTTTTCAACCCACTCTTTTGTACCTAAATTATTTTTTAAGATCATAAAAGAATCACCCCAATGATTATAGGTTAAATTATTAATAAAAAACTTATAGTGGTATAATTCTTGTATCTAAAGGTTAAGTTATAGAAAATTAATTTGTGTTAATTATATTATCGTCAGTTCTTATAAATTTAATGTGATTTTGGAAATGGGTTGGTTTGCTACCTGGAGTAAACATTATTTATTAGAATAATGAATTAAATTTTCTTATCAAATTATGATAGTATATTAATGAAAGTATGATTATAAAAAACATTATAATAAAATTATACAATTTGGGTCTTGATACTAAATAATGATAGACTCTTGGAATAAATGGTTGGGGGAAACTCAATATTTGGATATGAATATTCTGAGGAAAAATATTTGTTTCCCAAGTTTGTAAGGTTGATAATTCTGTATAAATTATACCTTAATTCATTTCTATCATTTATATTACCTTATATATTTCTCTTGGTTTAATTAAAATTGTGAGGATTCAATTTATATTAGGTGGAAGAATGTAACACCCCAATTTTTTAGAAAGCATATTCTTTTTATAGACTATATGTTTATAATTCTAAAAAATTTCAGTTCAAATTATTTAAAATTGATTAGGAAATAATCCTTACAATATATGAATTAAACTAAAAATTTATTCATTCATAAGTTTAAAATTACCAAAAAATCACATAAAACTAACTATTTCACACAATGGATTATTACTCACCATGGATGAATACATCCATTAAAACTATATTAATTAATAAGGGAAATCGATATAAACAAATTAAATCTTCATGACTAGAAAATATCTTAGATCATGTTCATCCTTGGGGATCACTAATAGCCAAAAAACTATAATGAGGAAGATCACCATGAAATGTAAATCATTATCCATAATATGAAATAAGAACTATGTCTTGTGAAGTGAGAATGGAATGAACGAATGATTTAGTATGGCTATATATATGAATGAAACTTGGTCGTTATAAATATTTTCATTCAAAAAATGGTCATTGAGAATATTTTCATTGGATATATATCTAATTGATGAACCGAATTTGTGTTTTGTTCAGTAGTAAATTAAAAATAGCATAACTCATAATGAAATAAAAATATGATATTAAAATATTAAATTTATTTAATTATTTATTTTTTGTTACATATTAGTATTAATATTATTATTATTAAAATAAAATATTATGTACATATAAATACAAATAAATATTTCAATATCAATGGACTAGTAAAACTAAATTTTAAAATATAAATAATTAATTTTAATGGTACTATTTAAAGCGTATTTAGTATTAAATAAAAAAATTTAAAGAATTATTTTACAAATTATTTTATATTTTATCCTAATAAATTAAATTAAACTCTTTTATAATATTATGATATTAAAATTTTTTAAATTATAAATTGATATGAAGTAATTTTAAAAATAAATAATGTTTAAAAAAATTATTTTTTATTAAAATAAATTTATCCTTATATTTTTTATTTTCATTTTGAAGATAAATATATCGATTTTATAATTTTAATTATAGAAAATTAACATAATTTTTGAATTTTTAATTTCAATATTAGCTTAGGATGATTTTTTTTTAGGTGAATAGTAAAAAATATTTTTTTTACAAATACCATGACTTTATAAAATTATTAATATATAAGTATGAATTGGAAATTTATGAAACCATTTTATAGAAAAATTATATATTATATAATTTAAATTATAAATTTAAAAATATTTTTTTTAGTTTACAAACCTATATTTGATATTTTTAGAATTTAAGTTACTTCTTCTCTAAAAATTGTTTTCAATACACTATAAATTTATTATATAAAATTAAATTTTATAAACTTTTCAAATTAAGTATAATAAAATTTATTTTAAATTTGGAATTAAAATTTCCATATTTGGTTATGTACCTCATTATTTTTTGTCATGAAAGATGGATTTCATAGTTAAAAACTAGTTACCGTGGTAAAATCTAAAACAGTAAAAGTAAAAAAGTTGATGTTAAAGGGCTTGATAAATGTTTAGAACATGTTTCTAATTGATTTATTTAGATATTATAAACCTTATATTATCCCCCATTCAATTATTTTTCATTTTTTATCCACATGACATGTTTAACATGTGATCCCTTTCTATTAAGTGGTTATAATTACAAAAAAATGCCATTCTAACCACTTATAAAAGGGGCCTTTTACCTCCCCTTAAATACTACTCAAAAAATTTGGTTCACTATTGAAAATAAATCCCTTACTCCTTTCTATATAATTCTCTTTAACCCAATTAATGTTCTAGACATAAGATATTGTCCAAAGTCCTTCATTTCCAAGAATTGATTCAAGAGAAAGTTCAAAATCTCAAAGTAACTACTTCTCACTCTTTAATCATTTTCATTCCATAAATTTTTTACTTTAAAAATATATTTCCCATTATGAAATGATAAAATAATTATTATATATTTAATAATTTTTTTATGTTTATGGGGAATACATTATCTACCCTTTCCCTCTTCCGTTAAGAAAAGAGAAATCCTCAGTTGTACGCATGTGCAGACTACCACCTCCACAACACAATGTGTTTTGTTTTCCTTAAAAAACATAAAATGATGGTATTAATGGGAAATGTTTTTATATAATTTTGACATTTATAAAATTTTTTAGGTTCTTAAATAATAAACCATGTTATACATTACTCATACACTATGGAAAACAAAATCAGCATCCTTGTGTACATGTGAATTATCGTCTCTATGGAACAGTGTATTCCATATTTCATTACCACCATTCATAGAAGATTCCATGATTTTATTTAAGATATAAATATGATTTTTATGAAATTATTAATGTTATATTATATCAAATCTTAAAATCATTTAATAACATGAGTAATTAACAATCAGGGTAAATTGAACCGTCTAAAAGAGCGTAATAAGAGAAAAAAACGATTTCTTCATACTATGTAATAACTTCATATAGATCATATTATTCTTTTAATTCTTTATAATTATGATATATTAAACTAATAAACCCTAAATAAGATCATTATGCTTTTATTATAATCATATAAAAACTAAATAACTTCATAATCATTCATTAATTATTGTATATTATTATTTGGGTTGGTTTAACCACCTAATTAAACAATTCTATAAATTTATATCATGAATGATAATTGAAATTTAAATACCGGTAATAAAAATTAGTACATATTTATTTTTTTGTTCTATAATGGTAATATAAAAATTTAACTAATTTCCTAAGAAAACACCCTTCGTTCTTTAGGAAACATCAAAACATGCTCATTGTCTAATTCATTATTAAGTATAATAAAAAAATCTCCCATAAAATGAAATTAAAATGTTATAAATAATTATAAATCATAAAATCCATTACCATGTATAATATTGTAATGATGAAATTTATGATAAGAATTAATATCAACATTACTTTTATGAAACTGGTTCGAAATGATCAGGATTACTCACACCCAATATTTAAAAATATATAATAATAAATTATTGTACATATATAGAATAATTATAAATGTAACAAAAAAATATGTTGGATCCTTTAAAAGAAAAACTATGTTATATAACTTGTGTAAAATGCTACATCCAATGTAAAAAAACCACAAAAATTTAATAATACATTATTAATAAATCTATAATAATTACTAATATGGTAAATCATTAATATTTATTACCTTTAGAAGGTAAATAGTTAATATGAGTTAATATTAAAAATGGTTATCTCCAATAAAAATTGTTTTCTTTATATTATATGTTTTATTTTAAAAATATAAATTTAAAATTTTTATAATTTAAATTTAATAAAAGAAAATTCATTTTTGAATTCCTCATAAAAAAATTAGTTTATGATGAATTTTCAAAAAAAATCTAAAATAATAGATTTTCAGGTGAATAGTGAAAATACTAATTAATGTCATCACTTTTATGAAAAATTTTTATTATATGAATAAATTGAAAGTTTTTAAAACCATTTTCAAATAAAATTGTATATTATAAAGTATAATAAATCATTAAAATACTTTTTTGAATTTATAAACCCATGCTCAACATTTTGAAAATTTATGTAGTATTTTAAAGATTAATATTTTTCAACTTCCTTATTTAATTAATTATAACATGATTAAATGTTGTTTTTCAGTTATTTTATTTTTAAATAAATCATATCAAAATGATAATAATTATTTTAAGTTAATTTTAATCAATGACGTTGATAATTCTATCCTAATCATAAATCTTTTTTCTTAAAAATAAACTTTTTAAAGAAATGGGTTTTCATGTGATCCATGTGCTAACATTAAGATTAATTTTTGTACACATAGAAATTAAATATTATAAAATTATTCTTATATTTGAGATTATAATATTATTATTATTTAATATATATAATTTCAATTTTATTAATGATTTATACCATTATGATTAATGTAAATTACCATGATAATGGTAAAAAAATTATTTTAAAATTATCATTTTATGAATATCAATGAATTTATATCAAATAAATTAAATTTAACTCATTTAGATAATGAATATAATATTATTTATAAACTCATAAATAAATACATTAACACTCATTTAATTTTTAATCAATAATAAATAAATTAAGAATCAATAATTATCTAAATGTTATTTTTCTAATCAAATGGTATTTCTACATATTATATATTTTAATTTAAAAAATAATTATATAATTTTTAAAATTTTAATTGGATTAAATATATTTTTTTAATTTGGTAATATTTCACCCAAATTTGGTTATATGGGTTATGTAATATATTTAATAAAACATACAATCACTTGTTTAAAAACGAGTTTCCTAGTTTAAAAATAAAAGAGTAAAATGGAATAACACAATGGTAAAAACCTATAAAATATTTAAAACGTGTATAGAAATCCATTTTTTAGTCTTGATCAACCCAAATACACCATTCACTCAATAATTTCTAAAATTTTCATCCATTTACATTGGAAGAGTTTCATGGCATTATTAAAATATTAGCGATGTTTCAAAAAGTGCCTTTTTCCTCTCTTATAAATGTGGATCACTTACACCCTTTCAAACACATGGTTACCTTTTTAATTACTCCTTTAAAATATTATATTTTACTCTACCTATAACTCTATACAAAAATAATAATCCACTGGTCACTCATAGTTACCCTAATCCCTTCAATTTCAATGGAACTTCAATGAGAAAAATCAAGTCTTCAACGTAAGTGTTATATCCTCTTAAAGATTTTATTCTTAAAATTAATCATCCAAATATCTTATCACTATAATAGTATTATGAATTTATTTTAGTTGGTATAATTATATTTTTTTATATTACTGTAACAACCCTTACTTATTCATTCTCATCCACTAATAAAAAAACAAAAGAACATTGTTAGTGTGTTGTGCGGACTACCACCTCCACAGAGCAACATCATTTGTTTTTAATTTCGTATTTTCAGGGATGGATTTAATAGTTGTAATAATGAGTAAAAATTACTTATATAATATAATTATTATCCTTAAATTTAAATTTAATATTAACCTTCAACCCCTCTCATTCATTAAGAAAAAATAGCGCTTATCATGTGTATGTGTGGATTACCACCTCGATGGTGAAATGTTTTTTAGTATATATTTTCATAAATTTTCTAAAAAACTTAAAATATGGTTCAACCTAATAAAAAATAAAAATAATATCATTATTATTATTTATAATGATATTCTATCAAAAGAAACACCTCTCTAACCCTACTCATCAATGGAATTAAAGTGTGTTCAAGTTTGGATCGATTTAACCACCTATGTGAACAATGAATTGTAATCCAATTATATATGAATATGGGAAAATGAAAACTAATAATATTATAATATATTAATAAAATAATAATTTTTATATTGTTATTTAAATATTAAATTAATTATTTAACTTATTATTAGAGTAACATTTTTATTCTCTAAAATTAACAAAATAATCCATTATCAATAAGACTTTCCAATAACATAACCAAAACACATATGGAATGAAATAAGAAAATTTCAAATAAATATAAGTTATATATTAAAAAACATAGATTATATATAAATAAATAACTTTATATCAAATGATGGTAAATGATATCAAAGTTATTAAACATGCACAAAACAATTAAGGTTATTAACACATGATTATCATATTATGCTATAACAAATTAATGTAACCATGATAAATAATTTCAATAAAAATTATAAAAGGGTAATATTTATGATTAAGGGTAAAAAATATTATATTAATTTATATATGTAGTTTTTATAGTATTTTATAGTTTCATCAACTAAGTAGTAAACAAGGTAAGTTTTTTTCATCTCAACTTCTCTTCATTCTAACATGTTTTTTTATTATACGCCAATTTATTATTTCTATAGTGTGTATTCAGAACAAGAATATATATAGGATTAATAAATTATTTAATTCATCAAATTTATATAACCATAAATTTTCAAGATTCTATTGACTTTGATGTAAATTATTAAATTTGTAAGAGGTTTTGGAGACTCAAATCTCTTCATTGGGTCAAATTTACTCTAAATTTTCTATTAAACTTCAATATTGATATATTCTAACCTATAATGAAGTTTTGTTTTATTTACACATTATTTTCCAGAGAAATAATTTTTTACACAAAATTATTTTCCCATTATGATTCTATTATATTGTTAAAATATATTTTTTTGAGAATTATTTCAATTACTTTTATTGGATTTTTCTTCTATATCCATGTTTTTACTTTCCACCAATCTCCTACATTCCCTAATAGAAAATTAATTTTTTTTATATCTAATTATCTATGTTAAATTAATTAATTTTAAATTAAATGTTTTGTTATCTATTTAATGATATCGGTTTTCAGACAAAACTTATTTCAAAATGGTCAAAATGTTTTTTCTATCCTTTCAAAATAAAGAGGCTTTATAATCCATTATACATTTTATTTTGATAAAAATTATATATTTTTTAAGTTTCCATTATTAAATATTATTTTTAAAATTAATTATTTTCAAATTATTTCCACTTCTTTTATTCTAAATTTTATATTTTTAAGTTTCCATTATCAAATATTCTTTTTAAAAGTAAATGTTTTCAAAATTATTCCCACTTATTTTATTTAAAACATCCTGCTTTTTTCAAGTTTCAATTATTAAAGATTCTTTTTAAAAGTAAAAGTTTTCAAATTATTTTCACTTATTTTATTGAAAACATTTCATTTTTTTCATGTTTCCATTATTAATTTTTTTTAACGTAAAATTTTTCAAAGTATTTCATTTATTTTATTGAATTTTTTATTCATTTTTAAGTTTACATTAGTAAATATTCTATTAAAATTAAAACATTTCTAAGTATTTTCACTTATAATTTTTGTATCATTTATGTATTTTCAATTATTTTTTATTAGGAACTCTTTATAATAATTTTTTAAAAATTCTTCTCTTTCCTTTCACAAAAATGACTTTAAAATTAATCTTAACTTCATTATTTTAAAAAAAATTGTGAAAATTTTGAATTTAAAATTATATTTACCCTATAAGGTTTATTTTTTATGAAGTAATTTTTTTATCACCCTTCATATATTTTTATGATATTATTTATTTTGGAAAATTTATATTTTTATATTCTATTAGTTTTTAAGTTCAAGTTATATGATGTTTTTTAATGTTTTAAAAAACCCATTATTTCTCTATGGGTTTATTAAGAGATGTTTAATGTTTAGTTTTAAAGTGGCACAAAAATGTATGGATTATGAGAAGTTTGAGAGATATGTATCTCTACAATGAATTTTTTAAAGAATTATATCTCATTAGATATAAATTTTATGTAAATAGGTTAGAAATTTCATATGTTCTTAAAGGGTGAGTGTGAAGGTGTTATTCTCTACTCACAAGTTTACATGTAAACATTTTATAAAGTTGATAGATTGATATAGGTTTATTTTCATGGAATTAATCTCTACTCATAATATTATATGTCAATATGTTATAAAGTCTCTAGTTTCAAAGGGTTTATTTTAATGATATTATTCTCTACTCACAAATTTACATGTGTACAGGTTAGAAAGTCACTAGGCTTGTAAAGGGTGAGTGTGAAGGCATTAAGATCTACTCACAATTTTATGAGTGAACTGGTTTGTGAGTATCTAGTTTTATAAGGATAATAAATCCTATTTTTATGATTGTTACACCTATGCAAGTTTTTTATCATGTTATGCCAATTTTTAATGATTATACTTATTTTTAAAGTATTCTACTATTTTATATTATGATCACATGTTTTAAGATTATTGATATTTTTTAACACATTTTATCTCTCTAATGGTTCCCTAATAATCATCTTGTGATCTTATATTTCTCCATGATGTTTTATGATCATTATTCATGGTCATGTGATCTTTTATTATATTATTTATATCATTATCATATTCCCCTTCATGTTTATGACCTAATCCTTTATAATATTTATTTTCCGATATTATACCTTTCAGTTAACCCCTTTCTTATGTTTCTAATCCCCAAGTCATAAAAATTATTATATCATGTGATATTTCTATAAAGGTTATAGAGGATCATAGTTATGGATACAATTATTCAAGTGTTGTAAAATAATATTTTTATGTGTCTAATCTCCAGGACACTAAACCTTTCAATATTTGGGTTGTACAAATGTGGTGATATGTATTATTTAAATCATGTGATTGATGTAATATTTAAGTTATGTTTATCTTGGGTCTCTTAAGTTATTATCATATTAAGGTTTATTTATTTTGGATATTAGTTTAAATATTTTTTTAGTTTTAATATGTTTTCTTTAGTGTTAAGGTTAGAGAAACTTAGTAAAAAACCTACTATTGAGTCCAAGTATAGTATGATATCCTGAAATATTATCAAATACTTGAGTGAGTGGTTTACATATAAATACATAACTATTTTAAAATTTTAAATTGTATAAATATATATAATAGATGCACCAAGGGTTAATAACCTCAAAAAGGGTTGGTTGAACATTGAATCGATTATCACCATAATGCATGATGAGTGGGATTAAGACTGAATACCTGGCTACAAACTCCTAAGGAAAATTATTTAGTATAACATATTATATTTAAAAACCATTATAAATTATTTATTTCTTGGTTACTTTGAGTAATTAGGTTGATAATCATAATACATCCTAACTTCAAGTAACCTAGGTAGCACCAAAAGAGTTATATTATTAACTAAATATAGCATAGTTCAAATTAAAGTGTCATAATATGAAATGAAGGTGTCATTAGAGAATATATATTGAGATTAAACTTTCATATTCACATACATTAATTAATTTTGATATTATAATAAACTTTTTGGTTTTAAATTTTTTTTGATTAAAGATCAAGGAAATAAAGTTATGAAAGGTATGTCCCTAGGAACTCATAAGAAGAATATTTAGGATACATAGTTTCTTATATTAAATAAGGATGTTGAGGTAGATATCTTAGTAGACTAAGTAAGTTTAGTTTCAAATGGATCACTTATCTTCTTCCATTAGGGTATGATAAATAAAATTTTGAGGATTCTGTTTATTTAAGGGGTAAAATATAACGACTTGGGATTTTGGATCCTTTAAATGAAATATATGTTCTATAAACTATGTCACATAATACAACTAATGTAAAAAACACAAAAAATATAAATAATAAATTATTAATAAAATTATAATAAACACTATTATTGTAAACCATTAATATTCATTACCTTTAAAAGGTAAATAAATAATATGAGTTAGTATTAAAAAGGTTATTTCCAATAAAAACTATTTTATTTATATTATAAAATATATTTTTTAAGTAAAAATTTAAAAAAAATTATAAATTAACATAGATAAATTAAAATTCATTTTTTAATTCCTCACAAAAAAAATTATCTTAGGATGAAATTTTGATATTTTTCTAAAATAATCGATTCTTAGGTAAATAATGAAAAAAAAACATATTAATATCATCACATTCATGAAATTATTTTTTTATATGAATACATTGAAAGTTTTTGAAAAACAAATTATATAAAATTATATATTAAAAATTAATTAAAATAATATTTTGAATTTATAAACCCATGCTTATCAATTTGAAAATTTATGTAGCATTTTAATGAAAATTGTTTTTCGATTATTTTGTTTAATTAATTATAACATGATGAAATGAAGTTTTTGATTTATTTTTTAATTAAAAAAATATTATTTAATTGATAATAATTATTTTACATCAATTTGAATGAATGTAAATTATAATTCTATCCTAATCATAAATATTTTTTCTTAAAAATAAACTTTTTAAAAAAACAGGTTTTCACACAATCCATGGGCTAACGTTAGGTTTAATTTCCCTAAAAATTGAAAGTTAATGTGATAAATTACTTATTATATTTAATATAATAATTTTCATATTATTTTATATGTAAAATTTCATTATTGGGTATAAATTCAGAGAGTTTTTATTAATGATAAATACAACAATAATGGTGAAACAATTATTTTAAAATTATTATTTTATTTATATAAAGGAATATATATCAAATAAATTAAATTGAAATACTTTAAATAATAAATTTAATATGATTTATCAACTCATAAATAATTATATTAATATTTATTCATTATTAATAAATAATAAATAATATTAAGAAAGAATAATGGTCAAAATGTCATTTTTCTAATAAAACAATTTTTCTACACATTATCTATTTTAATTTAAAAAATTATTTTATAAAATTTAGAATTTTAATTGGATTAAAGAGATTTTATATTTATATCTATAACAACTAAATTTTTTTATATGGGTTATGTTATATTTTTAATAAAACATATAATGACTTGGTTAAAACTAGTTTCCTAGTTTTAAAGTAAAAGAATAAAATGTAAAAGAATAATGGTAAAATATTTATAATGTGTTCAAAAATGAGTAGAAAGACATTATTTAGTATTTAAATACCCAAATTATCCCCAAACTCAATAATTTCTAAACCATTGAGCCATTTACCTTAGAATAGTGTCATGGAATTATTAAAATATAAGGGTTGTTTCCAAAAGTTCCATTTTCATCTCTTATAAAGGGTGATCACTTACACCCCTTAAAACACACAAAAAACATTATAATTAATCATTTAAACTCTGTAATTTTACACTAAATATAAACATATAACACAAATATAATCTTCTGGTCACTCATATTTAGCCTAATACATTCAATTTCAAGGGAAGTTCCAAGGAAAAAATCAAGTCTCCAACATATGTGTTATCTTCTATTAAGTTTTTCTTCTTAATATTACTCTTCAAAATATATCATCACCAAAATAATATGATTAATTAAGTATAATTTTTATACTTATATTTTATTATATTATTGTTAAAACTCTTATTTATTCATTTTCATCAGCTTAGAAAAATAATAGTATCATTAGTGATTTTTGCGGACAACCGCCTCCACGAAGCAACGTCGTTTGTTATTCATTATTTATTTTCATGGATAGTATAAATAGTTTTAATGATGAATAAATATGATATATATAATATAATTATAATCCTAAAATATAAATTTAATAACCACTTTCACCCCATCTTATGCATTGTGAAATGGTAATGCTAATCATGCTTACGTTCGGATTGTTGCCTCCACGGTTAAACATTTTTTGTTTTTCATTTATATTTTTATAAATTATCTAGACATATTAAAATATTTTTCAACTTTATAAAAAAATTAAAATAATATAATTATTATTATATTATGATAACATTATGTCAAAATAAACACCACTTTAACCATACTCACCAATCGAATTAAAGTGTGTTCAAGTTTGGGTCAGTTTAACCGCTTATGTGAGCTAATCATTCAATTTTGATTATGGATGACTATATGAAAATGAAAAATAAAATTATTATAATGTATTAATAAAATAATGATTAGTATATGGTTCTAGAAATATTATATTAATTATATAACTTATTATTAAGATAATATTTTTCTCTAAAATTACCAAAATAAATCGTTATCAATTCAGTTTTCACGTAACATAAGAAAAAAATATATAGAATAAAATTACGAAATTTTAAATAAATAAAATTTGTATATTATAAAACCTTATATGATATATAAATAAATAACTTGATATAAAATGATGAGTAATGATATCAAATTTATTAAATGTTTACAAAATAGTTAAAGGTAATAACACCCAATGGTCATAATCAAGTTAATGAAAGTATAAAGATATATAGAAATATTAGTCATAAACTCTATCCATATATTTGTATAAATAGGATCATACTATCCTCATAAAATAATGAGTCCTAATTTATTGGAACACATGTAGTTTATCTATCCAATGGGTTGTCTCATCCAACTCAGCAAGAATAATCGTTATCTCTAAAATAAATTTTTCACTAAGCACAAAGGGGAGATAAAATATCGTAGATCATGGTTCAAGTATATCTATCAAATGGGTCTTGGATACAATGCCTCTTTCTCACTAATTTATGGTAAGAATTATAACTATAGGTATAGTTTCATCATGACCTTTCCTCTGCACACAAGATGGCTATCAATGGGTAACACCCTTTGTTAAATCGGATAAATCCATGAGGGTTAAGGAATATATTTATGAGATAACAAAATAAGGTCATAAAAATATTAATGAACCAATACATAATGTATTTACTAAATTTCATGTACCCCAAAACAATTTCTTTGAGATTTGGGTCAACTAACATGTAATTAGAGTCTTGTAAAAAGGATACATTGGTTTTCACACTTGTGTGGGCCTCCTTAATTAGATTAACAAACTTAATACCCCTTAAAAATATTGACCAAAATTATCAAACTCGTACATGCATGATTTATAACTTCGAAATTCATTCCTAATACTCAACCAATTTGATACCACTCTAACAAGACCCAACCCATTGAGGCCCTTCTCAGGCTGGTGGTAAGCTGAGTCTTACACACCAATCCCACATTCAATAGGCTAGGGGATGGTGAATAGAACTGAGTAGAAATATTACATAGTATGGGAGGCCTTATAATATTTAAACCTACAATAGAAACATACAATCAATGCATAAAATAACAATAAACACCAATAGAATATATATAAACCACTAAATTGTATAAAACACATGCATGAGACATAAAATACTAGTACAAATCCATGTAGGTAAATATCAAAGGAGGCATGCATCTATCAATACTTTGAATCTAATAAACAAAATACTTTGTAAAGATCTACCTAAATTGATATACTCCGTATAAAATCTTCTTCCATAATGGTTTAAACCCCCAACACAAACCATCATGCTCTATAATGTGTCTTCAAGAATCACCATAAATTAGCTCCAGATAATCCACACTAGCTCCATGTCCACCAAAAACATCTCTAAATTGGGTTTCATGTACACATACGAAACATTTTTGTTTAGAAATCCCATGTGGGGTGATTATAAACATACCCAAAAGTATTCTTCGAAACCACATAGGAAAAAAAGAAACCAGTAATCTCAAAATCCCCATTATGAGAGAGTAACTATGAGGATGATAAGAAAGAATCCATATATTCTCAACCACCAAAAGTCATAGGGGTTAAAATATGTCTCATTTGACTCATCTCCAAACCTCAAAGTTTGTATCTCATGATCAAATAAGTATTATAAGAGTATAAAAAATTCCAAAAAGTCTAAAGTTGATAGCCCAGTTGGGAATAAAATCTTGAAGGTAACCAAGGGCTTCCTAAGGAATCACAATTATCAATAAATATTATTTTCTCACCCTCACATACTTCCACATAATCATTGGGAACCATAAAGGTAGACCTTATCCAAGATGAGGTGTGTGAATTAGTTGAAGTAGTACTGCACCCTATTATTTACAACTACTGATGTCATTTACCTATTCTAAAGACCTATAGTGTAACTTAAACCCTAGAAAAGGATAGGTTTCATTCAACGAATTAATAACTCCTAAAACTATAACCACCCATCCTATGATAAAACCTATTTCACATAAAAAAACTATATTTGGGGATCACGCCTTATTAAAGGGTAACCAATCCCATTAGAGGACCCATTATATAAGTTGCACGCAATAGGGGAGGATCTAATATCATATATATAGAGGACTCTCATCTATCTGAGTAACACACAACTGAGGAGAGTAGCACACAAGTGGTGAGATTAGCATAAATAAAATGAGAGTAAGACATAGTAAATGGGGACTCGTGTATCTTAAAGTATCACACAATAGATGAGAGTGGGACACAACAAATAAAAGTAGAACATAAAAGATGATATAGATATACTTTTCCCATGAACACTTCAATCATCATACTCAATCCACATCATCGAACCTATAAAACTAAATCTGGGAACTTCCTATCTTAACTCACATATTTTATTATATGACCAAATAGACCATTATGTTATGATTTATATAAAAAAACTTGGTATGAACTACTTAAAAATCTAAATCTAAGTCTCGAGCAAGGATATATGAAAAACTACTATGGATGGAAAAGAACAAAATATATATTATAGAGGTACACGGTGTGTGTCCCCTCAATAAAAAAAAATCATGTGTGACCTCACCACATGGAATAAAAAATTAGCCTACCCAATGTTTACACTAATGTATATAGCATGTGGACCTATCCATCTCACTCGGCATATACCACGAGTTTCCTGAGCCATGTATTCCCTAACTACATAACATGACTCTATGAAAACATAGTTTGTGGTCAAAGGATGTCACCTTAGATGTGAAATGGATGTCAATCCATGTTATGTATCACAAGTATATTAAATAATCCAACAACACGCTATGTGGTCAGACATGTAATATAGCCCAGTTATTCTCACTACACAACATGTTAATCCATAGGACACACCATATAATATTCATAAATCATTGGAACCCTAGAATCGTGACTAAGGAAGTACATGACATGTATATATCTGAACAACATGTTGTGGTATCATGTAATTTAACCAAAATTATATAACACTGTAATTTACAAGTTTTTACTGCTTAATTTCACCTCTAGTTGCATCATCACACTACCCTTCACCATCTCGGATTATTGGGGCCCTTCCATTCATTCAATATATTTCCCTTTTCCTTACCCCATGTATTTTCTCACTTTATTATGCCTAAATCTCCATCTCTATAACTTAAAAATCATCCCGCACCACTACCATGCTTGAATCATGTCTATATCTATCAAACGCCACTTCCATGCCATTTCAACCACCTCAAGTCAAACAATTAGCCCAATATAAGTTTGATTGTGATAGTTTATCACATAAAGTATGTGAAACAAATAATGGTGACAGGTATAAATATCTAACACTCAATAATTAAAATGAAATTCATCATAAGATATATGAAAAATAGAGAAATACTCAAATAGGAAAACATTATGGGAATCTAGGTGAAACATAGTAGATAATTCTTACATTATGAAATTTTAAAAAATAAATCAAGAAATAAACTCTCATAGATCAAATATAAAAATACCAAGTCCAACAAATTTCAATAATCAAAAAAAATAGAATAAATCTCCAAAAGGGTGGATTTCATAAGTAATTAATCATGAAGAATGAGGTATATATCCAACAAACGAGCCTTATATCACACCCTAATTATCTTTTTCTATATTTTTTATTCATTTATTAGTCCATATCCTTATACTTGAGTTTTATGTGGTTTCCTAAAAAATTAAAAAATTTATGTTATAACACTAGCATGTGGTTAGCACATGGTTAGTATTAACTTTGTAGAAAACCCTTAAAAACATAAAATTTTATCTGAGTGGTGATTTACATGATTAGTACATAGTATTCATAATTGGGTGGATAACCCATGTGGGTTACCTAATATATTTTATCATAATTAATCCCTCTCTTCTCATCTCTTATACTTTTTTATTATTTTCTCCTTTTCTCTTACCTTGTTCTGTTCTTGTTTGAACCCTAGGTTAAAGGATGTCCCTAATGTGTTTTGGTTTTTAATGTTAGGGTGAATGTATTGGTTCATAGATATTTTTATATTTGATGGTTTTTTCATCCATTCATGACTTAAGATAGGTTTTTTCATGATTAAAATCTATTTTAATAACCTTTAAAAATTTTATCCTGTTTTTCATGATTTGTAAGTCTTAAAATAGGATTTAAATGGATTTTAAGAAATATATAGTTGGAAATGGTTTTCTAAATCCCATTAAGTTTTTAATAAAATGTATTAATGATTTCATAATCTAATTTTTTTGTAGAGGGTTTTTAATATATCAAAAGACATTAACTTTTTTTCTATAAGTAGTAACTTAATAATGTGTGTCAGTTTTAAAAATTAATGGGTAATTTCAAAGGGTTTTTAATTTTAGTTTATTTTTTGCATGTTATATGGTTATGATTTTATAATACATGTTTTGTGGTATATTTATGATGTGTATAAATTTTTTAAATGGTGTTATGAGTTTATATTTGTTTTTTTAATATGTTTATCATGGGATGGAGTTCTCTTTTGGTTTAAAAGTGATGTTTTCAATGTTTTGAGTTGTATTCAGCTTTAAAAATTAATAATTGTATTTAATATCATGGTTAAATGCTTAAAGTACCATTTTAAAACATCAAAATTAATTCTATTCTTTGGTTATTTAAAATTTATCAAGGCCCAGTTTTAAATTTATGAAAGAGGCTTTCGATTAGCCCTTGTATTTTACAATTTAGAGTAAGAAGGGTGTTGATTTAAGAGGAAGGTTTATATGCCTAGAAAGGGGGTGATATTTGTTTTATATTTTATTATTAATTTACATGGTTTAATCTAGATTATCCACTGACCTCCTTTTTAATAGATCATGGTGATCAGGGGGCTTAGGTAAGGGATACTTGGATAAGTACCTCTAGGCATGGAACACCCTCCCTAGCTTTATACAACAATAAAACACTAAAAAACTATTGTATGTGATAAAAACTAGGTAATGATAAAAATTAATCAATTTAATTTCTTTTTAATATTTATTATTAGATTTTATGGATTCACATACATTATAATAATTTTATATGATTTTTCAAATCAAAGAAGGAAATATTTGTATTCCAACTAAACTGTTTTCCATGTATTATATAGTTTATTTTAAAAGTTAAATTTCTAAATTTTAGAAATCTAATTTCATAAAATATAATTAATTTTTTATATCATAATATCAAATATATATTAGGGTGAATTTTTTGAATTAATCTAAAAAGAAGGATTTTATTATGAATACTGAAAAATACCGATTTTAAAAAAAACTATCATTTCTTTGAAATTATTTATAAATTTCCATTACATTATGAATTAGTTTTACTAAAACATAGGTCTTATTTGATTAAAAATAATCCAATTAATTATATAGTAATATATATTATTATGTATTTTGGTATAAATTCATATTTATGCTTAAAATGCATTTTTTTTTAAAACTGTTTTCATTGGATTTTGAGAACTTTTATTAAAATTAAATTATTCAATACATAGAAATTGAATAATTAAAAATGGATTTAAAAATTGGAATGATGAGTCTCAAATTTATTATTATGTTCAATTTCATTATTGGTCATAATTAATAATAACCATGATAAAAAAGTTGGCATCATGGTAAAGGGTAAAATGGGTTAATTAAGGTTAAAAAAAAGTGATAAGGTCATAAAATATTATATTAAATCTTATTGTGTCAGATTGATTTAACCATTTTTACCTTATATTATAAATGGGATATATTTAGTTTTAATTTCATATGAATAAGACTTTATATAATTTAAAAACTTTGAAACAAATTACATGTGTGCCACTCCACTCACTTATAAATAAGAACCACATCTTCTATATTATTAACATACTATGAACCATTTATATAAACAAATGCCTACCTAAATACCTTAATAAATTAATTCCATTAATCCTATATGTCCTATTTCCCCAAAAATACTAACCTATACGGATTAAGGTGTAATCTAGAGGAGGTTTTCCAAAGAATGAGTATAACTCTTAACTAGGTGTTTTCATGTATATTTATTCTTCCACCTCCTTCACATATTCTATTACCATGATGATATGATAAAATCAGTATCTTATAAATAAATAAAAATATTATGTTGATTTAAAAACCCTTTTTCATATCCTTTTTCATCCTATGGGAAGTGAAAACATCACTCATACATAGGTGTAGACTACCACATCCATGAAGCGAGGTGTTTCATTTTTCATCACTACCTCACAATATTAGTTATTATAATGGATTTAATAAATATATATGATGTTTTTTAGATATTTATAATTTTTAAAATATAATATATTATTTACCTTATCACGCTTCCATTCATTGGAAAATGCTAACATTGCTCATCTATATGTTTGGACTACCACCGTCATGAAGTGATGTGATTTATTTTTCATGTCTATCATGCAAGGATAATTATAAAATTGCATTTGATGTATAAAAATTATAATTAATAAATTATTAATCTTATATATATTATGTAACCATTACCAATTTTACCATGGTCATCCTACCAAAGTTGTTTGCGGATTATGATCAGAACGTCCTCAAAACATCTGACAAAAACTTAATCAATTTAGTAGCTATATAATACATGGTAATAAATGAAATAAAGGGATTATTATAAGTGAATAAACCTAAAAAATATTTTTTAGAAATTAAATATTAAATATAAGTTTATTATATATGAGTTAAAGAAAATATATAGTGATTTGGACTTAAGGTAAGGGACTTTTCTACAAAATTTTGTTTTATATTCTTATTACCTCAAATCCATGTTATTTAAAAAAATTCAATATTGTTATTATATATACTTAAATGAATCTTTAAATTCATTGTAAACTATCCTAAATTTTTTACCAAGTTTTAAAAAGGGAATATTTTTACCATTTTTTTATGGGTCACTTTTGACTTTTTTTACCAAAGTACCAAAGAATAGTTTTTAACATATATGGCTTCACTATATTTTTCTATGACCATGAAAATTATTATATTATAATATTAATCTTTAAGTTTTAATTTTATTTAAATATTATTCTATTTCATGTTCTTCTAAAAAAAATTTTAAATAGTTTTTAAAGGAAAAAAGTAATGTTGTCCTTATTTTTAGGTAAAGCCTGAATGTTATTCTGAATATGTGTTAAATATAGTATTTTATGAGATTTTATAGTGGAATTTAAAAATTATGTGTGTTTCATTGATGATATATTACTTTTACATTTTTTATTATGATGGGGGATTCTGATATAGCTCTCCAATTCATTGGGTAATGATTTTTTTCTCTTAAGAATTATTTTAGAATTAATCAAGTGGGTTATTCCATTTGTAACAGTTCTTATAAGGGATGTATGAAGATGATGTCTAAAGGAAACTAAATTAATTTTATATATTTTTAAAATATATATATTTTTAAAATATTTTTATTTCAAAAGGTAAGAAAAAAATATCTTATAAGAAAGTGTATAACACATTTAAGGTTAAATGGTATGTTTTTCAAGAAATTTTTTTTATGGGTTATCATATTATCTAAGAAAACCTCATGATTATAGTTTTCCTTCAATATTTGTTTTGAAATGTTTTATGAAAAATAATTGGAAAAACAACTTATTTCATGAGTAAGTAAATGAATATTTGAGCTCAATATTTTTTATGAAAAAGGAAAACTTTTCTTATAGATTTCATAGTTTTCTGAATAGAATAGAATATTTCTTTCCTTTTTATATAATTTACTAAGATTTTTTTACTTATCAAAATTTTTAAAATATTTTTTATGAGGAATAATTAGGATTTGGAACTATAGGTATATCTTTATTATATAGGGATTCTTCTTAAGAGAATAGAATGTGTTTTGAATAAAACATGAGTTTAAATTTAAGAATACTGTTTTTATGGAAAAAATGTATTTTTAGTGTAATATTCCTATTTTTTATATATTTTTTATATGTAATAGTTTTTTATAATATTATAATACTCTATAACGAAATTATCTTGGTAATGTAAGAAAATTCAATCATTTATATTACTCTTAATTATGGATTGTTAAAGGATTGATTCGTTATAGTTGGTATCAAATAAAAGGCTTAGAAAAATTTAAGGGTTATAATTTTATTAAGAAAATACATTCAAGGGATGTTAATCTATGTATTATATAATCATTAGAAAAATTTTAGGGTTTTCAAGTTGATTTATATAATTTATATATGTTTTGAAATTGTTTTCCATAGAGGAAAAACGTGAATGGAGTGGAAAGGCATCATTAGGATAATATCCTTCTGAATCGGCAACCTAGAATGTTTGGAATAGGAAAATATTAGTTTTTTATGTTAAATAATTTGAAATAGGATATTGATGATTTTACCCATGATATAGAGTGAAGGAACTCTCTATAAAGAAACATGTCTATAGTGGAACGTTGCATAAAATAATACCCTTCAAAAATTGGTGGAACCTCAAGCCCAGTGCAAGACAAAGGGTAGATCGATGATATATAAATTATATTTGAGGTTTTGGGTTATTTTAATCATTGGAAATTAATTATTTCCATTAATCATTATGAATTTGAATCTGATCAATAGTGGTCATTGGTTGAAAATAATAAAGATAAAGATGAGATTGATGTCATGGAGTGGTCAGTATTTAAATATCTTTTCCTTGAGACATATTTTCTTAAGGTTATTCAACTTAGGATATAAAGTCAATTTTTGAAACAAAAAAAACTGGTGGGGACTCTATTTCTTCATATGAATCCCATTTTAATATATTATCTAGGTATGCACCAAATTTCATTTTAGAACATGGTAATAAAATTGAAAAGTTTTACTAAGTATTAAACCCAAATTTTTGAATAGATTTCGCCTCTCATGAATTTAAAATATATGATAAAGTTTTATGGTGTGATAAAAAGTCCAATTTGGAGTTTTTAGACTTTTACAATAATAAAGATAAGAATTTTTCAAGGTATGAATAAATAGGAAATCACTTATTAAATAATTATTAAGGTAAGATGACTAGACTTCCTTACTGTTATAAGTGGTGAAATAAGAATCTTTTTGAGTGATGCATGAAATTAATGAAGTGTTTCTAGTGAGGTAATTTGGAAAATATAGCTCATCATTGAAGGGGAAAAGGTAATGGTAATGGTTATACCAAGAGTGATAATTAGTCAGTAAGGTGTTATAATTGTAATGATATGGGACATTACAAAATTGTTTTTTGGGAAAAAACATGAAGGATAGAAATCATCAAGACCATAATTAGAAGGGTGTGGAAAATAATTTGTAACTACATAAGTAAATACAAGACCATTGAATGAATTAGTTAAATGTACACTACTTTTTTACTCATACTATTCCAATGTATTATCTGATGTGAGTTTTATGAATTATTTTATTTCTGGGAAATTTTCTATTAAAATGAAAATACCACCTTAAGAAATAGATATAGAGATATTGGTACAAAATACATGTTGAGGTCTTAAAGCTACATATAATTATAGAAATATTCAGATGATTATTTTTGGAATGGTTTTTCCTAAAAATCATGATGTCTTGACCATTTTGAGTTTGATATTATCCTATTTATTGATTTGATTTAATGTTATAATGCTAACATATATCGCATAGCTAAGGAAGTCGTATTTAATTGTTAGAGCGTGTTTGAATTTGATTAAAACAAATTCATAACTTTGATAACATATTTGAAATCTAATTAATTGATTAAATATGGTAATGAGAGTAATCATTCTCATATTATTGGAAGAAATGAAATTTAACAGATTAGTGATGTGTTACTAGTATATATATATATATATATATTATTGATTTTCCTAATTTAATTCCTAATTGGTATGTTGAATTCACTTTTTACTTAGTTCTAAAACCTAATCCAATTTAAAACCCCCCTTAACTAATTACTCTGTTAGGCTTATTTGAATTTAAAAAGCAATTACAAGAGTTACTTGATAAGGGTTTCATTAACCCTGGCACTTCACCGTAGGGCGGTCTTGTTTTTTTATTAAAAATATGGGTGGTTATATGAGGATATTCATTAATATATATAACTCAATAACATCATTATAATGAAACAATAATTTTTTCCCTCATATAGATGATGATTTTTATCAATATCAGGGAGTGTGGTATTTTTGGAAGTTTGATCTCAATTCCATATATCATCAACTAAAATTGAAGGATGAAAACATTATGAAGATATTTTTTCATAATAGGTATGACTATTATGATTTTTTAGTTATGAATTTCATATTGATGAATACAAACATTTTATTTATAGATTTTATTAATAGAGTTTTCTATGAGTATTTTTTTATATTTTTGGAATTTTTCATTGATGAAATTGAGGTTTATTATAAAAGTTATGGGGAATATGAGAAAAATATAATTATTTATCTATAAATATTAAAAGAAAATAAGTTGTATGTAAAATTTATAAAATGTGAATTTTGTTTACAAAAAATTTCATTCCTTGGACATATTATTTCTAAAGATTAAATAAGTGTTATCCTACTAAAAATAAGTTTAGTAGAAGAGTGTTCAATAGATATAAATGTAATTAGAAGGAATTTTTTTAATTAGTGGGTTACTATTGATGGTTTATTGAAAACTTTTTTGGATATACATCCTACTAATTAAGTTAACTCAAAAAGGAGTTCAAATCATCTGGATGAAGGAGTGTGATTAAATTTTCTAGGAATTAAAAAGAAGATTTTTGAAAGATATAATGTTTGGCTTGCCAACATGAAATGGGGAAATTTTCATTAATGGAAATTCCCCTTTGAAGGGACTTGGTTATTTCTTGATGAAAGATGATTGGGTAATTTTATAATATCCACATCAATTGTAACTCTGTAAGAAGAATTACACTATGAATAATCATGAGCATGTAGTGGTTTTTTTATTTAAAAATTTAGACTCATATTTTATATGGGATAAAATGTGAAATATATACTAACCATAAAATATTAAAGTATATATTCACTCAAAAAAATTTGTACATGACACATAGAATATAGTTGTAACTAATAAAGATTTATGAATGCACAATTCACTGTTATCTTGGTAAAGAAAAAAAGTAGTTAATTCATTGATGTGAAAAGATAATTTATAATTAGATATGATACATATGAAATATAATCCTTTTGTTAATTATTTAGTAATTTTTATCCTAGAAATTATTTATGCAGGAACTATCTATCTTTTCAATTAGTTTTCAGTGTAGTCATCTTTGATAGACATAATTAAGCATGCTTAGAATAAATATTTTCGTATGAAAGAAAGAGTATAAGTTGTTAAGAGGGGTAAGTTTCCTTAATGTAACACTGAAAAAGAAGGTGTTATAATATTTTGAAAGAGTTTCTATGTGTGAACTGATCCCCAGTAGATGAAGCAATTATTGAGTGAAGCTCATAACTCTCTATTTTTTATTCATCCCAGTAGCACTGATATGTATAGATAACATAAATAATATTACTATTGGGAAGAAAGGAAAAATAATATTTCTAATTTTATCATGAAGTTTTTAAATTTTCAATTGATTAAAGATTAGTGAAAACTATAAAAGGGCGTTCTTCAGCCTTTTCCAGTGTCTGAGTGGAAATGGGAGAACATATCAATGAATTTTGTGGTGGTATTACCAAAATTATCATGAGGTAATCATGTTATTTAGTTTATTATTTTATTTATTGAATAAATTTATGTATTCTATTCCTATTAAATATATTATGACTTTAGGTAATCTTTCCCAACTTTTTCTTAAGGATATATTCTGATTACATGTAATTGTTCTCTCTATTATATCATACTGTTATCCTAGATTTACCTCTATTTTTTCAAAGGACATCAAAGGTCATTGGGTACTGAAATCTTTTCATCTATAATTTGATGGATTTTTAGAGTGTCTGATTCAGACATTAGAAGATATTATTTGATATTTATCATTTTAATACTTTGGAAGTTGGGATAAATATCTTTAATTAGTTAAATTTTCTTATAATAACATTTTCATTAGGGTATACATATGGAACCTTCTAAAGAATTGTATAAAAATAGGTTTCAGGATTTAGTATGTTGGGATGAAGTCAATTAGAGGAAGTTGTTGAGACCAAAACTAGTAGAATAAATTCTTAATAAGGTAAAAATATTTCATCTTCCCATAAGGGTAGCTTATGTCATTTACATAAGTTATTTAGATAACATAAGTAAAAACCTTTCATTTGAGGTAGGTGATCATTTCTTTCTTAAAATATATCCATGGAATGGTGTTATGTGATCTAGTAAAAAGATAAAGTTAAGCCCATGGTTTATTGGAATGTATAAAATTCTAGAAAATGTGGGATCAGTTTCTTTTCAAGTGGGTTTTCCTCCGATCTTATCTCATTTACATAATGTGTTTCCGATTTTGTTGTCAAATAAATATATTTCTGATGTCACTCAGGTTTTCTACCCTAATATAGTAGATTTGGAAAAAAATATTTTATATAAGGAAAAGATAGTGTAGATTATTGATTGTAGAAATAAGTTTTTATAAAATAAGGTAACTAACCTAGATAATGTTTTTTGGAAGAACCATATGATTGGGGAAGCAACATGGGAACCTAAAAAGGATATAATGGAAAAATACCCATACCTATTTAAGTGATGAATAAAATTAAGAGAATGAAATTTATTTAAGAAGTAAAGAAATTTAAAACCTAAGTATTACTAATATTATATAAATTTAATGTATTATTAATATTCAAGATTATATTTTATGGTTCACATTCATTAAAAAATTGATATGCTTTTTTAAAAAAATAGTTTTATTGTAACTAAAGTGTTTTTCATATATTATGTGGTTATATTTATAAATTAAATATCTAAATTTTATAAATTTAATTTAATAAAATGGAATTCATTTTTTATACCATCTAATCAAATATATCTTAGGTTGGTTTTTTTATTTTCCATAAAATATTGATTTTCTGGTGAATAGTGAAAATACTCATTTGTATAAAAACTATCATTTCTTTTCAAGTGCTTAAAATGTACCATCAAATTATGTATTGGTATTAAAGTAAAATTATTCCCCTTTTATTAACAACAATATAATTAATTCCATGTTAATCAAAATTGTTCTTGATTTTGGTATAAATTCATTTTTAGGCTTAAATCGTAATTTATAAAAAAAATGTTTTTCATTTCATTTTGTGAACTTATATTAAAATCAATTTTTCAAATTATTGAAATTGAATCTTCAAAAATTTATTTCATATTTAGAATAATTAGTTTTAAATTTATTAATCAGTTCAAATTCATTTTTGGTCACAATGAATAGTAACCATGGTAAAAATTTGTCAACACAACAAAGGGTAAAATAGGTTAACTAATGTTAAAACTAAGAGATAAGGCCAAAAAAAATTAATCTTAAGTCTTATTTAAAGATATTATTTCAAGATTTATTTCCATATCTTATAAATTGGGTTGATTTAATGCAACTTTCCCCTGAATAATACACTATATTATTTTAAAACATTGAAAAAATTACAAGAGTGCCACTCCCCTCACTTATAAAAGATCAACCCTTATCCTCTCTTATTAACATACATTGATCCATTTATATCCAAAAATACTTACCCAAATACCTTCATAAATTTATTCCCCATGTCTTAATGATCCTGGTTTCACCAAAATACCGACCTATAAGACTTAAAGTTTAGGCCAAATGAGGTTTTCCAAAGAAGAGGTATAACTCATAACTATGTGTTTTAATGTTTATTTCTTCTTCCACATCCTTAAAATATTCTATAAACATGTTTATATGATAACATAGTACATTAAATATAATAAAATTTTATTATGTTTAAATAAAAACTATTTTCATCTATTTTTCTATCCTATGGGAAATGAAAATGTCGCCCATGTGTACTTGTGGACTACCCCCTCCATGAAGCGATGTGTTTCATTTTTCATCACCTCCATACAAGTAAAGTTAATATGATGGATTTAAGGAATATATATATGATATTTATGACATAATTATTTTTATTTTAAGATAATATTGTATTTATATTATAACCCTTCTATCCGTTTAAAAATGAGAAAATCCATTGTGCATACCTATGGACTACCAACTCCAAGAATTGATGTGATTTGTTTTTCATGTATTTATTTCATGGATGGTTTGAAAATTGAATTTAATATCAAAAATATATAATTATTTTATGATTAATATTATGTATATTATGGAACATTGACCCCCTTGACCAAGATTAACCTACCGAAGTTATTTTGGGATCGTGAACCGAATATCCACAAAACATTCGACAAGAACTTAATTGATTTAGTAACAATATAAGACATGGTAATAAATTAATTGAAAGTTAAAAAGATATGGGAATAAAACTGAAAATTTTTCTTTAGTAAGTAAATAATTACAATTAGTTTATTATAATGTATTTAAAGAACGTATGTGGAGAGTAATACTTGAGGTAAGATATTTTCCTTGAAAACAATATTTTAAATGTTATAAATACATTTTAATCTAGAACCAGGTTATCAAAAATGTTAAATATTATTATTATATATAATAAAATAATTTTTCAAATTCACTTTCAACTATAATTTACTTTTTACAAAGGTAAAAAGAATAGAATATCTTTAACTTTTTCTATAAGGGTCACTTTTAACTCTTTTTATAAAAGTAAAAAAGAATGTTTTTTAAATGTATATGAATTGATTATATTTTTCTACCATCATGACCATTATTTTTTAATATGATTACTCTATAATGTTTTATTATTTTTTTAAAAATATTCCATTTTCTGTTCTTCAAGGGATTTTTCATTTTAAAATTTTTTAAAGAAAAAAGGATTCTCATCCTTGTTTTTAAATAAAGTACGAAATTGATTATAAATATATGTTAAAATGAATATTTTATGATATTTTATTATATAAATGAAATATTTAATGTTATTTATGTATTATATGGTCCTTTGGCAATTTTTATGATGACATTTGTGCCCAATTTATCTCTTTAATTCATTGGGTAAGGATTTTGTTCTCTGAAGAATTATGTTGGAATTAACCAAGTAATTTATTCCTTTTATAAGGGTTATTATAAGAGTTATATTAATATTATGTCCCAAGGAACCTACATTAATTTTATATTTTGGTAAAAAAATTGTGGAAATATTTTTATTTCATAAGGTAAGAAAATAATATTATGTTTTATGAAATTTTATGACTCTTTTAAGGTTGAAAGTTGTGTTTTTTAAGAAAATATTTTCATACATTTTCATGTTTTCTAATAAACTGTAATTCTTATGGATTTTCATTTATTATTTATTATTAAATGAATTATGAAAAAAAATTGGTAATAAATTTTATTTCATGAGTAATTAATCAAATATTTATGCTCAAATTTTATTGTGCATAAGAGTAAAATTTCTTATGGATATCAAATTTTCAAAATGGATAAACAAGTTCCTTTCATTTTAATATACCTTACTAAGATTTTTGTGCTCATACTAAGTTTTAGAAATGTTTTTTATAGGGCATAAGGAAAATTATGGACTATATATAGGTATATATTTCAATCATGTAAATTTAAAGTAGGTAATGAATTTAAAATAAAAATGAAGTTTAAAATTAAGATTCTTATTTTTATAGAAAAAATGTATTTTAGTAAAAGTGTACACTTTATTTTGTAAGGATTTTATATATAATATTTCATCATAATTATCTAAAAATATATACCTAAAATATCAATAGAATATTTTAAAATTCAATACTTACTATTAAACTCATAATTATGGGATATTAAAGGCTCGTTTCATTATAATACACAATGGGTAATTATTTTTTGTGTCACCATTTCATTAGTCCAAGGGAATGTACTCCTTAGTCGCTTCAATCTTGGTTTGGATTCACCATTCAGGGTGTCACCACACCACTAGTACAAGTTATGAACTCTTTAGTGGCTCTCATTTAGAATTATAAATGAATTTATTTGATCATTGAGTGTGACACACCATGATATTGGATCTTTAAAAAATTTAATTTCATTGATAACTTGCATTGTAAGAAATAGAGAGTTTAAAAACCATTATATAATATTAAAATATTATTATTTAAACATGACCATTATAAAATAGTCATTAATATTTGTTGTATGAATACGAATAACCACATTAAAAAATATTTCTAAAGGTTTTATATAATCAGAATGTATTGATTAATGAATAATAAATAAGTACTCAATTTTTAGTAATGTCGTTTTATTCAAAAATGATTTTTTTTTTGCTTTTTGTGAGTGAATATTATAATTAATTTATGGATATTTTAGAAATTATATTTTATAAAAATAAAATCAGTTTTAAAATCATCATATCAAAATTATCTCAGTGTGAAATTTTAGAAATTTTCTGCAAATAATTATTTTTCAATGAATGGTGAAAATACCAATTTTTTTTAAACTGACATTTATTTTAATTGAAAAATTAAAATATAGTTTTAAATTTTATATTAAATTAATATAATTTGGATTTAGTTGTAAATAAGGTAATTAATTACATTTAAATTTAAATTATACTTTATTTTTATATGAGTTTATTTTTGGGCTTAAAACGCATTTTTATAAAAAAACATTTTTTGTTGTGTTTTGCCTTCTAATCATAAATTAATTTCTACCACTTATTATAATTGAAAATTTAAAAATGGAACTCATATTTTTAATTATAAAGTTCAAATTTTGTAAATATATCTCTCATTTTTGTCATTATGAATAGTAATTGTGGTAAAGATTTGTCACCTTTGTAATGGTAAAAAGGGTAAAATATGGTTAAAATTTTGTGATAAGGCTTTAAAATTTCAATAACAGTTACCTTTATCCAATTATATGCATTTATTTATTCCATGAATATCCAATTATAAAATATATTTCCACTTTGTTAATATTTTTCTCTGATTCTGACCTTTATATTATTTTGAGAAAAGAATAAATACAAAACAAAATGCTCTTGACTTTAATCTCTCTAAAAATTTTAAATAAGGATACAAAGAGTATATTTTATCTTATAAATTTATATTTGAAAGATAAATTATATTTTTATCATTTTAATTTATTTTTAATTTTTAGTTATTTAATAATTACCATAAATTCTTACGCAATGTCGACACAGTATTTATTAAATTAATAGATAAATAAAATAAATGATTTTAAAAATATTAAAAGTAATACAATATGAATAAATTATTATGTTACATTAATTTTATAGATTAATATATCGTATTAGGTATTTTTTATAGTATTATATTTGAATTTAATCTTTGTATTGATGTCTTTAAAGTCAAATTAAATTAATAGTGTCAAAAATGACATTAATAATATTATATAAAAATATTATCTTATTAAATTATTTGAAAATCATAAAATATTGAAGTAAGAAAATGGGGATAAGATATAGAAAAAATTTCATCCTTTTTTCATTTATGAGTAAATTTTCACCTTATAAGAAAAATTATAACCCTTTAATATTCAAAAATGCATTACCATGGTTAAGGTTAAAAATGGTTAACCAAGGGGTTAATCAAAAGTATAATGTTTAAAATGATATCTAAACCAGTAAAAATTTTATTTGATGATCATATTAAGACTATATCCTCTTTATATTCGATTTTATTCCATTTTGGAATAATTTTACATGATTTTGACACATAATATATTATAATACTACATTAATTTCCAGGAGTGACCCTCCCTTTACCTGTAAAAGGACACCCCTTATCTCTTTTATTTACACATTCTTGAGAAACATATCTCAACTAAAACCTTCCCTATTATCTTATAATAACACTTTTACACATTTTATAGGTTCTTTTCTTCCTAAAATAGCAGCCCTAAGGCCCTTAATAGGCTATCTAAAGGAGTTCTTTCTAAGAGGAGGTAATCACCTTTACCGACTCTTTCAAATTTATTTCTTCTTATAATTACTATATATATGTTGTAACCATACTAAAATAATAAATCCAGTTTCAAAAATATATTTATATGTTATTATGATTATGTTCAACCATTTTACACCTATTTTACATCTTATGGAAAGAGAAAACATCACTCATCTGTATGCACGGCTTACCATCTCCACATAGTGGTGTAATTCTTTTTTCATCACCATTCTACATTGATAGTTATAAATATGGAAATAATGAATATAAATATATATATATATATATATATATATATTATTTATGAAATTATTATTATATAATTACAATATCATATCTATATTCTTACCATCCAATACATTGGAAAAGGATAATGTTACTTCTGTGTACATGTGGACTACCACCTCTACGATGTGATGTGAAACTTTTTCATTTCCTATCTACGTGGATGTTAATAAGGATAAATTTAATAAATATATATGATATATATTATATAATAATTATTTTTTAATAGTGAATTATTAATCTCATTTCCTTTATTCCATCTGTAGAAAAGTGAAAAAAGTGTGCATGCGTACGTATGGCATACTGTCTTCATGAACGGTGAAATTATTTTTTTCTATATATACTTTTTATGGATGACTATTAATATATAAAATGAATATATATATATATATATATGATATTTTTATCATTATTAATATTATGTATATTATGGAATCATAATCAAATTACAAGCACCGTAACTACCAAACCAAAATTATCATGAAAAAAGAAGTAGTTAACACCCAAAACAATGATAATATTAAAATATTGATAATAAACAGATGATAATATGTCATAAATTAATCATATATGATAATATATATAAATTTATATTGTTCTTATATGTAATTATAATGAATCTAAATTTATTATATAATAGTTTAAAATGTCTTATGGGGAAAGTCGAACATGAGGTATGGGGTTTCTTAACTCAATTTCCATTCATTGGGTCATACTTTAACTTCATTGACTATGGTATTCAATGATTATATATGAAATAATGTATGATTGTATAATTTTTTATTTAAATTTTTTTTTGATTCTCATTTTTCACAAATAAACACTTCAGTTATTAATTATCACTTCAATTATATGATCTTTTTATGGGATTTCATCTTAATTTCCACTCCATTGTGACATATTTCTTAGTATGTACCTATTCTTTTATGGGGAATATTTCTGACATTTTTATGTATTTTAAATTAATATATATTTATTCATTTTTATTAATTTTTTAATTCAATTTTACTCTTTTAAGGGGTTATAATTTAAAAGTTTCCAAAAAGGTAAGAATTTATTTTACAAACTCATTTTTTGTGATTTCTCTTATTTTCATTGAACGATTATTATAAAATATCTTTCATAAAATCTATATATTTTATTATCCTTTTTATATATAATGGTTAATAACCTTTTTAATGTTTTGTTTTAATAAAAATAACTATTGATATCTAATTTTTTGTAAAAGTATCTTGTTGTAAATCAAGTGAAAGAAGTGTTGTTGAAATTTTATTACTTGTTTGTTGAGAAGTTACTAAGAATCTAGTTAAAGAAATTGTTTTGTAAAGTTTATGATTAGAAAATTCATTAGACTCAGTCTATTATATTTATTTTTTGAGGAAAATTAGATGTTTTTAAAATGAATCAATCTAGAAAGTTATTGAAACTTGAAAATATCAAAAGTCATAAAACATTCTAAAATAAGTCAGAAGATGATTAGTTATTTTTTAAGATCCAAAAAATCATAAAAAATGTCATGATATAATCTATATTTTTAAGAAGAAACGATAAATGAAAATTTCCAGTGTTTCCAAAATTGAAGTTTTATGGATGCGGATCATCAGACCTAGATGCACCGAACATAGAATTTTTCAAAAGACTGAAGTTTAGGAGTTCAAAATATTGATGTTTGGATGAAAATAAGATACCAATTTAAAAGATAGAGATATGTTATAAGATTTTAAGATGATTAGTTCAATAAATATGATGACTCAATAAATCAGCTTTTAAATTTTGAGCAAATAAAAAAAATGATAACATATTTTCTTTCAATTAAAAATATGAAAAATTTTAAAGTTACTTCACTAGATAAGTTGATTGAATGAAGAATTTGTTAAAAAATAGAAAATTTTGAGTTTTTTATTATATGGATCTGATCATACTATAGGTAGTTGATGATTTGATCAAAGGAATCAAGTGAATATCATTGTATTATCTAATTATAATGATCCATTGGATGATCATTTGATAATGATCCATCGTGTAATAATTTGACATCAATAAGTCATCATATGTAGAGTTCCATCAGACATATTTCGATTAGGTGAATAGAATTGTTGAATACTTGTGAAGAATGAAGTATAATATTTCAAATTCTTTGGAAAAAGAAAATGTTAGAAAGGTTGAAGTTTTTATTAGACAATTATTGCAAGTTTATGATGTCTTTAGAAGTTTCAATAATGTAGTCAACCATTTTTAGTTGCATAGGGTCATCAGAGATAGAAATGATATATTTTTTCAGTATTTTAATTTTTTTATTTCAATTTATTAAGGGAAAAAGATTTATTTTATTTCAATTGGGTAAAGAGAACCATAATGATAAATAGAGTTTCAGAATAATTTTTATGGATCAATCTTTATAGGCTAAAGTTTTGTTCTTTGAAATGGTTTTTATCTTGTTTAAAGGTAGGAAATTTGAGAGGATTTGTGAATAATCAATAATTTTTTAGAAGAATATAGAAGTGATTATAAGGTATGAAGAAGTAAAATTGAATCTCTAATGAACATGAATTTTAGAGATTTGGAATTATTGTGAGTGGTAAAATATCTACAGTTTCCTACCTTTAATATTTTTGGAGCACCTATAAATAGAGGAGGAATGTACAATGTTAATTGACACTATTCACCCATGCATAAATTTTTATAATATGTAGAATTGGTGTCATATGTGAGATGACACACCCAATTTTTTTTTATTTGTAAAAGAGATTTCGGATAGATTATTTTAATTAAAAGATAAAAATAAGTTAAGTTCAGATTAATAGACACAAATAATCAGACTCGGGGTATCGTTCTAAGAATTGAAAAGTTATTTGAGTAGTTAAAATTGAAGAAAAGGGCTATCGGTTTAATATTATCAGATGCATGAAGATTAAAAGGAGTTTGACTGGACATAATATTTATATATAGACCTTTAGTGGAGTAGTTTTAACAAATTTCTACAATTTTTATTATGGCTAAAATTATTTTTGTAAAAAAAACATGTAAACTGATGGGATTTGGTATAATCATTCTTATCAGGAGATATAAGGTGTACAATAGGATTTGACACAAGTTCTATTTTTTTTCATATTAGGGAATTACCATAGACCTACGGGAGTGTCTATGGAAAAGATGTTGGTTCTCACAATGAGGTCGAACATTATAAATCATGTATTCCTTGTTTACTTTTATATTTCTTCATGCACTTGAGTTTATTAAAATTTTATAAGGAATAAACTCTTAAAATTTATAGGGGTTAAGTTTCCTAAGTTGAAATTCATAAAAAGGAAACAACTAATTCAACCCCCCCCCCTCCTTCTTAGTTGTTCTTCGACCCTTTGGAACTTCAATTTGTATTAGAGGGAAGGTAACCTTACTAAATCCATATCATTGAAAATATAAATCCCATAAACTGTAAATGGATTCCTATAATTTATGGTTAAATTATTATGGTTAGAAAAAACGGATGATTCCATATCATATATCTCTTGGGATGGAAGTTTTTTATGTCACTACAATTGGTTTTCCACCCATTAAGTAATATCCTTCAATGACTTTTGAATACCATAGAAATATTTATGTTGATAGAAAATATAGAAATTCTATTTTTATATATCTGAAAGAAAATTTTTATATGAAGGTGTCATGTCTCAAAATAACAAATAGTGTGTGGGAGAAGCTTGAAAGTATTTTTGATGTGAATGCTAAAGTAATGGAAGAAAAGCTACAAATATGGAATAGTATTTTTGAATTCATAATAATGAAAGGTAAAAAAACTATTGATGAGTAGTTTCATAAAGTAAATTAAGTTGTTTGAAACATCCAGGGTTTCAGTGATTCCTTGAAAGATTCTATAATTTTGAAGAAACTCATGATAAACTTTTCAAATGATTTTGATTCTAAAATTTCATCTTTAGAAGGTAAATATGATTTATCTCTTAATGAACTATATAACTTTATTGTTGCTTAGGAAATGATAAAATCTCTATTTTTTTAAAGAATATGAAAGATGAAATAACTTTTAAAACTACGAGAAAGATGAAAATTCAATATGTTGATGATTTCGATCCTTATTATTCTGAAGATAAGTAGGATTATGATTTAAATGAAAAAGTAATCTCTCTTATCTCCAAGAACTATTGGATAGGAAGTAGAAATTATAAAGGAAAAATTTCTCTCAAATGTTTTGAGTGTGGTGGAATTAGGAATATTTCTATGAATTTCCCCAAGAAGAAAGTTTTATAATTTCAAGATTATTCTAATTAAAAACATCAATGAAATAAGTGGAATAAAAATTTGAAAGAAGAAAAGTCATCCAACAAATATAAGAAGAATTCCACAAGAAAATAATAAGAAGTATACTGATTAAGAAAGATAAATCAAACTCAACTGATAACAATTATTTAGAAGATAAAAGTTTAAAAAAGTTCAAAACATTCCTTGAAAAAGTTGAAAAAAAAAATATTCCTCAGATATTAAAGAATAAGGAAGAGGTGAAGAATCTTACAGAGAGTATCAACTCAGATCAGAACTTGTTTTATGTATTAATAAAAGAATAACTCTCTAAAAAGATATCATAATGAAAAATAAAGATAGTGGAAAAGTTTTTGAAGGTGGAAAAGATGTTGTCATACAGAAAGAAGAATAAATCTAGGATATGTTAAGTTACAAACAGAGAATTTCTAAATAGGGAAGATGAAGTTAAAAAATCTTAATAAAAACTTCTTGAGGTCAAAATTACTTTAATAACATTGAATGAAATTTTTAGTAAGGCTTCATAATTAAAACCTATATCAGCTAAAGCTGAAGAAAACCCGCACTCTAATAATCAGGTGAAATCTAAACCCACTAAACTAAAAAGTTCATTTTATTTTTATAACATTTCTAGTGTGAAGAAAACTGTTGGGAAATTTTGTGTTGATAAGGAATTTAAAAATACTATTACATCTACAAAAGATAAAAATTACTCCCAAAGGAAAGTTTTCATTTTCCCAGTGGTAACTAAAGTTGAATGATATTATGAACCTATAAAATCTTATTATATAGAAATATCATTATTCTAAAAAAACATGATTAGATGAGTGATATTGGTTTATGGAATTTATGGGCATAGATCATATAGCTTCTGGTATAACATATCTCTTTCTAGAAAGATTTTTTGACATAGTGGAATAAATGGTGGAAGCAGAATGAGTAACTTTCCTAAGTTACAAGAGGTAAGAAAATTAAAATCTCAAGATGTTAGAATCATTACAAAAAATATTATTTTGATTTTCTATAGGATGTTTTTTTTAATATGAGATCAACTATGACATTATTCTAAAAAATATATGATAATCATTCCAGAATAATTTAATTTTTTTATAAAGGAAAATAAATCAAGAAAGAAAAAACCTGTCAAAATGGTTTTTTTATTAAGAAAACTTTGAAATATAAAAAAAAACCATGGATACTTGATAGTGGTTATTCATGACACATGATAATAGATTTTAAAATATTAAAATATGTTTAAAATCCTGATGGGGGTGTTTTTACCTTCAAGAATGATAGTTCCTTAAAAATCATAGGAATAGGGATATCTGAGGTAGATCCTAAAAAAATAAAGTATAAGGGATTTATATTTTTTGATGGTCTCAAATATAACTTATTAAGTGTGATAAAACATTGTGATGATGGAAAATAAGTTATCATCAAAAAATATTCTTGTATCATCAAAAGTGTGTGAGGTATAAAATTTGTTACGAGAGGATAAAGAACTAGTGTAAATCTCTTTTAAATATGATAACTTTACAACTCCTGTTACTTGAGTGCTGAAGATGAAAACAAGTTGTGGCATTAAAAACTTTTCCATCTTGGGAAGAATATTATTGTAAAACCTTCCAATTTTGATGTAGTTCTAAAAATTATAGAATTTAAAAATAATAGAATAATATGTTTATATAACTTTTTAGAAAGAGAAGATGGTTAGTAAAATCTATAAGAAATTTGATATTTATTCTACGAGACCTCCTGAACTTATTCATTCAGATCTTTTCAGGATGATGAGACAAAAATCAACAAAAATGATATTTTTATTTTATCCCTTTAATTTATGATTTCACTCAGATAACCAACATCATCTTTATAAAACATAATTCATAAGTTGTTGAAATTTTCATAGTTTTTAGAAGATATGTTGAGAGATAAATGGGTATTTACATAATGATTCTGAGAACTTATATTGGAAATTAATACACTTACAATGCCTTTGAATCATATTTGAACAAATATGGAATTAAATATCAATACAGTACTTTACACACCCCTCAATAAAATAGTGTTTCAAAAAGGAAACAACAAAAGTTTATTGGAAATATGAAGGATTATGTTAGGAGAATACAAACATTAAAAATTATACTAGAGAGAAGTTGTTAGTAATATTTTCTATGTAAAAAATAGATTTTTTTAGGCTATAATCCAACATGAAATCCTAAACAATGTGGTATAATAAAAACCCTACATTGAAGTACTTTAAGGTTCTTGGAATTCCATGTTTACTAAAAATAAAAAAATAAATATTGGTAAATTTGATGAAAAATATGAAGAATGAATATTCATGGGATATTCACCCAATGGAAAAAAGTTAAAAATTTTGGAACAAATGTTTAAAAACATTGGTGGATTCTTATGATTTTAGAGGTATAAAAATTTTAAATTATTTAACAAATAATGTTAACATTTTGAGGAAGAAAAACTAAATATTACCAATGAAATTTAAAGTAGGTTAAAAAAACTCAACAAGATTCATAAGAATCGTGCAATGAGGAAATTTAAGTTGGAAGAGAAACTTTGAAATATACTACATTAAAGAAACATTTTGAAATTTAAAATATTATTGGGAATTAGAAATATTTGATTCATACAAGAAGAATATTGAGACTAAAAAATAAGCATTAGTAATTTCACAAATTGAACTATGATAAATTTTAGAAGCAATTGAACATAAATAATGGTTTCATGCAATGAATGAAGAGTTGGATCATATTGATAAAAAACAACATGGGAACTTTTTCCATATCTAGAAAATCAAAATTTTATTATAACAAAATGGGTGTACAAAAAAATTTAATTGACATGGAAAAGTTACAAGAAACAAATAAAGACTTGTTTGTGAAGGATATGCATAGGTGGAAGGTGTGGATTTTGAATAAACCTTTTCCCTAATTTCAAGATTATAAATTATCATAATTTTTCTTGAATTTATTTTACATATAAATTAAAAGGTTTATTCGATGGATATAAAGTTATATTTTCTAAATTGTGAGATTGAATAAGAAGTTTACATTGAGAAACATTGTGGGTTTCTAATTTATAATTATAGAATCAAGGATTTTAAATTAAATAAATCCGTGTATGGGTTGAAATAATCCCTATGGGATTGGTATTCCAAACTTTACAAGTATTTGAGAATGTTGAATTTTTCTAATAGAAAAGTTGATAGAAACATATATGTAAGAGATGATTACTCTGAAACCCTAATTAAAATTTTTTATATGGATGATATAATTTTTACTAGGGATTAAGAAAACATTTGTAAATAATTTTTTGAGGAAATGAAGAATGATTTTGAGATGTCATTTTTTGGAGAATTAAATTTATTCCTTATCTTTCATGTTTAACAAAATGAGAAATATATTTTCCTATCTCAAGAAAAGTATACCATGGAATTGTTAAATAATTTTGGTATGGAAAAATCTAAATAAGTATCAACTAATATTTTATTTATCACAAATTTAAATAAAGATGAAATCATAAAAAGTGTGAATCAGAAAGATTTTTCAGAAGCTAATATAAAGTTTTCTTTATTTATAGCCTCAAGACCTGATATTTTTTATGTTGTGAATTTGTGTACCAGATATCAAATTGATCCAAAATAATCTCATATATTGGAAGCAAAGATAATTCTGAGATATTTTAATAGAAAAAAAATCAAATTGGATATTATACAAAATAAGTTATGAAATGAAACTTTATGGTTATAATGATATTGATTGGGTTTTAGATTGCAATGACATAAAAGCATCTTCTGGAGGAACATTTTTCTTATGATAACGTTGTGTGATTTGGAATAGTAATAAATAGAGTTAACTAACTTTGAGAATAATATAATTAGAATACATTTCATCTACAAAGGCTTATACTAAAATGTTATGGACCAAAGTTCAGTTGGAAGATTTGAAAGTCGAATTTTGAAAAAAATTGAAGATACTTTATGATAATCAGAGTGAAATTTATTTTTCCAAAAATCATGACCAACACCCAAGATCAAAACACATTAATATTAATTTTTTTTCATAAAATAAAAATTTTCTCATGGAAATTTTTTTTTAAATTATATTTCAATTAAGTATAAAATTGTTGATATCTTTAAAAAATTAATATTTAAAGGGAGATTAGTGGAATTGAGGCTCAAAATTCATGTCCATCCTTCACCAAAGACTTCTTAAATATATTAAGGAGGTCCCCCACCACGATTTTTATTGTGTTGATAAAGGGGGAGAATTGTAAAACTTTATCCTATAAGGGATAAAGAAGTACCTTTCTTATTTAAATGAATCTGATGATGTGGTTATCATAAGTGGGGGAGAAAAAAGTTAGAGGAAAAGATAAAATTGAGTGGGTTATCTTAACAAAACTAAAAAAATTTGTATCCCTAAGGGATGAAATTCTTTTAAAAACATTATTTTATCTAGTATTGTGGTATCAGGACACTCTGTTTTGAGAACATTTGTGTTTTTTGTAAAATTAAAAAATGTTATTTTTTTACAAAAATGATTTGTAATAATTATATGTTTTGAAAAATAATGAGTTAAAAAATCATGAGTGTTTTTAAAAAATCGATAGTGAAATATTGAAGAAAATTTGTGATGTTTTGTTTTAATGATGTTTTTTTAAAACTAACAATTTTGTAAAATTATATTTTGGTAAATCAAGTAAATGAAGTGTTTCTAGAAGTGTATAACTTATACATTAAGAAATTGTTGATAATATTATTAAAGAAACTATTTTGAAAATTTGGTGATCAGACGCTCCATCAGACTCTGTACATCAGATTGAGTTTTTGATGAAAATCATAAGTTGTTAAAATGATTTATGTTTGAAAGTTGTTGAGACTTGAAAATATAGGATGTCATAGAACTTTATAAAATAAATTATATGATGGTTATCTATTATTTAAAGTTATAAAACATCAGGAAGAAGTCGTGATATTATAAAAATTTTAAATAAGAAAAGATAAATTAAAATTTCTAGAGTTTCAAAAATTGATGTTTTCTGGATGCGGATCTTTAGACCAAGAAGCACTTCATGCAGAAGTTATCATAATACTAAAGTTTGAGAGTTTTTAATGTTACTGATTATATGATAAGTAGATATTGATCCATGAGATAAAGATCTATTATAAAATTTAAAGATAATCAGTTGAAGAAATATGTTGCATTAAGAAATTAGTTTTGAAAATATGAGAAAATAAAAAAAAAGGAGAACATATTTTCATTAAATAAAGAAATATAAATAATTTTAAAGTTGATTCACCATAGAAGTATATCTGATTAAGAAGTTGAAAAATAGAAAATTTAGAGTTTGCAATCGGACAAATCTGATCAAATTGGAGGCAATTGATGGGTTGATCAAAGGAATTGGGAACATATCATCAGATGAGCTGATTATACTGATCCATCATATGATCATATGATATTGATCCATTATATGGGCATTTGACACCAATAAGTTGTCGGATTCTGAGTTCCATTGGACATAGTTTGATCATATAAAGATAATTTCTTAATAACTGTGAAAAAATAAGTAGATGATTTCAAAGTCTCCAGACAAATAAAATGTTAGAAAGGTAAAATTTGTTATCAGATAGTCATTGTAGGTTTATGATGTATTTAAAAGTTTCAACAATATAGTAAATCATTTTCAATTATATTGTATCATAGGAGAAATAAATAATTTATTTATTTTAGTAGTTCAATTTGTTTTGTTTCAATGGATCAAGGAAAAAAGATGTAAGTTATTTCAATTGTGCTAAAAGAATAGTAATTATGAATAGAGTTTTTCACTAATTTTTTCATATCAATATTTCCAAACTAAAGGTTTGTTTTTTCAAAGGGTTTTCTTTCTTATTTAAAGGTAAAACATTAAAGAATAGTTCTTAATAATCCATAAGTTTTGAGAAGAAATCATAAAAAATTATAATGTTCGAAGTAGAAAAAATGAAGCTCTAATGAATGTGAAATTTAGAGATTTGGAATTTAGATGAGTGGGAAGATAATTTCAACATTCCACCATTACTATTTCTGGAGAAACTATAAATAGATTTGGAATATATATTGGTACTTGAAATTATTCACCCATGAATAAAATTTTATACTCTTTAGAATTTGTGTTAGATGTTATTTTTCCCTCAAATTTTTTTTGAGTAACAGAAGAGTTTCCAAACAGAGTATTCTGATCAGAAGTTCAGACTAAGATGAGTTCGGATTACCAGATAGAGATAATTGTACTAACGGTATCAGTTTGAGTCTTAAGAAGTTGTTTGAGAAGTGTACATTGAATAATATAGCCATTGGTTTGATACTATCAGCGTAATTGGCCGGACCCACCTGGTCCATTACTTTTCCAAAACACGACTCCACCGAAACGGTGTCACCAGTCATAGGTTCACTGGTTATGGTGGCACCGTGACTGTCACACACCGGTCACAGTGTCACCGTGACGGTGGAACTGTGTCCTTGCTGAGGGTCTTCATTCTTTTTCCGACTTCCGACTTTTTCCACTACTGCAACATATCTTTTAACGTAAAGATGATTTAATGCCAATTTCAAAGACATTTAAATCCAATAAATAATATCTAAAATACCCCAAGAGTCGGGAAACCCTTAAGTTACCAAAACGTGTGGTTTTCCTTGGTGTCACGCCCTTCCCCATACCTTCTCGTTCCGCCCTCGTTGTGTGTTTTTCCTCTGTTTAAAAGAAACAGTTTAATGCATAGCCATTATGCCACCACCCCAATGGGAATAATTAAATAATAATTAATCACATCGTGTGTAACCTCCCAACCACAAAGGAAACCACGATCTGACTTTAAAGCGGTTCAAAATTTCTTATCCTATAACAATAGTATCACATCTTTATATCACGCTAGAGTTTATTCCTTCCCCTTCTTGGATGGATTTATTTCTTCTCCCCGGTTTTCTTGGAGTCCCTCCTTCCTGAGGCTTGTGGTGCACCTGTGCTGGAGTTTTTCCACTCATCCTTGGAGTCCCTATAGTTCCTCCCCTACAAGCAGTGCATCCTCAGTTCTCAGCGTGTAGAGAAAGACTTCATCATTGATCATCCAAGTAGGGATTTTCTTTTGTCTCTCCTTACTGTGTATCATGCGGGGTGGGTACGCTATTGTTCTATGGGAATGGATGAAACCAAACCCTAACAAAGATAATAAACATACTGTTAAAGAATGATGGACTGTGTTTGACTTTTCTGTTATACTCTTTTATAATTTCTATATGTTGTGAACTGTATGGGCTTATGCTCACTAAAAAATATGTTCATTGGTGGTCTTTCCTTGCATACTAATGAACCCTTTTCTTCTGTGATGATTAAATGATTATAACATAGAAATCGGTTAATCACCTAAACTCGGTTTTTTAAATGGATGCCCAGTGAACATAAATCCTTATGTGGTCACCCCAGTTAACCAACAGAAAGAAGAACCTAATGAATGATGTGATTGAACCTGGAAGTTTCCCTACTCTGTTTTGGTAGTAGGTGTGTTGTTCTGTTGATGCTTATAGGTTTATGTGGCTGAGGATGGGATCCTCTATTGTTGCACGGTTGTTGGTCATGAATCTGAAGCTGTGTGGAGTTGTATCTCGAGGCTTCATTTGGTTCCAGTACTTTGAGGGATCTCACTGATCCCTTTGTTGTTGTGACTTTACAAGAGAACCAGGTGTGAATGCTTTAATTGTTGTCTGGCTGTTTCTCTTTCTCTGGCTTGTGGTTATGCCTGTTAGTTTCCCAGTAGTGTAGAATTCACCTTAATGGTATCACTTGAACATGAAACCAATAATGGGTTAAATGGGGAGTTGGTTTTGGGAATGAGTTGGGACTTGGCCGTGAGTGTTGTGTCTTTCTTCTATGAATGAATAGTAAAGAGGGTGTTTGTGCTTAGGTTGGTTTTGGAAACCCTAGGTTAGGAAGAGTGCCTGTTACCTATACATATAATTTTAGTTCTTATGTTTCTTATTTGCGCCCCACCCAAGTTGATCACTTAGTGTCGAACACCCCCATTTTATGGGGAGGGTGTTTTTTCCAACACTCTTATGAGTGGATAGTTATTAGATCATTTTCTACTCACTTTCCCGAATAGCCCAAGACTCTTCGGGCAGGCTGTGATAGCCTGAGGTTCATTATAGCCAAAGATTCTTCGGGCAGTGTAGTTGTGGTGGTTGGCCTAGGTTTGTGCGGGTAGGTTGTTTCGCAAGAGTCTTCAGGATGAGGCCTAGGTGTCTTCGGGCGTGGCAGTAATTGTTCTGGACCAGGTGTTTGTGGGCATGGTTATGCATGGTGGTTGTGGCCCAGGTGTTTGAGGGCGGGATGTGTGGTTGTGGCCTAAGTGTGTGTCAGTGGGGTGTGGAAGTGGGACTGTGGTGAGAATGGCGGGATTGGTTCGATACGTAGGATGTCTTCAATAACTAGTGGGAAAGTGAAGCGGGGTTCCCAAACATCGATGTGCTATTATTATACATTACTTGACTTGCGTTATTTGGTAATTGTGCCTTGGTGAGGCTTGGGTGGATAGTTTTCCTTGCTAGGTTCTTTGGTTATCTCTTTTCTCACAGGGCATTAGAATGCCTCCCCACTTGTGCACGAGAGTCCTTGGTTTTCCCTACTGATTATACTTGTATACTCACCCTACGTATATAAAATTGATTTCAGGTTTCCAAGAGGACTTCAAGAATCGTGCAGGGCAGTACTAGCTCGTACGTTGGGACATTTGCAGTTGATGTTTTCTTTTCTTTGGTACTTTACCTTTGTAGTATCCTTGTAATTTGTGGCATTTACTTTCATAACATACATATGGGATTGGTTTTCTTTGGATTTACTTTTACCCCCCAGTTTTGGTGTTGTTGGGATTTACAATCTTATCTCCCAATCCTAATAAAGAAATAGGGTAATGCCTTACATCTTGTGTGTGGTTATATACCCTTGGTGTTAGTCACCACTCCAGGGCCTATTGAGGGAAGGTATCGGGGGGTCACTATCTCTCCTTCAACTTGAAGAAGGAAGGGTCTAGAAATCTGTTGTCCCTTCCCTCATCTTGGTGAAGGCGGGTTGTGACAGAATGTTATCAGAGGAGGTTTAGAGATAGGATGGAGTCTGGGGTTAGGCAGAGTGAGGATTGCATGGGATGGTAGGGCAACATTGTTGGGTGATCTTGGTGAGTGAAATAGGCCAGGGAAGACCAGCTAGGACATGGGATTTTAAGGCCCCCCATGATCCGATGCAAGGACTCTGGGACTAACAAATGACCAAGTAAGGATACATTGATTGTAGGGTAGAGACCCTAGGGAAGGTACATGCATCATAATGACTTGTGTTCTTGTGTTTCATGGGTATTTGGGGGTTTAAAATGAATATGAAGTCTAAGAAAATTTAAGAAAAATATTCTACACTACTCGGGATTAGGTATTCCTTGTTTACCTTGTAGTTAAGGCACCTGGGAGACGACCATGAGTAGTGCAGGTGATCAAGGCCCAGGAGGTTGACTTGGATGATTGGCAGAGGACTGACCAAGAGGAGGAGGACGATCAGTGGTAGAGGATGCTTCGTGACTTTTAGTGGCAGGCCCTCGGGAAGTACGAGGGTAGCATCTCAGACATGGAGACAGAGAGATAGCTAGTGGAGCTGATGATAGCTTTCAACTTGATCCGGGATCCGACGAAGTACTGGGTTCCTTTAGCTGTAAGCCAAATGCGTGGAGAAGCACGTCAATGGTGGACGATTTATCTTGGGGAGAAGAGGGAGGCTGAGGTTACGTGGGATAACTTCGAGAAGGACTTATGGGCGGAATTCCTCTCTTCCACAATGAAGGCTAAGAAGAGGGAGGAACTAATCTCCCTCCAGCATGGGAGTATGTTAGTGAGAGATTTGGGGATCAAGTTCAAGGATCTACTTTGCTTTTCTCCCGACCTCTTTCCAGATGAGGAGTCTCGGACAAGACGTTTAGAAGAGACACTTCGACCTTCTCTTCAGTATGATGTTACTCCCTTCACCCTACCAACGTACTTGGAGGTCCAGAAGAAGGCTGAAGTGGTGGAAAGGATGCACACGCTGGGAGGTGTATCACGAGAGGGAAACCAGTTGGGCTCATCGAAGGGGAAAGTCGTCAGCAGCAGGCCTCCAGCGCCAGGGCCCTCTAGGTTTCGACCAGTAGGAAGCAGGACTCCATAGTTCTAGTTCTGATCCCCCAGCCCTCGCCCTTTCCCTTCAGGCCCAGGACCATGATGCTTTGTTTGTGGAAGCCATGGGCACCTTCGGAATCAGTGCCCAGACAGAGTACATTACAGAGAGGGTGGGAAGGTTTAGCCTCCACCTCAGCAGCAGCAGTTTCCATCTAGGCCCTTTCAACAGCAGCAATAGGGGCAGCAAGCTCCCTCTCCTCTGAGGGTAAGCATTGCAGGAGGAGGCCGACCTCAGGATGCTCCTCAAGGACCTCAACTAGGGCATGGTTGGAGAGGTGGTCGATAGCTGAGAGGAAGAGGAACTGAGCGTGGGCAGTTGCACGCCATAGAGGAAGCAGTCCCAACAGGGCCAGAAGTCGTCTGAGGTACGATCAGCTTGTTTAGTACTCTTTCCTATGACTTGTTCAATACAAGAGCTTCATACTCCTTTGTTGCACCCAGTCTGGCCCATGCTACGGGTTTAGATGTTGAGAGACTTCCAGTACCCCTGGTGTTGAGCTCCCCAGTCAGAGGTCAGACCGACTTGTCTTGTGTTTTCTGAGGGTGTAAATTGATGATTGGGCCACATCAATCAATCAGGGATCTTTTAATGTTACAGATACATCCATACGATGTCATCCTAGGCATTGACTGGTTGTTCTCTGTATGTGTCGTCATTGAATGCTTCTGAGTAAGGGTCATGTTTTCATATTTGGGCGGCCGACGTGTAACTTTCATCGGTGATCGGGGTTTCTAGAAAAGTGGCTGGTGAGAGGAGCCCTCCTTTCCTTGTTAGCTGAGCTATCAGTGGAGTCGATGGATGCAGAAATGGTGGAAGTTTTAGGGATCATCAGTGATTTTATGGATGTCTTCCCTAAATAGGTGGAGACTCTACCCCCTCAGCATGATGTTGAGTTTGGGATAGACTTGCAACCTGGTGCCCGTTTCAATGTCTCCCTACCGGATGTCACCTTCTGAGTTATGGGAGTTGCGGATTCAGATTGATGATCTGATGAAGAAGGGTTTTTCTTGACCAAGTGTGTCACCATGGGGTCCTCCAGTCTTATTTGCAAAGAAGTCATATGGTGGTCTCAGGCTGTGCATAGACTACCAGAGACTCAATCAGGTAACGGTCAAGAACCGTTACCCTCTCCTGGTGATAGACGACCTTTTAGACTAGTTAAAAGGGCCAGGGTGGTTATCCAAGATTGACCTGCAGTCGGGATATCACCAGTTTAGGGTGAAGGAGGGTGACATCTCGAATACTGCCTTCAGGTGTAGGTATGGACACTTTGAGTTTGTAGTCATTTCTTTTGGTGTTACGAATGCTCCAGTTGTGTTAATGGGGATCATGAACTCCATCTTCTGAGAATACCTAGATCGGTTCATAGTCGTGTTTATTGATGACATCCTGATCTACTCAAGTTCAAAGGAAGATCATGTTGAGCACCTGAGAATGGTTTTTGAGGTCCTCCGACAGCACCAACTCTATGGGAATTTGTCCAAGTGAAAGTGCTAGATACGAGAAGTGCACTTCCTTGGGCACGTGGTGTCTGAGCAAGGAATAACGGTGGAACCATAGAAGGTTGAGGCGGTTGTTTCTTAGGAAGAACCCAAGAATGTAGTAGAGGTTCATAGTTTCCTTGGACTACTAGTCTAATATCGGTGGTTCGTGCCCAAATTCTCTCGATTTATAGCACCTTTGACAGTTTTGACCAAGGACCAGGATTTCATGTGGAATGGTCAGTGCGAGGCAGCCTTCAGCTATCTGAAGGAGAAGTTGGTTAGTGCCCTAGTGCTGAGGTTTCCAGAAGAAGGGGTGGCATGTGAGGTATTTTGTGATGCATCAGGACAAGGCCTCAGGTGTGTATTGATTCAACGATAAGGGGTGATCTCTTATGGTTCTAGACAGTTATGTCCCCATGAGTGTATTTATGACACCCACGATCTGGATCTTATGGTAGTCGTGTTCTCACTAAATTTGTGATGGCATTACCTCATCGGGGAGCACTTCATGGTCTTCACGGATCACAAAATCTTGAAGTATAACTTCTCCTAGTGGGACCTGAACTAACGGTAGTGAAGGTGGATGGAGTTCCTTCAGGACTACGACTTTGAGATTTCCTAAACCTCAGGAAAAGGGAATGTGGTAGCTGATTACTTGAGAAAAAAGTCATAGAAGGATGTAGTTCAAGATTCGGCAGATGCTTGGAAGGCGATGGAGGAGTTGGCTGCCCTACCCCTGGATGTGAGGGATGGTGGTAGAGGTTTCCTATATCAGATGACAGTGTAGTCTTCTCTACTATGGAAGGTAGAGGAGTCTTATTGGGGAGACATAGAGAGTAAATTGATGCGTGACCAGGTTAACCAAGGCAATGCTCCGGAAGAGTGGACGGAGGATGGTCAGAATCGGATGTTATTCTGAGGGAAGTAGTTTGTTCTAGAGGCGATGCACGAGAGGGTTCTTGGTGAGTTCCACAACTCACCCCTAGCAGTTCACCCAGGAGTGTCATAAATGTACTTGGGATTGAGGGGTCAGTTTTGGTGGTCCAGGGTAAAGTGGGCAGTGGTAGAGTTCGTGGCCAAGTGCCTAGTGTGTCAGAAGGTGAAGGCTGAACACCATGTTCCGGGCGATCTGTTACAACCTTTAGATGTCCCCGAGTGGAAGTGGGATAACATCTCAATGTATTTCTTTATAGGGATACCCAAGGTTCAAGGAGGTTGCGACACTATCTCGGTAGTGGTGGACCGATTGACGAAATCATCTCACTTTATAGTGATCAAGGAGTCAGGTGTAGTGGATGCCTTAGCATGGAGGTACGTGGATGAGGGGGTGTGGTTGCATGGAGTTTTAAGGTCCATATTCTCGGATAGGGATGCATGGTTTACCTCACGAATCTGGAGATGATTGCAGCATGCTTTTGGAACCCAGCTATTTCTTAGCACTGCTTTCCATCCTCGGACAGATGGATAGATAGAGAACACCATCCAGACGTTGGAGGATATGCTACGAGCATGTATTCTAGATTTTGGGGGATCGTGGGTGCGACACTTTCCTCTGGTAGAGTTTGCCTACAATAATAGATATCACTCTACCATTGGCATGGCTCCGTTCGAAGCCTTGTATGGAAGGTCATGTCGCTCACCCCTGTGCTGGATCGAGGCTGGGGAAACAGGTGTTATTGGCTCAGAAGTGGTGCAGAGCATGACGGAGAAGTTTCAGCTTATACGGGAGAGGATGAAGGCGGCTCAGGACCGGAATAATTCATATGCCGATAATAGTAGAATACCCTTGGAGTTCGAGGTCGGGGACCACGTATTCTTGAAGGTCTCCCCTCGATGTTTACAACGGAGGATCGGCAGGGGGAGTAAGCTTTCTCCAAGGTTCATCGGAGCCTTCGAAGTGTTGTGGTGGGTCGGAGAAGTGGCTTATCAGCTAGCACTACCATCACTACTACTAAGAATACATGATGTCTTCCATGTGTCACAACTCCAACAGTATCTAAACGACATTTCACACGTCCTCGACTGGGGAAAGCTGGATATCGAGGACGACGTGACTTTTGTGGAAATACTAGTGATGATCGAGGATCATGAGGATAAGGTGCTCCATGGATGGACCATTTCTTTGGTTCATGTGTTGTGGAGTCATGGCGGGCTCGAGGAAAGTACCTGGGAATGGGAGACGCAAATGCGCGCCCAGTACCCAGAGCTGTTTTGAGTTTTGTTCTGTTTTGTTTTTACTTGTTATGATGGAATGCTTTACTTTGTTAACTATGGAACGTGCGGTTTTCCTTATTCCAAGGTTGTGTGTGAAGAGTCCTGACTATGGGGAGGGGAGGACCTAATCCCTAATCAAGACGCATTAAGGTAGATGCGATTAAACCCATGCGGGCGAGTCAGTGCCACCCAAAGCGGATAGTTCTTGACATGGAGGAAGAAACGCCCAAACCCATATGACTAGACAGTTTGACCCTCGAATGTTGTCTGGTTACTTGAGAAATAAGTATTTCTATATGTACATGAGGTTCACTCCTGAGAGGTATCTTTTGATGTGGTTGTTCGAAACCCCTCTTTTCTTCGGGTCTAGTTTTGATTCTCGAGGGTGATAATAGTTTGAGAGGTATCTGATGTAATGGCCCAGACCTACCTGGTCCATTACTTTTCCAAAACACAACTCCACCGAAACAGTGGCACCGGTCATGGGGGCACCAGTTATAGTGGCACCGTGACGGTGGCACCATGAGGGTGACACCGTGACCGTGGCACCGTGAGGGTGGCACCGTGATGGTGGCATCGTGACAGTGGCACCGTGACGGTGGCACCGTGACGGTGGCAATGTGTCCTCACCGAGGGTCTTCGTTCTTTTTCCGAATTTCGACTTTTTCCGCTCCCGCAACATATCTTTTAACATAAAGATGATTTAATGCCACATTAAAATCCATTTAAAGCCCATAAATAATATCTAAAATCCCCCAAGAGTCGGTCAACCCTTAACATACAAAAACATGTGGTTTTCCTCAGTGTCACACCCTTCCCTGTACCTTCCAGTTCCGCCCCCGTTGCGTGTTTTTCCTCTGTTTAAAAGAAACGGTTTAACGCACAGCCATTATGCCACCACCCTGATGGGAATAATTAAATAAGAATTAATCCCATCGTGTGTAGCCTCCCAACCACAAAGGAAACCACGATCTGACATTAAAGCAGTTCAAAATTCCTTATCTCGTAACAATAGAATATCATTTTTATATCAGGCTAGAGTTTCTTCCTTCCCCTTCTTGGCAGGATTTCTTTCTTCTCCCTGGTGCGCTTGGAGTTCCTCCTTCCTGAGGCTTGTGGTGTGCCTATGCTGGAGTTTTTTCACTCATCATTGGAATCCCTGGAGTTCCTCTACTACAATCCATGCATCCTCAGTTCTTGGATCATGGAGAAAGAATTCATCATTGATCATCCAAGTAGGGATTTTCCTTCGTCTCTCCTTACTGTGTATCATGTAGGGTGGGTACGCTATTGTTATGTGGGATGGATGAAACCAAACCCTAACAAAGATAATAAATAGACTGTTAAAGAATTATGGGGTGTTTTTGACTTTTCTGCTATACTCTTTTATAATTTCTATATGTTGTGAACTATATGGGCTTATGCTTATTGAAAATCAGGGTCGTTGGTGGTCTTTCCTTGCGCACTAATGAACCCTTTTCTTCTATGATGATTAAATGATTGTAACATGGAAATCAGTTAATCACCTAAACTCAGTTGGTTAAATGGATTCCCAGTAAACATAAATCCTTATGTGTTCACCCCGGTTAAACAACATAAAGAAGAACCTAATGAATGATGTGCTTGAACCTCAAAGTTTCCCTACTATGTTTTGTTAGGAGGTGTCTTGTTCTGTTGATGCTTATGGGGTGATGTGGATGAGGATGGGATCCTCTCTTGTGGCACGGTTTTTGGTCGTGAATCTGAAGCTGTGTGGGGATGTATCTCGAGGCTTGTTTTGGTTCTAGTACTTTGAGGGATCTCACTAATCCCTTTGTTGTTGTGACTTTACAAGAGAACCGGGTGTGAATGATTAAATTTTTGTTTGGTTGTTTCTCTTTATCTGGCTTGTGTTTATGTCTGTTATTTACCCAGTAGTGCAGAATTCACTGGAAAGGGATCACTTGAACATAAAACTAAGAATGGGTTAAATGGGGAGTTAGTTTTGGGAATGAGTTGTGACTTGGTCGTGAGTGTTGTGCCTTTCTTCTATGAATGAATAGTAAAAAGGGTGTTTGTGCTTAGGTTGGTTTTGGAAACCCTAGGTTGGGATGAATGCCTGTTGCCTATACATATAATTTTAGTTCTTATGTTTCTTATTCGCGCCCCACCCAAGTTGAGCACTTAGTGCCGAACACCCCCATTTCATGAGGAGGGTGTTTTTTCCAACACTCCTATGAGTGGCTGTTTATTAGCTCCATTTCTACTTCCTTTCCTAAATTTCACAAGACTCTTCGGGCAGGCTGTGATGGCCTGAGGTCTATTATAGCCCAAGATTCTTTAGGAATGGTAGTTGTGGTGTTTGGCCCAGGTGTGTGTGGGAAGGTTGTTTTCCAAGAGTCTTTGGGATGAGGCCTAGGTGTCTTCGGGCGTGGCAGTAGTTGTTCTGGCCCAGTTGTTTGTAGGAATGGTTGTGCGTGGTGGTTGTGGCCCAAGTGTTTGCGGGCGGGATGTGTGTTTGTGGGCCAAGTGTGTGCGATTGGGGTGTGGCAGTGGGAATGCGGTGAGAATGGCGGGATTGGTTTGATGCGTAGGATGTCTTCAATAACCAGAGGGAAAGTGGCGCGGGGTACCCAAAAATCAATGTGCTATTACTATACATTACTTGACATGCGTTATTTGGGGAGTGTGTCTTGGTGAGGCTTGGGTGGATAGTTTTCCTTTCTAGGTTCTTTGGTTATCTCTTTTCTCACAGGGAATTAGAATGCCTCCCCACTTGTGCACGAGAGTCCTTTTTTTTCCCTACTGAGTATACTTGTATGCTCAACCTACATATATAAAACTACTTTTAGGTTTCCAGGAGGACTTCAGGGAGAGTGTAGGGTCTTACTAGCTTGGACATTGGGACAGTTGCAGTTTCTATTTTTATTTTCTTTAGTACTTTACCTTTGTAGTCTCCTTATACTTTGTGGCATTTACTTTTGTAACATGCATATGGGAATGGTTTTATTTGGATTTACTTTTACACCTCAGTTTTGGTGTTGTTGTGATTTACTATCTTATCTCCCGATCCTAATAAAGAAAAAGGGTAATACCTTCCATCCTGTGTGTGATTATATACCCTTGATGCTAGTCGCCACTCCGGGGCCTATTGAAGGCGGGTCTTGGGGTCATTATCTCTCCTTCAACTTGAAGAAGGAAGGGTCTGGAAATCTGTTGTCCCTTCCCTCATCTTGGAGAAGGCGGGTCATGACAATTAGATATAAGCTGATTGAACAGATTTTGATCAGACAGACCTTTGGTGAAGCAGTTTGAGCAAAGTTGTAAAATTTTCATTTTGGATCAGATTTTATTTCTATGAAAAAACTTTTAAATGGGTAGGTGTCAGTATTATCATTCCTATTTGGATATAGAAGGTGTCGAATGGGATTTGACACAATTTATATTCACTTCCTCATGATTTTGAATTTTCATAAACCCATGGGAGTGACTAGGATAAGGATTTCGGTTCTTACAGGGATACCAAACCTTATAAATTGTGTGTAGCATATTTACTTTTCTATTTTTCATGCACTTGAGTTTATTAAAATTTATAAGTAATAAACTATAACAAGTTTTAGGGGTTGAGTTTTCTAAAGTTGTAATTTTTAAAAAGGAAACAACTTATTCACCCCCCCCAGTTATTATTTGATCCTTTTGAACTTCAAAGGAGTTTCCATATTTTCTTCCAAATTATCCTATCTTTGAAAATTTAGTCAAGAAAAGAAATTTTTAAAAGAAAATCTGGTCATATTTCTCTTTAATCAGATATATTATTCTTTTATGACCATTTTTTGAAAAAGAAATTACAAAATCCCTCTTATTCACTCAAAAGATTTATTAAGGGCATTTTAACTTAACCTTATCCTTTTTAAAAACAATTGAAAGGAATATTTATAATGTTTTTCAAAGGATTAATTTTCACATTTCTTTATAAAAATTTAAAAGGAATTATTTCTTTTTTATGTATACAGTGTTAATGGATATTCCCACCACCATAACTATTTTATGCTCTTTAGCTACTTATTAAAGTTTTCAATGGTTTTAAAAAGAAAACTATTTAATGAAATCTTATTTTAATATTTCACTTCTATTTTCCTCTTCTCTCCAAATGTAATGATTTTATTACAAAACCTATAATTCTTATGATTTTATTTTCATATTTTATCCTTATTAATTTTTTGGTCATTATCTTTCTCCTAAAACATTCACTTTCTTGTTATCATTGGAAATTAAATTTCTCTTAAATATCCATATTCTTTTTATAATTGATATAATTATTGCATAAACTATATACCATTTCTATATATGGTGTTTTACTTTTAAATTTATTCAATTGACTAGAGAAATATTGATATTCCATATTTTTTACTCTATTCATAAATTTTTTGATAAGGCATATTTTTTATTAATTTAATTAAAAAATCAATATATGATGAATGAATTAGACATGAAGTGATGGGTGGAGTATATTTATACATAGTACCTTGATGTATCAACCAATCTCATGAGACAAACTCATTGGACATCCTTATTAAATGGTTTTTTAGGGTAATATGATCATTGATGTTGAGGTAAATATAATTGATTGGGATAAAAGAGTTAGTATATTTTGGGAATATATCATATAGATAACCATGGGATTGAAAAGTGATTTTGAGACTAAGTGATTAATTTCAAGTACACTATATTGGGAATATTATATGATTAAGGTAAACATAATTTGAAGAATAAAAATTGAGTTAATTTATGGAAGTTTATAAAATTTTATTTTGTCTTTATAATGATTCAGGATATTTATGAAAATGATTATAATATTTTGGAGATTATATGATTATGGTATATTCATTTTTATTATTCAACCTTATGATTGATTGATATTATTAAGATATAATAGTTAGGATGATCTTAAAAAAATATATGATCAAAATTTCTAATTTTTGGGATTTTAATTCTGAAAGAAACATTTTTAAGGAGGCTTAAGGTTAACTATTTATGGAGTGGATTAAGTTGAACTTTGGGGGTTCTTTCTAGGTTTTAAATATTAATGTATTATATTTATCCTTAATGGATAACTTTTTCTAACCATTTTGGTTTTGTTAAATATTTAGATAATCGAGGAATGGATTTTCATTATTTTATAGATCTTATTTTAAAACCCTGAAATTATAAAATAATAACATTATATTTGATAGTGTATTTGACACAAAACATTGAGCTTAAATAATCCATGAAATATATTTCTTTAAATTCAATCTCTTTGATAGCCTGCAGAAAATGCAAACCCGAGTCAATGTGAAATGTAATATTGTATACCTAGTCATTAAATTGGTGGGTATAAATAGTGATAACTAAATTATGAAAATTATGATTATCTATTTATTATAAATATAATAATCATCATTTTAAAGAAAAATAAAGGTTTTCTAAAAACTGTATTTTTTATAAAATATGGTTTAGTCTTGCTTTGTACACATAATTTAAAATTATTTTTCATCACTTTTAAAAAAAATTATTTGATAAAATAGAATTCATTTTTGAAATCATAATATCATAATTATCTTATTGTGATTTTTTGTGTTTTTTTCAAAATATTTCATTTTTTGATAAATAGTGAAAAATACAAAATTTTAATTGAAAAATGCCTTTTTCTTTAAATTATTTATAACGATAAATTATATTTTGAATTTTTTTAAAGTAAAATTATTTAAATTATATATATTAATATAATTTAGTTAATTTGAATCATTTTCATATTTAATTTTAATATAAAAACATTGTAACATTTTGAGCATTTTCTCTTTGAAAACATGCTTTCTCATCCCATATGTTGGATTAATTTTAAATTAAAATTTTATAATTCTATAAATGGATCTTCATAAAGTGGATAAAATATTTTTAATAACAATTATTTATATTTTATAATAATTTCAACTTAATGTTTTATCAAAATGAATAGTGAAAATCATAAAAATTAATTACACCGATTAACGTAAAAATGGATTTGTCATGGGTTAAACTAAAAATATAAAGATTAAAATGACATAAAAAATTTTCTAAAATATAATTTAAGGACATATTTTGACCCTATAATGTATAATTATTTATAATACTACATTTTGGAACCTTTTTCATGCAATAAATTTGGTTACACCTTTTTCTTTTCAAAAATTAAAAGTGTGCCTCTCACCTCACTTATAAAAGGAAAACCTCTATTCTCTCTTATTCGCACCATAAAACACATTTGGTTCATCCAATAACATCCCAAATAATTTTTTTATTTTCTTTCTATAATATTATAATCCTTATTTTGTGAATAGATCCAATCTAAGATGGATTTATTTCAAACCTAAGGATACCCAAAGAAGATGTAATGTTCTTCAAAGAGAATTTTTATTTTATTTATTCCTCCACCTCCTTCAATTTCTATTGAAAAATGATAATATAATTACTATATTATCTTTAATATAATTATATGTTATTATTTAAAGGTAATAACCTACAACCATACCCATTTCTATCAAATTAGTTACGAAATCATCATTCGTGTGTACAGCGAACCACCACCTCATGAACTGATGTCATTCATTTTTCCATTACCACCTCTCAAGGTTGGGGATAATGATGGATATAATTTATATATATTATATTTATAACATAATTATACCTATAGATTCATTATGTCATATAATCCTTTTTACATTTCATTTTGTAGGGGATATGATAACGTCGCTCATGTGTACGGCGGACTACCGCCTTGAAAAGCGATGTGATTCATCTTTTACTAATTATTTACATGGAATATAATAAGGATGAAATTAATGAATATATTTATCATTTGAAAAAAAATATTTTTTTACACTGAAAAATGATAACATCGTTCGTGTACGTGTGGACTACCGCATTCACGAAGTGATGTGACTCTTTTCATCACCACACCACATAGATGATATATATAATTATATTTAAAAACATAATATGTTATATAAGATATTATTATTATTATTTAAAGATAAAATATCACTTAACTCTTTTCCATAATGATCATTGAAAAATAGAAACGTTACTAATGCGTATGTGCGGTCTACCGTCTCTATGATTATAACATAGTCCATTTTTCATAATCATATTTAATTATTGGTTTTAAAAGTATAATTGATGTAAAAAAATTATAACTTTTTCATTATTATTACTCTAAAGATAATATAACTATATAATATTTGAAATAACTATATATTTTATAACAAAACATGCATGAAAAAACAAGGCAATTAACACACAAAATAATGAAAATAATAAATGATTATTAACAAAAGGGAGATAATATGTTATAAAAGGATCATATATGATATTATAAATATTAATATGGTTTTTTATAATTTAATAACATGTTTAAAACAAAAATACATGAGGTCAAATCACATTCAACCAAAAGGAAGCATGAGGTAAGATATTTCATCTCAATTTCATTTCATTAAGGCACATTGTAATGTTATGAACCTAATTTATTTTCCATGGTGTATGTATTTCCTCTTTAAAATTTAATATAATGAATAATAAATTATTCATTTTATTTTAATTTTTAATTTTAATTATTTTTTCTAAAGGTATTTTAATTAAAAGTTACCAAGTGGTAAAGAATTTTATAACTCGATTTATTTTCATTGGGTTATATCACTCCTTTTCCTTTGATATTCTAATATTATGTATGTAAATAATTTTTAAAATATATTTTTTTATTTATACTTGTTTTATTTGTGTTTTTAATTGATACACATAATCAATTTACTGATTAATTCTCACTTCAACCTTATGATCATTGTAAGGGTTTATTTCATAATCTCATTCTTATTGAGATTTTTTATTCTTGAATTTCAGTTGAATGAACTTATTTGACCATTGTATAATAAACCCATATAATTTTCTGATAATCTGATTATTCATGATATTTTCAAGTAATAGTATCATTTTTCTACTATTTGGTACTTAAAATTATTTAGAAAATGTTTTAAAAAAAACTGACTTCATTTCTATCTTCGGTCAGAAATCTGTTTTATTCCAAAACCATGTTTTCTTCCAAAACCATGTTTTCTAAAAATGTTTTTAAACTTTTTCAAATTATTTATTATAGGAATTTTTACCAATTTTTTAACATTTTACAAAAAAAAATTAATTGAATCTTCATGTCATTTTTAATATAGTTCTTGTTTGTCTTTTACCAAAAAAGTGGATGGAATATTTGTTTTAATGTGTATGACATGAATGGAATTTATAGCCTTCATGACCACTAAAATGTTTTTAAAACTACTTTATAAGTTTAAAATATTATTTTTGAATAAAATTATTTGTAAAATGTTTTGTAAAATTTTAGTGTTTAAAATTTATTTTCAAAATGAAAAGGATGTTTTCCTCAAGAATATTTTTAAAGATATTTTCATGGTATTTCAATTCATCAACGAAAACAACCCTTTATTTTAAATAGAATCCACTATGGATATGTTGTATTTATAACATCGTTATTCTTCATATGGATTGTTTACAATCATTTTTACCAAGTAAAGTATTTGCATTCGCTTTCTTGATTCATTTTTAAAGCCATTAACTTTCCCTTGAAATATTTTACTTCCCAATGATAATTATACATTAAATATCCCATAAATATTTATATTATTTATCATGGATATTCTTATTTATTAAACCATGTTTTATTTATACATAATGTGTTTTACTTAGAACGTTATTTGATTGACTGGGAAAATATTGATAATCTGTATTATTTATTTAATCCATATATTTAATGGTAAGATACATTTATTCATGAATTAAATCAATCATTTTATATGTATCTAGTTTACCAAGACTACTAAACTATTATATACTTTGAGATACAATTCCTTGTATATTTTTCCAATGTAATAAATAAGACACCATCTCAGGGATAATGGGGTTGGGTTATTATAATTTTTATTAGAGGAATTTTAATAGAAACCTTGTTAAGTAGATTAAAGAAAACATATATTAGGGTTCATGACCCTATAAGAGTATTTGAGGATGATTATATAAGAACATACTAATATTTTGGTGAGGTATATATTATGTGGTTTTTTCTATCAATATATCCTTTTCTAGATACTATATGTGGATGTGGTTCTGGCACAGATGTTTCTTGGGGTAATAACTTTAGAAGGGTGCATTGGGCTTGACCTAATCATCACCTAATCTACAAAAATGTGCCTTAATATGCACCTCTCTTGACACTACCAGGGGATATTCTTAGGATAATTCACATTTTATTTATAAACCATTATAAAGGATTTTAATAGATGATGTCAATGAATGACCAAGGTTAATACAAAGGTAGATTGAAAATAAGGTGTCTTAATGGAATGGTAAAATGTTTAATTTGTGGAAAATAAGGGCATAAAAAAATAATTACTGAGGAAAAATTAAGAGTATTATATAAAGAAATAAATATCATCCTAGGGGTCCATTTATATTTTTATTTATTAAATTTGTATAATTAGGTAATTATTTGAGTCAATTACCTCATCTGAAGGTTAACTCTTAGACCAATGAATGGCCTATGTTGAAATAAAATGGTTGAATTATTTATTGAGATTCCAGAATTATTTTATAGAATTATTTTTACTAATAGTATTTTGGTATAAGAATCATGAAAATTTTAAGGATTTTATTAAACTTAAAAACCATATTTTTTTCATTAACTTAAGAGTTTTGGATACCATCATGGGTTAATGAGTTTAATATTGATCACAAATTCAATGTTTCAAACACTTCTTTTTTGGTTTTAGTGATGGTAGTCTACAAATATTAAGTATATTTTGAGATAAATTTATAGAAATCATATGTTTTTGTGGAAATTTTATTTGAGGAATAGATTATTTTAATTTTATAAACATAATTTTAAAGGTATTGATAACCTTTAGAGTTAATATGATCATTAAGTACATTTTAATAATTTTCAAATATGAATTTTAAAATTTTTGAAAGAAATTTTGTATTAAAAACCTTAGTAAAAAGTTTATTTAATGATTAATTTTATTTCAATGATGTCCATCATATTTTTTGGGAACTTTATTTGAGTTATATTAATATAGTTTAGAAAAAGGAAAACTATCATGCTGGGTGACAACCCATAGAATCCATCAAGGCCGCGGGGCTTGAACCCATGATTGAAGAATGATAAGGGTTTATCACCTACCACTAGCCTATGTGATGTCCTAATTAATATTTCATTGTTTTTATTTACCTAATTTGACAAATAAATATTAATGATGACCCAATGGTGTTACTTTTGAGGTGTAGAGTTTAATTTATTATATTTTATAATTTGTGCTAACTATATTGGATTTTGAAAATAGTTAGAGATATATGGAAAGACTTCTCAGTAATGTATAGATATTATGATCTATTAAAAGTTAATTTTAGTGATTTGAGCATAATAAAATTCATTTTTGAAAATTTATTTCTTGGAATAAGGGATGAATTGGAAATTGATCAAAGCACAACCAAAGGATGAAATTGTGCTTAGAAATGTATCAAGTAAGTATATTTTCCTATATTCTTAGATAGTAAAATAATTCCTAAAAATTAGGAAAAGGATATTAAAATAAAAAATTTATCCTACTACATTCATATCTAATGAATTAGATGGTCTTTTAAATCATCATATATTTATGGTTTTTATGCCCTTAACTTTCCATTTATTATTCACTTTCTTTTGATCAATAACCTCAATCACTCTCTATAAATATTTATGATTTTCTTCTATGTACATATATTCACTTTACATAAATGTTCACCTACTTATAAATCTAGTTTTTTGTTATTCCATATGACCTTTGTACTTCCCTTTCTCTCTTGTTAAGTGAGTATTTTATTAACCCTTTTATGATGTGGGTTTTTTAAATAAGGTATTTTTAAATACCAAACCCTTGATTACAGAGAAAAGGTTTAAATTATGAGGACACAATTTATTTATGGTGGAGAGAATATAACTGTAAAGACCCGCAAATTTCAAGGAAATTTTTTTCTTAATTTTCTTTGGAATTTTACAAGAGCGCAGCTTCAGACGGCACCTGATTCCGAGGCTCGGTGTGCCCGGAATCAATTTCCGAAGTTTGGCTCGGGTACGTTCAGTGAACGGACGAGCGGGTTTTTCTATCTTTTGAACCGGTGCCCGGAATCGAATTCTGAGGGCACCGATGAAATCGCAGCGCCGGTATTTGCTTAGAAACGCCTCTTCCGGAGTTGCGTTTGCTCAGACGTGGTTTTTAAATTTTGGGGCTTAAAGTCAGAAATAAAATAAAATTTGTGCGACAACTTTATTTTATTTCACTTAAGCTGTTTGGAAGCCACTTGAAGCCACTTAAAGGCAGCTTGATCTGAGTTGAACTGGATAGGATGCTATCCAGAAATATCCTACCCCCTTGGTAGGATATTTGTGAGGTGGGGCCCGCACGAGCCCCGCCGTTTCTTTCGCTAAGTAACGCACCCGCGAAAACCCGTCAAAGTAACTGAAAAGTCAACCGACGCGTTTTGTTAAATTCTTAACAGACCATTTAATTGAGCGGTTTATTTCGTGAATTAAATGAGTTGTTTCGCTCGTTGAATTAATTCAACAAACTGATGGGTCGTTACTTACGCTTTTGCGTTTGTTGGCATGTTTATAAAATAAGACCAACCTAAAAATCCTTTGAAAGGATTTGAGAGGATCTTTGTTTCTTCATCTCCCCTCCCCGCGAAGAACGCGAAGAACGCGAAGAACGCGAAGAACGCGAAGAACGCCGGCGACCGGAATTCGACGACGCACACCGTGATCTGCGACGTCGACGAACGCTACCCGCGACGTTCTTCGGCGACGCCTCTTCTTCCGCGGCCGATCCTCGTTCGGCAACTAAGGTGAGAATCGAATCGTTTATTTCTCCCCTTTTTATAATTCAATATCAACGGATTTAAATTAATCCGTTTGATCTTGATCCGGAGATTGGCGACGCGACGCCGGATACCGCGACGACGCGACGATCTCCTTCATCCGCGACGACCTCTCGTCCGACGACGACGACAAGGTAAGGGATGTTGGAATATTTTTATCTTATTTCCCCGTGTTTATTCTTTTAAAGTGAAGAACATGATCTCCGACAATTTTAATTTATTTAAAATTGTTGTTGATTATTCCTCTCGTGGTTTATGACTAACGCGGAGGGTGCGGGTCTAACGAACAAGACCCGGCAACCCTCCGCCGATCTCTTTTGTTGTGCGGATATGGCGGACGACAACGAACCACGCGGCAGGGGCGATCTGTTGATCCCGCAGTGAAGGTCGGCCCCCGGGAGGAGCAACGGCGCAGACGGGAGGCAAAACGGGCCACCGGAGCAACTCCGGCGGCCCGCGGAAGGCGGCGGCGGCGCGGGTCGCCGGCAAGGCGGCGCCGGCAACCGGAGGCGGCGGCGCCCGGCGCGCCGCCGTGGAGGAGTTCCGCCGCGGCTTCAGCCGCGGCGGCGGCGGCCGGTTCCGCGGCCGCGCGGAACCGGGGAGGGACGCGGCGGCCCGGCCGCGTCCGCGTGAAAGGCGGCCCCCCGCGGGGCCGCGTTTCCTTCAAGCCGCGGGTCAAACCCGCGGCGGCGGCTCCTTCGGCCGCTCGGCCGAAGCCGACCCGGCCGGTCCGGTCGGCCGGGTCGGGCCGACCCGGTTCGGCCGACCCAGGGGGGGTTCGGGCCGGGTCGCCCCGGGCCCAGAACCCCGTTTTCGGGCCTTCTTCGGTCTTTCGCCCATATCTTGGGCCTGGGACCCCCGATTGACGAACCGTCAGCGGCTACGCGATCCTTGGATCGAGACGGTCGTTTCGGTATATTATACTCAAGGTTTCGGAAGACTTTGTGTTCGGCCGGGTTGGTTCGTACACGAAACCAACCGGGCCCTCGGAGCGGAAACGCTCATAACTTGAGCTACGGACGTCCGAACGACGTACCGTCAGCTGTGGTAATTTCCTCTAAGTGAGACGGAACTTTTGGCATACTCCGCCCGAGGATCGGACACAGGCGGAGTACGGTCGGGTTGGTTTTGCCCTAAAAACCAACCGGGCCCCTGGGACGAAAATGCCAATAACTCTCAGACCGGGCGTCCGATTGACGCGCCGTCTGTTGCGTTGAGATCCTGTTGTCGATACGGAACTTTTGGATACATCAACTTCGGACTACGTGTCAGTTGATGTATCAGCCTCTCGGCTCGTGGAGCGGACCCTCCTAAACGAGCTCGCTATGTGCGGGAACCCTAGCGCTGGCTGTGACTTCGACGACAGAGCAGAGATCCTCCGTGGACTGCGACGACGGGAGAGCAGAGATCCTCCGTGGACTGCGACGACGGCAGAGCAGAGATCCTCCGTGGACTGCGACGACGGCAGAGCAGAGATCCTCAGTGGACTGCGACGACGGCAGAGCAGAGATCCTTCGTGGACTGCGGCGACGACTGTGCAGAGATCCTCAGTGGACTGCGTCGACTACTGCACTCAGCGATCCTACGTGGATCAGTGCTACAGGTTCTGTGTGAGCCCGATCCTATGTGGGTCCTTACTACCGGTTCTGTGTGAGCCACTTCCTACAGGTTCTGTGTGAGCCCGATCCTACGTGGGTCTTTTGCGGGGGTTAGTACCTATCGATCCTTCGTGGGTCCGACGACTTAGATGGATCAGTGATCATCTTTGACGTCATCTGAAAAAGTATACCTGGTTGAGCTGAATCTTATGTTACTCTCCTTTGTGGATTGTGTTGAACTATCCTTTGTGGATTTACTGTTTACTCTCCTTTGTGGATTTGAGTCTTGCTTTCCTTTGTGGATTGAGTTGTTCTTGAGCTCGTGAGCAGAGCTAGAATTGGGGACTTAGGTATATGTATGGGCATATACCTAAGTCGAGTCAGATGTTACTTCGTGATTGCATCTTTCTTTGTGCTATATCCTTTGTGGATTTCGGGAGACCTTCGGGGGTCTCGGGGTCCTTACTGAGTAGCTTATACTCACCCCTGCACGGGCTATGCCTGCACCTTGTTGTGTTGGATGCAGACGACGGACAGCGCTGATCTCGGTTGGGGCGTGGAGCAGGACGGTACCTGGAGGTGGACCACTGGGTGGTACGTGCTCGGAGCGGACGTGGGACCCGAGGAGCCTGGAGGCTATCTGTACCCACCCTTCAGGTGGGATTGCCAGTGGACGACACGAGGCCGCCGTCTTTTCTTCAGTTGCTGTACTTTACTTTTCAGTTGTACTTTCAGTTGGGCTTGTATTCCGGCCCCCTTTACTTTTCTGCACTTTGTAGTTACTTTCCGCTTGCTGACTCTGTGGTGGTTGTTACTTATAAAGGCAATGCCTTCCCTGTTTACCGGGAATTTACGCCTTGGTGCTAGTCGCCAGCCCCTGGCCTATGGAAGGCGGGCTTGGGGTAGTCACGGCACGGGCCCCGAGGACGGGTCGTGACAAATTGGTATCAGAGGGGTCGGTTCTACCGCAGACTCTGATCGTCTTTCTTTTCTATGTGAAGCAATAGTGTTTAGTGTATTGAGTGTGGTTATCAGTCCAGGGAGCCCAGTGTTGGTGCGGCGGCCGACGTATCCGTACACCAGGACCCTGACTCCTGATTTCCGACTTAATGCATGAAAACATTGATTGCGTGTGTGTTCCAAGTTTTCTTTGTGATTACTTGTGTCAGCTCACCGGGTATACTGATCTGCTTTATGAAAGTCTCAAGTTTTCCTTGTGATTACTTGTGCCAGCTCACCAGGTATACTGTTCTGACTGTGGTGCTCTTGTTCTCCTTTTCAGGATGGCCCCGCGACGACAGCCAGCTAGGGTTCCGAGTGTAGGGCGCGACAGCAGCCCACCGAGCGACGAGGCCTCGGTGCAGGGCCCTTTGCCAGCAGTGGCACCGGCGGTAGTTTTACCCGCCGAGCCATCGATGCTACCAGTACCAGATGCTGACGATGCACGTCGCCTCAGGGCACTGCATGAGTTTCAGAGCCAGCGACCGCCCAGGTTTCGCGGTGAGGCGGACCCCCAGGCCGCCGAGGACTGGCTAGAGGCGGTGGTACGAATCTTTAGGCTAGTGAGGACACCAGCGGATCTCATGGTGATTCTCGCGGCGAGCCTCCTGCAGGCGGCGGCAGGACGATGGTGGAGCTTGATGCTCCAGGTTCACGATGAGACATCCTTGCTCTGGACGGACTTCGAGAGCCTCTTCCGCTCTGAGTTCGTCTCGGCCACCCTCTGAGCGGTGCGCATCCAGGAGCTTCTCCAGCTGCGCCAGGGCAGCATGACGGTCGCTCAGTACGCGGCAAGGTTCACTGACCTATATCGCTACTCGACCGACATGGTACGGGACCCCTTCTTCCGGGCCCGGACCTTCGAGCAGGGCTTGCGACAGGAGATTCGGGCGTCGCTGATCTCCCTCAGCATTCCGACCCAGGCGGGAGTGCTGGAGCGAGCCCTCCTGATCGAGAGCTTCCTGGCAGAGCCTTCTTCAGCGGCGAGACCTAGCGCAGGGAGGAAGGTAGCTGAGTCTTCGGCAGCAGGTAGCCGACGGATGACTCTGGGGTCCAGGCAGACCAGACCCCCACGCAGACGGCCTCAGGACACCGGCTCAGCAGTGCGGGGCACACAGCGGAGTGCCAGCCTTCCGAGAGGCAGGCTGTGCTACTCTTGCGGCGGGCAGGGTCACATGGCTCGTGATTGCCCGACTCGCCGACCAGAGGAGCAGCAAACGGTGGAGGGGCCACCCAGGCAGAGGCAGAGGGTCGACCGTGGCGGTCCGCAGGGAGGAGGCGGACGAGGCAGAGGAGCTGGCCGAGCAGCGGGTGGTGGGCGACGCTTCCAGGCTCTACCCCCACCACCACCAGGAGGGCCACCTCGACCACATGGAGCTGGCGGGCAGGGACAGGCCCAGCTCCAGGCAGTGGAGGCCTACGACCCCGACTTTCCAGAGATGATTCGAGGTACGATCTGTGTCTATTCCACCCTTGCTTCAGTACTTATAGACACAGGAGCGAGTCACTCTTTCATAGCCTCTGCCCTTGTTCGGAGCTCGGAGATTCCGACTGAGCCGTTGGCTCGATCCTTACGGCTAGAGACTCCTACGGGAGCAGACTCGACGATTACGCACTGGTGCTGGCAGTGTGAGCTTACTCTAGGAGGCGAGAGCTTCGGCTGGGATCTCCTTGTAGCGGCGTCGAGGCCTTACGACGTCATCTTGGGCATGGATTGGCTATCCACGGTTCATGCCCAGATCGACTGTTTTAGGCGCAAGGTGCGATGTGTTCTCACCGACGGGAGCAGGTTTACCTTCACCGGCGAGAAGGGAACCTTTGCAGCACAGGATGGACTTCCGCGGAGGAGAGTGCAGCCCATCTCTCATCAGTTGGCTAGCCTCATCCTAGGAGCAGTGGACGTGCGGAGTCCAGCTTTTCCTGCAGTGGTGGACCAGTACGTGGACGTCTTCCCCGACGACGTTCCAGGGCTACCTCCTCGTAGAGAGGTAGACTTTTACATCGACTTGTACCCCGGGACAGCCCCGATATCTACTCCAGCATATCGGATGGCCCCCGCCGAGCTTCGGGAGCTGCGGGTACAGTTGGAGGACTTGCAGAGCAAGGGGTTTATCCGACCCAGTGTTTCACCCTGGGCTTCCCCGATTTTGTTCGCCAAGAAGGCGGACGGGAGCTTGCGACTATGTGTCGACTATCGTCGCCTGAACCAGGTGACAGTGAGTAACAAGTATCCGCTGCCACGGATTGATGACCTCTTCGATCAGCTCAAGGGAGCGCGGTGGTTCTCGAAGATAGACCTTCGGTCAGGCTATCATCAGCTCAGAGTTCGAGACGAGGACGTGCAGAAGACGGCCTTCAGGTGTCGGTATGGCCATTATGAGTTCTTGGTTATGCCGTTCGGCGTAACCAATGCTCCAGCAGTGTTCATGAGCCTCATGAACAGGATCTTCCAGCCATACCTCGACTGATTTGTCGTGGTCTTCATTGACGACATTTTGATATACTCGACGACTGAGGAGGAGCATGCCTACCACCTGCGAGTTGTGCTAGACACACTCCGAGAGCACCAGCTTTATGGCAAGCTCTCAAAATGCCAGTTCTGGTTACGTGAGGTCCACTTCTTGGGGCACGTCATCTCTGAGGCGGGAGTTGCAGTGGATCCCGCGAAGATCGAGGCAGTGCTAGCTTGGGAGCCACCCAGGAGCGTGACGGAGGTGCGGAGCTTCTTGGGCCTAGCCGGATACTATCGGAGATTTGTGCCAGACTTCTCCAGAGTTGAGGCACCACTCTCAGCCTTGACGAAGAAGGGGAAACCCTTCGTGTGGTCAGACAGATGTCAGCAGAGCTTCCAGGAGCTGAGACAGAGATTGACCAGCGCACCTATCTTGAGGTTGCCTGAGGAGGGAGTTGGATACGTAGTTTACTGCGATGCATCAGGGACTGGACTCGGGTGCGTCCTGATGCAGGAGCGGGCCGTGATCGCCTACGGATCACGTCAGTTGAGGCCGCATGAGCAGAACTACGCCACTCATGACCTGGAGTTAGCAGCAGTGGTCTTCGCTCTGAAGACTTGGCGGCACTATCTGATGGGCGAGCGCTTCACAGTCTTTTCTGACCACCAGAGTCTCAGGTATATCTTCTCTCAGAAGGACCTGAACCTGAGACAGCGGAGATGGCTTGAGTTCCTCCAGGACTATGACTTTGAGATAGTCTATACTCCTGGGAAGGGGAACGTGGTAGCCGATGCCCTCAGCAGGAGGACGGGCATTCAGCTACTTGAGGAGGCGACGGAACAGCTAGCCTCCTTACAGATATCCTTCGTGGATAGAGACGGAGCAGCCTTTCTTCAGTCTATCACAGTCTCTCCTCCACTTCTACAGCGGGTCAGAGAGGCTCAGCGTGGGGACGCTGACTGTGAGACCCGGCGTGCACTGATATCCTCAGGTCAGGCGCCTGATGGTTTCTCCCTTGGAGCAGAGCACGACATCCTTTTCAGAGGACGTACCTTCGTACCAGTCGCTTTACGAGAGGAGGTGCTGAGAGAGTTTCACACTTCTCCCTTGACGGTACATCCCGGAGTGGCGAAGATGTACCAGGATCTCAGGCGACAGCACTGGTGGCCGGGCATGAAGAAAGCTGTGGCAGAGTTCGTTTCACGATGCCTCACCTTCCAGCAGGTGAAGGCGAGCATCAGGTACCAGCAGGCTTGGTACAGCCCTTGGAGGTCCCGGAGTGGAAGTGGGATGGCATATCTATGGACTTCGTGACTGGACTTCCATGCACTTCCAGAGGTCACGACTCCATTTGGGTGATTGTCGACCGACTCACCAAGTCGGCACACTTCTTACCCTTCAGAGAGCAGGGCTCAGTGGAGAGCTTGGGACGTCTTTACGTCCAGGAGATCGTACGGCTTCACGGTGTGCCATCGTCTATCGTCTCCGATCGAGATGCTCGTTTCACTTCCCGGCTTTGGAAGGGGTTGCAGGAGGCGTTTGGGACGCGGCTCCATCTGAGCACAGCCTTCCACCCTCAGACGGATGGTCAGACGGAGAGGACCATACAGACACTCGAGGACATGCTCCGTGCATGTGTTCTCGACTTTGGTCGCAGCTGGGAGGACCACCTACCCTTGGTGGAGTTCGCGTACAACAACAGCTACCACTCCACCATCGGGATGGCACCATACGAGGCGTTGTACGGCAGACCCTGCAGATCACCGTTGTGCTGGACAGACCCTGGGGAGTCAGCACTCGTGGGACCAGAGATGGTCCGAGCCACGACAGAGAAGGTCCAGATCATCCAGGAGAGGATGAGGACAGCTCAGAGCTGGCAGAAGTCATATGCTGACAGGAGGCGGAGGCCACTAGAGTTCGAGGATGGCGACCACGTCTTTTTGCGTGTCTCACCTCGACGTGGTTTGCGGAGATTTGGCCAAGGCGGCAAGTTGTCTCCACGCTTCATCGGGCCTTTCCAGGTCCTCAGCAGGATAGGAGAGGTGGCTTATCGCCTGGCTCTACCACCTCAGTTGCACCGGGTGCACGACGTCTTTCACGTGTCTCAGCTGAGGAGATACGTGCACGACCCGACGCACATCATCGACTTTGGGGAGCTGGACGTGGACGATGGGGCGACTTTTGCGGAGGTCCCAGTGGAGATCGAGGATCGACAGGAGCAGGTCCTACGTGGGCGGTCGATTCCTCTTGTGCGCGTCAGATGGCAGCACGGAAACCTCCAGGAGAGCACTTGGGAGTGGGAGGCTCAGATGCGTGCTCAGTACCCCCATTTGTTCCCCTAGTTTTTGATGTATCTTTATGGGGACGTAAAGCCCTGAGGTGGGAGAAATGTAAAGACCCGCATATTTCAAGGAAATTTTTTTCTTAATTTTCTTTGGAATTTTACAAGAGCGTAGCTTCAGACGGCACCTGATTCCGAGGCCCGGTGTGCCCGGAATCAATTTCCGAAGTTTGGCTCGGGTACGTTCAGTGAACGGACGAGCGGGTTTTTCTATCTTTTGAACCGGTGCCCGGAATCGAATTCTGAGGGCACCGATGAAATCGCAGCGCCGGTATTTGCTTAGAAACGCCTCTTCCGGAGTTGCGTTTGCTCAGACGTGGTTTTTAAATTTTGGGGCTTAAAGTCAGAAATAAAATAAAATTTGTGCGACAACTTTATTTTATTTCACTTAAGCTGCTTGGAAGCCACTTGAAGCCACTTAAAGGCAGCTTGATCTGAGTTGAACTATATAGGATGCTATCCAGAAATATCCTACCCCCTTGGTAGGATATTTGTGAGGTGGGGCCCGCACGAGCCCCGTCGTTTCTTTCGCTAAGTAACGCACCCGCGAAAACCCGTCAAAGTAACTGAAAAGTCAACCGACGCGTTTTCTTAAATTCTTAACAGACCATTTAATTGAGCGGTTTATTTCGTGAATTAAATGGGCTGTTTTGCTCGTTGAATTAATTCAACAAACTGATGGGTCGTTACTTACGCTTTTGCGTTTGTTGGCATGTTTATAAAATAAGACCAACCTAAAAATCCTTTGAAAGGATTTGAGAGGATCTTTGTTTCTTCATCTCCCCTCCCCGCGAAGAACGCGAAGAACGCGAAGAACGCGAAGAACGCGAAGAACGTCGGCGACCGGAATTCGACGACGCACACCGTGATCTGCGACGTCGACGAACGCTACCCGCGACGTTCTTCGGCGACGCCTCTTCTTCCGCGGCCGATCCTCGTTCGGCAACTAAGGTGAGAATCGAATCGTTTATTTCTCCCCTTTTTATAATTCAATATCAACGGATTTAAATTAATCTGTTTGATCTTGATCCGGAGATTGGCGACGCGACGCCGGATACCGCGACGACGCGACGATCTCCTTCATCTGCGACGACCTATCGTCCGACGACGACGACAAGGTAAGGGATGTTGGAATATTTTTATCTTATTTCCCCGTGTTTATTCTTTTAAAGTGAAGAACATGATCTCCGACAATTTTAATTTATTTAAAATTGTTGTTGATTATTCCTCCCGTGGTTTATGACTAACGCGGAGGGTGCGGGTCTAACGAACAAGACCCGGCAACCCTCCGCCGATCTCTTTTGTTGTGCAGATATGGCGGACGACAACGAACCACGCGGCAGGGGCGATCTGTTGATCCCGCAGTGAAGGTCGGCCCCCGGGAGGAGCAACGGCGCAGACGGGAGGCAAAACGGGCCACCGGAGCAACTCCGGCGGCCCGCGGAAGGCGGCGGCGGCGCCCGGCGCGCCGCCGTGGAGGAGTTCCGCCGCGGCTTCAGTCGCGGCGGCGGCGGCCGGTTCCGCGGCCGCGCGGAACCGGGGAGGGACGCGGCGGCCCGGCCGCGTCAGCGTGACAGGCGGCCCCCCGCGGGGCCGCGTTTCCTTCAAGCCGCGGGTCAAACCCGCGGCGGCGGCTCCTTCGGCCGCGCGGCCGAAGCCGAGCTGGCCGGTCCGGTCGGCCGGGCCGCGCCCAGGCCGGGTCGGGCCGACCCGGTTCGGGCCGACCCGGTTCGGCCGACCCAGGGGGGGGTTCGGGCCGGGTCGCCCCGGGCCCAGAACCCCGTTTTCGGGCCTTCTTCGGTCTTTCGCCATATCTTGGGCCTGGGACCCCCGATTGACGAACCGTCAGCGGCTACGCGATCCTTGGATCGAGACGGTCGTTTCGGTATATTATACTCAAGGTTTCGGAAGACTTTGTGTTCGGCCGGGTTGGTTCGTACACGAACCCAACCGGGCCCTCGGAGCGGAAACGCTCATAACTTGAGCTACGGACGTCCGAACGACGTACCGTCAGCTGTGGTTGTTTCCTCTAAGTGAGACGGAACTTTTGGCATACTCCGCCCGAGGATCGGACACAGGCGGAGTACGGTCGGGTTGGTTTTGCCCTAAAAACCAACCGGGCCCCTGGGACGAAAATGCCAATAACTCTCAGACCGGGCGTCCGATTGACGCGCCGTCTGTTGCGTTGAGATCCTGTTGTCGATACGGAACTTTTGGATACATCAACTTCGGACTACGTGTCTGTTGATGTATCAGCCTCTCGGCTCGTGGAGCGGACCCTCCTAAACGAGCTCGCTATGTGCGGGAACCCTAGCGCTGGCTGTGACTTCGACGACAGAGCAGAGATCCTCCGTGGACTGCGACGACGGTAGAGCAGAGATCCTCCGTGGACTGCGACGACGGCAGAGCAGAGATCCTCCGTGGACTGCGACGACGGCAGAGCAGAGATCCTCAGTGGACTGCGACGACGGCAGAGCAGAGATCCTTCGTGGACTGCGGCGACGACTGTGCAGAGATCCTCAGTGGACTGCGTCGACTACTGCACTCAGCGATCCTACGTGGATCAGTGCTACAGGTTCTGTGTGAGCCCGATCCTATGTGGGTCCTTACTACCGGTTCTGTGTGAGCCACTGCCTACAGGTTCTGTGTGAGCCCGATCCTACGTGGGTCTTTTGCGGGGGTTAGTACCTATCGATCCTTCGTGGGTCCGACGACTTAGATGGATCAGTGATCATCTTTGACGTCATCTGAAAAAGTATACCTGGTTGAGCTGAATCTTATGTTACTCTCCTTTGTGGATTGTGTTGAACTATCCTTTGTGGATTTACTGTTTACTCTCCTTTGTGGATTTGAGTCTTGCTTTACTTTGTGGATTGAGTTGTTCTTGAGCTCGTGAGCAGAGCTAGAATTGGGGACTTAGGTATATGTATGGGCATATACCTAAGTCGAGTCAGATGTTACTTCGTGATTGCATCTTTCTTTGTGCTATATCCTTTGTGGATTTCGGGAGACCTTCGGGGGTCTCGGGGTCCTTACTGAGTAGCTTATACTCACCCCTGCACGGGCTATGCCCGCACCTTGTTGTGTTGGATGCAGACGACGGACAGCGCTGATCTCGGTTGGGGCGTGGAGCAGGACGGTACCTGGAGGTGGACCACTGGGCGGTACGTGCTCGGAGCGGACGTGGGACCCGAGGAGCCTGGAGGCTATCTGTACCCACCCTTCAGGTGGGATTGCCAGTGGACGACACGAGGCCGCCGTCTTTTCTTCAGTTGTTGTACTTTACTTTTCAGTTGTACTTTCAGTTGGGCTTGTATTCCGGTCCCCTTTACTTTTCTGCACTTTGTAGTTACTTTCCGCTTGCTGACTCTGTGGTGGTTGTTACTTATAAAGGCAATGCCTTCCCTGTTTACCGGGAATTTACGCCTTGGTGCTAGTCGCCAGCCCCTGGCCTATGGAAGGCGGGCTTGGGGTAGTCACGGCACGGGCCCCGAGGACGGGTCGTGACAATAACACCCCAAAATCATAAAATTATAATATTTTATTCGATATGATATGTGACAAGAAACACTATGCTTAAACAACACATGAAATATATTTCTTTAAATTTAATCTCTTCGATGGCTTACGGAACACGCAACCCCAAGTGAAAGTCAACCGTAATATAGTATACCTATTTTTTAAATTGTAGGTTATTAATAGTACTAACTAAACTATTAAAATAGTGTTTATTTATTTTTTAGAAACAAAATAATAATCATTTAAAATAAAGGGACATGTTTTCTGAAAAACTGTATTTTTTTAAAATATTGTTCAGTCTTGATTTTCACACATAATTTCAAATTAATTTTTATTAATTTTATAAAACATATTTGATAAAATGAAATTAGTTTTTTAAATCATAATATAAAAATTATTATAGTGTTAATTTTTGTGATTTTTCATAAAATTTTCATTTTTCGATTAATAGTGAAAAATACTAAATTTTAATTGAAAATTGTCTTTTCATTTAAATTATTTATAAAGTAAAATTATATTTTTAATTGGTTTTAAAGTATAATTAATTAAATAATATATATATTTATCCAATTTAGGTAATTGGGATCGTTTTAATATTGAATTTTGATATAAAATCACTGTAAACGTTTGAACATTTTCTTTTTGAAAACCTGCTTTCTTGTCGCGTCTGCAGGATTAATTTTAAATAAAAAAATTAACTTCTGTGAATGTATTATTTAAAACGGATTAAATATTTTTAATCATAATAATTTATATTTTAAAATAATTTCAAATTAATTTTTTACCAAAATGAATAGTTAAAACAATAAAAATTAATTGCAGTGGTTAAGGTAAAAATTGATTTACTAAGGGGTTTAACTAAGAAGATAAGGGTTAAAGTGGCCTAAAAACTTGTCTAAAATATATTTTCAGGACATATTTTTACCCTATAATATATAATTATTTATAATACACCATTTTGGACCCTTTTCATGTGAAAAATGTGGTTAAACCTTTTTCTATTTAAAAATTACAAGTATGTCACTCACATCATTTATAAAAGGTCAATCCCTTTACTCTCTTTTTAACATCATAAAACCATTTTGGTTTCAAAAATAAGTACCAAAATCCATTTACAACTTCCATTATATCATATACAAGCCTTATTTTTGTCATAAATTCATCCTAGGAAGGATTTAGTGCAAACCTAAGGAGGATACCCGAAGAAGAAGTTATTTTCTTCAACGAGATTTTTTATTTTATTTCTTCCTTCACATCCTTCAATAATTATTAAACCAAGATTATATAATAATATACTTATCTTAAATATATTTATATGTTTTTATTCAATGTTAATGACCTACAACCATCCCTAATTCTATCAAATGGTTTATGGAATTATCATTTGTGTATACGATGGACTGCCTCCTCGGGAACCGATGTCATTCATTTTTCTTTTACCACCACTCACGATTAGGTATCATTATAGATATAAATTATATGTATTATATTTATATCATAATTATACCTATTTATTAATTATATAATATATACCTTTTTACTTTCCATTCCTTAGGGGATATGATAATGTTACTCATGTGTATGGAGGACTACCACCTCACAAAGTGATGTGATTCATCATTCACTAACACTTCATATGGAATGTAATAAGGATAAATTTAATGAATATATGTGATATATATGAAATAATTATTATATTCATGACATATTTTTCATTATGAAAAAATAATATATCATTTTCTTTTTTTACACAAAAAAAATGATAACACCATTCGTGTACATGTGGACTACCGGCTTTACGAAGAGATTTGAATATCTTTTCATAACCACACCACATAGATGATATATATATATATATAAGTATATTTAATGAAATAATATTTTATATATTATAATATAGTAATTATATAAAGATAAATTATTACTTACCTTCTTTCCATAATGATTATTGAAAAATGGAAACGTAACTCATGTGTACGTATGGCCTACCATCTCCATGATTATAACATGGTCCATTTTTTGTAACCATATTTCATGATTAGTTTTAAAAGTATAATTGATGTAAAAATATAATAATTTTTCATGATTATTATTCTTGATATTATGAAACTATATAATATATGAAATAATCGGATCTTTTACGATGTAACATGCTTGATAAAATAAGGAAATTCACACCCAAAACAATGAAAATAATGAAATATTATTAAACAATTTGAGATAAGATTTATAAAAGGATCATATATGATATAATAAATATTAATATGTTTATTTTATAAGTTAATAAAATTTATAAAATCACTATACATTCGGTTAAATCACATTTAACCAAAAGGAATCTTGAGGTAAGGGATTTCATCTTAATTTCATTCCAGTGAGGCACATTGTAATGGTATGCATATAATTTCTTTTACATGGTGTATATAATGGACCTTATATATGTAATATCATGAATACAATATTATTTACGTTTTTATAAGTTTTTTATTTAATTATTTCATTTAAGTGGATTTAAATTAAAAGTTTCCAAGTGGTAAAGAATTTCATAACTCAATTTCTTTTCATTTGGTTATATTAGATCTTTCTTTTATTTTATATTCTAATATTATGTGTGTAATTAATTTTCACTATCTAGAGTTTTATTTTCACTTATTTTATATGTATTTATAGTTGATTGACTAATTATAAATTCAAATTTATGATAATTGTAAGGGTTTATTTCACAATATCATTCTCATTGAGATTGTTTATTCTTGAATTTTAGTTGAAGGAAATTATTTAAAAAATTTATAATAAACCCATATAATTTTCTCCTAATTTGGTTATTTATGATATATTCAAGTAATATTACCATTTTTTAACTCTTTTTTACTTAAAATAATTGAGAAAATGTTTTTAATAAAATCTGACTTAATTTATCTCTTCAGTAGGAAATTTATTTCCTTCCAAAACCATGTTTATATAAATGGTTTCAAAATTGATTTCAAGATTTTAAAAATAATTTATTAAATAATTTTTTATCCATTTTTAATTTTCACAAAAAAAATTAAAGGAATAGTCATGTCATTTTCAAAAGAATACCCCTTTTCTTTTACTAAAAAATTGATAGGAATCTTTGTTTTAACTTGTATGACATGAATAGAATTTCTATCAATCATGAACACTCAAATGTTTTAAAACAACCTCTATAATTTCAATTATTATTTTCAAATAAAATTATTTTCAAAAATATTTGTGAACTTTTAGTTTTATAAATTGATTTTCAAAATGAAAAAAATATATTTTCTCAAGAATGTTTTTAAACATATTTTTATGGTATTTCTATTCATCAATGATAAAAACCCTTTATTTTAAATATAATTCAATAGGGATATTTTGTATAGATATAATCCTTATTAAATCTATGGTGGTTTGCAATATTTTTTACCAAGTAAAATATTTAAATTCACTTTATTTATTTTTTTCATCCATTAACTTTCCCTTGAAATGGTCACTTCCCTAATATCATTAGATATTATATTTCCCTAAAATATCCATATTATTTATTGTAGATATTATTATTTAAAAAATTGTATATCATTTATACATATAGTGTTTTACTTTGAAATTTATTTGATTGACTGGAAAAATATTGATAATTCATATTATTAATTCAATGTGGATATTTAATGGTAATTCGTATTGATTCATGAATTAAATTGATCATTTGATATGTGAGGAATGCATTGGAAAAAGAGTGATGTGTGGGTCCCAGTAAAATATATCCCATCAATACGTGAGTAGGTCTCATAAGAAAAATAAGTAATATATCATTTAATGGTTTTTTAACTATAGTTTAAAATTTTCTTATGAAATGTATTAATGGTAAAGGTATCATGATGACTGAGATCATGGCATCTAATAATTAAGAATTTCATTCACTAAGAATTCAGTTATTATTATCCATGATATTTTCACAATGATATTATCTCTAGATGCATTACATTCTCAAATTATTTATTAAATGGAATGTTTGTTCAGTTATTTACCTTTCCATATTTACTATTCCTTATCTTTTCATGATAGTCAAGTTATTTAAATCGAATCTGTGTTCACTTATTTACCTTCTATGTTGATTATGCTTATTGTTTCATGATAGATTCCATTATACTTCATCCGTATAATTAATTTGATATCACCCTTATTTTTTCCCTTTAACCAGAAATCCAGGAAGTGTACTAGGAATTATATACAAGGATATTCTAGAGGGAATAAGGATACTCTCAGTAAAAATTATATTGTAATTCTTGCTTTCAAATTTAACGCAAGACGCAAGTATGCATTTATTTAACCAAGGCTATTAAACTATTAGGTCCTTTGGGATGTGATTACTTGTATCTTATACTAATGTAATAAAATAGACACTGATATCTGGCTACTAGACTCTGGTTCATTACACTTATAATCTATTAAAATTTAATTTTAGTGCTTCACATTTGAAAAATTAATCTTTAATATTTATTTCATAGAATAATATATAAATTATAAATTCATTAAATCACAACCAAATGATTAAATAATGATTATAAAATAAAAAATATATTAATTATGTATATTTTCTTATCTGGTCTATGTTCATATTAAAATAATACCTCAATTTTAGGAAAAGGATCTTGAAATATAAAAAAATTCTCTTACCTTCATTTATGATGATTCGATGGTCTTTTTACCCCTTTTAGATTTATGATTTTTTTTTCATTAACATTATAATTACCATGTTATCCATCACTCTCTATTATTACTAGGGAAGTTCTCTCTTAAATATCTATAATTTAACTTCACACCAATTTTCTCTTTATCTAGGAACCAAATTATGTGTTATTTCAAGTAACCATTATGTTTCTCAATCCCCCTTTTCAAAGTATTATTTATAATCCCTTTGTATGATGTTGGTTTTAAACAATGTACGGTTGAACCTTTTATGACTCAGATAAAATTTTGAGGGTGAAATTTATTTTTTTGGGTAGCATGTAACACCCTGATATTTTAGAATATATTTTTCGTTAAATAAATTGAATTTCTTGGATAATTTATGCTACATGAAACACCAAATTTAAAAAAAGAATGATATACTATTAAAATATTATTATTTAAAAGCGATTATTATAAAATATCCATTAAAACTAGTGGTATGAATAGGAATAACCACATTATGAAAAATATGCCAAAATTTTTTATATATTCCAAATGTATTTATTAATGTATAATAAATGTGTAATCAATTTTTAGTAAAATAATTTTATTCAAAATTATTTTTAAATATTTTGAGATTGAACATTATAATTAATTTATAGAACAATTAGAAATTTAATTTGATAAAAATTCCATAATTTTTAAAATAATCATATAAAAATTAGCGTATGGTGAATTTTTTAATTTTTTTGAAAGGATTGATTTTTTAGTGAATAGTTATAAATACTGATTTTTTAAAACTATCAATTATTTTAATTGAAAAAGTACCCATAAAGTTTTTAATTTGATGTAAAATTTATATAATTATACTTTAGTTTTAAAGTATCTAATTAATTACATTTAAATCAACATTATACTTTATTTTGGTATAAGTTTATTTTGGATCAGGAAAATGGATCTAATATTCATAATTAGTAGGTTTAGCTTTGGTAAATTGGTCCCTTTTATTATGAATAGTAACTGTGGTAAAGATTTGTCACCTCGATAAGAGTAAAACGGGTTAAATAGGGTTAAAACTTTGTGATAAGGCATTAAAATTTCTCTAGCACTTTAATTTTCCCTATTTTATGAGTTTAGTTTGGAAATTTCTATCTAATTATCAAATATATTTCCACTTTATTCCATTTTTATTTGATTATGACCTTTATATTATTTTAAGAAAAGAATAAATACAAAATGTCACTCTCTTGACTTTAATGCCTCTAAAATTTTCACATAAGCATAAAAAGGGGATAAGTTTGGTTATAAATGATTATTTGAAATATTAATTAATTTTTTATCATGGTAATTTATTTTTAATTTTTTTATTGAATAATTATCTTAAATGCTTATGCAACGCCGATATTGTATTTACTAAATTAATAGAAAAATAAAATAAAATATTTTAAAAATAGTAAAGGTAATAAAGTTTGGATGAATTATTGTATTCTATGAAATTTATAGATGAATATATAATATTATTCATGTTTTAATGTATTATATTCAAACTAAATATTTTTCTTGGTGTCTTTAAAGTAAAATTAAATGAATAGTGTCAAAAAAAGACCTTAATGATATTTTATGAAAATATTATTTTATTGAATTATTTAAATATCATAAAAAATATCTAAAGGGGAAAAGGGTGATAATATTTGGTCTAAAATTTCATCCATTATCCATTTATGATCTAATTTTCACCTTATAAGAAAAAATTATAACCCTTAAATATTTAAAAAGTCATTACCACGGTTAAGGTTAAAATTGGTTTAGCAAGAGGTGAATCCAAAGGATAAGGTTTAAAATGAAATCTCAACAGGTAAAAATTTTATTATATGATTATATTAATACAATAAACTAATTATATTTAAATATATTCCATTTTTTAACCATTTTAATTCATTTATAAACATATTATATTATAATATTTCATGAATTTCCAAGAGTGCCCCTCCCCTCACTTATAAAAGGACACCCCTTCTCTCTTTTCTTTACACCTTTGTGGTCAACCTATATCAACTAAACCCTATCTAATTATATTATAAACATACTTATACATGTTATATAGGTTTTTTCCTTCCCAAAATACCAACCTTAGGGTATAGTATATATAAAGAAGTTCATTCGAAGATGATGTAACTTTCTTTACTGACTCTTTAAAATTTCTTTCTTCTGATACTTCCTCTAAATCTATTTTAAAAATAATAAAACAATAAATATAGTTTAATAAATATACTTATATGCTATTATTATTATTTTATAACATTTTCCCACCTCTTTTCTATCTTATGGAAATAAAAAACATCACTCGTGCAGATGTACAACTAACTGCCTCCACATAGCATTGCAATTCATTTTTCATAAATATTTTACATTGATGGTTATAAATACATAAATAATGTATATATATATATGATATTTATGATAAAGTTATAATTATATTATTATAATATTATATCTGACTTATTACCATCCAATCCATTGTAAAAACATAATGACACTCGTGCATACATGTGGATTACCACCTCCACAAAGTGATGTGATCTGATTTTTATTTCCACTTTACATGGATGGTGATAAGGATAAATTTAATGAATATGTATGATATGTATTATATAATAATTATTCTATAAATTTAAAATATTATTTAACTTTTTTGTGTTCCATCCATCAAAAATTGAAAATGGCTTCCATACGTACGTACGACCTACCATCTCCACGAATGGTGTAATTCATTATTTATATATATACCTTTTATGGATGAAACTAAATATATATATATATAATGAATATATATTCTGTTAATATGATGATTAAAAAAAATTATTATGTAACCATAATCAAATAATGAGGATCAGGATTACCAAACCAAAATTCTCATGAAAATAGAAGTAGTTAACACCTGAAATAATGATAATAATAAAATATTGTTAAAAAATGGTTCATAATATGCTATAAATGGATCATATATGACATTATATATAGGTATATGTTTATTATAACTAATTATAATATACCTAAATTTATTATACATGAGGTTAAAAACACTTATGAGGCAAGTTGAACTTAAAGTAAGGGGTTTCTTAACTCAATTTTCATTCATTAGGATATACTTCTTATTCATTGACTATGTTAAGACATGATAATGTGTGAAATAACCTGTGATTTTATTATTATTTATTTATAATTGTTTTTTATTTAAATTTTTCATACATAATAAATTCATTGATTAATTCTCACTTCAATGATATGATCTTTACAAGGTATTTCATCTCAATTTCCACTTCATTAAGACATATTTGGTATTATGAACCAATTTATTTTTATATAGTGTATATACTACCACTTTTATGTATTTAACATTAATATATATTTATTAATTAATATTAAAATTTTAATTAAAGTTTAATTATTCAAGTAGTTGAAATTTTAAAGTTACAAAAGAGGTAATAATTTATTTTGCAGTCTCATTTTTTTGGGATTACTCTTATTTTCATTAAAGGAATATTATAATATATCCTTCATAAAACTAGTCAATTTTATTATCCTTTTAATATTTAAGGAGTTTCCATATTTTCTTAAAAAATTCCCTCTCTTTTTAAATAGAATTAATAAAAAGAAAATTTTCAAATAAAAGTTGATCTTATTTCTCTTGGATTGAATATATTTTTCTTCTATGCCCATATTTTGAAAAATTGTTTTACCAAAGTCCTCTTATTCATAATATTTATTAAGAAAATTTTATGTTGACCATGAATTTTTTTAAAAGGGTTTAAAGTAATCTTTCTAATTTTTTATAAAGGGGTTATTTTCATCTTTATTTACAAAAAGTTAAAAGGAATGTTTCTTTTTAATATATATAATGTTAATAAATTTTCCTGCCACCATAACCATTTTATGCTCTTTATATTCTCCTTAAAATTTTTAATGGTTTTATAAAGAAAACAATTTAATGAAATATTACTTTAATATATCACTTCCATTTTATTTTTATTTCTAAAGGATGTGATTTTATTACATAACCTATATTTATGATGAATTGATGCTCATCTATTATCTATTATTAATTTCATGTTCATTAACTTATGCTTTAAATATTCACTTTCATGTGATAATTAAAGATTACTTTTTTATTGAATATCCATATTATTTTTATCATTGGTATTATTATTTTCTAAACTATATAACATTTCTACATATGGTTTGTTACTTTGAAATTTATATGATTGACTAGGGAAATATTGATATTTTGTATTATTTCATTAATGATGAATTTGTTTATAAGGTGTATTGTTTATGAATTTAATTGATCATTTAATATATAAGGAATTAATTGGATATTCAGTAATGGTTGGTTTCTGATTATAGATAGAATCATGATGTATTGATAGGTCTCATGAGGCAAACCAATTGTAGTATCCCACCTTAGTTTCCACTCAGCAGTTCCTCATGACGGTGGGCTGCAAGTCCTCAAGAGAACCTTCCTGAATGCCAAAGCCTTATAACTACAATATAGGGCCTAGGTTTTGTATGTGGGTGACTATTCCCTCATAGATCTAAGTAATCACAATAGTAACAATATATAATAAATATTGGAAGAAGAAATAAGAAGCAGAAAGTAGTGAAAACAATGGAAATAACTCGAGCAGTATATGTAAAAAACTGAAATAAGTAGAATAATAATTTAATACTGAATTATAATGATGTCCATGATGATATAAAAAATAAAAGAGTTCATTGGAAATAAGGGATATAGGTATATACTATATGCAATACAAAGATACCAAAAAGGATAAAAAAACTATTATAGCAAGAATCTCAAGCATAGTCTCGGTCCTCTTCCCCCATACTCCATCATAATTTTATAAATAATTCAAGAATTGGAAACCACATGCTTCCATTTATCAACACCTTCAATCAAGAAGTCTTTTTGGTTAAAAAGGCGGCTTAAGCAGGGTGTGAGATACAATCTCAATAGGCCTCAACCCATGGTGTCTAGAATAATCTATTCCATGTAATAAATAAATGAACTTCGTTCCATAATAATAAACACATAGAAATAAATAAATAATTATTTAAAAAACTTTGTTTTGGGTTTCTAAGTGGACAGCTGACTGATACCACCTACTTCGGCCTAAGTCAGATGTATGAACCAAGTTACCTGTACAAGTGATATGAAATTTACATAGACCATCATGAAGAAACAACCGAGGTATAAAGACCCCAAACTTGTGCTTTGGCTTAGAGCTTACATTTCCATTTCATCATTCATGTATTCTCTTAATATAAATATGAAACATCACATGTGTACAATCCAGAAATCCAACAAATACAAAGGTGGATCCCTGAGACCATCCAAAGTGATATAAAAGAATCCCAAGGGTCACTATAGGTGTCTCTAATATAACTAATTCCACTCAATACATCCAAGAAAAACCATAAAGGTGACCCTTGTATCACTCAAGGAATGGTGGACTCTGATTCTGTACAAAATATATCACATAGGGGATTGGGTATCACCTGAGTCATGGTGTAGCCATATTACTAATGGGACTATCCTTAGTTGCTCCCCTAGTTAACTGGTGTCACTCACTATTATGTATAATCTATCTAGAGAGACCATACATGTAAATCCAATGTATATCTCCTGTCACATCAAATATATCAAACCAAACATGATGAATCAATCCACAATATCCTTAAAATGGGTCTTGTGTTCTCTTCTGGCCCATGGCAACTGAGAATAAAAACGAATTCACATTACACATGGCATATCATATACAATTACATGTCATCAATAAGGAAAGACAATATCACATGCTAAAAATCTAGACCAAGCATAACATCTAATTCTATATAATCATCTATTTCATAAAGCAATAATCATGAAAGATGGAAATAGGAACAAGGTACATAGAATAGTATAAATGTAAAGCAATGACATATATAGTAGATAAAATGGACAATAAATAAGAATTAAGTATTAGAATTTTAATAGGGGATATATCATGTATCATAATTCATCTCAATTAAGAATGTAAATTTAGGCATTTACCCAGGGGGAAACACACACACACAAGTTAGTTAACAATCCAAGGAATGGTTAAATAGTCCATTTAGGTGGGAACACCCAAAGGGGTGTCCAATTATTAGGATATAAACCCATGAATGGATTTTTACATATGATAGGGTCACATAAGACATTATGAACCCATTCAATAAATTTATCTAACATTTTTGAACTGTCTCCAGAAGGTTCCAGTGTGTGGCACAATGGTGCACTATTTAAAAAGTGATTAAATGAGTGGGAAATACCTAGACCACCTACCTTAGCCTCGTCTTTCTTCCCTCATCCAGCATCATCCTTTGATTTGAGTAAGAAAAGAAGAAATTGAAGAAACCATCAAATGACCTGAAAATAGTGCAAATGAGATCGCACTGAGATAGCACAGTAGATGGGAAGAAGAACTTTAAATAAAAGAGAGAGTATTTAAGAGATTACTGAGAGATTTCCAATGGATCCAATACTGAGTGAAATAAAGTTAAAATGAAGGAAGTATCACAAAACCTATGAGAGGGTTAGGAGGAGAACCATGCATGGTAGGAGAAGGATCAGCTGCTAGAGGAAAGGGAGCAAGAAAGAAGAAATAGGTTAAATCATTAAAGAGGGTACATTTTGTTAATTCACCCCCAAAAATAAGGGTGCATGGTTTTTATGCATGGATATCCAAACTGTGCACCAACCATGCACCAAGTTCTTCTTCTAAGTATTATTATACATGGTTAGGTGCACGGTTTGTCTAACTGTGTGAAAACTGTACAAAACAGCTATGTCCCAAACTTTTGCGGCACTGCACTGCCATTTGTATAAGGTCACATGGTTGTAGAAAAATTTTCCAGCTCCCATAACCCCATTTTCTATAATCATATGGTTAGGTAAATGATGTGAGATGGGTTTTATGGTTTATATTAATTGTACAACCTAGTCAAACTCTTTAACATTTGGGGATTTAGGGTCCAAACGAGCCCACGAGAACACCTGAGACCTCCTTGACTCTACTAGGAATTATTATCAGGGCCAAAAAAAGAATTTAAACTAAAAAAATGGTCTATACCTTTGAGAAAATTCAATATGGTACAACCTCCCCTACTTAAGACAACTCATCCCTAAGCTTCTCTTATGAGGGTGGTAAGACATCGTCAGAGAAATGTTTCATCCATTGTGCATGTACATTAGCCTCCCGCTCTTAGGTCTCATCCTATATGAATATTTACTTCCATAAAACCCTAATCAAAGGAACTAACCTTCCTTAGAGAGGATTCATGCTCCAATAATTGATATGCATTAGATTCTCCTTGAAGGATGTATTCACCTCTATCACAATATCATCAAGGTCAAATAAATTAGATGGGTCATGAAGATACTGTCAAAGATTAGATATTTAGAAGATTTCATGCATGGAATGGTTCCTCTTAGATAATTTCAATAGACAGTCTATCATCCCAAATCTATCCATTATCTCAAATGGCATGACATATTGAGGCGATAACTTTCCCTATCATTGAATTCATTTGTGACCTAATCTAGACGATACACGTAGAAAGACCCAATGTCCCACCTCAAACTCTAAAGGTCAATAGAGACAATCAATATAGGACTTCTTCTTAGACTATGATGTAGACATATGCTTTTGAATTATCTAGAATTACTATAAATTGGCATGAACAATATGAGTACATAGTAGAGCTATATCACCTACCTCTAGCCAGAATATAGGTGAATGGAATAGCCTACCATAAAGGGCCTCATAAGGAGCCATAGGATTTTTTTCCTAAAAAATATTTTTGTAGGAAAAATCAACTAGAGTTATATGCTTTTCCCATGAACCTCCAAAATCAAGGGTGTGGGCTCTAATAATTTCCTCCAACACCCATATTATTCGCTCATATTGCCCATCGGTTTGAGGGTGATATGTTGTACTCAAGCGAACCTATAAACCCAATTCCTTTCTACAGACCTTCCTAGAACCATTAATTAAACTAATAATCTATGTTTGATATGATATAATGTGGAACACCATAAAGTCTCACTATCTCCCAGATATAAATCCTTCATATCTCATCAATAGAGTAGGTATCCCAATCGGTCATAAGTTTGAAACCTTGGTCAACCTTTAGACGTTCACTCATATTGCATCACTTCCTTGAGGGGATATCAGCAATACCATCATGAAATCCATGGTGACATAATTTCATTTATATTCAAGAATGTATAGAGGATGTAAAATTATATCAGGTTGTTGGTGCTTTACCTTCACCTGCTGATGGGTGGAGCACTAAGTGACAAATCCTTCTATCTACCTCTTCATACATAGTCACCAATACTGAAGATATATATCTTTGTACATCTTGGTAATTCCAGGATAAAATACCCAAATAGAGTCATGATATTCCCTCATAAACTCTTCCCTTATATCATAAGGGGCCCATAAATGCCCATGGAAGAGCAAGGCCTCACTCACGTCAACAACCCAACCAAGAGGTCGGTTCTCTCCTATGATGATCTCCCTCGAAATTATTCCCTCGAAATCAGATAACTACCTTATTTGGGCATGTTTTAGGAGGAAGTATGTCATTGGTAGAGATAATAATATTGAATTCATGTGCTATTCTTGAACCTCAAGATGCATCTCAAAGAATAGAGTTTTCAATTTCCACTCGCTTATGGCCTCCTTGAGAGCTTTCATTTGAGTCTTACAGATCAAGGAATCAGTTACAACATTTACCTTTCCGAGTGTGTAATCCATATCAAATTTGAAGGATTGTGGTATTCGACCCACCTACACTGCCTCAGATTCAAGTATCACTATGTGGAGATGTATTTGAGACCCTTATGATTCGTTTAAATAAAGAACTACTCATCAAAAAATTAGTACCTCCAATATCATAGAGCATGAATCGTGGATGCTAGCTTGAGGTCATATGTAGGGTATTTCTTCTCATGAGGTCTTAGCTAGCAGGACTCATAAACAAGAACCTGATCGCCCTGCATCATAACTACACCCAGACCAATTCCTAAAGCGTTACAGTAAACATTATAGATTCTTCCCAACTTTTGGATAATCATGATCGGTGCTGAAATGATTCTTCCCTTTAACTCTTGAAAAGTGGTATCATATTATTGAGACCATATGAATTTCTTTCCCTTCTTGATCGAGCCAGAAATCAGAATTTACAAGTGTGATAAATCTTAGATAAATAACCTATAGTGTCCATACAACCCTAAGAAGCTACGTATACCGAATATGTTATTGGACTGATCCTAGGAAACCATGTCACTAACCTTCTCTAGGTAAAAACAATACGCCTACCCCATATATGATATGACCCAAGAAGTGAACCTTTCTAATCAAAAAGTTTCATTTACTTCACTTCGCATAAATCTAGTTCTATCTCAGTGTACTCAACATGGTCTCAATATGGTTGGCATGGTTGTGTATATTTCATGAGTACACAAAGATTTTTTCTATGAAGACTACCATAAATAAATCAAGAAATGGGTGGAAGACTCAATTCATTAGAGCCATAAAGATAGTCGATATGTTCATCCGACTAAACGACATGACCAGATACTCTTACAAGACATAAATACCCTATAATTATATATATGGTATGTTTGATGGTCTCACATGCACCTTATGGTATCCCAAACTCAAATCAATCTAGGATAAAATTTTCGCTCCTTAGAGTTGTTCAAAGAGATCGTCTATACGAGGAAGTGAATACCAGTTATTCTCCGTGATATGGTTTAATTAATGGTAATTTTTGCACAATCTAAGGGTACCATCATCATTTTTGGAAAAAAAGGACTGGTGAACCCCATGGAGTTGTTCTCATTCGTATGATACCCTTTGCCTCTAGATCTTCAAGATACTTCTTGAGTTCCTAGATCTATATAGGTTCCATCTATAGGGAGGAATGGAAACTAGTGCCGCACCTAGCACAAGATTGATAGTGAAATAAACCTCTCAACTAGGTGGTAAGATAGAGAAATCATCTGGGAAAATGTCTCTGAAATGATCCACTACATGAGGTAATTATATTTTATACATTCCATGATTACTCATAAAGAGACTCTCCAACTGAGTTTTCACTCCACCTATCCCATAATGGTTGGGTCCAACTCATATTTCTTGGATATCCCATTCACCCTTATGTATATACACATTGACCTTGAGTGATGTTAAATACACACAGTGGTGATATCAATCCACATGGGTTCAATAAGGAACAATCCATTCCATACCAAGAATAACATTAAAGTTGGTCATCTCAAGGATGAAAAAACTCTATAAGAAATATCACCCTAGCATATAACCTATGATCTAACCCCTAATAGCATATCAAGAGACATGATACCACAAAATTACTCAATTGTGAGGCCCAAAATTTCCACATCCACAACAGATATAAAATAATATGACGCACCTGTATAGAAAAGAAAAAAAATAAAGTAGTTGCTACTAGAATAGTAACTCCAACTGTAGATGGATTTGGACTCTTATCCTCTAGTGCAGGATACACTGCATAAATATTTACATGAACCATAGCCCTGAGGTATTTCCTAACTATCCTATGAAGATTCACTCTGCTGATGCTGAAACTCGGGGGCCTAACTACCTCGACCACAGCCACTACCACCTCAGCTTGATTGGATAATAGAAGAAAAACTCCTAGTGTGACATGGAGTTTCGAATCTTATACCTAATAGAGGTGTTGGTATGAATACCATCTGACCTGATGATGTAGGAAAATATAGGCAGAAGCACTGGAGGTGACTCATCCTGTCGTAAGCTCAGTACTCAGTCAAGTTTCTCATGCACTAAGGCTTCTTATGGCCTAGGCTGCCACACTGGTGAAACTCTATAGAGTTGTCATTATGTGTCACCTAGCTAGAATTTCTCCTAGGTGCACCCTTAAAATGATGATTCCTACTACCAAATGAGTCTTCTCCCTTCCTTGGAATAGAACCGCAATGGCTCACATTTCTAGCCTCTCTAATATTCCATTCTAAAATTAGGTCTTGGTTTACTTTCTCTATAATGGTATTCAATAAGAATATTTTCACCTATGATTGGATACTATTCCTAAGACCATCCTCAAAACATCTTCCAGTAATCAACTCATCACTGTTCAGAGATGGAGTGAGATTATGAAGCTTGGTGAAGTGATAAGAATACTCAATCATCATCATAGAGCCCTATTGAAGATGCATAAACTCCCTTGTGAGATCTGACCATAGAGTCCTCATGAAGAAGTGATCGTAGAAGGTAGTTAGGAAGTCTTCCCAGACCATACCCTGAGGATTCTCAGCCTAAGATATGAAATCCCACCAATTTTTGGTAGATTCATGCAACAAGTAGGTAGTGAGATTGACCATCCTCTCCAGGTTCATCTCAAAATGGTCAAAGATCAACACCATAGCTTCTAACCATCACTCAGCATCCTCAGATTTTTCATCCCTCGAGAATTTGGGAGGATACTACTACTGAAAGTCCTGAGTTAGCTTTTCCATGGTAGGGGTAGGCTGGGAAACACCATGAACAAACTTCAAGAACCAAAGAAAACTATCACAGAGCAGAGCATTGGAACCCAGTGTAATATCAACAAGAGGTGCCTCAGGTGGAACTATAGGATATATCACAGGTGGCTTAGGAACCACCATCTCCAGAGTGTGCTCATTTCCACTCTCTTGGCATACAGCATAAGGACTCTGTCTTATCATAACTCTATAATTTTTAAAAACACTCCTCATATAATATTTATAATGAATAAAAAAAAGTAGATAAAAGAATCAAAAATATAGGGTTGGTAAAAGACCTCCCTATAGCACGATATAACTAACAGCCTACTCCTGGATCCAATTTTAGGTTATAAGATAAGGTCATAGAAGGATCACTATAGACACAAAAGACACAGCATACTACCCACTACCAAGATCAAGTCAGGTTCAAGGTCTCATATTTCTCATATAAAGTGACCATTTAATTTTAAAGGTGATATTCATTTTAACTCATTTATGTATTTAAATATATTTAAATGGTTGAATTAGATAGATCACAATTTTAAATTTATATGGTCCCTTACACATTATAAATTGAAATATGAAGTCCAATTAATTCTAACCATAACATGTTCAGCCCACACGACCAGTGGTCTATGGCTCAACGTTCTATAACTGGCGACATAAAGTGTCTTCTTTAACTTATGCAGGAAAACATTGTTAGGTGAAGGCATAAAATTTAAGTTTCTATTATTTTTTTCAGTCCTAAAAAAATTACATTCTATATGTAACAATCAAATCACTACATGTAATAATAAACAAGGCATAAACAACAATCACATTCAATATAGGCAATGCACGTAGAGAGTAAATATTGAATGGAATAATGTATGAAATTTTAATTCTAAGGTTCCTAGTATGATGCATGATTCGAGGTTCCCTCATATCATTAGGCTATGGTAAAACATTCCATATTAATAACATTGACTCTAATAACAACACAAAACAAGTGCGTTACCCAATGGTGAAATATAGGAAATCATAACAACGCAAGCAATAACAGTATTTACCCATCCCAGGTAATTTGGGTTTCCCATGTACGTGGGTTTCCTACTCCCAGGAACAGGATCATTACCAAATACCAATATCCTAGTCTCCTATCTAAACCCAAACATTAAAAAAAAAGTAAAATATTCTCTAATAACACTTTGTAGCACACCACCCCAGTTTCCACTCAATAGTGCCCTGAGATGGTGGGACAAAAGACCTCAAACGTGCATCCCTGAACACCAGTGGATACTAACTAGCAATAAGGCCCTAAGGTGTGTCCTTGGGGAGAATATGCCTTCATATATACAAGTAAACATAATAGTAACAATATAAAATAAATAATGGAAGGATAAATAAGAAGCAGATGTAGAAAAAACAATGTAAATAACCCAAGCGATATAAGTAAACAACTAGTGGAAGTAGAATAATCATTTAATTATAAATTATGATGATGTCTATGATGATATAAAAAATAAAATATTACATGGGGAATAGGAGATAGAGTAATATACTATATGCTATACAAAAATACCAAAAGGAAAAAAACTGCAATAAGAAGCATCTCAAGCATTGGATTGGTCCTCTACCCCCATACTCCATCCAAGTTTTATAAATCAATCAATGATTGGAAGCCATGTGATTCCCTTTATCAACACCTATAATCATGAAGTTTTCTTGGGTACCAAAGGCGGCCCAAGCAGGGTGTGAGATATAATTTCAGTAGAATACCACCCATGGTGTTTAGGACAATCCATTTCGTGTAATAAATAAATTAACTTTGTTCCATAATAATAAACACAAAGAAATAAATAAATAAATATTTAAAAAACTTTGGGTTGGGTTCCAAAGTGGACACCTGGCCGATAACACCTACTTTTTTCTAATCCATATGTCTAAAAAAACTGACATGTTCAATTAATATGGAATTTAAATAGGCCATCATGAAGAAACAACCAAGGTAGAAAGAACCCAAGCTTGTTCTTTGGCTTAGCAATCACATTACCGTGTCATCATTCAATCATGATATTAATATAAATATGAAACATTACATGTGTACCAGAAATAAATCCATAAAATCCAAAGGTGGATCACTGATCCCATCCAAGGTGATCTATAAGAATCCCAAGGGTCACTACATGTGTCTCTAATATAACCAATGCCACTAAGTCTGTAACATCCCCCCCCATTGGATTGAGTTAAGGAAGAACTGCTACTTGTCCTTAAGCGACATCCCCAAGGTACCAAAGGCTGAAAATAAATTCCAAGGGCTTCAATACAGTTGAGGGATTATTTTCCCTTTGAAAATAAAACAACCCATCCAAACACACCATAACAAATTAACCATTAAAGGATGCATTATAATAATTTGAAACAACAAAAGGTAATACCATTGATATCAAAACCAAACTACAATAGAGTACAATAGTAGAATACAAAACTGACAAAACTCAATGACTCCAAGATATAACTCCACCCTACAACTCTAACTCAATGCCCAATTATCACGAAGCATCGCTAAATAAGTGTGATGTTTTACCTTTACCTATTTCTTGATAAACAATATCTTCAAAAGCAACAAAGTTCCAAAGAAGGGTGAGTAATAAAAGTCAGTAGGCTTTCCCCAAATTACTTCCCTACTCACACCACTAGGATAAAACATGTTAGAACATTTATATAAAACAATTTATATAAAACACTTTGAAAAAGTTTATAATAGAATATAAAACATTTTCCTTTACAAAAAAGTTTTACCCAACCCAATAAATTTCTACAGAAATAAAACAAACAAATCTTTTACCCATTTCTCAAATTCCATGTTAGCATAACTCATTCTATTTCACATAACCCCACACACACACACTAAACCATACAAGCTTGGTGTTACCATTGAAAGTGTAACTTCACATCCATAACTCATCCCTTTGATGGTGGTACATCCCGAACAATATTGATCCCATTCAACTTTGTCACATCCATTTCATCTAACCACATGACAATCCATATTTTCCAAACAAGTTCAATAAAACTACCCCTTTTTTTGAAAACCCTTTTTCCATACATCAAAACCACACAACCATTTTAAAATCATCATTTTAAAATCAGGTTATCGCTTTCAATTTCCACCAAAATACCTAAATTGCACAATTCCATAAATAGTTACCAAAGGGGTTTCCATCAAGAATTTTAAAAAAAATATCATTAAATTTCAAGAAAAACAATCAATATGAAATCAAACCTTAACATTCTAATAAGAAGAGTCGAGAGTAAAGCCACCTACCTCAAGAATTATAATGAACATAAAGAACGACATGAATTCTTCAATAAAACAGGGTTAAATCTCTGAAAACCCACCTTAGATATCTTTCCCTAAAATAAAAATAGCCATATATTATCAATATTGGAATCTACAACCCTAGATACATCCATAATGTACTAGATATAATAATCCTATAGAGGTAATACAAGTCAATATAAGAAAAACTACCATAAACAGAGTCTTACTAAGGGAATTGGGCTTCAACTCACCAAGAATTGTATTTAGATCACTTCTAAATTGATGGGGGAAGACTAAAAATCCTTTGGGAGGAAGAAATATCGAGTTAGTGTTGAAATAGAGGGAAAAAAGGGCCTTAGAGGTGAAAATGAGTGAGATCCACTTTTTTAGGATCTCACTTTTAAACTGTGCATGGTTAGTCACATAGTTATGAAAACTGTGTGCTAGCCTCTTCTTTAAGGAGAACCCCCCACGATTGGATCGCACGATTATACAACCCATAAAACAACCTTAAAAATTCTTTTTTCTCCACTTTCATGGTTATTCCTGGGTTGATGCATGGTTTGACCAATCTGTGCGACTTAATCGTGAACCTACCCAAATCCCCTTGTCTCGTTATATATGGTTTCTTATAGGTGTTTCACAGTTTCCACTGACCATACTCAAACTATGAACCTTTAGAAAATCCCCAAAACATTTTCAAGTTCCTCCAAACATCACCCAAACATTTTACATACAAAAAAATTATAAAGAAAGGTGACTTAATTAAAATTGGGGGTGCTACATTCTCCCCACTATTAGCTATTTCATCCTTAGAAATTACAAAACCATTGTTGTCCTAAAAGAGTTTAGGCCATTGATAAATCATTTATTTCTCCTGTTCTTAAGTCTCTTTCTGAATCTAGACATGTTTCCATCAAACCCATACTAGAAAAATTATTTTTCCACACAATACTTTCTATTTACTATCCACAATCTGCACTAGAACATGCATTAATGAAGCATCTAGATCAAGCTCAACATGATCCCATTTAATTACATGGTTAGGATCAGGCTAATAATTTTTCAACTGAGATAAAAAAACACATTATGCACTACACTAAACCATGGTGGAAATTCAAACCGATATGCCACCACACCAACCCATTCAAGTATCTCAAAAGGTCATATGGATCGAGGACATAACATTTCCTACTTCCCAAAATGATGATTTCCAAGCCTTCAAGAGATTCTCAAGAACACATGATCACTCTCCTATAATGAAAACAGCCATTGGTGATAATTTTCATATGATTTCTAATGACTCTAAGTTATCTTCATCATCTTCCTATTCAACTGAATCTTCTCCATTATATCTAGGACTAGGCTTGTCCAACTAGTGAAGTATCACCTATTTCCACCCAACAAAGTGGGGAATGATAAGTACTCCCATAAATTGCTTCAAAAGGATCCATATGTATCGAGGATTGATAACTTTTGTTATAAGAGAACTCCACTAATGGTATGTGCTCCTCCCATAAACCACCAAACTCTATTACAAAATCCTGCAACATGTCTTCCAAAGTTTGTATTAACCTTTTAGATTATCCATATGTCTAAGGATGATATTTCATACTCATAATCAACTGAGTTCCAAGGGATTTCTATATGGATTTCTAGAAATAAGATTTAAACCTCTGATATCTGTATAACAATATCAAAATCGGTAGGCCATACCACTTTACCACTTCATGGATATAAATTTTTGATAATTCCTCCATCATATAAGATTCACAGATAGGGATGAAATGGTATGAATTTGTGATCTAATCCACTATCACCCATACGGAATCATGTTTCTAAACCATACTTGGGAGACCTATTATAAAATACTTGGTTATCTGCTCCCATTTTCAAACAAAAATAGGTAAAGACTATAAAATAATTTTTGGTTGTTGATGTTCTACCTTAACCTACTGACAAGTTAAACATATCGAAACAAACTCATCCAATTTAATTTTCATACCATCCCACCAAAATTGTGCATTCAATTCCTTATAAATCTTATGTATTTAAAGATGAACAACCAATCTTGAATGGTGGTAATCATGAAGATGTTCTTCTTAAAAATCCATAGGTATTACTATTTGATCTCAAAACCACAAAAATGAATTCCCATCTAGTTTCTATCCTATAATTTTTTCCCCACCATTAAGTTTTTAACTCCTAGTAACATATTATTAATTGGATATCTACACCTATTTAACCACCTCCACCAAATTAGGAATGAACGAAACTAGAAAGAAAAATATAAAATTACCTCTATCTTGACATTACAAGTTCATTTTTTGTCACTTACATTAACTACCACTAATATGAATCCTATTTTTCCAAATAAGCATATGACTTTCTACTTAATGCATTTTCCACCATATTGCCTTTACCTCGTATATACATCAATTCAAAGTCAAACATTTAGAGATACTCTATCTATCTCCTTTTTCTCAGATTCAAATCCCTTTATGATAAAATATGTTTTAATCTCTTATGATCTGTAAACATAGTAAATTTCCCACTAAAGAGGTAATGATGCAAAGTCCTCAAAGCATAGAATATGGTAGATAACTCTAAATTGTGTGTTGGGTAGTTCTTCTCATGTAACCATAATTATCTTGATCCATAAGAAACAACATGATCTCCTTTTATAAGAATAAATCCCACCCCAAATCCCAAAGCATCATAATACAACACATGCCAATATCCTGATTCTGAAAATATCATGATCGGTGCTGATGTAAGGTGAACTTTAAGCTCTTGAGAAGACTTATGACATTCATTGTTCCATTGTAATGGAACATGTTTCCTCATAAAATCTATTTTTTTGAATCTATTCATGACAAATAAAAAAAATTCGCTAATAACCATCTAAACCAAATAAAGTATGTATCTCAAAGACATTATTTAGAAGTTTCTAAGAGATAATAGCATCTATATTTTATGGATCCTCAGAAACACCTATTTTAGAGATTACATGGACAATTAAACGTACTTCTTGTATCCAAAAATCACACTTTGATAATTTTAGATACAAATGATGATCTCCCAATATTCCCAACTCTTTTTCCAAGTGTTTCCCATGCTCATCACTTATTCTTGAATGCACCAATATGTCATCCACAAACACCACCATAAAATAATTTATATGCCTTTGAAATATCTTATTCATTAATTCCATAAATACCATTGGTGAATTTTTAAGACTAAAATTAATTACCACATACTTGTAGTTTCAATATCTACTTCTAAAATAAGATTTTGGAATATCCTCCTTCCAAACCTGTAATTGGTGATATCATAATCACAAGTCAACTTTGTAGAACCATTAAGCTCCCCTCACTTGATCGAACATATAATCAATGTGTGGAAGTGGATACAAATTATTTATCCTAACTTGGTTAAGCTTATGATAATACACACACAATTGAATAGTTCTATCTGTATTTTTGACAAACAAGACTGGTGCTGCCCACAGAGACGTGCTAGGCTGAATGAACCCTTTGTTTTCCAGATCCTCCAACTACACTTTTAGTTTCCTTAATTATATTGGTTCCACGTGATAATATGTAAGGTAAATATTAATGATCTCAATAAGGATATCAATAATAAAATCAACTTCTCTTATGGGTGGAAACCTTGAGAAACTTTTAGGAAAAATGTCCAAAAAATGATCAAAAACTACTAAAAATGGTATATTCAATATTTTCCATCAATAAAAAAGTTAATGCTTCCAACTGGTATGAGAGCATTCCAATTTCTAGTTCCAACAAACCTGTTTCACCTACCTTTACATTCTAGCCTCTTTTAAATAGATTCTGGACACCATCATTAGATGTGAAACTAGACTTTCAGGCATAATAATCAATGTGATACTTGAACATTATCAACCAATCCATACCTAGGATTATATCATAAACATCCATTTCTAACATAGATAAATAGAATATCAACTCAGATATATCAATATTTATTGAATATTTTCTACACATAAAGGCTTGACATTCTCTTTGACCCAGAGGAGTTTGATGTTTCAAAATAGAAGGCATTAACTCAACATATAAACCCAGAAAATCAACAACGTGAGAAGAAATAAATGAATGGGATTCATACTTATCAAATAAAGCTTTCATAAGGGTAGAATTAAAAATAATTATAACTAACACTCTCGATAGTCTATATTGATCATCCACAATAACCTTCTCAACTTCATACAACTGCTTACTCACTGAACTTTTTCTTTATTTCCCTGTTGAGATTGTGCTTCCTGAGGAGTCATGGTATTCCTAGAATCATCATGGATTTCTCCCTTCTTCTGATGATATTTATTCTTTATCTATCATCCCATTGAAGCATAAGAAGCTTGAGACCCATGTAAAGTATCTCAAACACTCAAACTTAGAGAACTCTGAAAATAGTGCGGAAGATGCCCCATCTGATTGCAATTGTGAAATGTTCTAGGGTGTGTCATAAAATCTAATTTCATGTGGTCCAAATAACCACATTTGAAACATCTTATATTGATCTTGGGTTTTGGAAGAATATTTACTGATCCATCCATCTGGTTATGATCCATTCCACTAAGTTGGAAATAGGTGCCCCTCTTCCGCTTACTAACAATGTTAGAGCTCCCACTATTTTCTATAGGTATCAACATACTCACTCCTCCCATAGCTCTGATATATCCCTTTATACTACCATAACTCTATTTACCATCTATATATAATTCATTATATAAATCACAAAAATATATGAGTGAGTTTCCAACCTCAACACCAATTCAAAAATGTGTTCCTTCAAGGATGCACTAGAAGCAACTTCATATGAAAAGCAGTCTAAATTCATAAATTTAGCTACATACTCTATCACTGTGAGGCTCTCCTACTTCAATTGGATAAATTCCATAATTCTTTGAATTTTGTATGTGTAGGATAGAATTTTTTGTTGAACAATTCTTCAAAATCCTCCCATGAAAGGCCTCGGTCAAATTTATCCTAAACTGTGAAATCCCACCACTGGTGTGCAAGATCCTCCTATATATACATCACCAACTTGAATTTTAGATCTTCTGGTGTGCCAAGGAAATTGAAAATTTGATTCATCTTATTCATCCATACCTCTACCATCTCAATTTCCAAATCACCTTGAAATATTGGTGGATTCTGCTTCTGGAATTGGACAAAATGATCCACTTTCTTTGGTTCATCCTATCAATTCCCTTTACCCACATCTTGAAAAGCATAGACAATACTTTGAAATAGTATTTGGTTCACATGTGACTCAGGTGCAACCACATCCTCATCAGCTTGTTTCAGTTGGTTTCTATGATTCTTATCAGGTGCCATTTTATATAGACACAACAAATTCCATAAGTCTCACTCTCTAGCAACTCTGGGATTAACAATTTCAAATTATACCACATCATCACTATCACAACATTACTTTCCAAAATTAAACATTCTCCACATTCAACCATTTTTTAAAATTCCACCATTATTTTGAAAATCAACCTATTTTCAAAGTACTTGTATCATGCCTTTTTTCAAAATCTTGTATTTGAAAACAATTTTAACACTTTTCAAAAAAAAACATTTTTTTCACCAAATCATATATCATTAATCAAAATGAAATATGAAATCTTAGTGGGAAGTCATTTCTAAAATGTATTTCAACACCAAAACTGACTCGACCAATAACTAGGGATCAAACAAACTCATACTACTTGTAATTCAATGATCGAATAAGATGATACCGTTTGTAACATCTCTTTGATACTCATTGTCTTGATTAGAGGTGTAATTTCTATTTGGCCTTAAGTGACATACCCAAGGTTCCAAAGTCTGAAAATAAATTCCAAGGGCTTCAATATAGTTGGGAGATAATTTTCCATTTGAAAATAAAAAAAACCATCCAAACACACCATAAAAAAATAACCACTAAATAATTCATGATAACAATGTAAAAAACAAAAGGTAATTCCATTGATATAAAAACCAAACTAAAATAGAGTACCATAATGGAAGTCAAAACTGACAAAACTCAAAGAATCCAAGACATAACTCTATGCTCCAACTCCAACTCCATGCCCAAGTATCATGAAGCACCACTAAAGAAGTGTGATGCTTTACCTTTACTCATGTCCTGATAAACAATATCTGCAAAAGCACTAGAGTTCCAAAGTAGGGGTGAGTAATGAAACTCATTAGGCTTTCCCGAAATGACTTCCCTACTCACACAACTAGGTTATAACATGTAATCACATTTATATAAAATAATTTATATTAAACACTTTGAAATATTTTATAATATAATATAACACATTTTCAAAAACAAAACAATTTTACCTAACCCAAGTAATTTCTAAGGAAAGAAAACAAACAATTATTTTACCCATTTCTCAAATTCTATGTTGGAATAACCAATTCCATTTCATATAACCCCACACGCACACTCAACCAAACAAGCTTGGTGTTACCATTGATAGTGGAACCTTGCGTCCATAACATGTCCCTTTGATGGAGGTACTTGATGGCCAATATCCATCCCATTAAACTCATGATCAACTATTTTAGTCAACCACATACTAATAAGTATTTTCAAAAACATTTCGATAAAACTACCAATTTTATTAAAAACCATTTTTCCATGCATCAAAACCAGACAACTATTTTTATCACTTTCAATTTCCAACAAAATACACAAATTGCACAATTCCATAAACTGTCACCAAAGGGAGTTTCCATCAAGAATTTCACAAAAATTTCACAATCAATTTCAAGTAAAACAATCAATTTTAAATCAAAATTTAAATTTATAATAGGAGGAGTCGAGAGTGAATCCACCTACCTCAAGAATTATGATGAACACAAATAACGGTATGAATTCTTCAATAAGACCGGGTTAAATCTACAAAAACCCACCTTATATCTCTCTCCCTAACATAAAAATAGACATATCTTATCAACATTGGAATAAAAAACGCTAAATCCATACATAGAAGACTAGATCTAAGAATCAGAGAGAGGGAATATGAATAGATCTAAGAAAAACTACCACAAATAAAGACTTGTCAAGGGAATCAGGATTCAATACACCAATAATTTCCTTTGTATTGCTTTAGAATCGATGGGGGAAGACTCCACAATCTTTGGGAGGAATAAATATCGAGTTAGGGATGAAATGGAGGAAAAACAAGGTCCTTATAGGTTAAAATGAGTAAGATCCACTTTTTTAGGATCTCACTTTTAAACTATGCATGATTAGTCACATTGTTAGGAAAACCATGCATTAACCATTCATCATCCTCTTCCTCAAGGATCACCTCACACGGTTGACTCATATGGTTATACAAACCATGAACCAACTATGAAAATAATCTTTGCCCAACTTTTTATGGTTATACTTGGGTGGTTTCATAGTTTGGTCAAACTTTGTGCCTTAACTGTGAGCCTACCCAGAGCCCTTTGTCTCATTGTTCACTATTTTCTATAGGAGTTTCACATTTTCCCCGAACCATGCTCAAACCATGCACCTTTATAAAATCCCCAAAACATTTCCAAATGTCCTACAAACTCACACAAACACTTTACATGCTTAAAAAGAATAAATTAAGGGCTACTTACTTGAAATTTAAGGTACTAAATTTTCCTAAAAATTGGCCTTTCCATATTAATAAAGTAGAAAAAAACTATTGTCCCAAAATATTTCATACCATTGTTCAACCATTTCTTTCCCTCATTCCTAATTCTCTTTCTAAATCCAATCACGTTTCCAAAAAAACCTCCCAAGTCTAATTATTTTTCCACAAAATAATTTCTCTTGTATATCCACAATTTACACTAGCATGTGCACCAACAAAGCATTAGGATCTAGGTCAACATGATCCCATTGAATCACATGGTCAGGATCAGGCTGATACTTTTCAACTAAGATACATGAAACACATTATGCACTACACTGAACTATGTTGGAAATTCCAACTGATATGCCACCTCACTAACCTATTAAAGTTTCTTAAATAGGCCTATGTATCGAGGAGATAACTTTCCCTGCTTCCCAAAATGATGATTTTGAATCCTTGGAGATATTCTCAAGAATACATGATCACTCACCTAAAATGACTGCGGTCATAGAAAATGATCCGCATATAATTTCTGATGACTCTAAGTTGTCTCTGTCCTCTTCCTGATCAAATGAATCTTCTTTATTGTCTCCTAGACTAGGATTGACCCAACCAGGGAAGTCTCACATATTTCCAGCCAAAAAAGTGATAAAGGAAAAGGACTCCCATATAATGCTTCAAAATAATCCATATGTATTGAGTCATGATAAATATTGTTATAAGAGAACTCCCCTAATTTTATGTGTTCCTCCCATTAGCCACCAAAATCTATTACACATGCCTAAAGAATGTCTTTCATTATTTGTATCATCCTTTCGAATGGTCTATCCATCTAAGGATGATATTTTGTACTAATAGTCAACTAAATTCCAAGGTATTTATGTTAGTATTTCTATAAATGAGACATAAACCACATATCTCTATCTGAAACTATTGAAACTAGTATGTCATGCCTCTTTACCACTTCTCAGATATAGATCTTTGACAAGTCCCCCACTGTATGAGATTCACGAATAGGGATGAAAAGGGATAAATTTGTGAGCTGATCCATGATCACCCATATGAAATCAGGTTTCTGAAATATTCTTGGGAGACCTGTAATAAAATCCATGGATATTTTTTCCCATTTCCAAACAAGAATAGGTAAATACAGCAACATACCCACTTTTCACTGATGTTCTTCCTTAACTTAATGACAAGTTAAACATCTTGAAACAAACTAAGTAAATTTCCTTTTTATACTGACCCACCAAAACTATGCTTTCAATGCCTTATAAATATTCTGTATTTTAGGATTAAGAACCCATCTCGAATGTTGGTAATCATGAATAAGTTGTTCTTGAAAATCCATAGGTACGACCTCTTGATCTTGAAACTAAAAAACTAAAATCTCGTTCAGTTTTCATCCCTCAAAGGTCTCACCACTATAAATTTATTACCTCATAGTAACACATTTTGAATCGGATGTCTACACCTCTTTAAAAATATCCACAAAATTAGGAATGAATGAAACTATAAAGAAAACTATAACATTACCTTGATCTTCACAATCCATGTTCATGTCTATTATCATTGATATTAACTTCCATTGATATGAATCCTCTTTTTCTAACTGATCATATGATTTTATACTTAATGCATCTACCACCGTATTTCCTTTATCCAATGTATACATCAAGAAAAAGTCAAAAAAATTGAGATACTCCATCCATATTATTTTTCTCATATTCAAATCCATTTGTGAGAAAATATGTTTCAAGATCTTATGATCTGTAAACACAGTAAATTTCTTACCAAAGAGGTAATAATGCCAAGTCTTCAAAGCATGTGCTATGGTAGCTAACTCCAAATCATATGTTGGGTATTTCTTATCATGAAATCATGATTTTCTTGATCCATAATAAATAGCACGATCTCCCTACATGAGAACACATTCCAACCTTTATTCTGAAGGATCACAATACACCACATGCCCTTATCGTGATTCTAGTAATATAAAGATTGGTACTAATGTAATGTAAACTATAAGATCTTGAAAAGACTTCTAAAATTCATTATTATATTGTAATGGAATATTTTTCCTTGTCAAATTTGTCATTGTTGAAGCTAGTCATGATAAATAATGAACAAAATGTCAGAAATAACCTTCTAGACCAAAGAAAATACGTATCTTGAAGACATTATTTTGTGGTTTCCAAGAGATAAAAACCTCTATCTTTTTTAGATCTACAGAAACACCTCTTTTAGATATTACATGGATAAGGAAACATACTTCTTATATCTAAAAATCATACTTTGATAATTTTTCATACAAATGATGATCTTCCAAGACTCCTAACACTATCACCAAGTGTTTCTCATGCTCATCCCTTGTCCTTAAATAAAATAATATGTCATCCACAAAACCCACCATAAAAGAATCCAAATACCTTTGAAATTTCTGATTCATCAATCCCATAAAGACCACTAGTACATTTAGAAGACCAAAAGGCATCACCACATACCCGTAATGGCCATATCTACTTATGAAAGTTGTTTTTGGAATATCATCCTTCTGAAACCGTGATGGGTGATATCTTAATCACAAGTTAATTTTGGAGAACCAATGACCTCCCCTCTATTAATCAAATAGATCATCGATGTATGGGATTGGATACCAATTCTTTATCATAACTTGTTCAATCTTATGATTAGAAAAACACAACCAACAATTTCATCCACCTTTTTGAAAAACATGACTAGTGCTACCCACGGAGACCACTAGTAGAAAAAGTTTTTTTGAAGTTTCTTTTATAACGTCAGTTCAACATAACCAATGTTATAATAGTAAAGAATTTAAATTTCAGCATCAGTTATTTTAATAAACAACACCAAAAATATAATGAGTGGCATTTTTGACGTCGTTTTTATGGAAAACCAACATAAAAAATTATACATAATATTTTTGGCTTCGTTTTTAGTATAAATCGGTGCCAAAAAGATTAAAGAATATATTTTTCACATTGTTTTTATTAAAACCAATGCAAAAAATAAAAATTCAAATTGTTTTAATATCAGTTTAAGTAAAAACCTACATTAAAACTCTTTTAAAAAAACTCTAACATCGAACCCTTATTTCGAGTGTCGCTCATTCTTTCATTCTCTCGAGTGAAGGTGATTTTGACGGCTACTAAAACCCTTACAACCAGGTTTTTGATTGTGTTTTCTTGATTTAAATCATATTTTCATGATTTCTAATCATCAATCTTTCATCCATCTGTGATTCAGGTTTATATTTCATCTTAGTAACATTGATATGATCGATTGCCATGTGAATCATGAGTTTTTACATTGTTTTTTGTTATTCATTGTTTATTAAATGTTATAATTGTTCTTTTGAGTGTTTTTTTTTCAACTTCAAGGGATGTCTATCACATTCGAGTCACACCACGATTAGAGGTTTTTTTTACTGTTTTTATCTTCTGTGTTTTATTTTGAAAATGTTTTAATTATTTATTTTAGTGTTCTTCCTAAAATCAAATTCAAGGGATGTTATCTATGTTCATAATCAATATTTCAGTGTATAACTCCTAAATTTGTAAGTGGTTTGTAAAAAATTTTAAGATAAATTTGTTATTTTTTAGTTATAAATTTGATTTACTCAATTGTTTGTTTGTATGAATTTCACTTTTAACTATTAAGTTTTTTAAAGTTTGTTTAATTGTATAAATTATTTATTTAGTGTGATTATCAAATGGATTTTTTCTAGGTTATAACTAATAGGAATATTGATTTCTCTTTTGAAGAATCTAGGTAGAACGATAGCAGTGTTGTTTGATAGTCATTAAAAAAAATCTATGTAAAATTGACAGAAGTATATTTATTATTTACCATAGTCACCAAGAATTGTTTATAATTATTTATTTAAATAAAATAAATACCTACAGTAATTTATTTTTTATTTTATTCCTTATAATAATAATTGATCTCTCTCCTAATTAGAAATTTTTTTAATTAAATTTTTTTGTGTTTAAAATCTATCTATTCATATATATATTTTTATATGTTTATATGTTTTATATATATATATAAATATATATATGTTTGTATATATGTGTATATGTGTCAATTGAAATTAGTTATATTTTTTATTTTTTGATTCTAAACAAATCATCTACTTTTGGATCAGTGTCACGTCACGCAAAATAAATACCTATAGTAGATTAGTTTTTATTTTATTCCTTATAATTGTTAATATTTCATGTATGAGTACCAATAAGTTTTATTTTATATTTTTATGATTAAAATTTATCTATTTTTATATATATATTTTAATGTTTATATGTTTTAATATATTCACTAATTATAATATGATCTCAGGTATTGAATGGATCATAATTGGATAAATTTATGATGAACCGGTAATGAATATGAAAAAAGATTTGATGATTTCTTGGAATTTTCTAAACATACGTTTTATTTTTTATCCATGTTTGATGTTTTTTAATACGAGAAAGTTAAATTCTAGAGAAATCAAGGATCATCTCATTTGCAATGGTTTTAGCCTTAATTATACATGCTGGATCTGGCATGGTGAAATTACTGTAAATTCAAGATCTAATGTTGATAAAAATATTCATGATGATACAGAGGATCATATTGAAAAAATAATTCATGATTTAGGTGTTGAAACCATTGAAAAAATAGAAACTGTTGAATGATTGTATGGAGATTCCAAAAAACCATTATTCACTGGTTGTAAATATATAGTGTTATCAGTATTTTTGAGATTGGTTAACTTGAAAGAAAAAAATGGTTGGAGTGATAAATGTTTTTCCAACTTACCTGAGCTTTTAAAAGAGATATTTCTAGAAGGCAACAGGCTTTCAAATTCCAATTATGAGGCAAAGAAAATATTATTCCCAATGGTATTATGGTATAAAAAGATACATGATTTCCCTAATGATTGTGTGTTTTATAGGAAAGAATATGAATTTTTATCAAAATTTCCTACAAGTGGAACATAACACTATAATATGGATGAAAAAGTAAATTCATATTCATTATCAGGTACTGACATCTAACCTCATGCTAAATCAAATAATTTCTTCCAATAATCCCTTCATATAATTCCGATAAATTAACTCTAATTTATTCTCAGGTACTAAAATAAAAACTCCTAAAAAAATTTGGTAGCTTCCAATAGTTCCTTATTTGAAGCATCTGTTTTTAAATTCAATTGATTCAAAAAGGATAAGATGAAATTCAGATGAATATATCTCTGATGGTAAATTATGTCACCCTACTAACTCATCACAATGGAAAATATTTGTTAAACAATTTACTGATTTTGGAAGTGAAGTTAGAAATCTCAGAATGAGAGTGTGTACAGATGGAATGAATCCATATCAGAGCCTAAGTAGCCAACATAGTTCATAGCCTGTTTTTTTAGTAGTTTACAACTTATCTCTATAGATATTTATGAAAAAAGATATGTTATGATGAGCTTGATGATTTCTAGAACAAAACAGATGAGAAACAATATTTATGTGTATCTTTCACCATTTATTGATGATTTGAAACTTCTATGGGAGGCAGGTGTTAATTTTTTTGATGCATACAATAAAGAGTATTTTTTTTGCGTGTTATGATAATGTTTAGTATAAAAGACTTTTCTGCATATGGAAAATTATTTGGATATAGTGTTATGGGATATAAATTATGTCCAATTTGTGAAGAATAGATTTTATATTATCAATTGTAGAATATAAGAAAGAAAGTGTACGTGGGACATAAAAGATTTTTTCAAATTGATCATCCTTATCATGGACTGAAAAATGAATTTAATGGTTTACAGGAATAAAATCCTCCCCTAAAACCATTTTTAGTAAAATAATATTACAGTAGGGTGAAAATTATTTATACGACATTGAGAAAGAAAAGTATTTCTGGTCTCCAAAAAATATCTGGAAGAAAAAATCTTTTTTTAACTACCTTATTGGAGATTTTTAGAGATAAAACATAACATTGATGTTATTCATGTTGAGAAAAATATATGTGGTAGTTTTATTGGAAATTTATGAGACATAAAAGGAAAGAAAAAAAGATGAATTGAATTCTAGATTGGACTTGATAGCAATGGAAATACGTTTAGAGTTATCTCCCACTATGAAAGAAAACAGAACATATTTACCTCCGGCTTTTCACACATTAAGAAAGAGTGAGAAGTTGAATTTTTTTCAGTGTCTGTATGGTATAAAAATACCCAGTGGATATTCTTCAAATATAAGGAATTTTTTTCAGTGAAGGATTTCAAATTAATTGGTATGAAATCTCATGACTGTCATGTATTTATGCAACAACTACTACCAATCGCACCATGTGTTATATTGTCGTCAGCTGTCAGAAAGACTATCATCAAGTAATGTAATTTTTTCAAATCCATTTGTATCAAAGTTATTTATCCAAATTTTTTAAATGAGTTGGAGAATGAAGCTTCTCTTATACTTTGTCAACTAGAAATGTATTTTCCACCTAAATTTTTTATATAATGGTTCATTTGGTGATTCATCTATTGCATGAGATAAGAATATACGGGCCTTTTTATTTATGTTGGATGTATCCTTTTGAAAGGTATATGAATATTTTACAATGATATGTTAAAAATCATTATCGAATGGAAGCCTCTATTAGTCAAAAATATGTATCGGAAGAAGTTATTAAGTTCTATATTGATTATTTGTATGAAGTGGATCATATTGGCCACCATATATCTCGATATTTTATAGTTGATAGTGAAGGCTGAGGGATTCGAGGCTTCAAGGTAAATTTTATTCCATGTGATGAAGTGATATAGGAATATTTATATATTTTTAATGACATAGATGATATTCAATCATATATATCATCATATATTATTGAATTGAAGATATGATATCCAAAAATAAATGAAATGTGGTTGATGATTGAGCATAAAAATACATTTTTTTCATAGTTTAAAGAGAAATTGAGAATATATATATATATGCATCAGAAACATTGAAATAGTTGGAAGGGGGTAATCTCTTAATATGATAACATGGACTGGTTTTGATATTAATAGGTACACATTTTACACAAAAAAGTTGGATGACAAGAGTATTATTCAAAATAGTGGTGTGATGGTTATTGCTGAAGTACTTCCTTTTTCAAGTGAAAAAGATAAAAAATCAATTTTTGCATTGTCAACATATTTTGGAGTTCTTGAGTATATATAAGAAATTGATTATACAAAATTTCAATTCATTGTGTTTAAGTTTAATTGGGTTGATAGATATATTGGTGTGAAAAATGATGATTATGGATTTACGCTGATTGATTTGAAAAGATTTAATTACAATGAGAAACCATTTATCATGGTGGCACATTAAAAGAAGATATTTTATGTCATTGATCCCTCAAATGATCAACGGTCCTTCATTTTTCAAGTAAAAATATACAATTTGGTTGATGAAAATGATATTGATTATGTTATTGATTTACATGAGTCGTATTCATCCATTACGTGATTTATGGATGATTACAATGACTGCAATGTAGACATAGTGCATATAGTACGTAATGATAATGATTAATGAATATAAAAAAGAATAAATTAGTCTCCTAATTTTTCTTGTAATTATTTATATTTTGTTTTTTTTTTAGATATACAAATGCATGCATATTTTTTACTTATATTTTTCATCCTTGTTTCTAAATATTCACTTTTATAATGATATGCAGGTACAAAAAATTCATGACACTATCTTGTGTCAATGTCAGATATAGATAGAGAGGATTAGTTACTGAGGTATATCTATTTTTTCAAATTTTTAAATATTCTATAATATACTTACTTAATTAAAGAAAATTTATAATTTATAATTTTTTTAGGACTACTGATGTGTCCTCAGTGGAGGAGACTTCTCCTGTTACTAAAAATAAATCAAGTTCTCAAGTTGGTAAACTTGGTATTATACATTTACCAAAACTATCACTTTCTCATGGAGATGAGAGATTACATATTCATTTGGATGATAATAATAATGCAAATGGCCCAAATACAGTTCAGTTTATCAGTTATATAACAATGTATAGCCATTGCAGGATTAAAATTTTATATCCTAATTGGAAGTCTCTAGATAAGATGGAAAAATAGCAGCATTCAAATGTTGTGATGGTAAAATATATCAATTGATTTATTTTATCTCACTTTTTGAATATTAAATATTTTAAATGACATATTTCATTTATTAAATTACAGATGACATTCAATTTTGAAGAAACAAAAGAAATTAATAAAATACATCTCTCTTTATCAGTGGTTTGATGGAGATATTTTAAAACAAAAATGACAAAAAATTATGTTTTTGGAAATAAAATGATTGAAAACCCATGCCTTAAGTATCAGTTTATATATACAAATACATGGAAGAAATTTATTGATAGTCTTCGTGGAGAAAAATTTCAGGTATGATAATTATTTTATATTGTAAAATTTATTTTATATTTATCTAATTACTAATTAGTTTATTTATATACAACATGCCTCCAATAGAACTTGTCAATAGATCTAATAGAAAAATGTATACCCTCATACTTTATCACGTGAAGGGTATCCATTATTAGAGAAGAAAATGATTGAAGAAAATTTTGAAGAATTAAGAGCTCGAAGTAGTAGTGGTTCAGAAGAGGTCCGATTTGGTCCTCTATATCCCCCCACTCACCACGGAAAATATAAATGAGTGAGAATAACAAAAAATGAAAAGTATCTTATAGAGGAAGAAAAGGAAGTAGCTAATAAAATTGTAAGTAAATATTATTTATTTTTCATGAATTTTTCAATTTTATAAATTATAAACACTAATATAACTTTTTCATTTTACATTTCAAGATGAACTTAAGGAGAAAGAGATGCAGGTCTCTTTTATCCCTGATGGAAGGAAGGACATCCTAGCCACTGCTTTAGGAAAGTAAGAACACCTCGGTCGTGTTAGAGGATATCAAGAAAGTGTTGTTATTCGGAAAAAAAAATCGGTCAGAGTAAGCAATCAAAAGACCCAGAAATAGAATCCTTAAAAGCCGAGCTAAAAAAGATTAAATAGTCTATAGGTGATCAAATTCAAACAGTCATGTAGTAGGATTTGATAGAATATTTGACAAGATAATCACAGTCTACACAGCCTTTCTAGCCTTCTAATCCTTCACATCCTTGTCATCTAGCTGTGCAGCCTCTATAGCCATCCTATCCAGACTACCCTACCCAACCTGCCTAATCTGATCCTCCACCTCCTCACTCGGACAAAACCATATATTTTGAGTTGTTTGTGGGAGATCCTTATATACATATTTTTTTTTAGGAGTCATGAATTTTTTGGGAGAGTTTTTACATAATCATCCTATACAGATTGGTCAGGTTAGAGTATCAATACTTGATATTATTGATCCTAATGCTCTACTACCATTCCTGCTGAGGAGATCACCAGAGTTGGGGATTTTATAGGTCATTTTTTTACTTTTTCCAACTAGTATTATTAATTATATTTCATATGAGGTATGAATTTTTTTTTAATATTAATTACTTATAATTTTTTCTGAAATTTGACTTATATAAGATTGTTTGAAAGTAAAATAAATTGCACAAATGAAACAAAACGTTTCAGATAATCAACTGTAGATACTTATGATATTTATTTTGGGATACAAAGATTATCTCAGACTTATTCTTCCTTGAATTATATCTATGAGTTTCTTATGACGTTCAATATATGCAGAAGAGATTATTCATTGAGATTATTCAAAGAAGATATCATGCATCTATTTGATTTTGAAGAGCTCGGCCTGAATGTGTTGCATTTGTTTTATATGTAAGTAAATTAATGTTTAAATTTTTATTTCTTTAATAAAATATGGTTTAAATTGAATAACTATATTTACTTTTTAAATTATTTATATACACACACTTCTTGTACAAAATGAAAGCATGGGAATTTACGGTTTTATATATCCAGAATACATTTCCATGGAAGTGTAACATGTGAAGAATGCTAATAGAGTTGTATATATCTATGAGAGATTATCACAGATAGATATTGGATGTTATTTTTTCCATTTATTGATAATTAAGAATAGAAACTTAATTATGAATTAATGATCATTATAATTTCATTAATTGTGAAATTTTTGTATTGTAGGGGGCATTGGGTGTTAGGCATATTTTTTCCAAGTGAATGCATGTTATATTGGTTTTTCCCTTTATCAAGGACTATTCATAATATATTTTCCACCTTATTAGATAGGTAAGTTTTTTTTATAAGCTCATTATATTTAATTATAATTTTTTATACATTTATTATTAGTTTGTATATATGAAAATTCAGTTCATGGAAAAAAAATTAACAAACAACACATGTCGATAAAGAAACCAAATGCAATCCAATATGTCTAAGTAAAGGTAATTAGTTATTATATTAGATGTATTCTAATTTTTTGATATATATATATATTGGTTTTTATTATAAATTTAATGTTTTATAATCACAATGTCGTCGTCAACAAGGACATTTTGAATGTGGTTATTATGTTCTATGATTCATGTATGAGATAATAAAAACTAGGGTAACTACTGAATTTGATAAGCTTAGTTATATTAATTGTTTTCTATTTTCTATAATATTATTCTATTTTTTAATATCATATCATTCAATGTTATTATAGATATTCAATGATGATGAGTCTTATACCCAAACTGAACTTACCTTTCTTTGATCTTTGTTTGTGAACTATTTCTTAAGTCTCATTACAATTTGAGGTATGTATATTTTAATATTTATGAATAATATTACATTTTCCTAATAACATGTGTTAAAAAAAATAATTCTTTTGTTATAATAGGTTTTTGAACATAATTATATTAAATGAATTCTTCAACAATAACCAACACTGATCATGTTATAAATTTCAGGTATGTGTATTTTAATTCTACTTTATAATACAAATGTGTAGATAATTATTTGATTAACTAGATAAAAGCATGTGAGTTTTTATATATTTTTAGTCAATAATCAATTATGTTTAATTTATATATACTATTATTCTATTACAGGGATTTTTATTATTTTGGAAGTGTAAAATTCTGAATTTTATAAAAAAAATAGCTTTCGGCATCGGTTTTCATAAAAACCGATGCCGAAACATTTTCAAAATATATGAGGTTGTAAGTGTTAGATTTTATGAAAACTGAAAAATAAAAATGACTCACCTATGGTTTTCGGTATTGGTTTATAACAAACCTATGTGAAAAACAATCCGACGCTTGATTTTCACTGTCAGTTTTTATAAAAACCAACGCTGAAAATTATTTTTTCACATTGTTTTATTTGTAAAACCGACATAAAAAACCAAGATCATATCATTTTAGGCATCTATTTTTGAAAAAATACACCGAAAATCTTTATTTACATAACCTTTATAGACGTCGGTTAAAAATCGACGTTAAAAATTCAACAAAATCGATGTAAAATCCAGTTTTTGCACTAGTGGACATTCTTGTTCGAATGAACCCTTTGATTTCCAACTCCTCTAACTGAACATTAAATTACCTTAATTATATTCGTTTCATTTGATAAGATGAAATGGATATAGGACTGGTCCAAGAAAGATGGTCAATCATAAACTCCACTTCCATTGTGGGTGGAAACTCTAAGAAATTTTTTGAAAAAATATCTAGAGACTAATCAAAAACCACTGGAAATTGGTATCTTAGATGTCTTCCATCAATTAAAAATTCAAAACTACCAACTAGTATGATATCATTCCAACTACTGGTTCCAACAAGCCCATTTCACCTGCCTTTACATTCCAGTCTCCTTTAAAGATATGCTCGGCACCATCATCTGTCGTAAAACTAACCTTTCAAGTATAATAATTTATGTGATCCTTGAACATTTTTAACCAATACATACCTAGGATTATTTCATATACATCCATTTCTAGTATATAAAATCCCATATCAACTCATCTCCATCAAAAAATATAGAACATGCTCTACACATAATGGTTATACTTTCTCTTTGACCTAGAGAAGTTTGAAGTTTCAAAATAGAAGGTGTCATCTCAACATGTAAACCCAGCAAATCAATAGCATAAGAAGCAATAAACGAATGGGATGCACCCCTATCAAACAAATATTTTATTAGGGTACAATTAAAAATAATAATACCTCAGATTATTGATGTTTTATATTGATTTTCCGTAATAACCTACTCAACTCCATAAAACTTCTTACTCACTATCCTTTTTTCTTTATTTCCCTATTGAGATTACACTACTTGAGGAGTCATGGTATTATGATAATCACTATGGATAGATCTATTTTTATGACAAGATTGATTCTGTTTCCCTTGTCCAATAAAATCATAATACATTTTCAATTCATGAGAAGTATCACAAACACCCAAACATGGATCACTATGATAATAGCACTTAAGATGTCCCATCTGATTGAAATTATGGAATTATTTAGGTGGTACCACACAATCTCACTACATATAGTCCAAAGAACCACATTAGAAACATATTGTATTTCTCTTGGGTTTTGGTGGAATATTTACCAATCTATATGTCTCGTTCTAATCCATTCCACTACCTTGTAAATAGGTTTCCCTATTCTACTTACTCCCAGCATTAGAGTTCCCACCATTTCTTATAGGTATAAACATGCTTCCTCCACCCAGAGCTCCTGATATGACTCTTTATACTACCATAACTTTATTTACTATATCTATATATTCCATTATATAGATCGTGGAAATATTTGAGCAAATTTTCTACCTTATCCCCAATTTAAAAATGTGTTCCCTCAAGGATGTACTAGCAGAAACTTCAAGTGAAAAGAAAAGTAAATTCATAAATTCAACTACATAATCTATCACTGTGAGTCTCTAATTCTTTAAGATGAAAAACTTTATCTTTCTTTGAATTATGAAAGTGCAGGGATAATTTTTTTTTTTGAAAAATTATTCAAAATCCCACCATGTAAGGCCTTTGTATAATTTAGCTTTAACTGTTAAATTTGACCACTGGTATGCAAGATCCTATAGCATATATGTCTCCAACATGACTTTCAAATCTTCTGGTATGCCAAGGAAATAAAAGAATTGATTCAACCTATTCATCAATACCTCTTCCTTCTCTGGTTCTGAATCACATTAAAATATGGGTGGATTTTTCTTCTGAAACTAGATAGAATGATCCACTTCCTTTGGTTCATACCATTGTTTACCTCTATACATATCTTAAAAATCTTGGATAATACTTTTAACCAGTTTTTGGTTCACCTATGTATTATGTGAAACCACATTCTCATTAGCTTATTCTGATTGGTTTCTATGACACCTATTAGGATCCATTTTCTATAGACACAAAAAATTACATAAGTCTCGCTCTCTAGAAAACCAAGTCTGAACAATTTAAAATTCTACCACATCATTACTATCACATAATTTATTTCCAAAATTCAACATTTTCCACATTCAACCATATTTTAAAACTCCGCCATTATTTTGAAAATCAACCCACTTTCAAAATACCCATATCATGCCTTTTTTATAAATCTCACATTTGAAAACAATTTCAATACTTTTCAAAAATAAAAATTTTTATACCAAGTCATAAATAATTACTCAAAATTAAATATGAACTCCTAGTGGTAAGTCAATTCTAAAATGCATGAAATTCTCATCTCATTGAATAAACACAATATAATGAGAGTACAATTCTTATACGTGTATCCAAAATAATTATATACCCAACTCCCTGGTAACTTGAAGTTTAGTATAAAAAGTTCTGATGTGTATTTTTATGTTATATAATTAAATTCCTGATAATAATACTCCTTTATACCATCCCAACACAAAGAATAGACCAGAATGAATTTCAAAACCAAAATTAACACAACTAATAACCAAGGATAAAACAAACTCATACAACTTGTAAGTCAAGGACCGAACAAGATAATACCACTTGTGACATCTATTCCCTCTTCATTGTCTAAAGTTGAGGTGAAATTGCTACTCGGCCTTAAGTGACATCCCCAAGGCACCAAAGGATATAAATAAATTCCTAGGTATTCAATAGAGTTGGAAGATTATTTTTCCTTATAAAATAAAACAACCCATCCAAACACACCATAAAAAAATAATATCTAAATGATACATGATAATAATGTAAAACAATAAAAGGTAATACCATTTTTATCAAACCAAACTATAAAAGAGTACCACAAAAAAAGAAAAAAATTACAAAACTAAAATACTCCAAGACCTAACTCCATGCTCCAACTCTAACTTCATGCCCAAGAATCACGAAGCACCACTACAGAAGTTCAATGCTTTACCTTTAATTGTGTCCCAATAAAAAATATCTACAAAATCACAAAAGTTCCAAAGAATGGGTGAGTATTGAAACTTATTAGGCTTTCCCAAATAAATTCCCTACTCACACCACTAATATAGAACATGTTAACACATTTATATAAATCAATTTATATAAAACACTTTGAAATAATTTATAATAGAATATAAAACATTTTCCATAACAAAACATTTTTACCCAACCCAATAAATTTATAAGGAAATCAAACAAACAATTATTTAACCTATTTCTCAAATTCTATGTTGGCATAACCCATTCCATTTCACATAACCCCACACACACACTCAACCACACAAGCTTGGTGTTACCATTGATAGTGGAACTTCACATCCATAACCCATCCCTTTGATGGTGGTACTTCACAACCAATATCCATCCTATTCAACTCATGCTTAACCATTTAATCCAACCACATGACAATGAATCTTTTCCAAACCAATGAAATAAAACTACCCCTTTTATTTAAAACCCTTCTTCCATGCATCAAAACCAAAAAACCATTTTAAAATAAACATTTTAAAATCATTTTATCACTTTCACTTTCTACCAAAATACCCAAATTTCACAATTCCATAAACTTTCACCAAATAGGGTTTACATAAATCATTTCACAATAATTTCACAATAAATTTCAATCAAAACAATCAATTTGAAATAAATCCTTCAATTTATAATAAGATAAGATGAGATTGAATCCACCCACCTTAGGAATTGTGATGAACACAATGAATGGAATGAATTATTTAACAAAACCGGGTTAAATATTCAAGAACCCACCTTATATATCTTTCTCTAACTTAAACACAGCCATTTCTTATCAATATTAGAATCAAAAACCCTATATCCATCCACATAGGACTAGATATAATAATCCGAGATAGGTAAGATGAGTAGGTCTAAGGAAAACTACCACAAATGAAGACTTACCAAGGGAATCAAGCTTCAAATCACCAATAATTGCCTTCGGATCACTTCCAGATCAATGGGGAAAGAATCCACAGCCTATGGGAGGAGGAAATCTCGAGATGGGGCTGAAATGGAGGATAAATGAGGTCCTTAGAGCTGAAAAAGAGTGAGATCCACTTTTTGAGGATATCACATTTAAATTGTTCATTTTTAGTTGAAATTTTAGTTAATATGTGTGTTAATCATGCTCCATACTTTTCCTCAAGGAACACTTCACACAGTTGGATCACATGGTCAGAAAAATCATGTGCTAACCATTGAAATGCTCTATATCCCACTTTGTATGGTTTAGATAAATTGTAAACCTTAACTATGCACTTACCTAGATCCCCCTGTCTCATTATTTATGGTTTCTTATAGGAGTTGCAAGATTTACACTAACTCTGCTCAAACCATTCACCTTTAAAAAATCCCCAGAATATTTCCAAAGTTCCTCCAAACTCTCCCAAACTTTACCCAAATAATTTACATACATAAAAATTATAAATAAATGGATAATTACATGAAACCAAGGGTGATACGGAGTCTATACAAGGAAATCCATAAAGTCTTTCCTTATATCACTCATGGAATGGTGAACTCTGAGTTCATACCAAGTATCTCACATAGGGTAATAGGTGTCACCTAAGGCATGGAGAATCCATATTTCAAATGGGTTCATCCTCAGTTTCTCCCCTAGGTAACCGCTGTCACTCACGAGTATGTATGATCTGCATGGAGAGCCCGTACAGGGAAATACAATGTATCACTCATGGTGCGTCAAGTAGATCCAACTTAACATGGTGATTCCATCCATAGTGTCTTTAAAATGGGTCATGTGTTCTCTCCTGACCCATAGTAGGTGAGCATAGAAACTAAGGTACATTATACATGACATAGCATATACAGTTACATGTCATCAATAAGGCATGACAATATCTTGTTCTAGTAAGTTATCCCAATAATGACATCAAATTCAAGCCAATAATCTATGGCATAAAGTAATAAGCATGAAATATGTCACTAGGCATAAGGTACATGGAATAGTATAAATGTAAGTCAATGAATTATGACATAGAGAAAATTTCTAATCAATAAGAATTAATCATTGGTGTTTAAAGAGGGGCCTAGCTCATGGATCATAGTTCATATTAATTCAAAATGTAAATTTAGGAATTTAATTGAGGGGGAACACACACACATAAGGTGTTTAACAATACAAGACATGAGAAAATAGTCTATTTAGGTGGGCACACACAAATGGGTGTACAAAGATGTGGAAAATAACCCTTCAATGGTTTTCACTATATAGTAGGGTCATATGATACATGAGGAACCCATTCAATAAATGTATTTAAAAATTTTGAAGCATCCTTGAAAGGGTCTGGTGTGAAGCACGATGACGCACTATTCAAAAAGTGACAAAATGAATAGGATAGACTAAGACCACCTACCTTGGCCTTGTAGTGCTTACCTATTCTAACTTCTCTATTTGATTCAATCTAGAACGGGATAAATAGAAGAAACCATCAAATAACCTAAAAATAGGGAAAATGAGATTACATAGAGACAGAACAACAGATCGGAATAAGAAATTAAAATATAAGGGAGAGTTTAAAGAGATTGATGAGATCTCTCCAATAGATCTGACGATGAGTGAAACAGAGTTTTAATAGAGTATATATCAAAAAACCTATGAGAGGAGGAGGAGTACCATGAATGGTAGGAGAAGGCTCAGCTGCAGGAGGAAAGGGGGGAAGAAAGAACAAATAGTTTAAATCATTAAGGAGGGGAAATTTTTGTAAATTCACCCCCAAAAAACAAGGGTGTGCTATTTGGCCACATGATTAGACAAATTGTTCACCAATTGTGCACCAAGTTTTGCTTCTAAGGGGAACTCCACATGGTTAGGCACATGGTTTGTCTAACCATGCACAAACTGTGAAAAAACACTCTATCCAAAACTTTTTCATCACCATATGGCCATACGCCTTGGGTTGCATGGTTGTAGACAAACCATGCATCCCACACTATCTATAATAATATGGTTAGGTAAAACATGTGGTCTAGGTTGAATGGTATTTATTAACTGAGCAACCGAGTCTACCTCTTTAACTTTCAAGGCTATGGGCTCCGAACGAGACCTAAGACACTTCTAATACCTCCTTGACTAAATTAGGAATCATTATTAGAGTAAAATAAAATAAATTACACCAAAAACAAATGGTATGTATCTTTGATAAATGTTGGTATAGTACACTAGTTGTCTAGCCTTATTAAATGTGCTTTTAGTGTATACCTACCCATCAATTAAACTATCTTGGTTCAAGGTTATGATGATAAATATGTCATGATGTTTTAGATCATAAAGTACAACATTAATCATTTTCTTCATTGAGAATTTATTTATTATTATCTATAATATTACTATATTTATATTATCCATGGATTCATTTCATGCTCATGTAATTGATTAAATGGAATTTGTTTTCAATTATTCACCTAGGCATATTGGTTGTTCCTTATTTACTCATGATAGAATCCATTGTACGTAGCCCTTAATAAACATTTTAGATCACCCTTTATTTGTTTCATTTCCCCAGGATATAAAGAAGGAATCATTGAATGAGTTCAAGGATGTAGAATAATTACTCTCACTATGTTTTATATTTCATTTCCAATATAAAATGGGAAGAATATATGTATCTAATTTACCAAGACTACAAAACTATTCATTCCTTTGGGACATGATCAATTGTATCTTATGTTAAGTTAATAATGTAACCACTATATTTGGGAAACTATAGTCAGTGTTTTTACATCGAGTTTGTGAAGATCCTATGATATCTTGACCTTAGTATCCTAGGTCCACTCCCATGATGATTTTTCTCTTTTAGCTTATTTTCCTTTTATTGTTTATTATATTGATTAATTTTAGTTCATTATTTTATTTCAAAATTTCTTTATTACTTATCTACTTATATTTATTATTATTTTTTATGACATTGCTATTTCTATTTACTTTTTTTACTCATATATATGTGTATTTTAAATTGATTTATCTTACTTCATTTTCTAAAAAATTGGTTATCCAAAAAGGGATTTTGGATCTAAAATGATTTCCTTCATTTGAATGTTCCTTTATTATAAAAACTTCTTGAATATTTATTTTTGGTTTAAATGGGAAACTTTGGTTTTAAAATGAAATGAATTTATATATTGTAAATATATGATTTGTTTTAAATCAAAATGGAAATTTTATATTTGGGTTTTATTTTAAAACTAGCATGAAAGGATTTTATTTTTAAATATTTTACATGGGTTGTGGGTAGGTTACCAATTGGGATCTTTTCTCATGCCTATTTAAATATTTTAGGTTTAGTTGTGGGATCATTTGGAATCACTTATATAGACTACTTAGTTTGGGTTTCTCAAAAATCACATGTGTTGGCGAGTAATCACGGTCCATGGGGCGTTTTTGTTTTCTTATATTTCATTTTTCATTTTTTTCTACTTTAATCCTTGATATATCATCCATACCTACCTTATTTATGTTATTAGTATTTATTTTGGTTTTATTGCATCTCTTTTATCTTGTGGGTATTTATTATTGGTTATGATTTATTTTTCTTGTCTTTCATTTTGAATCTTCTTATTTGGATGCATGGTCATATGACTTATGAATGGGTTATGTCAAACTTTTCATATAATTATGCTATATTTTTTTATATTAATTGGAAAAAACTATCCCCATCAGAAAGTATATGATTCCTTGACACTAGTTTCCACCTTGTAGGGATCAAAAATGACCTTCAGGACATGTCATGGTCCATTTTAGGTTTTGGGTTAGGGTATCCATGGTTGTTTCATAATAAAATAGCATCATATCACCCTTCTTTATTTGGGTGAGTCTAGTATATTAGAGTTGGGACTATTGGAGCTCGAGAGGTAGGTGTAGGAAGAGTCTAACTATATTTTCCTTATTTTGAGCCTTGATTTACCATGGTTGATCAAGTGGAATTATGAATTCTGAATTTTTTTTTGTTAATTTTGGTGTTTCTTGGTTTCTAATTAACATAGATTTAAGTTTTATTGAGATTTTGAGGGTGGATTTTCTATTTTCCATGTTTTGAGATTAAAGTGGGTTAATTAGAGGAACAAAGTTAGTTCTCATGTTCTAATAAATCATGTAAATTCCATGTTAATGGTTCCATCTTGGTCCACTAGTGATCACCACATGGTTGATTCACACTCCACCAAATTATGTAGCCAAATCATGCACAACCACTAACCCCTCCATAAATTTTCAGTTAGAGCCTTTTCTTTTTGGATCAATTTGGTTATGATTTATCATTAAGATGAATTATGGTATTACTTTATGAAATAATGATATAATTTGGTTGGATTTTATTAATGTTTTTTTGATAAATTGATTTCAAATTATAAGAGTTGAGTTTTTAAATTTAGAAAAAAGTTTATAAAATAGTTTGAAATAAGTATAACGTTTTAGTTTTTTGGGAAGGTTTTAATAAGTGATCTATGAAATTGTGAAGAATTTCTTAAGTGGAGTTTTGAAATATTTAAACAATTTATGGAAATGAATTCATTATTTTAGACATGTGAAATGGTTTTGATTTTCTCAGTGGGACATTATTTTTTTTAAATCATTATGCATTATTATAGGTTTTATTTTGAAAGTAATTTTTTTCAAATGTGAAGCATCATGGTTTGTTGTTTTATATTGAAATTTTAGTTTTAAACATTATAGGTTTTTTATTAAATTTTAAAAGGTTTTTTTAAATAAATTTAAAATTAATTTTGAGTTTTGGAATGTTTAACAACTTTAATGATTAATCAAGGTATTTGAAATTTAGTTTTGAGTAAATTTTTTGGTTTATAATGAAATTAAAATGGACCTTCTATTTTTTTTTTGATTCTTTGGTTAGTGGTTGTGGTTTATCTTATGGGGTTGTGCATTTGACCTCTGTCTCATTTGATGTTTTTGGAATTCACCACCAAGAGTTTTCTTGATGGGTCATATATGGTCTATGTTGATCGATGTTCCTTGATTTAAGTCTCTCTAGTTCAGGTTTATTCCTTTCTATTTTTAACCCTACCCAGACTCTAAGGGGTATTAGAGTTGATAACCTATAATCATTGTGTTTTAAAAAAAATATAGGAGTCTTGTGAATCGATGTGTTGTCTGAGGAATAGGACTCTTGTTGTATTTTAGATTTGGGTAGTAGTCTGATACAACCATTATGGGTGACTTCCTTCTTTCTCTCCCCTCCTTTTTCCTTTTTTCCTCCTTAACCCTTTCATGTGTTTTCATACCTTAGGATGCATAGGATTTCATGTCTTGGAAGGATTCATATTTTTTTTCGGATTGGAGACACATAACTTGGGTGACTACTAGTTTACCCCATTGGTTATGGGGAGGAATTCATTCCTTATGGTGTTTCCTTGAGTTCTACCATATTATTGTGAACCTTTATGGTGGGGTGACCTACTTCAGGTAATAACATTCAGTTGTCTCGTTTTAACTTTAGTACTCATGTATCAGATCTATTATGATAAGTAATTATTAGTTATCATCTTGATTTTGAATAATTTTCTTGATTAAAATCTCTCGGTCTTAGATGATTCAATAATTATATCTCCTGGAACCCCTCTTTCCTTATTGAACTCTTTCAAGTTTCTTCATCCTTGGATCATTTTTTAATTTGTATAGATAGAAATTCCTTATGGTAGGGAGAATTATCACAACAATATTCTTTTTTTTTCTTATTATTTTATTCATTTATTGGTCGTTGTCCTCATCCTTGAGTTTCATGTGGTTTTTCCTAGAAAAATTTTAAAATTTGAGGTTCTGGTGCTAGTGCATGTTTAGCACCAGTTAGTACTAACTGTGCCAAAAACTATGAAAATTCTAAAATTTCATCTAAGTGGTGATTTATACGATTGATGAATGGTTTTCCTAACCATGCAGATAAACTATTTGAGTTCTCTAGTGTCTCTAGTGAAGAATTTATGGTTGGTTTATAGTTTGAAAAATTATGCATACAAACTGTGCAATCTACCCAAGTGTTCAAAATTGTGAAATCCCTTATCTACCCCTTTGATATTTAAGACCCAAATTGGTATCCCTCATCCCCCACTCATGTGTCACACCTTTTTAGGGCGATATTATCCTTTCCACATCTACCACCTTTTATTTAGAGCTCATTATTTATGATTTCAAGTGGATTTTTACTAGTTTATCCCTCTTTTCTCATTTATTCTACTTATTTTCTTGTTTTCTCTCTTCCTCTTACTATGATACCTTTTTAGTTGAACCTTAGGGTAAATATTAGCTCTATTGTGTTGTGGTCCTTGATGTTTGGGACTATAGATTGATCCTTGGATCATGTTCTTCCCATATTTGAGGGTTTTTTTACATCTTCACCTAGTTTAAGGTAATTTTCTCAATTCTTGATGCTTTAAACTTAATAACCTTGATTTATTACTTAGTTTTATTTAATTTATGGCCTAAATTTCATAATGTTTCATAATATAATGTTTTTATCATGGTTTCTTATGATTTTTATGTCTATAAAATGATATTTCAATGGAATTTAGTATATATATGGATTGAAATGGATTTATAATTTAACACATCAATATTTTAAAACATAACTGTGTTTGATAGCATATTCAACACACAACACTGAGTTTAAATGAACCACGATATAATATTAAAATATTATTATTTAAACATGAATAATATAACCTAGACCTTAAATTATAGGGTATAAATAGTACGAAGTAATTTATTAAATACATATAAAATTACTAATCAATATAAATTAATTTAAAAATTATTAAAAAATAATTTCTCAACTTTAATAAATATATTTTATTCTATAAAAAATATGTTTCCTTTAAAAATGATTTTTATTACTTTTGGTGAGAAAATATTATAATTAAATTTTGGAACTTTTAGAAATATTATTTTATAAAATAAACATAATTTTTGAAATCTTAAAATCAGTATTAACTTAGGGTGAAATTTTGGGATTTTTCGGAAAATGTTGATTTTTAAATAAATAGTGGAAAATACCAATTTTCTGTAAACTGAAATTTCTTTTTAATAAATTAAGTAATTTAAAAGTATTATTACTATTTTAATTTGATTTAAAAGTAAAAAAATTACTTATTTAAATTTTTTATCCAATTAATTACATTTAAATTATATTTATATTTTATTTTAATATAAATTTATTTTTAGGCTTTAAAACACATTTTTCTGAAAACTATTTTAAAGTGAATAATGTTTATCCATTTTAACTAATTAAAATAACAAATAAATATAAATTATTTAAATTAAATTTTTATAATATATATCTATAAATATTAATTTAAATTCATTTATTTATTACTACTTGTCATATGGTTATTATAACATAATTTTATGCTTGAAAATGCATTTCTGGAAAACTCATTTTTTCAACACATCTATAGATTTAATTTTAAGTTAAATTATTACAATTATGTGAATTTAATTTTATAAAATGGATTCCAAATTATGAATCATAATAATTAATATTATAAAATAAGGTCAACTTAATCTTTTGTTAAAAATAATAGTAAAAATGGTAAAAAAAACTTTTACCATGGTTAGTATTAAAACCAGTTTACTAAGGGGGTTAAACTAAAGAAGTAAATGGAATAACATGTTTAAAAATGTTTATTTTGAATTTTATAGGTATTTATTGGAATTATATATCATCCAATCCTTTATTTATTCATTTTTTAGGCATGTTTCTTGAGAGTGACTTTCTATTATTGAATAGTTTTGGGTTTTTATAAGAATGTAACTTCTCCTCCCATATAAAATGGACCCCCCCCCCCCATATCATTTACACACATAAAAACAATTGGTTCATACAACAATTTCAAAAATAACTTAATTACTTCCCTTTAAATTTCCTAGAGGCCATGGTTTTATCAGATATGCAATCTAGGGAGGTGTTAGGTATAATTCTAAAGAGGTGGTCTGAAGAAGAGGTATCATTCTTAACTGAACATCATTATTTTATTTATTATTATACCTCCTTATAATATTTATAAATAATTATGATATAAAAAATTATCTATCATATAATAATATGTTATTATATTAATTTCATAACCTAAATCCATCTCTACTTCAATCAAATGGGAAATGAAACCATTGTTCATGTGTATGATGAACTACTACCTCAGAAACCAATGAAATTATTTTTCCATAATCACCTCTCAAGGATGTTCATGATGATAGATTTAATGTTTATATATGATATTAATTAAATATTAATAATTCTGTAAATTATCATATTATATACCTTATTACCTTACCATTCATTGAAAAATGATAAAATTTTCCATGTGTACGGTTGAGTATTGCCTAACGAAGTAATGTGATTAATTTTTTTATTACCACATAATATGGATAGTATATGTAATAGTACTTAAATAAATAATATGATAATTATTATATAATTATAATTCTGTAATGATAATATAACACTTACCTTCTTTCTATCATGATCATTGAAAAATGGAAATGATACTCATGCGTGCGTACAACCTACTGTCTCCATGATTGTAATGTAGTTCATTTTTCATACTCATATTTAATGGTTGGTTTAAAATGTATAATTTATGTATAAAAATTAAAAATATTTCATGATTATTATTCTATATATAATGAAATAATTACCCCTTTTACCATGTTCAACACATCAATGTCGTTCTCAAATTATTAACCAAGCGTCCTCAAAACACCCAACATGGACATAACAGAATAAGTAATTAAATATCTCATTAAAATAAATAAATTAAATGCTTAAATTATAAAGGTAATAAAACTGGAAAATGTTTTATGAAAAAAAAATTGATATGAGTCTATTATATATCAGATAAAAGACATAAAAAAAATGGATACGAGGTAAGGGTTTCATCTCTAAACTTTCTTCTTTGAGACGCATTTTATTTTATGAACCTAATTTATTTTAAATGGTTTATATACTAACCCTTTACATATTATATCATGAATCCTTCATTATTAATTATATTTTAATTTAAAATTCATTTACTTAATTCATGGTAAGTTATGATTCAAAATTTACCAAAGAGGTAAGGGTTTACGTTTCAATCTCATTTTAATCAGGATTATTTATGCTTGAATTTTCATTGTATGAAATTATTTGTTTATTTTATAAAAAAACCTTTTAATTTTACTATCCTCTAGTTATTAATGAAATTTTCAAGTAATATTACCATTTTAATCTCTTTTTTACTTAAAATTATTAAGAAATGTTTTTTAATAAAAGATGACTTCATTTCTCTCTTCACTCAAAAATACATTTTCTTTCATATCCATGTTTTCTAATAAATCAAGAATATTTTTTATATTTCACACAATTTTTATTAAAGAAATTTTTACCCATGTTTTAATTTGTACAAAATATTTTTAAAGGAATATTCTTATCATTTTCTAAATGAGGAACTTCTTTAACCTTTTGAAAGTAGTGTGAAAGGAATGTTTTTTTAACTTATACAATATGTATGGAATTATCCGACATAATGAACACTCAAATATTTGAAGATTACTTTATAATTTTCCAATTTAATTTTTAAATTAATTATTTTCTGTAATAATTTATAAATTTTTAGATTTAAAATAAGTGGTTTCAAAGTGAAAAGGGTGTTTTTCTCAACAAGTATTCCATGTAATCTTTTAAAGACATTTTCATCAATAATTACAACTTTTGATGTTATATATTTCTTCTAAATTATGTATATATGTCTCTAAAATATATAACTAGATTATTCTCTATTTCTTTTTGGGGTAATACATGACTTATGTTCATCTCTTAGACGCCTTCATTATGAAATTTCTATTGATTATAATATGATACAAGATTATGCAACCCATTTTCTTTCCGTGGGTAATTATAATGTTATGCCTTATTATTGATTTACTTTTTTTGGCACACATATATCATTAAAATTTTATTACGGGTGTGCTTATAAAGCACTGAGTGATCATGATATTTTTTATATGATAGGTGCTCCCATATAGAACTCCAATGCATTGGGTATTGTTTTTACTCTCATGATACATCATGTATGGGATTATGGAGTAAACCTATCTATTATGGGAATTTTTCCACCATGTGATGTTTTATAGGTAGTTATAATTGACTCATGTTTATTTCATGTTATATGTTTTTTCCACATTTCCTATGATTTCATGGTCTTATGATACCTTGTTCTTTATGTTATGATCCCATGTTATTACTCTTGAGCCTTATCTTTTATGATATCATGTTATACCATTGTCTCACAAGTTATGTTTAGTTGTCATGTTTATTCCCTTAATGGGATTTTTTAGGTCACGTGTTTTTTTATGTATTCCATGGGTTTGTAACACCTTGATATTTTATGAAATATATATTTTTTTTTAATAAATTTATTTCTTTGATAGCTTGCGCTACATGCAACTACAAGTCTAAAAGAACCATGATATACTATTAGAATATTATTATTATCACCTAGACATTGTATTTTCAGTTATGAATAGAAATAACTAAATTATAAAATTAATGGATTATAAATTTTAAAATTAATTCATTAATTATAAATTAATTATAAATTAAAATTAAAATCACTTTAAAATAAAGATTTTTTTTTTGAAAAACAGTATTTATACATGAAATGTATTTTTATCCTAATAAATTAAATTTATAATTATTGGTGAATTATTTTAATAAAATTTATATATAATATATTCAATCAAATATTTTAAATATTCATATAATATTATTCTAGGTATGAGGTAAAAATAAATCTGGATTTATGCACAAAAACTGGATTTTTCTAAAAAGTGGTTTTTGTTGTGTATTGTGCACTTACATTAAAATTAATTTCTACCAATTATACGTATTTAATTTGATAAAATAAATTTCATAATAATAATCAAGAGTTCAAATTTTGAAAATAGATCACTTTTATTTTTTGTCAATATAAATAGTAATCGTGGTAAAATTTATTACCTCAATAAAGGGTAAATCGATATAATATCGGATAAAAATAAGTGATAAGGACATAATTTTTTTATTAATTCTTATTATATGAATATAATTTAACCCATGAAAATAAAATTTATAAAATTTAAAAACAAAGAAAGTTACAAAGTGTCACTCCCTTAGTATTAAATATCTTGTATGTATTCATATAGGGACAAAAACTAGTTATGAATGAATAATGATATTAATTTTGAGAATAATAAAATTATTTTCATGATTTAAATTTATTTATAATTTTAATTAATCATGTAATGACCTCAATGCTTATGAAACATTGATGCAGTATTTCTCTAATAAATAAGAAAATGTAATAAATGATTTTAGTAATATTAAAAGTAATATAATCTGAGTTTTTTAATGAGTTACATGAATTTTTTAGCTTAATATGACATATTAGGGTTATTTTAATGAATTATATTTGAATTATAACTTTTTTTATGTATTTTAATTCAAATTAAATGAATAGTGTCAAAATTGACATTAATGATATTTTATCAAAATAATATTTTATTAAATTACCTAAATGTCATAAAAATATTATTGAAGTAAAAATAGGATAATATATGGTTAAAAATTGCATTAGATATAATTTTATATTCCATTTGGAAACATTTGGATTAAGAATACCTTTATCATAATTTCCTCATTTAAGAAATCTCAAGTGTGTCATCTCACTCCCTTATAAAAGGACACCCCTTTATTTTATTCATGACATTTTGAGTCATATATCTTGACCATACCCTATCGAATTTTCTTCTAAACATCCTTATCAAAGTTTTTGAGATTTTTACCTCCCCAAAATACCAACCCTATATTCCTTAAGAAATGATCTAAAGGAGGTCACCTGAAAGAGAGGTGGTTGTCTTACCCGACCTCTTTCAATTAATTTATTATTATACTTCCTATAAATCTCTGGTATTTATCGAAAAATAATAAATTAATTACTCTAAATAATATTAAATTTTATTATTATTATTAAACTACCATTATCCACCCTCTTTCCATCAAATGGGAAGTGAAAGTATCGCTCATGCATATGTACAGCTTATCATCTCCACATAGTAGTTCAATTCATTTTTGATCACAATCTTTCATGGATGGATACTATGATTTTGATAATATTTTTTTTATATTATATTTATGAAATAAATATTTTTTTAATTATAATATCATATCTACTTTCTTACCTTCAAAACTGATAGAAAACAATAATGTCGCATGTGTGTACATGTGAACTATCACCTCCATGAAGCGATGTGATTTGTTTTTCATTCCTATTTTACTTAGATAGTAAGGATGGTGGATATGATGAATATATATGATTTATATGATATAATAATAATTCTATAAATTTGAATTATTATTTACCTTCATTTTGTTCCATTCGTAAAAAAATGAAAATATCGTTCATGTGTACATACGGTCTACCATCTCTATAAATGGTGTAATTCATTTTCTATTTCTTCCATTATGGATGACTCTAAAAATATTTATATAATTAATATGTGTGATATAATAAGGATTTATTAAATTATTTTATATAATTATAATAAATTTAAATTTATTAAAATGAGTTTAGAATGCTTTCGAAGCAAGTTGAACTCAAGGTAAGGGATTTCCATCTCACTTATACTTTTTTGAGATACATGCCATATTCACCACTTGTTTATTTTATGTTTTTATATAATTAACTTGAATATTTTTTATGATTCTTATCATCAAAATTATGTGGATTTAAATATTCATCTAAGGTTCTCTATTTTATGAGGTTTTTATTTGAAAGATACCAAAGTGGTAAGGGTTTATTTCACAATCTAATCATTACATAGGGTTGTTTATGATTAAGTTTTAGATGATGAAATATTATTATATACCTCTCAAGAAACTTGTTAATTTTCTTATTATTTTTTTACTTCTTTAAAATAATTTTTTTTTCTTTCATTTTCTTCACCTTAAGTGCTCAAGAGACTGAAAATATGTTTTTAAATAAAATCAATTTTATTTATCTCTACGATAAAAATAACTTTTCCTTTTATATCAATATTTTTCTAAAAATGTTTTAAATAATATTTTTACTATTCTCCTATGATTTTTTAAATTCATTTTTACCCATGTTTTACTTTTAAAAAAATTAAAGGAATGTTCTTGTTGTTTTCCGAATGTGGTTCTTTTTATCCTTTTTACAACAGTGTGAAAGGAATATTTTATAACTTATATGGTATAAATAGATTTTCACGCTATTATGAATGATATTTGTTTTTAATCCTCATTTACATTTTTTTAGGGTTCTTTTAAAATAAATGTTCTTCCATCATATTCTAGAAACTTATAGATTTTAAAGAAGTGATTTCAAAATGGAAAATTTATTTTCCTCAAGAAATATTCCAAGTGATCTTTAAAAATCATTTTCCATATAAGATGACATCATTTTATGTTACTTAATAATTACTAGGGTTATGATCCAATTATACCATCCTTATTCTTTCTCTAAATAGTTTTTGTTTATGATAAAAAGATGTTTAATAATCCTGTTCCTTTTTCCACAAGTTATACTACGATGAAATAATGAAATTTTTATAAAACACATTTATTTTCATGAGATCTGATATGAATAATGATTTGTGATATTTTTGAAAACATATATATGATTTTTATTATGTGGCAGGTGGGACTTACATCTCTCTCCAATGAATTGGGTAATTATTAATGTTCTATGAGCTCAAAGTGTACACAGGACATTATCTCAATCCCAAAAGAGGGCACACAGGTGGTTATCCCAATCTCAAAGAAGGTACATAGGTGGTTATCCCAAGCCCAAAGTATATACATGGGTGGTTATCCCAATCCTAACATTTCATGTATGTATTGGTGGGTATCCTTTCCATAATATTTTCTATGCTTATATGTATGCCACAATTCCATTTCTTATTCCAATGTTATACTCTCATAGCTTGTGTTCTTTTATTACTTTATGATTCATTTCATATGAACTACAAATATTTATTCCATGACTCAAGATTGTGATCTATGATATGCAGGGCATGGATTTAAAATGTTAAACTCATGTCTGCATACCCTTATTATCATGTTATTCTTATGAGATCATAGATATCTCCATTTTTTACCCTTACTGAGCATTAGATCTCACCCTTTATTATTTTTTCTTTTTTTTTGTTATAAGGAAAGGTATTTTGTATGATATATCTAATAAGGGTTATAGTTATGAAGAAACTAAGTGGGATAAAATATAGATCACTTATAAACCAGTTGTTTATGTATCAAAGTTTCCAAATGAAATAGACCTATAAAATTCTAGTGTCATCCATTATGTTATTTAAATAATATTTATCAAATAATATGTGATATTTATATATGAAAAGTATAGGTCCCTATTATTGGTATTAGAGAAATTTTTGGTTAACCTTTATAAACTATAATGATAAAACTTTAGTGAGTTCCCTAGGTACAAGTCTAAGTATATGATAAAATTCTAAATTTTTGCTAACAATCATGAATGACCTAGTTTAAACCCAAGGGGACATATATTGAAAATAAGGTGTCACAATTTAGACATCCTGTAAATAATTTTTCATGATTATGTTGTTTCCCTTAGTGATTAATGTTTCTCACATTATGATTTTAGTTTTTAGTGGATGGATAGAACCCAAATTAATTTTTCTAATGTTAAATGTAATGGAAAATGAAATGATTATCCTTCTGAGAAATCAAAAAATATGGGATATGTAATGAAAAATATCATTTCTATGATCACATAACTTTTTCAAGCTATGAATCATGATAAGATTTTAAATAATAAAAGAAGGGAACAATGTTCTGTTGATTCCTCATGAGGCAACATCCACCTTCTTTTAGTGGGTCTGTTGATCTACTAATTTCTATGAAATAGATTAGTACCATTGAAAAATATTTTCCATTTTCTAGTGTTCAGATAATAAAAAATATATTTTGTATGTTTATCGTTTGGAAGGAGAATCAAATCAATAGTGGAATCTTATCAAGAACATGAGGGAATGGGATGATATTGAATCTATGGAGTGGGATGACAATAAGAGCTTATTTATTAATAAGTACTCTCGTAGTATTAATCAAACAAAAATGAAAAATTAATTACTTGATTTAAATAATAAGGATAATCAATATATTGGTACCTTTGAGGAAAATATTATAAGTTTTTTAAGGTATGCTTATGGAATTATCAACCAACCTGAATGTATATTTGATCGATTATTTATTGTCTTAAAACCAATTCTCAAAAGGGAATTATCCATAAGGTAATTTTATAGTTATAAATAAATTATTTAATGTGATATCAAGGTGGAAATGGATATTGGAGTTACCCATCAATCTCATATTTTTTATAAGAAAATAAATATGGAATTAAATAGAAATTATAAAACCATGGAGAGAAGAATATGAGTCTTTTTTTATACTCAAAGTTTTGAATGAAACATAGAGGAAATTGAATTAAAGGTAATAATAAATGTTTTAAGTCTTAAATGGAAGGATATCGAGAAACCGAATTCCAAAGTTATGGGATGAAATTATCTAATGATGCAAATAAATATAAATCTCCACATAATAAACCACCCATAATCTAGTATTTCATATGCCAGGAGTATGGGAATTATGCTAACTATTTCCCAAATATGAAGTTTAATGGTGATGATCATCATCAAAAACCACTTAATATCATAGATAAAGGGAAATATCATGTGATAACTATTTATAATGAAGGTTGTGATGATGATGTGGAGAAAGGTACACTTATCATTCACTCTATAATTTTTAATGTATTATTTGATTTGGGATCTACCCACTCTTTTATTTCTAAGGAATTTTCTAAGGGTATTACAATACCACTTCAACGATTTGATGTTGAATTTTCAGTGAAACCCCCTATTGGTAAAATTGTAACATATCAAATATATGATTCTTCTACTATTGAATTTTGTGGGAATATGCTTCTTGAAAATATTTTTATCCTCCCTATTTTTAAGTTTGATGTTATTTTTAACATGGATTAGATTTCTTTACATAAATCCCACATCAATTACCAATGAAGGGATTTCATGTTTAATATTATAAACCAACTTATAGCCTTTTATTAGTGAGATAATGAATATAAACTTATAATGGAAATTACATCCATTTTATGGGTTTTGATTCCTATTTAAAAGGGGAGTTTATCTCAGATGGTTGGGGAGAAAATGAACATCAAAGATGTGCCTATTTTGTGGGATTTTTTGATGTCTTTCCAGAATATTTTTCTAGACTTAAACCAAATAGTGAAGTTTATTTTTTAATATAACTCAATCCTGGTTATACTCTTATTTAAAATAATTCATATAGAATGGACTTGATTGAGTTTTAGGAATAAAAAAGGGAAATCCAGGAGAATACTAACAGAGGATTCATTCTACAATGTTTATCACATTGGGGTGAACCTATTATTTTTTTAAATAAAAAATATGGATCAATGAGACTCTACCTTGATTATCAGGAACATAATAAGATCATTATCAATAATAAGTATCCTCTTCCCCATATTGATGACTTTTTTAATCAACTATGTGGAGCATAATACTTTTCCAAGATTGACCTTCATTCTGGATATCATCAATTGAGGTTTAATAAAGAGGATATATCCAAGGCATAATTTAAAACAAGTTATGAAAATTATAAATATACAGCAATTTCTTTTGGTCTTTCTAATTCCACTTCTATCTTCATGGATTTAAGGAATATATTCTTTAGATATTATCTTGATCAGTTGTGGTAGTCTTTATATAAGATATTCTTATATATTCAAAGAGTAATTAAGAGCATAAATATCACTCGAGTATTATACTGAATACCCTAAGGAAGGATAATCTATATGAAAAAATTAAAAAAGTGTGAATTTTGGATTTAGAATGTTTAATTTTTTGGGTCATATAGTCTCAAATGATGGTATATATATGGGATCTATCAAAGACAGAAGTTATTAAAAATTGGCCCAAACCAACCATGATTACTGAGATTCATAGTTTCCATGATTTGGTCAGATATTATTGATGGTTTGGGGTTAATTTTTTATGGTTATCCAATCCACTCACTAAGTTAACTCGTAAGGGATCTAAGTTTCTTTAGATGGATGAATGCAAGGAATGATTCAAGGAAGTGAAGATAAGTCTTATCAGTGCACCTATACTTACATTACCCATCTTTGGATAAGGGGTTTTAATCTATGGTGATGCATTGAAGAAGGGATTGGTATTTTTCTCATGAAAAAAGATATTTTTATAGATTATGACTCATCATAATTGAAGGTTCATGAACAAAATTACCCAACTCATGATTTGGAGTTAGGTGCTTAATTTTTACATAAAAGATATGGAAGAATTATATTTATGGAGAAAGGTGTGATATATATATTTATCACAAAAGTTTAAAGTATATATTCACTCAAAAAGAGATAAATATGAACCAGAGAATATGGTTAGAGATGATTAAAGATTATGATTACTCAATACATTACCACCCAGGGAAAGCAAACAAGGTGGCTAATGCTTTGAGTCAAAAGGATCATGCTAGATTATTTATGATTAGGATCACAAAAAGATCCAATATTTTTATATTTTTAAAGGATGGAGGTAGAAATATTAAATAAAGGGGGAAATATTATCTATATCAAATTAATGTTCAACCATATATGTATGTAAGGATTAAATAGGCACAGAAGTAAAATGTAGATCTGAAAAAGAGGGTGAGAAATGTTCTTAAGTTAAAACTTGATTGTGATGAAGTGATAAGGTGTGGGAACCATGTTTGTGTCCCCTCCATACCAGTTTTGAAGAAGAAGCTATTGGATTAAGATTGTTGTCATTCATTCTCTATTCATCCTATAAGTACAAATATGTATATAGATTTGAAAAAACAATTGGTGGGACGGTATGAAGAGATATATTGTAGAGATTTTATCTCAGTGATTGGAATGTCACCAAGTTAATACTGAGAGAAAAAACTCTAATGGGATGTTATAATCATTACCAATATCAGAGTGGAAATGGGAAAGCATCACCATGGATATTTTCATTGGACCCCACAAAATGACTAAAGGGAATAATTCCATATGGGTTGTAGTCGATTTCCTTACAAAGATAGTACAATTAATTTTTATTAGAGAATATTTATCTCTAAAACAACCTTCCATAATATATATTAAGAAATTTTTAAGTTTTCATGGTGTACCATATTCCAATTTATCTAATCAAGATCTAAGGTTTACCTCAAAGTTCTGGTGAAGTCTTAAATATGATCTGGATACATAATTAAGTTTTAGTATGGAATATCATCCTTAGACATATGGTAAATCTGAGAGAACTATTCAAAAATCTAGAATACATTTTGATAGATTTACCTATATAAATTAAAGGTATTTGATATCAACACCTTCCTTTGGTGGAATTATCATACAATAATAACTTTTAATCCAGCATTCATATATCTCCTTTTGAATCCCTCTATGGTTAAAATTTAATAACTCCAATGCTCTATAATATATTTTTAGAAATAAATTTATTGGGACTCTACCTAGTATAGGAAATGGTAGAGAATGTTATATTCATTCAACATCATATAAATGAAGATAAAAGTAATAAAAATAGTTATTCTAACAATTGTAGAAAATATTTTGAGTTTAAAGTTGGTGAAAAGGTGTTCCTATGAATATATTCCTAGAAAAGGGTAATGATATTTGGAAAAAATGGTAAGTTGATCCCTATGTATATCAATCCCTTACAAATTCATGATCATGTCGGGGTGGTATCTTATCAATTAGCACTTCCACTAGATCTCTCTCAAGTTCATGATGTGTTTCATGTATCTCTCCTGAGAAAGTAGATATATAATCCTCCACATGTACTAAACTCCAAGTTCATACCACTAGATCATGATATCTCTTATGAGGAATAATTGGTGGAGATTTTAGATTATAGAGAGAGATTTATAGAAAACAAGACCACTCACCTGGTCAAAGTTTTGTGATGAAACCATCAATTTGAGAAAGCTACATGGGAAACCGAGGATATAACTAAATAGAGATATCCTCATAATTTATATCTAATTGAAAATTTTATTAGGAAAAAACCATTTTAAGTGGGGTATAATGTAACACCACTAGATTTAATGAAATTTTGTTTTGAATAAATTTATTTCTTTGATAACTTTTGTTACACACAATAGCAAGTCTAAATGAACCGTGATATACTCTTGGAATATTATTATTATCACATAATTCTTAGATTAGTGGGAATGAATAAGAATAAATATATTATGACAATTTATGGATTAAACATTTATAAAAATTATTCATTGGTTATCAATTAATTATAAATGAAAATAAAAATCATTTGAAAATATATGAGATGTTTTTCTAAAAAAAACTTTTTTTACACACATAATGTATTTTTATCCTGATAAATTAAATTTTTCAATATTGGTGAATTATTTTAATGAATTTTATATATAATTTTTTCAATCAAATTTTTTAGTCATTCATCAAATATTTTTCTAGTCATGTGATAAAAATAAATCTGGTTTCATGTTTAAAAACTGTATTTTTCTAAAAAGTAGTTTTTGTCACGTTTTGCGCACTTACATTAAAATTAATTTCTTAAACTTATATGTATTGAATATGATAAAATTAATTATATATATATAATCAAGAAGTTCAAATTTGGTAAATAGGACTCTTTTATTTTTGTTCAATGTGGATAGTAACTGTGGTAAAATTTATTACCTAGGTAAAGGGTAGATCGTGTTAATCTAGGATAAAACTAAGTGATAAGGCCATAATTTTTCATATTAATTCTTATTACATGAATTTAATTAAATAATTATCAACTTATAATATAAATTTATTTTTTTAATGGACATTTTCAACAAAATTTTCATTTATAATATTTAAAATAAAGAAAGTTATGAAGTGTCGCTCTCTTAGTTTTAAAAACATTTATGTACTCACATAGGGACAAAAAATAGTTCTGAATGAATATTTATCGTAATTTTTAGCTTAATTAAATTATTTTCATGATATAAATTTATTTATAATTTTTATTAATTATATAATTTCCTTAAATTCCAATGCAACATTGATACAATATTTCTTTACTTAATAAAAACTATTATAAATGATATTAAAAATATTAAAAGTAATATAATTTGAGCGAATTAATAACATTATATAATTTTTAAGATAAATATGACATATTAGTTTTATTTTAAAAAAATATATATTAGAATTAAAACTAATTCATTATGTCTTTTAAGTTAAATTAAATAAGTCGTTTCAAAATTAACATTAATGATATTTTATTAAATTACATAAATATCATAATAATATTAAAAGAGGTAAAATAGGATAATATATAGTATAAAATTTCATTCTATTTACATTTATATTCCATTTTGAACAATTTTTATTGAAAATGACTTTACTGTAATTTAATCTTTTAAGAAATTCTAAGTTTTTCCTCTCCCATCCTTATAAAAGGACACCCCTTCATTCAATTTTTCACACAACTTTGAGCCCTCTAGATTGAGTGTACCCCAAAAAAATTATTATAAAAATAATTATAAAAAAATTTAGATGATTATCTCCCCAAAAGACCAACCCAAAGTTCTTTAAGAAATGATCTAAAGGAGGTCTCCCAGAATAGTGGTAGTTGTCTTACCCAACCCCTTTCAATTTATTTCTTTATATACTTCCTATAAATATCAAGTAATTATCATAAAATAATAAATTTAGTATAATAAATATTATTAAATGTTATTATAATTATGAAACTATCATTATCCACCCTATTTACATTAAATATGAAGTGAAAGTATCACTCATGTGTACATACGACTTACCGTCTCCACATAGCGGTATAATTCATTTTCCATCACCAACATTCATGGATGCTTATTATGATGGTTTTAAAGTTTATATATGATATTTATGATATAATTATTCTTATATAATGATAATATCATATCTAACTTCTTACCTTCCAAACTGATGGAAAACAATAACATCGCTCATGCGTACGTGTGGACTACCACATCCATGAAGCGATGTGATTCATTTTTCATTTATATTTTACTTGGATGGTAAGGAAGATAGATATGATGAATATATATGATTTATATGATATAATACTGATTATTTAAAGTTTAATTATAATTTATCTTTCCTTCATTCCATCCATAAAAAAATGAAAACAGTGTCCAAGCGTACGTACAGTCTACCATCTCCATGAATGGTGTAATTTATTTTTTATCTCAATCAATATTGATAATTGTAAATATATGTATATAATGAATATGAATAATATAATAATAATTTATGTAATTATTTTATATAATTATGATAAATTTAAATTTATTATATAGGAAGTTATAATTCTTTCAAAGCAATTGTAACTCAAGGTAAGGGATTTTCATCTCACTTTTAATTTTATGAGATATATTCCATATTCACTACTTTATTCTTTTATGTGGTGTATATACTTACCTTGAATATATTATATGATTATTATTATAAAAATTATTGGTATTTAAATATACATACAAGGTTCTATATTTCATAAGGTTTTGATTTGAAATATACCAAAGTGGAAAGGGTTTATTTCGCAATCTCATCATTATTTGGGATTATTTATGATTATGTTTCTAATGATAAAATATTATGATATAACTCTCAAGAAACTTATTAATTTTATTATAATCTAGTTATTTATTTAAAATACATGTTTTTATTTTATTTTCATCACTTTAAGTTCTCAAGAGACTGAAAATATGTTTTTAAGGAAAATTAATTTTATTTATCTCTATGTTTGAAAAACCTTTTTCTTACATAGCCATGTCTTTCTAAAAATGTTTTAAATAATATTTTTACTATTATCATACAACATTTTAAATTTTTTTACCCATGTTTAAATTTTTACAAAATTTTTTGAATGGAATCTTATTTTTTTTTTTTTTGAATGAGGCACTTTTTATCCTTTTTACAATAGTGTGAAAGGAATGTTTTTTTAACTTATATAGAATGAATGTATTTTCTTTCCATCATGACTTATCTTTGTGTTGAATCATCCTTTCCAAGTTTTTAAGGTTATTTTCAAAAAAATACATATTATTTTAGAAATTTTTAGATTTTAAAGTATTGATTTCAAAATAAAAATTTTATTTTCCTCAAGAAATTCTCTAAGTAATATTTTAAAATAATTTTCTATCCAAGATGACATTCTGTGATGTTACTTAAGTCTTACTAGGGTAATGATCCAATGATACCATCCTTATTATTTATCTGTATGGTTTTTGTTTATGATGACAAGATGTTTTAGAAACCCATTCCTTTTTCCATAGTAAATACTAGGATAAAATGTTGAAATTTTTATGAAACTCATTTCTTTTCATGGGTTCTAATATGAAGAATTTTTATGATATTATAGTATAAATATATATCATTTTCATTATGTGATAGGTGGGACCTATATCTATCTTTATTGCATTGGATAATGATTATTGTTCTATGAGATTAAAGGGTATATGGGAGGTTATCCTAATCTCGAAAGAGGGTACATAGGAGGTTATCCTAAGCCTAAAGTAGGAAAACGGGCGGTTAGACCAATCCTAACATGTTATGAATTTCTTGGTGGGTAACCTTGACATAAGATTTTATATGCTTATGTTTATGAAAAATTTCAATGTATTTTTCCAATGTTATGATCTCACAACTCATGTTCTTTGTTTCCTTTATGATTCATGTCTTATAAACTACAAAACTTTATGACATGACTCAATATTATGATATATGACATGAAGGGCATGGATTTTAATCATTAAAATCATTTTATTATAACCTTATGATCATTTTATGTTTATGTAATCGTAGATTTATCCCTATTTTACCCTTACTGATAATTAGAGGTCACCCTTTCTTATGTTTTCGTTTCCTAGGTTATGAAGAAAGGTTTTTTGTATGATATGTCTGAGAAGGGTTATAGTTATGATGAAACTAAGTGGGAGACGATGTAGTTCACTTATGAACCAGTTTTTTATGTATCCATGTTTCTAAAGGCGCTAAACCTATATGATTCTGGTATGGATCATCATGTTATGTAAAAAATATTCATCTAATAATATGTGATATTTATATATTAAGAATATTGGTCACTTCAAGGTTATCCCATGAAGTTTTAGGATATTGAGGGATTTAGGTGATCATTATGGATAATTGTAATGTCCTAGACCTCTCTGGTCCATTCCTTTGCGAAAATATGGTGTTTGAGGTGTTATGGAAGGTCAAGGTGACTTATCCCCAACACTTTTCCAAATTTCCATTTTGGTGAACAGTTCCAATGGTAGATAGTTGTGAACAGTGCATCGGTAACCATCTATGAATAGTAGCATCGGTGACCCTCGATGAACAGTTCCAACGGTAGATAGTTGTGAACAATGCATCGGTAACCTTCTATGAACAGTGCCAACGGTGAGGTCCAACGGTAACCTCTCTTTCCTTTTCCAAATTTCCAATTATATGAATAGTTCTATTGGAGAACAGTTCTATCGGTAACCTCTAACGGTAACCTCTATTTCCTTTTCCAAATTTCCAGTTATATGAACAGTTCTATTGGTGAATAGTTCTATCAGTAACCTCTAACGGTAACCTCTATTTCCTTTTCCAAATTTTCAGATCTATGAATAGTTCCATCGGTGAACAGTTCAATCGGTAACCTCTATTGGTAACCTCTCTTTCCTTTACCAAATTTCTAATTCTATGAATAGTTCTATTGGTGAATAGTTCTATCGATAACCTCTTTTTCCTTTGCCAAATTTTGAGTTCTGTGAACAGTGTTTCCAGAACGGCAGGTGTGCAGTGTTTCCATAATAGTAGGTGTACAGTGTTTCCATAATGGTAGGTGTACAGTGTTCTATTGGTGAGGTTCTAATGGTGAGTTTCATGAACAATGCTCTATCGGTGAGGTTCTAACGGTGAGGTTCATGAACAGTGTTCTATCGGTGAGGTTCATCAATAGTGTTCTATTGGTGAGGTTCTAACGATGAGGTTTGTGAATAGTTGAGTCTAATACTAGGTTATGCACATAGTGTGGTTTTGATATATAGTATATTCTATACTTTTTGTTGTTATATACGCTACACCACCCTTTTAGTAAGGGAAACTGACACCCCATGGATTCTGAGCCCTAGGGGTGTTTTTCCCAACATTCTGGTGGGAAGATGAATGGCTGACTACCCCCATTGGCCCCGCTCTCTTATCTTGGTATTTACTTGTGCTGGTAGGAATAGTGGTTAGTTTTCCCCATATATGTGTGTAGTGGGTTGTAATGGCTTGTGTTTATTCACACATATATATTCTGGATATATTTTCCTATGGACTACTATAGGTGTAACGTGTATAGGATGTGATGGCTTGAGGATCCTTACTCAGTGTATGGGCTATAATGGCTTGAGGTATAATACCCAATGTATGATACATGTTATGCGAGCTATGGTGGCTCCCAGAAACTACCTGGTTACTTTTCTTACATGGGCGTGGTGGTTTTGTTGCATGAGGTGCATGTTGTGGTGCTTCGCCCAGGTGTCTACGGGAAAGCCTTTTTGGAGAGAGATGCTTAGGACGTGCGACATTGGGGAAAATTAACAAAACAGTGGGAAGTAGTAGCAGGGTACCCTTGATATTATTTATTATATTATATACTCTAGTATGATTTAATTGGTTAGAGTAGCCATGGTCAGGCTGGGAACTTAGTATACTTCTTTAGATGATGAATTAGTTTCACTTGTTGTTGTAGTAACCCCATTTTCTAGTATGTAACCCTTACTTGATGCTTTCATTGGTTTTAAAAGTTAAGGGTGACGTATGGGAGATTCGGGAGATCCTGGACCGAAGTTTGAAGCAAAGGGGAAGGTGCACAGGCGGCGCACGGTTTGTCTAAACCGTGCGGCCAAACCGTGCGTGGATGACTGAGGAGGCAGTGGATTCTGCATGGTCAGTGCATGGTTAAGGGAAACTATGCGATGAGGCTGTGAGAGAAGGGTGGCTGAGGCAGTAGCTAACGCACGGTTAGCGCATGGTTTGTCAGACTGTGCGGACTAACCGTGGAGTCACTTAAATTACATCCTTAAATTGTGGATCTAACTCGTTTTTCCTCTAATTGCCTCATTAAAGCTCTTAAGCGGCCCTAACTTGGGATTCTGGTTCTCCTAAGGTCAAAGAGGGTTCTCCCATCGTTTCGGAGGCGATCCTAAGGCTTCTCTTGGCGAATCGAAGCCGGATTCTTGAGGTATGTGCTCGTTCTCCTTCGTTCTTGAATGGTTTTTTAGATCTACTTAGATCTACTTCTCCCTTTCTCTCAGTTTCTTAGATTTATTCCCGTTAGGGGTGGACCTAAGTATGTGGATGCTAAATATGCTGAGATTTGGTCTTGGTTGTGTTAGGAGAAGAGATCTAAGGTGGGTTTTTGGAGATTTGACCCGGTTTTCTTGAGCATTCTTCATCCGTTGCTTGGTTTGGCCTTTTTGTTGAGGTAGGTGGCTTCACTCTAGACTCCTCTTGTTATAATTGGTTGTCTTAGTTTAAAATAGGTTATTCTAATGTAATTGATTGTGAAAATCATGGAATAAATCTTATTTAGTGATGATTTATGGTTTTGATGAAATTGTGGAATCTTGGTGAATTGTGTGCAAAGTGACTTGGATATTTGAATTTAAAATGTTGATTTTAAATTATGAAATTGCTGAAATTGTAAATGGTTTGATGAGAAATGGGTTTTCAATAAAAAGGGTGTTTTATTGAAATGGTTTTGATGGATTTGGTTTTCAATAAAAAGGAAGCTTTATTGAAATGGTTTGAATTGTTTGAACACACTTGGTTTGGATGGAATGTGGTTTTCAATAAAAGGTGTTTTATTGAAAGGATGGATTGGAATGGTTGTTGGGAATGTGTGGTGTGTGTTCATATTTCATGTATGGGGCTTGGTTGAAATAGGACCTTGTGCTCGGTGCCAAACGTTTAATGGCACGTGGTAACTATATGTACGAGCCTTGGTTGAAATATGACCTTGAGCTCGGTGCCAAAGGTGTAATGGCACATGGAAAGTAATTACCTTGTGATGACTTGGTAGATCGACAAGAAACCTCTCATGAGTATGAAACTATCATAACAATTCATGCATGGTTGATTTCACGGGTTTGTGAAATGGTTGGGAATTCCAAAACGGGATGTTTGTGAAATGGTTTGAAATTTGTTTGGTTATTTTTCTGGAAAAATAATGTGTTGGAAAATCTAGTTTAAATTGCACTTTGATGCTTTGAGCATGGATGGTTTTGGAAAACTTGTTTATATTTAGTTATAAACTACTTTGGTGAAAATGTTTTATATAAACTGTTTTTATATAAATGTGGCTAACTCTTCTATCCTAGTGGCGTGAGTAGGGAAGTCATTGGGGAAAACCTACTGAGTTTTATACTCACCCCTGCTTTGGAACTTTGGTGCTTTTGCAGATGTTGTATTCTAAGACACAGGTAAAGGTAAAGTATCTCATTACTAATGGCTTGTGGTGATGTTTGGGAGATGTTGTGGAGCTTGGAGCTTGTGGACCATGGAGTTGTGGTGTCTTTTGAGAATCTCGTGTTGTTCTTCTGTTGTGTACCTTGATGTTTGGTTTGGTCTTCTTCTGTTGTGTAATCTGGTGTGGTTTAATATAAATGAAGTTGTTGGTTGGTCTTTCATTGTTCATATATCATATAGTGAATGGTTAATGGATGGGTTTATTTATTAAAGGGTAAATCGTCCCCCCACTTATACTTGAGACCCTTCGGCATTTATTGCCAGCCTTTGGAATCTTGGGGGTATCGCTTAAGGCCAAGTAATAACTTGTTGTATTCTCAAGCCAATGAGGATAAGCGGGTCATTACAAATGGCATTAGCTTGTTCGGTCCTTTCCTAACAAGTGGTAATCGATGTTCTTAGTCTTATAGTTTAAATTCCTTCTTGTGTATTCCTTGGGTGGTCATCTTAGATAGGAGTAGGATTGTCGGAACTTGAAATGTATATCATAAAAGGGCGTAGCTAACCCGTTTATGCTGAACTTCAAGTTACCAGAGTGTTGGGTACATAAGTGTTTTGGATACACTTCTAGAATGTTGGAAATCTCATTTTCAAGGGTTTAGCCAATGAGAGGATAATGACATGCATTGTAGAAGAATGAATTCTCACTAGGATTTCATATCTCATTGTGAGTAATGAGTAATAATTTTGTGAAAGGTGACAATTTTTGAAAAAATGTGGAAATTGTTTTCAATCGAAAGACTTTGAAAATAGGGTATTTGGTGTATTTTGAAAATGGATTGATTTTAAAAAAAATATGTTTAATGTTTTCAAAAATGGTTGAACATGGAAAAAGGTTGTTTGAGAACAATATTGTGATAGTTGATGTGATAGAATTTGAAATGCTAATCCAACAGTTTCTAGAGAGTGAGATTGGCGGAGTTTGTTGTTGGTTTAAAAAATGGAACCTGGTAGGCGTCATCGAAACCAACCCGAAGAAGCTGTGGAGAATGTGGTTGCACCTAAAGCACGTGTGAACCAAGAGCTGGTTCAGAGTATTTTCTAAGCCTTTCAAGCTCTAGATACGGGGAACTAGAGGAATGAGCCATGACATGTGGATCATAACATCCAGTTCATGAAGAAGAATCCACCGAACTTTAGGGGTGATGCTGAATCCAAGAAGGCGTAGGTGTGGCTAAGAAGGATGAATCGTATATTCGATTTCATCGGCACACCAGTGGATCTGAAAGTAAAGATGGCGACATATATGCTCGAGGATCTTGCATGTCAGTGGTGGGATTTAGCGGTGCATGCTAAATTGGATGAAGGCCTTACATGGGAGGATTTTGAATAATTGTTTAACAAACAATTCTATCCTCACACGTTCAAGATCCAGAAAATGACGGACTTCTTCATCTTGAAACAGGAGATCCTCTCTGTCATAGAGTATGTAGCTAAGTTCATGAATTTAGTCTATTTTTCACTAGAGGTTACAGAAAGTGCTTCTTTGAAGGAACGCATCTTCGAATTGAGGCTAAGGCATGAGATTCGATCGAAGATTGTGGTGCTCTATATTAATGATTATACAGAGATGGTGAATAGAGCAACGGTTGCTGAACGTGATATCTCGGGATCGATAGGAGGAGGTATGATGATACCCACGGGAACGGGTGGGAACTCCAATGTTGGGAACAAGCGGAAGAGGGACACCTACTTCCAAGGTGGAAGTGCGAATCAGAACCAGACGGTGGGATCAGTCAACCTTCCTCCACAAACCCAGAGCAAAGCAGGTTGCTTTCAATGTGGTTCGACTGATCACATGAAATGAGAATGTACAGAACCACCGAGATCATGCCACAATTGCAACAAGATTGGGCATCTTTAGTGATATAGTCGCAATGCTCCACGATTGGGTGTTCAAGACACTTCTCAGGCGTCGCAAACATCATATGCTTCGATAGGGCGAGGACAAAAAAATTAGTCTCGCCAGTAGAACAGAGCTAGTTATGGTGATTCTAGGAAAACCATGACTCCTCAGGAAGGGAAATCTCAATAAGGAAATAAGAAGCAAATTGCAGCAACAAAGAAATTGTATGGAGCCGAACAGATGATGGTTGATGATCAGGCTGGACCATCTACAGTGAGAGGTACGATTCTTTTGAATTCTACCCTCATGCAAGTGTTGTTTGATATTGGTGCATCACATTCCTTTCTTTCTTCTCATATTGCTGATTTTCTAAACTTAAAATTGGAAATGATGCCTTCTGTCTTGAAACTGCAAACTCATCTTGGTGAAAGAGAATGTCAATCCTTCGTGTGTAGAGAATGTGCTATAACTGTTGATGGAGCTGAGCTGAAATGGGACTTCTCTATGTTGGATATGGATTTCTATGATATAGTCCTGGGTATGGATTGGTTGACAACTTTTAAGGCTCACATCAACTGTTATGGGAGAACAGTTAGTTTCATGACTGAGAAAGGATTTGACCATCTCTTTAGAGGAGAGACGATATTAAAGAAAGGCGCAAAGAGATTTTTGGCACCAATGGTGGGAATGATCTCTTACCAATTGGCAGAGTTCACTTTGGAATCATTGGAAGAGAGTGAGGAAAATATTTTTCCAGCTGTGGTGGATCAATTTCCTGATGGTTTTCCTGAAAACTTCTCAGGATTACCACTTGTAAGAGAAGTGGATTTTACGATTGATCTCCTTCTGGGGACCAGTCCTATATCACTTCTATCTTATAGGATGGCACCAATGGAGTTAAATGAATTGAAAGTGAAGTTAGAGGAGCTGGAAAGCAAGGGTTTCATTCGGCCAAGCGTGTCTCTATGGGAAGCACCAGTTTTGTTTGTAAAGAAAGCAGAGGGAACTCTTTGGCTGTTTGTTGATTATCATAATCTTAACCAAGTTACGATAAAGAATAGATATCCACTTCCACACATTGATGATTTTTTAGATCAATTAAGGGGAACTCAGTGGTTCTCCAAGATTTACTTGCGATCCGGATTTCACCAATTGCGAGTTCAGAAGGAGGATATTCCAAAGACAGATTTTAGAAGTAGATATGGCCACTACGAATATGTAGTCATGCCTTTCGGTCTAATGAATTCACCAGAGGTCTTCATGGTTTTGATGAATCGGATATTTCAGCAATATCTGGATTCTTTTGTTGTGGTGTTTTTGGATGATATATTGGTGTATTCTAGAACAAGGGCTGAGCATGAGCAACACTTAGCGATAGTGTTGGAAATATTGCGATACCATCAGTTGTATGCCAAATTATCAAAGTGTGATTTTTGAATACAAGAGGTACGTTTTCTGGGCCATGTTGTTTCTGAGAAAGGTGTTTCAGTGGATCCAGAAAAGATAGAAGCTTTTCTTTCTTAGAAACTGCCGAATAATGTCTTTGAAATACAATGTTTTCTTGGTATAGATGGTTATTACCGATGATTTTTCCATGACTTCTCACGACTAGCTTCGCCTATGACAGCATTGACAAAGAATAATAGTGCATTTCAATGGACTAAAGAATGTTAGAGATCTTTTCAATAGTTAAAATTTTTCCTTACATCAGCACATATCTTATTCTTTCCAGAATCAAGGCAAGGATACGTGGTGTATTGTGATGCTTTGGGAATAGGGTTGGGTTGTGTTCTCATGCAAGGAGACCATGTGGTTGCTTATGGCTCAAGGCAGTTGAGAGTGCATGAGAAAAATTACCCAACACATCATTTGGAATTAGTTGTAGTTGTCCATGCTTTGAAAACATGGAGACACTATCTCTTTGGTGAGAAATTTACTATGTTTACGGATCACAAAAGATTGAAACACATTTTCTCACAGCAAGATTTGAATCTGAGGCAGAGGAGATGGATGGAGTATCTTTAAATTTTCGACTTTGACTTAATTTATACACCGGGTAAGGGCAATTCGGTGGCTGATTCATTAAGCAGAAAGTTGCATGCTCAGTTGGAGAAAGAAGCTTTAGATGAATGGCAGTTGATGTCGGTCTTATCCGACATGCATGTGGAATGTAAAGACCGAGGTGATGTTGTTGTTTTCTTTTCATCTACACTTGTTCCTAATTTGGTGGAGATAGTAAAGGAGGCACAGGCATCTGATGTAGACTGTGTCGCAATGAGTTCCAAACTCAATGGTGAGGAGACCATTGAGGGATGGAAGCTGGATGGGAGTTCAGTTTTGTGTTTCAGAGATTGGATGGTTGTACCTATAGTTTCTCAGGAACAACTCCTTAATGCTTACCACTATTCAACATGGGTTGTACATTCGGGTACACAGAATATGTATAAGGCACTAAAGGCGCAGTTTTGGTGGAGCGACATGAAAAGGACGGTGGTCGAGTTTGTCTCGCGATGCTTAACTTGTCAGCAGGTTAAAGCAAAGAATCAAAGACCAGCTGGTATGTTACAGTCTTTACCTATCCCATTGTGGAAATGGGAGCAGATAGCAATGGATTTTGTTACAGGTCTTCCAAGAATGGTCCAGAAACACGATGCCATTTGGGTGATAGTGGATTGTCTAACCAAGTCGGCCCATTTCATCCCAATTTGTGAAACTCATATGGTGGAAGATCTTTCAAAAATCTATATTTGAGAAGTATTAAAGAGGCATGGTGTACCAGTGTCTATAGTCTCAGACAGAGATTATAGGTTTACATCTCGTTTCTTGAAATCATTACAGCAAGCCCTGGGGACTCAGTTGACGATGAGTACGGCATATCATCCTCAGACAGATGGGCAATCTTATCGGACGATACAAACATTGGAAGACATTTGCAGGCTTGTGTAATGGACTTTGGTGGCTCATGGGAGGAGCATATACCCTTAGTGGAGTTATCATACAATAACATCTATCAAGCCTCGATACGCATGGCTCCGTTTGAAGCATTGTATGGGCGTCCTTGTCGTTCTCCACTATGCTGGGTGGAAAGTGGTCAAACTTCACTAGTCGGGCCGAGCCTGGTCCAAGAAACAACGGAGAAGGTTCAGTTGATTATAAAGAGGATGGAGACAGCTCAAAGTCGTCATAAATCTTATGCAGATGACTGTCGCATATTGTTGGTGTTCTTTGTGGGTGATCATGTCTTCTTGAGGATCTCTCCAAGACTTGGACATCGTCATTTTGGGAAGCAGGGAAAATTATCTCCTTGATATGTAGTACATTTTGAGATACTGGAATGGGTTGGAGAGGTGGGTTATCGGTTGGCATTACCACCATAGTTCACTTCAGTGCATAATGTGTTCCATGTATCTCAGTTAAAGAAGTATCAACCCGGTCCTGACCATGTGATCATATGGGATCACATTGACCTAGAGTTGGATGCTTCATTGGTACATATCCCGGTGCGGATTGTGGATAGGTAGGATAAAGTCTTGCATGGGAAAAGCATCAGTCTAGTGCGGGTTTTGTGGCAACATGGTCAGATTCAGGAAGAGACTTGGGAACACGAGAAAGAAATGAGAGAGTAGTGGCCAGAACTCTTTCAGACAAGCATTGGTATTCTACTTTCCAGGGATGGAAAGGCCAATGGTGGGGAGAATTTAGTACTCCCAGTTTCTGGTATGTAACCCTTACTTGATGCTTTTCTTAGTTTTAAAAGTTAAGGGCGATGTATGGGAGAGTTGGGAGATCTTGTACTGATGTTTGAAGCAAAGGGGAAGGTGCACGGGCGGCGCACGGTTTTTCTAAACCGTGCGGCCAAACCGTGCATGGATGACTGAGGAGGCAGTGGCTTCCGCACAGTCGGCACACGGTTAAGGGAAACCGTGCGATGAGGTCGTGCGATAAGGCTGGCTGAGGCAGTAGCTAACGCACGGTTAGCACACGTTTTTTCAGACCGTGCGGACTAATCGTGCGGTCACTTAAATTAGATCCTTAAATTGTGGATCTAACTCGTTTTGCCTCTAATTGCCTCATTAAATCTCTTAAGAGGCCCTAACTCATGATTTTGGTACTCTTAAGGTCAAAGAGGGTTCTCCCATCGTTTCGGAGGCAATCTGAAGGCTTATCTTGGCGAATCGAAGCTGGATTCTTGAGGTATGTGATCGTTCTCCTTCGTTCTTGAATGGTTTCTTAGATCTACTTAGATCTACTTCTCCCTTTCTCTCGGTTTCTTAGATCTATGCCCGCTAGGGGTAGACCTAAGTATGTGGATGCCAAATATGTTGAGATTTTTTCTTGGTTGTGTTAGGAGAAGAGATCTAAGGTGGGTTTTTGGAGATTTGACCCGGTGTTCTTGAGCGTTCTTCGTCCGTTGCTTGGTTTCGCCTTTTTGTTGAGGTAGGTGGCTTTACTCTCAACTCCTCTTGTTATAATTGTTTGGCTTAGTTTCAAATTGGTTATTTTAATGGAATTGATTATGAAAATCATGTAATAAATCTTCTTTAGTGAGGATTTATGGTTTTGATGAAATTGTGGAATCTTGGTGAATTGTGTGCAAAGTGACTTAGCTATTTGAATTTAAAATGTTGATTTTAAATTATGAAATTTCTGAAATTGTAAATGGTTTGATGATAAATGGGTTTTCAATAAAAAGTGTGTTTTATTGAAATGGTTTTGATGGATTTTGTTTTAAATAAAAAGGCATCTTTATTGAAATGGTTTGAATTTTTTGAACACACTTGGTTTGGATGGAAAATTGTTTTCAATAAAAGGTGTTTTATTGAAAGGATGGTTTGGCATGGTTGTTAGGAATGTGTGGTGTGTGTTCATATTGCATGTACGAGGCTTGGTTGAAATAGGACCTTGGGCTCGGTGCCAAACGTTTAATGGAACGTGGTAACTATATGTACGAGGCTTGGTTGAAATATGACCTTGTGCTCAGTGCCAAAGGTGTAATGGAACATGGGAAGTAATTACCTTGTGAGGAATTGGTAGATCGATGATAAATCGCTCATGATTATGGAACTGTCATAATGATGCATGCATTGTTGATTTCACGGGTTTGTGAAATTGTTGGGAATGCCAAAACGGGATGTTTGTGAAATGGTTTGGAAATTTGTTTGGTTATTTTTCTAGAAAAATAACGTGTTGGAAAAGCTGGTATAAATTTCACTTTGATGCTTTGAGCATGGATGGTTTTGGAAAACTTGTTTATATTTAGTTATAAACTGCTTTGGTGAAAATGTTTTATATAAACTATTTTTATATAAATGTGGCTAACTCTTCTATCCTAGTGCTGTGAGTAGGGAAGTCATTAGGGAAATCCTACTGAGTTTTATACTCACCCCTGATTTGGAACTTTGGTGATTTTGCAGATGTTGTATTCTGAGACACAGGTAAAGGTAAATCATCTCATTACTAATGGCTCGTGGTGATGTTTGTGAGATGTTGTGGAGCTTGGAGCTTGTGGACCACAGAGTTTTGGTGTCTTTTGAGAATCTCGTGTTGTTCTTCTGCTGTGTACCTTGATGTTTGGTTTGGTCTTCCGTTGTTGTGTACTCTGATGTGGTTTAATATAAATGAAGTTATTGGTTGGTATTTCATTTTTCATGCATCATATAGTGAATTTTTAATGGATGGGTTTATTTCTTAAAGGGTAAATCATCCCTCCACTTATACTTGAGACCCTTCGGCATTTATTTCCAGTCTTTGGCATCTTGGGGATGTCACTTAAGGCCAAGTAATGACTTGTTTTATTCTCAAGACAATGAGGATAAGCGGATCATTACAGTTGTTCACTGTGCTTTAGTATGCTCTCTTTACTTTTGCACGAGAGGCTTCGGGTAGGATCCTACTGAGTATACTGTTATACTCACCCTATGTATATATAAACTATTTTTCAAGTCACTTGGAGCATGTTGGAGATCAAGCTGGTTTCTACTAGCTTGGGGTTGCCGGAGCTGTTCGGGCTTGTGGTTCCTGCTATTTTATATTCTTTTGGGTACTTGCAGTTTTTCCCCTTTCAGTATTAGTAGTTTTTCATGACATTTCATTTGTGTACTTGGGATTTCTTTTATCTTACTGGTTGAGTTAGAGTTTGTTGGTGTATATCTTATCTCTCTCTTCTGCATGTGTTCTCTAAGAGGGTAATTCCTTCCATTTGTGTGTTCACTATACCCTTGGTGCAAGTCGCCAACCCGGGGCCTACTAGAGGCGGGACTCGGGGGTCATCATCTCCCTTCTCTCATAGTCGGCCCAGGAGGGGTACACTTTGTGGGGAGGGGGTCATGACAGAGTGGTGTTAGAGGTTTGGTTGAGGGATAGAATGGAGTTTGGAGTTAGGCACAGGTGAGGTTTCATGGGTTGGTAGGGAAATGGTGTCATTTATGTTTAGGAAGTGATGAAAACACTGGAGACCGGCTGATACATAGGCATTTAGGGACCCCTATGATCTGATGTACGGACCTTTAAGTTTATAATGGTGACTAAACAAGGTGATACTAGTTGCAGGGTAGAGACCCAGGAGAGGATCATGCATCATTCTTCTTTGTGCCTATGTTTGAATGGGTGGAACTTGGGATAGGTTAACCTAAAATCAATGAAATAAAACAATTAATTAATTAATGTTGATTCTTCCATATTCTAGTTTTTGCAGCTCTAATGGTTTGTTATTTTACATGTATAGCCCCAGGTCAACGTCCTCATAAAGTTTGCGCAGAAAATGTACAGTAGGATTTTCCAGTAGATCGTTGCAGGGTAGAGGTTGATGACAACAACACTTGGAGGAAGACACTCTGAGAGTTTCAACACCAGAATCTGCAGAAGTATGAGGGCTCTGTTTCAGATACAGTCATGAAAGACTAGTTGGAGGAGGTCAAGATAGGCTTCAGTTCGATTCGTGCTCAGAAGGAGAACTGGGTGTCCTTGTTTGTGATGATGTTGCGTGGAGTAGTGAGGCAGTGGTGGTTCTTGTTCCTTGGGGATCATGAGGATTCAGCGATCTCATGGGAGGAGTTCCAAGACAAGTTTAGAGTTGAGTTTCTTTCTTCGACTGAGAAGGCATACAGTCGCTAGGATTTTCTTACCCTTCAACAGGGGAGATCCAGTGTTCGAGAGTTTGGAATCCATTTCAGTAAATTTTTACGATATATTTTGTACCAGATGCCAGATGAGGAGGCCAGGGCGAGGCATTTCAAGGAGGCTTTGCGTCCAGATCTCCAGTGCCAGGTCACCCCATTTATGGTGAAAATATATCTTGAGGTGCTGTAGAGGGAAGAGGTTGTCAAGAGGACTTTGGCCAAGACTGGATCATCGCGAGAGGGGAATTTTCATGATTCCTCACGAAGCAAATTTGTGGTCTGGGGTTCCCGGTTTTCAGGGTATAAGAGTTTCTGTTCAGATGAGGGTAGGTCTTAGCCCTTCAAATATTGTTTCTCTAGAGGCAGAAACTCTTAGGCCTATGCCAAGGGATCAAGCACTTGTTTTTCTTGTGGTGGTCGTGGTCATCAGTATCGTGAGTGCCCGACCTTTCAAAGCAGTCATCGTGCACCAGGTGCTATGGTCCAGGTTCCTCCATTGAGGCAGTTTTAACTGAGGCAGTAGCAGCAGGTTGCACCAGCTTTAGATCAGCAGAGGGTAGATGGGGAAGGCAGAGGACAGCCCTATGATGCTCCCCATCCTCAGAGAGTAGAGCGTGGCTATGGTGGTGGTTGTCATCAGAGTCAGAGAGGTCGTAGAGGAGGTCTTGGTCAGCTTTATGCTCTAGCATTACCAGCTCCAGGTGAGCCAGACGTCGTTCGAGGTACCCTTTGATTTTTTTTTCTACCTTGGTGTATGCCATGTTTGATTCAGTAGCGACACACTCCTTCATATTACCTACCCTTTTCCATTCTTTGGGACTTGAGGTAGAGAGGTTTACAGTGCCCTTGCTGTTGACTACGTCAGTTAGAGGTCGAGCTTACTTGTTTGAAGTATGTAGAAATTGTGAGCTAGTGTTGGGGTAGCACCGCTCTTGGAGAGATTTACTATGTTTACAAATACAACCATATAATTTCATCCTTGGCATGGATTTGTTGTATTCGATGTAGGCTATCATGGATTTCTTCAGAAATAATGTCGTTTTCTTTGGTGCGGATAGAGAGTCGGTGGTGTTTGTTGGCAAGCAAGATCCTCAGATGGGTCATAGGTGTGTTCAGTCCTTATCATCCATAATGGATGAGATTATGTTGAGTTCTTTAGTGGTTCAAAAGTTGACATTTCCTAGGGTCGTAGAATAGTACCCCGATGTCTTTCTAGAAGAGGTTGTAGCATTACCCCCTCAACGAGAGATCAAGTTTGGGATCGAGCTACAACTAGGAGAGTCTCCTATCTATATGTCCCCATATAGGATAGCCCCTTCTGAGTTACGAGAGCTATGTATACAGCTTGATGGTCTGTTACAATTTGGTTTTTTTCGGCCAAGTGTGTCATCGTGGGGTGCACCAGTTTTGTTCATGAAGAATGCTGACGGAAGTTTGCGGTTGTGTGTCGATTATCTTCGTTTAAACAAAGTGACAATAAAGAATATATATCCTCTTCCATGGATTGTTGATTTATTCGATCAACTGAAGTTTGAAATTTGGTTCTCAAAGATCGACTTGCGGTCACAATATCATCAGATGCGTGTAAAGGATTAGGATATCCTGAATACTTATTTCTGTTGTCGTCATGGGCATTATGAGTTCGTTGTAATGGCGTTCGGCATGACGAATGATCTAGCTGTGTTCATGGTATTGATTAATGTTGTGTTCCGTGAGTTCCTAGACAAGTTCATGGTGGTTTTAAATGACAACATCCTTGTGTACTCCACATCTGAGGAGGATCATGAAGAGCATCTACATGCCATTTTGAGTTTTCTTCATCAACATCAGTTGTTTGGGAAGTTGTTGAAGTGTGAGTTTTGGGCTCGAGAAGTCTATTTTTTGGGGCATGTTTTGTCCCAATAGGGAGTAGCTGTGGATCCAACGAAGATAGAAGCATTTGTGTCTTGGGAAGCCCCCAAGACAGTGTCAGAGGTGCGAAGTTTCCTTGGTCTCATAGGCTACTACAGGAGGTTCATAACCGATTTCTCACAAGTTGCAACTCCTCTGATGGATTTGACCAGGAAGTATCAGGCATTCATATGGACTGATTAGTGTCAGGAAGATTTCGAGTTTCTAAAGGAGAAGTTAGTAAGTTCTCCAGTTCTTTGTCTTCCAGCTGAGGGGGTTCAGTTTGATGTTTTCTACGATGCTTCGCATCTGGGGTTAGGTTGTGTTCTCATGCAAAAGAGGTCATTTGTTTCTTATGGGTATCGGCAGTTGTGTCCCAATGAACATAACTATTCCACCCATGATCTTTATTTGGAAGCCGTGGTGTTTTCTATGAAGTTGTGGATACATTATCTCATTGGTGAGCGCTTTGTGGTTTTCACCGATCATAAGAGGTTGAGGTATGTTTTCTCCCAGCATGACTTGAACTTATGATAGTGTTAGTGGATGGAGTTCTTATAGGAATACGACTTCAAAATATCATATACACCTAGAAAGGGGAATTTTGTAGCTGATACGATGAGTCGAAAGTCACGTAGTGATGTTGGGCCTGAATCTGGTGATTCCTGGAGAGTAATGGAAGAACCCTCAGCATTACATCTTGATATGGGAGAAGTTGGGGGTAGAGGTTTTATTTTTCATATGATGGTACAGTCATCCCTAGTGCAGAAGGTGGAAGAGTCCCAGTTGGGAGATCTAGAGGTGGAGGTCTGGAGAGACCGAGTTGTTTGTGGAGAGGCCCCAGATGGTTGGTTGGAGGATGAACAACACCGAGTGTTGTATCACGGAAAGATTTTTGTTCCTTTGACGATGCGCGAGATAGTTCTCAGAGAGTTTCATAGTTTTCCATTAGCGGTGCATCCTGGCGTGACAAAGATGTATCCAGCCTTGAGGAGCCAGTTTTGGTGGTTGGGGCTGAATCGTGTGGTTGCGGAGTTTGTGTCTCGATGTTTGGTTTTCCAGAAGGTGAAGGTCGAACACCGTGTTCCCGGTGGTCTTCTCCAGCCATTAGAGATTCATCAGTAGAAGTGGGAGGAAATCTCAATAGACTTTGTTACTGGTTTACCATGAGCTCTAGGAGGACATGATGCTATTTGGGTGGTAGTGGAACATTTAACAAAATTATCCCACTTCATAGCGATCAAGGAGTCGAGCTCAGTGGAAGTTTTGTCGAGGTAGTATCTGGATGAGGTGTTGAGACTTAATGGAGTCCCAAGGACGATCATTTTTTATCAAGATCCTCATTTTACCTCTAGGGTGTAGAGAGGTATCCAACATGCTTTCGGTTCTCAACTATGCCTTTGCACTGCTTTTCATCCTCAAACGGATGGTGAGATAGAGCGAACTATCCAGACTCTTGAAGACATGTTACGCTCTTGTGTTCTTTATTTTGGAGGTTCATGGATGAGGCACTTAGCCTTGGTGGAGTTTTCTTATAATAATACTTTTCCCTCCACCATCGGTATGGCACCGTTTGAAGCCTTGTATGGCCAGCCTTACTGTTCTCCGTTGTGCTGGACTGGGGTCAGAGAGTCAGCAATTCTCGGACCAAAACTAGTGTAGAATACAATAGAGATGGTTCAGGTGATTCATGAGAGGATGAAGACAGCACAAGATCATCAGAAATCATATGTTGATCAAATAAGTAGACCCTTAGAGTTTAATGTTGGGGATCATGTGTTTCTGAAGGTGACTCCCCGTTGTGGGAAGCGAAGGTTTGGTCATGGGAGTAAGATTTCTCCCCGGTTTTTTGGGCCTTTTGAGGTGTTATCTCATGTTGAAGCTATGGTGTATCATGTAGTACTTCCCCCATAGATGATTTGGATACATGATGTTTTCCATGTATCACATCTCCATTGTTATCTTCATGATGACTCTCACATCATTGATTGGGGAGAGATCGATGTTGATGATGATGCAACCTTTGATGAGCGACCTGTGGAGATCCAAGACCGCAAGGAGAAGGTGTTGCGTGGGCGTTCTATCCATTTGGTTTGTGTCTTATGGAAACACGGCGGCATGGAGGAGAGCACCTGGGAATGTGATTCACTGATATGTGCTCAGCACCCAGAGTTGTTTGATGTTTAACTCTTTTCATGTAATGATGTATCATTTGTGGTTATAAACCTTCTATGTTTATGATATGATTTCCTTTTGTTGCTTTTGTGGATTGATCTCTTTTGAGAGGTATCTTGATGGGTGGTTTTTCGGACCCCATTTTGTTTTCACTTTAGGTGGGTTTTGAATTATTGAGAATGAGAATGTTTTGAGAGGTATCTGATGTAATGGCCTAGACCTCTATGGTCCATTCCTTTGCGAAAATATGGTGTTTGAGGTGTTGTGGGAGTTCAAGGTGACTTATCCCCAACACTTTGCCAAATTTCCATTTTAGTGAACAGTTCCAATGGTAGATAGTTGTGAACAGTGCATTGGTAACCTTCTATGGAGAGTACCAATGGTGAGTTCCAATGGTAACCTCTCTTTCCTTTTCCAAATTTCCAATTCTATGAACAGTTCCATCGGTTAACAATTCTATCGGTAACCTCTAATGGTAACCTCTATTTCCTTTGAAAAATTTCTAGTTCTATGAATAGTTTCATCGGTGAACAGTTCTGTCAGTAACCTCTAATGGTAACCTCTATTTCCTTTGCCAAATTTCCATTTCTATGAACAGTTCCATCTGTGAACAGTTCTATTGGTAACCTCTCTTTCCTTTACCAAATTTCTAATTCTATGAATAGTTCTATCGGTGAACAGTTCTATCGGTAACCTCTAATGGTAACCTCTTTTCCTTTGCCAAATTTTGAGTTCTATGAACAGTGTTTCCAGAACAGTAGGTGTACAGTGTTTCCATAACTGTAGGTGTACAGTGTTTCCAGAACGGTATGTGTACAGTGTTCTATCGGTGAGGTTCTAATGGTGAGGTTCATGAACAGTGTTCTATCGGTGAGGTTCTATCGGTGAGGTTCATGAATAGTGTTCTATCAGTGAGGTTCATGAACAGTGTTCTATCAGTGAGGTTCTAAAGGTGAGGTTCATGAATAGTGTTTTCCCTTTGCCAAATTTTGAGTTCGTGAATAGTGTTTCCAGCTTCCTACAGTTTCGCCCCATTAGCATTTTCCTTTGACGAAAAATACATTCAAAGACTTGTTTTAAGGACTCTAAGGTCGATTCAAAGGCCATAACTCCTATATTAATTATTCCTAAGGCTCATGGTGTTTTTAATTGGTCAAACCGCATGGTTTAATATGATCCTCTTTGAATAGGAAATCAAGCGTATCTTAAACTAATGCTCTGTTAAATCTTCTAAAGGGACGGGATATCTTCCTCCCTAATTCTTCCTCTTTGTTCTTGGCTATGAGACACTAGAACCTTTCATTTTATTCCGTAGGATTTTCATAATCAAACTTACTCCTAGGATTAATTCCGCTCTATTTTTGATGCAACCAAGCAGTATCGATCAATCTTTGATATAAGGTATGTTTTATCGTCGTTCTTTTGGGGTTCATCTTCTCCTGTTTCTCCTTTCCATTTTATAGCATGTAATCTCCATGCTTATAATAGAGTTTTCTTGGGGTTCGGTTGTGTGGAATCCTCGGGTGTATGCAGTTGTCGCGAGAGGAGGATCGTGACCCGTTGTGTGGATAAAGAACGTCAAGAACTATTTGAGGTATGGGAATCGTTGCTTCTCTTTTCTTTTATGTGCAACTATATTGTTAGCATGTTTTATCCCACTAGATGATAATGGAATTAACATAATAAATATTGGAACTAGATAAATAAATTGATATCGATCATATGTTATTGCCTCTTTCTTTTCTAGATAGTGTGGTATCTATGCTTGCTTCGTATAGCTATTTGTTCTTGACGGAAATTGGTAAAGAACATAAACCAGAATTAATTGATAATTGTTTGGCTAAAGTTAAAGAGGCATGTAAATTAATCTGGTTCTTCTTGTTTTAATTTTGATGTTAATAAAAATGGTTCAGTAAGCATGTTTAATTTATTTTTGATAGCTTACTGTTTAGGTTTCCTGAATGTGGAACCTACATATAATAAATCGGTTAATTCAAAACAGATTATTTGTTTGATAATTCCTTAAAGGGTTATGAGTTACCCTCTTGATTGTTAAATTTCCAAGAGCCCAATTGTTGAGATATTTGTTTTCATGTTGTTTATGTTGTGATGTGAGCATGGAGGGATTTTGTGATATGTGGGGGCATGGAGACCTTTGGTTGTGGCAGCAGATGATGCCTAGAGTGTTGAGATGCATCGGTTTATGCATATGGGTGTCGGGGAGGAAACTAGGGATGATGGAATGGGATGGATGTGATTGTTGGATTCTTGATGATTCTTATTGGTTTATTATCTGCTTTACTTTTCCCCACTGCTCAAGGCAGTTGTTCTTACTTACCCTTCTTCTGAAAGAGGCGAAGACGCATGGGGTATGCCATGTGCTTTCCGTGTTTAGCTTCTCAAGGGAGGATGGGTCTATGCTCTTGCTATAAGCGGAAAAGACTCGATGGGTAGTACATCTACTCACCATGTTGATCCCCCTTGTATTTAGTAGCATAGATTTTTTTTCCATAATTCCTAGGAATATAGGAAAGTAATTCTGTAATGAATAATTGAATAAATGATGTTAACCTATGGGGTTGGAGTTTGTTGGAACATAATGATGAGGTTGTAATTTTAAAGGGACAGTGGACTTTGGGTGTGATACGAATGAAATTTAGTGTGTAATTTTTATTGGTTAATTAATGTTTAAAGAATTAATTAACGTAAATTAAAACTGATAAAAAGGAAATGAAATAATGTATTAAAGCTCTTTAAATGGGTGTGTGCTTATAGGATACCTAGTCTTAGAAGTGGCAGCCTGGAGTCCGAGTGACGTTAGCTGTAGTTTAGTATAAGACTAGGTTATTCCCATAGTGTGGTTGTGAGATATAGTATATTCTGTACTTTTTGTGTTCCTATACGCTACTCCACCCTTTCAGTAAGGGTAACTAACACCCTGAGGATTTTGAACCCTAGGGGGTATTTTACCCAACATTATGGTGGGAGGATGAATGGATGACTACCCCCTTTGGCCCCGCTCTCTTCTCTTGGTAGTTACTTGTGCTGGTAAGCACAGGAGTTAGTTTTACCCATATATGTGTGTAGAGAGTTGTAATGGCTTGTGGTTATTCACACACATATATTCTGGATATAGTTTCCTATGGACTACTATAGGTGTAACGTGTATAGGCTATGATAGCTTGAGGATCCTTACTTGGTGTATGGGCTATAATGGCTTGAGGTATAATACCTGATGTATGATACACGTTATGTGGGCTATGGTGGCTCCCAGAAACTACCTGGTTACTTTGCTTATGTGGATGTGGTGGTTTTTTTTCATGAGGTGCATGTTGTGGTGCTTCGACCAGGTGTCTGCGGGCAAGCCTTTTTTGGGAGAGATGCTTAGGACGTGCGATGTTGGGGAAAAGTGGAAAACTAGTGGGGAAGTAATAGCGGGTACCCTTGATATTCTTTATTATATTATATACTCTTGTATTCATTAATTGGTCAGAGTATCCATGGTGAGGCTAGGAACTTAGTATACCTTTTTAGATGATGAGTTATTTTCACTTGTTGTTCACTGTGCTTTAGCATGATTTCTTAACTTTTTCACGAGAGGCTTCAGGGAGGATCCTACTGAGTATACTGTTATACTCACCCTATGTATATATAAACTGTTTTTTAGGTCACTTGGAGTAGGTTGGAGATCAAGCTGTTTTCTACTATCTTGTGGTTGTAGGAGCTGTTCGGGCTTGTGGTTGCTACAGTTTTACATTCTTTTGGGTACTTGCAGTTTTTCCCCTTTTAGTTATAGTAGTTTTTCATGACATTTCATTTGTGTACTTGGGATTTATTTTATCTTATTGGTTGAGTTGTAGTTGGTTGGTGTCTATCTTATCTCTCTCTTCCGCATGTGTTCTTTTAGAGGGTAATACCTCCCATTTGTGTGTTCACTATACCCTCGGTGCAAGTCTCCAACCCGAGGCCTACTGGAGGCAGGACTCAGGGGTCATCATCTCCCTTCTCACATAGCCGGCCTAGGAGGGGTACACTTTATGGGGAGGGGGTCGTGACAATAGTAATATATATAATTCTTTTTATCCTCAATTTTATGTTTTATTAAACTAGTCTTATAAATAAAATATGCCTCATAATATTTTGGTTGTAATTATAGATGTGTATGTTAAAATTATTCTGAGGATATGTGTAAAATTCTTGGGTCTCTGTATTTGGTATTAGAGAAAATTTTTAGTTAACATTTGAACACTAGGATGAGAAAAATTTAGTGAGAACCCTAGGGATAATTCTAAGGGTAATTATAAGTATATGAATATATCCTTGAATATTGGTAAATGATAGAGCTAGTGGTTTATGAGAAATTACATCCCTATCTGAATACTACAAGTGGATGTGACTATGGACTAGTTTTTCCTAGTAGTAATAACTATAAAAAGGGTGTATTAGGATTTGAGTCAATCATTACCTTGTGCACTACAATGGGTCTTGTTTCACACCAATTTTGACACTCTTGGGGGATATCTTTTGGAAATTCACAAACACTTTAGGAACCATCATGAAGGACTTGAATAGATGATAATCATGGATTACCTAGGTTAAACCTAAAGTGTCTTGGGTTAATAATTCTAATGTTGATCACATGTTTAAATTCATAAATACCCCTTTTTTTATGTTATATAATTATTATATGATTAAGAGTATTTGGGGAGACATTTATGGCTATATAACCCTTGGGTTTAGTATGTATTTTAGTAAAAAAATCATTTGAGGAAGAATGCCTTTATATTTTGTGGAAATAAGTTTAATGGTATTGGTAAAATTTCGGGTTTATTTGATCTCTTATGTTAAGGTAATAATATTAAATTAAGATTATTTTATTTTTTGGGAAAAATAAGTAGTATAGAAAACCCCAGTGGTTACAAAATTATTTTATGATTAATTTTATTTTGAGGAAGTTATTTATATTTTTGGGAATGTTATAGGAATTATACTAATTTAATTTTATAAAAAGGAAAACCTGGATGCTAGTTAACAACTCATCATATATGGAAATTACATAAGGATTAAACCCACAAGAAATAGCAATAAGGGTGTGGTTTCTACCACTAACCTATGTAATTTCTTGGTTAGTATGATATTTTTTTACATAAATTATTTGGTGGATAAATTTTAAGTTCATTTTGGGAAATTTATTACAAGATCAAATATTTTTAAATTTTTAGGATTTTTAGGAGATTGATGATATTTTGGGAAATGTTTTATTGGTTTAAGATATATATGTATATATATATATATATTATGTTTAACATAAAGGGTTATTTGGGAAGAATGATATTATGTTTTTGGAGATGTATGTTGAAGATAATGAGATGAATTTTGAGTTTAAAACCATTTTTCATTTTGAGGTTATTGAGGTTATTTGGGATATAGGTTTTTTTATTTATGTAATGATATATGTTAAACCTTTGGTTTTATTGTTTAATTTTATAGATTAATATATTCATATTCATTTTGATTATTTACTTTTTTTCTAACCATTTTGGTTTTAATAAAGATAAAATGAATATATTATTAATCTTTTATGTATATTATGATCAGTTAAAATTTAATTATATTACTTTTAGAATAAAAATTTTATAGTGGATATTTATTCCTTAGAGTAAGTGGTAAAGTGGAAATTGATCAAAGAATAATAAAAGGACGAAATTGTGTTCATGAAATAAAAATATATCAAATATAATTTCTAGTGTTTCCTATCTTGACAGAAAAATGATCCCTCAACTCTAGGAAATGATATTTAAAAAATATATATCTTATTAACTTCATATCTGATGAATCAATGGTCTTTTAATTCATCATATATTTTTTATTTTGTGGTTTTTAACTTTCTTTTTATAATCCACCTTCTTATGATCAATGATCTCTATATCTCTCCATAATTATTTATGCTTTTCTTCCATGTTCATATTTTTACTTACAACCAATGTTATCCTACTTAGAGACCTAGTCATTTTTTATTCTATATGACCTTCATATTTCCTTTTTCCTCTTTTTAAAAGGAAGTTTTATTAAACCTTTTTATGATGTAGGTTTTCCACAAAGGAATTTTCGAATGTTGAACCCTTGATTATGGAGCACAAGTTCAAATTATGAGGATGAAATTTACTTAAGGGAGATAATGTAACACCATGAGTTTTTAAAATAACACTATGATCGATAGTGTATTCAACACACAATATAGAGTTTAAATAAACTATGACATAATACTAAAATATTATTATTTAAACTTGGCCAATATAATCTAACCATTAAATTTACAGGTATAAATAGTACTAATTGATTTATGAAATATATATAAAGGTCATGTTCAATAAAAATTTACTTAGAAATTCTTAATAAATAATAACTCAACTTTAAAAAATATATTTTATTCTACAAAAAATATGTTTCCTTCAAAAATGATTTTTATTACTTTTTCTGAGAAAATATTATAATTAATTTTTAGAACATTTCTAAATTTTATTTAATAAAATAAAAATAATTTTATAAATAAACATATTTATACTAACTTAGGGTGAAATTTTGGGATTTTTCAAAAAATATTTATTTTTCAGTGAATAGCGAAAATTACCAATTTTTTGTAAAACTGTTATTTTTTTAATAAATTAAGTAATTTATAAGTATAATTATTATTTTAATTTGATTTAAAATTAAAATAAGTATTTATTATTTAAATTTTATCCAATTAATTATATTTAAATTATCATTATATTTGATTTTAATATAAGCTTATTTTTAGGCTTTAAAACACATTTTTATGAAAACTATTTTAAAGTGAATAATGTTTATCCAGTTTAAATAATTAAAATAACACCTAATGAGGAATTATTTAAATTAAATTTATATATTATATATAATTAATTTAAATTTAAATTTTTTTATTTATGTTTACTTTTCATATAGTTATTATATGATCATCTTATGCTTGAAAAATGCATTTATTGAAAAACTGTTTTTTCAATACAGTTTCAGGTTTAGTTTTAAATTAAATTCTTCTAATTATGGGAATTAAATTTAAAAAAATGGATTAAAAATTTGGAATCAAAATAATAAATATTATATAAAAAATTCAACTTAATTTTTTATTGTAATGAATAGTAAAAATGGTAAACATATGCTACCACGGTTAATGTTAAAATTGGTTTACCAAGGGGGTTAAAAAAGAGTTGAATGGAATAAAATGTTTAAAACATATTTATTTTGAATTTTATAGATTTTTTAGCATTAAATCTCATCCAAACATTTATTTATCAATTTAGAAGAACTTTTCTTGAGAGTGACTTCCCATTATTGAATAGTTTTGGGTATTTACAAGAATGTCACTCCTTGCTTATAAAAAGACCCCCCCCCCCCCCCCTCTCCATTCTAAACTTTAAAAACTCATTGTATCACCCAATACCTAACCAAATATCTTAATTAATTCTCTTATCATGTTCTAGATATCTTTATTTTATCTTAAATCTAATCTATGGAGGCTTTAGGTATAATCCTAATGATGTGGTCCAAAGAAGGGGTATCGTTCTTAGCCAAACATCTTTGTTTTTTTTTGTTCTTACAGCTCATTAAAATCCTTATAAATCATAATGATATAATAAAATAAGTATCTAAAATATACTAACATGTTATTATATTGATGTAATAATCTAAATCTATCTCCACTTCCATCAAATGGGAAATGAAACCATCGTTCGTGTATAAGTGGACTACTGCCTTGCAAACCGATGTAATTTGTTTTCCATAATTTACTCTCATAAATGTTCATAATTATATATTTAATATTTATATATTATATTAATTAAATATTAATATTTCTTTAAAATTAATAAATCATATAATTTCTTACCTTACCATCCATTGAAAAATGATAACATCATTCTTGTGTACGGCACACTACCACCTCATGAAGCAATGTGATTTGTTTTTTATTACTGCATATCATGGATGGTATATGTAAGTGTATTTAAATAAATAATATGATATTTATGATATAATTATTATTCTATATAGTTAAAATAACACTTACCCTCTTTACATCATGATTGTTGAAAAATGGAAATGTTACTCATGCTTATATAGGGCCAACCCTCTCCATGATTGTAATGTAGTTCATTTTTCATAACCATATTTAATGGTTATATTTAAAAGTATAATTGATTTATAAAAATTATAATTATCTCATGATTATTATTTTTGGGATGATATAATAATGAACCTTTTGACCATGGTCATCACACCGATGCTATTTTGAAATTATGAATCAAGCGTCCTCAAAACACCTGATGTGGACATAATTTAATATGTAATTAAATTAGTTATTAAAATAAATAAATTAAATGGTTTAAGTATAAATGGAATAAACCTGGAAAATATTATTAGAAAAAAAATTAATTGATATAATTTTATTATACAGAAGATAAAACACATACACGACAAAGTCTATACTCAAGGTAAGGGTTTTGTACCAAAACTTCCTTCTTTGAGGTACATGTTCTTTTATGCACCTAATTTATTTTAAATCATGTATATAATTTCCCTATATATATTATATCATTAATAATTTATAATTCATAAAATTTTAAGTTACAATTCATCTACTTTGTTCATGGGAAGTTATTATTCAAAAGTTACCAAAGTGGTGAGTGTTTTTGTTTTAATCTCATTTTAATTTGGATTGTTTATGATTGAATTTATGTTATATTAAATTATTTGATCATTGTATATTAAAACCCTTTAATTTTATTCTCCTATATTTATTTAGTAAATTTTCAAGTAATTGTGCATTTTCCTCACTTTGGTTCTTAAAATGACTGATAAAATATTTTTAAGAAAATATTACTTAATTTCCCATTTGATCAAAAATCATTTTTATTACATATCCATGTTTTCTAAGAATATTTTCAAGAATATTTTTAAAATTACACAAAAGATTTATTAAATAATTTTTTACCCATGTTTGAATTTTTTTCAAAAAGGCTTTAAAGTAATATTCTTTTCTTTTTCTAAATGATCCTCTTTTTTAATATTTTGACAATAGTGTGAAAGGGATGTTTCATATAACTTATAAAACATGTATGTAATTACCCCCAATCATGACTAATAAACTCTTTAAATATTCATTTATAAGTTTACATGGGTAATTTTAGAAAAATCTATAATATTTTGGAAATTTTTAGATTTTGAAGAAGTGATTTCAAAGTGAAAAAGATATTTTTCTCAATAAGTATTCCATGTAATAATTTAATGAAATTTTAATCAATGACTACAAACTTTGATGTTATGTATTACTTATAAATTATTTATATATGTCTCCCATGTATATACCTATCTTATTATCCCTTACATTGAAGGGGTAATACATGCCTTATGTTCATCTCTCAAATTCCTTCATTATGTAATTTATTTTTATTATGATATGTGAAAAGATTATGCAACTCATTTTATTTCCAAGGGTAATTATTATTTTATTCCTTATGATTAATTTTATTTTTTTTGTCACACATAAATCATGAACATGTTATGATGGGTGTTCCAAGATAGTGTTGGGTAATCCTGATATAGCTTATATTATGGGTGTTCCCTGATAGATCTCTATTGAATTGGGTAATGTTTTTAGTCTCATGGGATGTTATGTATGGTATTTATGAGTAAACCTAACCCATTATGGGATTATTTTTCCACCATGCGATATTGTATTGTTGGTTAGTCTTAACTCATGTTTATGTCATGTTATATGTCTCTTCCATATTTCCTATGATGCCATGATCTTATGATACCATATTCTTTATTTTATAATCCCATGTTATTAATATTGATACTTATCTTTCATGATTTCATGTTATACCTTTGACTCACAAGTTGTGTTTCTTTGTCATGTTTATTCCCTTACTGGGATTTTTTAAGTCACCCCTTTTGTCTATGTATTCCCCAGGTTATCACATGCAATTTTAGGAGATCGAAAATATTTATGATCTCATTATAGTGAATAAAATAAAGATGTTTTTTAGCCTCAATTTAATGTATTGTGAACTTACTTTCAAAAGACACTAGGAATCATGGTCTTTGAGTTGTAATTAAAAGATGGTTATGTTAAAAATCATGTAATGATATGTGAAAAAGGTTTTGGTCTCTATATCTAATTCGCCTTAGGTGTTTGAAAAAATGTATTAATAATTTATTCATTTAAAGTTTTATTTCAAGAGTATGTTTAGTATATCAAAGTACCTTAGAATGTTTTCCAAAAGTAATTACTTAAGAATGCATTTTAGTTTTCAAAAAATTTGGGAATTTTCAAATGGGTTTTGATTGCGATTGAGTTGTTCGCGATCCTTGGTTATGATTTTATAATCCTCATTATATGGTTAATTTATGATGTTTAGAAATGTTTTAAATGGTGTTACAAGTTTCTATTTGTGTTTTTTAATTATCTTTATCATGGTATGGAGTTATCTTTTGGTTTAAAATTGTTTTTTTGAAACTGTTGAGTTTTATTCAGTTTTAAAAAGGAATATCTAGGTTTCAAATATTAAATAAATTCTTAAAGGATTATTTGGAAACTTATAATGGAATTTCATTCTTTTTCATTAAATATTTATCAAGGATTTGTTGGAACATTATTAAAGATACTTTTGATTATCCATTGTCTTTTACTATTTTGAGCATGATGGGTATTGATTTAAGAAGGGGATGTGTTTTTATAAGTGTATTTCATGCATATATTTTAGAGTGTTTTAATGTATTGATTGTGTATTTAAATGAATAATCATGAAAATTTTTGAATGGGTTGACTTGTTTTATGGAAGTATTCAATGAATATTTGAAAAAGGAATGAAAAGGGATAGAAATATGAACTAAAAGACAATTTACACCATTTTGCTTCACTCTCGGTGCAACACCAGATTTTTAAGGAAGAACGAAGCTAGAAAAACTAAAGAAGAATGATTACACACCGTTTAATACAATTACACATCATGTAATAAAATTACATGTCATGACTTTTTCAAAAGGAATTTTTCATGCATAATAAGTTGTGATGATATTTCATGTTGTGAAGAGAAATTACACGTCATGAGTCCCAGTTACACATCATGAAAGGAGTCAAAGTTCATGAGATATTCATGCATGCAGAGGGAAACTCAGATAGGGATTACACATCATGTAACATAGTTACACATCATGAATTTTTTAGTGATCATAAAAATAAATGTGATGTGATACAAGGTTGTGATGGGTATTACTATAAATATAGGCCCTCGTACACCCTTCTAAGACACTCTGGGACCATTGGAGGCCAAGTGACATTAAAAAATGGTTGTAAAACACGGAGTTATGATCTGGGGTCTCACATTGTCGTTGTTCTTCTCCATTATTCTTCTTTAGGTGCCCAGGATGCTCATTCTTATCATGATTAGCATGATCAGGTAGTTTATTTTGTGTTGGGTGATGTGATTGTAGGGGTATGTGATGATTAGAGATTAATTCTATTTTATTATTCATTTTTTGGATTCTTGAAACTCATTTTATCAATTCCAAATCTCTTTTCTTTTCAATTGCATGATAATAGCTTGTGAATTAAGGATTTTTATTTCTTTTCATCAATTAATCACCTTAGTTTGTATATGACCATTATGAAATCTAGGTCGGTTATGTTTAAACAAGGTTTTGGGTCAACTAGTTTTGTGTTTTCACTAAGTAGATGACCATTCCAAAGGTGCAATCACATGATTAGGGCTGGATACCCAGACTAAGGATCCTTACAGACCCAACCCCAACACCAAACCTAAATAAATCTATTATAAATTAAATCCCTATCACATGAACCTGAAATCACTAAACCCGACATGCCTCTATCCTGATATCAACCCCAATCCTTGTTGTATTATTTCATTTTCTCCAATAAAACCAAAATAATAAACTTTTGATTTCTTTAATTAATTTAGAACATATGATCTATCCCTATGGTTTCAACACTCAGAATTTCTAGATACTAGATTTTTAGTTAGGTTATCTTAGTTTAATAAATTATTAAAAAAATTATCCCAGTAAGAATTAATGACGCCTTGTGGGATATCATTTTTGTATTCTTATAATGGGGGTGAGATATATTTTATATTTTATTGGTGATTTACATAGTTAAGTTTTTCTTATGCACTAACCTACCTTTTAATTGATCATGGGAACTTGGGGGATTGGGTAAGGGATGCTAGGAAAAGTACTGCTAGTCATAGCATGCCCTCACTATCCTTGGACTATAATACAACAATAACTAAACTACGATACATTTTGAGTCACCATTTGGGGTTCCACCATGTATTTAGTCTAATGGAATGAACTCCTAGGTGTATTTTGACTTGGTTGGGAGTCATCATTCAAGGTTTCACTATGCCACTAGGCTAAGTAATGTACCCATTAGCATCTCACATGGGAAATTGGATATGGTTTGATTAGATCGTCAAGGGTGTGAGGATCCTATGAAATGTTGACCATAGTTTCCTTGGGCCACTCCCATGGTTATGGTTTACTTTCAGTTTCTTTTCCTTTTATCATTTATGATGCTATTTAATTTTCATTCATTATTTTATTGTAATATTCCTTTATTACTTATTAAATGGAATTTATTATTTATATTTTTTCTGCTACTATTTTTGTTTAAATTCTATCTTCTTACTTATACATATCTCAAAGTGATTTATCTTCCTTAATTTTCCAAAATTTTGGTTAGTCAAAAAGGGATTTTGGATTTGAAACAGTTTCCTTTCTTTGAGTGTTCCTTTCTTTTAAAAACATCCTTAATATTGATTTTGGTTTTAAATAGGAAAGTGTGATTTTTAAATGAAATGAATTTCTATATGGGCCATATATTATTATTTTTAAATCAATATTGAAATTTTACTTTTGCTTTGTATTTATAAATTAACATAAAAGGATTTTATTTGTAAATATTGTGTATAGGGTATGGTAAGGTTACCTACTAGGCTATTTTCTCATAAATATTAAAATATTTTAGGTTTATTTTTAGGATAGTTAGGAAGACCTTGTGTGGAATTCTTGGTTCAGGCTACTCATGGAGCAGATGTGTTGGCAGGTGACCATGGGTCATGGGGGCATTGTTATTTTTGTATGTTTTAGTATTTCTCTGTTCTTCTTATACCCGGAATGTATTGGCCATCTTAGCCATATTTTTGTTATTAGGATTTAGTTCGGTTTTTATGAACATATTTTATATTGTGGATTTTTATTGTTATTTATAAATTTTTTAGATTGTCATTTATTTTGAATCTCTTTATTATGTTTCCTGAACATCTGACTTCTGGATGGGTCATGCTGAAATTTAAGTAGAATTCCACTATATGTTTATTTATATTAATTAGGTGAAACTATTCCCATTTGAGACATGTCATAGGTCAACTTAAGTACCAGTTCAGGGTTCCTAGGTTGGTTTATGACACCCTAACTCATGTAAAAACAAACTTAGCTTTAATCCTCCATTTTCTCTATGGTTCCATTCATCTTCATCATGTGATCTAATCTCGTTCTTCTGACCTAATACCAATCACACCATAATTTAACCTCTCCCCTTTCCCTCTCTCTCTATAAGGTATGTTAGGGACACAAATACTAACCATAAGGTTATAATGATGGCATAAATAGAAATGATCTAGGTCAAAAGATATAAATTAATTAATTACATTTAATCTCATTTTTGTGAGAGGTAATCTTGGTACCTCAGGTGTAAACCAAAATAACACAAATATCACATCCATGAATTCTTTTAAATGTATTTTTCATTTAATTCCCATTATTTCTTTGTTTTGGGGGTTTTCCATTCATTTTGGTTGAAATGGAGTGTTTTCAAAATTTGGGCCAAACCGTGAGCCCAAATCCAAATTTAAAAATAAATTTTATTTCTTTTATAAATCCTTCATTTTTTAAGATTTTTCATCCATTACACTTCTCACTTTTCCTCCTTTGTCCTATCCAAATCACCATGTCCATTTGGACCCTTTTTGAACCCATTAGCATTTTGGGTTTGAGTGAATTAATTTGGAATTGGGCCAACCCTTGATCCATTTCCATTTTTAAATTGTTTTTTTCATTCTTTAATAACTTACTTATTTTTTACTGTATTACCATGATTACACCTCCCACCTAAAGCCAAAATCCCGAGCCTCATCTCCATTATTCATTTTTCCACTTTGGACCTCATTTTCCTCGCGGAGTAGTGCAAAACTTCTTAGGGTTCCTCAAATCATCCATATTTGAGAAGGTAAGTTGATTATTTCATAAATCTTTTAATTTTTACTCTTTTTCCCCCATTTCAGTCCCCACATAACCTTCTCATCCCCATTAGAGCCTCCATATCAGGTTTGGTTGCTTGGAGATTCAAATGTTGGTGTATTTGGTTCGTTTGATTCAAGATGTTTCAAATAAGTGTTTCTTTCCTTGATTTCTTCCCCTTCCATAGGGTTTCTTTCACCCTTTCTTGAAGTTCCTCATGTCCAGAAGTTGTGTTTCAAACCTAGGGTTTTATTTGGGGTCTTTTTGGTCAAATATTTTGGTCTAGGTCTAGATTTATCTTCCTTGAGGTGCGGTGATGCTGTCGTTGATGTTTCGCACCATGTTTTAAGGGTTTCGACATAAAAGGTAGGTGATTCCATGTGTAATCATTTCTAGATGAGTTATTTTGCTTTAATTACTTATTATTCATGTTTATAATGTGCTGTTTGTGGTGTGAAAATTGTTTATTTTGGATTTGGTTAAGCATTTATTTTTATAGTTTCATTTTAGCTTAAAATTGGGTGTTTTTCATGTGTAACCCTTTGGGTATTGTTTTGGTGTGTTTTATAACATATGAAATTGGTTTAATAAATCTTGTTTGGGATAAAATATTTTGTAGTGTATTGGTGTGCCATTAGGTTTTAAATAGGTTTTTTTATGGGTTTAAGGTGTAAATCCTTACTGTACTTCTTGAAAGTGATTTTGAAAACATGTGCTTTTCATGTGGATCGTTTGTGGTGTTGTTTGAGGTGTTTGTATAAAACTTGGGGGTAGTTTAATAAATGTTTTCAGGTGTTCTAATTCTGTTGTGAATTTTTATTGGTGTGATTTTTTCCTTGAAATATGGTTTTGAAATGGGTTTTATGTGAATAGCTTTAGTACACTCTTTAGAATTGTTTTATGAAAGTTTTGAATGGTTTAATGATTTATGTAAGAGGTGAAACCATGTTGGAAAACTATTTTGGATTGTTTATACTTTCAAATGGACCATTTTAAATGTGAATAGGTATGTCATGTGATGTGTATCCTCTTGTAAATGTTTTATAAAAATGTTTAATGGATTTACTGAAATGTGAAAGAGGTGTGAACGTGATGTGGGTTGTTTGTGTGAGTGCGATGTGGAAAATGGATTTGGTTTACAAAAAGGGTTTTATGAAACATGTGAGTGGGTGATTATGTTATGTTTAAAATATTTTTAGTGACTTTATAAAATTGTTAAAGGATATGTTGGATTGTGAAATTTTTGAAAAAGTGTTGTGGGCTATTTTGGTGAGAGTTTGGTTTCAAAATGCATTTGAATGAAAAGTGAAATTTGTGACTTGTGTGATGTACATGGGGATGTTTGGTTAATTTGTGATGTGGAAGTTATATTTTTATTTGAAAACTATATTTCTTGGCTTGTTTAACTTGTTTGAGCACAAAGGGAAAACCCAAGTATCTAGGTGGGTGGACGTGTACTAGTATGCTAGTGAATCCGTGGGGTTTGTCCTCAGTTTTACTTAGTAAGATTGACGCTTAAAACTCTAACTAAAATATGATGATGATGATTTGGGACTACTAGGTTATGGTTATGTTCCCTACTAGTGGCTCGTGCATGAGAACAGATATTTTTTTTGGTTACTCTCACCGAGATACGAGGTACCTGGGACCCACAGCTAGCTAGTGCCTGGGGGTTATTTCCTATTGCTTGGGATCATTAGATCCTTTATACTTACTGTCTTCATATGGTATATTTGGTTGGAAAAATTCAGTAGCTTTTTAATTTATTTTAAAAGTTTTGATTCTTTAAATTATCCCACTTGAAAACTGGTTTATTTTAGATGCATCTTTTAGAAATTGTAACTAGAAATTACATGTTTTTGAAAACTTGCATGCTTTTCGTCTTTGAATGTTTATCACATGGAATCTCTTAGTGGTGGTATCCTGCTGGGATTTGTCTCACACCCTACTTTCACCCTTGCGTGTAAGTAGACTTGGTTATTTTTGTTGTCGCAGGTTTGGGTACAACTTGTGTGCCAACAGTTCGGGTTTTCACCGGTCATTCATGATGTGGTGTTGTGGAGATGGCTTGAGGGCGATACCTCTTTCTATGTTGAGTTTCTTGGGCTGTTAATTTATGGTTTTGTACCTTTCTTATATTTCTGGTGAGTTCTTTTATACTATGTAATTCAGTTCTGAATTTTTTTAAAACATTGTTTGGTTTGAAAAATCCAGATTCATTTTATTGGATTCATTTGTTGTTTTATGTTTATAAACTTGGGTAAATAATTCCCAATTCTCCTTTTATGATACCCGGGCACTTGTGCCAGACCGTGGAAATTGGTAACGCCCTTCGGGCCTTGTCATGGTCCGGGTTTGGTGCCGGTTTCGGTGGTGATCAAATTCGGTTCGTGACAAAATGGTATCAGAGGAGGTTCGCTCTCTTTGGGTCATGTTATTTGTGGAACAGTCGGGATAGTCTGAAGGTAGGATTGTCGGGAATTGTAATTTCAGTTATGAGTAGTGTGGCTGATCACCACACCTCTTGACGAGATTCAAGTCTCTAGGGGAAGTCCGTACCTTTTGGAGTCCTTTGGTTTTCTTATTTTAATGATGATTACGGGAAATTAAAAGAGAGTTGGGTTAATGGTCTCTGTGATCTCGTAGGGCCTGGTAGGCCATGTGGAGGCAAGGATATTCTCTAGAACACTCTATATGACAGTGAAGTGATTGGAATATGGTTGCTAACCATATTTCCAAGTTACCCACTGAAACCAGTTTCCTCTCGCATTGTCTTCTGTTCTTTAGTTTTGAAATCTTGGAACTTTGGTTTTAAAGTGACACGGTTTTAAGAAGCAAAAAGTTTTTGTGAAATTATTTTCAAATAAATATGGAATGGATTGATTTATAAAATGGTGGAACTTAATTTTAAGAATTATTTTGAAATGAAAAATGGTGTGGTTATACCTCTTTTGAAATCATGAACTATATTAAAGTTGGTTTTGAAAAGGTGTTTCCAATAGTGTTTTCTAAACAATCAAAGGGTGTTTTAATGGGATGAGATGTTTTGAAATTTATGTGAATAACATGAAAGTGAGTTATTTTCTAAATGTTTGTGTCTTTATTAAATGTTTTTTAATATTTGAATTGGTATTTTGATCTCGTGGTTAGCGGTTTTGAGAAAAAGGATGTGTTGGTTAACCGTTTTGGTTTTGAAAATTTGAATGAATTTTTATTTTAACCTTTGGTATTTTCCTAAGAGACCACATGCATGGGGTTATATGGGATGATGGATGGTTGATGGAATGACTGGATGAGTGCCAGGATAGATATGAGGAGGGTGCTCGGTGTGGCATAGAAACATGCATGTGTGAGGCCCATGGGGTACCATTAGTGGATACGCTAACCACTGAGCCGTTTGTTTTCAAAGAGATGTTTTTAAAGAAAAACATGATGTCTTGTTGAATTTTTTGAGATGGTGTATATTATGTGTTTTTGGAAAATTTTGATGTCGTGGGACGTTTTGAGTCCATGAACCCCTCTTGTTCGAACCGTGTTTTGGGTTTGTGTTTGGACGGCAAGTTGGGTAGAAGGACCGGTTAGTACTCTCTTATGAGATATGTTTCGGGACACCTTTATGGTGGTTCCCTACATGTGTTTGGATCTTGTTTTTGGAATGTTTTGACCAATGGACCATCTTGGTTGGGTCTTTGGGTTATCTCATTGGATAAGGTATGCCCCCATTAAGGGTTAATGCACAACTGAAGTGAAACTCGTATTGTTTCACTATTGGAAAATCCTCTAGTTGATCAATATAAGGAATATTTTATCGATATTTTTTTATTGAGACTAGACCCATAATTTCGTTGATTTTTGGATCCTCTTGTAGTGGGATAGTTCTTGTGGAATTTTGAAAGATACCTTAGTTTCTTAGGTTGCTTGATTCATCGAAGGTGGAAGTGTTCTGGGGTTGTTAGTGTGGATGAGTGTCTCGATGGTGTCTAAGAGGGCCTCTGGGTTCTTCATAGTTTCTTTGAAGCAAGAGTTCTTTTTAAACTACCAATTTTGGGATTTTGGTCATGAGAGACTATTGTGTCCACTTTTTGGACTTGTATTTTGTTTAGGGACTGGGCATATGGTCTCCTTCCATGTATTGTTTCTATCAATTGCAAAGGGTCATGTTTGGTGATGCATTGTGATGTTGTGTGCTCATTTGACTGTTAAGGTGAAGGTTGCACAATCCTTTGAGGTTCTCTGTTATGTTGGGAGTATGTATCCCTTAGAAAAAACATCAAATCCTCTGTCTTAGAGGAAGGTTTTTATACGTTTCCTGCCCTTCTATTGTTTCTCACCCAAAGAAACAAGGTGCGATGTTTGTGCATATTCTAATCCCTTGTTTCAGTTAAATGTCAGGTTTTAGTAAAGTGGGTTATGGAGTGTGTTATGTCTTGGTGAACCCATCGGGGTATGCGGTGTAGTTTTTTGTGGCACTGAAATAAGAAGTTCCACATAGGAGTTTCCATATCCTAACTATGAGGCCAAAGATGCTTCAATATTTTGAGCTCCAGCCATAGGTCCTGGAGAGAAGCTGGCGCGTAGTCAGGAGAAACCCCAGTGTCGTTTAAACCCTTTTACAAAGTCTTATCCTCAGTATTAAAGATATGAAGAGTTTAAACCTATGGTTTCATCATCTTTCTTCTGTTGTTCTCATTCGGTGGAAATAGGTGGAGGGCCTTGTACCCATGTCATCACCCAATATCTCCCCCCCCCCCCCGTGGTTTCCATTGAGTCTTTGGAGAATGGATTGAAATTTATCCAAACAGGATAAGCACACGGTTTTTGCATGATTATTAGTGACCATGTGCTAGGAATCCATGTGTAAAAAATGATATGCACAGTTAGTGCATGATTTCCCAAACTGTGTGGACTAATTGTGAAGCCCTCCCAAATCATTAAATTTTTGGGGTCTTTTCGTGTCGATCCACGCCGGTCGGTTAAGATGGTTGGTTCTTGTGGTGGGGAGACCCACCATGAGTATCATGCATATTATTTTGGAGATTTATAATGGATGTATACCCCTTTTACTAGGGAGTCTGTTTGGGCCTCCCCCTGTTAGTGTCCTGATTCTGTCTCAGGAAAAAAATTTGAGTTGTCTATTATAGTGGGGATCCCATTTGTGTCTCTTCATACGAGTAACTCATATTTTTTTCCTTGGTCTTGTCTTAGAAGTAGGTATTATCATTCAGAGATATCTAACTACCTACATCTTCCTTGGTTAAACATTGAGATTGGAGAGTTCCCAATGGTTTAGTTATATTAGGGTAAGTGAAACTTTGTTCTATGTTGTTGTTTGTTTAGGTAAATTGATTGAGTATTGTTAAGATTTTGTTTGAGGAGTTTTCATTTAGGATAAAGACTGAATGTGCTTGATTGTTTTAGGAAAGTGGTGTAAGTTTTGGTTGTTAGAGTAATCCTTCCTTAAATGATCACTAGAGGTGTTTTGGCCTTTGGGGGCGAATCTTGGCAAAGAATTACTTCTTGGTTTATTAGTTGGGTTTGGTTTTTGTATTTGGCCTTGTTGTGGATTTCCAGGGATGGAAAGTTCTATGTTGGGGTGAATTGTCACATCCATGAATTATTTTAAATGTATTTTTCATTTAATTTCCATTATTTCTTTTTTGGGGGGGTTTTCCATTCATTTTGGTGGAAATAGAGGGTTTTCAAAATTTGGGCCAAACCGTGAGCCCAAATCCAAATTTAAAAATAAATTTTATTTCTTTTATAAATCCTTCATTTTTTAAAAAATTTCATCCATTCCACTTCTCACTTTTCCACCTTTGGCCTATCCAAATCACCATGTCCATTTGGACCCTTTTTTAACCCATTAGCATTTTGGGTTTGAGTGAATTGATTTGGAATTGGTCCAACCCGTGAGCCATTTCTAGTTTTAAATTATTTTTTTAATTATTTGATAACTTACTTATTTTTTACTATATTCCCATGATTCCACCTCCCACCTGAATCCAAAATCCCGAGACTCATTCCCATTATTCATTTTTCCACTTTAGGCCTCATTTGCCTCACGGAGTAGGGAAAAACTTCTTAGGGTTCCTCAAATCGTCCATATTTGAGAAGGTAAGTTGATTCTTTCATAAATCTTTTAATTTTTACTCTTTTCCCCCATTTTAGTCCCCACATGACCTTCTCATCCCCATTAGAGCCTCCATATCATGTTTGGTTGCTTGGAGATTCAAATTTTGGTGTATTTGGTTCGTTTGATTCAAGATGTTTCAAGTAAGTGTTTCTTTCCTTGATTTCTTCTCCTTCTATAGGGTTTCTTTCACCCTTTCTTGAAGTTCCTCATGTCCAAAAGTTATGGTTCAAACCTAGGGTTTGATTTGGTGTCTTGTTGGTTAAATATTGTGGTCTAGCTCTGGATTTATCTTCCTTGAGGTGCGGCGGTGGTGTGGTTGCTGTTTCAAAACATGTTTTGAGGGTTTCGACATAAAAGGTAGGTGATTCCATGTGTAATCATTTCTAGATGAGTTATTTTGCTTGAATTACTTATTATTAATGTTCCTAATATGCTTTTTGTGGTGTGAAAATTTTTTATGTTGGATTTGGTTAAGCGTTTATTTTTATAGTTTCATTTTAGCTCAAAATTGGGTGTTTTTCATGTGTAACCCTTTGGGTATTGTTTGGGTGTGTTTTATAACATATTAAATTGGTTTAATAAATCTTATTTGGGCTGAAAATTATTATTTTTTAGGGTATTTGTGTTCCATTAGGTTTTAAATAGGTTTTTTTATGGGTTTAATGTGTAAATCCTTATTATAATTCTTGAAAGTGATTTTGAAAATGTGTGCTTTTCATGTGGATCTTTTGTGGTATTGTTTGAGGTGTTTTTATAACACTTGGGGGTAGTTTAATAAATGTTTTTGGGGCTACCAATTCTGTTGTGAATTTTTATTTGTGTGATTTTGTCCTTGAAATACGGTTTTGAAATGGGTTTTATGTTAATAGCTTTGGTACAGTCTTTAGAATTGTTTTATGAAAGTTTTGAATGGTTTAATGATTTATGTAAGAGGTGAAACCATGTTCGAAAACTATTTTGGATTGTTTATACTTTCAAATGGACCATTTTAAATGTTAATAGTTCTGTCATGTGATGTGTATCCTCCTGGAAATGTTTTATAAAAATGTTTAATGGATTTACTGAAATGTGAAAGAGGTGTGAACGTGATGTGGGCTGTTTGTGTGAGTGCGATGTGAAAAATGGATTTTGTTTACAAAAAGTGTTTTATGAAACATGTGAGTGGGCTGTTATGTGATGTTTAGCATATTTTTAGGGACTTTATAAAATTGTTAAAGGATGTTTTGGATTGTGAAATTTATGCAAAAAAGTGTTGTGGGCTATTTTGGTGTGAGTTTGGTTTCAAAATGCATTTGAATGAAAAGTGAAATTTGTGACTTGTGTGATGTACATGGGGCTGTTTGGTTAATGTATGATGTGGAAGTGATATTTTCATGTGAAAAATATATGTCTTGGATTGTTGAACTTGTTTGAGCACAAAGGGAAAACCTGGGTATCTAAGTGGGTGGATGTGTACTAGTATGCTAGTGAATCCGTGGAGTTTGCCCTCAGTTTCACTTAGCAAGATTGACAGTTACAAATCTAACTAAACTATGATGATGATGATTGGGGACCACTAGGTTATGGTTATATTCCCTACTAGTGTCTCATGCATGAGAACGGATATTTTTTTTTGTGGTTACTCTCACCGAGATATGAGGTACCTGTGACCCACAGCTAGCTAGTTCCTAGGGGTTATTTCTTATAGCTTATGCTCATTAGATCCTTTATACTTACCGTCGGCATATGGTATATTTGGCTGGAAAAATTCAGTATCTTTTTAATTTATTTTAAAAGTTTTGATTCTTTAAATTATCCCACTTGAAAACTGATTTATTTTAGTTGCATCTTTTAGAAATTGTAACTAGAAATTACATGTATTTGAAAACTTGCATGCTTTTCGTCTTTGAATGTTTATCACATGGAATCTCTTAGTGGTGGTATTGTAACACCCGGAGATTTTATGAAAAATATTCTTTTAATATCATTTATGTCTTGTGTTTTATGCTACAACAAGATTACCTTGCGCTACACGCAACACCGTATGAGCTTGCAGTATACACAACACTATTCTTGGATCATGTTACACACAATTTTGATAGTAGTTATTCTATGAAACATTGAGTGTATATATATAAATATATATATATTCAATGTATAAATGAAATATGGTTGGATTCTGTTATACGAAACAACGGAGGAGTCTTTCACAACACGCAACCCTGCCTTGGCTTGCATTACACGCAATCGCGACTTTCCTCGATAGCGTGTGTTGTACGCAATACCAGGTTTCACTAAGAAATGATATATGGTTATAATATTATTATAAACTAGCTGTTATGAATCGTATCAACTACATTTTGAATTTTATAACATTATTATTCATCTTATACATTTTCTAGAACATGGTATGAGAACAAAATCAATTTTTCGAGTAAAATAAGTATTTTTCAAAAAAATGTAGTTTTGTCACCTTTTGATGGGGCACCCACCTTAAATCTTTTTTTTGACATCTCTATAAGTTCAATTTGAAAAAATAAAATTCTTATTTGGAATCAGGATATAAAAATTTACTTTGGATAAATTTTTCATATTATTCTGATAACTTTCATATTTTAATGAATAGTAAAAACACGCTATATTTTAATTAAAAACAACTTTTTTCATCGCAATAATTTATATGGTTAGATTATCGTTTTAATTGGTTTTAAAGTGTAATTATAATATATTTTTACCATTTAATCCAATGTTGGTCATTGGAATTAATTTCACTTTGAAATTGGATATAAACAAGTATCAATTTTTTGATAGTTATTGTTTCTTAAAAACACGCTATTTGTTTTGACGACAGAAATTAATTTTTAAATTAATTAATGCAACTGATATGTTTTGAATTTGGTAAAATAGACATAATTTTTGAATTCATAATATCAAATATAGCTTAGGCCAAATTTTTGGTATTTTTCCGGAAACTTTCATTTTTTGATGAATAATGAAACCACTAAGTGGTAGTTAAAAAACTGAATTTTTCATAAAACTTAATTTTACCGCTTCTATGAGTGGAATTTCAAAAATCCAAGAGACACAGTTAATATCAAGGACTAAAATGTGGTTCAATGAGATGAAAATATTTTTTGGCGAATAGTAACTTTTTACTTTTATTTACCACGGTTAAAAGTAAATAGGATAATTAAGAGTAAAAAATGATATTATTATTACCCTAACACATGTACTAATTCTATTGGATAAGCGTAATTCGACCAAAAACAACCTTAGTAATAAAATATGACCATTTAGGCCCCCTTGGATTAGATTAGGACATTTAATATTAATTTATTTAAAGAAGGGTTAAAATAGTTAAAATCAAAGTTTAATAAGTAAATCATTTTTAATATAGGGTTATACATAAGATAAATTCGACTATAAATATTCATTAGAAATATAAAACTATTTCCTACATAATGGTATTTTATTTATAATTTTTAGACATTAAATAATTTAATTTATTTATGACACAAAGATGATGCAGTAATTATCTTATTAATGAAATATTGACATAATTAATGTTATAAATACCCAAATAAATGTAATTTGAGACTTTTTATGAATTCCACTAATTTTATAGGTTAATATGACATGTTAGTATTTATTTAGTTAACTTTTTTCAAACTAATCATTCTGTTATGATTTTCACAAAAATCAATTACCAAAAAGTGTCAAAATTGACATAAAATAGTTTTTAAAACAAATATTATATTATTAATTGTTATTTTATTCCTAAAATTCTAAGGTTCGGCCAAATGACTTAAATAATGTTATATATATTAATAATCAAAAACTTGGGGTTATTTTGGCTTGTTATAGTAAGTTTATTAACCTTATAGTGTAAGAAAACAAGAAGACACGGTAAAAGTAAAATTATTTAACTTAAGGTTAAATCTAAATGATAAGGTTAAAATAGAAACCTAAACTTGTCTAAATTCTATTTTATTAGAGGGTTTCAACCCATATCCACCTTATCTTAGAAATAACTCAATTTGGAACTATTAAAAACCGAATATGACTTTATAATAAAATAATATTTTTAGTTTTTCCAAAGGTGCCCCTCCCCTCCCTTATAAAAGGGCACCTCCTCCCTCTCTTCCTCACACCAGTTTGAGCCTTAAATCTCGGCCAACCCCTGAAAAATTATCTTCTCAACTTCCATAGAAACATACTAGAGGTTCTGGTCTTCTTCAAAGACCAATTTTAGTGCCCTAAGAGGAGGTCTCAAAGAGGCGCTTCAAAGAAGAGGTAATGTCCGTTACCGATTCTTTCAACTTTATTTCTTCTTCCACTTATTCTTCTTTAGTTGTTTCATTATGAAGTAATAACATAAGTATAACTAATATAATGACATGTTATTATAAGTATGAAACAACCCTATTTCACAATCTATCCATCCTACGGAAAACGAAATCACTACGCGTGCATACGTACGGAATACCGTCTCCACGCCGTGGTGAAATCTGTTTTTTCACCAACACCTCACATGGAAGGGTATAATGGTGTAAATAATAACTATATATGGTTATTATAACATCATACTGATTCTGATATATTATACCATCCACTCCAATTCTATTCAATAATTATGTGAAACGATATCATCGCTCGTGCGTACGGACGGACTGTCGTCTCCACGATGCGATGAGATTCATTCTCCATGTTAACCATACATGAATGATCATAAAGTTTATATAATTAATAATAATGAAATATATGAATGCTACTGGATTTATTTATATATATATTTATGTCATCTATTTAGTTTCATTCAATTCAATAAGGAAACGAAAACAGCGTTCATGCGTACGTACGGCCTACCGTCTCCATGAACAGTGTATTTCATTCCTTTTATCAATCTATAATATATATATATATGTATATGATGAATATATATTATATATAAATCATTTTTTACCTTCTGTAATTATTTAAATCAGGATATAAGTATTAATATTAAGAACGACAAGTCGAAACACATACGATAAATGAAATGATTTTACCCAAAACGCTGCTTTAACATGGAATTTACAAAATAACGGGTAATATAAAGTCATAAGTGAAACATATATGATATCATAACAATTAATATGATTCTTTAATAAGTAAATAACATTATTTAAATCATTATACAGGATATTAGGATACGTACGAAGCATATCGGACCTAAGGTAAGGGATAATGTTGCAATCTCAATTGTTTTCTATCCGAGATTGCTTATACGTAAGTATTTACTGGTGTTATATTTATCATCCATGTCCAAGTTTTATAAAAATGTTTTCATTTATGTTTAAAGTTATTTTTACCCATTTTTTACTTTTACTATATGGTGTGTAAGGAATCTTTATTTTAAGAGGTACTTTTTGACTTTTCCGGCAAAAGTACGAGAAGAATGTTTTTTTTAACTTATACATCATGAAAGGATTTTTACGGTTTTATAAAGCCTTATTTTCATGAAGATTACTCTAAAAAATTTCAGGACTATTTTAAACAAAATCCTATTCTTTTAAAATTGTATGAAATTTTTTGAAAAGAAAATGATTTTGAAGAAGAAAGGATATTTTCCTCAAAAATTCATTTCAAGTGTTTTATCAAAACTATTTTCCATCTAAAATGACATTATTTCATATGTGTATGTCTCAAGTATCATGTCTCTATGATTTACATGGTTTAATTTTCTTATTATGAAATGATATCCATTTCTTTTATATGTATTATATGATGATGAGATGATGTTTATGAAACCCATTTTATTTGTTGGGTTATTATGAAGAATGTATGTTTATTTTGTGGCACAAGTAAGAATGATTTCATTATGAGATGGGTGGGACCTATATATCCCTCCAATGCATTGGGTAAAGATCTATATCTCATGATATATACATGTATGGAATGTTAAGTTAATCCAGTTCAGTGTTACAGGACTGAAACGAGGAGTGAACTCGATTCAGAAAGGGACTTTGTCCACTAAGATGGTCTTGGCAGAAATGCCTTGGCTACTATGGAAATCATATCATGTCCTTAATGTTTTTCCCCAATTACATGTTTTATTCCCATGCCATTTTATCATGATTTATGTTCCATTATGATCTATGCCTTATGTACTTCCATGTTTTATGTCGTTACTCAAGATTTTGATGTTTAAACATTATGTTCATGTTTTTAAGTTCAAATGTATATAGTATGTTTTATTTTATCCATTCTTACCCTTACTGAGCATTTGAGCTCACCCTTTTTATGTTTTATTTTCCCCCAGGATTAAAAGAAAGGTTTAGGGTAAGGAAACAAAAAGTGGAAGATCTTTATGGGAGATGTTGAAGATCTTTCACCACGATTAGAAGATTATGTTCCAAGTTTCCAAAGACACTAAACTATTACGGTCCTTGTGTGTCTGTTTTTGTTATGTATTAAGTATTCTGCAAAAGTAATGTAATGACCATGTACGTCAAGCTTCGGTTCTCTATAGTTGGTATCAGAGGAAAGGTTTAGTCAACCTTTGGAAACTAGGATGCGAAAACATTAGTGAGATCCCTAGAGATATTTCTAAGGTATGTCTAGGTATGTCCCTAAGGTTAAGTTTAAGTATAGGTTATAGTCCTAGAATTACGGTAACGATCTTAGAATTTAACATAAGATGTTAGATATTGAGGGTGCTCCCCATTTAGTATGTTGTTTTCCCTAGCATGATTTTTGCCTCTCACGCTATTCTTTTTGGGTTTTAGAAAATGGCTTGAAAGAGGAAGATTCATGATAATGGAGGATATGACAGACAATGGAATGATATTCTTCATGAGAAACCAAATGAAACAGGATTTGGAAGTCCAAACATGGTTATTATGCCTAATCAGCAATCTCATAATATGATCAATAATCTCAACTTTTGTAATTTTCCCGACTCAGATAATAAGAGAAAGATGGAGTTTCATGATGATCATAGAGGAAATAAAGTTCAATTTCCCTCATGTAAATCATGTGGGAAGAGGCATCGGGGAGATTGTTTCAAAGGAACTGGAAGATGCTTTGGGTGTGGAAAAGAAGGACACAAATCCAGTAAGTTTAAAGGAAAAGGTCCAGTTAACACCATGGATGAGAATAATGGTATTGCTACGACATCAACAATGGTTAAATGTTTTAAATGTGGAATGTACGGGCATTATGCAAACCAATGACCTAAGGGAAAATCTCATGAAGAGAATCAGTACGGTCATATGGGTAGTATTTATGTTAATGATGATGAAGAGACTATAAATGATATGTGAGATGAAATAATTGTTGAAGCTCGGTCAATGGTTTAAGAAGGTAGTGGAATGATTACATGTATATCAAGTGTAATGTTGTATAAGTAATCTCATGGTACTATGGAATAAAGAGACATCTAAGGATTGTTACACTGTTGTCTTTCCTTAAGTTTTGAAAGTGTATGATTAATGGTACCAGTAACCATGAAAGGTTATTCAGATATATTTGGAAAGTATATGATATGCACATAATGGAGGGATAAGGAGAAAATTAAATGTTTGATAGTATTCATGAGCTCATGACTGATATAAGGAGAAGGTTATATCATGGTTTGAGTATATAGAATTTTTGGATTTTGGTATGTGGAAAGAGTTAACTTTTTACAGCATTCATGTTTTCACTAAGGTTTAATGGGTATTCATTTTTCAAGAGAATACATGATTAAGGTATTCACATGATTGGAATGTGACCAACAAGATATATGGGGGACAAATGACGGTATTCACATGCTTGGTTGATGACATTTCAAGTAATCATTTTCTTTATACTATGAGCTTGGACTGAAGTATTTTAGATAAGCCTAAAGATTGGAATGGATTATGTTGGACATAATTTAGTATTGTTTAAAAATAGAACTTTTTTTCAATATTATTTATTGGATGTTTTGGTAATGTAGTTTTAGAAAAAAGGACAACCTGCAGGACGGGCGACAGCCCATCGCGTCGGACAAGTCTGTGGGAATCGAACCCACAACCGAAATGCGACTGGCCTTTATCGCCTACCACTGGCCTACAGGAAGTCCCTGTTTAGTAGAAACTAGTTTTATTATATTAAGCAGTATGATATATGAAGTATAAGTCCATTTTAGGAACCATATATGATTAATCTCACTGTAGATGGACTTATGTATTTTTGATAACTTTTATAACCTTTTGTTTGAGACAGATGGAATGACCAATCATTCTATCATGTGATCTACTAACACTTTACGAATGACAAATTCAACTTCATTTCTTTAAGAGATGAAGTGGAAATTGTCCAAAGAACGAACAACGGTGAGACTGTACCAAAATCACGAAAGTATTTCTTCTAATTCCAATTTCATCAACTTTAGGGAAATGATCTTGAAAACAAAAAATGTTGTCATAGTGCCCTTATATCCGATGAATCAGATGGTACCTTAAATCATCACAAATCTATGGCTTTGTGATTGATGGCTTTTTCATAGCCATGTTCTCTACCACTCTCCATCAGAACTTGATGGTTATATTTTTCTTCCATATCCATATTTTCACCTATGTTCTCCTATATGGAAACCCAGTGATGAGTTTCTTTGGGTAATCATTACATTTCATAATTTAGTTTTTAAAATTAAGTTTTAGTATTCCTTTTTACGATGTGGGTTTCTATAAATAGTAAACGATTTATAACCCCGACGAATTTCGAGGACGAAATTCATTTTTAGGGGGGTAGAATGTAACACCCCGGGATTTTATGAAAAATATTCTTTTAATATCATTGATGTATTGTGTTTTATTCTACAACAAGATTACCTTGCACTACATGCAACACCGTATGAGCTTGCAGTATACACAACACTATTCTTGGATCATGTTACACACAATTTTGATAGTAGTTATTCTACAAAACATTGAGTTTATATACATAAATATATATATATTCAATGTATAAATGAAATATGGTTTTATTCTATTATACAAAACAATGGAGGAGTCTTTCACAACACTCAACCCTGACTTGGCTTGCATTACACGCAATCGCAACTTTCCTCGATAGCGTGTGTTGTACGCAATACCAGGTTTCACTAAACAACGATATATGGTTATAATATTATTATGAACTAGCCGTTATGAATAGTATCAACTACATTTTTAATTTTATAACATTATTATTCATCTTACACATTTTATAGAACATGGTATGAGACAAAAATCAATTTTTCGAGTAAAATAAGTATTTTTCAAAAAATGTAGTTTTGCCGCCTTTTGATGGCGCACCCACCTTAAATCTTGTTTTTGACATATCTATAAGTTCAATTTGACAAAATAAAATTTTTCTTTGGAATCAGGATATAAAAATTTACTTTGGATAAATTTTTCATATTATTCTGATAACTTTCATATTTTAATGAATAGTAAAAACACGCTATATTTTAATTAAAAACAACTTTTTTCATCACAATAATTTATATGGCTAGATTATATTTTTAATTGGTTTTAAAGTGTAATTAGAATATATTTTTACCATTTAATCCAATGTTGTTCATTGGAATTAATTTCACTTTGAAATTGGATATAAACAAGTATTAATCTTTTGATAGTTATTGTTTCTTAAAAACACGCTATTTGTTTTGACGACGGGAATTAATTTTTAAATTAATTAATGCAACTGATATGTTTTTAATTTGGTAAAATAGACATCATTTTTTAATTCATAATATCAAATATAGCTTAGGCCTAATTTTTGGTATTTTTCTGGAAACTTTCATTTTTTGATGATTAGTGAAACCACTAAGTGGTAGTTAAAAAACTGAATTTTTCATAAAACTTAATTTTACCGCTTATCTAAGTGTAATTTTAAAAATATGAGAGACACGGTTAATATCAAGGACTAAAATTTGGTTCAATGAGATGAAAATATTTTTTGGTGAATAGTAACTTTTTACTTTTATTTACCACGGTTAAAAGTAAATAGGATAATTAAGAGTAAAAAATGATATTATTATTACCCTAAAACATGTCCTAATTATATTGGATAAGATTAATTCGACCAAAAACAACCTTAGTAATAAAATATGACCATTTAGGCCCACTTCGATTAGATTAGGACATTTAATATTAATTTATTTAAAGAAGGGTTAAAATAGTTAAAATCAAAGTTTAATAAGTAAATCATTTTTAATATAGGGTTATACATAAGATAAATTCGACTATAAATATTCATTAGAAATATAAAACTATTTCCTACATAATCTTATTTTATTTATAATTTTTAGACATTAAATAATTTAATTTATTTATGACACAAAGATGATGCAGTAATTATCTTATTAATGAAATATTGACATAATTGATGTTATAAATACCCAAATAAATGTAATTTGAGACTTTTTATGAATTCCACTAATTTTATAGGTTAATATGACATGTTATTATTGATTTAGTTAACTTTTTTTGAACTAATCATTCTGTTATGATTTTCACAAAAATCAATTACCAAATAGTGTCAAAATTGACATAAAATAGTTTTTAAAACAAATATTATATTATTAATTGTTATTTTATTCCTAAAAATCTAAGTTTCAGCCAAATGACTTAGATAATGTTATATATATTAATAATAAACAACTTGGGGTTCGTTTTTCTTGTTATAGTAAGTTTATTAACCTTATAGTGTAAGAAAATAAGAAGACACGGTAAAAGTAAAATTATTTAACTTAAGGTTAAATCTAAATGATAAGGTTAAAATAGAAACCTAAACTTATCTAAATTATATTTTATGAGAGTATTTAGACCCATCCACACCTTATATTCTAAATAACTCAATTTTTATCTATTAAAAACCGAATATGACTTTATAATAAAATAATATTTTTAGTTTTTCCAAAGGTGCCCCTCTCCTCCCTTATAAAAGGGCACCTCCTCCCTCTATTCCTCACACCACTTTGAGCCTTCAAGCTCGGCCATCCCATGAAAAATTCTCTTCTCCACTTCCATAGAAACATCCTATAGGTTCTGGTATTCTTCAAAGACCAATTTTAGTGCCCTAATAGGAGATCTCAAAGAGGCGCTTCAAAGAAGAGGTAATGTCCGTTTCTGATTCTTTCAACTTTATTTCTTCTTCCACTTATTCTTATTTAGTTGTTTAATTATGAAGTAATAACATCATTATAACTCATATACTTATATGTTATTATAAGTATGAAACAACCCTATTTCACCATCTATCCATCCTACGGAAAACGAAATCACCACGCGTGCGTACGTACGGAATACCGTCTTCACGCCGTGGTGAAATCTGTTTTTCCACCAACACCTGACATGGATGGGTATAATGGTGTAAAGAATAACTATATATGGTTATTATAACATCATACAGATTCTGATATATTATACCATCCACTCCGATTATATTCAATAATAATGGGAACGATATCATCGCTCGTGCGTACGTACGGACTACCGTCTCCACGACGCGATGAGATTCATTCTCCATGTTAACCATACATGAATGATCATAAAGTTTATATAATGAATAATAATGAAATATATTAATGCTAATGGATTTATTTATATATATATATATATTTCATCTATTTAGTTTTATTCAATTCAATAAGGAAACGAAAACAGCGTGCATGCGTACGTACGGCCTACCGTCTCCATGAACGGTGTATTTCATTCCTTTTATTGATCTATAATATATATATGTATATGATGAATATATATTATATATAAATCATGTTTTACATTCTGGAATTATGTAAATCATGATATAAGTATTAATATCAAGAACGACAAGTCGAAACACATACGATAAATGAAATGATTTTACCCAAAACGCTGCTTTAACATAGAATTTACAAAAGAACGGATAATATAAAGTCATAAGTGAAACATATATGATATCATAACAATGAATATGATTTTGTAATAATTCAATCACATTATTTAAATCATTATACAGGATATTCAGATACGTACGAATCATATCGGACCTAAGGTAAGGGATAATGTTGCAATCTCAATTGTTTTCTATCCGAGATTGCTTATACGTAAGTATTTACTAGGGTTATATTTATCATCCATGACAAAGTTTTATAAAAATGTTTTCATTTATGTTTAAAGTTATTTTTACCCATTTTTTACTTTTACTATATGGGGTGTAAGGAATCTTTATTTTACGAGGTACTTTTTGACTTTTCCAGCAAAAGTATGAGAAGAATGTTTTTTTTAACTTATACGTCATGAAAGGATTTTTACGGTTTTATAAAGCCTTATTTTCATGAATCTTAATCTAAAATATTTCATGAATATTTTAAACAAAATCCTATTCTTTTAAAATTGTATGAAATTTTGTGAAAAGAAATGATTTTGAAGAAGAAAGGATATTTTCCTCAAAAATTCATTTAAAGTGTTTTATCAAAACTATTTTCCATCTAAAATGACACTATTTCATATGTGTATGTCTCATGTATCATGTCTCTATGACTTACATGGTTTCATTTTCTTATTATGAAATGATATCCATTTCTTTTATATGGATTATTTGATGATGAGATGATGTTTATGAAACCCATTTTATTCATTGGGTTATTATGAAGAATGTATGTTTATTTTGTGGCACAAGTAAGAATGATTTCATTATGAGATGGGTGGGACCTATATCTCCCTCTAATGCATTGGGTAAAGATTTATATCTCATGAGATAGACATGGCTGGAATGGTAAGTTAATCTGGTTCAGTGTTACAGGACTGAAACGAGGAGTGAACTTGATTCAGAAAGGGACTTTGTCCACTATGATGGTTTGGCAGAAATGTCTTAGCTACTATGGAAATCATATCATTTGCTTAAAGTTTTTCCACAATTACATGTTTTATTCCTGTGATATTTTATCATGATTTATGTTCCATTATGATCTATGCCTTATGTACTTCCATGTTTTATGTCGTTGCTCAAGATTTTGATGTTTAAACATTATGTTCATGTTTTTAAGTTCAAATGTATATGGTATGTTTTATTTTATCCATGATTACCCTTACTGAGGATTTGAGCTCACCCTTTTTATGTTTTATTTTCCCACAGGATTAAAAGAAAGGTTTAGGGTAAGGAAACAAAAAGTGGAAGATCTTTATGGGAGATGTTGAAGATCTTTCACCACGACTAGAAGATTATGTTCCAAGTTTCCAAAGACTCTAAACTATTACGGTCCTTGTGTGTCTATTTTTGTTATGTATTAAGTATTCCGCAAAAGTAATGTAATGACCATGTACGTCAAGCTTCGGGTCTCTACAGTTGGTATCAGAGGAAAGGTTTAGTCAACCTTTGGAAACTAGGATGTGAAAACGTTAGTGAGATCCCTAGAGATATTTCTAAGGTATGTCTAGGGATGTCCCTAAGGTTAAGTATAAGTATAGGTTATAGTCCCAGAATTACGGTAACGATCTTAGATTTTAACCTAAGATGTTAGATATTTAGGGTGCTCCCCCTTTACTATGTTGTTTTATCTAGCATGATTTTTGCCTCTCACACTATTATTTTTGGGTTTTAGAAAATGGATGGAAACAGGAAGATTCATGATAATGGAGGATATGATGGACAATGGAATGATATTCTTCATGAGAAACCAAATGATACGGGATTTGGAAGTCCAAAAATCGTTATTATGCCTAATTAGAAATCTCATAATATGATCAATAATATCAACTTTGGTAAGTTTCCCGTCTCAGATAATAAGAGAAAGATGGAGTTTCATGATGATCATAGAGGAAATAAAGTTCAATTTCCCTCATGTAAATCATGTGGGAAGAGGCATCAGGTAGATTGTTTCAAAGGAACTGGAAGATGCTTTGGGTGTGGAAAAGAAGGACACAGAGCCAGTAAGTGCAAAGGAAAAGGTTCAGTTAACACCATGGATGAGGATAATAGTATTGCTATGACATCAACAATGGTTAAATGTTTTAAATGTGGAATGTACGGGCATTATGCAAACCAATGACCTAAGGGAAAATCTCATGAAGAGATTCAGTACGGTCGTATGGGTAGTATTTATGTTGATGATGATGAAGAGACTACAAATGATATGTGAGATGAAATAATTGTTGAAGCTCGGTCAATGGTTTAAGAAGGTAGTGGAATGATTATATGTTTATCAAGTGAAATGTTGTATAAGTAATCTCATGGTACTATGGAATAAAGAGACATCTAAGGATTTTTACATTGTTGTCTTTCCTTATGTATTGAAAGTCTATGATTAATGGTACTAGTAACCATGAAAGGTTATTCAGATATTTTTGGAAAGTAGATGATATGCGCATAATGAAGGGATAAGGAGAAAATTAAATGTTTTATAGTATTCATGAGCTCATGACTGATATAAGGAGAAGGTTATATCATGGTTTGAGTATATAGAATTTTTGGATTTTGGTATGTGGAAAGAGTTAACTTTTGACAACATTCATGTTTTCACTAAGGTTTAATGGGTATTCATTTTTCAAGGGAATACATGATTAAGGTATTCACATGATTGGAATGTGACCAACAAGATATATGGGGGATAAATGATGGTATTCACATGCTTGGTTGATGACATTTCAAGTAATCGTTTTCTTTATACTATGATCTTGGACCGAAGTATTTTAGATAAGCCTAAATATTGGAATGGATTATGTTGGACATAAGTTAGTATTGTTTAAGGATAGAACTTTTTTTCGATATTATTGATGGGATGTTATAGTAATGTAGTTTTATAAAAAGGAAAACCTGCAGGACGGGCGACAGCCCATCACGTCGGACAAGGCTGTGGGAATCGAACCCACAACCAAAGTGCGATTGGCCTTTATCGCCTACCACTGGCCTACAGGAAGTCCCTGTTTAGTAGAAACTAGTTTTATTATATTAAGCAGTATGATATATGAAGTATAATTCCATTTTAGGAACCATATATGATTAATCTCACTATAGATGGACTTATGTATTTTTGATAACTTTTATAACATTTTGTTTGAGACAGATGGAATGACCCATCATTCTATCAAGTGATCTGCTAACACTTCACGAATGACAAATTCAACTTCATTTCTTTAAGAGATGAAGTGGAAATTGTCCAAAGAACGAACAACGGTGAGACTGTACCAAAATCACGAAAGTATTTCTTCTAATTCCAATTTCATAAACTTTAGGGAAATGATCTTGAAAACCAAAAATGTTGTCCTAGTGCCCTTATATCCGATGAATCAGATGGTACCATATATCATCACAAATCTATGGCTTTGTGATTGATGGCTTTTTCATAGTCATGTTCTCTACCACTCTCTATCAGAACTTGATGGTTAGATTTTTCTTCCATATCCATATTCTCACCTATGTTCTCCTATATGGAAACCCAGTGATGAGTTTCTTTGGGTAATCATTACATTTTATACTTTTGTTTTTAAAGTTAAGTATTAGTATTCCTTTTTACGATGTGGGTTTCTATAAATAGTAAACGATTTATAACCTCGACGAATTTCGAGGGAGAAATTCATTTTAAGGGGGGTAGAATGTAACACCCCGAGATTTTATGAAAAATATTCTTTTAATATCATTAATTGTCCTGTGTTGTATGCTACAACAAGATTACCTTGCGCTACAGGCAACAGCGTATGAGCTTGCAGTATACACAACACTATTCTTGGATCATGTTACACACAATTTTGATAGTAGTTATTCTACAAAACATTGAGTGTATATATATAAATATATATATTCAATGTATAAATGAAATATGGTTGTATTCTGTTATATGAAACAACGGACGAGTCTTTCATAACACGCAATCCTGACTTGGCTTGCATTACACACAATCGCGACTTTCCTCGATAGCGTGTGTTGTACGCAATACCAGGTTTCACTAAACAACAATATATGGTTATAATATTATTATGAACTAGCCGTTATGAATAGTATCAACTAAATTTTGAATTTTATAACATTATTATTCATCTTACACATTTTCTAGAACATGGTATGAGAACAAAATCAATTTTTCGAGTAAAATAAGTATTTTTCAAAAAATGTAGTTTTGCCGCCTTTTGATAGCGCACCCACCTTAAATCTTGTTTTTGACATGTCTATAAGTTCAATTTGACAAAATAAAATTCTTCTTTGGAATCAGGATATAAAAATTTACTTTGGATAAATTTTTCATATTATTCTGATAACTTTCATATTTTAATGAATAGTAAAAACACGCTATATTTTAATTAAAGACAAATTTTTTCATCACAATAATTTATATGGTTAGATTATCTTTTTAGTTGGTTTTAAAGTGTAATTAGAATATATTTTTACCATTTAATCCAATTTTGGTCATTGGAATTAATTTCACTTTGAAATTGAATATAAACAAGTATCAATCTTTTGATAGTTATTATTTCTTAAAAACACGCTATTTGTTTTGACGACGGGAATTAATTTTTAAATTAATTAATGCAACTAATATGTTTTGAATTTGGTAAAATAGACATCATTTTTGAATTCATAATATCAAATATAGCTTAGGCCTAATTTTTGGTATTTTTCTGAAAACTTTCATTTTTTGATGAATAGTGAAACCACTAAGTGGTAGTTAAAAAACTGAATTTTTCATAAAACATAATTTTACCGCTTCTGTGAGTGGAATTTCAAAAATCCGAGAGACACGGTTAATATAAAGGACTAAAATTTGGTTCAATGAGATCAAAATATTTTTTGGTGAATAGTAACTTTTTACTTTTATTTACCACGGTTAAAAGTAAATAGGATAATTAAGGGTAAAAATGATATTATTATTACCCTAACACATGTCCTAATTCTATTGGATAAGATTAATTCGACCAAAAAAAACATTAGGAATAAAATATGACCATTTAGGCCCACTTGGATTAGATTAGGACATTTAATATTAATTTATTTAAAGAAGGGTTAAAATAGTTAAAATCAAAGTTTAATAAGTAAATCATTTTTAATATAGGGTTATAAATAAGATAAATTCAACTATAAATATTCATCAGAAAGATAAAACTATTTCCTACATAATTGTATTTTATTTATAATTTTTAGACATTAAATAATTTAATTTATATATGACACAAAGATGATGCAGTAATTATCTTATTAATGAAATATTGACATAATTGATGTTATAAATACCCAAATAAATGTAATTTGAGACTTTTTATGAATTACACTAATTTTATAGGTTAATATGACATGTTATTATTGATTTAGTTAACTTTTTTTGAACTAATCATTATGTTATGATTTTAAAAAAAATCAATTACCAAATAGTGTCAAAATTGACATAAAATAGTTTTTAAAAACAATATTATAATATTAATTGTTATTTTATTCCTAAAAAATATAAGGTTCGGCCAAATGACTTAGATAATATTATATATATTAATAATAAACAAATTGGGTTTCGTTTGGCTTGTTATATTATGTTTATTAACCTTATAGTGTAAGAAAACAAGAAGACACGGTAAAAGTAAAATTATTTAACTTAAGGTTAAATCTAAATGATAAGGTTAAAATAGAAACCTAAACTTGTCTAAATTATATTGGATGAGATTATTTCGACCCATACCCACCTTATCTTCGAAATAACTCAATTTGGATCTATTAAAAACCAAATATGACTTTATAATAAAATAATATTTTAGTTTTTCCAAAGGTGCCCCTCTCCTCCCTTATAAAAGGGCACCTCCTCCCTCTCTTCCTCACACCACTTTTAGCCTTCAAGATCGGCCAAACCCTGCCAAATTCTCTTCTCCACTTCCATATAAACATCCTAGAGGTTCTGGTCTTCTTCAATGACCAATTTTAGTGCCCTAAGAGGAGGTCTCAAAGAGGCGCTTCAAAGAAGAGGTAATGTTCGTTACCGATTCTTTCAACTTTATTTATTCTTCCACTTCTTATTCTTTATTTGTTTCATTATGAATTAATAACATCAGTATAACTCATATACTTATATGTTATTATAATTATGAAACAACCCTATTTCACCATCTATTCATCCTACGGAAAACAAAATCACCACGCGTGCGTACGTACGAAATACCGTCTCCACGCCGTGGTGAAATCTGTTTTTCCACCAACACCTGACATGGATGGGTATAATGGTGTAAAGAATAACTATATTTGGTTATTATAACATCATACTGATTATGATATATTATATCATCCACTCCAATTCTATTCAATAATTATGGGAATGATATCATCGCTCGTGCGTACGTATGGACTACCGTCTCCACGACGCGATGAGATTCATTCTCCATGTTAACCATACATGAATGATCATAAAGTTTATATAATGAAAAATAATGAAATATATGAATGATACTTGATTTATGTATATATATATGTATGTCATCTATTTAGTTTCATTCAATTCAATAAGGAAATGAAAACAGCGTTCATGCGTACGTACGGCCTACCGTATCCATGAACGGTGTATTTCATTCCTTTTATCGATCAATAATATATATATGTATATGATGAATATATATTATATATAAATCATGTTTTACATTCTGGAAATATGTAAATCAGGATATAAGTATTAATATCAAGAATGACAAGTCGAAACATATACGATAAATGAAATGATTTTACCCAAAACGCTGCTTTAACATGGAATTTATAAAAGAACGGTTAATATAAAGTCATAAGTGAAACATATATGATATCATAACAATGAATATGATTATATAATAAGTCAATTACATTATTTAAATCATTATACAGGATATTTGGATACGTATGAATCATATCATACCTAAAGTAAGGGATAATGTTGCAATCTCAATTGTTTTCTATCTGAGATTGCTTATACGTAAGTATTTACTGGGGTTATATTTATCATCCATGTACAAGTTTTATAAAAATGTTTTCATGTATGTTTAAAGTCCTTTTTACCCATTTTTGACTTTTATTATATGGTGTGTAAGGAATCTTTATTTTACGAGGTACTTTTTGACTTTTCCGGTAAAAGTACGAGAAGAATGTTTTTTTTAACTTATACGTCATGAAAGGATTTTTACGGTTTTATAAACCCTTATTTTCATGAAGCTTCCTCTAAAATATTTCATGAATATTTTAAACAAAATCCTATTCTTTTAAAATTCTATGACATTTTGTGAAAAGAAAATGATTTTGAAGAAGAAATGATATTTTCCTCAAAAATTCATTTCAAGTGTTTTATCAAAACTATTTTCCATCTAAAATGACATTATTTAATATGTGTATGTCTCAAGTATCATCTCTCTATGATTTACATGGTTTCATTTTCTTATTATGAAATGATATCTATTTCTTTTATATGGATTATGTGATGATGAGATGATGTTTATGAAACCCATTTTATTCGTTGGGTTATTATGTAGAATGTATGTTTATTTTGTGGCACAAGTAAGAATGATTTCATTATGAGATGGGTGGGACCTATATCTCCCTCCAATGCATTGGGTAAAGATTTATATATCATGAGATAGACATGTCTGGAACGGTAAGTTAATCCGGTTCAGTGTTACAGGACTGAAACGAGGAGTGAACTTGATTCAGAAAGGGACTTTGTCCACTAAGATAGTCTTGGCAGAAATGCCTTGGCTACTATGGAAATCATATCATGTGATTAATTTTTTTCCACAATTACATGTTTTATTACCATGCTATTTTATCATGATTTATGTTCCATTATGATCTATGCCTTATGTACTTCCATGTTTTATGTCGTTTCTCAAGATTTTGATGTTTAAACATTTTGTTCATGTTTTTAAGTTCAAATGTATATGGTATGTTTTATTTTATCCATGCTTACCCTTACTGAGCATTTGAGCTCACCCCTTTTTATGTTTTATTTTCCCCTAGGATTAAAATAAAGGTTTAGGGTAAGGAAACAAAAATTGGAAGATATTTATGGGAGATGTTGAAGATCTTTCGCCACGATTAGAAGATTACGTTCCAAGTTTCCAAAGACACTAAACTATTACGGTCCTTGTGTGTCCTTTTTTTGTTATGTATTAAGTATTCCACAAAAGTAATGTAATGACCATGTACTTCAATCTTAGGGTCTCTATAGGTATCCTATTGGGCTTTGGCTCATACCCTACTTGCACCCTTGTGTGTAAGTAGACTTGGTTATTTTTGTTGTCACGGGTTTGGGTACAACTTTTGTGCCAACAGTTCGGGTTTTCACCGGTCATTCATGATGTGGTGTTGTGGAGATGGCTTGAGGGCGATGCCTCTTTCCATGTTGAGGTTCTTGGGCTGTTCATTTATGGTTTTGTACCTTTTTTATAGTCCCGGTGAGTTGTTTTACACTATGTAATTCAGTTCTAAATTTTTGTAAAACATTGTTTGGTTTGAAAAATCCAGATTCGTTTTATTGGATTCATTTGTTGTTTTATGTTTATAAACTTGGGTAAATCATTCCCAATTCTCATTTTATGATACCTGAGCACTTTTACCAGCCCGTGGGGATCAGGAATGCCCTTCGGGCCTTGTCACGGGCCGGTTTTGGTTCCGGATTTGGTGGAGATCAGATTCGGTTCATGAAAACAACTCCTAGGGTAAATCTCCAATTCTAGAAAAAATCAAAAAATCAGGTTTCCCATCCAAAACTCAATTTAGGAGGAAATGGTATTAATTTAATGAAAATTGTGTGAAGACAAAAATAATATATTATTTTTAATATATTGTTATTAAGGCTTCATGGTGATTGAAACTTCACACCTGCTCAATAAACCATTTCAAAAATATAATTTGAAATATTTTAAAGGTTTGGATCACAACAATCAAGGTAGCTACACTATAAACTAGGAATAACCTCAAAATGATACAAACCTATGTAAAATAATAGAATAAATAAATTCCTTATAAGAGGAACACAGGTATAACATACACCAAATAAGACAAACCCCTCTAAAAATTTTATTAATATGTTCTAAATCTAATTACAATGGACTTCCAACACCCTGTTTAGATCTAACCCATAAAACAAAGTAAATACTAATACGTCCTTAAAATACCCCAAACTATAGGATAAAAATGGAAATAAAATAAAATAATTTAAAATATATCCACATGGAGAACTGGGACATCACATGTTGGTTGTGCTACCATTCAAGACACTATATCAAAAATAATATAGGTTTTGGGTATGGTGGAAGAATCCATTAATGGTATGACCAACTCAAATTTCAGTATTAATTTAAATGTAATCATTGTCGCACATGATCAAAACATCATTTCCATTGAAATCCATAGATTAATTTACTATATTAAAAAACTAGAAGCAAAATAGAATGATCTTCACATAGAATTTATAATTAATTTATGAGAAGATATAGAATTACATCAACTTGTAATTCTCTCTTAGTTGATGATCCACATAGCTAGATATCATCATACCATTATTTCAATGTATAATACAAGTATATATTCACTCTAGTGTTTATCCAAAAATGAACCTTAATCTATTAACATCATCATAGAATCATTGGGTTCTAGCACAGCCGAACCTGATCACTTTTGTTGTTCGTGGTTGATTGTAGATAAATTATTCTCTAAGGAGGAATAACTTTTGATATTATATTGAAATATTGAGAGTAAGAAGAGAGTTTGTGCTCTATATATCTATATCTCTATCTATATGTATTGATAGAGTCTCTCTATATCCATTATTCACACCAAAAGTCATTTTGTAAAGTGTTATAATTAGATGTTTATTATGGCGGGTTTAGGATTAGAAAATCACACACAGTCCCCTTAAAACCTAATTAGTTAACACTATGTACAATAACAATATTATTATTATTAATCACTTTACATGTGTAATACATTAAGAATATAAATAAATATCATTTATACCATTTCCAATTGGACCATTAAGAAAGTTATACTTTCTGTTGTCAGCATTTACCGATCCTCGAATAATGAATATTTAATAAATAAATGTCACTACATTATTCTATGATAAAAATAATAAATATTATATTCACCAAACTTGAAAATAAATATATATTATTAATATTTATCTTAATTATTATTTTAAATAACTTTTGATTAAATTATAGTGATAAACTAAACCCTAATAAATATTATTTATTCTAACATGTTAAATTCAATGCTTGAATTTAAATGATATTGTGGATACAAATAGTGTGTGACCCTCTAGGACTCTTTCTCAATGGAATTATGCATAACCACCTAAAGTCCAAGGTTATCATTTAGAAACACACTAAGTCGCCCATAGATAAATAATTCAATATTGTAATTAAATTCAAACTCTTATGAACTATTGTTGTGTAGTACAATCTTTTATCATGATATTTCAAATCAAGTAAGTTTCATGCTAGTGTCATCAATCTATATACTCGATGTCTCTTACTTTGAATTTCCATAAATGAACTCACCCACTAAACACCATGGACATTGATTTATTCAGGTAGTTATATTCCTATCAAAGGGCCTAAGATATCAACTTTTTTGAAGGGACAGAAGGTATTAACTCTTTCTCGCATTATCCATTAATGCAATATCACCCATGACGTACCAAATGTATCCAACCTTTCCACAAGCATATTTTCTCATGGGTTTCATCAATACATAAATTTGTATGATTCATGATATCTATTAATGATAATATTAAATTATAAGGATCAATACATACATCCACATATAGGAACAACAAATGACACGTGGAAATGTATATTTCCTATTAAAAATTCTATTATCATAACCTCTTATCATCAAGATTACCAGAGTTTAAAACTGTGATAAGGTATATTGATGTCTTAGAAGACTCCTACCTATGATATATTTTATTTTCATTGTCCTTTTAGACAATATCATCCATCCATATAGTATATATTCAAGAATGATGTCGTAGAGCCTCCTGGTTCTCATCATAGTGGGGAACTACTATGATCTTTTAGTATGGAATATATTATTAGTACATTATAACATATAAAATTAATTAAAAGTAACAATAATGATGTGATAATAAACTTAATTAATAATGAAAATATATAATAAAGTACTAATAAATTCAGTTTTAGGGAACCATCTCTAAAAGACTCTCACTTTCACTAGATCCAACTGACAAAAACTTTCAATCCACTAACAATCACATGATACTCATGCCTCTAATGAGATAAATCCTTGGTCAAGAGATCTTCCATGTATTTCTCCATGGATACTTTTCTCACCACAAATTCACCTCATTGATAAAAATACCTCAATAGATAAAACTTCTGAAGTATGTTATTTTTTCCATTAGTGTGACCTCAGCTCTTTAGAGAGAGCCGCTATTGTAATTTTATCACAATAAACAATGATAGGACCTTTATGAATAGAAAATAGAACAATATTTTGGATAAAGTTTTTAATCTAAACTACTTTCTTGGCTTCATCGAAATCCACATTACACTTGGACTACGCTACAGAATTGATGACAACTAGCTGATTTGAACTCTTCTATCTCACAGATCCTCTGTTGAGACAAAAGATATATATAGACTACGAATTAAGATCATTATAATCTTCCTAAAATATAGAATATATATAACTCTAACTATTAGCTATTCATATCCTCTATATACCAGGAACATATCATTAGTTCACCTCAGATACTCAAGAATAGCCTTTATAGCAGTCCAATGTTATTCACCTAGATCTGCTTAATATCTTCCAACCATACTCAAAGCATATGCAGAATTAGGCCTTGTACATAACATGGAATACATGATATATCCTATTATAGAAGAATATGGGATCCTATTCATTATATATCCTTCCTCTTATTTCTTAGGACACATTTTCTTGGAAAGATGTACACTATGTGACACCGGAACCAATCCCCTCTTGGATTGTTACATACTGAACCTCTTCAATATCTGTTCAATGTATGTACATTGACTTAGTCCAAGTAGCATCTTGGATCTATCACACACGATCTATATATCTATAATGTAGTATGCTTCACCTAAGTCCTTAATGGAGAATCACTTTCTAAACCATACCTTGACATCGTGTAAGGATGGTATATATTTTCAATTAGTAATATGTCATCAAAATACACTACTATGAAAAATATTGTACTCCCACTAATCCACTTATAAAAACATAGCTCGTATTTTTTATTAATGAAACCAAATTCTTTTATGGCTTCATCAAATCAAATATCTTATGACCTGGATGCTTTCTTTAGTTTATAAATTTATCTCTACAATATGCATACCTTTTTGGAATTTCCTGGAATCACAAACCCCTCTGATTATGTCATATACACATCCTATTGAAAGTTTCAATTAAGGAAAGTAGTTTTGAAATCCATTTTTCAAATCTCATAATCATGGTAAGTTGCTATGGAAAACAAAATTCTGATAGATTTAAAAATATAAACTAGAGAAAAGGTTTTTTCATAGTTAATTATTCTCTGTTGTATAAACCCTTTATCCAGTAGTTGTGATTTATAGGTATTTATATTACCTTACATTTCTAGTTTTCTCTTTAATACCCATTTTCTCCCAATGGGTTTCATATAAACTAGCAGATTGATCAAAACCCAAAATTGGTTTTGATAAATGGAATCCATCTCAAAATTCATAGCTTCATGCCACCTTGCAGATTTTGATCTCTCTACTACCTTATTATAGGAGACAGAGTCATTATTATAAACTAATAATGATTCAACATCATTGGTTACTATAAAACTATATCTATATGCTTCTCTTAGCTCCCTAGTGTTCCTACACAGCACTTGTGTTTTAGGAGAAACTTATTCTAGAGGGACTTGTGTAATATGTTCATGTGCCAACTATTATGTATCTTGAGCATCAACTTCATCAAATTCAATCTTTCTCCCACTATCTTCCTTGATTATGTGTTATCTTTGAAGAAAAATGACATGTCTTACGATAGTTACTTTCATGTTTGAAGGGTTATATAGATAATATCCCCTTATTTTCTTGAGATACTCTATAAATATACACTTCATGCCACGGGGAGATATTTTGTTTCTTGAGTTATCTTTAACAAATGTGTCATGACCTCATGCATGGAAATATGGAAAAAAACGGGATTATTTATACTCTAGAACTCAAAGGTAATAGATTGTTTTACTTTATTTTGTACTCTATTTAGTAATTAGGATGTATTCTATAATGAATATCCCCAAAAGGATAATGAAAGGATTATGTGGATCATCATCGACCTTACCATGTCCAGTAGTGTATGGTTCCTTCTTTCACTAACATAATTCCACTATAGTGTATAAGGTTGAGTGAGTAGAGATAGGATCCCAAACTCCCATATAAAGTTGATAATGGATTGGTTAATATATTCACCTCTTAGATATGATTGAATCTTCTTTATCTTCTTAACAAGATGATTCTCAACCTCATTCTTAAAATATTTTAAATTATAAAAGGATTCATACATATACCTCATCAAGTAGATATAAACATACCTACTCAAGTAATCGATAAAAGTAATAAAGTATGAAAATAAACATCTAGATTCTATATGAAAAGTTATGTGCACATCAATGTGTACCAAATATAGAAGCTTTATTTCCATTTCACCTTGACCACTAAATGGTGGTTTAGTCATATTTTGTTTTTAAAAAAATGTGACATGTTTCTAGTGGATTAAGATAAAAAGTGTCTAAGTAAACATCTTGATATATATTTTTCAAATACTTCACATTTACATGACAAAGATGGTGATTTGATAATTGGGTTTTATATGAGTCATGCGTATCTATTTCATTATCAATTTCCAATATTTGGTTTTCATAATTTAATACATAAAGAATATTATTTAACTATTTCATACCATAACATATGATATATTTATAAAAAAAATCAACCCTTATTTCCAAAGCTGAAAATAAATCCATCCATTTCTAAACAAGATACTGAAATGATGTTCTTGGTAAAACTAGGCACATAATAATTATTATTTAAAACCAAAATCAATCATGTCATCAATGTGAGAAGGTAGTATCCAATAGCTAAAGAAACTATCCTATCTCCATTGGTAGCCTATAGATCCACCTCATCTCTATAAACCTTTTGAAATATACTTGGTTCTAGTATTTGGATACAAATGTGAGCACCATATTCATTATATAATACCCAACTTGTAGATATAGAACAATTACACTCAATAAATAACACACTTAAATCTTTCCCATGCTTCTTTGTATGGGTGCACTTTCTCTTCTAGTGGCCCTGATTTCCACATGAAAAACATACCGCATCTTGTTCATTTCCTTAACTCTATACCTTCTTTTTCTTGGAAGGATGGTGGTCTAGATCCTTATAATTTGAATGAGTATATATATACTTTTCCTTTTTCTTACTCTTATTATAAACCATAGGTATAGTGGGTTTTTCACTACCCATATCTTTATCAACTTAGAGAATAAGAGTTATAAGTTCTGGAATAGTCTTCTTACTATTTATCATATTATAATTCATGATAAAACTAAAGAATTTTTGAGATAATGAGGACCAAATGAGATCTATTCATAGCTCACCGGGGATCTTAAAACCCAATATATCTTGGAAATCAATGTATCTAATCATATTAACTATATATTCCCTAGCTAGTGCTAACTTTCCAATCTTGCACATGAATAGTGAATTGGATATCTCATATCTCTCTCTGATATCACCTTCTCTTGATAGATATCTTGAAGGTAATAAATGATGTTATTTTCATCCTTATACTCATATTTCTTTATAATATCATTAGACATGGAGGATATCCTGAGAAATTTGATATCCATTGTGTCATCCACATGCTTCAAATAGAGAGATATTTCTTCTTCACTGTCCTTTTAGAAATGAACTCAAGAAGTGGGGTTTCTAACATGTATAATTTTTTTTCATGGAATAGTATAATGTGCAAGACCCTATACCATTCCTAGAAATTTTCACCAGTGGGAATTTTATTTTTCTCTAGTATGGATCATAGTAATATTGTTGAATTAGTTTCATTTTCCATTTCTACAAAGTAAGATTGGATAGATAGTGCATTTTTATTATAGAGGCAGATTAATAAATTTAAGATTTAATTAAATTCTATTAATCTCATATTATTTTTTGAAACCTAATACCCCTCACCATAATTTTTAGAATACCCTATCTCTTAAATATTCTAGTGTCAAGGATCTATATTCCCCTTCTAAAAACATATACTTGGGCATAACAGGTTATTTAAAGGGTTTTAGGTAGGTGTAACTTTCCAACTATATTAAATCGTAGTTCCTTTATATGTTGAGTGGACTCCCCAATCCTAAAATCATGTTTTAAATATTTACTCAACACTTGCCTCTTAGTTGCATCAAGTCTTGGTTTTTCAATAAACCCTTAATGTGAACCAAGTTAAGTCAACCCAAAACATCAATCTAAAAGTTCCATGATAATTTAAAGTACTTCAAATTGGGTTGGTCAAGCACTTTGAACTACATGGTCATTTTTAAACTTAAGTAGTGGAAGGATATATCAACTTAATATTTTAGCTATGGTATTTTTATCCTTATTCATAAATCCCATTTTATTATTTCACATACCTTGATAATATTAAGTGGATTTTACTTAAGTTATTAACCATTTTTGATAAAATATCCACACATAATCCAGTTATATTATGTTCCATCTTGTATGCTTATTAATTCATTTATCAGGTGATCATGCATCATTCATAAAGATAAATAATTAACCATGAAACTGATAGAAATAAAATATAAGTGGTATCACTACAGGAAAATTGCAATTTCACGGTAGTTTTTTTGGCTATGGCGTCGGTTTAAACCGCCACCATATGCCTCCATGGCAGTTTCCAAAAACCATTGCTAAATTGTGTGTCGGGAAAATATTTGCGGCAGTTAAAGAGGTTTAGTGGTGGTTTATGGGAATCGTCATAGTTGGTGCATTTTAGTGGCGGTTATATTTTTTCTCCCGGCGGTTTCTCCAGGCAGGGGATTACTTTTTTTAGCGGTGGTTAAAACCACCGCTAAAAAAAGTAATACCCTGCCAGGACAAACCGCCCCGACAAAAAATATAACCCCTGTGAAAATGCGCGGAAGATGGTCCACTATAGCAGTGGTTAAAACCGCCGCTAAATGTACCTCTTACAGTTAGCGGCGGTTAAAACCACCACTAAAGAGCAGATTTAAAAAAAAGAACTAGTTTTTGGAGCCCATGTACCAGTGCCCTGAAGAAAAACCATTCCAAAAATACCAAAACACCAACAAAATACATACTACAGTCAATATGAAAATAGATGCTTAACTAAGCACAACCAAATGCATTGTTCAGTGAGTAAAGGAATGCAAATAAACATATCAAATGGCATAATCCTAGTATCTAATAAAATGTAGTGGTAAATTTATATATTTAAAATTGACCATTTCAGACTCATATGTACTAGTTGATCCTTTATTGGATGTTCACATGTTGTGTGCAACTTATATAGTCACCCATTGGGTGATATAGGTGAAATGGGACAATATGATTTTTTTTTCAAATGTTGGTACTCCCACATATCTTTTGGAATTGTTCAAGAATGTAATATCCCTTTATATATGATTATTTGATAGAACCCAAGGCATCCCTTAGGTTTTTGGACCACTTGTAGTTGGAATTTCTAAAGTGGTAAATTTCTTAGATTAACATGTCACCATCTAAGTGACTCCATTGAGATTATATATGGGTTTCACATGTTTTAATAAATTGAATGAGTTAAATGTAACTGATAATGGGAAATGGATAATTAATGATGGGTTTTCTTTCTTAAAATAAATCAATTAGTTTTAAATGGAATGACCCCAAGTAATTGTAATGTCATGCTCTTGATTTATTCTTTATAAAATGCTTCATACAAACTGTAATATTTTAAATGGGAAATGAACATGGATAAAGAAGTGAATAAGAGGTTATTCCTTATCTATTATGACACAAATGATTATGCCTTTATTATGTATATGGTGTAAATATAAGAGATGGATTTTAGGTAATTACCTTTGCTAGTTATATTTAATATATGTCTTTATAGAGGTTGTGGTATGATGGTATGAGATTGTTAAGCAAGAAGATATCGCAATTCCTTACATCAGGTGTTGAGCATGGTGTATCATAAAAATTTTACTATATAAGTATTGTGATTTACTCACATTCCATGACTAGAATTTTGACTTGATGGAACACTCAACATCCCATGTGTTGTTTCATGGCGTCTCTCACTCTATTGGGATATAGGGCATATACCCAATTACATGAGCACATAGGCTCATTAGACTGGTTAGGGATGTCTAAGTTATGCCATGGTCTATTCATCAGTATTATTATAATTATATGGCTACATAAATCTTCAAATACCTTGACAATATAGGTGGATGAAATATATATAAACTATATATATTACTACTATATATATAGTAACTATTTATATTTCTATTCCATCTATGTGTCAATAAATTTGAACCCTCCTACAGTCCTTTAGGAGCATGATTGGGTGGTTATTTATTTATTCCTTAGTTACTCAAAAGATGTAGGGTGTATTATGTTGGTGTTAGACACTTTATCATGGGAATAATGATGTGGTAATATTTTCATGGGATTAATTTATGTTTGTGTTCCGTGTGGAATTATTATAAATGAAACATAACATAGGAATTAGGTAAAATCATATCTCGCTTGGGTTATTCCATGTGGAATTATTATACTTGACACTAAAGATAGAAAAAAGGAAAAATAATCACTCCCATGGATAAGGGTTCCTAATTTTTTAAGAGTGGTGAATCAGGTTCAATTATCATATTTGTTTCACTCATGTGATTTCTTTGGAAAAGGAGTCTTTAGTGTGGTTTCCTTAGAAGGAATGGAATCTGGCTCCTAATATATTGTAACTCCCATCATGAATCCTAGTTATTTTGATGTGAAGAATATAATAGAAGTGATCAAACACATTCCTTCAAAGGGAATAGTGTCTCGTGAAGGGGGGTGATATATTCTATCAAGGAATATGGATGCTTATAATAAATTATTTGTGATAGGGTAGTTGATGTTATGAATGGTAAGTAACTGATCATGTAGTCTATTTAACATTTTTCTAGGGCATGGAGTTCTACAGAATATACTGGGAGTTTCCCATCAGCATCTCATGCCTACTGAGATAATGGACATTGTCATTCACACTGCTTGACTATTCTTGGAGGCCACTTTGGAAATGGTGGGAAAACCCCATTTAAGACAATGTAGAAAAATTTCCCCTAATCTTGTGTCAGTATCTATGGATTCTAACTATTTTTTTGAAATTTTGGATACTATAATTATGCCACACTAAAGGGTGATCTATCTTAAACATGTTAGCGAGACACAAATTCTCATCCCTAAGGATTGATACAAGAGCATAACTAAGAAGTACTTCTTAGAAATAGAAATGTAGTGGTAAATGAATTGGGTTAGAAAATGTAAGATAAGTTATTAAAATGAAAAAATGAATTTCGGAAAAATGAATCATCATAATAATGAGTTGATATATATGGTTCATACCACACTCTAGAAATCAAGAAATAAAAGGAAACATCATAAATCAATAAAATACATAAAAGGAAACATGAGAAATCAAGAAAATGTTAGGTCCTGAAAATGTTTGGAGGAAACTATGTGCTACACATGATACATATACAAACCAACTATTAATATTTTTTCACATAACAACAATACTACTAATCCTTTTTTGATTATGAATAGATATCGTCACACTCTCCACCTCTATCTCTACTTCCTGCTACCATATATAAGAACATTATATTGAAAATTAAATAGTGTTACATATTTATATTTAAACTTAAAACCAAAAAAAGTTTGAAAACTAAATGATTTTGAATTTTTTTGATTTACCTACTCACCAACATTTGATGCAATACCACTGGGGGGATATCTTCTCATCTGCTAATGTATATCATTCAATGATTTTTGCAAAGTAGATATATGATCCCCTGGTCTTGAACTGTGTTTCGTAGGGAAACAATATCTCTCTAAGCATCTCCAAGTATGGACTGACTATAACCAGGAGTAGATGCAGCTATAATCCCTGATGGCCTGCCAAAGTCCTCAGATGGTACGGGTCCCAAACTCATCCTGTGCACTCTACCAGGATGCTCCTTCCCAAGGACTTTAGCAACCGGGTCATCCTGGGAGACTGAGTAGGACTGCCCAGGATTGGAATCCCATATTTCTTTAATTTTTACCTATAAATCAAATATCAATATATATTAACATAGTTAAAATTTATAATAAGTTATTATAATGAAAAAATGAGTTCATACCCCCAACTTCTTTGGAAATCTCATTAACAAAACTTCAATAAGATTTTTTGTGAACATCCAACCACACTTCAGTTCAGGATGCTTCGTGCCCTAAACTCTGTGAATGCATTAAACAACAATAAATCAATATTTTAATATATTAAACAGATAATATTGTCTTATAAATATTTAAACTAATGAAAAGATTACCAGATTTGATTAGCTTCTAGATAAGCTTTTTGACCCCATTGTGTGGGGGATGACTTGCTTAGCCCAGCTTGATGCATTCTTTCTTGAGAGATCCTAAAATAAATAAAATATAATTTAATAGTAATGTATTCAATGTAATATCCTCTTCATATACATGTATAAATGTAAAATGTTGTTAATATAATAATATATATTTAAATACCATCTGTTTCTCATCACGATGTATGTCAACAAAAACTTTCCACTATTCTTTGGGTACCCCATTAGGTAGCTTCTCATACATTTGTTGGACGCTCAATGAAGTATCGTTGACATCACTCCATAATATCCATTTAAAGTCTTTCCATTTCTTACCAAGATTTTTCAATGTCCACTTTCGTTCTATCACATCAGAAATTGTAAAGTGGAAAAACATCTGTATACAGAAATTTATTTTGAACATATTAATAAAATGACATTCAATTACACCATAATGTATTAAAATTACCTTTATTTGGGAATAAAAATCTTCATTTTTCCAACTTGGAGGCATATGTCTCCAATCATCATAAGAAATAGGAAGGTAAATAGGCTACGCTGCTAGCTGGCCTAGAATTTGGCCAAATAATCCCGCGGCATCATCCATAGGGACCCCATATGAATCAAATGGGATAACTATATTCTCTCCATTCATATTCCACACATCTGAACTTTTTATATTTTTCTCCACAGTTGAATTTTTTCATCTTTAATGAACAAATAATTAGTATAAAAAGGTGCAATAAATTTATTTATATTAATATTTGTACCTATAACAGTGACCCTCCAGTATGCCTGTGATGAACTAGAAGTGGCGCACCGCCGCCCCGCTGCTAAGGCTATTGAAGGGGGAGTAGACGACTCATCTTTTAAAGGGATACTCATAGAGGGTGTGAGAGATAGTGCGAGGAGAGATAGTGTAGGGGGGCAGGCAGCTAGTGGATCAGATGACGTGGGGAGGGAGACAGATGGATCATCACCTATCGCAGTAGTGAATGAAATAGTGTATTGCTTCCTCCTTAGCATTCCTGTCATTTAATCAAATAAAATTAAGTTCAGAACATATATTTCAAAAAAAAATGCAGAAAAAAAAAATTGAAAAATGATAATAGATTCCCAATACTAACAAACAAAATATACATAACAATGATAATGAATGACTACACAAATGAAATAAGTGGTTGCTAAATGAATAAATAACTGTACATACAATCATTTTCCACTTAAATCATGTCGGTTTCTTGCTCCATTACTTCATCCACTTAATTAATCCTTGATAGAATAATATTTTAAATATCATGATGGAAAAAATAATTCTACTTCTTGTTTTTGATGAGATTCAATTTCAGAGGTCAAATCTTCCACTTCATCACCCATGTCATAAAAATCTCTTTGTATTACGTGAGCAACTACACTCCACCCTTCATCCACAACATCATTCACATAATATACCATTTTTTCTTAGGATGATAAGATATATGGATCATTCATTTCATGATCACCAACATCCATCAAGTGAGAGAAGTTCACAGAAGTCAATTACAAGTAATATCTTTTTAACACCTCTGATAATATCGACCCAATTTAATTTGAATAAAACAACTGAAAAATGTCCATGGTAGTTTAATTCAATAATATCAGTTAGCTTTACATAGTATCCCACTTCAAAAAATGTAAATATACCACAATTCTATGTTTTCAAACCCCTTTCTCGACCGACTGTACAAAATCTAAAGCCATTCATGTTGTAATCGTAGAACTTTCTAACTTGTTTTAGAGGACCTCGAGCAAAAAAACATCAAATATTCTGAAAAAATCTTCTCAAGTATCAGTATTCATGATCTTAAATAAGAAATATACTTTATTATATTTACAAAATATATGTGTCGAACTAATAGCCATATTAATTACAATATTTATGAACTTACACGTCGTGCAAACCATTCTACAAGATCTTTATTAACAGCTTTCATTATATATTTCTCATTTCTTGTTCGGTATCTCATTCATATCTTTGTTTTTATCATTAAATCTTCAATAAATGGATCTGCAATTTCACTATTCATTAGCACATATCTATGTGACTGTAATAATTTCAATTCTGTCAGTGTCATATTTGAGGTCCTTCCAACTGATCGGCCAATAGCAGGAAATATTTTTTATTTTTGATGTATTTGATATTGATTTGATGTGTCGTCAACATGTCCAACTTGATTAAATATTGTCTCAATATCATCCAAGTATCTAGAACAAAAGGTAAGACACTCCTCAGCCAAATAGCCTTCTGCAATAGAGACTTCTGGTTGAGCTTTATTTCTCACATATGATTTAAAATTCCCAAGACATCTATTAAATAAAATAAACATAATTATGCATTTAATTAAGTGAAAAAAAAAATATTTACTTAACTAAAAAAACATATAAATAAAGTACCTATCAATTGGATACATCCATCGATAATGAACAGGGCCTCCTAATTTAACTTCCTTAACCAAATTCACAGTTAAATGCATCATGACAGTAAAAAAACAGAGGAAAGATCATCTCTATTGAACAAAGGGTCAATAAAAACCTATCTTGGAGGTTGTTAAGCTAAAATAGATGTAGATATTTCTCACATAGTTGTCTGAAAAATGTATAGAATTGGAGTACAACAACAGTAAGTTTTTCAGGTAATAATGTATGTAATGCCAATGGCAGTAATTATTGTAACAAAATATGTGAATTGTGACTTTTCAGTCCATGTAAATTATGATTCTTCAATTCAACACACCTTGATATGTTACTTGAATACCCATCAGATACCTTCACATTCTTTAAAAATCGAACGAATGTATATTTATCCTTATTTTTCATTGTAAAAATTGTCAGAGCATACTTTTCATCCTCATCTAGTCAGAGATCACATTTTATATTCATTACTTGTAAGTATTTGTGAGAATTGAGATGATCCTTCAACTTTCCATGCTCATTAAGCAATGTAAAAATAAAATTATCACATACATTTTTCTCAATATGCATCATATCAAGATTATGCCACAACAAATTAAATTCTCAATATGGAAGTTTGAAAAATATACTTTTTTTCTTCTATTGTTGTGTTCTAATTTCACTTGAAGATGCACTTCAAACCTGTTTCCCGCTATCATTCAAATGATGAACCTTCCCAAATTCTATTTAAACATTTTCAAGTTGTGTCAACATTTTAGAACCAGTTAACAACTTTGGAGGTGGTCTATGATCAATGAAACTATTAAATTTTGATATGTTTAGTTGAAATATATGAGATGCCTCGAGAAATCTTTGATGGAACAAGAAGCACCATTTTCTACTGTGAGGTAGACTTTTAGGCTCAAAATCAAAGTTACAAATAGGACAATCCAAACCTATGTAAATGTTCTAACCAAAACAACTGGTCAAATGCTATAACTGGCACTCAAAGTCCCAAATGGGTTGAATCTATTGGCAGCCAATCCCAATCGAACATTCCTAGGATCAACTAAGAAATCTGTATGTAATGAATCAAATGTCTTCCAAGATTGTGAATCTCATGGATATCTCATTAACCCATCATTGTTATTATCTACAGAATGCCACTTCATGTGTTTGGCAATTTTTGATGACATGAAAAATATTTGTAATCGAGGCTTTAAAGGAAAGTAATGCAAAACCTTTGTAGGTGTGTTCTCTTTATTATTCTTCATGAAAGTATATTGATTCAGACTTCCAACATCACCCATTGACTACCATATAAAAGAATAAAATTTTTTTCAATTCTATTTATTTGAATCCTCTTGCTAATAAATCATACAATCATTGGTACATGCATGTATTTTTGTATAATTCATACCAATCCTATTAACAACTTTTTTCATATCATAAAAATACTCAGGGATTTTTGCTTCAGGAAATGCATCACGCCATAATTCCAATATCATGGACATTACCTTATTTGTAATTCCACATAGACATTTGATATGGTACAACTTCAATAGAAAATAAATCTTTGAATATTTCAAACATCCACTATACAACTCTAGATTTCCATCGTCAACTAAATCATGAAACTTATTTTCCTCAGTGAATTTTTATCTTACATTTGTCTCCACAGAATCAAGAGGAGGATCCAATGATATGTTACAATCTTTATCTAGTTGTGTTATAGTCTCGAAAACATTACTTGTTACGTTGTAATTTGTAGTACCTTCGTCTGGTTGTTTTGTTATGTTTTGATGTTGATAGTGGTGTCTTGCAGTGCCAAATGCATCATTTATGAGGTTTTTCATTTCATTTTCCATTTTCAATGAAGTTGGGAGATCATTTTGTGGATTAACATTAGTGCTCAACCTTTCTGTAACGTTCGATTCTCTATGCCAAATCCAACACAAATATTGATCAGGTAATTGCTTCAGTATTAAATGTTCATAAACTTCATCTCTCTTCAACCATATTATAAATTTACATTTATAACATGGACATCTTATTCTCCCTTCAACGAATCAATTAAAAATTGCAAAATCTAAAAACTCCTTCAAACCCTTAACATACTGAGGTGTGTTCCTTGGTAATGTGATCCAGCTTTTATCCATGTATATCACAATGTTCCTACACAATATTAAAAAAAATTAAAACACATAGTTACTAATAAATTGGGAAAGAGATTCATATATACTAATTGAAAAAATATATAAATATGTTACATAAGGTTTTCCTATATAAATACATATGGTAAATCACCCACTAGAAAACCAAAGCATGAAAATTAAAAAGATCCATAAAAGAAGACAAGAACGATCCCATCCTTGTAGTTTTTTGTATGCCGTGCTCCACCAAAACAGATGGACAAACTAATGATGCCATAACTTTGATATCACTAAGGTAAGGGTTTGATAAATCATACAATAATTGAATAGAAGTTAGGAATATGAAATGGAAACAAACTCTTACCTTAAATTGGAACTTTATTTAAGTAGATAGGTAAGTATACAATGTATATTTGACCCATTGGTGGGTAGGTATAAGTGGAATAACAAGGATATGAAAAATCTATGTCTTATTTGAAATATAGAGGTTGGGTTGTCTTCTTTGTTTCTCTTGGTCCTAGTGTGGATTGTCTCGGCATGGTAGTGAAGACAATAATGAGATATTTTGGGTGATGAAACTACTGTTAATGTTATAATACAAGTTAAAGATATACCCTTATCATTGCATCCATCATGGTGATTCTAGTGGATCATATAGGATTAGGTGATTCTAGATCATGCCAAGGGTTAAATTATCAATTTGGGTGGTGAAACATATATATCAAGTGTCTTTTTCTATTTTTTTCCCTAGTGTGTGTGAGTTAACCAGTGAGTTTTCTCACTCTAATAGGTAAATTAGGTTTATTTTGCAAGAAATCATAAAAATAGAAATTAATTATTATTCACTAGTTCAAACCCATCTCACTTAAACAACTCTATACCCGGGTCCATCACATGATGGTATTGAGCATATTTTATTCGCTCATAGAACAACTACACCTTATTTATCATTCTCTTCACCAAATTTGGTCTAAGATTAATTAACCCTCTAACCTCGTTCCAACACAATAGAGATATGTAAGAACACTAATATGATTATTTAAATGGAGTTTCATTTATCATAGTAAAACTCAACCAAAGGGAAATGATTCACCCAAGAACATATAAAATCAAGAATAAACTTCTTCAATACATCCATTAGAATTTGGATCATTCTCTCTATCTGACCTTCCATCCGAGGATGGAACGTAATGCTTAGAAAAAATAATGAAAAAAATAATGCTACAAAATCTTCTACAATTGGGGGGTAAATTAAGATCTTGATCATAGATGACCATTATTGAAACCACTTAAATCTGCACCACAATGGGAACCTATAAATGGAAGAACATACCACAACAATCAAGATTGAAAATAAAGAAGTAATATTCAACTAACTTTAAAGTTCCATAATGAGGTTTTTGAGGATAAAATTTTATTATTTATGGAGTTACAATAATTAATCTAGTTGATTGTTATTAAAATAGAGCATAATAAGATAATTATATTGATAGAATTATTCTTTATATTGAGTTTTATATTTTTGTTGTTTTCATTATGTGGAGTTAAATTAATCAACTTTCTCATCAAGAAGATGATATCATCTGGCCTTGAAGAATAAGTGCACAAAAAAATCGAGATCAACACCACATAAAACCTAGGATTAAATAAGTACAAAAATTTATCTTTCTATACTAATCTAAAATAGAAATAAAATTGTATAAACCATTTTTTTTCCTTGAAGTAGTGTGTGTAGAATGAAGAAAAGGGAGTTTAACTTGGGTGAACATTGATCAAAAACCAAATAATTATAAAGGAATTGTTCCTTGGAATGTAGTGGCCACAACTAAAATATTTATATCTAATAGAAAAATTATTTGATAGGGAATTTTTTTATATTGAAACTTCATCATGTGTGTTCCATTTAGATGAAACCAAGTGCATGTGAAACAAGTAAATTAAACCTTATGTTTTTCTATGCATTAAGATCCATATCTGTTTTTGAAATTCAATGTTAATGACAAAAAAGTGCTAGATTAATCATGATCTAGCTCACACAATAATAATATTTGATGACTAGTGAGGGTTAAATATTTAAAGTAATGAAAAAATAAATTTGGAAAGAACCTTGATTCCCCGCCCCACCTTGCAAAAAATCACATAGGGTTCCACAACACTCTTGTCAAAACTGACTAGTCCAAACTACTTTTCACACACTATTTTAAGGTCATCAACTACTATATTAGTCATCAATGATTATTTTCACATCCCAATATTTAGAATATTATATGATTTTTATGTTCTCATTTTTATATCATGTTATAAACAATTTTCAAGTTCATGAGGGATGCTATTGTGTTTATAATAACCATTTATTATCATAAAACACTAAAATGTGTATGATTATATACTTTTTCATTATCATATATCCTATGATACATGAATGTTTTGAGTTTACTAATTACCATTATAATTCCACTTAAAATTATTTGTAATGGAATAGAGAATGTGTTTTATAATTTCCTTATATAATACATGTATCATTTGTAGTGGTGAAATAAACACTCCCTCTATTTTATGCAGCAGAATACTTGTATGTACCAGGTCATCTCCATTGGGATGGGATAAAATTACAAGTGTAATTTATTAAGAGTTAAAATAAATATTATAGGGTGTAAAAGTGAGAATGTTTGAATGTGTAATAGATGGTCAATTATGATTATAGATCACCTAATCTAAGTTGAAAAATAGGAAGTTAGCTCCACTGGAAGCGGTAAAAACATATAGTGAATGAGACTGCTTCTAAAAAACATAAATCATCTCATTTTTTAAACTATTTTGATTGACCATCCACCACCAGTTATTTGGAATTCCCTCTCAACATAGTACATGTCCATTTTAGTTAAGTGCACAGTCACCATAGGGATGCCTATTGAGACACAACTAGAAGCATTATGTTTACCACTCATTGATGTGAAATTTTACCACTTCCTTTCTCGTATTGGGTGCCCATATAAGGTATCTCAAGCATTATTGGTGTGGTTTTCCATGTTATTTTTGGGTGTCACTCCATACACAACACTCTCTAAGTTAGAAATTATATCTCTAAAAAGATAAATGTTTTCTCAACTCTTGATCATTTCATACACTCATATATCAAAACATAATTTTAGAAAATATAAAAAAATGCTAAAATGAAATTTATCTCTCCATTGTTGAATAACACACACAAACATCCACTTACTCCTATAAAATAATCTTTAATGTGATGGGTTGGATTTATTTTTAAAATTAAATTACAATGGGAGGAAAATGACTAAAATATATTAAAATTTTATACTTTATAAACATCCTAATATACTAAAACATCAAATATTAAATTAAAGTCATGGGTTAAATCCAATTATCAATCCTAATTATTCTTTTCTTGAATCAACACATATGTCTTGTTTGATGAGTGTTGGTGATGAGTATGATATGAAATTGTTAAAAGAATTTTTAAATTATTTTCATGTATAATTGGAACTTTTGAAACCATACCTGGAAGGCAAGCTAGGGCTTCGGCAGGTCGGCGGTGACGGGCAGCGGGGTGCGCGGATGGGCGGTGGGGCACACTTATGGGAGGTGAGGTCACTGGAGGCCGATCTAGGGTTTGGGTTTGGGGGAGAATATGGTGTCACGGGGATCGTGGGGGAGAAGGGGTTCGGGGTCGTGTGGGGGGGAGCGTCGCCGTTGTAAAAAAAATGATGGGTTTAGCGGCAGTTTACAAAACTGCCGCTAAAAGACATCTACTAAAGGTTATTTATGTTGTAGTGTATGATCTTGAGATTATATAATGGTTAGTTTATATAGTAGATGATAAACTAACCTTTGACCCTAGGGAAAAACCTCTAACCATAGCTTGATTCATGTTGTAGAATTCCACCTCGGTTTCTATGTATCACCTCAATTGGTTTCACCTCTGATCCTTGACTTAAAACGCGCCCTCTCTCGTGGGTGGTTCTTCCTTGAATTATATTTTACTCACATATAGATGATGAGATCTAATGGATTGTATAAATGGGGTTTACATAAAAGGAATCATGGGCATACAGTACCTTAAATAATAAGGAGTGGAAAACACAAAGGAAAAAAATTAATTTAATAATATTTAAAATAAACCAATCACATACAAGGGATGGTCTAATATCCTGATCATACACACATTAATCAACGAGTATACATTTGTAATGTTATTATCAATTTAATTTATTTGTTCATCAATTAAGATAATGCACCATGAATTAATCTAGTTTATTCAATTTATATTAAATCTATCCAGGCATCCTTAACTTTCCATCATCTATAATTTTAAACAAAATTAATTTAATAATATTTAAAATAAACCAATCATATACAAGGGACGGTCTAATATCCTGATCATACACACATTGATCAACTAGTATACATTTGTAATCTTATTATCAATTAAATTTATTTATTAATTAATTAAGATAATGCACCATGAATTAATCTAGTTTATTCAATTTATATTAAATCTATCCAGGCATCCTTAACTTACCATCATCTATAATTTTAAACAAAATTAATTTCATTTAAAACTGATGAATTACATGAGTATACTTAGAGGAAAGAATATGTTTTATCCAAAATTTTAATAGAGATATTGATTTAATATATAATTATTGGTCCTAAGTCATAATATGTATTATCAAATAAATTTCACATGAAACATATGTGAATAAGTTTTATAATATATTTAATTTTTCTCTATGAAAAACTAAGCACACTATATACAGAAGATTACACAGTATACACTATAGTACACGGTGTGTACTATCTTCTGCTCATGTCCACATCACATGCCTTCGAACTGGTCATGTTTTCTAGCATAGATGATTATGAGGCACACAGTGTGTAATAGGATTACATGGTGTGTGGCCTTATAGTTTCATGGATCATTAGTCCTTGTGTCGTGTGTCCAATATGCGGTATGATGAGACACCCAATTTTCTTAGTTATAAGTAACTGGATACCACACATCATATACTCTGATTTTGTCTATTCAGAGCCTTTGGAACCTCCAAATGGTATTCTTCGAATGATTCTACATTTTTAATCATTAATTGATTTCTGGTTATGTTGGTGAGAATGAAGAAAGTAATAGACAATGATGTTTATATATTATAATGAATCAATATAATTAAAATAAAAACCCAAAAACATGAAAACAATCAGTGAAGAATAAATAATTATAAATTAAACATATGATTGATCTAATATCGCTTATAGGTTCTGGGCATAATGGAAGCATCCTTTAATGGTATGACCAACTCAAATATTAGTATTAATTTATGTATAATCGTTTTTTCACATTATTAAAACATTATTTATAATGAAAACTGTAGATTACTTGACTAGGATAAAATACTTGAACTAGAAGAGAAGGATCTTCACAAGTAATTCATAATTAATTTATGAGTAGATAAAGAATTACCTTAACTTTTAATTCTATCTTCATTGATGATCGAGTTAAATGGGTCTTTTCATACCGTCATTACACTATAAGATCCAAGTGTAGAATCCCTATAGTGATGATCCACACATGAACCACAATATTTTAACAATATCATAGAATCATTGAGTACTAGAACAACTGATCCTAATTTCTTGTGTTGTTTATGGTAGATTGTTTTTGAATTCTTCTTGAAGGGGGGAGAAATTTTGATGTTCTCTCTAAGTATTGAGAGAGGAGGAAGAGATTGTGTTCTATATAACTCTAGATATCTATAAGATCCTGACCTTTTCTAGAGATGTCTCAAACTCATTTACAGGTATTATTTTTCCTTATTTTGAGTATATTTTGTTTGGGTTTCATTTTGGGTGCATTTGGGTGAAAATTTGAGTAAATTTGAAGGATGAAGGAAAGTACATGATTGGCACACAGTTTTACCAAACCGTGAACCCTAGACCATCAAATCATGCAACCCCTCATAGAGAGGGATTTCATAGTTGATGAATGGTTTACCAAACCATGCACCCTATTAGGAGAAACTATGCACCCCCCAAAAAAATAGGCACGTAGTTAAGGGGTACGGTTTGGAAAACCATGTTACCCTACCCAAGAAACTATTCATAGGTTTTTGATTAACCTGAGTATTTATTTTAAAATTATAAAAACCCCCATATTAACCCCTAATTGGCCCTAGATTAGACCTAAACATTATATTTCATTTTTTGAGTCCCCTTGATGGATTACAAGCCTTTCCAAATATCTGTACCATCCTGAGTATGTGTTTTCTTCTCATTTAGATATATCTTTCTCTCATTCTCCTCTTCCTATAAAAAAGAGGGGTGTTTATCCACTATTGGTTCTAAATCTATATATAGGTTTGTTAGATCTTGATTCTTCTGATCTTGGATCTAGGTTTCAGATCTAGATTATGTTCTTTATCATGGGTTTGACCTATCCATTTCAGATAGGGAATTTTCATTGGGTGATCGCTCATTAAAGGATTAAGGTAGGTGGTTTAATTTCAATTTTCCATGGTCTTGTTTTTAATTTCTTATATGCAATGTTGGAATTAGATTGGCACATTTAGAAATTGAATCTTGAATTGAATAAATTAATTGATTAATTAATTTATGTAAACATAAATTATAATTAATTAATCATTGGATTAATTAATAGATTGTGTGAATGGGGAATTGATGAGAAATTGAGATTTTTCTAAATTTGGATAATAAGTTGTTAAATTAATTATTTTGGATATTGATATTTTGAAATTGATTTGATTAATTAATGATATTTTGATATTAAGAAATTGATTTGGTTAATTGATTATTAAATTAATTAGTGAGATATAGAGATTGTATAATTTATTGGAATAATTAATTATTGGGTTATTGAGATTGTTGAATTATATTAATTAATTATTGAATTAATTAATGGGAATTGTTGTGATTATTCAATTTGTTGAAATGGTTTAATTAATTGTTGAATTAATTGATAAGTGTTTTGATTGAGGTCATGTAGCAAACCATCTGAGGGCACTGATGTGTGGAACCCTGGTCAGGACATCACAAAGTGGTATCATAGGATGGTTTCTTTTCTTTTCTTTTATCTTACTATTTTATACAGGTGTAAATAAGAATAGGATGAGTCAAGTATTGTTTAAGAGCTCATGCATGGGAGTTCATAACCCAAGTATGAGGTTAAAAGCCAAGTACCCAGGTTGGGATTATTTTTATTGATGTGTTTTGTTGCATTTGATGTTATTTTACCCCAAGTGATGCACTAGTTATGTGATGTGATTATTGTTTTTGAGAATTTTTCTAAGATTTTACTCATGTCCCAAATTAGAATGAGATTTGAGTATACATGAATCATTCTTGTCACTCACAATTATTTTGTGATATTCAACATTTTAGGTAGGTCCAGGAAAGCGGGTTTTGGGTAAGTTGTTGAAATCAAACTATTTTTCCTTTATTGTGATAGTGAATTGAAAATGGTGCTTACTATGAAATTTAAAAATGATGAAAAGTTTGAATAAGTGGGTGTCTAATGAGAAACATGAATATGAGAATGAGTTTACCCTTTGTTAATTATGACCTAGAAATGGGATGGTTACGGGTAGTTATAGCGCCTCGGTTTTGACCATGTGGCGAGGTTTGAGGAAAAGACTTTGTGTGACTTATTGTAATTTTTCTCCTATATAAATGTGTTAAAGTTTTGTTATGTGTAGTAAGACATGTGTTTGGAATTGTAGAGATATTACTTCATGATGAATCTTTTTGAGAATACGATAATAGAACATGGATGGAGATGCTCTTTTAGTAGTGGAACTTGAGGCATCGGTAGTTCCAGGTAAGGAATTCAGAAAGTAGTTCTGAGAGAAATTTTTTCAGTTTATGAAATTCATGGAAAGAGACCCAGTTCAAGTTTTTAAAATCATGTCTAATCTGATAAGGGAATTTCAATTGCAATACCCTTTGAAAATTACCAGATTTGGTGGACCTGAGGGAGCTGAGTTTTGGATTGATTCTATCCATAAAATACTTGACCACTTAGAGAATACCACTGAGAAGAGAAAAAAATTATTTGATTACATGATACATGGTCAAGAAAAGTGATGGGGGACATCCAGGATTAGGATGAATGGTTGTAGATTATTTCATATAATGACTTTTAGGAGAAGTTCTTGGAGCACTTTTATCCTGATATGCTCAGGCAGGATAGAGTAATTGATTTCATGAAGTTTAATTAGGGGAATATGTCTATGATGAACTATTCTAGTCATTTTATAGATTTGAAGTGATTTTCTCCAATGTTGATAGGATATTAGGCTACTGCGGAAAAATGGTTTTAGGATGGGATTAAATGTGATATTAAGTCCCAAGTGAATATCTTTAGGTTGGAGAAGTTTTTAGAGGTAGTTAATCAAGCTCACATTTATAAGGGGAACATAAAGGATTATTCCAGTGGTAGATAGGTGGTTTCTACTAGATGGTTAAGAGCTACATATTTTGAGGGTAGGAAGCCTCATTATAAGAGTGTTTACCAGAGTAGTGGGAAGAAGAGTGGTCAGGGTGAAGGATCAGTTACATAGGATCTTACTTGATTACTTTTCCACTATTGAGGTAGGTCGGACCACTATTTTAGCCATTTTCCTTGGCCTCTAATATAATATCGATCTTGAAAAAGGATGGAAAATATACATAGGTTTTGTAGGAACCCATAGTAGACATGTAATGATGGATAATCTAGACAGAGCTAGAGTGTAGGAAGGGGATCTTTTACATCTCATCAGTATGGAAGTTGGAGTTCTACTAGCCATGGTAGTAGAGGTAGGGATGTGGAGCCTCTGGGAAAAAGTACTCATATCAATAGAGTGGTGTAGCTCATATGACTCAGACTGCATCACGAGGAATAGGGGCAGGACTGTTACATGTCAGTCTTCCTACTCTTGTGGATATCAAGTCTCGAACATTATTAGTAAGAGGTACTATTATTTTTTATTATACACTAGATAGTGACTTATTTAATATTGGTGCCTTTAATTCCTTTATTTATTCACAACTTGTGAATAGTTTGAGTCTGGAGGTGGAGTTCATGAGTGGGGTGTTGACGATAGATATGCCTTTGAGAGTAAGTTCGAGAGACATATGTTTGTGAAAAGGTTGTTCTCTTGAGTTTGGGGATTGTAGTTTCATTTGGGATCTTTATATTCTTGACATGTCGATCTTTGAATTAATTTTGGGTACATACTGGTTAGTCGCATACCAAGTCCACATATATTGTTACCATAGGAGATTGAATTTTATGTATACTAAGGGTGAAAAATATATTCACTAAGGAGAGTGGGAAATCCAGGCGAGCCATGCAAGGCTAGTTCACCAGCAATTGGGGGAGCTCACCACCCAGGTTTCTAGTGTATTTTTCTACGATAAAGGTGTAAAGAAAGATGCATGTCCACACATAGTGGATAGGTTTTAGGATGTGTTTTCTGAAGACTTCTTAGGGATACCACCTGAGAGAGAATTGGAGTTTATAATTGAGCTCATGCTAAGTACTAAGTCAGTTTCTATTCAACTATATAGAATAGAACCAACATAGATTCAAGAAATAAATACTCATCTAGAAGATTTTATGGATAAGTGGTTTATCCATCTGAGTATGTCACCTTAGGGTTCTCTAGTCTTGTTTTCTAAGAAGGCAGGTGGTACTCTGTGCATATGTGTTAACTAACGGAAGTTGAACTAGATGACTGTGAAGAATCAATATCCTCTTCTACATATCGATGATATTTTTGACCAGTTGATAGGAGCTTATGTTTTCTCCAAGATTGACTTGAGATTAGGGTATCATCAGTTCAGAGTTCAACCTTCTAATATACCGAGGACTGCTTTCAGAAGCAGGTATGGACTTTATGATTTTGTCAGAATTCCATTTGGGATGATGAACACACACTTGTTTTTCTTATGTCCTTGATGAATATAATCTTCCACCCATACCTAGATCAGTTTTTGGTTGTGTTTTTTGATGATATCTTTGTTTACCCCAAGACTCGTGATGATCATGCCCAACATCTTGACATTATCATGAGTATACTAATAGATCATCGTCTATGAACCAAGTTGTCTAAGTTTCATTCTTGGATTGATCATGTACACTAATTAAGTCACATCGTCTTAGAGGAAGGTGTGTTAATGGACCTAGAGAAAGTTCAAGTAGTTTTTTCTTTGGAGCATCATAAGAATGTTTTCAATATATATAGTTTTTTTGGGCTAGTAGGATATTATCGATGGTTCATCTAGGACTTTTCACATTTGGAAACACCACTTTTGGGATTTACTAAGAAGGAATAAAGTTTTAATGGAAGTAATCATGCTATAATTCCTTCCAGGAGTTAAAGAATATCTTAATAATGACACAAATCTTGATCCTACCTAAGCTAAGTGAGAATTATATGGTGTTTTGTGACACTTATGGGATTAGAATTGGATTATTGTTGATGTAGTTAGATCTATTAGTGGGATAAAAGTCTTGGTGGTTAAGGCCACATAAACTGAACTACCTTACACGTGACCTTGAGTTAGCTATAGTGTTTTATGATTTGAAGTGTTGGCGACATTATCTATTGGTTGAAAAGTGTAATGTTTATAAATATCACAAGAGCTTAAAGTATATCTTTTCGTAATGAGATTTGAATATATGAAAGTAGAGATGGGTTGAGTTTATGAAGTCATTTGATTTCAAGATAGCATATACACCCAGGAAGGGAAATGGTGTGGATTAAACTTTGAGCAGGAAATCCCAAACTCATGTAGTTCAGGAGTCTAGTGCTGAGTGGAAGATGAGGACTTTGCAAGATAAGATGCATGTAATGGTTCAGGAGAGTCAGGAGAAGGTGAACCTCATATCTGTTTTAGTGAATTCTATGCTTTTGAGTTAGATTAGTGATAATAAGTATGAGGATCTAGAATTTTTGGCCTTGAGAGACATATTTGAAGGTGGGAAGACACCTTCAAAGTGGAACATAGATAAGGAAGAGATTATTTATACCCAGAATCAGGATGTTGTGTCTATGAGTATGTGGGAGGAGTTGATGCATGAATTTTATGCCTCAAAGTGGGAAGTGCATCCAGGTGTGAGCAAAATGTACTTGAACTAAGATGATAGTTTTGATGGTCGTCCATGAAAAAGAAGATAGTAAGGTTCGTGAAATGATGTTACACCTATCAAAAATTGAAGGTCAAGCATCAAAGACCTAGTGGTTTACTATAGCTATTTCCCATTTCGTAATCAAATTGGGATGAAGTTACCATGTACTTTTTGGTGGGTATCCCAAGGAAGCCTTAAAATAATGATGCTATTTGGGTGTTTATAGACTGACAGAAGAAAGTATCACATTATTACCTATATGGGAGACTTTCTCAGTGGAGATATTGGGAGGATTATATGTTCATGAGATAGTTTTTATACACAGGGTTCCACATACTATATTTTCATCCTGTGATTCATGTTTTACTTTTTGCTTCTAATAGGCTTATAAAAGACTCTTGGTACACAGGTTTTACTAAATACGGTTTTCCAACCATTGACAGATGGGCAGTCAGAACATACTATTTAGATACTTGAAGATATGCTATTAGAGTTTGTTCTTGACTTTAGTGGGTCTTGGGAGAATCATTTATCACTCATTGAGTTTTCCTATAATAACAGTTTTTGGGAAACTATTTAGATGTAACCATATGAGGTACTTTATGGTAGGTCAGGAAGATCACCTCTATGCTGGATGGAGGTAGGTGAGTCAAAGTTGTTTGGAACAAGTCTTATGTAGGAGACATCAGAGCAGGTTCAGCTGATTCAAAAGCATATGGATACAGCTAATAGTAGACAAAAGTCAGACTCTGATAGACTTTAATGACTCCTATAGTTTTAAGAGGGTGATCATATATTCCTTCAGGTTTCTCCTAGAATATATCATCGTAAGATACATTGATAGGGAAAAATGGTGCCTATGTTTGTTGGACCGTTTGAGATTATAGGGAGAATTAGGTCGGTGGTGTACCGATTGGATCTTCCATAGAGGTACAGTGATATGCATGTTGTTTTCCATGTGTCACAACTTCATAAGTATCACCTCGACCCTTCGCATGTGATCAATGTCGATGATGTTGATCTTGAGATAAATGTGTCATTTAGGGATCATCTGATAAGTGTGTTGGATTGTAGTGAGAAATTGTTTCTGGGAAATACTAGGTTGATAGTTCATGTATTATAGAAACATGGGCATGTGTAAAAGGAAACATCAGAGTGAGAAATAGATATGTAGGCTCAGTGGCCCAAACTTTTTACCTCAGAAGATATGCTTGGGAGTACAGGTCGTGGACGATATGTTATAAGGTGGGGAGATTATAAGATACTCACCTTTTCTAGAGATTTCTCGAGCTTGTTTATGGGTATTATTTTTCATTTTTTTTAGTATTTTTTGTTTGGAATTCAACTTTGGTGTGTTTGGAAGAAATTTTGAGAAAATTTGAAGGATCAAGGGCAGTGTGTAGTTGGCGCATGGTTTTCTCAAATCGTACAGCATGTCCTAGAAAACTGTGAAACCCCTCATAGAGAGGTATTACATAGCTGGAACATTATTTTTCAAATCATGCTCCCTCTTAGGAGAAATAGTGCACCCGCTCTCTCATAATAGCCACATGGTTAAGGTGCATGGTTTGGAAAAATATGCACCCCTGACCTGAAAACTGTGTGTGGGTTTTTAATTAACCCAAGTTTTTTGTTTTAAAATTCTCAACCCCCCCCCATATTAACCCTTAATCATCCATAGCTCGACCCTAAACATTTTATATTGTTTTTTGAGGCATCAATATAGATTATAATCCTTTATGACCTCTATTCTTCATGATTCAAATCTCGGATTGAGGATTTGCACCACCCTAGGTATGTGTTTTCTTCCCATTTAGATCTCCCTCTCTCTCCCACTCCTTAGATCTCCCTTTATCTCCCACTCATATTCCTCAAAAAAGAGGTATTTTTATCTGTTATTGGTTCTAGATCTAGATATAGGTTTCTTAGATATTGATTTGTCTGATCTTGGATCTAGGTTTTGGATTTAGATCATGTTTTTCGTTATGGGTTCGACCTATCCATTTAAAATGGATAATTTTCATTAGGTGATCACTAGTCAATGAATTGAGGTGGGTGGTCTAATTTTAATTTCTAATAGTCTTGTTTCCAATTTATTATATGCATTGTTAGAATTTGATTAGCACGTTTTTCAATTGAATATTGAATTGAATAGCTTAATTGATTAATTAATTTATGGAAACATGAATTGGGATTAATTAATTGTTTAATTAATTAATAGAATGTGTGAATGGTTAATTGAAGGAAAATTGGGGTCTTTTAGAATTGGAATAATTATTTATTAAATTAATTATTTAAGATATTTAGATTGTGAAACTGATTTGATTAATTAATTGTGGAATTAATTAATGAGATGTTGAGATTGTGAAATTGATTTGGTTATTTGATTATTGAATTAATTAATGAAATATAGAGATTGTGGAATTTATTGGAATAATTAATTGTTGTTATGATTATTTGGTTATTGAGATTATTGAATTAGATTAATTAATTTTTGAATTAATTAATGGGAATTTTTTATTATTAAATTGTTGTAAATTGATTAATTAATTGTTGAATTAATTAATAAATGTTTTGATTATGGTCACATGGTGAACCGTCTCGGGGAACTGGTGTGTGGCACCCAGGTCGGGATGTTACAATATCTCTCTAGGGTTTGAGAGAGTGTCTCTCTATCCATTATGTACACAAAATTTAATTTAGGAAAGTGTTATAATTAGATATTTATTTTGGAAGGTTTAGGATTAGAAAATCACACACAATCCCCTTAAAAAACTAATAATTATTAGTCAACCCCATTTCTAATAATAATATTATTATTATTAATCACTTCACATGTGTAATGCATTAAAAATATAAATAAATTTCATTTATACCATTTCTGATCAGATCATTAAGCTTGGTACGCTTTCCTTTGTTAACACTAGTAGAATACTAACCTATACCAACGGTTCCAAACCGTTGGTATATGCCTCCAAACCGTTGGTATAGCCTATACCAACGGTTTGGAGAACCATTGCAAAGTAAGCCGTTGGGATAGGTCTATACCAACGGTTTTAGGAAAACCGTTGGTATAGACCTATCCCAACGGTTTTCAAAACCGTTGGTATAAGTAATATGAAAATCTATTCCAACGGTTATAAAACCGTTGGTATATGTATTTCAAAAAAATAAATGTGGTGGGATTTGATCCCACAACCCCCCGTTTATAATTAAACGCCTTAACCACTAACCTAACATAACTTTTATAAAGATAACTTCATAAATATATATATGTATTATCATAATTATTTAAAATTTATATTTATATAATGTTCTCGGGTAGTAGACCTGGAAGAAATCAAAGAATCTATCCCAACGGTTCTCAAAACCGTTGGGATAGGTGATAATTTCCAGGGGTGAATGCTGGAATTTGGGCTGAGTTTTCCCAACGGTTCTCCCAAACCGTTGGGAAAGGGGGGGTCTTTCCCAACGGTTCGGGTTGGGAAAGGGGTGTTTTGAGGGGGTCGAACCGTTGGGAAAGGGGTGTTTTGAGGGGGTCTTTCCCAACGGTTCTCCCAAACCGTTGGGAAAGGGGGGGTCTTTCCCAACGGTTTGGGAGAACCGTTGGGAAAGGGGTGTTTTGAGGCCCCTTTCCCAACGGTTCTCCCAAACCGTTGGGAAAGACCCCCCTTTCCCAACGGTTTGGGAGAACCATTGGGAAAGGGTGTATATAAGTGTTGGGAAAGATCCGATTTCCAGTAGTGTAACATTTATTGTTCCTTTAATAATGACTATTTAATAAATAAATTTCACTACATTATTCTATGATAAATATAATAAATATTATATTCTCTAAACTTGAAAAAAATTATTATTATTATTTAACTCACTAATTATTTTCAATAACTTGTGATTAAATTATGGTGATCAAATAAACCCTAATAAATATTATTTATTCTAACATATTAAATTCAATACTTGAATTTAAATGAGATTGTGGATATACTTAGTGTGTGACCCTCTAGATATATTTCTTGGTGACATTAGGCATAATTGCCTAAATTTCAAGGTTATCATCTAGAAGCATACCAAGACACCCATAGAGAAAGAAGTTAATGTTGTAATGACATTAAACCTTCTGTAAATGCTTACTATGTAAGATAATCATTTATGATGATATCTTAAATAAATCAGGTTCCATGCTAGTGCCTTTAACCTATATACTTGATGTCTCTTTTTTTATTTTCTAGAAATAAACTCTCCCACTGAACACCATAGTCATGGATTTATATAGGCAGTTGCATTCACAATAAAGGACCTAATATATCAACTTCCATCCAGGGATAGAAGGGATAAATCATTTCTCACATTATTCATTAATGCAATATCGCTCATGATTCACCCAATGTATCTTACCTCACCGCGAGCATGAATCTCCATGGTTTTTATCAATACATCAAATTACATGAGTCTTGATATCCATTAATGATAATCTTAAAATTCTAAGGATCAATACACATATCTGTATATAGGAATATCCAATGACACATTAATGTGGATTTCCTATTAATAGATTTATTCATATAACATTCCATATTGTAGATTACAAAGGTGAACACCATGAGAAGGTGTCTCAATGTATTATGAGTCTCCTACCTCTAATATCCTATATTTTATATAACCCATTAGACAATATCATCTAGCCATAGAATATATATTCAAGAATGATGTTGTGTAACCTCCTAGTTCTCATCATAGTGTGGAACTGATATGACCTTTTAGTGAAACATATATCCTTACAACATTATCACATACAAATTTCTTACAAAGGAATAATCGTGATGTGATAAGAAACTTCATTAATAATAAAAACATGTAATCAAGTACTACTAAAGTTGGTTCTAGGGCACAAACTCCAAAAAATACCACAATCAACAAAACATTTCATCTTTTAATTCATCTTTGTTGATCCATATGGAGTTACATAATGACTCAATAGGGGGATAAATTGAGTTCTTAAAATTTTATCCCATAAAAAATTCATCCCTTAATCTATTTTCAAATATTTTACTAAAAGAAAATGGAAATTAAAACAGATAAGTAAAGAACAAAAAAATAGGATTTATAGTGGTCAAGGGCACAATAATACCCTAGTCTACTCTATCAATTATCTCTCCACAAGATTTTTTATCTTCACTATGTGGGTCTTTTTCCCAAGTACCTCAACAGTTAAGTGTAGGAAACTGTAACATTTTACAAAAAGGTGACAATATATGTTATAGGGATATCCATTTTTAAAAGAATTTTCCATATTATTCATAGAAGATAAGGGTGCAAAAAAGAGATAAAAATTCAATTCAAGGTTGCAAGATGCAGGTAAAAAAAGATGATAGGTTCTTCCAGAGAAAGAGTAAGACTTCAATAATCAAATCTAGAAGTCCTCTCTACTATATAAGTATAATATTTAAGTAATAGTATTATGAATTTTTTATTATTCTTATAAAATAAATAATAGTTTTATGTCCATGAAATAAGAGTGTCATATTCGTTATTCAAATAATACTCTATATCATGAGTGTTTTATTTTTATATGCAGTTATTCATCTTGCTTACTATTTTTAAAATTTTGAATTTGAAAACTCTATATATATTCTAAAAGTCAATATAATATAGACTAATCCAAAAGGATAAAAAAAATTATTGCATGTGTCCTTTGATTCTTAAAATAATAATCATAGAGATCATAGTTGACTATAATGATGGTCTTCATTAGAACTATACACATTCTCATAAATATATGAATTATTAAATTCGAATTTCCTTATCCAGCCATCACAATTTATGAAAAAAAAAATAATGGTAGGTGTGTTCTTCACTCAAGTTTCTAGAATGGTAGTAAATAACTCAATTAAGTGAATAAATTCCCTTAAAAATATTACATTGAATGACTACACCTTAGAAGGGAATTATATTCTTAATATGTCATTATTTTCTATAAAACTTCATAAGAATTATTGAAATTCATGAATTGAAACTTTAAATAATACTTTTAGTTGATATAAATTTTCAAATTCACAAGATATTTTTTTTTTTGTAAGATATTTAATAAATTCATAAGATAATATTATCTTCATTGGATAATCTAACTGTAAACATTGTTTTGTAAGATAGATTTTGTCCTCATATGATGTTTTTTATCTATGTATGATAAATATTTACTTTGTTTCATAATTAATTTTTTAAAATGTTTTTTGTTTTACTTTATTAGATCATAAGAGAATTTGGAACTTCATATGATAATTTGATCTTCATATGATAAATTCATTTTTCCAAAAGCATAACTCATAAGACATTCTTCTTCCTCATATTATAAATCACATACATAAGACTTTCATAGGATAATTTACTTTTTCTGTAATTTTAAATCCAGCATAAATATGTTTATTTTTTTATATGATGATTTATTTATTGGATCATAATTGATAGAAATAAATACTATAGGGGTGAATAATCATTTAAAATTTTAAAGTCACAAATAAATTATAGTTTTTTAAGTTTTATGCTCAATATGAATAGTGTAGTGGAAATAAAATAAATGAACACAAAGATTTTATAGTGGTTCATATCACCACGATCCTAGTCCACTCATCAACCTTCTATACTCAACAAGAAGATTGTTACCCACTTCAAAACTCGCTTTTAGAGGTGTGATAACCTATTACAGACTCTTCCTTTTACAAATACCTAGAGGCATAACACAAAAATTTTACAAGAGTATTAACCTAGTATGTGAATTAACTTTTTTTCTAGATTCACATCCCATAAATTCCTTTTGGGTAGTATAATAACCAAAAAGACATACCTAATTTTGATTAGGAAAAGAAAACAGACATGAAAATATTACAAACAGATAAAGAAAAGATAACATGAAGAAAAATAAACATAAATAAAACCAAAAAAAAAGATCAAATGATGAATAATATGAAGTCTGATGATATTGATCACTTCAGTAGTATATGATGTTACATTTGAAATTTCTTCATGATCTCGATAAGGAAATAGAAGTCATAGGTGTTCTTGATCGAATGTGTAGCAATAATTTCTATCACACGTAAGTTGTAAAATTTGTTTTGAATAAACTAAATAAAGTTTATTATTAATAACTTATTTAGATGTCAATAGAATAATCTTACGTCATTAAATAAAATATCTTACCAGAGCATCTAAATTACCAATCATTACATGAAACAAGTCAATGCATAACAACACAAAATATTACCATTACCTTTATTTGGAAAAACCACACTGAATATCAAATAATTTTTACACACTTTTATTCTACATGAAATAACAACATAAAGCTTCCAGTATAGTTTTTAATATAAAAAAATATTTTACACATTAATATAACAATTATGACTATATGAATAAAATTTTAATTTATTGAAATATTATAAACACACAAAAACTGGGTATTATAAACTATATTTTTGTAATATACTTTATGTGTGTAATTAACTGAATTATGTAATATATTAATAATATATGCTCAAAATAATTTTTACACAGCATGTAAATATATGTTTATAAAAAAACATTAATTAAAGAAAATTTATTTATATTGCATCAAATAAAATAATACCAATTATATTTTTAGAATAAATATTTAACTAGCGGTAGATAAAAATAAAATACATAGAAGTAGAGAGATATTTCTTCCACCGATAAGCTACCATCACATGGTAGATTGATCTACCATTGCATTGATCTACCGTTGATAGTAGGGGAATGATACTACCATCCCTGGTGATCTATCAATGAGTAGATAAGAACATGAACTGGTACTATTATTGAAGAAGTGGTATCTAGTGGAGCTATCATTGGGGAGGAATAGAGGAGTTATCACCGTTATTTTTAATGGTAGATGATACTATCATTGGTTTATGGACATGCTACTGTGAAGAAGGTCAAGAAGAACTATCGCCATAGTTGAAGATAATCTATCATCATCCAGTGTAGATACTATGAAGTAAGAGTAAACAGTCGACTATTTCTACTACCCTTAAATAGATCTTCTGTTTGAGATGAGATACTATCAGTAGAGACAGAGAAGTGCTTCCACAAATAATGAAGCATGCTACCATGATTGAGTGAGTTCCAATATCCAGTGACCACTTCTACCGCCACTGTGAAGAGGTAAAAGCTACCATTCAAGGATGATATACCATTGGTTTATTTTCATGCAACAACATCCCATGATGTCATTTTTCTTTGAATGGTCAACATGCATGCATGATTAAGTTGCATGCATTAATTCGATTCAATCAACATTATCTTGATCCTTCACCATTATCAGAATAGATATATGGTTATCCTATTTAATTTTGACTTGATCTCGTGTATAATATTTTTGAAGGTCCAGAGGTTGAAGATAATGCCTTTCGAATAAAATATGCACGAGACCCATCTAATGGTAGAGATCAATTTTATAAAGTAGTTTATGTTATATCTGTGTCTTTAAAAACAGATGAATAGTGTAGAACAGAACTTGATTCCCACATTATAAATGTATCTTGATGATCCACACTATATTAATCAAGTGCTTCTCACTGATTTTTCAAGCTGATATCGGGGTCGGAAACCAGATACACCTTCACACACACTTATGGGGTAGGTCAACCTGTGCATCCCCATGTGCACCTCCCTGCACACCTAGCATGCTTCTTTTACACCAAAAGTGTTATATATACCCTATAAAGGTGCTAAGAATCACTCATGCCACCATGGATGGGAAAATTGGGATATCTATCCCATGGGGTTAACCCCTAGGTCCCCTGAGTGGTTGAAGGGATATCCCTTGTGGGTTTACCATGGTTGGCCTAATTATTTACAAAATTAACTAAGTAAAACTTATAAAATATAAAGTGTAAATGAAAATATTTTAATAATAATAATACAAAATTTTATACAATTTAAAAAATTAACATTTATCAACTAATCAAAAACCCATGCAAAAAATAAAAATGGAAACCTTTTTAAACAATTTGAATTTAATTAAATGTAATGAAATTGAAATTTATTAAAACACAACTGTTAAAATATTAATAAACATGTTAAAACTCTTAAAATATCCCCTTTTATATATTAAAAAACTAAAATTTTATTAAACTTTTAAAAACATTATCCACCTTTTTTAAATTTATCAAAAAGTATATTAAAATTAAATCATGAAAAACATTATCCCTATTAAACAATATTAAATACTTAGAGTTAACACAATAGAATTCATTCATAAAATATTATCATTTAGTTACAGTGCACATGTAAGAATAACAAATTACAATTTTATCAAAGTAGTAATTATAATAAATAGAGGTATTAAGCTTCTATCATACCCAGTTCCAACTTTATTTTCAAAAATTTGACAGAATCTAATGTTTTAGTAAATATGACAACCAATTGTTTCTAAATCAGAAAAAATTATAAATAAATATCACCTTTATTTACATTATCCCTTATAAAATGAAATATAATATCAATTTATTTTGTTATAGAGTGTTGTATAGGGTTTTTAGAAATTGAAATTGCCCTAGAATTATCAAAAAAAAAGATTGGAACATTATCAAAAAATATATTAAAATCACATAATGTTTGTTTAATCCATATACTTTGTGAACAAAAATTATTAGTAAAAACATACTTAGCCTCACCTGTAGATAGTTTTACTAATAGTTGTTTCTTATAACACTATGAAATTAAACTTTTACCCATAAAATGACACATAACTATTGTGATTTTTCAATCAAGCCTACAATATCCAAGTCAAAAATAGAGTAAGATAATAAATCCAAACTATTTTGATTTGAATAAACAAAACTAATAATTATAGTTCCCTTAATATATCTAATTATTCTCTTAACTATTTTAAGATAAATTTCCTTAGGATTGGACTGAAATCTAGCACATAAACAAACTAAGAATATTATGTCTAGTCTATATGTTGTGAGATACAATAAATTTTTTATCATACCTCTATACATTTTAATATAAACTAAATTTTTAGATTCTTCCAAGTAAAATTCATAATTGTTACTCATTGGTGTTTTCATAGACTTACTATAATCAAATAAAAACCTTTTAACAAGTTTTTTATCATATTTATCTTGATTTAAGAAAATGCCATCTTATCTTTGATTGATTTTTAAATTAAGAAAAAATTTCAATTATCCCATTAAACTCATGAAAAAATCACTTGTCATTAGTTTAAAAAAATCATTACACAATAAATCATTTGTTGAAACAAATATTATATCATTAACATAAATCTTTATAATCAATATATCATCTGAAACTCTCTTTATAAACAATATTGGATCAAACTGACATTTAACGAAATATTTTTGTATTAAAAATTGAGTTAGTATCTCTTACCAAGATTTAGGATCTTGATTAATACCATATAAATATTTATGATGTTTAAAAACACGATTTGTAAATTTGTCATTTTCAAATATAGGGGGTTGTTTAACAAAAACTTCCTCAAAAATTATTCCATTTCAAAATGAAATTTTTACATTCATTTGATATAATTTTATATTTTGAAAATAAGAAAAGGATAATAAAATTATAATTGATTCTATTCTAGAAACATGAGTAAAATAATATTCAAATTAAATACCATATTTCTAGGAATAAACTTGAAAAAATAGTATTTCTTTATTTTTAACTATGTTTCCAGTTTCATCATGCTTATTATGAAAAATCCATTTAGTTACTATTATTGGTATATATTTTATTAATTCAACCAAATTACACACTATTTATTTAAAATTTATTTAATTCATCGTGCATATAATTTATCCAGTTTGAATCAATTAAATCATTATCAATGTTGATAGGAAAAAAATTAGTAACAAAAGCATATTTTTTATAGTAAAGTAAAATAGATTTTTTGGTTTGTATATCAGATTATACATTTTCAATTACTTTTTCAATTGGATGATATTTAAGTTTTTTTCACTCTTTAGGATGATTTTGATTAGATATATACTCCCACTAAAATGATTCATTTTCATTTTCTTGGTCATTATCTTCACTAAAATTCAATTCCCTGAATTCATCATCATCTTTATTTGAATCATAATTCTGGTTGTTATTAATATTTTCATTAAACTTAATAATCACAGAGTCTTTAAAAACTAATTTTATCTTATTAAAGACTCCATAATCCTTGATAGTATTGGAATATCCTAAAAATAACCCTACATCACTTTTAAAATCAAAATTTTCTAAATTCTATTTTGTATTTAAGATAATGACTTTTCAACTAAATACCTTGAAATATCCAACTATATGTGTAAAGCCTTTAAACATATCATAAGGGGTTTTATTTAAAAAATTTATAATATATACTCTATCTAAAATATGACAAGCTGTATTTATAGCTTCTACCCAAAAATATCTAGGCACATTAAATTCAATAAGCATTGATCTAGCCATTTCTTATATTGAATTATCCTTTCTTTCAACCACACTATTTTTTTGTGGTGTAATAGGGGATAAAACTAATGTTTATATCCATTTTATTCACAAAATTTATCAAATTATTAATTAAAAAATTCACCACCTCTATTACTTCTGATAAATATGATTAACAAATTTTTGAAGTTTTGAATAAGTTTAAATAAATAATATAATTTAGTTAAAGTTTATTTTTTATGTGATAAGATATAAATCTAGATAAATCTACTATAATCATCTACTATTACAAGTACATATTTCTTACCACCAAAACTTATAAGGTTTTATAGGTCTAAATAAGTAAATATGTAATGGATATAATAATATAGTAATACTAACAACATTTATATATTTTAATCTTTCTTTCCACTGCTTACCCTTTAAATAGGAATCACACGTAATGTACTTACTTGTATATAAAGTTGGAAATTTCGAAAACTATTCATGATTTAACATATTATGACATAGTATAAAGTTTGTATTATCAAGCCTCTTATTCCATAGAATTTCATTTTATTCTAAAACATTTAAACACTTAACCTTTTGTTTGGTTAGATCTCAAAAATAAATAGTGTAAACATTCTATTTTCTATTTGTAGAAAATAAAATAGATTTATTTTTCAAAACTATACATTTATCATTTTAAAAAATTGCATTCAATCCATAATCACATAGCTATGATATAATTATTATATTGTGTTTTAAACTATCTATAAATAATAATTTTAATATAATAATAGTTCTAGAAAAAACCAACTTCACCAATACCTTTAATATGACCTTTAGAGTTTTCTCCAAATGTGACTAGGACACCATAGCATGAATTAAAAGATATAAATTTAGAAATATCACATGTCGTGTTACTGGATAAATCACTTTTTAAAATACCATGATTCTTTGAGACTTCTAATTCATATTTGCAATAATTAAATAATAAAGTAAAAAAATTTATTACCCATGCTAACTTGGGTCCAACTAGATTAGTAACATAAAATTTTAAAATCCAAATTGATTTAAAACCATTATTAGTGGGATGTTTAGAAAAAATATATCTTGAAATAAATGCCTTTGTATGACCAAATTATTGTGTAAATATCAATGAACATTCATTATCCTAATTCTATTTCAATCTATATTTAAAATAGGTTACACAAGAAATGCTCCCTTTAGAACTCTTAAAAAGGTAGTTTTATTCAACCTTAGTGGTGAACTATTATAACCAAAACCATTATTATTAGTGTTTAGTTTCATCAATGAAATCATTTTATCATATTTTTCATTACCTTGAACAAATGTAGATAAATTCACTTTAATATTGAAAAATTAATTTTTCAAATTCATGTTATCCTTTTGAATAGTCTCTAAATCAGTATAAACTTTCACATTAGATCCAGAAGATGTGTTTATTAGTTTCATATTTTCTTTCTTGCGTTTCTTATAATCATTCTCAAAATTAGTTAAATATTCCAAAAAAATATTATTTATTGATCTTTATCATTCAATTACATAAATTTTTTAAGTCGGTCATTTTCATCTTTTAGTTTTTAGGACTTAGAATTGCAATTCATTTTAGATTCTTCATTTTTGGAAATACATAAATTAAAATTTTAAAATTACCTTTTTAGTTTCTCATTTTTCTTAACTAACTTATTGTTTTTAATTTTTATATCAGTGACTTTTTCAATTATCTTAACTCTATCATTTTTTGACGACCCGACCCTACCCGGGCTCGAGCCGCAACTACCCCAAGCCCGCATCCATAGGCCAAGGGCTGGCAACCAGCGCCGAAGGCACAACAACTCGGGGAGGCCTTTGCCTAAGTACCTGTACACACACACGCAGCACACTCAATGCAAAAGTGAAGAGTAAAAAAAGAAAAGCAAAGTACCAACTGCTATAAATAAACCACAAGAGTGAATCGACCTCTAAACATAAAAAAGTAAAAGCTGAAAAAAAAAGGGGAAAAACACACGCCCAACCAGAAAAGTGCCACAACCCAGAAACAGGTAACAAAAGAAAAACATTTGGAAGGGTCCCCCCACCTAGAACCTGACTCCAACCACCACACGTGGTCTAAGCTCCCGAACTCCTAAGCTCTGCTGAAGTCACGACCAACATGTTTGTTGTCTGCAAGGGCACACCAAGTGCGGGCAAAGCCCAAGCAAGGGTGAGTATAAAAATACTCAGTAGGATACCCCGAAGGCTCGAGGGAGAAACAAAGGAGGTACCGAAGGGTGAGCAGTAGAGTGAACAGGGAAAAGTAAAGGAGTACAACCGAAAGAGTGCAGAAGAGTAACAGTAGAGAGTCCAGCTCAACCCAACATGAGAAAGGAGGTAGACTCATCCAGACACAAGGAGCTGGAAACGGTGAGAAAATGAACTTCTCATCGAGTCTTTGCTACCTATAGCAGGAGAGTAGACTCATCCAACCATGAGAAGCTAGACATAGAAAGCACGTGGCATACCCCGCGCGTCTTCTCTTCTCCTGGAGGGAGAGTAACCAAGCCCAAGAAGTGGGCACTGGAATAAAGTATACATATATATATGATCAAACAAGAAGCCCAAATAAGATCGTAAGGGGATCTCCATCCCGTAGCTCAGCCCAAGAAAGGTGAGTATCCAACAGTCCCATAAGTAAACACCATCGATGCCCAGCATCCCGCACGTCTGCCCCGAGCTGCAAGTCAAGGGCTCAAATCACCGCACCTTCATACTATCCGCTTTGGGTGGCACTGACTCGCCCTCACGGTTTTAGGTCACGTCACAAGGACGCGTCTCAGTGGGGAAAGTGCCCCTCGTACTTGAGAGTTCTGGGGGAACGTCAAACCACACCTTGTCACTGCCCCGCAGTCGAGAGGTCTCCTCAAAGTCAACAGGAGACCCCCCCCTGCTCATCCCCACTGAAGGGTGATCCCTAGAAGTCGACGGGTTCCCACTGGAGGGAGACCCGGTAAGAGTCGACGGGTGCCACACTGCCCAGTCCTGTAACAGGGTAATCCACTGGAGGGCGACCCGTCTAAATTCGGTGACGGGACCACTGCCCAGCCCAGCTGGAGGTAACCCAGCATCGGGGACCACTGTCCAGCCCAGCTAGAGGTAAGCCCGACATCGGGGACCACTGCCCAGCCCATCTGGAGGTAAGCCCGACATTGGGGACCACTGACCAACCCAGCTAGAGGTAAGCACGGCATCGGGGACCACTACCCAGCCCCGCTGGAGGTAAACCCGGAACTGCTCTGGCTATCCCTACTGGATGGTAACCCACTGGCCATCCCTGTTGGATGGTACTGCACTGGCCATCCTTGCTGGATGGTACAACTAGCCAGCCCTGCTGGAAACAACCTCCTGGGTAGAGGATCGGTTCCCACATAATGTGTTTGTCACACCGAATCCACAATAACTCTACCAAGGAACACAAAGCAACGGGAGAAACCCCCCAGCCTCTCGGGGTGATCACGCTCCAATCTGCTGAGTCACTATCTAAGCGGACCGAGTCAACTCATCCCAAAATGTGGGAAAAACACCCACGTTGTATGAGCATACGTGGTCGTAAATGGTTTTGCAGTCCGGTGAAAGGGCACGGTACTGAAACCCCTCACAGCTGATGAAACAGAGGAAACAAACCATCTCTGTCGGCCAAACGAGAACAGAACCAGGGGAAAACTCAACCTTGCTGGTCAACAAACGAGAACAGGACCATGGGAAAACTCAACCCTGTTGGTCAACAAACGATAACAGAGGAACCCTCTACGTTGCGAGAGGTCAAAAGTACGTAAAGCAGAACACGACACGCACATGGGGCCCACATGACGTGTGGCCCCAAGTCAACCCCAACGAAGCGCACAAACGTCCTCAGGTACAAACAACCACATGTACCTCTAAGTTTTCCCATATAATCCCAAAGTATACCACGTTCCAGCCCAAAGGCTATCATGCACACGGCACCCAACGTCAACGCGAAGGCGTAACATAACAACACCAACTTGCCACCTCATCGGCCCAGGCATGGTCAACTATATCTCTTCAACCATTCACTTCACTCTCCCAAGAGTGAATGCGATCACACACCAAGGGTTCTCTGCAAACACCGCAGGAAGAACCTCCACTGGTACACCTTTCATATTTCCACATTTAATAAGATCGCGCAAGAGGCTCTGCATGCCTGAACAGATTATACCATTGTAATCCTTTCGAAAAAACATGAGAGATAGACTACCTACTCGCCTCAAATGGATATCCGACAGAAAATTTACCAACAGCACCTTACGCCCGAACGGCATCCCATGATCCCGAGCCTTGGCCCCGACAACAGTCGGGTGCATCACGCCATTGCGACCCCCTTGGGAAAACACATCAAAAGGACTGCTCACTTGACTAGAATGGATATCTGGAGAAAAAGATGCATTCTGACGCACCGCACATGAGCGGTGCTACGTGGGACCCGCATCCTGGTCCCAAAACACAACGAATAGATCGCGTTGTTGCGATCCTCTCAAAAAATTCCACAAGTTTGACTAATCACTTGTCCAAAACGGACACCTGGTGATAAAGCTGGAAAATCACTATCAACTCCCAAAACGATCCTCATGGGGCCCGCACCATCATGCAGAATTAAAGCAGACGGATTGCGCCATTGCAATTCCCTCAGAAAAACACCCAACATTGACTACTTGCACGCCCTGAACGGACGACCGAAGAGGAAGTCGCTAAACGCAGCTCGCAGCTCAACAGACGGGTTGTGGGGCTCATTCCTCATTTCTAGTTTCAATGCCCAAAACCACACTAGTAAATTCCGCCTCGGCACCAGGGTCCCAACGTCGCTGACGGCGCTCAAAACGGACGTCGGACGCGTCTGTGCCGTCCAAAACAAGATCCCCCGGAAAAACGTCAATCCGCTTAAAGGCATGACACGCCACCAAGGCCCCCTCGTTTCGGGAATTAAAAATTCCTGAAATCATCTCAAAAGGTTCTCCCTGACACGAGGTCCCCACTGCCGCAGACAGCACACGAAACGGACGTCCGTAGCAAAAGATACGGGCGTCTGAATTTTCAAGGGGAAAACCCCTTTGGGCCGGCCCGTGACTGCCGCAGCCCGTGCCTTGTGCGGCCCGGCCCTCCACAACCCGTGGATCCCACGGCTCTTCGCGGGCCACGTCACCGCCCCCGACCGGCCCACGTGGCCGGTCTTGTTCCCCGCAGCGACCCGCGTTACGCGGGTCGCGGTCGCGCCAGACGGGGTCGCGCGCCTCGCGGCCCCCTCCCCCTTGTGCCCTACGCCGGTGCCAGCCACCTGGGACCCCGCCGGAGTCCCCGCATCACCACCGTTCGCACCGGCCTCCTACCGGAGCCTCCTCCTAGAGCCGCTCCGCCCGCCGGAGCTCGCCGGACCGCCCTGCCGACCACCAGAAACCGTCGGAACCCCAAAAACCGGCCAGAAACACCCTTAAACCCGCAAACTTTGGCGGATGATTGCGAGCTCCTTGAAACTCGGATTTTAAATCCGACTGATGCGATGGAAAGATCATAAAATTTATTACGCGATTATGGGATTCGTTTTTAGATTCTATAGAAATTCAAAACATATAAAGCAAATCAAATCAGGATGTATGGAATTGGAAAACACAACAAAACCCTACCTCATGGGCGTTGCCCGGAGCTTCGCCGCCGAACTACCGGAGCCGTCACCACCTTGGAGAGGAGAGGATGGAGGAGGAGGGCTTGAGGAAGAGCTCCTTGGGTTGAGCCTTCTTCTGCCAGAGAAAAAGGGGAAAATAGGGAGATGGATTAGTTTAAGTAGAAATAAAAGTTAATTTAATTAAATTTTATTAATTACCCACAAAAGGACCCACCTCCGAAAATCTCAACAGTGTCGAGTTTAAGCCTTCCCTAGGGTAAACACCACATCCCGAGCACAACGGCGGTCTTGAAATTTCAATTTGAGGCCCCATTCAAAAATTATTAAACTCAACGCCCGAGGCCGCCAAATTATGAAAACGCCCCCGGGGCCATTTTTCACTGACGGCCCACGCCCGTGAAACCTACACCCCTCCTAGGGTAAACAGCATGCTCCGAACTCAAAGGTTCCCTTGGTTTTCCAATCTGATCCACCGTTTAAGAGATACTTGAGTTTCACCATTAAACGAATAAATTAATTAATTTTAATTATCCGTTTAACATTCCAATAGCGAGTGAGGGGTCCCAAAGTCCCGCACCGACATACTTTATGTCGTTCCTAGGGTAAACAACCCATTCCGGATCCATTCGTGCACTTAGATATCTGATCCAAAACTCCATTTAGGAGTTACACCATTTATTTGGTGTTACCAGTGTGAACGCATTGAAAATTAAATTCCGGCCACTCTGGGGCTCAGAATCGCACGCCATCTAAAGGCGCTGCTCTGGAATAACATCAAGAATATTCCAAAGTCTTTCGCAGCAAAAATTGGGTTCTTACACTTTTCTTAATTCTTAATTTTCTTTAATTAGTTATTTAACTTTATAATTAATAGAATCAGAATCAGAACATGAATCAGAATTAGTTTCATTTTCATTTTTAGAAATATAATTATGATCTACATTAGCATGAATAATTAATTAAGTGAAAATTGAATCCGTTACCTCACATTTGAAACCAATCAGATAAAGGTTCCATGTCTCATATTCCCTTCTAGGATCACTTCTTAAGCCTTAACTTTTAGATCAGTCCCAACCTATAATCAAAGGTTTCTTTTCTTTTCTCCTTTTTTATTTTTATTTCTTTGGATGTTTGAGTTTTGAACAGTCTATCATGTTGTATCATTTCTTCCTACACTCATAACATGTTAATTCGGAAACATTATTATTTTTACTAGATTTACCTTTCTTGTAATAATTTTTGAACTTTATTTTGAACTTCCCCTTATTACTTTTGTTTTTCATGAACTTGAAAAAAATATTGCTAAAGTGTGTCATATATTTATCAATTTCCCGAAACTCGGATTCATAAGTGGTATATATTTCATTAATATTTGACTTAAAATATATACCTTTACTCTTTTTAGACTCCTCATCATTAATTTTTTTCAACACTAACTCATATTGCAGGAAACTACCTATTAGTTCACATAATACATACTCTTTAAAATTATTACTCTTATCAATGTGCACCTTATTTTCATTTCATATTTTTGGGAGAGATATCATAACTCTTTCAACTTGATCTGGTTTGTCCATTACTTCACCAAGATCACTCATTCCATTTTTAATACTTATAAATAGATGGAACATCTGGTTTACTGAATCTTCATCTCCTGTCTTGAAGACCCGGTATTCTGCTCGGAGTATTCCTAGCTTGGTTACTTTGAGCTTGTCATCCCCATAGTGATTAACTTGAAGTATTCTCTATATCTCATGGGATGTATTATAAGTAGAAACAAGGATATAGAAACTTATACTTATATCATAGTACAAAATATTCTTATCTTTATAATTCAAAACATACTCTACCATGTCATTACCTACAAGTGTATCTAGATCAACTTTGGGTATCTTATATGGATTCTCCATGATAGTCCAATGATACTACTTAACTATTTCAAGTAGGATTCCATTTTACCTTTCCATTAACCATAGTAACTTCCATCGAAGAATGGGAATTTTTGTAAAATCCATCCATCATTGGCATTGACACCTTCCATATTACAAAACTAAACTTTTATTCCTTATACTATTAGGTCTAGGATGATAGGTTAGCACAATAGTTAAAAATAAACAAAAAAAACTTTATTTATAAGTATTAAAATAATCAAACAATGATGATAACTAATAAGATACTATGCTTTGATACCAATTATTTAATTGTAATTGATGGAAATAAAGACTAGATGGGTGTGAATAGTCATTTTAAAATTTAAAGTCACAAATCAATCAGGGTTTTATTAATTAAAGAATCTTCCATGAATGTTGTGTTCAAGATGGGTAGTTTAGTAGAAATAAAATAACTGAACATAGAGATTTTATGGTGATTTATATCACCAAGATCCTAATCCCTCATAATCCTTCTCTAATCAGCGAGAAGATTGGTACCCACTAAGAAACTTGCTTTTAGAGGTTTAATAACCTATTAAAGACTTTTCCTTTTATAAATACCTAGAGTAACAATCCATAATTTTTATAGGAGTCTTAAACTATTCTATGAAATAGATTTTATTCAGTATTCACAACCCTGAACATCCTTTTGGGTGGTATAATAACCAATATATAGACCTTATTTTTATTGGGAAAATCATAAACCAACATCAATAGATTATAAAAAGATAAATAAAAGATAACATGAAGAAAAACATATACAAAGAAAACCAGTAGAAAAATTAAATGATAAAGATAATTAATTTTATTGATCTTGATCACTTTAGTAGTAGATAATGGTACTATTAAAATCACTTCATGGTCTCTAAAAAGAAATATAATTTTTAGGTATTTTTAATCGAATGTGCAACAAGAATATATATCACATGTAAGATGTAAAAGTGGTTTCAAAAAAATTGATTGAAGTTTGTTTTTAATCCCTTGATTACATGTTAATTGACTAATCTTACTTCATTAAATCAAATATATTATCAAAATGACTAAATGAAAAATCACTACATGACATGAGTAAGTGTATAAAAAACATGACATTATTGTTGCCTTTATTTGGAAAACTCGTGTGGAATATCAAATAATTTCCATGAACTTTTATTCTATATGAGATAAAAATGTAAAGATTCTAGTATGGTAATTAATAAAAAAAAATTATTTTACACATTAATATAACAGTTAAAACTATATGAATAAATTTTCAATTTATTTAAATATTAAAAACAAACAAAAATGGAGTATCGTAAACTACATGTGTGTAATATACTACATGCATGTAATATACTGAATGTGTGTAATATATTCATAATATATTCTCAAAATAATCTTTACATAACATAAAAATATATATTTATCAAAAAATTAATAAAAAATTAATTAAATAAAATTTATTTAAATTGAATCAAATAAAATAATACCAATTATATTTTTAGAAGAAATATTTAACTAACTGTAGATATAAATAAGATACCTAGAAGTATCAAGATGTTGCTACCATTGACAAGGTACCTTTGTATGGTAGAATGATCTACCGTAGTGTTGATATACTATCACTGACAGGGGAATGGTACTATCATCCCAAGTGATCTATCATTTAGTAGAGAAGAACAATCACTACTATTTTCATTGAAGGAGAGGTATGTGGCAGAGATACCATTGGTGAGGAACATAGAAGCTATTGTCGATGTGTCAAATGGTAGATGATACTACCATTGGTGCATGGACATGCTACCATGAAGAAGGTTGGGCGGAACTATCCCTATAGTTTAAGATAACCTACCATTGTCCAGTAGAGCTACCATGAAGGAGAAGGGAATGGTCAACTATTGCAGCTGCCATAAAAAAGTGATTTCATTTGATATGAGCTACCGTTAGTGGAGTTAGAGCAGTGCTTCCATGGATGATAAAGTGTGATACTGTGATTGAGTAAGTTCCACTATCTATTGAGCACTGTTACCACCATTAGGAAGAGGTGTAAGCTACCACTCAAGGATGATCTACCGTCAGTTAATTTTCATGAAACAACATATCATGATGTCATTATTCTTCTAATGATAAATATGAATGCATGATAAAATTGAATGCATGTATTTGATTCAATAAACCTTGTATCAATCCTTCGACATAATGAGAAGAGATGGTTTGTTATCCTGATTAAGTTATACTCAAGATCACACATAGAATTACTGAAGGTTGAGATGTTGAAGATGATGCCTTTTGAATAAGTGATGTGTGGGATCCATCCAACAATGGAGATCAATTTGATCAAGCAGTCTTTATTATATTTGTATCTTTAAAACAGATGAACAGTGTAGCATGGTTCTTGAGTCCCACATCATAAACATAACTTATTTAGCTGCGCTATATTAATCAAGTAGTTAACATTGATTGTTCAATCTGTAATTGGGGTTGGAACCCTGATACACTTTCATACACACATATGGGGAGGTTCAACCTAATCACCCCCATCCTTACCTCTGTGTGCACCTAGAAGTCACCTAGTATGCCAAAAGTGTTCTGCTTGACCTATGAAATCACTCAACATCACCCATGCCACCATGGCTAGGTTCCTTGTGCTAGATCTACCACAAGGTAGACCCCTGGGTCCCCTAAGTGGTTGAAAGGATAGCCCTTTTGGACTTTCCATGGTTGGACTAATTTTTTAAAAAATCCACTAAGAAAAAACTTGGAAAATATAAAGTATAAATTAAAATATTTGAAATATAAAACTATAAATGTTTAGACAATTTAAATAATTAACATTTATCAACTAATCAAAATCTCATGAAAAAATAAAAATGAATACATTTTAAACAATTTGAATTTAATTAAATGTAAATAAATAGTAATTTATCACAACACAACTGTTAAAATATTAATGTACAGGTTAAAACTCTAACATTACTTTGACAGAAAACATAATTCTCGATAGTGTATGAAAAATAACAACTCATATGGTAAATTATCATCTCGTGTGATAGTTTATCAGCTCGTATGATATTTTCCTTAACAAATTCTTCAAACTTGAAAAAATAATGTTTAACCAAAATATTTTGAAATAAACTATTACTTATTAAAACACATAATGTCCTAAAAACACTTAAGAAAATTTTTATTTGTAAAATAAATGGGTATTTTATAAGTATTAAAACATATGAAATATTGAGATATGTTGGGACAACATTATTATATCTAAATTTCTCCCCCATTTTGATTATCATAAAACTCATGATAAATTAAATAGAAAATTTTATAGATTAGATCATAAAATTTTTCAGAATAAAGTGTATAATTTCTTGTTAACTCACTTCTCCATATTTTTGTGATATTAAATAAGTAAAAAAATTGTAGTGAGATAATACATTCAATATAGTATAGTAAATTATGAAGTAGAAGAATATAAATTATTGAAGTGAATGAAATTTGACATTAACTTGGAGAGAAAAGGTAAAAATGAAAATAATATGTAATGAATATAGAAATGTTAAACAAATAAAACATAAAATGATGAATTTAATTAAGTAAAAGAAAGGAATTACATCAACATAGTGTAAGATATCCAAAAACATAAACCATACAGAAAAATATATCAGTATTTTGGCTCATGGATAGGTTTCAAAGACGTAGGACTAGGGGGGATATTTATGAGGTTAGGAATATACAAGGAAAGTTCAATCTCATCCAAACCAAGACCAGTAACATCTCATATAGTATTTTAAAGTGAAACCATAATATTATAATAAATATTCTTGGATATTTGGTCATAAAAAGTATCATCTTTAGAGAAATGAAATTGAAATATAGTAAAAGTAATTTGAATAGTAGAGTTAGATTCTTATCTCTAAATTGAAACTTATACAACAAAATTATCTATTTCAATTATGGAAGATGGAGAAATTAAACCATGAATCCTATCAATAATACCCCCCAAGAAAATAGGTATATTATCCCTAAGATTACTCCTTCCTCTAAGATTAACTAATGCATTTCCGCATATTTCTAATTGGGAAACAAAAGCATCCTAGCATAAATCTTACAGTGAAAAAAAGTCTATTCTTAATCACATCGCTAAAATATTCTCATAGATTAGAAATATCCTCACTGGAAACTCTATTTCTATTATTTAAGTTTTCATTCAATACTTGAATTCCCTTATTGATAAACACCAATAACTCAACTAAATTCTTAATCACTTGATGTCCATCATTAGAAATGATTGGTTGAGATGAAAATTTCTTCACATTGATAATTAATATCTCAACATTAATAGTAATAGTTATATGGGATATATCACTATATTCAACTGATTTATTATATTGAGTAGCTTCAGAATCTGGTGAAGAGAAATCTTGAACTTCTTTCAGTATTTTCTCTAGTGATTCCTCCATGGCTGGTATATTTTTTATTCAGAGGAGATTCACACTGAGAAATTAAAGTGAAAATATTCTTGTTCAAATAATGGGTCTCTGCTATAGTTTCCTTCAAAGTGAAAAAAAAAACATCAACAAATCCAACCAATTCATCCACTTTATTATAGATTACTTATCTTCCTCTTTGAGAATCAGTTTTAACAAGATTTAATTCATAAAGGATATATTTCCTTCAGTATTGAATGGTGTATAAGGATACCATGTCACATTTTAGTCCCTAAACTGTCCTGTCTATCATCATAAAGTTTTAGGATAAATCCTTCACTTTATCAAAAGTAGCATTAGAAACTTTTTTAGATGAGGATGAGACAGTAATAGAAGGATGTTTCTTCAAAAACAGAAACTAGGAAATTAAAACCTTTATCAAATAATCAATGTCTATTTTGATAGACTTTATTTCATTTTGAACTGAAGTAGAGATGTGTGATTAAACAACTAGAAAATTCTTCATCATCTATGTCTAAGATTTTATAAAATACTTTAGCTCTTTGAAATATATCTTTGAAACAAAATTAGCTTCTAGATCTGAAATCTGACTTTTCATCCCTTCAATATTATATTTCATAGAGTTAAACTCATGAATAATCATATCATAAAAATTATTCATATATTCATTATCCTCATAGATCTCAAAATATTCAATAATAGGATCTTTATTTCTTTTTCTATACAACATAATTGAAGTAGGTTCCTATGGTGGTCCTCTTCTTTTATCCTTCAAGATCAGATAAGGTTTCTAACCAACTTTTTCTTCTTCTGAAACAAAAAATTCCAAAATATTTAGTCTTCCTCTATTTTCTTTCATAACACCCTAAAGATATTGATCAATCAACATTTCATCATTATATCTCATGTAATCCAAATTAGGATGGAGAATATTTGAGTAAACATCATCATGAAAAGAAATATACCTTGATTCACTAACTTTTATAGAAATTAACCTTCTAAAAGAAGCAAAAATTTCTTCCTTATATTATGTCATTTATAACTCATATTTATTAACAGAATCTTTATACATAACTTCTTGAGGTTTAACAACCTCAATAACAGTTTCTTGATTCTCATCTTGAGAAACAATAACTTTAACTTCTTACTCAACATTAGCTTCATCAGATGCTCTTATATTCAAAACAGATTTTTCCTCATTCCTAACTTGAGTAATAGTATGAGAAGAAATTTCTTTAGATTAAATTATCCTTAATATTCTTATCATATCTAGAGGCTCATAATCCAAAGAGACCTTCTATTTTTCTTTAACAAGAAGAGTAGCGGTAACAACAGTAGTAGGATCCCCCTCAATCTGACAAGGGATTCCTTCTTCTTCTTCTATACTGATAGGTAGAAATTTTTTTAAGGATTAGCTCTAGAAATATACAATTTTATTGAACAAACTATCTCTAAGAGTATTTAGGCCATAACACTTATTTTCCATAACCTCATTAATCTCTACTCAAGCTTTCTCAAACATTTGGTTAAGAATCCTTCTATAAGGATAGAAAATCCATGATCTTTTATAGGCAAAGTACATTGTTATGGATAATCCCACTTTTAAGGGTTGAAGGGGAACCTATACATAACCCGTAGTCCCAAGGCACAAGGCCTGACTGACACGCATTACATGACCCGAAGGTCCAGAGGCATACCATGCCCAATACATGACCCATAGGCCCATCCCACTTGAACTGCCCCTCCCCAGTTTCTGCGTCATTTGATCACCTAGCTCCTTAACTTGCATTGCTGATTGGCTAGAATTTCCCCATACAAATTTGCACAGTGCCCGGTTCCAATGGCGACTGCCATACCCTCTCATTATTCCAATTTGGTTAGCTCTGCATCTGGTGGCTGCTACTCTTGTTGCTCTGATCCTCTTCTGAGGCCTGTTCTATGTGAAATAAATTATTTCTAATTTAATAAAACACAAACTCTCATCCTTATAAATTTAGAAATTCCTTCATCAAAAAATCTATATGGTCTAGCCATACAAAACCAACAAATTTTTCACTCAGAACTTTGAACAAAACTTTAAATATTTTAAATCTTTTTTAAGCACTCCTTGTAGCTCTATTTGATTTTTTTTATTCTAAAAAATAAATAAAATGGCTTGAGGTTTGAATTAATTAGTTGAGGTAGAAATTGGTTGAATTTAAAATATATGGAGGTTCAGTAGGTTTTGAAGGTTTATTTTTCAAGAGATAGGATATTTCTTATTAGACTACACAGAGTCACCTCACATAGGTGACACAATAAAATAAAATAAAATCTAAAATAATATGAGGTGTGTTTCAAGTTATTACTTTAAAGATGAAGTATATTCTTTAAGCATAAATTTGGAAATAAAACATATCATAAGACACTAAATAAATACATATCTAAACATAGAATTAAAATTAAATTAAATTAAATCAATTAAAATTGAATAAACGCAATTCAATTTTAATAAAATCAAACTGTTCAATAGGAAATTGTTTAGTAAATATAGATTCCAATTTATTTTTAGCAAAAATAAATTAATATGAAATATCAACTTTTTGAGAATAATCTCTTATGAAATGATGTCTCAAATCAATATTCTTGGGCTTTGAATGAGTTGTCATATTTTTAGAAATTTTTATATTACTATTGTTATCATATTTTATTGGGACATGATTAAAATTAAATCTAAAGCTCGTTAAGGTGTTTTTCATTCAGAAAACTTGAGTACACCAACTACAAGCTATAATGTTCTCAACTTTAACATTTTATAATGATAAAAAATGATTCTTTTTACTTGATAAAGAAATTAGAGAATTACCTAAAAAGTAACAGATTTCATAAGTACTCTTTCTATCTAGTTTACAACCACTAAAACCAGTATCTGAGTATTGAGTTAAATAAAAATCATAATTTTTTAAGAAATGTAAAGAAAAATAAATTTTTCATTTTAAATATCTTAAAATTATTTTTGTGTCTATTAAATGAGATTATTATGGATTATCTTTAAATATTTCACATAAAAAAACTAAAAAGATAATATCAGGTTAACTTGAAGTTAGAAAAATCAAACTTCTAATTATTTCTCCATACAAATTGTTGTCAACTAGTTTTCTAGCCTCATCTAAATCAAGTTTAATATTGGAATTCGTAGTAGTTGAATATGTCTTACTGATTCCAAGTCCAAAATTTTTTATTAAATCATGTATTTATTTACATCAATTAAAAACATTCCCAAAATAATTTTGGTAAATTTGAAATCCAAGGAAAATGTTTAACTCACCCATATGCTCATTTCAAAAAAAATTGAATGAATTTTGAAAATTCATTACAAATTTTTTGATTTTTAAAACCAAAATTAACATCATCAACATATAATTTCATGAGTAAAATATCTTTTGATAAATTTTTATTAAATAAACAGGAGTCATACAAACCCATAGTAAAACCATTTGATAAAATAAATGAACTCAATATTTCATACCAAGCTATGGGTGCTTATTTAAAATCATACAAATAATTTCATAAGTTTAAGAAAGATTGAAAATTTGGGTCTTTAAAACCTATAGTTTGTTCAATATATAATTCCTCCATTAAAAATCCATTTATAAAAGAATATTAAACATCCATATGATATAATTTAAAATCCATATATGATGCATACGCTAAAAGAATTATAATTTATTCTAACCTAGTAACCGAGGGAAAGGTTTATTTATAATTTATTCTTTATTGAATATAACCTTTGGAAAACAATCCATCATTATTATTAGTGATCACTCCTTGATCATCCTTCTTATTTATAAATACCCACTTAGTTCCAAAAATAGAATAATCAAAAATCCTGTCAACTATTTCCCATACCTTATTCCTTTTGAACTGGTTTAATTATTATTACATAGCAACTACCCAACTCTCATTATCTAAGGATTCTTATATGGTTTTACATTCTGGTTGAGATAAAAAGGTAGAAAATCATAAGATTCCTTACAAATATTCTAGTCTTAAATCCTTCATCTAATTTTCCTATAACAGTTTATAGATGATGGTTTCTAAAGGTTCTTGACTATCTAGGAATCACACATTCAAGTTAATCTTTTTATTACCTTTTAGGACTAGATTTTTCATGATCATTTACAAACTCATCATAATTTTTATTTTCAAATAGAGGCCCATATATCAATTTATCCATTGAATTGCTCAATTCATCAACTTGATTTTTTTGTGATCAAATGGATCACTTTTATCTGAATTTACATGTGTATATTCTTCAATTATCCTTGAATTTTTATTGAATACCCTATAGGCTTTAAAAGTAATATAATATAATAATAATATTCCTTCAATATACTTTGGATTGAACTTACAAAGATTATATTTGGTGTTCAAGATATACACTTTTAATCTAAAAACATTAAAGAATTCAACCTTTGGTTTTCTATTATTCCATGGCTCATAGGGTTTTTTCTTCAAGATAGGCCGTAATAGAACTCTATTGTTGACATAAAATGTTGTGTTAATAGATTTAACCAAAAAATGGGTAGGTATGATATATTCACACGGGATTTTTATATAAATATCTTAGAATATCCTATTTCTTCTTTCAATAATTTCATTTTGTTGAGGTATTCTAGGGGCACAGAAGGTGTGTTTAATGATAAGTTTTGTGAAAAAATGAATTAAATTCATGATCTCCAAATTCTACCTCATGTTCACTTATCAAGGATGTAATTTTAGAGATTTTTCATTTTGAAAAATCTTATAAAAATTAATAAAAAAAAAAAATCATCACTTTTAAGTTTTAAGAAATAAAACCATGTGAATCTTTAAAAATCATCGACCAAAACATAAAAAAAAGATTTAATAGGCAGGTTTTTTGTTCTAGAAGGTTTAAAAATATCCATATGAATAATTTCAAGTGGTATGGATGAAGCAACTTATTTAAATGGTTTAAAATATAATTTTTGTTTCCTCCCCATTTGGCATACATCAAATAATTTCTTTTTATCCAATTTTTGTTAAAGAAAATCAAATATTATATTTTTCTTAGACAATTTATTCAATGAATAAATATTATAATATCAAATCCTCTTATGCAAAATCCAATATTCATAAATTTTAGTATTCAAAAAGTTTACAATTTTTTTACACAAATAATAATGATCTAGTGTGTAAATATTTTCTGTTCATGTTTTACTAAATTTAAGCAGCATATTATTTTAAATGAAATAGGAATAATTAAAAAAATCAACTAAATATTCATCATCACATAGTTTAGAAATGATTATTATGTTTTTATTTTATCCTTCACTATAAAAAAATTACTGATGAGGATTGAATTAGGATCTCCAATAGATCCAATACCAATAATTTTTCATTTTTCATTGTCACTAAATGTGGAATTCCCTCCATTTAATTTAAATAGTGAGTGAAAATTGGAGAAATCTCCACTCATATGTCTTGAACAACAATTTTTCATAAACCATTTGGTATTATTGTTTATATGGATTCTTCTTTATAGAAAAAAACTAAGAAAAAATATTTTTTGGTGTCCAAAATGATCTTGGGTCCAACAGTGTTAATGAAAAAATAATTAGGGACCTAATTCTACTTACATTTTTTAAAATTTTCAGAATTAGAATTTGATAAATTTATAGAAATAAATGACTTATTTATTACACATATCTAAGGATTTATTATCCAAAAATCATTTTAAAAATAACCATTTGTGAAATAGTAAAAATAGGTGATATTAGGCATATTTATATTTTTGTAACTTGGAATAAAAAACTATACAACTTAGGTTATTTACCTTTACCTTTTAAGCTATTTTTTTTATTTGATTTATTTTTACTAAGGATTCTATTTATATAGTCCCATCCTTAGTAAAAACACTATAAATATCCTTATTTTTTAATTAAATAATTAAATATTTTATTTTTCTATCATGGATAGCACAACTAGAAGCAGGCTAGTTTACTTTAACATTTAGTTCAGAAATTTTTTTGTTTAGCACATCCTTTTCCTTAAAAAAATCTTATGATTTCTTTATATTCCTATTATTTTTATTCAAATGCTCATAGTGGTGTACTAACATAGAATAGTACTCATTTAATTTTTCATAAGAGAGATTTTTATATTCATATTCAGAAGAAGAATAGTGAGTAGAATGTACCTCATTAGTTTAGAATCAGAACTAGAGTCATCACTAGTGTCCTTTGAGGCACTCCATGAAACCTTAATAGCTTTATTGTCCTTATTATAGTATTATTTATTTTTATACTTATTTTCATACTTCTTCTTATCCTTAAGCTATGGAAAATTATTCTTGATATACTCAATCTTCTTGCACTCATAACAACTTATTTCTCTGGTATTTTCATCAAAATTTTTGTACTTGTTAAATGAATTCTTGAATCCTCTTCTCTTACTGTGGAACTTTTTGAATTTCTTAGAAAATTGATAAATCTTATCACCTAACTCTAAATTTATTGAATTAACTCCATCATATGAGAATTAAAATGATGTTTCTTTTTTTCATAGCATATTTTGAAGTAAATGACATTAAAGAGACTTTTTCTCTTTTTATTATCTTATGTTTTCCAACTTTGGTTTCTATCTCAGCTTCGTATATCACGAGTGGTCTATTAAGATCATTTATTTTGAAATATTTAACAATAGTAGATTGACTAATGGAAGCTGAAACTCCACTCTCTTTGGATAACAGAACATTAAGAACTTTAAGATCTTGATTGGGTTCAAGAATAAGAGTCACTAAGGAAGACACGTTTTTTATGATTTCAATTATCTGTCCATTCATCTAATTGATTCTATAACCATTAATCATTTTGAATGTATCAAAATTTAACTTATCATAGTTTTGCCTAACATTTCTTACATTATGAATACCCTAATAGGATACTGATATAGTTTTCTATATTTCATGTGTTGTAGAACATTAAGAAAATATATTAAATTCATATGGATTGAGCCAACATTTGATGTCATTCATATCTTTAAAGTTCAAATAATATTTGGTTTTAGTAGTAGAATCCCATTTTTCTAGATCTCCTTCATAAACATTGTAAGTCTTGAATACTTTAAAATAAACCTTTAAATAAAGATTTTTCAAATTGATACTCATATGAGCCTTCCAACACCCATAGTTTTCTTCATTGAAATAGAGAGACTTAATCACAAACATTTCCTATTCATTTTAATCCATTACATCCATTTGAAAAAGATCTTCATGAATTCATCCTTTTAGAGTTGATAACTGAAGAGTTTATTCATTTGATACCAATTTTGGATTTGGATGGAGTTATGTAATGGCTCCAAAGGGAGGGGTGTGAATTGAGTTCTTAAAATTTTGACCCAAAATAAATTCAACCCTCTAGTTATTCATAATAATTTTATCAAAATAAATTTGAAATAAAAATCTAAATGATAAGAAAAGAATAAGATTATTTATAGTGTTTTGGGGTGCAAGAATCTCATAGTACACTCCACCAATGCTCTCTCCATGAGCTTGGTGATTTTCACCATAAATTTCTTTTTACTGGGACCATGATAGTTGAGAGAAAGCAATTATGGATTCTTAAAAAAGGTTTTAAGAGATTTTATAGGGTTTTTCCTTTTTACAAGATTTATCCATGATCGTCATAGTATATAAGGTTGTATAAAAGAGAAATAGATTCAGGTCATGGTTACAAGATGCAACTGAAAAAAGATGATAGGTTCTTCCAAAGAAATATTAAGACTTCAACGATCAACTCTAGAAGGTCTCTTGAATGTAGAAGATATGATCTTTAAATAATGGCAGCAACAAATTTTTCTTCCTCTTAGAAAACAATGAATTGTTATACGTATAGGAAATCATAGTATCATATTCATTCTTCAAATAAAACTACGTTTTGTGATTTTTTTTACTTTCTCTGTAATTATATACTTGGTTATGTCATGACCCGACCCACCGAGGTCTGACCCGTGACTGCCCCAAGCTTTCCTCCAATAGGCCAGGGGCTGGTGACCAGCACCGAGTAGGCATATTCCATAAATGAGAGGCATTTTCCTAAAGTACCCATACACACACACACACATCTTCAAACCCACACAATACTGAAATATAAAACAACTAAAACCAATGCATGCATACATCTAAGATACCACAATAGAGTATGATAGTAAAGTACTGAAACCAGAAAAAATGGGTCAAATACAAGTCCAACCAAAAACTGTAAAGAATCCAACCTACTCCAAGGGTGAGGACTATAGTCAAATGCAATATCTTGGTAAAAACCTCAGTTTTCAAGCTCTATATACACTCCACCTACTCCATATCCTCATATGACTCCATCAAATGGGTCGTCGTCTACATAAGACACGACATGTGTGGGAAAATCCTGTGTAGAGGTGAGTAGAAATACCTAGTAGGACACCCTGAAAACACTAAACACAAATATTTAAGTATAGTCAACTAAATAAAAGATATAATAATAAATGTATAATAGAAAAAATCATATATACTCAGGAAATACACCATGCCACCAGATGGTCATAACCAACTATCAGCCACAGGATTCTACTCGAAGTAATGCTCATTCTGGGAGAATCTACTCCACAAGCCATGTTATCATCGGAGACACTCGATAAAGAGTTCTAGATCATTGGGAGTCACCCAAGAAAGCTCACTGGTCTCAGACAACCCTGATACTCAGATAGGGGTCATGCCCAAAACTGTTGAGGGACACCATGAACTCAATCTAGATCAAACTGATACGTAGAAGATTGTACACCAACGATACCAAAAGCCCTACCGATATAGCTTACTAAATAGAGGATAAATTCCCTACTTAAGGAGGTAACACTGATTCTGTAAGAACCTGGATCTTCATTTCAGGTATGTTTTTCCTTTTCTGGTTTTTTTTTAGAAAAAGAGGAAAATCTGGAAATTTTCGAAGTACACACCATGTACTTTGATGTCACGCCAGTCCGTGTGTTGGCCGTGTCTGGGCCACACACATGGTGTGTAAGGGTGATGTGGAGGCCACTTAAAGTGGAGTACGTAAAAGCTAAGTACACTTCGTGTACCCCAGAAGTACACGTCGTGTAGTTTTTTTTCATTAAACGGACCGGTGTCATGCTTAATCGATGAAAAAAGATTCTTATCTAGGTTCCTCAACCGAGAGTGACTCGTATGGCCGCGAACACCCTCTGAGACCCCGATCCTCCATCTATTTGCCGAATCGATCATCGTCGATTGAATTGGAACCACAGCGGTGATCTCTTCCTTATTCTTGAGTTTCATTCCATGATTCTTTCTCTTTCTAAAGATATTGTGGGTTGAATTTTTTGTGTGTTTTTGTAGATCTATATCGTTCTAAGGATAATCAAGCCTCGTGGTCAAAGTATATTGATCTCCTAGCATCAAGGTAGGTGGTTTGTGCCTTACCTTTCGAAGTCTTTTAGTTTTATGTGCAAATTCCACCAATACCCATGAATGGGGTATTGCGTGTTTACCTTTTTGCCCATGTTGTTTTCTTGCCTTGCTTGTATGCTCTTTTAGAGGTAATTTTATCATTTGTGAGGATAATTTGTTGTTCTTGGATGTTTTTTCCCATGCCTTGTTCTGTTTACAACCCTTTGGTTATTGTTTAGCTTTTGGCTGTTATACCTGTTTTCCATGCCTTGTGACCGTAGGATGGAATGATATTCTTGAAATCCTTGTTATGTTGTAGACTGGTTAGCCAAGTAGCTCTATAGGTGTACTTTGGTTAGCCAAGTAGCTCTATAGGTGTACTTTGGCCTAATAGTATTATTATGCACTGACCGGCATGGGACCGTGAGAACCTGGTGCTATAGACTATAAGGGATAGACCGAGTGAGCTTCCCAGAGAGTCTTGGACATTATAGACTACAGGAGGGTAGACCGAGTGAGCTTCCTCAGAGAGTCTTGGACATTATATACTACAGGGGATAGACCGAGTGAGCTTCCCAGAGAGTCTTGGATATTATAGACTACAGGAGGGTAGACCGAGTGAGCTTCCTTAGAGAGTCTTTACTTGTTTGAATTTTCCTTAAAACCTCTCCAGACTAGAGAAGGAATTGACTGAGTGAGCTTCCTTAGAGATTCTGTGATAGACCTGAGACTATAGGAGGAATTGATCGAGTGAGCTTCCTCAAAGAGTTTCTAGACCTTGGGGCTATAAGAGGGTTAGACCGTGTGATCTTCCTCAGAGAGTCCCTGAATACCCTAGACTATAAGAGGAATTTACCGAGAGAGCTTCCACAGAGAGTCTTATAAATTCATATGACCAAATCAGAGTGGTTAGGATAAGTGCACTGTCCAGAGGGTTGTGGGTACTTCTTGGATAGGACCAGAGGGGTTGGCTGCAATTACTTCCCAGAGGGGTTCCTGATGTGGTTAGCTGTTTGCTTTACTGTTTCTTGTTGTTCTGTGGATTGATTACTGTTGCATATCATCCTATTACTGCTTACTATTTACTGTCTTCTATTTATTGTTACTGTTTACTGCTTATTGTATTATTACCTACCATATGCTCACTGACTGTTAGGCATAGATCTTTGGGTGGTTTCCTACTGGGATTTAGTCTCACACCCTGTTTGGGCCATGCTTTTGGGCCCAAGAAGACTATGTTATTGCAGGTATAGACAAGGGAAAGTGCCCTTCAACTTCTGGTACTTGATTTCTTTGGATCAGGAGAGCATGGGACCAAGTCGAGGCTTGCGATGTTGAGGAGTTTCTTATCTGATTACTTTTCCTTGTACTTTGGTTTAGTATTGTATTCAGCATTTTTACTTGTTTGGATGATTTCCTAGATATATTTATCATGCATCATTTCATATATACATGTGTGATCCATCTGTTTATTGTTTTAGTCTTCCATTGTTTATTGTTCTTGGATATTCACTACTTCCGCTATTTCATTTTTGTTTACTTATGCTATATACTCTGCCAATGAGGGCATAGTTTCCCCACTATCACACCCAAGGCCCTCGCTATTAGTCGGCAGCCTCTGGAGTTTGGGGAAATGCACTTGAGGCCATGTGACCAACCGGGTACGGGGCGCCTCTAGGTGGCTTCCGGAACCGGGACGTTACAGATTCCATAAACCTCATCTATGGAATAAAGATGATAGAGGATCACACTCCACCTATTATAATTCCACCACTCATGACTTCCCTCACTGGTCCTAGGGTTCCTGCTGAATACCGTCGTCTCTCTCTCTAACTCCCCTCTCCAGCCACGCCATGCTATGCCTCCATGTCTGCCTCCGAACTTGTCCCATAAATCTCTTTCCACCACGATATTCTACATCATCCTCGACACCTACTCCAAACACCATTCTGATTCCACCGCCATCCTCATCCTTACCTTACCCTCTTAACTAGCTTCTCAGTTTTCCGCCTCCGACTCTGCATCGCAACCCCACTTCTTTCTGGAATTTGGTTCACACTTCATTTCTACAATGATTTTCCTATTCCAAAACCTAAATCCTTAATTCTTCCCACCATATTTTTCACTCAAGGCCACCGTTAACAGATCTCTGTGAAGTCGACATTGCTAGGCCCGCGCTTCTAATGGATCGTCTTCTGCTGAAGTATGTCCTACCTAATATAATTTCAAGGCATGATTTTGTTATCAATCAGGGTGTTTTCCTTTATTTTTGAATGATTTATTTTTGGGTTGTATATCATGATTAAGAAACATAGCTACGCTTTTAGGTTTCTCATAAATTTTGACTTCAATTTTTGTATCCTAATTCTGAATGCTAATTTTTAAAATAAAATTCTTTTGTTCTGGTTAGTTTTAAGTTATGTGATTCAACTTATTTTTTATTATTTTGGTTTTACACATTGATATCCATTACAATACATTCATCTGGAATGATTTGTTTCGGATTCTTCTAAATATCCATGATAGATATGTGCCCTATTTCGGTGTTGTTTTGATTGTATTCGTCATGGAGTTTTATATTATGTTTTTATTGGGTTGTTTCTCACATTGATTTTACAGTAATCATGTCATGGGGATGATATGAGGTAATGAAATTGAAATTGGTGCTATGTTATAGATATTCATTTGTCATTTTACACTTGTGATCTAGGAACATCACAGTTGAGGAAGTTTAGGAGTAAGATGCAATAGGGACTCTGGAATTACTACAACAAATACAAATATATCATCTACTAAGGTAGATGTTTTTTTCCTTAATTGTCTTTTATTTTCATTACATCATTGGAGTAGACAGTTATTATTTTTTCCATTTCCATTTAAATTGTATGATTAAAACACACTCAATTTATTCTTATCATTTTGTAATTATTAAACATCATATTTTAGATCCAATTATTACATTTGTCAATTTTTTGGTAAGTTATTGATTGAAGTAATTTATTCATGTAGAAAAATTTGTTGACTAAGTTTGATACTGATGATGTGGTCCAAAGAATTGTTACAAGGCCTTAAAACTCTGCAGAAGCAACAAACCATGAATTGTATCCACGTTTAAAGGATATATACAAAAAAACAGAAAACATTGACTGAAATTTAGTGATGTTTTTACAAGGTATTTGAAATACCATACTGAATCTATTATTTCCTAATAACATTTTAAATTTTTACTTCCAATACTAACAATAACTTTATTAATGACTATATAAAACTATGTAAGAATTCGTTTAAGGAACAAATAGACCCTTTATTATGAGTATAGCATGTAAAAAAAACTGATTTTCCATTTACTATTTTCTCAATTATACTTAACTACTGCATGAAACCATATTACTCACAACCAACATCCAGCAGTGCTGGTCCTCTATATGAACAAATCAATCCATTATTGGGAGGATATAACCAACACAGCATGATGCAGACAGATTGACTCTAAAGGGGACATTTATTTCTGTTAAAAACTTTAGTTACTTTCCAATTTTAAACCCACCTCTTTTCAGATGTAACTGTAAGTGCAAACATGAAGTTCTGTTTTGTTGTTTTTAAAATATAATCTCCTCTGTCAGAATGGGTTTTTAATTTGCATGTTTCATTGATTTTATTTCCTTTTCTTGTTTGAAATGTATGCTACTTCATGATTACTATTTCAATTTGTTGATAATAAATTTTCAATCTTGTTCCAATATAATTTATGCTTTTTGTTGTTGTGTTAAAGTCTGAGAATAGCAGTTTGACATGTTTTATTCCATAATTTTCAATGTCCCTCACCAATAGACTTCAATCAATTTCCTTATGTCAAAGGTGTAGATCTGATTATGGATTCTATGTTTTTGGTGATTTGGTTCTCCACTTTGGTGGTTCTGCAATGTTCCTGGTGTTCTTTGTTACAGGTTTTGTGTGTGTTTTTCTATGGTGGTTATGCTCGACAAATGTCATCAGCACAATGCTTCATCCTATGGTTTGAGAGTTCTGATATGCATATCCCTTGAATATTGGACATGATTATCTCTTCAGACACCCTACTGTCCCAACATTGGGTCATTACAGCTTCCAGTTTCACTTTAGTGGCGACCCATGAGGACTTTCAGTTGATATTTAAGTTATAGCTTTTGAATGAACTACCCACATCTATGTATTGTGCCTACAAATTTCTATTTTTATGTATAAAATTATTAATTATATGTTTATAATTTTTTTCTTTTGTGATTACTTATAGGTACAAACCTGTGGGTCAGTAATTTTACTAGCCTAACATCGATAGAAGGAAACAACTGGGTTGGAGTTTATAAAGCTAGCGTTGAATCCCCCTTAAAGTTCCTTAAGTGTAAGTATATCAATTAATATTCAATGAGGTATTAAAATAATGTATTTCATGGTAACATTCACTACATTCTTAGTGAACATTTACTACTATTTTTCAATTTTTCATGGATGTTATACAGCTGAGGGATATTCTTGGGAAATTTTTGGAGTGATTTTGATTTTTCATGGATGTTCTAGTATAGAAGTGGTGAGTTCTGTACATTATGAGTGTTCCCCCATAACCAAAAAACTAAATGTTCTACATTAGTTTCTTAATGTGGATTTTTCATTTGGTATTAAAATAGTGACTATTGTTGTACCTCTCGTTCCCCTCGTTGTTTGATTTTCATGATCACAATCACCTTATTATTTGTCTAACTTGTTTTCAAGTGTTTGTGTTGATAGGCACAAGGTTGCCAAGAAAATGGCCCAAGAAAGAATCATCAAGTGGACTGAAACTCAGTCCACCGGCCAACCGGTGTGATGGCACCGGCCAGCCGGTGGACCTGGCAGAGGCATTGCCCACTGCCAGGTTCCACCGGTCAGCCGGTGGCTCTGTCACCGGCCAGCCGGTGGCACCCAGATCAAACAGTGTGAGCTACTGTCTTGCCACCGGCCAGCCGGTGGCTCTGGCACCGGTCAGCCGGTGGAGCCTGGACCAGAATTCTCCTCCTCTGCCAAGGCACCGGCCAGCCGGTGGCCCTGTACCGGCCAGCCGGTAGACCAGTCAAACTAGCCGTTGGCTTTGACCAGTCAACTCCAAAAAGCCTCCCAACGGCTCTGAGGCCTTTTCCAACGGCTCCAAAGCCCTCAAACGAATACTTGAAGGTTCCTAGCCTATAAATAAAGGCCTAGGAAGCCCCGGAACTTAACCCAAGCCACCGGACACATTGTTGATCATTTTGGCGAACCTCCGGCGGATTTCCTCAAGGAACCCAACGTGCTCCAATCCAATTTCACATCCAAGGAGCTCCATCATAGAAGCTTGGGAGTGCACGTCTTCAACTTCAATCATCCTCCGGCGCCCAAAGCTTCTCCAATTACGGTTTTATTGTTTTTATCTTTTTGAGCTTTAAATTTGGGTTTGTGCCTACAAACCCCAAACTCTTTCTTCATCCCCCTTTCTTTTGGGTTTCACACCACCATTAAGGTGTGAAGAGGTTTCTTCAAGCCTTTCCTTTTAAAAGTCTTGAGTTTTCGGTGAGCTAGCCTTCACCCGTTAAAAAGGCTAGTGGGTTCTTGCTATTCCATTGAAAGCAAGTGGGTTCTTGCTAAACCACAAAAAGCAAGCTGTAATAGGTCCTAGTGTTACCTCAAAGCCTAGTGGGTTTCTTGCTAAAACCATTGAAATGCAAGCGGTAGGAATCTCTCAACGGTTGAGTTGGGAGCGGAGACGTAGGCCGGGTTTTGGCCGAACTCCGTTATCAATTTCGTGTGTCTTGCCTCTTTTCTTTCCGCTGCATTTCAACTTTGATTTTTAATTTGTTTATCTTTTTTTTAAAAGGCAATTCACCCCCCCTCTTTCCATCACTCCCGCTTTTGTTCCGACCCAACAATTGGTATCAGAGGAAAATTTGAGTAATACCCTAACCCGGTTTCAAATTTAAGATCCATTAAGATGGCATCAACCTCTTTCGCCCCCGAGGGCCTCTCATTGGGTCGGGCTCCATTTTTTGATGGGACCGACTATAATTATTGGAAAACCCGCATGACCACTTTTTTAAGAAGCATAGGATATCCTATTTACAAAATTGTCATGCAAGGTTATTCTTTGTCTTCCCCCGATGAATCCAAATGGACCCCCGCCGATATTAGAAATTTTGAGCTTGATGGCAAAGCCATGAACGCTCTCCATTGCGGCTTAGATAGAAATGAATTTAATCGTGTATCCACTTGCACCACTTCACATGAAATTTGGAAGCTTTTAGAAGTGACCCATGAAGGCACTAATAAAGTCAAAGATGCTAGATTAGACATGTATAGACAAGATTTTGAGTCTTTTTCCATGCACCCAAATGAATCAATTTCTGAAATGTTTACTCGATTTACTGACGTGTGCAATGGTAGAAAGTCTCTTGGAGATAATATTTCAGCTGAAGCAATGGTCAAGAAGTTTCTATGGGTCCTTCCGAGCTCATGGGCACCAAAGGTGACGGCGATCCAAGAGGCTAAGGACGTCAAAAATATGCCGGTAGAGGAGCTCATCGGATCTCTCATGACTTATGAGATCACGATGAGGAGGCAAGCTCAAAAGGAGGGCACACCAATCAAGACACCAAAGAACATTGCCCTCAAGGTTCAAAAAGAAGTAAGCTCCTCCTCATCATCCTCATCTTCCTCATCTACTTCATCTTCAAGCGGCGACTCGGAAATGGAGAATCTCGCCCGCCAAATGCACAAGTTTATGAAGAAGCACAAGAAGAAGAAGAAATCTCGCAAGGCGCGAAAGCAAGAACCCACCGCAAGATCCGAGCCCAAGGTAAAATGCTACGGGTGCGGCGAAAAGGGCCATTACAAGCCCGATTGCCCACTCAACAAAAAACGGGCCACGCCAAAGGAAAAAGGAAAGAAAAAGGTCCTAAAGGCGACATGGAGTGACACCTCATCATCCTCCTCCTCCTCCTCCTCGAGCAACCAAGGTACAAAATGCCTAATGGCATTCCATGAGGTAACTTCTTTCGATTCCTCTTCCTCATGTTCTTCAAATTCAAATTCTTTAAATCATCTTTCTTATGAAGAACTCTCACACGCTAGAGATCAATTAGAAAATGGTTTTCATGCCTTATCGTCAAAATTTGTTTCTTTGAAAAAGAATTTCAAAAAACTCTCTTCCGAAAAAGAACAACTTCTCAAAGAGAAGGAAGAGTTGACCCTTAAAATCCAAAATTTTCCAAATGTTGATTCCATGGAATCAACCATCAAAGACCTAAGGGAGACCCTAGCCAAGTTCACCCAAGGGGAACAAAATTTGAACAATCTCCTAGGTTCCCAACGAATATCCCGAACCACCCAAGGGCTAGGCTACACCAATATAGCTTCCTCCTCCCATGCTCCCACTGTTTTTGTAAGGGGGTGCTCTAGTTATAAATTTTGCAATTATTGTAAAAAACCCGGGCACTTAATCTATGAGTGCAATTGCAAAAATGCCCGGTACGGCCAACCAAAGTCTATTTTCTTTTCCGATGAATTTTATAGGAGAAGACCCGCTACAAGGCAAGTGTGGATTGAAAAATCCCTTCTTGCGAGTCTCTCCGGGCCTAAAATTGTCTCTTTTCAAAATCCCTCTCCCCGGTGACCTTTTGTTTTATTTAGGGGGAGTTAGGATCTTTTAAGCCTTTTTGTGTATTCAAAATTTTTCATTTCAAACTCAACACTTGGTATCCAAAATTTTTATTTCAAATTTCAATTGGCTTTTGATTCAAAACTTTCAATTCAAACTGTTATTCAATTTTTTCATTTCATTTTCAATTCAAAATTCTCAATTCAAAATTTTCAAAAATTCAAATGGCTTAAAATCTCAAATCTTGTTTTTCAAATCATTTTCCCTCAATCAAGTTTTATGCCCCGTGCTATTTTGATAATCACAAAGGGGGAGAAATTTCTTGATTGTTTGGGGGAGAATCCTTTTCATCATGTTTAGCATTTCCTTTCAATTTCAGTATTTTACATTAATTGTTTTGGTGATTGTGATCATCAAAATAGGGGGAGATTGTTGTACCTCTCGTTCCCCTCGTTGTTTGATTTTCATGATCACAATCACCTTATTATTTGTCTAACTTGTTTTCAAGTGTTTGTGTTGATAGGCACAAGGTTGCCAAGAAAATGGCCCAAGAAAGAATCATCAAGTGGACTGAAACTCAGTCCACCGGCCAACCGGTGTGATGGAACCGGCCAGCCGGTGGACCTGGCAGAGGCATTGCCCACTGCCAGGTTCCACCGGTCAGCCGGTGGCTCTGTCACCGGCCAGCCGGTGGCACCCAGATCAAACAGTGTGAGCTACTGTCTTGCCACCGGCCAGCCGGTGGCTCTGGCACCGGTCAGCCGGTGGAGCCTGGACCAGAATTCTCCTCCTCTGCCAAGGCACCGGCCAGCCAGTAGACCAGTCAAACTAGCCGTTGGTTTTGACCAGTCAACTCCAAAAATCCTCCCAACGGCTCCGAGGCCTTTTCCAACGGCTCCAAAGCCCTCCAACGGATACTTGAAGGTTCCTAGCCTATAAATAAAGGCCTAGGAAGCCCCGGAACTTAACCCAAGCCACCGGACACATTGTTGATCATTTTGGCGAACCTCCGGCGGATTTCCTCAAGGAACCCAACGTGCTCCAATCCAATTCCACATCCAAGGAGCTCCATCATAGAAGCTTGGGAGTGCATGTCTTCAACTTCAATCATCCTCCGGCGCCCAAAGCTTCCCCAATTACGGTTTTATTGTTTTTATCTTTTTGAGCTTTAAATTTGGGTTTGTGCCTACAAACCCCAAACTCTTTCTTCATCCCCCTTTCTTTTGGGTTTCACACCACCATTAAGGTGTGAAGAGGTTTCTTCAAGCCTTTCCTTTTAAAAGGCTTGAGTTTTCGGTGAGCTAGCCTTCACCCGTTAAAAAGGCTAGTGGGTTCTTGCTATTCCATTGAAAGCAAGTGGGTTCTTGCTAAACCACAAAAAGCAAGCTGTAATAGGTCCTAGTGCTACCTCAAAGCCTAGTGGGTTTCTTGCTAAAACCATTGAAAAGCAAGCGGTAGGAATCTCTCAACGGTTGAGTTGGGAGCGGAGACGTAGGCCGGGTTTTGGCCGAACTCCGTTATCAATTTCGTGTGTCTTGCCTCTTTTCTTTCCGCTGCATTTCAACTTTGATTTTTAATTTGTTTATCTTTTTTTTAAAAGGCAATTCACCCCCCCCCTCTTGCCATCACTCCCGCTTTTGTTCTGACCCAACAACTATGTCATGAAAGACTCATGTTCTGGGAAATTGTACTCAAGACCTCTAGATATGATCATTCATAAAGAATTATATAGTCTATTAGACTTGTGGAAATTGATGCATTTTCATTGTTTGTTGTTTAATGTAAACACATTTCATGATAAGAGAAATATTATATGGAAGAAAAAATGTTTCTACTGTAACAGTTCAATAGTGCATAGTTTTCAATTGATTTCTATTCTACCAAGATGTAGTTTCATCCGAATTGTTTCTAAATTTTTATTTTTCTATGAAAACACTTATATCGGTATATGTTGTTTTTGGTTTTATATCACTAATATTATCTTTATTTAATTATAGCATCCCTCTAATAATAAGTTCTACATTAAAATCTACTATTTTATAACTGTTATTTTTTAATGGTAGATTCTTAATTGTGAAAATTATTATTATTAAATATCTTATAATATGATTAAAGAGATGGCACACACACCTTCCAAAAATAAAGTAAGCTTTATAAACTGTATATTGAAAATAGTATTATTCATATCTAGAGGTATATATATTATTATTATTTTTAATTTTATTTCATGTTCTTGTCTGCATGATATATTTTTTGTTTAATTAATCACCCATATAACAGGTTTATGTATTACCTCAACTACATTACCTTCTTATTCTCAAAAACAAATTTCCACTTCAAATATGGGACAAGACTTCCCTATACATATAGAGATGGCACACACACATTCCAAAAATAAAGCAAGCTTCATGAACTATATTCTTCAAAGAGTATTATTCATATCCAGATGTATGTATATTATTATTATTTTTAATTTGATTTCATTTTCTTTTTTGCATGATATATTTTTTGTTTAATTAATCACCCACATAATAGGTTTATGTATTACCTCAACTAATTTACCTTCTTATTCTCAAAAACAAAATTCCACTTCAAATATGGGACATGACTACCCTATACTTACAAAAATGAAGAAATTTTAGACCTCTGTCTTTTACTAAGGTTTTTTTCTTACTGTACTTCTTTATTTTAATGCTAAACTAAAACAATTCTTCTATATTATTATTTCAGTATCCATTGCAGACTCAAAAATTGCACATTCATTTACCTTTATCTTAATTTATTTTTTAATTAGATATATGTTATCTTAGATGTTAAATAATAGTGTTCAAAATGGATGTTCCCTTTTTAAAACATCAAATTAGGTTACCATTTTTTCTATAGAAATTATATTCCATTACATATATAATGATTACAACTATTGTTATAAGATAAATATTTTATAATTATTCCATCAGAAATTTCTACACCTATTTAGATATAACATGATAATATTATTATAATGTATATCAATTTCATTTTCTACCTGTTTTTAATTAGAATGGAATCATTTTAACAGGTTTTCTAGATGAAGTTGATGTGGTGTCATACTATGAGCACATGATAGTTAGGAAAAACATTAACATTTTAAGCCCTTATTTCAAGATATTCATTTTATTGATATTTGTGTTTGTCACTCCAAGTCAGGTGGATTCATTAACAATTAAAATCAGGTATAGTGTTTATGTAAACAATTGTAATCATTATTCTAATCCCCTTTAATTCATTCATGCTTTGTTGTTAAATGCCAAAGAAATGTTTCCTCTCATTGAATAACCATGAGAGGAAACATTGTTTTGGCGTTTAACAACAAAGCATTAATGAATTGAGGGGGAGTAGAATAATGATTACAATTGTTTACGTAAACATCATACCTGATTTTCATTGTCAATCAATCTAGTTGGTGAGGACTCCTTAAGTGAATCCATGAGACCTAGGTTCGAAACCAGGTGGAGGCATAATTATGGGTATTGTAGCAGTATTTTAGCAGGTACTATAGTAGTATTGTACGGTAATGTAGTAGGTATTGTAGTAGTTACTGTAGCATATATTGTTCGGTATTGTAGTAGCCGGAACTATTCACCTTAGGCCACCGGTTTGGGCTTGGAGTCCTAAGTCCTTCAGGACACCCAGGCCTTTAGGCCAGTAAGGATTTTGGGTCACCTGTAAGGCCTTCGGACCACCTCAAGACCTTCAGGCCACATTATCAGTGCAGTTTCCCCAGACAGACTCTACAAAAAAGGAGCAGTCCTAGAGGAGGATTCAAAGCAAGTGCACTCACCAGAGCATAACCAAATGGATTTGGAATAATGATAGGGTATGGCTACACCATCAGGACTAGCTTGTACTTGCACGGGAAACCTATCCAGATGGTCATGCGAAGGTGGAGAGCTATCATCATGATGTAGATGCTGGGGAGGGAAAGTTCCTTGTAGTGATAGTCTGGTTGAATTCCCTAAGACCATCGGGTCATGTAATCTCTTAAGCCTATGATCCATGTAATCTCTTAAACCTATGGGCCTTGTAAGGGTTCCCCCTCATCCCTTTAAAGGGGGTTATCAAAAATCAATAAAAAATGAAGGCCTTCGGGCCATTCGGGCATAACCATTCTTAAATAGACTTGTCATTGGGTTCTTCACATGCTTGGGCTCACCACTAGAGATCACCCATTAGACAAAAGCATTGATTATAGAAATGTTGGTATCACCAATATAAGAAAGAAACTTTTGGTTTTTGGAATCTGTATGCACTTATGTGTTTGAATATTCTATATGCACTTATTCTTTATATAACTTGGAATTTATATAGAATTTTGATATTGATTTTCAAGATATATCAAGATTCAATGTGTCTTAATCTATTTTTTTGATTCAATTTCATGTTGTCGGGTCTTCTAAAGTGGTTGAAGGATTTTATGACCCTTCATTGGTCTCTGTTAATGTGAACTTTAAAACAATCAACACAACTCTCTTGAAATTGAATGAAATGTTGGAACCGAGTATGCAGCGGAAGCCCCAAACATGTGGGTTTTAAAAAAAATTCCACTGAAAATCGACATAAACTTGTCGACGTCAGTGAATAGAATCCCGATCTTAGCCGAGGACCACATGTGAAGGGTTTTAAGCACAAAAATACACCGTAAAAATACCTGGTTTAATCCGAAGTTGCGCACAACATCTACTCATTGTTGGCGATCGCTGATCGAAGAATCTGAATTTAAATTCATCTAGATTTTCAAAAAATGCTTCAAGGAATCCGCAAGAGCACCCTTCGTCATAATCCAGGTGCTAGTGTGGAATTTTGACGATGCCTTCAATGCTCCAATGATCACCGCATCACTTCTCTGGCGATGCCTGAGAGAGTGATCGATCTGAGATCCTTGGATCTATAACCTCTATCTCTCTAGATCCTGGGAGAGAGGATATGAGAGATAAGTTCCATGAATAGTATTTGGAAATATTCTCTCCTATTATACTTATAGTGTCATGTAATTACCTGGAAATGCTAACCGGGCCCCTGAATAATCAACGCACTATTAACAACATTTTATGACTACTAATCTGAGTCATAAATATTATTATCACTTACTTGTAATATATTAAAATATATTAAATGATAATAATTGAGTCATTAACTCGACTCGTCGTTCCTATAAATATTAATTGAACCTTGAATATTTTTAGTATTCGTCAATTAATATTTTTCATGTATTTACTTAAAACTCATAAATATATTTAATAAATAAATTCAATACTCATTGTTCTAAACTTGAATAATATGAATTTATTTATTACATTGGTGATCATTTTTCTTTGGAAAAATCCCTAACCCCAGGGGTGGGGCCCACCATGTCCAAAACTCTTATTCAACTGAATAGGGAATATTCTCGAATACGCTATTGTGTGTGATCATCTAGGCCCTTATATCGATAGTAGTGAATAGTATTCACAGACCAAGAGCGGGATATAGAAACCCATCATGGCCCCTGAAGAGATAAGGATTGTCACAGTAGTAACAACCAACCTATGAACACATACTGTGTAATATAATCTCTTTGTTTGTAATCTCTCATAACGCAGGATGCACTCACGTGTCATCGCCCTTTTCTTTATTTATTGTTTGTTGATCTAACTGGATGGATTTACCTTTGACTATCATAAATATGGTCTTATAAAGGTATTTTCATCCTTATCAATATGGTCTTAGATATATTACTTCCATAATACAATAGTGAAAAATCCTTTCTTGACCATTCAACCAATGCCATGCCACCAATGACGCACCCAACACAAACTACCTCACCACGACTTTATTTCCATAGTTTTTGTCTTGCATCAAAGTACGCAATAAAATGACATAAATTGTTAATGATCTCAAGTCAAGAGACCATTACACATGATCTTAGATAGGAACATCCAATGAAACTTGAAACATGTAGTGTTCCTATTGGCGGGTCAGTCCTCGTGATCTCACTACTAGATATCACCAAGTACAAACTTCATGAGAAGAAGTCTCAATGCTTATGAGCCCCCATCACCTGATATTCAAACATCTATTGTGTCCAATCAGTAAGATGTATCTAGACCATATAATATATATTTAATATTAATGTCACAGTATCTAGAGGTTCTCATTATAGCCTGGGATCTACTGTAACCTTTCGATACGACAATTAATCTTTGGACATTACCATTTCAATAGTGGGTGCAGAAAATTCTACACTATAATGGTAAGATGACATCATGTATAACTAAATGTATACACGATATGGTAATCAAAAGCACGGAATAGTTGGGTAGGGCACCCACTATTTCAACACTTCCACTTATACTAGAACAAACTTGCCAACTAAACATGTTAGCTACTCACATGATGAATATAATGTTTCTACTGAGTAATGACTTTAGCTACTAGGACTACCATGGTTCCATTGCATGGAAATTCTACTATTGCGCCCTCATCTCGTTGAGTAAAACTTCTCAAGAGATGGTATCCTGAGTATGTCACTTTTTTCCACTATCATAACTTGACATCTCAGCTAGTAATAATATCATAATTTTCATTATGATAATACGTTTCTCACCAGGTTTGATTCCAAGAACTGGAATAAATCGTTGTGTTTAACTACTTTTTAGCTACCTTAGAAGCTTCAACGTGCTCAGTATTTGTAGGTATGGCTACCACTAGCTTATATGAGCTTGACTCTCTCATAGTATTTAGCCTAACTACGATATTAGATAACATTGATCTATAGAAACTAGTTTGTATCCCCAAAAACTAGTATCATGTCTTCTCCACTTACCAGGTACATATCTTTTGTACTTTTCAAAGTACAATTAAATAGTTCTAACTATATCCCTTGTAGTGCTCCTAGATATAACTGATATTTTCCTACTGTAAAATATACCTTGGCAATATTAGTACTTGTACATATCATGGCATATATGATTTATCCATCATTTTGACGTATGGATTTAACTCATCACGTTTATCTCTTCTAATGTTCTGGACATGTCAACCTGAAGAAATTATTCCATGTGACATAGGCAAAAATTAATCTCTTGAATTGTTTTAACTTGTATTGTTCAATACAATATAATTATATGTACGATTTACTAGGACCAAGAAACCTATAGATCTACCTCAGTAGATCATGTTCCCTAGAACTTAGGTTGCTACTTTAAGACAATCACTGGAGAATAAATTTCATCTTGGTCTTAACTAACTGTGAGACCAATGTCTATTTTCCATATGTTTCTAAATATACTTATTCTTGGAAAACATTGGCGCTCCCACTAACCTCTAGTAGACACAGGGAAATCATTTTTTGAAAATGTATATTCTATGATTATGTTTCTTAATTTAATCCTAAGCTATATTTCAGTAACTTGCGACCTTTATTAGCATTCTCTGACGTGACCATCCCTTTATGGTTGCATCGTATAGACACCATCCATGATTGGTGGTCATAACATCTAATTCTAAATAATTTGATCATATATATTATCTATGACAAGTAAAATTCTAACAGATTTAGGCATAGAAACTTGGTCAAACCAATCGAGCCTTATTGGTACCAAGCTTGTACCATCCATGTATCAACTCACTTGAATACCCACCGTAGTATTCAAAATAATAATCCCCCTTTGTAATTTGATACATGGAATCCATTAATTGAATTTTAGTTGGTCTTATCAATTTTAGCTAATTGTGCTTACTTATAGGGAATATTATTCGCATTGAATAATAGATCACCGACCATGGTGAATATAAAAACCATTACCATGGTTTTATCCTTCCTATGTAGTATGTGTCTCTGAAACATACTTTTTTCCACATGTGCTTGTGGAATTAGTTCCTATGCTAACTATTTGTGTATCTTGAGCATTGACTAAACACAAGTCAATATAGCTCTCATTATCTCTAATAGAGATGTGCACCCTATTATAGAATGTAGTCTATCACTTGACTATAACTTTTCTATCTTAGGGATTTATGTAATATCCTAAGTGGTCATTAGGATAAGTACCTTAGATACACAACATGTATATCTTGAGGCAAGTTTGTTTGTATCCAAACAAACTATTTTCATCCAAACACATGTATGACATAATGGATTTCTATCATACTAAAACTCGTATGATATCCATTTGTCATTATAGTTGACATATAGTTATGGTATATCACCATTATTTTCAAAAAAATCATGAAATATAATGGAAGTTTCTGATAGTTGCAATATTGATATTACTTACATCAAAATTTTGATGTATAACATATGCATTTAGGAATTGCTCCACACTACATGTTTATTGATCAATGTTGATATGTAAGACTTCATAATTAATCATCCACATTAACATCAATGTCATGATGTTGATAAGGTAATGTACATTTAGGAATTACTCCACGCTACATTATCATGATTGATGAATGATTGGTCGAGATATTCTTCAGTATCCCAAACCGAAGCAACTCATATCTCCTGACTATGCATATACTTCACTTTATTATTCCTTAATTACTTAAAGGAATATTATGAAGTATATATACCTCTAGATTATACTTAGAATAATTCATGCTTACTTGTTGAACTATTTCCATAAGCTTTGTGACATACCTTTGTTTATAAAGGCTCCTTTGTCCAAACTAAAGACGTCAATAATGCCAAAAGTATTTAGTTATGTCGATCCTGAATACCATACTTGGTATATTAATGAAATCCACTTTTAGTATTACTTGACAAAGAATTTTCTTGTCACAACTGGGTATAAGTCTTAAATTTATATTCATCGCTCATTTCCTATGATTCATGTATCACTAAACTAGTGATTGAGTTTACCAAAAACAATATTCATTCCAAAACTTGGAAGAATGTCTCCTTGCATCAAAGGACGCATGAGATTAATGTTTGTGGTTATACTCAATAATAGTTCAACATGAATCTTTCACTTGGGAATTAAAGAAGTCATGTACTTATCACCATTGGCCTAAGTATCACCCTTTCGCAGCCACTTGGAGAATACACCTGACTTTTACTCGTATTTCTATAATTATATGGTAATTGTATTTAAATACACATATGTAAAAAGAATATAGTATTAAATACCCAAGTAGTAAAAGGAAACATTACATTGATGAAATATGCCTGAGGTAGAAGCGGAAAATTGCTTATTTAAATCAATTTATTGGTTTTAAACTTCCATAGTATTATTTTATAATATGAAATGCAAATAACCTTTATTAATACCTCATTAATTGAAGGACTCCATGAATGCACCATTGGCATTACTTACCTTTTTTCCTTTTCGCATTTTCTTTCAATTTATTCACCATAAGAATTAAAGATGAAATTATCTTTAATATTTTTATTATCTTGGCGAACCTTACCTGGATAGGTAATGAAGCATTTACTCAATACTTTTTCATTTTGTACTTAAAATGATACTTGAGTAATGTGGTGAAAATGATATGAGAAAGGGATTCATTTAAAGATCATGATCGGTCTTTCAATTTACACATGTCGGTGTAACCATTGCCTTATTCATATCATTGCTTCACTTTCTCCTTGCAAACATCTCAGAGATGAGACTTCATGTTTATATCATTCATGTCCTGGTGTAGTGGCTGCAACTGACATCAGATGTTAATGAAAGCATAATGATATAACTATCATATGCTTTTTACATTAGTCTCATGTAAGCAATTTTCACCCTCACTTCTTGAGGTAGTTTAACAGTGTGGGGGACACTGGCACCTTGATTTTCCTATATCATAGTACTATGCACTCACACTTGTACTATTCATGGATACTCATGTCTGTGTGAACATTTACTTTGTCCAATATATTATCACGGTTTTTAAACTTGTGGTTTAACTTGCCATTTTTTTTACAAAAATGAATTTTAATATATGAGTGCCTTTTATTTGGACGACCGGTTTAGACATTTTGATTAACTACTTAAATCATTTAATGTCTCCCACTATTTTATTGGATTCTAGGAACCCTATGTGCTAGAATCGGAATACTTTGTCGCTTGAGTATTCGAGTGGTAAGGATCCCAGAACCACCCCTCATAGTCTACAAGCTATGGCTACGCCACTACTTGGAGGGTTCGAAGTAGGATTTTGGCTGGTCGACCGCTTTAATTTGCAGTTCCTTGATCTGTTGAGTGAAGTCTCAACTTCTAAAATCAGAACTAGATTTATTCAATGCTTGCCTCTAAAATTACAACAATCTGTCTATAATTATTTATTTACTGTAATTTTAGTTAATTCAATCCATAATTCTTATAAGGACTCCCTGGTAGTAAGAGGCACCCTCGGCTATGGCATGACCAGCACCTCAAATAGCCAATTTTGGCCAAATTTGAATGATGGAAGGTAGTTATTGTTAGAGTTGGTGGACTAGAACCAACTACTTTGTACTTTATTCATTAATAAATACCTTATCACATCTTTATTGTTCTTCTGCGTGAAAATTCATGTGATAATGTCATAATGATAGCTGTTGCATAAAAGGGTCATAGCGGATCCCTGTTATGATGAGAACCCAAAATTGCCATAAACACTGTTCTTGAATATATGTTCTATGGACGGATGATGTTATTTGAGGGACACAAATAATACAGGTCATTAGGGGTGAGGACTCATAAAACTTTGAGGCACCTTCTCATGGTGTGTGCCCTTGGTAATATCTAGGAGGATATTATGAGAACGAGACCCGCTAGTAGAAAATCTACATTTCAGAGTGTCATTGGATGTTCATATCTGCGGACGTGTGTTTTGGTCCTTAGACTTTAAGATTATTATTAATGGGTATTACAACTCGTGCACTTATATGTATTGATGAAAACTGTGATGACACACTATTTTCAGTGAGGTAGGATGTGTTGGGTGCATCACGAGTAATATTAAATTAATAGATAATGCGAGAAAGGATTTGTCCCTTCTGTTCCATAATGGAAGTAGATATCTCAGGCCCTTTGATGGAATTGATACAGCCTAAATAAATCCATGTCCATGGTAAGGTATGGGCGAGTTCAATTCCAGAAAGTCAAAGAAAGAATAATCGATCACAAGGGTTGATGGCACTAGCATGCAACTCGCTTGATTCGAGATATCGTGACAAAGGGATTATATTACATGGTAAGCGTTCGTATTAGGTGACACGTCATTGTGGCATTAAATTCTTTCTCTAGGGGTGCCTTGGCGTGTTGCTAGATTCTAACCTTGGACTTTAGGCAGGCTCCGCCTAATGCCACTGAGAAATAGGCTAGAGGGTCACACACTAAGTGTGTCCATGTATCTCAGTTAAATATTAATTTAAAAAGTTAAATAAAGATTATTCCTGACTGTGGTTTAATAATTATTTAAGGATGTCTGATCGCATTTATTTCGACACTAGTTATTCGAGAGAATATATTGTGGATGAAATAATATATATTTATTAGAGAGTAATGCATTTACATTTATTTAAGAAATAAATAGCCATTACTCAAGGACTAATAAATGTGGTGGAGGAAATAAAGAAAAATGGAAAATAAAAGTACATGTTGTGTATATTGAATATACACACCATGTAGTTTTATGGAAAATGAGTACACATTGTGTATTAATGATTACATGACATATAGTTTTTTCAGTCAGGATTTTGAGGAAATAATATCGTTTTATTAAATGATATTTATTATAATCAGCATGGGCGCATGTCAAGGAATTAATCATTCGACATGGGGGTTTTCAATAAGAGTTAATGAAATAAATAAAACGTGTAACGCGTTTATTTATTTTCATAACTCTATAACCTCAAACATGATTATAAATATCCTGACAACCCCAACACTTTTCCCCAATCGTTGTGCACAACAATTCTAGAGAGATCTCTCAAGGCCGAAAGAACTCCTTCCTCCAAGAATGCTCTCAAGACCGAGAGATATCCACCACCACCAGATCAAGGCAATCGAAGGCAGACATCACAAGTGAAGGTTCTTTCGTGCTAGCACCCGGAGATCCCTTTGGCGATGTCCAGAGATACGTGGAGCACGTGTGGATCACTACTAGAGGAATCCTACACTTGGATTCTATGACGCAACGATGGATCACACTGAATCATGACCGGAGACGTCAACGAAGAAAGAATTCCATCAAGGTAATTCTTGTCAATTAATTGAATTAATTATAACCAACATATGATGATTCTATCTCTATGGTTTTGGAACTCCCTCTTTTGTTTTTCATTCTTCGTTCTATTCTAAAGATCCGGAGTTTTACATCATGACGGATCTCATATTGATCGTTGTTAACGCTAAAATTAAATTTGGGCACTCCCACCAACGCGCTTCCGCTGCGCTTGGAACCTATAGTTATGACTTAAAATATTTTTGAGGGTTTTTATTATTTTTAGTGTGATGAAAGAAATCATTTTCTATTTTTATAAGCACGTACTATGTGATCGCACTCACATATTATCATGCAAGAAATAGAAATTTCATCGCGTCACATGTTTATTTTATCTTGCATACATGTTTATTAATATACTATGTGATTGTGCAATAAACTACACATGCACAAAATAATAAACCATGCAAAACAAAATGAACACCTGATCATGATCCGGTACTATTGGATGATCCGTTGAGTGAATAACAGACCAACCAAAACCCTAGGGGTAAGTACCTTTAGTCGTGTGGATTGAAACTTGAATAGAAACGATTGCTCATCCAATGCATCCAACTCCTGTTTGGTGCGTCACTGTCACTTGATGCAAAGTGCGTCAAGTCTTGTCTCGTAATTATACAATAGTACTCGCACGTAGGCGAGGGGGTCTTGGGGTATAAAATACAATTCTGAGAATGGGCGTGCAAGCCCTTATACATATAATGACACTTGAGACAACACGCAGATCACCTTTAAATTCATTAAACTAATTATTACAATACCATGCAATAATTAAATAAATTAAATAAATAAACGTGCTAAACATACATTGGTAGGTCCATATCTTGTGAATAGTATACGCTTTAACTCGTGTATATAAACTAAATGCAGAATAAAATTAAACTTGCATTAAAAATAAACTTAAGGGCATTAAATTGAATTAAAAATTTCACTCTAATTTTTAATTTAATAAGTTTGTCATTTGGTCCCATTTAATTAATTTATTTTTAAAACTAAAAATTAAGATAATTAATTAATTTAATTAAACACCGATTAAATTAATTATTCCGTAATAAATATAAATCAAATTTAATATTTAATTAATTTAATTAATTTAATTCTCAACCAAAATTAAATTAATTAATTAAATTAAATTTTTATTCAAATAAAATTACTCGAGCCCCATAAACCCCGGGTAGGGCCAGTGCGGGTCGGGGTGAACCTACGCAGGCCTAGTCCGGGCTGTTTCGACCCTGTGTAGAGGCGTTCTGGGCTGGGTGGGTCCGCTTAAGCCTGTCCCGGGCTGGGCCAACCCGCCTGGACCTATTTCGGGGAATTGCAGGTTACCTGCCTGCTAGGAGGGTCGGGCGGCGGCCGGAACGGGCTGGGTCCGAGGCGAAGAGGGCAATCTGACGGTCGTAGGATGCAACAGGGTGTCGGCGGCCTTCTAGGAGGTGGTGCAGCGAGTCCCAATGGCCCGAGGGGTATTGGTGCGAGCGACCGCTGTGGGAGGTGAGGAGCCGGGAGCGGCCGACCGGTGCACTAGAGTGGAGGCGGCCCGGGGTGGCCAGCGGCTGAGACAGGAGGATGTCGGACCAAGGAGGCTCCGGTAGGGAAGGAACTAGTGGGTTGTGTTGAGGCGGACGTCTCCTAGTTTGGGAGGCTTCGGCTGGTGGTTGGCTCGAGGGAGATGAACCAGGAGGAGGGTCGACGGGCTATAGGGCGTCGTTGTAGGGTTGCGCGCAGTTTGCGCGGCGGAGCAGCTCACTGTTACAGGGGATTTCCCAGGGTGGTGGGGAGGTGTTGCGCCAGAGCAGAGGTGGCCAGGGGATGTTGGCCTAGTCTGGAGCACTTGGTGCAGTGCGGGGAGACCGCCGCCGCTAGCTGAAGGTGGAGGCGTCACTGCAGGCGGTCTGTCGGCCTGGTATAGAGAGACTATGTAGGGATCCACGACGGGAGGAGAGGCGTCCCAAGGCTGGGCAGCGCCTGCTGGGTGCGGGATGAGGTAGTCACCGGCAGGCTGGTGCGCCTGGTGCGGGAGGGGTCCAGCGCGGTGTTGTGTGCCTAGAGAGGGAAGGGAGGAGGTGGCTTCTGCGAGCGCTGGTGGAAGGGGCAGCTATCGTTGCCTCTAGTGTTTTCCGGTCCGCCGTGCGACGCGGGGAGGGAGACACGAGGGGCCTCTCATCCCCGCCCCCCCCCCCCCAACCCTAACATATATATATATATATATATATTTGTGTTGCCTTTTTTTCGGTGACCTACCCAGGTCACCACCCCCTTTCCCTTTTTTTTGGTCTTCGAAGACCTGCTTTGTGGGTCTCTCACACCTCCTTAAATTTTTTTTCATCTTTACCAAGACCACCAAATCACATATTCTTATTAAGATTTTCTAAAGCCTACTTAGGCTTTTGGAAAAATAATAACATTATTAAATAAAATTTTCTTAAGTCTATATTTAGACTAGAAAATATAAAACATTATAAAAATAAAATATTATTATAATATAATTATTATTATAATTAAACTGTTATTATTATAATAAAATTATTATAAAAATAATAATTAATAATCCTCACTGGAAAATACTATTCTGATGTAAACGGATTTAGATAAAATTGGTTCATCAATTTAGAACCTTGTTATACTTCAAGTTTTAATCCGAATTTAAAACTTCAGATGACTACAGAATGGTTATCTGGTATCGGATTAAAACGCGGTCTGCGATGTTGGGACCATATCGACACCCTCTTCATAACTTAATGCAAATTTAATTCTTTCATTGACTTAAAATCAACATGCGTCGCTCTGATACTCCAATGGCCCGAAGGCCTTCATTTTTTATTGATTTTTGATAATCCACCTTTCAAGGGGTGAGGTGGAACCCTTACATGGCCCGTAGGCATAAGTATTACATGGACCATATGTCTTAGTGGAATTCATTGCCCGTAGGCTTCAAACATTACATACAACCCAGACTAACTACTTGGAACTACTTCTCCCCAGCATCTTCATCGTGAAATCAGCTCTCCACCTTCGCATGGATGTTCGGCTAGGCTTTCCCGTGCATGAACAGGCTTTTCCCGATGGCAGGTGTCATACCCTATCATTCTTGCAATTTGTTTAGCTTCTTCTATGGTGAAAGATCCTTGCTCCTCCTCCTTCTAAAGTTTGTTCCTTGTAGGTTTTCTGGTTTTCATCTCCACTTAAGGTGGCCCGAAGGCCTTGAGGTGGCCCGAAGGCCTTACTGACCTGAAGTCTTGGGTGGCCCAAAGGCCTTAAAGGACTTGGGGACCAAATCGGTGGCTCGAAGGCCCAAATGGAGGCATATTCCCGGCTGCTACAATCCCAAACAGTGCCTGCTACAGTTCCCACTACAGTCCCTGCTATAGCTTTGCACAATTCCTACTACAGTACTACTACAGTGCCTGCTACATTACTGCTACAGTACCCCGAAAATTATCCCCCACCTGGATTTGATCCTGAGTCTCTTGGATGCACTTAAGGAGTCATCACCAACTGGGCTGAGGTTCATATGCACGTCGCTCTGATACCACTTGTTGGAACTGGGTGTGCAATGAAAGCCCCAAATAGGTGGGTTTTAAATTTTTTCCACCGACGATTGACGTAAACTTGTCGATGTCGGTGCATAGAAGCCCGGTCTTAGCCGAGGACCACGCGTGAAGGGTTTTAAGCATAAAAATAAACATTAAAAATACATGGTTTAATCTGAATCTGTGCATGATGTATGCTCGTTGTTGGAGATCGCTGCTCAAAGAATCCGAAGTCAAATTCCTCTAGATCATCCACACACACTTCAAGGAATATGTGGGAGCATCGTTCGTCATAATCTGGGTGATAGCACAGAATGCCGACGACATCTTCGACGCTTCAACGATCACTCCATCGCTTCGCTGGAAATGCCTGAGAGAGTGCTCGATCCAAGCTCCTTGGATCCGGAGTCTATCTCTCTAGATCATGGGATAAAGGAGAGGAGAGAGAATCACCATGAATATTATTTGGTAATCTCCTCTCCTTTTATATTTATAGTGTCATGTAATTACCCGGAAATTCCAACCCAGGCCACGAATAATCAACGCACTATTAACGATATTTTATGACTACTAATCTCAGTCATAAATATTATTATCAATTACTTGTAATATATTAAAATATATTACATGATAATAATTGATTCATTAATTCAACTTGTCATTCCCATAAATATTAATTGAACCTTAAATATTTTTAATATTTGTCAATTAATATTTTTCATGTATTTACTTAAAACTCGTAATTACATTTAATAAATAAATTCAATACTCATTATTCGAAACTTGAATAATATGAATTTATTTAATGTATTGGTGATCATTTTTCCTTGGACAAATCCCAGACCCTAGTGGTGGGTCCCACCATATCCAAAATTCATATTCAACTGAATAGGTAGATTCTCGAATATGCTATTGTGTGTGACCCTCTAGGCTCTTATCTTGACAACAGTGAATAGTATTCACAGACCAATAGCGGGATCTAGCAACCCATCATGGCCCCTGAAGAGATAAAGATTGTCACAGCAGTGACAACTAACCTACGAACATGTACTGTGTAATATAATCTCTTTGTCTGTAATATCTCATAAAGCAGGACGCACTCACGTGTCATCGCCCTTTTCTTGCTTTATTGTTTGTTGATCTAAATGGATAGATTTACCTTCGACTGTCATGGTCATGGTCTTATAAATGTACTGCCATCCTTATCAACATGACCTAAGATATATTACTTCCATAATCTGGAAGCGACAAATCCTTTTTTGACCATTCAACTAATGGCATGCCACCAATGATGCACCCAATACAAACTACCTCGCCACGACTTCATTGTCATGGTTTTTATCTTTCATTAAAGTACACAATCAAATGGCATGCATTGGTAATGATATCAAGTCAGGATACCATTACACATGATCATAGATAGTAACATTCAATGACACCCAAAACATGTGGTGTTCCTATTGGCGGGTCAGTCCTCATGATCTCACTACTAGAGATCACCAAGTACGAATTTCATGAGAAGAAGTCTCAATGCTTATGATCCCCCAGCAACTGATAGTCAAACATCTACTGTGTCCAATCAGTAAGATGTATATATACCATAAAACATATATTTAATATTAATTTTATATTATCTAGAGGTTCTCATTATAGCCCGGGATCTGCTATAACCTTTTGATACGACAATTAATCTTTGAACATTACCATTTCAATAGTGGACACGGAAAAGTCTACACTATAATGGTAATATGACATCATGTATAGCTAACTATATACACAATATGGTAATCAAAATCACTGAATAGTTGGGTATAGGGCACCCACTATTTCAACATGAAGAATGTAGACACTCGAATTATGAGGAAATTTCACTCCTACCTGATTCTATGGAGCAGGCTCAAGCTGCTGTAGCTTTTGAAGGAAGTGTCACTCCTTCATTGATGCAACTCATGTTTCCATTTTAAATTTCTTGAAATTTATTTTCAGATGTAAACATCAAATCTCCTATGTAACTTCCTTCATGAGTTCATGTGGAGGTTATTGAAAAGAAAATAGAATATGTGTGTGTGTGTGTGTGGTTTGAATGAACAGATAACAATGCAGTTCCAAGGTAACTTCATTCACAGACATCAAAGGTCTTTTAATATGAGTATTGTAGTATTGTGGACTCCTCTATTCCCATAAACATGATTTTGGTGATCAATGCCTCAATTTTTATCAAGGGGATGAAAAATAACTTCCAGGTTGATGAATCATCCGATCCATTTTTCTCCTCAGATACTGATTATCCTTCAATGACACCACATGAAATGCGATCAGGTTTCCTATTAATCCTCACCTATGCATCGTTGCAAGCCTATAGACTCCAATCAAAATCTAGAAACTGTGAAAATCTCTCTAGCTTTCATTCCATCGTTCATCTCAATCTTGCATCTTGCCTCCATCTTCACCTCCACCTCCAGCTTCCGTTTCATCTTCATCTTTGATCCCCACCTCTCCCATTGTTGGAGTTGGTGGCCTAGAACCAACTACTTTGTACTTTATTCATTAAATAAACACTTTATCACATATTGATTGTTCTTTTGTGTGACAATTCATGTGATAATGTTCCAAGGATAGTTGTTGCATTAAAGGGTCATAGAGGATCCATGCTATGATGAGAACCCAGAAGTACCATAACACTGTTCTTGAATATATGTTCTATGGCTGGATAATGTTATTTGAGGGACACAAATAATACAGGCCATTAGGGTTGAGGACTCATAAAACTTTGAGGCACCTTCTCATGGTGTGCGCCCTTGGTAATATCTAGGAGGGTATTATGAGAACAAGACCCGCCAGTAGGAAATCCACATTTCATAGTGCCGTTGGATGTTCCTATCTAAGGACGTGTGTATTGGTCCTTGTACTTTAAGATTATTATTAATGGGTATTACAACTCTCACACTTAGATGTATTGAAAAAAACTGTGACGACACACTGTTTTCAGCGAGGTAGGATACGTTGGATGCGTCACGAGTAATACTGTATTAATAGATAATGTGAGAAAGGATTTGTCTCTTTTGTTCCATAATGAAAGTAGATATCTCAAGCTCTTTGATGTAATTGATATAGCCTAAATAAATCCATGGCCATGGTAAAGAATGGGCGAGTTCAATTCCGGAAATTTAAAGAAAGAATAATTGAGCACATGGGTTGATGGCACTAGCATGCAACCTGCTTGATTTGAGATATCGTGACAAAGGGATTATATTACATGGTAAGCGTTCATATGAGGTGACACGTCATTGCGGTGTTAACTTATTTCTCTATGGGTGCCTTGGCGTGTTGCTAGATGATAAACTTGGACTTTAGATAGGCTCCGCCTAATGTCACTAAGAAAGAAGCCTAGAGGGCCACACACTAAGTGTGTCCATGTATCTCAGTTAAATATTAATTTAACAAGTTAAATAAAGATTATTCCTGACTTTGGTTTAATAATTATTTAAGGATGCTTGATCTCGTTTATTTCGACACTAGTTATTCGAGAGAATATATTTTGGGTGAAATAATATATATATTTATTAGAGAGTAATGCAGTTACATTTATTTAAGAAATAAATAGCCATTAATCAAGGTCTAATAAATGTGGTGGAGGAAATAAAGAAAAATGAAAACAAGATAAACACGTCGTGTACATTGAATGTACATGCCGTGTAGTTTTTATGGAAAATTATTACACGCCATGTATTAATGATTACACACCGTGTAGTTTTTTCAGTCGGGATTTTGAGGAAATAATATCGTTTTATTAAATTATATTTATTATAATCAGTGTGGGCGCAAGTCAAAGAATTAATCATTCAACATGGGGGTTTTTAATAAGAGTTAATGAAATAAATAAAAAGTGTAACGTGTTTATTTATTGTCATAACTCTATAACCTCAAACCCGATTATAAATATCCTCACAACCCCAACACTTATCAGAGAGAGTCGTTGTGCACAACAATTCTGAAAAATTCTCTCAAGGTCAAGAGAACTCTTTCCTCCAATAACACTCTCAAGACTGAGAGAGATCCTCCTCCATCGAATCAAGGCGATCTAAGGTAGACAACACAAGAAAAGGCTTCTCCATGCTAGCACCTAGAGATTACTTTGGCGACGTCCAGAGATACGTGGTGCACGTGTGGATCACTGCTAGAGGAAGTCTACACTTGTCTTCTGCGACGCAATGAAGAATCACATCGGATCGTGACTGGAGACATCAATGAAGAAATAATTCCATCAAGGTAATTCTTGTCAATTAATTAAATTAATTATAACCAAAATATGATGATATTTTCTTTATGGTTTTGATACTCCCTCTTTCTTTTTCCATTCTTTGTTCTATTCTGAAGATCCAGAGTTTTATTATCGTGACGGATCTCGGATTGATTGTTGTTAATGCTAAAATTAAAGTTGGGCAAACCCACCAATGTGCTTCCACTTTTCCCGAAACCTATAAGTGGCATCAAATTGGTCATATCATTGATTATAATTATTTAGTTTTTTGTTGGTGATTTACGCATTTAATAATTTAGTTGTTTCAATTCAAGTTAATCGTTCTTTAAATCTGAATCTCGAGATCTGTTCTTCCTCTCTCATTTCTCGTTCACCTTACAGAAAAGAATTTTTCTATTAACTTTGATTAAAATAAAATAGAGGATCTCATTCGGAGGTGCCAAACGTTCCTGTCCATACAACACAAGAATACATGGCGTGTATTCAGAAGTACACGTCGTGTAGTATAGGTTCAATGCATCAGACTGGTCCACCAAATTAGGATGTGTATTGGAGTATACCTAAGTCATAAATGACACCGTGTGTTGATCAAGAACAGGTGGAACACGGTTTCCAGATTACATGCTGTGTGGTCCACTGAACATGGCGTATAGTCCCTTCGGGTTAGGGTTGGATAGTGTACCCTGTACGCGGATTGCCCAGTTGGAAACTGTGTAACGCAGATACTACATGGCATGTGTCCCACTAAACATGCCATGTACTCTGAAAATTTCCGAAGTACATCTACATGCCATGTCTCCGAGTGTGTACTTCAGATGGACGGTGAACAAAAGTACACACCGTGTAGTCAGAACTACACGCCGTGTACTCATCCAAATTACACAAATTTATTAAAATTTATTATTATATTATACAAACCCTTGAGACGTGTACCATAGTGCAGACGTAAAGCTGAGGCACAACATGTGATAGGTGTTTTATATATATGTGTTTAATTTAACATCTGCGTAATGAATGGGAATTCACCGGGTTGCCTCTAAGGTACAAGTTACGTACAAAGATAGTTTTAAATTAATTTATTTGTTTAAAATTATGATGGATGAGAATCTCAAGGAAATTCAGAATATGGTTTAAGATAAAAGGATTGATTAATTAAAGATAATTAACTGATTCGAGCGTGGTTTATCTTAAGCAAGAACGATTAAAGAATTGAATGCTATTTTATTTATGTGTAAATATCGTTGCATGTATAGATTGTTATGAGCTAGACCAAAACCTTTGTATGTGAATGTTTTCTTTTAATTTATTTATTTCAATTAAATGTGTTGTCCTGTGAGCCTTCTCCTCATTAATATGTAGGGCATGCGTGCCCAAAGATTCTTTTATGTAAAAACCCCTTTTACCCCTCACCTGCGTGTGAGATAAATACTTATGTAATGGATGGAGCTCCCAAGCTTGTGGAGGCAGCTCAAGTTAAGATCCAAGGTGAAACCAGTCCAAGGAGATACAAAGGTGGATAGGTGGAAAGTTGTAAACATGAACCTGAAAGGTTCAAGGTGTTTCTCCCCTAGGTCTTGGGTTATCTTATCAACCACTAGATAAACTAACCAATATAACAAGTTCATGATCATACCATTTATTTTATTTCTGAAAGTTACATGGTTTATTTATTGTGGGTGTGTTGTCACGATCACACAATTAATGAATTCAACAAGCATGCAAGATGGAACTAAAATAAGACCGGCTTATGCGTAAATATTATCTTAGACATGGTTAATCACTTAAGTATATCCCACTTAATATTAACAAGCATGTAATCAAAGATAATAAAATGGAAATTTATGTATAAGGATAAAATACCTCAAAGAAATATTAAGTCGGTATAGCCTTCCATAATCTTGGTTAGAATCGAACCATAGTTCAAAGTGCTTGACCAACCCTATTTGGGGTGCTTTCAATTATCGGGGAATTTTAATTCAAGGTTTTGGGTTGAATTGACTTGGTTCACATCAAGGGTTGACTGCCATAGCAGGACTTGGTGTGACCAAGAGGCAAAGGTTGAGGAAATACAAAATAAAAGAATTTCAAGGTTGGGGAGTCCACTCAGCAGATCAAGGAGCTACGAGTTAATGCAGTTGGCATTCGGAATGCCTACCTAAAACTCTTCAAGTTGTTTTACCAAACCTAGTTGGGGTAATGTGAAGGGAAATATGGATCCTTTCCACTATAATATTCAAGCAACAGAATATTCTAAAGTCAATGGTGAGGGTTATTGGATTTCGATAAAATAGTGGGAGATTAATAAGTATTAATTTATTTATTTGTCTTAGTTTTGTAATAAAGTACTAAACCTTTGATCATATTAATTTGTAGAAATGACAAGAAAAATGAATTTAAACATATCATTTTGAACCGTACTCGGGAAGGAAAACCTTCTCACTGACACCAATTTCCAAGAGTGGCAGAGGCGTTTACGCGTCATCCTTCACCACGAAAGGAAATTGTATGTGCTGGAAGAGCCTGTTCCAATTGCGCCAGGGAAAGAGGCCAGTGATGAGGAAATATCTCTCTATGTGAAACATATGGATGATTCCACAGATGTCTAGTGTTTCATGCTATCATCCATGTCTAATGAGCTCTTGAAGCAACATGAAAACATGGACGCGTATAGCATGATGTCTCACCTTAAGGATCTCTACCAAGAGAAGGCGATACAAGAGATATATGAGAACTCAAATTCTTTGTTTACAACTAATCTTGGAGAGTTTGTGTTGGTTGGGACTCATGTATTCAAGCTTATTGGCTATATTGAATGTCTGGACATCTTAGGGATTAAATTTCCAGATGAGTTGCGTACAAATCTCATCTTATCATCACTTCCCAAGACCTTCTCTAGCTTCATTGTCAATTATAACATGAGCAACAATGAGAAGAGTCTATTAGAACTTCTGAACTTAATTCTCCAGGTAGATAAGGACACGGGGCATAACAAACCCACAGTCCTTATGGTGAATAAGAAAAGGAAGGACAAGGAAAAGGGGTCAAAGACTTATAAACGATCTGAAGCCCCCGAGCATCGTCCCCCCAAGAAGGGGAAGATCCAGAGGCAGGGCAAGGAATGGGAGGCAGTATGTTTTGCATGTGGAAAGCAAGGCCACTAGAAGAGGAACTACACTTATAAGCATGGGGAAGCTAAAGGTGCGTTCGTTATCGAGTGTAATCTTTCCATTTCTACACATTGGGTATTAGATACAGCTTATGGGGCTCACATCTGTATTAAAATACAGGAACCAAGTATATTTAGAAAGATTTCTAGAGGAGAGGTGTATCTTCGAGCTACCAATAGCGCAAGGCTGGCTATGTTGGCTATTGGCGATTACCACCTCTCATTGCCAATTGGGATGATTTTGGTTTTACATAACTGTTATTATGTGCTTAGTGTTACCAAGAACATAATTTTTGTATCTTCTTTGGATATGGATGGATTTATTTTCAAGTTTGGAAATAAGGGTTATCTCTTTTATAAGAACAATGTATGTTATGGTATGGAACATTTAAATAATGGTTTGTATGTATTAAATTATGAAAACCAAGTGTTGGCAATCGATAATGAAACAAACTCACATGACTCATACATCGCCCAGTTGTGGCATCACTGTCTCAGTCATATAAACGAGAAGCACTTGAAAAAGCTCTGCCAAGATGGTTATTTGGAATCTACTAAGCTAAAACCACTTGATAGATGTCACTCTTGTTTACAAGGTAAAATGACCAAGCTGCCTTTCGGTGGACAGGGTGAAAGGGCCACGGAGCTTCTAGGATTGGTGCACACGGATGTGTGTGAACCATTTCCAGTAGAAGCTAGAGGTGGATATTCTCACTTCATTACTTTTACTAATGATTTGAGTAGATATGGCTATGTATACATAATGAGGTATAAGTCAGAAGCCTTAGAGAAATTTAAGGAATTCAAGAATGAAGTAGAGAATCGGCTTGGTAAGAAGATAAAGAAGCTTCGATCGGAACGAGATAGAGAATATCTGAACCAAGAGTTCATCAATCTTCTATGGGAGTATGGGATTCTATCTCAGCTCACTCCTCCTTATACACCACAGTAGAATGGTGTTAGTGAAAGGAGGAATCACACCTTGTTGGAAATAGTGAGGTCGATGATGAGTCATGCAGATCTTTCATTATCATTTTGGGGATATGCATTATAAACTGCAGCATACACATTAAACTGAGTACCAACTAAGGCGGAAAATGGAATTCCATCCGAGTTATGGAATGGAAAGAAACCCATTTTGTCACACACACGTGTATGGGGATGCGAGACATTTGTTAAGGTCTTCTTAGGCAACAAACTAGCACCCCGGGGTACGAGGTGTATCTTTATAGGATATACCAAGGAAACAAAAGGATATTACCTATATAACCCTTAAGACAAGAAAGTGATTGTCACCAGAAAAGTCGTCTTTATTGAGAGGGAGCATATCCTCAAAAGGGATAGTGGGAGCAATATTGACTTCGACGAAGTTGATGCTCAAGATACACATGAGTTGGTACAGGAACAAGTTCCACAGGTCCCCGCGGAAGAGGTTCCAGAAACAAAAGTACTGCGTAGGATCTCAAGAGAGGTAAGGAAACCAGAGAGATTTGGTTTTCTAGTCACCGAGGATGATGAATCATTATTGTTGGACAATGATGAACCACTCTCCTACAAAGAAGAAGTAGAAATCTCAGAAGCTGCAAGATGGCTAGAAGCTATGAATTCTCAGATGGATTTCATGTATCAGAACCAAGTATGGGTTCTGGTCGATGAGATAGTTGATGTAAAGCTTGTTGGATGCAAATGGGTATTTAAGAGAAAACTAGACATGGAAGGTCAAGTTAGCACCTATAAAGCAAGTCTAGTGGCTAAAGGATTTAGACAATGTCAAGGAATTGACTATGATGAAACCTTTTCACCAATTACCATGTTTATATCCATAAGAATCATACTTGTCATAACATCTTACCATGACTACGAGTTTTGGCAGATGGATGTCAAAACAGCATTCCTTAACGGGAACCTTCAGAAAGATGACTATATGACACAACTAGAAGGGTTTGTGACACCAAGTGAAGCCAAACAGGTTTGCAAGTTGCAGAAATCCATTTATGGATTAAAGCAAGCATCCAGGACATGGAACATTTGATTTGATGAATCTATAAAGGAATTTGGTTTCATTAAGAACGAATGTGAGTCATGTGTTTATAAGCGGTTTAATGGGAATGTGATTGTTATCCTAGTAGTATATGTTGACGACATATTGCTTATTGGAAACGATGTACTAGTCTTACAGTCTGTTAAGGACTGGTTGAACAAGTGTTTCTCCGTGAAGGACTTGGGTGAAGAAGCCTACATTCTAGGGATCAAGATCATTCGTGATAGATCCAAGAGGCTGCTTGGACTAAGTTAGGGTATATACATTGACCAGATACTAATGAGAATTAGTATGGAACAATCCAAGAGGGGATTAGTTCCAGTGTCACATGGCCTGCATCTTTCTAAGAAAATGTGTCCACAGACACAACAAGAGAAAGATAGAATGAGTAAGATCTCATACGCTTCGGCTATAGGATCCATCATGTATGTCATGTTATGTACCAGACTTGGTGTTGCCTATGCACTGAGTATGGTAGGCATATATCAAGAAGATCCAGGAGAACAACATTGGACTGTTGTTAAGACTATCCTTAAGTATCTGAGAAGAACTAAGGATATGTTCCTGGTGTATAGAGGAGACGAAGAGCTTGTCATCAGAGGGTATGCTGATGCTGGTTTCCAGACAGATCAGAACGATCTGAAGTCGTGATTTGGATATGTTTTCTATCTCAATGGAGGAGTTGTGAGCTGGAAGAGTTCAAAGCAGCCAGTTGTCGTCGATTCTACAACAGATTCCGAATATATAGCGACTTCTGATGCAGCCAAGGAAGCCATTTGGATTCAGAACTTTATTCAGGAGCTTGATGTGGTGCCTAGCAGTAAAGATCCTATCACGTTGTATTGTGATAATACTGCAGTGGTGGTTCTTGCAAAAGAACCAAGGTCACATCAACGGATAAAACACATACTCTGAAAGTATCACCTCTTGAGGGACTTCTATCAAAGGGGTGAAGTTGCAGTGAGCAGAGTGTCCACAGAAGAGAACGTGGCAGACCCTATGACTAAAGGTCTATCTCAGCAGAAGCATGAATATCATGTGAGAACTAGCGAGTTAAAAGTTGTTAGCAGTTGGCTCTAGTCCAAGTAGGAGTCTGTTGGAGTTGGTGGCCTAGAACCAACTACTTTGTACTTTATTCATTAAATAAACACCTTATCACATCTTGATTGTTCTTCTGCGTGACAATGCATGTGATAATGTTCCAAGGATAACTATTGCATTAAAGGGTCATAGCGGATCTCTAATATGATGAGAACCTGGAAGTGTCATAACACTGTTTTTGAATATATGTTCTATGGGCGGATGATGTTATTTGAGGGACACAAATAATACAGGCCATTAGGGGTGAGGACTCATAAAACTTTGAGGCACCTTCTCATGGTGTGCGCCCTTGGTAATATCCAGGAGGATATTATGAGAACAAGACCTGCCATTAGGAAATCCACATTTCATAGTGGCGTTGGATGTTCCTATCTGCGGACGTGTGTATTGGTCCTTAGACTTTAAGATTATTATTAATGCGTATTACAACTCGCGCACTTAGATGTATTGACGAAAACTGTGACGACACACTGTTCGCAGCGAGGTAGGATACGTTGGGTGCGTCGCGAGTAATATTGCATTAATAGATAATGCGAGAAAAGATTTGTCTCTTTTGTTCCATAATGGAAGTAGATATCTCAGGCCCTTTGATGGAATTGATATAGCCTAAATAAATCCATAGTCATGGTAAGGAATGAGCGAGTTCAATTCCAGAAAGTCAAAGAAAGAATAATCGAGCACATTGGTTGATGACACTAGCATGCAACCCGTTTGATTCGAGATATCGTGACAAAGGGATTATATTACACGGTAAGCGTTCGTATGAGGTGACACGTCATTGCGGCGTTAACTTCTTTCTTTATGGGTGACTTGGCGTGTTCCTAGACGCTAACCTTGGACTTTAGGCAGGCTCCGCCTAATGCCACTAAGAAATAGGCCTAGAGGGTCACACACTAAGTGTGTCCATGTATCTCAGTTAAATATTAATTTAACAAGTTAAATAAAGATTATTCCTGACTGTGGTTTAATAATTATTTAAGAATGTCTGATCGCATTTATTTCGACACTAGTTATTTGAGAGAATATATTGTGGGCGAAATAATATATATATTTATTAGCGAGTAATGTAGTTACATTTATTTAAGAAATAAATAGTCAGTACTCAAAGTCTAATAAATGTGGTGGAGGAAATAAAGAAAAATGAAAACAATATAAACACGTCGTGTACATTGAATGTACACGCCGTGTAGTTTTCATGGAAAACGAGTACACGTCGTGTATTAATGATTACACGTCGTGTAGTTTTTCCAGACGGGATTTTGAGGAAATAATATCTTTTTATTAAATGATTTTTATTATAATCAGCGTGATCGCATGTCAAGGAATTAATCACTCAACATGAAGGTTTTCAATAAAAGTTAATGAAATAAATAAAACGCGTAACGCGTTTATTTATTGTCATAATTTTATAACCTCAAACCCGATTATAAACATCCTCACAACCCCAACACTTATTAGAGAGAATCGTTGTGCACAACAATTCTGAAAAAATTTCTCAAAGCCGAGAGAACTCCTTTCTCCAAGAACGCTCTCAAGACCGAGAGAGATCCTCCTCCATCGGATCAAGACGATCTAAAGCAGACAACGCAAGTAAAGGCTTCTCAACGCTAGCACCCGGAGATTTCTTTGGCGACGTCCAGAGATACGTGGTGCACGTGTGGATCACCGCTAGAAGAAGTCTACACTTGGCTTATGCGATGCAACGACGAATCACATCAGATCGTGACCGGAGACATCAACGAAGAAAGAATTCCATCAATATAATTATTGTCAATTAATTAAATTAATTATAACCAACATATGATGATCATATTTTTATGGTTCCGGGATTCCCTCTTTCTTTTTTCAGTCTTCGTTCTATTCCGAAGATCCGACGTTTTATTATCGTGACGGATCTCAGATTGATCGTTATTAACGCTAAAATTAAAGTTAGGCAAACCCACCAATGCGCTTCCGCTGCGCCCGGAACCTACATCTCATTCCATCATGTTCCATCTCCGCCATCATTAGTCTTCACTTTATTTCCATGTGTTACAAGTAGTCCACTCATTTCATTATCATCGTCTTATTATAAACATTATATTGACTACAGTGACATTATTTTTTTTTTGAATGATGCAGAACTAGATAATTTGAAAGAAAATTTTATAGTCCCGTGCATTTGCACGGGCGGAGTACTAGTTTTATAATAAATGATTTGAAATTCATCACGATTCAGCCTATTTTTGATTTATTTGATCAAAAAGAATTTAAAATAGATTTGTAAAACTCAAAAGGCAATTTTCTAAATTCAAAGCCCACGAATTGAGAGTTTTTTTTTGAAGACTAATAAATAAATTAATTGACTGATTTGCCCTTGTAATTTTCAAACACATTAAACATATAACGGGGACTCATGAGGTACAACATTTCAAACTTTGAATAATTTGGAGGGGGAAAGAAGACACGTGGCAGGCTTAGACGGCTTCCTCCCTCGGGGCGGCGGGGCTGTTGCTCGCTCCACTGAGGTGGGCTCCCCACTAGATCCGATCCGCAACGTTCAAGTCCTGGCTTCCCCGTGATGCCGTGAGGTTCAAATTCAAACCAGAGCAAAGGACGACAGATTTAAAACGCCCATGGCCGCTATCCTCCTCGACCTCCCTTGGGAGCGGTTCCACACCGTCAGAATCCGTAGGGTTTTTCCGAGATGGCCAATTTCGAGAAATCTTCGATTCCACGCCATACTTCGTACAGCTCTCCCTGCCTAGTCGAGCCCCTCGATGATCTCAAGCACAATCGGAGCCGCAGCGACGGTGGCTGCCGCGTTGCTCTCGGCGCCCTTCTCCGCCAGAACGCCGCCGCCGGATTTCGGTCTGATAACTGCAAAACGAGTCTCCATCCCAGAATGAATGAAAACGCAGCCCTTGCTGTCGATAAAGAAAACTGTGATCCCTTCCTTGACGATGGCACTGACGGCGGCTCTAATACTCCCCTGACTCGACGGACGGGGTGCTGTTCCTCGAACAAGCCACCGAAGCCATCTTCGCTCCAGAGCATCACGGGGATCGACCGAGGTCCCGAGTCCGGAACGCGGGAAGCCATAAGTTCGAAAGATAAACATTCTTCCAACGTGTGGGATCATTCCGATGAATCTGATGCTGCCCCTGCATCGGCTTGGTCAACATTGCCTAACAGGTCGGTAAATCCTCTTCTTCTCCATCTTTTTTGTCTTCATTAAGACTGGATTTTGATGAATGTTGTGAGAATGGGGCAGGTCCTTGTTGTTTCGGCCTTTGCCATTGGATGTAGGGAAGTGTAGCTTTCTAATTGTGAAGGAGCGTTCACTGGATGGGCTTGACGGCACTGTCTATTCACTTTATACCAATGTAAGCTCCTTTGACCTTCATCTACGTAACTCCATTGCAGGACTTGTTTCCAAGTTCAAGGGTCATGTTTATTTTAGAACACACTATGCGCATTGATGGTAATTATGTTGTCATAATCTTCAAAATGGTTGGATCTAGTGTAAGAGGCCAGTTTCTCACAATGCCGTTTGAATCTCCACTGAGAGAGAGGTTGACATTTAAGGGTTCAGTGGTATCTTGAGTAAGGTTGTCTTCATTTGAAAAATACCCATGATCTTAGGCAACCGAAAACGAAAAAAATGTTTTGGGACTCAGCATTGATGGTTCCCATCTAAGAGTTCGATTTATTAGAAATCATGCTAGAGCATCAGTATGGTAGACATGGTATAAATATAATTGAGGAAAATGAGGCTTCATTTTCATTTGGGTGAAGACCAATGCATTTCTCTCTTCATGTGCATGTTTTGAACCTTCACCTGCAAAACATAAGAGCATCTCCAACCATATGCAACAATGGATTAAAAACATCATTTTGCAGTAGGGATGAAGCTTCAATGCAACAGAAAAACTCTTCCCCTCTTTGGGTTGGGATACGGTTCAGCACCAAATATATCATTGCTCTATAGCAACCTCGATCCTTGTTTTTTTTTTAATCTTATTCCTAATATATTTAAAAAAATGAGTATATAAAGAATTTTCCTTTTAGTTTTGAAACCAAAGTTATGGTTGAATGTCGTTTTACTGCAGATACTATATTTTGGAATAATGTTTACTACATGTTGATGTTTATGGTTGGAGAAGGCCTAAGATACTCATTATTGAGAGGAAATACCAGTCATCTCTACTAACATCTTTATGTTGTCTTTCCTAGTATTAAGATTGATTTACATGGGGCTAGGAAATTGATAGTGCAATTGAGTTGGCAGGTTAATAGTTTCAACCTTTTCATATCTACATTCAAAAGGGTTGAAAATTTTCTCCTGGAATTCGTAATACCGTTCTCTGACTTCTCATCATGTGATTGTGAATTCCTAATTTGGTCTCATCTTTTAGCAAGAGTTGTTTTTCTAGACGCCATCAACAGTGAAACAATGCTGGTTCACATTGTAGTGTCTTATAGACCTTTGTCTTGACTGATGTCGAATGGTCTTGTGAAAAAATTACAGGAGGGGAAGGGACGGAAAGATCGAAAGCTAGCAGTAGCGCATCACAGACGATATAATGGGAAGTCCGTGTTCACCATAGCTCAGAATATTAAAGGAGTAAAGACTTGTTTGGATGAAAGTTTTATTGGAATTATAACATCCAACTTCATGGGTTCAAAATACCACATATGGGATGAGGTACAGTTCCCTTTCAGACTACAATCTGTACGTTCAATGATATAAAGTACACAAAAACGTTGAATAAACATGCTCTTTACTAACATTTTCGTTTCTAATTTAGCCAATAAAACTTATCATCGTAGGGTGGCTCTGCGGATCCCCTAAAGAAGCAGTCTAAGTTGCTTCTTGGTATTGTTACGTGAGCAGACTTTTCTCTTTCCCTTTCCCTCCCCCACTCTCTTCTTCACTCTTTCACCGACTCATCTTTACTTTTTATGTTTGTACAGATTCATGCCCGTGAGCAGACTTTTCTCTTTCCCTTTCCCCCCACCACTCTCTTCTTCACTCTTTCACCGACTCATCTTTACTTTTTATGTTTGTACAGATTCATGCCCACCATTGCCACGTGGACTGGGAGTTACAGAATCATGAGGGCATGGGTACCCAAATACCAATCCATGCAGCTGAAGAACATGACACAGGTGATAATGAAGAATCAAAAGATGACCGTATTAATTTTCATTGGCCATTGATCCTACTACTTTGTCTCTCCACGTAGACACAACACATCAAAGGCTTGCCCTGTGATTGGGAGACGAGGAAGGATAGAGTCCATCAGCTGTTCTCAAGGATACCACACTACAATAAAGTAATAAGTTTAGAAAGAAATACCTTTTTATGATCCCATGATTTGGAAGATGATTTCTTTGATGTGTCGGTTTTGCATCTTTTTTCTATCTTACTGGTTTTCTTCACTCCAGATTTCAAGGCATTATGAATTGGATTACAGTGATAAAGGCAGAGATGAGCTTCCGATTCAAATATCTGTAAAAAATTTCCAGTTGATTTTGGGGGTATAAACCTGTTTTATTATTTAAAGCAAGTGTTTTTATCTTTCAGTTTCCAGCCCACAAAAGGTTTCTCTTTTTTATTTTAAGAAAACTCCAAAAAGGTTTCTCTTTTTTATTTTAAGAAAATTAAGTAAATGTTCAAGTAAGCAGAAATATATGCAACAAACATGTGCAGGAGGGTGGAAAGCAGACAATATTGCAGCTTGGAAGGGTGGGGAAATCGAAGTATGTGATGGATTACAGGTATGCATTGTGAGAAATGAAACTTCATATCAATGGCAAGATGTGCAGGAGTTTGAAGAAGAAACTTTTCACAATTTTCTCCCATGCAGGCATCCTTTAACAGGGTATCAAGCATTCTGCATGTGCCTTGCATCTATGGATGCAAAGCTCTGTTGTACAGTGTAACAGTGTTATTCTCTTTGAACAGGGAAGAGTTTCAATCTTCTTGTATTTTCTGTTTTGAGTTCTGTAAATTATTTCCCTAGCCAGCAATTGCAGTGGAGCAACCATTCCATTATTCAGTGTTGTGAAATTAATACGCGCATCTAGTGCAAACAAGAAGACATAAGTTTGTGCAAATTTTAATTTAGGAGTGAGTATAAACAACCTTATGAGGCTCATCCCTGGAGAGACTCAATGCGAAACAAGCATGTTAATCTGTAGCCAAGGCCCCAGAGTTCAACTAACCATTCAATTACTCTTTGGTTCTTTTGTGGGGGTAAAATATGGAATGTAGTACTCCCATAGAAATCAAGGTTGATCCTTACCTATGGGTGGGAGGAAAGTAGTCATGGTGCTTACTCCAAGAAGTGTCTCAGGGCATCCCCATGTTAATAAGTTCAAATAGATATTGGGACATACCAACAAAACACAACAGATAAACATCAAGGGATATAACACCATGATCATGCATAAATATTAATTTCATTTCAACATTCAAATAAGCACATCAATTTGTTAATCAAACACATGAGAAATTGCCATTATCATCATCATTGGCCCTCCTCAAAAAACCATCAACCACATCATCATCATAGGTCTAACTCATAATATATTCATCTAGCCGAATCATCATCATAGATTAACATTAAGACATGTACGTCAACCGCATTATATGAAACCACACTATGACAACTCATAAACTCAAATGCTGAAGGAGAATCTCTATGAAAATGAATTAAATTATAACCCATAAAGATGAAACAAGCTAACCAACCACTGAACTTGGATATTCTCACTCCCAAAAGTATCCCCTGACATCCTTGAGCAACCATGAGAAAGAAGAGGAAAGGAAATGGACTAAGGTCCCATGGTTCTCGGAAAGAATGTAGCCATTGTAGCTTTACTACGTACCAACTAGTACCCTATCGCGTACCCATTTGATATGCTATGTTTATGCTTTCTTTCCCTCAAGAACCTGGAGCTTATTGGACACCTAGTGGGAAATAACTAAGAACTCGTCGCTTCAACAGGCACCTGATGGTGCTTTACCGGGAACCTTCTCAATTCCAGAATTTCTTCCCAAATTTCACGAGTCTTTATAACCTCAAAATCCAAATCTAATATTATCAAAACAAAAGCATATATTATAACATACCAGTATCAACACCCCTCAATCACCCAAGGTGGACAATTGCAAGACCTTGAATGTGCTTCTTGATCACAATGGATTGACGACTAGTGTAGAGAGTCACTGAAACATCAATAGGGAGAAATTTTTCCTCAACATCATTTAATATTTAATTAAAATAATAAATTATAACTTAATATATAGAAAAACAAGCAATGACTAAATAAATAAATTCATAACATCACACTTGATCGAAATAAATATAAAAAAGAAGCAATCCATGATAATAATAATCACATCCAAAAAGATGTACATGTAATGTAGTAGGTTGAGTAATAAATACACAATTCTTAGGGTCATGCATATATAAAATAAAAATCACAAAAATTAAAATTAAAATGTGAACAGGCTTATCAAAATTGAGACTCAACTTCACCTCTGATCCTTCTCTCCGTACTCCAATCTACACAATCACCAACCTCAACCACCCTTCATTGGGCCCTTTACTTTTTTGCATCATAATACATAAAGTACACACATACATAAAAGTTTACATATTGGGTTTGAGTATGAACAACTCGGTTTCCGCCAACTACCCTAGAATGTCTACCATAGTGTTTTGTACATGCAACTATAGATGTTGTGGTGGTGGTACATGTAACATCCCCGCCCAACCCATTGGCTTGGGTCGGGTCAGAGGTCCCACTAGCCTTAGGTGACATCCCCAAGACACCAAATGCTAAGAATGAATGTTAAGGGCTTAATAAGATGTTGGAGGATGATTTTCCCTTGAGAAAAAACATAACCTGACAATATAAAATTCAAACTACCAAACCTACTATATGATGCATGAGAAGAAAACTATTTTAACCTAAGACTCAAAATAAAACCAACATTAGAGTAGAAATGGAAACAAGATACATCAACCAACAAAGACCGAAAGAAAACACGACTCTATGACACCAAACTAGCATCATCCCAAGTATCACCCGATCTAGCTCCATGTTCCAACTCCACATACCTTGTTCATCGTAACAAGATGCATCACTAGAGAAGTGTGACATCTTTCTCTTCCCTGTGTCCCAACAAACAACATCTGCAAACGTACCAAAGTGCCTAAGTAAGGGGTGAGTATAACACTCAATAGGTAATCCCCATAGACTTCCTAACACACACCACTATGAAAAGAACAAGTTAGCACATTTTATATAAAACAGGTGAGAAGTAGATAAATAGTTTTATACAAATCCATAAATGATTTCCATGTAAGAAAACATTAATCAAAGTATATTACCATTCCTTACCACTTGGCATAACCAACCCATGTTCACACACACACACACACATGCATGCCATTGACCATCCTATGCTCATGAGTAGTGAGTCATACTGTCACCAAGCTGTCGCTTGGTGACCCACATTGCTGGTGGTACTTCACGACCATGCTTTATCCCACATTGATGGTGGTACTTCATGACCATGCTCTGTCCTAATGAACACACACCAACCCAATTATACCAAGATACAAATTAAATCATTTATTGAAACCATATTTTCATCATGGATTTTTTAGCAAACAACTTTATTTTCATATTTCAAAATTTTCATTTTGAAATTACTTAACAATAGGGATTTTCATTATATATTTTCAAGGAATTTTCCGAGCATAACACAAGAATGATTTAGGACTAGCGAATCCATTATGTTCCATAATAGTATAGTTGGAGAGAACCCACCTACCTCTCAACGGGTGATGACAACGATCAACAACACAAAGAAACCTCTAAATTCGGGCACAAAACCTCTTTCCTTCAATAGATTCAATCAAGATCTCATCAAAACACATCATGAATCACAAATCTACCAATAAAAAAATTAGATCTAATGTTCCAGGTGAGAGAAGATGAAAAGATCCAAAGAGAAAGAGAGAGAACTGAGACTTACCATTGATTTTAGAGACCCAGTGCACTTTGTTCCATAAAAACTAGCCTCAGATTCAAAAGGAATCACCAAGAATGCCAGGAGAGGATAGGAGTTCAATCTCATAGGAGAATAGTAGAAGAATGGGACTTTTGAGGGTTAAACTGAGTTAGACTCTAATTTTAGGAGCATTTAATACACATTGCATGGTTAGGTCGCACAGTTTAACAAACCATACACCAACCATGCACATATTACTAGACATCACCCTGGGATCCACATGGTTGTGCCACTTTATTTGGCAAACCATGTTCCAACCATGTGATGCTACTGTCTCCAATCCACCCCCTCGCATGATTGGGTCACACAGTTTGACAAAACGTGCACCAACTGTGCTATCCCCTCTATGGCCACTCACATGGTTCTCCTATCACCCACATGGTTTGGACAAAGCGTGCACCAACAATACACTGACCCAGAATCTCTTTCACAATTTCCTAAAGATTTATATGGTTTTCCCTAACCGTGCTCAAGCCATGCACCCCTAAAAACGCATCCAAAACACTCCAAAACCATCCAGAAACTCCCAAAAATCAACCAAAGTATTATATAACTTCAAAATACATAATAAAAGGGGTAAATTACCTGAAACTAGGGGTGATATATTCTCCACACCATCAATATTTCCATCATCGTAAAGGTGGATATCTCTGATGCTTTAGAAATGTTCGGGCCATTGTTCCAGCATAAAGTCTTCCAATTCTCATGTCTCTTCTTTAATTTGACTATGTTGCTATAAAACTCGCACCAAATAGATACTATTTACATATAAAAATTTCTCTTGTCTATCAATAATATGTATCGGCACATGTGAAAAAGTAACATCCGGTGAAAGATCTACACAGTCCCATCTGATCACATGGTCAGGATCAGATTGAAATTCTTCAATTGAGATACATGAAATACATTTTTTATGAAGCTGAATTGTGGTGGTAAATCCAACCAATAAGCTACATCACCAATATTTTCTAGTATTTCAAAAGGTCCAATGTAATGAGGAGACAATTTATCTTTCTTACCCAAACATCGATTCCCTGACCTTAGAGAAACATTCAATAACATAGGATCTCCTACATCAAATGATAACGATCGATGATGACAATACGTATAATATTTCTGATGACTCTAAGCCATTGTCATCATTTTACTGATCATCTAAATTTTCTCAATCATCTCTTGAACAAGACTAGGTCCCAATAATGATTTTCCCTGATATCTACCCAACAAAGTGGAGATCGATAAGGATTACCATACAATGCTTCAAAAGGATCCATATGTGTCGAGGCCTAATAGCTGTTATTGTATGAAAACTCCACTAATAGTATATGATCCTCCCATGAACCTCCAAAATCCATCACATAGTTTTGGAGCATGTTTTCCTGTTTCTCAATTGTTCATTCCAACTGCCCATCCATTTGAGGATGATACACTATACACGTGGTTAATTGGGTACTAAAATATTTCTTTAAGTATCACCAAATCTGAGAGGTAAAATGAAGATCTTGGTCTGAGATGATTGAAACTGGTATTCCATGAAACTTTATGACTACCTGAATATAGATTTTTTCCAATTCTTCCACCATATTGGATTCATGAGTTGAGATGAAGCGATCTTACTTTGTGAGTCGACCCACAATCACCCATATGAAATCGTGTTTCTGAACCATTCTAGGTGGACTTGTAAAAAAATTAATAGCTACGTGATTCCATTTCTAGATGGGTATAGGTAAACATTTCAACATACCAACTAGTCACTGGTGCTTAACCTTGACCTACTGATAAGTGATACATCTTGAGACATACTTTATAAATTTTTTCTTCATGACGGACCACCAAAAATGAGCTCACAATGCCCTACAAATTTTATAAATTCTAGGATGAACAACCCATTTCAAGTGTTGATAAGCTGTAATGAGTTTATCTTGAAAAGATGGTAGGAAAACCATTCGATCGTGAAAAAGAAATACATAGTTCCCATCTCATTTCCATCCATTAATGGTCTCCCTCACTATTGAGTTTTAACGTTATGGTAAGTTAGTTAGAATAAATTCTTTGAGTACTCTTAACTTGCTCATCCAATTTAAGAATAAGATTCAGTAGATAGAAAACTACACTTCATTCTGTTTTGAGCAATCCAACACAATCATACTCATCAATTACCACTGATCGCAAGATTCTTTGGAAAAATAATTATATGAATTTTGGCTCAAATAATCTTCCATAATATTCACTTTTCTAGGTGTATAAAACAATTCAAAGTCGAACCTATGGTGGTATTCCATCCACCATCTTTGTCTCAAGTTCACACCCCATGTGAAAAGATGTGTTTCAAGCTTTTATGATATGTGAACACAGTAAACTTCTCATCAAAGAGATAATGGCACCACATTTTCCAATCATGGACCACTACATCCAATTATAAATCACAGGTTAGATAATTCTTTTCATGAATTCATAACTTTAATGATCCATAAGCTACCACATGATCTCATTGATTGCGAATACAACCGATTCCAACTCCATACATGTCACAAAAGAGCACATAACCCTTCTCAGGTTCTGAAAAAAAGAATTGGTGTAGAAGTTATCCATGCATTAAGCTCCAAAAAGGATCGTTGACAATTCTTACTCCAGTTGAAAGGAGTGACCTTTCTCGTGAATTATTTCATCAGAGATGCGAGTCGTGATAAGTCCCGAAAAAAGTGACGATAGTAACCTGTGAATCCCAAAAATGATTCATCTCTCAATGACATTTTTTGATGGTTTCCAAGAGACAAAAAATTCTATATTTATATGGTATACTGATTCACCTTTCTCAGAAATGACATAGCCAAGGAAAAAAACTTATTGTATCCAAAAATTGCATTTAGTGATTTTTTCATATAATTAATGCTCTCAAAAAATGATCAAAACAATATCTAAATGTTATTCAGGTTCTTTCTGAGTTCTAGAATACACCATAATGTCATCCATATATACCATAACTAAAGATCCTAGGTACCGCTGGAAGACATGGTTCATAAATTCCTTAAAAACCACTGGTACATTTATAAGTCCAAAGAGCCTTACCACATATTCATAATGATCGCAATGACTCCTGCAATCTATCATTGGTATATCCTCTTTCCTAACCCATAGTTGGTGATACCTTAAGCATAGATCAATTTTAGAGAACCATTGGGATCCCTTCAATTGATAAAAAGGTCATCAATCTATGGTGGTGGAAATATATTCATTATCTTAACATGATTTAGCTTACAATAATCAATATAGAGTCATAAAGAACTATCTACCTTTTTGGAAAAAAGAATTGGGGAATCCTGTCACACCCCAACCTATCTAATTAATTAATTTTATTACTTATTTTTTTTTTAAAATTTTTTGTTGGGTTTCGGGTTGAGTCTCGGACAAAAAACTTTTGAGTTATGTTAAAAAAAGTGTGTGTTTTTCAGCTGACGTCGTTGGGCGCACAGGCGGAGCGCGTTTTGGGAACCCCACGTGGCTCCGCCTAGGCATCAACGTGATCCACCTACCATTGGAAAATTAAAATGAGCGAAGTTTGCAATTTATTGTGTTATTTAAATTTTTTATTGTTAATAATTTTATAATTATTATTAAAAATGAAATGATAAATATTATTTTTATTATTAAAAGTTCTATTAATATTAATATAATTATTAAAAATGTTACTATTTTTATTAAAAACAAAACAACTATCATTATTTTCACCATTAAAATTATTATCAGTCACACGGGTTAACCGCATAGTTTCCCGACATTTAAAATGAAGCGAAGCAAGTTTTAACGATGATAATAATATTATTAGTGTTTCATATGATAATAATAATAATAATATTATTAATTTTTTTCTTGTTTCTTTTTGGTAATTATTAAAAATTATTATTATTATTATTATTATTGTTCTTATTATTAATTTTTATGTGTATTGTTTTTATTATAGATTAATATTTTATTTTATTTTATTTATTTTCATTTATTTTTCTTTTTGTTTTATTTTTTTTTATTTTTATTATTTATTTTTTCCCCTAACCCTAAACCTAGTGCTCCCTCTCTCCTATCCTCTCCCTCTCCACCTCCGCGCGCTGCCAAACCTCTTCCCTTCCCCCCGTGCACCTGCGCTGCACCGCCCCGGCCTCACACCCCTACACCGGTCGAGCAGAAACCTTCGGCCTTGGGCCGTCCAACCGCCTCGCACCAACCGCTCCTCCCTGCTCGCACGACTGCGACACCTGCCTCTTGCACTTGTTGGGAAAGACGACAAAGTGATGAATGCGTAAACAATGGAAAAGCGAACACGCAACGGAAATAAAATCTTCCCCTCCAAAAATAAAGGAAGATGTGCAACGACAAAATTAAGTGCAGAAAATAAAGTTAACACCAAAAAATTTACGAGTAAAATCCAAAAGGAAAAAACCACGGGACCTAGTCCAGAAAGAAGGATCCAATAAAATCAAGAGGTACATGGTAAAGACTCCCCAAAATGGAAGGGATCTCAAAAGTAATACTCAAGAATAAAAGTGTGGGTCAAAAAGGTGGAGAGCAAGAATGATGACCGTCAAAGAAAGGCGATCACCAAATGGGATTTGCTCTCGGTGTTGTTGCTGCTAGTGATGTTGAAATGCCTTTCCTCTGCCTCCTTATATAAGAAAAAAGAATCAGCGTCAAATAATGTCGTCGCGTCAAAAGAGTGTCACCGCGTGAATTAATTCATGTGGTCTTAGCCCGTATTAAAACACCTCATTAATAGAGAAATCGCGTGGGCACCATTTGAGGAGGCGTTACATGGTGTGCCAAACAGGAAGGCTCCCAACAAACTCTCCCTCTGACTCAAGTGGGGATCATCGCCAACCCTGCAATTTGTCGGCAAGTCTCAAATTTTCCTCCGGGTAAACTCTTGGTCAGCATGTTTGACCCGTTTTCATCAGTGCAGATCTTCTCAAGATCTAACTATCTCAAATCAAGGATGTTGCAGATCCAATGTTATCGAACATCGATATGTTTTGACCTGCCATGAAAAGTGGAATTCTTTCCCAAAAAATAACACTCTGACTATCACAAAATAAAACATACCTGTCCTGATTTAAACTGAGCTCTCGAATAAAAGTTTTCATCCACAATAATTCTTTGCACACCTCTGTAGCTGCAATAAACTCTGACTCTGTGGTAGATAAAGCAACACATCTCTGCAATCTAGACTGCCAAGATATAGATCCCATACAAAAGTGATCAAATAGCCTGAAGTAGACTTCCTCGAATCGATATCTCCTTCCATATCTGAATCTGTAAAGCCACAAAGCATAGTTTCCCCTTTGCCAAAACGCAATCTCAGATTAGAAGTACCATGAAGATAATGAAAAATGTACTTCACTTCTCTCTAATGCTCTCTACCTAGATTTGATAGAGAATGACTGACCACACCAACTGCATGAGCTATATCAGGTCTAGTACATACCATTGCATACATCAAATAGCCAATGGCAGATGAATAAGGTATGTGCTGCATCTCCGCTCTCTCTTCATCAGTAGAAGGTGACTAACTGATACTGAGCTTAAAATGTAAAGAAAAAGGAGTACTAAACACTTTCGTTCTATCCATAAAAAATCTCTTAAGAACCTTCTCAATGTATCTCTCATGAGATAACCAAAACTTCTTGGTCTTCCTGTCATAGGAGATCGTCATGCCAAGAACCTGTCATGCTGGCCCCAAGTCTTTCATCGCAAAATACTGACAAAGATCCTTCTTTAATCTGTCAATTCTAGAAGTATCATGGCCAACAATGAGAATATCATCAACATAAAGAAACAATATAATAAAATCATCATCAGTAAATCTCTAAACAAAAACAAAATGATCAAAAGATGTCTTCTTGAAACCCTGATGAGAAATGACAGATTCAAACTTCTTATACCACTGCCTTAGAGCTTGCTTCAAACCATACAATCTCTTCTTCAACCTGCATACATGATTTTCTTTACCTGTTTCAAAAAAACCCTCTGGCTGCTCCATATAAATCTCCTCCTCTAAATCTCCATGGAGGAAAGCTGTCTTCACATCCATCTGCTCAATCTGCAGATCTAAACTAGTAGCCAAACCAAGAACAACCCAAATGGAAGACATTTTGACGAAAGGTGAGAAAATCTCATCAAAATCAATACCTTTATTCTGACAGAATCCTTTGACAACTAACCTTGCCTTGTATCGTGGAATAGAACTGGATCCTTCATTTTTAATCTGATAAATCCACCGATTTTGAAAACCTCTCTTCCCTGTCGGTAACTTCACCAGCTCAAAAGTGTGGTTATCGTGCAATGATGTCATCTCATCATCCATTTCCGCAACCCATCTGTCCCTATGTTCACTTTCCATCTCCTCATCAAACTATTTCGGTTCTCCCCCTTCAGCGAGGAGCACATACTCACCAGGTGAATATCAAGTAGAAACGGTGCGATGCCGAGATAACCTCCAGAGTGGAACTGCGAGTTCATTAATGACCCCTGGAACCAGATCATCAGAAAAAAAGGTGCATCAGAAACATCAAATCCAACCTGTTCACCTTTAGCATCATTCTGTACATCAACATGATCATCAAAATCAACAATATGAGGCAAATGTGAATCAGAACCTGGATCAAGATTGAAAAAACCATCATAAGTTGGAGAAGAAGATTTTTCTCCCTTATCAATGTCTGCAATAGTCTGATCCTCCTTAAACACTACATAGCGGCTTCTGACAAGTTTATTCAAAATATGATCATAAAACCTATACCCAAACTCATTGTGTCCATAGCCAATAGAAATACACTAGAGTGACTTACCATCCAACTTGGATCTCTCATATCTAAGCACATGAACAAATGCCTTGAAACCAAAAACACGCAAGTGATCATACCTGATCTCTTTTCCATACCAAAATTTTTCAGGAGTGTCTTTCTTCAAAGAAACCGCAGGCGATAGATTGATAATATAAGTAGCAATAAGTAAATCCTCAACCCAAAAATGTCCAGGAAACTTTTCTTCTGATAGAAAACAACGAACTCTTTCAAGCAAAGTCTTGTTCATCCTCTCAGCTACACCATTTAGCTGAGGTGTCTTGGGTGGCATATTCTGATGCCAAATACCTTCCTGCCTGCAATACTGATCAAAAGGATCACAATACTCTCCTCCTTTGTCAGTGCGAATACATTTCAAATTCTTGTCTGAATCTCTCTCAGCAGAAACATGAAATTGCTTAAAAACACCGAACACCTGCCTTTTGGCATTCAAAACACAAACCCATAACTTTCATGAGTAGTCATCAATAAATGTAACAAAATAAAGATCGCCACTAAAGTTCTTAGATTTCAAAGGACCGCAAACTTTAGAATGTACCAATTCAAGTACCTATGACTTCCTGTGCGGAGGATGACTGCTGAAACTCACTTTGCTCTATTTTTCAGCCATGCGATGATTACATGTGTCCAATTTGAAACTCTTAAAATATGGAAGAAGATTTCTCTTGGCCAAACAACCAAGACCTTTCTCACTGACGTGACTAAGCCTCTTATGGCACAACTTGGATGGAACACTGCACTCAACAATGCAAGCAATATCACAAGAAATAGAAGATCTAGTCCAGTACAAACCTGATTGCTTCTTCCCTCGAGCCACAATCAAAGAGCCATTAGAAATATTCCATTGGAAATCACCAAAAGTGATGATAAACCATTCATCATCAAGAACGCTGGTAGAAATAAGATTCAAACGAATCTCGGGTGAATGTCGAACATTCTTCAAAATCAGCTTACTTCCTATACTAGTCTTTAAACAAACCATCCTGATGCATACAATGTCAGCATGACCATCATTTCCCATATTCAAAATCCCAAAATTACCTAGGATGTAATATGTAAAGAACTCCTTCTTAGATGTCACATGAAAACATGCACCACTGTCAACAACCCAGCAAGAATCATTGGAAGCAATGTTAATGGAGTCATAAACAACAACAAGATCACCCCCTATAGCAGCGACGACATGATCATATCCATTGCCATTTTTATTCTATGGATTTTCCTTCAATCTGTTCTCTCTTTTCAGCTGATAAAAAAACTTCTTAACATGACCCTTCTTACCACAATGATGACATTCAAAATCTCTCTATTTCAGTCTGAATTTTCTTCTGCCTCTACTCTTACCTCGACTGCTCTGCCCCCGGTCCTGGATTCTCCCCCTATTCTCTGTGACTAAAAGCTCTGGAGAAGATTTCTCCTGAGTATGTCTCCTAACCTCTTCATTTAAAATAGAAAACTTAACAAAACTAAATGTCACAACCCCATTAGAAGTAGAACCGGTTAAAGTAACACGTAAATTCTCCCATGAATCGGGTAAAGTGTTAAGCAACAAAAGAGCTAAAACCTCATCTTAAAAATTGATACCCATGCCAGAAAACTGATCAAAACATCCTTGATATTCACTTAAATAATCAGAAATAGACGTACCTTATCTATACCTCAAGTTCATCATTTTCTCGAGAAGAAAGAGTTTATTGTTTCCCGTCTTGGAAGTGTAGGTCGTATCAAGATTATCCCAAAAAGTTTTGGCGTGAGAGATGTTGACAATGTGGTTCATCATGTTGTCTTCGACCCATTGGAGAATGAATCCACAAACCATCTCATGCTCTAACAACCATTCTTCATCTGACATCCTCTCTGGATTCTGGGTACTAAACACTGGAAGATGCTTTTTCATGACAAAAAGAAGATCCTTCATTTTAAGTCGCCACATATGGTAGTTGGTACCATTCAGAAAAAACATCCGACTATAATTGGACTCCATAATAAATATGAAAAAAGAACCAAACCATCTGATACCAGATGTTGGGAAAGACAGCAAAGCGACGAATGCGTAAACAACAGAAAAGCGAACGTGCAACAGAAATAAAATCTTCCCCTCAAAAAATAAAGGCAGATGCGTAGTGACAAAATTAAGTGCAGAAAATAAAGCTGACACCAGAAATTTTTATGTGGAAAACCCAAAAGGGAAAAACCACGAGACCTAGTCTAGAAAGAGGGATCCATTAAAATCAAGAGGTACACGGTAGAGACTCCCCAAAATGGAAGGGATCTCAAAAGTAATACTCAAAAATAAAAGTGTGGATCAAAAAGGTGGAGAGAAAGAAAGATGATCGTCGAAGAAGGGAGATCACCAAATGGGATTTTCTCTCGGTGTTGTTGCCACCGGTGATGTTGAAATGCCTTCCCTCTACCTCCTTATATAAGAAAAAGAATCAGAGTCAAATAATTTCACCGCGTCAAAAGAGTGTCAACGTGTGAATTAATTCACGCAGTCTTGGCCCGCATTAAAACATATCATTAATAGAGAAATCGCGTGGGAACCATTTGAGGAGGTGTTACGCGGTGCTCCAACCAGAAAGGTGCCCAACAACACCGACCCCGACGCTGTTCCCTTCCCTCATTTCGGACGCTGCACTCCTTCTCCCCCGTAGCCACCTGCGCACCACACCCTCTCATTCCCTTAATACACAGTGCGCCTCCACACCCCCTCAATCCCGAGCCGTTTCCCTTCCAGTGTGAGCCGACGCCCTCACCTGGTGCGCCACACCTCCACTCGATGCTTCCATTTTTTCCCGGACCTCCTCCGGTCGGCGACCCTTCAGCTAGCTCACGGACGCCTCTGCCTTCTACTCGGGCCTCCTACCAGCCTCACCAACCAGTTCCAGCACCCCACCTGAAAAACGCGCAACCCCCCATCCCGTAGCCAACCTCTATTCTCCGGTGATCTCCCGCTGTCCGGCGCGCCGCCCTAGCTCGCGGCTGACCAGCAGCGGTGCAGCGCCCTGATGACATCCCCCTTTGCTGCGCTAGTCGCAGGCTCCTCCCGCCGTCACCCACCAGCCGTGTCAGCCACACACACCTCCGTCCGAACCCCTTTCTGGCCGCCACTTGCATATCCATCCCGGTGCGCCTTCGGCTCAGCGGTGCGTCGCCCCACGAACCTATTGTCCAGCCGCGCAGTCCCTGTGCGAACCCTTTGCGGTTCCCCGGTCATTGTGCGGTGCCCCGTGACCCCCTTACTGTGATTTTTGGCAGCCTCCACATGCCCCCTTGCAGCATCACCGACGTCGTCCCTCTTCACTACTTCGTCTAACCCCCGCCAGTGCATCACACACTCTTTTTCGGCCAGCGACAGTCCCTGCTAGTGCGTGCCACCCCTTTCTGACGGTCGCACAACTCCGCTGGTCGAGTGCTTCTCTGCATCGAGGTGAGGTTAGTGCTATTTCTTCACTTTGTTAATTATTTTGGCACATTTTATGATTAATGAGTTTGGTAAGAAGTTTAGTTTTTAAATGAACTTAAATGCGTTTTATATTTTATAGCATGCTCATGTGAATTAAGATGTGTTTTTGATGAAAACCAATCATGAGTTGTTTAATCACTTTTTTATAAATTACGCAACTAGTTTATTTAACTTTACAAGTGACATTTATTCAAGTTTAGTAGATTGTGGGTGTGCGTTTGATCAAAAATGTGTTTTTTGAATGAGTTTTGGGTGTGTAAATACATGGGATACTCTTTGGTATATTTTTATAAATTTTAAAGTGGTTTATTAAACTGTTTGGATGGTGTGAAGTATGTTTTGAAAACATATCGAGGTGGTTTTTGCACTGTTTGTTTGTTTAGGTTGTTTTAAGTCAGTGGTTATGGGTTTTTAGATTGTTTTACATTTGTTGTAGTGCTTTGGTGAGGTAATTCCGTGATATTTCAGTCATCATCAGGTTGCACGTACTTGTGCGCCAGTGTGAGACGTGTCACGTGGGTGTTGAGCGAGCTCCGAATCGAGGTAGGTCCCCCACTACACTCACCTTTTAAATTTATAATTTATTAATTGCTTGATATTTCATTTATTTTCAATAAATGAGAAATAGTATTAGATAATTAATTCTGGGATAATTTCTTGATCTAAACGAAACTGTTTATTTTATACATGACACTTGAATTATTTTCTTAATGAATTGGCGCACAATAGTGTAAGAATACCCGTTCGGACTTTAAACATAATTCACAGATTTTCAAGTGTGGTTCTGGTTTGTTGGTAACTATTTTCTTCTGACGTGTGAGAAAATGTTTTGGTTTCTCTTGAGAAATGGTGTTTCTTTTAAAAGTTTCATAAGCCCCATTTGGAACTTTAATAAAATAAATTATTTTGAAAAACCTTCTTTGGGGTGACTCAGGGGTGATCTTGTTGTATTAGTTGACTATGTGAGATTCTTGTGTGTGATGTTTGTGCATCTTGACTAGTTAATTGATTGACATTGTTGACTCACCCCTTTTTATTACACGTGTTTACATGAGAACTTGGCATAGTAAGTGAATATTCTGAGAATGATTGCTGCAAAAGTTTAGAATATGCACTGGCTAGTGGCCCTTAGTACAGACTTTTCTCTGCTAGGGGATTGGGCCCCTCGGTTAGGCCAGGTAGGGAAACACTGAGCATTTGGGTGTTATGACGTCATCGAGAGTAGGCATGCCTTCAATATGAGTCACACGTATAGTACGTTCTAGATTGTTCACGAGCTCCTAGGTTCGACCCATGTTTTATTTTGTACTTATTTGGGTGTGGCGGACAATTGAGAAACCTAGTTTGGTTGCTGGTCCCGTTTTCTACTTTTCCATTTCCCTTATTGTGTGTTGTGCATTGTGTGTGGTTTTTCTCTTGACTAACAACTAAAATTTTAGATTTTAAATTATTCTCGAAAAAGTTTTAAAATGTAATGCACCTTATTCTTCAAACATTAAACTTGTTTTTAAATTAAAAAGGGAAATGGACTGTTATTTATTTTAGAAATGAAAGTGTGTGTGGAAACCCATATTTTATATAATTTTGTTCAAACCTAGAATTAGTAAATTCTTCATTCAAAGTCAGTGCTTTGGGGATAGTTATTGGGAACGCCTACTGAGTTTTAATACTCACGCCTATAATGTTTTCCTATTTTTAGTTTCTGTTGAAATTTCAACTCGAGCTTGCTCGATGTGGGTGAGATTTGGTTATGGATTGGTGAGAAACTCTCGGGGTCATGATGAGTCTTGGTCGTGGTTAGGTTAGTTTGTTTCTGTTGGTTGTTCTTCCTTTTTCGTGTCATTTATTTGTTTGCATTGTTCTATTTTTTTATGCTGCTTTATTTATTTTCATTGGGTGAAATCATTCCATTTTTTTCCTCTATTGATGCTTTGGTGCTTGTCGCCAGCCCAGGAGGATCGAGAATGCCTCTCAGGGGCCTTGCCGTGGATCGGCTCGGGTGACTGGTCCTGAGTCGACCCGGGTTGTTTCATGACAAAATGGTACCAGAGGAGGTTAGCTCTTGAGCAGACCTTGTTTTTCAGAGTGCTCATAATTATTTGGGGTTTTCATGGTAAAAGGAGTATTATTGTCATGGATTGAGGTGTAGGAACGGGAAGGGCATCATGAACCCTTGCTTGTTCCGAACCTTGGGTTACCATGGGATGTCCGGGTTTGTTTGTGTCCTTTGATTCTTGTGAACTCTTTTATGTTGGGAAATAAAAAGGGAGTTGGGAAAGTATCCCGTGAGCTCGCAGGGCCTGGAAAGCCATGTGGAGCCAGGGAAATTTCCCTAGACTTCTATCCATGACGGTGGCATGATTGGCGTATGGCTGCCAACCATATGTCCGAGTCACCCATTGACACTAGTTTCCCCTTGTGGATTTTTTGGGTCTTCTTTAATTCTGAAAATTACTTGTAAAGTTTTATTTTGGAATTTGTGAAAAGTTGAATTTGAAATAGAGATAACCATGTTTTGATCAAGTTCTTTGTTCCTATGTTCCTTAGTGTTATCCCCCAAAAAGGTTTGATGGATGCTCAAGCTGCAGATTCAGGTGGTGCGCCCTTAGAAAATTCTCCAGTAGATCAGACCATAGATCATGTCCTAGAGTTTCGGAAATTAAACCCTCCTCTCTTTTATGTACAAGTATATTCCTTTGAGGTGGAGGAGTGGTTGCAGAAGATTGAGAGGAACTTCAGTTTCATTGGGTCACCGGAGTCATTGAAGGTGAAGTTGGATACCTTTATGATTGAAGGTCCAACTTGGAAATGGTGGAAGTCCGTGTCTCGAAGCAAGCCTCAAGAAGATCTCACTTGGGAATTATTCAAGTCTTCGTTCATCCAAAAATATTTCTATGATTTGACAAAGATGAAGAAGAGGATGGAGTTGTGTTGTGTTCATAAGGGAATTGAATCGGTGCTAGAATTCTATCGACGTTTCTTAGACTTAGTTCCATAAGACCAATGGTTTGTTGCAAATGATCCTGGGAAGGCTCTCCAATTTGAGTCTGGACTCCGACATGAACTGCAGTCGAAAGTGGCAGAGCTCAACCTAACCACCTTCTCTAATGTTGTGGGGAAAGCCTTTCTGGATGAAGCTGAGTTAGCTGGAGGACATGAGGTGGCGAATCCTCCCCAGACCTTGGGAAGTAGTGTATAGGATGGCGATAGGAAGAATGGGAAGCGACCTGATGATGGTGGCTCTAATGGAGGAATCAAGAGTCCTTTAGACCTACATAAATCTTTCTCACAACGCAACGCCTTGATCTGTCACCAGTGTGGTAAGGAAGGACACAAGAGGCCGACGTGACCGAGTGCTCCAAGACCCTGCCACACTTGTGGACGTCTGGGTCACTTGCAGTGGTTCTGCCGAGGTGTTTCCAAGAAGTGCGCTGAAGCCAGACCTAGCTCGTTGAAGGTCACCTCAGCCTATTATTAGGAGTAGGACAATGTTTGGGATCATTTTGGGATTTTTCTCTTTGTTATGTTACCTAGATGTAGTAGTCGTCTCTTGTAGCGTTTTTTGGTGTTCTTTTCCTTTAGTTGTAAGAATAGTTTTTTCAAACATCCTTGAAACCTTTATTTGAATGTAAGTGTGCTTGGTTAAATTATGGTTCGTGTGTTATGTTTGGGAATTTTTGAAGCCTGACTGCAAGGCAGGAGATGCTTCAATCATCAGTTCTCCAGCCATAGGTCCCGGAGTGAAGCTGGCGCATAGTCAGGTGAACCCCAACGATGAAAAAGGGCCTTGTTTTAATCTTCATACTTAGTGTGGCATAGTTTGTGTTATTTCAAGGGTGCGACATTGTTGATACAGTGATGTTAATGGTTTTGATGCTCTATCAGTTCGGCCCTTCCCTTATCCCCCCTCGTGGTTGGGGTTTTTATTCTGTGCAGAAAGTTTTCAAGTTCAGTTAATCTTGTCAGTTCTTATGGCGGGGAGACCCACAGTGAGTCTCACATAGTTACACCTGAAGTAGTTTAGTGTTATCCCAATCTTTATGGTGGGGAGTACATTCGGCCCTCCCCGTGACAATATTAGAGTTTCTTTTCTTGTATCGTTTGGTGGTAGGTGGTTTCGTGTGGAACCATCTAATCCTAAGTTCTTCCTCTTGAGTAAAAGTTGGAATTGAAGGACAACCAACAATTTTTCTGGACTAAGATTATAGTGATAAGTGTCAGAGGTGATTTAGGTTTGTTCGTTCCTCAGTTGAAATGCATGATCTTTGTTCTATTTGGTAGTGGTTAAGGTGATCTTGTTTTAAGGATGAGTTGTGTGTTAGGGGATTTCAATGTCTGTTTGGATTAATCAACTGGAGGTGCTTAAAATTTTGGTGGGGGTGGGTGACACGTAAGAAGTTTTATCTTTGGTAATTGACCTTGTTGTGGCTTTCCGGGGGTGGAAATCATTATGGTGGGGAGAATTGTCACACCCCAACCTATCAAATTAATTTATTTTATTACTTATTTTTTTTTAATTTTTTTTTGGGTTTCGGGTTGAGTCTCAGACAATTTTTTTTGAGTTATGTTAAAAAAAGTGTGCATTTTTTAGTTGAAATCATTGGGCGCACGAGCGGAGTGCGTTTTGGGAACCCTGCGCAGCTCTGCCTAGGCATCGACATGATCCGCCTGCCTTTGGAAAATTCAAAAGAGTGAAGTTTTCAATTTATTGTGTTATTTAAATTTTTTATTGTTAATAATTTTATAATTATTATTAAAAATGAAATGATAAATATTATTTTTATTATTAAAAGTGTTATTAATATTAATATAATTATTAAAAATGTTACTATTTTTATTAAAAATTAAACTATTGTCATTATTTTCACCATTAAAATTATTATCAGTCACGCGGGTTAACCGTGTAGTTTCTCGTCATTTAAAATGAAGCGAAGAAAGTGTTAACGATGATAATAATATTATTAGTGTTTCATATGATAATAATAATAATATTATTATTAATTTTGTTCTTGTTTATTTTTGGTAATTATTTAAAATATTAATAATAATAATAATTGTTATTATTGTTCTTATTATTAATTTTTATGTGTATTGTTTTTATTATAGATTAATGTTTTATTTTATTTTATTTATTCGCATTTATTTTTGTTTTTGTTTTGTTTTTATTATGTTTATTATTTCTTTTTCCCCCTAACCCTATACATAGTGCCCCCTCTCTCCTATCCTCTCCCTCTCTACCTCTGTGCACTGCTAACCCTCTCCCCTTCCTCCCGCAAACCTGCACTGCACCACCCCGGCCTCGCACCCCCACACCAGTCGAGAACGAACCTCTGGTCTCAGGCTGTCCAACTGCCTCACACCAACCGCTCCTCCCTGATCGCACGACCGTGACACCTACCTCCTACATTGACCCCGACGTCGCCCCCTTCCCTCATTCTAGACGCCACACTCCTCCCCCATAGCCACCTACGTGCCACACCCCTATCCTCCCCTTCATGTTCAGTACGCCTCCACACCCCCTCAATCCTGACCCGCTATCCTTCCAGCGTGAGCCTTCACCCTCACTTGGTGCGCCACACCTCCACTCAGTGCTTCCATTTTTGGTTGGACCTCCTTCAGTCGATGACCCTCCGTCCAGCTCACGGACGCCTCCGCCTTCTACCAGCACCTCCTTATGGTCTCACCAACTAGTTCTGGAACCCCACCTAAATAGCGTGCAACCCCCATCCCGCAGCCAACTTCCATTCTCCAGTGATCTCTCGCTGTCCGACGTGCCTCCCTAGCTCACGGCCAACCAGTAGCGGCACAACACCCCGAAGACGTCCCCCTTCACTGTGCTAGCCGCAGGCTCCTCCCCCCCATCACCCACCAGCCGTGTCGACTGCACACACCTCCTTCCGGACCCCTTTATAGCCGCTGCACGCATATCCAGCCCGGCACACCTTTGGCTCGGTGGTGCATTGCCCCGCGGACCTGATGTCCACTTGCACGACCTCTTTTCCCTTCCCCGGTCATTGCACGGTGCCCCATGACCCCTTACTATGCTTTCTGGTAGCCGCCGCATGCCCCTTGCAGAGTCGCCGGCGTCATCCCTCTTCGCTGCTTCGTCTAGCCCCCACCAGTGTGTTGCGCACTCTTTTACGGCCAGCGACAGTCCCTGCTGGTGCGCGTCTCCCCTTTCCGACAGTTGCATGACCCCGCTGGTCGAGCACGTCTCCACGTTGAGGTGAGGTTAGTGTTGTTTCTTCGCGTGGATAATTATTTTGGCATGTTTTGTGATTAATGAGTTAGGTACGAAGTTTAGTTTTTAAATGAACTTAGTTTCATTTTATATCTTATAGCGTGGTCATGTGAATTAAGATGTGTTTTTGATGAAAACCAATCACGAGTTGTTTAATCGCTTTTTATAAATTGTGAAACTAGTTTATTAAACTATGCAAGCAATGTGTATTTGGTTTTAGTAGATTTTGGGTGCGCGTTTGATCAAAAATGTGTTTTTTGAATGAGTTTTGGGTGTGTAAATCCATGGGATAATCTTTGGTATAGTTTTATAAAATTTAAAGTGGTTTAGTAAATTGTGTGGATGGTGTGAAGTATGTTTTGAAAACATGTCGAGGTGGTTTTTGCAATGTTTTTTCGTTTGGTTTGTTTTAAGTCAGTGGTTATGGGGTTTTAGATTTTTTTACATTTGTTTCAGTGCTTTGGTGAGGTAATTCCATGATATTGTGGTCATCAGCAGGTTGTGCGTACTTGTGTGCCAGTGTGAGACATGTCACATGGGTGTTGAGTGAGCTTCAAATCGAGGTAGGTCCCCCACCAAACTCACCTTTAAATTTAGAATTTATTAATTGATTTATATTTCATTGACTTTCAATAAATGAGAAATAATATTAGATAATTAATTTTTGGATAATTTCTTGATTTAAATGAAGCTGTTTATTTTATACACAACACTTGAATTAGTTTCTTGATGAATTGACACACAATAGTGAATGAAGGCCCATTCATCCTTTAAACATAATTCACAGATTTTCAAGTGTGGTTCTGGTTTGTTGGTAACTGTTTTCTTCTGATGTGTGAGAAAATGTTTTGGTTTCTCTTGAGAAATGGTGTTTCTTTTAAAATTTGCATAATTCCCCTTTGGAACTTTAATAAAATAAATAATTTTAAAAAACCTTCATTGGGGTGACTCAGGGGTGATCTTGTTGTGTTCGTCGATTATGTGAGATTCTTGTGTGTGATGTTTTTGCATCTTGACTGGTTACTTGATTTACATTGTCGACTTACCCCTTTTTATTACACGTGTTGACATGGGAACCTGACATATTAAGTGAATCTTCTGAGAATGATTGCTACACTAGTTTATAATATGCACTGGCTAGTGGCCCTTATTATGGACTTTGCTCTGCTAGGGGATTGGGCCCCTCAGTTAGGCCATGTAGGGAAACACCGAGCGTTTGGGAATTATGATGTCATCAAGAGTAGGCATGCCTTCAGGATGAGTCAAACATATAGTACATTCTAGATTGTTCACAAGCTCCTAGTTTTGACCCATGTTTTCTTTAGTTCTTATTTGGATGTGGCAGACGATTGAGAGGACTAATTTGGTTGATGGCCCTATTTTCTACTTTTCCATTTCCCTTATTGTGTGTTGTGCATTGTGTGTGGTTTTTCTCTTGAATAACAACTAAACTTATTGATTTTAAATTTTTCGCGAAAAAGTTTTAAAATGTAATGCATCTTTTTCCTTCAAACATTAAACTTGTTTTTAAATTAAAAAGGGTAATGGACTGTTATTTATTTTATAAATTAAATTATGTGTGGAAACCTATATTTTATATAATTTAGTTCAAACTTGGCATTAGTAAATTATTTATTTAAAGCTAGTGCTTTGGGGATAGTTATTGGGCACACTTACTGAGTTTTAATACTCACACCTATAGTATTTTCCTGTTTTTAGTTTCTGTTGCAGGTTCAACTCAAGCTGGCTTGCAGTGGGTGAGAGTTGGTTGTTGATTGGTGAGAGACTCTCGGGGTCACGAGGAGTTTTGGTTGTGGTCAGTTTAGTTTGTTGTTGTTGGTTGTTCTTCCTTTTTCATGTCATTTATTTGTTTGCGTTGTTTTATTTTCTTTTTTCTACTTTATTTATTTTCATTAGGATAAATCATTCCCTTTTTGTCCTCTATTGATTCCCTGATGCTTGTCACTAGCCTGGAAGGATCGGGAATGCCTCTCAGGCCTTGCCGTAGATCGGTTCGGTTGACCGGTCTAGGGTCGACCTAGGTTGGTTCGTGAAAAATCCTAAGGTGATTTACTTGGTCTTATGGAACCTTTACTTTACAACTCTTCCAATTATATTTTAAACTCCTCTAACTCTATTAGTTCAATTCTATGTGATGGAAGAGAAATTGGATCAGTCCTCAACAAGAGATCAATCAAAAATTCCACTTCCCTTTTAGGTGTAAAACTAGAAAAATTTTCAGGAAAAACATCTGTATATCATTCCAAAATGATTGGAAAATTTAGAGTCTCAATCATGTCATTTGTCCCCAAAGTGAATTTTATTAATTGATAAGAAATAGTTATCACCATTGGTTGTAAAGGTCCCTTTATTCCATATTTTACATCCCAATATCCCTTAAAAAGATGAATTGTCCCATCAAGATAAGTTAACTTTACTCATTTCACATAACAATTGATATGGGCCTTGAAAGCTATAAACCAATCAATTCCCATGATCAAGTTAAATAAATCCATGTCCAAAATAGATAAGTCCCAATCAAACTGGACACCATAGATTGTTATAGAATAATTTTCACATTTAAACCCCTTGCATTCTTGCTTCTCATGAGGTTTTTAGATTCTCATGATGTGTGGAATCATCTTGATATGAAACCCCATTTGATCAATTACATGTGAAGTAATAAAAGAGTGGTATTTACCCATATCAAACAAAACTTACATAAGTGTCGAGTTAAGAAGAATGGCACCTCATATAGTGAAAGGACCTGATCGTTCTTCCGTGATCATCTTCTCAACACCATACAAATGCTTACCCACTCCCACATAATCCTTTATTCTTTAATGTGGTTTCATTGTATGGGGAGTTAGGGTGTTCCTATAATTACCTTGGTTCTCTCAGTTTTGTGGGTGATAATTGTTCTGAAGAGATCATCCCATTGAAGCATAAGATGTTCGAGACACATGAGATGTATTCCTAGCAACCGAATCAGTGGCACTATGGAAATAACACTGAATATGTCCCAATGTATTATAGTTATAACATATAATCTTGGTTCATGTGATGCCTTAATTCAATTAAAAAAACCGATGTTAAATTTCCCATTCCATTTTGGGATTCATTAACAGTGCATAAAATCTCTCTTGATATGATCAAGTGAACCACAGTGGAAACATTCCAAATTTATTTTGGGTCATAGAGGAAAGTTAAATGATTTAGTAGCAAGATTATAAGAAGCTCCACTGCCTTGGAAGTAGGTGTCCCTCTTCTGTTTGTTCCCAGCATTAGAGTTTCCACCTGTTCCTGTGGAGACAAAAATACTTCCTCCAATCAGATTTCCAATTATATCCATTTCTACAAATATATCTCTATTAACCATCTCCATATAATCATTTTTATATAGGACAACTATATTAGAATGAATTTATAGTCACAGTTTAGACTCAAATATGTGTTCCTTCAGGGACCCACTAGTAGCTACCTCTGAAGAAAAATATACTAAGTTCATAAAATTAGCTTCATATTTCATCACTCATAGGTTTTATTTCTTAATGATGAAGAAATATATCGTTTTGGATATCTTAAAGATGTGATGATAGAATTTTTTTGTTGATTAATTCTTCAAAGTCTCCCATACAAGACCTTGGTCAAATTTATCTTGGATAATTAAGTCCCACCATTGGCATGCAAGATTCTATAAAATGTATACTACTAAATTTAACTTTATATCAGTTTATGTTACTAGGAAATCAAAGATCTAGTTCATTTTGTTAAGAAACACTTCTTTCTTTTCAGGTTCTGAACTCCCCCTAAAATATTGGTGGATTATATTTCTAAAATTTCATAGAATGAACCACTTGTCTTGGTTCTTCATTTCAATTTCTCTTATCAACTGCTTAACAATAATGAAAAATGCTTTAAAAAATATGTTGGTTCACCTGTGGCTTAGGTGAAACCACATTTTCTATGACCTCTTCTTACAGGTTTCTATGTCATCTAACTAGTTTCATTTATATATTGGAAGATAAAAAATTCCACTTAGTCATCACTCACTGGTAAACTAAATGCTTATAAAATTCCAAATCATCAAAAACAACAATCATTATAAAAAATTTCCAAGAATCGTCAAACATATTATGAACAATGAATTCATAGTGGGAAGTATCATTAATAATTCATGATATGATACACTCATCATCTAAACCCATGACAATGATATGATAAAACACATAGAATTGTTTTGGAACACTTTTGTGCCCAAACAACCTTGGTAACTTGATGTTCAGTGTAAAGATGTTAGCTAAAAATTTTTATGCTATAAAATTAAAGTTATGAAATTCCCATCTTCTTACTACCATCTCAAGATGATGGACTGACTAAGACTGATACCATTTGTAACATCCCCACCCAACCCATTGGATTATGTTGGATTGAAGGTGCCACTAACCTTAGGTGAAATCTCCAAGACACCGAAGGATGGAAATGAATTCCAAGGTATTAGTAAGATTTTGGGGGGTGATTTTCCTTGAATAACAAACATATCATGACATGATAAAATAAAAACAACCAAACTAACTATATGATGCATGAAAAGAATTTTTTTTAATACAAGACTCAAAAAATAAAACCAAAATAAAACTAGAAATGGAAACAAGACACATCAACCAAAAAATATCAAAATACAATAAAAATATATGACACCAAAGTAGAATCATCCCAAGCATTACCTGTTCTAGCTCTAATCTCTAACTCCACAGGCCTTGCCCACTATATTAAGATTCATCACTAGAGAAGTGTGACACCTTTACCTTCCACGTGTCCTGGTAAACAAAATATGAAAATTCAACAAGGTTATCAAACAGTGGGTGAGTATAATAATCTATAGGTAATCCCAAGAGACTTCTCAACACATGCTACTAGTATAAGAACAAGTTATCATATTTTATATAAAACAGGTGAGAAGAAGATAAACGGTTTTATAAAAATCCATAAATGAGATCCATGTAAGAAAACATTAATCAAAGTATATTACCATTCCTTACCATTTGGAATAACCACCCCATATTCACACAAACACACACATCCATTCCATGTACCTCTATATACTCATTAGTGGTGAGTTATCCTATCACCAATTCATCTCTTGTAGACTCACATTGATGGTGGTACTTAAAAACCATGATTCGTCCCACAATAATGATAGTACTTCATTACCATGATCCTTCCTACATTGACAGTGGTACTTCAAAACCATGCTCCATCCCAATTAACACATTCCAACCTAATTATTCCAAGATACTAATTACTTCATTCACTGAAACCGTATTTTCATAAAAGATTTTTAGAAAACAACTTTATTTCCCTAATAAAAAACTATCATTTTGAAATCATTCAACAATCGAGATTTTCATTATATATTTTTCAAAGAATTATCTAACCAGAACACAAGAATGATTTAAGAACAGAAAATCCATCAAGTTCTAGAATAGTAGAGTGAGAGAGAAGACACCTACCTCTCAACGAGTGATGAAAACGATCAATGGAAGAAATAAACATGTAAACTCATGCTCAAAATATCTTTCATTCAATAGATCCAATTAATATATCATCAAAACAAATTATTGATCATAGATATATCTATAACAGTATAGATCTAACATTCTGAGTGAGAGAATATAAGTATATTCAAAAAGAAAGAGAGAAAATAGAGACTTAGAATTGATTTTGGGGATCTAAAGCACTTTGATCTATTAAAACCGGCCTTCATAATAAAAGGAATCATGATGAATGCCTAGTATAGGTGAGGATTTAGAGTGTATAGGATAATTAGATAAAAGAGATATTTATGAGTTAAAACCATGTTAAACTCATTTTTTTTTGATAATTTAATGTATGTCGCATGATCAGGCTACACGGTTTAACAAACCATCACCAACCGTGTGGTTGCTATTGGAAATCACCTAGGGAGTGGCATAGTTATGCCACATGTTTTGGAAAACTATTCACCAACCATGTGATGCTATTGTCTCCAAACTATCCCCACACATAGTTGGATCACATGGTTTGACACATCATGCACCAAACTTGATTTCCCCTATGTTACCATTTGCACAATTTCTCTTAGCACCCATATTATTTAGAAAAACCATGTTTCAACCATGAACTTAATTAGAATATCTTTCATGGTTTCCTACATAATTTTAATGGTTTTCCCTAATTGTTTTCAAAATTTTTACCCCTAAAAATGCTTCCAAAACACTTTAAAACCATCCAAAAATTCCTGAAACTCAACCCCAATACTATATAACATCAAATACATAATAAAAGGGGTAAATTACCCAAAAAAGAGGTATTACAGTACATATTAAACCCTAATGTACCACAAAACTTTATATGAGAAAATACGGTTAACATTCCTGATTTAAATAAATTAAATTACAATAAACATATTTATATGTGAACCTTTTGTGTTCTTACTAAGATCCCATGATGATTAACCTTAACTACTTAAATTAAAATCTAAACTTCCCATATATATTATATTACATTTCATATGGTAACATTCTCAAACTTCCTATATAGGATGGAAAATTAAATCTCATATCAAGTCAAGGAAACCTCCTTCTACATATCATAAAAAAAGAGAAAATTACATTACATGTAATATCTCATATCACATAAGGATAAAATCCTCTCAAAACCATGTTGTGAGGGTAAAATGAATTATCATGACATAATAAGGTAACCTTTTTCTATAGTTACACCATTAGTGAAAGTCACTTATCATGAAACATCACATGTTGTATTAAGGTAACCTCTTATATAACTCATTCCATAAGGGTAAAATTCATGTTTTCTTATCACAAGGTAACCCAAATTTGCAACCATTGTAAGAAGGTAAGGTATATGTTCTTTTTTTTACATAAAGATAACATTATATGACAAACACCATTGAAAGGGAAAATACAAATAAAGGTATATCTTACCAAAATAAAATTTTAGGTTCTTACCAACCATGAATCATTCAATAAGTAATTACATACAATTTTAAAAAAACTCACATAATATATATTCATAATTCAAATAGAAGTATCACATGAAATATCAATACATCAAGAATTAACCACGTAATTTTCCTAATTAAAATATATTCATTCAAGAAATAAAATCATCCATAATAACTTCTCCATTATGATTTAATTTATAAATCGTAACCTGAACTATTTAATTCAATAAGAAAAAAATCATAAAACAATAAAAATAATTATTTCACCTTTTATCATATTAATCATAAGGAGAAATAAGTTATATAATTAACATAAAATTACCTTGGTTCATATGATGACTTAATTAAATTCATAAAAACCCATATTAAATTTATCATTTCATTTTAGGCCTCATGAAACCCCCTTTGGGCCACCCATTCTCTATTTCTATACTCTACTAAGACAATTACATATGCGACACAAAATGGAAAAATATTGAAGAAAGGTTTTACCTACCTATGATGATTACAAAAGATACTATGAGGATGTCATCCATTGAATTTATATTGAAGAGAATTATTTCACCAAGACTTTTATAATACAATCAAAATAGCTATTTTTATCGTATAACATTCAAACACTAAAAAAAATATAATAAATGTTAGTGATTACCTTATCCTTAATCACCCAACCTAATATAAATAATAGATCATGATTTTATGGAGTTATGTATGAGATTGATTATTGAAATAAAGGGAGAATATTTAGAGAAAATAGAAGAGTAGGTGGCCTTACATCTCGTCTAATGAATAAGAAGGTAGTAAATGTGAGTTTTTATAAAAATTTGGGTAAAAATGAGAATTTCCCCCTTTTCTAAATAACAGGGTTTGGGCCACCACTGGAATCCTAGTGTAACCTCACTAGAATACAAGAAATCCATTGTATTCTTAATGGAATACCATTAAGATCCTGGTGAAATTAGGTAGTGGATATAACATGTTTTGGCTCACTAGACCCTCATTGAGCCTCAACTACGATCCTGGTAGGTTTCTGTTGTAACTATCAAGTTCCAAACACTTCCCTTATTAATTTTGTATAACTCTTAGACTCCTCCAACCAAAATTTTTATGAGTTCATTGTATGCATACATTTTTTGAAAATATAATTGATAATTTTAATTTTTTTTCTAATTATTTTTACCCATTTATTAACTATTAATAATCATTTTTAGGTGAATTATATTTTAGAATGAAATTTGTGAAAAAAGAAGTAAAAAGAAGTAGAATAAATGTTTTATCAAGTCTTAATTATTCTAAGTAATCTTTGTATGTTTAGGTTAAAAAATTATCCAACCCCAGCTAGCCCTCAACCCAAGGGGTAAAGTCCACATGGCCAACCTAAGAGGGTCAACCAGATAAGAACACCCAAGGAAAGAGAATACATAGGAGGTATTAGGATTAAATGGTCACACATAGATCAATATGGTGCACATAGGCATAACAACAAGAGTGCACTAACACACGAAAAGAAAATTCCATGTGGTAGCTGGAGGAGAGCCTCACTGATGTGGTGCGACACTGACGACACATGGGGTTTTGTACCCCCCATCCAACTTGAAACATGATTTAACCATGATATTTATTATATAGTAATTTAAAACCACAAGATTTTCTAATATGGGATATGTTTCATGCAGGAATTGTTCAACTTAACTGAAACAATGTCATCCTGGCCTCCACTCACATCTTCATTCTTGGACAGACCTACCACACTACTGTTTTTGTTGCTATTCCATAAGGACACCATGGATGATGAAGATGAATCTCCACCACCAATTTATATTTGAGTGAAGATGCGCTAAAAGATAACCTTTCATGATAGAAGATCCAAGAGTATTAAGTGATGAACATTCCACTACACCATCATCTATACACCACATCATGGTTTTTTGTCCTAAGGAGAATGATGAAGAAATATACGATTCCATGCACAGTGATATTCCATGGATGGAGTTGTGTGAGAAGAAGCTGCATTATGGAAAATCTCTTATGCTATAGGACCACTATGGCCAATCAAAATAGGAGCTTTACCTGTAACGTCCCACATTTTGGATCAGGTGAGATTTCCAAAGGAATTTATATTTTACCATTTAGTGGATAGGTTATTCTCTAAACCAAGATTCATAATGTAAATATAATATTTGGAACACTTAAATGTGTTGTTTTTAGACTTGGTTTAAGGACTGAGAGGTGTCTTGGGTGCTTCATTGAGTTTTGGGAGTGGTGGACCCTGAAGACTCAAATTTGAAAGAAGCTGTTAGAGGAGAATAGTTTGTATGAGACCGTACATCCCTCCAGGAGAATCCATGAAGCATTTCTAGTGATCCTAAGGGTGTATCATGGTTTTTTCTAACCATGCACACTAGGACACATGACCATGTAGCTGTTGTAGACCTCTTTATAGAGGATAAATTCATGGTTCCTTAAACCATGCACATGAACTGTGTGATCCCCCTGCATAGGCAGTAAACCATGCATGGTTGGAGGTTTGGAAAACCATGTGCCTCATTTAAAGGGGTGAATTTACCTTTTACCCTATTTCATTTTAATTATTCTACTCCCTTTTCTTCTCATCCACATGTACAACAAGGAGATGGTCGAGCTCCTCATTCTATCATCCTCCAGTCGTGATGATAAAATCATCATCCAACCTCTATTTTGAGTGAAATTTATCACATTAAAATCATATAATTGATTATAAGACTCCACCTTCCCCATTTATTAGTTTCTTTATCCATCTTCGACACTATCTTCATATGAGATAATTCACCCTATTTTTAGGGCGTTTGTCCATTTCTTCATTTTCTCTCAAACCAGATCAAATCAAAGCATGATCTTGGATGAGTGAAGTTATATTGGTATAAGGCAGGTGGTCTAAATATTTTTATCTAAATTATTACTCATTTATAAATTTCATTGTGGTTCCGCACATCAGATTCTATGTGTGTTGCCTTTAAAATGTGAAATTAGTTATGTAAAACCTAGTGCCTTAAATTATATTTCCATTAAGCTTAGAATTAAAATATTGGAGGATATTTAATGTAACAACCCGATCATTTATGAATAAAATTACCTTTCTTTTAATGTCTTATGGATATAGAAAACACATGCACTCTTTTTTATTTATTTATTTATTGGGTTTAAATGACCGTTAAGTATCATCACCGTTGATAACATTTCCATTGAACAATGATCATGTGACGGATATAAATATAAGGTTTAAAAAAAATCCTTTCAACATAGACAAAGGAGATGATGGCCTCAACCAGTAGACTCGGTCTATACAAAGCTCATTTTTCAAAGCCTGGGAAGAAGGTAGCATCACTGAGCTTCGCTCTTGACCAAGCCCAAGACAAGCTTAAACATTTTAAGCTTGAACGGAATCACCTATGGGAGAAGTTCAAGTTAATAGAGATTACCACCTTTGTGATGTTATCCGAGCCACCCTAAGAGTCTATCACCATCACAAACCTTACCCTAAGGTCTTATACAGGTGTTATAAGGTGTTATGTAATAAGGTATTAGTTACTTATTGTGTAATACCTTTTTATAAATAAAATTATTATTATATCAATTCCTTTATGAGAATAGTCTTTCTTAAAAAAATGATGAATTTGATAATTGGATTCTCTGAGTAAAAATGGTACTTTTGAGAAATATATACATTATTATATTAAAATAAGGTTTTTATTAATAATATTATAAAAAAATTCTTAGAAATTATGATTATATCAGTTCTTTATCTGTAAATGATTAAGTAATCAATTTGATAAGAGTTATATTTTTTATAAGATAAAATAGAAAGTTTATTTTTTAAAAGAATTTATTTTAAGGAATTAATTAATTTTTTAAATAATTAATATTTTAATAAAATATTATCATCAAATTACTTTTATTAATAATTAATGATTATATAATTTTTATGAAGTCAAATGTAATTTTTATTAACGTTTGAAAACTATTTTTGTCAAAACCCGTGAATTTTCAATAAATATCGGGTTTCATTTTAAAAGTGAAAATTCACATATTTAGAAAATTATTTAGATAGAATGAATATTATTTTTGAAATCAGGATGTCTAAATTATCCTATGGTTAATTTTTCAAAATATTCTGAGCATCAATTTTTTGGGTAAAAATTAAATAATATATAAATATATAATATGTTTTATGACATCATAATGACCCCAAAATGATGTAATAAATACTATAATGGGTATTATAGGCCCAATATATGCTTTACCATTAAAATAATGTGATTTTATATTTGTTTTACTTATTTTATAAATCCTTAGTGAATCCTCCAAAATGTATAATATATTTTATGATTTTAAATTCATTTATTTAATAATGTGACTCACCTTCACATAAGAAAGGATAATATTTTAATATTTTAGTCCATTGGCCTTATAAAATAATATTTTTCACTCCTATTTGTAAAAAACCATGGGAAAAAACCATGATAAGGTTTTTGGTTTTGGGTATTTAATTATATAGGTTCCAAAACCTAAGTTTGTGAAATATTAAAGAATTCCCCTCTCATTTCCTATATAAAACCACCCAATATCCCACTTTTCTTCACTAAAAATCCTTGTATAAAGTCCCTAATATATACTCATATATTTATAATCTCCCAAGGTGACCAAGCTCTCAATATTCCCCTATTAAATCTTTTTAAGTCACACATCCAAGTAAGGGATTCCTTCCTTTCTCATTTTTATCCAAGTTTCTTTAAGTTGTGATACCATTTTATTTTCAATTAAAAATGTTGGGGTATAATTTAAAACATCAACCATACTGCCTTACTTATGTTTAAATGATTATATAACTCTTTCTCTCTCATTAATCCCTCCCATGTACACCCGTTACCATGCTGAAATTTCGTAAGAGTTATTCCATTTCTCATCTTTCTTCAAGTTTCTCTATTATCTTATGCCTTCTACTTCCAAATACCTCATGTTGGTACATGTATTTATATGAAACCCTTAATATCTATTTCATGTATATATTATGAGATACCCCTTTCTCTCTCATCAACCATTTTTATGAATTTTTATGTCACGCCGTTAGGCTGCTGAAATTGCACCGCGATTTTCCATGCCAAAATCATCGTGTAGTGAATACCATGCCCATTTCTCTATCAAGGGTATTCAACTTTATGTACATATACTTATTGATTAAATACTTTAATTTATTTATTACACATTCCTTTATCATGGAATAAATTATGATGTTAAATTAATCCATGTTATATGATCTATGTGGCACACATAAGAATGAGGTTGAAATGATTATGAAGGGTGCACCTTGATAGTGCTCCAATGCATTGGGTAATGTTTAGTATCATGATACTCCATGTGAAATGAGGGTTTAATCATGATAATTCATCTTCAATTAGGGTTTAATCATGATAATTCATGTGCAATGAGGGTTTACTCATGCTAATCCATGTGCAATGGGCCTTGGCTCATACTAATATCATGTTGTATGTTGTTGCCACATTTCCATGTTATGATAATCATGCTATATCATGAATTTATGTTCATATTTCTATTATGCTCTATTTATATTAATATTTACTAATATGTATTGTATTATTCATGTTAAGCCTTTTTTACTCCCTTACTGGGCTTTATAACTCACCCTTTTCTTATGTATGTCCTCAGGTTATCCCATGCAATGCTAAGTATGAAGGAATTTTGTGGTTATGTAAAAGAAGTTTTTAATAAGGATTTTGTATTTTATGTCTTAATTTGTCATGTAATGTTATTAATCCCAAAATACACTAGACCTATCAATCTTATGGGTTGTATTAAGTGCAAGTTTATGTAATAAATCATGTTTAAGTGTGTAATAAAGAGCAGAGTTGTTATAGTTGGTATTAGAGGACAAGTTTAGTTATTTTTGGGATTAAGATTATAAAACCCGGATAAGATTAACAATAAGAAAAACATCCCTAAAATTTGGTGATTATATATTATGTGGTTTATCAACCAAATACATCCATATCTGGATAAAAAAAAGTAGAGGTGGATCTGGCATAGATGTATCTAGAGGTAAATCTCGAAAATACCACTTTGAGCTAGACTCGAACAGGAAATGGTGCATGACAACAGGCCTTGATTCACTCTTGGTTCGACACTCCTGGGGGATATGCTTTGGTAAATTCATAAGCTTAATATGAACCATTATTAAGGGAGAAAAAAATCCCATAAGAATATACATTAGGAAATCGATCATGGATAACTTATATCAAAGCTTAGAAATTCATAAGTTAAGGATATAAATGTAATTTATAAGTTATCCCTTTAATGTTATTGTATTCCCCTTTATGTGTCTAATAGATTTAAAAAATATATTCCCTACACCTTTTTGGATGAAGTAAATTATTAGAAATAGAATAAAAAAGTGAAATGTAGGGTTATCATCCATATTTCCATGCATTCTTTTATATCCTAGAAGTTTGGTAGAACAATACAAACACCACCACAAATCATGGAAGTAGAGATGTTAGCGAGAATGGAAAATGGGTCAATTATTGCATCCCATGAATATAACTCCTCACATATCACAATTTGTGGATTGAACTTCCCAGTGAACCTCGTCATACTCCCTCTAATGGAATTTGATGTAATTCTTGGCATGGATTGACTTTACCTATATAGAGCCAACATAAATTTCCGTGAGAGGGAAATCACTCTCCATATGGCGAATCGACCCCCGATTCTGTACAAGTGTAAGGAGGAGGATGAATCTTCTTTAGCACCATCATCTCAAGCCTAGATATTAATGGCCTATGAGCATGCATATCTTGCTTAGATGATCGAGTTTAAAGAAGGAACCATCCTCTAAGACATGCCTATTGTGAGGGAATTCGATGACGTGTTTCTCGAGAAATTTCCTGGTCTTCCTCCTAGAAGAGATGATGAATTCTTGATTGATCTTATACCCGGGGCATTACCAATATCTAATACTAAATATATAATGGATATTGTGGAGCTTGATTAGTTAAGGAAAAAACTATAGTAGAATCTGGATAAAGGGTTTATATGGACAAGTGATTCACCATGGGGTGCACCAGTCCTCTTCGTCAAGAAGAAGGATGGGTCAATGCACCTTTTCATTAATTAGCATGAGCTCAAAAAAATCACGATAAAGAACAAGTATACTTTTCCACAAATTGATGGATTGTTCTATCATATATGTGGAGCACAATACTTCTCCAAGGTGGATCTATGGTTGGGATATTACCAACTAAGGGTTAAGAAGGAGGATATCTCCAAGACTACTTTTTGTACAAGGTACGGGCACTATGAATTCATAGTAATTACTTTAGGACTCACTAATTATCTAATAATCTTCATGGAATTGATTAATAGAGTCTTTAGATATTACCTTGACAAATATGTGGTAGTATTTATAGCTGGTATTCTAATATACTCCAAAACCAAGGAGGAGAATGATGAGAATCTAAGCACTATACTAGAGACCTTGAAAAAGGATAAGATCTATTAAAAGTATAGAAAGTGTGAGTTTTTGTTGAAGGAAGTCTCATTCTTGGGGAATATCATCACAAGCAATAGGATATATGTGGATCCATCTAAGACAAATGAAATTGAGGGATGGTCGAGGCCAACATCTATGAAGGATATCCATATCTTCCTTAGGTTAACTAGATATTATCACCGATTTGTGATAAATTTATCATGATTGTCGAAACCTCTTACCGAGCTAACTCATAAGGGAGTCAAGTTTGTTTGGAATGATGAATGCGAATAGATCTTTAAGGATTTGAAAAGGAGGCTTATCACTGCACCCGTTCTCACACTACCCAAAAGTGGAGATTTTTTTTGGTATTCATTGATGCTTAGAAGAAGGTTCTGGGCTATGTGTTGATGAAAAATGAAAATTTCATTCCCTATGATTCAAGGCAATTGAAAGTTTATGAGAAGAACTATCCAATACATGATCTGGAGTTGAAACACAAAAAGAAAGAGTTCACACAGAAAGAGTTGAAATATATACAGATCAAAAAATCCTCAAGTATATATTCACACAGAAAGAGTTGAATATGTGCCAATGAAGATGGTTAGAGATGATCAAACACTATGACTTCTTAATCCATTACCAATCTGGGAAAGAGAACAAGGTGGTGGATACTCTATGTAGAAAAAACCCAGGGATTCTATCATTGATGATAATTGAAAAGAATCCAATCTTCTTAGATTTTATGAAGATGGACATGGGAATCATAAATAAGGGAACATAATACATACTTTCACAAATTATTACTAAAATGTCTCTTTTGGAAAGGTAAAGGATGCTCAAAAGGATGATGTGGGAATTCAGAAGAAAGTGGAAACTATCAGAAAAGGGACATCCTCAGAGTTAAATGTTAATGAAGAAGGAATTATGAGATTTGGGTCAAGAATATGCATTCCATAAAATCCAGAGTTAAAGAAAGAACTTTTGGATGATTCAAATAGTTTAAATTTCTCCATTAACCCAGGAAACACAAAGATGTATTGAGATCTCTGAGAGTATTATTGGTGGGATAACATGAATAAGGAGATCATTGAGTATATATCAAACTTAATGGTATGTCAGCAAGTGAAGGATGAGAGGTAGAAGTCTAAGGGGATGATGAAATCATTACCCATACCAATATAGAAATGAGAGAACATCACCATGGACTTTGTCAACGGATTTCTGAAGACATCCAAAGGAAACAATGCTATCTGGGTTGTTGTGGATCATCTTACAAAGACTGCACACTTCATTGAAATTTGAGAGGATTTCTTATTTGATCAACTGGAACAGATATACATTAGATAAGTGGTAAGAATGCATGGAGTACCACTATTTATTATATTCGATCAAGATCCAAGATTCACCTCTATGTTCTGGAAGAGTCTCCAACATGCTCTGAATACTGAGATGAACTTTAGTACGACTTATCATCCTCAAAATGATGTCCAACCCGAGAAGACTATCCAAAAACTTAAGGACATGTTGAGAACATTCTCAATGGACTTCAAAGGTGAATGGGATCAACATCTTCCTCTGGTTGATTTCTCTTACAACAATAGTTTCCACTCAATCATTAAAATGGATCCTTATGAAGAACTTTATGGGAATAGGTGCAGAACACCAACATGTTGGGATGAAGTTGGGGACACTACCACAAAACTGGGTTTGCACAGCACCACCCTTTATCAGCGCTAAAAAAAGCACTGATAAATGGAGTGCCTTTATTAGCACCAAAAAAAGCGTTGAAAAAGAGAACTTGTAATAATGCTAAAAAAAGCATTGTTAAAAGTGACCCTTTATCAACGCTTTTTAGAACTGATAAAGGCACCCCCTTTATCAATGTTTTTTTAGCACTGTTAAAGGGGACCCCTTTATCAGTTCTTTTTTTAGTAGCGCTGATAAAGGGGGGCTTTATCAGCACTTTTTCCTAGCACTGATAAAGTGTATATTTCAAAAAAAAAATCATGAAAATAATATATTGATATATAAGTATATTTATATTGATATAAATATAATATATATTTTTTAAATATGTTTTAGATAAGTATAAATTGACTATTACATTTAATATATAAGAAATTTAGTGAAAATGGCTTTAAAGTATTTAAAAAAATATCATTATTTAATAATTTTCTTATTATCATCAACTAATAATCATTTAATAACAATTCGGAGACACAAAAAATCAAAAAATCAATAAAATATCTAAAATAAGTTGAAAATGTAACTCAAACTTCAAACAACCATAAATTTTGATCTGGGTGTTCGTTTGAGCTATACAGTATATCAAATCTAAGCCTGTGATGAGATTTATATGCTGTGACCTAAGGGAACCTTCTATCACATTTTTCGAGGCCAAAAAGGCATAGAATGTAACATCCCAGGTAAATAAAGAATAAAGAATTTTCATATTTATTAATATTTACGAATTAAATATTAATTTTATTTTAAAGGGGTTTCTATGTTCGATAGCGTAACTGATACGCAACGATGAGTTTCTTTGAAACTTACGTAGCACACTAGTAATAAAATAATATTATTTTAAATGTTAGTTAACAAGTAGCCGTTGTACTGGCGGGAATGGACAGAAATAACTAAAATATGATTAGATATGTTTTTAAATGTTTATACATTTACCCAATAAAAGATAAAGGCTTAAAATACGGAAAGAGTTCAATTTTAGGGCATATATACTCTAATTTTCACTAAAGGTTCACTTATCACCTTTTAATGGTGAACCGTCATTAAATATAGTTTTGATCACTCTTATAATTTATTTTGGACCAAATATAACTCTTCTTTAGAATCGGGACATCAAAATTTACTTTGTGTAAATTTTTGGTACCTTTCTGATAAAGTTCATTTTTTATGAATAGTGTAAAATGTTGTATTTTAATTCAAAACCTCTTTTTAATCTAAATTATTTATATGATTAGATTATTATTTTAATTGGTTTTAAAGTGAAAATAGAAAATATTTTTACCAGTTAATCCAATGGTGGTCATTGGAATCAATTTCACATTGAAATTGGACTTAAACTGGTGTCAACCTTTTGATACTTATTGTTTCACAAAAACACGCTATTTGTCATGACAGCGGGAATTAATTATTAAATTAATTAATTTGACTTATATGTTTTGAATTTTGTAAAATGGACTTCATTTTTGAATTCGGAATATCAAATATAGCTTAGGGTGAATTTTTGGTAATTTTCTGAAAAACTTCAATTTTTGATGAATAGTGAAACCACTAAGTGGTAATCAAGCAAACTGATTTTTCAGTTAAATGAAAGTTTACCACTAATGTGTATTGAATTTTGAAAATCCGACATACATGGTTGTCATTAATAAGTAAAATGTGGTTCAATGAGATTAAAATAATTTTTTGGTGAATAGTAACTTTTTTTCATTAATCGCGATTAGTGGTAATTAGTGTAGTTTAAGGTATAAATAATGCTTTAATAATATGAAATGACCTAGACACATGTCCCAACCTTATTGGTTGTGTCATGGCCGACCAAGACAAGACATGGGTCAACTTGGGGACCCCATGGATCCACTTTTGTTGGGAAATGACATAAATAACTTTTTATTAAATGTTAAAGTAAAAATGACACAAACAAGAGATGTTTTACAAAAAAATTTTTTACATGGGGTTATAAAGATCAGATTTTTGATTATAAATAGTCATTGGAAAGATAAAAGGATTTCCTACATCATAGAATTTTTTTTATGATTTTTAGACATTAAATAAATTAAATTATTTATGACATAATAATGATGCAGTGATGACATCATTATTTGACGATTTAAATAAAGTGGAAAGATAATGTAAAATATATGAACTAAACATGGCAAAAACCAATTGGATGAGTGGATTTCGAACCCTTATCACCTTATCCACGAATTATATCAATGTGGGATCTTTTGAAACCGAAACACATTTTCAAATAAAGTAATATTTCTTTACTTTCCAAAAGTGCCCCTCCTCTCCTCTTATAAAAGGCCCCCACCTCTACCTCATTTCACACACTTCTCAAGCCTTTGGCTTGGCCAAACCCTACCCAATTACTCTCTCCACATCCCTCTCCTCATCCTAGAGGATTCCCTTTGGGCAGAATCCTTTCAAAGGAATCCTTTAGGCTCAAATCAAAAGGGAGTTACACTTTTAAAGGTAATTCATTCTCTCTTGTTCATTTGTTTTATTTTGCTTCTCCAACCCTCTAAACACTTTTTATTTACTTCTTTTGTAACAACACCAGTATCTTCAATATACTAGGATGTTTTTATAAGATTTATTTGAGCTACACTCTCACACAACTACATCAAATGGTTAAAGAACATACGGTTTCCGTGGATGGCAAAATTCTGCCTCCCGAAACGATGATTGTTCAATACTCATTTAACACCTTCAAGGGTGGCCATTATGATGTAACTATTTTTATATATGATATATAATAAGTTTATGTTTTCTTTAAGCTTCTGTATTTTTCATTTTTGGCATACCTTTATGGTTTCCATTATGGGTAAACACGATATCTTCATTTAAGGAAGTGCGAACTACCGCCCCCTCAAAGTGATGTGATTCGTTAATGCCATATGTGGGACGTGTAAAGGATGGATTTAAAGTTATTTTATATGATGTTATACTGGAATTATAATATACCTCTATATCATTATTATTTCTTTCCATTAAAGTATGAGATAGAAATGAAAGTAGCGTTCATGCGTACGTACGGCTTACCGTCTCCATGAACGGTGCATTTCATTTCTTATCCCCAAATGTAATGTAATATTAAAATTACATGTATATAATGTATATATATAATTAATGATATATCTAAATGATGAATATAATTATTGAATTAAAATATACATACCTCTCATTTAGTTTTAATTCCACTAATATGACAAAGAAATGAAAGTAGCGCTCATGCGTACGTACGGCTTACCGTCTCCATGAACGGTGCATTTCATTTCTTACCTCTAAATGATTATGTAATATTATAAATACATGTATATGCTGGATATATATGATACATATTATATCCAAATCGGGAATTTCATTCTGGATATAAAGAACTTTTGACCACATGAACAACATGTAATTGCAAGAAGTCAACTTTCGACTTAAGAACCAAATATTGACAAAACAAACATTATTAACTTAAATGGTTACATAATGTTTATAACATGGCAATAAGTGATATAAAAAGAATAATTAACTTTAAAAAGGTTCTTAATCAAGTATAAATTAACTCAAGTTTATTATTCAGGACGTTAAATAACGATCGAGTCAAGTCGGACCCAAGGTAAGGGACTTCGTCTCAATCTCCTTTCATTGAGGCATATTTCGTTTTATACACAACTTTCTTTTATACGGTGTATAAACCCCTTTGAATTTTACTTTTATACAAAAGGAATCTTTTTCTACGAAGCGTTTTACTAAACGACAAAAAGGAATGTTTTTTTAACGTACGCGGTGACAACGACTTTTTCCGCCGCCGTGAGTATTATTTGGTCTTTGGCTTACTCAACAAGCCGTAATGTTTTTAAAATAAAATAAATACCATATACTCTTTTATGTATTTTTGGTATTGAAAATGGTTTTGAAAAAAGATTCTATTATGTCAATATATTTATGATATATTGTTATTGAAATGTGGAAATGTTATCATTCCTTTATATTGGTTTTATGTTTTATGATTTTATACTGGTACTTGGACATTTTAACGGGTGGTTACGTTATAAACCATATGACGGGTGGTGCCGTGAATACCAGGACGGGTGGTTACGTTATAACCTCCAATGCATTGGGTATGGAAGTCGGCCGTATGGCTATTCCATTAAGTAAGTATGGAAATTGGCCGTATGACTATTCCATTAAGTGAGATGTGTGGAAGTCAACCGTATGGTTATTCCACTTAAGTATGTTTATGTCCCAAGTTACCTTTATATATGTTATGTGTTATTTATATGGGTTTTATGGCAATACTTTGGTTACAAAAAGGTAAGTAATGATACTTATTCAGTGAAGAGTTTTTACTACTTCATGAAGGTGAAGGTATTACTTTGATAGAGTATACATGGTTTATTTGATTTTGAAAAACTAACAGTTTTCATTCTTTGTGTATCCCTTACTGAGCTTTTTATGCTCACCCCATGTTTTTTTGAAATGTTTTTCACAGGACATAATGTGGAATAAGGTCAAGGATGGGATCAAGGGAATGTCATGCTATATAAAACATGGAACTAGACACGTTTATTTTTAAGAGTTTTTTTTATTATGGAAACTTAGTAGAAGTGACTACTTTGTAATCTTTTGAGATGTAATAGTTATGTTCTAATTCTCTAAAACTCTAAACCTGAAAAGATCCTCGACGTGAATTATTCATTTAATTCAATATTAAGTAAGGTTTAAGGCTGGGGCCTTATAGTTGGTATCAAAGGTCAGTTTAGACAACTTTAGGAGTTAGAAAATTGTTAAATTATAAGTTAATTTATGATATGATTGAAATGATATAGCATTTACGGATTACCATGTTGCTTCACCTAAGATATTTCTGTGTTCAGAATGGTTTTCCGCAGAGGAAACAAAGCAGCTATCTTGGGACGACATCAGGAGGAAGATAACCTTCCAAATCAGCAACCTGAGATGGTCGGAATCGGAACTGAACAGTTTGTTGCAGTGATGGTACAATTGACTCAGGCTATAAATGGTGGTGGTATCCATGCACGAGATCAGCCAGATCAACCGCAGAGGAACATGTCAGTGGTGGAACATTTCATGAGGCAACATCCCCCATCATTCAGAGGATCATCTGACCCTGTGCAAGCTGAAGGGTGGATTAAAGCACTGGAGAAGATTTTTGATGTCATGGGGTGTTCAGAACATCAAAAGGTTATTCTTGTTGTTTACCGTTTTGAAGGTGAAGCTGATCAGTGGTGGTCGATGGTGAAAATTATAAGGGATAGTGATGAGATTGAGGATCTTCACTGGGATGAATTCAAAGGTATGTTTCTTGAAAAATATTTTCCTAAGGTGGTTCGTCTTAGGATGGAAAATCAGTTCCTAGAATTGAGGCAGGAGGATGATTCAGTGGCCGCTTATGAAGAAAAGTTCACTCGATTGGCAAGGTATGCTCCAAACTTCATACGATATCTTGATAGTAAAATAAACCGTTTTTACTCAGGGTTAAAGCCAAAGTATCGAAGGGCTTTAGCTTCTCATGAGTTTAAAAGTTATGAAAAACTTGTTCGATGTGCGGACAAGGTGGAAATGGAGTTTTCCGATGATCAGGTGTTCTATGACAAACAACAGAATAAGAGGTCTAGTTGGCAGGCAAAGGGGAATAATTCATCAAAGAATCAAGGAGGTAAGAAAACCAAATATCCATCCTGTGAGAGGTGTGGTAAAATGCATCCTGGAGAATGTTTATCCAAGTCTGGTAAGTGCTTTCGGTGTGGTAAGTCTGGTCATATTGCTCGTAACTGTAAGGAAGATGATCAAGCAGGAAATGAAAAGCCAACGATAAGATGTTTTAAGTGTAATGAAATGGGTCATTATGCAGACGAGTGTCCGACAAGGAGCTTGAGTGATGGAAAGCAGTTAGAATACAAGGAGAAAGGGGTGGTAAAATCATTTGCAACAACTTCAGCAGATGTTGGGCCATCGAATGAAGTGGTATCAGCTCCAGGGAGCTCAGTATTTTTCAAAGATTGACTTGAGGTCGGGGTACCATCAGTTGAAAGTAAAAGAAGCAAACGTTCCGAAGACTACGTTCCGTACTAGATATGGCCATTATGAATTTGTAGTTATGCCTTTTGGGTTAACCAATGCACCTACTGTATTCATGGACCTTATGAATAAAATTTTCCATGAGTTCTTGGATAAGTTTGTGTTTGTGTTTTGAGGTTTGGGAAGAGGTTATGTGTGCCTTGTGATTCACAGTTGAAGAATGAGTTGTTATGTGAGGCTCATAGTTCCCCGTTTTCAGTTCATCCTGGCAGTACTATGATGTACAGAGATCTGCGGGAGTATTACTGGTGGGATGGAATGAAAAGAGATATTGCTGATTTTACTGTGAAGTGTTTGACATGTCAACAGGTTAAAGCAGAGCAGCAGTTACCGAAAGGGATGCTTCAGCCTTTACCAGTGCCAGAGTGGAAATGGGAGAATATATCCATGGACTTTGTTGTTGTATTACCGAAGACATCTCGAGGTAATAATGAAATCTGGGTTATTGTTGATCGCTTGACCAAATCTGCTCATTTCCTTGCTATACGAGATACTTTCTCTCTTGATCAACTTTCCCGTTTTTATCTTAAAGAGATAGTCAGGTTACATGGATTTCCTCTCTCCATTGTATCGGATCGTGATCCCATGTTTACTTCTAACTTTTGGAAAGGCCTTCAGAAGTCGTTGGGTACTGAATTAAATTTTAGTACATCTTTTCATCCTCAATCAGATGGGCAGTCAGAACGAACAATTCAGACATTGGAGGATATGCTAAGAGCTTGTTCTATGGATTATCAGGGAAGTTGGGACCAACATCTTTCTTTGGTTGAGTTTTCTTATAATAACAGTTTTCATTCCAGTATACAGATGGCACCATTTGAGGCATTATATGGGAAGCGGTGTTGAACTCCAGCATTTTGGGATGAAGTGGGTGAAATGAAGTTGATGGGACCAGAATTGGTAGAAGAGATGGCAGAAAAAGATCAGTTGATTCAGAAGCACATGAGAAGAGCTCAGAGCAGGCAGAAGAGTTATGCGGATAACCGGAGGAAGGATCTATCTTTCGAGGTAGGTGATCATGTTTTTCTCAAGGTTTCTCATTGGAAAAGTGTGATGAGATTTGGTAAGAAAGGAAAGCTGAGTCCAAGGTTTATTGGACCATACAAAATTCTGGAAAGAGTTGGATCAGTTGCATACCGAGTGGCTTTACATCCGAGTTTATCTCAGGTACACAATGTTTTTCACGTTTCGATGTTGAGAAAGTATATGCCAGATCCATCTCATGTTTTGAGTCCAGAGGTAGTTCAGCTGGAAGAGAACCTATCTTATGAGGAACAACCGGTCCAGATTCTTGACCACAGGGAGCAAGTGTTACGGAATAAGGTGATTCATCAGGTAAAGGTTTTGTGGAAAAACCATGTGATTGAAGAGGCAACGTGGGAATCTGAAAATGCTATGAGGGATAAATACCCCCACTTATTTTGATAAGTGAATAAAATTGCGAGGACGCAATTCCCAAAAGGGGGGAAGGATGTAACATCCCAGGTAAATAAAGAATAAAGAATTTTCATATTTATTAATATTTACGAATTAAATATTAATTTTATTTTAAAGGGGTTGCTATGTTCGATAGCGTAACCGATACGCAACGATGAGTTTCTTTGAAACTTACGTAGCACACTAGTAATAAAATAATATTATTTTAAATGTTAGTTAACAAGTAGCCGTTGTACTGGCAGGAATGGACAGAAATAACTAAAATATGATTAGATATTTTTTTAAATGTTTATACATTTACCCAATAAAAGATAAAGGCTTAAAATACGGAAAGAGTTCAATTTTAGGGCATATATACTCTAATTTTCACTAAAGGTTCACTTATCACCTTTTAATGGTGAACCGTCATTAAATATAGTTTTGATCACTCTTATAATTTATTTTGGACCAAATATAACTCTTCTTTATAATCGGGACATCAAAATTTACTTTGTGTAAATTTTTGGTACCTTTCTGATAAAGTTCATTTTTTTATGAATAGTGTAAAATGTTGTATTTTAATTCAAAACCTCTTTTTAATCTAAATTATTTATATGATTAGATTATTATTTTAATTGGTTTTAAAGTGAAAATAGAAAATATTTTTACCAGTTAATCCAATGGTGGTCATTGGAATCAATTTCACATTGAAATTGGACTTAAACTGGTGTCAACCTTTTGATACTTATTGTTTCACAAAAACACGCTATTTGTCATGACAGCGGGAATTAATTATTAAATTAATTAATTTGACTTATATGTTTTGAATTTTTTAAAATGGAATTCATTTTTGAATTCGGAATATCAAATATAGCTTAGGGTGAATTTTTGGTAATTTTCTGAAAAACTTCAATTTTTGATGAATAGTGAAACCACTAAGTGGTAATCAAGCAAACTGATTTTTCAGTTAAATTAAAGTTTACCACTAATTTGTATTGAATTTTGAAAATCTGACATACATGGTTGTCATTAAGAAGTAAAATGTGGTTCAATGAGATTAAAATAATTTTTTGGTGAATAGTAACTTTTTTTCATTAATCGCGATTAGTGGTAATTAGTGTAGTTTAAGGTATAAATAATGCTTTAATAATATGAAATAACCTAGAAACATGTCCCAACATTATTGGTTGTGTCATGGCCGACCACGAAAAGCCATGGGTCAACTTGGGGACCCCATGGATCCACTTTTGTTGGGAAATGACATAAATAACTTTTTATTAAATGTTAAAGTAAAAATGACACAAACAAGAGATGTTTTACGAAAACAATTGTTACATGGGGTTATAAAGATCAGATTTTTGATTATAAATAGTCATTGGAAAGATAAAAAGATTTCCTACAACATAGAATTTTTTTTATGATTTTTAGACATTAAATAAATTAAATTATTTATGACATAATAATGATGCAGTGATGACATCATTATTTGACGATTTAAATAAAGTGGAAAGATAATGTAAAATCTATGAACTACACATGGCCAAAACCAATTGGATGAGTGTATTTAGAACCCTTATCACCTTATCCACGAATTATATCAATGTGGGACCTTTTGAAACCGAAACACATTTTCAAATAAAGTAATATTTCTTTACTTTCCAAAAGTTCCCTTCCTCTCCTCTTATAAAAGGCCCCCACCTATACCTCATTTCACACACTTCTCAAGCCTTTGGCTCGGCCAAACCCTGCCCAATTACTCTCTCCACATCCCTCTCCTCATCCTAGAGGATTCCCTTTGGGAAGAATCCTTTCAAAGGAAGCTTTTAGGCTCAAATCAAAAGGGAGTTACACTTTTAAAGGTAATTCATTCTCTCTTGTTCATTTGTTTTATTTTGCATCTCCAACCCTCTAAACACTTTTTATTTACTTCTTTTGTAACAACACCAGTATCTTAAATATACTAGGATGTTGTTATAAGATTTATTTGAGCTACACTCTCACACAACTACATCAAATGGTTAAAGAACATACGGTTTCCGTGGATGGCGAAATTCTGCCTCCCGAAACGATGATTGTTCAATACTCATTTAACACCTTCAAGGGTGGCCATTATGATGTCACTATTTTTATATATGATATATAATATGTTTATGTTTTCTTTAAGCTTCTGTATTTTTCATTTTTGGCATACCTTTATGTTTTCCATTATGGGTAAACATGATATCTTCATTTAAGGAAGTGCGGACTACCGCCCCCTCAAAGTGATGTGATTCGTTAATGCCATATGTGGGACGTGTAAAGGATGGATTTAAAGTTATTTTATATGATGTTATACTGGAATTATAATATACCTCTATATCATTATTATTTCTTTCCATTAAAGTATGAGATAGAAATGAAAGTAGCGTTCATGCGTACGTACGGCTTACCGTCTCCATGAACGGTGCATTTCATTTCTTATCCCCAAATGTAATGTAATATTAAAATTACATGTATATAATGTATATATATAATTAATGATATATCTAAATTATGAATATAATTCTTGAATTAAAATATACATACCTCTCATTTAGTTTTAATTCCACTAATATGACAAAGAAATGAAAGTAGCGTTCATGCGTACGTACGGCTTACCGTCTCCATGAACGGTGCATTTCATTTCTTACCTCTAAATGATTATGTAATATTATAAATACATGTATATGCTGGATATATATGATACATATTATATCCAAATCAGGAATTTCATTCTGGATATAAAGAACTTTTGACCACATGAACAACATGTAATTGTAAGAAGTCAACTTTCGACTTAAGAACCAAATATTGACAAAACAAACATTATTAACTTAAATGGTTACATAATGTTTATAACATGGCAATAAGTGATATAAAAAGAATAATGAACTTTAAAAAGGTTCTTAATCAAGTATAAATTAACTCAAGTTTATTATTCAGGACGTTAAAGAACGATCGAGTCAAGTCGGACCCAAGGTAAGGGACTTCGTCTCAATCTCCTTTCATTGAGGCATATTTCGTTTTATACACAACTTTCTTTTATACGGTGTATAAACCCCTTTGAATTTTACTTTTATACAAAAGGAATCTTTTTCTACGAAGCGTTTTACTAAACGACAAAAATGAATGTTTTTTTTAACGTACGCGGTGACAACGACTTTTTCCGCCGCCGTGAGTATTATTTGGTCTTTGGCTTCCTCAACAAGCCGTAATGTTTTTAAAATAAAATAAATACCATATACTCTTTTATGTATTTTTGGTATTGAAAATGGTTTTGAAAAAAGATTCTATTATGTCAATATATTTATGATATATTGTTATTGAAATGTGGAAATGTTATCATTCCTTTATATTGGTTTTATGTTTTATGATTTTATACTGGTACTTGGACATTTTAACGGGTGGTTACGTTATAAACCATATGACGGGTGGTGCCGTGAATACCAGGACGGGTGGTTACGTTATAACCTCCAATGCATTGGGTATGGAAGTCGGCCGTATGGCTATTCCATTAAGTAAGTATGGAAATTGGCCGTATGGCTATTCCATTAAGTGAGATGTGTGGAAGTCAACCGTATGGTTATTCCACTTAAGTATGTTTATGTCCCAAGTTACCTTTATATATGTTATGTGTTATTTATATGGGTTTTATGGCAATACTTTGGTTACAAAAAGGTAAGTAATGATACTTATTCAGTGAAGAGTTTTTACTACTTCATGAAGGTGAAGGTATTACTTTGATAGAGTATACATGGTTTATTTGATTTTGAAAAACTAACAGTTTTCATTCTTTGTGTATCCCTTACTGAGCTTTTTATGCTCACCCCATGTTTTTTTGAAATGTTTTTCACAGGACATAATGTGGAATAAGGTCAAGGATGGGATCAAGGGAATGTCATGCTATATAAAACATGGAACTAGACACGTTTATTTTTAAGAGTTTTTTTTATTATGGAAACTTAGTAGAAGTGACTACTTTGTAATCTTTTGAGATGTAATAGTTATGTTCTAATTCTCTAAAACTCTAAACCTGAAAAGATCCTCGACATGAATTATTCATTTAATTCAATATTAAGTAAGGTTTAAGGCTGGGGCCTTATAGTCGGTATCAAAGGTCAGTTTAGACAACTTTAGGAGTTAGAAAATTGTTAAATTATAAGTTAATTTATGATATGATTGAAATGATATAGCATTTACGGATTACCATGTTGCTTCGCCTAAGATATTTCTGTGTTCAGAATGGTTTTCCGCAGAGGAAACAAAGCAGCTATGTTGGGACGACATCAGGAGGAAGATAACCTTCCAAATCAGCAACCTGAGATGGTCGGAATCGGAACTGAACAGTTTGTTGCAGTGATGGCACAGTTGACTCAGGCTATAAATGGTGGTGGTATCCATGCACGATATCAGCCAGATCAACCGCAGAGGAACATGTCAGTGGTGGAACATTTCATCAGGCAACATCCCCCATCATTCAGAGGATCATCTGACCCTGTGCAAGCTGAAGGGTGGATTAAAGCACTGGAGAAGATTTTTGATGTCATGGGGTGTTCAGAACATCAAAAGGTTATTCTTGTTGTTTACCGTTTTGAAGGTGAAGCTGATCAGTGGTGGTCGATGGTGAAAATTATAAGGGATAGTGATGAGATTGAGGATCTTCACTGGGATGAATTCAAAGGTATGTTTCTTGAAAAATATTTTCCTAAGGTGGTTCGTCTTAGGATGGAAAATCAGTTCCTAGAATTGAGGCAGGAGGATGATTCAGTGGCCGCTTATGAAGAAAAGTTCACTCGATTGGCAAGGTATGCTCCAAACTTCATACGATATCTTGATAGTAAAATAAACCGTTTTTACTCAGGGTTAAAGCCAAAGTATCGAAGGGCTTTAGCTTCTCATGAGTTTAAAAGTTATGAAAAACTTGTTCGATGTGCGGACAAGGTGGAAATGGAGTTTGCCGATGATCAGGTGTTCTATGACAAACAACAGAATAAGAGGTCTGGTTGGCAGGCAAAGGGGAATAATTCATCAAAGAATCAAGGAGGTAAGAAAACCAAATATCCATCCTGTGAGAGGTGTGGTAAAATGCATCCTGGAGAATGTTTATCCAAGTCTGGTAAGTGCTTTCGGTGTGGTAAGTCTGGTCATATTGCTCGTAACTGTAAGGAAGATGATCAAGCAGGAAATGAAAAGCCAACGGTAAGATGTTTTAAGTGTAATGAAATGGGTCATTATGCAGACGAGTGTCCGACAAGGAGCTTGAGTGATGGAAAGCAGTTAGACTACACGGAGAAAGGGGTGGTAAAATCATTTGCAACAACTTCAGCAGATGTTGGGCCATCGAATGAAGTGGTATCAGCTCCAGGGAGCTCAGTATTTTTCAAAGATTGACTTGAGGTCGGGGTACCATCAGTTGAAAGTAAAAGAAGCAAACGTTCCGAAGACTACGTTCCGTACTAGATATGGCCATTATGAATTTGTAGTTATGCCTTTTGGGTTAACCAATGCACCTACTGTATTCATGGACCTTATGAATAAAATTTTCCATGAGTTCTTGGATAAGTTTGTGTTTGTGTTTTGAGGTTTGGGAAGAGGTTATGTGTGCCTTGTGATTCACAGTTGAAGAATGAGTTGTTATGTGAGGCTCATAGTTCCCCGTTTTCAGTTCATCCTGGCAGTACTATGATGTACAGAGATCTGCGGGAGTATTACTGGTGGGATGGAATGAAAAGAGATATTGCTGATTTTACTGTGAAGTGTTTGACATGTCAACAGGTTAAAGCAGAGCAGCAGTTACCGAAAGGGATGCTTCAGCCTTTACCAGTGCCAGAGTGGAAATGGGAGAATATATCCATGGACTTTGTTGTTGTATTACCGAAGACATCTCGAGGTAATAATGAAATCTGGGTTATTGTTGATCGCTTGACCAAATCTGCTCATTTCCTTGCTATACGAGATACTTTCTCTCTTGATCAACTTTCCCGTTTTTATCTTAAAGAGATAGTCAGGTTACATGGAGTTCCTCTCTCCATTGTATCGGATCGTGATCCCATGTTTACTTCTAACTTTTGGAAAGGCCTTCAGAAGTCGTTGGGTACTGAATTAAATTTTAGTACATCTTTTCATCCTCAATCAGATGGGCAGTCAGAACGAACAATTCAGACATTGGAGGATATGCTAAGAGCTTGTTCTATGGATTATCAGGGAAGTTGGGACCAACATCTTTCTTTGGTTGAGTTTTCTTATAATAACGGTTTTCATTCCAGTATACAGATGGCACCATTTGAGGCATTATATGGGAAGCGGTGTTGAACTCCAGCATTTTGAGATGAAGTGGGTGAAATGAAGTTGATGGGACCAGAATTGGTAGAAGAGATGGCAGAAAAAGATCAGTTGATTCAGAAGCACATGAGAAGAGCTCAGAGCAGGCAGAAGAGTTATGCGGATAACCGGAGGAAGGATCTATCTTTCGAGGTAGGTGATCATGTTTTTCTCAAGGTTTCTCATTGGAAAAGTGTGATGAGATTTGGTAAGAAAGGAAAGCTGAGTCCAAGGTTTATTGGACCATACAAAATTCTGGAAAGAGTTGGATCAGTTGCATACCGAGTGGCTTTACATCCGAGTTTATCTCAGGTACACAATGTTTTTCACGTTTCGATGTTGAGAAAGTATATTCCAGATCCATCTCATGTTTTGAGTCCAGAGGTAGTTCAGCTGGAAGAGAACCTATCTTATGAGGAACAACCGGTCCAGATTCTTGACCACAGGGAGAAAGTGTTACGGAATAAGGTGATTCATTAGGTAAAGGTTTTGTGGAAAAACCATGTGATTGAAGAGGCAACGTGGGAATCTGAAAATGCTATGAGGGATAAATACCCCCACTTATTTTGATAAGTGAATAAAATTGCGAGGACGCAATTCCCAAAAGGGGGGAAGGATGTAACATCCCAGGTAAATAAAGAATAAAGAATTTTCATATTTATTAATATTTACGAACTAAATATTAATTTTATTTTAAAGGGGTTGCTATGTTCGATAGCGTAACCGATACGCAACGATGAGTTTCTTTGAAACTTACGTAGCACACTAGTAATAAAATAATATTATTTTAAATGTTAGTTAACAAGTAGCCGTTGTACTGGCGGGAATGGACAGAAATAACTAAAATATGATTAGATATTTTTTTAAATGTTTATACATTTACCCAATAAAAGATAAAGGCTTAAAATACGGAAAGAGTTCAATTTTAGGGCATATATACTCTAATTTTCACTAAAGGTTCACTTATCACCTTTTAATGGTGAACCGTCATTAAATATAGTTTTGATCACTCTTATAATTTATTTTGGACCAAATATAACTCTTCTTTAGAATCGGGACATCAAAATTTACTTTGTGTAAATTTTTGGTACCTTTCTGATAAAGTTCATTTTTTTATGAATAGTGTAAAATGTTGTATTTTAATTCAAAACCTCTTTTTAATCTAAATTATTTATATGATTAGATTATTATTTTAATTGGTTTTAAAGTGAAAATAGAAAATATTTTTACCAGTTAATCCAATGGTGGTTATTGGAATCAATTTCACATTGAAATTGGACTTAAACTGGTGTCAACCTTTTGATACTTATTATTTCACAAAAACACGCTATTTGTCATGACAGCGGGAATTAATTATTAAATTAATTAATTTGACTTATATGTTTTGAATTTTGTAAAATGGAATTAATTTTTGAATTCGGAATATCAAATATAGCTTAGGGTGAATTTTTGGTAATTTTCTGAAAAACTTCAATTTTTGATGAATAGTGAAACCACTAAGTGGTAATCAAGCAAACTGATTTTTCAGTTAAATGAAAGTTTACCACTAATGTGTATTGAATTTTGAAAATCCGACATACATGGTTGTCATTAAGAAGTAAAATGTGGTTCAATGAGATTAAAATAATTTTTTGGTGAATAGTAACTTTTTTTCATTAATCGCGATTAGTGGTAATTAGTGTAGTTTAAGGTATAAATAATGCTTTAATAATATGAAATGACCTAGAAACATGTCCCAACCTTATTGGTTGTGTCATGGCCGACCAAGACAAGCCATGGGTCAACTTGGGGACCCCATGGATCCACTTTTGTTGGGAAATGACATAAATAACTTTTTATTAAATGTTAAAGTAAAAATGACACAAACAAGAGATGTTTTACGAAAACAATTTTTACATGGGGTTATAAAGATCAGATTTTTGATTATAAATAGTCATTGGAAAGATAAAAAGATTTACTACAACATAGAATTTTTTTTATGATTTTTAGACATTAAATAAATTAAATTATTTATGACATAATAATGATGCAGTGATGACATCATTATTTGACGATTTAAATAAAGTGGAAAGATAATGTAAAATCTATGAACTACACATGGACAAAACCAATTGGATGAGTGGATTTAGAACCCTTATCACCTTATCCACGACTTATATCAATGTGGGACCTTTTGAAACCGAAACACATTTTCAAATAAAGTAATATTTCTTTACTTTCCAAAAGTGCCCTTCCTCTCCTCTTATAAAAGGCCCCCACCTCTACCTCATTTCACACACTTCTCAAGCCTTTGGATCGGCCAAACCCTGCCCAATTACTCTCTCCACATCCCTCTCCTCATCCTAGAGGATTCCCTTTGGGAATAATCCTTTCAAAGGAAGCTTTTAGGATCAAATCAAAAGGGAGTTACACTTTTAAAGGTAATTCATTCTCTCTTGTTCATTTGTTTTATTTTGCATCTCCAACCCTCTAAACACTTTTTATTTACTTATTTTGTAACAAAACCAGTATATTCAATATACTAGGATGTTTTTATAAGATTTATTTGGGCTACACTCTCACACAACTACATAAAATGGTTAAAGAACATACGGTTTCCGTGGGAGGCGAAATTCTGCCTCCCGAAACGATGATTGTTCAATACTCATTTAACACCTTCAAGGGTGGCCATTATGATGTCACTATTTTTATATATGATATATAATATTTTTATGTTTTCTTTAAGCTTCTTTATTTTTCATTTTTGGCATACCTTTATGTTTTCCATTATGGGTAAACACGATATCTTCATTTAAGGAAGTGCGGACTACCGCCCCCTCAAAGTGATGTGATTCGTTAATGCCATATGTGGGACGTGTAAAGGATGGATTTAAAGTTATTTTATATGATGTTATACTGGAATTATAATATACCTCTATATCATTATTATTTCTTTCCATTAAAGTATGAGATAGAAATGAAAGTAGCGTTCATGCGTACGTACGGCTTACCGTCTCCATGAACGGTGCATTTCATTTCTTATCCCCAAATGTAATGTAATATTAAAATTACATGTATATAATGTATATATATAATTAATGATATATCTAAATGATGAATATAATTCTTGAATTAAAATATACATACCTCTCATTTAGTTTTAATTCCACTAATATGACAAAGAAATGAAAGTAGCGTTCATGCGTACGTACGGCTTACCGTCTCCATGAACGGTGCATTTCATTTCTTACCTCTAAATAATTATATAATATTATAAATACATGTATATTCTGGATATATATGATACATATTATATCCAAATCGGGAATTTCATTCTGGATATAAAGAACTTTTGACCACATGAACAACATGTAATTGTAAGAAGTCAACTTTCGACTTAAGAACCAAATATTGACAAAACAAACATTATTAACTTAAATGGTTACATAATGCTTATAACATGGCAATAAGTGATATAAAAAGAATAATGAACTTTAAAAAGGTTCTTAATCAAGTATAAATTAACTCAAGTTTATTATTCAGGACGTTAAAGAACGATCGAGTCAAGTCGGACCCAAGGTAAGGGACTTCGTCTCAATCTCCTTTCATTGAGGCATATTTCGTTTTATACACAACTTTCTTTTATACGGTGTATAAACCCCTTTGAATTTTACTTTTATACAAAAGGAATCTTTTTCTACGAAGCGTTTTACTAAACGACAAAAATGAATGTTTTTTTTAACGTACGCGGTGACAACGACTTTTTCCGCCGCCGTGAGTATTATTTGGTCTTTGGCTTCCTCAACAAGCCGTAATGTTTTTAAAATAAAATAAATACCATATACTCTTTTATGTATTTTTGGTATTGAAAATGGTTTTGAAAAAAGATTCTATTATGTCAATATATTTATGATATATTGTTATTGAAATGTGGAAATGTTATCATTCCTTTATATTGGTTTTATGTTTTATGATTTTATACTGGTACTTGGACATTTTAACGGGTGGTTACGTTATAAACCATATGACGGGTGGTGCCGTGAATACCAGGACGGGTGGTTACGTTATAACCTCCAATGCATTGGGTATGGAAGTCGGCCGTATGGCTATTCCATTAAGTAAGTATGGAAATTGGCCGTATGGCTATTCCATTAAGTGAGATGTGTGGAAGTCAACCGTATGGTTATTCCACTTAAGTATGTTTATGTCCCAAGTTACCTTTATATATGTTATGTGTTATTTATATGGGTTTTATGGCAATACTTTGGTTACAAAAAGGTAAGTAATGATACTTATTCAGTGAAGAGTTTTTACTACTTCATGAAGGTGAAGGTATTACTTTGATAGAGTATACATGGTTTATTTGATTTTGAAAAACTAACAGTTTTCATTCTTTGTGTATCCCTTACTGAGCTTTTTATGCTCACCCCATGTTTTTTTGAAATGTTTTTCACAGGACATAATGTGGAATAAGGTCAAGGATGGGATCAAGGGAATGTCATTCTATATAAAACATGGAACTAGACACGTTTATTTTTAAGAGTTTTTTTTTATTATGGAAACTTAGTAGAAGTAACTACTTTGTAATCTTTTGAGATGTAATAGTTATGTTCTAATTCTCTAAAACTCTAAACCTGAAAAGATCCTCGACGTGAATTATTCATTTAATTCAATATTAAGTAAGGTTTAAGGCTGGGGACTTATAGTTGGTATCAAAGGTCAGTTTAGACAACTTTAGGAGTTAGAAAATTGTTAAATTATAAGTTAATTTATGATATGATTGAAATGATATAGCATTTACGGATTACCATGTTGCTTCGCCTAAGATATTTCTGTGTTCAGAATGGTTTTCCGCAGAGGAAACAAAGCAGCTATGTTGGGACGACATCAGGAGGAAGATAACCTTCCAAATCAGCAACCTGAGATGGTTGGAATCGGAACTGAACAGTTTGTTGCAGTGATGGCACAGTTGACTCAGGCTATAAATGGTGGTGGTATCCATGCACGATATCAGCCAGATCAACCGCAGAGGAACATGTCAGTGGTGGAACATTTCATGAGGCAACATCCCCCATCATTCAGAGGATAATCTGACCCTGTGCAAGCTGAAGGGTGGATTAAAGCACTGGAGAAGATTTTTGATGTCATGGGGTGTTCAGAACATCAAAAGGTTATTCTTGTTGTTTACCGTTTTGAAGGTGAAGCTGATCAGTGGTGGTCGATGGTGAAAATTATAAGGGACAGTGATGAGATTGAGGATCTTCACTGGGATTAATTCAAAGGTATGTTTCTTGAAAAATATTTTCCTAAGGTGGTTCGTGTTAGGATGGAAAATAAGTTCCTAGAATTGAGGCAGGAGGATGATTCAGTGGCCGCTTATGAAGAAAAGTTCACTCGATTGGCAAGGTATGCTCCAAACTTCATACGATATCTTGATAGTAAGATAAACCGTTTTTACTCAGGGTTAAAGCCAAAGTATCGAAGGGCTTTAGCTTCTCATGAGTTTAAAAGTTATGAAAAACTTGTTCGATATGCGGACAAGGTGGAAATGGAGTTTGCCGATGATCAGGTGTTCTATGACAAACAACAGAATAAGAGGTCTAGTTGGCAGGAAAAGGGGAATAATTCATCAAAGAATCAAGGAGGTAAGAAAACCAAATATCCATCCTGTGAGAGGTGTGGTAAAATGCATCCTGGAGAATGTTTATCCAAGTCTGGTAAGTGCTTTCGGTGTGGTAAGTCTGGTCATATTGCTCGTAACTGTAAGGAAGATGATCAAGCAGGAAATGAAAAGCCAACGGTAAGATGTTTTAAGTGTAATGAAATGGGTCATTATGCAGACGAGTGTCTGACAAGGAGCTTGAGTGATGGAAAGCAGTTAGACTACAAGGAGAAAGGGGTGGTAAAATCATTTGCAACAACTTCAGCAGATGTTGGGCCATCGAATGAAGTGGTATCAGCTCCAGGGAGCTCAGTATTTTTCAAAGATTGACTTGAGGTCGGGGTACCATCAGTTGAAAGTAAAAGAAGCAAACGTTCCGAAGACTACGTTCCGTACTAGATATGGCCATTATGAATTTGTAGTTATGCCTTTTGGGTTAACCAATGAACCTACTGTATTCATGGACCTTATGAATAAAATTTTCCATGAGTTCTTGGATAAGTTTGTGTTTTGAGGTTTGGGAAGAGGTTATGTGTGCCTTGTGATTCACAGTTGAAGAATGAGTTGTTATGTGAGGCTCATAGTTCCCCGTTTTCAGTTCATCCTGGCAGTACTATGATGTACAGAGATCTGCGGGAGTATTACTGGTGGGATGGAATGAAAAGAGATATTGCTGATTTTACTGTGAAGTGTTTGACATGTCAACAGGTTAAAGCAGAGCAGCAGTTACCGAAAGGGATGCTTCAGCCTTTACCAGTGCCAGAGTGGAAATGGGAGAATATATCCATGGACTTTGTTGTTGTATTACCGAAGACATCTCGAGGTAATAATGCAATCTGGGTTATTGTTGATCGCTTGACCAAATCTTCTCATTTCCTTGCTATACGAGATACTTTCTCTCTTGATCAACTTTCCCGTTTTTATCTTAAAGAGATAGTCAGGTTACATGGAGTTCCTCTCTCCATTGTATCGGATCGTGATCCCATGTTTACTTCTAACTTTTGGAAAGGCCTTCAGAAGTCGTTGGGTACTGAATTAAATTTTAGTACATCTTTTCATCCTCAATCAGATGGGCAGTCAGAACGAACAATTCAGACATTGGAGGATATGCTAAGAGCTTGTTCTAAGGATTATCAGGGAAGTTGGGACCAACATCTTTCTTTGGTTGAGTTTTCTTATAATAACAGTTTTCATTCCAGTATACAGATGGCACCATTTGAGGCATTATATGGGAAGCGGTGTTGAACTCCAGCATTTTGGGATGAAGTGGGTGAAATGAAGTCGATGGGACCAGAATTGGTAGAAGAGATGGCAGAAAAAGATCAGTTGATTCAGAAGCACATGAGAAGAGCTCAGAGCAGGCAGAAGAGTTATGCGGATAACCGGAGGAAGGATCTATCTTTCGAGGTAGGTGATCATGTTTTTCTCAAGGTTTCTCATTGGAAAAGTGTGATGAGATTTGGTAAGAAAGGAAAGCTAAGTCCAAGGTTTATTGGACCATACAAAATTCTGGAAAGAGTTGGATCAGTTGCATACCGAGTGGCTTTACATCCGAGTTTATCTCAGGTACACAATGTTTTTCACGTTTCGATGTTGAGAAAGTATATGCCAGATCCATCTCATGTTTTGAGTCCAGAGGTAGTTCAGCTGGAAGAGAACCTATCTTATGAGGAACAACCGGTCCAGATTCTTGACCACAGGGAGCAAGTGTTACGGAATAAGGTGATTCATCAGGTAAAGGTTTTGTGAAAAAACCATGTGATTGAAGAGGCAACGTTGGAATCTGAAAATGCTATGAGGGATAAATACCCCCACTTATTTTGATAAGTGAATAAAATTGCGAGGACGCAATTCCCAAAAGGGGGGAAGGATGTAACATCCCAGGTAAATAAAGAATAAAGAATTTTCATATTTATTAATATTTACGAATTAAATATTAATTATATTTTAAAGGGGTTGCTATGTTCGATAGCGTAACCGATACGCAACGATGAGTTTCTTTGAAACTTACGTAGCACACTAGTAATAAAATAATATTATTTTAAATGTTAGTTAACAAGTAGCCGTTGTACTGGCGGGAATGGATAGAAATAACTAAAATATGATTAGATATTTTTTTAAATGTTAATACATTTACCCAATAAAAGATAAAGGCTTAAAATACGGAAAGAGTTCAATTTTAGGGCATATATACTCTAATTTTCACTAAAGGTTCACTTATCACCTTTTAATGGTGAACCGTCATTAAATATAGTTTTGATCACTCTTATAATTTATTTTGGACCAAATATAACTCTTATTTAGAATTGGGACATCAAAATTTACTTTGTGTAAATTTTTGGTACCTTTCTGATAAAGTTCATTTTTTTATGAATAGTGTAAAATGTTGTATTTTAATTCAAAACCTCTTTTTAATCTAAATTATTTATATGATTAGATTATTATTTTAATTGGTTTTAAAGTGAAAATAGAAAATATTTTTACCAGTTAATCCAATGGTGGTCATTGGAATCAATTTCACATTGAAATTGGACTTAAACTGGTGTCAACCTTTTGATACTTATTGTTTCACAAAAACACGCTATTTGTCATGAAAGTGGGAATTAATTATTAAATTAATTAATTTGACTTATATGTTTTGAATTTTGTAAAATGGAATTCATTTTTGAATTCGGAATATCAAATATAGCTTAGGGTGAATTTTTGGTAATTTTCTGAAAAACTACAATTTTTGATGAATAGTGAAACCACTAAGTGGTAATCAAGCAAACTGATTTTTCAGTTAAATGAAAGTTTACCACTAATGTGTATTGAATTTTGAAAATCCGACATACATGGTTGTCATTAAGAATTAAAATGTGGTTCAATGAGATTAAAATAATTTTTTGGTGAATAGTAACTTTTTTTCATTAATCGCGATTAGTGGTAATTAGTGTAGTTTAAGGTATAAATAATGATTTAATAATATGAAATGACCTAGAAACATGTCCCAACCTTATTGGTTGTGTCATGGCCGACCGAGAAAAGCCATGGGTCAACTTGGGGACCCCATGGATCCACTTTTGTTGGGAAATGACATAAATAACTTTTTATTAAATGTTAAAGTAAAAATGACACAAACAAGAGATGTTTTACGAAAACAATTTTTACATGGGGTTATAAAGATCAGATTTTTGATTATAAATAGTCATTGGAAAGATAAAAATATTTCCTACAACATAGAAGTTTTTTTATTATTTTTAGACATTAAATAAATTAAATTATTTATGACATAATAATGATGCAGTGATGACATCATTATTTGACGATTTAAATAAAGTGGAAAGATAATGTAAAATCTATGAACTACACATGGCCAAAACCAATTGGATGAGTGGATTTAGAACCCTTATCACCTTATCCACGAATTATATCAATGTGGGACCTTTTGAAACCGAAACACATTTTCAAATAAAGTAATATTTCTTTACTTTCCAAAAGTGCCCTTCCTCTCCTCTTATAAAAGGCCCCCACCTCTACCTCATTTCACACACTTCTCAAGACTTTGGCTCGGCCAAACCCTGACCAATTACTCTCTCCACATCCCTATCCTCATCCTAGAGGATTCCCTTTGGGAATAATCCTTTCAAAGGAAGCTTTTAGGCTCAAATCAAAAGGGAGTTACACTTTTAAAGGTAATTCATTCTCTCTTGTTCATTTGTTTTATTTTGCATCTCCAACCCTCTAAACACTTTTTATTTACTTCTTTTGTAACAAAACCAGTATCTTCAACATACTAGGATGTTTTTATAAGATTTATTTGAGCTACACTCTCACACAACTACATCAAATGGTTAAAGAACATACGGTTTCCGTGGATGGCGAAATTCTGCCTCCCGAAACGATGATTGTTCAATACTCATTTAACACCTTCAAGGGTGGCCATTATGATGTCACTATTTTTATATATGATATATAATATGTTTATGTTTTCTTTAAGCTTCTGTATTTTTCATTTTTGGCATACCTTTATGTTTTCCATTATGGGTAAACACGATATCTTCATTTAAGGAAGTGCGGACTACCGCCCCCTCAAAGTGATGTGATTCGTTAATGCCATATGTGGGACGTGTAAAGGATGGATTTAAAGTTATTTTATATGATGTTATACTGGAATTATAATATACCTCTATATCATTATTATTTCTTTCCATTAAAGTATGAGATAGAAATGAAAGTAGCGTTCATGCGTACGTACGGCTTACCGTCTCCATGAACGGTGCATTTCATTTCTTATCCCCAAATGTAATGTAATATTAAAATTACATGTATATAATGTATATATATAATTAATGATATATCTAAATTATGAATATAATTCTTGAATTAAAATATACATACCTCTCATTTAGTTTTAATTCCACTAATATGACAAAGAAATGAAAGTAGCGTTCATGCGTACGTACGGCTTACCGTCTCCATGAACGGTGCATTTCATTTATTACCTATAAATGATTATGTAATATTATAAATACATGTATATGCTGGATATATATGATACATATTATATCCAAATCGGGAATTTCATTCTGGATATAAAGAACTTTTGACCACATGAACAACATGTAATTGTAAGAAGTCAACTTTCGACTTAAGAACCAAATATTGACAAAACAAACATTATTAACTTAAATGGTTACATAATGTTTATAACATGGCAATAAGTGATATAAAAAGAATAATGAACTTTAAAAAGGTTCTTAATCAAGTATAAATTAACTCAAGTTTATTATTCAGGACGTTAAAGAACGATCGAGTCAAGTCGGACCCAAGGTAAGGGACTTCGTCTCAATCTCCTTTCATTGAGTCATATTTCGTTTTATACACAACTTTCTTTTATACGGTGTATAAACCCCTTTGAATTTTACTTTTATACAAAAGGAATCTTTTTCTACGAAGCGTTTTACTAAACGACAAAAAGGAATGTTTTTTTTAACGTACGCGGTGACAACGACTTTTTCCGCCGCCGTGAGTATTATTTGGTCTTTGGCTTCCTCAACAAGACGTAATGTTTTTAAAATAAAATAAATACCATATACTCTTTTATGTATTTTTGGTATTGAAAATGGTTTTGAAAAAAGATTCTATTATGTCAATATATTTATGATATATTGTTATTGAAATGTGGAAATGTTATCATTCCTTTATATTGGTTTTATGTTTTATGATTTTATACTGGTACTTGGACATTTTAACGGGTGGTTACGTTATAAACCATATGACGGGTGGTTCCGTGAATACCAGGACGGGTGGTTACATTATAACCTCCAATGCATTGGGTATGGAAGTCGGCCGTATGGCTATTCCATTAAGTAAGTATGGAAATTGGCCGTATGGCTATTCCATTAAGTGATATGTGTGGAAGTCAACCGTATGGTTATTCCACTTAAGTATGTTTATGTCCCAAGTTACCTTTATATATGTTATGTGTTATTTATATGGGTTTTATGGCAATACTTTGGTTACAAAAAGGTAAGTAATGATACTTATTCAGTGAAGAGTTTTTAATACTTCATGAAGGTGAAGGTATTACTTTGATAGAGTATACATGGTTTATTTGATTTTGAAAAACTAACAGTTTTCATTCTTTGTGTATCCCTTACTGAGCTTTTTATGCTCACCCCATGTTTTTTTGAAATGTTTTTCACAGGACATAATGTGGAATAAGGTCAAGGATGGGATCAAGGGAATGTCATGCTATATAAAACATGGAACTAGACACGTTTATTTTTAAGAGTTTTTTTTATTATGGAAACTTAGTAGAAGTGACTACTTTGTAATCTTTTGAGATGTAATAGTTATGTTCTAATTCTCTAAAACTCTAAACCTGAAAATATCCTCGACGTGAATTATTCATGTAATTCAATATTAAGTAAGGTTTAAGGCTGGGGCCTTATATAGAAGACCTCCAAAACTGAGTTCTTAGTCCGCATACCCAATAGTTTTAACATTTAATGGAATTTCAGCCTCATTTTAGGGGGTATTTTTGAAACTTTTTATTGGGGAATGAATTTATTCTGAGGGGTTACATTTATATTGATATTATGGATTTAAAATTTTATCATTTTTCACAATGTAATGTTACTTATAATCAATTATATAACAATATATACATATTTTTTATATATTCACCCATAAAAATTTAATTTTATAAATAAGTAAATAATCATATTTACATATAAAGTATGTTTCTCAATATAAAAGGCTTGTATAAATAAAAAACTAATATCCATTTTATTTAAAATAAAAACATATTAATATTTATATACCTATATGATGTGTTTGTGTGTGTATGTATATATATTTGTGTGCGTCTGTATTGTCAAAATGATATATATTATCTATATATTCTAAATATATGTATATACATATTAATATATAATATTTGTAAATATATATAAATACATATAATTATACTTACAAATACACATATAATATGTGTGTATGTGTGTGTTGTATATATGTATTTATTTATTTATAAACACACACAAAAAAGCATATTTTATAAATGTATTTTAAACTAATCTTATAAATATATATTAATATATGAATAAATATATTAATATATAAATATAACTATATATATATATATTAATATACAGATATATATATATATATTAATATACAGATATATATATATATATATTAATATAACTAAACATTTATATATATATATTAATAAAAATATATATGTTAATATATATATATTTATATAAATATATATGTTAATATATATATATATACATATATTAATATAAGAATAAATATAACTATATATATATATATATAAATATATATATTAATAAATGAAGAGAAAAACAATATGGTAGAGTGGTAAAGGCTTAGGCGCATATACAATAGGTCCTGAGTTTGAATCCTGGGGGAGGCAGGTCGCGTGCGTGGGTGGGAATAATTCCTAGCGCTGTTAAAGGGGGGTGGGGGCACTGTTAAAGGGGGGTTGAGGTGGATGGGGCATGCGGACTCGGGTGGGGGGGTGGGGCGCTATTGAAGGGGGCTTCAAGCGCTATTGAAACCCCTCCCTGTATTGAAAAAATAATTTTTTTTTTATTTTTTTTAATGTTTTCTTAACTTTTATCAGTGCTAAAAAAGCGCAGATAAAAGAGGTCTTTTATCAGCACTAAAAAAAGCACTAATAAAGGACCCTTTTATCAGCGCTGATAAAAGGGATACCCCATTTATCTTTACCTTGATTAACAGTGGTTTGATAGCACTGTTAATTCCTTTCTCTAGCACCGATAAATGCCATATTTGAAGTAGCGGGAGTGAAAACTTCTAGGTCCATAAATGGTTAAAGAAATGGTGGAGAAGGTTAAGACCATCCAACAACACATTAAAGCTTCTCAAAGTTGACAAAAGAGCTATGCTGACAATTTTTGACGATACCTTGAGTTTGATGTTGGAGACATGGTATTCCTCTACATATCACCATTGAAGAGAGTTATGAGATTTGGGAAGAAGGGAAAGATTAGTCCAAGGTACATCTGCCCTATTGAGATCCTTAATCACATAAGATAAGTGGACTATTGACTAGAACTCCCACCATGCATGTCTCAAGTACATGATGTATTCCATGTATCACTTTTGAATAAGTACATACCCGAACCATTGCATGTACTCAATCCATAGGTGGTACCATTGGAGAATGACCTCTCCTATGAAGAGAATCCGGTGAAGATCTTAGATCATAGAGAAAAAGTTCTATGAAATAAGACGATACCCCTCATCAAGGTGTTGTGGTGAAACCAAAAGTTTGAAGAAGCAACGTGGTAACCTGAGGAAGTGATGAGGTAGTGTTACCCTCATCTATTTTAGTGCAGGAAAAGGAAATTTCATGGGTGAAATTTCTTAATGGGGGAATGGTGTAACGACCTGATCATTTATGAATAAAATTCCCTTTATTTTAATGTATTATAGATATAGAAAACACATGAACTTTTTTTATTGGGTTTAAACGAACATTAATTATCATTACTATTGATAATATAGTCATTGAATAATGATCACACGACTGATATAAATATAAGGTTTAAAAAAAATCCTTTCGACACAGACAAAGGATAAGATGGCCTCAACTAGTAGACTCAGGCCTAATGAAGCTCATTTTTCGAAGCTTAGGAAGGAGGTAACATCATTGGGCTTCACTCTTGACCAAGCCCAATCTAAGCCTCAACATGTTAAGCTTGAACGTAATTTCCTACAGGATAAGTTCAAGTTAATAGATATGACCACCGGGATGATGTTATCCGAGACACCCCAAGAGTCAGTCACAATCACACACATTACCCTAAGGTCTTATATGGGTGTTATAAGGGGTTATGTAATAAGGTATTAGTTACTTATTGTGTAATACCTTTTTATAAATAAAAGTATTATTCCATCAATTCCTTTATGAGAATAGTCTTTCTTAAAAAAAATAATGAATTTGATATATGGATTCTCTGGGTGAAAATGGTACTTTTGAGAAATATATACATTATTATATTAAACTAAGTTTTTTATTAATAATATTATAAAAACAATTCTTATAAATGATTATTATATTAGTTCTTTATCTGTAAATTATTAGGTAATCAATTTGATAAGAGTTGTATTTTTTTATATGATAAAACAGAAAGTGTATTTTTTAAAAGAATTTATTTTAAGGAATTAATGATTTTTTGAAATAATTAATATATTAATAAAATATTATCATCAAATTAATTTTATTAATAATTAATGATTATATAATTTTTATGAAGTCAAGTGTAATTTTTATTAAGGTTTGGAAACTATTTTTGTCAAAACCCGTGAATTTTCAATAAATATCGGTTTTCATTTTAAAAGTGAAAATTGAAATATTTTGAAATTTATTTATAGAAAATGATTATTATTTTTGGAATCAGGATGTCTAAATTATTCAATGGTTATTTTTTCATAATTTTCTGAGATAGTCAATTTTTTTAGTAAAAATTAAATAATATATAAATATATAATATGTTTTATGACATCATAATAACCCCAAAATGATGTAATAAATACTATAATGGGTATTATATTCCTGATATATGTTTTACCATTAAAATAATATGATTTTATTTTTGTTTTAATTATTTTATAAAGCCTTAGTGAATCCTCCAAAATGTATAATATATTTTATGATTTTAAATTCATTTCTTTAATAATGTGACTCACCTCCACATAAGAAAGACTAATATTTTAATATGTTCAGACATTGGCCTTATAAAATAATGTTTTCCAATACTATTTGAAAAAAAACATAGGAAAAAACCATGGGAAGGTTTGTGGTTTTGAGTATTTAATTATATATGTTCCAAAACCTAAGTTTGTGAAATATTATAGAATTCCCCTCTCATTTTCTATATAAACCCACCCAATATCCCACTTATCTTCACTAAAAATCCTTTTATCACGTCCCTAATATGTTATACCCTCTCTATAATCCCCCAAGTAACCCCAATATCTCAATAATCCCCTCTTTAAGCTTTTGAAGTCAAACATCTAAGTAAGGGATTTCTTCTTTTCTCATTTTTATCCAAGTTTCTTTAGGTTTTTATACACTTTTATTTTCAATTAAAAATGTTGGGGGTATGATTTATCACCTCCCCCATACTTCCCTCTTTATGTTTTAATGATGATATACCTCTTTATCTCTAATTAATCCCTCCCATGTACACCCGTTGCCATGGCGAAATTTCGTAAGAGTTATTCCATTTCTCCTCTTTCTTAAAGTTTCTCTATTATGTTTGTCCTTATATTTTCAAATAATATGTGTTGGAACATGTATTTATATGACTACATTACTTTCCATTTCATGTATATATTATTAGATACCCCTTTCTCTCTCATCAACCATTTTTTATGAATTTTTATGTCACGCCGTTAGGCTGCTGAAATTGCACCACAATTTTCCATGCCTAAATCATTGTGTAGTGAATACCATGCCCATTTATCTATCAAGGGTATTCACATTTATACACATATACATATTTATTAAATAATGTCATGTATTTATTCTATATTCCTTTATCGTGGAATAAATAATGATGTTGAATGACTCCATGTTATATGATCTATGTGGTACACTTACGCATAAGATTGAAATGATTATGAAGGGTGCACCCTGATAGCGCTACAATGCATTGGGTAATGTTTAGTATCATGATACGCCATGTACAATTAGGGTTTACTCATTCTAATTCATGTTCAATGAGACTTGGATCATGCTAGTATCATGTTGTATATTGTTGCCACATTTCCATGTTATGATAATCATGCTATATCATGCCTTTATGTCCATGTTTCTCTTATGATCCATTGATATGTTTATTGCCTAACATGTATTGTATTCTTCATGTTATGCCTTGTTTACTCCCTTACCGTGCTTTATATCTCACCCTTTTCTTATGTATGTCCTCAGGTTATCTGGTTCAATCCTAAGTACGAAGGAATGTTGTAGTCATATAAAAGAAGTTTTCAATAAGGATGTTGTATTTTATGTCTTAAGTTGTCATGTAATGCTACTAAGCCCTAAAGACACTAGACCTATCGATCTTCTGGGTTGTATTAAGTGAAATTTTATGTTATAAATCATTTTTAAGTGTGTAATAAAGAGCAGGGTTGTTATATTCAACTCAAACCGAACCACCCCCTTTGGGGTGAGTTGTTTATATGCATTAACCCTTATGCCTCCTTATGTAATTAAACCACCATGTTGGGGTGTTGTTTAGATACTCTTTACTATAATTTCTTGTTTTGTAATAAATTTATGTTTGAATTATGCTGGGTGATCCCTCTTGTAAGGTTAAACTTAAATGAGTTAAATGAACTTAATATGATAGTCTTTCCCCTGTTTATAATAAAATCACCTGTGAGGTGTGCTATCTTCCTTAATAAAATAGGGAAATTGAATGGGATAATTGAACTAATAAATATACATGTCACTTTTTCTTTATACCAAGTTTATGATAATGGAATATTCATGATATGAACTTCTTAATTATTTTTTATTGAGATGCGATGTGGCATGCTTATTCATGTGGGATTATTTATTATTTATGATCGAATTGTATTAATGGTTTGGAAGAACACATGGATTGTTTCTAAAGGTTAAATGAATTATATTAAAAAGGATCCACTACACCTTGAGTGATACTAGTTTTCTATTTATGGAACGTTAGGATAAGGGAACACAAGGTAAGATGGATTACCTTATTCTATATAATAGTTTAAGGGACCTTGAGTAGGTTCGTTAGCCATGATGTATCACACCCCCTTGGTTGAGGATGTTGGCACGATGTTCACATCGCCTGGGTTGCTGGGAATGATGTTCCACACCCCTTGATTAGGAGGTTGGGTATGACCCACATCATTGTTATTCATGATACTCAACATGGCATCCTATATTAATTATGATGCTTGGTCATGAAAATCCTTTTTTATTATTACGAGATTCTTATTATTATTAGGAGTAGTATTACGCATTGACACCTGAGTTATGCCTCTAGTCCTAGATAATACTACATATGTATATATATATATGGATGTAAACATTACTATGTATATAGTTCATATATATACACATATCTCTATATACATATTAATACTCATAGGTATTATGGATTAGGCCGAAGTAGGTATGGTCAGATATCTGTCCTTGGGGAACCTGAGCCCGACCTACTTTTATTTATTTATCTCTTACTTTATGCATTTTTCCTGCACACTACTGTATTTTATATTTATGGACATGATAGATTTTTACACAATTGGTGGTGGCCTAATGAGTATATATTACACCCTGTTTAGGCCGCCATTGCACCGGGGTACCCGAATAGACCTCATGTTTGTAGGTTTAGGTTTATTGGATTATGATTGTGCTTTGACTCTTGTACATGGGAGATTAGGAGCACAAGAATGAGTTGGAGTTCAGGATGCTCATGGGTATATCCTTTTGGGAATTTTGTATTTTATTTATGTACTTTTAATCCCTTACATTTTTATGCCTTATTCTTGTATTTTGTAGTCACATGGACTTCCTCATTGTATATCTGGCATTGGTCGTTTCAAGATATTTTATCATTTGTTATATCATTCTTCTAATACCCTTGAATTAATTTATATTTCTTAAACTCTTTTATTCTTATGATTATACTGCTGTGTTACTCTGACCATAAGGGTATAATATCCCCATCATACCATCATTGGACCCTCACTGCTTGTCGGCAGCCTCTGGAATATGGAGAGGCGTGCTTGAGGCCATGTGACTGACTAGCTCAGGGCACCATTTTAGTGGCTCTTATATTTTAATGTTACAAAGTGGCATCATATCCTTTTTCCCTTTTGTATTACTATTTTGGGTTAGTAGAAAGTAGACTAGGAATGTGTAGGTGCTTGGTAGATAGCTGTGTCTGGGAGTGATCACCCTACACACAGGGAAAAGACCAAGTGGCAAGGGATGGTACTATTATTTGTACTATTCATTGTTAAAATTGTTTATGATTTAACCTTGAGTGAATTATGAACCTCTATTTTTTACTGATTTATGAGAATTTTACTATTTTACCCTAATCTCTATATGGTAAGGAGTTACAATTACATGTATCATTATAGGTACATAGATATTCACATGCCATGAATATGCCATACCATGTAGGTTTCATTCTTAGATTTCATGGGGTAGTGATGTGTGCCTTGAGTGTTATTCCATGCTTATGTGATTTATCTAGAACAGTTTTCTATACAACATGTTCCCTCTATTATTGTACCATGTTTATTTTTCATGCTATGTGATTATTTAGAATGCTTGTCTGTATTACTTGAATAAGTGATTTATTTTCATGATTTACTTATATACTAGGCTTATGTGGTTTCTTGATTATGTAGTGTCTTACCATTATTGGGTAATTAATTTTCGCGTTGCCTGTATTTACTGCTTGGGATGGAACACTCAGTTATAATTGTGATATACTATCAGTCATTTAAGTTTTAACATCAAACAAAATGGTTTTTTTACCATAAATATTGATGGTGGAACCTTAAATAACCAATTATGACATGTTTTATCCATAAACCATTGGTTTAATGGGTTGATACATATTGGTTGAAATTATATGGGAGACAATTTTCAATTTATAAAGTGTATGAGTGATTTATAAATTAGAAAATAGTGAACCATATAATCGAACCATTTTATATGAGCTTGATATACCTTGAGACCATTGTATAAAAATGGGTGTTTTTAGTTTTGATTTTACATGAATTGGTTTCCTTTATAAAGGCTTTCAACTCTATCATTTGGGGCATGATGACTCGTATGACTAAATTATTAAATGCACAACTGGACCCAAGTAGTTCAGTTAGGGAATGTTTCTTATGAGATAACACACTAAGGGTTTCTAAAAATTTACTAATTAAATCAACTTCTATGGTTTATGGAACCAGGTTGTACATGACAGGACCCTTTTACGTCGCCTTTATTTTGTTATGCCTTAGTACTTAACTCTATTGGAATATGTTTATGTGGTATAAAATGTTCATTTAAAGTGTCTACAGCCACATATATGGGTTAAAATATAGACATATAGTGGAATATTACTTGACCATTCCCTTTTTTAATTTATAACAAACTTATTATCTACTTTTGAGTTGTACTTATATGAGGCGCTAGTTAATTAAAATTCAAATTTCAACATAAAGGGTGTTTTCCTCTGTAGATTGGAATTAACATTTTCCTTAACTAAGAAAATTTTCAAATATTATGAATCTATATAGGATGTTTAAAAAAGGTTTTATAATATAAACTACCTAATTGTGACAGGATGTTAGTTAAATGAATAAATCTTGAAAGAAAGTTTGATAAAACCTACCCTTGTGCCTTGTGGCATTAGATAAATAAATTTTCTACATATAGTTTTCCATATAATTGGTACTTGATGTTTTAAAACTGAGCCTTTAAAATGTATAAATATAAAGTGTAGATGAATGAATTGGCTTAAATAAAACCTTAATGTGGTGTTTTAGCTTAAAACCTCATGTATAGGTAGTTTAAAGGTTTCTATGATATTTCCTTAGAACGAGAATGTGTGCATTTCCCATAGGATTCTGTAACATCTCTTAGGTTGAGTTGAACCACATTGATAGGTGGTATTTCCTAGATAAATCTTCTTGGAATGACCTAGTGATAGGGTTTATGCTTCCTGGTTGAGTAATAGGCTAGTTCAAGGTATGTAGAACCCTCAGAAAATTAAAACCTCAGTAATTATTGTGGGGGGTTTTTTTATGTGAGGTTCTATTTGTCCCTAGTAAGACTCTTAGATACTAAAGTGAAAACTGAGATGGATGGGTGGTTTTTTGGTACTTTGAACCTTATTATGAGATTGAGAATCATGTAATGATTATTTTTAGTGGGTTAGATATGCCTTGTTCATGGTTGAACGCTTAGTGGGTTGTGTGACCTATCTTCCTCTTCTTCAGCATGAGATGAATCAGGAGGTCGTTAGCCTGTTTTACATTTATATGGGATAGTACGAATCTCATCTAGTTCTTTTTACAATCCATCGAATACTGGGATGCATTGGGATGATAAGACTATGGATAGTATCAAGGATGTTCTATTTTTTATTTTGAGATCTCGGGGTAGTTTTCATTGATACACGTGATACCCATTAAGTTGGTAAAATGGTAAAATAAACCATATGAGTTTGGTGGTAATCATTAAAGTCTTGGTAACTATGATTGAATCATCGTTCATCTCTGAGGTAGAGTGTCCAGGATGTTGAAGAAAAACCAGACTTGTTCCAATGCTTGGGATGATGTTATAAAAGGGATTTGGTGTTTTGACATGTTGTTCAGTTCGTTTAAGCTTATATTACTAATTCTATGGCATATGTGGACATAAATCAATAGTATTATCACGTGTACATATAAATTTGAATCTAATCTATCATGTATTCTTGTATCTAGTTTTCTACTCTTTCAGTTTAATGCTTTCAAAAGCATGTTTGCCATGTCCAAAACCCATGTTTAGTGGTCAATGAAGTGTGTTCCATGTGTTGGGTTTCCTTTTTTACTAAATCCAACAGCTAGGACACTCCTAATGTGGGTAGATTCACCTCAAATAATTTAAGTGTATCCTTCCAAGTATAAGTAAGAGAACCAAGTAGGACCATTTGGAAATGGTTTTCTATGATTTTGAATGCCATGGAACAAGTGAGTTTTGAAATGTGTGGCTGCTTGCAAGGCAACATGACTATGGTATGGTTGTTTGTGTACACAACCTTTGGAAACACTATTAGCCATGGATGGTCTTTGGTGGATATGATTGAGTAATAATGGGATGTCTAGGTAGTGAGGGCATCATGGTCATGTTATGAAAACACGTCGGTAGGTGAAACCAAGTTTCTTCAAAAGAGTCAGCCCGATGTGGTCTAACTTTCCATTTATTTTCATAGTTGGATTACGTTTGGTTTAGAACCATACCAATCACTTCGTTATGATGTAGTAGGAGTATCATGGGTCCTTTTTGGAAATCATTTAAATCCTCTTAATGTACCCTTTAGATTAGTTATGATCATGCCCCCTATATTGACATCATCCAGGTACACTGAGAGAGCATCAATTATACGCCGAACTAAATAATTAGCTTAAATACCATTGGGATTGATAAATAAACTCCTTGGGAGTTACGATTTTGTAGTTTGGTAAGTTTAAGATGCATGGTTTTCCTAAGTGATACTTGGGTTCTTGATTAGGAATTCCTTGGATGGACTCATAGACACTAACTGTTTCCTTTTGACTAGATTTCTAGGCAGATCCCACTTTTGGATCAATCATTGTTCTTGATATGTGGATGTTTGTCTTTGTACCGATGTATCACTTGTAAAAATTGGATAATGGAATACCTTATATGATCTCCTTGGAATCTAGTCGATGATTCCAAGGTTATTATGGTTTATAGTTGGGATTAGATAGGATGTTTTAAGGGTGAAGATCCAGGTGTGTTAGATCAGGTATTCACCCATGTTTGTAATGCGACACAATAGATTAAAGTGAACATTTGGTCTTGAGACATCACCATAATTAGGAAATGGGATTTGATGGACATGTTCAATTTTAAATGTGAGGTGAATTAGGATAATTCATTATGTTTCGGGTTATGTTACACAAAAAGTATAAGCTGAGCAGTTTGAGAATAGTCAGCCGAATGTGGCTCAACATGATTCCTCTTGTTTTGTTAAATGCATTCTGTGGGGAACTACTTTATAGAACATTATCTAGATAAGGTGAGTTCAGTTCAAGTTGGACAATTATTTTCAATAAAATCTATCTTGACCAGTATAATTGAGGTTGATTGGGATTTTACCATTCTTTTATGTTAATGATCATGAGAAAATCATCGTTTTAATTATTGGGGTATGTTATAATAGACAATTTCAATGGTGGTGATACCATGACTTAGAATTGGAATTAAAATGATAGAACCTATGGTAGGGAGTGCTATAGGATGATTAATTAAATACCTAATGATGTTATCATTTATTTTATTTTATAGGATCAGGTTAGAATTATCTCAATGCTTAGGTTCTGAATACGAGCATTGGATCAAGTTTTAATGGGTTATGTACCATATGTCTAAAGTGATGCTTGGAGATACATTGGGAATTTGGAAGGGAAACATGATAATTTGTATAAAAATTGACAACTTGAGTTGGATAATTTTTGTTTCCATTGTTTCCCCAAGAATTATAGGGGATGATAAGTTTTTAGGCGGGGAGATTGTAACATCCTGTGTTTTGGATTGGGTGAAATTTCCAAAGGAATTTCAATTTTACCATTTAGTGGATGGTCCATTCTCTAAACCAATATTTGGAATGTAAATAAGATATTTGGAATAATTAAATGTGTTTTTTAGACTCTTTAGGGCCCAATAGGTGACTTAGGTGTTTCGTTGAGTTTTGGGAGCGGTAGACCCCAAAGACTCAAATTCGAAAAAAGATAGCAAAGGTTCATGGTTTGTCTAAAACTATGCGGCCCTCTAGAAGAAACGATGCTGACTGTCTAGTGATCCTGATGGTGTCACACAGTTTTTTCTAACCATGTAAACTAGGATTCACAACTAACTGGATATTTAAAACTTCTTCATAGAGGATAAATGCACGTTTTTTCATGGTTTCTCAAACAATGTGAATGAACTGTGCGAGCCCCTTGCATAGGCAGTAACCCATGCATGGTTAGTTCATGGTTTGGAAAATTGTGCGGCCAAACCATGTGAATAATTTAAATGGGTGAATTTAATTTTTTTCCCATGTTTCCTTTTTAATTATTCTCCTCTCTTTTCTTCTCCTCCATGCACACAACAATGAGCCACTCGAGCTCATCCTTCTATCCTCCTCTAGGAATGATGATAACAACATCATCCGACCTCTGTTTTGAGTTCCATTCATCACGTTGGAAGCGTATTAATGATTTTTTGATTCCACATTCCTCATTTATCAATTTATTTCTCTATATTTTTTTATCTTAATGTGAGATAATTTACCCTATTTTAGTTAATTTGTCTATTTTTTCATTTTCTATCAAAACAGATCAAATCAAAGCTTTATATTAGATGAGTGAAGCATCCTTGATATATGGTAGGTTGTCTGAGGATTTTTCCCTAATGTCTTTATCATTTATAAATTATTCTATGGTACCACACACCAGATTCTCCATGTATTGACTTTAAAATGTGAAATTAGTTATGTAATCCTAGTACATTAAATTATATTGTCATTATGCATAGAATTAAACTATTAGAGGATGTTCACCTCAACCCAAATCACCCCCTTTAGGGTGATTTGTTTATATAACTTGAACCTTATGCCTCCTTATATAATTAAAACACCCTCTTAGGGTGTTTTTTAGATACTCTTGGTCATAATGAATTGTTTTATAATTAATTTTTGTTTGAATTATACTGGGTGATCCCTATTCTAAGTGTAAAATTAAATGAGTTAAATAAACCTAATATGACAACCTTGAACCTATTTATAATAAAATAAATTTTTAGGTGTGCTTTCTTACTTAATAAAATGGGGCAATTGAATGGGATAATTGAATTCATAAATGTACATGGACCTTATTCTTTATACCTAGTTTATGATAATGGTCTGTTTACAGTATGACCTTATAAATTATTTTGTATTGAGATGTGACGTAGCATGCTTATGGAAATGGAATTTTTTATTATTTTTGATTGAATTTTATTAATAGTTTGGAAGAACACATGGCCTCTTTCTAATGGTTAAAATTATTATATTAAAAATGATCCATCGTTCCTTGAGCGATACCGATTTCCTATTTAAGAAATGCTAGGATAAGGTCTTATAAGGAAAGAATGATTACCTTGTTATATATAATAGCTAAAGGGACCTTGAGTAGGTTCATTGTCTATGACATGTCACACTCCCTTGGTCAAGGATGTTTGAATGATGTTCACATCACTTGGGATGTTGGGCATGATGTTCCACACCCCCTTGATTTGGAGGTTGGGTGTGACCCACCTCTTTGTTATTAATGATACTCGATATGATGTCATATATTGATTATGATACTTGGGTATAAAGAACCTTATTTATTATTATGTGATTCATATTATTATTATGAGTAGTATTATATAGGGATTATTGAGTTATTCCTTGTGTCCTGGGTAATACTATGTATATATATATGCCTATAAACGTTACTACATATACAATGATTAGACACACACACACACACACACACACACACACATCTCTCTATATAAATATTTATACTCATGGGTATCCTAGCTTATTCCGAAGTAGGTATGGTCAGTTAGGTTTCCTTGAGGAACTTGAACCTGACCTATTTACTTTAATTTATTTGTTTCTTTCTTTATTAATTATACCTTCACACTATTGTATTTTATATTTATAGACTAGATATATTTTCACACCATTGGTGGTGGAATACTGAGTATATCTCACACCCTATTCAGTCTTCTATTTCACTAGGGTACCCAAATAGAACTCATGTTTATAGGATTAGGTTTATTGGATTTTACTTGTGCTGCGACTCTTTTACATTAAAGATTAGTAGAATAAGATTGAGCTTAATATTAGGATGATCGTGGGGATATCCCTTGGGGGATTTTGTGTACACGGAGGCATGCTTGAGGCCATGTGACCGAACAACTTGGGGAACCATTTTAGTGGCTCTTAGTTTGGGACATTACATGATGCAACTGAAAAAATGAGCACTGCTACACCAAAATCCCACCCTTGCATCATGGTGACCATGAGATATTGAACCGAATAAGGGATATATTCTGTAGTTAGAATGTCTATGTCATGGTACCCCATATCTCAAAATGAAGTGTAGGGGTTGGCTACATCGTGGAGATTCTTAAAATGACAGTATAAAGTTTTTGAGAGGAAGATAAGGATATGAACGTGGGTGGATAACTACACCGTATCCATTCATATGTTGGGATCAACTATGAGATTCTTAAGGGAAAATCTCATAACCCTTACACAACACCTATGATCCACGTAGGGGTTGACATCCACTAAAATTAAATAAAAACTAATATATTTAAGATCTTCACATGATACAATCCACAAATTAGGGTATTTTTAAAAAAACCATATGTATGGGTTGGCACCTACCTGTAAGGGTGTTAGAGTGCACCGAAAAACAAGGAGGTCTCGGCCAAACCCCCACATGAAATTGATATTTTTTATGATAATAACACATTGATTGGTTAAAAATAGTAAACAAGGTTAAATAAAATTAAAAGAGAAGAGAAGTGTTGGTCTTAAGACAATAAATAGAGTATGTTTCTAGTGTTAAATGAGACATAGACCCCGATATGAAACCTGGAGACTGGAGTCTGGTGCTTGGACATGCTGCTACAACTAGACGGTGAAATCTTCTTAGGTCCTTATTCATTTCTATATCCCCTCATGATTAGAATTATGTGGTAAATCCTTCACTACCATGAAATTTAATTATGGGGGAATTTACTTAGTATAGGGAACATGGTGTTATTAAAATATTTTATGGGTTGTGCATTATTAATTTCATTATAATCACACTCTATTATCTCACACATGACCAATGATGTGATAGGCGAATATGTTTTTTCAAATTCATCAACTATTTATCCCTATCATGGCACAAATAATTCATGATTTAGGTATATCTATGTTTAAATAATGTTTTGAATACCTATATATAACTAAAATTGAGTAACTGAGAGGGGAAATGGGCATTTATAAAATAGAGAGTGAGTAATTTTAGAGGAGGCTCACTAAATTTCGATTTTGACAATATCTAATTTAAAATCACAAAACTTTTACTAGATAAATACATGATACTGGATTTATATTTCTTGCTACATTAATCTCATTCATCATAAACAAAAAAAATTCAATTTCCTATTTTCAAAAAATCTCCTTAATAATTCTAAGTCATTTATATACCATTCTCTATGGATCAACCATGTATTCCACTCTACTACAATTTAAAATTAGTCATTATTAGTTTATGATTATAAATTTATAATTTTATTTCCCTGATATATTTAACAACACCTTTTAGGTGGTAAAAACTGGTACTGTTTCTAGAGAATGGGCTATGCTCATAATTTTAAAGAAAATGTGATTTTGATTTTTTATTTTTCACCATTTTACACTTGGTCTTCTCATGCCATAGTTTCAGGAATGAAGTCAGTGCATGAGTAATTAAAAAGGTGAAAGAAAAATAAGGATAAATATATTTTTATCACAATAAGTAATTGTCCCTAAGAAAAAAAATAAAAACATGGCAGGAGAAATTAGGGATGGCCATGAATCTAGACAAGTAACAGGACAAGGAGAACACCAAAAGCTTCATAAAAGGAACCTTGGGATGTAATATCGCATAAAATATAGAAGATACTTGAATGTGGGGATCAATATAGGTATCCTTGTCTCTCCAATAATTTCTCAACAGTTCAATATCAATCCAATGATCATACATATGATTACACTTTCCATCCAATTCACCGAGCCACCCCATGAATTCCATCTCGCCTTGGGTGTTTCTTAGAACTATGAAACACATTCTGGTTCAATAATTTCACAATATACATAGTAAGATTATTTATATTTATATTATCACTAAAAGAAAAATCTAGGGGGTGGATCTAGAGTCTACCCCCGCACTCAATCATGACTTGAGAGGAGTTAGTAATGAAGTTTTTTATGAGATTATTTCCTCTTTCAAAGTTTATGGATCTACAAGTAAACATTATACATTTTGAAAAATTGAATTAATAGTCACTATATATTTCATGGGACAAGTTTAAAATAATAATTAAAATATTCCCTCACCAAAACATCAAAAAATAGTGAAAGAGCGCTGTCGTGGGCGCCCTCAAATGATTAGTGTGATTTTGGGGTACTTAGGTGCAGCAGAGTGGCTGACCAAGGTCGTCTCTCAAAGGAGGAAGTGAATTAAAACAACTTTTCAGAGGTATTATAGAAACAAAATAAAAGGGAATAAAAACACTACTTGAAAGGATGGGGGTGGTTGTTTATAGTTTATGAATCTAGAAGAAGTTTGCTGGAAGAAGATTGCATTTTTTTTTGTTTTTAATTTTGAAATGAAGTTTCGATTAGAATGACACAACAAGAAGATGTTTTTTTAGAAATCTATTTTAAAAGGCGTAATCGATCTAACTCTACCTATTCAATCATTTATTAATCATTATCATTTAAATTAATATTCACTTAATTATTATCCCTTAATTTGTTAAATCCCGAACCCTACGAGAATTAACTTTACCACGAAGATTGAAGTGAATTTTAACCTTAGGATAACTTCGGAACATGCAATCGCGACACCCTGCTTTGATTGATGATCTAAAATAAGATTATGGTCAGTGGTAAATTAAGGCACATAACCACTCTGGAAATGAGGATTAATTTAGTTTAGGGATTATATTTGAACTCTACAAATTGATTCCATGTGGTTTTGAATTACCGGTTAAGGTTGCGCTCTCACAGTTCACACAATTCCCGACCTTGCGTGTTTTGTGTTAACTATTCAATTGCTTGCTTAGTTTCATTTAAATTAAAAACTCAATTAATAGATCATTATATGTGAATTACAGTATCTCATTGATTCAAAATAAATGAATGAATAAGGATAGAGGTCGATCGATTACTAAAAAGAACTACTCTTCCATGGGTGGTGTAGTCATCGTGGAGACGTTTTGCATAAGCAACGGATTGAAAGGGTAGAACCCAATCTTGTCTCCACTCTTGATTCCAACCCAATTAAGAAGATTAAGATAAGAATAAGAGGGATGAACATAGAATATTATTTGAAGAAAAATTCAAGAAACAAACATGAAAGAAAAGAAATACAAAGAAGAGGTGAGAGAGGAGAGCCTTTTTGGAAGAGAGGTTTGCACAAAGGATTACTTCTTCCAAGAGTTGTGAGGGGCTCCCAAGAGACAAACTTTCGGAAAAACCTTCCCAAAGCCTCCACCAGACCTATAAAAGAGTTAAAACCCCCTTTAAATAGAGTTTGTGAGGGCTAGGGATACATAACTTTTTAAGTGTGAAATGAAAATCTCGGCTAAATATTTTATTCCAACTTTCACCGACAATTTTACCTCCAAAACGCGTGAATTTACCGGCCTTCCAGAAGGATGATTTGTGCCAAATAATGTACCCGAGCTTTCCTCAAAATTTGGGCTCAATCCAAGCCCGTATGTATAGGATATGGCCCAAATACAGAACCTTCTCCATTCTGGCGAGCCCAGCCCAACTTTGACTTCATGGCCCAATTTCAACAACCAAATGAACTCTTTAGCTTTAGTGTCCTGAATAAAAGTTGTAGATAATTAAGTTAGTAACACTGTTACAAAATTTCAAATTCAAATAATAAATATAAAAATATTTATCTTCTAAATACTACAGTGCACTATTAAGGGTAAAACTGGAATTTTCACCAAATTTTCAAATGAATGATCAAATCCCAAATATTTTATAAATAAACATGTTTAACACAATGTGAGGAAATTATATCATTTATTATCAATAAAATATTCAATAAAATAGTGTTTTATCACATAGTTACTAATCCCAACATTTTATAAAGGATTATCATAAGGTAACCATTAAATTGTAGATACTGTCACAGGAGGTTCTGTAATACAAAAATCACAAAAATAAAGATATGAGTTGTTGGATAAAATGTACTAAAACATTTTACAATATAATATGGATGGAGGAAAAGTACAAGGAGTATACATGGTGGAAAACATATGGGTTACCACCCAAATGAACATAATGTCAAGGAATTTGGATGTAAGATGGCCACTCAATATACCCAAGGAATGAACCGTGAAGATGTATTTTTTATTAAAATGTTATATAGGGATGGATACATAATAAACTACAAAAATATAATCAAGGAAAAGGAATTAATAAAGGACATCTATTTTAGCTGATAATAGAAGGTTATCAACCACAACTCCAAGTCCCATCTATTACAAGTCAATTACACTCAATGGAGGAGACCCTAGAAATATTTATATAACCACATAAGTTACATTAAGGATTTGAAAACCTACTCTAAGGATTAAGGTGTGACTATCCAGGAATTGAAATACGGCTCACAAAACCAAAATGTATCAATGAAGATCCTAGAAATCCAAGTAGACCAGATTATTAACCAACTGAAGGAGAGGCCAAGGGGAGTTCTACTAGGTGACAACAAAGTTCCAAGACATGTTGATCTGAAATACATTACCTTGAGAAGTAGAAATACAACCCAATAAGGTGATGAAGAGGTTATAATAAAGATTTAGGAAAAATATGTGGAAGGAAGAAAAGTAGTGAAAGGAATAAAAGAAAAAGAAAAGTATGTTGAAAAATTTATTTGAGTAGAAGCCCTACCACTTTACTAACCACAACTACTATTTCCAAAGCAATAAAAGAAAGTAATATTTTATGGAAAAAGAGAAAAGTTTCTATAAAAGTTTAAAAAATTGCACATCAACATGCCATTTTCTAAGGTGATTGAAAATATGACCACCTATGTGAATTTTATGAAGGAATTTATGTCAAACAAAAGAGATATAGAAGAATTGGGCACTATACCATTGATGGGGTAATGTTAAGTTATGGTATTTTTTAGAGTTGGTGTCATAGAACCAAATGTTTTTAATTTTATTACATGTATATTTGATGTATTTAAATATTAAATATCTTATTATATATTGTTCATTGTTCTGTATGACTATGATGTAATAATGTCCTAGAGTATTTGTTGCATTTGATAAGGTCATGGAAGTTCCCCATTATGATGAGAACCTTGAAATTCTATAAAAATATTCTTAAATATAGTTCTACATTTGTATTACATACTATTATGAGACACATAGAATGCAGACCGTTAGGTGCAAGTGCTCGTAAGCAGATAAGACTTCCTCTCATGAAGTTCACACTTGGTAATCTTCAAGACAGGAGATTATGAGAACAGACCCACCGGTAGGAATTCTGCATGTTTTAGTGTCATAAGATATTTCTATCTATTAACATGTGTAATGATACTTATACTTTAATATTATCATCAATACATGTCACGAATCGCACAATTTGATTTACTGATGAAAACCGTCACACAGACAATTGGTGGGAAGTAGGGTACAATGGGTGCATCATGAGTGGCATGTTATTAATGGATAAGTTGATGAAGGATTTTTCCATTCCATTTATGGAAGTTGATATCTCATCCCTTTGATTGAAATATAATTGTCACACAAAATTCCATGGCCATGGTGTAATGATGAGTTTATTTCAAGTAGTTGAAGAATGATATATTAAGCATAAAAGTTTATGAAACTATCATGAAACCCGATTGATGAGATGGTTGCACCCAAATTTACCCTACTGGTAAAAGCGGTCGATGTAGTACATGTAGGGGTCAAATCCACAGGGACCGAAGAAGTAACCTTGAGACACTATGATTTGGTGAAGGATGGGCTATGAAGTAGCCAAATTTGGGTTTGATTTTGGATGGTTTAAAGAACACTAAGAAACCTAATTGAATTGAATTCAAATAAAATGGGTTGATCTTAGGATTATTCTCAGGGTGTATTGAATGAATTTTACTTCTTTAGACAATTTTGGTTTTATTAATTCTTGATGAATCCATTCTTCAAAAATTACACTACCTTCATCATTTTCTGGTTTGGTGCTTACTAAACACAATTAATAATCCCCTATACACTTAGAGAACCAAATTCATGATCTCTCCGAGGTATATGGTCATTTAGTAATTGAATTTAGTTTGCTCAAACACAGTAAAGATGAAGAGTAGAAATTACTGAAGAATGGATGTCTTAAATTAATTATCCAATTAACAACAATTCGTTCATAAAATAACATTCAATCCAACCTTTGAATCCTCCTAAGATCAACCTATTAAAGGGTTAGCCCTACATTGATGGTATACTCTCAATGGTGGGCGGAAGATGACTAACAAGAATTGGATTGAATAAATTAAAACCGCGGAAATAATGAGCACTCCTCCGTGTGTGTGATTTAAATTCACACCTATGTGTGAACTAATTCACAACAACACAGAGATATCACTGTGCTTTGTGATAATAAAGTTTTAATAAATGAAATGGAAAATATATAAGAGAAAGAAGTTTATTAATAACTTAAAGATACAAAAAATAAACTTACATGGAAATGGAAAACATTACAAAGGAAATTTGGAAGCATAACCTTATAATGAAACAAGCCACAAAAGATGATAATAAAAATATCCACACCTATTCCCTTCACCAGTAGCTCATTATATAGAAATATTATGAGCCTTAGGTCCATACCCCAACAATTAATTCACCCCCCAACAATTAATAGAGTCAAAATGAGGGTGAATAATCAAAAGGAAATTGACGTTTCGAATTTGACCCGGAAAACTGTCCAGATTCTTCCACCATATTGACGTGTGAATTTGTAATTGAAGAAGGCCGAATCCAGAGGGGTTTTAGAATAGAAATATCTTCTTACATATGTACTCTATGATCTGTAAAAATTTCAGGAAATTTACCTCATCCGTTTGGATGTTATGGTCGAAATAGTGGGACAGATTTCTGTGCATTAATGTCGAGTCCACCATTTAAATCTCAAATTCAGATCCCTTTATCATCATGAAAACATCAGAATTAGATCCGGCCACAGTTGAATAAAATGATACTAAAATTTTTATCTTTCTACTGTATAAATTTGAGCTTCATTGGGATTGGTTTTTGGGCCCCACATTTGTATGATGGGCCTTAGGCCCATTATGCTTTTCCCAGCAAGTTTCTGCCTTCAGGTGAAAAAATATCCATCTTCACTTGTGATTAATCCATCAGACCTAAAAAAAAAAATGTTTCGAATAAAGTGATGGATCATATACAAAAATATAAAATTAAAATGATGAATATTGTAATTTCCAAAAGAAAATTATTGAGTGGGCCCAGATTGACACTTTAAGCATGAATTGCACAATGATGGGAAATGAAGTTCAATTTCTAAATTGGACTAAAATTGATGTTTATGAACATTTAAACACATTAATATTAAGATCTTAACAATGAATATTAGCCACTTTCAGTGACTAATCATGATATATTGAAATAAAGAGATTATATTACATAGTGAGAATTCGTATGTGGATGTCGTTGTTGCGACTTTAAGTTATTTCTCTTGTGCGTCTTGACCCGTTGCTAGACAGTACTTTTAAAATTTAGGCAAGCTCTCATAATGCCAATGAGAAAGAATCCTAGAGGGTCACACACTAAGTGTTTCTCATGGTCTCAGTTAAATTCTATTTGAATTTAATTAATAAATATTATTCTAAAGACAATGGAATAATTCTATTCAAGTTAAAATGATTGCATAAATTAAATAAACATTTATTCATCAGATTGTGGGAAAAATATATATTTATTTTATTGAAAATTTAATAAATATTTATTTACTATTTTGTAAATAAAATATTTATTTAAGATATTAAATTATTTATTTATTTATTCCAGTATTCAATAAATGTAAGTGGAGTTCGAGCAGACCAAGTCCGGTCTGGTAGTAAAATAATTATTTACAAGATGATAAATAATTATTTAACTAGTTGGTACAAATTAAAATAACGCTGATATTATTTTGTGACATGTAATTTTATTTATAATTCTGTTTTGCGCAAGTCGGCACACCATAAATAATGACGTGGTATTATTTTTAATAACATGGGTTTTTTCTAAGGTTATAAATGTATTTAATTGCTGTTACGCAATTAAATATTGTAACTGAAGCCCTATTTCAATAAATAGACAAATACGTCTATTGTGCCATGTACCGAACCACACACCCGGTGAATTGAGAATTGTTGAGCTAAAAAATTTCTCTCTTGAATCCTCTTCGTGACCCTCTCAAGAATGAGATACATTTTTCAAGTCTAAAGAACAAGCGATCAAGAACGTCCAACAAAAGAAACTCGCTTCGCCGTGCTAGCACCCGAAGAACGAGTGGTGTCGATCGGAGGCCATTGAAGTATGTGTGGATCACCGCTAGAGGGATTCTAGTTTGGATCTTCGCAAGTGCAACAAGATAATTTGGAAGGGTCATTCCGAACGATCAATATCATTAACGAAGAAAATACCGAAGATCCAAGTATTATTTTCTTTATGAAATTAATTAAATTAATTATAAAAATGACATGAAATATCCTCTATAAATGTTTCGGGCCTCTTCCTTCTTTATCTAAATCTTTGATTCTATAACATTTATGGGGTAATGTTCAGATATGGTATCAATAAGATTACAAAATAAGTAAAGTGATATAAGTATTTTTTCTATCCAAAATTGATATTGATTCTAATGAGTTTGGAAAAGATTTATGTGATTTAGGTGAAAGTGTTAATATAATGTCAGAATCAACATTCAAAAGACTAGGATTGGGAGAGATGAATCCAAATAGAGTCATTATTCAACATGTAGATACAATAATGAGACATCCTTGGGGACTACTTGAATATTTCATTATCATGGTAGATAATTTCTACTTTCTGATGGATTTTATTTTGATGGAAATGGATGAGAAGAAGAACCCAATAATATTGTGTATACCATTACTAGATATGGGAAGGCCCCTAATTTATTTACAAAATATATATCTAAGATTAAGATTTTGTGTTTAAGAGGTGAAGTTCAACATACATTGGGTGATGAAAAGTATGGATAAAACCAGAGATGAGTTGAGAGAAGATATATTGCAAGATGTTAAGGACACTGATGTCCTTGTAAATATAAGTGATGTAGATACTATATAAAATAAATAATAAGGTAAAAAGTATATAAGTAAATATAGCGATTTTCTAGAAAATTATGGAGACAGTGGAGGGACTACTTTCCCTGAAGAGTTTAAGGAAGGTCAACAGGTTTCGGTATTCATTAAACTACCCTTTTATTTTTCAAGATGGACTAAAAACTAATGGATTAGGCCCATTAATGTTGAGACTATGTTACTTAGAGTAAGAGTGAAATTAGTTTCTAAAAAAGGAATAAGACCCATCTATATGGAGGAATCAAAACTTTGAACCTTCATAGATCTAGATTAGGTAACCTCTTCCGTACCCTAAAACACTTGACTTTGAGATTTAAGGTCGAGCATAATGACTATAACAAGAAAAAGGAGGAAAACCACATTATTTTTATATTATAATAATTTAGTATATAAATTATTTTAAATTCTATTAATTAATTATTTTAGGGGTAAGTTCCCTTTATTTTTAATATTTCATAAGAACAATCCTTATTTTTCACTATTTTTATTAGATTTTAAGGCCCATGATGATTCAAGGTAAAAGGAACTAAGTCATCAAGAAAGGATAAAAAATAAAAAATTATGAAAAAGGGGATCAAGAGTTAAAATTCAGTATTCCATTTTAATACCCTATTTTCATAATCTGTTTAGAGATTTAATAAAAAATTAATACCCACACTTATGATTTTGAATTATTTTGATCAATGAAATTTATAATTTTTAGGAACCTCAAAATAACAAATTTTAATTTTCAAGTTGATTAAATTGAATAAGTAACATGATATGATTAAATGATTATAGTTATACATATGAATTTGAAATTCAATGAATCATGATTTTTCAGTTTAGTCACATGTAGATGAAATTTCACTTCCATATTTCATTATTTGAATATCATAAGTTCATGTGGATTAATTTTTTAATTCATACACATTCCATGAGTGACTATATTTAAAAATCATATTATTCTATTACCGATATGTTTCTAGAATTTTTTTCCTAATATTTCTTAGTAAATTTCTTGAAAGAACTTGGGATATATTACCTACTGGGACATAGATTTGACCTTGTCAAAGTTATGATTGTGCAAAATTCACTTTAAATATGATTAAATCAAATTATTGATTTAGTATTTATCCTTGAGACCCACCTTTTTCATTGATCCTACTTTATCCCTTAGAAGACATGAATATCCTTTGATTGGAATGAGAGACATCATAATCTAATTATTTACATTCCTAACCATAATCTAGTATTTTTCATGATTATAAAAGTTCAAAACGTGGGTAGAGATAGAGTTAATGGTAAAAAGGGATGTGAATTTTTTAGAGAGGATAATGTTTTGGGAATTATAATTGGTTTTGGAAAAGGTTCATGTCATTTTTCATGCTATTTATCACTAACCCTCTCTGAAAAAATATAAATAATTACTTTTGAAAAAGATTGGGTTGAGTTATGGAGGGTAAAAAATAAACATCACTTGACCAGTGAGTTTTAACATTTGAGTTTGGTCAGGGTATATAAAACTTTTCCCAGTTCATTTTTTGAAAAATTGAAAAATTGAAAAAAAAATTATTAGAGGTAACTCATTAATTTTACTTACATTATTCATGGACTTACTTTGATATCGGGGAATTAAAATTTGTCAATTTTTGGAGAGGATAATTTCATTGGGATATATTTTTATTATCATGAATTATACCTCATAGATAAACATCCTTTTGAGATTTAATTATTTTATTCATCAGTTACTTACCTACCCTTATGCCTCAAAATAATTTGATCCCTATTTTAAAGCCCTCATGATTTTTAGTGATTTTTTCTCTACTAAGTAAAGAATAGTGGTCTTACTCAAGTTTATAAGTTTAGTACATGTAATCAAGCAATGCTGATAAATTCATATTTATTTTACCTTTATTGATGAGAGAATAAAAAAAATGGTGAGGTAGATCATGACATGACATGTTAATAATGATAAATTATGAGGCTTGAATGGAATAAAGTAGAGGTTATATCACTTTTAATTGGGAAAAAATATTTTACATTGTGTCTAGAGAGGAGTTAGATTCATTTTTCATATGTGACACTTGAAATTTCTCTCTACACTATCGATAATTTCTTAGTTCATCATTTTTTAATTTTAAATATTAGTAGCATGGGGGTTTTATTTTACATTCTTAATATATATTTAGGCTTCAGGATAAGCATTGTTTAAGTGTGAGGGGTTTGATTATTTTCTCTATATATTTTTTAAAATTTTAATTGATAATTTTCATTTGTTTCTCATTTTTTTACCCATTTAATAATTATTAATAATCACTTGTGGGTGATTTATATTTTATAATGTTTTTCTTAAAAATAAATAATAAGAAGTGGAATACATATTTTATAAAGTCTTAATTATTATAAGTAATTTTTTGTATATTTAGGTAAAAAAATTATCTAACACTAGCTATCCCTCAACCCAAATAATCAAAGACACATGGAAAACCCAATAGGTTCAGTCAGAAAAGCATTCCCATGAAGAGAGCCTACACATATGGCAGGAGGCATAAAAGGTAACAGAAAGCTCATGCATGGTGTGCACAAGCATAAGCACAAGATCACACCAATGTAGGGGAGGAAATTCTGTGCATCGGTGGGAGGAGATCCTTGCCAGCATGGGGTGTCACTGGTAGTGCATGGGGTCCACCATCCCATATCTAACTTAATGAACTCTTTATCCATGAGATTTATTATATAGTATTATGCAGCCACTAGATTTTCCTATGTGGGACGCATTACATGTGGGAACTGTTCAAATTAATTGAAATGGTGTCATCCTAGCATTCCATCATGTATTTTTTCTCAGAAACACCAACCACATCATTGTCTCCATCAATACACCACAATGTCCCCATGAGGAAGATCCATTTACATTGGATATTTGAGTGCATCCATATTTTATACCATCCTTACATTTTGGAATCTCATGGAGGATGAAGTGATGAAGATTTCATTGCACCATCATCCACACACTACACCATAGAACTATTGTCTAAAGAGAATGATGAAGAGAGGTACGCTTCCATATGTAGTGTAGTACTATGGTTGAAGCTATGTGAGAATAATCCATAGCATGAAGAATATCTTGCACCATAGGATTACCATGGCCGATCAAAGGAGGATCTCATCACCATTGAAAAAATGAGTACTCCTACGCTGCAAGGATACCCTTGTGTCGAGGTGACCTTGGGATCTTGAACTGAAGAAGGTATCTATGCCACAGTTAGAAGGGATATGTTGTGGTCCCATGTAGCTTGAAATGTAGAATAAGATTTGGATATGCTGTGAAGATTCATAAAATGAAAATAAAAAGATTTTGAGTGGAAGAGGATATAAAAACCATGGTCAGATAACTACACCATAACCATTCATACGTAAGGGTAATATATGAGTTGCGTATCGGTAAATATTCTTACCGTTACACAAAAAATATGATCTGTATAGGGATTGTAATCCGCTATAATTCAAAAAACCTGATACCTTTGAGCTCTTTATGTGATACATGAACCAACCTTGGGTATTTTTAAAAGAACCATGTTCATGGGTTGGCACCTACCTCAAAGGAAGTTAGAGTGCACCAAAAAATAAGGAGGACTCAACCAAACCCTGACCTAAAATGTATATTTTAAAAAAATATCCCATAATGACCATTTTAAAATGGTAAATGAGTGAATGGAAAATTCAAATAGAAGATAAGAGATGGGATGATGACTATAAATAGGGAATGTTGCTGCTGTGTAATGGGACTTGAACCCTGATTAGAAACTTAGAGATATGAGTTTGGTGCCTAGACGTACTACTACTACTACTACTACTGTAGGTGTATGCTTCTTAGTTCCTTATTTATTTCTATATCCCCTCATTACTAGCATAAGGGGTAAATCCTTATATACCAAGAAATATAATGATGGGGGAATGAATTAGTATAGAAAACTTGGTGTGACTAAAATTCACGATGGGTTGTGCACTATTAATTTCATTATAATCTTACCCTATTATCTTATGCATGAACATTTAATGATAGTATGGTATTCTTTTCAAATGTATCAAATAGCTATCCCTCTCATGGAATAACACATGAAAGAGTTAGGGGAATCTATGTTTAAATAATATTTTTAACACCTATCTATAAATAAAACTGAGTAACTGAGAGGGGAAAGAGGCATTTATAAAATAGATAGTTAGTACTCTGAGAGGAGTCTCACTAAATTACAATTTTTAAAAAATATAATTTAAAATCACATCACTTTTCCTAACAAAGTACACAAACGTAGATATATATTTCTTGGTAAATTCATCTAATTCATGAGAAACCAAAATAATTTTAGTTTCTTATTTTAAATACATTTACTAAATAATTCTAGGTCATTTCTACACCATTCTCGGTGGATCATCCTTTAAATCCACTTTACTATAGTTTAAAAATCAGTCAGTGTTAGCTTGACCTTATAAAATTTTAATTTTATTTCCCTGAGAGATTTAATGAATCCTTTCGGGAGGTCACATTACATAAAATTTTACAATTCAATAGTTATTGAAGAATTTAATTTAAATTAAAATGCATGATTGAAAATTATGATCCTTAAAATCTACTTATCATTGGATTTATCATCCTAGAAAAACATTAAAAAGCATCCTTTTTGATCATCTCTAGCAACCAAACCCACATTTTAGATTCTCGATCTTGTGTATCCTCTTGAACTTAGAAATGTTTCCATAATACTCATACCATAGGTACTATTTTACCTTATGGGTTCTTCTCACTATGGTTAATTATAAAAAAAAGTTGTTCCATAAATATAGAATCTACCTCAAAGTACACATCATCTTAGATAATCACATGATAAAGATCAAGAAAATTATTATTAAAATAAGATATATTAAATACATCCTACATTGTAGTGAATAAATTAAATAGGTATAACAAGTAATATTATTATCCAACATATTCCACAATCATGAACTGGATCGAAAATTGTGGTTCCAACTCCCCCTATTCCCTTAGTTAATGGTTTCTAATCTAAGATGGACTATATAAAATACCTAATTTCAAACTTTAACTCCAACATTCAACATCTCATATTAGTATAAAATTAGTTCCTTGTTTGAGTGGTAGTTAAATTCTTCATTATAAAATAAAAATAATTAGTAGTATGTTAAAAAATACTTTCTATATAGATGATTACTCACCCACTTCCATCAAAATGGTTTACCATATAAAGTATCAAATGGTTCTATCTTTATCGAGGACTGTTAGCTATTGTTTTAAGAAAATTAAACCAATTACAAATGATCCTCCCACACATAATCAAAATCCAAAATAATGGAATAAAATATATATTTTAATATCTAAATAAGATTCTTTGACTATCAATTTATCTATGGATGATAAAAAGTACTATGTTTTACCTAGGCACCTAATAATTTATATAAAATCTTCTAAAATTAGGATATGAATATAAAATTATTATAATAAATTATATTTATTAGCACCCCAAGTAATATATCTATCATTATCGCATTCTAATTAATCTAACTATAATTCTCATATTTAGACACCCAAGATCATGCATTGATTTTTTCTACCAAATTAGAAAAAATGAGACTCTATGTTTTATAAATTAATTAACCAAATAATTTTTTGACCCTATTTAATAATGGGAGCCCCATTATAAAATTCATTATAACCTCATCCCATTTCTATAACTAATTGGGAAGTGGTTGATATATTTCAGAAGGAATTTGTTGTACTACCTTTTACTATTTATAGGTATGGAATCCAAAAATATACCTTGGTATATATTTCTTCACCACTGACCATTAGAACTATCACTATATATTATGATACATATTGGCCACACCAAGGTGAGAAAATAAACTAGAGGAATGAGATTCCAACATAACATACTATTGAATGTATGATAGGACTAAAACCCTGATATGCATATAAAAAATTATTCTTTTTAATGGTTACACCACATTAATATTTTATAATGATTAAATCTCTCATGAATCATGATATGATCATGATCATATATCTACTCATATTTCATCCATTACACTTATAATGACCCATATTTTTTTTAAAAAATATTGATTTTTTATAGATTTGTTATGTTAAAACATGGAAAATAATAAATTTTATTTTCTATATGAGTTTTTGGTGAATCAGTGTAAGAAAAAATATTTGGTGGGAGTAGCACCCCCCTCTAAAAGTCTGATGGGGTTCACTAGAGTATTGTTACGCTATGAGGTGTGTCTATCCATAATTTTTATATATTTTTTGGTTTTAGACCATTGAATTTTTTGGAAGGAAATAGAAATTATGATGATAATTCATCATAGTTATAACGATCTACATTGATTTTTTTTAAATAAATTGGGTTTTGGTCATTTTTGAGGAGTTTTATTTAAACCCCATATGGGGACTTCCTCTAGACGAACACAAAATGAAGGATCTCCCTCCCACTCTATATTATTTCTATTATCCCTTCGCTTTTCAATTCATCCTTCATCTAATGTTGAATTATCATTCCATTTATGATAGTTTTATTGGGAAAGCATGGAAAAGGTAACCCATATATTTTTTCTCGTATTCTACTTGAAATCCTTAGTATAAATATTTAAATGGTTTTTAGGGATTTTTTTTCATGTTTCTCATGGAATTTATCAAGTAAATATTTATAGATGTGTGGAATTTATAGGGAGACTTTAAGAAATGTATAATATAGGTGATCCGATCCTTTTTTATCTTTTTTACATGTACTCAACATGTCATGGATGAGTGGGAATCAATACCTGACACAGGCTTAACAAAGGGGAGGCCAAGGTACCTAGGATGAATTATAATTTTATAATTATAATATTTGAATATAAAATGATATTTTTTTACTTGTAAGAAAAAATTTTCTATAATTTTGCGAATTTATGACATTTAAAACATTAATAAAAAAACTGGAAAAGGGGAATTTATTACGATATGAATAAATTAAAATGAAAAGGGTTTTATTTTGATGTTAATGGGTTATAATAATGTTGTAAATAAAAACTAGAGTTTATAAATCATTATTGGTGGAGTAATATCCTTAAAAAACAAATTATTATTATATGATGAGTTAATATAATGGTATATATGTTTTTTGTGATATTATATGGGATATAGATATTATTTCACCTATCTTGTTTTTGAAAAATAATTTCTATATGGATAATTGTGTGAAATGAACCACTGGTCGACTGTGATAATTTTCATGACCAATCTTCACAAGAACCCCGCTCGAGCTAGAAGAAAATCCATGTGTGTCCCTTGAATCGTAACTCCAATTATACATGTGTTAGAGACTACAAACAAGGGTATATAACACATTAAATGGGATGAATTTCCCTCTTTAATTCCATGGAAACAAGGAAAACTATAAATAAACACCAACTCTACCAATAAGACAAACCCAAAATCTCATAATAATATATAATAATGCATGTAATTTCATTTGAACCCAAATAAAAAAATCTCTAAAGTAATTCCAAGAAAAAAACTTACTCCCACTAAGGTACTGAAGCTTATCCAATGCCAAAAATCACCACATAATGATCTAGTACGGTGGAACCCATTCTCCAATGTAATTTTGTAAATTTATGGAAAAAATATATAAAATTTGGGGTGATTATACAAGTGTAATTTGTAGGATCCACCCTGAAAAATATCATGTCAAGGTGGGATAAACATACTAAAGTAATACAACCACAAGACCAATACACCCTAATTTGAGGAGGGTGGGTGGATGTTTTAGGGTTCTCAATTCTTCTTTAATTCCACAAGATCTTATTATCATGTTAAAAATAACAACCTAAACCTATTAATATTTAATCACAAATAATATATAGAATCTGAAAATAAATTTTGAGGGATAAATATTTTACTTGGTTCCCACAAAGGGATAATACATGATCATACATTGATGGTGTGTCAACGTAACAAGATATAACACGACTCACTACTGGTGTTATAAAGATTCATGAAAGATTCATTTTTAATCCTAGGGTAACTCCCTCATCTTATATCTATATGAAATACTTTGAGACAAGGAATATAAGAAAATATAGTATAATGATCTCTTATAATGAATATTTACAAAAAAACACTAGACTACGACTTATCACACATTTTATTTTTCTCATCGATTTATTTCTATGTCAAGGATACATTTCTAAAAAATCTTCCCCATGAATTTTTCATATGTTACCCATAGATTATGTCTTTAAAACACCCATGAATCCCCAAATAAGTTTAATGAGTCAAATATAATCCCATAAAATCTTGTATGGATTTAAAATTATGAAATTTATTGGATCTTACTTCTTCACAATATGACCTCTTTAACTGAGATGATGTTTATATTACAAACTCCCATATTGTAGCATGATATACTACATTATAACATGATATCTAAACATTAACCGGATCTGAAAAATCCATCCAAATATTATATTTAATTCTTTAAGATATCATGTTGTGATCTCTTAAAATTTTCTCAAGAATCAAACTAGTTTTTGAATAGTTCTCATTATTGTGACATGATGTCTTGCTTCTATATTTTTAAATATTTCATATATTCTTCAAAAATGGAATCCTCCATAGTGTAACCACTATATCATGATGTGGTTCACCTTTTAATTTAATTTATTGTTCCATGGTTCATAAACCACATCATGATTAGTCCATATTATAAAAAAATAACGTTTCTTTCAATTATTGTGGCTAGGTGTTGTGTCATGAAACTATCCCTTCAGTCCTCTTATTATAAAATATTTTTCTCATGTAGCATGAATTGTGGAATGATATATTATTCTATGATAAAATACCCTTCCAACTCTAGATATGCTTAGTTTTCTGTAGCCACCATTAAGATGTGTTGTATCTCCTTACAGAGCTTGAATATTATAATATTCTACTATATTCTTACATAGTCTACCAAATATTGAGTTAATCATATGTACCCCCTATGAACATTAAATATTAATATAATATAAAGCCACTTACAGTGTGCTATCTTTATTCATAAAAAATAATATCCTCCTATACTTTTACTTATCTTATGCTACCATCTGATTCTATAACTAATCAGATATAGACGTAGTTTACGGTGTGGGAATTCCCATTACACCATGATACCGTATTTATTGTCAGTGACAACTCAAAATAGACACTGTGTTTTTCCAAAACATCTACATCTCTTTTACTATCCCAAATAATACCTAAAAAACATGATTTTCTCCTTAACCAATGATAAACACACTCTTAATCTCTTGGTTCCATAAATCCTCTATGTAGGCAAAAAAACCCCAGCGATTTCCTTGGTTCCAACATTATACCCCTTTGGGTTTGTTGTCAATCTGAGATATCTTTAGTGAAACTCAAGACTATTAAACACTATAACATTTCAAAAGTAATGAATTCATTTATCTATTACTCTAAATCTATGTGAGCAATGCTCAGTGTAAAAAATAATATATCAAGAGAGAAACCCATGCCTTTACATTTCATCTCAACCACTTGTTGATAAAACATAAAATCAACCTAAAATATGATTTTCTACAAATTAAACCCCCCATCATATTTCTCCCTTTATTAAAGTTGAATGATACCCCTAAAAGGTAGGACCCCCCTTGAGATTTCATATTTGAATACCATTTCTCCCCCTTTTATAATAAAACTAAAGTTCAACGTCTTATGAAATTACAAGAAACTAAGTTATACATTTGATGCATAAAGGGAGAGGGGAGTTTCCAAAACTTTTCAAGCCAATGGAGTCATATGAACACCAAGGATCAATAATGTTTCTCAAATATTTGTGTTTCCAATAGTTTTGTGAAGTTGTCCACTGCCTTTTTACTAGTACCCACATGTTCCAAATTGAAATTTACTTTCTCCACCTTCTCGTTTATTAAATGTTACTCTATATCAATATGCTTAATTCATGAGTGTTGTACTGGATTTTTCATTATCTCAATCTCAATTTGGTTCTCAAAATAATCCACCATAGGAATATTAACATTTTCTCTAAGATCCTCCATTTTTTTCATCCACATCAGTTGTATACATGATTTTATTACTGAAATATACTCCAATTTAGATTCAATAACATAAACTATCCCTTACTTATTACTAATACATCCATTTAATTTGATTCTAATAAAAAGGCTCATTTACTCATGTATTTTCTATCCACATTGTCTCCATCCCAAACTGTATCTGAGTACACATATAAATCTATACCATTACTTGCACAATATACCAAATTTAAATCAAGTGTGCCTTGAATTAGCTCATGATTCATTTCATAACCAAGACATGTTCCTTCATGGGAAAATTTTTAAAGGGTGATGGTAAATATTTATAACAAAAATTATTTAACATTTTTACTATGAGAAACAATAAGATTCCAATAATATTTTAATAAAGGTGTATATTGATTTATATTCCCTCTTTATGTTTTCTAAACTTTTTCCAATCATAATTAGTGTTGAAACTAATTTTATATCATTTATATCAACCTTTTTCAGCATCACATTCACATATTTTTCATTAGAAAAAATGTATCCCTAATTTTGACTAACATATATCTTAAGAAAATATGTGGGTTCTTTAATCATCGATATTTAAAATTCCATGCTTACAAACCATGAAAATTTATCCACTAAATTCAACTTGTTTCCTATGAATATAATGTCTCTAACATATATGATCACCATGAGTTACCCTTCCTTGTTTGATTTCGTATAAAGATTATTTTAGAATCAACCTCTATTGAATTCCATATTTTTTAAGAAATTTTCCAACTGAGCATACTAGGCTTGAGGTGATTGTTTCATGACATACATGGCCTTATTTAACTTGAACACCTTCAATCCATCATCAAAAATTATAAATCCCATCAGTTGTTAAATATATACTTTTTATTAAAGAATTATATTTAAAAATGTTTTCTTTACATCCATTTGGTAGGTTTTGAATTTACTTTAAATAGATACAGCTATAAAGAGTCTAATTGACTCAAGTATCACCATTGGTGCATAGGTTTATTTTACTTAAATTCCTTCTTCTTTAATATAGAACTTTCACACCAACCTTTATTTGTTTCAGATCACTTTTCTATGCTTATCATATTTATTTTCAAACACTAACATTATTCCTATAGAATTTTGATATGTTGGCTCTTTCACAAGATCCAAAATCTAATTTTTATCTTTTTGGTATAAATCCTCATTCTTGAATTTAGCTCATGATTCATCTTTCATTTATTCTTCAGATGAGGGAAACTCCATGTGAGATAATAGTGCAATACAATCTAAGTTTTTTTGGGGGAATATTTATCACCAATAATATTTTAATCATCGATCTCATATTATCTATTTTTCTATTGAGTTAAGGGTTTACCACCTTCTCCAGTTTTTTCATCCACCGATTCAGTCTCAAAATTTTATTTTCATATAGAAATATTTATTACACTATAATTTATATTTATTTATTTTCTCCACATTAGACCTTATTCAAGTATATAATTCAAGATATGTTCCTATATTTTCTTCAAAAAATTCAACACCACTACTTTCTATAGTCTTGTTTAGCCTCTTTTTGAGACACTTTTAGGTTTTACTATTGAATAATTATCCCAAAAATATCCATTCATTCTTCATATCTCTTCATTTACCTTGATTTTTTTCCTTATTATAGATTTAAAAATTTATACTAAACAATTTCAAGTGATTCAATGTTGGATTTATTCTATGCCACATCTCGTGTGGAGTCTTCTTATCTTCAAGAATTAAGAAATCCTCTTTTTTTTCATATACATTTCCAATTTCATATATTCCTTCCAATATTAACGAGAGATTCCATTTTTGATGAGAAATTTATTTCCCATGTTGTTAACCATTCAATTTCACCTTTCCACAACACCATTTTGTTGCGATGTTTTCACTAATGAGACTTAATGTATAATTCCATGATTCTTAAAGTAATTTACCAACTCATGCGAGGTGTACTCCATGCCATTTTCAAATTGAATAATCTTAATTATTCTCCTGGTTTCATTATCAAATATTCTCTAAAACTAATTAATACACTAAATCACTTATGTATTTTCCTGCATGAACATGATACCTCTCATTCCATTATAATAATCAATAAATAAGATGAATTATTTATCACTATATGTTTTGAGAACCTTCATGGGACCAAAAATATCAATGTGAATCAAATATAGAATATTTGTGGCCCTATAATTCTTTAACCGATTGGTATTTTTCATCATTTTCCCTCTTACATAAGCATTAAAAGTATTATCTTGATTTTTTCATAGATTTAGAATGGAAATGAAAACTTTAAACTTTAAAAAATTATCTACAATTTTTTGATGAATATATCCAAGAATTTGACATTAAAGGATGTTTTATTCTTTTACTATAAAGGAATAAGTATTATCCTTAAAATACACTTGGTATATATTTTTATTTGTTATATATCCCTTCATTAATGAGTTTCTATTTTTCTCTTTAACAAAATATCCATTTTTATTGAATATGACCTCAAGTATAAAGTCACAAAGTTGATTAATGATCAATATATTATGTCAAATACCACCCACATAAAGTAATTTTTTATTACTTATCTCATATCCATCCTTTATTTCCCTTCAACATCATATGATTTTTAGAGATCCATAATTTATAAATATTACCATACCATTAAAACAACCATTCAATTCCTTTAATAGATTCATGTTGTAGTTAATGTGAGATGAAAAACCACAATAAAGAATCTAAGTGATGATATTTTTATTTTAATTAGGAGAAATTTCATTCAAGATAACCTTCTCATTATTCCTCTTTTACTTATAAGAAATTCTTGGTTGAGTTGAAATAAGGGGTAGTATTACTTTATTTTCTCCACCTTAGGCAGTGAGATAATATTTCTATTCCCACAATGGATAAAAAGGATTTTAAGGGGATATCATTTGGTTTTATAGCATCCATTATTATTTGGATTCCATATAAGTAGTTTTGACTTTTTGATTTCTTGTAATTTATAGATTTGTGACCAAAGTTATAGAAATAATAAAAATATCCATAGAAAGAGTTTTATCTTCATGTTGTATGATATGTTCTCATCCTCTATTATTGAATCCCATGAGCTTAACCACATAAGTAGCTCTCTAAATCCTAGCCTGAGGTTATTGTATGGCCAAGATAGCCACATGATTGACACTTTATCTAGGGATAGATTTTATAATTACTTCTTATCCACATATTTAAAGCATATGAGTATATTCTTGGTTGATGATAAGACCTTGGTTATTGAGAGTTGTCACTATTTTTTTCTTTCCTTTATCCTTTGAAAAAACACATATTTCCCTGGATGTATCATCTTAATAGAGACTACTATTTCCCATAATATTGGGTCTTTTATCATTTATGATTTTCTCAATGACCCTTTCACCTCTTCCAACTATTTATATTAATTATCTATTAGAGATATTTCTAAATTAAAACTTATTTTTTTCACCATAAACTTTTTCTTTATCCTAAAAATTCATTCGTAAAGACACAAATCAACCCTTTTCATTCACTATTATATCTAATAATTAATATCATCAATAATTTTAATTTTATCTTTAATATTTATCTTGAAATAAACCACTTATTTGGATGTTTCATGAGTATTCTCATTCACTTTCACCACTTTTCCTAACTAAGTAATTTTATTTTTGAGTTAATCAATGTGTTTTGATGATTCCTTTAAAAAAAAATTGTTCATTTAGTTGTCTTGCATTGAAAATACAAATATTTAACTCATACTTCATGTTTGTATTTTAGGTTAATGAATCCTTCATGTCAGTCCTCTTCCAAATTTTTATATTTTGTTTTCTCAACTATTTTTATTATAAAATATCCCATATCTAAAATAATTTAATCCTCATATTCTTCAAATCACCTTCACCATTTTATTTTTATATAATCAAATTTTTTTCCAATTCAACCTATTTTTAGTTGTTTTTCTTGATTTAAAGTTTTATCTTGTGGAAAATTATAGGTTCTGGGAACAACAGAAGTGTACGATGGGTTGTTCCCAACTTTTCATTTTTCTATGATCGATAATTAATCCAGGATTACACAATTTTGAAAATCATACTCAATTGAATTAAATAAAATAAATAGATAAGGGATAGATTTTCGGAACTAGATAGAGGATCATAACATATTATTTATAATTAATTTATTTAATTAAGAATTACTTTTATGGAATTATTTATTCATTGATGAATATTAAAATAGATCATCATTTTATGATCATTTTTTGTAGGAATCAAAGTAGATTCCCTCTAGTAGTGATCCACACATGTTCCAAAAATCTCCAAACGTCGCCGTAGGATTCTCCGGGTTCTAGCACGATAGATCCTATCACGTGCATCGTCTGCTTTTGATCACCTCGAGAATTTATTCCAAAGTGTTCTCCTGGATCTTTCTTGGAGTGAGAGTGGGAGGTGAAGTAAGATATCTCTCTATTATTGGGAGCTTTCTTGGAGAAGGGAGTTCTCTAAGGCTTGAGATAATTCTCTAAATCCATTTTGGACGCCAAAAACAAAAGAATTGGCTCTTATAGAAAATAATATAGTTGGGTTTATATACTGATAGGGTTAAAATAAAATAATTTCACAAGTACACTTTATTATTTATTTAATCCCTGTGGAACCCCATGTCAAATAATAATAATAGTAATAATAATAATATTTCTCAGCATGCGCTTAACTTGTGAATTCAACTAATTATTATTTAATTAAATAATATTAAATGTTTATTATTTCTCACCAGACCAATGAAACTCAGTCAAATATTCCTCTACAATATTTATCGGGTCTTAAATAATGAAAATTTATTTATTAAATAAATACCACTACATTATTTACCAATAAATAAATAAATATTATATTCACTAAATAGTAAATAAATATTTGTTAAATATTCCACTCACATTATATTCTCTTGAATAACTAGTGACAAAATAAATGTGATCAAGAAAACATGAATAATTATTAAATCATGTGTGAGAATAATATTAATTCATCTTGTTAAATAATAAATAATAATATTATTATTTAACTGAGATTCTAGATACACTTAGTGTGTGACCCTATAGGCCTATTTCTTAGCGGCATTAAGAAAAGCAACCTAAAGTCCAAGGCTTGCATCTAGAAACATTCTAAGGCACCCTAGAGAAATAAGTTAATGTCACAATGACATAATACCTCATATAGATGCTTACCATATAAGATGATCCCTTTATCATTACATCTCTAATCAAGCAGGTTGTATGTAGGGGCCATCAACCTATGTGATCGATGTCTCTTTCTTTGACTTCGCAAAAATTGAAATTTCCTATAGAATACCATGTCCATGGATTTATTTAGGCTATATAACTTCCATCAAAGGGCCTAAGATATCAACTTCCATTAAAGAAAATATGGTAAAAATCCTTTCTTTCATTATTCATTAATGAAATATTAATCATGACGCACACAACATACCCTACCTCACCGTGAACACATTTTATCACGTTTTTCATCAGTACATTAAAGTATGTGACTCATAATACTCATTAATAATAATCTTAAAGTATAAGTACCAATACACACGTCTAAAAATAGGAACATCCAATGAAACATATAAATATGGATTTTCTACTGGTGGGTCTCATTCTCATAATATCCTATTAGATATTACTAAGGGAGTATACCATGAGCAAGTGCTCAAAGTCCTATGAGTCTCCACCCCAGATAGCCTATATTATTTGTTTCCCTAAAATGATATCATCTGGATATAGAACATATATTTAATAATAGCGTCATAGTACTTCCAAGTTCTCATCATAGCGGGGAACTGTTATGACCTTTTAGTGTGACAACTACTTTTAGGACATTATCACATAATATGTTATGCATAATAATAATTATGATGTGATAATAGGTTTATTAATATTCAAAACTATAAACACAGGTTATCATAAATTATAAAGAAGTTATTTCTTGGGCACCAACTCCTTCAGACTCCAACATGAACTAGAGACAACTACCAATAACCTTCAATCCCCAATCTCTCACATGATAATCATGCTTATGTTAAGATAATCCTTTAGTTAATAGGTATGCCACATTCTCTTCCATGGGCACCCTAATTACTATAACTACACCCCTCTGATAGAAATCCCTCAAGAGGTGATAATTCTGGATTATGTGCTTTGTCTGTTGGTGTGACCTTGTCTCTTTTGTGATCCAATGCTATAGTATTATCACAATAAAATGTGATAGGGTATTTAATGATAGGTACCACATCAAGATTTTGGGAAAATTTAAAAATCAAAACGGTTTACTTGATTGCATCAGAAGATTCTATATACTCAGACTCTACTATAGAATCAACAACAATTGGTTGCTTTAAACTATTCCAGCTAACAACTCTTCTATTGATATAGAAAACATATCCTTACTGTGACTTTAGATTGTTATGATCTATTTCAAAACTAGCACCAGTAACCCCTTATGACAAGATCCTAATCTCCTACATACACCCAAAACACATCCTTAGTTCTTCTCATATACTTAAGGATAACCTTAACAACAGAACAATTATGTTCTCCTATATCAACTTGATATCTTTCTACAATGCTCAATACATAGGAAACATCAATTATAGTACATAACATGTCATACATTATTGATCATTTCACCGAAGAGTATGAGATCTTACTCATTATCTATTTCTCATGTTGTGTCTATGGATACATTTTCTTAGAAATATGTAAACCATGTGACACTAGAACCAATCCCCTCTTGGATTTTTACATACCAAATCTATTTAGTATCTAGTGAACATATGTAATTTGACTTAGTCCAAGAAGCCTCTTGGATATATCATGAATGATATTGATCTTTAGAATATAGGTTTCTTCACCAAAGTCCATTATGGTAAAACATTTATTTACCCATTACATAATAGATTATAATAATGGTATGTCATTTCCAATAAGTAATATGTCATCAAAATATACTACTAGGATAACGACCACATTCCCACTAAACCTCTTGTAAACACATGACTCACATTCATTCTTAATGAAACCAAATAATTTTATGGATTCATCGAATCAAATTTTCCATGACCTAGATGTTTAATTCAATCCATAAATAGATATATACAACTTGAAAATCCTTTTGGCATCACTTGGAGTCACAAAACCTTCTGGTTATGTCATATATAAATCTTCCTAAAGGTTCCCATTAAGGAATTTAGTTTTAACATCCATATATCAAATCTTATAGTCATGTTAAGATTCTATAGAAAGAATAATTATATGGATTTAAACATGGAAATTGGTGAAAAGGTTTCATCATAGTCAATTAATTGATGCTATTTAAACCCTTTAGTCACTAGCCTTACTTTATAGGTATTTTCTTTACTTTCTATATCCTATTTTTTCTTGAATACCCATTTGCATCCAATGGGATTTACATCAACTAGCGCATCAACCTAAAACCAAAATTGGTTTTAATATATTTAATCTATTTCAGAATTCATGTATTCTTTCCATCTTGTATATTTTAAGATATCTACTACCTCCTTTTAGTATAGAGGATAATAATTGTTAACCAATAATGAGTCTCTATATTTAGTGATTAAAAAACCATATATCTATAGTTATCTTACATCTCTTATGTTCCTATGTAGTGATTGTGTTTCAGGACTACTTCTTCCATGGGGAACTATGGAATTTGTTTGTGTACCAACTCTTGTGTATCTTGAGCATCAACCTCATCGAAGTCAATCTTTCTATAACTATTCTTTTTGAGGATATTCTCCCTCTCAAGAAAGATGTCTTGTTTGGAGACAATCACTTTCTTGTATGAGGGGTTGTATAAGTAGTATCCCTTTGTTTCCTTGGGATACCCTATAAAGATATACATTGTTCCATGGGGTGATATTTTGTTTCCTAATAAGGCCTTAACAAATGAATTGAAACCCCATACACATGTATGTGACAAAACAGGTTTCTTTCCACTTCATATCTTGAAGGAAATTCCATTTTCCACTTTAGTTGGTACTCAGTTTAATGTGTATGCCGCAGTTTATAATGCATATCTCCAAAAGGATAATGGAAGATCTGCATGACTCATCATCGACATTACCATGTATAATAAGGTATGGTTACTCCTTTCACTAACACCATTCCACTATGGTGTTTAATGTGGAGTAAGTTGAGATAGAATAAAAAACTACCATATAAAGTTGATAAACTCTTGGTTAAGATATTCACCACCTCAATCTGATCGAAGATTATTGATCTTATTTCTAAGTTTATTCTCTACCTCATTATTGAATTAATTGAATTTATAAAGGGACTCTAAATTATACCACATTAATTAGATATATCCATATCTACTCAATTCATTAGTAAAAGTCATGAAGTAAGAATATCCACTGGTAGATTCTACTGAAAATAGTCCACACACATCAGTGTCTACCACTCTTAGAAGCTATATGGCCCTTTCACCCTATACACCAAATAGCGGTTTGGTTATTTTTACTTATAAAAAATCATGAAATCTTTCAATTGCTTTTAGATCATATGAGTCTAAATAACCATCTTGATAGAGATTTTTCAAACACTTCTTATTTATATGACCAAGATGGTGATGCCATAACTGCGTATTATATGAGTTGTGTGAACATGATTCATTATCAATTTCAAACACTTTGTTTTCATAATTTAATACATAAATACTATTATTTAAATGTTACATACCATAACATATGTTGTTCTTATAAAAGAAACAACTTTTATTTAAAAACTTGAAAATAAACCCATCTGCATCTAGAAATGATACAAAAATTATGTTATTGGTAACTGTTGGTACATAATTATAATATTTAAATTCAAAACCATTCCTTTTGTAAATGAAATTAGATAGTCACCAATGGATAAGGAATCCAACATCTCACTATAAAAAACTCTTAGATCCACCTCTTCTCTAGCAATCTTTTAGAATCTACTTGGTTCATACATTTGGATATAGATGTGAGCACCACAAGATATATCTAATAACCAATGTGTAGATATTGAAAGATTACAATCGATAATAAATAAACCTTTATCTTCCCCTTTCTTATAGGTGTAGTTTCTATTCCAGTATCTTGGATTTCCACTTTCAAAACACACTCCCTCCTTTTCCTTTCCCTCCCTTTGGATCTTCTTCTTTTTGGAAGGACAGATCTCGAGGGAGTTATACTTGTTATGAGTCTTGAGCCCCTTTTACTTGTTATTACTTTTCTTATTCACTATAAAGACCATGATTTTATCACACCCCAAGTCCTTATCCAATTGGAAAATAAAATTATGAAGAATTGAAAGAATCTTCTTATTATTTCTCATATTGTAATTAATAATAAAACTAGAAAAGGTCTTGGGTAGTGATGAAAGTATAAGATCTATACACAACTCATCTAAGAATTTAATCCCTAAGATTTATAAGTGCTCAATGTACCCAATAATCTTAAATAAATGAGGCCCAAAAGGTGTAGACTATCCAAGCTTAGATGTAAACAAAGCATTGTAGATCTCACACCTCTCATATCTCACATTCTCTTGATAGAGATCCTGAAGGTGAGACATCATTCTATATGAATCCATGTACTCATGTTTCATCAAAATATCATTATACATGGATGATAGCATGAAACTATGAACATATATAACACCATCCAGGAGTTTATCATAGAGATATAACTGTACATCACTTTCCTCATTACCAAGCATATTAGGAATAGGTTCTTCAAAAACATATAATTTCCTTTCACAATGATGGATAATGTGTAATCACCTTTTCCACTCTTGTAAATTTGTGTCAATGAGAAGGTTATCGTACTCAAGTATGGATCATAGTGATATGTTTAAATTAATTTTAATGATATATCTACAAATAAGATGAGAATAATTTTAGTACTTCATCTGATAAAATCTAGACAAATAAATAAATAAATATTATATTTATTAGTCTCCCAATATTTTATTGAAACACAATATCCCTCACCATTGGCTTCATAATATCCTATTTCTTGGACATTCTAGTGTTAAGGATCCATATTCCCCTTCTAATTACCCCATATTTGGTTGGTTAAGCAACTTGAATTTTTTTAAGTAGGCATTCCAAATGCCAACTTCATTAACTCATTGTTCCTTGTTCTATTGAGTGGACTCCCCAATCCTAAAATACTTAAATTAGATTTCATCAACCCTTTACTCTCAGTTACACCAAGTAATTATTTGGTATTAAACCATTGATGTAAAATAAGTTAATTCAACAAAAAAATTCAAGTAGGAATTCCCCGATAATTAAAAGCACCCCAACTTTGGCTGGTTAAACACTTTAAACTATGGTTCAATTTTAATTGAAGTATTGGAAGGCTATAATGGCTTAATATATATAATTGAAGGATTTTATCATTTTATGTGTAAATTTATAATTATTATCTTTATCACATGATTGTTAATATTAATTGGATTTAATTAAGTGATTAACCATGTCTTAGATAATATTTACACATAAGAAAATTTATTTTAGTTCTATCTTGCATGCTCATTAATTTCATTAATTCATGTGATCACGACAAAACATCTATAATGAAATAACAATTAAAATTGACATAAATAAAATATTAATGTGGTATAATCATGAGATTTTACTAATGATTAGTTTATCTAGTGGTTGATAAATTGACCGTTGACCTAGGTGAAAAACACCTTGAACCAATTAAGGTTCATGTTATAGATTTCCACCTATCCACCTATATATCTCTCTTTGATTGGTTTCACCTCAACTACAAACTTGAACCACCTACACTAGATTGGGAGCTACATCCATTACATATGATTTTAATCACATGAAGGTGAGGGGAAAATGGTTTACATAAAATAAACCATGGGCACGCATGCCCTTACATAATAAGAGGAGATAAGGAATGCAAGACAACAATTTAATTTAATAATAAATTAAATGAAACCAACCACATACATAGGTCTAGTCTATGATCATGATTATCCACATACATGCAATGAATTATGTATTTAATAAAACTAGCATTCAATTCTTAATTGTTCTTATTTAAGATAAATTGTTCTCAAATTAATTAATTATATTCTTTAATTAATAAATTATTTTATCATAATTATCATTCGAATTTCCTTTTGATTCTTAACCATTATAATTTTAAACAAATTAAATATTTTTTTTAAAATCAACCATGTACATAAATGTACCTTGGAGAAAACATGTTGAATACCCATCTGAATCTACCCAATATGTATTATAATCATATATTGTTTACTCTTTTGACATATAGCACACACAACGTATCACATAATATCATGAATTGTAATATCAAATTAATGGTTACATGAATTACATGATTTTTAGGTCATGTGTTATTCTTCAATGAAAATATAGTAATAAATATAATATGAATCATACATGATATACATATCTGAACATTACATAGATGTTAATTAAAAAAAACACACACACACACATATAAATACATAAATATTAAAACCAATCATATGGAGTGTCCTATCAACTTAAAAACCACACAAAATCATTTGTCGAGAAGATTTACATAATGTAATAAATAAATTTCAATTTTGAATAATTCAGTATAAGTACATAGCGTGTGAATATGAGATACACGATGTGTACATCTCTCACAATCTATCGAAGATTTATGCCTATGTATTCGGCGTGTAAATCATGCCTTGGAAAATTTGTGTACATGGTTCGTGCAGATGAGCTACATGATGTGTATTTCTCTCACCATCTATCTAAGATATACACCTAGGGATTCAGTGTGGAAATCATGCCTCGGAAAATTGGTGTACATGGCATGTATAATGGGCTACATGGCACGTGGTCTTTGAATTACATGGTCACCAGTCAGGTAGGCAGTGTATGGTAATACACGGTCTGTATGTGACTCAAAGTACACACTGTGTATGTGGGATACATGGAGTTTACTCTAGCTGAACGTGTGCCACCTTAGACCAATGAAAATGAAGTGTAAGTAATAAATGTACCACATATCATCAATGCACATGGTTTGAATTAATTTCTGAAATGAATTCCTAATGAATTGAATATAAGTACAAGGAATATAACTCCAATTACAGGGTGTGTACTCTTGTGTTATCCAACTAGAATCCTTGGCACCTCCAGATGAGATCTTCAATTTTATTCTGTTCATAAAATTAATCGTATTGATTTGATCTATGAGAAATAAAGGAGGAGAATAAAATATCCTAATTATGATTAAAAGAATGAATAAACTTGAATTGAAAATTAAATCACAAGTGAGTAAATAAATCAATGATATTTAAATAATTATAAATAATTATGTGACCGCTCTGATACCACTTGTAGATTACAAGCACCATAGATGTGTATGATGGGTCATGCCCAACATTCATTTTTTGTCATGATCAATGATTAATCTAAGATATTACACAATGTTTAACTTCATGATCAACATAATTAAATCAAATAAATAGATAAGGTATAGAATTCCAGGACCATATAGAGGATCATCACATTTTATTTATAATTAATTAAATTAATTAATAATTATCTTGATGGAATTATTTCTTTTTTGATGAATCTAACAACAGATCTGCATTGTAAATTCATTCTTTGGTAGGAATAAAAGTAGATTATATCTAGTGGTGATCCAAACATGTTCCAAAAATCTCTAAAAATTACTGTAGGATTCTTCGGGTGCTATCACGATAGATCCAATTGCTTTCATCATCTTCCTTTGATCACCTCGAGAACCACTTCCAAATTTTTCTCCTGGATCTCTCTTGGGTTGAGAGTAGGGGGTGAAGGAAGACCGCTATCCATTCTTGGGAGGATTCTTAGAGAAGGGATCTCTATAAGGTTTGAAAGAACTCTCCAAATCTATTGTGTACACAAAAAACAAATGAATTGGCTCTTGGATAAAATAATATAATTGGGATTGTATAATGCTAGGGTTAAAATAAAATAATTGCACAAGTTACCTTTATTATTTATGTAATACCTATAGAACCCCATGTCAAATAATAATAATAATATTATTATTTCTAGACATGTGATTAACTTGAGAATTAAATTAAATATTATTTAATAAAATAATATTCAATATTTATTATTTCTCAGCGAACTATTAAACCCGGTCCGCCATTCTTCCACAATATTTATTGGGCCTTGAATAATGACCATTTATTTATTAAATAAATATCATTACATTATTCTCCAATAAATAAATAAATATTATATTCACTAAATAGAAAAAAATATTTATTAAATATTCCACTCACATTATATTCTCTCAAATAATTTCTAATAGAATAAATGTGATCAAGAAAACATGAATAATTATTAAACCATGTGTGAGAATAATATTTATTAAAATTTTTAAATAATAAATAATAATAATATTATTTAACTGAGATTCTGGATACACTTAGTGTGTGACCCTCTAGGCCTCTTTCTTAGTAGCATTAGGTGAAGTAACCTAAACTCCAATGTTAGTGTATATAAACATGCCAAGGCACCCATAAAGAAAGAAATTAATGCCACAATAATATAATACCTCATATAAACACTTATTGTATAATATAATCCCTTTATCATGATATCTTTAATCAAGTAGGTTGCATGATGGTGCCATCAACCTATGTTCTCAACGTCTCTTTCTTTGACTTCCTAGAAATTGAACTTTCCTATAGGACACCATGGCCATGGATTTATTTAATATATATCATTTACATCAAAGGGCCTAAGATATCAACTTCTATTAAAGAACATAAGGGAAAAATCCTTTCTCACATTATTCATCAATGCAATATTAGTCATGAGACACCAAATGCATCCTACCTCACCAAAAATATCTATCATCAGAGTTTTTATCAATAAATCCAAGTACATAAATCATGATACTCATTAATAGTAAGCTTAAAGTATAAGGAACAATAAAAATTTATTTAGATAGAAACATCTAATGACACATATAAATGTATATTTTTTACCGGAAGGTCTCGTTCTCATAATATCCTACTGAATATTACCAAGGGAATATACCATGAGAAGTTGCCTCAAATTCCTATGAGTCTATACCCTTGATAGTCTGTATCATTTATGTCCCTAAAATGATATCATACAACTATATAAAATATATTTAAGAATAGTTTCATAACACTTTCAGGTTATCATCACAGCGGGTAAGTGCTATGACATTTTAGTACGACCACTACTTTTAGGACACTATCACATACTATGTTATGCAGAGGAATAATCACGATATGATAAGAAGTTTATTAATATTAAAAACTATGAATATTGGTTATCATAAAGTACAAGTAAGTTGGTTCTAATGAACCAAATCCAACAAAAACTTTATCTACTATGTTGGTACAACATTATCTTCATCTCTACTATCAGCTATCCATATACATATTGATGAAATATGCCCAAACTTTCTATAATTAATGAAAACCAATAGTATCTTACCTTCATAAATCTATATTCCTTACTTCAATTTTCTTATTACTAGTAATAAAAATTTATCTCTAACATATTCATTATTTATTACAACTTAATATATCTCTAGATACTCCATGGATTTAAAATAAATATCATTTTTCAATTAGCTACATGCACTTTCTAGGTTTACATGCATTTCAGAAGCCACTAGCATGCTGTAAATATCTTCAAGATATAATTATATGATATTTTTTTCTTCAAAATATGACACATTATCATTAAAAAAATTTGGTAATATTATAATAATTTTATTCATAATTTCAATATATTTTATTTCATTACCAATTCTATGTATTTATTTCATTACTTCAATGATATAGTTGAGGAAACCATCAATATTTTCATTTATTCTCATCTTCAAATTATCAATTTTGTTATGAAACACTTTTTTTTTCAAATTTTACCTCACTAAATCCTTAATAAATATTATCCAATTTATCATATATGGATTTTAATGATTTTATTATTATGAGATTCATTTATATTTGGTTTGAAAAATATTTATATAATGAATTTTGTGCCTTTGCATCAACATTGAGATGTTTCCTGTCAGCTTCAGTCATTGAAATTTCTATAACATTGTTAACTTGTGTTCCATGAATTATAATAGAAAAAATGTAATTTCCAAGAGGCTATAAGTGAAATATTATCTAATTATTTAAAATTTGGCAATTACTTCCATCAAAAAAAATAAATCCTTTATCATTAACTATGTTCTCTGTGAAAAAAATCTTCGAATAACAATTATTTCATATAGGAACGTTTTGGCTCTAATACGAATTGTGGCAACCATAGGGCCAGTGCACACTAAGAGTGTGGAATGTTAATTAGGGTGTTCGATTATTATTTTCTTCTACTGTATCTTGTTCTTATGTTAGTAATAACACCTTGAAACTTTTAATATTTAAGCACACACAATATCAAGATGTTTAAAATAAATGAAGAAACATAGTGATTTTATTTGGTTCACCACAAAGGTATAATCCAAGGGGTATACACTGATGGTGTGTTGACATACCAGATGATAACAATACTCACTTTAGGAGTTACATAGTTTTATAAAAGACACAGTATTGATCCTAGGGTTACTCCAACATCTTATCTTTATGTTCAATACTTTGAGATAAAAAATATATGAATATAGGACATGATGATCACTTATAATGATTATTTACAAAAAACCACTAGAATAAAAAGGGTTTTTATTGTTCTTTTATTCCTCCTTAAAATCACAATCTTCATTAAAATTAATCATAGAATATTCTTTATATCAAAATTTCTAGATCTTGTAATTTTTTACCCTTTAATTATTCCCATTGATTCTTCTTTAAATCAAGGATTTATTCCTAAAAGTTTTTCTACATGTAACATAATGATTGGGACATAAAACTGCCAGTTAATCACTAATTAAGTTTACCAAGTCAACCACAATCCCATGAAATCTGGGATGGCTTCAAACTTATAAAATTTCCTGGATTTTCCTTCATGATGTGACTACCTTAATTATGATGCGATTTTTATTACAAACCCCTACATTGAAGTGTAATATACTCCATTATGGTGTAATCTCTAATCATAAACCATATCCAATTTTTTTTTCCAACTATCATATTTAATTTCCATGAGATATTGCTTCATGATCTCTTTAAATATCCTCAAGGCCCAAAAAAGTTACAACGTGGTTGTCTTAATTATGGTGTGATGTCATACATTCATATTTTAAAAATTTAATATATTCTACCAAAACGGAATTCTCTATGATGAAACTACTATGTCATGGTGTGTTCCATAATTTCTCTTAACTGATTACAATGTGGTTTATAAACCATGGCATGATTCATCCATCTTATAAAAAAACAACATTACTCATTATTATTTATTTTAGGTGACATGAAATGGAGTTATCCTTGAAATAATTTCTAAAAAAAAGATTTATTTTCACACAACATGAATTATGGAATGGTATAATGATCCACAATGTAATAATATTCCAACTCTTGATTTGTTTAATCTTCCCTAGACACCATCAAGGTGTGGTATATCTCTTTGTAACATTTATGAATCTTGTATGATTTGGGTGTATTCTTATATAGCCTTCCTAATATCAAGATAATCACACATAACCCCTATTATATTTGTATATTACTCTGAAATGGAACCTTTTATGGTGTGGTATTTTGATTCATAGTGCAACATCACCTACAACACTTTCACTTATTCATACATGGATATCATAATTCCAAAACTAATTTACTGTAGCATTCCTTTATAGTATGAGAACTATAATTAATCCAAGATGCTACCTATTTTGGGGGAGACAACTCCAAATATAATTTGTGTTCTTATAAGATAAATATATCACTTGTGCAATCACAAATATCACCTAAAAAATTGATTTTATCTATGACCAAAGATAATCACACACTTCCATATCTTGATTTTATAAATCTTCCTTGCATGCCATCAAACACAACCAATGAAAACCTTGGTTCTAATTTAAAACCTCAAAGAATAAATGACAAAACCAAATCATGTCTCATCCTAGGTCAACTATAAACCCATCTCACCATAGGCCCACTCTCTAAATCTATATACAATAATAATATAGTAAACCATGAAAATATAGAAAAGCGGGAATCCCACATTTTCTTCCCCACTAATATAGTCACCCTCAAATCCCAATGAAATATATCATGGAACTACCATATATTACCGTATCGACATACCAAAACCTCATTCCACAATTGAATTCCAATTACATATATTGAAACCTAATAAAATAACCAATTCCACCACATATCACAACCACTACCACTTACACATAACCTTAGTATGACTAGAAGGAAGTCCATGAGAAGAGGATAAATCAACTACACAATTCCACCACATCCTGGATGTTGGTGGTTAACCAGGTACCCAAAACCTCATATGGATGTCAGTTAAGTTACCCAAAATTGATTAGTGGTACATAAGAAATAATGAAACACAATATGATATATAATAAGACACAAACCTATCCTATATTTTACATCCCATCAAACCATTTCTAAAACCATCCCATATTTACACCGTCACCCCTATTAAATTACCACAACCACATCTAACCACAAATCAAGGATGATATAATAATAACACAAGTCAAAAAATTATTCTTTCTATTTAATAATCATTTATTAATTTTATCACCATTCATATACCAATTTTCATAATTAATTTTAGTATCTTAAAAATTAATTTCATTCATCAACACATATCCCATCCCAATTATCTTATCAATCCATTCATTCATTTCATTAAATTTCTACATCTAAGGAAAACTAAACCACCTTATATACTCCAAAATCACCATATCACCATATTAGATAAGAAATAGAGAATCTTATTCTATTAAAACATCAAATTATATAATTGTTAGACTAGAACATGATTCAATAAACCTATTTCTACCATAAACATATAATACATCCAATATGAAAAAAGGAAAAATAATATCACATATATTGTAATAATAACCCCATGCACTTAATATGATTCCATTTTAGTTTATATAAATTAGGAAAATCTCAATAATAAACCTAAATAAAACTAAAGTATAAAAAATCCTCATTAATAATAAAAAAGATTTATTTTCGAATCACCTACCTCAATCAAATATTAAATTTCTATGCCTATAAAGAACAAGATTAAACTTATTGATCTCCCAATGTTTTTCCAAGTAACTCCAAGTAATCTATAATCCATCATCCAGACATAAATACTCACCAAAAACAACACCTCAACCACTACCCACATAATTGTAGAAAAGAAAAATAGGATGAGAGAAGTGATGATTAAGAGAAAGAGTATCATGGATCATGATGATTGAATCTCATGAGATTAGTAACTCAATGATCCACCAAAGGAACCCAAAACCATCAAGGAAGGTATTATCTATGGTTTAACATCATAACGAAAGAGTAATGGAACAAATAAGAGAAAAATAGGCTCATGATTTTATATTTAAATTTTTATGGACCTAACTATAGAGCTATGTTACAAACCATATCATAGTTTGGGTCAGTCAATAGTAATATAAAAACCATTATGACTAAAAACACTCAATCCCCTTAAATATTTCCAACAATTTTCTTCCCAAAAACAATCCATTTACCAAACCATGTTGTAAATAAAAAACCATGAAATGTTTTCCTTGGTTTCAATTAATACCTTTATAAAAACCAAACTATATTTCTCTATAAACCACATTATGTTCCAAACATAATGAAATGACAAAATTTGGTTTCTTATCATTTTAGATGAAGACTTTATTAAAATTCATATCCAGACCACAACATGAGAAATTACTATTTTAATTCAACCATGTCATGGTTGGGAAAATTATGATATAATATGTTTATCATGGTAGCTAAATGAAACTCCCTTACTATTCCTATAGAATTGTGATCACACACCATAATAAAGAACAAAACCATGACATGTATATAAAACCAAAAATAGTGAATAATAAACCATGATGTAGTTTATCTCATGGTACAAAATTTTACATTTCTTACACAATTTTTCTTTAAAAAACCCCCACTATCTCCATCACTTGAGAAACACAAAGTATAGAACCATTAATTTCTAGGTATCTACATTAGATAAGTCTCAAATAATTCTTTCCCCAATAATCAAAACAAAAATTGTAAGGAATAAAATAAACTCAAAAAACATAACCACCCCATGAGACAAATCTCAACTAGGAATCTTAAAATCCTAAAGGAAAATATAAAACATAGAAAAATAAAAGAGAAATATAAACCATTTCAAATAATAACCACTCTCATATTCATTATAATAATCAAGGTTAAAAAAAACTCTAGTAAATGAACTTTCACCTATGACTCATTCACCCATGTATATTCTACCAAACCACTATGCCTCTATAAAACATTCACTAAAGGAATGGACAATCCTAAAAAAATATTATCATGGTGATCCTAAATATACACAAGCCTCTCTTTGAATATAACATTCACCTCAAAATCTAACTCAACCTAATAAATGACATGGGATTTATCATGAAAATACCTTCAAAGCTATGAAACGTGGAAGATTTAATAAACTTGATACATATAAAGTAGAAGTTACAATAAGTAAACCACCTATACAACTCACCCTAATGATTTGAAAGTATAAAAAAACCACGAATAAAGCTTATTACCTCTATCAAACCTTTACTACCTGCATTGAGGGGAAACCTTCATGAATGTATGATCACCAACCCTAAATTGAAAAGGTATCCTCCTTCAATCCACTATGTTTTCTTCACAATAACACATACCAAATACAATGTAATAAACACCAAATATCCAAACTCATTCCAACACAACAGTAATATATATGGTTTCTAGTAGAACTTTCCAAATGGTGGAATACTAGTAGATTAGTGATATATATTTTTATAATAGAACTAAATAAAGGGTAAATAATTCAACTAAAAAATATCTAAAATCAATAACACATACACACAACATGTCCTCCAATGTTAGGATAAACCGATCCTTATTCCTATTTATATAAGCATGAAATTTTGTGATATGGAATTACTGAGAGCCAAAAGAATATTAAAAACTGCTCCACACTCTTAAATTAAATTTAGGATCTCAATATGAATCCTTAGTACATACTCCACATATATATTTTCTAACACATCCACCATACTTAAATACTTAATATCTAACAAATGTGATGAATTAATCAGTTAATATGAAACTACCTAGATGAATTCATATTCTAAAAAATCCTTGGGAAATTTTTTTATGAAATCCATTAAAATTTCCTCCCAATTTCATTTATGAACATCAAAAGTATTCAACAAAATAGTTGGGACTTAATGATCTAATTTAACCTGATGAAAAAATGACATATATATATAAAATCTACTATTAACTTTTTTATAACCAAGATAATCCTTCAAGGCATGATACATCTGAATATTTCCTATATTCACAACTAGAGGTTCATTATGTAACATACATTGAAAAACTATTTAATCACATGCAGAATGAAATTTTTCTCTCAAAATAACATTAAATTCTTACTACTCTCTATCCACCAGTCAATAAAATATTAATGAATGATACGATCCATCCACACCTACACCTTTATATCTCCTAGTTGAGACTAAATTTTTGAGGAATGTATGGACCACTAAGAAGGGGGAATGAATTAGTGGTGTGTTTTTAAAATATTATTTTTTCGTGAAATCAACCTTTTTAACTTTTTAATGTTTCGATCATCTCATATTTATAACTCAAACTCAATTTCATGTAATGATAAAGAAAATAATGCAAGTCATACATTCTTTCACAAGGTTTGGTACTAATTTTTGTATATAATTTTTTATGTGATGACTCCCATCAATATATTTATATCCACTATATAAATAAAGTGATTAAAAATTATCCAAATCCTAAAAACCTTCTTATATAACTAGATAGATAATATTACCAGTTCTTATTAGTTACAAGATTTGATTCTTATTCTCAGTTAATCAAATATTAAAAATTGAAATTCAAATCACTTTGAAATATATGTAGAATTAATTTTATAGTTTTTCTTTTACCATAGGGTATTATTATAGAATACCAACTCTTTACACTTACATAAGTTAGAACATTCTTCTCATTACAAATATTTATTAAAAAAAACTCTTCTTCGAACCTTCTAATTTTTTGAATAAAGTTAGTCGACTTCACCTTTATTTTTTCTTCACTCAATAATGTCAAATACTAAGTAGCAAGTATTTAAGGAACTCACCTATTTATATACTCATGAATATCCCAAAAAAAATGGGAGATACAAGGAAATTTAATTTCCAAAAAATTTCATGATCATAAATATGGTTGAGCTCCTTCAAAAGATTCTTGAAATTTTAGAGTCAACTTAAATCTATGCAAAACATTTATCAAATAGTTTTTCAATACTTATTAAAAACTGGAATAGAATCAAGAACTTTATTCATGAATATTAAACATTTAATGTCTATATCAGCATCATCACAACTAATTATATTTACAAAAAAGGTAAAGTTCATCACTCATATTTCGATAAAAGTTCTTCTGATATAGAAAAAAATGTAGTCTGAACTTTGTACTACACTCCTTCAAGTTATACCTTTGGTTTTTTCCAACACAAATATTCTTTCACAAAAAATTATATGTATGCATAAATATACTTCTTATGTTACCTCCTTTCATTTTATCCTTCTATTTACTATTTTTTAAGATCATTGTTCTTCTATGTTTCTTCTTATTAATTTATTTTTACACTATATTTACTTTAGTTTCACCATAAAATATTTATTCTAGTGAAATCTAATTTTTATTAACATATCAAATTGATCTACATGTTCTTCCAAATGAGTAGTAAATAATTCTTCTTAGGATAATTTAGTAACTCAATATTCTTCAAATGCTTTAGGTTTTGGTAAGATAAATTCTTCCAATAATAAAAAAATTTAGTTATATGATCATATCACATTTCTTATTTTGAAAAACCATCAGCAACATCGACTTTCTTCCAGAATATTGTTCTTCTAAAAATTCTTATCTTTTCCTAAAATACAAGAACACTCATAGGAAAAATATTTACATAAAATATAATAATGTTACAAAATCAAATAAAATGTTCTTAAATCCCCCCTTTGGATTTTTTGGCAACACTATCAAAAAATTTTAGCTTAATTTATCAGAAATCCTTATCATTTCTCATAGAGATGTGTCTTGACACCATAATTTTGAATTAATCATTTTTTATGAATGAATTACATACCTTAGTGAAAATAAATTATGTGGACATGATATTGATATAATCACCCTCAATTATCTTCTTGAATTGAATATTCTAGAACTTTTACTCCCCATTTATATGATAAAAATAGTTTCAGATTCATAAAAGATAACAAAATGAAAAACTCAAGATCTTATATAAGTTGGTAGTACAAGTAGAAAAATTAGTTTCAGCCTTAATTCCTTAAATATTTCCCTTATCATAGCATTGGTTAATACATCCGAAATTTTAACTTTCACTAAAATATACTCAACATTTACATATACACTAGAAATCCTTTCCCCAATGAAATGATATTTAATATCAATGTGATGATATATCAAATATTGCACCATATTTTTAGATAGATAAATTTAATTTTGATTATAAAAAATTATTTTCAATGAATTTTTGATATTCACACACAAATATTCTAGCTAAACTTTCATCCATATCATTTTTTTACATGGATGGGTGGAAGAAACATATTCCGTTTTCACTTTACTCAATGTAATAAGACTTTTTTTAATATAATATCTCACAAAAATTTCTTCCAAAAAGAAAATACCTCATGATATTGATTTTTATCATTATAATCTCCCACCCAATCAGCATTTATGAAACCAAGTAAGTTAAACTCATTACTAGATATATACATCAGACCATAATTTGATTTTCTATTAACATGCCTGAGGATTATTTTTTCTTCATTAAAGTGTGATTCATTTGGATCACTATGATATCTTTCATACATGGTTATAAAATATACAATGTATGTTCATGACATGGTAATATAAATAAAACATTTGATTAACTTTCAAAAGTCCTTCTGATTCATGATTTTTTTGGTTTCATCTTTTTTAATTTTCATACCAACTTTAATGGGAGTGCTAAATTCCTTTGATTATTCCCAGAAAAAAATATTTGATAATTACTTGGAATAATTTTCATGTGAATGAAAGATGTATCTTCCTTTATTTTGAACTTTTAGTCCCATAAATAAATTAAAATCTTTGAGTATTGATATCTCAAATGTTCTCTTTATATGTTCAAAAAATTATTCACAAGATTTATCACTGTCACCTAAAAAAATTATATCATTAATGAAAACAATGATAATTAGGGTACCTCTAGTCATCTATTTCACATTTAAGTTACTATAAAATTTTCGTTTAGAAAATTTCAACTACTTCAAGATACTATAAAGTTTTGAATACTAGGAACGAGGGGCCTGTTTAAACTTATATAAATATTTATTTAGTTTTCACACCATGGTTCCATTATTATCAAGTATTAAGACAAAAGGTTTCTCAACATAAATTTATACTTAAATTTCTCTATTTAGGAATACTAACTTAACATCCATTTGAAATTTTTTTTAATTTCAATGAGAAATAATAGCTAATTTTTTATGGTTTTAGGTATTGTAGTAGATTATGTTTTTTTCAAACACAACCCCTTATATCGGTGATTATACCTTGAAAACTAACTTAGCCTTATTTTTTTAAATTTATCCCTTTTTGAGTTTATTTATGAACACCAATTTTGTTCCTATATAATTTCTTCCTTCAGGTCTTGGAATGAGATAATAGGTGTCATTTTTCTTAATTTGATCCCACTATTCATTCATGGAGTTTAACCATTATTTTTTTTCAATTACTTCCAAAAAAGATTGTGGTTCTACCAATAATATAAGAGAAATTTTATTTTAAAACCTAAAATTCCATTTGGTCTGAATTAGAGAATTCAAATTTTTGATGATATTATCAAGTTAATTTTTTTTTATAAAGTCTAATTTTTTTTTGTTTTTATCCCAATTTTACTATCATCATCACTAGTGTAATTGAAATTAACCTATAAAATGTTAGGACTATAATAATTTTCTTTATAATTAACTTATATGAAAATTATAATTCTATATTATGTTAAGTCATCCACATAATTTTCAATAACTTTTGTTAAGGTGGGATTATTTTTAATGAATTTTACACCTAATGAATCAATAAACTTATAAAACTGTTTATTCTAATATCTGTAACTTATTTCTTTAGTAAAATATCACATGCAAACACCTTCTTCCACATTTTCACAAAACTTTCCTAAATATAGATTTTTTATTTTCATTAAGCATGTGATCCCAAAAAAAATTATTTCATTATTGGATTCTTCTTATATAAAATCTCATTGAGAGCATTTCTGATTCCTATCAAACCAGACATCTGTTGTGAACATGTACATGGTACTTACAACTTCTCTCTAGAATAAGTTTGAAAGTTTATATTCAGCGAGAATGATTCTTCCCACATCAACTAGAATTATATTTTTCCTTTATACTACTCTATTTTTTTACAGAGTGTAGTGATAAATTTACTGGTGTTTAATTCCATAATTATTCAGTTTGGGATTGAAAGAGTCATATATATAGTGTTTTCTATTGTTTGTTCTTAACATTGAGATATATACTCCCAAACCCTTATCAAATTTCTTTATGAAAATTTTGAATAAATTCAAATCCTTAAATTTATATTTCATGAAAATTACATTGGTCATATGAGTGAAATAATCAATAAATGTAATAAAGTTCAAATTACCCTTTTTTATTTTTGTATCATCAACCCAAATAGGTTAGAACGTATGAGATCAACAGGTTTGGTGAAATGAATTTCAAATTTCTTATGACTTCAACTAACCATCCTTACTTTCTTGAAAGTTGTTCAAATAACATCATATTTCCCATTTAGTTGTGGTAAATCTCTTATAACATATCCTTTGAAAATTTTCTCACATGATTCTATCTAAGATGGAAAAGTATCTAGTGCCATAACTTTTTTTCATTCTTATTACTAAAATAGAAATGATTTCTATGATATCCTTTTGTAATATATTACTACTAGTTCATTATCCATTAATAACAAATTTTCCATATTTAAAACATTGGATAATACATGAATATTTTATGAAAATCAATTTCTTCCCATCATCACATAGTTGGAAAACACTCATTAAGTTATGCTTAAGTCCATAAAAAAATAGAACATCCTTTAACTTTAACTTATGAGTTTGAATTTCATCCATACCAATTAATCTTATTTTTAAGGAACTATCATTTCTAAAGGTTACTAATAGTCCATCATGTTCTTGTATGCTTTTGATTATTTTCAAATAACATATTATATGTTTTGATTAATTGTTTCAAATTATCCATGGTTTATTATTTTCTTCTTTAGTGAATATCAATAATAAAATATTTGTCTTCAATATTCATTTTCCCAATTTCCATTTATTTTATATACATCAAACTTAACTCAAAAGTTTTTTATGAAATATTCATCTTAGTGAAACACTTTTTCATATATTTTTCATGTTTCCTCTAATAATTCAAATTAATTTCTCTTTGAGTGGTTTTTTACTTCTAATGAATTTACCTTTTTATATTCCTTTAACTTAAAGAAGTTACTTCCTTTTCTTCTATTATTTCTCCCCCTCAGTTCTTGTCTACTCATAGGGAGATACATGTTGTTTCAATGTTTATATTATTTGTTTTTGAATATACCACAATAAAAAAAATATTCATTGAACCTATATCTTCTATAAAATCTTGTTTTTTCCATTGGATAAGCTTGTTATGATTCCACGAATTCCAAAAAATATTATTTCACTTGGTGTGGTGAATCATTCTTCTTGAAGTCATTTTTAACTTATATTGATGTGATATATTTTTTGACTACCATTATCAAACCAATCTTTCCCACTGTTGGTTTTTAAATATGAATGGTTAGTAAAATAAAATAAAACTTTTAATTTAGTGGATGTATATTTCACCTAATTTTTTGGATGATCCCTTTTAGTGTCTTGATAGGTTTCAACCATGACATCCTAAGATTTTTTGAAATTATATTTCACCTTATTCGAAGTATTTTTAACCTCTAAATATATTGAGTGTTTCTTACATATCTCTTCTTCATTATAAGGAAGTTTTTTATCAAGGTATTTCAATATATTCCTTTATTCTGTAACTTTAATCTTGAGGTTCTTAGTTTCCTCTATGTATAAATCTTATTTTTTGAGGAAATATTATTTTCACACATTCTCCTTTTCACTTTACATCTTAAATACTCTAATTTATTTATTTAGTTTCATGTTTTTCTCAAGAAATGTCTCAATTTACGATCTCAAAAAATGTTTCTTTTAAGATTATTCACCTTGTTTTTCTTTACTAATTGAAGAATCTTCCTTTATTTTAACTTGATCCATGAATGCCTTAAACTTTTTTATAGATTTATCTTCCAAAAATTTTTTTTTAGTAGAGTCATACTCTTCTTCTTTACTCTCCATAATTATTTTTTCTATTTGGTGAACATTTTATTACTTCTAGTGGAATGGTAATATTTCTTAGAATATTTACCCCACTTATGATATTTTTCTTTATAACCATCTATATCATATCCCCTATCATTCTTCTTTAGATATTTTATTGCAAAATATTCAATCCCCCATACCCAAAATATTTGAGTGGGAGTTTTCATTTGTAATTTCCTCCAACTTTTTATAAATTTCTATAGATAAGGGGTATAATAGTATTATTATATTCATTATCATATTCATTATCTTCCAATTAACTGTATACCATTACCTCATCTTCCAGTTCTAAAATTTTAACTTCTTTATAGATTTAAAATCTATCTCCTCCTGAATATTATTTTGATTGATATATCTTTCCAAATCTTATATACAATAAAAATTTCATGTAGTTCATCAAGAGATAAATTATATCCTTCTTATAATATAGAGACTTTAATATAAACCTATCTATAAAGTTTCTCATCAATTTCTTAATAATAGTTTAATCTTCCACGACATCTACAAATCCTATGACATTACTGAATTTTTCATTCACTTGGGTAAAGTAATCATCCATTGTTTCTTCTTACACAATCCTCATATCTTCAAACTTGATTTTATAGATTTTAAGCTTTTGTTTTTTTACCTTTACAGTCCTTTTAAATATTATTTCATGTTTTTCAAAGTTTCCTTTGATATTTAAAGAACCATAACCTTAATATAAACATTATCAGATAAGGAAATTATAATAAAATTTCAAGATTTTCCATAAACCTTGAGATTTTGTTTTTTAGTAAATAACATAGGGGAATATTTATCCTTTGGTGTAATCCTTATAGCATCTACATTAATCACCTCCAAAACAACTGACAAAAGATAGGTTATCATTTTATTTTTATATACATCATGATTTTTTTCATCGAAGGTGGGAATAGCTATGATATTGAAAATGTTAAGATTATCCATGATAAATAATATAAGGATATTACAGAGGAAACTACCGCTATGATACTAATTGACGTTCCATTGAATTTATGGAACAATGATAAGAATGGGGGTTAAATAAATGGGGATTTTTTAACAATTTCAATTACTTTTGAAATTAACCTCAAAAATTTGTTAAACTTTTGATCCTATCAAGTTTATAACTGAACCTCATTCGCATGTAATGATAAATAAAATAATCAAATGTATACAAGGTTTTACATAGTTCATTCCTAATATGGATACCTTGTCCTTATTTTTTTTACTCGCTTCAATCCTAAAATATCCACTATATAAAAAAGTGAATAAAAATGATACAACACCCATAAACATAATTAATCCCCCAAATAGGTAATATTACTGGTTTCCACTAGTTAAAAAATTTTATTATTATTTTGAGAAAGAAAAATATTGGAACTTGAAATTCATCTCACTTTTGAAATTATCCAAATTGAATTTTCTAGAAATTATTTTACTATAAGGTATAATTTTGGACTCTCAACTCTATAAAATTTTGGAAGATGTAGCTTTTTTATGAGTATAAATTCTTTCAGAATAATAAATCTTCTTAAAACCTTCTAATTTTACAAATCAAATTGGTCAACCTCACCTTTAGTATTTCTTCACTCAGTAATATCAAAAACTCATTAACAAGTATTTAAGGAACTAAACTATTTTTATACTCAAATATATCCAACAAAATAGGAGATATATGGAATTTTAACTCCTCAAAAATTAAAAAATTATAAATATAGTTTAACACCTTTAAATATTCTTGAAATTTCAGAGTTAAATTAAATATCTAAAAAATACTACATCAACTCATTTTTTAAAAATTCCTCAAAATCCATCTAGAATCACAAACTTTGTTTCATGAATATATAACACTAATCTTCCATCTCAACATCATCAAAATTAATTTAATTTTAAAAAATTGAAAGTTAATTTGGCATATTCTAGTGAAAGTTCTTTTGATGCAGACAAAAATTATAGTTTTTACATTTTTCTACACTCCTTCAAGTTTTTAATCTATTTTTTCTCAACTCAATCATTTTTTCACACAACTTTGTATCTATTTATGAATTTACTTATTAAATTACCTAATTTTATTTTTCTTTATATTTACTATTCCTTCCGATCATTATTCTTTAGAGTTTTAGCATTCAACAAATTTGTTTTCCACTGCATTTACTTCAATTGCACCATCCAATATTTATTCTAGTGAAATATACTTTTAAACAACATAAAAAATTAATTCACATATTCTTTTAAAAGAATAGTAACTAAATATTATTTTGGTAATAAATCAAACCAATATTCTTATGATGATTTAGGTTCCATGGAGATCAATTCTACAAATGTTCTTATGATAAATTTTTTTAGTTATATGATCACCTATATTTTCTTCTTATAAAAAACCATATGTAGTACCATCCTTTATCTAAAATATTGTTTTTCCAATAATTTTATTCTTTAATTTAAATATAATAAAAAAATATAGAAAATGTTGAAAATAAATACAAAAATGTTACAAAATCAAACCAAATATTCTTCAATATATAAATTTGGATTTTTAAGAAACAATATTAATGAATTTTAACTCAATTTTTCATCAAAGAACAACCTTTATTAAAGATAGGTTTCCCAACACCACACTTTTAGATTAAGAAATTTTTTTGAATGAATTAATCTCCTCATTTATTTTTTTTACCATTATATATTGAATAACATAGTAGTTTCATTTGGAGATTTAAAACCTTTAGTTTGTATCATATACACATCATTGACTAAATTTACATTATGAAAAGTGGTTTTAATATCTATTTTTATATATTTAATAAAGAAAATAATATACTATGAAAAGTTATATCCAAATGGAATTTATCATCGCAACATGTGAACAAGTTTCTTCATAGTATATACCATAAAATTTCTTGTAATGTATTGTCACCAAGTGTGATTTATAGGTAGACACTCTACAATCTATGCCAGTTTTATTATGGAAACCCACTTGCATACTATGGGTTTTACCCCTTCAGGTGAATCCATAAAGTTCTAAAACTTAGTTAATAAAATTGGATTCCATTTCATATTTTCTGGGTTTTAACCATTTTTTGGAATCAAAATACTCGATAGATTCCTGGTTGGTGGTGGTTTCATCTTCTATGAACATTAAATCATTATCATTTTCTATAAAAAATCCATATATCATTAGATCTTGATGAATCTCACCATACCTTTGAGATTTTTATATTAAATGAGTTAGTTCATCTTTCATAACTATTTGTGGATTTGGTTCAAACTCCATCTCAGGAACACTTCCTATTTATTGTTCTTTAATGTCTCTATGTTCAATATTCCTTCCATTGATTCTTCAGCTTATTTATTCTTCTTCAAGGAAAAAACTCCACTGGGCCACAAAAAACTTTGCGTTCTATAGGATCATAGAAATAATATTCTATAATATCTTTGGGATAACCAATAAATAACTATCTTTTTTTGATTTAGGTCCTAGTTTATCAGAGTCCAAAGGTAATACATATACTTTATGAACCCAAATTCTAATAAAGTAAATTCCAGTATGTTTCCTAATCCACATCTCATATAGTGTATTTATAACTACTTTAGATGGAATACAATTTGGTACAAATGAAATAGTGTCTTTAGAAAGTATTTTTAATGAAATATAAATGTCACATTGAATCATAAATCATTGAACCATGTGTAAAAAGGTAGAATTTTTTACTTTCATACACACCATTTCATTATGGTGTTCCAAAATGAGTGAGTTATGAAAAATTTCCACAATATATCAAATGAACAATGAATTCTCATCTCAATAATTCACCACTATAATATGATAAAAGTATCTTAATACCTTTTAATATCCGATTCTTTACTTTTTTCTTAAATTAATTGAAATTTTCAAAAGTTTCATACTTATGTTTTATCATAAAAACATATCCATACTGAAAAAGTAATGAGTAACCGAAAACCATCACTTTAGTATATACACATTAATCTACATACATCACTATTTTTTGTATTAAAATGTATATTATACCTTTTATAATTTCTACTAAAAAAATTCTTTATTTATTTTTACTATTAAAAAATATTTATAATTACCAAATTATTCATAATTTAATGACTCCAATAATCCATCTCTACGAATTTTTGAACATGTTTATCATTTATATGTCTTAGGAAACAATGAAAAAGGTAGGTAGGATTAGAATCAACCTTGAAATATTTATTCTAAATGTTATAAATAGTCTTATCTATATCTAGAATTTATAAAACATTAATCATATTCCCAATGTCATAAGAAATTTCATTCTTATATATAAAATATCTTTTGTTCTTAATAGATAATAAAAATTTATTATCATCAATGAAAGATACAAAAATAAAATTCCTATTTATGGTGGATACATAATAAAAATTTTCTAATTCTAAGACTAATCCACTTAGCAAGAAAAGATCATGAGTGTTGACCTATAATGAAGAAACTCTGGCTCCATTATTGATAGAAATATCTACTTCACCATTTGTTAATTCCCTTAATTTCATAAGTATATGTTTCTTAATATAAATTTGTGATGTACACCAGGTATCTAATACCAAAAATTCAGAGGTTTTAGAAGTAATTTATATAACATTCATATTTATCTACTCTGAATGATTCTCTGTGAGAACATTTTTTAGTCCTAGATACTAATAAATAACTATTTTATAGTTCAAATCTATAAGGGATCCCAATATGATTATCATGAAGTAATCAATAACCTATAACAATGAAATATATATAGGTAAGTTTCATGTATTATATATTTTTATTAAGTACTTTTATTTAAATTTATACCAATAAAATGATAACCCCATACATCATATCTATTTAGTGAGATGAGATCCATATTTTATCATGACTTACACCTAGTACCACATAAATAAGCTATGACTATTTAGGGAGGGAATCATTCTAATCTTAAAAATTATGATTCTTGGATAGTTGGGTGGGTAACTATTTAACCAATCCATCATATGGATAAACCCAACACTATTACTCTAGTATCCATCCTAAGGGTTTTCCAACTAAGTGAAACCCAAAGAAAACACTAAGAACATGAAAAAGGTCAATCAAAGGGCACCCAATGTATCATTACCTAACAAAGGATGTTTTAGTATAACCTATCACTTGATTTATATACAGAAGACAATACATGGGAACCCATATTTGGAATTACCTCCCTGGTTGGATGATCAAGGTATTGACAAGTTTTACTTTAGAAGGAATCTCACACATAGTATTTAAGGGGGTTTTTAGTTAAAAAGGCTCACCAATTTAATATAAATCATATAAATATAAAATTCATAACTATTGAATCTTATGAAATATTTATATTCTCATATTTTATTCCTTTGTTTATGTATTATTCTAATTAGTTAACTTTAGAATCCCTATTCCATCCAAAAAATTAATGTTTTTCATACCATATTAATCTGTAACTATTTAAAAAACAAACAAGTTTGTGTTACTCACCCAAAAATAGAAGCCAAGAATATTCATACATATCTAAATTCATATAATAAATAAATTACATAAAATTTTAATATCAATACATATATTTATATGAGTTTTAAAAACTCTACATTAGTAAGCCTGAAGTGATAGATATCCAACCTCTCACCTTTCTAGAACATGAAATAAGCCTCTTGGCTGGTGGTAAGTCCGACAAAAAGTCCCTCTACCCAAAGAGACTTTACTCAAGAGAGAATTAAATTCATGATATATCTAATTTTAATACACAAAAAAATTTATTTTAAAATAATACTATGATTGATAGCTTTCTTATCACACAACAACAAGGTTTAAGCTAACAAAAAAATAATATAAAAATAATATTTTTTAAATGTGACCATTATAACCAAGCTATTAAATTTACAGTATATATATGAATAATAACATTATGAAAAATATGTATAAAGGTTTTATACAATGAAAATGTATTTATTAATTCATAATAAATAATTACTCAATTATTAGTAAAGTCATTTTGTGCTTCAAAAGTATGTTTTCTACAAAAATGATTTTATTGCATTTTTTGTGTTGAAATTATAATTATTTTTTTTAATTTTTTTAGAAATTTTATTTTATTAAATGAATATAAATTTTTAAATAAATATTTCAATATTATATTTAGGTTAATTTCTAATATTTGTCTAAAAAATCAATTTTTTAGGGAATACTGAAAATACAAATTTTTATAAAAGTTACATTTCTTTTCATTAAATAAAGTAATTTAAAAGTAAAATTAAAATTTTAATTTGATATTAAATTAAAATAATTATATTTTAATTTTTTATAATCTAATTAATTACATACTAATCAATATTATACTTGATTCTGGTATAAGTTTATTTTTTGTATTAAAAACACATTTTTCTAAAAACTGTTCTTCATTGGGTCTTACGCATTTATATTAAAAATGATTTATTCCACTAATAGAAATTGAACAATGAAATATTTATTCCATATTTTTAATCATGAGGTTCAAAATTGGTAAATAGTTCCCTTTAATTTTTGGTCATTATGAATAGTAAGCACAATAAATTTTTGTCATCTCTATAAGGGTAAACTGGGTAAAATAGTGTTAAAACTATGAGATAGGGTATAGAAATATCTAAAAAACCTTACTTTATTTATTTTTATTGGTTTATTTGTACATTTATCATCTTATCTTCACAAATTTTCCAATTTATTTCCACTTTCCTTTGATATTGACCTTAATATTATTTTAAGTAAAGAATAAATACAAAATGTCACACTCTTTGTCTTCATATCTCTAATATTTTTTCATAGGCACAAAAAGTGGTTATGATCAGTTATAAATTTTAATTTTAAGTATTAATTAAATTTTTTATTACATTTATTTAATTTTAGTTTTTAGTGAAGAAATTATTACCTTAAATGCTTACGCAACACCAACACTATGCTTGTTCAAGTAATAGAAAAATTAAATAAATGTTTTTAAAAAATATTAAAAATAATAAAATTAGGATGATTTATTATGTTATATGAATTTTGTTGATAAATATAATATATTATTGATTTTTTAAAAGTTTATATTTGAATTAAATTTCAATATTGATGTATTTAAAGTCAAACTATGTGAATAGTATGGAAAATGACTTTAATAGTATCTTATGTTAAATAATAGTTTATTAGATGATTTAAAATTAATAAAACTATTATATTTGGATAATTTAATGATACATGGTCCATAATTTCAATAATTTTCCAATTATGTGTCATTATTACTTTTATAGTAACTTTCTTGACCCTAAAAAAGTAAAACACCGTGATACCACGTTTATCATAAAAAGGGTTAAGAGGGGTTTGAAACTAAGATACAAGGGTTACAACATCAAATAAACTTGTATAAATTTTATTTTATGAGAATATTTTTAATCATACTCATACTATATTATAAATATATCAACTTATTTCCACTTTCACATAAAAAATATTTTATTATATTTAAATATTTTAAGTAATTCCAAGTGTTTCATTTCCTTCACTATAAAAATACACCACCTCTCCTATCTTTTTAACACTAAATTATCCTTATATATAATAAAATATAAACCCTAATACCTTAATAACATCTTTAGTTATGATCTAGAGGTAATATTTTGATCAAAATACCAACCTTATAAGGTTTAGGGTGTAAGCCAAAGGAGGTTGTCCAAGGAATATGCATATCTCTTAACCAAGTGTTTTAATATTATATCTTTTATAACTCCTTCAATTATATGATAACCATAATTATATAATAAAATTAGTATCTCCCATATAATGATATGTTATTATATTTATGTAATAACCTTTATGAATATCATTTTCCATGAATTTTGAAATTAAAGTATCGCTCGTGTGTACATGTGGACTACCACCTCCATATAACGATATCATTCATTAATCATCACATTATTTAATGGTTGGTTATTATTATTTATTTATAGTTTATATATGATTTATTATTTACCTTTATTTCATTAGATTCCTCAAAAAGTGAAAACATCACTCATGCATACATATAGACTACCATCTCCACGAAGTGATGTAATTCATTTTTCCTCACTGATTTATATGAATGATTATGAAAATATATATGATAAATAAATATGATAATTATGTAATTATTAATATTTTGGATATAATTAAACCATAAACTAGGTGAAAGTATCAGAACCATCAACCAAAACATGAATTGAAACTGAACCAGTTTTCAACCGAATGTCCATTTTAAGGTAGAATTGTTAATAAATAAACAATTAGAAATTATAATAGAATGATACATATCAATTTATGTATGAATATGGTTCTATAATATAAGTATATAAAATATATATTTATTACATAGGATATTTTAACATGTATGAAGTAAGGTAGTACTTGAGGTAAGGGTTTCTCATCTCACTTTTATTTTCATGAGACTTATGATACATTCATAACTTGTTTATTTAATATGGTGTATATAATAACCCTTTTATATCATATATCATATATAATGAATCAATTTATATTCATGGTATTTAATTTTTTTAATTTAATTAATTTTTTTCATGAGGGTTATGATTCAAAAGTTACCATATTCGTAAAGGATTTGTCTTATAATTTCATTTCTTTTCAGAATTGTCTATTTTAAAATTTCATTAAGGGAAATTATATAGATATTATACATTAATACCTATATATTGTCTTATTATATAGTTATTACTTGAATTTTTATGTATTATTACCATTTTACTCTCATTGGTATGTAAATTTATTGAGAAAATGTTTTTAAAGAAATTTTCACCATATTTTTTTTATGGAATAACTTTTTCTACCATGTCCATGCTCTTCAAAATGATTTTTTGGAAGTTTTTACCTATACATGAAATTTTTTAGAAAATAAGTTTTCATTTATGTTTAATTTATTTAAAAAGGTTTAAAATTAATATTTTTAAGGAATTTTTTTCCAAACAAGTTGTTTTTGAATTCTTGGAAAAGCGTGAAAAGAATGTTCTCTTTTAACGTATACAATATGAATATATTTTAACTCCATCATGAAAATAATTTTATTTAAATATCACCTTACAATTTTTCATGGTTATTTTTAAATAAAATCAATTAATCAATATTATAAGGTTTTTTAGTTAAAATGTTATCAAAATAAAAGGTTATTTTTTCTCATGCTTTCAACGAGAGGTTCAACTATTTTTTAAAGGTATTTTTTATCTATGTTAACATACTTTAATGATTATTATGAATCATTGGGGATATTATCTTATGATTATATAAAATTTTATGGATGAAATATTATGATGATTATCTTAGGATGATTATATGAAACCCATTTATTTCCGATGATTTAATTAAGATATGATGAGAAATGAATGATATTATGATTCCATCAACATTATTTCTATATATGTATTATTATTATGTAATGGATACATGTTTACAGAACCCATTTATTTTGAAAGGGTTATTTTATGATGAAATGATGAATGTTTTATGATCTTGGCGAACATATGTGTGTGGTTTTCATAATGTGATGGGAATACCCAGAATTATATAGTCCTCTAATGAATTGGGTAATGATGAAAATGTCAAGAAACTCCTAAGAGATGATAGAGTTAATAAAATCCTAAGATACAATGAATTTTAGAAACTCTTAAGAGATGATAGAGTTAATAAACCCCTAAGATATGATAAAGTTAATAATATATGAGTTACCCCTAAGATAATGTTGTAATTACCATGTTTAGGTATTTCAATGATGAATGCAGGGTTCACAATATTTTAATATTATAATATAAACTTTTTTGTATTCCATAAACTTATTTCTTATGTTTATGATATGTTCTCATGTCTCATGATGGATTATTGACGATTCTGTACATTTCTAACTTATGTATTCGGTTATGAAAAATACTTATACCATGATTTTTGATTAATGATCTTTGACTGATTGGGTATTATCATTGTATTTTATGATAATATTATCATCCCCTTTTTCTTATCTCATGCTCAGTTATTATCATTAATTGATATCTATTATATTTAAGCTTACTAAGTATCCGAGCTCACCATTTATTATTTTTCATTTCCCTAGGTTATGAAGAAAGGATTTAAGTAGGGTATATCTAAAAAGTGTACTATGTGAGATGAAAATTGTGGGAGATGTTGAATATATTTCATGAAATAAGATAATTATAGATCTAGTCTCAAAATAAAATAAACATTTATAATCCTCAAGCATGTATTGTTTTATAATGTATTAAATACTTATCTAAAATCCTGTAATATTTATGTATGTTATGACCAAGTTGCCTCAATTGGTACCAGAAAATGGTTTTGTAATTTACTAGAGACAAGGGTTATAAAACTTTTATGAAAACCCTTAGGGATAAGTCTAAGTATAGGATAACATCCTTATGTTTTGGTTAAGCAGATACTGTGTGGTTTTCTTAGAAAATAAATATATTTCTAGATACTGGAAAGTTGATATGAATATGAAACAGATAAACCTAAGGGTAAAAACTTTTAAAGGTGTGGATTTTTCATTAACTTAATCTTCATTGGTTCGTGATTAGTGGGCCCAAGGCTGAACACCTAGATAGACACCACCATGGGATATGATTTGGTTAATTCCTATTTTATTTATGAACCATTATAAAGGGTTTGAATAGATAATTACCATCGATGCCCTAGGTTATACCTAAGGTGTCATGGATTAAAAATAAAGTGTCATGATTTAGAAATCCTATGCATGATTTGTCATGATTATATTATTTCTCACTATTATTATTGTTTATCACACAAGGATTTTTGGTTTTAGTTAATATATGGAACCATAAGGAAAAGTGTTAACATTGAATGTGATGGACGATCCAATGATTGTACTCCTGAGTCACCAAATTAAATGGGATATGTAATTCAAAATATTATGGTCATTTCTAACTAGGGATCTTGATTTATGATTAACAACATTATTCTAGGTGAGTTTCTTAACACACCTAAAAAGATAAAAATAGGGTTTTATGAATGTTCATATAATAATGAAGATATAGTAAAGAAGATTTAGTTTCCTTGATTTTTTAAATGTGGAAAGAATCACTAAAGGGAATGTATAAAAGGAACATAAAAATGTTTTATGTGTGTAAAATAAGGGCATAAATTGGTAAAATGCCAAGGAAAAACAAAAAGTTTGGTTAATATAGTGGATACGAAAAATGGTTTCCATATGGTATCATCTATGGTTAAATGTTTTGAATGTGGAATGTATGAGAATTATAAAAATATATTTCCTAGGGGGAAATAATGAATAACGGATTATAAAGTTTGTTTGATTAAATGTTTTATTATTGATGATAAATAGATTATACATGACATATGAAAGGAATGAAGTATTAAAGAATATGGTGAAAAATCTTGGTTAATGGTCTTATAAGGAAGTGGAATGATTGAAGTGTTTATGTATTTGGATTTGAGAATTATATTGTAGAAGTGTTCTATTAATGATATTTTGGTTATAAGAATCACAAAGCATCTATATATTATTCTGTAATAATTTTTCTTTAATGATTTTCAAGAATTTTTCGAATCATTCTAATAAGCTAGAAAAGTTATATAGTGGTAAGTTGATATTTTTTGAAAACACATGATTAAGGGATAAATAACCATTAATATGTGTTTGATGTTGAGAAAATAATGTTTAGTTTGGATAAAGTATTTTTCAATGTTGAAAAATTAAATTGGATGGTATTGGGGATCTTGGAATTGATTAGTGATTTTATGAAAAATTGATTTATGTTTAATTTTATTACATTTATGGATTTGTAGAATATAGTGGATAGTTTTTTTAGAGTTTATTTTTGGAAGTATTTATGTTTTAATTGAGGTTTTGCGATGGTCCACATAATGGATTATCATGTTTTAAGATAATATATGATCATGGTATTCACATGTTTGATATATGAAATTATAAGCTACTTTATGCTGTTTAGGGATAAATGTTAAAATTAATTTTGGAAAAAAATATATGTGGTTAAATCATTCATATTTTTTGGTTTTGAATTTGGTTATACATATTTTGGAGGATTTTTAATATTAAAAATTTATGGAATGGTTTAATTTTGACTTTGGTTGTTATTTTTGAGGTTTTAAATATTAATGTATTATTTCATCATATGAATATTTATCCATATTGGATGACTTGTGCTAAGGATTTAGGTTTTGGGAAATAAATAGAGTTATAATTAGTTACTTATCATTTTTGTAGATATTATAATCAATTAAAATTTAATTTTAGTGATTTACGCATGAAACATTCATTTTGAATATTATTTTATTAGAGTAAGAGATGAGATAGAAGTGTAAATTTATCAAAACACAACCAAAGGATTAAATTTCACTTATGAAATGGAAGTAAAATCAAGTAATTATCTTTTATAATCTCAGTATTGATGGTAAAATTGTCCCTTAACTCTGAGAAAATGATATTAAATTAAAAATGTTATCCTAATACCTTTATTTCTAATGAATCGATGGTCTTATTTATCCCCTACTGATTTATGTTTTTTTGGTTATTAAGCTTATCCTGACTATATTATATATCACTCGATATTATTATTTGGACAATATCTTTCCCATCTATCTCTATATTTTTACTTCATAATAATTTTCTTCTTATTTGGAAACCCAACTATGTGTTATTTTAGGCATCCTTTATATTTCTCACTTCCCCTTTTCAATGTAAGTTTTATTATCCCTTTGTAGGATGTGGGTCTTCAACAAATATATTTTCAAATGTTGAACCTTTGATTATTGAGATAAAAATTACAAGGATTTAATGTGTTTTTTAGATAACATTTATATTTATCACTTAATATTTTCAAAGACTGTTTCATTATCCCTTTATAGAAAATGGGTTTTAAAAAAAGTTATTTTCAAATATTGAGCCTTTGATTATTAAGATAAAAATTACAAGGATGCAATTTATTTAAGTGGGGGATAATATAACACCCAAAAAATTTAGTTTAAAAAAGTACCATGATTAATATCTTACTTAACATGCAACGTAAATATTTAAGTGAACTATGATATACTCTAAAAATACAATTATCAAAATGTTACAATTATAATATACCTGTTAAATAGGAGGAATGAATAAGAATAATAACATTATAAAAAATATGTATAAAAGTTGTATATAATTAAATTTTGTTGATTAATTCATTATAAATAAGTAATTAATTATCATTAAATACATTTTATACTTCAATAATAATTTTTCCTCAAAAATGTTTTTATTTCATTTTATATGTGGAAAATATAATTAATTTTTTCAATTTTTTTGAATTTTTTTAACACACAAAAAGTCTAAAAGAATAACACTTTATTCGATAGTGTATGTGACACAAAACACTAAGATTAGAATAAAAGACAAAACCCAAGAATTTATGAATTATATTTTTTAAATAAATTCAATATCTTCAATAGTTTTTGTTACATGAAATAGTGAGGTTAGATTTCATTGCATGCAACACCGAGTTTAAACGAAATGTCACATATTCTTAAAATAATAATATTTTATATGATAGTTATAACATAGCTTATAAATTTGAGGGTATGAATATTACCAACTAAATTATAAAAATTCTGATTATCTATTGATTATATATAAAATAATAATCATTTAATTGAAAAATAAATGTTTTATGAAAAATTGTATTTTTTCTAAAAGATGGTTTAGTCCCTCTTTGTACACATAATTTAAAATTATTTTTTAAAAATTTTAGAAAATTTATTTTATAAATTAAACAAATTTTTTAAAGAAAAACATCATAATTATCTTAGGGTTAATTTTTTGGAATTTTCTTAAATATTTCATTTTTCGATGAATAATGATAAATATTGAATTTTAATTGAAAACTTTATTTTTATTTAAATTATTTATAATGTTAATTTTTGTTTTATATTGGTTTTAAAGTCAAATTAGTTCAATTATATATCAATTAATACATTTTCTATAATTGTAATCATTTTATTATTGATTTTTAGTATACATAATTTGTAAACGTTTGATCATTTTCTTTTTGAAAACCGCTTTTTTGTCACGTCCAAGGGATTAATTTTAAATTAAAACTTTCAGAATTAATGAATTTAATTTGAATAAATGGATTCCATATTTGGAATCATAATAATTTATATTATCTAATAATTCCAACTTAATTTTTACCATAATGATTAGTGAGAATAGTTAAAAATTAATTTCTGTTATTAAGGTTAAAATTGGGTTTTGTAATTTACATGTGGTTGTGTTAAAATTAATTTTCAACACACATAGGATTTTTTTCAATAAATTGGATTTAAAATTTATAATCATTAGGTCTAAATTATATAACAATTATCATTTTATTTTAGGCTTAAAGTATAAATTACCTAGGTTAAAAAAATTAGTTAACGTGGTGAAAATCAAAATGTTAAAAGTGAGTAAAACTTAAAGGATAGGTATTTAAATGTTTAATTTTTTTTATATTTTAGATGTGTTTATAGACTATATAATATCTAAAATATATTATTTATCAATTTTTGAGCCACATTAAGTGAGAGTTACCTCCCATTATTGAATACTTTTGGGTACTTCCAAAAATGTCACTCCACCTCAATTATAAAAGGGAACTCACTCCCCTCACTTAGGAACACATCCTATGACACTTGTATTGAAAAAAAACTACCCAAATATCTCATAAAATTACATACCATAATCTTATAATCCTTAATTTAGTCATAAATCTAACCTTGGAAGGATTTTGGTGCAAACCTAAAGAGGTTACCCAAAGAAGATGTAACGTTCTTCAACGAGAGTTTTTTATTTTATTTGTTACTCCACTTTCTTGAAATATTATTAAAACATGATTATATAATAATCTCAATATGTTATATTTATCGATATATTTTTATGTTAAGGTCATGACCTACAACCATCACCACTTTCATCAAATGTGTAACGAAGTCATCACTCGTGTGTACGGCGGACAACCACCTCGCGAAGAGATGTCATTCATTTATTCATTACTACCTATCATGGTTGGGTATTATGATATATATAAATTATATATATAATATTTATAACATAATTATACCTCTAGATTAATTATATCATATATAAATTTTTACATTCCATTCGATAGGGGATACGATAACGTCGCTTGTGTGTATGGCGGACCACTGCCTCGTGAAGTGATGTGATTCGTCTTTCACTAATGCTTTACATGAAAGGTGATAAAGATATATTTAATGATTTTATTAGTTATAAAATACATAATTATAATATTAATAAAATATTTATCATTATTAAAAGATAATATATCATTTTATTTCTTAAATTTTCACTCACTGAAATATGATAACATCATTCGTGTACGCGTGGACTACCTTCTTCAGGAAGTGATGTGACTCTATTTTCATCACCACACCACATGGATGATATATATAAGTATATTTAAATAAAAAATATGTTATTTATAATATTATTATTATTTTATAATGATAAAACATTTCATACCTTTTTTATAATGATCATTGAAAAATGGAAATGTTACTCATGTGTACGTACAACCTACCATCTCATTGATTGAAACATAATTCATTTTTCATAACCATATTTCATGATTGATTTTAAAAGTATAATTTATTTATAAATATGAAAATAATTTCATGATTATTATTCTAGAGATGTTTAAATATCATCCTCTTTGACCATAGTTAACCTACCAAAGTCATTTTTGAAACATAAACCAAATATCATCGAAACCTATGACGTAAACTTAATTGACTAAGTAATCATATAGAACATGATAATCAGTGAAATAAAAGGAATAATAAAATTTAAAATGGTTCTTAAAAAATTAAATAATTAACATAAGTTTATTATTTAGGAAGATAAATAACATACGTGATAAGTTGCACTCAAGGTAAGAGTTTCTCGTCTCACATTTACTTATGCGAGACATAAACTATATCCATCACTTATTTATTTTGTATGGTTTTTATAATACCCTTTTTTATGTTATATAATGAATTAATTTATCTTAATTTTATTTAATGTCTTATTTAAATTTATTTATTTCATGGGGATTATAATACAAAAGTTACCAAAGTTGTAAGGGTTTATTTCAAAATCTCATCATTATTCAAGATTATTTTTATTTAAGTCTAACTTATGATAATTATTGGATATTTATATCTTAAAATAAATATATTTTATTTTAATCTCACTTTTTATTAACTTTTTTAGGTAATAGTACGGTTTTCCCAATCTTTGGTACATAAAATGATTGATAAAATATGTTTAAGAAAATATGAATTTATTTCTCTCTTATGTCAGAAATATGTGGTCATAAAAACCCATATTTTCTAAAAATGTTTTCAAAAATGTTTTTAACATTTTTAAAATTATTTATTAAAGTCCCTTTTATCAATTTTTTACTATATTGATTTTTTTAAAGGAATCTTGTTATTATTTTCAAAAGAGTTCCCGTTTGAATTTTATTGAAAATGTGAAAGGAATATTTGTTTCATGTAAAACATTTCTTTCATAATGACCACTAAATTTTTTAAATATTTCTTTAAAACCTTAAAATGTTATTTTAAAGTATTTTTTTTCAATTTTTTTTGGTGAAATTTTAGTTTTAAAAGGTTATTTTTAAAATTTAAATTATATTTTCCTCAAGAATGTTTTTAAATATTTTTTTTTGGTATTTATATTCATCGATGACATAAAATATTTAATGTAATTATGATCCACTGAGGATATGTTGTATTAATATCATCCTTATTTTTTTCTTTGGATGATTTATGATCAGTTTAATTGAGGATATTTTTTTTACCATTCACCATTTTACTCTAAATGGTTTATGATGATGTTTATTTATTGTAGTAGTATTAAAATTTCTTATGAATTATTCTCAATATGAATTTCTATGTTGATTATGTTCACACCTTTAATATGAGTAATGAATTGGAATTTTTAAGTGATGGGTAGTGCCTATTATATCCCCTCGATGCATCAGTAAGTATCATGATACAAAATCGATATAGTTTTTTATGTTTCCTTACCTATTTATATAGATGTCTTGGCACAAGAAGCGATGGTATTAGATATCTTGGAACAAGCCTTGATGATATTATATATCTTGTCACAAGCCTCAAAAATATTTTTTAGATGTAAAACATTATTCATTCCATAATTATAAATTTAGTTATTGATATTCCATGTGATTATTTTATTAGTTATAATATCCATGATAAAGTATCAAGATATAATGATTATTTATATTGAATTATTTGATGATATTGTATTTCTTCCATATTATGCTCAAATTATTGATTAAATGGTATGCGTTTTATCCATTTACCTTTATATATTGATTATAACTTATTTATTCATATCTTCCAATGTAAAATTACTATTACTAAGCATCTAAGATCACCCATTTTATATGTATTAATTTCTCCAGGATACCATGAATTATTTTTTGATTGATATTTAAGGATAAAATAAGGGGAATAATGGAATTCTAAAATAAAATTATTTTTTTGTATTTTATGTTTCAAAACGTAATGTGATTTTCATGTATGTATCTAGTTTACCAAGACTACTAAACTATTTGGTCCTTCAAGATAAAAATAATTGTATTTTATTCTAATGTACTAAAATATACACTGGATATAGAAAACTAGGTTCAGGTTGATATAGCTGTATTAGTGGAAGATTTATAGAAACCTTATGGACTTGATTTAGGAAAACAAATATTAGGTAAAATAACCCTATGATATACTTTGAGGACATGTATAGAAGAACATCCTAAAGGTTTGGTAAGTAAGAGATTATGTTTCTATTACTAGAAAATACATCCCTATTTTTATACTATAAGTGTATAAGGTTTGAAACATATGTACGTATGGGTAATAAATCTGAAAATGGTGCATTAGGATTGACTTGATCTTCACATGGTGTATGACAACAGGCCTTACTACACATCTTGTTTGAATCTTCTAGGGGATATGCTTAGGATAATTTACATTTTATTAAGAACTATTATGAAGAATTTTAATATAAAGATACCCCCAAAGAAACCATGTTTATGATTATGATATTATCTATGAATAAAATTTTCAATTTATGTTAAGTGTTTCACTAGTTTTGGGATTAAAGATTATTTTTCATAATGTTATGATCTAATATAGAGTATTACATCATTTTAAAAATGGAACCTATAATAAGGAATGAAAATTGTATCAATTAATGAACTCCATGTAGGGATTTAACTCTTGGATAAGATATTGAAGTTGGATCTAGAGATAGAGTTGGAACTAATCAAATTATAACCATATTGGGGCAGTTGAATCAGGTTATGTGTAATAAATTTCCCTATATGGAACAGTCTGCTGATCCACCATGTGATGTAATGATGTTAGACTGATTCATGCCTCAAAAACCTCCATCATTTAATGGGACTATAAATCCATTTTCATATAAGAAATTGGTAATTTACTTAGAGAAAATATTTCTTAATCTAAGAATAAATTAAAGGGATAAAATTTTCATGGAAATTTATAATCTCTCAAGAGATGAGGATAAATGGTTTTCATTAATTCAAAACACTAAGGATGAAGAGAAAATAACAAGAATGAAGTTTAAGTATTTTAAGGCACTATTCTTGGAAAAATATTTTCCTCATAGAAAATAAGCAGATATGGGAAGATAGTTATTGATTCAAAGAAAAAAATAAGAAGGAAAATGTTTATATGTATGATTCTAAATTTACAAGGTTAGAAAATAATGATTAAAACTATATATGCAATCCAAAGAGAAATATTGATCATTTTGATTAATAAAATACTTCAAAGGGAACTAGTGTCCCAAAATTTCTCATTATATAAGGATATAGTATCATGTTCTATAAATATAGATAAATAATTCTCCAAGTCTTATGGATTATAAGGGAAGAAAGAGAAGAAGAGGGCGACATAGAAAAAAATGGATAAAGGGAAGAAGGGAAAGGTGGATTTTCCAACATGTGATACTTCTGGAAGGAAACACCTTGGTAATTTCTTAAAAGTAAAAAGAGTTTTATTCAAGTGTGAATAAAAAGGCCACCATGATCATGATTGAAATGGAAATAAATAATATTATAATGTGCAATTATCCCACTGTAAGGAGATGAAGCACTATGAAAATGAATTCACTAAGCATCAATGGAATATACCTCAGAATAATCTAAGGTATTAAGGTCAATCTTATGATATTACCACTGAAGAAGTGGAATGATTAATGTGATTGTGTTTTAATTAAATAATTTTGAGTATTTTATCAATGATATATTGGTTATAAGAATTATGAAATGTAAAAGGATTGTATTTTAGTACTATTTCATTAAGGATATGAAAGTATATGTTGAAAGATACTTATGACTAATAAAAATGATGTAGTGGAAAGTTGAACTTCATGAAAAACACATTATTAAGGGAAAGGTAACTCATAATATGTTCTTAATGTTGAGATAATGATGTTAGGATAAAGAGATTATAAATATGGATGTAGTAAATTAGATAGTACTAAATGACTCGGGACTGATTAATGGTTTGTTGACAAAGTGGATTATATTATAATTGATGTATTTTATATAATATTTAGATTTAAGGAATATATCCAATAATATATGTTTTACTTAAAGAATAAGGAATAATACATGTTATCAATAATGTTTTATGGTAATTCCAGTTATTACCATGTTTTAAGAGAATACATGATGAATGTGTTAACATGTTTAGTATGTGATGATTAAGATATACTTCATGTTTTTTGGATGATTAATGATAATTTTATTTTGAAAATGTAGTTACCCAATTTCTAAAGTTTTGGACCTTAATCATTTGTAAGGGTTATAAGTTTACCCATTTATTAAATGGTTTAAGTAGAAATTTGGATGAGTTTTTAGAGATTAATACAATACTTCACCACATGAAGATTTATGAATATTGGATAACCTGTGATAACCATTTTGTTATAATAATAGTTAGATATCGAAGGAATTTATTATCATTTTATTATGGGTCTTATAACCCATTAAAAGTGAATTTTAGTGCTTCAGGCATATAAAAATTCTTTATTAGATATTCATATCTTGGAGTAAATGGTAAATTTGAAATTGATCGTAGCATATACAAAAGATTAAATTGTGCTCATGAAATAGAAACATATCAAGTAAGTATATTTCTTAATATTCTTAGATTTTAAAAGAATTCCCCAAATTTATGAAAAAGATATTGAAAAAAATGTTAACCTACTACATTCATATTGGATTAATCTGATGGAATTTTAAATCATCAAATATTTATGTTTTTTAAGTCAATACATTTCCATTGACTGCTCACTTTATTGAGATTAGTGACATATATCACTCTCTATAATTATTTATGGTTTTCCTAAATGTCTATATCTTCACTTTACACCAATGTTCTTCTATATAAAAACCTAGTTATATGTTATTCTATATGAACTTTGTACTTATTTATCTTTGTTATTAAGAGGATATTTTATTAACCCTTATTAAAAAGTGGGTTTTCAACAATGGTATTTCCAAATTCTAAAACCTTGATTACCGAGATCAATTTTAAATTGCAAGGACACAATTTTTTTAAGGTGAGGAGAATGAAACAACCTAAAAGTCTAAAAGAATAAAATTTTATTCAATAATATATGTGAAAAAAACCAATATTATAAGAAAACATAACACACAATAAATTATGAAATATTTATTTTAAAATAAATTCAATATTCTTAATATATTTCATTACACACAACACTAAGTTTAGCTTGCATTAAATGCAACACTGAGTATAAACAAAACATTAAATGTTATTAAAATATTAATATTTAATATGACAGTTATCACCTAAAAAATAGATTTAAATATATGAATATTACTAACTAAATTATAAAAATTATGGTTATCTATTAATTAGAAAAAAATAAGAATTATTTAAAAGAAAAAGAAATGTTTCATAAAAAATTGTATTTTTTATAAAAGATGGTTTAGTCTCGCTTTGCCCACATAATTTAAAAGTAAAATTTAATAATTTTAGAAAATTTATTTTGTAAAATTAAATTAATTTTTGAAATAATAATTTCAATATTATCTTAGGGTGATTTTTTGTAAATTTTAGAAAATATTTTATTTTTTGATGAATAGTGAAAAAATACTGAATTTTAATTAAAAACTGCCTTTTTTTTAAATTATTTATAATGTTAAATTATATTTTAATTTGGTTTTAAAGTAAAATTAGTAAAATTATATATAAATTAATACAATTTAGTTCATTAGAATCATTTTCATATTGTATTTTTATATAAAAAATTTGTAAACTTTTGAATATTTTCTCTTTGAAAACTCTCTTTCTCATCACGTCTACATGATTAATTTTAAATTAAAATTTTCCACTTATATGAATTGAAATTGAAAAAATAGATTCCATAATTTGAATCTGAATAATTTAAATTATCTAATAAGGTGAACTTAATTTTGACCACAATGATTATTGAAAAAGTTAAAAATTAATTACCACATTTAAGGTTAAAAAGGGGTTTTGCGCATTACATGTGCTAGTGTTAAAATTAATTGTAACAAACTAGGTAATTTAATTTTTTTAATTATATAATTAAATTGTTAAATTAATTATAAAATTTTTATTAAAAAAGTTTCATTTATAGAAATTAAGGAATTTTTATTGATGGAATAATAACTTGACCATAAGAATATTAACTTTACATTTAAGAATAGTAATCTAGCCAATTGAATAGAAACCTCACCTTAAAAATTATAAATAAAATTTAGGTATATTATAAGTAAAAATATGATATATTTATATCAAGTAATAATTTAATAAATATTTTGAAAAGGATTAATTATTTATTGGTATTTTTGTGAAACATAAATGTTTATTTATAATTTATAATTAATTTAATGATTTAAAAGAATTTTTATTTTCATAAAATATATTCATAAAATTAATATTTTATTGTCTTATGGTCATAATATAATTTTATGATACCTTTTTTATTTTTTCTAGGTGTTATAAAATCAGTTATAGTTTTAAAATTATTATTTTTCCAATAAATTATGATTTTATTTAAAAATTAAATTTATCATAATTAGAATTTTTTCTTTCAAAATATGGAGTTCATTTTTTAATTCTATACATTTAAAATTGTTTGGGGGTGAATTTTTGGTATTTTTTTGACATACTTGAATTTTTTGGGAATAGTGAAAAACAATAATTTACAATATATATACATTAAAAGTTAAATACATTATTCTTAACATAATTAATGATGTATGAACCATAATACAAAAATTCCCTTTACTATTTTAATATATTTAGTGATAATCCTCAAACTATTCATAGTCTTGAACCAAAATAATAAACCAATAAATAAAATAATTAAAAAACCCTCCTCTCCTCCACTAAATACCACCCCTCACCCCCTCTTCTCCTCACACCTCTCAAGATTTGAGAATTTTAAAAATTATTTCCAAGAATATTCCAAAGACTCTTCCCCACATCCAATACCTTTTGGTCTCACCAAAAGGCCAAAAATAAGTCCCTTAAAGAGGATCTCAAGGATAAGAGATCAAGAGGTAAAAATCCTCTTTCATTTTATTTTATTTTCTTTTTAAATTAATTTTTATTGTTATAATATATTAACCCCCTTTTCCAAGATGCATTAAAAATAAATTATCTTATATATACTGTAATTTTATCATGTTTATGGAAAATTTCATCATCATACCTCTTCTCCTCTTCCTTTTATTCTAAAAATAAAAACATTGTCCGTGATGTGTCAAATTACCAACATCATAGATGATGTGTTTTCAATTTTCATTACCCCCATCAAGACTGGTCATAAAACCATTATTATGGTAAAAAATATTTTATTATACATATTATATTCTATATTATGTTTTGAAACTAGTGTTTATTCATAATATTAACTAATAAAACAAAAGTGGTTCATAATGATCAAAATTAACAAAAATAAACTAATGATCATCACTAATGATTTTTCTAATGATTCATCCTCATACCATATAAAAAAAATGATATATAAGACTATTTAATGTTATTTAACTTCATTAATATCATTTAATTTTAATTCTGGAGTTTTTCTCTCTTTTGACATGAAAATCCATAATAAACCAACCATGGAAACCATGAATTAAATGCACCTGAAATAATCAAAATAACAAAATATTATTAATAAATGGATTGAATGATGTTAGGAGAATATCATATAATTAATTATAAATATGAATATGGTTATTTAATAAATTAATAACACTCTTTAAACCATTATACAATAGGTTTTAACATGTTTTAAGTAAGATGAACCTGAGGTAAGGGAATTCACAACCCAATTTCCATTCTTTGGGTTAACCTTATACTTCTTTAATTATGTGATACTATGATTATTTTTGAAATTATTTTTTTTATATTATGTTTTATTATTTTGATTTATAGTTTATACAAATATTCCTTTCAATATATTAATTCTCACTTCAATTATATGATATTTTTAAGGGTTTTTTCTTTAAAAGTCCTCTTTTAAATTTCTATTTTACAAAATTTAGAAGCAATTTTTTATGAAATTATTCATGTTTTATGATTATGTTCTGGTTATTGGGAATTGTTTATGATGAAGGTTAAGACCTATATCTACCTCCAATACATTGGGTATGTTTATTTTGGTGGTCGATCGTATTGTTACTGTGTAACTATGATGGTTACACCATAAGGTAGCTGTGAGGGTTACATCATAAGGTAGCCATGAGGGTTACATTGTAAGGTATCCGTGAGGGTTACAAATCATATAGTAGCTGTGAGTGTTACAATATTGAGTAAGTAATTCCCCAAGTTACCTATATGTTTTATTTATGTTTTTCTATGTTTTATGGAAATCTCATGTGTTTCATAAAGAAACTATGTGATACTTATTAGGTGAGAAGTATGTCTTTGTGAAAATGATTTTATATGTTTATAAATATTTATATAATAATAGTTTATATACTAATTTTTATATCCATTACTGAGATTTTTTGTGCTCATCCCAAGTTTTAAAATATTTTTCATAGGGTTTAAAGATGAGTATAAGAAAAGAAGAATCCAATATGAATGTTGTGAATAATTTTTATAAAAATATTTCCTTTTTTTATAAACTTTTGTATTGAGAAAAAATGGATATTATTGTAGTTTTATCCACTTTTTATGCTTATGGTTTGATATGTATTAATTATTTAATAAATTTCTAAAACTATAAACCTAAAAGATCTTTGGGAATGTAAAGAAGTGAATTCTTAAGGAATTTACTAGATTATGTAATGTTTAAATCCACGTACTTATAGTTGGTATCGAAGAATGGTTTAGATAACTTTCATGGTTAGGATGAAGTTAATAGAATACCATAACTGTTTTTAAAAATTTTTATGTTGAAATGATATATCATTTAAAGATTAACATATTGATTTATCTAAGATATGTATACACAAAATGGTTTTCTACATAAGAAATAGGGAAGCTGAAGTAGGAAGGCATCGAGAGGATGATATATTTCCGAATCTGCAACCTGGAATGGTGGGAATTGGAATCAAACAGTTTGTGACAGTAATGGATTAGTTGATGCAGACTATAAACAGTGGTGTAATCCATACAAGAGAACAAATAGAGTTACCAAAAAGGAACATTATGTTAGTGTAACATTTTATGAGGCAACTCCCTCCCACTTTTAATGGATCTTCTGACCTAGTGGTGGCTAAAGTATGGATTAAATCCCTTGAAAATATATTCTATGTCATGTGGTGTTCAGATAATCGAAATTTTAGCCTTTCCATTTATCATTTTTAAGGTGAAGCTGACTAGTGGTGGTCAATGGTCAAGAATATCAGGGATAGAGAGGATATTGATGCCTTGGGATGAGATGAATTTAAGAATCCATTCCTTGAATAATATTTTCCTAAGGTGTTTTGACTTAGGATATAAAAGAAATTCCTTGAATTGAAGAAAAATGATGAATATTTAGTGGCCGTGTTTGAAGAAAACTTCACCTGACTAGAAAGGTATGCTCCAAATATTATTCAGGATATTGATAGTAAAATAAACCATTTTTACTTAGGATTGAAGACAAGACATCGAAGGGAATTGACTTCTTGTGAATTCTAAAGTTATGAGAAACTTGTTTGATGTGCTGAGAGGGTAAAAATAGAGTTTTCTGATGATCACATGTACTTTGAAAACAAAAAGAAGAATAGGTCCAGATGGAAAGCAGCGGGTAAGAATAAATAAAAAAAATTGATTTTAAGAAATTACAGTTTCTATTTTGTTAAAAGTGTGGTAAAAAGTTGTCACGACCCATCCCCCAAGGCCTGTACTGTAACTACCCTAAGACCACATCCAAAAGGCTATAGGCTGGTGACTAGATCCAAAGGCATTATCTTGTAAGTGGGAGGAATTTTCATGAGAAATTGTATGCACAAACACACAAAAATCCCCAACCCACAATGATAAAAAGTAATCATGCATGAAAATAAGACAACCACTAAGAGTAACTGTAACATCCCAGGTAAATAATGAATAAAAAATTTTCATATTTATTAATATTTACAAATTAAATATTAATTTTACTTTAAAGGGGTTGCTATGTTCGATAGCGTACCCGATACGCACCGATGAGTTCCTTTGAAAACTTACGTTGCACACTAGTAATATAATAATATTATTTTAAATGGTAGTTAACATGTAGCCGTTGTATTGGCGGGAATGGATAGAAATAACTAAAATATGATTATATATGTTTTTTAAATGTTTTTACATTTATCCAATAAAATATAAAGGCTTAAAATACGGAAAGAATTCAATTTTAGGCTTTTATACCCTAATTTTCACTAAAGGTTCACTTATCGCCTTTTGATGGAGAACTGTCATTAAATATAGTTTTTATCACTCTTATACATTCTATTGGACCAAATAAAACTCTTAATTAGAATCGAGACATCAAATTTTACTTTGTGTAAATTTTTGGTATTTTTCCGATAAAGTTCATTTTTTTAATGAATAGTGTAAAATGTTGTATTTTAATTCAAAACCTCCTTTTAATCTAATTTATTTATATGATTATATTATCTTTTGAATTGGTTTTAAAGTGAAATTAGAAAATATTTTTACCATTAAATCCAATAGTGGTCGTTGGAATTAATTTCACTTTAAAATCGGACTTAAACTACTGTCAATCTTTTGATACTTATTGTTTCATAAAAACACGCTATTTGTCATGACAGCGGGAATTAATTATTAAATTAATTAATGTGACTTATATGTTTTGAATTTTGTAAAATAGACTTCAATTTTGAATTCGGAGTATCAAATATAGCTTAGGGTGATTTTTTGGTATTTTTCTGAAAAACTTCAATTTTTGATAAATAGTGAAACCACTAAGTGGTACTTATAAAAACTGATTTTTTGTTTAAATGAAATTTTACCACTTATGTGATTTGATTTTAAAAAATCCGACATACATGGTTGTCATTAAGAAATAAAATGTGGTTCAATGAGATTAAAATAATTTTTTGGTGAATAGTAACTTATTATGTTTTTAATCGCGATTAGAGGTAACTAGTGTAATTTAAGGCAAAAATGATATTATAATAAAATGAAAATACCTTTACACATGTCCTACCCTTATTGGATGTGTCATGAGCGACCAAGACAAGCCATGGGTCAACTTGGGGACCCCATAGAGCCACTTTGTTTGGGAAATAACATAAATAACTTTTTATTTAATGTTAAAGTAAAAAAATGACACAAACATGAAATGTTTTACTAAAACAATTTTTACATGGGGTTATATAAGTCATATTTTTTTGACTATAAATAGTAATTGGAAATCTAAAAAGATTTCCTACATCATAGTATTTTTTTTAATAATTTTTATACATTAAATAAATTAAATTATTTATGACATAATGATGATGCAGCGATGACCTCATTATTTAACGATTAAAATAAAATGGAAGGATAATGTAAAATATAAGACCTACAGATGGCCAAAACCTATTGGATGGGTGGTTTTGGAACCCTTATCACCTTATCCTTGAAACACATCAATGTGAGACCTCTTAAATCCGAATACCATTTTAAAATAAAGTGACTTTTCTTTACCTTACAAGAGTGCCCCTCCTCTCCTCTTATAAAAGGCCCCCACCTATACCACCTTACCCACACTACCAAAGCCTTTGGCTCGGCCAAACTCTGCCCATTTTGTCTCTCCACTTCCATCTATTACTCCTTGAAGCCTCACTTTGGGCAGAAGTCTTCCCAAGGAAGCCTTTGAGATCAAACCAAAGGGAGTTACCCAATTATAAGGTAATGTCTTCACTTGAGTCCTTTTGTTTTATTTTGCTTCTCCAACCCCCTAAACTCTTTTTATTATTTTATTTTGTAACAACTAAAGTATCCTCAATATACTAGGATGTTGTTATAAGAAGGATTCGAGCTACACTTACACACACCTACATCTAATGGTTAAAGAACATACTGTTTCCGTGGATGGCGAATTTCTGCCTCCCGAAACGATGATTGTTCAACATTCTTTTAACAACTTCAAAGGTGGCCATTAAGATGACACTATATTTATATATGATATATAATATGTTTATGTTTTCCTTAATATTATGTATTTTTCATTTTGGGCATACCTTTATGGTTTCCATTATGGGTAAACGCTATATCTTCATTTAAGGAAGTGCGGACTACCGCCCCCTCAAAGTGATGTGATTCGTTAATGCCATATGTGGGACGTATAAAGGATGGATTTAAAGTTATTATATATTATGTTATACTGGAATTATAATATACCTCTATATCCTTATTATTTCTTTCCATTAAAGTATGAGATAGAAATGAAAGTAGCGTTCATGCGTACGTACGACTTACCGTCTCCATGAACGGTGCATTTCATTTCTTATCCCCAAATGTAATGTAATATTATAAGTACATGTATATAATGGATATATATGATGAATGATACATCTAAATGATGAATATAATTCTGGAATTAAAATATAAATACCTCTCATTTAGTTTTAATTCCATTAATATGACAAAGAAATGAAAGTAGCGTTCATGCGTACGTACGGCTTACCGTCTCCATGAACGGTGCATTTCATTTCTTACCACTAAATGATTATGTAATATTATAAATACATGTATATGCTGGATATATATTATATATATTATATCCAAATCAGGAATTTCATTCTGGATATAAAGAACCTTTGACCACACGAACAACACGTAATTGTAAGAAGTCCACTTTCGACTTAAGAACCAAATATCGACAAAACAAACATTATTAACTTAAATGGTTACATAATGTTTATAACATGTAAATAAGTGATATAAAAGGAATAATGAACTTGAAAAAGGTTCTTAAGGAAATAGAAATTAACTCAAGTTTATTATTCAGGACGTTAAAGAACGATCGAGTCAAGTCGGACCCAAGGTAAGGGACTTCATATCAATCTCCTTTCATTGAGGCATATTTCATTTTATACAAAAATTTATTTTATATGGTGTATAAACCCCTTTGACTTTTAATTTTATACAAAAGGAATCTTTTTCTATGAAGCGTTTTACAAAACGACAAAAAGGAATGTTTCTTTTAACGTACGCGGTGACAACGACCTTTTCCGCCGCCGCGAGTATTATTTGGTATTTGGATTCCTGAACAAGCCGTAGGGTTTTTTTAAAATGAAATAAATACCATATACTCTTTTATGTATTTTTGTATTTAAAATGGTTTTTATAATGGATTTTTTATGTCAATATATTTAAGTGATATATTGTGATCAAAGTGTGGAAATGTTTTCTTTCCATTATATTTGTTTTATGTCTTATGATTTTTATAATGGTACTTGGACATTTGATGGGTGGTTGCGTGATAAACCATATGACGGGTGGTTCCGTGAATACCAGGATGGGTGGTTACGTTATAACCTCCAATGAATTGGGTATGGAAGTCGGCCTTATGGTTATTCCATTAAGTATGTATGGAAGTTGGCCGTATGGCTATTCCATTAAGTGATATGTGTGGAAGTCGACTGTATGGTTATTCCACTTAAGTATGTTTATGTCCCAAGTTACCTTTATATGTTATGTGTTTTATATATGGGTTTTATGGTAATATTTTGGTTACAAAAAGGGTAAGTAATGATATTTTATTCAATGAAGAGTTTTTACTACTTCATAAAGGTGAAGGTATTACTTTGATAAAGTATACATGGTTTACTTGATATTTGAAAAACTAATAGTTTTCATTCTTTGTGTATCCCTTACTGATATTTTTTATGCTAACCCCAAGTTTTTTTTGAAATGTTTTTCACAGGACTTAATGTGGAATAGGGTCAGGGATGGGATCAAGGGAAAGTCATGCTATCTAAAACATGGAACTAGGCATGTTTCTTTTTAGAAGTTTTTATTTTATGGAAACTTAGTAGAAGTGACTAGTTTGTATTCTTTTGAGATGTAATAGTTATGTTCTAATTCTCTAAAACTCTAAACCTGAAAATATCCTCAATGCGAATTATTCATTTAATTAAATATTAAGTAAGGTTTAAGGCCGGGGCCTTATAGTTGGTATCAAGGGTCGGTTTAGACAACTTTAGGAGTTAGAAAATTGTTAAATTATAAGTTAATTTATGGTATGACTGAAATGATATAGCATTTAAAGATTACCATGTTGCTTCGCTTAAGATATTTTTGTGTTCAGAATGGTTTTCCGTAGAGGAAACAAAGAAGCTATGTTGGGACGACATCAGGAGGAAGACAACCTTCCAAATCAGCAACCTGAGATGGTCAGAATTGGAACTGAACAGTTTGTTGTAGTGATGGCACAGTTGGCTCAGGCTATAAATGGTGGTGGTATCCATGCACGAGATCAGCCAGATCAACCGCAGAGGAACATGTCAGTGGTGGAACATTTCATGAGGCAACATCCCCCATCATTCAGAGGATCATCTGACCCCGTACAAGCTGAAGGGTGGATTAAATCACTGGAGAAGATTTTTGATGTCATGGGGTGTTCAGAACATCAAAAGGTTAGTCTTGGTATTTACCGTTTTGAAGGTGAAGCTGATCAGTGGTGGTCGATGGTGAAAAATATCAGGGATAGTGATGAGATTGATGATCTTCACTGGGACAAATTCAAAGGTATGTTTCTTGAGAAATATTTTCCTAAGGTGGTTCATCTTAGGATTGAAAAACAGTTCTTAGAGTTGAGGTAGGAGGATGATTCAGTGGCTTCTTATGAAGCAAAGTTCACTCGATTGGAAAGGTATGCTCCAAACTTCATAAGAGATCTTGATAGTAAAATAAACCGTTTTTACTCAGGGTTAAAGCCAAAGTATCGAAGGGATTTAGCTTCTCGTGAGTTCAAAAGTTATGAAAAACTTGTTCGATGTGCGGAGAAGGTGGAAATGGAGTTTGCCGATGATCAGGTGTTCTATGACAAACAACAGAATAAGAGGTTCAGTTGGCAGGAAAAGGGGAAGAATTCATCAAAGAAGCAAGGAGGTAAGAAAACCAAATATCCATCCTGTGAGAAGTGTGGTAAAATGCATACTGGAGAATGTTTATCCAAGTCTGGTAAGTGCTTTCGATGTGGTAAGTCTGGTCATATTGCTCGTAACTGTAAGGAAGATGATCAAGCAGTCAATGAAAAGCCAGCGGTAAGATGTTTTAAGTGTAATGAAATGGGTCATTATGCAAATGAGTGTCTAACGAAGAACTTGACTGGGGGAAAGCAGCCAGAATACAAGTAGAAAGGGGTGGTGAAATCCTTTGCAACAACCTCAGCAGATGTTGGGCCATTGAATGAAGTGGTATCAGGTACACTGTTTGTTTGTTCAGATTATGCCAATGTGTTGTTTCATTCAGGGTCTACACACTCTTTCATTTCTGAGAAGTTTTCTAGTAAATTGGAAATTCCATATCCATATATGAACCCTGAAATTTTGGTAAAAACACCCGGAGGGAACGTTGAGACAAAAAGGGATTATAAGAACCTTCCTATCCTTTTGTGTGGAAAGAATCTACCAGCAAACCTTATTGTTTTGCCTCTAGTAGAGTTTGATGTCATTTTGGGCATGGACTGGATTTCTGTTTATCATGCTAAGATTGACTGCAGAGATAAAATGGTTTCTTTTCAGAATGATTTTCCGTTTGTGTACAGGAATGAACCTTTTCTTTTGATAACATATCAGGAAGTTGAGAAACTAGTAAACGAAGGAAATAAATTTTACCTTGCACATATTGTTGAAAATAAAGGAACTGTTCAGATTAATGATGTGCCAGTGGTAAATGAGTATCTTGATGTTTTTCCTGATGAGTTGTTATGTGAGGCTCATAGTTCCCCGTTTTCAGTTCATCCTGGAAGTACTAAGATGTACAGAGATCTACGGGAGTATTACTGGTGGGATGGAATGAAAAGAGATATTGCTGATTTTACTGTGAAGTGTTTGACTTGTCAGCAGGTTAAAGTAGAGCGACAGTTACCGAAAGGGATGCTTCAGCCTTTACCAGTGCCAGAGTGGAAATTTGAAAATATATCCATGGATTTTGTCATGGGATTACCGAAGACATCTAGAGGTAATAATGCAATCTGGGTTATTATTGATCGCTTGACTAAATCTGCTCATTTCCTTGCTATACGAGATACTTTTTCCCTAGATCAACTTTCCCGTTTGTATCTTAAAGAGATAGTCAGGTTACATGGAGTTCCTCTCTCTATTGTGTCCGATTGTGATCCTAGGTTTACTTCTAACTTTTGGAAAGGCCTTCAGAAGTCGTTAGGTACTGAATTAAATTTTAGTACAGCTTTTCATCCTCAATCAGATGGGCAGTCAGAACGAACAATTCAGACCTTGGAGGATATGCTACGAGCTTGTTCGATGGATTATCAGGGATGTTGGGACAAACATCTTTCTTTGGTTGAGTTTTCTTATAATAACAGTTTTCATTACAGCATACAGATGGAACCATTTGAGGCATTATATGGGAAGCGGTGTCGAACTCCAGCATTTTGGGATGAAGTGGGTGAAAGGAAGCTGATGGGACCAGAATTGGTAGAAGAGATGGCAGAAAAAGTTCAGTTGATTCAGAAACACATGAGAACAGCTCAGAGCAGGCAGAAGAGTTATGCGGATAACCGGAGGAAGGATCTATCTTTCAAGGTAGGTGATCATGTTTTTCTCAAGGTTTCTCCATGGAAGAGTGTGATGTGATTTGGTAAGAAAGGAAAGCTGAGTCCAAGGTTTATTTGACCATATGAAATTCTGGAGAAAGTTGGATCAGTTTCTTACCGAGTGGCTTTACCTCCGAGTTTATCTCAGGTACACAATGTTTTTCATGTTTTGATGTTGAGGAAGTATATGCCAGATCCATCTCATGTTTTGAGCCTAGAGGTAGTTCAGTTGGAAGAGAATCTCTCTTATGAAGAACAACCAGTCCAGATTCTTGACCGAAGAGAGAAAGTGTTGAGAAATAAGGTAATCCACTAGGTAAATGTTTTTTGGAAAAACCATATGGTTGAAGAGGCAACATGGGAATCTGAAAATGCCATGAGGGATAATACCCCCACTTATTTTGATAAGTGAATAAAATTGCGAGGACGTAATTCCCAAAAGGGGGGAAAGATGTAACATCCCAGGTAAATAATGAATAAAACATTTTCGTATTTATTAATATTTATGAATTAAATATTAATTTTACTTTAAAGGGGTTGCTATGTTCGATAGCGTACCCGATACGCAATGATGAGTTCCTTTGAAAACTTACGTTGCACACTAGTAATATAATAATATTATTTTAAATGGTAGTTAACATGTAGCCGTTGTATTGGAAGGAATGGATAGAAATAACTAAAATATGATTATATATGTTTTTTAAATGTTTTTACATTTATCCAATAAAAGATAAAGGCTTAAAATACGGAAAGAATTCAATTTTAGGCTTTTATACCCTAATTTTCACTAAAGGTTCACTTATCGCCTTTTGATGGCGAACTGTCATTAAATATAGTTTTGATCACTCTTATAAATTCTATTAGACCAAATAAAACTCTTCTTTAGAATCGGGACATCAAATTTTACTTTGTGTAAATTTTTGGTATTTTTCCGATAAAATTCATTTTTTAATGAATAGTGTAAAATGTTGTATTTTAATTCAAAACCTATTTTTAATCTAATTTTTTTATATGATTAGATTATCTTTTGAATTGTTTTTAAAGTGAAATTATAAAATATTTTTACCATTAAATCCAATAGTGGTCGTTGGAATTAATTTCACTTTAAAATCGGACTTAAACTAGTGTCAATCTTTTGATACTTATTGTTTCATAAAAACACGCTATTTGTCATGACAGCAGGAATTAATTATTAAATTAATTAATGTGACTTATATGTTTTGAATTTTTTAAAATAGACTTCATTTTTGAATTCGGAGTATCAAATATAGCTTAGGGTGATTTTTTGGTATTTTTCTAAAAAACTTCAATTTTTGATGAATAGTGAAACCACTAAGTGGTACTTATAAAAACCGATTTTTCGTTTAAATGAAATTTTACCACTTCTGTGATTTGATTTTCAAAAATCCGACAGACATGGTTGTCATTAAGAAGTAAAATGTGGTTCAATGAGATTAAAATAATTTTTTGGTGAATAGTAACTTATTATGTTTTTAATCGCGATTAGAGGTAATTAGTGCAATTTAAGGCAAAAATGATATTATAATAAAATGAAAATACCTTGACACATGTCCTACCCTTATTGGATGTGTCATGGACGACCAAGAAAAGCCATGGGTCAACTTGGGGACCCCATGGAGCCACTTTGGTTGGGAAATGACATAAATAATTTTTTATTTAATGTTAAAGTAAAAAAATGACACAAACATGAAATGTTTTACTAAAACAATTTTTACATGGGGTTATACAAGTCATATTTTTGACTATAAATAGTCATTGGAAAGATAAAATTATTTCCTACATCATAGTATTTTTTTTATAATTTTGAGACATTAAATAAATTAAATTATTTATGACATAATGATGATGCAGCGATGACCTCATTATTTAACGATTAAAATAAAATGGAAAGATAATGTAAAATATAAGACCTACACATGGAAAAATCCTATTTTATGGGTGGATTTAGAACCCTTATCACCTTATCCTAGAAACAAATTAACGTGGGACCTCTTAAATCCGAATACCATTTTAAAATAAAGTGACTTTTCTTTACCTTCCAAGAGTGCCCCTCCTCTCCTCTTATAAAAGGCCCCCACCTCTACCACCTTACCCACACTCCCAAAGCCTTTGGCTCGGCCAAACTCTGCCCATTTTGTCTCTCCACTTCCCTCTCTTACTCCTTTAAGCCTCAATTTTGGCAGAAGTCTTCCGAAGGAAGCCTTTGAGCTCAAACCAAAGGGAGGTACCCAATTTTAAGGTAATGTCTTCACTTGAGTCCTTTTGTATTATTTTGCTTCTCCAACCCCCTAAACTCTTTTTATTATTTTATTTTGTAACAAATAAAGTATCATCAATATACTAGGATGTTTTTATAAGAAGGATTCTAGCTAAACTTACACACACCTACATCTAATGGTTAAAGAACATACTGTTTCCGTGGATGGCGAATTTCTGCCTCCCGAAACAATGATTGTTCAACATTCTTTTAACACATTCAAAGGTGGCCATTAAGATGAAACTATATTTAAATATGATATATAATATGTTTATGTTTTCCTTAAGCTTCTGTATTTTTCATTTTGGGCATACCTTTATGGTTTCCATTATGGGTAAACGCGATATCTTCATTTAAGGAAGTGCAGACTACCACCCCCTCAAAGTGATGTGATTCGTTAATGCCATATGTGGGATGTATAAAGGATGGATTTAAAGTTATTATATATTATGTTATACTGGAATTATAATATACCTCTATATCATTATTATTTCTTTCCATGAAAGTATGAGATAGAAATGAAAGTAGCGTTCATGCGTACGTACGGCTTACCGTCTCCATGAACGGTGCATTTCATTTCTTATCCCCAAATGTAATGTACTATTATAAGTACATGGATATAATGGATATATATGATAAATGATACATCTAAATGATTAATATAATTCTGGAATTAAATTATAGATACCTCTCATTTAGTTTTAATTCCATTAATATGACAAAGAAATGAAAGTAGCGTTCATGCGTACGTACGACTTACCGTCTCCATGAACGATGCATTTCATTTCTTACCTCTAAATGATTATGTAATATTATAAATACATGTATATTCTAGATATATATGATATATATGATATCCAAATCAGGAATGTCATTCTGGATATAAAGAACCTTTGACCACACGAACAACATGTAATTGTAAGAAGTCCACTTTCGACTTAAGAACCAAATATCGACAAAACAAACATTATTAACTTAAATGGTTACATAATGTTTATAACATGGCAATAAGTGATATAAAATGAATAATGAACTTTAAAAAGGTTTTTAAGGAAATATAAATTAACTCAAGTTTATTATTCAGGACGTTAAAGAACGATCGAGTCAAGTCGGACCCAAGGTAAGGGACTTCGTCTCAATCTACTTTCATTGAGAAATATTTCATTTTATACACAACTTTATTTTATAAGGTGTATAAACCCCTTTGACTTTTAATTTTATACAAAAGGAATATTTTTCTACGAAGCGTTTTACAAAATGAAAAAAAGGAATGTTTCTTTTAACGTACGCCGTGACAACGACCTTTTCCTCCGCCGCGAGTATTATTTGGTCTTTGGCTTCCTGAACAAGCCGTAAGGTTTTTTTTAAAATGAAATAAATACCATATACTCTTTTATGTATTTTGGTATTGAAAATGGTTTTTATAATGGATTTGTTATGTCAATATATTTAAGTGATACATTTTGATCAAAGTGTGGAAATGTTTTATTTCCATTATATTTGTTTTATGTCTTATGATTTTTATAATGGTACTTGGACATTTGACGGGTGGTTACGTGATAAACCATATGACGGGTGGTGCCGTGAATACCAGGATGGGTGGTTACGTCATAACCTCCAATGCATTGGGTATGGAAGTCGGCCGTATGGCTATTCCATTAAGTATGTATGGAAGTTGGCCGTATGACTATTCCATTAAGTGATATGTGTGGAAGTCGACCGTATGGTTATTCCACTTAAGTATGTTTATGTCCCAAGTTAACTTTATATGTTATGTGTTTTATATATGGGTTTTATGGTAATATTTTGGTTACAAAAAGGGTAAGTAATGATATTTTATTCAATGAAGAGTTTTTACTACTTCATAAAGGTGAAGGTATTACTTTGATAAAGTATACATGGTTTACTTGATGTTTGAAAAACTAACAGTTTTCATTCTTTGTGTATCCCTTACTGAGATTTTTTATGCTCACCCCAAGTTTTTTTGAAATGTTTTTCACAGGACTTAATGTGGAATAGGGTCAAGGTTGAGATCAAGGGAAAGTCATGCTATCTAAAACATGGAACTAGACATGTTTCTTTTTAGGAGTTTTTATTTTATGGAAACTTAGTAGAAGTGACTAGTTTGTAATCTTTTGAGATGTAATAGTTATGTTCTAATTCTCTAAAACTATAAACCTGAAAAGATCCTCAATGTGAATTATTCATTTAATTCAATATTAAGTAAGGTTTAAGGCCGGGGCCTTATAGTAACAGTACAAAACTTAAATTAAAGGGATCACAATACAATACCAACAAAAGACAAGTACAAGATCCTAAAGTCCGTCAGTGGTAAACCCTACCTGAAGGGTAGGTGAAGAGGGTGCTACCTAAATCTGTAGAAGTACCGCTTGTCTGTTGAATCTCACTGGGAAATACATAGTACTGGACTACCAAGGTCTCTGTTAAAGCTTCTATCATCTACCCAAGACAAGACACTGCGGGCAGAGCTTGTGTAGGGGTAAGTATCACAATACTTAGTAAGGACCCCAAAACACAAAGGTAATACCACAAAGGAAAGTATTCAAAAATTATACTACCAAATAGGCACACAAAGTGTATCCCCTAATAAGTACAGTTAAGAGAGAGTCACTAGAGTCATATCACGTAGGTATAAATCTAAATTATAAAAAGAAAAACTATCAGTCATAAATTCCGAACACCTTATATTGCTGAGTCAATCATCCCTGATGAGTCAATTAGGCCTGCTGGGGCACCTATACCCACTTGTCACTTAGGCCTGCTGGGGAACCTAGATCCACTTTTCACTTAGGAATACTGGGGTATCTAGACCCACTCGTCAGTTAGGCTTGCTGGGGCACCTAGACCCGCTCGTCACAGTCTTCTCATCACAGCTGGCTGCAGGATTCCAAATCATAGCACGCTTGATTCTGGGATAATCTAATCCTCAATCTATTGATTATATCTCATATTCCACTAAAACCAACTTAAAGTATATCAAAAGGATCACCCCATCGCAAGGTTCCCAATGCCGCAAACATCTCACCAATCAGATGTGCAGTTTAGAAGTTACGAGCCTTTTTCTAAAAAGGCCCCGGTCCGATTAGGTTGGACTGAACCGACCCGGATTGGCCTGACCCAAGGTCTAAGATCACTAGACCAACTATATCCAACCCATTAGGCCATGGTTCTAGCCCACCAGGCCGCCTAGTGGCTTATCCTTCATCTGGCCCGGCCCGCGCTAGCGGGCCGGTTCTGTCCAACTGGGACACGGTGATCGCTGTGTCCATTCGAGCCCCATGGACCGCCGTGTAATCACCCCATAGATTTATCATGGGGTACCTACTATAGGATTAAACTTATATACATGTCTCTCTGAGTCTCCTCCGACTGCCTTCTAGCGGGCCCGATGCACTTCATGCGGTGGCAGCCATGGGTTCCTCCGCCGCTAACCTTCGAGCCAGCGACCCTCCTGGCCGTGAAATTCTATCACCGTCGTTGCATGCCTGGCCATGACCCCTCCCCCACCATTGACCTTCCATTTCAGCAGTCGTTCACCTGGCATTGCCGTCTCCCTCGGCCTCCTGCCTGGGTTGATCCACCACTGCGGTCCTACCTGGGCCACATTTTCTGTCACATCATAAAGAATGAAAAGGAGTGTACAGAATAGAAGAATGAAAAAAGAACACACAAAGGATGGACCACAAACTTTGTTCACATCAGCATGATTTTTCCTTTTTATGAGGTTTAACAAAGGATAATCAAAATGAAAATCCAAATTCCCTTAATTCCCCACATGTAAATTCCCATTTACCGTAAAGACGAGTGATCTGCGGGTCAATCTGTTAGTGGATTAATCCGCGTTCATTGTTTAGAAGGAAGAACAGAGTAAGGGAGAACAAAAATAAATCATAAACCCTTACAAGGAATTGTATCACTCGTTGATGAATAATGGAGTCTCTCCTCCACTGTTCATCAGTTCTCAATACGAAACTCTCATCAATGACGAGATCCTTCGAAGGGGTAGGAAGTAACTTGTGGAGATCCGTCATTTTTTTCTATTCAATGCTCCCAAAAACCACTCCTACAGAGCCTCAGAGAAATTACAAGATTGTTCCAATGATCCCATATCTATTTTAAACAATTAAATGGGGGAACACGTTTCAGAATTTCTATTACGCCAATTCACCGCATCATTACACTATTTCATTTATGAAATAGTGTTTCTGTTACACTTGGGTTGCAACGTCGTTACGATGTTTCATTTATGAAATGAAACAACCAACATGATATTGCATTGAAGTGAATTTTTTTTGAATAAAATTAACTTTTCAAGTTTAGTTTATTTTTCATTAAAATTCCTGATAATTAACTTTTTCTCTAAACCCATGCCGGTCATGGTTAGGTTATTCCTTGGGTAAATTCATTATTCTGGATGCAATGGTGCCCTCAGTTTTTTAATCCGAACACCCATTTAGAAGTTTACAAAATGGAACATGCATGGTATTTTAAACAAACTAAAAAAAGTTTGAACATTTATTTCAGGATCACCAGGCCTCAAAATCATGTGTCGTTTGAGTACCTAGTATCTAAATAATCTCATAAAATTTTCAAAAATTTTACATGGAATTTCTGGGACATTACATTCTCTCAACCTTAGGGATTTTTGTCATTGAAATCCAAAACAAGTTCTAAACAAACAAATGGGGATACTTGGTGTGAATCTGAGCCTCTCGCTCCCAAGTTATCTTCTAAATATTCCCATGCTGCTACCAAACACGCACCAGAGGAATTGACCACCCATGAAGGACCCACTCATATTGATCCTCAATCTCCACTAGGAACTTCGCAAACGTTGCCCCATCATCAATGTCTTGTTCTCCCTAGTCGATGACATGCGATGGGTCAAGCACTTACCTTCTCTTCTACGACACGTGCAATACATTATAAAACCGATTCATCTATGGGGGAAGAGCTAGACTATATGCCACATTTAAAAATCTTCTTAGAATCTGGAAAAGACTGATGAATCTTGGAGACAACTTACCAACCCGTCCAAATCTCCAAAATCCCCATCGAGGTGAGACATTAAGGAACACATAGTATCCTTCCTATAACTCCAAGGGCCCCCTTCTAATATCGGTATAGGATTTATGTCTGCTCTTTGTAGTCCTCATCTACTCCTGGATGATCTGAACATTCTTGGTGGTGGCCCATACCAACTCTAGACCAATGAGTGCTGACTCCCCTAGGTCTATAGAGCATAAAGGTGATTTTCATGGTCACCCATATAGTGCCTCAAATGGTTCTATACCAATAGTGGAGTGGTAACTGTTGTTGTACGCGAACTACAATAGTGGTATATGGTCTTCCCAACTATAACTAAAGTCCAGGATGAAAGCATGAAGTATATCCTTCAAAACCTGGATAGTCCTCGCTATTTGGCCATTTTTCTAGGGATGAAATGCCGTGATCAAATGTAGCTAAGTCCAAAACACCTCCTATAGTCTCTTCAATAGCTGGGAAGTGAAGCGAGCATCATGGTCTAAAATGATAGTAAAAGTCACCCCATAAAGTAGAACTATCTCCTAAACGTAGAGGCATCCTAATCCCTCTACGAAACCCTGATCCTGGATGAGTAGGAAGTGTGAGCCGGTCAACGATCACCGAGATGGTATCATGTCCCTTAGATATGAATGGTAAACCTATCATGAAGTACATCGATATACCATACCATTTACACTCTGGTACCTCAAGTGGCTAAGCCAAGCCTGTTAGAACCTAATGCTCCACCTTCACTTGCTGAAAAGTGAGGCATCGAGAAATGAACTCTTCCATTGCCTTCTTCATCCCCATACACCAGTACTACCTCCATAGATCCCGGTACATATTTTACACTCCTATATGAACCACTATGGTGGAGGTGTGGAACTACCTTAGAACCTCCTATCGCAATGTCACCGGTACAATGGTGCACCCTCTAAAGAGGATGACATGCTCCCCACCTATAAAATATCCATCAGGGGTTTTCCCTGTAGATAACTGATCACGTTGGGCCTCACAATCAACATCCCCAAGCTATGTATCCCTAACTCACTGTAAGAGTGGTGTATTGATAACCATAAATTGAAGATAGGCTATTCTATCTCCATCGACAAAGGATATCTATATCACGACTAACTGCTCTGATGCCTCACTCAACAATTATAACTCGGTTCTCCTACTGAGCGTGTCCGCCACCACGTTTCCCTTCCTAGGAGTATAGACTATCTTGAAGTCATAGTCTTAGAGGAACTATAGCCACCAACACTACCTCAAGTTCTGGTCCTTCTGGGAGAATATATACCTAATACTTTTATGGTTGGAGTAAATGGTAAAACGCTCACCCATCAAGTAGGTTCGCCACATATTCAAAGAGAAGACCACTACTGCTAGTTCAAGATCATGGGTCGTGTAGTTCTGCTCATGATTTCTCAACTTCCATGAACTGTAGGCAATAATCCCTTGACCCTGCATCAAGACACAACCCAGTGCGATCCCTGATGCATCGCAGAACACTACATACCCCATGAACTCCTCTATAAGTCTCAAGATAGGGGCACTCGTCAGTCTCCGCCTCAACTCCTAGAAACTCTACTGGCACTTTTCCATCCACACGAAGGGATTTCCATTCCGTGTCAAAGATGATAAGGGTGCTTCTACCCTAGAAAAGTCAGTCATGTACCTCTAGTAGTATCCATCCAAACCCAAGAAACTCTTCACCTCAGTCACACTCTTGGGTGGCTCCCAAGCAAGCACTGCCTCTATCTTTGCCAGGTCCACTATAACTCTAGCTTCGAAAATGGCGTGTCCTAGAATTTGGACCTCTTGAATATAGAATTGACACTTAGAGAGATTCCCATAAAGATGGTTCTCTCAAAAGCGTATCTAGGACCATTCTCAATTGTGTCACATGCTCCTCCTCGGATGATGAGTACACCAGGATGTCATCAATGAAAACCACAATGAACCAGTCAAGGTAAGGTTGGAATATCTTGTTCATGAGTCCCATGAACACTGTTGGGGCATTGGTCATGCCGAATGGAATTACTAAGAACTCATAGTGTCTATACCGACATCTAAAGGCTATCCTTGGTACATCCTCATCCCATACACGAAGCCGATGATAGCCAGACCTGAGGTCTATCTTTGATAACCACATAGACCCCTTCAATTAAATGAAGAGGTCATAGATTCTTGGTAGTGGGTATTTTTTATTCATGGTCACCTGATTCAGGTGTCGATAGTCCACACATAGTCTCAATATCTAGTCTTCCTTCTTGGAAAATAGAATTGGGGCTGCCCAGGGTGAAACACTGAGCCTTATGAAGACCTTTCTCTACAGGTCCTCGAGTTTTACCCTCAAATCACAAATCTTTGAGGGAGCCATCGGATATGCTGGTGTGGATATCGGTGCTATCCTAGGGTACATGTCAATGCGTAAGTCAACATCCTTGTGATGAGGTAATATTGAAACATCCTCAGGAAATATGTCCTCGTACTCATCCAGCACTATAGTAAATTGAGGACTCCTCTCATCCAACACACCAAGGGTAAAGCAAGAAAACTGGGGAGTTATTAACTGCACCCTCCTACAATTAAGTCTATCCTATACTGCAAGTGTTCCCTTCTCTCTGGTAAAGGAGAACCTAGTTCCATCTCAATGGATACACCACAATCTACGCCTAAAACAATCAGTCTAATCATGGACTATGAATAACCAGTCCATACCCAGAATGAAGTCATAAGGACTTGACACCACTACTAAGAGATCCTAGTAGAATCTATCACCTCCAATAGTAAGCTCGCACTACCAAAACCAATGCGTTATCTTAAAATCCCCTCCTGTAGGAGTCTCTAATCATAAGGATTGAGCCAACGACTCCACCGGAATCTCCGAGCTCTGAACAAGGTCCATGGAAAGGAAAGAGTGATTGGAAGATATGAATATAAGAACTATATCTAGTGTATGGAAGACACATATTGTACCTATAATCATCTCTAGAGAATTGGGATTATAGGCCTATATCACCTGAAGCTGGCCCCACACATGTACACCTGCTCCTGAAGCCCATAGTGGACCACATAGGGGTGGTGGTGATAGTAACTCGAACCTCCTCCCACCAGATACTACTCTAACTGCTCCTTTGAAACATCCACATTACTATGGACCACCCTTCTCAACCCTCTACCTCTGCCTTAGTGGTCCCTTGACCGTCTGTTGATCGTCTGCATGATGATTCAGGCAGTCACGAGCTATGTGTCCCTGCCCACCGCATGCGTAGCACACCCTGCTCCTTTGCTGAATCCCTCTACCCTGGGAGCCTCATACTACTGAACATATGTCCTGGGGTTGTCCCCTAAAAGGATTGACCCACTTGGGTTTCCGCGTCTGCTACCTTCTACCCACTGCTAAAGACCCCTCCACCTGATGTCTTCTGGTATCCTCTACTGCTGGTGCCTGCTCCACCAGGAAGATCTTCATGAGAAGAGCTATCTCTATCACCTCATCTTGGGTAGGGATGCTAAGTGATGCCATATATTCCTTGATCTCCTAGAACAATCCTTACTCAAAATATCGATCCCTAAAGAATGGGTCTCACACCATGTCTGTAGAGTAGCGAGAAAGCTCAGTGAATCTTGCTGAGTAATCTGCTTCTATCATGATACCCTACTATAGATGTAGTAGCTACTAGATGCATACTAAGCATGGAGTCACCATAAATAATTCCCACCTAAATAGGTTCTCAAAATCAGTGAAAGTGAGGGTTTCCTCGTCATGCATCTGGATCATCAAGCTCCACTATCTCCCCGCCAAGCCTTGAAGAAGGCTCGTGGCTAAGATCACTATCTGGTTGGGCGGTGTGCTCAAATGATGGAAGACGTGGGTGAAAACCTCCAGTAAATCCTTAGATATCTGGGGGTTAGTCTCACCCATGAATCTGAGAGGTCTCTGCCTCTAGAACTCATGTAGGCACTAAGCCTATGTGTGTGCTCTATCGGTAATGCTGCTAGGAACTACTGATCGATGGGTGATGGTAGCACTGGTGCACCAACTAGTGGGTCCATCTCCAATAATGATCCCCGCACTGATTCCCCATCTCTAGACATATTGTCCTCATAGTCATGCACTAGAATCATAGCTGGATACCTGCGTAGAAGAATCCTGAAACATATCAAGATGAACCACAGTCAATATATTATACCTGGTGAGCTGACTCTAGCTCAAGAAGGACATGAGAACACTCTATTTCTATATGGTGCATGCAACCCGTGTTTTCATGTACTGAGTTGAAAAGAAGAATTCAGAGTCCTGGTGTATAGATACGTCAACCACCACACCAACACTGGACTCCCTGATTCTGAAAGTTGAACATGAAATATTCAACACTGTTGCCCCAAAACAAAGCCATTGACCCTCAGTGAATAACCGACCACCTATGATACCACTATGTCACAATCCATCCCCCTGGGGCTCATGCCATGACTACCCTAATCTTGCCTACCAAAGGCTAGGGGATGGAGATTAGTGCCAAAAGAATTATCCCGTAAGTGGGAGGCATTTTCCTAAGTACCTTTACGCATGCACACACACATCCTCAGTCCACAAAACTGAAAAGTAAACATGCATGCCACTAAGATAACCACTGAGAGTAACAGTACAAAACTAAATGTAAAGTGTCCAGAATACAATCCCAAAAAAATACAAGTACAAGATCATGAAGTCTATCTACTATAAACCCTACTTGAATGGTAGGTGAAGGGGGTTCTGCCTAAAGCTGTAGAATTACACCTCTTCTGTCAGATCTCACTGGGCATTGCCTAGTCTAGGACCACCAAGGTCTCTGTCAAAGCGTCTATCATCTGCACAGGACACGACACGTGCGGGAAGAGCCTATGTAGGGGTGAGTAACACAATACTCATTAAGGACCCTAAAACAAAAAGGTAATACCACAAAGGAAAGTATGCACAAAGTAGACTACTAAAGAGGTACATGAATTATTGCCCATAAGAAGTAAATTCAAAAGAGAGTCACTAGAGTCATCTCACACAGGTATAAATATAAAGTATAAAAATAAAGACTATCAATTATAAACTCTAAACACCTTTTTCTACTTAGGAAATCATCCCCAATGAGTCACTTAGGTGTGTTGGGGAACCTATACCCGCTCGTCACTTAGGCTTGTTGGGACACCTAGACCTTCTCATCACTTGGGCCTACTGGGGCACCTAGACCCACTTATCACTTGGTCCTGCTGGGGCACCTACACCTACTCATCACTTAGGTATACTGGGGAACCTATACCCGCTCATCACTTAGTCCTATTGGGGCACCTATATCCACTCGTCATAGTCTTATCGTCATAGCGAGATGCCTGATTCTAGCTCATAGCACGCTTGATTCTAGGAGAATCTACTCCTCAAGCCATCAGTAATATCTCAAATTCCATGAAAACCCACATGTATTATATAAAAAGGACCTCCTCATTGCAAGGATCCCATCACCATAAATGGATCATCAATCAGATGTGTGTTTTGGAAGTTATGAGACTTTTTATAAAAAGGGGTCGGTTGGGTGCTGGCCAAGTCTGATCCGACTTGATCGGGTCTAGGCCGACCCGGTCTGGCCTGGACAAGGGCCTATTGGACCCAGCCTATTGGGCTATGGGTCTAGCCTGCCAAGTGGCCCAACCTCCTGGTCTTCATCCAGACCGACTCGAGCTTGGGGGCCAGTTTTCTCCCACCCGGGCTGATCATCGATCTGATCCTCCCCTTCGGCATGACCCACGATGGCAGGCTCATTCTTTCCAGCCAAGACGCGGTGATCGCCCCATCTGTCCAATCCCCATGGACCGTTGTGTGAAACATGGCCATTCCCCCGTGTAACCACCCCAAGGATTTTCCGTGGGGTCCCTACCGCGGTCCAGCTAGACCATGGTCCTCTACCGCGGGATACGCCTCATAGCCGTGTCTGGCCGAACCACCGCCGGAGGCCCCGATCTGCCACCCGTAGCGGATTCCGATGGTTCCGTCACCACCAAATTTGAGCCAAAAACCCTTTTTGTAGCCGAGGACTTCCATTTCTACCGAAGCTCCTCTACTATAGTCAGCTTTCAATGCCGTCAGTCATTCACCTGACACCGCCATCTCCCTTAGCCTCCTACCCAGGTTGATCCACTACTGCAGTCCTACCTGGACCACGGTTGCTGGCACGTCACGAATAGAAGAAAGGATTGGGTGGAGTAGAAGAATTCACAAATAACACACAAAAGATGGACTATGACCTTTGTTCATGTTGATATGATTCACCCTTGTTAGGAGGTTTAATGAAGGATAATCAAAATGTGAATCCAACTTCCCTTAATTCCTCACATGGAAATTCCCATTTCCCGGAAAGAAGACATATATGAGGGTCAGTCTATTAGTGGATTGACCCATGTTCGTCATTTAGAAATAAGAATGGGGGAAGGGAGACCACAAAAAAATCAAAACCCCTTACATAGAATCAGATCGCTTATCAATTAAGAACGAAGTCGCACCACCACCATTCATCAATTCTTGATCTTCAACTCTCATTGATGAAGAGATCATTTGAAGGGGAAGGAAGGAACTTGTGGAAATTATTCATTATTAATTGTTTTAAACTCTCTAATTCCACTCCTCCAAAGCCTCAAAGTAATTCCATGATCTTTCCAATGATCTCGTATCTCTTTTAAAAAATTAAATGGAGGAAACACATTTCAGTGTTTCTGTTACGTTGATTCGCCACGTCGTTATGCTGTTTAATTTACGAAACATTGTTTCTATTATGCTTGAGTTGTAATGTCGTAACACTATTTCATTTATGAAATGAAAAAACTAACTTGATGTTGTGTTGCAGCGTATCAATTTTTTTGAATAAAATAAACTTTTCAAGTTTATTTTATTTTTCCTTGAAACACCCAAAAATTAACTTTTTTCCTCAACCCATGCCATTCGTGGTTAGTTCCTTCCTTGGGTAAAGTCTTTGTTCGATATTCAACGGTGACCTCATATTTTTAATATGGGAACCCATTTAGAAGTTTCCAAAACTATGCAAGCATGCTATTTTAAACAAACTAAAAAATGTTCAAATATTTATTTCGGGCTCACTAAGCCTCAGAATCACATGCGTTCTGAGTTCATAGTCTCGAAATAATCCCAAATAATTTTCAAAAAATTTACATGGAATTTAGGAGACATTACAAAAGAACCCTGGGGAATTCCTTAAAAAAATTGGTAAGTATTTTTGATGTGGTAAGTTTGAACATATGTACCAAGATTGTAATGAAAATTATATTAAGATTAATTCTGATAAGATAACTATAATGTTTTTTAAATGTGATGAGATGGTTCATTATGAAAATACCTACCCAAAGAAATATCTTAATGATGTTATATAGCTATATTATAAGTATAAAGGTTAAGTGAGATCCTTTAAAATTATTTCAGTAGATGTCGGGCCATCTAATGAAGTGGTATCAGGTACTTTGTTTGTTTACTCATATTTTTCTAATGTCTTGTTTGATATGGGGTCTACACATTAATTTATTTCTGATAATTTTTTTGGTAAATTATAAATTTCACCTTAATAAACGATACCAAAACTTATGGTTAAAACACTAGGGTGAAATATTATCACAAAAAGGAATTATAAGAATCTTACTATTATTGTCCGTCGAAATACATTACCAGTAAACCTTATTTTTTTCCTTAGTAGAGTTTGATGTAATTATGGGTATGAATTGGATTTCTATTTATCATGTTAATATTGATTATAGATATAAAGAAGTTTGTTTAGAAAGAGTTTACATTTGTATACAATAATGAACCCATAAAATTGATAACATACCAGGAAGCTAAAAACTGCTAAAATATGGAAATGAAAGTTATTTTGCTCATATTATTGAAAACAAGGGAACTGTTTAGATTAAGGATGTGCCAGTGGTAAATGAATACCTAGAGGTTTTTACTGATGAGTTTCCTAGTGATATACTAGATCAAGAAGTTGAATTTACTATTAAATTGGTTCCTGATTCTAATCCAATTTCAAAACCCACTTATCGAATGGATAAAGTGGATATTATCAAATTGAAAAATTAGTGGTAGGAGTTTCTTGATAAAGTCTTCATTAATTATATCACTTCACCATAGGGTGATCCTATTTTTTTCATTAAAAATAAATATGGTTCCATGAGACTCTACATTGATTATTGATATTTGAATAACATTATTGTTAAGAATAAGTATCCTTTTCCTCATATCGATGACTTTTTTGATCAGATCCAGGGAGTTCAGTATTTTTCCAAGATTGACTTGATATCTGGGTACCATCAGCTGAATCTGAAGGAGGATGACATAACAAAAATATCTTTTCATACTAGATATGGGCATTAAGAGTTTGTTGTTATGCCCTTTGGTTTGACAAATTCCCTTGCTGTATTCATGGATCTTATGAATAAAATATTCTGTGAATATTTGGATGAGTTTTTTATTGTTTTATTGATGTTATTTTTTATTTTATAAATTTTATGAGGATTATGAAAAAAATTTAATTATTTTCTTGAAAAATCTCAAATAAAATAAGTTATACGAAAAATTTAGAAAATGTGATGTTTGGTTGCAACATATTTCTTTTCTTGGAAACATTATAAATAAAGATGGAATAACAGTTGATCTCTCTAAGAAAAAAGTGTTTGATAAATGACCAATACCTAAAAATGTTATAGATATTTTTAGTTTTCTTAGATTAGAAGGTTATTATCAATAGTTTATTAAAATATTTTCATGGTTATCTATCCTAGTAACTAAGTTACCAATAAAAGGGGTTAAATTTATTTGGATAGGAGAATGTGATGTTTTTTTAGGAACTGAATAAGAGATTGGAAAGTTATCCAGTTTTGGCCTTGACTTACATAAATGGTGAATTTTTCATCTATAATGATGATTCATTAAAGGTAATTGGTTGTGTTATGATGTTTAATGATTAGTTAATTGTTTATGCTTCAATAAAATTGACAACTCATGAGTTAAATTATCCCATACATGATTTGAAATTAGCAGTTGTGGTTTTCGATTTAAAAATTTGGAGACATCATTTATACAGATCCAAATGTGAAATATATACTAACCATAAAAGTATGAAGTATATATTCACTCAAAATAAATTAAACATGATTTAGATAATATGGATTGAACTAAAAAAGGATTATGATTGCACGATAAATTACCATCATGGAAAAGAAAACAAAGTTTCTGATGCCTTGAGTCGAAAACATCATGAATCATTAACCATGTTACATTTAGAACAAGACCCCTTAATTAATTATTTGATGATTTTTTTATTAGAAGTTATTGGTGTAGGAAATAAATTTGTTTTGTTTTAGTTTTCAGTGTATTCATATCTATCAGATAGAATTAAGAAAGCACAAAAGGAAGACCATAAGTTATAGAAAAAGGTACAATTGGTTAAAACATGTAAGTTTCCAGAATTTAACATTGATAAAGTTTATGTTTAGAGATTTATAAAGAGATTTTGTGTGCCTTGTGATTCCTAGATGAAGATATAATTGTTGCGTGAAGATCATAGTTATCCATTTTTAGTTTATCTTGGCAGTACTAAGATGTATAGATACCTTCAAGAGTATTACTGAGGGGATGAAATGAAAAGAGACATTACAGATTTTACCATGAAATTTTTGACATGTCAACATGTTAAAGTAGAGAGACAACTTCCAAAGGGTATGCTTTAGCCTTTTCCAACGCCAGAGTGGAAATGAGAAAATATATCCATAGACTTCATGTTGGGACTACCAAAGACTTCTAAAGGATGAAATGAGATTTGGGTTATTATTGATTGAGAGACTAAATATTAATATTTTCATCATATTCGAGATAATATGTCTTTGGATAATCTTTCTTGACTATAAATCGAAGATATTTTTAAGTTTCATAGAGTTTCGCTTTACATTGTATCTGATTGTGATCCTAAGTTCATTTATAACTTTTGTAAATTCTTTCAGACATTAGAGGATATGCTTTGAGCTTGTTCAATCGACTATCAGGGAAGTTGGGATCAACATATTTCTTTAGTTGAGTTTTATTATAATAATAGTTTTCATTCCATTATACAGATGAAGCCTTTTTAGGAATTATATGGAAAGTGGTGTCAAACTCCATATTTTTGGGATGAAGTTGGGAAAATGAAGTTGATGGGAACATAATTAGTAGATTAAGTGTCTATAAAAATGAAGACGATCCAACAACACAAGAGGACAACTCAGATCAGTTAGAAACGTTATGTAGATAATAGGAGAAAAGACTGTTATTTTGAGGTAGGTGATATTATTTTTCTTAAAATATATCATTGGAAAAGTGTTATGCATTTTGGAAAGAAAGGAAAGATAAGTCTACAGTTCATTAGAGCTTATGAAATCCTAGAAAAATTTGGACTAGTCACCTACTGAGTTTCTTTGCCTTAGAGTTTGTCTCAAGTACACAATTTTCTTCTTGTTTTTATGTTGAGAAAGTATGTTCCATATTCATCTCATGTTTTGAGCCTAGAAGTTGTTCAGATGGAAGAAAAACTTTCTTATGAAGAAAAGTCTATTTATATTCTTGATCATAGAGAGAAAGTATTACAGAATAAGGTAATCCACCAGGTTAAGATTTTGTGGAGAAACCACATGGTTGAAGAAGCAACATGGGAATATGAAAATGATAGGAGGGAAAAACATCCTCATTTGTTTAATTAAGTAAATAAAAATTTCTAGGACATAATTTCCAAAATGTGGGGATAATGTTACAACCCAGATAGTTATAAAATAATTTGTTTTCATTTTTGAATTAAGTAGTTAAATTCATTATAAATGTGTAATGAAATAAGTGTCATTTATAGAAATTAATGAATTTTTACTAAAGGAATAATAACTTGAACTTAAGAATAATAACTTTACCTTTAAGAATAGTAATCGAACCAATAAAATAGTAACCTTACCTAAAAAAGTATAAATAAAATTTAGGAATCTTATAAGTGAAAATATGATATATTTATATCATGGAATAATTTAATAAATATTTTTAAAATGATAAATTAATTGTTGGTATTTTGTGAATGATAAGTTTTTATTTATAATTTCATAATTAATTTAATTATTTAAAATAATTTTTATTTTAATAAGATAGATTCATAAAATTAATATTTAATTTTTTTTATAGTTATAAGATAATTTTATGAGACCATGATTAATTTTTCAAGGTGTTATAAAATCAGTCATAGTTTTAAAATTGTTATTTTTTGAATAAATTATGATTTTATTTAAAAATTAAATTTCTCATATTTATAAAATTATTTTAAAAAATGTAGTTAATTGTTTAATTCTACATGTCTAAAAATAGTTGGGGTGATTTTTTGGGATTTTTTTGAAATACTTTATTTTTTTGTGAATAATGAAATCCGATAATTTAGTATATATATACATTATAAGTTAAATACACTATTCATAACATCATGAATAATGTAATCACCATAATATAGAAATTAACTTGATTATTTTAATATATTTAGTGATAATTATATAACTATTAATATTTTTGAGCTAAAATAATAAACTAATGAATAAAATAATAATAAACCCTCATCTCCTCCACTATAAATACCACCCTCACCGCCTCATCTCCTCACACCTCTAAAGCTTTTAAAATTGTCCAAATTATTACCAATACTCTTTAAAATCCTCTTCCCCACATCCTAGACCTTATAGTCTCACCAAAAGTCCATAACCAAGGGCCTTAAGGAGGATCTCAAGGAGAAGAGATCAAGAGGTAAAAAGCATCTTTCATTTTCTTTTATTTTATTTTCTAATTCTCTTTATTTTCTTATACTCTCTTAAACTACCCTTAATAAAGAGGAATTAAAAATAAATTATATTATATTTTCTATAATTTTATCATGTTTATTGAAAATTTCATCAACATAATTCTTCTCCTATCCCATTTATTCTAAAAATAAAAACATCATCCGTGATGTGTCGAATTACCAACATCGTGGACGATGAGTTTTAAATTTCCATTACCACCTTCAAGGCTGGTCATAAAACCATTAATATGGTTAAATAATATTTTATTATACATATTATATTCTATATTATATTCTGGAACAATTTTTTATTCTTAATATTAATTAATTAAAGAAAAATGGTTTGTAATGATCACAATTCACCAAAATAAAATAATGATCACCACTAATGATTTATCTAATGATTAATTCTAATGACACATAAAAAATGACATATAAGACCATTTAATATTTTATAAGTGAATTAATATCATGTAATTTAAATTATGGAGTTCTTCTCCCTTTTGAAAATAAAATCCATTATAAACCAACCATGGAAACCATGAAATAAATGCACCCAAAATAATAAAAATAACAAAATATTATTAATAAATGGGTTGAATAATGTTACAAGAATATCATATAAGTAATTATAAATATTAATACAGTTATTTAATATATTAATAACACTATTTAAACCATTAAACATGAGGTTTAAACATGTTTTATGTAAGACGAACCTGAGGTAGGGGAATTTTTAACCCAATTTCCATTCTTTGGGATTACCTTATACTTCATTGATTATGTGGTACTAAGATTATTTATGAAATTAATTTTGTTTATATTATGTTTTATTATGTTTTTATATATTTTTTACACATATTTATTTTATTTTATTAATTCTCACTTCAATTATATGAATTTTTAAGTGACTTTTCTTTAAAAATCCTCTTTTAAACTTATATTTTACAACATTTCAAAGAAATGTTTTTATAAAATTATTCATGTTTTATGATTATGTTATGGTTCTTGGAAATTTTTTATGAATAAGTGTGGGACCTATATCTCCTCTTAATGCATTGTTTATTTTTATATTGGAGGTATTCCATATGGTTACTCCAAGTGTAACTGTGATGGTCACACCATAAGGTATCCATAAGGGTTATATCATAAGGTAGAAATGAGAGTTATATTGTAATGTATCCATGATAGTTACAAATCATATGGTATATTTGAGGGTTAAAATATTAATTAATTAATTCCCCAATTTACCTATATGGTTTATTTATTTTTTTCTATGTTTTATTGAAATATCATGTGTTTCACAAAGTAACTATATGATACTTATCGGGTGAGAAGTATGTCTTTATGAAAATGATTTCATATGTTTATAAGTATTCATGTAATAATAGTTTATATATTTCTTTATATATCCTTTATTGATATTTTTTTTGCATACTAAGTTTTAAAATGTTTTTCACAGGGTTTAAGGATGGGTAAGAGAAAAGGAGAATCCAAGATGAATTTTGTGAAGATTTTTTATGAAAAAATTTAATGTTTTTTATTATAATTTTTTTATTAAAAAATGGATATTGTTTTAGTTATACCAAATTTTTATTCTTATGGATTTATATGTATTAATTATTTCCTAAATTTCTAAATATTTAAAATGAAAAGCTATTTGGGAATGTAAAGAAGTGAATTCTAAAGGAATTTACTAGATTATGCAATGTTTAAGGGTGGGTCCTTATATTAATTTTAAAAACACATACGATTTTTATTTAATAAATTATATTTAATATTTATAATAAATAGTTATATATTATATAATATGGATCATTTTATTTGACTCTTAAAGGATAAATGACCTAGGTTAAAATAATTAGTTACCGTGGTGAAAATTAAAATAGTAAAAGTGAGAAAAACTTAAAGGATAAGGAATGAAATGTTTTAAAAAAGTTTTTTTGTATATATAGGTTTTTATATACCATATAATATCTCATATTAATTATTTATCAATTTTTTCACCACATGAGGAGGGAGTGACCTCCCATTATTGAATACTTTTGGGTGTTTATAAAAATTCCACTCCTTAATTATAAAAGGGTGCTCACTCCCCTCACATATTCACACATCCCAAAACATTTTTCTCGACCAAAACCTATTAAAATCACTACCAAATTTAATACCCTCATACTTGAATCCTTAATTTTGTAAAAAAGTCAAACCATGTAAGGTTTTTGGTGCAAACATAAGGAGGTTACCCAAAGAAGAGGTAACGTTCTTCAATGAAAGTTTTTATTTTATTTTTTCCTCCACTTCTTTAAATTATTATTCAAAAATGATTATATAATAAACAAAGTTATATTTAATATAATTATATGTTTTTATGTTACAATAATGACCTAAAACCATATTTACTTCCATAAAATGGGTTACAAAATCATTACTCGTGTGTACGACAGACTACCGCCTTGTGAACCGATGTCATTGTTTTTCCATCACCACCTCTCACAGTTAGGTATGATGATAGATATAAAGTATATATATGATATTTATAACATAATTATACTTTTTAAGCAATTATATAATATATAAATTTTTTAATTTCCATTCTATAGTGAATATGATAACGTTTCTTGTGTGTATGACATACTACCACGTCACAAAGCTATGTGATTCGTCTTTCACTAATTCTTTACATAGAAGGTGATAAGGATAAATTTAATTATTATATTTGATATAAAATACATAATTATGATATTAATTACATAATTATCATTATAAAAAGATAATATATCATTATATTTCTTACCTTTTTACTCACTGAAAGATAATAACATTGTTCGTGTACGTGTGGACTACTACTTTTAAGAAACTATGTGACTCTCTTCTCATCACCACACCACATGGATTATATATATAAGTATATTTAAATAAAAAATATGGTGTTTATTATATTATGATAATTATATAAAGATAAAATATTATGTACCTCTTTTCTATAATGATTGTTAAAAAATGTAAACGTTACTCATGCGTACGTACAACCCACCACCTCCATGATTGTATTGTAGTTCATTTTTCATAACTATGTTACATTATTGGGTTTAAAATTATAATTGATTTATAAATATGATAATTATTTAATTATTATTATTTTTGATATTTTTAAATAATAACCTCTTTGACCGTAGTAAAACTACCAAAGTCATTTTTGACACACAAGCTAAATATCGTCAAAACATTCGACGTAAACTTAATTGACTTAGTAATCATATATAACAAGTTAATAAATAAAAAAAGGAATAATAAACTTGAGAAGTTTATTATTAAATTAAATAATTATCAAATTTTTGTTATTTAGGAAGATATAGAGCTTACGTGATGAGTCAAAATCAAGGTAAGAGTTTCTTATCTCACTTTTACATCAGTGAGACATACGCCATATTCACCACTTGTTTATTTTTTATGGTGTATATAATACAATTTTGTAGGTTATATCATGAATTAATTTATATTAATGGTATTTAATCTTTTATTTAACATTATTTATTTCACAGGGATTATGATATAAAAGTTACCAAAGTGGTTAGGGTTTATTTCACAATCTCATCATTATTCTAGACTGTTTTTGTTTAAGTCTCTCTTGGGGGGAAATATTTGATATTTTTATCTTAAAATCAATATATTTTCTTATAATATAGTTATTCATAAAAATTTTAAATTAATATTTCATTTTTCCTATATTTGGTAATTAAAATGACTAAGAAAATGTTTTTAAAAAAATACAACTTTATTTCTCTCTTCAGTTGAAAACCCATGTTCATCAAAACCATTGTTCTCTATAAATGTTTTCAAAAATGTTTTTTAAATTTTTTAAATGATTTATTAAATAAATTTCTACCCATTATTACTTTTTAAAAAATGTTTTGAAAGGAATCTTCATGTCATTTTCAAAACAATGCCTATTTGGATTTTACCGAAAATGTGAAAGGAATATTTTTTTAACATACTCAACATGTATGGAATTTCCTTATTCATGAAAAATAAATGTTTTAAAGATTAATTTATAAGAATCAAATTTTATTTTCAAAGAAAAACGTTTGTAAACGTTTTTGAAACTTTTAATTTTAAAATGTTATTTTCAAAATGAAAATGATATTTTCCTCAAGAACAGTTTTAAAGATAACTCTATTCTATTTATAGTCATCAATAAAAACAACCCTTTAATGTAATTATGATACATTGGGGAGATTTTGTATTGATATCATCTGTATTTTTTTCTTTGGAAGTTTTATGAATAGTTTAATTTAAGATGTACAAATTTATTACAATTCACCATTTTACTCTGAATGGTTTATGATTACGTTTATTTATTGGGGTAAATAGTAACATTTCATATGCTATTTTCTCAATACGAATATCTATATTGAGTATGTTTAACCCCTTTAATATGAGAAATTCATTAGACTATGTAAGTTATGGGTGAGTCCCACTATATCCCTTCGATGCATTTGTTGGTCTTATGAGACAAACTAGATATGGTTTTTAATGAGGCCTTACAAATTTATATATATGTCTTGAAACAATCCTTGAAGGTTTGAAAAAACTCAATGATATTATATGTCTTGTATTAAGACTCAATTTTTTTAGACATATAAAATTATTCATTCCATTATTATGAATTCATTTATCGATATTTCATGTGATTATTTATAAGTCCCCAGACTTAAACATTACTTAATCTTGAGTTATTACAAGATTACACATTGAGTATCTTTTCAGGTTTAGAGTTTTAGAGAATTAGATCATAAAACATGAATTACATTCCACATTTAAAAAAAGTGGTTACATAAAAAATAGTATTCATTTTTCCCATCAATGAAAACTTATTTAAAATAAAAGATGGATTCTTTCTTGACACTATCATCATATCATGTACCTTTCCCTTGACCTGTGAAAAACATTTCAAAAACTTGGGATGAGAATAAAAAGCTCAGTAAGGGATATAAAGAAATGGAAAGGAAACATGAGTACATATATACATAAGAATGAAATCATACTTTACCTGTAAAACATAAGCACTTTATCATACCTCATCAAATAATGAATAAATCATATAAATCATAAGACATAAAGGTAACTTGAGGCATTCATAACATTCTTATGTAGGGATTAACCCTCTTGGTTACGTTTGGAATACCCACCACAGTATATTCCCTAAATATTTTTGGAGAAACCTTAACGTTTAACCCCTTCACGTTACCCAATGCATTTGAGAGCTATATCGGGCTCACCCACCCTTAGTTTATCACGGAACCACCCGTCTTCATAACAATTCCCAAGAACCATAACATAATCGTATCACATAAAACATGCATAAAGGAAACATAACATTTCCACTATTCAATCACAAGATATAAATACAACACATTGATATAAAAACATTATGAAAACCATTTTCAATACCAAAATAAAAGAAAAGTAAAAAATGGTATTTATTTTTCATTCAAAAAAAGTTATGGCGTGTAGAGGAAGCCGAAACTCAAATAATGGTCACGACGGCAGTGAAGTCGTTGTCACCGCATACGTACGAAAAAAAAAACATTCCCTTTTGTCGTTTAGTAAATGATTCATATAAAAATATTCCTTTTGAATAAACTTAAAAGTCAAAGGTGTTTATACACCGTATAAAATAAAGTTGTGTATAAAACAAAATATGGATCAATGAAAGGAGGTTGAGACAATGTCCCATACCTCGGGTCCGACTTGAATCGATCGTTCTTTAACCTCTTGAATAATAAACTTGAGTTAATTTATACTTAATTAAGAACCTTTTTCAAGTTCATTATTCCTTTTATATCACTTATTACCATGTTATGAACACTATGTAATTATTTAAGTTAATAATGATCGTTTTGTCGATCATTGCTACTTGAGTAAAAAATAAACTCTTTATAATTACAAGTTCGTTCATGGGGTAAAATATCTATTATATCCAGAATTATATTAATTATTTAGATATCATATATATCATATATATCCATTATATACATGCATTTATAATATTACACAACATTTAGAGGTAAGAAATGAAATGCACTGTTCATGGAGACGGTAAGCCGTACGTACGCATGAACGCTACTTCCATTTCTATTTCATATTTAATGGAATTAAAACATAATGATACATAATAGTATTATAATTCCAGTATGGTATCATATATAATATCATTAAATATATCCTTTATACATCCCACATATGGAATTAACGAATCAAATCACTTTGAGGGGGCGGTAGTCCGCACTTCCTAAAATGAAGATATCGCGTTTACCCATAATGGAAACCATAAAGGTATGCCATAAATTAAAAATACATAAGATTAAGTAAAACATAAACATATTATATATCATATATAAATATAGTTACATCTTAACGACCACCTTTGAAGGTGTTAAAAGAATATTGAACAATCATCGTTTCGTGAGGTAGAAATTCACCATCCACGGAAACAGTATGTTCTTTAACCATTAGATGTGGGTGTGTGTAAGTGTAGCTCAAATAATGATTATAAAAACATCCTAGTATATGGAATATACTGTTTTTGTTAAAAAATAAATGAATAAAAAGATTTTATGGGGTTGGAGAAGAAAAATAAAACAAAATAACACAAGTGAAGACACTACCTTTAAAACGGGTAACTCTTTTTGATTTGATCTCAAAGGATTCCTTGGAAAGACTTCTGCCCAAAGTGATGCTTATAAAAGTAATAGAGGGATGTGGAGAGACAAAATGTGTAGGGGTTGGCCAAGCCAAAGGCTTGAGAGGTGTGGGTAAGGTGGTAGAGGTGGAGGCCTTTTATAAGAGGAGAGGAGGGGCACCCTTGGAAAGTTATAAAAGGTTACTTTATTATAAAATGTTTTTTGGATTTTAAAGGTCCAAAAATTATGTATTTCTAGGATAAGGTGATAATAGTTCTAAATCCACCCATCCAATAGGTTTTTGAAAAGTTTAGGTCTTATATTTTACATTATCTTTTAATTTTATTTAAATCGTTAAATAATGAGGTAATCACTGCATCATCATGATGTCATAAATAATTTAATTTATTTAATGTTTAAAAATCATAAAAAAAATACTATGATGTAGAAAATAATTTTAGCTTTCCAATTACTATTTACAATCAAAAATATGACTTGTATAACCCCATTTAAAAATTATTTTAGTAAAACAACTCATGTTTGTGTCATTTTTACTTTTACTTTAAATAAAAGGCATTAATGTCATTATCTTACCCAAGTGGCTCCATGGGGTCCCAAAAATCTACCCATGGGTTGTCTTGGTCGTCCATGACTCATAAAATAGGGTTATGACAAGTGTCAAGTTATTTTAATTTTATTATAATATCATTTTTACCTTAAACTACACTAATTACCTCTAATCGCGATTAAAAACTTAAAAGTTACTATTCACCAAAAAAATTATTTTAATCCCATTGAAACAAATTTTACTTCCTAATGACAACCATGTATGTTGGATTTTTTAAAATAAAATCATAGAAGTGGTAAAGTTTCATTTAAACGAAAAATCATTTTCTTTAACTACCACTTAGTTATTTCACTATTCATCAAAAATTGAAGTTTTTCAGAAAATTACAAAAAATTCACCCTAAGCGAGATTTGATATTCCAAATTAAAAAATGATGTCTATTTTAAAAAATTCATAACATATAAGTTTCATTAATTAATTTAATAATTAATTCCCACTGTCAAAACAAAAAGCGTGTTTTTATGAAAAAATATATATCAAAAGATTGACACTAGTTTAAGTCCAATTTCAAAGCGAAATTAATTACAATGACAACAATTGGATTAAATGGTAAAAATATATTATAATTGTACTTTAAAAACAATTCAAAATATAATATAATCATATAAATAAATTAGATTAAAAAGAGGTTTTGAATTAAAATACCACATTTTCACTATTCATTAAAAAAACGAACTTTATCGGAAAAATACCAAAAATTTATACAAAGTAAATTTTGATGTCCTGATTCTAAAGAAGAGTTTTATTTGGTCCAATTGAATGTATAAGAGTGACCAAAACTATATTTAAATAGGGTTCACCATCAAAAGGCGATAAGTGGACCTTTAGTGAATATTGGAGTATATATGCCTAAAATTGAATTACTTTCTCATTTTAAGCCTTTATCCTTCATTGGATAAATGTAAAAACATTTAAAAAACTTATATAATCATATTTTAGTTATTTCTATTCATTCCCGCCAATACAACGACTACGTGTTAACTACCATTTAAAATAATATTATTTTATTACTAGTGTGCAACGTAAGATTTTCAAAGAATCTCTTTGTTGCGTATTGGGTACGCTATCGAACATAGAAACCCATTTAAAGTAAAATTAATATTTAATTCGCAAATATTAATAAATATGAAAATGTTTTATTCTTTATTTACATGGGATGTTACATCCTTCCCCCCTTTTGGGAATTGCATCCTCGCAATTTTATTCACTTATCAAAATAAGTGGGGGTATTTATCCCTCATAGCATTTTCAGATTCCCACGTTGCCTCTTCAACCATATGGTTTTTCCACAAAACCTTTACCCGGTGAATTACTTTATTTCGCAACACTTGCTCTCTTCGGTCGAGAATCTGGACTGATTGTTCTTCATAAGAGAGATTCTCTTCCAACTGAACTACCTCTGGGCTCAAAACATGAGATGGATCTGGCATGTACTTCCTTAACATTGAAACATGAAAAACATTGTGTACCTAAGATAAACTCGGAGGTAAAGCCACTTGGTATGCAACTGATGCAACTCTATCAAGAATTTCATATGGTCCAATAAACCTTGGACTCAACTTTCCTTTCTTACTAAATCGCATCACACGTTTCCATGGTGATAGTTTGAGAAAAACATGATCACCTACCTCAAAAGAGAGATCCTTCCTCCTATTGTCCGCATAACTCTTCTGCCTTCTCTGAGCCGTTCTCATGTGTCTCTATATCATCTGAACTTTTTTTGCCAACTCTTCTACCAATTTCGGTCCCATCAACTTCCTTTCACCCACTTCATCCCAGAAAGCTGGAGTTCTACACCACTTCTCATATAATTACTCAAATGGTGCCATCTGTATACTAGAATGAAAAATGTTATTATAAGAAAACTCAACCAAATAAAGATGTTGGTACCAACTTCCCTGATAATCCATCGAACAAGCACGTAGCATATCCTCCAAATTCTGAATCGTTTGTTCTGACTGCCCATCTGATTGAGGATGAAAAGCTGTACTAAAATTTAATTCAGTACCCAATGACTTCTGAAGGCCTTTCCAAAAGTTAGAAGTAAACCTGGGATCACGATCAGATACAATGGAGAGAGGAACTCCATGTAACCTGACTATATCTTTAAGATATAAACGGGAAATTTGATCTAGGGAAAAAGTATCTCGTATAGCAAGGAAATGAGCAGATTTAGTCAAGCGATCAATAATAACCCAGATTGCATTATTACCTCGAGGTGTCTTCGGAAATCCCACAACGAAGTCCGTGGATATATTCTCCCATTTCCACTCTGGTACTGGTAAAGGCTGAAGCATCCCTTTCGATAACTTCCACTCTGCTTTAACCTGTTGACAAGTCAAACACTTCACAGTAAAATCATCAATATCTCTTTTCATTCCGTCCCACCAGTAATACTTCTGAAGATCTCTATACATCTTAGTACTGCCTGGATGAACTGAAAACGGAGAACTATGAGCTTCAGATAACAACTCTCTCTTCAACTGTGAATCACAAGGCACACACAATATCTTCCCAAATCTCAAAACACAATCATTATCAATGTTGAATTCATGCAACTTACCCTTCTGAACCAGCTCTACCTTTTTCTACAACTTGCTGTCTTGCTTCTGTGCTTGCTTAATTCTTTCTGATAGAGATGATCTCACTGATACCTGAAACAAAATAGAAGAACTTCCTGCACCAACAACTTCCATGCCAAAGTTCATCAAATCCTTAACCAAATGATCACGTTCCAAATGTAACATTGTTAATGAAGCATTACTTTTTTGACTCAAAGCACCAGCCACTTTATTTTCTTTTCCTGGATGGTAATGAATTGTAAAATCATAATCCTTGATTAACTCTAGCCATCTCTTCTATCTCATGTTCAATTATTTCTGAGTGAATATATAATTTAAACATTTGTGATCGGTATATATTTCACACTTTACTCCATACAAATGATGCCTCCAAATTTTTAAAGCGAAAACAACAGCAGGTAAATCCAAATCATGTGTAGGGTAATTTACCTCATGAGTTTTCAACTGTCATGAAGCATGAGCAATTACCTGATCATTATGTATTAGGATGCAACCAATTCCTTTCAATGAAGCATCACTGTAGATAAAAAACTCACCATTCCTGGAAGGAAGTGCTAAAACTGGAGCATTCACCAATCTTCTTTTCAACTCATGAAAACAATCATCACATTATTTTATCCAGATAAACTTAACACCCTTCTGAGTTAGCTTAGTCATTGGACTAGATAACCGTGAAAAATTTCTAACAAACCTTCGGTAATAGCCTGCCAAACCAAGAAATCTACGAATCTCAGTTACATTTGTGGGTCTTGGCCATTCTTCAACAACTTTTGTTTTTGTAGGATCCACAATTATTCCATCTTTAGAAACAATGTGACCAAGGAAAGAAATTTTTTACAACCAAAACTCACACTTGCTGAATTTCCCATACAATTTATTTTCTTTTAAGGTTTTCAAAATAAACCTTAAATGTATTTCATCCTCCTATTTACTTTTAGAAAACACCAAAATATCATCAATGAAAACAACCAAAAACTTATCCAAGAACTCATGGAAAATTCTATTCATAAGGTCCATGAATACAACAGGTGCATTGGTTAGCCCAAAAGGAATTACTAAAAATTCATAATGGCCATATCTTGTTCGAAACGCGGTCTTCAGAATATCTGATTCCTTTACCTTCAACTGATGGTACCCCGATCTCAGGTCAATCTTTGAAAAAAACTGAGCTCCCTGGAGCTGATCAAACAAATCATCGATATGAGGCAAAGGATACTTGTTCTTAACAGTGATATTATTCAAGGCTCTATAATCAATGAAAAGTCTCATAAAACCATCTTTATTTTTAACAAATAAAATAGGAGCACCCTATGGTGATGTGCTAGGTTGAATGAAACCTTTCTCTAATAAATCTTTCAATTTCTCCATCAACTCTAAAAGTTCAGTTTGAGCCATTCGACAAGGGGGTTTTTGAAATGGGCTTAGCATCAGGAACTGAGTCAACAATAAATTCAACTTCCCGATCTGGTATTATTCCAGGAAACTCATCAGGAAAAACATCAGCATACTCATTTACCACTGACACATCATTAACTTGAATAGTTCCTTTGTTTTCAACAATATGTTCAAGGTAACATTCATTTCCATCTTTTAAAAGTTTCTCAGCCTCTTGATATGTTATCAATAGTAAGGGTTCATTCTTGTACACAAACTGAAATTCTTTCTGAAAAGAATCTTCTTTAGCTCTATAGTCAATCTTAGCATGGTAAAAAGAGAGCCAGTCTATACCCAGGATAACATCAAACTCTACTAGAGGTAAAACAATAAGGTTTTCAAGTAGGTTCTTTCCACGGATAAGGATAGGAAGATTCTTATAAATTATTTTTTCCTCAACATTTCCCCCAGGTGTTTTTACCACAAGTTCAGGAGTCATTTCTTGAGATGGTATTCCCATTTTACTAGAAAGGTTTTCAGAGATGAAAGAATGTGTAGACCCCGAATCAAACAACACACTGGCATAACCTGAAAAAACAAACAAAGTACCTGATACAACTTCATTTGATGGCCCGACATCTGCTGAAGTAGTTGAAAAGGATTTCACCACCCCTTTCTGCTTATAGTCTAACTGCTTCCCATCACTCAAGCTCTTTGTTGGAAACTCGTTTGCATAGTGACCCATCTTATTGCACTTAAAAAATTTCACTAATTGTAAGTCAAATTTGGTCTTACCATAACCCTGATCTTTTACAGTGCAATCACAAGCCTTATGTCCCATCTTACCACATTAGTAGCACTTTCTAGAATTCAGAAGACATTACCCAGCATGCCTTTTACCACATTTATCACAAACTGGAAACTTAGTTTTCTTACCGTCAGACCTTTTTGAAGAATTCTTTCCTTTCTCCTTCCACCTCGGTCTCTTCTTCTGCTGGTTGTTATAGAACACTTGATCATCAGAAAACTCCATTTCCACTTTCTCAGCACATCGAACAAGATTTTCATAACTCTTGAACTCACGAGAAGATAAATCCCTTTGATATTTTGGCTTTAATCCTGAGTAAAAATGATTGATTTTACTATCAAGGTCTCGGATAAAATTTAGAGCATACCTTGCCAATCGAGTGAACCTTTCTTCATAGGCAGCCACTGAGTCTTCCTCTTGCCTCAATTCCAAGAATTGTTTTTCCATCCTAAGACGAACAGCCTTAGGAAAGTACTTCTCAAGAAACATACCTTTTAATTCATCCCAGTCAAGAACATCAATCTCATCAGCATCACTGATATTTTTAACCATCGACCACCACTGATCTGCTTCACCCTCCAAACGGTAAATAGAAAGACTAACATTTTGATTGTCTGAATACCCCATGACATCGAAAATCTTCTCCAGTGCTTTAATCCACCCTTCATCTAGCACACGGTTAGATGATCCTCTGAATGATGGGGGATGTTGCCTAATGAAATGTTCCACCACTGACATGTTCCTCTGCGGTTGATCTGGCTGATCTCATGCATGGATACCACCACCATTTATCGCTTGAGTCAACTGCTCCATTACTGTAACAAACTGTTCATTTCTAATTCCGACCATCTCAGGATGCTGATTCAGAAGGTCATTTCCTTCTGTACGCCTTCCTAGCACTGATTCCTTGTTTCCTCTGCGGAAAACCATTCTGAACAAACATGTCTTAGATGAAGCAACATGGTAATCTTCAAATGCTATATCATTTCAATTTGACCATAAAAAATATTTTTGGATAATCATTTAATAGAATTCTAACTCCTAAATTTATCTAAACCGACCTTTGATACCAACTATAAGGCCCCAGCCTTAAACATTACTTAATCTTGAGTTATTACAAGATTACACATTGAGGATCTTTTTAGGTTTAGAGTTTTAGAGAATTAGATCATAAAATATGCATTACATTCCACATTTAAACAAAGTGGTTACATAAAAGATAGTATTCATTTTTCCCATCAACGGAAACATATTTAAAATAAAACATGGATTCTTTATTGACACTTCCTTGACACTATCATCATATCATATACCTTTCCCTTGACCTGTGAAAAACATTTCAAAAACTTGGGATGAGCATAAAAATCTCAGTAAGGGATATAAAGATATGGAAAGGAAACATGAGTACATATATACATAATAATGAAATCATACTTTACCCATAAAACATAATCACTTTAGCATACCTCATAAAATCATGAATAAATCATAGAAATCATAAGACATAAAGGTAACTTGAGGCATTCATAACATTCTTACATAGGGAGTAACCCTCTTGGTTACGTTTGGAATACCCATCACAGTATATTCCCTAAATCTCTTCAGAGAAACCTTAACGTTTAACCCCTTTGCGTTACCCAATGAATTGGAGATCTATATTGGGCTCACCCACCCTTAGTTTATCACGGAACCACCCGTATTCATAATAATGCCCAAGAACCATAACATAATCGTATCACATAAAACATGAATAAAGGAAACATAACATTTACACTATTCAATCACAAGATATCAATACAAAACATTGATATAAAAACATTATGAAAACCATTTTCAATACCAAAATAAAATAAAAGTAAAACATGGTATTTATTTTTCATTCAAAAAAAGTTATGGCTTGTAGAGGAAGCCGAAACTCAAATAATGGTCACGGCGGTAGAGAAGTCGTTGTCACCGCATACGTACGAAAAAAAAACATTCCCTTTTGTCGTTTAGTAAGCGATTTGTATAAAAATATTCCATTTGAATAAATATAAAATTCAAAGGGGTTTATACACCGTATAAAAGAAATTTTTGTATAAAACAAAATATGCCTCAATGAAAGGAGGTTGAGACGATGTCCCATACCTCGGGTCCGACTTGACTCGATCATTCTTTAACCACATGAATAATAAACTTGAGTTAATTTATACTTGATTAAGAAGCTTTTTCAAGTTCATTATTCCTTTTATATCACTTATTACCATGTTATGAATACTATGTAATTATTCAAGTTAATAATGGTCGTTTTGTCGATCATTGCTACTTGAGTCAAAAATAAACTCTTTATAATTACAAGTTCGTTCATGGGGTAAAATATCCATTATATCCAGAATTATATTCATTATGTAGATATCATATATATCATATATATCCATTATATACATGCATTTATAATATTACACAACATTTAGAGGTAAGAAATGAAATGCACCGTTCATGGAGATGGTAAGCCGTACGTACGCATGAATGCTACTTCCATTTCTATTTCATATTTAATGGAATTAAAAAATAATGATAAATAATAGTATTATAATTACAGTATGGTATCATATATAATATCATTAAATCTATCCTTTATACGTCCCACATATGGCATTAACGAATCAAATCACTTTGAGGGGGCGATAGTCCGCACTTCCTAAAATAAAGATATCGCGTTTACCCATAATGGAAACCATAAAGGTATGCCATAAATTAAAAATACAGAGGCTTAAGTAAAACATAAACATATTATATATCATATATAAATATAGTTATATCTTAACGGCCGCCTTTGAAGGTGTTAAAATAATATTGAACAATCATCGTTTCGTGAGGCAGAAATTCGCCATCCATGGAAACAGTATGTTCTTTAACCATTAGATGTGGGTGTGTGTAAGTGTAGCTCGAATCCTTCTTATAACAAAATACTAGTATATGGAAGATACTGGTTTTGTTACAAAAGAAATGAATAAAAAGATTTTAGGGGGTTGGAGAAGAAAAATAAAACAAATGAACACAAGTGAAGACACTACCTTTAAAACGGGTAACTCTTTTTGATTTGATCTCAAAGGCTTACTTGGAAATAATTATGCCCAAAGTGAGGATTCTAGGAGTAAGATAGGGATGTGGAGAGAAAAAATGTGCAGGGGTTGGCCGAGAAAAAGGCTTGAGAGGTGTGGGTAAGGTGGTAGAGGTGGGGGCCTTTTATAAGAGGAGAGGCGGGACACTCTTGGAAAGTTATAAAAGGTTACTTTATTATAAAATGATTTTCAGATTTAAAAGGTCCCAGAATTATATATTTAGAGGATAAGGTGATAATAGTTCTAAATCCACCCATTCAATAGGTTTTTGACAAGTTTAGGTCTTAGATTTTACATTATCTTTTCATTTTATTTAAATCGTTAAATAATGAGGTAATCGCTGCATCATCATGGTGTCATAAATAATTTAATTTATTTAATGTCTAAATATCATAAAAAAATACTATGATGTAGGAAATCTTTTTATCTTTCCAATTACTATTTATAGTAAAAAATCTGACTTGTATAACCCCATTTAAAAATTGTTTTAGTAAAACAACCCATGTTTGTGTCATTTTTACTTTTACTTTAAATAAAAGGCATTAATGTCATTATCTTACCCAAGTGGCTCCATGGGGTCCCAAAAATAGACCCATGGGTTGTCTTGGTCGGCCATTAATCATCCAATAGGTTTAGGACAAGTTTCAAGTTATTTTCATTTTATTATAATATCATTTTTACTTTAAACTACACTAATTACCTCTAATCGCGATTAAAAACTTAAAAGTTACTATTCACCAAAAAAATTATTTTAATCCCATTGAACCATATTTTAATTCCTAATGACAACCATGTATGTTGGATTTTTGAAAATAAAATCAAAAAAGTGGTAAAGTTTCATTTAAACGAAAAATCAGTTTCTTTAACTACCACTTAGTGGTTTCACTATTCATCAAAAATTGAATTTTTTCAGAAAAATACCAAAAATTCACCCTAATCTATATTTGATATTCCGAATTCAAAAATGATGTCTATTTTAAAAAATTAATAACACATAAGTTGCATTAATTAATTTAATAATTAATTCCCACTGTCAAAACAAAAAGTGTGTTTTTATGAAACAATATATATCAGAAGATTGACACTAGTTTTAGTCAAATTTCAAAGCGAAATTAATTCCAATGAACACAATTGGATTTAATGGTAAAAATATATTCTAATTTTACTTTAAAACCAATTTAACATATAATCTAATAATATAAATAAATTATATTAAAAAGAGGTTTTGAATTAAAATACAACATTTTTCACTATTCATTAAAAAAATGAACTTTATCGGAAAAATACCAAAAATTTATACAAAGTAAATTTTGATGTCCTGATTATAAAGAAGAGTTTTATTTGGTCCAATAGAATGTATAAGAGTGACTAAAACTATATTTAAAGAGGGTTCGCCATAAAAAGGTGCTAAGTGGACCTTTAGTGAATATTGGAGTATATATGCCTAAAATTGAATTCTTTTCGCATTTTAAGCCTTTATCCTTCATTGGATAAATGTAAAAACATTTAACAAAAATATATAATAATATTTTAGTTATTTATATTCATTCCCGCCAATACAACGACTACGTGTTAACTACCATTTAAAATAATATTATTTTATTACTAGTGTGCAACGTAAGATTTTCAAAGAATCTATTTGTTGCGTATCGGGTACGCTATTGAATATAGAAACCCCTTTAAAGTAAAATTAATATTTAATTTTCAAATATTAATAAATATAAAAATGTTTTATTCTTTATTTACCTGAGATGTTACATATTTGATTAGTTTGAATATCTATAGTCAAATTTCATGCTCATTTGATTATTTATATGAAATTATTTGATCATATTTTATTCCTACCATATTATAATCAATTTATTGACTATATAGAATGTTTTTCATCCATTTAACTTTAAATATTAATTATTCTTTATTTATTCATATCTTTCATTTTATATTTACCATTATTGAGCATTTGATCTCACCCCTTTCTTATGTTTTATTTTCCCCAGGATACCGGGAGTTATTTTGTGATTAATATGTAGGGACATGATAAGGTTAATAATGGAATTATAAAAAATAAAATTCTTTACACATTTTATATCTTAAAATTTAATTTTAATTTCATGTATGCATCTAGTTTACCAAGACTACTATACTATTTGGTCTATCGGGACGTGATTCCTTGTATCTTTTGCCAATATAATAAAGAAGGAACCATATTTGGGATACTGGGGTTAGGTCACTACATTTATTTCATACATAAATTTAATTTTTTAAATTATTATATAAATATTATCTTATGGTAATTTTTTTTGTTTTTTTAAAAAGATTTATTTTTTTAGTGAATAGCGAAAAATAATTTTTTTTTAAAACTATATGTTATTTTCACTAAATCAAATAATTTAAAATTTTAATTATTTTTTTAATTTTATATTAAAGGAATTTATTACTCCTTTAATTAGATACAATTTAATTAATTACATAGGAATCATTATTATACTTTATTTTGGTATAAGTTAACTTTTTGGCTTAAAAACACATTTTTCTAAAAACTATTTTTTATCTTATTTTATGATTTTATACTAAAATTGATTTATGAAACTTATAGAAATTTAATCTTGAAAAATGGGTTCAATATTTTGAATTAAGGTGTTTATATTTGGTAAATATGTCCCTTTTATTTCTAGTCTTTGTGAATTTTAACCCCAATAAATATTTGTCAACTGAGTAAGTGTAAAACAGGTAAAACCAAATTAAGAATATGGGATAAAACATATAAATATAAAAAAACTTGATTTTATTTTATTTTATAGGTTTCTTTCAACCCAAATAATCTTTCACTCAAATATTTGGAGTTTTCTTACCACTTTCCTTTGATAATGTCTTTAATGTTATTTTAAGTAATGAATAAGTAAAAAATGACACTCTCTTTATTTTAATATCTATAATATTTTTTCATAGGGATAAAATGAGTTTTTTTGATTATAAATGGTTTGAAATATGAATAATTTTTTATCATAGTAATTTATTTTTAATTTTTAGTGATGGAATAATTACCATAAATTCTTACACAATACAGACACAATGCTTGTTCAGGTAATAGAAAAATAAAATAAATGATTTTAAAAAATATTAAAAGTAATAAAACTTAGATGATTTATTTATTTACATGATTTTTTAGATAAATATTACATATTAGTAGTTTTTTAAAGTTTATATTCTAATTCAATTTCTATCAAGATATTTATAAAGTCAAACCTTATGAATAGTCCTGAAAAAGGATTTAATGGAATATTATGTAAAATAATAAAATATTAAATGATTTAAAATTCATAAAAATACTATATTTAGACAATTTAATGGGATATAATCTATCATATCATCCATTGAAAACTTACAGGTCACTTTTCCTTTTATCATAACTTTATTGACCCCTAAAGAGTAAAAAGCTTTGATATCATGGTAATCGCCAAATGAGTTAACGAGGGGGGGGGGTTAAAACTAAGATATAAGGGTTAAAAATCTCTAAAACTTATATATATTTTATTTTACTAAATTATTTTAAGTCATACGCATCCTAGATTCTAAATATATCAACTTTTTCCACTTTCACGTGATAATTTTTTTATATTTATATCAATTATATAATACCATGTGTGTCCTTTCATTCACTATAAAAGGACACATCCTATCATCTTTTACTCACAGTTATAAGCCTTATATATCATTAAATACCTACCATAATCCATTATTAAAATCCCTCCCTATAATCTAGAGGTACTTTTTTTATCAAAATACCAACCTTAGACGACTTAGGTGTAAACCAAAGGATATTGTCCAAATAAGAGGTATATATATTAACCAAGTGTTTTTTATTTTATAAATTCTTATAAATCACTAAATTATATGATAAAATTGATAATTTAATAATATAAGTATCTCCCATATACTAATATTTTATTATATTGATGTAATAACCTTTATACATCTTAGTTTCTATCAAATTGGAAATGAAAGTATCACTCATACGTATGTGTGGACTATTGACTTCATATAGAGATATGATTCATTTCCTATCACTATATTCAATGAATTATTATTATAATGTATTTAATATTTATATATGATATTTTTGATATAATTTTTATTCTTTAATTATAATATCTTGTCAACATTCTTACCATTCCATCCATTGGGAAGTGACAACATCACTCGTGCATATGTGTGGATGACCACCTACATAAAGCAATGTTATTATTATTATTTATTTAAATAGATAGTATAAAGGTTATATTTAATTAATATATATTATATTTATGATATAGTAATTATTATGTAAAGTTTAATTATTATTTAATCTTCGTTTTCTCCATTCATCGAAAAGCGAAAACATCACTCGTGCGTATGTACGGACTAGCATCTCTACGAAGTGATGTAATTCATTTTTTACCACAAATTTATAATAATAATTATAATTTTTTTTATGATTAATATATAAGATACTTATTTTATGATTAATATTCTAGATATAATGAAGCCATGGACAATGTGTAAGTACTAGAACCATCAAACCGAAACATGAATGGAAAACAGACCAGTTTTCACCCAAATATCCTTTGTAAGAAAGAATTGTTAATAAAAGGATAATTGGAAATTTTAAATAAATTATAAATTTTATTTTATGTATGAATTTAGTTCTATAATATGTTTATATTAAATATATATTTATTATACTTGATATTTGAATGCGTACAAATAAAGATATGACTTGAGGTAATTGTTTCTCATCTCACTTTTTATCCATGAGACATATTCCATATTCACCACTTGTTTCTTTCATGTGGAATATATAATATTAATTTTATATGATATATCATGGATAAATTTATATTAATTATATTTAATGTTTCATTTTAAGTTATTTATTTCATGGTGGTTATGATTCAAACGTCACCAAACCATTACGGGATTTATGTTACAATCTAATTTCTTTTCAGGTTTGTATATGAAAAATTTCAATTGAGGGAAATTATATAGATATTATCTTTTAAAACCCATAAATTATCATCTCACATGGTTATTATTTATTACCATTTTCTTCTCTTTGGTACTTAAATATATCAAGATGTTTTTTAAAAAAGTCAACCTTTTTTTTATTTTTGGTCGATGGAAATTTTCTTCTATATATATGCTCTTCAAAATTATTCTATTGAAGTTTTTACCTATAAATGAAATGTTTTAGAAACATAATTCTCATTAAACTTTACTTTATTTACAATGTTTTAAAATGAATCTTTTTAAATAAATGTTTTCTGAATACGTCATTTTTTACTTTATGCAAAAATTTTAGAAGAATGTTCTCTTTTTAATGTATACGGTATGAATAGATTTTCTGCTATCATGATGATTCTTTTCTTTTAAGATTATTTTAAAAGTTTCCATGGTTATTTTCAAAGAATGTCATTTTATAAATATTCTGGTAATTTTTTGTTAAAATTTTATCAAAATAAAAGTATATATTTTTCTTATGTTTTTAAAAAGGTTGAAATGTTTTTTAGAAATATTTTTCATCTATGTCAATATCCATTAGGCATTGTTATGTTTCACTAGGGATATTATATTATGATTTAATAAAATTTTATAGATTACTTATTATGAAGATCTTAGTATTATTACATGATACACATTTCTTTCCCATAGGCTAATTAATTTATGATGAGATAATGAATGCTCTTATGATACCATCCACTTTATTTCTCTGTATATATTATGATTATCTGATGATGTAATATTTATAAAACTAGTTTAATTTACAAAGGTTATGTTATGATGATATGAAAAATGATTTATGATCTTGTGGAACATATGTGTATAATTTTCATTATGTGATGGGTGGGACTAGAATTATATATCCCCCCAATACATTAGGTAATGATGAAAAAGTGAATAAAATCCCAAGATATGAAGGAGTTAAGAAACTCCTAAGATATGATGGAGTTGAGAAACTCCTAAGAGATGATAGAGTTAATAAAACTATAAGAGATGACTGATTTGAGAATATATGAGTTACTCCTAAGATAATATTGGAATTATCATGTTTACATAATTCCATGGTGAATGTATGATGTCAAATATATTAATATGACTGTATATGATTATGTGTGTACCAAATAAATTAGTCTTATTAATATGATATTTTCTTATGATTCATGATTGACTGTTGATGATTCCACACAGTTATGATGTATATCTTTTGGTATGATAAAGACTTATGACATGATTTATGATTAATAATCTTTTAATAATTGGATATAATTATCATAAGTTAGGATCATGTTCTCATAACATTATGCTTATCTTATTCTCACTTATTATCATTGATTAAAATATCTTATACATACCCTTACTGAGCATCTGAGACCACCATTTCTTATGTTTCCTTTTCCCAAGTTATGAAGAAAGGTTTTATATAGGGATTGTATAATATGTGTACTATGTGAGAAGAAATTTTTGGGTGATGTTGAAGTTATTTAATGAAATAATATGATTATGGATCTTGTGTATAAATACACTAAACATTTATAGTTCTTGAGAATGCATTTTATGAGATGCATTGAATATTAATATAAAATTATGTCATATTTTTATATTTTATGCTTGGGTAGACTTACTAATACCTAGTATGCATAAACTATATTCAACAACTATTCATAATCTCATAAATATAAATAAAAAACCAAGGTTAAGGTAGATGAAAACTAAATATTATAGAGTCTTACCTAGAATACAATACAAGGCACTATCTTCTAAGAGAAATTTATCATATAAATAAAACATACAAAATATTCATATTTATGAAAACATTTAGTAGAAATGATTATTTATGTAATAAAATAATAAATAAAAACTTTATTTATTTTCAAAATCATAAGAAAGAAATATAAAATTATCCTATTTAATTTAGGGAGTAAATAAATCATTTTATAATTCTTGATATTTGCAATTTAAAAAAATTTAAAAATTATAATCAGTTTAACCAAAATATAATAATTTTTAATTTTTTGGGAATTTAATATTTTATGACTAATAATCATGTTATAAGTTATTAAATATGAATTATATTGGAGTGACTAAAACCCTTGTAACAATAATATTTTGTGATATGGTATTCAATCATAAAATACAACTCATATTTGTTTATTATGATTGGAAATATCATATAACACCAATCATGTTTTGTAACATCCTATAATTGTTTTAAAGTAATACTAAACCCCCTTTTTTTACTAAGATTTGTTTGGGTTTCATTTGGGGTTATTTTATGTTAAAACTTTAAAAATTTTGTTTTTTCCTGGGCGGGATCATAGTTGGCGCATGATTTTCCAAAGCTGTGTGCTCTCTCAGAGAAAAATGTGCAGCCCAAGGTTGTTATATTTTGAATGGATTGAATACAGTTAGTCAATCCATGCACCCATTATAAGAAACCATGAATTACATTTAAAATAGGTTCATGAATTGTAGAAGGTTATTCTAAACTGTGCAGCCCTTCCTATGAAATTATGCATACAAGTTTTTAATTAATCCAAATTTTGTTTAAAATTTCCCAAATCCCCTTTTTATGTCCCCGATAGAAAGAAATGACCCATAATTGATTTATAACTTCTTTGGATCTCTAAATAAGAACTTTTGGTTTCTTGTAACCCTACTAGGAGTATATCAAATTTGAGGAACACTATTCGATCTTCACCTAATTAGTTTCCTCTTCCTATTCTCATTCTCCTGTGATCTCTCTTATCCTCCCTAAGTTTTCATGGATCCCTATGTTTATTTGTGGATATAATATCCTATATTTTGGGATCTTAAACCTGGTATTGATATTTGATTACCCAAATCCTATGATCATCATTCTTCATTGACAAATCCCAGTTAGGCTTTGGGGATTTGAGATCCGTTGATCTCAAGGTAGGTGGTTCTGTTATAATTACCAGTTCATGTTAACCATAACTTTATTTATTTAAGTTCAATTATTTTAATTAAATGAAATTTCTTGGTTTTTATTAAATGTATTTCAATATTTTTGTTTCAAAAACCAAATTCCATTGAATTGGGTTTTTTAAAAATGGGTTTTGGCATGATATTGGGAAAAAACTCAATTACATTGAATTAGGGTGTGTTTATGGAAATTTTTGAAATTAAAAATGTTTAATTTAATTATGAAATTTATGGAAATTGGTTCAATTATATTTTTGAATTTAATTTTAGAAATGGATTTGACAGAGAATTGAAAAAACACAAATTCCATTGAATTGGGGGTTTATTGTGAAATTGATGAAATTTTGTAAAAATTTAATTATTGAATTTAATTGTGGAAGTGAATTGTGAAATAGAATTGTGAATTGATTTCAAATTATTATATTGTAAAAATATATTAAAATGGTTTTGATAAAAACCTTTGGGATTTATCTTTGAAAAAGGCATGTTTTTTTATTAAAAACCAATTATGGTTTTTAAATGAAAATTATCATATTTGAAATGGAGAATGAGATTAATTTCATTTTTTTAAAATTAATTTACCATAATTTATTTTTTTACTAGAGAAAATGTAAACCTTAGGTTGTTAATGTGTTAATTGTATAAAACTCTAAGATTCTACAATGTTCCAAAACATAAATGTAGCACATCACATCCCTTAAGTGATGGTGATGAGTCCTATTTGACTTGAGCTTAAAGGGACATATGTAAATATTGTCGTTTCACCTTGATAGTGTGTGGAGTCCTTTAGACTAGAGATATTGTACCTTATTAGGAATATGACCATTGGTCTCTCTTGTTTTTATTTGAAATGGATATATTCCATTGTTGTAAACTATTATACATTCCTTGTGAATTTATATAAACTGTGTAATATAAAATGTTACTTTAATCCATTGTTTTAAAAATATTCCATCAATTTAAATGTGAAACTTTTGTTTAAAATTATTTATATCATTTTAAATGTAAATCATGATTTTTTGAAATATTCTATTTAAATGAAAAACCCATTTATTGAAAATTGAAGGCACTTTATTTATTTAATTTGATATTGGAATCTATTATGGAATCCTTGGTGAGACCATACTAGGATTTTAGATCACACCCTACCTATGCCTTCAGGTGTTTATAGATTATCTCATTCCAGGTTCGAATAGGGGAAAAACATCACTTAGATGTGGTTGTAGATATTGATTCATAGACTTGGATATTTTCATCCATTGGGGTCTTGGGTAGTTTTTCTTCCTTTTTTACTGGCACTTCGCTATAGTACTTTGGGTTGTGTTACCTGTTTTTATTCTGGTATACTAATACCAGTGGAGTTTCTTTTTTATACATACTTATTTTTTATCTTTATTCCACAATGTTAGTGGAAAAATCATTCTCACTTCTTTTTTGTATGATTTTGGGTTCTAGTTGGTAAATCATGGGGATGAGGAATGACCTTCAGGCCATGTCAGGACTAGATCAGTTATCAGGTTACTAGGATACCTTTTATGGATCATAAAAAAGTGGTATCAGAGATCTAGCTTGAGATTATTATCTTGAAGTTAGTATGAATTATGTAGTACTTTCAAGACTTAGGAGGTAGTTGTGACTGAGTTACTTGGAATCTCTCACTATAATGAAACTTAAGTCACTAGGGGTGGTTAGGTAAAGACATATTTAGGATTAGTTCTAATCTTTTCCCTACTTTTTATTTGGATAGATTGAAATCTAAATATTTTTATCTATCTATTGGGATTAATTTCCCTTGTTGCACTGTTTGAATGTTTATTTGATGTCTTAAATGTTTTATATTGATGTTGTGTAGCATCATGCCTCCGAGAATATTTGTGAATCAGATCTAGGTGGAAGCAACTACTGAACCTCAGCAAGAAAATCCTTTCATAGACCCGAGATAAGTTGATCTGATTGTGCGCAATGTCCAAGCTCTGGGACATACACCACCTCTAGTTCCCATTCAAGTTCCAACTGTGGAACCTCCGAGGGACGTTCTAAATATTTTTTTTCAAGAGTTACTTCACAAAAATCCAACACCATTTAAAGGATAAAGTTATCCTCAAGAGGATGAGGAGTGGTTTAGCAGAATGGATCATTTGTTTGGGTTTTTGGACACACCCAATGAAATCAAAGTTAAGTGTGCCACCTTTGTGCTTGAAGGACTGAGCAAGAGATGGTGGGAAACTATAGTAACAACAAAGAATCATGAGGTACTAGAGTGAAAATACTTCAAAGTTATTTTCAATGAATATTTCTATCTAGAGTCTATACTGTTGGCCAATGCTATGTTTTTTTTTCAAACTTGATCAGGTTGATAGGATCATGATAGAGTATGAAAACCATTTTTCTGAGCTCGTACATTTCTCACATGAGATTATGTCTAATGAGAAGATGAAGTCTTGAAGGTTTGAGTTGTAATTTCTTTTGGATATCCATTCTCAGGGTTTCTTGCTAAAGCTTCATTATTATGATGATGTGATGGATAGATAATTGATGGTCAAAATAGAAATGTCTAGAATGTCAGGGTTATCATGAGTTTCTTTCTCTCTTAGTTGCAGTGAAATTTCCTTCAAAGGAAAGTGGAAGCTCAATGATTCTATTGGTAGATCTTGACAACAAGGTCATTCTAGACCTCATATAGTACCTAGAATAGGTCCTTTGGTTTGTTACCAGTATGGAAATCCATGTAATTCAAATAGGCGTTTCACTAAGGCCCCGAGGTGTGTGGTTCTTATGGATTCTCAAGACACTTAAAAAAATTCTTCCACATTTATTACACTTCATTTAGTGGCACATGATTATCAAATTCTCCTAAAACTGCGACACAATCAGATTCTTAACATATAAAAGTGTTCCGGCCATAGGTATCCAGAATGAAGCTTCTTCACACTATAAAAGAGTCTCCAAAGGAAGAAGATATGGGTCCAATGACTATGATACATACCATCAATATAGTTTCATCATTAGTGATTATTTTTTTGATATTGGTGCATCTTATTATTTTATTTCAATCTGTATTGTTATTATACTAAATCTTTCTATTTAGATTTTGTCCTATGATATGGATATTACTACATCCTGTGGTATAAAGAGAGAATAGGGTCTCCATAAACCGACTTTTTTTTTTCTATCTATCAGATTTTGATATTTCTTTGAGTTTTCTATTTCTCAAAATGAAATCTCTTGACATCATATTCATGATGGATTAGATAATTTCGAGTAAATCCCAAAATTGTTGTTATCTTTGATGGGTATCCTTCACTACACCCGATGGTGTGTGGCATGTCTTCCAAGGATAATGAGACCTAAGGTTGAGAAGAGTTAGACGTTCCTATCTAGAGTTGGTTTGAGTGATATCTATGTTTTATTTTGATATTGAGTGATAATATTTGATTAATGACCTCTATTTAGTTGTCATCGAGTTTCTCGATGTGTTTTATTCTAACTTCTCTATTCTACCACTAGTAAGGGAGGTTGAGTTTTCTATAAACTTAGTTCATGGTACTCAACCAGTTTCTATTCATTCTTATTGAATGGAACCAACTAAACTAAAAGAGTTTAAGAATCAGTTGGATGATCTTTTAGAGAAATGATTTATATTCTCGAGTGTTTCACCTTGGAAATTATAGTTCCATTTTCTAAGAAATACGACGGTTCACTTTTCCTTTGTGTGGATTACAAAAAGATCAATTGAGTGATGGAAGAAAGAATAAGTATCTGTTTACATATATTGATGATCTCTTTGATCAATTGAAATGGGAAAATTAGTTCTCAAAGATCAACCTTTGATCTGGTTACCAACATTTGAGGATAAAAGAATCAAACATTAAGAAAACTGACTTTTGGAGTAGGTATGACCATTATGAGAACCTTATCATTCCCTTTGGTCTAACTAATGCTCCTTCAGTTTTCATAGATTTAATGAACATGATTTTCCATGATTATATAGATACCTTCATGGTAGTATTTGTGGATTACATCCTAGTTCACTCTTAGTCTGAGGAGGATTATTTGCATAATCTAAGAACAGTTATGATCTTGCTAAGAAATCATTGATTCTATTCCAATATTTTGATGTGTGATATATGGATTCAGGAAGTGAAGTTCTTGGGACACATGGTGTTGAAACATGTGATATCATTTGACACTAAAAATATGAAGGCTATTATGACATGGGAATAACCACGAAATGTTTTCAAGATTCAGATCTTCTTAGGTCTAGCTAGGTACTATTTTCTATTCATTAAGGACTTATCAAAGTTGGATTCTCTGATGACTGCTCTAACTTGGAAGGGAGTACAATTTTCTTGGAATGAAAAATTTCTAAATTCTTTTGTTGAGAAAAAATGTATTTTGACTACTACACCAGTGTTTAATCTTCCAGAGGCTAGATAGGGATATGTGGTCTTCTATGATGCATCAGTTTCAGGTTTATGCTGCGTTCTTATACAAGGTGATCATATCATTGGTTATGGTTCTCATCAGCTTAGGCCACGTGAGAAGAATTATCTGACCCATGAACTTGAAATTGTAGCTATCATGCACTCACTTAAAAGTTGGTGTCATTACCTTTATGGAGAAATGTTTACTATTTTTTAGACCATAAAATCTTGAGTTATATCTTCTATCAAAAATATTTTAATCTCCACTAGATGAATTGGGTGAAATACCTATAGTATTTTCATTTTGACATCACCTATAACCCAAGGAAAAAGAATGTCATTGAAGAAGATTTGAGTAGGAAACTTGCAACCCAATAAATGAAAGAATCATTATAATAGTGTAACTTGATGGATCTATTTTCACAGTTTCATATCGGAGTCCAAGAATTAGAGGTGGAGTTTTCCTCAAAAAGTATTCAGTTAACATTCTATATTCTTAAATTGATTCTTCCGAAAAAAATTGACGATAAGTTATGTAATATTATAAACTCTCTTTATGGTGGGGAGACCATTACTAAGTGGTCTTTCTACACCCAGGGAATTTTATGCTATCAAAATAGCTATGTTTTACCATTAGCAGTAAGGAAAGTTATGTTTGAGGATTTACATAGTTCCTAGTGGGTATTGAAACTAGTAACCATGAAGATTTTATATGGAATGCATTAGTAGTTCTGGTTTCTTTTTATAGGACATGGAATTACTGAGTTTGTCTCTCATTATTGTACATACCAACATGTTAAGGCTAAGCACCAGAAACCTTCAGTTTTTCTTTAGACACTTACAATATCTACTTGGTACTGGGATGAAATCTATATAGAATTTGTGGTTGGATTTCTTGATACCCAAATAAAGAATAATGTGATATGGATTGTGATTGATCAGGTGAATAAATATTATCACTTCTTACCCATTCATGATACATCTAAAGTTGAGGAGTTGGGAAATCTCTATGTTAAAGAGATTGTTTATTTACATGGAGTTCCATCTGCTATAGTTTCTGATAGAGATCCTCAGTTCACTTATTACTTTTGGAGAGGCCTTCAGGAGACAATGGGATCTCATGTAATTTTGAGCATGACATACCATCTACAGTCGGATGGCTAGATAGAAATATCTATACAGAGTATTGAGGATATGATTAGCTCTTGTGTTCTAGACTTTGGTGGAGCTTAGTATGATCATTTGGGGCTGATTGAGTTTTCTTATAATAATAGTTACCAATCTATGATTATAATGGCTTCTTTTGAGGGCTTGTATGGCCGACCCTATAGATCTCCATTGTGTTGGTCCGATATTGGTGAAAGTTTCTTGGTTGGACCGATCCTGGTCCAAGAGATGAAAGAAAAGATTCAATAGATTCATCAGAGGATTTTTATGGCACAAAGATGATATAAATCTTATTCTGATCTTTGATGTAGGTCGTTGGATTCTAAGTTGGTGACCAAGTGTTCTTAAAAGTTTCTCCTCGGTTGGGTCATCAACAGCTTGGGAGGAAAAGGAATGTTGCTCCTCATTTTTTGGGACCTTTAATGGTTTTTGATCTAGTGGGGAAAGTTTCATATCATTTTTCACTTACACCACTTATAATGTAGATACATAATGTGTTCCATGTATCTCAGCTAAAAAAGTATCTATATGATCCAACCCCTATTCTGATTTGGAGTGATCTTGAGGCCAAACCTGAATTATCCATGACTGAACAAACATTAAAGATAGTTTATTTTGAAACCAAGGTACTTCATGGGAGGATGATACATTTGGTTCATGTTCTATGGTAGCACAGTTCTGATTCTCATTAGACATGGGAGAGGGAGGAAATGATGATAGAGTATTGGTATTATATTTTTAACATGGAAGCACCTTCGTAAGATTTCTAGGGAAAAAAAGCTTCTATAGTGGGGAGGTTTTAACATCTTGTTAGTATTTTTAGGTATTCCTAAACCCTATATTTTTACTAATATTTTGTTAGGTTTTTTTGGGGTTATTTAAGGTTAAAACATTAAATGTTTGTTTTTTTGGGCTGGTGAACAGTTGGTGCATGAATTTACCAAACTATGCACACTCTCAGAGAAAATAGTTCAAACCATGGTAGTGTGATTTTGCACAATTGGAAAATAGTTAGCCAAGCCATGAACCCCCTTAGAAGAAACCTTGTAGCACATTTAAAACAAGAACATGTATTATGCATGGCTTGTCTAAACCATGTGGCCCTTCCCAAGAAACTGCGCGTAAAAGTTTTTAATTAATCTGAATTTTGATTAAAAATTTATGAACCCACATTTTAGGTCCCCAATAGACCGAAACGACTCGTAATTGATTTTTACCTTCTTTGGGGCTCCCAGGAAGAGCTTTTTGACCCTCATAACCCTCCTAGAAGTGCATCAATGCTTGATCAACACTGTTCTATCTTTACCTAGTTAGTTTCATATTCCTATTATCATTCTCTTTTGATATCTATTATCCTCCCTAGGGTCTCATGGTTCCACATTTCTCTTTATGGATAAAATAACATCTGTTTTGGGATATTAAACACATGCTTTATCTCTGTTACTTGGATTCCATGATCACCATTATTCATTGACGAATCCCAGTTAGGGTTTGGTGATTCAATATCCATTGATCCCAAGGAAGGTAGCTCCATCATGATACACAATTTATGTTAACTCTTAATCTCTTTATTTCAGTTAAATTTTTTGAATTAAATGCAGTTTTTTTTGGTTTTAATTAAATGGATTTGAATTGGTTTTTTTGAAAAAAACCCTATTCCATTAAATCAGGGCTTTTAAAAATATATTTTTGGTATGATATTGGGAAAACCCCGAATTATATTGAATTGGGGTGTGTTTGTGGAAATTTTTGAAATTTGAATTATTTAATTTAAATTATAAAATTGATGGAAATTGTTTCAATTAAATTATTTAATTTAATTATACAAATAGATTTAATAGAAAATTGTGAAAAACCCTAATTCCATTGAATTGAGGGTTTATTGTGAAATTAATAGAATTTTGTGAAAATTAAAATTTTGAATTTAATTATGAAGGTGAATTGTGAATTGATTTCAAATTCTTATACTATGAAAATGGATTAAAATGGGTTTGATATAAACTTTTGGGTTTTATCTTGGAAAAGGCATGTTTTATTAAAAACTTGTTATGGTTTTTAAATGTAAAATTGTCGTATTTGAAATGGAGAATGTGATGAATTTCATTTTTTTTAAAATTTAATCACCCATAATTGATTTTGTACTAGATCATATACAAGACTTAGATAGTTAGTGCGTTAATTGGACATCAATCTATGATTATACAATGTTCCAAAACATAAATTCAACATGTCAAATCCCATAGGAAATGATAATGATTCCTCTTTGACCTGAGCTCAAAGGGATGTATGTAAATATATCTTTGTCACCATGAGAGTGTGCAAAGTCCTTTATCCTATAACTATCATAACTTCGTATAAATATGATCATGTGTATCTATTTTTTGTACTTGAAATGAATATATTTCATTACTGTTAACTACTGTACATGCCTTGTGAATTTATATAAACAGTGTTATAAAAAAATTTTATTTAAGAAATTTTTTCATAAATATTCCACAAATTGAAATGTGAATCTTTTTCTTAAAATTATTTCCGTCATTCTAAATGTAAAGAATGATTTTTTTAAATATGCTATTTTAATATAATGCCCCAACCTTAAAAAATACTTATTCTTTAGATAAGTCAAAAATTTGACTTTAATTAACATCAAGGATATTTTCAGGTTTAGTGATTTAGAAAATTAGGTCATAACTTATACATAACATGTTGAACATTAAAATAATACACTTCTACTCACTATCCATTTTTTTTCATAAAATAAAAAATGAAAAATGAAATCATTTCATATTTTAACAGTATAAATTTAACTTGATACAATCCTTGACTCTATAATTATTTATTCCCAGTGGAAAACATTTCAAAACATGGATACTTGAATGAAAGTAAAATTCAATGGGGTTTATTATAAACCGTGTAAAAGAAGGATTTCTTGTGATTGTAAAACATTTCACGTAACCACCTACTTCTTTTACACAGTGTATAATAAATTTTCTTTGATCCCATCCTTGACTCTATAATTATTACTACTTTATAAAATTAGATAATTATTTAAATTAATATCTGTCGTTTTGTCGATATTGGATACTTGAGTCGAAAATGATCTTGTTATAATTACAAATTGTCCATGTGGTAAAAAGTACATTATCTCCAGAATAGTATTCATGATTTAAATATCACATATATCTAGTATATATGTATTTATAATAGTCTATAACATTTGGAGATAATAAATTAAATGCACCGTTCATGGAGATAGTAATCCGTACATACGCATGAACACTACTTTCATTTATTTTTTATATTAAATAAATAAAAAATAAATGATACATAGGTATATTATAATTCCAGTATAATATAATATGATATATATATGTTATATAAGTTCATTAATTCCATCCTTTATAGGTTCTATGTATGGCATGAACGAGTCATATCACTTTGAGGGGTCGGTAGTCCGCACTTCATCAAATGAAATTATCGTATTTACACAACATGAAAATCCTAGAGGTATGTTTGTAAATAAAAATTACTGTATCATAGAGACAATATAAATATATTATATATCATATATAAATAAATTTCTATCATAATGGCCACCATGAGATGTGGTAGGGGAAAATCGAACAATCATCGTTTCGCGAGGCATCAGTTCGATGTACACAGAAATAGTATGTTCATATCCATTATATAGAGGTGTGTGTAAGTGTAGTTCGAATACTTATCATAAAAAAATCCTAGTATATTTAGGATACTGGTTTTTTATGTAATCAAAGAATAAGAAGAGCATAGGGAGTGTAGAAGGAAGATAAAAGAAAAGAACTTGAGAGAAAACATTACCTCTAAATCGGGTAACTTCATTTGATTTGAGCCAAAAGGATTTCTTGAATTTCATTATGCCCAAGGTAAGGATTATAGGAGGAAGGGAGGGATGTTGGGAGATTGTTTTACCAGAATTTTTGTGAGACAAGGGACTTGAGAGGTGTGAGTAAATGGGTATAGGTGATGCCCTTTTATAAGAGGGAGGATGGGCACTTTAGGAAGGCATTGAAATATTATTTCATTATAAAATGATTTTCTGTTTCAAATGATCCAAAAGAAATTTATTTCAAAGATAATATTATTTTGGGTCTAAAACCTCTCAAAAAATAGGTTTTATACAAGTCTAGGAAACAACTTTAACCATATATGTTTTTCTTTAACCCTTAGTTAAAAAACATTAACTCTTACCTTGTCTTCGTGCATTTTCATAATTTATGGTTACTATAGTTACTATAAAATGAAAAGAGAACCAAAAGTGACTAATTAATAAAATTATAAACATTATATAAGTAATTTTACTGAATCTTATATGTTTAGGATAATTATATAATTTAATAAAATAGTATTTGTTTTAAAAACTCATTTATATCAATTTTTATATTATTCATATCATGAATTTTTAAAAATCCATTTCAATTTGATTATTTCAAAAAAAAATTCATTAATTAAAATATAAAAAATAATCATCATCCATAAAATACATAGATGGCATAAGAAGTTACAAAATAAATTTATTTTAATATTTATAATCTGATTTATTTAAAACATTCATTAATAAGGTTATCAATACATCAACATTATGTCATAAATAAATTTATTTATTTAATGTCTAAAAATTATAAATAAAATATCATGATGTAGGAAATAATTTTATATTTCTAATGACTATTTATATTTTAAGAGATAAATTATATAACCCCATATAAAAATTGTTTTAGTAAAAGATACATGTTTATGTTATTTTTCTCTATACTTTCAATTAATCAATATAACTTGTCATTATCACTCTCAAGTGGATCCATGAGGTCCCAAAATAGACAAAAGGATAAAAATGGTCGGAAAAATCTCATCTAATAGGATTGGTACATGTATTAGGGTAGTTTAATATTATTATAATATTATATTTTACCCTTATTTACACGATTTACCCTTTAACCATGGTAAATAAAATAATTATTGAAGTTACTATCCATAATATCCGAAAATAAAAGGTACCTATTTACACAATTTGGAACTACTGATTCCAAATATGGAATATATTTTTCAAAATTCAAAGCACATAAGTTGAATTAATTAATTTAAAATTAACTCCAGTTGTCAAACCAAAAAGTGGATTTTTAAGAAGTAATAACTATCAAAAGATTGACACGTGTTTATGCCCAATTTCAATGGGAAATTACTTCCTATTACAAAAATTGGATTAAATGATAAAAACTTAATCTAATTAAAATTTAAAACCAATTAAAATAATAATCTAATTATATAAACAAATTAGATGAAAAGGTAGTTTTGAATTAAAATGTAGTATTTTTTCAATATTCATTAAAAAATGAACTTTATCAGAAAAAAACCAAAATTTCATCCAAAGTAATTTATGATGTCCCAATTCTAAAGAATAATTTTATTTTTTCAAATAGAATATATAAAAGTGACAAAAATTAGATTTAAAAAGGGTTCTCCATCAAATGGTGGAAAAAATGCATTTTTAGAAAAATATTTCTTTTATCTAAAAAATTGAATTTTTTATTATATAATATATAGAAAATATATAAGATGAATTTAAAAAATTAAATTGAATATATAAAATATATTTTTCATTAAATAAAAATCCATAAAGAGTGATATGATTTTATAAGAACAATTATTCTCTTTTAAAAAGGTTTTCATAAAAACACATCCTTTATATTCAGTTAGGTTTTATTTCAATTTCTAATAAATTTGGTAACCAATGAATCATTATTTAAACATGTGTAAACCATATTTTAAAATTCATTTGATACTATTCATTCCCGTCATTCCAACCACTAGGCATTAACTACCATTTAAAATAATAACAATATTATATTATTTTTCGGTATAACTGAAAGTTGTATGCAATACAAGATTTTAGAGAAACCTGTTGTTACGTGTTGAGTACTCTATCAGAATAAGAATACCCTTTAACGTAAAATTAATATCTTATTCATAAGTATTAATTGAAATAAAAATTATTATTCTATAAATACCTGAGTCATTACATTAAATGCCAAACCTATTTATTGAAAATTGAAACCACTTTATTCGGTTAATTTGATATTGGTATCTATTATGAAATACTTGGTGAGACCCTATTGGATTTTTAGCTCACAACCTACCTATGACTTTAAGTGTTTTTTGATTATCTCCTCCCAAGTTTGGGTAGGGGAAAGAACCACTTAGAGGTGGTTCTAGCTGTTGATCTGTGAACTTGGAGAGTTTTTTCTATTAGGACTCTTGGGAAATTTGTCTTCATATTTTACTGGTACTTTGTTTTAGTAGTTTGGGTTATTTGACCTATTTATCTTCTGGTACGCTACTCCTAGTGGAGTTTCTTTCATATACATACTGATTTTTTTATCTTTCTTCTGTAATATTAGTGAAAAAATCATTCCCACTTTCATTTTGTATGATGCCATGTGCTAGTAACCAACCCATGGGATCAGAAACGCCCTTCGGGCCATGTCTGGAATAGCTTGGTTATCGGGTTACTAGGGTACCTGAGATGGTTCATGACATGTTTAATGATACAGGGGGTATCCTAATTATATTATTATACTATATTTTCAAGAAAACTATAACTGTATCACACATTATGGTATCTCATATCATAATATACTATACTGAAGAAAATTGAGGGTTTATTCTATATCATACTTTATGATATAAATCTAACATACACCAAGGTACATCAAAACTTAAGAAATATAACATATTTTATATTATATATAACCCAAATTCATTATAATATAGATTTTCTTTGAAAACTATTTGATTAAAAATATTTAATCCTTAAATAAAAAGGATTTATAACCATTTATGGGTTCTGAGGGATCATCCTATGATAATATGTTGTAGAAACAACCCATCTATTATTCCAATATATCATCAATAATCAAATGTGTATATGTAAATGAATAACAAAACACATTTAATGATACAATAGTATCCTCCATCTCCTTCTTTGACATATTATATTTTATGTTGATCACTAAAGAAAAAAAATGATGGATTCCTACCTCTTAGGGTGTATACCTACCTTTGAATCCACAATCGTATTATGAGGAATCCCAAACACTAAAAAGATGATAACACCCTTGTTGAGAAATGATGAATGAACCTTCAATAATAATATATTTTTTAAATATCTTCACGAAACTGATGATCATATCCACCATATTCCTACTCACTAACAGAAGGGATCACATCCATTTTTAGGCCTCTTTAATACTCCTCCATGAATGAAGAACCTGTCGGGAGTAGAGGTTGTCATAAAATACCGACCTTTTATTTATTCCCCATTGATGAATGAATTTAACATGTTAAATTAAAATTTGAAAATATTTTAATTGATTCATAATGGATTAATAATATATATAAACCTTGTGAGAGAATCAAAAGTGTTCATGTGTTACATTGAGTGAATATCATAATCCAATTATAGTATATAATATAGGCTAATATAACATCTCATACAAATTTTACAATAAAAACCCATCATATACTATAATATGTATCACATGAATATCATAGGGTATAATTTAAAAAATCATATCATATGATTAAATCTAATTTAACTTCACACCCATAAAAGTTTTCATAAATTCAAGGTGTCAAATGAATTCATTCTATTTCTTACACCTCTCAGAACTTATAAATCTATGGAAAAATTTTAGATAAACTCAAGCCTTTTTTATTGATACTTAGGCCTTTTCTTTGTGTAACGACAACATTTAATCCAAGGTATAAATATCTACCTCTTTTATTTTCCTCATTATTTTCTCATTCATTATTTTCATGTCATAAAACATATATCATCTTGATTTTGTGTGTTTATTTTCATTTATCGATAGAGGATTGATTATGGGATGATGTATTTAGGTTTTGTGGATTAAATGTGAGGATTAAAGTTTATGTTCTTCTATCATGATATCATTGTAGTTCAGTGATCATTGAATCATTATATTGAGAAAGGGGATTTAAATTTATACTATTTGAATTATGGGTAAATGTGAGATTATCAAGATTTTTTTCCCAATTGGTTGATAGTATATATTTTCCTAAAGAATATAATAACCCATAATTAATTATTTTAAGGGATGGTAGTGTATCTTCACATGTGATTATGTCTAATTCATGTTGTTGGATCATGAAATTATTTAGACCATGTGATTGCCTACTAAAGTGATTCCCAATTATTCTATTGAATATTTTATATGATAAAATATCATTAAACAACTTAAATATGTTATGAAATGGATAAAAATGAATAATTCATTCATTAAATCTATTATTCTTCCTTAGAAATTCTTAACATGATAAATCATTGATTTTGTCATATTAATTGGATAATTATTACTGCTATTAGTTACTATTAAATTATGTTTTATTTAATATTAAAATTTTCTTATAATGAATTAAATTAATCAAGAAGATAAATAAATATGATTATCGTGGGAATTAATACTAGTGGATGACTACACTCATTTCTCATTTTATCTAATATTTCATCCATGTATTGAATAAATATTGATTATTCATTAATATTTTTTACAGATTTAATTAGGATTTGGTTCCATATTTATTTTTATAATAAAATTCCCTTGCCATGTTTTAAATATGAATCTGGTATGGTTGGTTGATATGGAAATGGTGGAGTTTTTGAAATATTATTGTGGTAGAAACTCAATGCAGCTGATGGTGGGATAATGTATAAAGGTGTTGGGGATGATATTGGGATAGTTGTCTCAAGTTGATATCCCTTATTGGTTCTTGTGTGATTATTTTTACTGTAGATTGATTATTACATTAATGTATACCCTTCCTAGTAGTAGGTATAATTGTGTATTAGAACTCTAAAATTATAGAGTGGTAACAAATCAATAAAATAATTAAATAAGGATGGTTATTAAAGACTTAATCATTAAAAGAGTATGGATATAGAAACTATAATTATAAATTTGAATAAAATAACCTTGTATCGGATGAATAATGTAAATATTAATCTATAATTGATGACGAGATATTATAAAATTATTTTTATTTGATTAATAACAAATAATAAGATAGTATTAAACCTTGATACTTTTGTAATTAGAAAATTATTAACTAAATAGTTCTTAGTGATAGTAGTAGGGTTGCCATATAGGATGATAGTATCATTTATATCGTAGGTTGGATATTTTGAATTATATTGGTTTCTTTATATTATTCATTATATTATTTTATTACTTATACTCCAACACCCAAGTCAAATAACTAAACTGATGCCTATATTTGGCCTTGGATTTTGGGTGTTTTCCCAATATCTATGATGCCAAGGAATAGATGGATGACTAGTCCCCCTGCCCCACGCTCTCTTCCTAACATATTATAATTTTGTATTTATATAGTCTATAATGGATATCATTATTAATATGTGATTATTTTTCTGTGATGGTGTTGTGGTTGTAATTATATGGATGTGTTCATGATGTGTTTTCATTGATGTAAATTATAGAGGGTATGAGAACACTAAGATGTAAGACTTTGGGGTGTAGGGTGACTAATTCAATGGGAAAGTAGAAGCAAGGTAACTATACTCATATATAAATTTATGATCATATATTACCTATATATATGCATTAATTTATGATAAATAATTGGTGAGGATGGGGATATAGTTTACTCAATTTAGATTCTGAGTTTATATAACTCTTCATTCATTGTGGCTTTAGTTTGCTTCATCAACTTTTTCATAAGAGGTTTTTGGGAGGATCTAATAGAATACACCTATATTCTACCCCATATATATATATTAGTTATACAGGTGGGAGTTTGTGATCAAGATAAAAATTACTATCTCTTGGAGGTTGTTTTATATTTTCTATTCATGGTCACTTCTTTTGGAGTTTTTCATGTTATTATCCCATTTTGGCATTATATTGAATGTCATTAAATGCATTATGATTGATTTATTTGTTATTATTAAGTATATTGATGTATATTTTTTTTATCTTTTCATAGTAATTTTTAGGGTAACTCCACCCTTATGTGATTGTTATATACCCTTAGTTTTAGTCACCATCCCAGGACCTATTGGAGGTGATTTCCAAGTTTTACTCATATCTTCATTTATATCCCCAATGGGGAAAAGTGGTGGTGGTGGTGGGGGGGGGGGGTGAGACATCACTATCACCCTAAAATAATTACCAAAACTAGTACTAACTACACAATTAGGTTAATACATTAATCACACAATTCAATTCATGATTCAAATATTTATTATTTCTATTTTATAACGACTTATTAATTATCTCATCATTCATATACTACTTCTCATAATTAACTTTAGCATTTTAAAAAATCATTTAATTTATTAAAACATATCCTGTAACACCCTAAAATTATAAAAGAAGAACATTTTATTGGATAACATTTGTCAAATGAAAAACTGATCTTAAATATCCTATGAAATATATTTCTTTAAATTTAATTTATTCGATAGCTTGCAGACCACAAAACCCTATATCTAAATGAACTGTAATGAAATATACTGTTATAAAATGAATGTTAATTTAGAAGGTATGAATTGTACCAAATAAATAATGAAACATATATGGTTTACACATATAAAAAAATTCATTGCTTATTTATTGATTAGAAATAAAACAAGAATCATTTAAATGAAAAAGAAAAGTTTTCTGGAAAACTGTATTTTTTCCAGAAGACGGTTTAGTCGTGATCTGCTTACATAATTAAAAATTAATTTTACCAATTTTATAATATTTATTTTACAAAATAAAATAAATTTATAAAATCATCACATCAAAATTATCTTAGGGTGAATGTTTGGGATTTTTTTGAAATGCTTTATTTTTTGATGAATAGTGAAAAATACTAAATTTTAATTGAAAAATGACTTTTTGTTTAAATTATTTATAAAGTAAAATTATATTTTAATTTATTTTTAAAGTAAAATTAGGTTAATTATATATCCATTAATATAGTTAATATCATTTTAATCATTTTCATATTGATCTTTAATATAAAAACTTTCTAAACTTTGAACATTTTCTCTTTGAAAACCCGCATTCTCATCATGTCCTCGAGATTAATTTTAAATTTAAAATTTCCAATAATGTGAATTAAATATGGTAAAATGGATTAAATATTTTTAATCATAATAAGTTATATTTTCTAATAATTTAAACTTAATTTTTAGTCATTATGAATAGTGAAAATAGTAAAACTTAATTACCATGGTTAAGGTAAATATGACTTTACCAGAGGTTAAACTAAAAAGATAAGGGTTAATATGACCTAAAAAGTTTTAAAAAATATATTTTATGACATATTTTGATCTTATATTGTATAAGTATCTATAATACTCTATTTAAGGCCCTTTTGGCATGTGAAAAATACAGGTACACCTTTTTAAAAAAAAATTACAAGTGTGACACTCACCTCATTCATAAAAGGCCACCCCCTATCCGCTCTTCTTAAAACCATCAAACCCATTTTTTAAAAACAATATAAAACCAAATAAATTAAAAAAAATTATACTCTCATCCTATAAGCTTTAGTTTTTTCATAAATCCAACCTAATAATGATTTTAGTGCAAAACAAAGGAGGATACCCGAAGAAGAGGTAATATTCTTCAATGATTGTTTTTTATTTTATTTCTTCATCCACCTTTTAAAATTATAATTAAACCATGATGATATAATAACCTCAATTTATTACATATATTCAGATATTTTTATGTTAATTTCATGGCCTGAAACTCTCTCCAAATCTATCATATGGGTTACTAAATCTTCATTCCTATGTACGCCAGACTACCACCTCACAAACCAATGAGATTTGTTTTTTCCATTACCACCTCCCATGGTTGGGTATGATGGTGGATATAAAGTATATATATTATAATTATAACATAATTATACCTATTAAGTAATTATATATAATATATATATATATATATATAATTTCCATTCCATAAGGGACACAATAGCTTCATTCATGTATACGACATACTACCACCTCACAAAGCGATGTGATTCATTTTTCTCTAACTCTTAATAGGAAGGTAATAAGGATAAATTTAGTGAATATATGTGATATAAATGTTATAATTATGATATTAATTAAATATTTATCATTCTTAAAATATAATATATATCATTTATTACTTAAAATGAAAAATGATAACATCGTTCACTTGTCTTCTTTCCATAATGATCATTGAAAAATGAAAATGCTACTCATGCGTACGTACAAGCTATCATCAAAATGATTGTAACATAGTTCATTTTTCATAACCATATTTCATTATTGGGTCAAAAAGTATAATTGATGTATAAATATGATAATTATTTCATGATGATTATTATAAATATTTTTAAATAATGATTTCTTTGACCATAGTCAACCTACTAAAGTCAATTTTGACATATAATCCAAACATTGTCGAAACATCTGACATAAAAGTAATTTATTAAGTAATATTATATAACATGATAATAAGTGAAATAAAAATAACAATGAAAATGAAAAGGGTGATTTTAACATAAATGTTATTTTACTCAAGGAATGTTCCAAGTGATCTTTAAAAATAATTTTCCATATAAGAAGACATACTTTTATATTACTTATGATTTAATGATGATATAATCCAATGATACCATCCTTATTATTTCTCCAGATAGTTTATGATCAGTTTGACTGGGTATGTACTATGTTGATACCATTCAATTTACTCTGGATGGTTTATGATTATGTTTATTAATTAGGAAAATTATTTACTTTTCATATGATATTTTAAAAATGAATGTTTATGTTTTCCACCCCTTTAATATGATGAATTAATTGGGCTTAGTAAGTGATAGGTGGGACTCACTATATCCATTTTATGCATCAGTAGGTCTCATGACACAATCTAGATTTGGTTTTGGTTTAGGCCTTACACACTTATATAGATGTCTTAATATAATACCTCAATAGTGTTATATTTCTTAGAACAAAGCCTCAATGTTATTCTTTAGAAGTCCAAAATTATCCATTACATCATTACAAATTTATTTATTAATATTCCATGTGATTATTCAATTAGTTAGAATATCCAAGATTATGTTTTTAGGATAACATGATTATTTATTTGGAATTATTTGATCATCATTTATTACTTCCATATTATGATCACGTTACTGATTAAGTGGAATGTGTTTCAATTATTCACCTTTATATATTTAATATTCCTTATTTATTCATGGCTTCGACTCTACACTTACCCTTAATGAACATCTGATATCAACCCTTTCTTATGTTTTATTTTCCCTTGGATACCGAGAAGTTTTTTGTGATTAATATGAAGTGATGCGATAAGGGGAATAATGGTGTTATTAAAGAAAACAATTTTTTTTATTTTATTTTTTAAATTATAATATAAATTTTAAGAATGTATATAGTTTAAAAACACTAATAAACTATTTTTTCATTCGTGATATGATTCCTTGTATCTTATGCCAATGTAACAAATTATACTATAGCTATGAGAAACTAGGGTCCGGTCTCTATAGTTGGTATCAAAGGAAGTTTAGCGGAAACCTTGGGAACTAGATTTAGGAAAAAATAGATTATGGAACATAACCCTATGATATGATTTGAGGATAAGTATATAAGAACATCATAATTTTTTGGTAAAGAATAAATTATATGGTTTTTCTTAGAAAATAAACCCCTTTCTTGATACTATAAGTGGATGTGGTTCTGGAAAATATTTACCTACAGTTAATAAATCCAAAAAAAGGCATATTGGTGTTAACCCAATCATCATCTGGCTCATGAAAATGGGCCTTACTGTGCACTTGGTTTGACACTCATAAGGGATATTCTTAGGATAAATCACATTTTCTTTACAAAACATTATGAAGAATTTGAAAATAAAGATATCCCCAAATAAACCAAGTTTATGATTATAAGATTATATATGAATAATATCTTCAATTTATGTTAATTTTTTCACTAGTATTGGGATTATAAAATATTTTTCACAATGTTATGATCTATTATAGTGTATTCCATCATTTATAAATGGATCATAGAATAATGAATGATAACCACATCAATTCACATAATCCAAATAGTAATAATGATCATTTATCTGGTGGGATTAAGACAATATTTCAAAGGGAAATAGTCTCCCAAATATTCAAATCAAATGAGGACATAATATCATGTTTTAACAAGATAGAGAAATAATTATCTATATATTATGGATTTGAATGGAAGTAAGAGAAGAAGATGATGACATATAAAAAGGTGGATAATGGGAATAAGGGAGAGAAGGATTTTCCCACATGTGATAAGCATGGAACAAAATGCCCTGATAATTACTTAAAGGGAGTAAGAGTTTTCTATAGGTGTGGAGAGAATATCCACCATGATTTTGATTTCAAGGACAAGAAAAAGGTTTCCAATGTTCAATGCTTCAACTTTAAGTAGATGGTAAACTATGTAAAATAATGCCTTAAGCATCGAAGGAATATACCTCAAAAGTAGCTAATATATTATGGTAAATCTTATTCTATTTCTACAGATAAATTGGAATGATTATTGATTTTATGTTTTATTTCAATAATTATGTTTTAAGAGTATTTTAATCAATGATATTATGATTTTAAGAATTATGAAATGTATAAGTATTTTACTGTAGTAGTATTTATTTAAGTATTTTGAAGTATGTGTTGAATGGTACAAAGAAATGCAATTCAGTGAAAAGTTATACCTCTTGGAATACACATTATTAAGGGAGGATAACACTTAATAAATGCCCGATGTTGATGTAACACTGAAAAATAGTTTTTTATGAAGGTATTGGTAACCTTTAAGGTTTATATAATCTTTGATGTTGAGGTAAATATAAGATATTATAATTTGGTAACATTATAAGATTTATATTAATATGGTTTTAGAATAAGGACAAACTACATGCTGGGTGAAAACCCGCTGCATCCGGAAGGTTCGTGGGGATTAAACCCACAACTGAAGGACAATAAGGGTTTACTGCTTACCACTGACCTATACGATGTCCTAGTTAACATGCCATTGTTTTTAGTTAAACAATTTTATAGATAAATATTAATGTTGAACCAATGGTGTTACTATTGTGGTTTAGAGATTAATGTATTATATTCGATAACATGTTAGAACTATATTGGTTTTGTAAAATATTTACAAACATATAGAAAGACCTGTCACTCTTTTATGGATCTTATGATCCATTAAAATTTAATTTTAGTGGTTTAGGAATAAAAAATTCATCTTGTATATTCATTTATTATTGTAAGAAATAAAGTGGAAAATGATCAAAGAACAACTAAAATATTAAATTGTGCCTATGAAATAGAGATATATTAAGAAAGTATATTTACTTATATTTGTAGATAGTAAATTAATTCCTAAACTTTAGGAAAAGAATCTGAAAACAAAAATGTTATCCTATTTCCTTTATATATGATAAATCAAATGGCCTCTTAAATCATCATAGATTTATGGTTTTAGAATCATTAAACTTCTTTGGATCACCCACTTTCTTATGATCGATGATCTCTATCACTCTATATTAATCCTTAGGCATTAGTATTCTCTTCCATGTCCCTATTTTCATTTCTCACTGATGTAATACTATATGGAAACCTAGTAATTTATTGTTCTTGATTACCTAAATACTTCCTTTATCTCTCATAAATAGGATGTTTTATCAACCATTCTCATGATTTGTGATTTTAATAAAGGTATTTTCAAATGATAAACCCTTGATTACCGAGATCAACATTAAATTGTGAGGAAATAATTTATTTAATATGGATAGAATTTAAAAACATATAATTATAAAATAGTAACATTGTATTTAATATCATATGTGATATAAAATAAAAAGATTAAAAAACCCACAAAATTCATTTCTTTAAATTTAATCTCTTTGATAGCTTGACGAACATGAAACACCAAGTCTAAATGAATTATAATATAGTATACCGTTATGACCACGATGTTAAATTGTAGGGTATGAATAATACTAAATAAATTATAAAAATTAATTTTTTTACAAATGTAAAAACAAATTATTTTTTTAACTATTTATTATAAATAAAATAAGAATCACTTAAAAAAAAATGTTATCTGAAAAACTGTATTTTCCCATAAAAGATGGTTTAGCAAGATTTGCGAACATAATTTAAAATTAATTTTATCACTTTTATAATATTTATTTTAAAAAATAAAATCCAATTTTTAAATAATAATATAAAAATTATCTTAGGGTGATTTTTTTGGTATTTTTCCGAAATGTTTCATTTTTTGATGAATAGTGAAAAATACCGAATTTTAATTGAAATATGCTTATTCGTTTAAATTATTTATAAAGTTATATTATATTTTAAAATTATTTTAAAGTAAAAGTAGTTCAATTATATATCCTTTAATAAAGTTTAGGTCATTGGAATCATTTTCATATTGAATTATGAATTAAAAACTTTGTAATCTTTTGCACATTTTCTCTTTGAAAACTCGCTTTCTCATCACATATACATGATTAATTTTAAATTAAAAAATTAAAATTATATTAAATTAAAAAATTAAAATTATATTAAATTAATTTGGTAAAATGGATTAAATATTTTTAATCATAATAATTTATATTTCATAATAATGTAAATTTAAATTTTTACAATAATTAATAGTGAAAATAGTAAAAATTAATTACTATAGATAAGGTAAAAATGGGATTACCAGGGGTTAAACTAAAAATATAAGTTTTAAAATGACATAAAAACTTGTCTAACATATATTTTATGGTCATATTTAGACTTTATAATGTCTCATTCCTGATAATTATGTATTTTGGAACCTTTTTGAATGAGAAAAATATGGTTACACCTTTTTGTTTTTAAAAAATTTCAAGTGTGCCACACATCTCACTTATAAAATGCCACCCTCTATACTCTCTTATTCACACCTTAAAAATCTTTTTGTTTGGATAATAAATACCCAAATAACTTCAAAAAATCTATCTTATCATCCTATAATCCTTATTTGGGTCAGAAATCCTACCTAATAATGCTTTTAGTGCCTACCTAAGGTGGATACCTGAAGAAGCGATAACATTCTTTAATAATAGTTTTTTATTTGTTTCAACAAATAATTAAATTATTATTAAAGATTTATGAAATAATAAAATGATTATCTTAAATATATTGATATTTTTTTATGTTAAGGGAATTACCTAAAACCATCACAACTTTCATCAAATGCATTATGAAATCATCATTCGTGTCTGCAACAAACTACCTCATTGCGAACCGATGTCATCCATTTTTCCATTACCACCTCTCATAGTTGGTTATGATGATGTATGAAAAAGTATATATATTATAATTATAATTTAATTATACCTTTTTATCCATTATATCATATATAAGTTTTTTAATTTCAATTCTATAGGGGATATAATAATGTCGTTCTTGTGTACGGAGGACTACCGCCTCACGAAGCGATGTGAATCATTTTTCATTAACTATTTACAAGTAATGTAACAAGGATAATTTTATTAAATATATGTGATATAAATGAAATAATTATGATATTAATGACATTTTTATCTTTTTTAAAAGATAATATATATCATTTTCTTTCTTACACTAAAAAATTATAACGCCGTTTGTGTACGTGTGGACTATTGCCTTCACGAAGTGGTGTGAATCTCTTTTCATCACCACACCACATAGATGATATATATATATATATATTTATTTATGGAAATAATATTTTATACATGATATTATTATTATTATTTTATGATAAAATATTATTTACCTTCTTTCCACAATGATCATTGAAAAATGAAAATGTTTCTCACACGTACGTACGATCTACCATAACCATGATTGTAAAGTAGCTAATTTTTCATAAAAAAATTTCAGGATTGGGTTAAAAAGTATAATTTATGTATAAATATGATAATTATTACATTATTTTATCCTGAATATTTTTAAATAATGACCTCTTTGACCATAATCAACCTACCAAAGTCATTTTTGAAACATAATCCAAATATCATCGAAACATCTAACATAAACTTAATTGATTAAGTTATCACATATAACATTGTAACAAGTGAAATAAAAGGAATAATAAACTTGAAAAATGTTCTTAATCATGTAAATAATTAACATAAGTTTATTATTCAGGAAGATAAAAAATGTACATGATGAGTTGGACTCAAGGTAAGGGTTCTCATCTCAGTTTTATATATGTGAGACATAAACTATATTAACTACTTATTTATTTTTGGTGGTATATATACTTACATTTTTTATGTTATATATTTAATTAATTTATCTTCATGGTATTTCATGTTTCATTTAAATTTATTTGTTTCATGAGGATTCTAATACAAGAGTTACCAAAGTGGTAAGGGTTTATTGCACAATCCCATCACTATTCATGATTGTTTTTGTTTAAGTTTCGCTTTGGGTAATTATTTAATATTTATATATTAAGATAAATTTATTTTATTATCCTATATTTATTTGTGAAAATTTTAAATTAATAGAACAATTTTCCTTCTCTTTGGTACTTGAAATTATTAAGAAAATGTTTTTATGAAAATTTGACTTTATTTATCTCTTCGGTCAAAAATCATTTTTCTTCCAAAACCATGTTTTATAAAAATGTTTTCAATTTTTTGAAATTATAAAAATTATTTATTAATAAAAAATTTACCCATGATTTACTTTTTACAAAATGGTTTTAAAGGAATATTCTTTTCGTTTTTTAAACATGGAACTTTTAACCTTTTTATAGTGAAAAAGGAATATTATTTTTAACTTATAGGAATTGTATGGAACTGTATGCCATCATGACCACCATTTAATTGAATATTCCTTTGAATGTTTAAAAGTTTATTTTTAAATAAAACTTTTTTCCTAATATTCAGAAAATTATTAGTTTTTAAAAGTGATTTTTAAAGAAAAGTATTTTGACTATATTTTATGATTTTTTTTGTTTTAAAATAAAAGGATGAATTTTTAAAGAAATGTTATTTTCCTCAAATAATGTTCCAAGTGATATTTTAAAAATAATTCTCTATCTAATAAGACATAATTTTATATGACTTATGCTTTAATGGTGATATAATCCAAAGATACAATCTTTTTTATTTCTCCATATTGTTTATGATCGGTTTTATTGGGTATGTACTATATTGATACCATTCACTTTAATATGGATGGTTTATGATTATGTTTGATATGCGTAGGGTCATGTACATATTTTATCAGCTGTAACACATAGAATACGTCATGTACCCGCTCTATCTGCGAGGGTAGGGAGAGGTGGTATGCAACCTCACTAACCCTATGCACGATATCAAACGACCCAATAAACCTCAGGGATGGGTTGAATCCCCATAAAAACCTCAAAATTACTCATCGTGGATAGAATATAAAGAAGGAATGGTCTACCTACTTGAACTCCAAGGGTCTATGATGGTGATCTACATAGGATTTCTGTCTGCTTTGGGCCGTCTTCATCCATTTACGGGTGACCTGCACTTTCTCCATTATCTCCTTCACCAACTATAGGCCTACGAAAGATGACTCTCTAATATCCATCCAACACAAGGGTGACCTGAAATTTCTCCCATATATATCCTCAAAAGGTTCCATACCAATGGTAGAGTGGTAGTTGTTATTGTACACAAACTCTACCAAAGGTAGGTGATCCTCCCAGCTCTGGAAGAAATTCAACATGTAAGACCTCAACATATCCTCTACCACTTGGATATTGCACTTGTTATTTCTATCAGTCTAGGGGTGAAAGTATGTACTCATTTGATACTGGGTCCCTAATTCCTCCTATAGGCCTCTCCAAAATCATGACATAAACCACACATCAATATTAGAGACAATCGTCGAGGGTACCTTGTGAAGGAAGATGATCTCCCGCATGTACAACTACCCCAAAATATCCACTGAACTATCTTACTTGATAGTAAGGAAGTTCACCGAATTCATGAGTCAATATAATATCACAAAAAATGGAATCATGGACCTTTTCTGTGCATGGAATCCCGATGAAGAAGTCCATGGATATGCCATCCCATTTCCACTCCAAGATCTCAAGAGGATGCACTAAACCCACTGAAACTTGGTGCTCAGCATTCACCTAATGACATGCGAGGCACCGTGAGACAAAATCAGCTACACTTCATCTCATTTCATACCACAGAAACTAATACTAAAGAACTGTATACATATTCCTCACAACGGGATGTATAGTTAAGTAAGAAGTGTGGAACTCCCACATTCTCCTACTCCTACATCGCGACCAGAACTACTATTCACCCCTGAAAAAAGATCTCATGATTCCCTTCTTTATAATATCCATATAGTTTATCTTTTATAGATATATAATAAAACAATAACTCATAGTTTATGTCTCTAAATTGTGACTTTCTCACATGATCATGGAGCGAAGGAGTCAACACCATTGACTGAAGAAAAACTGTACCCCCTGCTCTACCAGGGTCAGCTGCAGAGAAGCTAACTGCTCCAAAGCTTCCTGCACTAAGAGAGCCTGAGAATTCTTTCTAAGGTTATCTTATATAACATTTACCGTACCTATAGTATATAATTTATCAAAGTCATATTCTTATAGGAACTCCAACCAACATCATTGTATCATGTTTTAGTATCTATGAGTGAAGACATACCTGAGGCTCTGGTGGTCTGAGTAAACCAAAAAGCGATCACCCAGAAGGTAGTGTCTAGACATCCTCAAGGAAAATCCTACCACCGCTAGTTCTAAGACCATCTTGACCCATATGTGATGACTTCCTGTCGTTGCATCAACACGCAACTGAGCCCATCTCTTTAGGCATCACAATACACTATGAACTTAGCACATTCCTATGGTAGTCTCAAAACTAGAGTGCTCTTCAATATCTTCCTCAACTCCACAATGGATTTCTAGCACTTCTTAGACTAGGTAAATGACTGCCTTCTGATTCATAGTGGTCAAAGGGGATACAATTCTAAATACATTTTCTAGAAATATTTTATAGTACCTCACTAAACCAAGAATAATCCACACCTCTGACACATTATTGGGTGGCTCCCAAGAAAGTACAACTTTGATCTTGGATGGATCCATGACTAAAAATTGTTAAGAAATAACATTCCCTATAAAGTGAACCTCTTATGTACAAAACTATAACTTCAATATATTTCTATAAAGATGGTTCTCTCAAAGTAAATCAAGAACTATCCTCAAGTTCTCTACATACTCCTACTCTATTGAAAAGTAGATGAGTATGTTGTCAATGTAGATGTTGGCGCCAAAATATTTCACGAAAGGAAGGGACGAAATAGAAGGCTGGCACGCTTCCTCGCGAAGCACCGACGCAAAGCACCTCGAGCATCGCGGTCTCACGAAGCTCCAGAGGCGGTAACTCTCCACGAACACATTTGACGTTTGCGAGCCCGCCGCGAAGCTCCAGAGGCGGTAACTCTCCGCGAACACATTTGACGTTCGCGAGCCCGCCGCGAAGCTCCAGAGGCGGTAACTCTACACGAACACATTTGACGTTCACGAGTCCGCCGCGAACCTCCAGAGGCGGTAACTCTTCGCGAACGACGTTGACGTTCGCGCACGCGTCGTGAAGCTCCTGAGGCGGTGCGCGAGTTCTGCTTCGCGGCGCCCCTTCCCTATAAATACTGGACTCCCCCTGAGTCCCGAGGAGGGACAATCTGAACTTTCGGCTTCTCCTCTCCCGAATCGCGAAGCACCCTTTGCCCTCGGGAATCATGAGCTCCGCGGGGTACTTCTAATTCACGTGATGCCTTCGCTTTGAATCATTTTGAGCCCCTCTTCCGAGAGGGATGCCCTTCGAGAAGCTCAAGGGTATTCGCGAAGGAAGGGGATTCCCAAGGGAACCCGGGCAGCCATGGAGCGTTTATGCTTCACGAAACACCCAACCTGTACTAGTGATCCCTATGCTAAAGCAGGATCGCTACGCATCGCGAAGCACACTGCTTCGCAGGACCCTGCTTTGCGAGGCACCTCTTCTTCGCGAGGTAGTGCCCCGCGAACACTGTTACACTTCGCGAAGCACCCTCCACTCATACCTATGCCCCATGCTAAGGCCAAGGTACTCCTCTTCGCGAAGCACACTCCTTTTCTTGGCAATTCCTCTTCCCGTGCGACCCTCCAGGTTTGCACGATGTGATTTCAAATTCCCATGGACAATACCACTCATAGAGTTGCTTCGCCTAATGCTTCTTTGCATAGGCACACTAACGGCTATTGCTTCTTCGCATAGCCACGCTAACATGGACCCCTTGATGGTTCGCTCCACAACCCCCTTGACCATGGCCTTGCCAGTACCTTCCCTCCCCCAAGGACCATAGGGTACCGGTTATGTAAGTCCTATGGGTGCGGAGTGAACCCACCTCGTCCGAGCTGCAGGACGTTAAACTTCCAAGCACCACGTCCTCAACACATGATGTTAAACTGTGACCCGGCCTCGTGACTCTCACGAAGGGTCCCCCCAGCTCAAACATTTTTTACGCCACTCGTCTCCACAGGAGTGGAATCACCCATCCACAAGGGATGATATCCTCCTTATTGGAGTGGCGTATGTTCTCAAGAGAAGGGCGACCCTAGTTATCCAATGGATGGCTACACCCCTGCATCTCTGTACTTCCCCACTACCAAGGTCAGTGGAGGGCGTGATAGGGAACGAGGCACCTCCCATCATTGGTCCCAAATCCCTCTTTCGCTACGCTTTGTCGCACTCCGGGACTCCATCCTGGAGTAAGTCCCAACACCATGGGCCGCCTAACGCGTAAGCCCCTCTTTGCTTCTCACGAACGCATCCTTCGCGACGTGATCATCAGGTCCTTGCAACCTCTTGTTTCTCACACCTAGCATAACTCACGTGGGCTTAGAGTGAGCACCGACCCTGACCCCCACCCTCAGCGAACTACGAGGACTTTGATCCATGTCAAGGCATGGTACATAGGAAGCCTCCATGTGGTTCAAGTCACATTACTCGGTTGTTCAATTCACGTCAAGTTTCGCCCTCGTCCAGCATGACATTAAACTGCATACCCTCGTCCAGCATGATGTTAAACTGTATGCCCCTTGTCCCGCATGACATTAAACTGCACACCCATTTGAACTACGAGGTATTTGATCCATGTCAAGGCGTGGTACGTATGAATCCTCCCAGAGGTTCAAGCCCACCCATCATCCAATTCACGTCGAGTTCCACCTTAATCCATCATGACTTTAAACTGCATTCCAGTCCGACGGCAAGCCGTTGTCACAACCCGAACTACGAGGACTTTGATCCGTGTCAAGGCATGGTACGTAGGAAGCCTCCCCGAGGTTTAGGACCAACAATCATTGGCCCAGACCATCTCCTTGTCGGTGTGCCAAGCCCCCCCCCCATTTTCACTCGAACTATGAGGACTTTGATCCATGTCAAGGCATGGTACATAGGAATCCTCCCAGAGGTTCAAGCCCATCTCCCATCGGACCAAGGTCCCTCATCTATGTCGGTTCACCGACACCCACCACCCGTCATTTATTCACGTCAGAGTTCACTACCGTCCCGCATGATGTTAAACTGTATTCCATCAATCCTTTGGACTATGAGGTCTTTGATCCGTGTCAAGGCATGGTACGTAGGAAGCCTCCTTGAGGTTCAAGCCCATATCTCATTGGACCAAGGTCCACCCTCATGTGGGTTCGCTGACGCATTGGACCAAGGTCCACCATTACATTGGTTCGCTGACGACATCCATCGGACCAAGGTCTACTTTCACGTCGGTTCGCTGATGAATTCTATCAATCCTTCGAACTATGAGGACTTTGATCCATGTCAAGGCATGGTACGTACGAAACCTTCCCAAGGTTCAAGCCCACCACTAGTGGACCCACGGGTCTACTTTCACGTCGGTTCACCGATGAAACCCTGTGAACTACGTGGTCTTTGATCCATGTCATGACATGGTACATAGGAAGCCTCCACGAGGTCCAAGCCCATCACCACTAGGACCCTCCTGGTCCTTCCCATTCACGTCAGTTCGCTGATGATGCCCATCGGACCAAGGTCCACCCTCATGCCGGTTCATCGGCAACATCACGAACTACGCGGAATTTGATTCCCTTCCACAGGGATACGTAGGAAGCCCCTTCAAGGATCAAGCCCAACTTCACTGTTTCCCTTGCGATTGTTCCTTGCCATTCCCCCCTCCACTTCATTCATCCATCCATCATCCACCCTGATTCTCACCCGGATCGTCATACCCCGGTGAGACCATGTCGGTACGCTCCTCCTTACAGCCGCCCATGGGCTGGTCCCGGTATCGGCACCCCTTTAAGGGAAACCCCTCAATCCGATCTATTCTAGCTAATGATCCGATCGGGATGATCCGTCTCCGCTGGACGTTAAACTCGTGGCGTACCCTGTGTTAAACACGGGAAGATGAGGAAAACCTCAGATATGTGCCTACGACATATAATTCCCCGTGCTCGATGTGGGATGCCTCGGGCTTCCACGCCCTCGAGAAGCCCTGTGACCAGGGATAATAGACAGACATGCTAGGCTCCCCAGCATCCAGACACGCTACTGATGCCTCAACATGACTACTCCCCTGACTGAAGGTTGCTGCCCTAACCGGACCCTTTGGAATGTCCCGACAGAAGCAGTGTAATTAACCGGCGACCATGGAAACATGGAACTGGGAAGAGTTTCACGAACAACGTATTAAATCTATGAGGGAGACCCGTACTAGGTGACGAGTTCTGAGGAGGAATCCACAGAAGGAATAATCGACATCCCATCATCTCGTTTCGATCAAGGAGTAGACTTCCCTGAATAAGGAGCGAATGCTGTCCGCCTTTGGAAAGCGGGAACGCGGGGCAACAAGCACAGCACATCCTCCTCCGCAGACGGACAGATGTGCGCGCCCCGGAGAAAGCATCGGAAATAGAAATGGTGAACCTGACGTGAAAGTATTCTCCTCAATATGGAGATTAGTAGCATTCGAGACACCAGTAGATTGACGTGTAACTGGATCTAGATATCCGGCGCCTGGTCCTGCCAAGCAAATAACGGGCCTGTCGTGAAACTCACCGGAAGTTGGGGCAGTAGAACGTGGGGAACTCCGTTCTGCAGCATGTTGGCATGGATCCTTCTTACATATGTAGAGAATGGAAGGGTGCTGGGGCACTGGTTGTCAATCCTTTTCTTCTCAGTGCTGATGAGTTGATCCCTTCGTTTCTCAGGAACCAGGTTGCTGTTACAGAGACACGATCACCGCCCACTAGCCTACGCAGGGGCAGGGGCAACAACGCCACAGCCACCCTGCATGGTGCCGCTACCGCCATGACGACCACCACATTGCGGACCACGGGGCGCCCACGTCCTCTTTCCCCATCAGAGGTCATCCAGCGACGGGTGATCAACAACCTCGTGTGCAGCTACGAGGAGGAAGGGGTCATCCCAACTCGGGATATGGCCCGCTTGGACCTGGAGGCCTCCAGGCCCCGCCGTCAATGCCGCCCTAACAGGCCACACAGGGAGCCCCTGCTCCCCACCCCAACGTTCAACTGTTTCGGGAGCCTGTCCCCGAAACGCCTTGACGACTCCTCGCCTTACGCTCAGGAGGCGGGCGCCGTCCGGATCAGCTCGCTCAGGGTCCCGACCCAAGGGCTCCAGGCAAGAGCTCCCGCCCGGCCGCGTCAGCACCGCCGTCTGACTCCGCAGGAAGAGCAGGCAGGCCATGCCCCTGCACCACCTGCGCCAGCTCGTCTGACTCGACGTCAGCGCTGGGCCCGGGCTGAGGACACTTGCCCAGGTGCGTCAACGTCAACAGCTACAGTGGCCCACGCCACCGCCGACATGCATCATGAAGTCCCTGCATACACTGAGTAGGGGCACTCCTTCACCCAAACAGTATCGAGACCCCAACCGCCCCACGGGCAGGCTGGGTTGACTCTCCGGGTTGCAGGCCCGAGTGGTGATCGCCGCGAACTAACCCACAGTGATGTCAACCCGTACGGAGGCCCTCCCCGTACCACTACTCCACAGAGCGTGGGCCTTCCCCGCTCCGAAGCTCGTCATGGAGGTATGCCTCGTGCTACCCCCATCTCGAAGGAAGACCTACCCCGCGGCTGTGACGCTCGGCGCGGAAACCTTTCCCGTGCCCACTATACAGGGTATGGAGTCCATCCTTCTGCCCCCAACCGCCGATCTGAAGGTACCATCCATCTGGTCCTTCTCTAACACGGGGGACTTCCCTATGTCCTCTCTGCAACCGACGAAGGTCCTCCCCACCCCAGCAACTCGAGGAGTGAAGGTCAGCCTCGCTCTTCCTGCATCGACCATGGAGGTCCTCCCCATGCTCCTGCTAATTACAACAGAGGCTTCGCCCACATGGGTGCTGTCCATGGAGTTCCTCCCCATGTACCCTTCGACATTTTCCCTGGTGCCCCTCGCACCTCAGCTATCTCGAGTGGGGTCCCTCTCCACCACGACACCAGCGCCGCCCCGAGACTACATGATAGAGATCAACCCTATCCCGAAGAGCCACCCCGGGGAAGGAGAGCGGGTCGTCACCGCCACAAGAAGAGTCCTGGGAAGGCCCGGGTGGAGATCAAGCCTGCCCGCTTCTCCGAATCTGAAGCAGAATGTGACTCAGCGATGGAACCTTCTCCCCGCTCCTCCGTATCAAGGACTGGGGAAAGAACCAGACGCGTTAGCCTCATTCTCCCGGAATATGAGGTCCACCAGATTCCCATATCTCTCCGTAGGTACATCCAGGAGGAAGAAATCTTGGGAATTCTGCAGGTCTTGATCGCGCAATCACCGCCAATGTCACCAGAAGCGCCCTATACCTCTACCAGAGATCACAGAGAGCTATTTTGGGGGCCAACGGCGGTAGAGCGACGACATGACCTGTCACCGGTATCCGCGACTCCTGTGCCGGAAGCTGTGGCTATCAGCCCATCATATCGTGACATCGTGGCCAGGTCACCTCACTTTTCAGAGGATGGCCCGGAATTCGGCGGCCAGTCAGCTCGTTCGCCGTATTCTCCGCCGCCAAGTTTACTATCCCAGAGGTCTGCCTCGGTACCGCTACCGGTCCCTCAGCCACCCCCGGTTGATGAGTGGGGAAATACAGGGCCAGACCCCGAGTCTGAACCCAGGAGCTTCTGGAGTATTCTTGCAGAGGATTACTTCCCGGAGAAGTTCTGGCCGACGGAGGCGCTGAATTTTCGTGCACCAGAGTCTCTTACCCCTGAAGAAGTGGGGTGCTTTTGTCTAACCCTATGGGTGACACACTTCCACCTTCATTACGAACGGGTGGTGTACCCCAGAAGTCGAGAGCACTTCGAAGAAATCAGCGAGCAATGTCGCCTGATCGATTCGGCCGCACTCCTTGTGGCCCAGTACCCCGAGTCGCCAGGCCGTCAGAGCGCCCTTCAACGGAAATGTGTTCAGAGTTTCAAAGTACTCTACAGAATCGTCAGGGAGGCTACCCCCCATGTGCAAGTCCGTGGTTGGGGACGCTATGCCGCTCTCCTCTTCGACCCTATCCGACGGTAGCCCGATTCGTTATGCGACATCGAGGACATGCCCTCGAGAGGGGTCGCAGTCCACATGGCTGACATAGTGGAAAAGGAAGACGAGCTTGAATTCCTTGATGGAGACTTACCCCCTGAGGGCATACCGCCACTACTGGACCCATCAGGGAGGGTTACCCGTCAGCAAAGGAACCTGCTAGGCCTCCCTGTACCCACCGAGTCACTGGTACTCGGTCGAAATACCGGCAAGGGTAAGGAGCACGTCAGAACTGTCAAGCACTCTGACCCATCCGCCTCTATACAGAAAACGGACGAAGATCCTGAGAAGGACACATTATGCCAGTAGCTTGCTGAGCAGAAGAGGTTGGTTGAGGAGCTCTTGGCTGAGCATGCCGCAGAGCGGCGACCCGACTATGGTAATCCCAGACCGGGGCAGCAGGGGCAGGAACAATTTCCCCCTGGTGAGATTCCTCCAGGCAACCATGATCATGATACTGCTGCAGACAGGGCAGAAGCCGGAACTTACGGCAAGAGGGCGCGGTACTTCTCGCTAAACCCCCCCGAACGACGGGGCAATCTGAAGAATCTAGTCCGGGTTCCCCCAGTCGCCCCACATGTCATTCCGCCAGCTGATCCACGAGCTACCGAAGCCATCTACCGTGTTGAATAACCTGGAAACACACTTGTGGTAAGGGATCCCCGTCAAGACAGGGACCCCCACCCGAATGATCTTATAGCAGCACTCACAGCCCGCCTCGAGGCGTTGGAAACACGGCAGGTGGCGGTCCCACCGGATGGAAAGCCGTATCCCGCGTGGGTGGATGATATGCCCGCACCTCCGGGTTTTGGGAACCCCACTTTCTCGCCCTTCAATGGAACAGGGGACCTGCCGCAGCACTTGGCTCATTTTTCTTCCAGGTGTGGCCCCATGCTGGGGACCCTGGCTCAGCAAGAAGCCGCCAAGCTCCGATGTTTCGTACAGACATTGGAAGGTCCAGCATTCGTCTGGTACAACCAGCTCCCTATCGGATCGGTGACCAGTTGGTAGGATCTCTGCCGGCAGTTCCTATACTAGTTCAGCTCCACCACACGGAAGACCAGTATTGCATAACTCTTCAAGTGCAAGCAAAGGCCTGATGAGAGAGTTGCAGATTTCATCGCCCAGTGGAAGGGACTTACGTATTCCCTCGATATACCACGGAATCAGGAGAAATTACTAACGATGTGTGTGGGGAATGTCAAAACGGAGCTGGTACCCTCCCTGATTACCCAGAACTACCCTGGAGGGTTCAGAGATTTCTCAAATAAGGCTCAGCGTCTTGAGGAAGCTCTGCAGAAGGCTAGTCAGGCACGTTCGTTGCCCCCTATGATCCCAGCCAGGAGGACCGCCAGGGCTGAACCCACCACGGTGGCCCAAATAGAGGCCCCTAGGTATCTGGAATTACTGCCGGTGGCACCATCCCCGCATCCCCGCAGAGGTCCTCCACCTCAAGCATAGGCTCCTGCCCAGCAGCGACCACCTCAGAATCGACAGGTTCCCCCGCGCAATGCGCCACCGCCACCCAGGCGAGACAATCAGGTGCTGCCTCCTCGGCAAGCCCCTCTGGCCCCTCATCAAGGCCAGGCCCCCAGGGCCCCCTATCTGGAAAGAAGGCACCAGATTTATTCGTTCAACAAAAATCAGGTCCCTGGCTACTTCCGAAGTGCTCTAGAGCAAGGGATTGTGCGTCTGCCCGAGTGCAGAAGGCCTGCAGAGGTGAATCTCACCGATCACCCCAACTAATGCCTTTATCATCAGATTCTGGGGCACACCCTCAAGCAATGCTATGTGTTTAAATACTGGCTTCAAGACCAGGTCAACAACAACATAGTCAAGTTGGGCCCGACACTAACACAAGTGGTGGGTGTCTTTGCAGGGTCAGAGATCGGTAGCGACATCGAAGGTGAGTGGAAACAGGTCCCCAGCTACAAATCCCGGAAATACGATGATTGGATGGCTCGAAAAACCACCGTCCGTGCCCATGGTATCATCCAGGCGCACCTGAAGTAGTTGGAACCTTCAGAAGAAGTACCCGGTACCTTCGCATCGTCTTCACAGTCGACCTCTTCCCAAAAGGGCAAGCAGCGACGGCGCAAGAAGAAGCAACGCGCTCCACCGGTGCCATCATCATCCCACACTCTCGGCGAATTTATGCCCCCGGAAATGGGGATTCCTCCCAGAATATGCTCGGTGGTGGATGACTCCTCGAGCGACAGCCAGGGGCACGCTTCGGTTAACACCGTGGAGCTGGTAAAACCCTATATGACTCCCGACGAGGGGGAACGCTAGGCGAACCTCCCCAACGTTGCCATCCGACGTCAACGTCAGCGGAGTCGCAACCATGCCGGTCATCGAGGTACGTCAGCGGGCACTTTCAGCCAAGCCGTTCACGCTACTGTGACCAGAAAGCAGGCTCATCACAGAGATCATCACGCGCAACCCCATCTAACGCCTTCAGCTCTACCTCCGCCGCCGTTTGTGCTATTAGATCAGAGAGAGCTTCCTCGTTCGTATCACAGTCAGTCTTGTCCGGCTACAGGCCAGCCTCCGCTGTCCAATCCTTGTCCGACGACTACTCTCCAGGATCCAACTAGTAGGCAGCAGGATGTGCCCAGTACCAACCGATCGCCGGTTCAACCGACATGACCTGTTATGCCTCCAAATGCCGAACGACCTCCTGTAAGCAGAGGTTCGCGTTTGGCATGAAAGTATGATGTCCTGAAGCACCTGGCTGGCATTCCGACAAGGATTTATATCCTTGAGGCCCTTCGCCTATCATCCGAAATGCGCGAGGCACTTGCCGAGGCCCTAAGGAGCCCCCTCGTTTGAGACGGAGGTAGAAGCTGCAGAAGCCTTCCATACCGAGACGATTGAAAACACCAAATGTCAGGCGGTTATCTCGTTCTCCAGTGAAGATTAGGACCCTCATCTACAAGGGCACATTCTCCCACTGTACATCACTGGCCACTTCAATGGCGTGGAAGTCCGCCGCTGCCTCGTTGACACGGGTTCCGAAATCAACCTAATTCCGACTCAGACATTGCGAAAGTTGGGTCTGTCTGAAGGTGATTTAACTCCCTCTGACCTCAGAATCCAGGGGTACGACAGGACCGAGCAAACCCCATTCGGCAAGATCCTCCTGAAGACTCAGTTCGGTGGCTTAATTTCCAGCACCGAGTTCATGGTCGTCTCTCAGGACACCGCCTACAACGCGTTGATGGGTAGGCCATGGCTCCATCTGCATGCAGCGGTCCCTTCGTCGTATCACCAGTGCCTGAAATACTCACTCAACGGCCGAGTAGGCGTGCTCCAAGGAGATGCGTCTCCCTTCGCTTCTTGTGAGGCCCACTATCTAGATGCAGGTTATTACAAAATTAAGGATAAGCAAATCCTAGTAAGTGAGGATGAACCCGCCCCGGTCATAAGTGATCCCTAGGAAAGCATGGATGATGCCTATATCCTCCCGATCCACCAGTTGGAGGCCACGACCCCCGACATGGGGCAATGTTTTGTTGCTTCGGGTACACAAGGAAGGCATGTTCCCGTGTCCAAGCGACGACGGAAAATCACCTCGTACTCCTACATCAACCAGGCTCAGGTGATCCCGGAACCTCCTACCCCTGTACGGTATCAGAATGTCAAGCTTATGACAACAGCGGTACGCCATACGTGTCTCTTCCGCTGGGCTGGAATCCACCGACTCAGGATGACACGTCCCTATTGCTTTGATATCATCAAATGTGGCCCCTTAGGCCGAAGGCCAGATGGGATAGGGTCGACTGCCTTCATTGCTATGGTCTCAATGGCGAGTGAGTCTCCTAACATGATGAACACTCCTGCCCAAGCCGGCACCAGCTGCCCCTCAGGTTTTGATATCCCAGGAGTATCTCCCGTCGCGGGAAATCCCCCCACGGGTGGGGAGGAAGACCTGGAGGATGCCCCCCCCGCCTTTGAGGAAGGCGTCTCCACCATGGTTGATGAACTGGTACAGGTGAACCTTGGTAGCGAGGCAGATTCGAAACCCACATTGATCAGTGCAGCCATGTCCCCCAAGGAGCAGCAGCAGTACATAGACTTCCTCAAACAACACCATGATGTGTTTGCTTGGAGTTACAACGAGATTCCAGGACTAGATCCCCAGGTAGCCATTCACCGTCTGGGCCTCCTGGCAAGACATCGTGGGTTTAAGCAGCCTCCCAGGAAGATGAACCCTTCTCATGGTGCTATGGTTGAGGCCGAAGTTGACAAGCTTATCAAAGCCAACTTCGTGAAGGAAGTCCAGTACCCCAAGTGGCTCGCCAATATTGTGCCAGTCAGGAAGAAGAATGGGAAGATCAGAGTCTACATCGACTTCTGCGATCTTAATCGCCACTGCCCAAAGGATGACTTCCCACTCCCGGTGACAGAGTTACTGATTGACGCCACAGCCGGGTTCCAAGCTCTCTCTTTCATGGACGGGTATTCCGGGTACAACCAGATCCGGATGGCCCCCGAAGACGAGGATTCCACTGCCTTCAGGGCTCCCCAAGGTACCTTTTGCTACCAGTTTATGCCATTCGGTTTGAAAAATGCAGGTGCCACTTATCAGAGGGCCATGCACCGCATATTCAAGCCGATTCTCAGAACATTGGTGGAATGCTACGTAGATGACCTCCTAGTCAAATCATGTCAGTGCCATGACCATCTCAAAGACCTTGAGAAGGTTTTCGGTTTCCTACATTCCCGTCACCTAAAGATGAACCCATTAAAGTGTGCCTTCAAGGTCACCTCTAGGAATTTTCTGGGCTTTGTTGTCAGATACCGAGATATCGAGATCGACCCGGAGAAGATCAAGGCCATCAGCCAAATGCCTCCCCCAAGAAACATTCAGGAACTTCGAGGCCTTCAAGGCCACTTAGCCTATATACGCCGATTCATCGCGAATCTGGTCGGAAAGTGTAAGCCCTTTTCCCAGCTCATGAAGAAGGGCTCCGCCTACGAATGGGATGAGGAGTGTTGGACCGCCTTCGAGGAAATCAAGCAGTATCTGCTCCAACCTCTAGTCTTGATGCCACCCATCTCTGGAAAGTCACTGGTCCTTTACGTGACCGCCCTGGAAAGATCCCTCAGTGCGCTGCTCACCCAGAAGAATAACGAGGTTACTGAGAACAGTCTCTACTATCTCAGCCGCATGCTTCTCGATACAGAGGTCAGATACTCCCATATCAAAAAGAGCTTTCTTGCGCTCGTCTTCGCCGTGCAGAAGTTGCGACATTACCTATAGCACCATGAGGTTCAATTGGTCTCCCGAGTAGACCCACTGAAGTACATCCTGAACCGCCCCATGCTGATTGGCCGACTAGTACGGTGGGCGGTGATTCTCCAGCAGTTTGATATCAGGTTTGTACCTCAGAAGGCCATTAAGGGACAGGCGTTGGCAGACTTTTTAGCTCCCCATCCAACCTCCACGGATCAATCCCTGGACCTGGATTTTTCTGATGAGACGATCCTCTCAGTCGATCATGCCGTCCCGTGTTGGAAAATGCATTTCGATGGCGCCTCCCGGAGCCCCACCGGTAGGAGGCTCAACAATCCTAAGCTCAAAAGAGTGGGCCTGAGTATTGTCTTCATTACCCCGGCGCAAGCTGTCCTACCATACTCGTTCCTATTGTCAGAAGGATGTACGAACAGCGAGGTAGAGTACTAGGCTCTTATCACCGGCCTCAAGTTGGCCCTTGAAATCCATGTGCCCCATCTGCATGTGAAGGGAGATTCCGAGCTGGTAATAAAACAGGTTAATGGCGACTACGTCATCAGGAAGCTGGAGCTTGCACCGTTGCTGGAGTACACCCTCCGCCTAATGGCCCGGTTCTCTTCTTGACCAGAGGTTACCCATGTCCCGCAGTCACAGAACGGTCAAGTAGACGCCTTGGCTGGCTTAGCCGCATCGCTCGCAGAACCTAAGCAAGACGATTTGATCATACATGTGGCACACTGGAGAGTCATTTCCCCCATCACCAAAGAGGACAATGATGGCCTGCGGGTAAGTCATCTCACCGCCGGACCCTCCACATCAGGGGTCCCGGGTTCTTCAGATACATTGGTTGAAGCCACTCCCGACTGGAGGGCACCTTTTGTCGAGTATCTCCAAAATGGTCACCTCCCGGACGACCGGGCTGAGCGCGAGCGAATCCGATGCCGCACGCTGTAGTTCACCCTCCAGAGTGGCCCCAGTCTTGAACAGATCCTTTATAAGTGGTGCTTCGATGGTGTCCTCCTCCGTTGCATTCAAGGAGTAGAGATTCCTCAAGTTATGCAAGAGGTTCACGCCGATTCCTGTGGCACCCATCAAGCTAGACCGAAGCTGTCCCATCAAATCCGAAGGTTGGGGTACTTCTGGCCCTCTATGATCCATGATTGTATTGGGTATGCCAAGAGATTCCACGCGTGCCAAGTTCACGCCAACATCCTGCATCGGCCGCCAGATCCCCTCCACCCCACCAAGTACTCTTGTCCATTTGCGGTATGGGGACTTGATGTAGTGGGACCGTATCCATCGGCAACAGCCCTCCAGTGTAGGTTCATCCTGACTGCTACATATTTCTTCTCCAAGTGGGCAGAGGCAGTTCCACTCAAAGAGGTCAAACCCCGTTCCATCGTTGAATTTGTGAGCTCCAATATTATCCACCAGTTTGGGGTCCCTCACGCTGTCCTCACCGACAACGGCACCAACTTCCGAGCGGCTGAACTAAAGAAATTGTACGCCAAGTACGACATCCGTTCGAACCATACCTCCCGATACCACGTGCAGGAAAACGGACAGATCGAGGCGTTCAACAAAACTCTCTAACATTCTGCAGAAGATGGTTGGTCAGAATAAGAAAAGTTGGTCGGATAAGCTCCCCAATGCCTTCTGGGATTATCGGACGATGACTCGCAACTCTACCCAAGTGACCCCATATTCCCTGGTTTATGGAGCTGAGGCCATACTACCCATTGATATCCAGCTTCCATCGTTACGCACTGCAGTCTATGATCACCAGACATCAGATGAGGTAGTCGAAATCCGTCTTGCTGAATTAGAAGCACTGGACGAGAACCGGCTTCGTGCCCTGCACAATCTGGAAAGGCATCAGGATAATATAGTGAGGGCCTTCAACAAGAAGGTTTGTCTCCGTTCTTTTCTACAGGGCGACCTAGTACTGGCCCTTCGAGCGCCAATGATTCCCGGTAGGAAACTGCCCAAGTTAGAACCCAAATGGGAAGGGCCTTATATCATCCATAAGGTTTACCCCAATGGAGCATACTCCTTGGTGACCACAGATGGAGAGCGCATAACCCCTCCCACCAATGCCAAGTTCCTCAAGCGATACTTTGCCTAGAGAAAAAGGGTCCTACACGACCTTAAATTGCATCTTCGTCCTGCAAGATGATAAACTGTGAAATGGTCCCACATGACCTTAAACTGCACGTTATGCTCCAACACGACCTTAAACTGTAAAGTCCTGAATGACCTTAAACTGCATCTTCGTCCTGCAAGATGATAAACTGCAAAATGGTCCGAGCTCTATGACCTTAAACTAAGATCTCCTCCCATCCTTACTGCAAGACGTTAAACTGCAAGCCAGTCAGGCCTTCCTGACCGAGGCTCAGCCTCAGGCCCCTTGGCCTCCTCAGGCCCCTGGCCCCCTGTCTTCACTACGAGACGTTAAACCGCAAGCCAGTCAGGCCTTCCTGACCGAGGCTCAGCCTCAGGCCCCTTGGCCTCCTCGGGCCCCCGGCCCCCCTTCTTCACTGCGAGACGTTAAACCGCAAGCTAGTCAGGCCTTCCTGACCGAGGCTCAACCTTAGTCCCCTTGGCCTCCTCGGACCCACGACCCATTCTTCACCGCAAGACGTTAAACCACAAGCTGGTCAGGTCTCCCTGACCGCGGTCCGGCCTCAGGCCCTTGGTTTTCCCTGACTTACCCTTTTGCGGGATTGTACGGTATGGTGTGGGACTACGTCCTCATTCACATCAGATTGCTTGTCGTACCTTACATATCCCCAAATGAGATACTCCTCGTCCCGTATGATGTTAAACTGCATCTCAAGAACTATGTGTGGCTTGATTCCCATCTTGATGGGATACGTAGGAACGCTCAGACGCCTCGTCTTGAGCCCAACCCCAAGCTTTTCTCTTCCACTATCACCCCCTAGGAATAGTTTCCTTGGAGGATCATTATGTAGCGGGGGGTAGGCTTTCTTAGCCCCGCTCATACAACCCCGCTCACACAAGGATTGTAAGGGTCGAACCATGTGACCACTCACGTTCTTCTATCCCCCCACGTCCTCACCGCATGATGCTAAACTACATGGCCTTCAAGAACTACGTATGGATTGATTCCCATCCTAATGGGATACGTAGGAATGCCCGGGAATTTAGTCCGTTGGCCCAGCCCAAAATCCAAAATATTTCCCTTGGGTCAAGACATATGGCAGGGTGCACACTTTTTCCCCAATACATATTGAGCAAGCCTCGACCCGGCTGCACGTTCACCCTGGAGATGTTCGCCTCTTTCATGGATGGATACATCTATGCTTCACCCACTCCTTGAATGGGACTCCATCATTTTTCACACCCATAGGGACCCCCAAGAACAGCCTGGATACTACGCCCAAGGGCTCACCTACCGATACGGGCCAACGCCCCCAAGGGTTTTCAAGCAACAAGCCGATACAAGTCCCGCGTTGCGAATTTGGTCAATGGTCGATACTCGTTTGTTGCTCCCATATCAGGTCAGGTCACCATAGGAACGCTGTGTTTCGAACATGGTCAACAGGGTCCTGGATCTTCGGGTCCACCCCGAGATGTCCCAAACATCGAGTGCAGTGATTCGTTCTACCCCATCCTGAAGTGACAAACTTCCCTCGGGGTGGTGCTAGCGGTCGGGCCCATGGCCCCGATTACCCTATAAGGGGTGTATGGCGTGGTGTGGGACTATGTCCTCATTCACGTCAGGATCATGTACCATGCCGTACGCCTTCCCTTACGAGGCCCAGCCTCAGGACCCTTGGCCTGCTCGGGCCCCCGACCCCCGTCCTCATGTAAGACGTTAAAAAGCAAACCAGTCAGGCCTTCCTGACTAATGTCTGACCTTAGGCCCCTTGGCCTTATCAGGCCCCTCCGCCCAACCTCTTACTCGGGGTGTAAGGTGCGGTGTGGGACTATGTCCTCATTCACGTCGGGATCATGTACCATGCCGTATGCCTTCCCTCACGAGGCCCTGCCTCCAGCCCCTTGGCCTTTTCGGGCCCCGACCCAAGTCCTCTCTTATAGGAGTGTATGGTGTGGTGTGGGACGATGTCCTCATTCACATCGATTTAGTCTCCGTACCGTACACCTCCCTTGTTTGGGGGTATATTACTCCCCCCCTCGTCCCGTATGATGTTAAACTACATCTAGAGAACTACGTGTGGCTTGATTCCCATCTTCATGGGATACGTAGGACCACCTGAATGTCTAGGATTTGGGTCCAGCCCTATCTCTCGGGAATCTTCATCCCACTTTGGCCCCTTGGTCTAACCTTCCTCCATAAGAGGATTACATGGTGTGGTGTGGGATTATGTCCTCATTCATGTCAGTCTCGTAATGACCATGCCATGTACCTCTCCCTCCTGAGCTGTTTCGTCGATCCCTTTTCAGCGGTTCACCAATGTGCCTAAGAGTACTCTAGTTTATTACCCGAAATGCCAAGCTTTACTCGGACACGCCCGCACCCGCTTTCTAGGCTTTGTGTATCCCTTCATCAGGGCTTCCATCATCTTCCCACCCAGAGGGACCCCCAAGAATGGCCTGGATACTATGCCCAAGGGATCTCCTACCATTACGGGCCAACGCCCCTGAGGGTTTCAGACAACAAATCGATAGAATCCCGCGTTACAAATATGGTCAGCGGATGATGCTCGTTTGTTGTCCCCACTTCAGGCTAACGCGATATGGACACTGCGTTTCCACCATGGTTAACAGTTTTCCTCTATCGCCACGCCAACCCATTAAACCCAAAATGTTGGGTGCACAATTCACACCCTTCATCACTTCACCGTGTCCAAGTAGAGTCTCGGAACTCTTGGTACTTTTCCTCCGTGCATGTCTGCGCGTTGGAGAAACAAGCCACGTAAAATGTGTCCTTCGGGGCTCTCTGCCGACTTCCCTCTGATGGACGCCCCAAGTATGCAATAAGGATCTTCCCCCCTTGTTTCCCACACTGAGTTTAACTCACGTGGTCTTAGGGATTGGGTTGACGTATGCACTAACTTGGGAGGCTGTTACCATTCATGGTCCGAGCTCTAAGAACATAAACTAAGATCCATCCGAAACTACATTCAGCTTTATTACCATCCTCATGAGATACTTAGGACCGCTCAGACGCCCTATCTTCAGGTACAACCCATTTGGGGAGCCAGTCTCTCCCCCCTGTTTCACCTTTTACCTCTATATAGTCCCCTTGGCCCAAGGTATCCCTCTCCGAGTGGCGTACAATGTGATGTGGGATCATGTCTCCATCAATTGTATTTTATAACACTGCGCACGTTCCCCGCCTAGAATCGTCTCTGCTACGTCTGTGCTGCATGACGATAAAATGCATGATTGGTCCTATCATACGACCCTAAACTGTGACATTATCGTCTTGGCCGCACGACGAAAAATGACACTGAATTGTGGTGACCTCATTGTAGAGGACATCACGTTGGGTATTGGTCACGTGCCATGCCATTTGTCAACGCCCATCACAGCTTGATCCTTGTGGCGACACCACGACCTACTACTCTAGGCCTGTCGCTTCACAAAAAAAAACCACTCACCTTAAAGAAAAAACAAGATTTATCAAATTCCGCTTCTTTTAGTGCAAGGGCCACGACCACACTCCCCTTTTCCCCGGGCACTGGTACCTTACCATGCCGCCTTTCAGAACTATGTATAGCTTGATTCTCATCCTTATGAGATACGTAGGAGTGCCCGGGCACTTCCCAGCGGGCCCAACCTAACCTTTGTGTTCGGTCCCTCGACTCGAGCATTTCCCCAGAGAACGCATGATAAGTAGGGCTTAGGTCCTCATTCACGTCGAGTCTTGATGCCAGGCGTCCCCTACTCCCTTTACCCATTTATGGTCTAAGGTCCATCAAGAACTATGTGAGGCTTGATTCTCATCCTTATGAGATACGTAGGAGCGCCCGGGAACTTCCCCCTGGGCCCAGCCCAACTTTCGCTTTCGGTCCCTTGACAAAAAACCTCTCCCAAGGGGGTCGTGCGGTGTGATATGGGATTATGTCCTCATTCACATTAGGTTGTTCACCGCATCGTACACACCCCCTATTCCCATTTACGCCAGGTGTTTGAGTTACTCCACCATGTGCCTCTTATGTCTCTTCCCATCCATGGTCCGGATTCTACGACCCTAAACTAAGATCTCCCTATGGGAAAGAAATCTGCTCCCTCTACCTAATACGTCTCGTTGTCGTATTCATATGTGTTTTGAAAAAGAGCCTGATGTGTGGGATTTTCACAGGGACATCCTCCTCATCCCATGACCAGGCTTCGTGAGCTCGCTATTTGGATCCTCATCCTCTTCCACATCCAAAAGGTCCCTCGGACGACATAGATACTAGGCTTAAGGGATCTACATGATTGATGGACCTAAGGGTCCTCCAATTGTTTTGGGCCAACGTCCCTACAGATATCTGACAATATTTGTGACATAGTCCTGTGTTTCAAACATGGTCAACGGTCAACCCTCATTTGTTTGTCCCCATTCTAGGCTAACGTGATATGGATGCTAGGTTTCCACCACGGTCAACAGTTATCCTCCATCGTCATTCCGCCATCATCGTGATCTGAATATCGAGCGCCATGATTCACACATTTCCACTTCCTCATGTCCAAGTGTAATTCCATCATACTCAGCTCTTTCTGTTCGCGCATCTAGGTGCGCTAAATGACCGTGTTTGTGTCACTGGGCCGGTATTCACCGAACGTCCCTTTGCCCTAACCTGCCCCTTTTTGTCGGGAAATTGCCACCACCACTGCTTGTTTCCCACACCGAGCACGACTCACGTGGGCTTAGTAGTTTTGGCAGGATGTGTACCAACACAGCCGGGCTTCTCATCGTCCCACATGATGTTAAACTGCATTTTCAGAACTACGTTCGGCTTGACTCCCATCCTCATGGGATACGTAGGAACGCCCGACCACTCTGCTTCGGGCCCAACCTAATCCTCACTCTTGGTCCCTCGACCTGAAGAGTTTCCTCCGGGGGTACGTGGTGTGATTTGGACTCTAAGCCCTCATTCACATCGGTTTCATATCTACCGCACTACACGCTCCCTGGGATATTCCCTTTTATTCCACGTCCTATCGTATGACGTTAAACTACAGGAGTTCATGTGTCCTCAGCGCATGACACTAAACTGCGGTTCTACCCTGAGCAAGCTCAGGATGCCCCATGTTAATCATGGGATGCACCAGATCCTCTAACAAAGAGGATTTAACTTGCCATTGTTGGTCTTTGACTGCACTGCGCCTCCAGAACTACGTATGGCTTGATTCCCATCCTCATGGGATACGTAGAGACACCCGGGTCCAGCCTCAGGAATCGCAAAATCCTGTTCCTCCCCATTTCCAGCCCTCTGGCCTGACCCCTTGGGGGGAACTATGTAGCTGTAATTTTTCCCTGAATAAGTTCAGGATGCCCCAAGATCCTACTGGGAAGTGACAGACCCCCTCGCTAGAGAGGCCCTGTCTGAAAGAAGAAATGATCCATGATCGAACCAATGTGCCCATATGGTGTACTCCCACCACGGTGGTGTAACTACCAAAGTGTTGGATTCTGTTCGGACAAACCATCACTCCATATTCCACGCTTTGTGTGCCCCTTATTTGGACCCTCGTCCATTTTCATGTCTCATGGGACCCCCTAACGGCTTGGTCTCATGCCGCATCGGCTCACCTACTGTCCTGGGCCAACATTCTGGAAGACTGGTCATGTTTGGAAGGACCCCCTAACAGTACGGATGTTTGACCTATGGTCCGCCAACTGTCCTGGGTCAATGTCCTGAAAGATTGACCGATAATATTTGTGACATGGTCCCGTGTTTCGAACATGGTCAACGGTTGACCCTCATTTTTTCCCCATTACAGGATAACACAGTAAGGATACCGCTTCTCCACCATGGTTAATGGTTGTCCTTTATTGTCACGCCATCCCCACAGTGCTCCGAATCTTGGGTATCGTGATTCACACTTCCCATTTTCATCTGTTTGGACCGATTTCAGCGCCCCTGGCGTTGTGCCATTTGTGCATAAGAGCACGCTGAAGAAACGATAATTCAGATATTCTGGAAAGTTCCTTCTCCGGTCAAGCCTCTCCCATCTTTCGGAAATCCGGACTGGTAATCCAAATCCCGGATGCCTGGAGCGTGGTCTCCACTCCTATGTTAGGTGGGGCGGAATGCAACTATCTCCTGTTTCTCACATCGGGCTTGACCCACGTGGGCTTGGGGAATTATCGCCGAACGTCCTGCAAACATTATAGGGATGTAACAAGGCAATTCAAATAGTGAAAATCGTGCGCGCTACGACATTCAAAACAAAGAAAGATAAAATTGAAGCACGAAAGTACCAATAAAAGGTTTTTGGTTTGTTACAATACCCGAGGGTCGACTCCCCCCATGGACGGGTTGACCCCGTCAAAAGAGCGTTGCAGCTCTGCCACCTGTTGTCTTGTGGCGTCTAAGGCTTTCTGCCGCTGACTTAGCTCCTGCTCCTCCTCAGCAGCGGCGGGGCGCAGTTCGTCAGCCTTGGCTTTGGCCGTCTCTACGCCAGCTTGAACGACATCCATCTTTCCAGAGGCCTGCCTCATATGCTCTTCTGCCTCTGCCAGCTGGGCCTTCAACCGTGAGATCAGCTCATATTGTGCATTAAGAGAGGATGAAGGCTCATCTTCCTGGGTCTGCATCTGTTGGACCTCGCCTTCAGCCTCCTGGAGCTTCTTGATGTTGGTCGCCTTCCTCCGCTTCCATCCCACGCTGAGCCCACGATCATGCTCCCGGATCTTCTCAGCCATGAGATCTCGGATGAGTGTGTGAGGACGTTGGGCATCCAATCCCCCAGCGCACAGTTCGTGCAACCGCGAGCGGAGTCTATCCATTTCTGCCATCCATTGCGCTTGGGGGGTGTCCTTGATAAAGCGCGTGATTAGCTTCCACGACCGGTGGCGGACTATGCTGTTGTATTCCTTGTCAGAGGCCGTTTCATCCCAGTCTGCGCGATTGGCAGGCTCGTACGCGGGATACGCCCGCAAGAAATCCTCGGCAGGATCTACATCTGGTGTTGAATCCAGTATGACACCTGGCGCCGAAGCAGGCGTGACAGGACTGGGACCGACCGGTTGATCCTCTTCATTGGAGTCCACCTCGATGACCTCAGGCACGACCCTGCTGGTGGTTCCGCCAGTGATCATGTGTGTCGCAGCTTGAGGAGATGGGGGGACTATCGCCACCATCACCGGCATGCCCCTAGGAGGGACGCCACCAGACATCCCGACCAGTCTTGCCGCAACAGCCCACGCCAGTCGGAGAACTGTATGATGGAGAGGGACATAAACGTTAGTTGGCATAGTCTACATGTGACGACAAGGAAACCGGTAGAGGAAAATTACGGAGATCAAACTCCTGGCGCTGCTCTTGATCCGGTACTGAAAGTACCCCAAGGCGAGGCCCTCCGTATACTGTTGGAAGGTCTGGAGACTCTGGAGGAGCCACCTCGGGTGCTTTGGTCCCACCAGATGCGGAACTGGACACAGCCATAGGAACGGGTTTTGAAGGTCCCGCATCATCACCTGCCGAGGGGCGAGAACGAGGCCTATGAACAAGTTCCTCCTACATGGCTCAAAAATCAGTGAGAAGCCCATAGTGACCCAAGAATGGATCGTAAGGAAAGAAGTTCAGAATTCTACCTCGAGAGCCTCCGCGAAATCGTCGGAATCTGAGCCTTGATCTCTGACCTCGCCCTCCTCCAACGGACTCCCTCCTCCAGCCTCATCCTCCCAAGAGGAGTCCTCTGATTCTTCTGGCAGGGGGAAGCGCTCCCTCAGATCGGCAGCCGATAACTCTGGGGGGGCCGTTTGATTCAACAGTACCCTCACCTGATCTGTCATTGGGCGAGGGACACCATTGGAGTGGACGTAATCCTCCATCTCTTCCAAGTATTACTCTTCCTCCACCGGAGATGCCATGAATCCAGCCCGGACTGGGCCTATGCCCGGTAATTCCATCCCGAGGTGATTTAGGTGGACCCATATCTCGGGTGGGTTGAGGAATTGCCAGTTGACATCCCAAATGTCCCAGGCTTCCGGGAAGATGACATCCTCTTCCATGTCGATATGACGCAGGCGCTTCCCCGGAGCATGAGTGGATATCCTACGGAATCCCCTCGGTGGCTACCCCTCCAGATGGCCCTGCTCTCCAGGAATCACCGGATCCTCCACTTCTACCACACCCTCGGCCGGTGCGGGTCTCGCCGCCATGGAAGCCCCGCTACCGCGAGAGTCCCTAGCTGCCCTCCGACCCCGACCTCGAGATAGAGGAGGCCCACCGTCACCAACCCAAATAGTTGGTTGCTTCAGCATCTCCCCTGGGTAAGCAGCCTCCCAACAAATGGCATACTCCCTCACCAATCCAAAAGCGGCGGTGGATGGAGGCAATGTAATTCGCATCTTCCCATCTTCCCGTGTGAACATGAGCCACAACTTCCTCATCACACACGGGTGCTCCTCGTGACGCACCTCCCAGTATACTTGCAGGGTCAGCCGTTGGAGGCACCGGAACTACCTCGCAAACCGATGCGGAGTGTACGGTTCGCAGAGTGGCTCATGATATACTCGTGCCACCAAAACTCCACCTCGAAAGGCCATGAGGTAAGCCCGATGTTCTTCCATTTGCCGCCCGTCATCAGTAAGTATCCCCGTCGGCAATGGGAAGGGGTGGAAATTAAACTCATCCACCCTCCACACCCGATTCAGCACCATCGGCACAACTAGTTTGAATGGGAATCTCCCAACCGCGTTCAGGATGGAGGGGCGGAAGTTGGATCCCAACGGTGAAATGGGGTTTGGATACTCATAAATCCCCCTGATGTGCGCTGCGATCCACCCATACAGGAGGTGGAAGGGCCCGCATATCCTTGGAGGCTTCTTGCCCTCGCTAATGTGTCGCATCATTCTGTACAGTTTGGCGAGCATTGGAATCCCCAGATTGATCCGCTGCCCCATGGCCAACATGGACACCATAATAAACAAGCTGGGCCGCACCCCCATGCTTCTATCCCTCACCGGTAGGATCCAACCACAGATGAGAGCCGCGATGAACGCCGCCAGCCTGACTATCGGCTGTTGTTCAGTGCTGACACTGAAACCCCAAGTCTTCCATTGTCTGTCCTCCAAGACCCGCCAATACGAGTGCCCCTTGCCCCGTTGGGCCGCCCTCGGACAAGTTCGAGGCCTCGGAGGGAACTCTCAATTCTCTGGGAAATTCAGGAAGCACTTGAACCATCTCCTAAAGTGGAAATCCCTCACTGCCTCCTTGTCCTCTCCAGGGACGAGCACCATCAATGCTGATGCCAGTCACGGCATTTGTTCTGTATCCTCCCACGCGCTCATGACATGGAGGAACTCATCATACATGGACCCCAAGATCGGAACCCCAGAAATCTGGTGGACATCCCACAGGCTGATGCCCACCTCCCCGTGATGCAGGTGAAAGGTATTGGTCCTAGACGACCATCTACTCAGCAATTCCGGCATTAGTTTCTTTGGTTGGAATTGGGAGGCCCATGCCGTCTCATACAACCCCACTCTCCTCAGATCGGCCCCAAACTCCTCGCATGAGGAGCCTACCCAGTAGGCCCAGGCCCAGTCATCAGTAAAGTTGCCACCCTGGCACAGGTCCCACTCATCAGACCATCCCCTCTTCGAATCCTGCAAATCCACCTTCAGCATGGTACAGTAAAGAGGAGGGGACGTCTCCGGTTGCAGTGTCTTCCCGTCAATATCGTACAAATGGTTGTAGAGGCAGTCAGCGGTGACGGGTGTGAAGTCCTCCTGTGCATGACCATCGGCCGCCCTGAACCATTGGTGCTGGCATGGTGTGCTTCTGAACCAGCAATCTGGTTCGTCCCTACTCGTCTCAGGGATGAAGACGTCATCCCTCAACCCGAAGCCGTACAATGGTAGTTTCTTGCACTGCGGATAATCCTTCTGACCCTCTTATAGCAGATCTGTCAAAGAAGCGTGGTCCGAATGGATTCGGACCATATCTCCCAGGCCTGGACAGTTGGCCATCTCATCCCGATGAGCGACATCTTCAAGCACCCCCAATACAGACTCTTGATGGGCCATTTCGATTCCGGCCCTCAGAAAAGAATTTTTTCAGAACGGATCGCGAAGCGGATCGCAAAGCTGGATCGCAAAGTTCGGTCATGAGACCAAGCCGCGAAGTCTGGCCTAGGCCGACAAGCAGAAGTTCGCTTGGCGCGGACGCAGAGTCGGAGACCCGCGGTTCACCGCGAAGCTCGATTCGCAGAGGGCTGTTGTGGAGTACGCAGAGCTTCGTGAAGTCGAGAGCACAAAAAGACAAGGAAGTAGCGTGAAGACAAAAGAGGTCGACCCCCTATTTATAGGTGGTGACCCCGGAGCATCGTGGCTCTTCTCACCCGCGCGGAGCATCGCGGTGCGTCCGGATCCGGGGCCTCGGTCAGCACCGTGGGCCCCCTTCATGAAGTTGCATCGCGAACCACTGACAATTTTGGCGATTTTCCCTCAGACTTCAAACCTTCACCCTCCGCGGCTCCAAGTCTGAGGGGGGGGGGGCATTTGTTGGCGCCAAAATATTGCACGAAAGGAAGGGATGAAATAGAATGCTGGCACACTTCCTTGCGAAGCACCGACGCGAAGCACCGACGTGAAGCACCCCGAGCATCATGGTCTCGCAAATCTCCAGAGGCGGTAACTCTCAGCGAACGCATTTGACGTTCGTGAGCCCGCCGTGAAGCTCCAGAGGTGGTAACTCTCCGTGAACGCATTTGGCGTTCGCGAGCCCGCCGCGAAGCTCCAGAGGCGGTAACTCTCCGCGAATGCATTTGACGTTCGTGATCCCTCCGCGAAGCTCCAGAGGTGGTAACTCTTCGCGGACGATGTTGAAATTCGCGCGCGCGCCGCGAAGCTCCTGAGGCGGTGCGCGAGTTCTGCTTTGTGGTGCCCCTTCCCTATAAATACTGGACTCCCCCTGAGTCCTGAGGAGGGACAATCCGACCTTTCGGCTTCTCCTCTCCCAAATCTCGAAGCACCCTTTTCCCTCGGGAATCATGAGCTCCGCGAGGTACTTCTACTTCGCGTGATGCCTTCGCTTTGAATTGTTTTGAGCCCCTCTTCCGAGAGGGATTCCCTTCGCGAAGCTCAAGGGCATTCGCGAAGGAAGGGGATTCCCAAGGGAACCCGGGCAGCCGTGGAGCGTTTATGCTTCACAAAACACCCAACCTGTACTAGTGATCCCTATGCTAAGGCAGGATCGCTATGCATTGAAAAGCACACTGCTTCGCGAAGCACCTCTTCTTCGCGAGGCAGTGCCCTGTGAACACTGTTACACTTCGCGAAGCACCCTCTACTCATACCTATTCCCCATGATAAGGCCAAGGCATTCCTCTTCACGAAGCACACTCCTTTTCTTGGCAATTACTCTTCCCGTGCAACCCTCCAGGTTTGCACGATGTGATTTCAAAGTCCCACAGACAATACCACTCATAGCATTGCTTCGCCTAATGCTTCTTCGCATAGGCATGCTAACAGCTATTTCTTCTTCGCATAGCCACGCTAACGTGGACCCCTTGATGGTTCGCTCGACCACCCACCTTGACCATGGCCTTGCCAGTACCTTCCCTCCCCCAAGGACCAGAGGGTACCGGTTATGTAAGTCCTAGGGGTGCGGAGTGAACCCACCTCGTCTGACCTGCAGGACGTTAAACTGCCAAGAACCACGTCCTCAACACATGACGTTAAACTGTGACCCGGCCTCGTGCCTCTCACGAAGGGTCCCCCCAGCTCGAACATTTTTTATGACACTCGTCTCCATAGGAGTGGAATCACCCATCCACAAGGGATGATATCATCCTTATTGGAGTGGCATATGTTCTCAAGAGAAGGGCGACCCTAGTTCCCCAACGGATGGCTACACCCCTGCATCTCCGTACTTCCCCACTACCAAGGTCAGTGGAGGGCATGATAGGGAACGAGGAACCTCCCATAATTGGTCCCAAATCCCTCTTTCGCTGCGCTTTTTCCCACTTCGGGCCTCCATCCTGGAGTAAGTCCCAGCACCATGGGCCGCCTAACACGTAAGCCCCTCTTCGCTTCTCACGGACGCATCCTTCGCGACGTGATCGTCAGGTCCTGGCAACCTCTTGTTTCTCACACCGAGCATGACTCGCGTGGGCTTAGAGTGAGCACCGACCCTGACCCCCACCCTCAGCAAACTACGAGGACTTTTATCCATGTCAAGGCATGGTACGTAGGAATCCTCCATGAAGTTCAAGCCACATTACTCGGTCATTCAATTCACGTCGAGTTTCGCCCTCGCCCATCATGAAATTAAACTGCATACCCTCATCCAGCATGACGTTAAACTGTATGCCCCTTGTCCCGCATGACATTAAACTGCACACCCATTTGAACTATGAGGTCTTTGATCCATTTCAAGGCGTGGTACGTAGGAATCCTCCCAGAGGTTCAAGCCCACCCATCATCCAATTCACGTCGAGTTCCACCTTCGTCCAGCATGACTTTAAACTGCATTCCAGTCCGACGACAAGCCGTTGTCACAACCCGAACTACGAGGACTTTGATCCGTGTCAAGGCATGGTACGTAGGAAGCCTCCCCGAGGTTCAGGCCCAACAATCATTGGCCCAGACCATCTTCTTGTCGGTGTGCCAAGCCCCCCCCCCCCATTTTCACTCGAACTACGAGGACTTTGATCCATGTCAAGGCATGGTACATAGGAATCCTCCCAGAGGTTCAAACCTATCTCCCATCGGACAAAGGTCCCTCATCTACGTTGGTTCACCGACACCCACCGCCAGTCGTTTATTCACGTCAGGGTTCACTACCATCCCGCATGACGTTAAACTGTATTCCATCAATCCTTTGAACTAAGAGGTCTTTGATCCGTGTCAAGGCATGGTACGTAGGAAGCCTCCCTGAGGTTCAAGCCCATCTTTCATCGGACCAAGGTCCACCCTCACATGGGTTCGCTGACGCATCGGACCAAGGTCCACCTTTACGTTGGTTCGTTGAGGACATCAATCGGACCAAGGTCCACTTTCACGTCGGTTCGCTGATGAATTCCATCAATCCTTCGAACTACGAGGACTTTGATCCATGTCAAGGCATGGTATGTAGGAAACCTTCCCAAGGTTCAAGCCCACCACTAGTGGACCCATGGGTCTACTTTAACGTCGGTTCACCGATGAAACCCTGTGAACTACGTGGTCTTTGATCCATGTCACGACATGGTACGTAGGAAGCCTCCACGAGGTCCAAGCCCATCACCACTAGGACCCTCCTGGTCCTTCCCATTCACGTCAGTTCGCTGATGATGCCCATCGGACCAAGGTCCACCCTCATGCCGGTTCACCGGCACCATCACAAACTACACAGACTTTGATTCCCTGCCACAAGGATACGTAGGAAGCCCCTTCAAGGCTCAATACCAACTTCACCGTTGCCCTTGTGATGGTTCCTTGCCATTCCCCCTCCACTTCATTCATCCATCCATCATCCACCCTGATTCTCACCCGGATCGTCATACCCTGGTGAGACCATGTCGGTACGCTCCTCTTTACAGTCGCCCATGGGCTGGTCCCGGTATCGACACCCCTTCAAGGGAAACCCCTCAATCCGATATATTCTAGCTAATGCTCCGATTGGGCTGATCCGTCTCTGCTGGATGTTAAACTCGCGGCGTACCCTGTGTTAAACAGGGGATGTTGAGGAAAACCTCAGATATGTGGCTACAACATATAATTCCCCGCGCTCGATGTGGGATGCCTCGGGCTTCCACGCCCTCGAGAAGCCCTGTGACCAGGGATAATAGACAGACATGCCAGGCTCCCCAGCATCCAGACATACTACTGATGCCTCAACGTGACTACTCCCCCGACTGAAGGTTTCTGCCCTGACTGGACCCTTTGGAATGTCCCAACAGAAGCATTGTAATTAACCGGCGACCATGGAAACATGGGACTGGGAAGAGTTTCACGAACAACGTATTAAATCTATGAGGGAGACCCGGACTAGGTGACGAGTTCTGAGGAAAAATCCACAGAAGGAAGAACCGACATCCCATCATCCCGTTTAGATCAAGGAGTAGACGTCCCTGAATAAGGAGAAAATGCCGCCCGCCTTTGGAAAGCGGGAACGCGGGGTAACAAGCACAACGCGTCCTCCTCCGCGGACGGACGGATGCGCGCACCCTGGCGAAAGCGTCGGAAACAGTAGACAAAAAAATTGGTCCAAGTATGACTGTAAGATTTGGTTCGTCAAATTAATAAAGGAAATGGAGAGATTTTTCACACCAAATCACTTCACTAGGAAATGATAGTGTCCATAGTGACATCAGAAAGAAAACTTTTGAATATCAGCCTCACAGACCCACAACTAGTGGTATCCAGACCTAAGACTGATCTTGGAGAACCATCTCGCACCATGAAACTGATCAAATAGGTTTTCAATCCTTGAAAAGGGGTAATTGTTCTTTATCGTTGATATTTTAGGTGATGATAATTTATGAAAATCCACATGCTTCCTTCTACCTTCTTCATGAGTATAATTGGAGTTATCTAGGGGGACACACTAGGTATGATGAAACCATTCTCACAAAGTTCCTCCAACTGTAACCATATCTCCCAGATCTCAGTAGGTGACATATGATATGACATAGAAGATATAGGGGTAGTCCCTAGTTGAAAGTATATGAAAAACTCCATCTTCTACTTCAAAGGTAGTTTGAGAAATTCTTCAGGGAATACATCTATATAGTCCTTCACAACTAAAGGAACCTAGATGCCTGAAGAGTCTACTTCACCAAGGGTTGTTATTTCTAACTGATGGGTAATTGGCTACAACCTTTTTCTCACAACACTCTCTTGTCCTACTACAAGGTATCTCTAACCTAAAAAATAGAGCCTCATCCTATTAGAGCATAGAAATATAACTAGTCTACAATGATAATCGATTTGGGATCAAACCGTAGAAAGATAGTCCATGTCCAAAATAATGTCACAGGGTTCCATTGTTGTGAACAAAGGTCCCATTTGAACCTCTCTCCTCCAAGTGATAGCTCACACTACCAGAAGATGAAAGATACAAAGGAAATATTCCCTGTAGGAACCTTAAGACAAAGATTCTATACTAGCATATCGATTATGAGATCCAACTCTTGAAATAATATTTGGGAGATAAAATAATGGTTGTAATTTGTGTCTACTAATACTGAGGAAAGAGTATAATAAACACATATCATACCTTGAATTATCTCATGCGCTGAAGTATCATAAACATCCAAACCCTATAGTTGTCCATGGCCCCAAATACCAACTCTTTAAGCCTAAAATGGGATGCCTAGTGGTGGTGGTGGAAGGACCTCATAGTATCATCCCCCAACATAAGCCCCTCCTACTCCTCTTCCAAATATGCCTTTTTGGGGACTACCCTGTCCATGATTGGGAGATACATGATCATAGCATTGTCTCTATAGTGGAGTTCTATATACTATCTTATTGGGATACTCAGAACGTATTGTTAGGAATTATTGTGCCATGTGACCTCACCCATCACAAGTATAGAACATTCCCGTTCTGGGTTTCCCTGGTGCTCTGCGCTACCCATGCACTGTATGACCATGTCATTGAACCCTCTCATAGAAGGGCCTCCTATTACAAGATATCTCATGCCTGCATGCTATTGTAGGTGACTCAGTCCTGTTACAACCACTTATAGATCTTGATATCTATAATCCCTCTAATAGAAAAATATCTACCACAAGTTCCCACTCCATTACCCTAACATAGGTGGTTATGGAAAAGTGTACTATGGTGGATCAGATCTCTATGTAGAGTCCCTACTCAAACTTCCGTGCTCACAAGTATCCATAGTGGATCATGTTGAGAGAGTAGTGTGTAAGGTATGTGAACCTATCCACATACTTATCCACTATCATCCCTCCATACTGAAGCTCCAGAAGCTTCTGAATTCGAACGGAGCATAAGAATGAGGGGTAGTACTCCTCAAAAAATAGATACTAGAAGTCATACCATGAGAGTGATGACTCATCATGAACCTGGGTAACCATACTCCACCAATTCCCATCTATTCCATGGAAAAGTCTGGCATCCAAATCCACCATCTAATCCATCGGTGTTAGGAGAAGCCTAAAGATACAGACAACCAAATCTAGCGAATCCTCTACTACCCGAGGATCCGTCTCATCGCAGAACCTTAGCAGTCACCTATGCTAAAACTTGTGGAGTGAACTCATCCTACACACATCCTTATCCTTATCTACTAGGAAAATTTTCTTCTCAATGGGTGGAGGTGATGATACCTTCCCACCTAGAGGAAGGATATCATGAGATAGAACCTGAACTGAGGCCTCACCATTCATAGGTTTATCATCTCGAGCTAGAGCTATTATCCTGGTTGGATTCCATCACGAAGGCATCCAAAAAATTATCAAGGAGTACCACGGTTAGATGAGAATATATATATATATATATATAAATGGGGATATGACTTAAAAAGGATAGTAAAATACTCAATCCTATATGATGCATGTAGCATTTTTCGTTGCAACAAATTTCTTAGGGTTCTGAGTCGACAAGCAGGTAATTAAGGTCCTGGTGAATGGCTACATCGGCATCCACACCATCACTGGACTCCTTGGCATGATATCCGTGCTCAAGACACTTTAAAACTATTTCCCTAAACCAAAACAAAAATTTTTTTATAGAAACATCCAAATAACATCCCAAGGGTCGAACCACTTCTCATACCAATCTATATAAACTCAAACCAAGTTGGGGCTTAAGCCACAACTACCACAAACAGACCTCCATAGGCAAGGGGGTTGTGAAAATCACTGAAGGAACACTAAACATGGGGAGGCCATTTTTGAAATACCTTTACACACTCATGAAGCAAACTCAATGATAAAGTACAACGGAAAATAAATAAAATATGAAAAACCGCTATAAATATTCAAAATATGAATAGAACACTAAACAAAATGAAATAAAGTAGTGTAAAATGAAAATAAAAGGGAAAAATAGACACCCGAAAAAGGTAAAGGGGGATATATAAGAGACAAAACTGAAGATGAAAGAAGTAGATAGAACAAGGTACAGTAAAAGAGTACAACACAACCCAACAAGAGAGTGAAAGTGAACTCATACAAACATAAGGAGATAAACATAGTGAGAAGATGAGAATCTAGTTGAGTATTCTCTACCTATAATAGGAGAGTGGACTCATCCAAATATGATAATATAAACACAAAAAGAACATGGTATACCACACGTGTCTTCATCTCACCTAGAATGAGAGTAACTGTACCCAAGGAATGGGTACTGAAATAGAATATATAGATATTCTCATTCAAAGAATTCCAAACAAGAGAGTAAGGGGATATTTATCTCACAGCTCAGAACAAGAAGATGAGTAGCCAAAAGTTCCAAGGTAAAGTCTATCTGCAATTCCCAACACCTCATGCATATGCCTAGGGACACAAGTCAATGGGACTCAATCACCACACCTCGATACTATCCTCTTTGGGTGGCACTGACTCTCTCATACATTTTTAAGTTACATAACAAGGATGCATCTTAGTGGGAAAGTGTCCCTATTTCTTGTGATTCCAAAGAAACATCAAAACATGCCTCGTCATAGTACCATAAAATTGAGGGGTTATCAGTTTTAGGAAAGTATCCCACACCCTAATATATCAGGAGGCTCCTACTTTGGTAGTCACTGAGGAATGCCACTACCTAGACCAGTTGGAGGGTATCACTTGGGAAGGTCACCGAGGAATGCCACTTCCCAGTCCAACTAGAGGGGAAGCTCAGTAAGTCATCTGGTAATCACCAATTTCTAGCCAGCTGAAGGGTTATGTCTGGAAGATTTCATTGGGTAACACCACTACCCAACCTAGTTGGAGGGTAAGTTCGAAACATTGAGGAAATTCACTTCCCAGTCCTACTAGAGGGTAACTCAGAAAGATCATTGGGTAAAACCACTACCAATCCCAGTAGGAGGGTAATATCGAAGATTATATTAGAGAATTACACTACCCATGCCAGATGGAGGGAAATCCTGATACTTCTCTGGTAGTTCTTGATGATCACTGCCATCACAGGGTGTCACCTCAATGTATTCCAAACTTGGAACATTTCATATCATATCTCAACAGATGATTATGAGGGAACCATCAAGTTTTACATGAAAAAATACTTAGGATTGGAATACAATGGGGAAAAATATGAGTTCAAATGAAGAAGATATGAAAATTTTAATATTGCACGAAAGAGATCAAGTAGTTCATAGCATGTGAGGGGACTCACATGGCATGTGGTCCCTCTTCACTGCCTAGCCGTGTATCTGGTCAGTATATGGTCCCATCCATGTAGGGGTACATTTTGTGTAGGGGGAAAACATAGCATGTACCACCTATCCAGGGACCGGACCTTGTCTTTTGGATGTGTCCGTGTACTATGGAACATGGCGTGTTGGTCCACCTATGTCTGTGTTCTCTTACCTAGAGTCACCGACCGTGTGACCCATCACATGGGTTTTCTTACTAGAGAGGGATATATGGTGTGTGAGGGAGGACTACACATAGTTACATCCTTATATTATCTCAAACCCTTGCGCCATTTCTGAGGGAGGCTACATGCCGTGTGTTCTTCATACTACATGCCGTGCAGTTGGGATTTTTCCAAAAAATTTTAAGTTTTCATGGATATTCATCCATGCTCCAAATCTGGTGAAACCACTTCATATCCTTCCACAATTACTTCTGAGATATTTGGATCTAGCCACGAATCATGCTCGCCGACCATCGTTCATCGGGAATCAGCCACCAAAATGTTTGTGGGTTTGTTCTTAATTCTAAAAACCACAAAATATTTGATCCTTTATGATTCTGCCTTAATGCCTAAGATTTACCATCCATTTATCATGATGATTCTAGATCTATGATCTGCTCTTAGAAATATTTTCATGTCATCATTCCTCCACATATTCGGGCACCCTATCGGGCTTGGGTTTCTCAGAAAGTGTCAAAATAGAATCCAAGGGTATTCCATGATGAAGAATGTGAAGAATTGAGGGATAAAAGAACATAAATAAGGTTTCAAACATTTTCATCCAAGTGTTCTTGGCTGACGAACAAGACTAGGATATCGGGGTTATATGAAAAAAATAAAAAATTTAAATTTCATTACTCGAGCACATGAAAAGGTTTCAAGGAGTGAAAATAAAAGAAAAAAAGGATGTATCTACTCAATAATTTTAACATAAGGAAGTAAAACACCAAAAGATGAATCCTGCCTCTTGTTTGGATCAATCACTAGTGAAGAAAATGCTCACAACATGCTCGGAAGAAGCTTGTGCGTCCATTGTGCTTTGATCCGCCTTAACCTAGATGTTTGTTATTCTTCATCAACAGAGGAGGGGAGGAGCCCTTGTCAGTGGATGAGAGAATTTTGAGGCCAACCCAAGAAAAATAATCCTTCCAATGCATTTATATAAATTTTTAGGTTAAATGGAATTTAAGTAATTAATTAATTTATAAATTAATTAATATACTTAAGCGTACCGACAACGAGTGAGGGGTCTAGATGTCCCTTTCCAACTCATTTTATGTAGCACATAAGATAAAAACTATGTTCCAGACCCATCCATGGTCTCATATTTCCAATACAATCAACCTTTTGAGAGATATCCCATTTTTTTAGTTAACTGCATGCATTCAATATAAAATATATTTAATATTTTTATAAAAATTTATTTTTGGCACATCGGGCCTTGGAATGAAATTCCATCTCTGATCCTAGATCTGGAAATATATTTATAAATATTTCAATGTATTATAAGGAAAAAACTATATCTCTACACACATAAAATTTACAATATCCATATAAGGATGTAATTTATAATATAACCACATAATATCTATTTTTTAAAAACTTATAGATTTTATCATATAAATAGAAATATCCCTTAGAATTATCCTTAGTATTTTCAAAAAAGTTCTCTGATCCTATTCCCCTAAAAAACTAAAAAAATATTAAAGAAACTAAACAACGATATGATACCAAATATAGTTACCTAGGAAAAAAATATTTAATTTACATAATTTCCATAATTAAAACATTATATCTCACTAATTTCTTTTTTAAAAAATACCAAGAATATGAGGTTTAGTGTCTTTGAGGATGAGTTATATAGCCAAATTATTTTACAAAACTCATGAATGATTCTATATAATTTAACCAAACTAGATACCTTCAAGACTTATGATATGTTAAAATAATATTCAAATATTTGGGGATATAAAGGTAAGAAAAGGGTGAATTAAAATTCCTAGTAAGGGTAAACATAAGAGATAACAATCAAAGTTCAAAAGTGAGCATAAAAGATCATATTGGTATAATCATGATACATCAGAAAACCATACCTAATAAATAATAGAACATAAATCTTGATACATGTAATAAGTCTTAATATATAATAATTCTTAAATCAAAGAGTGTGTAAATATTAATCAATAGATACGAGACATGAGAGCATAACATAGGCATAAAAATATATAAAAGTGTATGGTATTAACATAGGTATAAATAAATATATCATTTTGAAAATAGCTTAACCACTATTTTGTCAACACAAAGACTTGTGAGAATAAATTAAACATTATTATACTCCTGCACAACCATTCGTGTAATAACCTACATGTTTATAAATGAAATTCCCATTTTTAATGAATAGACACCATATTAAGTAATGTAGTTGTAGAAAACACACACCCTACTTTGGTTATTTGGGACAAGTATATAATATAATTTATTAGATTTAAAATACCATTAAGAGTCATAAAAACTGATAATATTTACATTTTATTGTGATGTTTATGATTTGTATATATTAAGGGCCATAATAAAGTATAATTTACATAGATGGGAGAAGCGATGACCTCGATCAGTAGGTTCGTACGATATGAAGCCTATATATCAGAGCTTCCAAGGGAGATGGAATCACTAGAATTTTCCATTAACCATTACCATGCCAAGATTTAATAATTGAAACTTACATGAAACTATTTATGGGAGATGTTCATGATTATCGAGATCACAACCCAAACCATGATCGCTGAACCACCCCAAGAAAGTTCTGCCATCGCACACCTTACCCTTAGATCGTAAGCTGATGTAATAAATGGTTATTTATCTAGACCCTAGAAATATGATTTTTTATATTTTTTATAAATAAAATAATGATTATATTTATCTCTTTTTTATTATTAATATATATATATATGAGTGTGATAAAAAATATATTTTGATATGAAGAAACTAAAATTATATATTTTTTAAAATATATAGTTTAAATTAAGTCAAACTTTTTGATAAATTAATTTATTCTTTTGATATAAATGTTATTTTAATAAAATATTATTACTAAATAATATTTATTTTAATATAAATGATATTATAATTTTATGAAATCCAATTCAATTTTTATAAGGGTCATAAAGTTTCTAGTGTCGTAAAAACTAGTATTATAGTAACTAATGATTTTTATTTAAATATAAAAAATTAACACATTTAGAGAATTATATTTATAAAATAAATATTATTTTTTATATTAGTACATCAAAATTATCTAATGGACAATTTTTCACAATTTTCTAAGATATTTGATTTTTTGGTAAAAATAAACTATGGTATAAATATATGATTTGTATTATGAAATCATAATAGCCAAAAAGTGTTGTAAAAAATACTATAAAGGGAATCCAAAAACAAAAATAGGTTTACACATTAAAATCATGCATTTTTTAGGTTATTTTATTAATTTTATAAACCCTTAATGAACCCTACAAAAATTATAGTATATTTTAAGGTTTTAAAATCAATTCTTTATGAACACGTCATAGTTTCACATTATTAATGATATTATTTCAATATTTTATGTTCCTATAATTATAAAATATTTAAAACCACTACTATATGTAAAAATCATGGGAAATAACCATGGGAATGTTTGTGTTTTTTATTATTTTATTATATAGAGTCCAAAACCTATGTTTGGAAAATAATAATGAATTCCCCTCTTTTTTGATATAGAAAACCATACAAACACACACTTCTCCTAACTCAAAACCAATTGATCATGAATTTTTTCTTCATATTCCTATCCAAATCCCTCCCAATATTTCCCCAAGCTCTTAAGAATCTCCTCCCAAGTTTTTAGAGGCTCCCTCTCAAGGTAAGGGGATTATCTTATCCTCCTCTTTATTCAAGAATTTTATTTGTACTATGCCATTTTATTTAGAATTTTTCATGTTATAATGTGTTTTTACATATCCAATATAATATCCATATTATTTATAAGTAATGAGAGAAAAAATTTCACTCTCATTAAACCCTTCTATAAATCTTTTTGTACACCCATTATGCTGATGAAATTATCCTATGATTTTCCATGACAAACATTTTTGTAGTTAATACCCATCAAAATTTCTAATAAATGGTATTAGAAAAGGTGTAACTATCCTTAATTTATTGTAAAATTCCATGTATATAACCCATAGTCCTTAATAATGGGATTAAAAGTGATGAAATTTGTTCTTATGATGCATGATCTATGTGACACATTAATGCATGTATGTGATATAAATGTGATGGGTGGGCCTAACAATATATAGCCCTACAATTCAATGGGTAATGTTTTTATATCATGATATACCATGTATAGTGAATGGTAGGTTATCCTAAGGGCACTATGTTATGATTTATCAATAGTTATCCTTGACTCATTCTTATTATGTCATGTTTTATATTGTTGCCACATTATTATATTTCCTTGATGATTTCATCTTATATCATGATTTGATGTTAAATTATATGATTCTCAACTTGTTTATGTCACCTTGATATGCATATGGGGTCACATGAATTACTTTTTTCATGTTATACTTTGATTATTCCCTTACTAGGTTTTACAACTCATCCCTTTCTTTTGTACGTCCACAGGTTATCCTATGGTGTATTAGATGATCAATGGAATAAAAGATAATTTTTTGGATTTATTAAATAATGGTGTTATACCCATGTTTAAAGTTATTATTATATATATATAATTACCAAAATACACTAGGACTCATGATCTTTTGGGACTAAATTATGTGTATCTATATGAAATAAATCGTAAATTAAGGCGTATTAAAGATATGGGATATCATAGTTGGTATTAGAGTACGGTCTAGTTATTTTTGGATATTAGGATTAGAAAATACTAGTGAAAGACTTAGGGATAAAACTAATAATATGAAACCAGAAACTGAATTTTTGTAAAGTATAGAGCAAGTGGTATCCCAGAAAATAAATCAATTTCTGGATACTTTAAGTGGATGTGGATCTGGAACTGTTAGGCTCATTGGATATTAACTCGATCATCACATGATGCATGACAAAGAGGAATTAACTAACACCTTGTTTGACACTCATAGAGAATATTATTGGTTAAATTCACAGGATCTATACAGACCATTATGAAGGTTAGAAAAATGACTATAAAATATTTTTTTTGGAAGTAGACCATAAATAACATAGATTTAAACCTATAAATTCAGAGATTAATTCATATATATCATTTATGAGTTATCCCTCCAATGTTCATAGCTTCCAATTTATGTGTTTAATAGTTAGTAAATTCTCAAAACTATGTCTATTTTGTATTAATTAAATTATTATAACTAGAATCAAATAATGAAAGGAAACCTTATCATTCATCCATGAACTTCAATTGTGTTATTTAAATATAGTTCTACACATTCTTCCATATCACATAAGTTTAGTAGAACTATCAAAACACCCCCAAAAAACATAGAAGTGGAGATATCGATGAAAATAGAAAATGGGGTAATTATTTCATCCTAGGTATATGACTCATCCCATAACCATATTTATAGGATAAGCTTCCCAGAAAACATTATGACACTCCATTTAGTGGAATTCGATGCAATTATAGGTAAGGATTGATTTTCCTTATATAAAGCCAACATAAATCGAAGAGATAAGGGAATCATCTTTCATATCATGAATCACCCTATAATTCTATGCATATGCAAGGAGGAGGATGAATATCCTTTCAAAACATTATCTCAATAATTAATATTATTGTGTTATAAGAAAGCGTATCTCATGACAAATGAATTATACTAAGGAAAATATAATCTTTTATGACATTCCCATTGTAATAGAATATGATCATATGTTTCCTAAATAATTTCATAGTCTTCCTATAAGTCACGAGGTTGAGTTATCAATCGATCTTATACCAAGGGATTTTCCAATTTAAAAGACTCCATATATAATGACCACTATTGAATTTGAAGTGATGAAAAAGAAAATACATAAGAATATAGGTAAAGGGTTTATACACCCAAGTGTTTTACCATGGGGTGAACCAGTCATATTCATCAAAAATAAGTGTAGGTTAATGCACCTATGAATTTATTATCATGATTCTAACAAGACTGTGATAAAAAAAATGTATCATCTACCATTGATTGATGACTTATTCAACTAGCTATATGGTGCCAATTACTTCTCTAAGGTGGATCTTTGTCCGGGATATTATCATGTAAAGGTAAAGAAGGAGAATATCCCCAACAATTATTTTCATAAAACATATTAGTAATATGAGTTCATAGTGATTCCATTTAGAATCACTAATTCTCTAGTTGTTTCCATGGACTTAATGAATAGATTATTTAAGTATCACCTTGATAAATTTATGGTATTATTTACAGATGACATTCTTATATACTCACAAATCAAGGAGAATCATGAGGAGAATATGAATGATGTATGAAAGAACTTTCTCCAGATCTCTTTCCGGATGAGGAGTCACGGGAAATATGCTTTGAGGAGGCACTCCAACCTTCTCTTTAGTATGTTTCCACTCCCTTTACACTACCGACATACTTAGAAGTTCATAAGAAGTCTGAATTAGTGGAGAGGATGCACTCGCAGGGAGGTGTACCATGAGAGGGGATCCAGCTGAGTTCATCGAAGGGGAAGGAAGTCAACAGAAGGTCTATGGCGTCATGGCCTTCCTGGTTTCGGCCAATAGGAAGTAGGCCTCAACAGTTCCAGTTTTGATCTCCTAGTCCCCACTTTTTCCCCATGGGTCTAGAACCGAGGTGATTAGTCTGTGGAGGCTATGGACATCTTCAGATCCAGTGTCTAGTTCTAGATCAGTATGATGTTTGTGGGAAGGTTCAACGCCCACCTCAGCTGTAGTAGTTGCCGGTCAGACCTTTCCAACAGTAGGGGAAGCAGGATCCCGTTCCAATAAGGGTAGACGGTGCTAGAAGAGACCGACCTCAGAGTGCTACTTAGGGACCTAAACTGGGGCATGGGCAGGGAGGAAGTCGATAGTAGAGTGGTAGAGGAGCTGGGTGTGGGATTTTCACGATGCCGAGGCAGTAGTTCTAGTAGGGTTACAGGTTGTTTGAGGTACAATCAGTCTGTTTAACACTCTTGCATGTGCTTTGTTTAATTCAATAGATTAGAAATCCTTTGTTTCACCTAGTCTATCCCATGACTTGGGACTAGACATAGAGATAATTTTTGTTCCCCTGGTGTTGAGCATGTCAGTTGGAGGTCAGACCAGTCTGTTTGTTGGTGGATAGGAATGTAGACTAATGTTGGGGCCACATTAGTCCAATGGAGATCTTCTTATGATACATATGTAGCCATATGATTTCATCCTTGGCATCAATTGGTTATTCTATGTTCATGCGGTTATCAAATTATTCTGGAGGAGAGTCATGTTTTCGGATATGGATGACCAACATGTAGATTTTGTTGGTGAGCACAGTCGTCAGGAGGGAATCTGGCATGTGAAGCCTCTTCTTTCTGTGTTAGTCCAGTTGTCAGAGGGGTCGAAAGGTGTTTAGATAGTGGAGGTTCCAAGACTTTTTAGGGAGTTCCAGGATGTTTCCCTTGAAGTGGTTGTGACTCTACCCCCTCGATGTGATGTTGAGTTTGAAATGAACTTGCAGCACTGTGCCCGTCCGATTTTGATGGCTCCCTATTAGATGGCGCCTTCTGAGTTATTGGAGTTGAAGATTTAGGTTTAATACCTGATGAAAAAGGGTTTTATTCAGCCAAGTGTGTCTCCATGGGGTGATCCAATCTTGTTTGTGAAGAAGGAAGACGGTGGATTGAGGCTGTGCAAAGATTATTGGAAACCGAATCAGGTAACGGTCAAGAACCTTTACCCTCTCCCAAGAATAAACAATCTTTTTGATCAGTTAAGGGGAGAAGGTTGATTCTCCAAGATCAATATGTGGTCTGGATATCACTAGTTGAGGGTGAAGGATGGTGACATCCTAAATACTACTTTTAGGTGCAGGTATGGGAACTTCGAGTTTGTGACCACGCCCTTCCATGTTACGAATACACTATCCACGTTCTTAGGTATTGTGAACTTTGTCTTCTATAGGTTCCTATACTAGTTCATCATCGTTTTCATTGATGATATTTTGATTTACTCAAAGTTAGAGGACGAGCATGCTGAGAACCTCAGGACAGTCTTGGTGGTCCTCTGTCACCACCAACGCTATGGGAAGTTGTTCAAGTGCAAGTTCTAGACGCGATAAGTGAACTTCCTTGGACATGTGGTGTCTCAGAAAGGGATATAAATGGATCCATCAAAGTATGATGTGGTGTTTTCTTGGGTAACTCCCAAGAATGTGGTAGTGGTTCATAGCTTCCTAGGTTTAGCAGGATATTACCAGAGGTTCTTACCCGACATATCTCGAGTTGCGGCTCCCATTACAGCTTTGACCATAAAGGAAAAGGCCTTTGTATGGAGTGAGAAATGTCAGGTAGATTTTAGCTACCTAAAGGGGAATGTGGTCAGTGCTATAATGATTAGGTTACCAAAGGAAGGGGTGACGTTTGAGGTGTTCTGTGACACTTCTCTTATAGGTTTGAGATGTGTGTTGATGCAGCAGTGGGGAGTGATCTCTTATGGGTTTAAGAAGTTACATACACATGAAAATAACTATTCCACCCATGATATGGAGGTTGGAACGGTCGTATTCGTGCTGATGTTTTGGAGACATTACCTCATCAAGGAGCACTTTATGGTCTTCACGAATCTCTAAAGATTGAGGTATATCTTCTCCCAGTGAGACATGAACTTGCAGTATCAAATATGGATGGATTTTATCTAGGACTATGACTTTGTGATATCTTACACATCAAGAAAGAAGAATGTTGTGGCTGATTCCTTAAAGTAGGAATTCATAGAAGGAGGTAGTTCATGAAACCAAAGATTCTTGGAAGACAATGAAAGATTTGGACACTTTGAGTTTGGATGTAAGAGTGGATGGGAGTATAGGCTATCTATTTCAGATAACAATGCTGAATTCCTTAGTGAAGCAGGTGGAGGAGTCTCATTGGGGAGACTCAAAGACTGAAGTGATGCATGATCACACTGTCTAGGGTGATGCTCCGAAGGGTTGATCAGAGGATAGTCAGAATCAGATGTTGTTACATGGGAAGATATTTGTCCCAGTTGCAGTGCACAAGGGAGTTCTCCATGAGTTCCATAGATTACCCTTGGAAGTGCATCCAGGAGTTTCTAAAATGTACTGAGGATTGAGGGAACAATTTTGGTGGCCCTGGGTGAAGCAGAAAGTGGGGGAGTTTATGGAAAGGTTCCTAGTATGTCAGTAGGTGAGGAATGAGTATCGTCTTCCTAGTAGCCTGTTGCAGCCCTTATACATTCTTGAGTGTAAGTGTGATGAAATATCTATAGATTTATTCACAGGATTACCTAGGACCAAGGGAGGATTTGATTCTCTTTTGGTAGTAGTGGATCAGTTGTCCAAATCATCCCACTTATTAGCAATTAAGGAGTCAAGTGTAGTAGATGACTTAGCGCAAAGGTATGTGGATGAGGTGGTGTGACTACATGGAGTTTAAATATTTAGTGTCTCAAATCGGGATAAATGTTTTACATCATGAGTTTGGAGGGGATTGTAGCATGCCTTTGGAACTCAGTTACGCCTCAACACTACTTTCCACCCTCATATGGATGAGAAGATAGAGATGACCATCTAGACATTGAAGGAAATGTTACAGGCATGTGTTTTGGACTTTAGTGGGTATTGAGTGCAACATTTTTCCTTGGTAGAATTTTATTACAATACTATATATAACTCTTCCATTGGTATGGCTCCTTTAAAAGATCTATACGGGAGGCCATGTCATTCAACCTTGTGCTGGAATGAATTTAGGGAGGGAGCTATTCTTGGTCCAGACGTGGTGTAGAGCACAACAGAGAAATTGTAGCTTGTCTGTGAGAGGATTAAGGCAGCATAGGACCAAAATAAGTCATATGATGATCATAGTAGGAGACCCTTGGAGTTTGAGGTTTGGGACCATATATTCTTAAAGGTTTACCCTCAACGTGGGGAGTGGAGGTTTGGAAGGGGGAGAAACCTATCTCCTAGGTTCATTAGACCTTTTGAGGTGTTGGGAAGAGCTGGTGAGGTGGCATATCAGCTAGCACTGCCACCACGGTTGGAGAGGATCCACGAAATCTTACATGTCTCTTAGCTTTGTTGGTATCTACACGATGAATCCCATGTCATTGACTAGGGAGAGTTGGGTATCAAGGATGATGAGAAGTTCATGGAGAGACTAGTAAGAATCGAGGATCTTGAGGATAAGCTGCTTCATGGATGGACCATTCCTTTGGTTCATGCGTTATGGAGGCATGGTGGCCTCGAGGAGAGTACTTGGGAGCAAGAGGCATAGATGTGTGCCCAGTACCTAGAGCTATTATAATTTCTTTTTCTGTGATTTACTTTTTTGATATGTTTTATGATGTAATGCTTGACCTTGTTCATTATAAAATGCATTGTTCCATTTTTATCAGTTTTGTTTGGAAATTCTTGACATGTAGAGTTGGGGAGTACCCAATCCATAATCGAGATGCATTAATGTGGGTGCGATTAAGCCCATGCGGGCAAGTTAGTTCCACCCAGAGTAGATAGTATATTGATATGGAGGAAGGGATTAACCAATCCAGATGTCTAGGTAGTGTGGCCTTAGTTTTTTATACTTGTTTGGGAGATTGGTGTCAAGGAGGTTTTCTTGGATGTTAGGATTTTCACTCCAATTTTTGAACAATGTAGGGTGGTTAGTCCCTGAGAGGTATCTTACAAGGTGGTTTTTTAGGACCCTCTTTTTATAAGTTTGGTTTTAAATTCTTGGGGACGAGAATAGTTTGAGAGGTATTTGATTTAATGAATTGGATTTCCTCGGGATATTACTTTGTGAAAATCTAGTTCTTGTGGTGTTCTTGGGGGTCAGAGTGGTTTGTTTTGGGTGTTTTCCAAAAATTTTGTTTCACCAAAATGGAGGCACTGTATAGATGGCACCATAATGGTGGCATTGTAATGGTGGCACCGAACACAAATTTCATCATTGAAACAAAAAAATTTAAATGTTAAAAGAGCATGAAATAAGGAAATTACTCTTGCATTTTCAATAACTTCCATGATTAAGGATTCATAATTTTCCATGATAAAGTGGTAATAAAAAATTATCATTATGGTATAAAAGTGGGGGGGGGATGAGGGGGAGGTAATAATAATTTACAGAAATCCAAAAATAGAAAAATAAGAAAGTTGATGAAAATTCATAAAGCTAGAATATACCCATCACTCACACCTAAAGTGTGCAGTGTCCTCACTGCAATAAAGGATAATAAGGGAAGGAAGGATAAAAACTGATGGGATTCAAAAATATGTTGCTTCTTGAAGGTGGATTCACTCCACCAAATGCTTTGGAAAATCCTTATAAAAATGTTTAAGTCTCTTACCATTGTCTTTAATACTTTGACCATTATGATCATACAAAATTTATGTTGCACCAAAAGGGTAAACAATAGTAATAGTATAAGTACATATCCATTAGGAATGAATCTTACCTGGGTGGAGATTTAGCCTGGAATTGTACATAAGGACCTTCTCACCAATATGAAACTTCCACTGATGAATCATACCATATTTTATATCCTTTTTCTTCTCTTTATATATTTGGGAGTTCTCAAATGAATCACGCAAAATTTCTTCCAACTCTTGAATATTCAACTTCCCATGCTCGCCTGCATAAGAGAGACTCACATTACATTGTTTAATAGTCCAATATGAATAGTTCTCTACATCTATATGGAGGTGACAAGACTTTACAAATATAATCCGGTATGGTGACATTATGATTAGGGTTTTAAAATTTGCACGGTATGCCCAAAGTTCATCATCTAAGCGGAAACACCAATCTTTCCATTTGGATTGTACCATTTTTTTCCAAGAACCTATTAACTTATTGATTTGAGATTTATTATTGTTCATTAGTTTAGGGTGATATGTAGTGGATAATTTATGAACAAACCCATACTTACAGAGAAATTATTTGATGTTATGATTGAAAAAATGTGAACCCTGATCACTAATGATGAATATTGGAAAACCAAACATTTTGAAAGTCTCAGACCTCACCAAACCAAAAACCATTCGAAAGTCATCATCATGGTAGAATTCACTTACAACCATTTAGAGACATAGTCCATAGCTAATAAGACATATACAACCCCAAATGAATTTGGAAAAGTTCTCATGAAGTCAATTCCCCATGCATCGAAGATCTCACAAAATAACATAGACTGTTGTGGAATTTCATTCCTCTTAGAAATATTCCCTATGAATTGATATTGAGTGCATGAATTAAAAAATAATGGGAATATCTATAAAATTTCGGCTAATAAATTCCTGAGTCAAGGAAATTTCAAGATATTTGTTGAGAGACAAAGTGTCCCCCATAATCCAAAGTGTGGAATAAGCTAAAAAATGAGGTGAACCCATGGTTAGGGTCACACCTACGAAAAAAATGGTCACTACAAATTCTCCAAAAATATTGGTCATCCCAAATGTACCATCGTGAATTATGCATAGTGGAATGTTTTTGGGAAGAGGTGACATGGATTATCTGGTGGTTTCCTGTTGAGCTGTTAGATCACACCCTACCTATACAAATCAGTGTCGGTAGACCCAAGATGTTTTGTAGGCTCAACGTTTATTCAGGTTTTCTAGAAGGTTCTTGTTTTTGGAGCAGTCCTGGTCTTGTGGTTGGAGGTGACCAAGAGGTCACATGGAGATCGTGTGGTGGTGGTTCGGTTTTGAATTTTTAGTTTCGAGCTTGCTCAGTTGTATTTTGTACATGGATTATCTGTTTATTTAATGATGTTTAGTTGTTAGTTTTACTGCAGTCTCAGTTTTTTCTATTTATTCATATGGTTCTGGTTATTTATTTTGGGATTAAATCATTCCCACATGTATTGTTTGATACCCATCACTAGTTTCTAGCTCGTGCGGATTGGGGACGCCCTTTGGGCCACGTCGTGGACCAGCTCGGGTGACCGGTTCAGGGTCGACCCAGGTTGGTTTGTGAAAAAATTATATCAGAGGAGGCCCTTTATATTTGGGGTGTCTGGTAGATGAAGATTAGGACTGTTGGAAATTAGGAGGTATGTACGGGAAGAGTATCGCATACACTTTCTCACACTGACCCTCAAGTTACCATGGGTAGTCCAGGGTTTGAGTCTTTTGTCTTAGGTTGTTTTGGATTGAGGGATGACAATGGAGGTGAATCAGGTGATGTTGTAGACCCACATGGGGTGGTGACCCATGTGGAGTCCAAGTGCCCGGTTTAAGGTATTCTTACTGTTGTTCCTTACTTGGGGAATGACTCACCACCATGTTGTCGAGTTAGGCATAAACAAAGTTCTTCATTCCGTTGGTTTTTTGTTGGTTTTTTTTTCATTTATATCTTGGATGATGTGAGTGTGTGTTAAAAATGAAAGTGTTTTTGATATGGAAAAAAGATTTATTTCGAATTGTTTCAGAATTGGTGAAGTTGGTTTTTAAAGTGAAAGTGTTTTGATTTGGAAAATTGGGTATATATTTGGATTTGATAAGGAAAAGATATGTTTGAACCTTGGTACTCTTTATGGAGGGTCACATGTGTTTGGGTATATACAAAGAGTGCATGGGGGCACTTATCCAGGGATGAGGTAAGCAAGATTGGATGAATGAACATGTGACGGTTCATAAGATGTCATGGGTTGGATTTTGGAATTCAAGGCTTGACTTGATTTTTCTAAAATTGGTTTGAATAAGAAGATAATTTCGGAAATTGTTTTTTCTTAAAAAGTGTGTTTCAAAATTTTTAAAGTGGCTTGGAAATGTAGAGATTTTGAAAATTAATAAGAAATGAAATTTTTGAAAAGTGTTTTTTTAGTTGTTCTTGAGTTTGTTCAGCCTTCGATTTAATTGTTTTGGGTTTAGTGTGTTTCTTTTAATTATATTTTTTCTTGATGATAGTTTTGGTTTGTGTTGATCATGTTTTTCAAAATGTTTCACCCAGAAAGGTCCCCAAGGTTGCTAATGAGTCATTCCCAATTTTAGGTTCTTTTGAGTGTTTCCGGTCTATCGAGGTAATCGAGGTCTATTAGAATCAGTTGTGTGGTTGTTGATGGGAAGTGTCTTCGGGTTGTTGGGAACTCATGTGGTAGTTAAGGTTCATGAAATATCAGGTCTATTTGAGGGTTTAGTTTTGGACTGGTGGAGGTTGAATGTGTCACCATCATTGGAATTTGGGGTGTAGTTGGTGGTGGTTGGTTTTCATGAGTGTTACCCATTTGGAGAATTATGTATTCTAGAGAAACCTATTTGTGAAATTCTATCCTAGTTGGATTAGACATCTAGTTCATCTGATCTCTTTCTAGTGTGCCATTTCTATGGCTGGTTCAAGCATTCTAAGTCGTAGTGTTGCATTCCTCCAAGAACACACCACCATTATGGTCATTTAAGTCATCGGGATGGAGAAGTAGTTGGAATCAGGGGATGCTGGTGCCTGACTGTGAGGCAAGAGATGATTCAGCCATCAAAGCCCCAACTATAGGTCTCTGGGTGAAGCTCATGAATAGTCAAGAGTTGGAAAGGGTGTGAGAAACCTTGGATCAGTTTTCAGTTTAAGCGATTGAGATAGAAATATACAAGATTTATTATTCTATTCTTGTCATCGTTGTAAGAACGTCCTTGTTTTGGGTAGTGTGATGATCTTGTTATACCATAATCCAAGTAGTCTTTCTGATCCATATGCGTATTTAAATTGTTTATATTCCTTGAAGGGTTTAGGGATATGAATGAACGGACCTGTTATTATTTTGGTTTTGGTTTCATCTTTGTTTGTTAGGGTGATGTCTAGAATCATGAGATTGATGGGTGGAATTTTTAGGCCCTTTCTTAATTTGGGAACCTTTTAGTATGTTTTCATCTAGTGTGTTTCAGTTCTTATAGAGGAATTATCCACTCTAATGTCCAAGTATGTTGGGTTGCTCTATTATATGTTTCTTGTTGATTCCTTATGGTAGTGTTTCTCCATTAGCGTTGATAAAGTTGGTTGATAATATGATAGGGATCCCCTAGTTCCCAATTGTGGTAACGATTCTAATCAGTTGGTGTCAAAGGTGTTGATGGACTTAGGTGGATATGAATTATTATAGTTAGCTTTCCATTTAAGTCATAGGGGAGTTGATCGGTCCTTATAGAGTAATGGAATAAGTTTTATTTGGGGAGTTCCCACATTGCACCCCCTAGGGTGGTGTGTTTAAATTTCAAGTCATCCATGTTAGTAGAATTCTTGTGGTGGGGAGAACCCTACCATATTCTCCCCTCAATATCATATTTTTGGTTTTCTTAAATCACCGGGTGTGATGTTTGTTGGGAATGGTCACCCCGAGGCTTTCGGTTTTCCTTGGTTTACCTGGGCATGGACTTGAGTTGTGTTAACTGTTGGATTGGTGACTTTTTGGGGGAAGAAAGTGTCTGTGGTGAGGATAATTGTCACAACCAACCACAAATACTCCTTTATTTTTTTTATATTTATTGTATTGTGTCCTTTGGTCGAGGTTTGGGTTGATACCATGTTGAAATTTTTGAAGTTTTAAAAAGTTCAGGGGGATTATCATGGTGTCCCATAGTTTCCCCTTGGTTAGTAGTAACCGTGTGGAAAGGCCATGCACCATGTGTAGGTTAGACAAAACCAACTGCATGGCTTGTCCACAACCATTCGGTCGATCCTAGGTAGGTGTGTGGCCTTTCCTATGTGGTAAGAGGGGTCTGCATGGTTATCACATGATTTGGAAAATCTTGCGGTGAAATCGTGTGGTTGGCCCAAAATTTTTAAAACTCAAAATACCTATTCTACCCTCTCCCCTATTTAACCTAAAATTGGGCCTCCACCCTCCCCTTAATTTTTGGAACAGTAAGGGGTCCCAAGATCCCTTGTTCCTTGGATATCCTCTCCCATGGATGTCTCATCTTTGATTCCAAGGTATGTTTTAGGGTTTTTTGGTAGATTTTCCTCCTTTCTCTCTTCCCCTCCTTTATTTCTTGGTTCTATTTTAGTTAGCCCTCTTTTTTTCAAAACACAATTATAGGGTTGGTTCATTATCTTGGGTTTCATCGATTCAAGGTTTGGTGGTTTGTTCATAGTTTCCTAATCATCCGTTTCCAAGGGTTTCGTTACTTTCACATATGATCGGTAGGTGTTTCCATGAATTTTCTCTCAATTTCAATCCATTTTATTCTTGGGGTTTTCTTAATAAATTTATAAATTAGGTTTCACACCTTTAACATGTTCATAGTTAAATCATGTTAGTTCTATCTTGTTGGTTTATTTTTCTAAAAATAGATTTTAAGATGATTTTATATTTATTCCCATGTGTATGTGTTGCCTTTGGGTTTTAATCACTACTGGAAAGAGGGGTTATCCCCACAGAGCTATACCCACAGTTTTTTAAACCGTGGGAATAGCCTGATTCAAGGTAACCTATACCTACGGTTTATTAATAACCGTGGGTATATAAATTCTACCCCAACGGTTTTTATTGAACCGTCGAAATAGAGGGCCCGATATTTTTCCCTACCCCTGCTTGATCTCCTTCACTCGTCGGGCCACAACTCCCCGCAATCTAGTCCCTCCCCTGTGTTTCCTTAAATTGAATCCTCTTACCCACCTCCGGTCGGCGATCATCACCCCTCCTCCAGACGGCGCACATCCCCCATCCTCATCCTCCTCCGGTCCATGCGCATCCCCCCTCCTGCTCTGGTCCGCGCGCTCCCCCCTCCTCCAGTTGACGACATATTGAAGTTGAGAAATTTCTCCTAGGTTGAGTGACTTCCTCACTCAATCGATGACCAAAACTTTATAGGGCTTTTGATCTTGGGAGTAAGATTAGCCCTATATGTGTCATCCGCACCCAGTTGGGTGCTTTTAACCCATGGCTTGTCGGTAAGTGTTCTCACTTCTGGGGTCCCAATAGATTGCTTGATTATTTGTATCTGGGTTTATAATTTGTTAAAGATTTATTCATAGGTCTTTAAGAGTATTATTCCATGGATGATGCCCTCTGAAATTGATCATGCTCCATATAAAGGTAGGCGACTCTTTGTATTTTCTATCATTTATCAAACCACACATTCTTGATGATTTTAAAATAATTTTTAATGTAAATTTATGGTATTTAATGTTCATGAGGATTGCTATTAATCATACTTTCACTCTTGATTTCTTAAATCTGTGGTGTAAGGGTTGTTTAAAATTATAAAAACACATTGGTTTTACATGTCACCCACCATGTGTTTGATGTAATGCATTATATGACTTTCCATGAAATACATGGCTGTGTTTTAGTGGAATGATTACCCTTGATTTATAATGATTTATAAAAAAAAAATTGGAGAGAAATTTCTTAGGAAATCTGTTGTTTGGACAAAGTGGATAGTATTGACCAAATTAATGCTGGTTTTGTCTATTATGGGCTGAGGACTTTGTTTTATGTAAGGAAAACTAGTTTTAAGGAATCTTAGCATTTTGTTATTATAGATGGTACCTTTTATCGTGGTTGAACTTCTTGGATTACTTGTACCAAAATAGTGGCACATGGGAAGCCTTGGGTATTTATGGGGGAACCTAGTACAAGTACTCATCTAGGTTTACAGGACCTCCCAACCCAACAAATATTGGTTTCACGGGCCATCAGGAACATGCAAGTGCATGATAGGTCATGGGTTGTGGATGCTACTTAGACTTACCACCGGGCGCATGCTAGTGCATGATAGGTCATGACTAGTGCATGTTACTTGTACTGCCCGTGATGGTGAACACTAGGGCATGATGAGACTCTTCCTTGTAGATCTCTACAAATATAGCATATGGAAATTTTTTTAGTAAGGATCCTAGTCTTCTCAACCTCTACACATAAGTATTCTCATATGGCATGTTCTTGGCTTTCAATTTACTTTAATTTAAGAAATTTCATGTTAATTCATTTTCATTTTTTTTATATTTACTATTTTTTTAATGTTACTAGCTTCCTTAAAATTCCATTCCCATATTTTTTGTTTTAACTAAAAATGAAAATGATTATCTTTATAGATGTAGTTTAAACTTGTATGTCATGGTTTATTTTATGTGGATTTCACATAGAGTGTGGGTCTGAAACCTTATAGGCTCATTATCTCACATACTATATACACCCTCCGGGTGTACAAGATCTCGTTTGTCTTCCTTGATCTGTTTTACAGGTGCCGATAGTAGCCTTTCTTTTTATAGCAATTGGACCTTTCAATCAGGTATGGGGAAATAGAGGAGGTGGTATATGAAGGTGTTCTAATGATGTATCATTTAAACTTGATTTTCTCAGAGTATGACTGTTGGATATTTTTATAAATTCATTTATAAATTAAACTATGACATCGAGGATTATGAGTTTTCATATAACTATGCAGTTTCACTATGACTATTAGTGCAATTTCAACATGCATTCGGTCTTCCTTCTTTTGTATAACATGTATTGAAAAATGTTACTGGAAAAGGGATTCATTTACCTTTATATAGTATAGTTTCATGTATTATTATGCACTCTCAATCTACCTACTTATGTGTAAACTATATTGTCTTAAACCACAATCATTCAAAATGTATAAGACACATCATTTATTTTTTTTGTCAAAATATTACTGTTTATCAATATGTTTTCAAACATTAATGTTTACATATAACCAGGTTGATTGAGAATGATTACAGTTTATTATTTTTTTTCAACTCCAATCACTCATGTACTATTATGTACTCTTAATCATTCAATATTTGAATATCACCATGAAAGGTATTTATACCAAGTAGGATTGTGTTCAGTGTTTAATATTTCCAAGTATAGTGAAATTTTGAACACCTTTTCATTTTCTAATATATCTATGTTTTTGACTATTATAAGCAGTTTTAAAACATTTCATAGCGCCAAAATTTCCCTAATTTCCTTGCAATATTAATTGTATTTTTATATTCTTAATTACATGACCTATATTAGTATGCATGTGCCTCTTCCCCATTTCATTACAGCGATAGATAAGATGAAGTGTATTCTTTTCAATTGAGAATGATATGGGGGATGAAAAAAAAGTATCTCATACCATACTATAATTCAAGCTTGATGACTTCTATCAAATGGGTAGTGTCCATTAAACATTACTGTATATTATAAATACATTTGTTAGGCCAAATTGTTTTATTTTGTATGATGTGTTTCATAAATTTTTCTCCTAGATTTTCTCATTTGATTACTCTCTCTCAAATTTGGTGTTATGCATAGGTATTCACAAGGTAAATGCTTTAAAAAAACTTTCATGTTGTGCAAGACATCTTTCTTCATGAATGGAAGCTGATTTGGAATGAGTCTAGATGGATTTTATAGGTACATGTAATCTTTATGAATTTTTCCCGGGTCTTCATGTGTTTATATATATTATTTAACTTTTCCATCATAATATGTATCTTTGAATATATATACATATGCACACCACATTTACTAACAACAGAGTACCTTTTGAACTGTAGCACTCATTCATGAGAGGGACTGTTTAGGTTTCTCTTCCAAAACTGCAAAAATATCTTCCAAATCGCAGTTCTTTCTGAACCGTTGAAATCCAAGCATCAGGTAAAAATAACTATCCCCTTCCTTTATCTATTAATTTAATTTAGAATTAAAGTTCATTGAGTTAAAAAAAGTCTTGAAATTTTGTTTAAAGATTATTGAATCCATTTTAGAAATGGGTTTTCTTACCAATTTAGGACTGAAATTACAATATAAATCCACACACATTCTATTTTCCTTTCTTGCGAGCTGCTCATATTTGATTGTAATGTTTGATATTTATGTTATATTAACAACTATCACTTTTTTTATTTTTAGGTTTTATTTTTTCTTTGAATCACATCTAATCCATAAGGATCCTGTTGTTTTCTGATTAAGTGGAGTTCCTGGTTGTAGTAGTGAATTGGTCCTCTTCATCGAAAATGGGCCTTTTCCATTGCCAAAACATTGTTACTTGTATAGAATGAGTATTTTTTTTAAAAAGGTATCATTATTCTTACCGATGAATTCATAGTTTTGATTGAAGAAATCTAACATTGACAACAAGACAAGCATTCGAGCTACATTAGAGAGTATTCTGTTATAATATATGGAAACTGAAACATTTAATAGTGCCTAGCATACATGATTGTTTGTATGTTTCTCCTTTTTCTTCATAGTCATTTTAATCTATTAAGATCATAATCATTATTTTTTCCTTTTATTAAAAACTATTGATGAATCTTTAATTTAAATCAAATTACAAATTGGGCATCCATCTGTATTAATTTGAATAAATGTTAACCAAGTTTTACTACTTTTCTCACAAAGAACATGCATGATTCAACTGTGGAACATGTTTTCAGGGATGGTGTAAACCAAAACATCTACTGTATTTTTGATTTTTCTGAATTTTTTATCTTTTAGATTTAATTTTTACATCTAATGTAATAAATATTATGCATTTTTAAAGTTAAAAAGAAAGTATTCATTGTCCTAACCTTTGTTATTTGTTAATATTTAGTGTAGTCATGTTCCTGTCTAACATGTCATGAAGGGTTCCTTTATACATAAAGTATGTAAAGCCCACAAATTTCTTCAAATATATTTTCTACATTTTTTGTGTGTTTATATAAGACTAAATTATTTATATTGTGATGCTTTGTTTTTAACTTCATTATTTTTTTGAATTTGTTATCAGAGAAAATGTTTTCTTTAGCTCAATCTCCCCAAATAATTTAGTAAATCATATCAAAAGTTATTCAAGTGTGGTACCACCCATTAGAGTATTGAGTGAGGTCAAAACATTCAATTCCTCAATAACATTTGTTGTAAATTTGAATATATTTCATCTCATTTCTCATGACATCTTGTTCAACTAATAATAATATAGATGAACCTCAAATAATTTTCCATAAAAATATAGGTATAAATATTTCATTTTCACCATATTCTTATACCTTTTGTCACGAAATTTAAACATTTTAATTGACCATTCACTAGTTTTTTTTGTAATCATCAATGCAGGGATTTATCACTGATCAAGAGGAAGATATATGGGATCTCTTCGGTAAAATAAATAAATTTCTTGAAAATTTTATACTTGCTGGAATACAATGGCCACTCATATCACTACTGTTTTTGCTTCATTAAAGGTGATGCTTCCATATATGACAAAGGTGTTGATTTTGTATATAAATTACTTAGTTGGCCCAAAACAACTTGAAATTTTATTGATTGAATAAATCTTCCTCCTGATATTCCTTCTATAAAGTATCATGCTGCCAGGTCACTTAATGGATCTATAGCTATGACCTTTTGGAATTTAGTTTGGTTAAAGCTCTCTACTGCTATTTTGAATTGTCTGTAGAAATTTAAATCCTCCATTTTAAAATTCCTATAGACTGAAATGTGTGAGTTTCTCATCATCGAAAGATCTATTGACCATGTGAAAATTACTTTTCCTTTTGCAGCATGTTGCATTATTTTTATGTTTGATGCAGAATGTGTATCTGCAAATGTAGATTGCTACTGTCATATATGAATAGACTTATGATGCCATGTTTCATGACCTCCTTGATTTGGAAGAAACTAAATATGTTCATGAGGTATGCCTATTGGTTTTTAAAAGTTAGTGTTGAGAATTTGTGACAATATCATATTGAATATTTACACATAAGAGGTTCCTAGTAAAGATGGGGTCAATCGGAGAAAAAGAAATTCCTATTGGATGATCATGACCCTTTCTGGCTAGAGATCAACCATGCACATATATATGATGTCTATCTTGTGAATTGAAAATCTCATTTTATGGGTGTATGATAGATATGATTGCTCATTTTAACGGTTAACTGATGGATTAGGCCAGTTGAAAGGTCGCATGAGAAGATGAAAAACTTTGTATTAAAGAATATAGCTGTAGAAATCCAACAAGGATCAAGGTTGGTTTTAGATTAAAAATATTATAATTGATTATTTACATTATTTTACAAACCCAGGTTTCTGTTTTAGAAATCACATGATTTACTTGTTTATTCAATTCTTGTTTACCATGTAACTTGGTTTGTATATATCATGGTTTGTGTATTCTTTTTTCCATGTATCATGTTATAGAAAGCACATTCTTGCTTTAGAAATAATATTCTTGTGCTTTCTATTATATAAAGAACAATATTGTTTACCATGTACCGTGCTGTAGAAATCTAACAAGGCTTATGGTTTGTTTAACATGTAACATGGTTTCTGTTTTAGAAAACACATAACTTATTTTATCATGTACCATGGTTTGCATCAAATATATTCTTTTTTACCATGTATCATGGTTTATACCATGATTTATGGGTTTATGATAGATATGAATGCTCATTTTTATAGTTAACAGATGCATCAGGATAGTTGAAAGGTTGCATGAGAAGATGACAAACTATGTATCAAAGAATAAAGCTGCAGAAATCTAGCAAGGATAAAGATTGGTTGTAAGAAAAAAATACTTAATTGATTGTTTACATTATTTTAAAAACCCAAGTTTATGTTTTAGAAAGTATATGATTTATTCTTTTATTCAATCACTATTTACCATTATTTTAAGAACCCAAATTTCTATTTTAGAAAGAAAATGTTTTATTTTTTATTCAATTCTTGTTTACCATGTACCTTGGTTTGTATGTGTCATGGTTTGTACATTCTTTTTTACCATGTATTGTGCTATAGAAATCACATTCTTGTTTTAGAAAGAAGATTCTTGTGCTTTCAATTTTAGAAAGAAGATTCTTGTTTACCATGTACCGTGCTGCAGAAATCCAGCAAAGATCATGGTTTATTTAACATGTACCATGATTTCTATTTTAGAAAACACATGAAAACATGTGATTTATTTTACCAATGTACAATGGTTTGTATCAAATATATTCTTGTTTACCATGTACTGTGGTTTATACCATGATTTATGGGTTTATGATAGATATGAATGCTCATTTTAATAGTTAACTGATGCATTAGTCTAGTTGAAAGGTTTCTTGAGAAGATGACCAACACTGTATCAAAAAATAAAGCTGAAGAAATCCAACAAGTATTAAGGTTGGTTGCAGATAAAAAAACATTAATTGATTGTTTATATTATTTTAAAAACCCAAGATTCTGTATTAGAAATCACATGATTTATTTGTTTATTCAATTATTGTTTACCATGTTCCTTGGTTTGTATGTATCAGGATTTGTACATTTTTGTTTACCATGTACCATGATATAGAAAAAACATTATTTTAATAGTTAACTGATGGATCAGGCTAGTTGAAAGGTTTCACGAGAAGATGACAAACATTGTATCAAAGAATAAAGATGCAGAAATCCAACAAGTTTCAAGGTTGGTTATAGATAAAAAATATTTAATTGATTGTTTACATTATTTTACAAACCCATGTTTCTATTTTAGAAAGTGAATTCTGCTTATCATGTAGAAGCTATGGATGCAGAATGTACAGGTACAGTTTAGAAAGTGCATTCTGCATTGGGTTGCACGAGAAGATGACAAACATTGTATCAAAGAATAAAGATGCAGAAATCCAACAAGTTTCAAGGTTGGTTGCAGATAAAAAATATTTAATTTATTGTTTACATTATTTTACAAACCCATGTTTCTGTTTTAGAAAGTGCATTCTGTTTTAGAAAGTTCATTCTGCATTGGGTTTGTACATTCTGCTTGTTTATTCAATTCTTGTTTATATAGGTTATGGATGCAGAATGTACAGATTGGGTTTGTAAATTCTGCTTGTTTATTAAATTTTTCTTTACCATATACAGTTTAGGGATTATATTTTTTTTACAGGTTAATGATTTACCCACGGTTTAATGAACTGTGGGTATATTATTTTTTGTGCAATAATCTATACCCACAGTTTTGAAAACCGTGGGTATTGATATATTCCCACAGTTTAACTCAAACCGTGGGTATTATGGCGTTTCTCAGGTCTATACCCACAGTTCTTATAAAACCGTGGGTATAGATCTATACCGACGCCTCTCTAGGCCATGGTTTATGAAACCTTGGGTATAGTCTATACCCACAGTTTTAGGGCCTATACCCACGGTTTTAAACCGTGGGTATAGGTGATATTTCCAGTAGTGAATAATTGTGATTTTATTTTAAAATAATTATCTTTGATTTGTTGGGTGGTGTTTTCCTAGAGAATTTTTTTTTGTGGAAATTGATTGTCTTGGGTTTTTGGCTTTATAAAACATGGCATTTTAATTTAACTGGGTTATTGTGGTAATATATGGTGTGTATGTGGTTTCTTTAAAAATTGTTGTAAGAGTACCACTTTTTCTATGCCATTGGATGTGGGAACATCCATGGATGCACGGAGTGAACCCATGGATTGGCCTACAAATAATGATGACATTTGGAGTGTAAATTTTCTCGAACATTGGTTTTTCTAAAAATAACTCCTATATTATCTTTAGATCTAATTTGTTAAATGATTCCATGGTTTCCAAAATGGCTTAGGTTGTTTTAAAATTGTATCGAACGTTATGACACATCTGGTGTTTTGTAAAAAGAATTTTTTTCTTAAAATTGCTAAAAGAACATTTGGAACCTTTGTGTGAGTTGTTCATGTTTCAAACTAATTTTTATGGTAAGTTAGATTTGATATAAGGGCCCACTTGGAACATGTGACATGTTTGGGTGGGTGTTTGCAACTTAAAGTCTGAATAGAAAGGGCATAGAGAAAGTGTAAATTTTTATGGTTGGAAATAATTTTAAGGTGTTTATTTCCTTTTAGTAAATGTACCTGATATGGTTAGAACTAATGGACCATTGGAATTTTGAAATGGATTTTGTAAAACCCATATTGAGTTAGGTATTTTTTTTATTGGTTTATCGTGAGATAGAAGGGTCCTCGGTATGGGACTTCCTTGTATGGTAATTATTTTGAGGCAAGAGACTAAACCTTGAGGTGGCCAGGGTGGTGCCGGATTGGGTGACGTGTTTAGATATATATATATATATATATGTGTGTGTGTGTGTGGCTTGTTTTTTGATTGTAAAGAACACACCCTTGAGAACTATACATGGGAACCTATCATATAAAATAGGTTTACTGAAAACGATTGCTGCACTAGTCTAGGTTATTATACTAGCTAGTGGCCCATAACAGGTGGGAATTGGGTTTATTGATCTGGGATTGGTCCTTGTGACTTCTACAAGTAGGGTGACGGTTGAGTGTTAGGGAATTATGATGTCATTGAGTAGGGAATTCCTTCAGGATGAGTCACATGTATAGTATATTCTGGTCTTCCTTTGAGTTCCCAGGATTTCCCATGTTTCCCCATTACGAGTATTAATAGATCCATTTCCCTCATTGCGTAGAATTTTATTCCTATACCTTTTTTAGTCTTTCTTTGGAAAACTATGAATGCATGATTTATTTAAATGGATTTATAATTAGATGTTTTTAAAGATAAAACAGAACTCACTTTTTCTATTTTTTTCTTTGTTTTAAATTTTGAGGGAAATGAAGCATGTTGTTTTTTTAAACAAAAAGCATGTATAAAAATCTATTTTTTATAAATGTATTTAAAAATAATATTAATGGAATTTTTTTGGGAAGAAGTGACATGGATTATTTGGTGGTTATCTACTGAGCTGTTAGATCACACCCTACCAATACCACTCGGTGTCGGTAGACCCGAGTTGTTTTATAGGTTCAAATTTTTTTCAGGTTTTTTGGTAGGTTCTTGTTGTTGGATCAGTCCTGGTCTTGTGGTTAGAGGTGACCAAGAGGTCACATATAGATCATGTGGTGGTGGTTCAGTATGGTATTTTTAGTTTTGAGCTTTCTCGGTTGTATTTTATACCTGGATCATCTGTTTATTTAATGATACTTAGTTGTTAGTTTTGTTGTAGTCTCAGTTTGTTCCATTTATTCATCAGGACCTGGTTATTTATTTTGGGCTTAAATCATTCCCATGTGTATGTTTTGATGATCGACACTATTTTCAAGCTTGTGGGGATTGGGAATGCCCTTTGGGCCATGCCACAGACCAACTTGAGTGATTGGTTTTGGGTTGAACCTGGTTGGTTCATGACAGATACTAACTCAAATATCCCTTTTTTAAAGATATCTTTCCCCATTAATCCATACACTAACATATCATAATTTTTTAAAAATATGTATGATTTAGATTTAAAATAGTAATATAATTTTTTTGTACTTTTTCTACCACTTTGAGAATATATCTAAAGGAATATGGGGGAATTATAAGAAACATCATGTGTGAGGGAAAGGATGAACATGCATGTTTACCTTCAGACCCTAAAATATTTCCTTGAGAATAACCTTGGTGTAACAACCCAAAATTATAAAAGAACATTACATAAAATAGATTATGTGACATGAAACAATGAGCTTAAACAACCCATGAAATATATTTCTTTAAATTTAATCCTTTTGATAGCTTGTAGAACACTCAACCCTGAGTTTAAATGAATCGTAATTTGGTATACTTTTATAACATAGCTGTTAAATTAGAATGTATGAATAGTAATAACCAAATTATGAAAATTATATGGTTTAAAAATTTAATAAAATGTTCATTGGTTATATATTTATTAGTAAAAAAATAAGAATCATTTGGAAGAAAAAGAAAGGTCTTCTTAAAAATAATAGCTTTTTTAAAAGACAGTTTAGTCACTCTTTGCGTGCATAACTTAAAATTAAATTTTACCACTTTTATAAAATTTATTAGAAAAAATAAACTGAATTTTTGAAATCATAATATCTTAATTATCTTAAGGTTAATTATTGGTATATTTTTTAAAGGGTTCATTTTTTTAAAGAATAGTGAAAAATATTGAATTTTAATTGGAAATCTCATTTTCATTGAAATAATTTATAATGTTAAATTATATTTTTATCTATTTTTAAGTAAAATTACTTAAATTTTATATAATTTATTCTAATTTTGGTCATTTGAATCATTTTCTTATTTAATTTAGATATAAAAACTTTGTAAACATTTGAACATTTTCTCTTTAAAAACCCGCTTTCTCGTCACGTCTGTAGGACTAAATTAAAATTATTATTTTTTGATTATATGAATTTAATTAAGAAAAATGGATTCCATATTTGGAATAATAATAATTTATATTTTTTATAAGGTCAAAGTAAATTTTTACTGTAATTAATAGTGAAAACAGTAAAAATTCATTACTATGGTTAAGGTAAAAATGGGGTTATCAGTGGTTAAATTAAAAGGATAAGGGTTTAAATGACCATAAAATTTTATAAAATATATTTTATGACAATATTTATACATTATCCCTTTTATTATTTATAATGGAACATTTTAAAGTCTTTTATCATGATAAAAATGTTGGTATGATTGAATCTTTTCGAAAATTATAAGTGTTCCACTCAAAACACTTATAAAAGACCAACCCATATCATCTCTTAATCACACCTTCAAACACTTTTGGATAATAAAATACCAAACAAATTCACTTCCCAAATTCCATAATCTCATCCTAGGAGCTTTATTTTGGGCATAAATCCAACCTATGAAGTCATTTGGTGCGAACCTAAGGAGGATACCAGAAGAAGAGGTAACATTCTTCAACGATCATCTTTATTTTATTTCATCCTCCACAACCATAAATTATTATTAAACAAATATGATATAATAAAATAAATATCATTCATATAATGAGATTTTTCAATGTTAATATTATAACCTAAAACCATCCTCAATTCCATAAAATAGATTATGTAATCATCATTCATGTGTACAGAAGACTACTACTTTGTGAACGGATGTCATTCATTTTTCCATTACCACCTTTAAAAATTGGTATAGAGATGGATATAAATTATATATAATTATTTATAATATAATTATACCTATTTATTAATTATATCCATCCAATAGACCGAAGGCCTTCATTTTGTTTATTGATTTTTGATAATCTACCTTTCAAGGGGTGAGGTGGAACACTTACAAGGCCCGTAGGAGTAAGTATTACATGGCCCATAGGCCTTAGAGTAATTCATTGCCCGTAGGCTTTATACATAAATACAAACTAGACTAACTACTTGGAACTGATCCTCCCCAGCATCTTCATTATGAAATCATCTCTCCACCTTCGCATGACTGTTCGGCTAGGCTATCTTGTGCATGCACAGGCTTGTCCCGATGGCAGGTGCCATACCCTCTCATTCTTTCAATCCGTGTAGCTTTTATTGTGGTGAAATCTTCTTGATCATCCTCCTTAGATCTTGTTCCTTATAGGTTTTCTGGTTTGCATCTGCACTTAAGGTGGCCTAAAAGCCTTGAGGTGGCCCGAAGGCCTTATTGGACCGAAGGCTTGGGTGGCCCGAAGGCCTTAAAGGACTCAGGGACCAAACTGGTGGCCTAAAGTCCCCAAAAAGGGAAAATTTACATTCCATTCTATAGGGGATACAAAAACTTCACTCATTTGTACGACAGGCTACCGTCTCGCTAAGCGATGTGATTTGTTTTTCACTAACACATGACATGGAAGGTAATAAGGATAATGTTAATTAATATATGTTATAGAAATGAAATAATTATTATATTAATGAAATATTTATCAATATAATAAGGTAATATATAATATTTTTTATTACCTTTTCACTCACTGAAATTTGATAAAGTTGCTCTTTTATGTGTGGACTACCGCCTTCACCAGGCGATGTGACTCTTTTTTCATCACCACACTGCAAAAATGACATATATAAGTATATTTAAAGAAATAATATGGTATTTATGATATTAATATAATTATTTAATGAAAAAATTAAACTTACCTTCTTTCTATAATGATCATTGAAAAATTGAAACATTACTCATGCATACGTATGACCTACCATCTTCATGATTGTAACATAATTCATTTTTGATCACTATATTTCATTATTGGTCTTAAAATTTTAATTTAAATATAAATTTTGTAACTATTTTATGATTATTATTTTTGATATATTTAAATAATCACATCTTATACCAATAGTCACCTTCTAAAGTAATTTTTGACACATTAGTTAAATATCATCAAAACACACGATGTAAACTTAAATTGATTAACTAATCATATATAAAATGGTAACAAGTGAAATAAAAGGAATAATAAAATTTAAAAGCTTATTAATCAGGTAAATAATTAACATAACAATATTATTTTGGAATAGAAATACTATACATGACGAATCAGACTCAAGGTAAGAGATTTTGTCTCATTTTTATTTTATTAAGGCATATTGTAATTTCATGAACCTAATTTATTTTATATGGTGTATATAATAACCATTTGACATATAATATCATGAATCATTAACAATCCATTTTATTTTAAGTTACAATTTGAATTATTTCATCCAAGGGGATATAACTTAATATTCAACAAGTGGTAAAGAATTTCGAAACTTAATTTCTTTCCATTAGGTTATATTACTTCTTTATTATCTATGATATTATAAGATTATGTGTATAATGAATTTTTATTATATTATATTTTAAAAATTTACTATATGTACTTAAAATTGATACCCATAAACAATTCATTTATTAATTCTCACTTCAATGTTATTATCATTGTAAGGGTTTATTTCATAATCCCATTCTAATCAAGATTGTTTATTCTTGAATTTAAATTGAAGGAAATTATGAGATAATTGTTTAATAAAAACATTTAACTTTGTTATTCTCTAGTAATTCATGATATTTTTAAGTAATAGTACAATTTTCCCACTCTTTGGTACTTAAAATAATTGATAAATTATTTTAAGATAATATAAATTCACATTTCTCTCTTCGGTTAGAAATCCATTTTACTCTAAAACCATTTTTTCTAAAAATGTTTTCAAAAATATTTTTTAAATTTTTTAAATTATTTATTAAACACATTTTTAACCATTTTTACTTTTTAAAAATATCTTTAAATTGAAATTCTGGTATTTTTTAGAATAAGGTACTTTTCTAACATTTTTATAGTGTAAAAGGAATGTTCTTTTTTTAACATGCATGACATGTACCAAATTAACTGTCATTATGGCATTCATCTCTTTGAAGATTCTTTTGAATGTTTATAAGGATATTTTTATAGAAAATTATTTTTCTAATATTATGAAAATTCATATTTTTTATGTTATTTTCAAAGAAATGAATTTTCAAAATGTTTTATGTTTTAAAAAGCGATTTTGCAAAATGAAAAGGATATTTTCCTCAATAAATTTTATAGATATATTTTTTGGTATTTCTATTCATCATGAAATAAAACCTTTATTTTAAATATAATCCACTGAGGATATGTTTTATTAATACCATACTCATTCTTCCTCTGGATGGTGTATGATTGTTTTGACCAAGGAAAATATTGACATTCATTTCCTTTATTGGATTTTATAGTCAATAACATTCCCCTAAAATGTTTATTTCATATGATTATTGGAAATTAAATTTACACTAAATATAAATATTATTTATCATGGATATGTTAATATCTTAAACCAAATATCATTTTTATATATAGTGTTATATATAAAGACTATTGTTTATCTTTGAAATATTGATAAATATGAATTATTTACTCAATATAGACATTTTATGATTATGAACATTGTTTATAAATTAAATTTATTATTTTATATATGAGGAATTCATTGTACATGAAAGACATGGGTGGATCTGATTTATATATTTCCCCTCAATGCATTGGTAATATCATGGGACAAATCAGTTGGATAGACTTAGTTAAATGAGTTCTTACCCATCATTTTTAAACTATCTTGAGGATAGATCTTTATGGTACTGGTATCATGTTCCTAGGAAACACGACATCCAATAGTTAAGAATTTCCTTCATCAAGAATTTGGTTATTATTATCCATGAGATTTTCACTATGATTTTTTTATGGATGCATTTCATTATCAGTTTATAAATTAAATGGTATGTGTTTTCTATTATTTAAATTACCATATTGAATATGAATTATCTAGTTATTATAGTGATTTTATTGATTAAATAGAATATGTTTTCAGTTATTTAACTTTCCATATAGATTATGCTAATCAAATTATTAAATTCAACTTCTGTTTATCTTTTTACCATTCCATGTTGATTATTCATATTGATTCCCGATAGCTTATACTATACTTAAACCATACAGGGAATTTGAGCTCACACTTATTGTTTTTCATTTCCTAGAAATCCATAGAAGGTACTATGAAAGATATGAAAAAATATTCTTGAGGAAATAATTATGTTCTATAAAAATAATTTTTATTTAATTTTTGTATTATAATAGAGAATGATAATTATGTATGTATTTAGTTTACAAATACCACTAAACTATTCAGTACTATGGGATGTGATTCCTTGTATCTTATGATAATGCATTAAATCAAAAACTGAATTTGGGATACTGGGGTTAGGGTCACTATAGTTGGTATCTGAGAAAGTTCAGTAGAATCCTTGGGAACTAGATTTAGGAAAACATATATTAGAGATAACAACCCCATGATATATATTGAGGATAAGTATATAAGAACATCCTAAAATTTTGTTAAGGAAGATATTATGTGGTTATTCCTTGTAATAAATCCCTTTCCAGATACTATAAGTGGACTTGGTTAGGATATAGAGGTACATAGGGGTAATAAATCTAAAAAAGGTGCATTGGTCTTGACCCGATTGTCACCTGGTGCATAACAGTGGGCCTTAATACGCACTAGGTTTGACACACCCGGGGGACATTCTTAGGATAATTCACATTTTATTTACAAAATATTATGAAGGATTTGAATAGATAATGAAAATGAATAACCTAGGTTAACCCCTAAAATAAATAAGTTTCTATGGTCAAATAAAAAGGATGAAATATTTATTTACTGTGATTCAAGAATTAAAATGTATAAGTATTTTAGAAATGGTATTTTGGTTATAGGAATCATCAAGAATATAATGATTTTGCTAAATTTTAGATTAATTGGTGTATTCATTAACTTTAGAGTTCTGGATACCATCATGGGTTAATGAATTTAATATTGTTCATAAGTTCATAGTATTAAACATCACTTTTGGGGTTTTATGTGATAGGAGTCTACCAATATTGAGTACATTTTGGAGAACTTTATGAAAAGTTTATGTTTTACAGGAAAAGGTATTTGAGGAATAATTCCTTTACATTTTATAGAAATAATTTTAATGTAATTGATAGACTTTAGGGTTAATATGATCATTAATTGAATTATAATAATATAAAATTATGATTATTAGTATTTTTGAAAAATATGTATTGAAAAACATAGTAACAATTTTATTTATTGAGTAATTTTATTTCAAGTATTTCCATTATAATTTTTTTGGGGAAAATTATAGAAATTATATTAATATGGTTTTAGAAAGTGGATAACCCACATATCAGGTGACAACACAACACATTCATCAAGGTTTCAGGTCTTAAAAAAAAACCAATGGATGATAATGGTTCAACACCTTCCACTAGCATATGTTAAGTCTTGGTTAATATGTCATTGTTTTTAGTTAAAATATTTGAAAAATAAATATTAATGATGAACTAGTGGTGTTACTATTTAGGTTTAGAGATTAATTTATTACATTGGAAAACTTATTCTAACAATATTGGATTTATAAAATAGTTTGAGACAAATGAAAAGTCTGATCACTATTTTAGGGGCCTTATGATCTGGTAAAATCATATTTTAGTTCTGCAGACATAAAAAATTCATTTTTTATATTCATTTATTATAGTAAGGATTAATTTGAAATTTATTGTAGAAAAAAAAAGGTTTAGAATTATGATTATGAAATAAAAAAATATAATGTAAGTATATTTCCTTATTAACTTAGATAGTAAAATACATTCTCGAATCCATGAAAAGGATATTAAAACAAAATGTTATCTTAATACGTTCATTTATTTTGAACTGATAGACATTAAAATCATCAAAGATTTATGGTTTTGAGGTACTTAACTTTCCATTGATCATTCACTTTCTTATGATCAATGGCCTCTATCACTCCCTATAGTTATTTATTATTTTTCATCCATGACCATATCTACACTTTCCACCAATGTTCTGATACTTAAAATCCTAGTCACGTGTTATCTTATATGAAATGTTGACTTCAATTTCTATCCTATTAAGATGATATTTTATTAACTCCTCTTATGATGTGGATTTTTAATCTAATAATTTTCGAATATAAAACCCCTAATTACCAAGATCAAGTTAAAATTGAGAGCTCGCAACTTATTTATGGTGGGAATAATATAGCAACCCAAAATTATAAAAGAATAAAATTATCTTTTATATCTTATATGACACAAAAAATCAATCTTAAAAAACCATGAAATATATTTCATTACATTTAATCCCTTCGATTGCTTGTAAAACACCCAACACCAAGTTTAAATGAACTGTAACATGGTATAATATTATAACACAACTATTAAATTGGAAGGTATCAATAGTATTAAATAATTTATTAAAATTATATGGTTTACACATGTAAAAAAATCATTGTTTATTTATTTATTATAAATAAAATAAGAATCATTAGAAATAAAACATAGAGTTTTTGAAAAACTGTTTTTTTCTAAAAGGCGGTTTAGTCTCCCTTTGAACATACAATTTAAAATTCATTTTTATCGACTTTAGAAAATTTATTCTAAAAAATAAACATCTTATTCAAAATCATTATATAAAAATTACATGGGGGTTATTTTTTTGTATTTTTCTCAAGAAGTTTCATTTTTTATAAATAGTGAAAAAATGAATTTTGATTGAAAACTTCCTTTTCATTTAAATAGTTTATATTTTTAAATTATAATTTAAATAGGGTTTATAATAAAATTATCTCAAATTTATATCAATTATTATAATTTAGGATATTTTAATCATTTTTATATTAAATTTATATATGAAAACTTTTTAAACTTTTGAAAATTTTCTCTTTATAAACCCGCTTTCTCATCACATCAATGGGGATAATTTTAAAATTAAATTATTCCACTTATGTTAATTTAATTTTTATAAAATGGATTCCATATTTTTAATCAATGTAATTTCTAATTTCTAATAAGGTCAACTTAATTTTTGAACCAAATGAAAAGTGAAAATAGTAAAAATTAATTACCATGGTTAAGGTAAAAATGAGTTTTCCTATGTGTTAAACTAATTAGAAAAGGTTTAAAAAAACATTTATAAAATATATTTTCTGGACATATTTTGACCTTATATCTTATTGTTTCTATAATGGACTATTTTTTATACTTTTGGAATGATAAAAACATGGGTATAATTGAATCTTTTCAAAAATTACTAGTGTGCCACTAACCTCACTTATAAAAGGTGAACCCCTATCCTCTCTTCTTCACATCCTTTAGGTTCAGAAAATACTATTGAGTCAGAAATATTTCATATTATTCCATTTATTTAGTTTTGGAAATAACAACCACCTTCTTAAAACTATACTTACTAACTTTTTATACCCCACATATTTTAGTATGATTTTACAAAAAACTATACTTTTTACCATACATAGAAATGTTTTTAATATATTAAGAAATTAAATTTTATTTTTACTCAACCAGATTCATCAAAATGAATTTTCATCTAATCAAGATTACTAACCTTTGTTATGAATAGTTTTTAGAATTATCACTTGCTGGAAAAAGTTATAACCATTATATTGATCTTGGTAATAATACATTAGACTGACAAACAATACAATTATCTGATTGGAAATAAATAAAGAAGTCTATCAGACTATCCAAATGTTTATAATTAGTGTATATATATTTGTTTCTATAAAAAGGAATACAATTTATCATTTTAATGGTGTTAAAAAAATAACATAATACATTCTGTTATTTCTAGGTTGTTAAGTGAAAGCTGTCTAAGGCCATTGCAAATAACTCAGAAGTATGACATTTCAAAGATCTCCTATAAATAGATGGACATTTTATGATTTGGGAGCTGATAAATTTTCACAACTCAAGTAATATAATATTTTATCTATGTGAATATCTTATTCCTAGTCTTTTTAATACTTTATAGAGTTTATGTTCTATGGAATCCTTGTCAGGGTTGTATCCTTTTGAACAAATTTTCTTTGGTATTCAATGTTACATCATTATAATGATTGAGGGATTTTGGGTATTAAAGTATGGTGAATATGATCCATCAGATCAAGGGATTCCAAGTTTAGGAAGATAGACACCAGTCATTACATCAAGGGATTCCATGGATAAAAATATAGAGCTTGTTCCAATCATTGTATCAATCACATTTTTGGTTAGGAAATAAAGGCATTAATAAGAGGTATACAACCATGGATACCTTTAGTCATGGTTTATAACTACCATAGATCTTAAGTTTAAATGATTTATTTATTTTAATGTATCTTGTAATTCATTCTTACTTTTATAATCTTTGTATTTATTATTTGTAAAAAATATATTTTTGAATTTTGTATTGTATAATAAAATTTGTTATAATACTTAAATTTATAATAAACCAGTTATCGATGTGTCTATGATATAGATAAAATTACTATGATATAATTATACAATTTTTGATTCATATTTTTTTACTCTCATTATATGATGATCTTTGTGTGTGATCATATTATAATTTTTTCATAAAAATTATTTCTGAATTAAAAGTTCTTATAGACAAAAAATTCATTTAAAAACATCATAGAAAATATTTTCATCATAATCAGTTCTCATTATAAATCTATTGTAATACATTTTTGTTAAAATATTATCATAATCAGATTTTTATTTTAAAACTATCATAATCTGTTTATGTTACAAAAAAACAAGAAGAATAGGTTACTCATACCGATGATTTTTTCTACTCTAAAAATTACTCTTCTATTAGTTTGTGCACTTATCATTTACATGAGCATATAATTGTTGTTGATTAATTAATATTTTATTTTCAGTAATTTTTTATGTTTTAAAAAATTAAAGGTTTTATAAATGAACTATTATATATTTAATGAGAATTTTTCATAAAACCTTGAGAGTTCAAACATAAATTTAAAACGTTCCTTAATTAAATATAGGCCGTTAGATCAGATAAAGATTAAATCTGAGCCATTGAAAAGTTTTGGAAGATAAACTGTTGCCTCCCTATGCCTATATAAAGGCGGGGAAAACCATTTCCCACATTTTTTCTTATAAGATTCACTACCAACTCTTATAAAACATTAAATTCATCAATCTGATTTTTTTTACGGTCATCCGATTACTAACACAAGTCTTAGCATGATGACCACAAAGGAGGATTAAACAAACATGAATGTTTTCCTAGAATGACTTGTGGAGAGATTTTTTTATAAATAAAATTATATTCTAAAAATAATTAAATATTTATAAGGATGTAGAAACATATGTGTAGAGAAACCTGATATGGATTTTGATGTGTATTATTATGAAAATATCATAGAGTTTTATAAATATGTTAATTTTTTTAAAATATAGTAAGAATGAGGTTTACTTAACTATATTTGTGAATAAGTATATAATTTCATAAGAAAGAGTTGTATATTTAGTTTCCATTCCTTCTATAGTAGAAACATATTTACCCTCTTATAAATTACTAGATAAACTTGGATATTTTTAAAATTGAAGGAAGAATCATCTGTGTTTTCATGTTATGAGAATGTCAGGAATGTATCTGAATTATCACTGGATTCTAGGGTTAAAACATTGTTGATTAAAGGGTGTTTAGAATCTAGGAAGGGTGATAGGGATAACCTTAAGATTTCTAATATATTCATATTTAATTTCTTCATCAACATAATAAAAATTGACATAGTTAATTTTTTTTCATTACAGTGGAAGAAATAAAAAGTACTTTAATAAATTCAAGGATTATATTGTTCCATCCCTTTAAAAGTACGTTTATTTTAAAGTGTATGAATCTATTCAGGGTTGAGAAAAAAACCTACCTGGTGTGAGAAAATATTTATTTTATTAGTGAAGGTACAATTTTATGAATAAAGATGATCTTTAATTCTAAGACAAATAATTTTTTTTGATAATGATAACAATGTTGTGTTAAGAAAAACCTTCTGATATAGAAGTAGTTGTTGAGAAAAAGAAAATAAAGGCAGATTCTTCTCATCTAGAAAAGAAATAAATGAAAGAAAAGAAAATTTATGATGTTGAATTCATGAAGCTGATGCAACATATGGTGCAAAAGAAACCAGGGGATCTAGATTTTGGAATTGATACAGTTTAAGAAAATACTTTGAGTATCCAAGAAATATAAAGAATAATAGAAAAGGACTAAATAATTGAAGATATTAGAAGAGGCCAAAGTTTGTGAAATTTTGTTAAAAGGTGTTGAAAGGGATTATGAGAATCATGTTCTACCAATTTACTATATCAATTAGTTCATCCCTAATGTCAGACATGAATTTATTGAAAAAATATCCCATTCCTACAATATTTCACTCAGTTACTGATAAGGTAAAATAAAAATTAGTTGTTAAGGAATCAATCCTTGTTGTTTATGAGAAAGAAAAAGAATCAGTACATAATAAGTTTGGTAAAAGTACCCTCAAGACTGCAAAGAATCTAGATCAAGAGATTGAAGAAGAATAAAAATAACAATATGAATAAGAATAAGATGAAGATAAAGAAGATGAAAAAAATATGAGGGTGAAGAATAAGAATAATAAGAATATGAAGAGAAACCATATATTGAAGAAGGATAAAAATAAATAAAAACATTAGAATCATCATCATCTATTTTAACTTATAAGTTTGATAAGTATTCAATGTTATAATATACATTGGATGAAACATATTCTTTATAAAAACAAAATACATAATTATAGAAGGAAGATAATTCATCCTCAAATAAAGAGGAAGAAGATAAAAAATCACAAACCAAAGTTTCAAAAAAAACATGAATATAATTAGAATGTATACATTATAAAATTTTTAAAAGATAATAATGTTTCAAATAAAGAAAAAAAATAAAAGATCATTAAGTATAAAAACCCGATATAGAATATTCAAAATATAAACCTCCCAAATCATCACCAGGATCATCAGATTTGGAGAAAAATATTGCTCAAAAATGTTTAGACTTAATTTTACAGTATTTAAGAAGGTTAAATGACACCATTAAATATTTTACTAATCATGAGGTGAGGTGTAAACTTATTCAAATTTGTCTTAATAAGAAATTAAAACCACTGAAATTTCTTACTGAATCAGTTATCTGGATTGAGGTAGAGTTGAAAAATTTTCAAGAAAAATCCCAGACTCATAAAATATATTTTAATAATATGGTAAAGAGGTCCAATAAAGTTGATGGGTATATCATGGATCATGAATATCAATTTTATTATGTAATGAAACTATTATTAGAAACATTAGATTCCTTTAACAAGTTATATTTATCTGTTTCTTATAGAGTGAAGTTTTTGGAAGAGTTCAGGGAAACAACAAATGATCAAACTCAAGAAGTAAATTTTTTGAAATAAAAGGTTCATATTTTATAGCCGGAGAATAGAATGATAAGATAAATTTAAAGATGATTTGATCCTTATGAAGGATGAAAAAAATATTTCTATGGAGGTTGAATGTCTAAAGTAAGATGTCCATAAGCAGGTTGTAATGGAAGATAAAATCAGACACATCAAAGATTAGATGGATGAATATCAAAAGGATTGACATGAGTTTAAAAATATGAAGGCTCTTGTAAAGAATATAATGAAGAAATAATGAATTTTTTATTTTATAATCTTGATGTATATTTTCAAACATTTTAATGGTTGATGAATGTGAATATATTTTTAAATCAAATACATTATATATGAATGTTTTAGAATTACTATTAGATGAATGTTCATTCATTTTCTTTCTTGGATGATTTTTTATTGCACATAATTTTTTTTCATATGTTTTTTATTACTAAAATTTTTGGAAACTTTGGTTACTTCCCCATTATTTTTGAAAATCAAAAAGGGGAAGAAGTTTTTAATCTTTTGGAAGAAGTTTTGGGGGAGAATATATATTTAGAAGGGAGATTTATTAAAAGGGGAAAGTATTTGAAAAATATATATAAGGGGAGTAGAATTTATTCTTAGTGGATATATCATCTCAATAGGGAGAATAATTTATACTTTCCATCATAATATAAAAGAGTTATTAGCTTAGTGGGAGTATAAAAATAATGTGTCTCTTTAGAGTTCTTAAAAGTATCAAAAGGTTGTAAGTTTTTTTTAAAGTTATTATTTTTTCATTTTAATTTTAGTGTTTTGTGATTTCTAAAAAGGTGGATATTGTTGAGTCATAAGTATGACATATTACTTTTCCATTTATTTAGTTTTGGAAATCAAAAAAACCTTCTTAAAACTATGTTTACTAACTTATTTTTACCACCCATGTTTTAGTATGTATTTTTAGAAAATTTTAATTTTTATTGTACATATAAATGTTTATAATATATTATGAAATACTATTTTTTTATTATTCAATATGATTCATCAGACTAAATGAACATCTGATCAATAAGACTGGTCATTGTTCTAACCAGTGGTTAGACTTATGTCTTACTAATAGAATTCTTACCAATCAGGCTGATCATGGTACCATTATATTGGAAAGACACTATTTATTATTATCGAATTGGAAATCAATAAGGAAGTATATTATACTATAAATTTTTTTATAATCAGATTATATAGACTTTTATACTTGATAAAATAGAATTTAGAATTGTAATAGTTCTAAATAATGTGACATCGGACATGAAGTTATTTTCTAGATGTCAAGTGAAAGCTTTCCGAGGCCTTTGTAACTAAATCAAGAATATGACCATTGGGATATCATAGATAAATAGCTTGTCATTTGAAGAGTTTGGTACATATAAATTTTTTGTAAATAAATTTTTTTAAATATCTCTACGTGGACATCACACTCCTATTCTTTTTAATATTTTAGAGAGTTTAAGTTCTATAGAGTCCTTGTCAGGGTTGTTTCCTTTATAAAAAAAAGATTTTATATTGTACATATGATAATTTTATTTATTGATGGATTCTAGGTATAGGAATATGGTGAATCCAATCCATAGAATCAATGGATTCTGGGGTTACGAAGACATACATCGATCATCATATTAAGGGGTTCTGAGGATAAGAAGACATAGCTTGTTCCAATCATCATATTGAGATCTTTCTTAGTAAGGAAATATAGACCATTAAAAGAAGTATAAAACTTTGGATAAATTTAGTTAGGGTTTCCAACTACCTTATCTATTAAGGTTAAAAGAGTAATTTTTTTAATATAACTTTTAAATCATTATTACTTTTATATGTTGTGTATTTTTTACAAGATTTATTTTTCATTATGCATTGTAAAAGAAATTTAGTTTTAATACTTATCTTTATAATAATACATTTATCAGTGTGTATATGATAAAAATAATAGTAATTTTATATAATCATATAGTTTATGATTCTTATTTTGTTACTCTAATCACTGTACCATCTTTAGGTTCAATCATTTTATACTAAACAAAATTTTTGTTTTTGTGTTACTACAATTTTTAAACTACAATTCACCCCTATTTTATCCCACTATAAACTCTTTAGATCCTAAAAATACATAACCAAATAACTTACCAAATTCCCCCTCTAATATAATAAGCCTTATTTTGGGCAGAAATCAAACCTCGGATGACTTTTCGTGCAAACCTATGTAGGATACCCGAAGAAGAAGTATGGTTCTTCAATGAGCGTATTTATTTTATTTCTTCACCAACCATATAAAAAAATTATTAAAAAAATTATGATATAATAACATCAGTATATTAAATATATTAATATGTTTTTATGTTAAGGGTATAACCTAAAACTATCCCCACTTCCATCAAATGGGTTACAAAATCATCATTCATCTGTATGGCGGACTACCTCCTCGCCAACCGCTATCATTTATTTATTCCATTACCACCTATCACAGTTGGTTATGACGATGGATATAAAGTATATATAATATTTAAAATATAAATATACCTATATTTTCATTATATATTATATACCCTTTTTTACTTTCAATTCCATAGGGGATATGATAACGTCGCTCGTGTATACAGTGGGATACTGCCTCACGAAGCAATGTGATTCATTTTTCTTGAACAATAAAAATGGAATTTAATAAGGATATAATTAATGAATAAATGTGATATAAATGAAATAATTTTGATATTAATGAAATATTTATCATTCTAAAAAGATAATTTATATCATTTTATTTCTTACCTTTTAACTCATTGAAAGATGATAACATCGCTCGTATGCATGTGGACCAACGCCTTCACCAAGCGACGTGACTCTCTTTTCATCACCAAACCAAACACATAATATATATATATATATATGTATATTTAAGGAAATAAGTTTTATTTATAATATGATTATAATTATAGAATGAATAAATATTACATAACTCATTTCCATGATAATCATTGAATAATGGAAATGTTACTCATGCGTACATACAAAAAACTGTCTTCATGATTGTAACATAGTTCATTTTTCATGACCATCATTCATTATTGGTATTAAAATAATAATTTATGTTTAAATATGATAACTATTTCATGATTATTATTATGAAAATATTTAAATATTTTCCTCTTACACCAATAGTCATCTTCTAATGTCATTTTTGAAACATAAGTCAAATATCATAAAAACAACCAATATAGACTTAAATTTATTAAGCAATAATATATAAAATGAAAATGAGTAAAATAAATTAAATAATAAACATTAAAAACTTTATTAATTATGTAAATAATTAACATAATACTATTATTTAATAATATAAAAGTTCACGTGACAAGTCAGACTCTAGGTAAGGGATTTCATCAAAATTTTATTTCATTGAGGAAAATTGTAATGATATTCACCTAATTTAGTTTATATGGTGTATATACTACCACTTTGATATGTAATATCATGATTAATTAACAATTCAGTTCATTTTAAGTTTTAATTTTAATTATTTTATCCAAGGGGATTTGACTTAAGAGTTACCAATTGGTAAAAAATTTCATAACTCAATTTCTTTTCATTTGGTTATATTACTTCTTCATCATATTTAATACTATAATATTATCTGTATAATGAATTGTTTATTATCTTAAGTTTTATCTACACTTGTTTTATGTGATGTTAAAGTTGATAAACATAGTTTATTCATTTATTAATTCCCATTTCAATGTTATGATCATTGTAAGGGTTTATTTGACAATCTCGTTCTAATAGAAATTGTTTATTCTTGAATTTGAGTTGAAGTAAATTATTTGATCATTATATAATAAAACCATTTAATTTTCTTATAATATATTTATTATTGATCTTTTCAAGTAATATTACCATTTTTTCATGGTTTAGTGCTTAAAATAATTGATAAATATTTTTTATGAAAATTTTATTTCATTTCACTCTTCAGTCAGAAATCCATTTTCTTCCAAAACCATGTTTTCTAAAACTGTTTTCAAAAATATTTCTAAAGTTTTACAAATGGTTTATTAAATAAAGTTTTACCCATTTTTACTTTTTACATTTTTTTTAATAATCTTCTTGATGTTTTCTAATCAAGAAACTTTTTAAACCTTTTTAAAGTGTAAAATGAGTGTTCTTAACTTGTAAAAAATGTACGAAATTACCCTCCTCAATGGAATTAATTTAATTGAGGATTATTTTACAAGATTACAAGGATATTTTTAATTAATATTTTTACTAATATTCTGAATGTTCATAGTTTTTTAAAAGTTATTTTCAATGAAAAGGATTTTCAAAATGTTTTATGTTTTGAAAAGTGATTTTTCAAAATGAAAATGATATTTTAATCAAGAATCTTTTTAAACTCATTTTATAGTATTGATATCAATCAATGACAACAAACCTGTATTTTTCATATATTCCAATAGTGATATGTTCTATTGATACAATCCTTATTGCTACCCTATATGATTTATGATTATTTTGACAAAGGATAATACTGACACTCACTTACCAGATTCATTTTTATAGTCAATAAATTTCCATTGAAATGCTGACTTTCTTGTGATAATTAAACATTAATTTTACCCTAATTTTACATTCTATTTTTCATGGACATGTTTATTTATTAAAAAATATATCATATCTATATACAATTTTCTAAATTGAAATCCATTTATTTATCTAGGAAATATTGAAAAATATGTATTCTTTACTAAATATAGATATTGGATGATAACACAAATTTTTTTATGAAATAAATTTACTATTAGATATATAAGGAAGGATTTGTACATGAAAGGCATGGGGGGGGTATAGATAGTCTATCGATGCATCAGTAGTCTCATGGGATGAATCAGTTGGATAACCTTATTTAAATAGGTTCCTACCAATTAGTTTTAAAATGTCTTGAGGATAGATATTTAGGGTAGAGGTATCACGTGACTTGGAAAACAAAGTCCAATAATTATGATTTTCCTTTATTAAAAATTAATTATTATTACCCATGATATTTTCTCTATGATATTTTGTCTTGATGAATTTTATTATTAGTTTATTGATTCAATGAAATATGATTTCATTTTTTTAAATTGTCATATTGATTATGGATTATCTATATATGATAACAATATTATTGGTTAAAGTAATCATGTTTCCAATTATTCTACTTTCCATATTTATTATGCTAGTAATATTATTTGAATGGAATGTGTGTTAAGTTATTTACCTTTCCATATTGATTGTGCTCATTGATTCATGATAGCTTCCACTATACTTAACCCATATTGGTCATTGGAGCTCAACAATATATTTTTTCCTTTCTAAATAATCCAAGAAGTTTACTATATAAGATATGAAAGAATATTCTAGAGGGAATAATGATATTGTAAAAAAATTTATGTTGTAATTTTTGTATTCAAATGTAATATGGGAATCTTGTATGTATATAGGTTACCCAGACTACTAAAATATTCAATAATTTGATTATTAATTCCTTATATCTTATGAATATGTATTAAATAGGACATCAGATCTAGGATTCTTGGGTTGGGGTCACTACAATTAGGGAAAATAATGACAATTTGATTCCATATAGGATTGAACTCCATGCTCAAATATCAATTTTAAAACTTGTATACGATAAATTGATATATGTTTTCAATGTGGTTAGATCTAGATTACTGCACTTGATTCTTGGAGATATCAATTGAAATTTTATTGTTACATTCACTTTTTTTTGGATTAAAAATTATCAAATTCAAATATTCCAACTGATATTTCATCCAGATCATTTTATTACATGAATTTATTACAACTACATATTCATACTATATTATTATTAATGTCACTAAGTTTTACTTCTTATAATAAAAGATGAAACATATTTCTCCCCAAATTAATTTTTAACAAATATAGATTTATTGTCACAACTATCTCCTAGAAAAAAAAATCTTTATAGATAGGTTTAGGTGATAACCAATTTAATACTTCAACCCAAAATCCATAGTACCATTTCATGAATTTGAGAACTCTATTTTCAAAAATCAAGTGTGATTTTTTGGATCACTTTGATACCTTGAACACAATTTCACTATAAGATGACATATGGTCTTAGTGGAGTGAGATAAATAAAACTAATAATTTGTATTCTAAATGAATTTTTATTCACACCAGAGCCTATATCACCCTTTATTATTTATATAACAACATTTATTATAAAGATATATGCCTTTTACACATAATAATATATGATTTTAAACATAATTTTTTTTTATTTTCTTCCCAATGGTCATGAGGCCTAGTGTCTTGGAGGATTAGGATCATAACACATAAAAGGAAATAAAACATGCATAATTATTTTTTTATTTATCTTAGTGATATCCTAAATCCATTTGAGTTCCAAAAACATCATAGGATAACTTGGGAAAAAATAAAATACATGATGAACTAAAATACCAGTAAGGGAATAAACCTGATAATGATATATATTGTGTGACTCAAATATATAACATGATATCATAAATGAGAAGTCTCCTCAGTAATTTCATGGAATAATATCATAAATAACACGGTATCATAAAATCACAGAATCATAGAAAATCTAGAAACAATATATAACATGAAATAAACATGATTTAAGTCTAATTGCAAATAAAATATTTTTAGACAGACAAAGTACCATAATATATTATGATTACTCCCTAATCCCAAACATAATATATCATAATACTATAAAAACAACCAATTCATTTCAACACTATATGGGCACACCCATCATAACATATTGATGATCTATGTGTACCACATAAAAGAAATAAATCATAAGTCATAACCTAAGAATTACCCATGGAATTAAAATGGGTTTCATAATATTTCTTTATATCATAACCAAAGAAAATTCAATATTAAAGGAATTAGAGAAATGATTATAAGGCATGCATTTTCTTATAAAAGGAAGGGAGAACTATCTAGGTATATTTATGTGAGACATATCTATAGAATTTAAAATAAATCTATAACATCAAAGGTTGTTTTCATTAATTAAAAAAATTAAATGATTAAAAACATTATTGAGGAAAACACCCTTTTCACATTTATTAACATAAAATGATTTCATCTTAGATGAGAAATGATTTTAAAAAGATAAATTTGAATATTTCATGAGGAAAACATCCTATCAATTTAGAAAAAAATTATTTCAAATATAAAATTTTCTCAAAAATTGACGTTTTTTTTGAAAATATCCTTTTAAAAATATAAATAAATCTTTAAAACATAAATTTTTCATGATGGTAAAATAGTTCCATTCATTTCAAATATGATAAATAACATAGATTGTTTTTTAATTTTTATAAGAAAAGTTGAAAAGTTACTTGTACATAAAATGATAGGAATATTTATTTTAAAATATTTTTTAAAAATCCAATTGATGGTAAAAATTAATTTAAAAATTCATATTAAAAAATTTTTGAAAACATTTTTAGACAACATAGATTGGGAAGAAAAAGTATTTTTGAAAAAAGAGAGAAATGATGTTAGATATTACTTAAAACATTTTTATCAATAATTTTAAGTAACTAATGGGTAAAAATAGTACTATTAAATGAAGAAATAATGAATAAATAGAGTATATAAAAATTAAAAGGTATTATTATACAATTATCAAATAATTTCTTTAAAGGGAAATTCAAGTATAAGATATTCTAATTAATATGACATTGAAACATAAACCCTTACCACATTAGTGAATTTTGAATCATAACTTCCTTAGAGTGATGTAAATAAATTTTAAATTAAAATATCATGAACTAGGAATTATTTATGATATAATATGTAAGGGTTTGTAATATACACCATTTAAAATAAATCAGGTGCACAAATGAATAGGTGTCTCAAATACGGATGTTTTTGAAGAAACCCTTACAAAGTTCATATCATTGAGGTGAGAGCTAATAAATTGGTTGATTATGTGTAAAAAAATTACATAAAAACAAATAAAAGTGATAATAAAATATAAATAAATGGAAATTCATTTTACAAACAATTTTGGCATAGTTTAATCGAAAAAGTAGGTGTATAACCTAATGAAAGGAAATTGAGTTAAGAAACCCCTTACCTCATGCTTCCATTTAGTTAAGTTAGTTTTAAAATCATGTATAGTTGTTTTAAAAATGTGGTTAACTTATAGAAGAATAATATTTAGGTTTATTATATCATATATGATCATTTTATAACATCATATTACTCTTTCATTAATGATCTTTCATTATCACTATTGTTTCGTGTTTTAATTGCCTTGTTTTCTCATGCATGTTTTATCATGAATGCTACAGATACTGAACAAATGATATAGTTACATCATATAATGAATTATATTAATGTTATAAATATAATTTTTTATTATATACATTATTCTAATAATTATTTGATTTTGAACATGGAGAATGAATCACATTTCTTTATAGAGATTGTAGGTCGTAAATACGCATGAGAGATGTTATCATTTCCTTAATAGGTGAAGGGGTAAGGAAGTGGATTTATTATTAGTTCCTAATAATCAACATAAATTTATATATATCACATGTATTAATTAAATTTATACTTTATTAAATTCCCTATAAAGCGTGAGTGAAAAAATTAATAACAATGTTTCGTAAGGTAGTAGTCCGCCGTACACACGAAGGACATTATCATTTATTCAATAGATTGTAATGTAAGAAAGTGTATGAAATATTTATTTAAAATAATTATCAATATTTCATTAATATAATATATAAAAATAAAATTAATACTTATTACCTTCCATTTAAATCAAGTGAAGAACAAATTACATCGGTTCACAAGGCGGTAGTCCATCATACACACGAGTGTCGTTATCATATTCTCTACAGAATAGAAAGTAAGAAAATATATATGATATTATAATTTTAAAATTATAATTATATAATATATATCATATATAAAATTATATACATCATTATATATTTTAATTATAAGTAGTGATGGAAAACAAATTACGTTAGTTCACGAGGCGTTAATACACCGTACACATGAACAATAGTTTCGTTTCTAATTTGAGGGAGGAAGATATTATTGTAGGTAATGAACTTAACATAATAAAATATAAGAATATATAATATAATAATGTTACTATATCATAAATTTTTAATAATATTTTAAGGATGTGGAGGAAGTAATAAAATATAACTCTCGGTTAATGAAATTACCGCTTCTTCAGACAACTTCTTTTGGTTTTCACCAAAACCATTTCTAGGTTGAAGTTATGATAAAAATGGATTGTAGGAAGAGAATAAGAAATTTTTTAAGTTAATTTTGGTGGTATGTTTTGAAATAATAGGTTTTTTGTTCATTTATAGGATAGGATAGGGGTGGCATTTCATAAGTGGGGGATATGACACACATGGAATTTTTGAAAATAAATAATTCCACCCATGTTTTTCTAATAAAAAAGACTCAAAATCATAAATTTTAGAACCATAGAATATATAAGGTCTAAATATGACCATTATATAGTAATTAAACATGTTTTGGTTCATCTTTAACCATTAAGTTTTTATTTTAACCCCAGGTAAACCTGTTTTTACATTAACCATGGTAAATAATTATTACTATTTTCAGTATTCATTATGGTCAAAAATTAAGTTTAAATTATTCCATAATATAAATTATTATAATCCCATATATTTATTTTATTTTTAAAAATTAAAATCATATAATTGTAACAATTTAATTTAAAATAAACCTGTTGATTTGTCAAAATAATGGCCTTTTAAGAAATGCATTTATCAAGGAATATATTATCTCAGATTAAATATATGAAAGGTAATCATAATTAAGTGAATTTAAATTAATATTTAAAGAAATATAATCTAAAAATATCATTTAAAATTTTCATCATTTGGATTTATTTTAATTATTTAAAATAGATAAAAATTATGAACATTAAAATAGTTTTTAGAAAAAAAAAGTGTTTTAGATCCTAAAAATAAACTTATAATAAAATATAGTTTAAATATGATTTAAATGTAATTAATTGAATTTAATATAACTAAATAATATATTTTTTTATTTTAAATAAAATAAAATAATAATGGGACATTATTTTTAAAAATAAATGACAATTTTATAAAAAATTAGTATTTTTCACTATTCACTAAAAAATTAAATTTTTCAAAAAAAATCCAAAAATATATCCATAAGTTAATATAAATAAGGTGATTTTAAAAATGAAGTTTTTTTATCAAATAAATTTTTTGAAAGTGATAAAAATTAATTTTAAATCATGTGCACAAAGCGCGACTAACCTGCATTTTTGAAAAAAATATAGTATTTTCAGAAAAAAAATTATTTTATTATTTAAAATGGTTCTTATTATATTTATAATAAATAGATAACTATTGGAATCATCATGTGTTAATCATGTTTTAATGATAAAAAATCCTATACTTTATGTAAAGCTTGTTAATCTTGTTTAATGTGTCTCAAATCATGTGTACAAACAGTTGGTTTCTTGATACTTTAAAAAAACCTAATCAAGATCTTTAGTGCCATGTTTGATTATTGTAAACTATTTTTAATTTGTGTTATAATTTATTTCATTGATAAATTATTAAGTCTAATTAATTCTATGAATATCACTATTTAAGTCTGTATACAGATACTTGGCTAAGTCTGAGAAACCGTGAGTATGCCATTGGTTATGTTTTTCTGGGAAAGGACCCAGACACCATGACTAGACATTGTGACTAGACACCGTGACATAGACACTATGACCCAGACACCGTGTCCTAGACACCGTGTCCTAGACACCGGGACCTAGACACCGTGACCCAGACACTGCGACTGAGACACTGTGACCGAGACACCGTGACCCAGACACAGTGACCCAGACACCGTGACCAGACACCGTGACCAGACACCAAAACCAACTTCAGATCTGTTGAAGTCTTTGACACTGGTTCTATGTAGAGATACCATTTGAAATTTGGAAAAGGACCAGACACTGTGATCCTAACACAACATCTCTGCTACCAGTTCCTCATCTATATAAATCTGTGCCATCATAACTATATCATTGCTCAAAGGCAAAGAAGGAGACACTGTTTCAAGGAGACACTATTTCAAGGAGACACCATTTCATGAAGACACCATTTCCAGACTGACTGTGATATTGTTCTTTAATTTGTTTTGTCGTTTTTCAATTTAATTCCTAAAGGTCATATTTTAGTTTTTTAAATTCACTAATATAATTAATATTTCTTTATAGACATATCACCTGGCAGTACGAGGTACGAGGTGTAGAATACATGCCTCCTGTCGGCTCCAACACATGCACTCCAAGATTAAAAAGAGAACTGTGGCCCAGAAATAGTAGCGTGTGATAACGAACAAGAATGAGAATTCTTGAGAAAGGAACTGACACATGAAACTCAATACATATAAAGAACACACGAAGCATTCTTGAATCCAAAGAGATGGGATACCATAGATCAGATTCAATAACATCTTCACATTACCAACTCAATGAAGAAAACGAGCCAGATCGAACTGGAAACCAAGCATTGGACCTATGATACTCTATTTCTCTCAAAAGGACACGATTCTTACATCTACTTCATCCTCAAAGTCTAAAGCTGCATAGACTAAAAATCAGAGTACTTCTAACCTTATCTCATCATTTTTTATCTGTTATGTATTTTTTTAGCCATTGATTAGTGTGTATATGTCTATATAAAAACACACACTGTCTCCTGTATTAAACTAGAGGATACATGATATCTTTCCTCTCATATCCCTTACCACTTGTTTATTCCTAAAGATAAGTGTGGAAGAGGTACCTATGTGACCTGGTAATTCATACCCCCAAAGAACCGTGGAAGAGGTCGTCTGACTTGGACAGTCTTGTGCACTGTTTTTTACCACGATTTAGGTTATGGATCATGTTTATCAATATAAACTGCATGGTGGTAGGTGATCACCAAGTGGGGTGGATTAAGTCTCGGTTTGAGACTGAAACACTTGTTTTCTATCCACTGTTTTGTTTAAATTAGTTTTTTTGTTTCACTGTATAATTTATAAATCATTAAATTTAATTTGGTAGTTAATCTTGGAAAGAAGTTATAATTGTTTTGCCTTATTAGAATAGCTTCAAAAGTAATTTTCATAACTGATATTAAGATTATTGATAATTAATCAATCTTCTGAGAAGTTATTAAAAAAGTCAAACTTTTATAACCGTATTACTTTGATTAACTGGGTTGTATTTATTTTTATCGGGGAACTTTTTAAGAATAATTTTCCAACAGAAATTTTTATAGATACTCAATTCACCCTCCTCTTGAGTACTCTACTCTGACCAACATTTGGTATCATAGGGTGTTTGTATTTATGTTAAGATTCTCTTTTTGACCCAATTCAACTATGATTTTTGTTGTACATTAAATATTTGTAAATTTCTGTTAATTCTAAATTTATATCTCTTTCAATGTATTTCATTATCATGGATAATATACTAGAAGGTGCTGCAACCAACATAACACCATTATTTAGTGGAACAAATTATGCCCAATGGAAAATTAAAATGAAAATGCATTCAGAAAGTATGGTTTTTGAAATTTTGTCTTCAATTATATATGATTATAAGATTCCTGCTACTAATAGAATCACTTGGGATGAGCCAATAAAGACTACCTACAACAACAATTTCAAATCCATGAATGATTTATATTTCTCTTTAGGAGATGAGGATTTTAACGGAATTTCTGCATGTAAAAATGCCCATAAAATTTGGGATAATTTGTCTTTTTCACATGAAGGAACTTCTAGTGTGAAAGAAATGAGACTTAATACATATAATATTAAATATGATAACTTTAAAACGAAAACTAATGAGCCTATTTCTAACATGTATCTCAAGTTCAACGAAATTTTCAACATAATTATTTCTCTTGGAAGAGAAGTTACAACTAAAGAACAAATTATGAGGATTCTCAGATGTCTGCCTGATAGATAGAGAGGAAACTCTATCTCTATTAGAGAATTATGCGACATCATCAAGTTACCTGTAAAAGAACTCATTGGGAAACTAATTATGTATGAAGATGATATGTAAGTCAATAAGGAAGAGGAGGATAAACCCAAAAGAAAAACTATTTCATTTAAGACCACCACATCTAAACACAAAGAGAAAGGGAAATTGGAAGTCTATGTAGAAAGCTCCAACAGTGAACAATCATCATCTGACAGTGATGAGGAGGTGGCTCAATTATCCAGAAGGTTTATAATATTTTACAAGAATATGTTTTTTTAGAAATCCTAACTTTAAGGGAAGATATAATAAAAAAGAAATATGGAAGAAATATTGTAAAGGTGGTGAAAAGTATGATGATATAGTATTCTATGAATGTAAGAAAAAGGGACATGTAAAGGTTGACTATTCCAAGATCAATCTCAAAACGAAATATGAGAATAAAGATAGAAATTATAAAAAGGCAATGAAAGCAACATGGAGTGATTATGAGGACAATTCAAGTGACTCTGAATCTTCCAATGATGAACATGCTAACAAAGCCAATATGTGTTTTATGAAAGACACATCTAAGGTAATATGGGAATATCCAGACACAATTCTTATTATTATAGAGATGAGAGTGACTCTAAAAATATGTATAATTAAGGAATGTTAAAATACTATAATATGCTTGAAGAGACATGTGATGAACTAAAAGATAAATACAAATCTTTAAATAAACAACATGCTCTTACCTCAACTGTTAAAAATGAACTTACTGTAGAAAGGGAGAAAAATGATCAATTAATCAAGGAAAATAATGAAATAAAGCTATCTAATGAGTAATTGAAAAAGGATATTGAAAGGTTTACTAATGATAATGATACTTTGGAACAAATGTTAGGTAAACAGATTGCTCCTAAATATACCACTAGCATTGGCTATCAACCTAGTAAATGAAATTTTGGAGGAACTAATTTTGTTTCTAAGTCTAGGATATACATATTTACTCCTAGTTCTGGAAAACATTTAGCTAGTTAAAGTTACGATACACTATCTACCGTTTCAATATTTTCTATACCAAATAGAGTTTATTTTTCAAGAACTTTACATAATGCTTATAGAAAACCTATGAGGCAGATGTGGGTTCCTAAAGTACTAGTCGCTAATATTACTAGACCCAAACAAATATGGGTACCAAAATATGTTTTTATTTGACTATTTTACAGGAAATATGTTTAAAGAGATCCTGTAAAAGCTTATGGTACTTGGATAGTGGGTGTTCAATACACATGATAAGAGACTATTCATGCTTCAAGAATTTAATAAAAATTAATGGTGGACATGTCACCTTTAGTGATAATGCCAAAATAATGATCTTTATACTTGACCAAATTAGTAAATTTAACTCAGTTTTAATTTCCAAAGTACTTTTTTTGAAGGATTGAAATATAATATTCCTAGTATTTCACAACTATGTGATGATGTATTTCATGTTAAATTTGAAAATGATGCTTTCAATGTTTTCAATTCTAAAAATGAATTAGTATTTTATACATTAAGAAATAAAAATTTATAATTTGTTAACTTATATTATTTAGTTTCTCAAAATGCTTCATGTTTAAGTGTATTTCACAAATATTCTTAGCTTTGGCATAGAAGACTAGGACACTGTAATATTCAATCCCTTAGAAAGTTAACTAGAAAAATCTTAGTCAAAGAACTACCCAAATTTGAGTTTCTAAATGATAAAGTGTGTAATCCTTGTTAAAAGGGAAATCAACACAAAATTTCATTCAAACAAAAGAAAGAAGTTTTAAATTCTCAACCACTCGGACTGGTTCACATAGATATTTTTTGACTATCTAGAATTTCTAGCTTAAATGGAAAGCACTATGTTTATATTCTTGTAGATGAATTTTATAGATATAATTAGACTTGTTTTGGATCAAAAAAGTGAATCCTTCTATAATTTTATCATATATTCCAAAATTTTAAAAAATATTAGTGGAATTAGAATTAAATCCTTAAGAAGTGATCATGTTCGTGAGTTTAAAAATCAAGAGTTTGAATCCTTCTTCTCACAAAATGAATATAGTCATAATTTATATGCCCCTAGAATACCTCAATATAATGGAGTTTTAGAAAGAAAAATAAAGCCTTGCAAGAGATTTCTAGAACCATGCCTAGTGAATATGACTTACCTATTTATTTTTGGGCTGAAGCTGTAATTACAGCATGATATTTTATCAATAGAGTATTGATTAGACCCATTCATAAAATAACTCCATATGAATTATAGAACAATATAAAACCCAAATTTATCTACTTCAAAGTATTTGGTTACAAATTATATATCCTTAATAATAAGGAAAATCTCGACAAATTTGCATCCAAGAGTGATGAAGGAATATTTCTAGGATATTCAATCTCTAGTAAAGCTTGAAGAGTGTTCAAAAAAAGAACTAAATGTGTGAAAGAATCTGTCCATGTAAAATTTGATGAAACAAATCCAAATGAGCCTAATACCACTCTAGAGAACCTAGAGAATTATGTATCAAATCTGGACATTAATTCAAAATCCTCTAACCATCCTATAAAGGAATCTGTGAAAAATTCCAGTTCTTGAAATTCTTTAGATTCAGATCATATTGAACCCGAACATGTTGAAGAACCTAAAATCACTAGTCCTTTTTTAGAGCTGTTAGAACTCTTAAGAAACATCCTTTAGATGCTGTTGTAGGAGACTTAGATAAAGTAATTCAAATATATATTCTCTTAGAAATCTAGTTGAACATCAATTATTCTTGTCACAACTTGAACCAAAAAACATTAATGATGTTATCAGTGATGAATTTTGGGTGATTGCTATGTAAGAAGATCTTAATTAGTTTGAAAGGAACAAAGTTTGGAAACTTTTTGACAGACCCAAAGAGACATTCACCATTGACACCAAGTGGGTGTATAGAAATAAGGTAGATGAAACTGGTAACATAGTTAGAAACAAGGCTAGATTGGCTGCACGAGGCTATAGTCAAGAAAAAGGAATTGACTATAAAGAAACATTTGCACCATTAGCTAGACTTGAATCCATCAGAATTCTGATTGCTTATAATGCACATCTTAATTTCAAAATATATCAAATGTATGTTAAAAGTGCATTCCTAAATGGGTATATAGCTGAGGATGTCTTTGTTGATAAACCCCCTAGTTTTAAAAATCCTCATTTTCCAAATCATATTTTTAAATTATAAAAAGATTTATATGGTTTAAAACAAGCTCAAAGAGATTGGTATGATAGATTAAGTACTTTTATTATTTTAAAAGGTTTAAAATAAAGGAATAGTTGATCCTACCATTTTTATAAAACGAATTTCCAATTATGTTTTGGTACTTCATATTTACTTAGATGACATTATCTTTGGATCTTCAAAAAATTCTTTATGTATTGAATTTTATGAAATGATGCAAAACGAATTTGAAATGAGATTAATGGGAGAACTGAAATTCTTTCTTGGATTTAAAATCTTTCAAAAATAATTATGGTATTATTTTAAATAAAAAAAAATATACTAAATATCTTCTAAAATGTTTTGGGTTAGATAACACTAAAAGTAGTGACACTGTAATTAGTACTACTTATAAGCTGGATCTTGATGGAGATGGAAAATCTATTGATCAAATCACTTACAGAGGAATGATTGGAAGCTTATTCTATATAACTACTAGCCGACCTGACATTTTGTATAGTGTATGTATGTGTGCTCATTTTCAAGAAAACCCTAAGGAATATCATTCAAATGTTGTTAAGAGAATTTTCAAATACCTTAAGCATACACCCAATCTAGGATTGTTCTATCCTCGAGGAAAATAATTTGAGTTAGTTAGTTATTGTGATGATAACTTTAGTGTTTATAAGTTAGATATAAAAGTCACCTCTAGAACATGTCACTTTTTAGGCAAGTCGCTAGTATCATGGTGTAGTAAGAAACAAAAATAGGTTTCATTATCTACTGCAGAATCTATATACATAGATTCTTGTAGTTGTTGTGCACAAACTTTGTGTATGAAACACAAATTAATAGATTATGGATATCAATTCAGGCATGTACCTATAAATTATGAAAATAAAAGTGCTATTAAAATCTCAAAAAATCCTGATTCACACTCTAGGACAAAACATATTGATGTAATATATCACTTTTTAAGAGATCATTATCAAAAAGGTGACATCACTTTGGAATTCATTGTAATTGATTATCAGCTTGCTGATATATTCACCAGACCTCTAAATTATGAAATAATATATTAAATAATACATGAGTTGGGAATGATAAATCTTAAGTAGTAAGTATACTATTTCACAGCATACTATTTCATAGTTTATGGTTTCACAAGTCACTATCTTAAGATTACTGTCTAACTCTAATAGTTCTATAGTTTTACTATCATAAAAGTTTTTATTTCATGTTTATGGTCTCACAGTTACTATCTCTTGGTTACTTCTTAGCACTTACTGTCTCCAACAATATAGTCGCACAGTTTAGAAATCACACAATTACAGTCCCACAGTAAAAGCCAGTTCTGGTTTCACATTGAAGGCCTGTTACAGACTCACCATAAAATTCAGCCATGATCTCACCGTAAAGATGCTTTATTATTTTATTTAAAAACTATAAAATGTATCACAGTAATTAATTATTTTATTTTTTACTTTCCCTCACTTTTGTTTTTGTGACACTTGGTATCTCTAAATGATAAAAATTGAAAGAAGTTTCACTCCTTTCTTCACCTGGGCTCTCTTCTCTCAAACCATAACCCCTTCTTAAACCTTTATATCTCTCTCTTTCTCAAACCTTCACTAAATGCCCAAAATGAAATGTCCATCATCATCAACTCTTGAAAAGTGTATAAATAAGAAGAATATTAAAATATCACTGAAGTTAGCACCCAAAGGTCCATTGAATCCGAACCTGGTGAATATAATAGTGGTACCTAAAATGGAAATTTTCCCCAAGTGGCTGCTGACAAGTAGGTCTTTATTATTGAAAGTACTAAAAGAGAAAGGGTGGATGGATTGGTTCACAAAGGGGGATAGGCCGATTTACCCGAAGCTAGTTGCACAGTTTTATCAGTTCGTTCAATTATCTTTTGACACAGAAGATGGTTTTGTTATGAGAAGCTGGATCAGTGGGAAAAGATGTACTTTTTATTCAAGGTTAGGGGCTGCATGCCTACAGATATCTCATGAGGGTATTTTTGAGAAATACCAGAGAGGTCCTCCTACTCCAAGTGAGATCTTTGAGTTGGAAGAAGCCTTGAGAAGCATAACTGGAAATAAAACAAAGAGAAGAGCTATAGCTGCTGAGCTAGATGGGGAAACTAGACTTTTGTTTAATTTTTTTTAGAATCTGATCAGCCCCCACAAAGGTGATTTTACTACACTCAAGTATCAAGATTTATTTTTGATACACCTTATGAATAATGGACACAATATCAACCTATGGAATTATATTTTACTCCATATGTGTGAGTTGATCAAGACAACCTCCAAGTCAACCTCCCTATTCTACTCAAGGTTAATATCAACTATACTTCATGAAAAAGGGTTGGTTTGACCAGATGAAGAATCCATTAAGGATTATGAATATTATATTTCAAAATCTACATCCAAGATAATGAAAATAATTTGGAATTAATGGAGAAAATCATGGGTGGAAGATAATGATAGGTTCTATGAAAATTTCAACCCGGTTGAACACTCTTCAATACCTAAGGATATTTTTGATCTTAGTTTGGAACCAGATGAAATAATGGACTATTCTGATGAGGAAGAAGAAGAATATGTTTTTGTACCTATAGGGAAAACTGTCCTGTATGAGAAAGACTATGAACCTATTCTCCAAGACATAACTTAGAAAGAAATACCTGTACTTGAAGAGATAATTGATCTGGAAGAACCTGCATCTAAAGAAGAATATGTTGTTGTTGAAAGGGAAAAGGATATTCTGGAAGAACATTTATAAGAAGATATTTCTCTTGAGAAATAAGCTTACCTTGAGGAACACCTTGAGGAAAAAATATTTTCCTAAGGTTATCCCATATTTTGAAGAGAGAATAGAGAAATAATTTCAATTATCTAGAAAGTAAATGGGTGAGGATATTGGGGATGAGATCTTGGAATTATATCAGGTATCTAAATCTCGTAGTCTTGAGAAATATGCACTTGTTGAGGGGGAGAAGCACCCGAATCTAGAAAGTATTAAAGTTCCAAATCTAGTTGATTCAATCTCTATGGATACATGGTATAAAGTTCCTAGCTATTTTGATGTGAATGAATCCCAGCAAGCCTCAGTAAAAGGTATAGATCTATCTACTATGTTTCAATTGAAACTAGTATCTAATCTTGATGTTATAGCTGCAAAAGAACCTAAGAATGTCTCAGATCATATTTCTGAACCTTCACAAGAATCTTCAAACTTTGAAAGTAATGATGATTTAAAATCATTAGAAGCTTCCCAATTGGCTGGGGTTGAAAAGCTAATGAATACTCAACCTGCTCCTGTGAAAAAATTGAGTGAAAGAGATGCTGTACTATTGTTAGGGAAGATTATTTGGAAGATTCTTCCCAAAATGATTCATGAAATTCAAGAATTCAGAGTTGAGAACAAACAATTAAGTGATGAAGTGAAGTCTCTCAGAAATATGGTTGACGAAATGCAGAGAGTGATGAAATAAAGACTATAACCTGTTGGTTATCCTGTCGAGGATGTTGGTAGTAAATTTTCATAATAAATAAACTCCCTAATTTAACCTAACCAAATTTACTTAGTTTACAAGGTGGATGAAATAAATAAGAAAATTGTTCACGAGATGCGTGAGCTTCTTATTTGACATAACAAGTTGACTGATGAGTATAAGGGTTGTCTCCCAAAAGTTCTGAATCAACTAAAGTCTCTTACTTCAGCTGTTATAACTTCCAATGCCTCTGAAAAATCATCTCAACCCTCCTTGGACAGTGATTTTCTCAGAACAGTTGTTAAAGAAGAACTTTAGTCTATGCTTAGTGGCCTTGACAAAGAATCTCTATCTGTGGTTGTCAAGAATAGTGCCATAGTTCATGATTTGGTGACAATTCACTCTAAGATTTCCAATGATTCTCAAGAGGAAATTATTAAGAAGTTAGAATTATACTTCAACAAAATCCTCTCTAAGCATGATACGAAAAACCACTTCAAGTACCTTGTAGAAAATCTGAAAATACCACCTGCCACTCAAGCTTTCAAAACTCAGGTCCATAATCTCAAATATTTCACTCATTTGTTGGAAAAGTTCTTGGAGAACAAGGATGACTTTGAGAAAGCGATGTAGTAAGGTGGTGAGATTATTGCTGACTTCATCAAGATTTTGAGGCCTTATTTTCATGTCTAGAGGATTACTATTGTAGCTCCTACAACTACACCCTTACGACCTGGTTTTCATACCTTCTCACCCACTACCCTTGCCTCAACCTCTATGTATATCTCTTAGTATCTGAGTCGGATCAGACCTCTTATCCTTGACCAACAATTGACTAAGTCTTCCTTTAAACCTACCTTGGACCCTTCTGTTTTTAAGGACTTACTCTACCTTATCTTTTGGTTGCTTCACTTCCTTCTTCCACTTATACCTCTACTCCTATGGTTTTTTGTGATGCTGCAGCCAAGGGAAACGATAAGACAACTGGTTCAGAAGAAACATGAACACTATCTTTTAATAGGGATGATTTCTATATTTTTGTTGCTTATTGTTTGTAATGACACTTTTTATACATATAATTCATTATGAACTCTTCTTATCTATTATATTATTTATTTTTGTTCTCTTTTTGATAATCCCAAAAGGGTGAGAAAAATACATACAAAGGGAGAGGCACATTCAATAAGAATAGATATATCACTCACATGATTTTTGATCATAAAAAAGGGGGATATTGTTAGACTCCTCATGTTTTAATCATGTTTTAATGATCACAAATCCTATAATTTCTGTAAATCTTGTTAATACTATTTAATCTATCTCAAATCATGCGTAAAAATGGTTGGTTTGTTTATGCTTTAAATAAACCAATTCAAGATCTTAAGTGCTATGTTTGATTATTGTAAACTATTTTTAATTTGTGTTATAATGTATTTCCTTGATAAATGATTTTGTCTAATCTATTTTATGAATATAAATGTTTATGCCTGTATACAGATATTTGGCTAAGTTTGAGAAAATTTGAGTACGCCACTGGTTATGTTTTTCATGAAAAGGACCCAGACATCGTGACCAGACACCATGACAAGACACGGTGACCCAGGCACCGTGACCCAGACACCATGACCCAGACACTATGACCCAGAAACTATGACCCATACACCGTGACCCAGACACCATGACTAGACACCATGACTAGACACCGAAACCAACTTTAGATCTGTTGAATTCTAGGAAACCAATTCCATATTGAGACACCATTTGAATTTTGGAAAAGGACCAAACACCGTGATCCTAACACCGCATCTGTGCTACTAGTTCCCGATCTCTATAAATCTGTGCCATCCTAAAAGTCTCACCGCTCAAAGGAAAAGAAGGAGACACCATTTCAAGGAGAAAATGTTTCATGGAGACAACATTTCTAGAATGACTGTGATACCGTTCTTTAATCTATTTTGTCATTTTTCAATTTAATTTCTAACGGTCATATTTGAGTCTTTTAAATGCATTGACATAATTAATATTTCTTTGTAGACATATCACCTGACAGTAATAGGTGTAGAATACATGCATCCTATCATCTCTAACACATGAAATCCATGATTAAAAAGAGAAGTGTGTCCCAGAAACAATATCGCACGATAAGGAACAGGCACGAGCATTCTTGAGAAAAGAACTGACACATGAAACTCCATACATTAGAAGAAGACATGAAGAATTATCGAATCCAAAGAGTTGGGATACCATAGATCAGAGTCAAGAACATATTCGCATTACCAACTTCACAAATAACATGTGCTAGATCGATCTAAAAACCAGAGCATCAGACCTGTGATAATATATTTCTCGCAAAAGGACTCGATTCTTACATATACTTCATCCTAGAAGTCTAGAGCTGCATGAACTAACACTCAGAGCACTTATAACCTTATCTCATCATTTTTCTCTATTGTGTATTGTTTTTAGTTTTCAAGTAGTGTGTGTATGTCTGTATAAAAACACACATTGTATCCTTTATTAAACTGGAGGATACAATATATCCTTATTCTCACATAATTTTACACTTGTTTATTCCCAAGAATAAGTGTAGAAGACGTCCCTGTGTGACCTATTAATTCATACCCACAAAGAACTATGGAAGAGGTCGTGTGACCTGGACAGTCCTGCGCACTATTGTTTACCCCAATACAGGGTGTGGATCAAGTTTATTAATATAAACTACTTGGTGGCAGGTGATCACCAAGTGGAGTGAATTAAGTCTCAGATTGAGACTGAACCACTTGTTTTATATCTGCTGTGTTATTTAAATTAGTTTTTTTATTTTACTGTATTATTCAAAAATCACTAAATTTACTTTGATAGTTAATCTTAGAAAGAAGTTATAATTGTTTTTTCTTATTAGAATAGCTTCAAAAGTAATTTTAATAACTGATATTAAGATTACTGAGAATTAATCAATCTTATAAGAAGTTATTTAAACAGTCATAATTTCATAACCATATTACTTTGATTAATTGAGCTGTATTTATTTTTATTGGGGAATTTTTTAAGAATACTTTTCAAACAGAATTTTTTATAGATACTCAATTCACCCCCCTCTTGAGTACTCTACTATGCCCAACAATAACCATTGAGTTTATTTAATACAAGTGTAAACCATAAAATTGTTATAATTTAGTTAGTCTTATGCATAACTTTTAACTTAATGGCCATGTTATAATGGTAATGTTTAAATAATAATATTTTAACAGAGTATCATGTTTCTATTAAACCCGGTGTTGCGTGAATCAAAAGTTATCAAGGAGATTGAATTTATTTAAAAATAAAATATATATTATAGTCTATGGTTATTAAATTCTATTATAATATTGGTGTTTAATGGCATATATGCTTTCAAAATTATGTTCATATTTTAAAATCTTCAGGTTACATTCTATCCACTTAAATAAATTACATCCTCACAATTTAATCTTTATCTTAGTAATTGAGGATTAAAATGGGTTGATATAAATTAAAATTTTAATGGATAAATAGATGTAATATTATCATCCATAATAACAAATTATTAGGTTTCCATGTAGGAGAACATTGGAGGGAAATGAAAATGTGGACATGGAAGATAAAACTAATGCCCAAGGATTTGGAAATGAAAGATATAACTAATGCCCAAGGATTAATAATTAGTGATAGATAACACTAATCACTAGAAGTTGAATGATTAATAGAATGTTTATGTACCAAAGAACCATAAATCTATGATTAATTAAAATACCATTTCATTTAATGGAAATGAAGGTACTAGGATATAATTTTTATTTCAAGATCCTTTCCCTAGAGTTAAGGGATTTATTTTCCATCCAGATTAAGAACATAATGAAATATACTTAGTTGAAAATAATAATATATTACATTAATAATTTATAATATAATATCATATTTTCTTCAAATTATAAAAATTCAAGATGGATTTCTCATGCCTGAATCACTAAAAAACACTTCTAATGGACCACATAATCCCCAAAAGACCAACAAGATTTTATTATTGTATTTACTAAAACCGAAATGGTTAGAACAAGTCTTCCCATATAATTATTATCCAATACTTCAATAGTAACTCCCAAAGTTTAACTTAATCTATTACATAAGTTCCTACCCCTTCATCCTGCATCTCCAAAAATGAAATAGTATTCATTCCAAATAATCCTTTGTGTTAAAGAAAAAGGTAACATATGTTAAAACCTAATAAAATATATCCCAAAATATCATTAGTCTACTCAAAATACATTTACATAAAATCTAACAAGTGGTGTATAATACATTAAACTTATGTTCAACCATAAAATCATAAACCCATGATGGAATCCATTAAACTTAAGTTAATCTAACATAGAGAAATATATGATTCCAAAATAACCATAGTTCTTAGATGTTATATGATTATTATAACCAAAATAACATTGGGAAAAATACATATACAACATAAGTCATGAATTGTAATACATAAATATCACATAAACTTTACAATAATGATTTGGTATAACAAAGTTCTTTCATTGTTCTCGGGGATAACCCTTAGTTTATGGAACTAAATTAGATAATCCCCAAGATACCAAACATATGACATCAAATTCCATGTAAATTTTTTGATATGTGACCTCTATTTCACAATTTTCATGACCAGATCCGTACCAGGGCTCGAGCCGTAACTATACCAAGACTGCCTCCATAGGCCATGGGTTGGAAACTAGTGCCGAAGACACAACAAACTCGGGGAGGCCTTTTCCTAAGAACCTATACACCCACACACACAACCAACTTAATGAAAAAGTGTAAAGGAAAATAAATCAAGGTACCACACTACTATAAAAAGGGAACCAACCATATATGCACCGACATTTAAACAGTACAAGTACAAAAAAGTAAAGTTGAAAGGGAAAGGGGAAAAGATACACACCCAAATAGAAAAGTTCCACAACCTAACAATAGGTAAAAAATTAAAACAACTGGGAGAGTCCTACTCATAAATCCCAAGATACAACCACCACACATGGTCCAAGCACCCTGTATCCCTAAGTTCCTCTGATATCACGATCAACCTATCCGTTGTCTGCAAGGGCACAAAAAATGAGGACAAAACCCAAACATGGGTGAGTATAAGAATACTTAGTATGATGCCCCAAAAGATTGAGGGTGTAACAAGAGAGGTATTGAATAGGGGAGCAGTAAGAGAGAACAAAATGAATCAAGAGTGAATAGAAATAGTACAAATCCACCTAATAGTAGATATGCTCACTAAAATAAACCCAAACTAGAGAGTAAGGGGATATCCATCTCACAAATCACACCAGGTATAACTTAAAGTACCGAGGTAAGAATGATTAGTTGTAAAGATAGATCATTTTATTCTGTTGAGAGGTTCTACTACTGATCCACGAAGGGTCGCTGTACTGCTGATCCACAAAGTGTTTCTCTGCTGCTGATCCACGAAGGGTCACTCTACTACTGATCCACAATAGGTCTCTCAACTACTGATCCATAGTGAGTTGCTCTATGGCTGATCCACATTGGTTCACACTACTGTTGATCCACATAGGGTCGCTCTCATGCAGATCCACGAAGGGTCGCTTTTATGTCGATCCATGAAGGGTTTCTTTTATGCCAATCCACGAAGGGTTGCTTTTATACCATTCCACGAAGGGTCGCTCTTGATTCTTCACGTCACATCCATAACATCTTGCATCATATCCCAGAAGACACTATAGAAGGAACCATCTCATTCTACATGGAAACACACTTAGGATAGGCTACACATATGCCAAAGTCCGAGTCCAAAAGAAGGAGATAAAAGAGATAGAAGATTCGTAAAGTGGTACACGGTGTGTGTGGGGCACACACATTGTGTGGCCTCACCTATTTGTCTAGAAGTTTAGCTTTCTATAATCAGTACTAAACTGAAAATAAAGTACTTCTAGGCGTGCTGGTGTACTACCTAAGTACATGATATCTCTAGCCAAAAAAGTGATGAGCGTACAATGTTTGTGCTAAACCAAAGGGATAAAACTAATTTTTATTAGAAGGTATCCTCAAACAACATTGGATAATTAGGAATATCACACTGTTTCGATCCTTAGAGAAAAACACACATGATCAACTATTCATTCGCCGCGAACGGACTTCCGATGGAAAATTCATATATCACCGCATTACGCTTGAATGAAGTCACATGAGGCCCACACCGTGGTCCCGAAAAATATTGTATGGATCATGCCCTTTCGATCCTCATGAAAAAACTCATGAGATGAACTACCCATTTTTCCAAAATGGATACCTGGTGAAAAAGTTTCATTTCACCGCATCATGAGAGAACTGACCTCGTAGGGCCTATGCCTCGACCTTAACATAAATAGCCAATATTTTACTTGAAATATATGTATTAATTTCAGGGTTTCAGTGTCAGAGACGGTTCATAATTCTGACACCGTATGAGAGAGATAGGTCGGATACAAGATCCCCCAATAATAATAATAATAATAATATTGAGTGTTTCATGGACCCAAGCTACAGACTAGATTTTAATATTCAACGTTGGACTTAAATCAATCATCTTAATAATAGGATCACGTTGCTGCGGATGACAAGTCAATCGGACGTCGCACACATGATTTATGGCAGGTCAAAGATTTAATAATAATGTTAAATATATTATTTCACAAGCATTTTGGGTACCTGATCCAAAAACCCAAAAAAGACATCCCATATTGGACTAGAAATGTCCATCTCGAAGTCAGGGTCACACTACCACTGACAGTTTGTGAAACCTATGTCGCACGGATAATTTAAGGATGAAAGAGTATTTTATCAACAAAAGTAATACTAACAATATTTTATTATTATTATTATTACTTATTTATTTAACCTTAATACCCAGATCATTCCATGCACCAAAATTTCCCTTGTTGCGTGCCTGACTCCACCACCACCATCTCCCCCCTTTTTATTTTATATTTATTTTTCTATTTAATTTTTTTTCCAAATCTTTCTCTCTCTAATTTACTCCTTCCCCATGGTTTTCTTACTGCAAACCTAACCGTAGGGTTCCCCCACACCTGCTGAAACAATACCTCAGTGTCTGCCTGGCCGCCATGCCACTCGGAAGTCATGCCCCTTCGGCCTGCCACCGTCCCGGCCTCTCGCTCACTCCGTCGTACCCCCTTCACCAGCCGTGCCGGATGGCCCCACTCCGCTATGTCATCCCACTGACTGGACCTCCCCAACTTCCTCACCATGCCGCTACGAGCCACCCCGAGATGCCGCTTATCTGAACTGCCTCACCAGATTCTTGCCACAACTAGTCTTCAATCCATTTTGAAATTATATCAACCAATATCACCCCTTGATTGATCAAAAATCTGTGTCCTTATAAATGATCCGATGTGTCAAGGGTTGGTTTCACATGTACTTATCAAACCGTCAACCATAATAAAATGGCAGCGATGAATGGAGGGAGAATGAAGAATGAAGGCATGATTAAAAAAATTGTATAATAACCTTTGATATTGTTTGTATTGTACTTGATTCATCACCTTTAGAATTATGAATGGAGAACACACGAAATAATTAATAAACTGATAAAAGCAGTTTAATTCAATTTCTGGAGTCGTGCAAGGGTGCAAATTGACAAGAAGGAAATCAATATGCTCAAAGTTTAATCTAGAGCATAAGAATACCAAAGAAAAGTACAAAATGAATTGGTTCAGTCACCATTGATGAAGATCACACTTGCAAAATGATCGGGAGAAGCTACTGCATTTCTCGCTCCTTGTTCTTCCTAAATCCAAGATTCTCCTCGTCTTTCTTCATCATTCATCATTCGTCAACGAGAAGAGGAGGAGAAGAGAGGAAGGGAGGGTTTTCTATTGTTGGCCAAACTGAATTACAAGGCCAAACCCCTCTAAACAATGAATTTATAACCTCTCACTAGGTTAAAATAAATCACTAAAATAATTAAATAATCAATTATTTATTTGTTTAAATAGTCATCCACGATGGCACACATGCCACCTCCCGATGCCAGAAAAGGTTATACTCTATCTAGGGTAAAACCTATGTTCTGAGCTCATCGGTGGTCTAATATTTCTCATCAGAGATCACTTCCATGATTTATTCTCATTTGATCTATTAAATGAATAAATGAATAATTTAATTTATCCATTTAACACACCGCCAAAGAGTGATGGATCCGAACGTCCCATGCCGACTCATTTTATGTCGCACCTAGGGTAAACACTACATTCCAAACCCATCCGTGGTCTCCGATTTCAAATCCAATTAACCATTTAAGAGATATCCCATTTTCTTTAGTCAACCGCACATGCGTAATATAAAAAAGATTAACATTTTTATAAAATTAATTCTGCCCCACTGGGCCTCGGAATTGCACGCCGTCTCACCGCCCTACTCTAGAAATATTCTTATAAATATTTCAAAGTCTTATTAGAAAAAAACAGGTTCTTTACAACAATAGAAAAAATCTTTCTCTCTATTTTATATATTCCTCTATGTTCTTCATCCCATATTCTTAACATGTATAAAGATTAATATTATTTCCTTTATGATCATTAACAAATGAAATTTCATAAAATTTTATCCACCTATTATTTGAATTGTTAGTAATATCACTGAATTTCTTTTTGTTAATCATATAAAATGATTACTGATTAAGAATGACCAAAATATCTTTCTCTAGAATAATAATCCAATTTGGTTGCCTATAATCACCTAATTTTCCATCAAATTAAGTGTTATCATGATTTCTTCTGGTTTTATCCATTGACTAAAATATAAAATCATATTATGAGAAATAATAATTTTACTGGGAAATGAAATTATCATGAAAAATAATTTTTAGGATGTCCAAATAATGAAACCTTTATTTCAATAAAAGACACATTAAGTTTAACCTAGTTCATCCATGACCATCATCTATTCAAATTCATCATTATGTTCTATAAAGAGTTTGTGAATTTCTAGAGAATATCCATCGAGAGTGTCAAAATAGTTGCGCAGTAAGGCCCATTATCATGTACTAGGTAATGCTCGAGTCAATATCTAAACACCTATTTTGTAATTACTAACCTTACAAACATCTGTTTCAGAACCACATACACATTTATTATCTATATTGGTATGTAATTTCTCAGAAACCACTCGCTCTATACTTTACCATGATTCCATGATATTTTTCTATACTTAGTCATATCCTTATACTTATCCATTGGGTTATCACCAAGTTTTTCTCATTTTAGTTTTGAAAGGTTAACTGAAAATTTTATTTGATACCAACTAAATAGTCCCAAGCCTTTGAAACATAATATTACATGATTTTAAACATAAAGGTATATTAATTTTAACCCAAAGATCACGAGGCCTAGTGTATTTTTAATAATAGGATCATAATATATTAATGGAACTAGACACAAAAAACTTGTTTTTTTATTTTCCTTAGTTACTTTTTAAATCAATTTTATCTCCTAAAACTATATAGGATAGCCTGAGAAATACATAAAATAAAGGGGTGATCTAAAAGCTCAGTATGGGAATAAACATGATAAGGAAACATAATCCTTAAGTCAAAGATATAACATGATATCATAAAAGAGAAGGGTGTAGAGTAATTTCATGGAATAATATCATAATGAAAATGGTATCATAAGACAATTGAATATTTAGAAATGTGGAAAAAACATATAAGATGATGTAAACATGAGTCAATGATGACTGCCTTGATAATATCACATGGAAAACAAATTCCCATAATGAATTAGGTGTAGAGACACTGGTCCCCATAACATGAAGCCGATATATTCTTTTTTAAATTAGCATAATATATAGGTAATTGCATCTCGAAGGAATGAATAGTTTAGTAGTCTTGGTGAACTAGATACATACATAATTCCCATATTACATTTGAATACAAAAATTACAACTTATTTTTTCAAGAGTAAATTTATTCCATCTAGAATACCCCTGTATATCAATCATAATAACTTCATGGATTCTTGGTAATGTAAAAAAAAATAAGGGTGAGATGAAATATTCAGTAAGGGATATGTGCAATGAAATAAATCATGCATCAATAATAATAATAATAAATATGGAAAGGTAAATAGATGAACACACATTCCATGTAATCAATAAAATGACCTATAAGAGAATCCAGAGATAATACTAATGTTAAAATATAATGGATAATAATCAATATAGAAAGGTTAATTAAAAAACACAAATTCCATTTCAATAACTTGACTATCATAATAAGATAAGGCTTAATAAATATGGTAAGGTAAAAAAATGAACAAATATTTCATTTAATTAATAAAATGAGAATAAAATTCATCCAAAGATAATATCATTGTGAAAATATCATGATAATAATTAATGAATTCTTAATGAAGTAAATTATTAATTATTGGATGTCATATTTACCAGGAACATTATAAATTTACCGTCAAGTTATATTCTCAAGATAGTTTAAAATTGATGTGTAGAAACTCATTTAACTAAGGGTATCCAACTGATTCATCCCATGCGACTACTAGAGAATCAATGGGATATAATTAACTGATACCCATTCATGTCTTTCATGTCCAAATTATTCATCATAAATAGAAAAATCAATTAAATTCACAAATATTGCGCCTTATCATCAAATATATGTATGTGGAACATAATATAGATTTATTAAAATTTACCAAGATAAATAAATAAAATTAAACACAGAACACTATATGTAGAAATGATAAAAAATTTAAGAAATAAACATATCAATTATATAAAATATGGATATTTATGAGAGATATAATTTCCAATGATCATAATAACATAAATAGTTTAAAGGGAATTTAATGAATTTCAAAAATACAACAAGGAAGTGAATTTCAATACTATCCTTGGTCAAAATAATCATAAACCATATAGAGGAAGAATAAGGACAAGTTTAATACAACATATATCTAGTAGAGTAAATATAAAATAAAGTGTCATTTTATTTGAGGAATAACAAGATATTTAAAAACTTTCTTATGGAAAATATAATTTTCATTAAGAAAATCCATTTTTAAAACATAAAACATATTGAAAATAAGTTTCTTTGAAAATAACTATTAAAAATTAAGAATTTCTAGTATAATTGTAAAAAATAAATATTTAAAAATAAAATTGTAAATATGTAAAGGAAATATCAAATAAATTACGTTTATGATGGATATAATTCCATACATGTAGTAAATGTTAAAAATAATAATCTTTTGGCACTATAAAAAGAATAAAAAAGCACCTAGTTTGAAAAAATACAAGAATATTACTTTAATTTTTTTAAAAAATTAAAATGGGTAAAAATTTAATTAATTAATCTTTTTGAAGAGGTAGAAAATATTTTATAATTTTTTTATAAAACATTGTTTTGTAAGAAAATTGATGTCTAACAGAAGAGTGAAATAAAGTCGGATTTTCGTAAAAATATTTTATCAAAATTTTTATGTTCCAAAGAGTTTAAAAATGGGACTATTACATGGAAATATAATTAATAAAAAAAATATAACAAAATTAAATGGTTTATTAAGTAATTATTAAATAATTTCCTTCAATAGAAATTTAAGTATAAACAATCCCGATTAAAAAGAGATTGTGAAGTAACCCATTGAAAAGATCACAAAGTTGAAGAGAGAATTAATGAATTAATCAACTATTTTAATCAAATATAAATACATATAAAAAATTATAAATAAAAATTTGATAATAAAAATTCATTTTATACATAATCCAAGAATATCAATGACAACAAAGAAGTAATAAAACCCAATGAAATAAATTGAGTTATGAAATTATTTACCACTTGGTAATTTTAAATTCAAATTCCATTGGATGAAATAATTAAAATTAAAACATAAAAAACCATTACTAACGAATTATTCATGATATTTCATGTAAAACGTGCATTATGTACACCATATAAAGGAAAATGGGTGCATAAAATTACAATATTCCCCAATGAGATGAAATTGGGATGTAGTCCCTTACATAATGCTTCCTTTTGATGGAACATGATTTAAACTCATTTATAGTGGTTTTAAACATGTTATTTACATATTATAAAACCATATTAATATTTATAATATCTTATATGATTCTTTTAGGACATCTTTACACAATTTTGTTAATAATATTTCATTATTTTAATTGTTTTGGGTGTTAATTACCTTATTTTCCCTTCTGTGCATTATTATGAAAGTTACAGTTCTTGTTAATATTATACAGTTACATCATATCCAAAATAATAATAATGAATTAATTATCATATTTATATATAAATAATTCTTTTAAAACCATTCATTAAATGTGGTTAGGTAAAATCAAGTATATTGCAATCATGGAGATGGTAGGCCATACGTACGCATGAGTAATGTTTTCATTTTTCACCGATCATTATGGAAATGTGTTAAGTAAATTTTTTATCTTTTTATAATGATGATAATATAATAATTAAAAACTATATACTTATATATGTCATCCATGTGGTGTGGCGAAGAAAAGAGAGTCACATTGGTTCGTGAAGGCAGTTGTCCACACAGACACACAAACGATTTTATCATCTTCAAGTGAGTGAAAATGTAAGAAATAAAATGATATATTATCATTAAATAATGATAAATATATCATGAATATAATAATTATATAATTAATATCACATATAATAATTAAAATTATCTTTATAAATTTATATGAAAAGCGTCATTGAAAGACAAATCAGATCGCTTCGTTAGACGACGATACGCCATACAGACGAGCAACATTATCGTATCCCCTATAGAATGGAATGTAAAAAGGTATATATATATATTATATAATGACTCTATAGGTATAATTATATTATAAATATCATATTTATAATTTATATACATCATCATATCCAACTGTGATAGGTGGTAATGGAAAAATGAATGACATCAGTTCGTGAGGCGGCAATCGGCTATACACACAAATGACAATTTCATAACCCTTTTGATGGAAGTGGGGATGTTTTTAGGTCATTAACTTGAAAGAAACAACTAATTATATGGAATATACTATTTTTATTATATAATCATTTTGTAATAAGAATTGAAGGTGGTGGAGGAAAAAATAAAATAAAAACGCTTGTCGAAGAACGTTACCTCTTTTTCAAGTATAATCCTTCGATTTTAACCAAAATTTTCCTAGGTTTTAGTTATGAATAAAATAATTCATATACAATGAGAGGTTTAACACCCCAAGATTTCATAGTATTTTATCTCTTAAAAGTAATTCAATAACTTTCGCTGCACGCAACACCGAGTTCGAGCGCACTACGACTTACCAAATTAGCCATTCAAAAAGTAGTTATGAATAGTATTAACTGAATTTTGAATTTTATATACTCAATATAATTTTATAATCCATATTATGTGTTTCTTATACATAACAAAATAAAAAATTCATTTTTTTCAAATAAAAGATGCATTTTTCAAAAAATGCAATTTTACCTCCTTTTAATGGCGAACCTTTTTTTTAAAACCAATATTTGAATATTTTATATATTCAATTTAATTAAATTAAATTATTCATTAGAAGTGGGATATAAAAATTTAGTTTGGATAAATTTTTGGTACTTTTCTGATAACTTTCATATTTTGATGAATAGTGAAATATACTAAATTGTAATTGAAAACAACTTTTTTAATTGAAATAATTTATATAGTTAAATTATGAATTTGAATGGTATGAAGTATAATTAGATTATATTTTTATCATTTAATACAATTTAGGTCATTATAAGTAATTTGAAATTTAAATTTTACATAAACAGATATCAATCTTTTGATAGTTTTATTTAAAAAAACAGTTTTTAGTTTTGACAATAAGAATTAATTTTAAATTCATCAATGCAACTTCTATGTTTTGAATTTGGTAAAATAGAATTTTTTTCTTAATTCTAAATATCAAAATTAGATTAGGGTAAATTTTTGGTATTTTTATGAAAATTTCAATTTTCAATGAATAGTGAAAAACACTACGTTGTTGTTTAAAACAAACTTTTTATATAAATAATTATTTATTTTATTTAAATTTATTTTAAGTCAATATATATATATATATATATAATACCTATATATGTTTAATTTAATTCATTATAGTCATTTTATAATAAAATTATATGTATAAAATTTTATTGAACTGTTTAACGTCTTTTACCCACCTTCTAGGCACATTTGCAAATTTTCATAAAACGTAGTTTTACCGCTTCTGTGAATTGAATTTCAAAAATCTGAGACACATGGTTGAAATCAGTAAGTAAAATGTTTTTGAATATTATGAAAATAATTTTTGGTGAATAGAAACTTTTTCTTTTTATTTACCACAGTTAAAAGTAAATAGGGTAATTAAAGGTAAAAATGATATTATAATTTTCCTAACACATGTCCTAATTCTGTTGGGTAAGTTTATTTAAACCAAAACAAACCTTAGGAATAAAATATCATCTTTTTGGTCCACTTTTATTAGATTAGGACATTTATTATTATTTTATTTAAAGAAGAGTTAAAAGTGTTAAATTCAAAGTTTAATAACTAAACAATTTTTAATATAGGGTTATACATAAGATAAATTTGACTATAAATATTAATTAGAAATATTAAAATATTTTCTACATAATGGTATTTTATTTATAATTTTTAGATATTAAATAATTAAAATTATTTATGACACAATGATGATGTAGTAATTACTTTATCAATGAAAGATTAAAATAATTGATATTATAAATAACAAAATAAATGTAAAGTAAAAATTATGATACCATCCACAAATTTTATACATTAATATGACATGTTAGGGTTTATTTAATATTTTTTTTGAATTGATAAAGTTTATATAACTTAAAAAAAACAAAATACCAAATAGTGTCAAAATTGACATAAATTAGTTTTTAAAACAAATACTATATTATTAATTGATATAATATTTCTGAAAATCTAAGTTTCTACAAAATAACATATAAAAGTCTAGATATATCAATTATGTACCACTTTGGGTTCTCTTGGCTTTTTATAGTATGTTTAGTAACCATTTATTATAATAATACAAGAGGATATGGTAAAAGTTAAACTATTTAACTAAGAGTTAAATCTAAAAGACAGGGTTAATATGGTGACCTAAACTTGTCTAAAATACATTGGTTGAGATTATTTCGACCCATACCCACCTTATCTTAGAAAGAAATTAATTTGTAACCATTAGAAACCGAAAATGATTTTATTATAAAATAATATTTCAAACTTTTTTTAAAGTGACCCTCACCTCTCTTATAAAAAGGTACTTCCCCTTCTCTCAAAATCACACCTCCAAAGCCATTTGGCTCAGAAAAAGCCTACCCAAATCTCCTCCAAACTTCAATCACTTCAACCTAGAGGATTTACCTTGATCATAAAGACAACCTAAGGATCCCTTTTGTTCATATCAAAAGGAAACACCCAAAGAAGAGGTAATTATTTTATCACCTCTTTCAAAGTTCTTTTCTTCTTCCACTTTCTCTTTCATTGTTATTTCTATACCAAAATAATAACTCTAGAACTTTATACATACTATAATGTTATTATAAATATGGTACAACCATACTCATTATTCTATCCATCCTATGAATGATAATGTCATTATGCGTGCGTACGTACGGCTTACCGTCTCCACGCCGTAGTGTAATTTTTTATTCAACACTATATTATTTGGATGGATATAATGATGATTAATATGTATAAAAATAATAAAAATAACATGATAATTTCTCTTTACAATTAATATACCATCCAATTACACACCTTTTAATCATTAAGGAAATGATATTGTCGCTCGTGTGTACGTACGACTTACCGTCTCCACAACGCGATGAGATTCATTTCAAGGTTCACCATTCAACTATGATTATAAAAATCTATATTATTAATAAGTATAAAATATATGACATAATAATTCTACTATATATATATGAATATTTATGTACTTACATATATCTTATTCACTTACTTTCGTTAAAACACGATATGAAAAGGGAATCAACGTTTATGCGTACATACGGCCTACCGTCTCCATAAATGGTGTTTTCTATTTCATATATCTATCTATTATACATATTTATATTCTAAATATATATTATATATAAATCATGTTTTATATTCTGGAATTATTTAAATCATGATATAAATGATATGATCAAGAATAAAAATTAAAACACGTACGACAAAGAAAGTGATTATTACCCGAAATGTTAATTTAACATGGAAATCATTATTAAATGGGAAGTAAAAAGTCATAAATGAATCATGTATCAAATAATAAATATTAATATGGTTCTGGTATAATTTAATAACATACTATGGTCATTATACAGGAGGTTAAACGTACCCTCAACCAAAGGAAAGTGCAAGGTAAGGGTTAATTCCTCAATCTCATTATTATCCCAGATTTTTTATGTGTAAGTATTTTCTGGGAGATATTTATTATCCATGTCCATGTTTCATAAAATACATTTCAAAATTATTATTTTAAGGTAATATTTAACTAAAACATCATTTTAAATGTTTTAAATATTTATTCTTCTAAATCTTTCCCATTAATGTCCATGTTTTCAAAATGGGTTTAAGCAATTATTTATATGGACATGATTGTTTTAAAATGATAATTCCTTTTAGAAGATTCAAATTGGTATGTGAAACTTTGATTCAAAAATATCTTTTAAATTAATTCCTTTATAAATTTGCGACTTTTAAATGATTTCACAAAAATGGATATTTCTCTCAAAAAGTTTTACTGATCATTTTTAACTATGTCAACATTATTTAGTGGATATTATTCTTTATTAAGGTTGATTTATTATATTAAAATATTCTATATTGTATCGAATGATTTATGATATGTTTGACTGTGGATGTGATATTTTTATACCCTGCATGGTTTATGGTTGAAGTATTAAAATTTCGTATGCTAGTTTTAATACAAATGTTTATGTTATGTTTCAATATTTTCATACCAGGAATGCAGTGGACTTAGTAAGTGACGGGTGGGGCCCATTATATCCCCTTGATGCATTGGTAGGTATCATGAGACAAACTAGTGTCTTGAAACATGGCCTTGAAAAAATTTTAATTGTAGTCTTGGCACGAGGCCCTGAATATGTGGTTATGATGTCTGGCGTTAGGCATCACCTCATTATGAAATTAATTATTACATGTGATTATTTGAATAGTAGAATATCCATGTGTATGTTTAAACAGTAATGTTTGAGTTATTTTCTTCATATTATGTTAATGTTTATGTTTAAAAGTATGTTGTTTTTATTACACATCTTTCCTTAAAAGTTTATATCTTATGCTAAATTATTTACCCTTACTCAGCATTTGAGCTCACCCCTTTCTTATGTTTTGTTTTCCCAGTATTACAAGAAGTGTATAATGTTTGATATGTAGGGTTAATCTAGGGGAATAATGGCATTATCAATGTATTATTTATGTGGTGTTTTATGTTTGAATGTGTAATGTAACTTTCATGTATCTAATCTATTTTCCAAGACTACTAAACTGATTGGTCCTTCTGGACTTAATTCCTTGTAATCATGAAAATGTATTAAAATAATGCACCGGATCCAGGCTTCTGGGGTTGGGGTGTTACAGTTGGTATCATAGGAAGTTTAGTACAATATTTAATAACTATATTTAGAAAAAATATGATTAGATAACATTACTCTAAGATAGAATTTGAGGATTAGTATAAAAGAACTTCCAAGAATTTCGGTAATATAGAGATTTTGTGTATTTTCCAAGAAATAAATCCCTGTCTGGATACGAGCAGGTAGAGGCGAATCTAGAACAGAAGTAACTAGGAGTGAAAACTATGACAAGGAGTTTCGGGCTTGACTCGGAGTATCCTGATACATGAAAACGGGCCTTGATGCACTCTTGGTTATGACACTCCCGGGGGATATGCTTAAGATAATTCACATTTTCATTACAATCCATTATGAAGGATTTAGGAGTGAATACATCTTCAAAGAAAATATTTTTTATGATTAAAGATTATATGCATAATATTTTCAATTTACATATGGTATTTTACCAGTTTGAAATTATGCATTGCGATTCATAAACTAACCTAGTGTATGACATTGTTTATAAATGGTTCCCAGTAGAAGGAATGAGAACTCCAACAATATGTGTCATCCAAAGAGTAAAACGGATCGTATCTTTCATGGTATTAAGACATCATTTATAAGAAAAATAATATCCCATGTATTCTCATCATATTAAGTAATAGTATGATGTGTTAATAAGATAAGTAAATAATTCTCGAACTCCTATGGATTTTAAGGGAAGCAATAGAAGAAAAGGATGGTAGAGAGAAAGATGGATAAAGGGAAGAGGGTAAAAAAGGATTTTTACATATGTGATAACTATGGAAAGAATCACCTTGGTAAATGATTAAAGGGAATGTGAGTTTTTTATAAGTGTGGAGAAAAAGGACACCAAGTATGTGATTTCAAGGGTTAGAAAAAGGTTTCAAATGTACAATGATTCATCTTCAAGGAGTTGAGACACTACATGAATCAATGTCCAAATCATCAGAGTATGACCCAAATGATGCTATTGGATAATAATCAAGTTATGATACTATTACAGATGAAGATGAATGAATAGTGTTCTTATGTTTTTATTAAATATTTATTTCATTTGTGTGTTATATCAAGGATGTACTGGTTATATGAATTATAGAAATAAATAAGGATTGTACTGTAGTACAATTTCATTGAGGATTTGGGATTATATGGTTCTAAGAAAAGTGAATCAATAGTAAGTTAAATTTTTTGGAAAATACATGGTTGAAGGAAAGAAAAACCATAATATGGTTCTGATACTAAGGTAGTGATTTTGGAATAAGATATGATTGATTTGGATAAACTATATTCGATATTCTTGACTACTTTGAAACAAATTAATTGTTTTTTATTCCATTATTGATGGAGTTTAAAACATTTTTGGATATAAGGAGTATATCTAGTATTCTATAAGGAATAAGGGAGAATGAATGTAATCAATAAGGTTTTATGGTAATTCAGGGTGTTACCATGTTTTAAAAGAATACAAGAGGAAGGTATTCACATGTTATTATTTGGAAAAAAATTTCTTCATTGCATTTACCTTCCTTATAAATTTTGGACTATGAGTTTGGACAAAAGTATTTTGGATAAGTCTAAAGGTTGTAATGGATTAAGTTTGACATTGGATACTATTGATAAGGTTAAATCATTTCTTAATATTATTTTTGGATTGTTATAAAAAGGACAACCCCGAGGTCGAGCGATAACCCGTTGTGTCCTACAAGGCCGTGAGACTTGAACCCACAACCGAAGGTAGACAAGGGTGAATCACCTACCAATGGCCTATGTGATGTTATGGTTTGTATAATTTAGTTTTTTAAATTATTCTGACAAATTATTTATAAATTCATTAATTTTGGAACCCTATACGATTAGGATAAATATAATATTTTTGAATTATATTATCTTTTGGAGTGGAAGATGAGCTTGTTGTAGGAATTAGTTGAAGGATGAGACTCTACTTTTCAAGTATATATTTTTTCCTCTTATTCTATGAATAATTAATTCTTAAACTTTAAGGAATGGATCTTAAAACCAAAAATGTGTTATCCTAATACCTTATGTTTTGTTGAACCGATGATATTTTAAATCATCATAGATTGATGGATTTAAGGCCCTCAATTTTACACTTGTCTGTGATTCATGACCTCAATCACTACCTATAAATATTTAAAATTCTCCTCCAATTATATGTCTCTAATGACCACCAATGTTCTCCTAATCGAGATCATAATTTTGTGGTACTTTTTCATTTCCCTTTCCCTCTTATTAAGATTAAATTTTATTAACCCAATTTACGATGTTGGTTTTCCACAAAGGTTTTTATCTACTTTTAAAATTTTATTTTCGAATAATAATTTGAAATTTAGAGGACAAAATTTATTGAAGGAGGGAAGAATGTAACACCACAAGATTTCGTAGTACGTTATCTCTTTAAAGTAATTCAATAACTTTCGCTCCATGCAACACCGAGTTTGAGCGCAAGACAACTTACCAAACTTGATGTTCACAAAGTGGTTATGAATAGTATTAACTGAATTTTGAATTTTATATATTCCATATAATTTTATAATCCATATTATGTGTTTTTTAGACATAATAAAAGAACAAATTCATTTTTCTTTCTGATAAAAGAAGTATTTTTCCAAAAATGCAATTTTACCTTCTTTTAATAGCGAACCCTTTCTTTTAAAACCAATATTTGACAATTTTATATATTAAATTTCATAAAAGTAAATTATTATTTAGAAACGGGACATAAAAATTTAGTTTGGATAAATGTTTGGTACTTTTCTGATAACATTCATATTTTGATAAATAGTGAAAAATACTAAATTTTAATTGAAAACAAATTTTTTAATCTAAATAATTTATAGTGAGAAATTTTTAATTTGAATGGTTTGGAAGTATAATTATATTATATTTTTTATCATTTAATACAATTTAAGTCTTTATAACTAATTTTAAATATAAATTTGACATAAACACATGTCAATCTTTTGATAGTTTTTACTTTTTAAAAACCCGCTTTTTGGTTTTGACAACGAGAATTAATTTTAAATTAATTAATGAAACTTCTATGTTTTTAATTATATAAAATAGAATTCATTTTTTAATTTGGAATATCAAAATTATCTTAGGATGAAATTTTGGTATTTTTCTAAAAACTTTCAATTTTTGAGGAATAGTGAATAACACTGTGTTATTGTTTAAAAACGACTTCTTATTTAAATAATTATTTATTTTATTTAAATTTATTTTAAGTAAAAATAGATATATAACACCTATATATGTTCAATTTAATTCATTGGAGTCATTTTATAATAAAATTAGATGTATAAAATTTTATTGAACTTTTTAACGTCTTTTTCCCACCTTCTGGGCACATTTGTAAATTTGCATAAAACGTAATTTTACTATTTCTGTGAATTGAATTTAAAAAATCAAAGAGACAGGGTTGACATCATTAAGTAATATGTGGTTCAACAAGATGAAAATAATTTTTGGTGAATAGAAACATTTGACTTTTATTTACCACAGTTAAAAGTAATTAGGGTAATTAAAGGTAAAAATGATATTATAATTACCTTAAAACTTGTCATAATTCTCTTAGATATGTGTATTATGAAAAAAACCAACCTTAGGAATAGAATATGATCCTTTTGGTTCACTTGGATTAGATTTGGACATTTATTATTATTTTATTTAAAGAAGAGTTAAAAGTGTTATATTCAAAGTTTAATAACTAAACCATTTTTAATATAGGGTTATACATAAGATAAATTAGACTATAAATATTCATTAGAAATATAAAACTATTAACTACATAATGGTATTTTATTTATAATTTTTAGATATTAAATAATTAAATTTATTTATGACACAATGATGATGCAGTAATTACTTTATTAATAAAGATAAAAATAATTGATGTTATAAATATAAAAAAAATTTAAATTGAGGATTTTGATACCATCCACTAATTTTAAAGGTTAATATGGCATGTTAGGGTTGATTAAATAATTTTTTTGACATGATAATGTTGTTACGACATTAAAAAAACCAAATAGTGTCAAAATTGACATAAATGAGTTTTTAAAACAAATACTATATTATTAATTGATATAATATTTCTAAAAATCTATGTTTCGGAAAAAGGACTTAGAAAAGGTTAGATATATCAATTATGAACCACTTTGGTTTCTCTTGTATTTTTATAGTAAGTTTAATAACCATTTATTATAATAATACAAGAGGACACAGTAAAAGTTAAACTATTTAACTAAGAGTTAAATCTAAAAGATAGGGTTAATATGGTGACCTAAACTTTTATAAAACCTATTGGTTGAGAGTATTTAGACCCATAACCACCTTATATTATAAATAAATCAATTTGGAGCCATTATAAACCTAAAATGATTTTATAATAAAATTATATTTCAAACTTTTCCTAAGGTGACCCTCACCTCTCTTATAAAAGGGTAGTTTCCCTTCTATCAAAATCACAGCTCCAAAGCCATTTTTCTCAGCCAAACCCTACCTAAATCTCCTCCCAACTTCCTTCAATTCAATATAGAGGCCTTAACTTGAAAAAAAATCCTACTTAATGAGACCTTTTGTTCAAATTAAAAGGAAACACCCAAATAAGAAGAAATTATTTTATCGCCTCTTTCAAAGTTCTTTTCTTCTTCCACTTTCTCTTTATTTGTTATTTACATTCAAAAATAATAACTCCAGAACCTTCTAAATACTATGATGTTATTATAAATATGGTACAACCATACTCATTATTTTATCCATCCTATGAATGATGATGTCATCATGAGTGCGTACGTACGGTTTACCGTCTCCACGCTGTAGTATAATTTGTTTTTCAATACTATGTTATTTGGATGGATATAATGATGAGTAATATATATATAAATAATGAAAATAACATTATAATTTCTATGTAAAATTAATATACTATCCAATTCCACACCTTTTAATCATTAAGGAAATGATATCGTCGCTTGTGTGTACATACAACTTACCGTCTCCACGAAGCGATTAGATTCATTTCCAGGTTCACCATTCAACAATGATTATAAAAATATATATTATTAATAAGTATGTAATATATGAAATAATAATGCTACTGGATATATATATATATATATGTGTGTGTGTGTGTGTGTGTGTTTGTGTGTGTGTGTGTGTGTGTGTGTGTGTACTTACATACATCTTATTCACTTACTTCCGTTCAATACGATATGAAAACAGAAACAAAGTTTATGCATACGTACGACCTACCATCTTCATAAACAGTTTTTTACAATTCATATATCTATCTATTATACATATTTATATTCTAAATATATATTATATATAAATCATTTTTTATATTCTGGATTTATTTAAATCATGATATAAATGACATGATCGAGAATAACAAGTTAAAACACGTACGATAAAGAAAGCGATTGTTACCCAAAATGTTAATTTAACATGGAAATAATTATTAAAAGGGTAGTATAAAGTCATAAATGAATCATGTATGATATAATAAATATGAATATGGTTCTTTTATAATTTAATAACATACTATGGTCATTATAAAAGAGTTTAAACATACCCTCGACCAAAGGAAAGTGCAAGGTAAGGGTTAATTCCTTAATCTCATTATTATCTGAGATTGTTTATGTGTAAGTACTTTCTGGGACATATTTATTATTTATGTCCGTGTTTCATAAAATACATTTCAATTTAATTCTTTTAAGGTACTATTTAACTAGAATATCATTTTAAATGTTTTAAATATTCATTCTTCTAAATCATTCTCAATAATGTCTATGTTTTCAAAATGGTTTTAAGGATTTTTTATATGGACATGATTGTTTTAAAATGTTAATTATTTTCAAAAGTTTCAAAGTGGTATGGGACACTTTAATTCAAAAATATTTTTTAAATTAATTTCTTTATAAATGTGTTACTTTTAAATGATTTCCCAAAATGTTATATTTCTCTCGAACATTTTTACCGATCATTTTCAACTATGTAAACATTATTTAATGGATATTATTCTTGATTATGGTTGATTTATTATAATATAATCTTCCATATTGTATCGAATGAGTTATGATATGTTTGAATGTGGATGTGATATTTTTATACCCTTCATGGTTTATGGTTGAAGTATTGAAATTTTGTATGCTAGTTTTAATATGAATCTTTATGTTATGTTTCAACATTTTCATATGAGGAATTCAGTGGACTTAGAAAGTGACAAGTGGGGCCCGTTATAGCCCCTCGATGCATCGGTAGGTCTCATGAGACAAACTAGTGTCTTTGCATAAGGCCTTGAATTTTTTTGTAGTCTTGGAACAAGTCCTTGACTATGTGGCAATGATGTTCGGCGTTAGGCATTCCCTCATTATGAAATTAATTAATACATGTGATTATTCGACTAGTAGAATATCCACGTGCATGTTTTTATGGAATTTTTTGATTTATTTTCCTCATATTATGTTAAACTTTATGTTTATAAGGCTTTGGTTTTCATTACACATCTTTCCTTAAAATTTTATATCTTCTGCTAAATTATTTACCCTTAGTGAGCATCTGAGCTCACACCTTTCTTATGTTTTGTTTTCCCAGGATTCCAAGAAGTTTATTATGTTTGATATACAGGGTTAAGTTAGTGGAATAATGTTATTTTCAACGGATTATTTATGTTTTTTTATGTTTGAATGTGTAATGTAACTTTCTTGTCTGTAATCAATTTTCCAAGACTACTAAATCGATCAGTCCTTCTAGACTTGATTCCTTGTAATCATGCCAATGTATTAAAATAATGCACCGGATCTGGGCTTCTGGGGTTGGGGTGTTACAAGAGGATTAAAATATAGAATTAATTTTGGTATTTATTCAGCAAGAATTTTTTTTCAAGGTTTTAAGAAGAGAGTATAGGGGGTGGCCTTTTATAAGTGAGGTGAGTGGTGCACTTTTAATTTTTTTTGAAAAGATTCAATCTTACCCACATTTTTAGCATGAAAAATGATTCCAAAATGGGCTATTATCAAACCTAAAAGTGATAAGAAAAATATATTTCTATCCAATGGGTGTTTGAAATGTTTTTATGTCATTTGTAACCATTATATTCTTAGTTTAACCCCCTGTAAATCCATTTTTACCTTAAACACAGTAATTGATTTTAAGTATTTTCACTATTCGTTTCAATAAAAAAGTAAGATAAACTTATTAGAAATTATTTTTATTATAATCATGTAATCCATTTTTCTAAATTCAATTCATATAATTGGATAAATATAATTTAAAATCAATCCCATAGAGGTGATGAGAAATCATGTTTTTAAAGATAAAATATTTAAATTTTTACATAGTTTTTATATCAAAATTCAACATGAAAATGATTCAAATAAAATATTTTATATTAATTTATATATTATATAAATAAATATACATTAAAAAAAATTTAAAATATTATTTAACATGATAATTAATTTAAATGAAAAGGTTGTTTTCAATTCAAATTCATTATTTTTCACTATTTATCAGAAACTGAAATGTTTCAAAAAAATCCCAAAAATTAACCCTATGATTATTTTGGTATTATTATTTTAAAAAATAATTTCACATTATTATATAAATTTTATATAAGTTTTAAAAATTAATTTTAAATTATGTATGCAAAGCACGACTAATCCGTCTTTTAGAAAAATATAATTTTTAAATTTTTTTTTCTTTTCAATGATAATTAATTTTTTCTAATATATAGATAACCCTAATTTTAATATTTTATTTAGAAGTATAAAAAACTCTAATTTAATATCTAATATATACTATTATACTATATTAAATTTCATTTCGACTTGAGGTTCCATGTTCTGCTAGCTATCAATGATATTAAATTTAAAGAAATATATTTAAGGGGGTTTTTTATGTTTAGTGTTACATGTGAGACACGATATCAAATACTATGTTCTCATTTTATAATTTTTGGGTGTTAATTTCTACCACCTGAAATAAATTTATATCTTTCAATTTAAACATGTTCTCTTTAAACAAGGGATTGATATTTTAAAATTATTTTACTAAAAACCCACATAATAAAAACTGTTAATAAAAATTACTCTTAGTAAGGGAGAATGGGAAGTAAAAATTTCATATGGAATAACACATAACTATATTTATTAGTAGTATAACATTGGTGGAAAGTGAAGATATGAACATAGAAGAAAAATTTAAATAATTATAGATAGTGATTGAGGACATTGATCACAAGCAAGTGAATGATAAATAAAAAGTTAATGGTCTTAAAACCAAAAGTCTGTGATTATTTAAAATACCATAAAATTTATCGAATATTAATGTAATAGTATAACAATTTTTTTTCAATATCATTTTCCTATATTTGAGGAATTATTTCCCTATCTCATAATTTATGGAAATATACTTACTTGATACATTTCTATTTGATAAGAATAATTTAATCATTTGGTTATTCTTCAATCAATTTTCAATTAATCACTTACTATAATAAATGAATATCCAAAAATGAATTTTATATTCCCAAAGCACTAAAATTCACTTTTAATGGATCATACTATCCATACAATAATGAAAATTATTTCCATATTTCTCTAATTATTTTCCAAAACCAATATGGTTATATAAAGACCCAGAATTTCCATGTAATTTTTTTAATTAAATGGAAATTTTACGAGTCCGTGAAAATTGGCAGTGCACGATTCCGAGGTCTAGAGTGCTCGAAATTAATTTCTGAAGTTTTGTTTAGGTACGTCCAATGAATGTTTGAGTGGGATTTTATAACTTTTGAGCTGGTGCTCGGAATTAAAATCTGAGGGCACCGTTGAACTCGCAGCGCCGATATTCTCTTAAGAAGACTTTCACCTCGACGGTGGTTGGTCGAGAATAAAAGATAGTTTTTGGGTTTTTAGTGAATGAATTAAATAAAAATAAAGTTGTGTAGCTTTATTTTTATTTTTTGGTTAAAACCTCCACGTGGAAGTTGGAAGTGTGGGGACCACCTGACCATAACCTTCCATGAGAGGTTATTGTGGTGGGGCCCACCCGAACCTAACCTCTTGTGAGAGGTTACGGTGTGGGGACCACTAGGGACTAAACCCCCCAATTAAATGAGAGAAACCAATCGACTCCCTCATAAATGAGGGAGAGTCACTTGACATCCCTTAACTTAAGTGTGCCAACTCCCCTAAATTAATTATTCCAAGTCCTCTTCATTAATTAATTGAGCCAATGCATTCAATTAATTGTTTAACCCATTTGAATATTATGCCAACGATTTAGTGGGATATTATAATCTTTCATCTTTGTTTGTCATTTGTTTTTGGGTTGAACTTTGAAGAGGAGAGAGATTAGGAAGAAAATATCCCTCCAATGAACAACGAAGAACGAAGAATGAAGAAGGAAGAACGAAGAATGCATTATTCTAATAAAGAACGCCGACAACAATCTCCTTCGACCTTCATCCTCGTACTCCTACTAACGTGGGACGTCTTCGACCGACCTTCCCTCCTCATCGTCATCAATGAACCGATGCATGAGCTCGAGATTAGAAGTGTGTGGATAACGTGAAAAATGATGAAAACACCGTCTTCTTCCCCGTGACTCCGTCAATGAACAACGAACAAAGGTAGGGGTTTTATTTGAAGATGATATTATTCCTATATTTCTTACCTTTTAAAACAATGTATTTTGTGGTTGTTTACCTTTCGGGTTGGGAAGCTTTATTTCTGGGAAGATGTGGGGTGTTGTTTCTACTCACTCTTTTCTTGACAATACTTTGAAAAAAATCAAGAAGGTTTTGAACCGATTACTATCACCCTAAACGTAGAGGGTGTGGGCCAAACTAACATGGCCTAACTCCCTCCACTGATCTCTTTTGTGATGTTCTTTGGAATGGAAACGAAACGACGAGGCGACAGGCAACAACCACGCTACCTGCGGACTCCAAAACCTACGACGCCCATGCGACGCTTTGGCTGAACCGGCTCCCGGACACCCACCATCCTCCTGGCTGCCCGACCGCCCGCCGGCCTCCGGACCGCCCCCAGCCTCCCGACTCCCAGCCGCCGCCGGCCTCCCGTGCGCCCCGGCCGAACCGCACCAACCCACGCGTCCCAACTCCTGGCCGCCGCCAGCCTCCTGTGCACCCCTACCGAACCGCGCCGGACCACACCTACCAGCTCTCAGCTGCCACCGGCCTCCCATGCACCCCAACTGAACCATGCTGGCCCATGCCTCCCTACTCCCAGCCACCCGCCGGCCACCCGACCTTCTGGTCCGAGCCACGCAAACCACACCCCTCGTAGCATTCCGGGCTGAATTGTCCTTGACCTCCGGGGCCGATCCACCCGAGCCGCGCCCCCGCGGCGATGGACAAATCGGACCAGACCTCCCGGGCCGAGCCACTCGAACCGCGCCCCTCGCAGCACTCCGGGCCGAACTGGCTCCGCACTACCAGGCTGAGCCACCTATGCGGCCCCCTCCGGGACGAACCGCCCTCACGGCCTGCTGGGCTGGGCCCAGCGGGCTGGAATGAACCTAACGGGCTAGCCCACCGAATGGGACGGGCCAGACCCAACGGGTCAGACCAGGTCAGCTTGGGCCCACTACGACCCTTTACTTTCTTTTGGCCATATCTTTGGCACCAGACGTCCATTTGACAAACCTTCAGCGAACCTGGTAATCTTGGAGGATGATAGTCCCTTAGAGTATACCCCACTAGAGTTTGGGGTACAGTTGAGATACAGTTAGGTTGAATCATACACAAATCCAATAGGGCCCGAGGACTAAAAGGATAATAACTCACAGACCGGGTGTCCGATTGACGCGCCGTCTGTTGAGTTGAGATTCTTATGACGTGGTGGACCTTTTAGATACTTCTTCATGGGACTTAGTGACATTTGTAGTATCATCCAGTAGCTTGTGGAGCAGATCCTTCTAGAGACGAGCAGAAAGAGTGTGGAGACCTTGTAGCTGTATGAGACTTGATGACTACTGACCGATTAACTCGGAGTGAGTCGACTAGACCAGTGGGGAGCACCTTGGTGTCACGACAGACCCACAGCCGAGGAGTTCCTTGTTGTGGCGGCAGACCCGCAGTACTCGACAGGAGGATTACCTATGCAGGCTATTAGGGGGAGCACCTAGTTGTGGCGGCATACCCATGGTGGGGAGCACATTGGTCACACAGCAGACCCGCGGTACTCGATAGGAGGAGTACCTCAGAAGTCCAAGGTTAGTGGGAAGAACCTTGGTGTTGCAACATGCCCACTATACTCGATAGAGGAGGAGTTCTCCAGTAGCTGAGGTTTCGATAATAAAAATCCTAGTTGATCTAAGTTAGTAACTTTTGTGTTTACCTCATGCTTGAGATGGATTACTTGAAAACTTAGGTATATGTATGGGCATATACCTAAGTTGGGTTATCTATTTATTTAGTACAATGTGGTTTATTCTTATTGGGTTTTGTGAGACCTAGAGGGTCTCGGGGTCCCTACTGAGTATCTTTATTCTCACCCCTGCATGGGATATGCCTGCACCTCGTTGTGTTGGTTGCAGACGACAGACAATGGTAATTAAGGCTGAGAGTATGAGGGTGTGACGGTACCCAGAGGTGGACCATACGGCGTGATAGTACACGGAGGAGATATACTGACGTGGAGTGTTGAGAAGGCTATCTGTACCTACCCTTCAGGTTGGAATCCCAGAGGATGACCCAACAACTGTTTTTCTTTTCTTCAGTTGTACTTTTATTTCTAGTTCCTTGTACTTTACAGTTGGGATTTCATTTCCAGCCCCTTGACTTTTCAGCACTCCTTTGTTATACAGTTTACTTAGTGTTTTGTATCCTACTGTGTGCTCTGTTGTGTGCATTTACAGGTTATAAAGTTAATTCTTTCCCAGTTTTAGGAAATTATGCCTTTGGTGCTAGTCACCAGCCCCTGGCCTATGGAAGGTGGGCTTGGGGTAGTCACAGCATGGACCCCAGGGGACAGGTCGTGATAGGTTATCACAAGTTATCTAATAAATTATTCTCTAAATATCAAAAGTAAGACCAATGGTTCATCATTAATATATATATATATATCAAATCATTTAACAAAATACAATTACTTTTTACAAGGACATTGTGTAGGACAATAGTAAATACTATAACATTATCATCCTCTAGTCATGGGTTCAAGCCCCATGGCCATGATAGATGTGACAAGTTTTACAAAGAATGTGAGTTTTACTTTTAATAAAATTCCCAATAAAATATTATGGTCATCCTTGAAATAAAATTAATCATTAAATAACCTTTTCACTATGGTTTTCAATACAACATTTTTTTTGAAAATTTCTAATAATATTGTTTGAATTTTATTAAAATAGCATTAATGATAATATTAACCCTAAAGGTTATAAATAACTTTAAACTTACGCATATAAATTGTAAAGGAATTATTACTCAAATAAAATTTTCACTAAAACAAACAATTGCCATAAATTTCTCCAAAAAAATCCTCTAGCTTGGTATAATGATATTACATAAAACCTAAAAAGGCTGTTCAAGACATTCAACTTATGATCTTCTTTAAAATCATAACCCATGATGGTATCCATAACTATTAAGTTAATTAATAAACATACAATTATAAAATTCAACACAATCCTTATATGATTCATTATTATTATAACCAAAATAACATTATTAAAAATGCTTCTAAAATTTAATTTTTGAATCCCAATACATAAATAATTCATCAATTTTATTTAAAATTAGGTACTTATGGGTATAGGATTTATCCGTTAGAATATGGAATTTATTTTGATAATTCATATTCTTCTCACATTTAAGAAAAAAATATAAATATATCCTTATGACGATATTTATTTCCTTCTATCATACTCTACATTTTTCCTCATGAATTATTTGATTTATTCCCTTATTTTCCACACATAAATCATTTTTCTATTCCTTTTAGAAACTTTACTAAGAATCTCTTTACAAATTTCTAGAATGATGTAAATCAATACTTCTTTCCTCCATGGTCTCCACCACTTTAGATCTATGAATATTCCACCATTCTCTTCTTTGGTGAGTCTGGGAGTTGGTTAATATATAGATTGTTAATAAAATTTTGTTATATCTGATTAGGAATAATCATGATATCATTAAATCCTATAATCATCCCATTTTTTCCCCATATTAGTCACATTGTATTTCTTGTTAAATGTTAATATGGTTCCTTAAGGTTTATCCATTGAATAAAACAAAAAATTATAGCTTGAGAAATAATAATCATAGTGGGAAAACCATATAATAATTTATAGAAATTCAAAATTATTAAATATTATTATCAATATAAGAAAAATTTTGTTTCACCAAGGTTATTCATTTTTATCATCTACTAAAATAATTAATAATGTTTTGTAAATAAAATGTGAATTATCCTAATAATATCCCCTAGTTGTGTTAAACTAGGTGCACAATAAGGATCGTTATCATGCCATAAGTGACGATGAGGTCAAGAACAATGCACCCTTTTCATATTTATTACCCCTTGTTACCTCTATGCTATAACCATATATACTTTTAATATCTAGAAATAAATTTATTTCTTGAAAAAACTATATATTATCTTCCTTACCAAAAGTTTAGGATGTTACGATACTCATACTCTAAGTTTATCATAGGGTTATGTTCCCTAATCAATGTTATCCTAAATACAGTTCCCAAGTTCTCTATGAAAATTTATCTGATACTAACTAAAGAGACCTCAACCCTAGTAGCCCAGAGAAAGTGTACGCTTAATTATATTGGCATAATAAATAAATAATCACATCCCTAAGGGTCATACAGTTTAATAGTCTTGGTAAACTAGATACATATATGATTCTCAAATTACATTTCAACACACAAATAATAACTTATTTTTTTTGAGAATAACATTTTTCAATCTAGAATATCCTTTAATATTAGTCATAGTTACTTTAGAGATTCATGGGAAAGGAAAAAATATAATAGTGAGCTCATATTGTCATTAAGGGATTAGTATAGTGGAATAAATCATGAATCAATAATCATAATCAATATGGAATGGTAAATAACTGAACAAAAAATTTATGTAATCAATAAACTGAGAAGGAAGTGCATCCAACGGTAATATCAATATGAAAATCTCATGGATAGTAAAAAATATGTAAACGTAAAAAACTAAACAAAAATACTGTAAAATAAATTTACTATAATGACAAGATAAGGAAACATCAACATGGCATGGTAAATAAATGAACACACATTCCATATAAATAATAAAATGATAATTAAATGCATCTATAGATAATATCATTGTGAATATATCATAGATGATAATAACTAAATTCTTAATGAAGTTAATGCTTACTTATTGTAAGTCATGTTTTCCCAGAACATGATACCATTTCTATCAAAATTTGTTCTCAATACATTTTAAAACTGATGGGTAGAAACCCATTTAACTAAGATTGGCTAACAGATTTGTCCCATGAGACTATCGATGCATCGAAGAGTTATCATTAATTAGGCCCCACCAATGTCTTTAATGTCCAAACCATTCCTCAAACATTCAATAATTGAATTAATTTATAAAAAATGTGCCTTATCATCACATATCCATATTGACTAAAGAATAATGATTTATAAATATTTCCCTAAATAAAAAAATTACTTTCAAAATATAACATCATATATAGAATATGTATTTTATGAATACAACATATCCCCAATGAAGTATATATAAAATAAAGGGTTGTTTTCAATGATGGATAAAAATATATTTAAAAAAATTCTTGAAGAAAATATCCTTTTCTTTTTGAAAATCACTATTTAAAGCATAAAAAATTTTGCAAATAATTTTATCTAAAAATAAATTTTAAAAACAATGAATTTATAGAATATTATAAAAAAATATTCTTTAAAAGTAACATTTTAATCATTAAAAGTAATATTCAAATAAATTACTATCACGAAGGAGGGTAATTCTGTATATGACATACATATTAAAAATAACATTCCATTTTCATTGTAAAAAGGATAGACAAATTCTTTTTAAAAAAAATGAAAAGAATATTCCTTTTAATTTATTTTTGTAAAATTTAAAAAATAGGTAAAAATTTCTTTAATAAATAATATTTAAGAGGTTTAAAATATTTTTGAAAATAATTCTTGAAAAAAAGGATTTTGAAGAAAACTGATTTCTAATAGAAGAGAGAAATGAAGTCGAATTTTCATAGAAAACTTTTCTCAATAATTTTATGTACCAATGAGTGGAAAATGGTACTATTACTTTAAAATATAATTAATAACCATAGGATAATAAAATTAATATTTTTATTAACCAATTATCAAATAATTTCCTTAGATGGAAATTTAAATTCAAACAATCCCGATTAAAATGAGATTATGAAGTAAACCCTTATAGTGATCATAATGTTGAGGTGAAAATTAATCAATGAATAAATTATGTCTATAAACTATAAATCCACAAAAAACCAGTTTAAATTCAATAAAATATAATTAAAATTCATTATATATACAATCTAATAATATCAACGAGAACGAAGAAGTATTATAACCTAATGAAAAGAAATTGAGTTATGAAATTATTTACCACTTTGTAATTTTCAAGTAAAATCCCCTTGGATGAAATAATTAAAATTGAAACATAAAATACATGAATAATTAATTATTCATGTTATTACATGTAAAAATGGAAGTATATACACCATATCAAGGAAACTAGATGTATACCATTACAATATGCCTCAATGAAATGAAATTTAGACAAAATCCCTTACGTCCCACTTCCATTTTGTTGGACATGATATAAACTTATGTATAGTGGTTTTAAACTTGATATTATTATATTATTTATCCATATTAATATTTATAATATCATATATTATCCTTTCATAACATCTTATCACCCGTTTGTTAATAAATTTTCACTATTTTTATTGTTTCGGGTGTTGATTTCTTTTTTTACCATTTTTGAATTATTATGAAAGTTATAATTCTTATGAATATTATATATTTAAAAATTATTTAGAATAATAATAGTGATATAATTATAATATTTATACATCATATATACTTTTAAAACCAGTCATGAGTTATGGTTAACAAAAATGAAGTACGTTATGTTTATGGAGACGGTAAGACGTACATGCACATAAGTAACATTTCCAATTTTCAATGATCATTATGGAATGGAGATAAGTAATTTTTTATCTTTAAACTATTAATATAATAATTAATATATTATATACTTATATATATATATAATACATGTAATTTTTAGATGAAAAGAGAGTCACATAGCTCCGTGAAGGTAGTAGTCCACATGTACATGAACAATGATATCATATTTAATTGAGTGAAAAGGTAAGAAAGGAAATGATATATTATATTTTAATAATTATAAATATTTAAAAAATATCCAAATTATTTCGTTTATATAAAATATAATAATTAACCTTATCCTTATCACTTTCCATGTAAAGCCTGAGTGAATGATGGATCACACCGCTTTGTGAGGTGGTGGTTCACTGTACACATGAGAGAAGTTAGGGTATCAACTACTGATTGGAACATAAAAAGGTATATATGATGTAATTAATAAATATTTATAATTACCTTACAAATATCATATATTTAATTTATATCCATCATCATACCCAACCATGATTGATGGTCATGGAAAAATGAATGACATTGGTTTGCGAGGTGGTAATCACCAATACACACAAATGATAATTTCATAACCCATTTGATGGAAGTGGGGATAGTTTTTGACCATGAACCTAACTTAAAAACATATAATTATATGTAATATAATTATTTTATTATATCATAATGGCGTAATATGAATTTAATTTGGTGGAGGGATAAATAAAATAAAAACACTGGTTGAAGAACGTTAACTCTTATTCTAGTATCCTCATAAGGTTTTAACCAAAGACATCCTATGTTGGATTTATGGCGAAAATAAGGATTCTTGGATGAGAATATGTATGTTTATATTTTTTTGGTCAAGTCTTTGAAGATCAAAAATGGTGTGAAGGTGTGAAGAAGATAAGAGAGGGGATGTCCTTTTATAAGTGAGGTGAGTGGCACACTTGTACTTGTTTTCAAAATATTCAATCATAACCACATTTGTATCATTTAAAAAGCTTAAAAAAAGTTTTTTTATGATCATTATAAATGATTTTTTCTTGGTTTTCATTTAATTGAGGCATATTTATTAATATGGACATATTCTATTTTATGTAGTGTATATAATTTCCCTTTTATGTATTTAAAATTAATACATATTTATCCATGATTTTTAATGTTTCAATTCATGTGTATCCATATTTTTTATATCATGGATTTTAATACTTACTAAATCATATACCAATCATACATATGGTATTTAATTTGAAAGTTATTTAATAAACTAGTGAAATTTTGATAAATCTATATCCTTGAATCAATATAGATATTTTATGATATTGAATATTGATTTAGGAATTAAATAAATCATTTTATATGTGAGGTATGATTGGGATGTAAAAATATTAGTGGGGCCCCGAAATATATAACCCCTCAATGCATCAGTAGTCTTATGAGGCGAATCAGTAATCTAGCATAAACAATATTCCTACATATAGTTTTAAACTATCTTTTGAAAAATATTAAGGCTATAAGTATCATGTTCATGAGAACAATACATCCAATGATTAATAATTTACTTCATTAATAATCTAATTATTATTATCAATGAGATTATCATGATGATATTTTCTATATATTGTTTTCATTCTTAAATTTTTGATGAAATACAATCTGTGTTTAGTTTTTTAAATTTATATATTTATTATTCCTTATAAAATTATGATAATTATGTTATTGATTAAATTTAATGTGTTTTCAATTATTTACCTTTTAGTATTTTTATACTAGTAATTTTTTTTAAATGGCCTATGTATTCAATTATTTACCTTTCCATGATTATCCATATTGATTCATGATAACTTCCACTATACATATTTTTTTTTTGATAATTTGCGCTCACACTTATATTGTTTCATTTCCCATTAATACATGAAGTGTACTATGATTGATATGTAGAGATATTCTAAAGGGAACAGTGTTATTATAAAAATATATATTGTAATATGTGTTTTAAAATGTAATATGGGAATCATGTATGTATTTAGTTTACCAATGCTACTAAACTATTTGGTCTTTCAGGATGTGATTTATTATATCTTTTTTTTTCAATCCAATAAAGAAGACACCTACGTTGTCTATTGGGTCCAGGGTCACTATAGTTGATGACATAAAAAGTTTAGTAGAAACATTGGGAACTATATTTAATAAAACATATATTAGGGAACATAATCCTTTGATAAATTTTGAGGATATGTATATAAGATCATATATTGGTTTTGGTAAGGAAGATAATATGTGGGTTTTCTAAGAAATACATCATTTTATGGATTATAAAGGTGGAATTGGTTCTAGAACAGTTGTAAATAGGGGTAATAACTTCAAAAATGGATCATTATAATTGACCCGATCATCACCTCATGCAAAAATTTAAGCCTTACTCCACACATGGTTTGACACTCCTATGAAATATTGTTTAGATAAATCACACACAACACATAATAGAGATACAAACATGAAGTATCAACCAACCCTACTTAGGTATATGCCCATACATATACCTAAGTTATTAACCACAGTATGACTCCAACTCTCGAGCCCAAATACAACCCAGTCCACATAGGAAAGAAGTCAATCACAATAATGATAATGATTGAAAATCAAGACTCATCTCACACAGGTATACATATTTCGTATAGCGATAGAGATGATCAGATGCAGTCACTGATTCATCTAAGCTGTCAGACCCACACATGATACAAGACCAGCTAAGCTGTCGGACCCACACAGGATACAAGACCAGCTACTCTGCCAGACCCACACAGGATACAAGTACAATGGTCAAACTACCGGACCCACATAGGATACAAGAACAATAGTCATCACCGTTGAACCCACGGAGGATTCCAATACGGTAGTAGTCGTTGTCGAACCCACGGAGGATTCTAGTACAATATTCTTCGCTGTCACAGCCAGCTCTAGGGTTCCCACACACAGCACACTCGATTCCGTGAGGGTCCGATCCTCAAGCCAAGGGGTTGATACATCAACTGCCATGAAGTCTAGAGTTGATGTATCCTAAAGTTACGTCTCGTCAAAAGAAACCCAACGCGATAGACGGCGCGTCAATCGGACGCCCGGTCTGAGAGTTATTGGCTTTTCTATTTCAGGGGCCCAGTTGGATTTACACTCATACCAAACTCGATCATTTTCCAAAGTCGTCCAAAACTCACTTAGAGTATTGCAAAAGGACCACCATGTCACGAGGGTCCCTGTGCCACAGACGACACGTCGATCGAACACGTAGTCTTCAAGATATTCACCTTTAAGTGGAAACAGGCCCAACATGTTAAGCCCAGTGGGCCGATGGGTCGGGTCAACCCAGTATTGGCGGGTCCGACCCGGCAGAGGGTCAGACCGGCCCAATGAGGCACGCGGTGCGGCCCGAGGCGGCGCGGCTGGCCGCGGCTCGGCCTGGAGGGCCGAGCTGTCCGAGGGGGGAGGGGTGCTTTCCCGAACCGGTAGTGCCAAGTGGCATTGCCCTCCAAAACCAGTTGGATGAAGCCGGCCGGCCTTCACGGTGCAAGTGGCCCGCTCGGGTGGGCAGTGGTTCCTTCAACGCGGCACCCTTCTAGCATTGTGGTTCTTCTCAGCCCAACCGACCGCCTGCCGTCCGGTTTGCCTGCCGAGGGGCCTGTGGAACGCATGCCGTGGTCTTCTGCAGTATGGAGCCCATTGTGGCGCCATGGTCCTCCTTCGGTCCGGACAGATTTAGGCGGCCGGTTCTCCTTCGGCCGAGCGGCCCGTGGTTGCAGGCCGCGGTTCCTCCGCACGTGGTCGGCGCACAGCCGTCGCCTTCAATCTTCACCGCTTCCCGATTGCGAATAAAAAAAAAAGAATGACGGAGGGTCTTCGGGCCATGTATTTTTGGTCCACGCTGTCCGCTTTAGGCGGTAACAATCAGCCAATGTCAATTCAGAATATTAACAAAGAATGGGGGTACAATTTATTCACTCAAAGAATACACAAACCCCTATGAAATAGTGTTTGTATCTCTATTATGTGGTTTACTCCACACATGGTTTGACACTCCTATAAAAGACTGGAATAATTTAATGAATTGATGAGAAAAAAATGACAAATATGATGGAAGGAAATAAATTTCATCCTTGAGATCCATTTACTGTTTTCTGACTTCAATGTGTGGAATCTAGGTATTATTCCATTCAATGAACACTTATAAAGGTTAACACCTAGACCAAGGATATACCTATTTTGAAATAAAATAGTCGAAGTATTTATTGGGATTCCATAAATATATTATAAACTTATTTTTATCAATATTATTTTGGTTCTAAGAATCATGAAACATATAAGGGTTGAGTTAAAATTTCTAAGAATATATGAATTAATTAAGTTTAGAGATATTGATACCATCATGGGTTTATGAGTTTAAGGTTGATCATAAGTTCGATGTCTTGAACACCCCTTTTTAAAATTTTTATGGTAGGAATATAACATGATTAAGGATATTTTTGGAAAACATTTATTGAAATACAACTCATTGGATTAGTATTTGTTTTAGTGAGAATATTATTTAATGAATAATGCCCTTAAATTTTATGGGAATAAGTTTAAAGGTATTTTTAACCTTTAGGGTTTACCTTATCCCCTATGTTGAGGTAATTATGGGTTATTACACTTTAGGAATTCTATAGGAATTATATTAATATAGTTTTAGAAAAATGAAAACCCGAATGCTGGGTTACAACCCATCACATCCGGTAAGACCGCACGACATAAAACCACAACCAAAGGATGATATGGTTTCAACACATACTAATTAATTATGTTATTTTCTTATTAATATGATAATTTTTAGTTACAATATTATATGAATAAAGAGTACTGATGAACTAGTGGTGTTACTTTTAAGGTTTAGATATTAATGTATTATATAAGATAACTTATGCGAACCATACCAGTTTTGGAAAATAGTTGTGGGAATATGAATAGACTTGTCACTCTTTTATAGACCTTATGATTAGTTAAAAGTGAATTTTAGAGCTCCAATATTAAAAAATTTATTTTTGAAAATTCATTTCATAGAGTAAGAGATGAATAAGAAATTTATCGAAGCAAACTAAAATGATGAAACTGTTCTTATAAAATAGAAAGATATCAAGTATGTATATTTTCTTACATTATTAGACTGTAAAATAATTCCTTAACTTTAGTAAAAGGATCTTAAAAAAAATTTCATATTAAATTCATATTTTATGAATCAAATGGCCTTTAAATCATAACATATTTATGGTTTTGAGGTCCTTAACTTTCCATAAATCATTCAATTTATTGTTTTAACATATTTAGAAAACTAGTTATGTGTTATTAAAAAAGAAATTTGTACTTCATTTTTAATATTACTAATATTATGTTTTATTAAACCCTTTTGTCACGACCCATCCTCAGGGCCCGTGGATGTGACTACCCCAAGCCCGCCTTCAATAGGCCAGGGGCTGGTGACTAGCACCAAAGGCGTAAATACCGATAAAAAGGGAAGGCATTACCTTTATAGATGTAAAAAACACAACATAGTACACAAATGAAGAAAGCACTAAGTAAATTGAGTGCAAAAGTAAGTGTTGAAAAGAAAATGGGCTAGTATACAAACCCAACTGAAAGTACAGTACAACTCAAAGCTATCAGAACTGCAGTAAAGTAAAACAGCAACCACTGAGTCGTCCTCCAGAAATCCCACCTGAAGGGTGGGTACAACTGGCCTCCTCAGCACCTCAAGTATGTCCGTCCACCCCGTGTACGTCTCGCCAAGTGGTCCACCTCCAGGTACCGTCCAACTCAAGAAGTCTCCACCTCGATTAGGGCTGTCCGTCGTCTGCAACCAACACAACGTAGTGCGGGAAAAGCCCATACAGAGGTGAGTATACGATACTCAGTAGGGACCCAGAGACCCCCGAAGGTCTCCCAGAATCCACAAAGGATAAACCACATAATAGAGATACAAACACGAAGTATCAACCAACCCTACTTAGGTATATGCCCATACATATACCTAAGTTATTAACCACAGTATGACTCCAACTCTCGAGCCCAAATACAACCCAGTCCACATAGGAAAGAAGTCAATCACAATAATGATAATGATTGAAAATCAAGACTCATCTCACACAGGTATACATATTTCGTATAGCGATAGAGATGATCAGATGCAGTCACTGATTCATCTAAGCTGTCAGAACCACACATGATACAAGACCAGCTAAGCTGTCGGACCCACACAGGATACAAGACCAGCTACTCTGCCAGACCCACACAGGATACAAGTACAAAGGTCAAACTACCGGACCCACATAGGATACAAGAACAATAGTCATCACCATTGAACCCACGGAGGATTCCAATACGGTAGTAGTCGTTGTCGAACCCACGGAGGATTCTAGTACAATATTCTTCGCTGTCACAGCCAGCTCTAGGGTTCCCACACACAGCACACTCGATTCCATGAGGGTCCGATCCTCAAGCCAAGGGGTTGATACATCAACTGCCATGAAGTCTAGAGTTGATGTATCCTAAAGTTACGTCTCGTCAAAAGAAACCCAACGCTATAGACGGCGCGTCAATCGGACGCCCGGTCTGAGAGTTATTGGCTTTTCTATTTCAGGGGCCCAGTTGGATTTACACTCATACCAAACTCGATCATTTTCCAAAGTCGTCCAAAACTCACTTAGAGTATTGCAAAAGGACCACCATGTCACGAGGGTCCCTGTGCCACAGACGACACGTCGATCGAACACGTAGTCTTCAAGATATTCACCTTTAAGTGGAAACGGGCCCAACATGTTAAGCCCAGTGGGCCGATGGGTCGGGTCAACCCAGTATTGGCGGGTCCGACCCGGCAGAGGGTCAGACCGGCCCAATGAGGCACGCGGTGTGGCCCGAGGCGGCGCGGCTGGCCGCGGCTCGGCCTGGAGGGCCGAGCTGTCCGAGGGGGGAGGGGCGCTTTCCCGAACCGGCAGTGCCAAGTGGCATTGCCCTCCAAAACCAGTTGGCTGAAGCCGGCCGGCCTTCACGGCGCAAGTGGCCCGCTCGGGCGGGCAGTGGTTCCTTCAACGCGGCACCCTTCTAGCATTGTGGTTCTTCTCAGCCCAACCGAACGCCTACCGTCCGGTTTGCCTGCCGAGGGGCCTGTGGAACGCATGCCGTGGTCTTCTGCAGTATGGAGCCCATTGTGGCGCCGCGGTCCTCCTTCGGTCCGGACAGATTTAGGCGGCCGGTTCTTCTTCGGCCGAGCGGCCCGTGGTTGCAGGCCGCGGTTCCTCCGCACGCGGTCGGCGCACAACCGTCGCCTTCAATCTTCACCGCTTCCCGATTGCGAATAAAAAAAAGAATGACGGAGGGTCTTCGGGCCATGTATTTTTGGTCCACGCTGTCCGCTTTAGGCGGTAACAATCAGCCAATGTCAATTCAGAATATTAACAAAGAATGGGGGTACAATTTATTCACTCAAAGAATACACAAACCCCTACCTCGCAAAAGACGTCGTACATTGTCGATCCGCAGAAGACGAGCATCGCGGTAGATCGGTATCATCCCGTCAACGATGGCGGAAGAGTCATTGTCGTAGGCGACGTAGACTCCTTGACGTCGAGGTGCATCCGAGGAAGAATCGTCGTTGGAAGAAGTCCATCGCGTTCTTCGTCGGGGATGTTCTTCATTGAAGAACGGTGTTCTTCATCGAAAAAGGGTCACCTCTGTTTAATTCTCCAGATCCTTTCCCCAAAAGTGATTTTCCAACGTAATGAAATAAGGCTCTGCAATTAATAGAATTTCCATGCAATTCATATTAATTAAAAAGAGGTGTAAATTAATTAACGCTGATATTAATTAGATAGGTTGGAACATTTAATGGGCAGGAGGTGGAGAGGATCGACCATAATAAATATGAGAAGTTATCAAGATAAACAGCAGGGAATTAATGGGGAGTTGAGGGGAGGTGGAAGCATGTGGGTTCGTGTGGGCCCCACCACACTAAATCCTCTCAGGTGAGGTTATGTGGGGTGTGAGCCCACCCTTAAATCCCTTCTGTAGGTTATAACTATCAAAAATAAATAAAATTGTGTACAACAATTTTATTTAATTTATTCTATATCCCCCAAAATTAACTTTCAACCCGCATAAAACACAACTGCGGTAAAGGTCCCTTAAGTAAATACTGATGCTGTGAGTTTATCGGTGTCCTTATATTTCAATTCTGAGCACCGGCTTAAAAGATAGAAAAAATCACTCATATGTTTACTAAACGTACCCGAACAAAACTTAAAAAATTGATTCCAGGAACACCAGGCCTCATAATCAAGTGCTATCAGAAACCAAAGACTTGTAAAATTTTAAAGTATTTAAGAAAAAAAATTTCTTTGAAATTTATGGGTCTTTAAATTACCCCCACCTCAGGGATTTACATCCCCATAAAGATACAACACACACTAGAGGAACAAATGGGGGTACTGAGTACGCATCTGAGTCTCCCGCACCCAAGTGCTCTCCTGGAGGTTGCCGTGCTGCCAGCGAATGCGCACTAGAGGAATCGACAGTCCATGTAGGACCTGATTCTGTCGATCCTTGATCTCCACATGGACCTCTATGAATGTCTCCCTTTCATCAATGTACATCTCCCCGTGATCGATGATGTGGGTCGGGTCATGCACATATCTCCTCAGCTGAGATACGTGGAAGATGTCGTGCACCCGATGCAACTGAGGTGGAAGGGACAGGAGATAAGCCACCTCGTCTACTATGCTGAGGACCTAGAAAGGTCTGATGAATCGTGGAGATAACTTGCCGCCCTGACCAAATCTCTGTAGGCCTCATCGCGGTGAGACCCGTAAGAAAATGTGGTCTCCATCCTCGAAGTCAAGTGGTCTCCGCCTCCTATCAGCATGGGACTTCTGTCTGTTCTGTATAGTCTTCATCTGCTCCTGGATGATCTGTACCTTCTCCATCGTAGCCTACATCATCTCTGGTCCTACAAGTGCTAACTCCCCTGGGTCAGTCCAACATAAAGGTGATATGAAAGGTCGGCCGTACAGTGCCTCGTATGGTGCCATCCCGATGGTGGAGTGGTAGCTGGTGTTGTACACAAACTCCACCAAGGGTAATTGATCCTCCCAGATGTGACCAAAGTCGAGGACACATGCACGGAGTATGTCCTTGAGAGTTTGAATGGTCCTCTCAGTCTGGCCATCCGTCTGAGGATGGAATGCGGTGCTCAGACGTGTCTGCGTCCCAAATGCCTCCCGAAACCCCTTCCAAATCCAGGAAGTAAAGTGTGCATACCGATCAGAGACGATCGTCGATGGAACACCATGAAGTCGTATAATCTTCTATACATAGAGGCATTCCAAGCTCTCTACTGAGCCCTTCTCTCTGATCAGTAGGAAATGATCCGACTTGGTGATTCAGTCTATGATCACCCAGATAGAGTCGTGTCCTATGGATTTACGTGGAATCCCCATCATGAAATCCATGGAGATCCCATCCCACTTCCGCTCTAGGACCTCTAAGGGTTGTACCAAGACTGCTGGTACCTAGTGCTCCTCCTTCACTTGTTGGCAAGTGAGGCATCATGAAAAAAACTCTAATACAACCTTCTTCATACCCGACCACCAGTGCTGTCGTCTGAGGTCCTGATACATCTTCACCACTCCTGGATGTACCACTAGATGGGAAGTGTGGAACTCCCTCAGAACCTCCTCCTACAGTGAAAATGGTACCATCGTAAGTACGCTGAAGAGGATGAAGTGCTCCCCTCCTTCAGAAAATCCATCGGGTGCTAGCTCTGAGGATATCTGAGCACGTCGTGTCTCTCAGTCAGCGTCTCCTCACTGTGCCTCTCTAACTTGCTGAAGAAGTGGAGGAGTGACTGTGAGAGACTGAAGAAAGGCTACTCCATCTGTATCCACAAAGGATATCTACAACGCGGCTAGCTACTCCGTCGCCTCTCCTAGTAGTTGAATGCCCGATATCCTACTGAGAGCATCAGCTACAACATTCCACTTCCCAGGAGTATAGAATATCTCAAAGTCGTAGTCCTTGAGGAACTCGAGCCATCGCCACTATCTCAGGTTCAGGTCATTCTTCAAGAAGATGTACCTGAGACTCTGGTGGTCAGAGTATACTGTAAAGCGCTCGCCCATCAGATAGTTCCACCACATCTTCAAGGCAAAGACCACTACTGCTAACTCCAGGTCATGGGTAGCATAGTTCTTCTCGTGCTATCTTAACTGCCGAAAATCATAATCTATCACCGCTCGCTCCTACATCAGGACACACTCGAGTCTGGTCCCCGATGCGTCACAGTAGACTACGTACCCAACGCCCACATATGGTAGCCTCAAGATAGGCGCACTGGTCAATCTCTATCTCAGCTCCTGAAATATCTACTGGCATCTATCTGACCACATGAAGGGTTTCCCCTTCTTGGTCAATGATGAAAGTGGTGCTAAAACTCTATATAATTTTAGCACAAACCTCTGATAGTAACCAAATAGGCCCAGGAAACTCCGAACCTCCATCACACTCTTGGGTGGCTCCCAAGAAAGCACTGCCTCAATCTTTGCTGGATCCACTGCTACCCCCGCCTCAAAGATGACGTGTCCCAAGAAGTGAACCTCTTGAATCCAGAACTGGCACTTCGAGAGCTTACTATAAAGCTGGTAATCTCAGAGTGTATCTAGTAAAACCCGCAAGTGGTAGGCGTGATCCTCCTCATTAGTCGAGTAAATCAGTATTTCTTCGATGAAGACTACGACAAAACGATCGAGGTAAGGCTGGAAGATTCTGTTCATGAGACTCATGAACATTGCTGTAGCATTGGTTACGCCAAAGGGAATAACCAAGAACTCGTAGTGGCCTTACCGACACCTGAAGGCCGTCTTCTACACATCCTCATCTCAAACACTGAGCTAATGATAACCTGACCTGAGGTATATCTTCAAGAACCATTGTGCCCCCTCGAGCTGATTGAAGATGTCGTCAATCCTCAGAAGTGGGTACTTGTTCTTTACGGTCACCTGATTTAGGCGACGGTAGTCGACACACAGTCGCAAGCTCCCATACACCTTCTTGGAGAACAAAATCGGAGAAACCCAGGGTGAAACACTGGGTCAGATGAGTCCCTTTACCTACAAGTCCACCAGCTGTACCCGCAGCTCACAAATCTCGACGAGAGCCATTCGATATGCTAGAGTAGATATTGGTGTTTTACCGGGGTACAGGTCAATGTAGAAGTCTACCTTGCTACGAGGAGGTAGTCCTGGAACGTTGTCAGGAAAAATGTCCGCATACTGATCCACCACAACAAGAAAAATCAGACTCTGCACATCAACTGCTTCAAGGATGAGACTAGCCAACATATGTGTGATCAGCTACCCTCTCCTCTGCGTAAGTCCATCCTGCGTTGCAAATGCTACCTTCTCACCGGTGAAGGTGAACCTACCCCCATCCGGGCAGATACACCACACCTTGCACCTAATGCAGTAGATCTGAGCGTGGACTGTAGATAACCAGTCCATACCCAAGATGACGTCGTAAGGCCTCGACACCACTACAAGAAGATCCCAGCCGAAGATCTCACCTCCTAGAGTATGCTCACACTGTCGGCACCAGTGCGTAATCGTCGATTCTACTTCCATAGGAGTCTCTAGCAGTAAATATCAAGCCAACAGCTTCATAGGAATATTCGAGCTCCGAAAAAGGGCAGTGGCAACAAAATAATGACTCACACCTATGTCTATAAGAACTGCAACAAGGGTGGAGTAGACAAAGATAGTACCTCAAATCATCTCAGGTGTGCCATGGTCGTAGGCCTAAACTGACTAGAGCTGTGCACAACTATATCCGCTAGATCCCTGTGGTCGGGGTGGACCTCCTGGTGGTGGTGGTGGTAGAGCCTAGAAACGTCATCCACCACCTGTTGCTCGGCCATCTCCACTTCCTCATCTGCCCGCTCCTGGAGAACCACCATGGTCAAACCTCTGCCTCTTCCTAGGAGGTCCCTCTACTCTCTGCTTCTCATCTGCATGGCAGGTCGGGCAGTCACGAGCCATGTGGACCTGCCCGCTGCATGCATAACATTGCCTGCACCTCGTAAGGCTGACTTTGTTTCGTGTGCCCCGCACAACCGAACCTGTATCCTGAGGTCGCCCACCTGATGGCCTGGTCCACTTGGACCCCTGCGACATCTGTCTACTGCGAACTACAGAAGACTCCTCTACATGTCGCCCTGTTGTGGGTCTCGCCGCTGGTGACTACTCAGCGAGAAATCTCTCCACTAGAACGGCTCGCTCCAGCACCCCTGCCTGCATTGGGATGCTGAGGGGAATCGTCGAATCCATGATCTCGTGCCTCAGTCCCTACTCGAAGGTCCGAGCCCTGAAGAACGAGTCCCATAACATATCTATTGAGTAGCGTGAGAGGTCAGTAAACCTCACTGAGTACTAAGCTACTATCTTGCAGCCCTGCTGCAGATGTAGTAACTCTTGAATCCGCACAGCACAAAGGGTGGCTGGAACAAACTCCGAGTGGAAGAGACTCTCGAAGTCCGTCCAGAGTAAAGATGCCTCATCATGAACCTGGAGTATCAAGCTCCGCCATATACCTGCTGCTGCGTGCAGAAGACTCGCGGCAAGGATCACCATAAGGTCGGCTGTTTTTCCTACCAATCTGAAGACTCTGATGATATCCTCCAGCCAATCCTCAGCTGCCTATGGGTCCGTCTCTTCACGGAACCTGGACGGCCTCTATCGCTGAAAATCGTGCAACACACTCAGGCGGTGTGCACTCTCTGCTACTGGGGCTGGTAGTATCAGTGGCTCAGCAGGTAGTGGTACCACTGGTGCCTCCGCTGTGATGGGGCCCTGCACCGAGGCCTCGTCGCTCGGTGGGCTTCCATCTCACACGTAACTCGGAACCCTAGCTAGCTGCCTTCGTGGGACCATCCTGAAAAGAAACAAGTGTGCCACAGTCAAAACAGTATACCTAATGAGCTGAAACAAAGTAATCACAAAGAAAACCTTTCAATGGAAACACATATGCAATCAGTGTTTTCGTGCACTGAGTTGGAAATCAGAGGTTAGGGTCCTGGTGTATGGATACGTCGGCCGCCACACCAACACTGGACTCCCTGGACTGAAAACCTCACTCAATACACTTAAAACTATTGCTTCACATTAAGAATGATCAGAGTCTTGTGTTTCTGGTAAAACTGACTCCTCTGATACCAATTTTTCACGACCCATCCTCGGGGCCCGTGGACGTGACTACCCCAAGCCCGCCTACCATAGGCCAGGGGCTGGCAAGTAGCACCAAAGGCATAAATCCCGATAAAAAGGGAAGACATTGCCTTTATAAAAGTAAACAACACAACATAGTACACAACTGAAGAAAGCACTAAGTAAACTGAGTACAAAAGTAAGTGTTGAAAAGTAAATGGGCCAGTATACAATCCCAACTGAAAGTATAGTACAACTGAAAGCTAGCACAACTACAGTAAAGTAAAACAACAGCCACTGAGTTTTCCTCTGGAAAATCCACCTGAAGGGTTGGTACAACTGGCCTCCTCATCACCTCAAGTCTGTCCGCCCGCTTCATGTACATCTCGCCAAGTGGTCCACCTCCAGGTACCATTCAGCTCAACAAGTATCCACCATGATCAGGGCTGTCTGTCGCTTGCAACTAACACAACGTAGTGCGGGCAAAGACCATGAAAGGGTGAGTATATGATACTCAGAAGGGACCCCGAGACCCCCAAAGTTCTCCCATAATCCAAAAAGGATAAACCACAGAAGAGAGATACAAACACGAAGTATCAAACAACCCTACTTAGGTATATGCCCATACATATACCTAAGTTATCAACCACAGTATGAATCCAACTCTTGAGCCTAAATACAACCCTGTCAGCACATGAAAGAAGTCAATCACATCGATGATAATGATTGAAAATCAAGACTCAGCTCACACAGGTATACATCTTTTGTATAGAGATAGAGATGATCAGATGTAGTCACTGATTCATCTAAGCTGTTAGACCCACATAGGATACAGGACCAACTAAGCTGTCGGACCCACACAGGATACAAGACCAGCTACTCTGCCGGACCCACACATGATACAAGTACAGAGGTCAAACTACCGCACCCACACAGGATAAAAGAACAGTAGTCATCATCGTCGAACCCACGAAGGATTCCAGTATGGTAGTCGTCGCTATCGAACTGACGATGGATTCCAGTACAGTAGTCGTCGCTGTTGCAACCAACTCTAGGGTGCCCGCACACAGCACGCTCGATTCCGAGAGGGTCCACTCCTCGAGCCAAGGGGTCAATACATCAACTACCACGAAGTCCAAAGTTGATGTATCCCAAAGTTACGTCTTGTCAAAAGAAATACAATGTGATAGACGACGCGTCAATTGGACACCCGGTCTCAGAGTTATTGGCTTTTCCGTTCCAGGGGCCCGGTTGGAATTATGTTCGTTTCAAACCCGGATGTTTTCCAAAGTCGTCCAAAACTCACTTAGAGTATCGAAAAAGGACTTCCACGTCACGAGGGTTCCTGTGCCGCAGACGGCGCATCGATCGGACACGCGGTCATCACGATATTCACCTTTAAGTGGAAACGGGCCCGGCCCGTTAAGCCGAGTGGGCCGATAGGTCAGGTCGACCCGGTCTTGGTGGGTCTGACCTGGCAGAGGGTCGGACCGGCCCGATGAGTTGCGCGGACCGGCCCAAGGGGGATGTGGCCCGACCCGATGGGGCGCGGCCCGGACCGAGGGGGGCGCGACCCGACACGGCGCGGCGCGGCTCATCAGGGCATGGCCCGGTTGGCTGAGCAATCCGAGGGGGGGGGGGTGTCCCTCCGTTTTCTCGAACCGGTGGTGCTAAGTGGCACCGCCCTCCCAGACCGGCCAGCCGAAGCCGGCCGGCATTCACGTCGCAAGAGGCCCACTCGGGCGGGCCACGGTTCCTCCAACGCGGCGCCCTCCTGGCGCCACAGTTCTTCTCAGCCCGGTCGACCGCCTGCCGGCCGGTTCACCCGCCGAGCGGCCTGCAGAATGCGGGCCGCAGTCTTCCACAATGTGTCACCACTTATGGTGCAGCGGTCCTCCTTCAGCCCTTCCGGCTTCAGCTAGCCGGTTCTCCTTCGGCCGAGCGGCCCGTGGTTGCGGGCCATAGTTCCTCCACACGCTGCCAGCACGAGACCATCACCTTTGATCGTTGCCACTTCCAGATTGCGAATCCAAAAAAGAACGACGGAGGGTCGTTGGGCCATGTTTTTTTGGCCCACACCCTCCGCGTTATGCGGTAACAATCGGAAAATGTCAATTTAGAAGATTAACAATTAATGGGGGTACAATTTATTCACTCGAAGAATATATAAACCCCTACCTCGCAAAAGACATCGCACGTTGTTGATCTGCAGAAGACGAGCATCGCAGTAGATCGGTGTCATCCCGTCAACGATGGAGGAAGAGTCGTTGTCGTAGGCGACGTAGACTCCTTGACGTCGAGGTGTATCTGAGGAAGAATCGTCGTTGGAAGAAGTCCTTCGCGTTCTTCTTCAGGGATGTTCTTCATTAAAGAACAATGCTCTTCATCGAAGAAGGATCACCTCTCTTTAATTCTCCAGACCCTTTCCCCAAAAGTGATTTGCCAATGCAAATAAATAAGGCTTTCCAATTAATAGAATTGCCATGCAATTCATATTAATTCAAAAGAGGTGATAATTAATTAACACTGATATTAATTAGATAGTTTGGCACATTTAATGGCCGAGATGTGGAGAGGATCCACCATAATAAATATGAGGAGTTTTCAAGATAAACTACAGATAATTAATAGGTTGTTGAGGGAGGTGGAAGGGTTTAGGTTCATGTGGGCCCCACCACACTAAATTCTATCAGGGGAGGTTATGTGGGGTGTGGGACCACCCTTAACTCCCTCTTGTAGGTTATAACTACCAAAAATAAATAAAATTGTTTACAACAATTTTATTTAATTTATTCTATATCCCTAAAAATTAACTTTCAACCCCCATAAAACGCAACTACGGAAAAGGTCCCCTTAAGGAAATACAGGCGCTGCGAGTTCATCAGTGTCCTCATATTTCAATTCCGAGCACCGGTTCAAAATATAGAAAAACCCGCTCGTACGTTTACTGAACGTACCTGAACAAAACTTCAAAAATTAATTCTGGGCACACCGGGCCTCGGAATCAAGTGCCGTCAGAAACCGCAGACTCGTAAAATTCCAAAGTATTTCAGAAAAAAATTTCTTTGAAATTTCCGGGTCTTTACACCTTTTAGGATGTGGGTATTCAACAATTTAATTTTCACTTATCAAATGATTGATTTATGAGTGTATGATAAAATTGTGAGAATGAAATTTATTTAAATTAGAGAGAATTTAAATCTTTGTAATAATAAAAGAATAAAATTTTATTCTATAGTGTACCTGACACCCATATCTGAGTATTAAATGTAGAGACCCTAAGCTTATCGTACATGGACATTACATTACTTTTGCGGAATACTTAGTACATAACAAAAACACACACACAAGGATCGTAATTAGTTTAGTGTCTTTGGAAACTCGGAATGTAATCTTCTAATCGTGGTGAAAGATCTTCAATATCTCCCATAAAGATCTTCCCTTTTTTTTACCTAAAAACCTTTATTTATATCCTGGGGAAAAGAAAACATAAAAGGGTGAGCTCAAATGCTCAGTAAGGGTAAACAAAAGAAATATCAATCACATCATATACATAAGAACATAGCTTTTGGAAATCATAACCTGCAAAAGAGCTCATAATATCATAACATGGGATAAATCATAGAAGTGAAAATGAGATCTCCATAATCATAACATAAAACTTGAAACTTTGTGGCATGCACACATAATCATGGAAAATCATTTCTTGTTAGTCAAGACTCATTGCCAAGACTATCTTAGTGGACAAAGTCCCTTTCTGAATCGAGTAACCCTCGTTTCAGTCCTGTTTCATTGAACCGGTATAACCTACCGTTCCAGCCCTGTCTATCTCATGAGATATAAAATCTTTACCCAATGCATTGGAGGGAGATATAGGTCCCACCCATCTTATAATGAATCCTTTCTTATGTGTGCCACATAATCATAAAACATACATCATAGCATAACCCATGTAATAAAAATGGGATTCTTAAACGACATGACATCATAAAACAACTCATATAAGATAAAGGAATTCATAAAAATAATTCCATCACAACATGATCAAATCAATTTAATAATAGGGATAAAAACAGAACCCTTTATTATCTTAGATGGAAAATAATTTTGATAAAACACTTGAACTCCATTCTTGAGGAAAATATCCTTTATTCTTCAAAAACATTTTTCCTTTCGTAACATGCAATACAACTTTAAAATAAAAGAAGTTGATTAAAAATAAACTTGAAAACTTGTAAAGGAATATTCTTGGAAATTTTGTTTTAAAAATCCATTCATGCCGTATAAGTTAAAAAAACACTCTTCGTACTTTTGTCGGAAAATTCAAAAAGTACCTCGTACGATAAAAGATTCCTTTCATACATATTACTAAAAACTAACCGAAGGGTAAAAATGGATTTAAACAATTGTAGTTGGATGGAAATAATATTACATTTTGATGAAACATGGATGTGGATGATAAAATACACCCCAGTAAATACTTACGAATAAACAATCTCGGATAAAAATGAGATTGTGATATTTCCCTTACCTTAGGTCCGACTTGCTTTGTAAGTGTCCGAACCTCCTGTATAATGATTTAAATCATGTTATTGACTTATTACAGAATCATATTCATTTTTATGATATCATATATGGTTCACTTATGACATTATATTACCCGTTCTTTTGTAAATTCCATGTTAAAGAAGCGTTTTGGGTAAAATCGTTTCATTTATCGTAGGTGTTTTGACTTGTTGTTCTTGACATCATTATTACTTATATCATGATTTACTCACTTCCAGAATATAAAAGATGGTTTATATATCATATATATTCAGTATATATATATATATATAATAGGTAGATAAATAAAATGAAAAACACCGTTCATGGAGACGGTAGTCTGTACGTACGCATGAACGCTGTTTTCCTTTCCTTATTGTCTTGAAATGGAAGTAAGTAGATGACATACATATGTATATATATACATAAATCCAGTAGCTTTATAATGTCATATATTTCATTATTATTTCTTATATATACATTATAATCATTCTTAAATGGTTAACATGGAGAATGAATCTCATCGCGTCGTGGAGACGGTAGTCCGTACGTACGCACGAGCGATGATATCATTTCTATAAATATTGAATTGAATTGGAGTGGATCATACAATATATCAGAATCAATATGATGTTGTAATAACTATGTATAGTTATTCTTTACACCATTATACCCATCCATGTAAGGTGGTGGTGGGAAAATAGATTACACCACGGCGTGGAGACGGTATTCCGTACGTACGCACGCGTGGTGATTTCTTTTTCCGTAGGATGGATAGATGGTGAAATAGGGTTGTTTCATACTTATAATAACATATCAGTATATGAGTGATACTGATGTTATTACTTCATAATGAAACAACCTAATAAGAAGAAGTGGAAGAAGAAATAAAGATGAAAGAATTGGTAACGGTAATTACCTCTTCTTTGAAGTGCCTCTTTGAGACCTCCTCTTAGAGCACTAATATTGGTCTTTGAGGAAGACCAGAACCTCTAGGATGTTTTTAGGGAAGTGGAGAAGAGATTTTGGCAGGGGTTGGCCGAGCTTGAGTGCTCAAATTGGTGTGAGGAGGAGGGAGAGGAAGTGTCCTTTTATAAGGGAGGAGAGGGGCACCTTAGGAATACCTCAAAATATTATTTTATTTTAAAGTCAAAATCGGTTTATAATGGTTCCAAAGGGTCTTATTTAGAAGATAAAGTGGGTATGGGTCGAAATCCTATCAACCAATAGGATTTAGACAGGTTTAGGTTATTATTTTAACCTTATCAATTAGATTTAACTCTAAGTTAAATAATTTAACTTTTACCGTGTCTTTTTGTTTTCTTTCACTATATGGTTAATACACTTACTATAACATGCCAAACGAACCCCAAATTGTTTATTATTAAAATATATATCTTTATCTAAGTCATTTGGCCGAACCTTAGATTTTTAGGAATAAAATAACAATTAATAATATAATATTTGATTTAGAAACTATTTTGTGTCAATTTTGACACTATTTGATATATGATTTTTGTGAAAGTCATAACAGAATTATATGTTCGAACCAAGTTGATTAAATAAACACTAATATATCATAGTAACCTAGAAAATTATTGGAATTCATAAAAAGTCTCAAATTATATTTATTTTGGTGTTTATAACATCAATTATGTCAATATTTCATTAATAAGATAATTACTGCATCATCATTGTGTCATAAATAAATTAAATTATTTGATGTCTAAAAATTACAAATAAAATACCATCATGTATTAAATCTTTTTATCTTTCTAATGAATATTTACAATCGAATTTATCTTATGTATAACCCCATATTAAAAATGATTTACTTATTAAACTTTGATTTTAACTATTTTAACCCTTCTTAAAATAAATTAATAATAAATGTCCTAATCTAATCCAAGTGGGCCTAAATGGTCATATTTTATTCCTAAGTTTGTTTTTGGTCGAATTACACTTGTCCAATAGAATTAGGACATGTGTTAGGGTAATATTAATATCATATTTACCCTTAGTTACCCTATTTACTATTAACCGCGGTAAAAAAAAGTAAAAAGTTACTATTCACCAAAAATTATTTTCATCTCATTGAACCACATTTTACTTACTGACATCAACCGTGTCTCTCGGATTTTTGAAATTCCATTCACAGAAGCGGTAAAATTAAGTTTTATGAAAAATTCAGTTTTTTTAACTACCACTTAGTAGTTTCACTATTCATCAAAAATTGATGTTTTTCAGAACAGTGCCAAAATTTCATCCCAAGCTATATTTCATATTCCGAATTCAAAAATGAAGTCTATTTTACCAAATTCATTACATAAAAGTTGCATTAATTAATTTTATAATTAAATCCCGCTGTTAAAACAAATAGCGTGTTTTTAAGAAACAATATCTATCAAAAGATTGACACTTGTTTATGTCTAGTTTAAATGTGAAATTTCATCCAATGACCAACATTGTATTAAATTGTAAAAATATATTCTAAATATACTTTAAAACCACTCAAATTAATGATTTATCACTATTAATTATTTCGATTAAAAAAGTTGTTTTTAATTATAATTTAGTAATTTTCACTATTCATCAGAATATGAAAGTTATCCGAAAAGTACCAAAATTTCACCTTAGGCTAAATTCGATACTCCGAATCCAAAAATGAAGTCCATTTTAAAATTTCTAAAATTTAAAAAGTGGTTATTACTATTCATAACGGCTAGTTTTAATAATATTTTAATAGCATATCATTGTTTCGTGAAACTCAGTATTACGTACCACACACGCTATCGAGGAAGGTTGCGATTGCGTGTAATGCAAGGCAAGTCAAGGATGCATGTTGTGCAAGCTCCTTTTGGTGTAGCGTACAACACAAGACATTAGTGAAATAAAAAAGAATATTTTTCATAAAATCTCGGGCTGTTACATTCTACCCCCCTTAAAATGAATTTCGCCCTCGAAATTCGTCGGGGTTATAAATGGTTTACTATTCGAAAGTTTCTTTAATAGAAACCCACATCGTAAAAAAGGAATACCAAAACTTGGATTTAAAAACTAAAGTATGAAATGTAACGATTACCCAAATAAACTAATCACTGGGTTTCCACATAGGTGAAAATATGGATATGGAAGAGAAATCTAACCATCATGTTCTGATGGAGAGTGGTTGAGAACATGGCTATGGAAAAGCCAGTAATCAGAAATCCATAAATTTGTGACGATCTAAGGTACCATCTGATTCATCAGGTATAAGAGAACTAGGACAACATTTTTGGTTTTCAAGATCATTTCCCTAAAGTTAAAGAATTTGAATTAGAATAAATACTTACTTTATTTTGGTACAATCTCACTGTTGTTCGTGCCTTTAACAATTTCCACTTCATCTCTTAAATAAATGAAGTTGAATTTGTTATTCGTGAAGTGTTAGCAGATCATGTGATAGAATGACGGGTCATTCCATCTGTCTCAAAAGGTTAGCAAAATTTATATACATAAGTCGATCTATAGTGGGATTAATCATATATGGTTCCTAAAATGGGCTTATACTTCATATATCATACTGCTTAATATAATAACACTATTTTCTACTAAACAGGGACTTCCTGTAGGTCAGTGGTAAGCGATAAAGGCCAGTCGCACTTCGGTTGTGGGTTCGATTCCTACAGCCTTGTCCGAAGCGATGGGCTGTCGCCCGTCCTGCAGGTTGTCCTTTTTCTAAAACTACGTTACTATAACATCCCATCAATAATATCAAAAATCTTCTATCCTTAAACAATACTAACTTATGTCCAACATAATCCAGTCTAATCTTTAGGCTTATACATAATATTGCAGTCCACTCTCATAATATAGTGAAAACGATTACCAGAGATTTAATACTGTCGTTGATCCCCACATATCTTAAGATATGTCTTGTTGGTCACATTCCAAACATTCAAAGTCCTTAATCGTGTATTCTCTTGAATAACTTAGTGAAAACATGAGTGCAGTTAAAAGTTAACACTTTCCACATACAAAAATCCTCAAAATTCTATATACTCAAACCATGATATCACTTAGTCCTTATATCAATCATGAGATCATGAATACTATTAAACATTTCATTTTCTCGTCTTCATTATGCGCATATCATCTTATTTCCAAAAAATATCTCAATCACTTTGAATACCACATCAATAAATATTGCAATACTCAATGATACAACATTATTTTGGAATCCCATTACATAAACACTTAATCATTCCACCACATCGTTTTCATATTCAACATTGCCAATAGTGATCGCATGTGATTTCCCTTTGTCCTTTGCCTTCAGTGGTTGCTCATGTTGATCATCACTAACCCTTGGATTAGGGAAATTATTAGCATAATGCCCCATTTCCTTGCACTTGAAGCATTGAAGTGTTGGCGGTGCGTTCTCTGCAGTGTTTTCTTTATTCACATCATTAGAAACCCTTTTTCCATTACTTCGACACTCAGCTGCTCGATGAACTTCTTTTCCACACTTAAAACATTTTCTAGTCCCTTTAAGACAATCTCCACCATGATTCTTTCCACACTTTGTGCATAAGGAAACATTCATCTTCTTTTCACCATTATTCTGAGATTTCTCCTTGAACTCCATCTTTCGTTTCTTGTCAAAACCATGAGATGGATATGTAACACCAACTTCCATTTCTACCTTGATAGCACAACGCACAATTTCTTCATAGCTACTGAAGTCTCTTATAGCTAATGCACTTCGAAGACTTGTTTTTAAGCCACTGAAAAATCGATCAACTTTACTTTCAGGTTGGATGATAATTCCAGAAGCATACCTTGAAAGTCTTGTAAAATTTGCTTCATAGGTACCAACAGATTCATCGTCCCTTTGCTTCAGTTCAAGAAACTCTTTCTCCATCTTTGTTCGAAGAATACGAGGGAAGTACTTACTGAAAAATAAGTTCTTGAACTCGTCCCATTCCATGGACTCAATTTCATCTCTTGGCCTCGTATTCTTGATAAGATTCCACCATTGATCAGCTTCACCTTCCAAACTATATACTGCTAAGATGAATTTATCATGTTCAGAACATTGAAGAACTGAAAATATCTTTTCAGTAGTACTGATCCATTGTTCAGCCACAAGTGGATCAGAAGACCCACTGAAAGAAGGTGGACGTTGCCTCATGAAGGACTCAATAGAATATTGTTCCCTTCTCTGCTCATTTGGAAGTCCAGAATGATTCATAGCTTGTGTAAGTATAGCAATAAGATTTTGCACTCCATCCCCCGTAACATTTGTTTGTTCAGGAGGGCAATCATTGCATTGTCCATTGCATTGATCAACACGGTTCCTTCGGGTTCCAGCCATCGTCTAAAACCCAAAAAGAATAGTGTGAGAGGAAAAAATTATGCTAGGGAAAACAACATAATAAAGGGGGAGTACCTTCAATATCCAACATCTTAGGTTTCATTCTATGATCGTTAGCGTAATTCTATTACTATAACCTATACATATACTTATCCCTAGGGACATCCCTAGACATACCTTAGAAATATCTCTAGGGATTTCACTAACGTTTTCGCATCCTAGTTTCCAAAGGTTGACTAAACCTTTCCTCTGATACCAACTGTAGAGACCCTAAGCTTATCGTACATGGACATTACATTACTTTTGAGGAATACTTAGTACATAACAAAAACACACACACAAGGATCGTAATTAGTTTAGTGTCTTTGAAACTCGGAACGTAATCTTCTAATCGTGGTGAAAGATCTTCAATATCTCCCATAAAGATCTTCCCTTTTTTTACCTAAAAACCTTTCTTTATATCCTGGGGAAAAGAAAACATAAAAAGGTGAGCTCAAATGCTCAGTAAGGGTAAACAAAAGAAATATCAATCACATCATATACATAAGAACATAGCTTTTGGAAATCTTAACCTGCAAAAGAGCTCATAATATAATAACATGGGATAAATCATAGAAGTGAAAATGAGATCCCCATAATCATAACATAAAACTTGAAACTTTGTGGCATGCACACATAATCATGGAAAATCATTTCTTGTTAGTCAAGACTCATTGCCAAGACTATCTTAGTGGACAAAGTCCCTTTCTGAATCGAGTAACCCTCATTTCAGTCCTGTTTCACTGAACCGGTATAACCTACCGTTCCAGCCCTGTCTATCTCATGAGATATAAAATCTTTACCCAATGCATTGGAGGGAGATATAGGTCCCACCCATCTTATAATGAATCCTTTCTTATGTGTGCCACATAATCATAAAACATACATCATAGCATAACCCATGTAATAAAAATGGGATTCTTAAACGACATGACATCATAAAACAACTCATATAAGATATAGGAATTCATAAAAATAATTCCATCACAACATGATCAAATCAATTTAATAATAGGGATAAAAACAGAACCCTTTATTATCTTAGATGGAAAATAATTTTGATAAAACACTTGAACTCCATTCTTGAGGAAAATATCCTTTCTTATTCAAAAACATTTTTCCTTTCATAACATGCAATACAACTTTAAAATAAAAGAAGTTGATTAAAAATAAACTTGAAAACTTGTAAAGGAAGATTCTTGGAAATTTTGTTTTAAAAATCCATTCATGCCGTATAAGTTAAAAAAAACACTCTTCGTACTTTTGTCGGAAAAGTCAAAAAGTACCTCGTACGACAAAAGATTCCTTTCATACATATTACTAAAAACTAACCGAAGGGTAAAAATGGATTTAAACAATTGTAGGTGGATGGAAATAATATTACATTTTGATGAAACATGGATGTGGATGATAAAATACACCCCAGTAAATACTTACGAATAAACAATCTCGGATAAAAATGAGATTGTGATATTTCCCTTACCTTAGGTCCGACTTGCTTTGTAAGTGTCCGAACCTCCTGTATAATGATTTAAATCATGTTATTGACTTATTAAAGAATCATATTCATTGTTATGATATCATATATGGTTCACTTATGACATTATATTACCCGTTCTTTTGTAAATTCCATGTTAAAGAAGCGTTTTGGGTAAAATCGTTTCATTTATCGTAGGTGTTTTGACTTGTTGTTCTTGACATAATTATTACTTATATCATGATTTACTCACTTCCAGAATATAAAATATGGTTTATATATCATATATATTCAGTATATATATATATATAATAGGTAGATAAATAAAATGAAAAACACCGTTCATGGAGACGGTAGTCCGTACGTACGCATGAACGCTGTTTTCCTTTCCTTATTGTATTGAAATGGAAGTAAGTAGATGACATACATATGTATATATATACATAAATCCAGTAGCTTTATAATGTCATATATTTCATTATTATTTCTTATATATACATTATAATCATTCTTAAATGGTTAACATGGAGAATGAATCTCATCGCATCGTGGAGACGGTAGTCCGTACGTACGCACGAGCGATGATATCATTTCTATAAATATTGAATTGAATTGGAGTGGATCATAAAATATATCAGAATCAATATGATGTTGTAAAAACTATGTATAGTTATTCTTTACACCATTATACCCATCCATGTAAGGTGGTGGTGGGAAAATAGATTACACCACGGCGTGGAGACGGTATTCCGTATGTACGCACACGCGGTGATTTCTTTTTCCGTAGGATGGATAGATGGTGAAATAGGGTTGTTTCATAATTATAATAACATATCAGTATATGAGTGATACTTATGTTATTACTTCATAATGAAACAACCTAAGAAGAAGAAGTGGAAGAAGAAATAAAGATGAAAGAATTGGTAACAGTAATTACCTCTTCTTTGAAGTGCCTCTTTGAGACCTCCTCTCAGGGCACTAAAATTGGTCTTTGAGGAAGACAAGAACCTCTAGGATGTTTTTAGGGAAGTGGAGAAGAGATTTTTGCAGGGTTTGTCCGAGCTTGAGTGCTCAAATTGGTGTGAGGAGGAGGGAGATGAAGTGTCCTTTTATAAGGGAGGAGAGGGGCACCTTAGGAATACCTCAAAATATTATTTTATTTTAAAGTCAAAATCGGTTTATAATGGTTCCAAAGGGTCTTATTTCGAAGATAAAGTGGGGATTGGTCGAAATACTATCAACCAATAGGATTTAGACAAGTTTAGGTTATTATTTTAACCTTATCAATTAGATTTAACTCTAAGTTAAATAATTTAACTTTTACCGTGTCTTTTTGTTTTCTTTCACTATATGGTTAATACACTTACTATAACATGCCAAACGAACCCCAAATTGTTTATTATTAAAATATATATCCTTATCTAAGTCATTTGGTCGAACCTTAGATTTTTAGGAATAAAATAACAATTAATAATATAATATTTGATTTAAAAACTATTTTGTGTCAATTTTGACACTATTTGATATATGATTTTTGTGAAAGTCATAACAGAATTATATGTTCGAACCAAGTTGATTAAATAAACACTAATATATCATAGTAACCTATAAAATTAGTGGAATTCATAAAAAGTCTCAAATTATATTTATTTTGGTGTTTATAACATCAATTATGTCAATATTTCATTAATAAGATAATTACTGCATCATCATTGTGTCATAAATAAATTAAATTATTTGATGTCTAAAAATTACAAATAAACTACCATCATGTAGTAAAGCTTTTTATATTTCTAATGAATATTTACAATCGAATTTATCTTATGTATAACCCCATATTAAAAATGATTTACTTATTAAACTTTGATTTTAACTATTTTAACCCTTCTTTAAATAAATTAATAATAAATGTCCTAATCTAATCCAAGTGGGCCTAAATGGTCATATTTTATTCCTAAGTTTGTTTTTGGTCGAATTACACTTGTCCAATAGAATTAGGACATGTGTTATGGTAATATTAATATCATATTTACCCTTAGTTACCCTATTTACTATTAACCGCGGTAAAAAAAAGTAAAAAGTTACTATTCACCAAAAATTATTTTCATCTCATTGAACCACATTTTACTTACTGACATCAACCGTGTCTCTCGGATTTTTGAAATTCCATTCACAGAAGCGGTAAAATTAAGTTTTATGAAAAATTCAGTTTTTTTAACTACCACTTAGTAGTTTCACTATTCATCAAAAATTGATGTTTTTCAGAACAGTGCCAAAATTTCATCCCAAGCTATATTTCATATTCCGAATTCAAAAATGAAGTCTATTTTACCAAATTCATTACATAAAAGTTGCATTAATTAATTTTATAATTAAATCCCGCTGTTAAAACAAATAGCGTGTTTTTAAGAAACAATATCTATCAAAAGATTGACACTTGTTTATGTCTAGTTTAAATGTGAAATTACATCCAATGACCAACATTGTATTAAATTGTTAAAATATATTCTAAATATACTTTAAAACCACTCAAATTAATGATTTATCACTATTAATTATTTCGATTAAAAAAGTTGTTTTTAATTATAATTTAGTAATTTTCACTATTCATCAGAATATAAAAGTTATCCGAAAAGTACCAAAATTTCACCTTAGGCTAAATTCGATACTCCGAATCCAAAAATGAAGTCCATTTTAAAATTTCTAAAATTTAAAAAGTTGTTATTACTATTCATAACGGCTAGTTTTAATAATATTTTAATAGCATATCATTGTTTCGTGAAACTCAGTATTACGTACCACACACGCTATCGAGGAAGGTTGCGATTGCGTGTAATGCAAGGCAAGTCAAGGATGCATGTTGTGCAAGCTCCTTTTGGTGTAACATACAACACAAGACATTAGTGAAATAAAAAATAATATTTTTCATAAAATCTCGGGCTGTTACATTAAAAACCCATGAAATATATTTCTTGAAATTTAATCTCTTTGATAGCTTTCAAAACATGCAATACCAAGTCTAAAAGAATCGTAATATAGTGTACATTTATAACCTAGATGTTAAATTAGAGGGTACATATAATAATAAATAAATTATTAAAATTATATGATTTATAATTGAAAAAAATTAATTTGTTATCTATTTATTAGAAATAAAATAAGTATAGTTGAAATGAAAAAGAACTATTTTCTGAAAAACCGTATGTTTTTTAAAAGAGAGATTAATAATGCTTTGGGAGCATGATTTAATAATATTTTTTTACCAAATTTTAAAAATTTATTTGATAAAATAAATGAAATTTTTGAAATAAAAAATTCAAAATCAGGATAGGATTAATTTTTGGGATTTTTCTAAAATGTTCAGTTTTAGATGAAAAGTAAAATATACTACTTTTTTTATTAAAACTTGACTATTAATTTAAATAATTAAAAAGAATAAATTACTTTTTAAATTGGTTTTATAGTAAAATTTGTTCAATAATATTTAAATTTAACTATTTTAGTTCATTTTAGTCCATTTAATATTGAAATTCTATTTTAAATACTTCTATAACTATGATACTTTTCTATTAGAAAACCCACTTTCGTCGTGCCTACGAGTATAACTTCAAATTGTATTATTCCACCAATGAGAATTAAATTTAGGAAAATGGATTTTATATTTATAATTATCATAATTTATATTTTATTATAAGTTGAAATTAATGTTTGAACATAATAAATAGTGAAAAGTATAAATAAATTACCATAGTTAAGGTAAAAATGGGTTTACCGAGGGGTGGGGGGAGGGGGGGGGGGGGGGTAAAACTAAAGCGATAAGGTTAAAATGACATAAAATTTTTATAAAACAAATTTTATGGATATATTTTTACCTTAAAATTTATATGTATCACTAATAATTCAATATAGTCCTTTTTATCATATGAAAAACGTGGGTACACCATTTTATTTTCAAAAAGTACAAGTGTGCCATTCACCTCACTTATAATACACCACCCCTCTTATCTATTCTTCACAACTTAAAAACACTTTTGGTTTTAAAAAGACATACCCAAATAACATCCCAAAATAAATCCCTAAATCTTATAATCCTTTTTTATAAGTCCATCATTATAATACTTTTGGTATCATTCTAAAGATGTGATCAGAGAAGAGGTAAGATTCCTAACCATGGGGTTTAGTTATATTTTTCTTCCACCACCAAATTTAAATATTATTAATTTATTAGTATTATATCTTATATACTTATATGTTATTATGTTTAGGTAATTACCTATATTCATCTCTTTTTCCCTCAAATGGGAAACGATAATATCGGTTGTGTGTTGGGTCGACCACCGCCTCATGAACTGATGTGACATGTTATCCATAAACACCTTTCAAAGTTTTGTATGATTATGAATATAATGTATATTTATGATATTTATAATATAATTATACTTATTTAGTAATTATATTATATCAAATTTTTTACTTTCCATTCCACAATGGATACGATAACGTTGCTCGTGGGTACGATGAAGTACTGTCTCGCAAAGGGATGTGATTTGTTTTTCAAAAATACTTTAAATGGAATGTAATAAGGATAAATTTAATGAATATATGTTTTATAAATGACATAATCATTATATTAATGACATATTTTTTTATTAAAAGATAATATATCACTTATTTTTTACCTTTTCACTCACTAAAAGATGATAATGTTGTTCGTGTACGTGTAAACTACAACCTTCACGAATCAATGTGAAGATATTTTCATCAAAATAAAATGAATGATATATATAGTTACATTTAAAGATATAATATAGTGTTTATGATATTATGATAATTATATAATGATAAAATATTTCTTACCTTCTTTCCATAATGATCGTTGAATGATTGAAATGTTACTCATGCGTACATACGACCTATAGTCTTCATGATCGCATACAACTTTATTTCTCAAAAAAATATTTCATAATTTGTATTAAAAATATAATTTACATATAAATATGATAATTATTTAAGTATTATTGTTTGTTAGAAGTTAACATAATGACCTCTTAGACCAATAGTCAACCCACCGATGTCATTTTTGACACATAATTCAAATATCATCGAAACACCATATCTAAACTTAAAATATTAAGTAATTGTATGTCACATGGTAATAAATGAAATAAAATTAATAATAAAATTGAAAGTTTTTCTTTAGAAATTAAATAATTAAGAAAAGTTTATTACTCAGTAATATAAGTGATTTTTATTCTCTCTTTTATTTTTTGGAGACATATCCCATATTCAACACTTGATTCTTTTTTTGTGGTGTATGTAATGATTGTTTGAAATGTTATATCAGGAATATAATTATTTTCATGATAATAAATCTTTCATTTTATGTTATTATTTATTTGGTATTGTGATTAAAAATATTACCAAAGAGATAAGGGACTTTATCATAATATCCCTCTAATGAGGCATATTTTATTTTTGTGTGCCAAATTTCTTTTAAAAGGGGTACATATTTTGATTTTTTACATCTAATATCTTGAATACTTCATAAATTATGTTATTTTAATTTTAAAATTGAATTATTTCATCCAAGGGTGTTTGATATGAAAGTTACCAAGTGGTATTGATTTTCATAACTCAATTTCATTTATTTTGGTTATATTACATTTTTATTTTCCTTTGATATACTGTGATAATGTGTATAAATACTTTTTATTTTACTTTGTTTTATTTTAAACAGTTATATGTGTATTTAAATATTACACACGTAGTATACTAGATGATTAATTCACACTTAAATTTTATGATCATTTTAAGGTATTTTTTCTCAATTTATATTTCATTGAGCCATATCTATTAATATACACTTATTCAATTTTATGTGGTGCATATACTTCCCCTTTGATGTATTTAGAAAGAATAAATATTTATTAATGATTTCTAATATTTTAATTCAAGTTTATTCATATTATTTTTATAATGGTATGAATATTTCCTAAATGGTATACCATTACATAAAATGTTTACATTGAAATTAATTTGATTAATGGTAGAAATATTGACAAATCAATATCCTTTACATAATACAGATATATGATGATCATGAATATTAATTCATGAATTAAATTTATTATTCGATATATTAGGAATTATTTGCACCTGTAGTGATGGGTGGGGCCTGAAATTATATAGTCCCTTGATGCATCAATGGTCTCATGAGACTAATCAGTAAGTTATCATTAAATGGGGTTCTACCTATAGTTCTAAAAATCTTATGAATGGTATTAACGATAGATTTATCATGTTCCTGAGAACATGATCCCAATGATTAAGAATATCATTCATTACGAATTAAATTATTATTATCTATGAGATTTTTACAATGATATTATATTTGTATTCATTGTATTCTAAGTTTATTTGTTAAATAACTTTTATTTTCTGTGATTTAACTAACCATATTGAATATTCCTTACCCAATTATGATAGTTATGATATTTATTAAATGGAATACATTTTTTTGTTATTTACCTTTCCATATTTTTATGATATTCAAATTTTTTAAATGGAATGTGTGTTTGGTCACTACCATAAAACTAGGAATTCCCGACACCACCCTTTATCAGCACTAATGAAAAAGCGCTAATAAAGGGGGGGGGGGGTACCTTTATCAGCACTAAAAAAAGCGCTGATAAAGGGTACTTTTATCAGCGCTAAAAAAGAGCTAATAAAAGTACCCCTTTATCAGCAATTTTTTTAGAGCTGATAAAGGTACCCCCTTTAACATCGCTTTTTTTAGCGCTTTTAAAGGGTACCCCTTTATCGGCGCTTTTTTAGTAGCGCTGATAAAGGGGGGTCTTTATCAGCGCTTTTTTTTTAAAAGTGCTGATAAAGGGTCTGTTTCCAAAAAGAAATTCATTAAAAAAAATATTAATATTTAAATATATAGATATAGTTATATTGATATAAATATAATATATATTTTTTAAATATAATTTTAAATATATTTTAGATAAGTGTAAATATACAGTTACACTTAATATATAAGATATTTAATGAAAATGGTTTATAAAAAAACTTAATTTTTTTTAATTAATAATTTGCTAATTATTATTTATTAATAGTCATTTAATAACAATTTGAAGACTAAAAAAATATAAAAAATAAAAAAAAGATCCAAAATATGTTGAAAACACAACTCGAACTTCAAACGACCATAACGTTTGATCCGAGTGTCCGTTTGAGATATACCACATATCAAATCGAAGCCTGCGACGAGCTCTACATCATTATTATTGGGGGGGGGGGACCCTGGTCAAGGTTTTTTCGAGGCCAAAAAAGGCTCAGAAGGCCTCCAAAACTGAGTTTTTAGTCAGGGCACCCCGATTTTTTTAACATTTTGTGGATTTTCAGCCTCGTTTAAGAGGGTATTATTGGATTTTTTTGATGGGTACTGAATTTATTCCAAGGTATTACATTCATATTGATATTATGTCTTTGAAATTTTAATGTTTTTTATAATTCACTTCTATTTATAATCAAATATATAACTATATGTACATATTTTTTATATATTCACACCTAAATATTTAATTATAAATATAAATAATAAAATATATTTACATATAAAATATATTATCTTTATCTAAAAAATAACTAATATCCATTTTATTTAAAATAAAGATATATGAATATTTAAATACCAATATATTAATCTAACTATATATATATATATATTAATATAACTACATATATATATTGATATAACTATAAATATATATATTAACATCACTATAAATATATATATTAATATAACTATATATTTATATTAATATAACTATATATATATATTAATATAACTATATATTTATATTAATATAACTATATATATATATTAATATAACTATATATTTATATTAATAAAACTATATATATCTATATTAATATAAATATATATTAATATACGAATAAATATAACTAAATATATATATAAATAAATAGATATCTCACTAATAAGAGAACAAATCAATATAGGGGAGTGGAAAAGGCTTCAGGCGCGCAGGGGGGAGGTCTCGAGATCAAATCCGGGTGGAGGCAAGGATGCGCGCGCATGAGTTAATCTGGGGCTAGCGATGATAAAGTGTCACGAACCGAATCTGGTCACCGCCAAAACCGGCACCAAACCCAGCCTGTGACATGACCCGAAGGGCGTTCCCTATCCCCACGGGCTGGCACAAGTGCCCGGGTATCATTAATTTAGGTTTGGGAACGATTTACCCGAGTATGAAAGCATAAAACATTAAAAACAATCCATAATATAAATCTGAAATTTTTGAGCCAATCAAGAGTTAAGTAAAAACCAGAACTGAGTACATTGGTTTAAAGATAATACAAGTGGTCCAAATAAAAATAATTATAGCATCAAGACAGCCCCAAGGACTCCACACGACTAGGGGTCATCGCCCCCAAGCTATCTCCACAACTCTGCACCAAGGATGGGAACTAACACGATGAACCACCATCACCCTTAGCCTTTCCTTTACCTGAATCAAACATAACCAAGTATACTTACACCCAAGGGGTGTAAGTAGGGTGTGAGCCTAAGCCCAGTAGGATACCACCCAATGATTCCAAAGAGTAAGAAATACAATGTGAAAAAGCAAGTAGTTTTCAAACGCAAGGAAAAGTAGTGTTAAAATTTCAAGAAATGAAACCTCTAATTGAAAATAGTTTTTAATCCAAAATTTTCAGAATATTAACACATTAAAATATAAATGTTATATAATTTAATTTACTTCCAAACACACCCTAAGACATGGGTAGATACTACAAATCCAATGAGCAACAACATTGGGAACACCCCTAGGCACTAGGTTGTCTTGGGCCCTATGTACCTCGTACCTCGGTGTAAAGTAACCATAGAAAAATCCTTTATCGTGCACGAGCCACTAGTAGAGAACATACCCATAACCTAGTGGTCCCCAATAATCATCCACATAGTTTATTTAGAGTTGTTGTTATCCAAATGCTAAGTGAAACAGGGACAAAACCCATCCGGTCCACTAGCCGTACTAGTACAAATCCGCCCCACCTAGGTACCCAGGCTTCCCCTTTTGTGCTCAATAAATTCCAGCATGCATCATAAATAAATTTTCATATAAAACACCATTACTGTTCAAACACAACCAATACAGTAGCTATCACATTTTATACCACTTAAAACATGCAACAAAACACTTAGATTTTTCATAAAACAATTACTCAAAATCTCATAGTGTTTCGGACACAAAACTCCTTATAGACCTCACTTGCATACTATGTGCACATATTTAAGATTCCAAAACATAAAAGGAATCCTACTACATTTCAGTGAAAACACAAAATCATTTTTAGGGCAACCCCATATGGTTCAAGAAACGACATCATTGCAAAGTCTCCATTTTTTACACAACACAACTCTTAGAATTTCATGTGGTTCACAAACACCATTAAAACCAGATTTTTCAGTAACAAACACAAGGTACAATCATTAAAAACAGTATTTGTATCCCTATTGTAGTTCAATAAAATCAACTAGTTACTTTTAGGGTAGCCCCAATTAAACTAATAAAACATTTCTATGAAAAACCCCCAATTTCACATGAAATTGGCCTTTAGGATTCATTTTAAATACAAGCACCACTAAAACTATATTTTTCAGAAATAATAAAATTGAATAATCATGAAAATACCGTAAAAACAGTAGCCAATTCACAAAGATTTCATACACAATGGAATCACCTACCAAAACCAAGGAAACCCTTGAATCCTTTGTGCGAAAACTCAAACGCACCACCACCGCACCTCAAGGAAGGTAAACCAGACCAAAAACCCGAATTTCAGACCATAAAACACAAGATAAAACCTTAATTTTTAAACCCTACTTCCTGGACATAAGGAACCTCAATGATAATGGAAGAAACCCTATGTAAATTGGATGTAACCCTAAACAAATTGAAAGAAGAAAGGAGGAGAACAACATACTTAAAATATCTTGGAGAAATCTCCCCCCAAAATATCAGTATCTGATTTCTGAAATACTCAAACCTTCAAAGGAGGTTCAAAAAAGAATAGGTAGATCATTTAGGAATTTTAATGGGGGAAAAAGAGTAAGAATCGAAGGAGTTATGAAGGAAACAAATTACCTTTATAAATCTTCCCGAAATTTGGGTTCTTCAGAATATTCGACCAAAATCGCGATGCAAATGAGATGAAAAGAGGGTGGAAGGATATTGGACGCGCTTCTGAGTTCATGGGACGTGTTTGGGGCTTGGAATCACCGAAACATCCTTAACAATTAATAAGATATTAATTAATCAAAATTTATTTTTAAAACTGGAATTGGGCTTTCGGGCAGGCCCAATCCCTTAAATAAAACCCATATACACCTTGGTTATGGATTTCCAAAGGCTCCAAATTTTAATTGTGGTGTTAATATATCATGGGAGGACATTTAGGAGTTTGAATGAGTGAAAAATATTAAAAAATGAATAAGTTATAAAAGAAACAAAATTTATTTTTAAATCTGGAATCAGGCTCACGGTTTGGCCCAATTCATGAAAACTCACCTATTCTCCATAAAAACTTTGGAAAACCCCCCAAACAAAGAATTAATGGAAATTAAAAGAAAAATAAATTTAAAATAATCTATGTATGTGACGATTCTCCCCACCATGAAAACTTTCCACCCTGGAAAGTCACAGTAAGGCCAAATCAACAACCAAACTCAACTGAGAAACCAAGAGGTACTCTCTTGCCAGGTTTCTCCCCCAAAGATCATAACACCTCCAGTGATCAATGAAGGAAGGAATACTCTCACAGACAAAACATACACCACTTTTCTGAAATTATTAAGCACATTCATGCTTTATCCCAAATGAAAACTCCTCAAACACAATCAGAACAATACTCAATCAATTTACCCAAATAAACAACAACATCGAACAAGGTTACACTTGCCCTACTATAACTAAACCATTGGTCACTCTCCAATATCAATGTTTACCAAAGTAAGATGTAGGCAGTTAGATATCTCCAAATGATAATACCTACTTCCCATACAAAACAATGGAAAAATATGAGTTACTCGTATGAAGAGACAGAAATGGGCTCCCCACCATAAGAGACAACTTAATTTTTTTTTTCGAGACAGAATCAAGACACTAATAGGGGGAGGCTCAAACAGACTCCCTAGTACAAGGGGTATACATAAACTAGAAATTTACAAAATAATATACATGATACCCACAGTGGGTCTTCCCACCAAAAAAACAACCATCTTAACTGACCAGCATGGGCCGACACAGAAAGACCCATTTTTTTAAGATTTGGGAAGGGTGTAGGGTCAGTCTGCACGGTTTGGGAAACCGTGCACTAACTATGCTGATCATTCTTTCCACGTGGATTCCTAGCACACTGTCACAACTAATCGTGCACAAAATGTGTGCTCAAACTTTCTAGCCAAATTTCCAACCATTCTCCAATGACTCAATGGAAACCAACGTGGGAGGGAAATACATTAGGCGATGACATGGGTACAAGGCCTTCTACCTATTTCCACCGAACGAGAACAACAGAAGGAAGATGATGAAACCATAGGTTTAAACACTTTCTATCTTTCACACTGAGGATATGAAATTGTACAAGGGTTTAAACAACACTGGTGTTTCCCCTGACTACGCGCCAGCTTCTCTCCGGGACCTATGGCTGGAGCTCAAAATATTGAAGCATCTTCGGCCATGTAGTTAGGCTGTTGAAACCCCTATGTGGAACTTCTCCTTTCGGTGCCACAAATAACTACACCGCATACCCCGATGGGTTTATCAAGACATAACACACTCTATAACCCACTTTACCAAAACCAGACATTTCATTGAAACAAGGGATCAAAAGATGCACACACATCGCACCTTGTTGACATGAGTCATATAATTTAGTCATTTAACCCTTTATCATTTGGGAATGTTACAATAACCCCCCCTTTAGAGCACAACGCCCTCGTTCTGAGCCCTACATCTCAACCTAGGCAGTGCACCACGCACTTAAGGCTGGGTTCCTGCTCTGATACCAAATGTGACAATCGGGTCCCGGTGACAGCACAACCACCCCACCTTAACATGGCCATCGGGTCCTGGCCAACTTGGTACCCTCGGTTTCCCCACAGACACATGGTGCCCACCCTAGGGTCCACCCACATGCCTGAACGGGTCATCTGACTAATGACAGTCCCCAAAGGCCAACACTTGTCCTTTCCAGTGTGCTTTGTCCTCACTCACACACACCCTGAGAAACTTCCCAGATGGTCCCCCATCCCGATCACTACTCTAGGCCAAGCACGCTTAACTGTGGAGTTCTAATCAGACAGGCTCCCGAAAAGGAAGGTGTGCCTTGTTTCTTTGGGTGATAAGCAACAGAAGGGAAAGACACGTATAAACACCTTCCTCTAAGATAGAGGATTTGATGTTTTTACCAAGGGAGACATAATCCCAACATAACATAGAACCTTAGAGGATTGTGTGACCTTCACCTTTATGGTCAAAAGAGCACACAACATCACAATGTGTCACCGAACATGACCCTTGCGATTGATAGAAAAAAAATACATGGAACGAGACCATATTCAAAGTCCCTAAACAACAGATAAGTCCAAAAAGTGGACACAATATCCTATCATGACCGAAATCTCAAAATTGGTGGTTTAATAATAACTCTTTCTTCAAAGAAACTATAAAGAACCCAGAGGCCCTCTTAGACACCATCAAGACACTCATCCGTACTAACATCGAAAGAATACTCCCACGTTTGATAAATCAGGAAACTTAAGAAACTAAGGTCTCTTTCAACCTTCCACAAGCACTATCCCACTACAAGAGGATCCAAAAATCAGCGAAATGAATGAGTGTAGACTCAATAAAAAAAAGTTCGATAAAATATTCTTTATATTGATCAACTGGAGGACTTTCCAATGGAGAAACAAAACGGGTTGCACTTCAGTTGTGCATTAACCCTTAATGGGGGCATACCTTATCCAATGAGAGAACCCAAGGACCCAACAATGCTGGTCCATTGGTCAAAACATGCCACAAACCAGATCCAAACACATGAAGGGAACCACTGTAAAGGCATCCCAAAAAAAAATTTCAAAAGAGACCACTAACCATCCCTGCAACACAGCTTACCGACCAAACACAAACCCAAAACACAGTTCAAACAGAAGGGGTTCTTGAACTCAAAACATCCCACAACATCAACATTTTCAAAAACCCATAATACAAACCATACCAAACTATTCATCAAGACATCATGTTTTTCTTTAAAACCAATTCTTTGAAAACAAACGGTTTAGCAGTAAGCGTATCCACCAATGGTACCCCATGGGCCTCACACATGCATGTTTTTGTGCCACACTGGGCACCCTCCTCATATCCATCCCAGCACTCATCCAGTCATGCCATCAACCATCCATCATCCCATATAACCCCATGCATGTGGTCACTCATGGAAATACCAAAGGGTAAAAAAAAACTTCCTTCCACTTTTCAAAAACAAAATGGTCAACCAACCCAACCTTTTTCTCAAAACTGCTAACAATGAGATCAAAATCCCAATTCACATCTTACAAAACATTTCATAAGGACACAACCATTTAGATAAGAATCCATAATTCAATAAAAACACATATTCATTCCTTTCACAATCATTTCAAAACATTTCAACCCATTTCAAAACACTTCTAATTTCATAAAAAACACCATTTCATAAATCTCCATTTAATTAAGAACTCAACTCTTCTCATTTCAAGACAAGGTTCTAAAATTTCATTATTTTTTTTATTCAGTAGTCACCAAACCCAAAATCCATCTTCAACCCCCACACATAAATTCTAGAACACTTAATTTAATCCAAAACACTTTTGAAAACAAACTTCAATACGGTTACGGCTTTCAAAAGAGGTGTAAGAATACTATTTTCCATTTCAAAACAATTCTAAAAATTCAGTTCCACCATTTCATAAATCAAAACATTCCATATTTATTTTAAAATCATTTCACAAAAACTTTACACTTCTTAAAACCAAGTCAGTTTAAAACCAAAGTTCCAAGATTTCAAAACTAAAGAACACAAGACAATGCGAGAGGAAACTAGTTTCAGTGGGTAACTTGGACATATGGTTGGCGGCCATATTCCAATCACTTCACTGTTAGAGAGAGTGTTCTAGGGAATATCCCCAGCTCCACATGGCTTTCTAGGCCCTGTGAGCTTACTGAGACCATTAACCCAACTCTCTTTTCATTTCCCCTAATCATCATCAGACCAATAAAACCAAAAGACATAGATAAATCCATACTTCCCATGGTTACTTGAATCCCATCATGAGGTGTGCTGGCCAGGCACACTACCCATGACTGAAATTTCAAGTCCCCAAAAAAAATCCTAACTCCAAACTATGTTGACTCTTCCCCAAATAACATGACCCAAGGAGAGAACCTCCTCTGATACCATTTTGTCACGAACCGAATCTGGTCACTGCCAAAACCGGCACCAAAACCAGCCTGTGACATGACCCGAAGGGCGTTCCCTATCCCCATGGGCTGGAACAAGTGCCCGGGTATCATTAATTTAGGTTTGGGAACGATTTACCCGAGTATGAAAGACTAAAACATTAAAAACAATCCATAATATAAATCTGAAATTTTTGAGCCAAACAAGAGTTAAGTAAAAACCAGAACTGAGTACATTGGTTTAAAGATAATACAAGTGGTCCAAATAAAAATAATTATAGCATCAAGACAGCCCCAAGGACTCCACACGACTAGGGGTCATCGCCCCCAAGCTATCTCCACAACTCTGCACCAAGGATGGGAACTAACACGATGAACCACCATCACCCTTAGCCTTTCCTTTACCTGAATCAAACATAACCAAGTCCACTTACACCCAAGGGGTGTAAGTAGGGTGTGAGCCAAAGCCCAGTAGGATACCACCCAATGATTCCAAAGAGTAATAAATACAATGTGAAAAAGCAAGTAGTTTTCAAACGCAAGGAAAAGTAGTGCTAAAATTTCAAGAAATGAAACCTCTAATTGAAAATAGTTTTCAATCCAAAATTTTCAGAATATTAACACATTAAAATATAAATGTTAGATAATTTAATTTACTTCCAAACACACCCTAAGACATGGGTAGATACTACAAATCCAATGAGCAACAACATTGGGAACACCCCTAGGCACTAGGTTGTCTTGGGCCCTATGTACCTCGTACCTCGGTGTAAATTAACCATAGAAAAATCCTTTATCGTGCACGAACCACTAGTAGAGAACATACCCATAACCTAGTGGTCCCCAATAATCATCCACATAGTTTAGTTAGAGTTGTCTTTATCCAAATGCTAAGTGAAACAGGGAAAAAAACCCATCCGGTCCACTAGCCGTACTAGTACAAATCCGCCCCACCTAGGTACTCGGGTTTCCCCTTTTGTGCTCAATAAATTCCAGCATGAATCATAAATAAATTTTCATATAAAACACCATTACTGGTCAAACACAACCAATACAGTAGATATCACATTTTATACCACTTAAAACATGCAACAAAACACTTAGATTTTTCATAAAACAATTACTCAAAATCTCGTAGTGTTTCGGACACAAAAATCCTTATAGACCTCACTTGCATACTATGTGCACATATTTAAGATTACAAAACATAAAAGTAATCCTACTACATTTCAGTGAAAACACAAAATCATTTTTAGGGCAACCCCATATGGTTCAAGAAACGACATCATTGCAAAGTCTCCATTTTTTACACAACACAACTCTTAGAATTTCATGTGGTTCACAAACACCATTAAAACCCGATTTTTCAGTAACAAACACATGGTAAAATCATTAAAAAAAGTATTTTTATCCCTATTATAGTTTAATAAAATCAACTAGTTACTTTTAGGGTAGCCCCAATTAAACTAATAAAACATTTCTATGAAAAACCCCCAATTTCACATGAAATTGGCCTTTTGGATTCATTTTAAATACAAACACCACTAAAACTATATTTTTCAGAAATAATAAAATTGAATAAGCATGAAAATACCATAAAAATAGTAGCCAATTCACAAATATTTCATACACAATGGAATCACCTACAAAACCAAGGAAACCCTTGAATCATTTGTGCGAAAACTCAAACGCACCACCGCCGCACCTCAAGGAAGGTAAACCAGACCTAAAACCAGAATTTCAGACCATAAAACACAAGATAAAACCTTAATTTTTAAACCCTACTTCCTGGACATAAGAAACCTCAATGATAATGGAAGAAACCCTAAGTAAATTGGATGTAACCCTAAACAAATTGAAAGAAGAAAGGAGGAGAACAACATACTTAAAATATCTTGGAGAAATCGCCCCCCAAAATATCGGTAGCTGATTTCTAAAATACTCAAACCTTCAAGGGAGGTTCTAAAAAGAATAGGTATATCATTTAGGAATTTGAATGGGGGAAAAAGAGTAAGAATCAAAGGAGTTATGAAGGAAACAAATTACATTTATAAATCTGCCCAAAATTTGGGTTCTTCAGAATATTCGACCAACATCATGATGAAAATGAGATGAAAAGAGGGTGGAAGGATATTGGACGCGCTTCTAGGTTCAAGGGGCGTGTTTGGGGCTTGGAATCACCGGAAAATCCTTAACAATTAATAATTTATTAATTAATCAAAATTTATTTTTAAAACTGGAATTGGGCTTTCGGGCAGTCCCAATCCCTTAAATAAAACCCATATACACCTTGGTTATGGATTTCCAAAGGCTCCAAATTTTAATTTTGGTGTTAATATATCAGGGGAGGACATTTAGGAGTTTGAATGAGTGGAAAATATTAAAAAATGAATAAGTTATAAAAGAAACAAAATTTATTTTTAAATCTGGAATCGGGCTCACGGTTTGGCCCAATTCATGAAAACTCACATATTCTCCATAAAAACTTTGGAAAACCCCCCAAACAAACCATTAATGGAAATTAATAGAAAAATAAATTTAAAATAATATATGTATGTGACATAAAGGGTGGAGAGGTGCATGCGGGCTTCAGAGGGTGGTAGAAACACACTGTAAAAGGGGGGTTCAAGCGCTATAAACCCCCCCAGATTAGCAGGATTTTTTAATTTTTTTTAATTTTTTTAACTTTTATCAGAACTCAAAAAAAGCGCTGATAAAAGGGGTCTTTTATCAGCGCTAAAAAGAAAGTGCGGATAAAGGACCCTTTTATCATCGCTTTGTTTTAGAACTGATAAAATGGATCTTTATCAGCATTTTTTGGAGCACTGATAAAGGGGACCCCCCCTTTATCTTTGCCGACATTTATATCTCTTTTATAGCACTGTTAAATTCCATTTTTAGCGCTGATAAAATCCGTATTTGTAGTAGTGGGTTCTTTAATTTTATATAATTATACTTATTAATTCATGATAGATTCTGTTATGGTTAACATTCACTGAGCATTTGATCTCAACTTTATTATGTTTCATTTATTAGGAATTCATGAAGTGCACAATGATTGATATGAATTTAAATTATAGGGGGAATATTTTTATTGTTGAAAAAACTATGTTGTAATTTGTGTTTTCAAATATAATATGGGAATCATGTGTGTATCCATTTTACCAAGACTATTAAACTATTCAGTCATTTTGGATAGGATTCCTTATATGTTATGGAAATGTAATAATATAGAAACCACATTTGGGATATTGGGGTTGGGGTCTCTATATCATAGAATCCAATATATATAATGAAAAAGGTCACAGTCTAGGATGTGTTTAGGTGGTGTTGTACCTCAATTATGCTACATTAATAAAAAAATTCTATGGAACTATGATGCTTTAGAAAAAGTTTGTTTTCACTGTTGAGATTAACACCCCATTAAATATAGTCTAGATTTATATTCCTTGAATCTATTCATTATTTTAGATCAATACCCTTAATAAATTATTATGGCTCAACTTGTGAAATAAGGTCTATAAGATTTATATATATCAACCTCTATCTCATATAAACTGTTTAATTTTGAATTCCAATTATATTTTATATTTCTATATGATTGTTAAGCCTTATATATTTTATTTTCTCATATTAATTAACAACTTCATCATCACTCGTCTGATTTGAATCAATATCATCATTATCTCTCTCATTTTCAACTGGTTCTTCACTGATTTTCTCTGAAATCCACAAGTTATCCAGATATGGATTTTCAATATTTACATCATTTAAATCACCCAAACAATGTTTAATTCCTATAATAATAATATAAAGATAATATAATTTCATGTAAATCCAATCATTATAGAACATTTAGTCTATTTTATTGGATAATTATCCTCAAAAATACCTTTAATAACATTCTCAAAAAACTTCCCTATTTTTTTTGATTTCCATAAACCATGTACTTAAAAAAACATTTATGTAGTTTATATTGGGTTCCTTCTTATGAAACATATAATATGTATTCATATATGAGTTGGGACTAAATCAACCTCAAATTTGAATAATCATAACCTTATATAATATTCTATATAGATGAATTTGATGTGTTTGAATTGAGAAAGAATACTTCTTCCCAAGTTAACCATGGTCCTCTTCATTCATTCTAAAACTCTATTATTACTGGGAGTATAAGTAGAATTATTTTAATGTTTAATCCTATTACTAACAAGAAAATATTAAAATATATCTATAATGAACTCCCTTCTTCTATCAGTTCTTATCTTCTTAATATAGATCCCCATATCTTTCTAAAACCCCTTCTATAAATATTTAACATCTCTACTGACTTTGAATTCTTCTTCAAGAACACAACATTTTTCATTATTTTAATGTCATAAATAATTTTAATGAAGTATAGATAATCTATAGTGTATTTATGTATCATTATACCTCATAGGTTTTAATGTATTAATTCAAGAGGCCTAGTGTGTTCAGTTTCCACTATATTATGTTCTACCTGTATAATATTCCCCTGTTTGACCAATTTAAAAAATAACATCTTGCACTAGTTTTTGGGGATAAATCTATCACCACATTTAAAATTTATATTTTAGTCAAACCCGTATAAACAAGATGAAAATGTATTATATAAAAAAAATTTATTTTCATTATTTTCACTTAGATAATTGGAATTACACAGATGACCAATTTTGAATAAGTTAATATTTTTTATTTTATTTTTTAGGAAAAATATTCCCCCTTTTGACAAATATTAAAAATACCATATATTTCTCATTTTATATGGGGAAGTTATCTTACCACATTTCCATGTCATATTTTTCTAAGATCCTTCTAATTATAATGGATTAGTCTTATAAAATATATTTTCTTTTCATCCTCTTCTCTTAGATTAAAATAATTACATAGATCAACAATTTGGAATATTTTAATATTTGTTCTTTCACCCTTAGTGATAATTATTCCATCATTTATACTCTTGGTGAGACAAGAGTTTATTTTGTAAACAAATACATTCCCATCATCAAAATTTTATCTTACACTCAATAAGTTGTGTTTAAACCCATCAAAAAATAAAACCTCTTTTGATTTATTATTTTGAAATTAATTCACAATTATAAAAATTCCTCTATTTTTAAGGACATATAATTATCAAAAGTAACTACACATATATCAAGATCTTTAATTTTATTCAATATTATTATATCCTTAAAAATGTAAGATGAACATTCATTATAATGTATTAATGGAACACTTATCTTTCTTACTTTAATTTCCATGTCAACAAAAAGTGTTTTTTGAGATATATTTTTTCTATGAACCTAATTTTATCTTTTATCCTTAGGAATTTTTTTGGGATAAAATTTCATAAATTTTTAGCGCACTAACTATGTTGGTTACACCTTCCACATACTCAATACATTCAATCAAAACTATTCTAAGTATGAAATCTTGATAGTTTTCTATTTACACATTGGTTATTCATGAATTGTTATCTATTTTCATAGGATATATACCCCTTATTGAATTCTATATTTGACTCCATGGAAATAAAATGTTATACCTGAAAAAATAGGCTTTATTCCCAATGAATCCACAACACCAACAATTTACTTTACATCATGTTATTTTATGAAACTAATGAAATTGTCTGAAGAATTATTATTATTATTTAGTAATATTATTCATTTTTTTAATTTATAAATAATCCCTTACTAAGTTAACCCCAATTACCCATGAAAAATTAGTAGTCTTATTATAATTTTTATCAGTCCAATACTGCTCATATTTTTATTTAGAGGATAAAATTCTTGAAAATTCAAATTTAATATTCTTGTGATTTATAGGTAAATATTTTACAAGATATTTTGTGTAATAATTCCCAAAATCTTATGATGAATCTATATTTATTTCATCAAAACATTTATAGAAATTTCTCCTTTTTATAGAGTATTTTTATCTTTAATTCACCATATTATGTACTCATTAATATATCTTCATTGTTAAAAAATTTCTTTCCAAATCCTGAACTGTCTTTTCTTGATCAACAAATTTCCCCCTGAGAAGTTCAATCTCACCAATATAGTTATTATACGCTTTTTTAGAATTCATATTTACCTTTCTATGTTTGCTCAACTTTGATCTTTAAGTATTTTATCTCACTCTTTTTTTCATTGTTCTAGTTAAGAAATTATCTAATATTTGATTTCAACATGTGATCTATGTAGTTTTCTATACCATGCCAACGTGCCCGTACCCAAGTGGGAAGGGCTCCTACTTGGCATCTAAGAGACCCAGGTTCAAACCCGGGTGGAGGCAAATTGCGGAGTTACTATAGCAGTATTGTAGTAGACACTGTAGCACTACTGTAGAAGGTACTTTTCGGTACTGTAGTAGCCAGAACTATTCACCCGATTTGGGCCTTCGAGCCACCGGTTTGGGCCTACGAGTCTCATGGGCCTTCGGGCCATCAAAGGCCTTTGAGCTACAGGGCCTTCAGGACATTGAAGACCATGATGTATCCCAGGTCACATAGAGCAGACCCCAGAAGAGGATCAGAGAAACAGTAGCAGTCACCAAAAGGAGAGATAACCGGATTGGAAGAATGAGAGGGTATGGAAACCGCCATCGGGACCAGGCACCGTGAAACTTTGTATGGAGAAATTCTATCCGATCAGCAATGCAGGTGGAGAGATAAAGGAGATCAATGATGTAGAAGATAGGGAGGGTTAGTTCTAGTGGGATGGGCTTACGGGTCATGTATGGGTAGGGTATGCCTCTGGGCCTTCGGGTCATGTATTACTGGTCATGTCGGGCCTTGTGCCTTGAGCCTACGGGTCATGTACGGGTTCCCCTTCAACCCTTAAAAGAGGGATTATCTATAATAAAATAAAAAAATATGGCGTTCGGGCCATTCAGAGTATACCATATCTTCGTTATCTCAAAAAATTTACTATCTTCCGTAGATCCCCTTCTTCCATTTTTTGTTAGATTTAAGAATTTAATAAAAGGAAAAGTCCATTTTATTAAATGAACAAGATATTAAAAATTATGAATGTATATTTTTTACAATAAACATTTTTTCAAAAAGACACGATTTCATCATGGATGTTGTTGCACCATATCAAGGTAGGAGTAGTAACCCCTTTATTATCAATCCCACCAGCCAAATAATTTTCCTCATGATATGTTTACATGATATAATTCATAGATTAAGTCACATCCATGATATTCCTCCATATTGAATTCAGTTTCCTTGATAGATTAATGATACTATTCTTGATCGTCTGAATAATAGTAGAGGTGTCATAATCAAGTCTAAAATTGATATATCCTTATTGATTTTCAATATCCACCGCATTGATAATACTGATAATTTTAGCATCAAGAGATTTTGTAATTCCACAATGTTAATAAAATCATATCACTACACCACCAAAATGATTTATCAAAATTAAACAATAACCAGAAGGACTAGGATTGCCTCTTGATTCACCATATTTGTTGCATTTGATCCAGCTTAGAAAATGAGGGATACAAATGACTTCTAGAGTTCCATAAAAAGGTCTATAGTTACCTGTAATCATAAAACACTTAGATACATAAAAAATCATGAATTGAGTTATCAAAATATTTATTTCGACCCTCATTTTCATATTTCAAAACAGATATAATATGTTCTAAAGTCGAATGTACACTGAAGGAAGTACCCCCATGAATCATTTTATTATTATAATTCTAAATAGAATGAATAACCTCCAAAATTACTTAATAAAGGGTATTCACATCTACTATGAAAAATACATTGAAATATAAAAAAATATATGATCATTAATTCTACTTGTGTGGGGAATAATAATTTTAAAACAATATACCACTAAGATCTATAGCACAAAAGAAGTGGGACATCCTAATAATAGTTGATCAATGTCCTCCCGATGCTGATGAAATAATGCACATTTGGAGAAAATAATAACACCAAAAACCTTTAAAAAATCATTATTATGAATATTTTAGTGCATGAGTCTATCAAAAAAAGAAAATATGCATGAAATAATAAAATTTATGCTCCAAGATTTAGCCAAATTGTTGACATTACCTTGAATAATCACACGATAAATGGTTTTTAATGAAAGTCTCCCATTGGTGGTAGGTTCCCACAAGAGTATCACCATCTTTCATAAAATAATAGTTTATAACCAACTTATTTATTTGAGAAGGTTGTATATCTAAGGAAATTTAAAATTTATCTTCGATTAACACATTTTTTCAAAATAAGTATCATGAGAGCTAATATAGTTGATAATAGGTATACCTATCCATTTATTTAACAAAAAAATTAAGGAATAAGGGATAATTTATGTCTAATGAGAATTAACTAAGATGATGGAGAAATAATTCATGAGAGTAGACCAAATAGATGAATCTAGATAATATTTGTTCCTATATTTGAGACTATTTAGAAATTCAGATCTAAAAAATAAAGATACTAAAACTTATCATTAATAAGACTCCACATGAAATTTTCTTGAAATTATTCATTTAATTTTATGATATTTTTACTTCCAATCCCACCATAATCAATTTTTTTACAAATTTGATTATAAGAAACCATCTCATGTTTTCTATGAAGAATCCTTCCACTCAATAATTTTTTTATGGAGTAATCGATACTCTTAATAAGAGACACTGACCAATTATAAACCATGAAGGAGTAATAAAAATTTGGTACAATCACAGTTTTGACAAGCCTAACACTCCTAACCATCTATAGTGACTTTCCCTTTTAAGAAGATAGTTGATTTCAGACATGGATAACCTTATTAGAAAAATAAATGACATGACGTTTTTCTAAAAACATGGAGACACCAAGATAAATGGAAAGAAAAACCCTTCTCTGATTCCAAGATCACAAATGAAGGAAACTTTTAGAGTTAGAGTGACATTTTTTTTCAAAATATAAGAAATTCAAAGTCCAAATTATATCTACCTCTCAGACTCTCTCATAATGAAGGATATTTTATTTGATGTTCTTGATGTTTATTTTGTCATCACAAATGGAAAGTATGATTTCATAAACATACAACAAGTGAGTGGGAGAAACAAGTCCACTGTAATATCTTAGGGATTTGAGTTTATTATCACTTTCCATGTTGAGAATGATACCACTTAAGTTATCATCAGCTACATAGAAAATGATTTCCGAGAGAGGATCACCTATCTTTAAACTTCTAGTACATGTGAATTAATGATCCAGAGATCCATTGATACGTATTGACATATGTGCTGAGCCCAAGAGATTTTTAAACCTATTAATAAATATTTCATCGAATCAAAAATTGCATAAAACCATATAGATGAAAGATCAGTCTAATATATAAAAGGATTTTTTAACATCAAAATTTAGATAACTATTACCCACTATGGTGGATTTATTGAGAATATTATTTTATTCAGAAGCAGTAATAAGGAAATTGTGAATAGTTGTACCTTTGGTGAAACCAAAATAGTTTGGAGATATAATTCCATTATAAATACTATATAACTTATTGTAAATAATTTTCACAATGATTTTATAAATGGATTTAACAAGTTCCATGGGCCTTAAAAGGTGAATCTCATTTTCATTGACAACTTTTGGAATTAGATCCATAAATTGAGCATTAACTCCTTGTATTAATTTTCCACCCTTGAAAAAGTTTCTAGCAAGCCTGAAAACACCACAATGAATAATCTCCCAATAATATTGAAAAAAATGAGATTGTGAAACCATATAGTCTAGGAGAGATTCCAGAGTATAATCTAAAAATATCCTCCTTAATCTAAAATTCAAGGGGTAGAGAAAAAATGTTTTATTTTTCACCATCAATGATAGGTTTTGGAATAATACCTTCCATAAGACCAATAATATCAATATTCTCAATAAAAGGTTCTTATAAAAAGAAACAACATGGGAGGAAAAATCCTAATTTTCATTAAGAAACACCCCATTATTATTTATAATAATAATGGGTCTATTAAAAATCCTTACTCTTTTAAGAGAGTTAAAAAAACTTATGTTCCGATCACCTTATTTGATATATTTGACTTTAAAATACTCTTAAAATGAATTATTTTTGTTTTAAATGATTATTGATATCATGTATGATCTTTTTATTTTGATCAATACCTACTGAAAAATCATCAAAAGTACCACCCTCTTAAATAATAAAGAAAATATTCAAGGTGAATAATATTTTCCTATAGGTGAAAACAGTTTTTATGACTCCAAATTTTCAATCTTTTCTTAATAAAATTGAGCTTAATAAAACAAGATAAAAAATCATCCTTACATTTTATGGAATTCTATGTGTTATATTTACGGTGAAATTTCTAGATATTATTAAATATTAATGGAAAATGTGGTTTAACCTATATAGTGAAAATATTTTCCAAAACATGATAGGGTTTAGAGTTAATTATTGCTAGACTGGACCTTGTAATAGAGACTTGAACATCAAGGGGCACATCATTAACAAAATTTCTATCTGATATACCATCCACCACTTTTTTCTAGTGATTCCTATACTAGGTAAATTTAAGACCCAAAATATAGACTTCATTCAAAATTGTTATCCTCTATACAGTCCCTAAAATACCTAGTTTAAGTAGAAGAGATAACCATTACTAATTTCTCATTCTGATGGAGAACAACATTGAAATATCCAAGAATAATCTATGAATACCTCATTATGAAACTTAATGAATTCATATTCATCCAAATATCTCTTCTTTCTAGATAACTATTTTAGGGAAAAATGAAGGATCAAAATTGGTTCATTCCCAAAAAATTATATCTAAGAGTCACCATATTCTCTGAGAATTTATAAGAGAGACTTCACCAATTCTAAAATGTGAAAAAAACAAAAGTGTTTTAATGTAATTACTATACTGATAAAAAATAACCAGATGATATCCAATTTTTTCAAGGGTAGTAAACTTATATGAAAAATTATCTTAGTCTTAGAAAAGTAAGAATATTAGGCTTGTGATTATTTAAAAAAATCCTAAGATCTCTAATTATCTCTTGGTTGGAAAATTCATATCAATTTTATAAAATAAACCTCATTTAAATTTGAATTTGGATCTATATATCCAATTATTATTACCACTATATTCTTTATTCATGAATGATCTCCTGATGACAACAAATTTCTTCTCATCCCTACTTATGAAAACATCATCCTTTTACGGGGTTTTGGTATTGGAAGAACCTAGTACCTTTCCTTGATAAAAAATATAAAGGATCTAAGAATTGACCTTATAATTTGAACCCAAAGTATAATTATGTTCAACAATGTTTCAAAAATTAAAACCATATAGAACTAAAAGTACACCATTCATGTTAGTGTTTTAAGAAACTGCAAGCAATTTTATGAAATTTTCATATAGTTTTGTACCCTTTTACGACTAAGAAGGATCATACCTTAACATTTGGTGTGTGAAACCCCTAAGAGATGAATTATTGAACTTTATATTTTCTCCAATGGAGTTAATTAGATGTCCATCTTCAAATTATAAATATATATTGATGTCTTCCTAGTTATAGATAGAACATAAAGACCTCCAAGGTCCATGGTTGGTCCAACAAAAACAATAGTTTCCTTGTCGAGGTTGTCTCTAACTTCCTATTACATTCCACCCCCATGAGATGAAATATTGGATTTAAAATTATCTCCAATTAAGTTCATAAGATGTTTCTTCTTGAAATTATCACTAGGTATTGAAGAGTTCCCAGTTATGAAGACAACATAAAAACCTACAGAGTCCATGAATTCTTCATAAGATTCCTTAGTTGCTACATAGAGGTTAACTATATCCTGATGTTGAATTCATCCCTCATGAGATAAAAATTTCACATTTAAAATTTCTATAGTGTCATTCACTAGACTCACCTTATCCAAATAATCATTAGATATTGAAGACTATTCATCCCTAGAGACAACATGGATAATTTCAGAGTCCATGGTTTTTTAGAAGATTCCACAGTATCTTTATAATGTATGTCTCTATAATCATTTATAGATAAAAAAATCAGAGATTAATCAATATGGGAGGTTAGAATAGGTTTCTACAAGTCAAAGATACGATAGAAGTGTATCCCCTAAAAATAATCAATCATAGTATTAATTTCTTGAGAAATTTTAATTTATAAAGATTCATATTCACTATTTAGAGTAATGAACCCTTACACACCACCACCAAAAGGCTCATCACAGTTATTAAAAATTAAATAAGCCTCAATATCATCTTAATCCACAAGGGAATACCAATATTTTATACCAGAATTATTTAATTAAAAACAATTTTATTGTTTTTCACCCATTTTTAGATTCATCCTTTCTTCTAAGATCACCCTTCTCAATAAAAATAGATTTTAGTTGCTTTTTATTGACCAATTTCCATTCAATATCATCAGTACTAGGTTTAAATTTTTTATGAATATCTCTGCAATTGGCAATGTCATGCTATATAATCCTATATACCTCATAAAATGGTGGAACATATTCATATTCAAACTTTAACTAATATTTTTAATCATTTTTAATAAATATTATCTTATCTGGAAGCTTCACATCAAAATTAGCATTAACCAAAAATCTATCCTATAAAACCAAATCTCCATTAAAAGTTTTTTTTATCAATTTTTATTGAAAAAAATGTAAGTATAAATATCATTTCAGATTTTAGAATTCCAAAACACCTAATTCAAGCCATGAAAACTCACCAAAAAATGGGCTATTGAATTTATATAATTGAATGGATTTAAATTTATATCTCACTTAAAGATGCTTATAATTATAGGATTCATATAGTCATTTCCAATCTTCCAGACTGAGTCAAGATCATTTTGATTATACTAAACAATATGAAATAATAATCTTCCAATAATAATCATATTCCAAATATTCCCCCAAACAATGCATGATCCTTAATTTTAGATCATAGTTAGACCATGGATTTCCCCCTTTGATTACCTGACATGCTTGAGAGTAGAAAATTTACATAGATCAATTCAATTTTGTAGGTCCTATAGTTCTTCAAAAACATAGAATCCCATATCATTCATATTATTAAAAATAGTTGATCAAGGAAACTTATCCTTTGAAGTCTCCACACCACTAAGTGCCTCTAAAAAATTAATTACATTTCTTTTAGAAATCGAAAATACCCCACCAAGATTTGGATTTTTAAAAGGGTTCTTCTTGTTTTCTAAAGATTCAAAAACCACATCCTTGAAATAACACTCTCAATTTGGATGACACAAATCCTAGACTTAAAAGAATAGTTATATCAAAGAAGAATCATAATTTATTTCCATTAAAACACATGAATAAATTCACATAAGAGTCTCCTTCACCATGAGAGTGTGATCCATCTTTCTAATTTAGAAAGACCAAAAAATTCACTATTATCATATTTCTTTATTTTTGGCCTTTATTAATGATCATCGCCTTTATAATCTCAATTTTTATTCTTTTCAAAATCAACTATAAAATGTTTGATTATTACACAATTACAACATTTTAGTAGGGTTTTCCCTTTCTACATACCCTTTAATTTTTAGATATTCTTCGAGATAAAATCTAGGATCCTATTTTACTCCCCATCCTTTTTATTATATTCTTTAAATTCACTAGAGTACTCATCTTCGACTTCCATGTTTTTTTTCTTGTACATAGCTTTGAATTATATATTCCCCTTGAATTTATTATTAAACATGAATGATTTACCTATCTAATTTTTTAAAAGTGTGTTATTTTACCCATCAAGCGGTAAGTAATAATTTTCCTTAAAATTAGAAACCATTTCATCAAATATATTAGAAAAAGTTTTCATTAGTTTTTTCATGAAACATCCTGGGTTAACCTTGAACTGGTCACCCAAGCTAGTCCGTGACATGTCCTGAAGGGTATTCCCGATCCCCATGAACTTGAAACTAGTATCGAGAATCAAAATAAAGAAATTAGGAATGATTTGGACCATAAGAAAAATACAAATAAATAAATAAATAATGATGATAAAAATGAAAACTAGAAGTAGAAAGAATATAAATCTATACATACCTCTGGGTGACCTCCTAGGTCACCACCAAACTTAGAAACATGTTTGCTATGAGAGTGATCGAGAAATGGAAGAACCTGAAACTGAAAATATAGAGTAGGTCTGAGCACCTAAATGCTCAGAAAGAATTACCAAGATAAACTATGTCTGATTCCCAACCTCTAAAGTGAAATCCCTTATCTTTAAAGTTTGAAAATAGGATATATAAAAATAAGTTTTTCATTATTTTACCAAAACAAGTAACAAGATTATAATTTCAAGAAAAATCCCTTTCTATTTCCATTTTTACAAAATAATTTCCAAGGCATCCATAAATTCATTTAAAATAAAACTAGTTCTAAAACCTGTGTTTTAAATATGAAAAACATGTAGAGGTGACCTAAAAACAAAAATATAAAAAATTTCTACAAAAGAAACCAGGACATACAAGTATGCAATCATGGGTGTTTCCTAAAACCCCTAGAATTATCCCTAGACATACTTGGTTCGGAGACACCTACTAGTGTATGGTGAAGCCCCTAAGTCTATAACCAACTGGCCTCCATAAACTAGCCAATCAAGTGGCACATCCCACCTAGTATATCTGCAATCCAAGGGGTAAAAACCTGTCTAATCGGGGTTGATCATCAAACATCACTTGATCCTCTAAAAGAAGCCCAATAAGCCCTTGTAAATAATATACCATATATGTAGGAGGCCCTCACACACATGACTCACCATACATGTCATCACCGCACTTACCTACACCAGACACATACACCATATACAATAACCCATAAAGTGAAATACCTTATATAGAGGATCCTATCATATATATATATACACATACACACATCACATCACACATGGTTCCAATTGGGCCATCACATAGATAATACCCTAAATCATTTCATAAAACATTTCAATGTTTCAATTGGGCGTTACCCTTTAAAAACACATTCCATTTCCAAAAACAACGTAAAGTGATAATCGAGCCTTCAATAATTTAAAACCCAATATACCACAAAATAGTTCCATATCATTTACAAAATAACATAATACTACATTAATGTTAAAAATATTGAATGAGCCATTAAGATTTTTAAATCTTATCACCTTTACAAAATTCTTTTTAAATCTTGAGTAAAACGTAACAATTTATAAAATATGACAAATGATCCTTATGAAAAACAAACGCCCAAAAACTATCAATTATTAAATGAGTCAAACTTTTTGAAAAAACACATTTGAAACCATTTTTAGAAATCACACACCAAGGAACCAACACACCATTTGAGAAACCAAGGTTCAGGAAAACATCATTTTGATGTGCCATATTCACTTGAGTTCACATCAATGTGTTCACCTTATGCACCCATTGATGTTCCATCATCCAATGACACTATCTAAATCTCTATGAAAATACCCCATTTTTTTTCAAACAACCAATTGACTTTGTAACCAAACCCAACCATCCCAAAAATTTGGAAGGACATAATTAACATTCTTTTGAAACCATAAGAACACTTTTTGATACCATTTAAAAAAAATTATCTGATTTCTAAAATAACACCACACCAATTATCAAGCCATAAATCCAAATAAAGCACACATACTTCAAATTCCATGCACTAAATCAAATTTACCCAAAATGCAACAAAGGAAAAATATCACAACAATGATCAATTCAAATTCTAAAGAACACATAACATTTTATCAAACAAAATGAGTGCAAAAATACATAGGAATAATCAAAGAATAATTTCAAAGACTATTTTTAACAATTTCTATCAATGTGAAAAAACTATAACAAAATAACTACATACATTATGAAGGTTAAAATCAAGTTTAAAAATTAATTAAAATAACTCAAGCATCAATAGATTTATTCAGAAAGGAAAAGGGATGGAAACACCTATGTGTTGTGTGTGTATATATAAAAATACCACATAAATAAAAAAACACACTTTTTAAATGCTAATAAATCGGGAAATTCAAATTAAAGGTGCATACATAGAGAACCTACATCAAAAGATGGTAATGAAAATGATTTCTACCTCAATAAGCATACCAATCACCCAGACATACATCTATATATATATATACACCCTTAACCAAATGCATGTGTTCTCCACGCCATGAGGGAACATGTACATGGGAGATATATATATTTATATATATTCATACATGAGTTTATATGCATTCGCACCACCAAAATAGATTTCAACACCCTTACAATAAATCCTGGAACCGATAAACATCTTAACACTCTCAAATTAGGGGTGAAAAACAATTTAAGGGTTTAGAAAATTACTCCAAATCGATGGAGGGAGGGATAATCAAACCAAAATACCTCGCCTTCAGTGGTAGATGTCATAAGATGGACTGATGGGTCCCGTGATACCCTACACACAATGCTAAATCGAAAGAAAACTGGAAACGAAGTTATACCTAACCCTAGGCATTCGACTAAACTCCACTGGGTGATGAATAGCCCAAAAATCATCCAGATATAGGGAGGAAAAGGGACCAGAGACCTTAACAAGAAGCTTAAGAGGGAAATCACTAAGAAATCCATCTAGAATTAGGAGCAATGGAGGGAGACTGGGTTAGTGGGCATTACATGTGAGAGGGGAGGCACCAGCGAGGGAGGAACGCGCGCCATATGGGAGGCCGCCGATGATGGAGGGGCATCCAGAGGGGGGGGGGGGGTTATCGTGAGAGGAGGGAGGCTGGAGAGGTGGTGCACATAGGGGAAGGGGACGATGCATAGGGTGGAAAGGAGGGGGTGACACAAGAGGAAGACATAGATGGAGAATATGGTTGTTTTATTTTTTTTGATTAAAAACATAATAATAAAATATATTAATAATAATAACATAATAATAATAATAATATAATAAAAATAATCTCAATAATAATAATAATAATATTTTTAATAACAAAATTATTGTTATTATTATTATTAAGAAATTTACCTTCTATTTTATTTTTATCTAATTCAGTTCTATTTTTCATTTAATTTAATTTGTTGATTTTAAAAACTGGGAAACTGTGTGGTCCGGGCACAATTACCTATGGCCCAATGCACGATTGAGAAAGATGTTCTCAAACCATGTCGCCTGACACTGACCTCTTACAGAGTCGAGCTACGTGCTTGTCGCATGGTTCAATAAACCATCTGCAAGTTGTGCACCACAACTCAAACCCACATGGGCACCCGCACATGCACTACACTGTTACCCCCAACTGTGCGGGATAACCGTGCAACCATAGATAAGATTCCAAAATTTATTATATTCAACACTCCAACTATCGAAACTCAAAATAAATACTAAAAATAATTAAAATAATTAATTTACAAGGCTGGGTTATGAAAATTCTCAAAATCACAGACACATTGTTCCCCCAATAAGTCACCAAGACCAAAGATAGCTAAAATCAAATTCATTCCTAGTCAAAACCGAGAGAAACCGAGCACCTCGGGGTGACCTTTCACTTCACAAGTCACAAACCAACCAATATGGAAGAAACCAAATACAAGAGAATAAGAGAACATGAGAGGGTTCTCTCCACCACAAGGACTCAACTAGTACAAAAATATAAAACTCAAACACACTATACTAGGAAGGGGGAAAACACAAGAAATCCAAACAGATCCCAACCCAACTTCCATAGCACGAGTAAAACAAATCCACCACTAAAAATAGATTCTTTTCAAACACCTACCAAACCCCCAATATTAGGGGAAGACTCAAAAAAAGAAACTCCAACCAAAACCCAACAAAGAATTGGATTCACTTTCCACCCATCTCACAAAAACCAACATCTCCATGCGAGCACAACTAAAACCAAAAACAAAACCAACCCAAACAATGGGAAACACATGTTAATAAAAGTGAATGGTTCTATAATCCAAATTTTGACAATAATTAATAATTGTATTATAATATAACAAGTCCATAATAACTTCACAACATAGCGATGAACTTACAATGATTTTTTTTTGAAAAAAACCAAGAACAAAAAGACTTTAAATGTTTCAATCCCAACATGGAACACAAAACTAGACTAGAGTTTCACACCACCGAAAACTCCAAGATGTGTATGATATTCAACCTAAGACATGTGGCTGGGTCTTTAATGGATGAACAATCTCCCGCCCCATAGTTAGGCACTAGAATCCTCTAGTCACAAGGTCTTGTTTAGGCAATGCTTCCAGAAAAATTTCTCTAGATATCACAGACAACCGCAATGATGGAACGTCGTCGGAGGGTTGCGAAAAGATGGATTCAAATGCCCAAAATGACAACAATGATGACACATAACTCAATGGTCTGATGAAATGGAATCTAGAACCACTTTAGAGGAATATTTAGAAATAAGTCCCTCCGGTATGCACTACTCACCAAATGGGGAACCTTCGTGAGAGCCAACCACCACTGACGGCACACCAAGAACTAGATCAGCCAAAAATTCCTCATCCACCAACTTCTCATTACATGTTTCACCCAATGAGAGCACATTTTATGAAATCTCAAGATGGATACCAAAAATGAAAAGAGGTGTTTTCATTTAATCTTATGACCCTGGCACCAATGAAAAGGGAACCAAATCTATAAAATGGTCAACTTAAGATTTTACTAACTACTGACATTGCTGAACATCCCACAACTCTTGTACCTCATTCAAAATCACCTCCTCAAGTATAAAACCTTGAATTAAGGTGAACTTAAAGACATACCATGTAATCCCAACATGCATCATAGATGGGGAAACAAACATCCAATGGTCCAAGGATAGGACCTCAAACAATCCGAGAATAACACAAACCATAAAAACCTCGGGAGTTCCCAACATACTGAATATGCGCTCCACTTCCTCAAGACACTATACTACCTATAACAGACCGTGATAACTATGAAGGACATGTAACTTTTGAGAAGAATAAGAAACTAGGAATGAATCATCAGAAACATTGGGGACCTTTGTTGGAGAAAATTTCTAAACAACACAAGAAATATAAAATCAAATCTAATATCAATCCGAAACATAATTGGAAATAATATATCAAGCCGAAAAATAGAACAATAAGACAAACACCATATGTTTAGAAAAAACAATTTCAATTTTAAAACCCAATTTATGAATTTAAATCCATTTAAAAGAATGAATTTTTCATTTCAAAAACCCTTTTAATTTTCTAAAACACAGTTACACCATCCAGAACCAAAGAAAAAAAACAACATGCACCAAACTTCTAGAATGAGGGACTAGTAGTCATGATTAACCTGACGAAATGTTAGTGATCCATGCCCCATGTAAGAAACAATAACTAGGAGGAGCTTAAACTGTGTACCCAGATTCCAAATGGGTAACTACTCCATGTGAAATCACAACGTAACACCGAATTGCCTCCTTTTTCATCCCTCAATCCAAAACAAGAATAGATGACTCAAATCACAGACTACTCCCAAAAACTAGAGGTTTGGAATGATAAAGGGTTCATGATGCCCTTCCGCACCTACCTCCCAATTCCTAAAAGTCCTAATCTTCAACTACAGGAGACCCAAAATAAAAAGGGCATATCCTAATACCATTTTGTCATGAACCATTCTGCATAGACCCTAAAACGGCCGCCGAGCCAATCTGCAACATAGAAAAAAGGGAATTCTTGATCCCCATGGGATGGAAACTAGTGTCTGAAATCAAAGTAAAGCAGTTGGGGATGATTTGGCCAATAAAAAAAAGACAAAAAATAAATAATGGATGAAAATAAAAATGAAAACTAGCAGCAAAAATAAAATAAAACAATACATACCTCCATGTGACCTCATAGGTCACCACCAAATTCAGACCCATGAACGCTTCGATATAAATATACAACTGAAAGAATTAGATACTGAAAAGATATGGCAGGAATGAGCACCGAAATGCTCAGTAGGAATGCCAAAGATAAACAAAAAATTATTCCCAACGTCTAAAGTGAAATCCATTTTCTTTCTAGTCTAAAAATAGGATATATAAAAACAAGATTTCATTATTTTACCAAAACATGTATCATGCTTCTATTTCAAAAAAAACCCCTTGATATTTCCATTTTTCCAAAATAATTTCCAAGGAATATAAGTCACTTCCATAAATTCCTTTAAAATACAACTAGTGACGAAACAAGTGTTTTATATATAAAAAAACTAGAGGTTTCATGAAAAAAAATATCCAAAAGTACCACAGAAGAAATAAAAATATATGAGTATGTAATCATGGGAGTTTCCTTTACATACCTAGAGAATTCCCTAGACATACTCGGTTTGGAACCACCTGTTGGCGTATGGTGAAGGTCCTATGTCTATCACTAACTGGACGCCCTCAACAAGCCATTCCAGTGGCACATCCCTCCTAGCGTATCTTCAATCTAGGGGGTACCGACTTGTCTAATCAGGGTTGTTCAGTAATCATCACTCGATACTCTAAAATAATCCCATGAATCCCATGGTAATAATATACTGTGTAAGTAGGATCCCCTCACACACATGACTCACCTTACCTGCCATCACCACACTTTCCAACCCCAAACACATTCACCATATACGATAACCAATAAAGTTAAATCCATTTTATAGAGGTTCCCATCAAATATATATATATATATACACATACACACATCACATCACAGAAGGATCCAAATGGACCGTCACAAAAATAATACCCTAAATCATTTCTTAAAACATTTCAATATTCCAATCAGGCGATACCCTTTAAAACAATTTCATTTTCAAACACAACATAAAGTGCCAATTGGGCCTTTAGTACTTTCAAACCCAATATACCACACAATAGTACCAAAGAATTTACAAAACAACATAATATAGCTTTCATATTAACAAATATGAACGAGCCCTTAATATTTTTAAATCTCTTCACCATTATAAATTTCTTCCAAAACCTTAAGTAAAACATGCTACTTTATCAAATATGCCAAATGATCCCTATACCAAACTCACACCCAAATCACATCTCAATTATCAAATGAGCCAAACTAAAAAAAACAAATTTGAAACCTTTTTTAGAAATCACACCCAAAGGAACCGACACACTATTTGATAAACCAAGGTTCACGAAAACATCACTTTGAGGTTCCATCTTCACATGAGTGCAGATAAATGTGTGACCTTGTTCACCCATTGATCAACCATCATCCAATGAAATTATTTAAATCTCCATGAAAACACCCCAAAACCATTTTCAAACCACCAATTGACTTTGGAACCAAACCCAACCATCCCACAAATTTTCAATGGCATAACTAACCTTATTTTGAAACCATAAGAACCTGTTTTTAAATAATTTTTTAAAAACACCATTTTATTTCTAAAACAACACCACCCCAATTCTCAAGACATAAAATAAAACAAAATCACACATCATTCAAATTCTACACACTAAATCAAATCTACCCAAAATTCAACAAAGGTGAAATACCAAAACAATGATCAATTACAATTTTAATAAACACACAACATTTTTTCAAACAAAATGAGTGCACAAATACGTAAGAATAATCAAAGAATCATTTAAAAAACTAATTTTAACAGTTTATATCAACACGAAAACACCTTAAAAAATTAATTACACACATTATGAAGGTGAAAATCAAGTTTAAAAATTAATTGAAATAACTCAAGCATCAATAGATTTATTTGGAAAAGAAAAGGAATGGAAACACCTACATTCGTATATAAATATGTATATATATAAATAACAAATAAATATAAAAACAATAATTTTAAATGTTAGGAAACCATGAAATTTAAATAAAAGGTGCAAGAATATAGAACCTACCTCAAAAGATGGTCAAACCAGTGCTTTCTAACTCAAGCAGTAACCAACTCTCCCACACATTCATATATATATATATATATACCCTCAACCTAATGCACGTGTTCCCCACTCTATGAGGGAACAAACACATGAGATATATATATATATACATACATATATTTATATATATTCATATTTGAGTGTATATGCATTTGTACCACCAAAACAGATTTATACATCATAAAAATAATTCTCGGCACCCATAAATGTATTAACACTCTCAGATTAGGGGTGAGAAATAATTAAAGGGTTTAAAAAATTACCCAAAATCGACGAAGGTGGGGAGGATCGACCCGAACCACCTCACCTTTGGCGGAGTTTGCAAGAAAAAATAACAATAGGTTCAGATACACCTTCCACACAAGCCTAAATTAAAATAAAACTAGAAACAGGGTTATCCCCAACCTTAGGTGTTCGAATGAACTCCACCTAGTGATGTATATCCTAAAAATAGATCAAAAAGAGGGAGAAAAATAGACCAGAGACCTTACCCTGAAGCTTTAGTGGGAAATGGTCATGAAATATGACCAGAATCAGGAGCAACAGAAGGAGCCTGGGGTGGAGGGTGTTGCTCATGAGAGGGGAGGTGCTAACCAGGGAGACACATGTGCTAGATGGGCCGCCACCGACTAGGGAGGGGTATCCAGGGGGGTGGTGAGAGGAGGGAGGCTAGAGATGTGTTACACATATGGGAAGGGATGATGCATATGGTGGAAAGGAGGGGGGAAGTGACGCAAGAGGAAGGGAAGAGGAAGATTAGGGTTGTTTTGTTTATTTTATTTATTAAAACCCTAATATTAAAATAGAATAATAAAAATATTAACATAATAATAATAGTAAAATAATAATAATCTTAATAATAATAATAATAACAACAATAATAATTATATTAGAATTCTTAATAATAATAAAAATAATATTCTCAATAAAAAAGTATTATTATTAATATTATTAAGACATTTCCATTTAATTTTATTTTTCTGTCATTTTATTAATTTTTCTTTGAATTTAGTTTATTCAATTTAAAAACTGAGCAACTGTGCGGTCTATGCATGGTAAACTACGACATGACAAATAATTGAGAAATCCATGATCAAACCAGGCCACTCAGAACTTCCAACTTATAGAGCTGAGTCGCACGATTGATGCACAGTTTAGTAAACCGTACACAAGTCATGCGCCACAAATTATACCCACTTGAGCACCTGCACAGGCACCGCATGGTTACCCCCAACTGTGTGGGATATCCATGAAACAATAAAAAGTATTCCAATTTTTTATGTAATTTGACCCTCCTGCTGCTGAACCTCAAAATAAAGACAAAAAATAATTAAAATAATTAAAATAATTAATTTAAATGTTCGGGGTGTGGCAAGTTTCCTGATAATTGGCGAGTCCTTCAATATTTCTCTGAAACCCCCAATGTTACTAAAAATCTCATTTAGTATTATGATTTAGTCATGAATAGTATCATCATAAACCATACTAATATATTTGAACAATTAAGTCCATATTTTTAGTTTAACTTATTTAAAATTGAAATTTATTTAAAAACCTTTCTAAAGAATATCCAATATTTTGATGGAAATTATGTGTCATATCACTATTTTAAATTTTTTTTCTTATAAATATTTCCATATTTTAAATTTTTTTCCATTTTTATTTCATTAAAAAATATCTTTCAATTGGTATAAAACCCATTATAATAGTAAAAACAACTTCTTGGACTTGTGAATGATGAAAATCGATCCACTTATTCTACCAATAATAGAAATTATTAAAATAATACATTGTAACACATATGTTATTGATATAATTTAGATTATTCATCTTAAAGATCAATAAATATTGGATATTTTATTGGGAACATGGTTATCTCTAATATATCTTGATGTTTCCAATGATGTCAAGGATTTACTGACATCCAAATATCATATCTTCCTCCTTAAACCAAATTCTTCAATTCAGAAAAAAATAATCAACTACATTGTATATACACTGTCCTTCTTATCAAGCTTTTAGAATTAATAGAATATGTATGAGAGTATATAAACTCATGTTTTCTTATAGCTCATCAGAATAATCCTTTTTTGAGGGTCTCTTTAATTTTATTTCCTTAGGAACAGACAATGAATAATAGTAGTATTTTCTCACTTGTCATTCATTTCTTTTTCAATAATAAATAATTCCCTATGTTTCTTCAGTTCTTATATATTCATCATATATCCTGAATATTGTTTTCTTATATTGAATATAAATAAACTTTAATATAATTATTTTAATTTCCCCTCATTTCTGTTAATCAAAACTAATTAAAAATCAATCCATGAGACATGTTATTTAAGTTCTATAGGATTCCCAAAATTATCGCTACTCCCTCATTCCACAAAATCTATGAGAACTTATTCTCTACACATCTTCATGAAAATATTCAAAAGGCCATAATTGAGTGAATCTATTACAAAACTCTATCTTAATTACACACCCTAATATCTCCTCATCCCCATTTGGTGACCATATCTCAAATTCTAAAATTATCAGGAACTGGTGTTACATCCACATATATCTTTATGGAATGATCCTCTTCTTTATAACTTATTGTCAATTCATATTCATGAAACGTCATAATTTAGTTACATTAATCATGATTATAATCAAAATCATGATCATTATAATTAAATAATTTATAAATATATCTAACATCATTTAATTTATCATTATTTAGAATATTTAATTATGAAATCTTAATTTTGGAAATTTTGGAACTAACACATATCACCTTTATCACTGAGATATAATTTATGTATAATCCTTTTTACTCTAAAATAAAAAATTTTGTATAATTATTTTTTCAAATATCTTGTTTGAGTGATTCTTAAATTTTATATATTTTACCTTTATGTATCTTAATAAAGATTCACAATTTTTTGACTTCTCTATTTCAATGACTATTAATTATCATATATTTTACATTTATGTATAAAATTGGAGTTAAATAATTATTTAAATTATATATCTGATTTATTTTTTCTTAATGAATATAACTTTATGTATTATTTAAAAATTCATGAGTTTTATAATTTCAAATATTTAAATTACTCATATATTCATAAAAACTTCTCTTTTTCCAAAATATTAGTTTTCATGTTTAGAGAACCCATGTGTATTATGTAACTGACCATTGAATAACACAATGTGTTCTATTTATTTTCCAATTTTCCACTCCTTATTCTCTGTTTTACATTTATATATTAATTAAATACCATTATATATCACATTGAGCTTCTAACACTTTATAAAATTCAAAATAATACTCAAAAAGTTTAACTTACATATTATTGTAAGGTTTTATTCTTTACTACATTTCAGCATACTTCAAATTTATTAAATTGAATATTTTATTATATTTATATTTATTTTGTAAAATATTTCTTCTAGACTTCATCTTTTTCAAACCTTTTAACATACATACTAAACATGAGTCACAAATTATTCTCAAACAATCATGTTTTTTGTTACATTTAGTGATCAACATAGCATCATCAAATTTAATGTCCTAATTTTTTAGTTAGTTTGAACTCAACATCAAAATATTTAACATTGGTAAATTTTTTATACCTTATTTAATATCATCTATATTTACAATTAAAAATATTGAACATTAGTAACTTTAGGATACATTAAAGCATATCATAGGGTACTGACTTCTATATTTTATCTCTAGAGTTCTAAACAAACTCTTCTATCATCTATAGATAACCTAAAATCATCTCAAACCACATTTATCATGGGATTTATTAAACTTCAAAACACCTATAAGTCATTACAATGGACATTACAAGGTGGAAATAAATTACTATAAATAATGTTCATTTTTAATGCACTAAAAATTAAACCAAAGATGATAGCTAAGTCGCCACACTGTGAAACACACTTTTAAACATAACCCAAGAAATAAATTCCATATGCTATATATTTGAAAAAATAATGAAAAAAAAATCATAAATATGTACTTGATTTTTAATTTTTTTATTCATCCACATTGGGAAAACATCAAAAAAAATTATTCAAGAAATAGAACATGATTATAATATAATAGTGAACCAACGACTGAGTGTTAAAATACTATTACTTAAATGATAGTCCAAAATATAAAATTGGAATCAAAATCTTTGGATATTTAAGGGGATATTGTATACATATATCATATATTTATGGAAATACCTCTATTCAGTCAAATAATTACATTACATTAACTTTCCTTTTGATGAATAGTGTTTTCTTTGGGACACTTAATGAGTTTTTCTTACATATAATCTGTTTCCAAAAAAAATCCTAAGAAATAATCTTAAATATGTCCTTTTTATCTCAACACTTGTACTTATATATTAATCAATGGTAATTTTCAATTGTATGATTTCAACTTGAATCATTCAATATACTAGATTTTGGACATCTAGATATTTTAACTGCCACTCCCCCATCTCAATTTGATTATTAGATATTAAAATTATTGAATCTATACATACATTAGTTATAATAAATTATATAAAAAATGGTTTTCACTCAATAAAAAGTTAATAATATCACACTTGACTATCATTTTCATTTTTCATAACCAAGTCCAATGTCATCATCTAATTTTTTTCCATCCCCAAACCTCATTTACGAACACAAGGTTATTCCAATATTCTTCCAGTCATCCCTTAATTATTGAATAAAAAAACCACATCAACACATATCATAACACAAACCTAGTTATAATATCTACCACATTCCAAAATCTATCCATCATCTATAGTTCTTTAACTTTTTCCACTAAAAAATAATGTTTAAATTGATACATCAACTAAAAGTTATTTTTATAAGAAGGAAATATCAAATCATTAGCCAAACGAATTTTAATTTGTGGATCAAAAAATAATGTTCCAAATTCTTACAATCTTGAAAGATCATCCAATGAAACCTTTAGCGAGATCATGTCATTCCAATATTCTATTAATGAAATATAATCTACTTCCATTTTTTAATTTTAAATTATTGATTGAAATTTCTATATTAAACTCACGACTATCACTCAATAAGTGAACAGATATATTGTGGCACTCTTTCAAGTTCCCTTATCTCACATAATATTGGAATATTAAAAATATTTCAAGGATTAATCTTTTTAAAATAATATAGTTGAACATTTTAAACCCTTAAGATACCAAAAGACATACTTTATAACTTCCCAGTTCTCACTTATAGGTTCTTCCACAAATTTTATATGTACTTTCACTACTTGTGAAATGTTTGTCTGTTTACAAACCATGGGATGAATAATGATTTCAAGAAAAAAAAAATTATGGACTCCTTCCATGTATTAATCCATATATTATATTCCTATTTTATTATATTTTCAAAACATGAAAATTTCATCCAGGGGAGTGCTAACCATATTTTCCATGCTTATTTCAAATCATTCCAACACCTTTCCAAATACGATCATAATGAGATAAGAACAATGTTCCAAAACATAGGTCCCTTATTATCTATAACAAAGAGATATGTTTATAAAACAGTGGTCCTTCATCTAAAAACATCTGGACAATTCAAACTTTATCTCATCGATACTTTAACATATTTGAAATAAGCATTCCATTAACATGGAGAATCAAGATGATGAAGATCAAATCATCACATAGATTCTAGTAAAAAAATTGATATAAAATTATTCATATTAACTTCTATTACAAAGCAAAGGTATTTAAATTATGTTTCCTCTTCCTTAATACTTAATTTAATCTTTAAAGGCTTAAAATTATCATTCACATAGTATTTGTGTAATATTTTTATAATTTTTTTGGATTACCCATTTAAATCTCTTTCTCTATGTCTCTTTGAAGAAAAATGGTCTTCACTTCCAACTACTCCCCATGAAGTCCTTATATTTCAACTATGTAGAGGACTAAAGAAATATTCATGTTTTTAATAAATAAAAAAATATTTTGGAGAAATACATACATTATATTTTTTAATCCCATGTACAACTAGAATTTCCTTGTAACTCTATCTATCGTATAGTTCCTCTATCAACTGAGAAAATAATTTAATAAAAATTAATTTCTTTTAAACATGAATTTATATTATTACCCATTTTTCAAAAACATGTAAAGAATCTATTTATTATATTAAAAGTAACTCCCAATGTCTTTATTCCTTTATAAATACTGCCCAAAACAGTCTCTCAGACTCTCCATTATCCATGAGAAGAAAATAATGAAAGTCAATTATTTTTCTCTGAACATGGTTTTGAATACTAGTAGAGATCTAAAATATTCCTCATGGATATTATTTTTCAAAAACAAATACTTATAAAACATCACCTTCAAGATAAATTTCTCTTGCCTCTATAGTGCCAAATACTCTCTGATAATTCTTGATTTGGTAATACCATTTTAACTTGACTATTATCCAAAACATATTTTTTACACTTTGGTGTTTCCAAAACTGATGTACTCCTTGAATTGATGATAAAATTCATAACCTATATACACTCATTCATTAAAAACTATTTTTTTGATGATAATTCTATCTCATAAATAATGTCATAATAATTTTGATCATTACATTATATATATTCAATCTTTTTTAAATTCTTACTTTTGATATCCTTGCAAGAGTATTTATTCAGGATCTAAAAAACTAAAGTATTCATTTCTATACTAAAAACGGGTCCATCATCAAGACTAAGCCTACAACTTATCTATTTCCTTATAATATACATGGAAATAAGTGAGTAATTCAATGAAATTTAGATAGGTCATATCAACATTTCTTATAGACCAACAATATTTTGGAGATTCCTTTCCCAATGAATAAGATAGACTATTGTTCTCAAATTAAGAATCAAAATACAAAAGTTTCAACTAAAACCCCATTATATTACCAATGTGAAACCTTATACACATTTACTTTTTAAATCGTTTTATGATTTTTACTCTTTGAGACTCTATTTTTTTCAATAGTTCTCGACATGGTCTTCTTCTTCTAATATCCTTATTCCCGTAGAACCCCTATAATTTCTTTCATCCATATTCTGAACCTTTATCAAACCTAAATTATTTTTTTCTCCTTCTAATATTCTTATAAACCATGGATCTTTAGCAAATGATGGTTTAGATACCTTAATACATTTCTTGAGTAGGAATATCCCCACATTCTATGTTACATAATCAATAAAATTAACACAATACAATGAACCTCCATGTGTATTAAACAAATATGACCCACATATATCTCTATGAACCAACTATAACTTATGGTTCTTCAATGTCTTACATTCCATTTAGAATGAAAACATTTAATTATTTAAAATTTAAATATTCACATGTTCTATACTCCATGATAACAATCATCACCACACCATTAACAATTATTGTTTTCAACCTTTTCTCTATCAAGGGAATCATATGTTCATTTCATAACATTGAAAAAGAAATTTTTGTAGAATTTATTTCATTTTTATACTAAAATAATTTATAATGTTTCATCATTTACTCATTGGAAAAAAATGGAAAACTGGATATAATTATATATATTCAAAATTATTTTTTATATAAATCAACATCCTCTAGTGTTCATTCTATGATTAAGTTTTTCATTTACCCTAGTATGTTTCACACTCATTGATACTCATGAAATTTTTTCCCCTTATTTAGAAATAAAATCACTATTTCCTATAACCTGGATTTATTTATCAACCCCAATATTTAACCTTAAACTAATTATGAATGTATAATTTCTCATATTCACTCTCTCATATTTTGAGTGAAAATAAGCTCCAAAGTCTATCACCCAAGACTCAAGTTAACTAGAAAAAAAAATCAAAAAACCACTCATATCATTTGATATAGGGTCCATAAATTTTACTTTTAGATTTATATATTTTTTGAGGTAACACTTCATTAATTGAAATGATTCTTCATATATCATTTATTACAATAATTATAGCCCATTGTAAAAACTTACACTAAGATAATAACTTTATTATGAATTATTTGTACTATAGAATTCTTGTACCTTCCATACTATAGAATTTTTTGATAGATTTATTGATATCCTTCTCATGAATTTCCTAATTTATAATTTAATACCCAATTTCTACAAACAATAAGTCTAATTTTCCACTTTATTTTCTCAGAATGGTAACCCTCACATCCCTATATTTTAAAAATGATGAGAGTAAAACCAGTCCCCACTCGAAGACTCAAAAGTTCACATTTACCTATTTCAATATACCTATGATCATATAGACATTATTGATGATATTATCAGCTAAATTTTATTTCAAAATTATTATTTTAAATAAATTATATAATATGAACACTTTATTCATAACAATGGTCTTGTCATATTTATTGTAAGTGTATTCATAAGTTTCAAAGTAGTTTTCACTTTGTGGATAATATACGCCACAATCCATGCTAGTGAAATCTAGATCTACCATAACATCATGACCCCCAAAGGATATCCTAGAAAATAATAATTTGAGTGTGACACCCCAAGCCAACCTCCAATTGTCCATGGGTTAGTAAAAAGTGAATATTATGAATATCACACACATGGAAGGAATTATCCTAATGTACATATATACATGTACACATATCCAATCCTCCAACCCAATACTGAAAGATAAACTAAAAAAAATGCCCAATTCATTCATAAATCTATATCACACAATCATAGTAAAAAATTTATTATATATAATCGAGTTACAAATATGAGACCACCAATATTGAGAAATACATCCATCAAGCTAGAGCAAGGATATTGTTGTGAAATAAAATAACTGGTAAAAATAATGGTGTATCTTGATCAAATTTTCATTGTCTTCTCCTAGTAAAACTATGACCCCATTGAATGACATGTAATCTTCATAAGCCATAACAATATGTGTGGGTAGATCCCATGTAGGGGTTTGTATAACAATAGCTATAGGAATATTATAAAATCACCAAACATAATGAATCTAGAAAATATTAATCTTATCATCATAAGGGACACCAATTAGAATATAAGATATAACAATAATAAACAACATATACTCAATATAGACAATAAGACTCAAGGTAAGGTCACAACCGCACAACTATCTTAGGATTATGATTGATATTTCAAATTAAATCTTGTATAGGAAAAATGAATCCATGATTTTGATGACATTTATGGTTCTCATCTAAGAGGTTAATCTCTTCGGGACTCTCTATGGATAAGTACATGATAGAAGTATAAAAAGACCGAGATATAAATAGGTGATCTATCCCAGGGTATTTGGTGGTATACCATAACCTATCTAGAATAACATTCTATGTAGACTATAAATTATTAGGTATTTTGGTCATGCCAATTCCTAAAACCAAACATAGGTAATAAAGTATGATAGAGGATCTGATAAAACATTATTTTATTGAATATTTTATTGATAATAAATTATATAATTTCCTCACATTGTGTTAAATATGTTTAATTGGAAAGTATTTGGGATTAGATCATTCATTTGAATATTTGATGAAAATTTCAGTTTTACCCTTTTAAAATCACTGTAGTATTTCAATCATAAATATTTTTATTTGAAATATTTGAACTTAATATTTTTTAACTATTTTCCTTACTTCATGTTATACAACTTTTATTCAAGAAACTAGATAAAATAAATTCATTTGGATAGAGTAATTGGGCCATAAAGTCAAAGGTGGGTTGGACACGTCAGAATTGAGAAGCTTATGTATTTCATACATAAGGCCTTCTTCTGGGATTGGATTGAGCCAAAACTTTTAGAGGAGATAAGGGAAACATATAATCACATATGATCCTTCTGGAAGGCCGGACAATTCACGCGTTTTGGTGGTCAAATGGGCGGTTCAATTTGGAATAAAATATTTGGCCGAGATTCCCCATTCACACTTGAAACCACTTTGAACCTAGCCTCCCCACAACTCTATAAATTGGTGTTTTTCTCATTTGGTGGGGTTGGGACGTGAATTAGGAGATTGGAGGCATAGGATAATTGGTTTCACCCAAATTCTCCAACCATTGTAAGAGGGGTATCTCTTGAAGCAAGGATCCCCTCATCGAAGCCTCCTTCTCTTCTTCATTTTGTAATGTTTTCATTTGTGTAATAAAATTCTTTGATATTCTTTTATTACTCATATTTTCTTTTTTTTTTAAATTTAATCTTCTATTAATCTTCCTAATTGGGTTGGAATTTTTGAGTAGAAGCGTTATTGGGTTATACCCATTATAAACCTTCGCACATGTAAAACGCTTCTACGGTGATTACGCCACCCATGGAAGAGTAGTTCTTTTTAGTAATCAATCGACCTCTATCCTTCTTCATTAATTTATTTTGAATCAATGAGATACTGTAATTCACACATTATTTTATATTAATTGAGTTTTTAATTTAAATGAAACTAAGCAAGCAATTGAATAGTTAACAAAAAACACGCGATGTCATGAATTGTGTGAACTGTGAGAGCGCAACCTTAACCGGTAATTCAAAACCACATGGGATCAATTTGTAGAGTTAAAATACAATACCTAAACACAATTAATCCTCATTTCCAGAGTGGTTATGTAACTTAATTTACCACTAACCATAATCTAATCTTATAACATCAAACAAAGCGGGGTGTTTCGATTGCATGTTCTGAAGTTAGCCTAAGGTTAAATTCACTTCATCTTCGTGGTAAAGTTAATTCTCATAAGGTTCGGGATTTAACAAATTAAGGGATCATAATTAAGTGAATATAAATTTAAATGATAATGATTAATAAATGATTGAATAGGTAGAGTTAGATCTATTACGTCTTTTAAAATATTTTCTAAAAAAAGCATCTTCTTGTTGTGTCTTTTTAATCAAACTTCATTTCAAAATTAAGAACAAAAAAATGAAATCTTGTTCCATAAAACTTATTCAAGTTTTATAAACTTTAAACAAACCCCATACTTTAAATTAGTGTTTTTGTTCTATTTTATTTTTGGAATACCTCTAGAAAGTTGTTTTAAATCTACTTCCTCCTTTGAGAGACGTCCTTGGTCAGCCACTCTTCTGCACCTAAGTACCCCTAAATCACACTAATCATTTGAGGGCGCCCATGACAGCGCTCTTTCAAATTGGCGCCATTTACGGGGAGGTAAGTAATTTATTCAACTATTTAGAAGTATTTATTTTATTTTTCATTTTATTATTTTCTTCACCTCTCTCTTTCATCTTTCCCCTTTCTCAAGTTTTCTTTTTTTTTCATCCTCTTCTTTTTTTGGACCATCAACTCAAACTTCTCATTTTATTTTACTATGGTACACTTTCTTTCTTTTCATTTTTATTTGATTTATGACACGAACTAATCTCGAATATCTCTTAGATCTTGACCCTGAGATAGAACATAGCCTTAGGGATCGAATCAGACATTCTCAGTCTACGGAAAGTTTCAATATTCAACCAGTTGGTGAATTACTCTCTTATGGAAACATTGAAATTGGAACCTATTCAAATTCAAACATAAAAGAGGAAATAATGGATGGAAGTAATGGAAATGAACTTAATATAACCATTCAATAATTGGATTCACCTGATATTAACTATCAACCAAATTGTATTGCATACCCAAATCTCGAATCAGACTTTGAATTGAAATATGGATTAATTCACCTTCTTCCAAAGTTTAATGGATTATCTGGTGAGGATCCCAACAAAAACCTTAAGGAATTTAATGTGGTTTGCTCAACTTTAAAACCAAGAAATGTTTCTTAAGATCAAATTAAATTAAGAGCATTCCCATTCTCACTTGATGGAGCTGTGAAAGATTAGATGTATTATTTACAACCCGAGGATGTAACTTGTTGGAATGATTTAAAACGTCTTTTCTTGCAGAGATTTTTTCCAACATCAAGGACTACTTCCATTCATAAGGAGATATCTAGGATCAATCAAGAACAAGGGGAGTCAATGTTTGAGTACTGGGAGCGATTCAAGAAGTTGTGTGCAAGCTGTCCACATCACCAAATCAGTGAGCAACTCCTCATTCAATACTTCTATGAAGGAATCACACCTATTGATAGGAGCATGGTGGATGCCACAGTAGGAGGGGCATTGGTGGAACAGACACCAGTATCCGCACATGCATTGATCGACAAGATGGCCCAAAACTCCCAACAATTTGGTGACAGAGGTACACCACATGTTAGGGGAGTACATCAGGTAAGTCCTTCTTCTCTTGAAAGTAATTTGATTGATACCAAGTTGGAAGAATTGACCACTATGGTGAGGCAGATTTATTTGGCTCCAAATACATCCCAACCCCCTCCTTCAAGGCCTTGTGGTATTTTCACTGAGACAAGCCACCCAACTGACTGTTGCCCACAACTCCAAGAAACAGAAGATTGTGCAGCAGTGTTCCCTAGGAGACCATATCAGCAGCAACAACAACAACCATATCCCCAAAAAAAGTTTGATCTAACATATAACCAAGGGTGGAAAGATCAACCGAACATGAGGTATGGATCTGGACAACAACAAAGGTCACACTTTCAACAAAACTTCCAGCAGCCTCCGCCTTACCAGTAGGGTTTCCAACAACCCCAAACGAGATTTGAAGCCCAAGAATCAGCAATCCAGCAACAAGGGAATCCCCCACCAAAGGTAGATTCTAACACTGATGACCTTTTGAAAAATTTTTTCTTAATCAACATAATGAGATGAAGAGTCAAGGTTTGGAGTTGGGGGAGTTGAAGACTCAAATGAGCCAGATTTCCACCACCCTCCATGAACTTGTAAGTAAGAATTCCGGAAATCTACCTTCCCAAACCACTCCAAATCCAAAGGAGAATGTTGGTGCCATCACATTGAGAAGTGTGAAGCAAATGAATGATACATCTATACCTACCATTCCACCGAGATTCACCTCTACTCCAGAGAATCCTAATTCCATACCAACTGATGAGAAATCCAAGGAGAACGATAAAGGTAAGAAAAAGATTGATGATGTTCCTCCTAAACCCCTTCCTTTTCCAAACAGGGTTGTTCAAACCAATAAGATGGCTGAAGAAGCAATGTAAAAGGAGGTTTTGGACACATTCAAGCATGTGGAGATCAATATTCCTCTACTTGAAGCCATTAAAAAAATACCAAGGTAAGCCAAATTTTTAAAAGAACTCTGCACCAATCGAAGAGGGCTTAAGGTAAATGAGAGGATCAACCTTGGAAGGAATGTCTCAGCACTCATTACACCAACTCTAGAAATGCCAAAAAAGTGCAAGGATCCTGGGACATTCAACATCCCATGTACCATAGGGGAGTTTCACTTCTCTGATGCTCTTTGTGATTTAGGAGATTCCATAAATGTGATGCCTCACTCTGTATTCTCTTCTTTATAGGTTGGTGAGTTGAAGATGACGAGAGTAGTGGTGAAATTAGCGAATAAAGCTACGACATATCCAACGGGAGTCCTTGAGGATGTACTTGTCTGGGTAAGAGACATGATCTTTCTAGCAGACTTCTATGTTCTCAAAATGGAGGATGATCAGGTAAGTTCTCATGCCCCCATTATCTTAGGTAGACCCTTCCTCAAAACTGCAAAAACAATCATAAATGTCAATGAGGGTACACATTCCATGGAATTTGGGGATGAAGTTGTGATATTTAATGTTATGTATTCCTTGAAGTACCCCTCAGAGGATCATTCTGTGTTTGTTATCTCCCATTTTGAAGCACCAAGTAAAAACACCATGGAATTGGATTGTCCTATGCTTAGGGAGATTATGAGTATTGGTTCTAGTTTGATGTCTAAGAGTACTTCCACACCCGTTTCAAAGGAACAAGACTCTCTAAGTTTTGATTTTGAAATGGAATCCTATTCTGATTTTGATTACGTGAACTCTAATTATGACATGGCTATTGAGTATGCTGATGGATTTGATGCTTTATTCTCTGATTTTGATGATGTATATTCTGAAACTGATGCTCTTTGTGCACATATTTTAGTTCCATATATGTGTTTATCCATACACCACCCCCTATATTGGAACTCAAGACATTGCCACCAAATATCAAATACTCATACTTGTTAAGTGGTGAAAAATTACCTATTATCATTTCTAACAATCTCCCTTTTGAACATAAAGAAAAACTTTTGAATATTTTGAGGGAGAAAATCAGGGTGATTGGGCGGACCTTGGCTGACATATCAGGTATTAGCCCCTCCATTTGCATGCATAGGATTCTCTTGGAGGATGGGGCTAAACCGGTGAGACAGCCACAAAGGAGACTTAATCCCACCCTCCTGGAAGTTGTTAAAAAAGAAGTTAAGAAATTGCTCGAGGCAGGTATAATCTTTCCCATTTCATATTCTCAATGGGTAAGTCCAGTTCAGGTTGTTCCTAAGAAGAGTGGTGTTACTGTTGTTAAAAATGAGAAATATGAGTTATTTCTAATGAGGGTGCAAAATAGTTGGCATGTGTGTATTGATTATAGGAAACTAAATGAGTCCACTCACAAGGACCATTTCCCCCTCCCATTTATTGATCAAATGCTTGAGAGGCTAGCTAGGAAAACACACTATTGTTTCTTGGATGGATTTTCTGGATATTTTCAGGTTCCTATAGCTCCGTAGGATTAGGAAAAGACTACATTCACCTGTCCCATTGGCACATTTGCCTACTAGAGGATGCCATTTGGACTTTGCAACGCCCCAGGTACCTTCCAGCGATGCATGGTGAGTATTTTTTCTGATTTTATTGAGACCTGCATGGAGGTATTTATGGATGATTTTACAGTGTATGGGTCTTCATTTGATGAATGTCTAAATATTTTGGGAAAGGAATTGAATCATTGTATTGAGAAGAATCTGGTTCTGATCTTCGAAAAGTGTCATTTCATGGTAGAGCATGACACTGTCTTAGGGCATGTAGTGTCAAAACATGGGATATAGGTTGATAGATCTAAGATAGTAATTATTTCATCCTTACCCTATCCTTCATGTGTGCGTGATGTTAGATCTTTCCTAGGGCATGCATGATTTTATCGGAGCTTCATCAAAGATTTTAGTAAGATTTCTCTTCCTATGTCAAGATTACTTAAAAAGGATTCTAATTTTGATTTTGATGTTTCTTGCAGGAATTCATTTGATGAGCTAAAACAACATATGACCACTCCACCTATCATACAGCCCCCACGGTGGGGGATTCCTTTTGAGATTATGTGTGACGCCTCCAACTTCGCGGTTGGAGCTGTCTTATCTCAGAGGGTGGAGGGACGTTCACATGTGATCACCTATGCATCGAGGACACTGGATTCAGCCCAATAAAATTACAGAACCACGGAAAAGGAGTTTCTTGCAGTCATATTTTCTTTATATAAATTCTGTTCATATTTATTGGGCTCTAAAGTAGTTGTTTTTTCTGACCATGCAGCTCTGAGGTACCTCTTGAAGAAGCCAGATGCAAAGCCTAGGCTGATCCGATGGATGCTCCTTCTTCAAGAATTTTATATTGAGATAAAGGACAAGAAGGGGTCAGAAAACATGGTGGAGGACCACATGAGTAGGCTTACTCACACACTAGAGGATGAAACCTTGGACCAGGTACCACTTAGAGACACTTTTCTGGATGAACATCTTTATTCCATCTCAGGTACGCATCCTTGGTATGCTGATTTAGTGAACTACCTTGTTGCCTCTGAAATCCCTGCAAATTTAAAGAAACATCAAGTCCAAAAATTAAAGAGTGAGTCATGATTTTATGTTTGGGATGATCCATACCTATGGCGCATGTGTAGTGGCCAAGTTATTAGGAGGTGTGTTCTTGATCATGATTTTGAGTCTGTTTTGCAATTCTGTCATACACTTTATTTTAGTGGACACTTTGGACCCCAACGGATAGCTAGGAAAGTTTTGGACTCTTGATTATATTGGCCTAGTTTATTCCATGATGCCCATGTGTTTTGTAAGTCATTCTCTCGTTGCCAACACACTGGGAATATTTCTAGGAGACATGAGATGGCCCAACAACCCATACTATTCTGTGAGATTTTTGATGTGTGGGGCATTGATTTTATGGGTCCTTTTCCAAGTTCATATGGTTTCTTGTATATTATGTTTTCTTTTGATTATCTGAGGAAATGGGTGGAGGCCAAGGCCACCAGGACTGATGATTCTCATGTTTTTGTGGATTTTGTGAAGGCACGGATTTTTTGCAGGTTTGGAGTACCAAAGGCTATCATCTGTGACCAAGGGGCACATTTCTACAATCAGAATCTTTCTTCCCTTCTTCGGAAGTATGGAGTGACACACAAAACATCAACACCATACCACCCCCAAACAAATGGTCAGGCTGAGGTTTCAAATCGTGAGTTGAAACAAATTTTGGAGAAAACTGTGCATACAAATAGGAAGGATTGGAGCAAGCGCTTGGATGATGCATTGTGGGCTTATAGGACAGCATACAAGACCCTCATTGGTATGTCCCCATTTCAGATTGTTTTTGGGAAAGCATGTCATCTCCCAGTGGAAGTTGGGCATCGGGCTTATTGGGATATAAATAAATCCAACATGGATTTAGCCCAAGCTATAATCCAAAGGAAGTTGCAAATTCAAGAGCTTTAGGAGATTAGATTGTCTTCATATGAGAACTCAAGGCTCTATAAGGAAAAATCAAAATCATCTCCTGATATAATGATCCAAAAAAATGAGTTTCATGTTGGAGAGAAAGTCCTTCTATACAGTTCACGACTGAAGCTGATGCCTGGTCAGTTGCGTTCCAGATGGTTAGGTCCTTATGTTGTGACTAATGTTTTGCCTTATGGTACAGTGGAGATCACACAAGAGGACACAGGAAAGAGCTTTATAGTCAATGGGAAACTTTTTAAGAGATACTTTGAGTGACTTCCTACTGATGTAGTGGATTTTATCACACTACATGACCCCATCATCACTTGATCACATCAGGCTATTCCTAAACCTTTAAATTTTTTATTCTTTGTCCTATTTAAAATTATACATTTCATGTGCATATATCATCTCATGGGTTCACATTGAGGACAATGAAATATTTTAAGTGTGGGGGAGGGAACCTTTTAGTTTAGTAATTTCAATTGTTTTCCTGTTTAAAAAAAACAAAAAAAATTGTGTGTTTTTCAAATTTTGTGTGTTCATTTTTCAAATTTCTTTGTATTTTTGAAATTATTGAGCTGAAATGATTCTCATAATAATTTTGAAATGCATATCAATGAGTTAACAATTTATCCCAATAAACTGAGCTTAAATGAATGCTGAAATGACTTTGTTTCAAGTTCAAATATTTAGTAATTTCATGAAAAGTATACTGGATTTTGAATCCCATGCCACATCTCACTGTCTTTATATTTGAAATCACTTTCCTATGAGGCTTCTGAACCATTATTTTCATATTCCATACATTCACCTCAGTTTTTGAGAGAACCAAACCATGCTTGATTTAACCAGAATTTGATTTATTTTTGTCAAAACGTGAGGGTTTGAGGTACTTATGTTTAAATGATTGAGGCATTTGTTTGGTATTAAAGCCCCTTTTTCAAAGATTATTTTTTTATAATGTCCTACCTTGAACATTTAATCCTTGTAGAACTTAAAATCCATGCACAACCTATTAGGTTAACCACAGTACAATCCAATTTTCCCTATCCAACCAACTCTTGAAGTGAAATTACATAATCTAGTTGAGGTTATGTGTGGGGGAATCTATCTTGTGTTGTGCTACCACATTCTGTGATACTTTGGGTGGAAAATTAAATTCTGAAGATATGTGTTTGTGACTGATGTAAATCATTATATTGAAAGCTGTGCCTTTTCTGGAGCTTTCATGACAAGTGAACCTGTGCCTTTTCTGGAGATTCTAATTGAGGTGGAAAGCTGTGCCTATCTAGAGCTTTCAAGAAAATAATGTTTGAGAAGATTGAAATTTTTGATGCTGAAATGATGAATGATGTAAAATTTCCATGACTTTTCATGATGATGGAGCTGAACTGATACTATGGGGATTGAGGAGAAGACCATATTTAAGTGAAAATTATATTAATGCATTTTTTCTTCAAAAAGAGTCAAGCCATCCTCATTCAGCCTCAGAGTTTTTCACATCTTAATCCTACCAACCATAATCCATAGAACAACCCTAAAAATTACTCATGATTAACATATGTCCTTGACTCACATCGGGTAGATATATAGGAATTTATCAAGCCTATGGTGACCCTTGTATGAGTTTGGATAAGAAAGACATTGCAAAAAAATGACATTTGTGTGATAAGAGAAAATTCAAGCAAGGTAAGTGTTTTGTGCATGGGAGGATAAATAAAGTGGAAATATATTTAATGATATAAATGAAGAACTTGAAATAATGGTTTTTTATGAGGCATGATATCTTTTGATTCTTGGTGTGAAATTTATTGACCTCAAGGATATGTGTTTTAAAATTGATTTTGATTTGATATTGATGTTTACTTGATATGAGGTTTTGCTCAGGAGTGAAAAAGGGTAAGTATGGGGGAGTTGATAAAACATTATTTTATTGAATATTTTATTGATAATAAATGATATAATTTCCTCACATTGTGTTAAATATGTTTAATTGGAAATTATTTGGGATTAGATCATTAATTTGAATATTTGATGAAAATTCCAGTTTTAACCTTTTACAATAACTGTAGTATTTCAATCATAAATATTTTTATTTGAATTATTTGAACTTAATATTTTTTACCTATGTTTCTTACTTCATGGGATACAACTTTTATTCAAGACACTAGATAAAACGAATGCATTTGTATGAAGTTATTGGGACATAAAGTCAAAGTTGGGCTGGACACGTCAGAATGGAGAAGCTTCTGTATTTCAGCAATAAATCCTTCTTATGGGATTTTATTGAGCCCAACTTTTTAGAGGAGATAAGGGACCCATATCCTCACATATGATCCTTCTAGAAGGCCGTACAATTCATGCGTTTTGGTGGTCAAATGGGCGGTTCAATTTGGAATAAAATATTTGGCCGAGATTCCCCATTCACACTTGAAACCACTTTGAACCTAGCCTCCCCACCACTATATAAATTGGTGTTTTTCTCATTTGGTGGGGTTGGGACGTGCATTCGGAGATTTTAGGCAGAGCATAATTTGTTTCACCCAAATTTTCCAACCATTGTAAGAGGGGAAACTCTTGAAGCAAGGATCCCCTCATCGAAGCCTCCTTCTCTTCTTCATTTTGTAATGTTTTCATTTGTGTAATAAACTTCTTTGATATTCTTTAATTCCTCATCTTTTCTTCTGTTTTGTTTAAATTTATTCTTCTATTAGACTTTCTAATTGGGTTGGAATTTTTGAGTAGAAGTGTTATTGGGTTATACCCATTATAAACCTTTGCACATGTAGAACGCTTCTAGGATGATTACGCCACCCATGGAAGATTAGTTCTTTTTAGTAATCGATCGACCTATATCCTTATTCATTCATTTATTTTTAATCAATGAGATAATGTAATTCACATATTATGATCTATTAATTGAGTTTTTAATTTAAATGAAACTAAGCAAGAAATTGAATAGTTAACACAAAACACGCGAGGTCGGGAATTGTGTGAACTGTGAGAGCGCAACCTTAACCGGTAATTCAAAACCACACGGGATCAATTTGTAGAGTTCAAATAAAATCCCAAAACTCAATTAATTTTCATTTCCAGAGTGGTTATGTAACTTAATTTACCACTAACCATAATCTAATCTTATAACATCAAACAAAGCGGGGTGTTTCGATTGCATGTTCTGAAGTTAGCCTAAGGTTAAATTCACTTCATCTTCGTGGTAAAGTTAATTCTTATAAGGTTCGGGATTTAACAAATTAAGGGATCATAATTAAGTGAATATAAATTTAAATGATAATGATTAATAAATGATTGAATAGGTAGAGTTAGATCGATTACGTCTTTTAAAATATTTTCTAAAAAAAGCATCTTCTTGTTGTGTCTTTTTAATCAAACTTCATTTCAAAATTAAAAACAAAAAAATGCAATATTCTTACAGCAAACTTATTCAAGTTTTATAAACTTCAAACAACCCCCATCCTTTCAAGTAGTGTTTTTGTTCTATTTTATTTTTGGAATACCTCTAGAATTTTTTTTTAAATCTACTTCCTCTTTTGAGAGACGACCTTGGTCAGCCACTCTGCAGCACCTAAGTACCCCTAAATCACACTAATCGTTTGAGGGTGTCCACGATAGTGCTCTTTTAGGATCCCACCTCAGGCCATAAAGAAGGATAATTGAAACTCTATCCAAAACAAATCAATAGAAGGGATTACATCATATGACCATATGTGATTCATCATAATACTCCCTTTTTTATAGTCGAGGGAACACACCCTAAATAAATAGTTCTATAATAAAGAGAATGTGGGTTTCTACCTATCTTGATAAAATTACGTGACATGTACTAATAGTAAATGAAATGTTTTTTGTGCCCCAAATCTTCTCATTTACTCAGAACTGTGCTCATGTACTTTGGATTTTCTCATATTCTAGTACATTTCTGAGTATCTATCCATGCCCATATGATCTATTCATACCCTTATACATGTTCATGTATATACCCATTGTTGGTTGAAGTAGATTACTCAAGAGGGGGTGTGGTGGTGAATTGAGTATCTATAAATGTTTTTGTTAAAATGTTCACTTTAAAAAGCTTCCCTACTAAAAATAATACAGCCCAATTAATCAAGGTAATATGGTTATAATAGTTTGGCTATACAATAACTTCTCATAATATTGATTAATTATTAGAAATATCAATATGAGTTACTGATACTACCTTTCAAGCTATCCTAATAAGGAAAAATAGTTATAACTACTATCAGAGACTAACTGTTTAAGTAAAATCTAGTGTTTTCTGAAATATACAGTAAAGTAGAGAAAAAATAAATTAAAATACATAGAGAATAAAACAACTGGTTCAGTATTAAGAAGACACCTAATCCAATCCAATTGGTGATCACCTTCCACTAAGTAGTTTATATTAATAAACTTGATCCACACCCTGGATCGGGGTAAACAAAAGTTCACATGACTATCCAGGACACACAAACTCATCCACTATTCTTAGTGGGTATAGAAAAACAGGTGACACAAGGATCTATTAGACACTTATCTGTGGGATTAAACACATGTATGAAGTGATGAGAGGAAGGATATATTGTATCCTTTAGTTTAGTATAGGATACAATGTGTGTTTTTAATACAGACACACACACACTACCCGAAAGCTAAAAACAGTACACAATAGAGCAAAGATGATGAGAAAGGATTAGAAGTTCTATATGTTTTATTCAATGTAGCTCTTGTATTCTTGGATGAAGAAGATGCAGGTATCTAGTCTTCTTGTGAAGAAAGAGCATCGCAATTCTGGTGCTCTGGTTTCAAGTTAGAAGATCTAGCTCGTGTTCTTCTTGGAGTTGGTACTGTAAATATTATTTTTTCTCTGATCTATAGTAGTTCAGCCTTTTTGAATCGAGAGTGATTCCTGTGTTCTTCAGTTGTATCTTGTTTCATGTATCGGTTAACTTTTTCAAAAACTCTCTATTCTATTTCTATGTCTCTGTATTTTTATAGCCAGTATTATCTTCCTTTTTAATTGCGGGTGCACACATTGGAATCAACATGATGAATGTATTTTGCACCTTGTACCTCGTACTGTCAGGTGACATGTCTAAAAAAAAAATTAATTATGTGAGTACCTTTAAATGACTCAAATATGACCATTAGAAATTAAATTTAAAATGAAAAAACAGATTAAAGAATGGTGTCATAGTTTGTCTTCAAATGACATCACATGGAAACAATGTCACCACTAAATGATGTCTTCTTCTTTACCTTTCAGTGGTGAGACATTTATGATGCTACAGTTTCATTTAGATTAAGAACCAGTAGCACTTATACGGTGTTAGGATCATAGTGTCCGGTCTTTTGTAAATATTTGAATGGTGTCTTGGTGTTGGTATCTAGGAAATGGTGTCATAGACTTCATGAGATATGAAACTGATTACAGTGTATGGTTCACAGTGTCTGGGTTACAATTTATGGTTCATGGTGTCTAGGTCATAGTGTCTGGGTTACGAGGTTTGGGTTATGGTGTCTGGTCCTTTTTTAGAAAACCAGAACTGGTGACAAACTCATGGTTTTTCAGAGTTAGCCAAATATTTGTAAACATTCTTAAGAAGTAATATTCGCAGAATGAATTAGACATAATCATTCATAGAATAAATCATTAAATATAGTTTACAATAATAAAACATGATTTATAAAAATCCGTATTTGTGAAAGTTTATTTAAAGTATAATGAAACCAACCATATCTACACATGATTTGAGACAGATTAAGTAGGATTAATAGGATTTGTGATCATTAAAATATGATTAAAACATGAGGAGTCCAACAATCTCTAACATTTTGATGATAAAAAATCATGGGAACTAGATTTATATTTTTAGTGTAATTTTCCCCCATTTTGAGATTATCAAAAGGAAAGAAAGTAAATAAGAAAATAGATAACAACAGTTCACATTACATTAGATAGAATGGGATGAGTCATTACAAGTAGCAGAAAAAAAATACAACACATCCCTATCAAAATACAGGTTTCAATTTTCTTCAGTACTAGTTGTCTTAACTTTTCCCTTGGAAGCAACATAAAAAAGAGCCACAAGAGCAGAGGTATAGGTTGAAGAAGGGAGTGAGCCAACTGTTAGAGAAGGAATAGGTAGACATTCAAAAACAGAGGGTTCCAAAGTGGGTTTTTTTGGAAGACCGAGGCATTTTTTGGTCAAGGATAATAGGTCTGATCTGGCTTAGATCCTGATATACAGACATCGAAATAGAGGTAAATGCAGTGGATGAGGAAGGAGGTAAACTAGGCCGCAAAGGTGTAGCTGTTGGAGCCACAATGGAAGTGCTCTGCACGTAAAGATAAGTCTTCAACAACTGAATGGAATTAGTAATGATCTCACCACCATACTGTATTCCTTTCTCAAAATTGTCTTTGTTTTCCATGAACTTGTCAAACAGGGGAGTTAAATCTTTTAGATTTTGGACTTGATTCTTGAAGGCTTGAGTTACAGGAGGTATTTTTATATTATCTACAAGATATTTTAAATGATTTGTCATATCATACTTATAGAGGATCCTATTAAATCATAAATCTACTTTCTTAGTAATTTATTCCTCAGCATCATTTTCAATATTTGAATGAATCCTTACTAAGTCAAGGACACTATCACTATTCATGAAAACTATAGATAAACTCTCCTTTTCAAAGACACTAAACACTGATTGAAGTTCCTCATTAACAATAGTTCTGAGAAGACCACTGTTAATGGGTTGAGATGGCTGTCCAGATGCAGTAGAGCCTGTAAGAGATAAAGTGAGGGACTTGATCTGATTAAGAACTTTCTGTAGACATTCCTTGTACCCATCCATCAATGTTTTTGAGACCAAAAACAATCTGACACATCTTATTGACTATTTGAATGTTTCTCATAGCCACCTTTTCAAATATTGAAGTCATGTTCTGTTGAATAAGTGAGGAAAATTTATTTTAAATATGAACACTAACATCCTCAACAGAATGAGAAAAAAGAGTTTATCCCGATTGTAACAATTTTTTCATAACATCAACCATATATTGGAGAGACTCCACCTCATCAATCAACTAATTGATTTCAATTTGAACCTCTTTTATTTCATTAATCATTTTTGGTTAAATTTTCCATATGATTTTTTCTAATAGCAAGGCAACATCTCTTTCACTAAGATTTGTCACATGAGAAGGTTGTGTGTTCATGATATTTTAAATTACAGCTAATAAAGTAGCTCCAAAGGCTTTTAAATCATTTTGACTTACAGAAGTAGATTTTTCTTGTGAAGATTTAGAAGCAGGATCTAAGATAGGCTCATGTTCCTTTGTAGAGATTTCTTCTAATGAAGAAAGTAGTTTTAATTGAAACATAATAGATAGGTATATGCCTTTAACTGAGGCCTCCTGGGAATTATCCACATCAAAGTATCTAGGGAACTTATACCAGTAATCCACAGTTCTTTGATCAACTGTATTAGAAACTTAAACAATTTTTAGACTGGGGTGTTGCTCCCCCTCAAGTGGTGTATCTTTTACATGACTAAGAGATTCAGTCCCTTGATCTGTTTCTAAAATTTCATCTCCAATAGCCTAGTCCATTTCTTTTCTAGACATCTGGAAGGATAGTTCCATTATTTCCTCAACGAAAGGATAATTTCTAGATCATCTTGTTCCTCTAAATGTTCCTCAACAGTAACATCTTCCTCAATAATAATATCTTCCTCCAGATGCTCATCAGGTACAAAATTTTATTTTACACTAACCCTATATTCTTTCCCAAAAGTAGGTTCTTCTTCTAAATCATCATTTCATTCAGAAATAGGTGCCTCATTCTCAATTATATTTTGTGGAACATGTAGTCCACTGTCTTCCTCACCAAGATAGTTTCTTCTATAGGTGTAACAACTGCATCTTTTTCTTCTTCAAAATGATAGTCAACAATTTCATATGGTTCCAATCTAGAATCATAAATGTTCTTTGGTCCTAAAGGATTCTCTACCAGATTAAACTTTTTATATATCCTTTCATTATCTTCCACCCAAGACTTTTTCCATGGATTACAAATTATTTTCATAATTTTGACTGTAAACTTCGAGATTACAAATTCATAGTCTTTGATGACTTCTTCATTCAGTCCAACCATTCCTTTAGCATACAAAATTACAGAGATCATACTTGAATAAAACAAGGAGGTAGAATTTGAAGTTATCTTAATCAACTCACACATGTGAAGTATAACATACTTATACAGATTGATCTTATGTCCATTTTTCATAATATGTATTAAGAATACATCTTGATACTTGTTGGTAGAAAAATATCCTTTCCTTGGACTAATAATATTTTTTATAAATTTGAATAGCAACTTCGATTCACCATCCAGCTTCACAACAATTTCTATTCTCTTCTTATTATTCCCAATAAAATATCCTAGAACCTCTTCTAAGACAAAAATATATTTAGGAGAAGGAGGACCACTTCAGTAGTCCTCAAAATTTTCTTTCATGAGGTATCCCTAGGAAGAAATCCCATAACCTTGAGTAAAAGGTATATCTTTCGCCGTTAATATATCTTCTTACAAAAAAACCATCTTCGGTATCAAATGAAAACTTGAAAAATTGATACAACTGTGCAACAAGTTTTGGATCAATTGACCTTGTCTCTTTTGTGAACCAGTTAAACTATCCCTGCTCTTTTAGTAATTTAAAAACTAAACCCTTACTTGACAATAACCACTTAGAAAAAATTTCCTTTTCTAGTACTACTATTCTATCAACAAGATCTGGGTTCAACGGTATTTTGGGTGCTACCTTCGGTTCTCTTTTCACTTTCTTCTTAGATCTGCACTTCTTATGCGTTGATGAAGATGTGCACTTCATCCTATACATTCAATGAGGGTTCGAGAGAGAGAGATAGAGATGAAGGGCTGGTAGAGGACTTACGGTTTGAGATAAGGGTTTTGGTTTTTAGAGAAGAGAGCTCAAGTGAATAGGAGAGTTAAAGTTATTTAGTTTTTTTAAATTTATGGATTTTAAGCACTGAAAAATCAAAAGAGTGGTATAAAAGACAATAATATAATAAACACAATGATATAGGTAAAAAAATACAAATAAAATGAAAAGGCATTATTTTGGTGAGACCGGAATAGATTTTCACGGTGAGACCGGAATTTATTTTCTTGGTGAGACTAGAATAGATTTTCCCAGTGAGACTAAAATAGATTTACACGGTGATATCTTTACAGTGTGACTCCAAATGGTGCGACTATATCATGATATAAAGTAAGTACAAGAAAGTAACCGAGAGACAGTAACTATGAGATCGTAAACATGAAACAGTAAAATCAAGACAATAATATATAGAACTGTGAGATTGATATAGTAATTCAAAGATAGTGAATTGTGAAATTGTAAATCATGAAACCGTAAACTGTGAAACAGTAAGATGTAAAATAGTAAGTTGTGAAATAGAAAGTATTGAACACATTTTATTTCCTACTTGAGATTTGTCATTCCTAATTCATGTATGATGTCATCTATCCTTTTGGAATATAATGGTTTGGTGAATATATCAGCAAGGTGATATTCAGTTCTAATGAATTAAAAAGTGATATCACCTTTTTTATAATGGTGTCTCAATAAGTGATGTCTTACATCAATATGTTTTGTCCTGGAATGTGAAATCGTAATTTTTTTAAATATTAATAGCACTTGTATTGTCACAATTTATGGATACATGCCTGAATTGATATCCATAATCTAGTAATGTGTATTTCATCAAAATAATTTTTGCACACCAACTACCAGAAACCATGTAATTAGGCTCAATAATAGACAATGCAACGAAGTTTTGTTTCTTACTACACCATGATACTAGAGATTTTCCTAAAAGGGGACATGTTCTAGAGGTGATTTTTCTAACTTGTAACCACTAAAATCAACATCAGAATAGCTAACTAACTCAAATGATTGTCCTATTGGGTAGAAAAGTCCTAGATTAGGTTTATGTTTGAGGTATTTGAAAATAATCTTAATAGAATTTGAATTAGATTCTTTAGGATTTGCTTGAAAATTAGCACACACACATACACTAAACATAATATCATGTTGGCTAGTAGTTAAGTAGAGTAATCTTCTAATCATTCCTCTATAAGTGGTTTTATCAACAGATTTTCCATATTCATCAAGATCCAACTTACAAGTAGTACTCATTGGAGTACCACTACTTTTAGTTCTATCCTAGACAATCTATTTTGAAAATATTTCGTATATATTTTTTTGATTTAAAATAATACCCTATTTATTTTGAAAGATTTTAAATCCAAGAAAGAATTTTAGTTCACCCATTAAACTCATTACAAATTCATTTTGCATCATTCTAGAAAACTCAATACATAAATAATTTTTTTAAGATCTAAAAATAATATCATCTACATAAATTTGAACTACTAAAAAATAATTGTAAATTAGTTTTATAAAGAGAGTATGATCAACTATAACTTTTTTAAAACCTTTGGAAATAAGAAAAGTACTTAATATATCATTCCAAGCTCTTGGAGCTTGTTTTAAATCATAAAAAGCTTTTGATAAATTAAAAACATGATTTGGAATGTGAGGATTTATGAAACTAGGGGGTCGTTCAATAAAGAAATCCTCAGTTATATACCCATTTAGGAATGCACTTTTGATATCCATTTGATATAGTTTGAAATTAAATGTGAAACATAAGAAAGAAGTATTCTGATGGATTAAAGTTTAGAAACAGGTGCAAAGTCTCCTAATATTTAATTCCATCTTCTTAACTATAGACTTATGCAACCAATCTAGCCTTGTTTCTATATATGTTACCATATTCATCTACCTTATTTATAAACACCCACTTAGTGCCTATGGTAATTATGTCATTGGGTCTATCAAAAAGTTTCAAACTTTTTTCCTTTCAAAATGATTAAGTTCTTCTTGCATATCCATCACACAAAATTCATCATTTAGAGCATCATTAATTTTTTTAGTTTCAAGTTGTTACAAGAATACTTGACGTTCAACAAGATTTCTAAGAGAGGCTCTAGTTTGTGTTCTTTTATCTAAATCTCCTTCAGTAGCATCTATAAGATGGTTCTTAAGGGTTGTAACAGATCTAAAAAAGAGGGTCTAGTAATTTCAGGTTCTTCATTAGTTCTGGGTTTGTTATGACTTGAATATGGAGAATTTCTAGAACTGGAAGTTTTCACAGATTCCTTTTATAGGATAATTATAGGATTTAGCATTGATGTCCATATTTGACTAATCAACCTCAAGATTATCTAGAGAAGTCTCAAGCTCATGTTGATTTGGATCATGAAAAATGACATAGGCAGATTCCTCTACACATATTATTCTTTTGTTAAACACTCTATAGGATTTACTCGAGATTAAATATCCTAGAAATATTCCTTCACCACTCTTGGATGCAAACTTGTCAAGTTTTTCCTTAGTATTAAGGATATAGACTTTGTAACCAAAAAATCTGAAGTAGCTTACTTTGGGTTTTCTATTGTTCCACAATTCATAGGTAGTTCTTTTAAGAATAGGTCTAATCAATACCCTATTAATAATATAGCATGCTGTATTTATAGCTTTATCCCAATAGTAAATAGGTAAGTCATATTCATTAAGCACGGTTCTTGAAATTTCTTTCAAGGTCCTATTTATTTTTTCTATAACTCCATTTTTTGAGGGTTTATTGGGGCATAGAAATTATGATTATAGCCATTATTGAGAAAAAGGATTCAAACTGTTGATTTTCAAATTCATGGCCATGATCACTTCTTATTGATTTAATTCTAAGTCCACTAATAGTTTCTACATTTTTAGCATATTTGATGAAATGAGAGCATGCTTCACTTTTGTGGGACAAAAATAGGGTCCTAGTTTATATAGAAAAGACATCTAAAATAAGATAAACATAGTGATTCTAATTTAAACTATAAACTCTAGATGGTCTAAAAAAATCCATGTGAACTAACTTGATAGGTTGAGAAGTTAAAAATTCTTTCTTTGGTTTAAAGGGAATTTTGTGTTGCTTTCCCTTTTAACAAAGATTTCAAACTTTATCATTTGGAAATTCTAGTTTGGGTAGATCATTGAGTAATATTTTTCTAGTTATATTTATAATGGAGTGAATATTTCAGTGTCCTAGTCTTCTACGCTAATGCCACGATTCTTTGTGAAATACACTGAAAAATGAATCATTTTTAGAAACTAAAGAATCTAAGTTAACAGAATATACATTTTCATTTCTTAATACAGAAAATAAAAATTCATTTTTATAATTAAAAAACATTTAAAGGATCATTTTAAAATCTAACATGAAATATATTATCACATAGTTGTTAAATACTTAGCAGATTATATTTCAGTCCATCAACAAAATGTACTTTGGAAATTAAGACTGAGTTAGAGCTACTGATTTGGCCAAGGCCAATGATTTTTCCTTTGGAATTTTTACCCAAGGGGACATGTCCACCATTAATTTTTATTAAGTTCTTTAATAATTAATAGTCTCCTATCATGTTCCTTGAACACCCACTGTCCAAGTACCATAAGCTTTTACAGGATTTCTTCAAACAATTTTCCTACAAAATAGTCAAATAAAAACAGACTTTGGTACCCATATTTGTTTGGGTCCTGTAATATTAGTAACTAGTTATTTAGGAACCCACATCTGCCTCATAGGTTTCCTAAAAAAATTTTATAATATATTTGAGAAATAAACTCTATTTGGTCCAAAAAAACTCAAAAAATTAGAGAGTGTATCATAATTTGAACTAGTAGAATGTTTTCTTGAACTAAGAGTAAAGCTATATGTTCTAGATTTAGAAACAAATTTTTTTTTCCAAAATTTCTTTTACCAGGTTGATATCCAATACCAGTTGTATATTTTGGAAAAATCTATTTACCAAGAATTTGTACCAAGGTATATTTACCATTAGTAAACCTTTCATGTTCCTTTTTCATTTTCTTATTAGATAGCTTTAATTAATTGTTTTCTTTGAGTAATTGAAAATTTTTCTATCTTTCTACAGTATTTTCAGATTTAACAGTTGAGGTAAGAACATACTATTTCTTTAAAGAATTGTATTTATCTTATAGTTCATTATATGTATCTTCAAGCATATTTCAATATACAATAATTTCTTCTTTACACATATTTTTAGAATCACTTTCATCTCCAGAATAATAGGAATTTTGTACAGGAGATTCCAGTGTTACCTCAAATGTGTTTTTCATGAAAAACATATTGGATTTGTTAGCCTATTCATCATGTTAAAACTATAAGTCACTTGAACTATCATTAGAATCACTCTATGTTTCTTTCATAGCCTTTTTATACATTCTATATTTTTCCTCATATTTCTTTTTATAGTTGATCTTGGGATAGTTAGCCTTTACATGTACCTTTCTCTTACATTCATAACATACTATATAATCAGAATTTTCATTTCTTTTTAAATCTTTCTTCCAGCTTCCCTTTTGATAACATCTTCCTTAGAAGTTAGGCTTTCCGAAAAATTTATTCTTGTTGTAAAATTTATTAAATGTTTGGGCTAATTGATCAATCTACTAATCAGTTTTTGGTGAAACTTTTTAACTGCTGGAACTTTCTACAGAGACTTACAATTTATCATTTTCTTTGTATTTATAGGTAGTGGTCTTGAATGCCATATATTTTCTCTTGGGTTCATCCTACTCTTTATTTTTGGATTCCTTATCCTATTAATAAATCATTAGTTTTCCAATGATTTCTTTTACAGGTAATTTACTGATGTCACATGACTCTCTAATTGAGATAGAGGTTCCTCTCTATCTATTAGGTAGGCATTTGAGAATCTTCATGATTTTTTATGGTAGTAAATTTTCTTCCTAGAGAAATAATTGTGTTGAAAATTTCATTGAACCTGAGATACATGTCATATATAGGCTCACCATGCTTCATTTTAAAGTTATCATATTTAATATTATATGTATTAAGTCTCATTTCTTTCACACTAGAAGTTCCTTCATGTGAAATAGAAAAAGTCTCCCAAACTTCATGGGAAATTTTACAAGTAGAAATTCTGTTCAATTCCTCATATTCTAAAGAGAAATATAAAGAATTCATGGATTTTCAATTGTTATTGTAAGCAGTCATGGTTGGGTCAGCCCAAGTAATTTTATCCATCATAGGAATCTTATACTCTTCTATAATTAAAGACCAAATTTCAAAACACACACATTACAAATTCATTTTCATTATAATTTTCCATTAGGCATAATTATCTCTAATAAATAATGGTGGTCTATTTGCAATATCACATTTGAGTCTATTATCCATAATAAAGAAATACTGTTAAAGAACTAGAAATTTAGAATTAATAAAAATTTACAGATCTTTAAAGTACAACTAAAATCAGAGTTGAATAGGTTTTAAAACAAAGTCTTAATAAGAATACAATCCTCTAATACCAAATTTTGGTTGGAGTAGATTACTCAAGAGGGGGGGGGAGGCGAATTGAGTATCTATAAAAATTTCTCTGAAAAAGTTCACCTTAAAAAGCTTCCCCACTAAAAATAATACATCCCAGTTAAGGTAATACTGTTATAATAGTTTGACTATTCAAATAACTTCTCAAAAGATTGATTAATTCTCAGAAATATCAATATGAGTTATTGATACTACCGTTGAAGCTATTTTAATATGGAAAAAAGTTATAACTTCTATACAATACTAACTATCAAAGTAAAATCTAGTGTTTTTTGAAATATACTATAAAGAAGATAAAAAGTAAATTAAAATACGTAGCAGATTAAACAAGTGGTTCAATCTCAATACAAGACCTAATCCACTGCACTTAGTGATCACCTTACACCAAGTAATTTATATTAATAAACATGATCCACACCATGGATCGAGGTAAACATCCGTGCACAAGACATTCCAAGTCCCACGACCTCTTCCACTATTCTTCATGGGTATTGATAACCATGTCACACAAGGATCTATTCCACACTTATCCATGGGAGTAAACAAATGTAAGATGTGATGAGAGGAAGGATATCTTGTATCCTTTAGTTTAGTATAGGAGACAATGCATGTTTTTAATACAGAAAAACACAATGCTTGAAATCTAAAAACAGTACAAAATAGAGAAAATATGATGAGAAATGGTTGGAAGTTCTCTGAGTGTTATTCAATTAAGCTCTAGGATTCTCGGATGAAGCATATGCATGTATTGAGACTTCTTGTGAAAAAAGAGTATCACAAGTCTGGTTATATGGTTTCTAGTTAAAAGATCTAGCTCGTGTTATTCTTGGAGTTGGTACTGCGAAGATAATTTTTTTTTCGGATCTATGGTAGTACAGTATTTTTGAATCGAGAGTGCTTCGTGTGTTCTTCACTTGTATCTTGTTTCATGTATTAGTTCACTTTTTCAAACACTCTCTCTTCTGATTCTATGTATCTGTATTTTTGCAGCTTGGATTATCTTCCTTTTTAATTTCGTGTGCAGAAGTTGGAACTGACAGGATACATGTATTTTGCACCCCGTATCTCATACTATCAGGTGACATGTCTACAAAGAAACATTAATTATGTCAGTTCCTTTAAATGACTCAAATTTGTCCATTAGAAATTAAATTTAAAATGAAGAAAAGATTAAATAATAGTGTTAGAGTTTTTCATGAAACAATGTCACTTGGAAATAGTATCACCATGAAATTGTGTCTTTTTCTTTTCCTTTGAGCAGTGAGATTGTCATGATGCTACAGTTTAATTGAGATCAGGAACCAGTAGAAATTATGAGGTGTTAGGATCACGGTGTCTGGTCCTTTGTCAAACTTTGAATGATGTCTTAGTTTTGGTATTTAGGAACTGGTTTCATAGACTTCATGAGATATGAAACTGGTTACAGTGTCTAGGTCATAGTGTTTGGTTCATGGTGTCTGGGTTAAAATTTCTGGTTCATTGTGTCTAGGTCACGGTGTATGGGTTATAGTGTCTGGGTGATGGTGTCTGGTCCTTTTCAAGAAAACCAAAACTGGTGACATACTCACAATTTTTCAGAATTAGCCAAATATTTGTAAATAGTATTAAGTATTAATATTCACATAAGGAATTATACGTAACAATTCATAGAATAAATCATTAAATATAATTTACAATAATCAAACTTGATTTATAGGAATCATGATTTGTTAAAGTTTATTTAAATAATAAAGAAACCAACCATCTCTACACATTATTTGAGATAGATTAAACAAGATTAATAGGATTTGTGATCATTAAAACATGATTAAATCATGAGGAGTCCAACACCCATACACATTAGGGGTACACTCCAAGTTTCCAGGAATGGATTACACAATGTGTGGTTGATAAAATATGATGTGTAATAATTTATTTTCTATGAAACCCTAGAAACCATATATAGGGTACTACATGGTGTGTGTTCTTTGAATTATTTTATATCTTGTTTGGATTTTTCCATAACCCACAAGTTCTTCATAAGGTTTCTTTCATGACCCCCACCACTATATCTTCTATAATACCAACCATATATACCAGATTTAGTTGAACACTAATTCCTTACTCCTAGTGGCTAAACTATTACCATGAGAATCACTCATGAATCACCTCCCATCACACCATATTTATACTACATGCCATGTTGTGAATCACACACCCATGATCCATTCCTGAACATCATCCATTAATCATTATCCTCAATTATGTCATTTATCATGAAACCAAAACCATGGTATCTATCCACTGTTCCATGGAATTGTGAGAAATGATAAATTACCAGGTATTTTTCAATGGGATATCCAAATATAAAACTAATAATGATCATAATAAGTACTAGTTAAAAAATGCATAATCAAAAAAAGTGGAACAAACCATATCCATTTTTTGGATTGGACTCAATCCATTGTTTTTATAATGAAAAATAAATAACAAATTATCAATTTATATCAATTCCCAAAACCCAGAAAGATAGAAAATGTACCAAAAAATATAATCCTCCCCTAAATAAATCTATTATTGGAATTTATTCATGTTCATCATGGTATAATCAAGCATGGATTAAACAATTGAAAAAAATATTTTACCTAATGTTTGGATCATTCACTAAGGAAGAATGATCACACATCACAGTCATTGGATAGATTCACAAGATCAGAGTAGCACACCAATTTCTAATCCACGACATGTCATTAATTTTCTATGAATCCTCCTCTAATGGACCTCAATCTATCCTAATGGTTATGCAGTTAACCCAGTGGTTTTTTATATGTAGGTTTATATATAATATGATTAGTTCTGGAAAATTATTTAAATAATAAATAAATAAATAAATTTATTTTTCTTATCAATTTACACATGAATTGTCTTTAGAAAAACTACAGGCACTGAAAAAGGTTATGTTACACCTCTTGTAAAACCAATTTTTTGGATTTTATAGAAACATAAAATTTATAATCCAAGACTCCTCTTGAGTGTTATTAAATTATTTTAGATAAACCACATCCACATGATATAATATATTTAATATTTTAGTTGTTCCAGTAATGAGAATTTCTGATCCAAGAACCCCACATTAACCTAGAATATACCCTCAAAAGTATTCTTTGAAATATTCAATGTCTTTATAATGGAAAAAGATTCATTACATTATACCCACATTAGTGATTTTCATGTTGAAAAGAAAAATTCTACTCAAATAAGTGATGGAACTCAGCATGAATTGGGTTATTTGGATCCCAGGTTCTCTTTGGATGATTTCCATGCTACCAATAGACACTTTTTTAATAGAATTTCTCACCTATTATAGATCATATCATACTGATCCTCAATCTCTATCAGGTACTCTACAAAGGTTTCCCCTTGATTTCCATATTTATTGAGTTGATAACATGTGATGGGTCATGCACATACATCCTTAGACTATACATATGGAAGATAACATGTACCGAGTTTAACTTTGGTAATAGGGCTAAGTGATATGACACCTCAGCAAACCTACATAGTAATTGAAAAGGGGAAATAAATATTAGTGATAACATTCCATAACAGCCAAACATATATAATCCTCACTAAGGTGATACCTTCAAGAACATGTGGTCTACTTTACCAAACTCTAAAGGCCTCCAATTTTGGTCCTCATAATAATTTTTATGAATCTAATAAATCTTAATCCAATCCTATGTGATTTTCACCTTCTATGTTGTCACTCGCTCCAAATCTGAGCCAATGAGTGTAGAATCCTCTGAGTCAATCTTATATAGTGGTAACCTGAAGGGTTTCCTATAAAAGGCCTTGAATGATACCATATAGATAGTGGATTTTTATTTTTTGGTATAGAAAAACTTTTCTAATGGAAGGTTATCCCTTAAAATATGTACAAATCCAACATAAAATACTAAAACATGTCATCCTAAACCCAAATGGTCCAGTCAGTCTTTCTGTTTTTATGGTTGTAAAACGTAGTGTTCAAATGAAACTAAGTCCCAAATTATCCCTATAATTCTATCCATAATTTTTATTTTTATTTATAATCCTATAATCCCATCCATAATATTTATTTGAAGTGATGACCCTCATATTAATTTATCATTAATGGAACTCTATAAATATAGACTATCTTTTATACATAAATCCTTCCCAAGATCTCAATTGATCCCTTATCTCAGATTGATAGGAAGTGGGATGACTTTTTGAATTGTTCTATGGTCACCCAGATGTAGTCATATATTATATAAGATCATGGGATACCTATCATGAATTCTATAAAAATAATAACCCACTTCCACTCCAGAACCTCAAGTGGTTGATCTAAGTCACTAGAACCCAGTGATCTAACTTCACCTACTAACAAGTGATGCATCAAGAGACAAACTTAGATACAAAATTCTTCCATACTAGCCACTATAACTGACACTAAATTTCCTAGTACATCCTTTCCACAACTTCATAATGTGCCAATAGAGATATATGAAACTCCCTAAAAACATTTTATTATAATATCTTGAGAACCATAGTTTCCCATTTTAAAATGGTGACATTCTCCCCACCTTCAAAAAATCCACCAGGAGCACATCTAGTGGATATCTAAATATGAAAGTTCTTATTGTCGGTATCTCCATGTTGAACCTCCCTAACATTGTATATATGTATAAGTCTAATAGATATGAAAAAAGGCAATCAACACTATCCTCATACACTATCTACAACTGTAATGAGGAAAAATTCTCTAATGATTAACTCACCATCTAAAAAAAGATCTCATAGTAAGATAATCTACCGCCATGTTCTTCTTCCTGGGAGTATAGAATATATCCAAGTCATAATCCTAAAATAAATCAAGAAATTTACACTATCTCAAGTTGATATACTTATATAAGGATATATAATTGATAATATTGAGTTTAGAAAAGATGATATAGTACTCTCCCATAAGATAGTCTCACTATATTTCCTGGGAAAAGAGAACCACTTCCATATTTGGATCATGTGTCACAGAGTATTTCTCATGTTGTCTCAACTTCCAGGGCCCATAGGCTATCACTTAAAAAATATACATTATTACTCAGCCAATTTTGCTTCCAAAGGAATCATAAAACACTATGTACTCAACACCCCTTTTCTAGTCTCAAGATGGGGGATCTCGTCATCCTTTGATACAACTCATAAAAATCCCATTGGAACCTCCCCGAACACATGAAAGGCTTCCCCTTTTGGGTCAAGTTAGTCAAGGGTTACATGATCCTATATGAGTGAGGTATGAATATCTGATATTATATTTCTAAACCAAATAATACTCATACCTTAGTCACACTCTTGGGTGACTCCCATGCTAGCACTTCCACAACCTTCACCGGGTCCACCACTACTCCCTATACTAAGATAATATGTCCCAGTGAGTGTAAATCTTGGATATATAACTAAAATATAGATAAATTATAATAAAATTGATTCACTTGAATTATATCCTAGACCATCCTCTAGTTCCTCACATGCTCCTCCTTTTACATAAAGTACACTAGGATGTCATCAATGAAGACCACCATGAAATGATATAGTAAGGGATAGAATATATGGTTCATGAGTCCCATGAACATATACAGGGAATGCATCAAACCAAAAGGAATAAACAAGTACTCAAAATAACCAAGGAGACATCAAAAATTCATCTTTAGTATATCGATGTCCTGTACATAGAGTTGTTGATAACCTGATTTGAGATTAATCTTAGAGAACCATCTCACCCCTATCAATTGGTCAAAGAAGTTCTTTATCCTTGGTTGTGGATACTTATTCTTCACAGTGACCAGGTTTAGGTGAGGGAAATCTACAAACAATATCATGATCCCATATTTCTTTTTAGCAAAAAAAATGGGGATGTTCAAGGAGAAACATTGGGTATTAAAAAACCCTTCCTCTATAAGTACTCCAACTACACTTTAATCTCATAAAGCACTATAAGAACCATAAGATATGTTTTTGTAGATATGAGAGTATTCATTTGGTCTAAGTATATGAATATATTTATCTCTCGGTGAAAAGGTAAGGCTAAAACGTCCCCAGGGATGACATCCTTGTACTTCAACACCACTTTAAGAAGATGAAATCCCACAAAATTAATTTTCCCAAGGGTATTTATAGCCAATCGATGAAAAATAATTTTTATCCTCCTATATATAGGGACATTGTACTGTTCCTAGGTTTTTTTCTCACCAATGAAGGAAAAATCATCCTATCTACATGGAAACACTACATCCTATACATGAAATAGTTAATTTTTGCATGAACTATATATACCCAGGAAATACCTATTATGACATCATGAGGCCTCATTACTTATATAAAGAGATCCCATAGAAATATATCCACTATGAGAGTATAGTATCGCTTTTGGAAGAAGTGTTTGATCACTGAATCCCCTACAATAAGAGTATCCAAATGAAAGGGTTGAGATAATGGCTCAATTGAAATTTCTAATTCTATAAATAAGGATATAACAGGAAAATAGTGGATCATGCCAGTGTCTATCAGAACTAAAGATATGATTGAAAATACACAGATGACACTTCTAATAATCCTTGGAGCCCTTGGGTAATGTGCCTCAATTTACTACATCTATTATCATCCCGGACCATAAGCTTCCTCAGCCTAACGGGGACCACCATGGGGAGGTGGTGGCAATGTGTCAATCCATTTTACACCTATAAATACTCTCGCGGATACCATTCCACATCCACTTCCCAATAGAACTTCTCACTCTAGTCCTTCTATATTCCTAAGTGGCCCATAAACTATATCTTTTTCAACTATACAATAGGTCATACAATACCACATAATAAGTCCCTAACTATCGCAAGAGTAACACCACCTCTATGTAGGCTGACTAGAACCATCATGAGGGCTCTGAACTAAAAAATCTATATAATGAGACCACCTCCATATGCTTTTTCCATGCATAAATCATTGTGTATATCATCATATACCAACCACCAATGTCTAAAATCATGAAATCTTACTACGATCACCATTTATCAGTGTCTTCTCTAACAAGAATCTATTCACAGCCAAATATTACTTGAGTTTCCCACTATAATTAAGAATGAAAAGATGTATTACACTATCCCAGATCTATCTATGTAGGTGCCACTAAATTAATTATGATAAAATGAATGAATTGTGAAACACATCCATAGTGTATCATCAGAGGTTAATGAACCTCAAAAAATACTCAACCATAATTTTTCTACCCTGCTGAAGTTTTACAAGTTACTTTATTCACACTGCCAAAAACATAGCTTAAGATAACTATTATATAAAAATATGGTTGAAATGTTTCAATGAAATAGTTTTATCAATATAATACAAAATAAAAAAACCCAACTATTTCCCTATAGATTTACAAATATGGCTTTCCTTCAGGACATACATCAAATCTATTGGTGTCCCAATGAGGTAGAAAACTTTTTTAATTTCCACCATCCAGTCCTTAGCTTCATATGAGTCTAGATCAATCTGGAACTATAGGTGTTTATACATATAAAACTCATGAATTGTGGTCAACCCATGATCCTCATTCGTCGGTATTTTCATTACAACCTACTGCTTGAAGGGTGGAGATATGATTGGAAAACCACCTGGTAGTAAAACCTCTTGAACATGTCCATATATAATAGACTCATAACTAGGAGGATAATACTCACGATATTGATAGGGAATTGTAGTTAGAATTCATTATGGATTCATCCTGAAATAGAAAAGATATAACAGAGTAATGAGTATATCTGGGGAGCTGACTCCTGATGGACATGGAAAACACAACCTATTCATATATGATGTATGTAAATTTTTTTCCTTACAACCATTAACCAGATGAATTGAGTAATAAAATAAGATATCTAAGTCCTCATGAATAGATATTCCATCCCTTGTACAAACCCTTGATTCCCCATCTTGAGATCTGTACAAGAGTACCTTTTACTTTGTTTCCCTAATTCCAAAACAACCTCACATCTAAAAAATCTCAAAACTCCATTTATTGGATGAAACCACTTTGGTACAACTTTTTCAAGACCTTAACCACTATTGAATGAATTTATAAAGGTAAGATAATTGTGATAGCACAGACTTCCTATAATAGGTCAAGGGATGGTGACAAGCACCTTGTTGGAATATCAAACACATTGGTGACGTTAGACAAAGGTACTTGTATAAACACACATATATTCAACCTTCCAATCCATTACTGAATGATAAAATACAATGGATACCCAATGAATGGTAACATATATATACCAAAATAAGAGTATAATAAAATTATTTAATGTATAAAGGCACAAATTCAATCCCAAAAAAATTATAAAATAAGTATAATATGGTATAGGGAGGATACTATTGTCAAATAAAATACCTGGTATAAACCATATCCGGTCTATATCAACCATGATTATTCTTCTCCTTGTCCACCAAAAAACCCATCGAATGGACCATTTGTTTCATAATAAATGACAACATAAGTAGGAAGATCCCATAATAGTGTGAGCATAACAATATGTAATAAGAAAAAAACCATTAAACATAAAGCATCAAGAGAGTATTCATCTTATCATCACAATGAATGATAATTAGAATATGAGTCATAATAATAGTAACCCATATATAATGAAGATAAACACTAATTTACAATGTAAGTTCCCAACCACACTACTAGACTATGAGTTTTCTTGATATTTCAAAATAATTCTCATCTGGGTAAAATAATTCCATGAGTATAATAATGATAATGGTTCTTATATGATATGTCATGTTTATTAGGCCTCACCATAAAGAATTACATATTGGAACTCAGAAGAGATTGATACATAGATAAGGGATCTCTCCCAGGGAATTTGGGGTATACCAGACCCTAAATGGAATAGACCACTAAGTAAGGGATTAATGTTTAGGTATTTTGTTCATGATGATTCATAAAACCCCACCTAAAAAACATGATATGATAGAGGATCCAACCCCCATCCACACAGAGGGATTCCTAAAAATATAGCTGAAACTAATCCCACTAAGGGGATCATATTTTATTATTAGGAAGTAATGCCTCACTATACCCCATTGGGGATAACATTGTGAACACGCAATAAAGAAACAAATTTATACAAAATAAAATGAGGGTCTAAACCTATCATAAGAAAAGTACATGACATGTACTAGTAGAACATGACTTTTCTTTTCTACCCCAGATATTCTTGTAACCACATAATGTTTTATCAATGAAATTCCCTTCTTATAATTATTTCTTATAGTATAATCATATAATATTACTTGTAGAACATAATAAAAACATTATAAATGATAAATTAGTGAAACAAAAGGTATCTCTATAAGTTAAAGAACATTTACCAATGAAATAGTAACATGAAATTTTCAATAGTAATACGACCCTTATGAATAGTAAACCAGAAAATTGAATAGTAACCTCACCAATGAATTTATAAATAAAAGTTATCCATATTATAAGTGACAATATGTTATTATAGTAAGTAAATATTTTAAAAATTATTAATTACGTTTTGGTATTTTTGTAATTCATGTATACTTAATTACAATTTTATGATTAATTTAATATTTTAAAGGAAATTTTATTTTCATAAAACACATTCATAAATAATTATTTTTATTCCTTATGATTATATGAAAATATCAAGAGACCTTAATTAATTTTTCAAAGTGTTAGAAAAGTAGTTTTAATTTTAAAATTTCTATTTTTCAAGTAAATTATGATTTTAATTAAAAATTAAATTTCAAATATATGAGATTTTTTTTCGAAAAAATAAAGATCATTTTTGAATTCTACACATTGAAAAACTGTTGGTGTTAATTTTTTTTATTTTTCTAAAATACTTGTTTTTTGGTGAATTGTAAAATATGATGATTTAAAATAAATGCTAAATAAATGAATTTCTACATCATATTTGAGTCATGGATGATGTAAATTTCCTTTGTTTCGAAATAAAATTCTCTATTTACTATTTTTAGTCACAATAATCAATACTATTCAAAGTTTTGAGAAAAAGTATTAAACTAATGATTAATATAATGGGAAACTCCTCCTATCCTCCACTATAAAAACCACCCCTCTTTACCTCCAATCCTCACACCTATCAACCATTTTTCCTCGTCCAAATTATGATAAAATCTCTCTATAATATTATATCCCACTTCTAGGAGATATTGGTCTCATAAAAAGACCAAAAAACTCTCCCCTAAAGAGGCTCTCAAGGAAGATATATTCAAGAGGAAAATTTCTCTTTTCCTTTCTATTATTTTCTATCAAGTTCCTTTATTTATTTTTCTATCCTCACCTACTTTAATCCAAAATGTAATTATGACTCCAATAACTTATATTTAATATAATTATATTATTATAATTAAATTATTCATCAGAATCTCCCATTCCCCTCATTTTATTCTAGAAATGAAAACACCATATGAGATATGTTACTTCATCACATTCGAGGATGGAAGGTTTTCAATTTCTTTTACCATATTAAATTATAGTCATGAAACCATTTTTATGGTTGAAGCAAACTATAATATAGGTATTACATCTTATTTAATGTTTTTGAATCTTGTGTATACATGATATTAATTCATAAGGAAAAATGGGTTCGTTGTGATAAAAAAACGCCAATAAACCAAAATGGTCATAACTAATATTTTATATAATGATGAATCTTCACTCTAAATAACCAAATTAATTTTATAACAATTTAATCTTATTTATGTTCACTAATAACATAAAAATTAAATTCCGGAAAACCATTATAATGTAATATGTTTATCCTTACATGTATATTAATCAACCAATAATGAAAACCAAGGAAATAAACACTCCCAAACAATGAAATTGAACCTCTTAACCCATAAAAAGGTCATGAATGAACTTAATAAGGATATAATAAATCAATTACATAATAATAGGTTCATTAAATATTAATTAATTTAATTTTGTTATCCAGGACATTAAGATCAAGTTAAGGACACCATCGGACTTAAGGTAAGGGATTCTACCAGAACCTCCATTATTCCTTCGGGTTACTCTATCTTTAATTTTTCCCAAATGAAGTTATATTTTATTTTTATGTAAATATTATTAATTCTATTTATATGTCCCAAAATCATGTATCAAGATCCAATCATCCTTTTTTTGGGATATACATATTTTTAAGAGGTTCCATACTCAATTGTGCCCGAAAAGTAAGTTTGTTTTAAGGAAACTAACCGAATTGTTTTCGATTTTTAAGTGAGCTCCATAATATGATTTAATCCACCAGTATTTCTATAAAACCACTATATTTATTATGAAAACATTTTTGGTTTACATATGGTTTTATATAAAATTTTATTCCATTTTCATTTTTTAAATGATCTTTGATATTTTCCTTAAACCACACTAAAATGTTTTAATTATAAAGTTTATTATATACTAATTTTATGTATTATAACTTAAATTTGACATAAATAATAATTATATATTACTATTATACCTTATTATTTTCCATAAATGATCTAATTCATTTCCTTTCATGGACACATTTATGATACGCCCATTGGTTACGATTTATGACATGATTATGATACCCATTACTTTCTATGGGTACCTTTATGTTTATGTATGATTGATTATGTATGACTATTTATGTGGAAAAAATATTCATAAAAATGTAATTACGGGTTCAATTAAATAGACCTCCAATTCATTGGGTAAAGTTGAGTATCATGAGACTTTATGTGCAACGGTCTTGGTGGTTATCCTCGAATCGTGTTGCCATGTGCAACTGTATTGGTGGTTAAACTTTACTTGAAATACTCTATGTGAAATGTGAATTGAATCATGATAAAGTCATGTTTTATGTTTATTATAAATTAATATGACTCCATGATTATATTATTCCATGTTTATATGTTATGATTCCATATGTTCCATGCCTTTTTATATCATTATGTTAGGCCTTCTAACCCATGTGCTAAATATTTATTCTTTTGTTTATTCCATTATTGGGATTTTTAGATAATCCCTTTGTTACTGACATCCAAAAGTTATCCAATTAATTTTCATGAGAACAACATAAGTTAGGAAGTATTTATGAAGATTAAATAAATAAATGTTTTATTTAGTACCATGTTTTTAGTTTTATGTACCTAGTATTCCAAGACACGAGACTTTACAATCCATGGATGGTAATATAATGTTTTATTATGATTAAAATCATGTAATGATATTTTTAAAACGATAGGGTTTCTATACTTCCAATTTAACCCATCATGTGACCTTGTGCTTCTGGCCTTTCCCATGCACTCTGGCCATTCTCATGTACCAAGCCATGTTAGAGTAATAAAACATGCTCATGTACTCTACCTATTCCCATGTACCTTGTTGTTTGTCTTCCCATGTACACTAAGGGTACACACTAAGTCTCCAAGAATAGGTCACATGACCTATGGTGGGTACCACATGGAATGTGGTGGGTACCACAAGGCATGTGATACTTCAATTTCACCAAAACCATAGATGATATACCTGGGTACTACATGGTGTGTGTTTTTTAGAATAAATTCAGTGTACTTGGGTTTTTTCTAGAACCTTCAGGTTCATCATGCAATTCCTTCCATGCCTCCATCATAACTCGATCTGACAGAAGACCTACCATAGATCCCATATCTTTTTTGATTGTTCCTACCACATCACTGGTGGATAGGTTCCATCCATCAAAATCCCTTAGGGATCACCTCCTGTTAAAAAATGTTTCTGCCTCATGTTAGTCAATGAATCTAGAATCCCTAATATATTCCTAAATATCCTCCATATATTTTTCACCTCAATTTAGTTATCGATCTCTACCCCAGACCTATGGTATCAATTTATTACTAAAAACAATGGTTTGAAAACAATTTATTTTAGTGTATTTTTAAAACTTTAGACAAAATTTAATAATAATTAAGATAGTATAATGAACAGGGTGAATATGTGTACACATAAAACAAGTGGATTGAAGCTCGACCATTGTTCAGTTTATCCTCAATATATAATTTTCAGCATAATGAATAAATAAAAAATTATTAATTAATATCAACTCCCAAAACTATAGAATATAGAACCCACAACCACAAACCTGATAAACCCGTGAATCAATCTATTATTGTAACTGGATAATGTTCATCATGGGATAATAATTCTATGATTGAACCAAAAACATTCTATACCTCTGTCTTGTATTGATTACTGACAATGAAGGATCACATTTCATAGGTGTTAGTGAGGTTTAAAACATATAATTCGCATGCCAATTTCCAAAAAATGATTTCTCATTGATTATATGAGAATCCTATTATAATATCCCTCTCTCAATCCTTAGGGATATGTAGACAACCCTAGGGATTTTTCGTAAGAATGTTTACATAAGTGAGGAGTAGGTTTAGAAAATTAAGTAAACCATAAATAAATGAATTAATTTATCCATTTATTAATTAACCCATGATAGCTCCTTAACAAAACACACGATGTTAAAAAAAATTATGTCACAACTATGGTAAAATATATATTCTAAAACTTATGGGAGTCATATATTTTTGATCTAATCTTTTATTTGGGAGTTTTTACATTATTTCAAAGAAACCATGCACACATGATATAATATATTTAATATTCTTACTATATTACTACTGGTACTTCTAAGGCCTTGAAATCCTATGCTAAATCAGTACTAACCTCAATAATATTTTCTTAAATATTCATACGCTTTAAAAGAAAAAAATAGAGTTTTTACACATAGTGTTCTTTATAAATACTTATCCATTATTAATTGTACATCACTTTTGACTTAGTATCTATTAATGGAAGATCAAGATCCTTATATAGAATGAAATCTTTACATATATCTTCTAAAATCCATAATCTACTCAATAAAATTTCTCTATATGGCCATTAACCTCATCGAACACTATAAAATCCAAAAACTGCGAACTACCATTAAACTATGAAACGCATAAGTTGAATTAGAAACTAATTAACAGAATTCGCCAAAAAGGATAAGGTAAAAATGGTCCTGCTAAACCATGTTCTTAAATACCATGGGTATGATCTGAATATATGATGATCCATAACTAGAAAACTAATTCTACTTGTTGTGTCTAATTAAAAGTATAAATACTTGAAAGTTACACTCACTGAACTTTCAAGATAGAAATAATGTACCATAAAGAACCCTTGTTTTCAATGCAATGTATATTTAAATGCAAAATGAACCAAATTCATCATGACACAATATAAACTTTGAAACATATACCATACAAGAAATTCAATAAGACAATGATTGGAAGAAATACTGGAAAAATAATAACACAACTGTTTATATGGTTTGAATGTTAGTCCAAATCTATATGTGGATCACTAAAATGTTATTAAATTAAAAAAATTACTATGATTAAAATATAGTGATCAACCCTTGAAAAAATTTTCCCATGATACTACTTAAATTAGAGTACAATTTTTTAAAACAATGTTTCTATATTTTTATCTTCACAAGGATTGTTTCCACATATATATTATCTTTACAAATAATCCCCATTACTCTGTGAAATAATTTCACCAAATTAATTTACCATTTTGTTAAATGATGCGCACTTACAATAGTTCCATGAGTTTACTCTTACTTATAATCCTTTTCCAAAAAATCTATGTGAAAAGTTTCCTACATAAGTACTTTTCATATAAAAAAATTTCCATCTAGATTTATCAATGGTAATTCTTGATTTTTCCACTTCTGATTGTGATCAAATGGTCTACTAGATTTTTGTATTCTTGATATTATTTTTTCCACTCAACTATATATATTTGAGAATCATAAATTAACCTCTTATAACATCACCATTAATTAGTTTGAATGACTTATCTAAAAAATGAGTTTCACTCAGTCAAAACCTAATAATTCACATGTATTGACAAAAAAATATTATCCTCAAGTGGGTTTAATAAGTTGAATAAATTCATTTACCCTTATATTTGTTAAGTTTAAAAGGAATTAATATTATAATTTTACTTTTTTTATTTTTATTTTATAGTTCCATGAATGATAATACGAGAGTAAATAGATAAATATATGAGGTTCAATAGATAGAGGAGTATTTTTTTTACTTTATTTATATCATTAGTGTCTTTATATTTAAATATTTAGATATAATTTCTTCAAGGTTAGGAAAATATATTCAACACATATATTTGTTGTTATAGTTCTATAAAAAAATTAAAATAATTTCTTTGAAATACCATTATATATTATTTAAAATATCATTTCTGATAGATTTTAATGTGTAGGATGATGGGTGGATGTGTAAAGATAAGAATAAAAATATTGAATTTATGAATTGTGATTTGGTAACATATGAGTAGTTATATAAATAAAATTTTTAAACACTTTTATGTTTTTTTTTGTTTATATACATTGAATAATTATTAATGTTCACATCATGAAGTGATTTTGAAATATAATATTTCCACTTACTGATAGGTATCTTAGAACATTTAAATATGTTATTTCTAACACTATATTTCTTAAGAGATACTTAGAATATTTAGACTATTACAACTTGGATCTATTAAATTTTCAGATATTTTAAACTTTCTACCAAACTCTTTGTATTTTTTCTTGATTATAACGATGAAAATATTAGGGAAGAGTTATTTTGTGATGTTCTATAGGATGAAATTTATTGAAAAGCATATTAAAATGAATGGTTTATCATTGGTTATGAGAAAAAGGATTTCAAGTTGATATTTTTTTTATGATTTTGGGGACCCCACTTAAAAAAATAAGTAAAAAAGAATAATATTGAGAAGAAAGGTTAAATATTTTATTATTTTCATTATGATATATTTTGATCCATTGAGATTAGGAGAATGTATTTTTTATGAGTGATATCTCTTAAAGGAGAAGTTTTTTATTCAATTTTAGTTGAGTGTCAAGGATTTTACTTATGATTTAAACCACCTATTACAACGTTATGGATTCTTAACTTTATTACCAATCAAACTTTTTCCCTAGAGAAGATAATTTTCAAAATTACATAGGTTTAAAATTTTTTTGTCATTGAATATTAGAGATTAATATGTATTTAATGTTTATGGTTATGATTCATGTACTTGAGGTATGAGCATAACTTAAATTAAAGGATAATTTCATTATGAGTGAAATTATTTTCTTATAATAAATATATCATTTATTCATTAATATTAGTAATAAATTATAATATTTTAATGTAGGGGAATAAAAGTTACATTCAAATTATATAAAAAATAAAATAAACAGTTGATTGGTTTTCTTGAAAAACGAGGAGTTAAACTTTGATTTCATAAAACACATGAACATATATTTCTCATAGATAAATTATTGACTCAATTGAATATATGTTCTTATGCTTGTATATGATAAATTTTATTTATAATGGTACAATGATCTATAATTGAGAAAAATAAAGAGTTTATGCGTGGGGAACATGATAGTTTATATTTGTGTATATTTTTAATTAATATTTTAAATTATAATTGTATCAATATTGAATAATTAGTATTATTTTATATCATTATAGAAATATTTTAATTAAATATGATTTTGGGGGACATTGGAAGAAAATGGAGAAAATTAAACATTACTATTCCATTGAGATCTATAGTCGTTTTCATAATATTTTTTATGAAAACTGTAATAATTGTTTTAGTATAAAAACTAGTATAGTAGTTACAAGTCATATAAAAAATTAAATTTTTAAAGAACCATGGGTATGACCATGATATGGTAGATGTTTTGGTTAAATATAAAGAATGAAATATTGATACCCATAATGACATATGTGATATCCAATTTTTATCAAGAAACCATACCAGGGGTGAATAAAACACACAATATTAAATTGATGGTGAGGGAAAATTTTGGTGATTGAAGAAAATGATTGCACAATGAAAAAAATTATTGTGTGGTGTATGAGATTATGTCATTATAGTATGGATCCTTATGTAAATCCCCATGTTAAATTTACTTCTTGCATTGATTGAAGGATTATTTCCACAACAAGAGGTGATATTCCATAAAGATCATGGTCAAACTATAACAAATAAGTCATTGATCAACTCATTTATATCTAGATAGTGGGGTTGTATCATGACTCACATGGTAAAATTGTAATGTGTCCCTATGCAGTTATTTTTTTTATTTTAATCAAAAAATGATAATATATTTTATAAAATAAATATCATTATTTTTTTATCTTTGAAATCCACATGATCCACTCCCTTTTATTTCCCTTTTCCATAATTCTCTATCCATTTATATTTGAATTTTTGAGCTCAGAGATCATTAGTGGTGGTGATTTCTTCTTATTCTCTTTCCTTCTTTCACATCCCATCCTCGTTCTTGGTAAGGAAAATACCATGAAGAATTTTTGGTGTTGTGTTTTTCAAAAAGGTATATAGAAATAATTTTTGAATACTTTAAAATAGTACTAAAATATCATAATAAAGTATATAGGATTTTGGAAGTTGGTTGGAGAAGTTACAACAATTATGTCTTTAGGATAGAATCCCTACCACAAACCATTAGATAGATAATGAAAGTTGTTTTCAAAGAAAGGAAAAAAGGCATGGAATTCCCAACATACACAATATTATTTAATATATTATATAATATTATTTAGAGTTGTGTGTAAGGTTTTACAATATTTAATAGAATAATAATAGTATTTTTTAAGCAGATCTTTGGTTTCTTAGGGGTATGTGGCTATGATGTTTAGAGTTCGATTTAGATTGATGGTTATGCGGTGTAGGCATATGGTTCCCCATGAATAGAGTAACATATGATAACATGTAAAATTATCTTAGAACATATGATTTATCATTTATTAGTTACAAGTATTGATAGATTTTTTTCCTTTAGTATTTTGAGTAAAAGTAGTAGTCACACCTTGGAGGATTCCGCCACACCATGAAGGGACCAAGGATGATTTCAGTTTCTCTTCTCTTTTGAAGGTATCCACAATGTGGTCAAAGAAATACTCTATGGAAGCTCAATATCAAAGTGTTATTATTTTTAGAAGAAATGTTCCCACTCCCTTTTTAAAAAATTCACATCGTTGTGTGAGGGTCAAATATGAATCATGAATTTATATCCATATCATGTTTTGTGTCTATGAACCGATAATTTTTTAGATCAATGGTCCCACAATAAAATAACTTTTTTCATGTTATTGAGTTTCTAATGATTTAATATGAATAATTACAAGGAATTAAGGTTTTTAATGTGGTGGTGATGCTTTTTTAGTGATGGTAACGAGTCACCACACCTTTAGATTTAAATTTATTATATTCAAGGAGGATTTTAGGAATTAAAGAGGTGATCTCGACTCATAATTTTAGGGGGATGGGGTATTTGATTTTTTTTTTCATATGATGAAAGGTTAATAGAGTTTATATAAATATGAAAACATTATGATTTCCTATAAATACTAGAGATATATTTCTCCTAAAAAACAATAAATAAGGATCAAAGTATCTTAGTGACTAAAGATTAAAAGAGAGATTAAAAGAGGAATTCTAAGATACTATTGGAAAGTTAGAGTTGGGATATCCATGTTTTATTCCCCCTAGAGGTTCATATACTTTATAAATAGATTAAAGTGGATCCGAATTGATACACCCATAGTAATTTTAACTCAATTATTGTTTTTGAAGATCATCTCAATAACACTCCTTGAATAAGTGGGTTATTAAATTATGTGTGAGAAATGAATTCTTTATTTCTATAAGGTTTTTAAACCTATAGGGTCAGTGTGGATACTATAAATTATATCCTATATGTAGTGTCATTAGTTTTTTTAGGTGCATGAAATAATTTTAATTCATACTCTATGGATCATCTTAGTTTGTGTAAGTCTTATAAATTTCATTATTCCCCTTTTTTAATTGATTTGTCACATTATATAAATTTTAAGGGAGAGTCATGTTCTAAAGGTGAGGGTTAATTTGTTAAATATATACATACCCTGATTTACTCCCCCCGAACTCAATGTATTTATCTTACATGGGACCAAGAAGTGGAATCATAGCTAAAGATTATTACTAGAGTATTATCTCTTAGAATTAATGGAAATGGTTATCAACCATAAGGGGCTCCAATCTTCAATGACTATAATTTAAAATTATGGATGAATAAGAGAAAACATTATTTCCAAAAAATGACAATGAATGTCTACAAAGCTACCATACATGGTATTTTGGCTATCAAAGAGGGTAGAGCATTATCATAGAAAGACCGGTATTTTGATGTTAATTCCCATTGAGTAAATGAATTATGTGTTTTTTATAAAACACAATATAAACAAAGTTCTGGTCATGGAAATCATTACATGATATCTAGTAAAAATCATCAAAATTTATAAAAGTGGTTCTATGTTACATTAATTTAAATTATAGGTACTCAAAAATGAGTACGAGGACTTGAGACACACTTGAATGAGTTTGTTGATTCATTATTTGATCGGGTGAACATTATTTATAATCATATGCACCTATTAAAAGAAATAAATGAAAATATAAAATTATTAAAGGTGATATTAAGAATATTACCACTATAATTCAATATGAAGCTCTCAGTACTAAACAAAATGACCCAAAGGAGGTGATACTGGATAGTATTTGTACCCTCTCATTGCTTATGAGATAAGGAACAATGGCAATAAATCATTGACAGATGATAATTATTAGGGAGTGTAATTGAAGGTGATGAGGAATAATTCATTAAAATATGATCTATAATATGGGGGAGAGATGAAATAATGTAGTTATTTCCATCAACATCAAATGGGAAATGTAAATATTGAAAGGAAAACTTACAAGTTCACTATTTTAGTGTGAAAAATTTCAAATATCACTGAAATATACCAAAAAAATTCAATGATAATAATGAATATGAAAAAATCATAAATAATTAATCAAAGGGAGTGAAAGGAAAGAGGATTTTATAAAATAAATTTTACAAAAATAATATAATTAAATACCAATAATATTTATGATTTTAAGAAATAGAAGTGGACGAAGTTATGGTTCAAAAATTCATAAATTAGAAATTTATTTAAACTATAATAGACAAAAAATAATTAGAGAACACTCATGATGATGATGTTGAAATTTTGGAAAGAGTATACCTCATGGATGATGTATAACATTCTATTTAAGAAATCAGTTATCATAGGGTTATAATTAATAAATATAATATAGAGTTATGTGACACTAAACAATACATATAATAGAAAAAAGAAAAATCCAAGTTAATGGTTTTGAGTTAATGAATTAAGTAAATAAATTTGGAAACATAGATAAATAAATTGAGCTCAAGCTCATAATTCAAGAGTATGCATAGATCATTAATGGTTTGAAAAATTCTATGAATGTTCATTTCTAAAGGATCAAGGTTTTTTAAGGCCAAGATATTTTCATATAATGAAATATTGGGGATCTAGAAATACTTATAACTCCTGTAATGGAATAATGATATCAGATAGTATGTGATGTGGAAAAATATAATGAACCATATAGGGATTCAATGGGGAAGGTTGGAACTTTTCTAAAAGTACATCAATTACAAGGAAAGGAAACATTTGTTGATGGTCTTGATCACAAATAATAACCAATGACTGTTTATGATAAACATACAAAACCAACACATGGAATGAATTTTTATTTTGGGGATTGAAAAAAGACCAAAAAGACTAGGATTTAATCAATGATGGAACATAATAATAGACCTTATATCTAGTATTATTGTTATGTAAATTTGAGGCATACACAATATGTGTTCCATAAAAAACAAACTTTGAGGATCAAGGGAAAAAATATATGAGAATAATTTCCTAAAGTTGACATGTTTTTAAAGACTATATTTTTTTGATGTTTGTGAAGTGCACTGTGTTGCATTTGTTGTCAATGAGGTATGTTGTTGTCAAGGAATGAATGGATGGATGTCAAGGAGTTTCAATATGTGAATGAAAAAGGCTATGATGGTGTTGGTGATGAATGGAGGATGGCCATTGTGTTAAGATGAATGTCACTTAGGAGATTCAATAAGTGGCATAAGTGTTTATGGTTGAAACATTCATCCTTGTTTATATCAGACGATTGTAGAACTGATATTAATGTTTCAATACTTGTATCAGGATGATACTAAGTTACAACACTTGAAGAATGAATTATGATGGAGCATCATTACATCAGACGATTGTTGAACTGATCTTTAAGTTCCAAGAACTTGTATCAACTGGATATAATGTCACAACAAGCTCTAGAAGGCCATGCATTGTTAAGACAATGCATGAGGAAGTGAATGGGATCGATCCACAACTTCTAAGTGGATGAAGTGGATTTATTAAGTCCATGCACTAACACTTAGTGCATGTGAATGTGAAGAAGATCCAATTGATCTCTGATTAGATCAATGAATCTCATTGGAGATTTTCTATGATTCAGGAGCTCAGTTGATCAATAACCTTCAAGAATTTCCATTCCTAAGTGATAAATAAATGTTGATGATGAATGGAGGAATTCTTAAGAAGAAGAAGAAAAATGTAGAAGAAGAATGGCTTAGAGGAAGATGGCTTGGCATTTAGAATTGGCATTTTTCATATGGAGTACTTTTTTTTTTGACAAAGTAACATTCTGTCCCTTTGCCAAAAATTAGGCCAGCCAAGGCCAGCCCACGAGTTCAACCCCACGGCTCATGTGGGCACTAGGCGCCACGCCCATGGGGGAACCCATGGTGCAAGCACAGGGCGGCAGGGCTACGCAGGGGTGTCACATGCCCGCACGCCAGGGGTGCATGAAGCGCGCCCGAAGTGCATGGTGGGCGCTAGGAGCACACCCGCAGGAGGCGTGAGTGGGCGCAGAAGCCCGCCCGCAGAGGCACGGTGCGGGGCGGCACCGTGGAGGGAGAAGAGAGATTATTGAACGAATGGCGGCAGCGCGAGTTTGATAAGGCGCTGAAAAATCGGAGGCCGTTTCGATGTGGGAACGAGTTTTTTCGCTGGGATTGAATCGCGGCCACACATCTAATCCGCTGCGGCCCATTCTGATCGCAGCCATCCAAATCGTCGATCTAACGGCTCCCCGTCCATCCTCAACCTCAAGCCAGGCCGAAGCCTCCCCGCGTGCCTCCGTCGAACCAGGAGCAACCCGAGCACCGATTTTGAGCTCCCGACTGTATCTCTCGAAACTGAAGGCTCCCTCGTGCTCTTCTGGCCAAACCGAACCCATCCATGCATAAAAATATACTTGCATGAAAAAAATGAAAAAATTCGATGAAGGCCGAAGGCAAACGAAGTGCCGAGGCCTCGGTGTGTTCGTGTTTTGCATGGGATAGAAGAGACAAAGGCCGTGCATGCATTCTAAGTCGCATGAACGTGGAGGAGAAAAATATAGAAGGAGAACCCGCGGTGAACCGAGGAGAAAATCAAGATTTTAAAAATCTTGAAATACCCGAAAACTTCGGGGATTCAAATGTTTATCCACACGGATTGAACAGAGGCCCTCTGCCTATAAAAAGAGAGGCCCGTGCATCGGTGTTGCTTGCTAATGTGCTGAAACTTTGAAGATCCGTGAGTGTCTTTGCCTCACGAAGAAAGAAGCCACCGCGCAAATTACTTGCGCGGCTGTTGTCCCGAAGCCACCCGAGGCTTTGAAGGTGTTCCTTGCGTGCAAATCCTTTGCGGGACAAGAAGAAGGAGGTGAAGTGTTCCCTGCGCGCCTACTCCTTGCGCGGCAGGAAGTACCCGCGGCAGTAGCACCTGCGCGCTGTTGCACTTGCGCGCCTCGCGGTGTTGCACCGTGCACACCCGAGGCAGTGGCCCTTGCACCAAGATCCTACGCGACTATTGGAGAAAAGGATTTTCCGCACCCTTGCGCGCCTCCTTTGAGCTCAAGTGGAGACGACCACCTACGGACAGTGTGTGTGCTAAGTGAAAAGAAGGGTAGTAGGTGTTCGGGTGATGTGAATTACACACCTTGTGTGTGTGTGCTTAAGGATATTACACCCTAGCCAAGTGAGTGCACACCTACGGGTTGTGTGCAAGAAGGAGTGGAAGGCCACCACATTTGTGTGTGTGCAAAACAAGAGGAAGACCCGAGGCCATGTGTGTGCACAAAGAACAACACCAAGTGGTGTGTGCCAAGTGAAGTGGAAGACCACACTTTGTGTGTGTGTAAGAATTAAATAAGCCATAGCCTTGGTTGTGCATTTGAACAAAGAAGAACACACTTTAAGTGTGTGCATTTTAAGAGGCCGAGGGTTGTAACTAGTGTGTGCAAAGTGTGTACACACTAAGAAGAAGAGGAGACACCCCACACCAAAGTAGAACATACATTCAAGTGTGTGTATACAAATTGAATTAAGTGTGTGAAGGAAGTTGAGAAGTGGTGTGTGTGATAAAACGAATTACACCCTTTGTGGGTTTATTGCACCAAGAGAAAAGAAAGGGAAGTGCATGCTTGCATGCATGCACATGCACACGTGAACAAAGACAAATCTGGTTGTGTGCATCTGAGTTGACCAAGACCGGAAGTTCTTGAAGAGATTTAAGAGGCCATGCAGTCAATGCATGAGGAAGCAGAGATGCCATGCACTCAGTGCATGAAATTGTTCTAATGTGAGACTGGACCAGACTGAAGTTAAAGATATCAGTTGTCTGAGTATTCAGTAGCTGGAGAGAAGCCAGGTCATCCTGAGAAGAAGGAGATAAATCCTGAGCAAGACGAGAAGACCTGATCAACTCAAGTGATCAGAGGTACAGAGCAAGGCCAGCAGTCTTTATCCCAGGCTGCTGAAGATACTTGAAGAGCTGAACAAAAAGAAGAGCTACTCGTGTGACTCGAGGAGCCAGGAGAAGCCCCCTGTGAGACTTAGGGAGGAAGAAGTCTTCAGTGGGATTCCGGAGCAGGCCAGTGGGACTCTGGTAACACTGTGGGACGTAGTATAAAGACCCTCCTGTGGGACTCAGGAGAGATACAGCGGGACTCTGTATCGACCATTGTAATACTAACAGATTATAATGGGAGAAACCATGTTGGGGCGTATAACCAACATGGCAAGGACGTAGGCCTTTGGTGCCGAACCTTGTAAATCCTTGTGTCCAGTGCCTTTACATTTACTGCATCATTCTAGGAAAGGCTGAGAGATACAAGAAGAGCGGATCGAGGCTTTAACCAGCCATAGAGGTTTAATTGATAAAGAATCAATTAGTAAAAAGTTTTAAGGGATCACTGATTCCCCCCCTCCCCCTCTCAGTGATTCACACTGATCTGGGCACTTCAATTGGTATCAGAGGGAAGGTTGCCTCTAAAAGATCCAAGAGAGTCTATATGGAGTGAAGATTTGAGGAAATGAAAGAACAACCTCAAATGGAGATATCTGCCAAGACTCAGAAAAATAGAAAGAAGAAACAGGCCAAGAAGATGAAGAAAGCCTGTCCTAGCTGTGATGAAGTTGGAACAATGAAAGATCTTCAAAGTGCAATCGAATATATTCAGAAGACAGTCCCCAAGGAAGTGGCAATGTGTATAGCTACTGGCATCCTTGATCTTCAAGAAGAAAAATTACAGCTAGAAGAAGAAGCCAATACAATGGAAGATCAGTTGGCTAAAAGGGTTGGCATAACCAACACTCTCAGAAAGCTGGTGAAGGCTAAAGATGAAACCATTTCTCTTTGCAATGAAAGATATGAAGACACTGCTGAAGAATTTCAAAGAAGCCTTTCTGAGAAAGAATTATTTATGATAATGGTCAAAGAAGTTTTCCATGCACTGGAAAAATTGTACAGAGTGTCAATGAATGTCAGAGATGCTCAACTCGAAGAAAAAGTCAAAAGGGTGAAGGAGCTTGACAACTCATTGCTTGAAATGAATAAGGTGCATGAAGACCAGATAAAGCAGCTGGAAGAGAAATGGGAAGGAAGGCTAAGAACTATTGAGGATGAGAAGAACTCCCTCAATATGAAATGCTTAGAACTGGAGGTGATATTGAACAATCAACAATCACCCAAAGCCAAAGCCTCCCAGTCAGCTGAAAGAATAAATGTTGCTACTCAAGTATGCTTTGAGAAGGATGATTCTAAAATAAAGACATCCTCTAATCAAAGGGCAACAACTTCTAAAAAGAAGGTACCATCCATCCCATCTTGTACTCATGTTTCTAAATGTTTTTCCAGAAAAAGTGCAGGATGGAAGAATAATTCCAAACAAGTATGGATGAAGACAAAGAAGAAAGAGAGCTCTCCTGAAGCAACACAGCAAGTCAAGAAAAGTACTCAACAATCAAAAGGACTGGAGAGGTCAAGATTTGTGGGTCAGTGTTGGTGTTGTAATAAGTATGGGCACTGTGCAAAGGATTGTTGGTACAATCCACTGAATGTCAAAGTACAAAGGAAGCCCATGCCAAGGGGGAGCAAGCCAGAGGAAAAGAAGCAGCATCCACAGGTCCAGAGACATCTGTTTACTGAAAATAGATTTGGATTACTTGACAACATCTGGGATGATTGGAAAAGTGGTCAAAAAGATACATGTCAATCTCCAACTGTATCCAGAGCTAAAAAGAAGAGAAGATCACTGAACCTGGATAAAATGGAAAACTTAGGAGGAAAACAGAAGAAAGGTGACAATGCTCCCAAGAAGATGTTGAAAAAGGAAGAGAAGTCCTTGGATTTGAAATCCAAGAAGGGTGATGCATCCAGAAGGACCACCAAGAAGAAAACATGCTTCTACTATGGAAAGAAAGGCCATACCATGGATCTTTGTAAAGAAGCCATGAAATTCAATAGAAACAGACTGGACTCAAACAGACAATCAATCCAGAAGAAGCAGAAGGGATTGGTTGAAAATAAGTTGCCTAAGAAAGGTGTCTTAACAGTGTCAAAAGAACCATGTGGAATTTCCAAAACAGAGGCCTCATTTCCAAATGACTTGTTAGTCATATGGCCTAATCAGTTGCAACTTGCCAGAGAACTACAAAGAGCTGAAGATGAAGCACTGGCAATTGCTAAGGCAAAAGGGAAGAAGAAGATTTCACATGAAGATCAAGTTCTGTGTGTGAGGTGCAATCAAGCTGGACATACTAGTGATAAATGCATGATATTCATTCCAGCTCAGAAGGGATTCTTCAAAAGAATGAAGATTGCACCAGGAGACTCTAGTGTTCAGAAGGCACTTAGAAATAGAGGAGTCACACACAAAGAAGTTAAAGAGGTGTTGAGATCCACACCAGTACAAACATCATTGAAGATCAAATGTGCAAGTGTGAAGAGTGGTGAAAATGGGACATCTCGGTTGAGAGAATCTTCTCAACCTTGTTGTTTACATTGATGAACCAAGGAGGTTCCATCTTATTCCCTAATCACTTGTATTTACATGTGCTGACATTGCAGGGAATTGAAGATGATGATCATTCTGAACTGGAGGATGGTTTGGAAAGAATGGAGTGCACCCCTTGAGGGGGAGCCAATCTGGAGAAGATGGTATTCTAAGATTTAATACCATCTTGAGAAAAGTGAAGGTATTCCAATCATACTTTAATCCCTTGTTTCTTAATTGTATTCATCATGACAATTAAGGGGGAGTATTGATTGAAGTAAAATGGATGAAAGGGGGAGATTTATCATTGCACTGAACTTTCTAATGAGTTTTGTGAAATATGTGCAGGATTTAGCAATTCATTGTTATATCTGAAAAATTTCAAACCCCTGAAGCATGATCTCACATGTACAGTGAATGATGGATAGCATTGAGTTCCTTGGTTACATCACTCTTGTTTTCTACACCGGGTTAGCCCAAGTAGACTTAGAGATGATTTACTAAAGGTTCTTTGCTAAAGAGAACATGTGACATCATCCCTCTCTTAGTGCTTTTCAAGAAGATGCTATTCGAAGGGAGGAAGAGATATTTTTGAAGAGAACCACACCACACCTTTTCATTTGATTGCCAATAAGGGGGAGAAAATATTGGCACACATATTGACCCATTCATATGTGCTGAAAAAGTGTATTGAAAACAAATACAAAGGGGGAGATTGAAGTGCACTGTGTTGCATTTGTTGTCAATGAGGTATGTTGTTGTCAAGGAATGAATGGATGGATGTCAAGGAGTTTCAATATGTGAATGACAAAGGCTATGATGGTGTTGGTGATGAATGGAGGATGGCCATTATGTTAAGATGAATGTCACTTAGGAGATTCACTAAGTGGCATAAGTGTTTATGGTTGAAACATTTTTCCATGTTTATATTAGACGATTGTAGAACTGATCTTAATGTTTCAATACTTGTATCAGGATGATACTAAGTTACAACACTTGAAGAATGAATTATGATGGAGCATCATTACATCAGACGATTGTTGAACTGATCTTTAAGTTCCAAGAACTTGTATCAACTGGATACAATGTCACAACAAGCTCTAGAAGGCCATGCATTGTTCAGACAATGCATGGGGAAGTGAATGGGATCCATCCACAACTTCTAAGTGGATGAAGTGGATTAATGAAGTCCATGCACTAAAACTTAGTGAATGTGAATGTGAAGAAGATCCAATTGATCTCTGATTAGATCAATGAAGCTCATTGGAGATTTTCTGTGATTCAGGAGCTCAGTTGATGAAGAACCTTCAAGAATTTCCATTCCTAAGTGATAAATAAATGTTTAGGATGAATGGAGGAATTCTTAAGAAGAAGAAGAAAAATGTAGAAGAAGAATGGCTTAGAGGAAAATGTCTTGGCATTTAGAATTGGCATTTTTCATATGGAGTACTTTGTTTTTTTTGACAAAGTCACATTCTGTCCCTTTGACAAAAATTAGGCCAGCCAAGGCCAGCCCACGAGTTCAACCCCACGGCTCATGTGGGCACTAGGCACCATGCCCATGGGGGAACCCATGGTGCAAGCACAGGGCAGCAGGGCTACGCAGGGGTGTCACACGCCCGCGCGGCAGGGGTGCATGAAGCGCGCCCGGAGTGCATGGTGGGCGCTAGAAGCGCGCCCGCAGGAGGCGTGAGTGGGAAAAGAAGCGTGCCCGTAGAGGCACGGTGCGGGGCGGCACCATGGATGGAGAAGAGAGATTATTGAACGAATGGCGGCAGCGCGAGTTTGATAAGGCGCTGAAAAATCGGAGGCCGTTTCGATGTGGGAACGAGTTTTTTCGATGGGATTGAATTGCGGCCGCACATCTAATCCGCCGCGGCCCATTCTGATCGCAGCTGTCCAAATCGTCGATCCGACGGCTCCCCGTCCATCCTCAACCTCAAGCCAGGCCGAAGCCTCCCCACGTGCCTCCGTCGAACCAGGAGCAACCCGAGCACCGATTTTGAGCTCCCGACTGTATCTCTCGAAACTGAAGGCTCCCTCATGCTCGTCTGGCCAAACCGAACCCATCCATGCATAAAAATATACTTGCATGCAAAAAATGAGAAAATTCAATGAAGGACGAAGGCAAATGAAGTGCCGAGGCCTCGGTGTGTTCGTGTTTTGCATGGGATAGAAGAGACAAAGGCCGTGCATGCGTTCTAAGTCGCATGCATGTGGAGGAGAAAAATATAGAAGGAGAACCCGTGGTGAACCAAGGAGAAAATCAAGATTTTCAAAATCTTTAAATACCCGAAAAATTCGGGGATTAAAATGTTTATCCACGCAGATTGAACAGAGGCCCTCTTCCTATAAAAAGAGAGGCCCGTGCATCGGTTTTGCTTGCTGATGTGCTGAAACTTTGAAGATCCGTGAGTGTCTTTGCCTCACGAAGAAAGAAGCCACCGCACAAATTACTTGCGCGGCTGTTGTCCCGAAGCCACCCGAGGCTTTGAAGGTGTTCCTTGCGTGCAACTCCTTTGCGCGACAAGAAGAAGGAGGTGAAGTGTTCCCTGCGCGCCTACTCCTTGCGCGGCAGGAAGTACCCGCGGCAGTAGCACCTGCGCGCTGTTGCACTTGCACGTCCCACGGTGTTGCACCGTGCACACCCGAGGCAGTGGCCCTTGCACCAAGATCCTACGCGGCTATTGGAGAAAAGGATTGGCCGCACCCTTGCACGACTCCTTTGAGCTCAAGTGGAGACGACCACCTACGGACAGTGTGTGTGCTAAGTGCAAAGAAGGGCAGTAGGTGTTCGGGTGATGTGAATTACACACCTTGTGTGTGTGTGCTTAAGGATATTACACCCTAGCCAAGTGAGTGCACACCTACGGGTTTTGTGCAAGAAGGAGTGGAAGGACACCACATTTGTGTGTGTGCAAAACAAGAGGAAGACCCGAGGCCATGTGTGTGCACAAAGAACAACACCAAGTGGTGTGTGCCATGTGAAGTGGAAGACCACACTTTGTGTGTGTGTAAGAATTAAATAAGCCATATCCTTGGTTGTGCATTAGAACAAAGAAGAACACACTTTAAGTGTGTGTATTTGAAGAGGCCGAGGGTTGTAACTAGTGTGTGCAAAGTCTGTACACACTAAGAAGAAGAGGAGACACCCCACACCAAAGTAGAACATACATTCAAGTGTGTGTATACAAATTGAATTAAGTTTGTGAAGGAAGTTGAGAAGTGGTGTGTGTGATAAAACGAATTACACCATTTGTGGGTTTATTGCACCAAGAGAAAAGAAAGGGAAGTGCATGCTTGCATGCATGCACATGCACACGTGAACAAAGAAAAATCTGGTTATGTGCGTCTGAGTTGACCAAGACCGGAAGTTCTTGAAGAGATTTAAGAGGCCATGCAGTCAGTGCATGAGGAAGCAGAGATGCCATGCACTCAGTGCATGAAATTGTTCTAATGTGAGACTGGACCAGACTGATGTTAAAGATATCAGTTGTCTCAGTATTCAGTAGCTGGAGAGAATCCAGGTCATCCTGAGAAGAAGGAGATAAATCCTGAGCAAGACGAGAAGACCTGATCAACTCAAGTGATCAGAGGTATAGAGCAAGGCCAACAGTCTTTATCCCAGGCTGCTGAAGATACTTGAAGAGCTGAACAAAAAGAAGAGCTACTCGTGTGACTCGAGGAGCCAGGAGAAGCCCCCTGTGAGACTCAGGGAGGAAGAAGTCTTCAGTGGGATTCTGGAGCAGGCCAGTGGGACTCTGGTAACACTGTGGGACGCAGTATAAAGACCCTCCTGTGAGACTCAGGAGAGATACAGTGAGACTCTGTATCAACCATTGTAATACTAACAGATTATAATGGGAGAAACCATGTTGGGGCGTATAACCAACATGGCAAGGACGTAGGCCTTTGGTGCCGATCCTTGAAAATCCTTGTGTCCAGTGCCTTTACATTTACTGCATCATTCGAGGAAAGGCTGAGAGATACAAGAAGAGTGGATCGAGGCTTTAACCAGCCATTGAGGTTTAATTGATAAAGAATCAATTAGTAAAAAGTTTTAAGGGATCACTGATTCACCCCTCCCCCTCTCAGTGATTCACACTGATCTGGGAACTTCAATTGGTATCAGAGGGAAGGTTGCCTCTAAAAGATCCAAGAGAGTCTATATGGAGTGCAGATTTGAGGAAATGAAAGAACAACCTCAAATGGAGATATCTGCCAAGACTCAGAAAAATAGAAAGAAGAAACAGGCCAAGAAGATGAAGAAAGCCTATCCTAGCTGTGATGAAGTTGGAACAATGAAAGATCTTCAAAGTGCAATTGAATATCTTCAGAAGACAGTCCCCAAGGAAGTGGAAATGTGTATAGCTACAGGAATCCTTGATCTTCAAGAAGAAAAATTACAGCTAGAAGAAAAATCCAATACAATGGAAGATCAGTTGGCTAAAAGGGTTGGCATAACCAACACTCTTATAAAGCGGGTGAAGGCTAAAGATGAAACCGTTTCTCTTTGCAATGAAATATATGAAGACACTGCTGAAGAATTGCAAAGAAGCCTTTCTGAGAAAGAATTCTTTATGGTAATGGTCAAAGAAGTTTTCCATGCACTGGAAAAATTGCACAGAGTGTCAATGAATGTCAGAGATGCTCAACTCAAAGACAAAGTCAAAAGGGTGAAGGAGCTTGACAACTCATTGCTTGAAATGAATAAGGTGCATGAAGACCAGATAAAGCAGCTGGAAGAGAAATGGGAAGGAAGGCTAAGAACTATTGAGGATGAGAAGAACTCCCTCAATATGAAATGCTTAGAACTGGAGGTGATATTGAACAATCAGGAATCACCCAAAGCCAAAGCCTCCCAGTTAGCTGAATGGAGAAATGTTGCTACTCAAGTATGCTTTGAGAAGGATGATTCTAAAAGAAAGACATCCTCTAATCAAAGGGCAACAACTTCTAAAAAGAAGGTACCATCCATCCCATCTTGTACTCATGTTTCTAAATGTGTTTCCACAAAAAGTGCAGGATGGAAGAATAATTACAAACAAGTATGGATGAAGACAAAGAAGAAAGAGAGCTCTCCTGAAACAACACAGCAAGTCAAGAAAAGTACTCAACAATCAAAAGGACTGAAGAGGTCAAGATTTGTGGGTCAGTGTTGGTGTTGTAATAAGTATGGGCACTGTGCAAAGGATTGTTGGTAGAATCCACTGAATGTCAAAGTACAAAGGAAGCCCATGCCAAGGGGGAGCAAGCCAGAGGAAAAGAAGCAGCATCCACAGGTCCAGAGACATATATTTACTGAAAATAGATTTGGATTACTTGACAACATCTGGGATGATTGGAAAAGTGGTCAAAAAGATACATGTCAATCTCCAACTGTATCCAGAGCTAAAAAGAAGAGAAGATCACTGAACCTGGCTAAAATGGAAACCTTGGGAGGAAAACAGAAGAAAGGTGACAATGCTCCCAAGAAGATGTTGAAAAAGGAAGAGAAGTCCTTGGATTTGAAATCCAAGAAGGGTGATGCATCCAGAAGGACCACCAAGAAGAAAACATGCTTCTACTGTGGAAAGAAAGGACATACCATGGATCTTTGTAAAGAAGCCATGAAATTCAATAGAGGCAGACTGGACTCAAACCGACAATCAATCCAGAAGAAGCAGAAGGGATTGGATGAAAATAAGTTTCCTAAGAAAGGTGGCTTAACAGTATCAAAAGAACCATGTGGAATTTCCAAAACTGAGGCCTCACTTCCAAATGACTTGTTAGTCATATGGCCTAATCAGTTGCAACTTACCAGAGAACTACAAAGAGCTGAAGATGAAGCACTGGCAATTGCTAAGGCAAAAGGGAAGAAGAATATTTCACATGAAGATCAAGTTCTGTGTGTGAGGTGCAATCAAGCTGGACATACTAGTGATAAATGCATGATATTCATTCCAGCTCAGAAGGGATTCTTCAAAAGAATGAAGATTGCACCAGGAGACTCTAGTGTTCAGAAGGCACTTAGAAATAGAGGAGTCACACACAAAGAAGTTAAAGAGGTGTTGAGATCCACACCAGTACAAACATCATTGAAGATCAAATGTGAAAGTGTGAAGAATGGTGAAAATGGGACATCTCGGTTGAGAGAATCTTCTCAACCTTGTTGTTCACATTGATGAACCAAGGAGGTTCCATCTTATTCCCTAATCACTTGTATTTACATGTGCTGACATTACAGGGAATTGAAGATGATGATCATTCTGAACTGGAGGATGGTTTGGAAAGAATGGAGTGCACCCCTTGAGGGGGAGCCAATCTGGAGAAGATGGTATTCTAAGATTTAATACCATCTTGAGAAAAGTGAAGGTATTCCAATCATACTTTCATCCCTTGTTTCTTAATTTTATTCATCATGGAAATTAAGGGGGAGTGTTGATTGAAGTCAAATGGATGAAAGGGGGAGATTTATCATTGCACTGAACTTTCTAATGAGTTTTGTGAAGTATGTGCAGGATTTAGCAATTCATTGTTATATATGAAAAATTTCAAACCCCTGAAGCATGATCTCACATGTACAGTGAATGATGGATAGCATTGAGTTCCTTGGTTACATCACTCTTGTTTTCTACACCGGGTTAGCCCAAGTAGACTTAGAGATGATTTACTAAAGGTTCTTTTCTAAAGAGAACATGTGACATCATCCCTCTCTTAGTGCTTTTCAAGAAGATGCTATTCGAAGGGAGGAAGAGATATTTTTGAAGAGAACCACACCACACCTTTGCATTTGATTGCCAATAAGGGGGAGAAAATATTGGAACACATATTGACCCATTCATATGTGCTGAAAAAGTGTATTGACAACAAATACAAAGGGGGAGATTGAAGTGCACTGTGTTGCATTTGTTGTCAATGAGGTATGTTGTTGTTAAGGAATGAATGGATGGATGTCAAGGAGTTTCAATATGTGAATGACAAAGGCTATGATGGTGTTGGTGATGAATGGAGGATGGCCATTGTGTTAAGATGAATGTCACTTAGGAGATTCACTAAGTGGCATAAGTGTTTATGGTTGAAACATTCTTCCATGTTTATATCAGACGATTGTAGAACTGATCTTAATGTTTCAATACTTGTATCAGGATGATACTAAGTTACAACACTTGAATAATGAATGATGATGGAGCATCATTACATCAGACGATTGTTGAACTGATCTTTAAGTTCCAAGAACTTGTATCAACTGGATACAATGTCACAACAAGCTCTAGAAGGCCATGCATTGTTAAGACAATGCATGAGGAAGTGAATGGGATCCATCCACAACTTCTAAGTGGATGAAGTGGATTAATTAAGTCCATGCACTAACACTTAGTGCATGTGAATGTGAAGAAGGTCCAATTGATCTCTGGTTAGATCAATGAAGCTCATTGGAGATTTTCTGTGATTCAGGAGCTCAGTTGATGAATAACCTTCAAGAATTTCCATTCCTAAGTGATAAATAAATGTTGAGGATGAATGGAGGAATTCTTAAGAAGAAGAAGAAAAATGTAGAAGAAGAATGGCTTAGAGGAAGATGGCTTGGCATTTAGAATTGGCATTTTTCATATGGAGTACTTTGTTTTTTTTTTGACAAAGTAACATTCTGTCCCTTTGCCAAAAATTAGGCCAGCCAAGGCCAGCCCACGAGTTCAACCCCATGACTCATGTGGGCACTAGGCGCCACGCCCATGGGGGAACCCATGGTGCAAGCACAGGGCGGCAGGGCTACGCAGGGGTGTCACACGCCCGCGCGGTAGGGGCGCATGAAGCGCGCCCGGAGTGCATGGTGGGCGCTAGGAGCGCGCCTGCAGGAGGCGTGAGTGGGCGCAGAAGCGCGCCCGCAGAGGCACGGTGCGGGGCGGCACCGTGGAGGGAGAAGAGAGATTATTGAACGAATGGAGGCAACGTGAGTTTGATAAGGCGCTGAAAAATCGGAGGCCGTTTCGATGTGGGAACGAGTTTTTTGGCTGGGATTGAATCGCGGCCGCACATCTAATCCGTCGCAACCCATTCTAATCGCAGTCGTCCAAATCGTCGATCCGACGGCTCCCCGTCCATCCTCAACCTCAAGCCAGGCCGAAGCCTCCCCGCGTGCCTCCGTCGAACCAGGAGCAACCCGAGCACCGATTTTGAGCTCCCGGCTGTATCTCTCGAAACCAAAGGCTCCCTTGTGCTCTTCTGGCCAAACCGAACCCATACATGCATAAAAATATACTTGCATGCAACAAATGAGAAAATTCAATGAAGGCCGAAGGCAAACGAAGTGTCGAGGCCTCGGTGTGTTCGTGTTTTGCATGGGATAGAAGAGACAAAGGCCGTGCATGCGTTCTAAGTCGCATGCACGTGGAGGAGAAAAATATAGAAGGAGAACCCGCAGTGAACCGAGGAGAAAATCAAGATTTGAAAAATCTTGAAATACCCGAAAACTTCGGGGATTAAAATGTTTATCCACGCGGATTGAACAGAGGCCCTCTGCCTATAAAAAGAGAGGCCCGTGCATCGGTGTTGCTTGCTGATGTGCTGAAACTTTGAAGATCCGTGAGTGTCTTTGCCTCACGAAGAAAGAAGCCATCGCGCAAATTACTTGCGCAGCTGTTGTCCCGAATCCACCCGAGGCTTTGAAGGTGTTCCTTGTATGCAACTCCTTTGCACGACAAGAAGAAGGAGGTGAAGTGTTCCCTGTGCGCCTACTCCTTCCGCGGCAGGAAGTACCTGCGGCAGTAGCACCTGCGCGCTGTTGCACTTGCGCGCCCTGCGGTGTTGCACCGTGGACACCCGAGGAAGTGGCCCTTGCACCAAGATCCTACGCGGCTATTGGATAAAAGGATTGGCCGTACCCTTGCGCTCCTCCTTTGAGCTCAAGTGGAGACGACCACCTACGGACATTGTGTGTGCTAAGTGCAAAGAAGGGCAGTAGGTGTTCGGGTGATGTGAATTACACACCTTGTGTGTGTGTGCTTAAGGATATTACACCCTAGCCAAGTGAGTGCACACCTACAGGTTGTGTGCAAGAAGGAGTGGAAGGCCACCACATTTGTGTGTGTGCAAAACAAGAGGAAGACCCGAGGCCATGTGTGTGCACAAAGAACAACACCAAGTGGTGTGTGCCAAGTGAAGTGGAAGACCACACTTTGTGTGTGTGTAATAATTAAATAAGCCATAGCCTTGGTTGTGAATTTGAACAAAGAAGAACACACTTTAAGTGTGTGCATTTGAAGAGGTCGAGGGTTGTAACTAGTGTGTGCAAAGTGTGTACACACTAAGAAGAAGAGGAGACACCCCACACCAAAGTAGAACATACATTCAAGTGTGTGTATACAAATTGAATTAAGTGTGTGAAGGAAGTTGAGAAGTGGTGTGTGTGATAAAACGAATTACACCCTTTGTGGGTTTATTTCACCAAGAGAAAAGAAAGGGAAGTGCATGCTTGCATGCATGCACATGCACACGTGAACAAAGACAAATCTGGTTGTGTGCATCTGAGTTGACCAAGACCGGAAGTTCTTGAAGAGATTTAAGAGGCCATGCAGTCAGTGCATGAGGAAGCAGAGATACCATGCACTCAGTGCATGAAATTGTTCTGATGTGAGACTGGACCAAACTGAAGTTAAAGATATCAGTTGTCTGAGTATTTTGTAGCTGGAGAGAAGCCAGGTCATCCTGAGAAGAAGGAGATAAATCCTGAGCAAGATGAGAAGGCCTGATCAACTCAAGTGATCAGAGGTACAGAGCAAGGCCAACAGTCTTTATCCCAGGCTGCTGAAGATACTTGAAGAGCTGAACAAAAAGAAGAGCTACTCGTGTGACTCGAGGAGCCAGGAGAAGCCCCCTGCGAGACTCAGGGAGGAAGAAGTCTTCAGTGGGATTCTGGAGCAGGCCAGTGGGACTCTGGTAACACTGTGGGACGCAGTATAAAGACCCTCCTGTGGGACTCAGGAGAGATACAGTGGGACTTTGTATCGACCATTGTAATACTAACAGATTATAATGGGAGAAACCATGTTGGGGCGTATAACCAACATGGAAAGGACGTAGGCCTTTGGTGCCGAACCTTGTAAATCCTTGTGTCCAGTGCCTTTACATTTACTGCATCATTCGAGGAAAGGCTGAGAGACACAAGAAGAGTGGATCGAGGCTTTAACCAGCCATAGAGGTTTAATTGATAAAGAACAATTAGTAAAAAGTTTTAAGGGATCACTGATTCACCCCCTACCCCTCTCAGTGATTCACACTGATCTGGGAACTTCAGTTTGTGGAAACAATTCATGCATTTCTCATAAAGAGAACAAATTAGTATGCAAAAGGAGGCCAATAAGAGCAGAAATTAGTTACTTGAAGCTTTATCAAGTGAGATAAAAATTAATAATCAATTTATATATTTAAAATATGTGGATAGTCTAATGTAAGTGGAAGTTGAAAAATATCATTTTTCACTAAAGGAAATATGTTTCTGAACATGGAGTAAAGAAAGTATAATATAAAAAGGTGAATGATGTAGAGGTTTATTTTAAAGAAAATGATTGAAATGGAATGTGGTTCCATGAAAGTTGATGAACTTATCATATTACAAGAAACCTAAATATTTTATTGAGAATTAAATATGAATAATAATGTGTAATTTTGTTTGGAATGATGAAGTTTTAAAGATCATTGTCTCAAAAAATAATAGTAGGTAACAATCAAAGGTGTAAAAATGTTATATTGGTTGAGGGCCTTGATCAAAATATAAAAATTGTTATTCAATTGTGTGAATCAAAACATTACATAATCTAAAATAGGTAGGTTTAAATAATTAATGGTAAATACAGTATAGTCTTGTTGAAAGATAACAACATGAATAGGAATATCAATCTCATTGGTGGAGAAGAGTACATGTTCTCTTTATCTAAGGAATAATAGTACAATATTTGTCACAAAATGGTTGGAAAATTATGTCAAAAGTCATTAAGAGATTTATTAAAGAATTATGTATCACATTATATCCCTAAATATTTATGATATCACACTCACTGATGTGATAATTTTCAAAAATGGAAAATAATTTGAAAGTATTATAAGTTGAAGGACAATGAGTCGATAATATTTCTTTAGTTGGCATATGTAGATGTGGGATCAACAATATCATCGAGTTATATGGATGGTAAATATTATTATGTTATGTTTATTGATGATTATAGGAGGATGACATGGGAGATGATGATCACTCCCAAATCCATAATGTTATAGTTAATTACACTTTACTAGGGATTTAAAGAGGATATTATCGGGTAGAAACTTCAAAATTCATGGACTAATAATGTTATAGAATTTAATATCAATAAATTGGAGGAATATCATGAAAAATATAAGATACCAACCCATGTTTCTATGATTAGGACTCCATAATAAAATGTATTCATTGAGATAAGGAATCGAGTTTTTAATAGTATGGCCTAGAAAATTCTTACTGAAAAGGTTTTACTAGATAAATATGTTAAAAAACATTTATTACAAATGTTTATATCTCAAAAAATGATTTTCTATTAAAACTTTAAGATAAAAAACCATATTAAATGTGGTATGGGAATATGATAACATTTAATTACTTTTAAAATAGTATAAGTAAATTGATTATTCATAATAAATAGAGATAATATAAGTTTAAATATTAGGGGGATGAGGGTTTTTTTCTGGGATACCCATCTAAAATAAATTCAAAAAAATACTTAAAAAAAATTCATAGTAAATATGTGTAAATTCAAAAAAAATTTAAAAATTTAAAATTATTATAATTTTCAGTATTATGATTAATTTTAGTGTAAAAAAGTAATTAACCCTTAAAGTGTAAGAACACAGATCTTCTTTTCAGGTATGTTTTTCTTTTTCTGGTAGTTTTTGAGAAAAAGAGGAAAATCTGGAAATTTTTGGTGTACACGCCATGTAATTTATGAGTACACACTGTGTACATAGATGCCACTAGAAGCTATGTGATGGCCGTATCATGGACACACACAAAGCCGTGTAAGGGTGACTTAGAGGTTGCCTAAATCGGAGTATGGAAAAGGAAAGTACACGCCATGTAATTTAGAATTACACACAGTGTACATTCTTTTTATTTCGTTAAATGGACCAGGGTTGCGTCTAATCCTTATTTCCATCTTCTTCTTTGCCTAATTCCATACAGAGTGTTTGAGGAGGCCAAATCTTCTCCAAGACGCTGATCCATCACCGATTATCCGAATCGAACACCGAAGGTTTCAATATAATCGCAGTGGTGAGTTCTTGGTTCTTCTTTGGCCACGTTTTCTGATTCTTTCTCTTATGAGAGTTATCGTAGGTTGAACGTTTTAGACATTTTTGCAGATCTACTCCATTATAGGCCAATTCACATGCTGAGGTGAGAGTATATTTATCTCCTAGGATCGAGGTAGGTGGTTTGTTTTCTTACGTTGAATGTCTTTGAGTTTTTGTGCAAAAGTGTCAGATTCCCATGTTTTGGGTATCTCGGGTTAGGGATTTTGGTCCTATTGTTTAATTGACTTATATTTCTTGTTAGATTAAGGTTAATTGATAACAATATATGCTTGTTTGCCTGTTTGTGGATCACCCCATGGGTGTTATCCTTGTTTGGATGTTTATCGCCGTTTGGCACAGTTTTCCAGCAAGGTAAACCCTATTGTAATTGCTAGTTTTCTTGTTATAACTGATTTCATGTGTTGCCTGCTATTTTATTGCTTTTCATGCATTGTATATTTTAGCCAAGTAGTTTCTAAACTTACTTAGGGATGCTCACAGTCGATTACAAACTACTGGATTGCTCAGGGCTGTGAGAACCTGGTGCGGGAGACCCAAGAGTGAATAGACGATCAAGTGCTTCCCTAGGGGGTCAGTTGGAATTAATTTTGTACGCCGAACCTACATGAATTGAACTTTGCGCTTCCAAAGATTTTCCTTAGTTTACGCATGTATCGAGACCACATGAGGAATTAGATGTAAGAGATTCCTCAGAGAGTCTATAGCTATCGTTTCAAGACCATAGGGGAATTGACGTGAGTGCTTCCCAGAGTGTCGGTGCCTTTATATGTTTACTTCACTATAGGGGTTTTCTAGTTTGAGCCACCGAGAGAGTCAGTGTGAATGTGTATTGTTTGGTTGGTTTAGATGATTCTACCAAGCCAAATCACAAGCTTGGATCTATTGGACTGCTTGTTTGTTTATGTTGTCTTTTGATGCCTACTATGTTACCTATTTAGCTTGGAATAGATAGATTTTCTAGATTCTTTGGTTGTTTCATTAAATTAATGAATTAATTGTTAAATTAATGTGAATGGTAATTGGTAGGACTGTTTACTTGTGTACTCCTAGTTCATTACTACATTTACTTTCATTACTTCTGTTATATTACTCACTGACCGTAGGGAAAAAATCTTGTGGTGGTTGCCTACTGGGATTAGTCTCACACCTTGTTTGGGTCCATCTTTTCAGCCCAAACAAGTTATATGGTTGTAGGTGTGGATATGGATTGTGGACCTTCTACTTTAGGTACATGATTGCGGGTTGGATCTAGAGAGCATAGGACTGAGATTAGGCTTGCGATGCTACTGGAGTTGCTGTGTACTTTTTGTACTTTTTTTCCCAGTTGTATTTCAGCATGTTGTTGTGTTTACTGCTTTCCTTAGATACTTATACCTGCTGCATCATTATTATCATTACTATATATTCATTGATTCCGCTGTTTAGTTTCAGTTATTGTATGCTTTTTACTGCTTCTACTATTGACTGTTATTTCCTTTACCTTGTATACCAAATGAGGGAATAGTTTCCCAAATGACTATCCAAGGCCCGCACTACTAGTCCGCAGCCTCTGGCATTTGCGGAAATGTGCTTGTGGTCATTTGAAGACCTGGGTATGGGGCACCGGTTAAGTGGCTCCGGATTCGGGTCATTAAAAAGTGGTATCAGAGGAGTTTCTTTTCTTTTCTATTGACTTACTGTTTAGAGGCATTAGACAGGGATAGGATAGAATAGGTAAATGGTAAATAGTTGTTCCCAAGAGTTCTAGAACCCGTGTACAGGGAAAAAGCTAGGTTACGTTGAATATTGCGATTTTTGTGTATTGAAAATGTTACAGTTTAATTTAATTCACCATTGGGTGGTGCACTTATGTTGTGTTGTTACTATTTATATGATTGTGGTTCTATTTTGTTGAAACCCGATGAGATGAGGGTATGCTATCTCATGCATTATATAGGCACTTGTTATGAAATCACATGTCATGAATTTTTCCATGCCATCTAAATTGCGTTAGAAATTTCATGCTGTTGTGATAGAGTTTGTGATAGACTATTCATGCTATTGTGATAGCTGCTGTGATATAATACCCACTATGTTGATAGGGTATCGTTTGTTTAGATCTTCTTTAACATGGATTCCAAACTTCGGTCTTAGAGGTGTATGGCCCCCCACAAATCAGAATTTGGAACATTGGTTCTTGTTTTAGTGTTTTTTTCAGTGGTTTTGGGGGTTCTGGTATGTTTACTGCCCAGAAACCCAGACAACATGGCATGTGGTCTTATGAACACACTCCATGTGTTCTTCTGTTCAGGAAGAACTACTTTTCATGTTAAATGCCGTGTACTTTCATTTACATGACGTGTACTTGCCTTCAGTGTGACCTAACTGTGTAGTTTAATACATGGGTTGGGAAATTCGCAGGACAACACGCCGTGTACCATGTTGAAACGCTATGTAGTAGTGGTCCGTGTACCAGTCCGTGTGAATAACGACACAGAAACTGGAAAAATCATAAGGACATGTCGTGTAGTGAAAAAAAACACTGTGTAGTTTCCTGCTGGGAAAATCCGTGTTCCTAGACGTGTACAAGTAACTGGGAAGGGATAAAACGGGTTAGTACACACCCTGTAGTTTGAGAACACTCCATGTAGCCGGGTGGATTACACATCCATGTATGGCCAAGGTACATGCCCAGGGTAAAATTTTAGGAAACACATTGTGTAGTGGTACTACATGTCGTGTAGTCATGTTTTCCCCAAATTTTAGAGTTTTCACTCCTGTTCCATTTTAATCTCTTAAGTTGAAACTATGTTCTTAATTAATGAAGGTGTGATTGTGACCTTGTAGACTCATTCCACCATGACGTCTTCCCGTTGCACGTCAGGAACCAGGCAGTGACCTTACGCCTGATACAGCAGATCATGGACTACTAGTAGTTCCTCCAATCATTCCGGACATGGAACCTGCAGTGATTCCAGACACTGGTGCTGATGCTCAGTTCAAATAGGGTTTAATGAGATTCATGGAGACCTTCTAGGGATCTCAGCATCCTTCCCTGTCTATGGCAGAGCTGACGTGGGTTTTTCAGCAGCAGCTTCCTCCCACGTTCATAGGGGATGAAGGACCACAGGCTGCGGAGTCCTGGCTAGAAGCCATGATATCCATATTTGAGCACATGGAGACGAATTTAGAGAGGATAGTAAATATCATGACTTATATGCTGTGAGATTCCTCCAAGAGATGGTGGGATGTGGTTTCGCAGGGAGGGCACCAACAGGCTAAGTCTTGGGATGAGTTTCAGCGTACGTTCTATGATTACTTCTACCCGGCGACACTGAGGGATGACAGAGCCTGAGAGTTCATGAAACTACAGTAGGGTACTCTCAAATTTATGGAGTATTCCTCTCGCTTCATAGAGTTATAGTGTTTCACTCCCATTCTGGGGAATGACGAGCTGTTTTTAGCTAGGAAGTTTGAGGAAGGCCTCAGACCGGACATCAGATCATAGGTGAAAGTCTTTCAGTTGACTTCTATTACTCTGATAGTCAACCATGAGCTTATCACAGAGAGAAATATGAGGGAGATTAGAGCTGTGGACTAGGGAGGTTCAGCATCCAGGGATGATTCATTTCAAATAGACAGCAGGAAGTGCCACCGAGAGTCTACACGAGGTGAACCGAGGAAGCGTGGTATTCCTTTTGGTAGACGGTATCTTCCTTCTGGAAACCAAGTGGTGTTCTATCAGTGTGGAAAAATAGAGCATAATAAGCCTTATTGCCCGAGAGACCCAGTGGAGTGCCGATATTGTGGCAAGAAGGGTCATCTACAACGTTTCTGCATGGTTTTCCTTCCAGCAGCTAGTGAAGGAGGATCAATTTCGACTCTGCGTACAAGAACATGATTAACAGTTCTGTAACAGACAGGGGGATAGAGTTCTTTAGGTCATTCAGTCCAGGTTAGAGGCTATGGATGCAGTGGTCGGGCTCAGGGAGGGTTAGCTCAGGGATCTTAGGCTACTACACAAGGCCGCTGTGCAGGCCAAACTTTTGCAGTAGATCGGATTCATCAGGAGCAGGATCCTGGACCTTCTACAGTTCGAGGTATAATTTTAGTAGCCTCAGTTTTATCCTCTGCACTTTTTGATACTGGAGATTCTCATAGCTTTTTTCTCTATGCATACTGTGGAAATACTTAGACTTACTATTTATAATTATGAGGATATGATGATGCTAGACACTCCCTTGGGAATTAGAACTGCTAGTGTGTGTCAGTGCTTAGAATTCCCCCTTGAGGTTGGTGGGTGTCGTTTTTCATGGAATCTATATGTTTTGGAGATGGAATGCTATGATTTCATTCTCGATATGGACTGGTTAGTTCCTTTCCAGGCCTTTATCGATTTTTATCACCATAGGGTGAGTTTCACATCACCGGAGGGCCGATCTTTTCTTCACAAGGGCGAATGAGATGTACAAGTGAGTAGAGCTGGACCAGAGCATCATGGGTTGGGCGGTGTTATGGACCATATTTCTATCTTATATCTGGATGACCAAGGGACTTCTCAGATAGATTTTCTCCAGTGGTTGATCGCTTTCCAGATGTCTTTCCAGAAGACTTTTCAGGTTTGCCTCTGGAGCGAGAGGTAGACTTCTCTATTTACACTACTGGAAAAAAGGCCTATACCCACGGTTCAAAACTGTGGGTATAGCCCCCAAAACCGTGGGTATAGGCTATACCCACGGTTTTGGGAACCGTGGGCTGGAACGCCATCAGTATAGGTCCCCAGCCTATACCCACCGTTTTCCAAAACCTTGGGTATAGGTGTTCTGCCACCGTGTCAACAAAACATTCCCAATTGCCACGGTGTCAATGGCTTTTACCCGCGGTTTCAAAACCGTGGGTATAGATCCTAAAATAAAGCTGCAGGCGGGTTTCGATCCCACGACCTCTTCGCTGCAAAGTACCTCGTCTACCACTACCCTACTATCAATTATGTATATATATATATATTTAGTTAAATATAGTTATATAAACCGTGGGTATAGAGGGAAGAACCATAGGTATAGGACTCCCGCCAAAAAAAAATCTTTCCCATGGAAAATTTTTTTTTCCCGCGCACACATGGGAAACCTATACCCACGGTTTTTCAAAACCGTGGGTATAAGTTTTTTATCCTATACCTATCCCCACGGTTCTCCTAAAAACCGTGGGGATAGGTACCCCTATACCCACGGTTCTTGAAAACCGTGGGTATAGGTCAATTTTCAAGACCTATCCCCACGGTTTTGGAAAACCGTGGGGATAGACCCCCCTATGCCCACGGTTTTTGAAAACCGTGGGTACAGGTCTTGAAAATTGACCTATACCCACAGTTTTCCAAAACCGTGGGTATAGGGGGTACCTATCCCCACGGTTTTGAGGAAAACCGTGGGGATAGGTCCATTTTCCAGTAGTGTTAACTTGTTCCAGGAGCAGCATCGGTATCCATACCTCCTTATAGGATGACTACACCTGAGTTACATGAGCTCAATAAGAAGTTAAAGGAGTTGCAGAAAAATGGTTTTATCTGACCCAGTACTTCTCCTTGGGGTTCACCCATTCTGTTAGCAAAGAAGGTATATGGCACTTCACGACTTTGTGTGGATTATCGGAAGCTAAACCAGTTGACGGTTAAGAACCTATATCCATTTCCACTGATATATGATCTCTTTGATCAGCTTCGAGGATCCAAAGTGTTCTCGAATATCAACTTGAGATCCGACTATCATCAGTTGCATGTCAGACCATCTGATATACCTCTTACAGCCTTCCAGAGGAGGTATGGTCTGTAAGAGTATTTGGTTATTCTGTTCGGTCTCATGAATGCGCCAGTAGTTTTCATGGCGCTGATGAACAGAGTTTTCCATCCTTACTTGGATTCTTTCATGGTGGGTTTCATGGACGATATCTTGGTGTAATCTCACACTTGACATGGCCATGCTACCCATCTTGAGATCATTTTGAGTACACTGAGGGAGAATCAGTTATATGCTAAGCTCTCAAAGTGCCACTTTTGGATGGATGAGATTCACTTCTTGGGTCATGTCATCTTAGAGATAGAAGTATTAGTAGACCTAGAGAAGGTGAGAGTAGTAGTTACCTGGGAGCAGCCGAAGAATTTCTTCGAGGTACGAAGTTTCTTAGGGATGGCTGGTTACTACAGGTGGTTTATACAAGACTTCTCATACTTAGCAGTTCCGTTTATAGGCTTGACAAAGAAGGGGGTGAAGTATGTTTGGTCAGAAGACTGTGATTCAGCCTTTCAGAAGCTGAAGGGGAGATTGACTTCAACACTGATTCTAGTTTTGCTGGAGCTGGGCAAGAGTTATACAGCATTCTGTAATTCATCTAGAATCAGGATCGGAGCATTGCTTATGAAGGAGGATCGTGTTGTTGCATATGGATGTCGGCAGTTGAGGCCACATGAGAGTAACTATCCTACGCATGACCTAGAGTTGGATGCAGTTGTTCATGCTTTGGGTTGTTGGAGACATTATCTTCTGGGAGAGAATTTTTTGGTATATACTGACCACAAGAGCCTCAAGTATATCTTCACATAGCGTGACTTGAATCTGAGAAAACGGAGGTGGGTTGAGTACCTACAGTCTTTCCATTTTGTGATTGCTTATACGTCTGGGAAAGGCAATGCTGTGGCAGACACAATGAGCACGAGGACACAGATACTGGTAGTTTAGGAGGCCAACAGTGAGTGGCAGCTTATGGCTCTATTCTCAAAAATGTATTTGGAGGTTCATGAAAGATAGGGTCAGGCTTTTCTTTCTTCTGTAGCTATTACCTCTACCCTTTTTGACCGTGTTCAAATGAGGCAGTTATTAGATTCTGAAGGCCCAGTCCTACGGGAAAGCATGTCAGGAGAGGACCATCTTCCCTGATGGACCATAGGTGAGGGTGAGATCTGGAGTTTTCAAGGACGCATATGGGTGCCAACAGATATACATGAGGAGATGATGTGAGACTTTCATTCCTCAGTTTAGGTAGTTCATCTTGGCATCACCAAGATGTATCGTGATCTACACCGCCAGTATTGGTGTCCAGGTATGAAGAGAGATGTTGCTAATTTTTTCATGAGGTGTTCCACCTGTCAGTAGGTGAAGGCGGAGCACTACCGACCAACAGGGCTTTTACAGTAGCTACCCATTTCCCAAGTGGAAGTGGAATGATGTCTCGATGGACTTCGTGACAGTGTTACCAAGATCTCCTCGAGGGAATGATGCGGTATGGGTTGACATTGATAGTCTCACGAAGGTTTCTCACTTATTTACGATTAAGGAGACCTTCAGTGTTGATGAGCTTGTATGGTTGTACATCCATGAGATTGTACGATTGAATGGGGTTCCGAGTACTAACATTTCAAATAGGGACGCTCGCTTTACGTCGCATTTCTGGCAAGGGATACAGAAGGATTTGGGTACATAGGTACTTCTCAGTAAAACTTACCATCCCCAGACAGATGGCCAGTCAGAGCACACGATTTAGGTGCTAGAGGAAATGCTACGAGCATGCGTCCTTGATTTTGGAGGTTCTTGGGAGAGACATATACCTCTAGTGGAGTTTTCCTACAATAATAGTTTTCAAGAAACTATTCAGATGGCACAATACGAGGCTTTGTATGTTAGGTTGTTCTGATCAACCTTGTGTTGGCCGGAGGCAGGAGAGACATCTATGCTGGGACCTCGTCTTGTTTAGGAGACCAAAGAACAGGTGGAGTTGATTCAGAAAAGGATGGCTACTGCACAGTCTTGGCAGAAATCTTATGCTGATCAGTGGAGATGACCTTTGGAGTTCAAGGTCGGAGATCAGGTTTTCCTATGTGTTACCCCGAGGTTGAGACACAAGAGGATCATGAGACAGGGTAAGCCTTCACTGAGATACGTCGGGCCATTTGAGGTTCTGGAGAGAGTAGGGCTGGTTTCTTATAGGTTGTAGTTACCTCAGAGGTACCAGGATATGCACGATGTCTTCCATGTTTATCAGCTTTGACGCTATTTCTCAGACCCCTCTCATGTTTTTTAACCTGAGGAGGTTGAGCTGGGGCAGGATGAATCATTCGAGGAGCATCCTATTAGGATTTTTGATCATAGTGAAAAGGTACTCCATGGACGGTCTGTTCCTATGGTACAGGTGCTATGGCAGCACGAAAGTGTATAGGACGAGACTTGGGAGAGGAAGGCCGATATGCGATCACAGTGGTCAGAGTTGTTCGAGTTTTCTTCTTCGACACCTTGTTAGTAAAAATTCAGGGATAAATTTCTTTAAGGGGGGAAGTTTGTGAGAACCCGAATCTTCTTTTCAGGTATGTTTTTCCATTTTTGGTAGTTTTTGAGAAAAAGAGGAAAATCTAGAAATTTTCGGAGTAGATGTTTTGTACTTTATGAGTACACGTCGTGTACTTCGATGCCCCTGGAAGCTATGTGATTGCCATGTCATGGCCACACACACGGCCATGTAAGGGCGACTTGGAGGCCGCCTAAAGCGCAGTACAGAAAAGGAAAGTACACGCCGTGTACTCCAGAAGTACACACCATGTACTTTCTTTTTTATTTCGTTAAACGGACCGGGGTCGCGTCTAATCCTTATTTCCATCTTCTTCTTCACCTAATTCCTTCCAGAGCATTCAAGGAGGCCGAATATTCTCCGATCCGCCAATCCATCACCAGTTATCCGAATCGAACACTGTCAGTTGCAATAGAATCGCAGCTATGAGTTCTTGGTTCTTCTCTGGCCACATTTCCTGATTCTTCCTCTTATGAGATTTATCGTCGGTTGAAAGTTTTAGATGTTTTTGTAGATATACTCCATTATATCTTGATTCACGGGCTGATGTTCAATTATATCGATCTCCTAGGATCGAGGTAGGTGGTTTGTTTCCTTATGTTTAATGTCTTTGAGTTTTTGTGCAAAAGTCCGGATTCCCATGTTTCAGGTATCCCATTTTAGGGATTTTGGTCCTATTGTTTAATTGCCTTGGATTACTTGTTATCTTAAGGTTAATTGATAATAATATGTGCTTTTTTTCATGTTTGAGGATCACCCCATGGGTGTTATCTTCTTTTGATGTTTATCACTGTTTGGCACCGTTTGCCTGAAAGGCAAACCCCATTGCAATTGCTAGTTTTCTTGTTATAACTGATTGCATGTGTTGCCTGCTGTTTTAATTCTTTTAATGAATTGCATATTTTATCCAAGTAGTTTCTAAACTTACTTAGGGCTGCTGATAGTCTATTACGAATGACTGGACTGCTCAGGGCTGTGAAAACCTGGTGCGGGAGACCAAAGAGGGAATAGACAATTAAGTGCTTCCCTAGGGGGTCTGTTGGAATTAGTTTCGTATGCAGGACCTACGAGAATTGGACTTTGGGCTTCTTAAGAGTGTCCTTGGTTTATGCATTTATTGAGACCACATGAGGAATTACACGTAAGAGCTTCTTCAGAGAGTCTGTAGCTATCGTTGCAAGACCGTAGGTGAATCTGTGTGAGAGCTTCCCAGAGTGTCTATGCCTTTGTATGTTAACTTGACTATAGGGTTTTGCTAGTTTGAGCCACCCAGAGAGTCAGTGTGAATGTGGATTGTTTGGTTAGTTTAGATGAGTCTACCAAGGAAAATCACAAGCTTGGATCTACTGGCCTGCTTGTTTGTTTAGGTAGTCTTTTGATGCCTGTTGTGTTACCTGTTTACCATGGAATAGAGAGCTTTGCTAGATTCCTTGGTTGTTTAATTAAATGAATGAATTAATTGTTAAATTAATGTGAATGGTAATTGGTATGATTGTTTACTTGTGTACTCCTAGTTCATTAGTACATTTACTTTCATTAATTCTTCTATATTACTCATTGACAGTAGGGCACATATCTTGTGGGGGTTGCCAACTGGGATTAGTCTCACACCCTATTTGGGTCCTGCTTTTCAGCCAAAACAGGTTATATGGTTGCATGTGTGGATAGGGACTGTGGCCCTTCTACTTCAGGTACATGATTGATGGTTGTATCTGAAGAGCATATGACTGAGCTTAGGCTTGCGATGCTGCTAGAGTTGGTGTTTACTTTTCGTACTTTGTTTCTCAGTTGTATTTCGGCACATTGTTGTGTTTTCTGATTTCCTTAGATACTTTTACCAAATGCATAATTATCATCATTACTATATATTCATTGTTTCGATGTTTAGTTTCAGTTATTGTATGTTTTTTACTGCTTCTTCTATTGACTTTTATTTCCTTTCCCTTGTATACTTTACCAAATGAGGGTATAGTTTTCCCAATGACTCACCAAGGCCCTCGCTTCTAGTCGGCAGCCTCTAGCATTTGGGAAAATTCTCTTGAGGTCATGTAGCAAACCGGGTACGGGGAACCAGTTGAGTGGCTCCAGATTCAGGTTATTACATAAAGTATATTTATGATAATGTTACAAGCTTTTAGATAACATGTGGGGATATATAAGATAATATGATAATGATTAAATCCCAAAAAGACCAAGAGCTATGAAAAAAGAAATATATAAGGTCAGATTAGTGAAAAATGTATTTTTTTTGGCATGGTAGCTTCAGTGAAAACATGAAAAATGAATTATTTATAAAAAAATATTTATAAACTCAATTAGAGATTACATGTTTTGAATATACTTCAAAATATGATAATTGTTTCAAAGTTATGTATGAAAATATTGACCAAATTGAAAAGAATAAAATGTGGGAAATTATTTCAACGATCGATGATAAAAATATCATAAAACCCAAGAGGGTGTTCAATAATAAACTAATTAGAGATATAAAGATGGGTTGTCAAAAATCACAATTAGAATTAATGGTATATTTCCAAATTTAATGAATTGATATTGATGAAAAATTTACACTTGTATCCTAATTAAAAAATATTCAACTATTCATGGTGATGTTATTTAAAATAGTATTGAAAGAGTATCAAATGGATTCCAAATCAGTATTCATTAAATGAGTTCATTAGGAAGAAGTGTACCTCATGAAACTGTATAAATTTTTTGTAGGTATAGATGAGATCAATGTTTTACAATTGAAGAATTATTATTAAATGTTAAATAAATCACTATGATATTAGCATTCCTGGAATGTTAAATACTGGAGTAATTATATATACTAGGGAGGTTGAGTTTATCACAACGTCTACTTAAATAAGGATAGTGATCAATGGATGTTGGTGCTCATTTATACAAAAAACATAATTTTTTGAGGAAATATAATGTAAAATATAAGTTTTTTGTAGAACATATGAGGTGATAATTTGAAATTTCCGTTATTGGGGAGTTAAATTTTTTACTTTTATTACAAGTAACATAAGGAGAGGTTTATAGATTTATTTTTAAATAAAAATATATGAAATCATTTATCTATAGATATTTAATAGAGGAATATATATCAGTGAAAATAATGACAACTTCATGGTTGGAATTTTCAAAAGAAAAAAATTGAAAGGAAGTTTATGTAATGGAATATATAAAATTATTTATAATACTATTATACCTAAAAATTATATAACCTGAATTTTTGTATTCCACATGTCAATATTCATGGTACCAAATCTGTCCAAAGTAAGTACACATGCTAGTTGTTGGAAAAAATATTAATTATATCAATAAAATAATAGAATATTGGATTTTTGTATCATAAAACATAAAAATATGAATTTTTGGAATATAGATATACTGATTGGTAAGATCTAGTGGATATAAAAAATTAAAAATCAGGTAGTGATTTCTATCTTCGAGGTTTTGGAATTTGTTGGTTAGGAAAGTTGCAAGATTATATATCACAAAGCACTTAAAAGGATAAATACTAATCAAGAATGTAATAAAATAAATTATATTAATAAAAAACATTAGGATGTCATAGTTGGTGTTAAATATCCTATTATAATCTCATATGATATGGTTATTACTAGAAAATTTATAAAAAATCATGTACATCATTTATAGAAAAGGAACATTGAGATAAGGTATCATTTTATCTAGGAGAAGGTTTGACAAGGCTAGTATTGTGGATTATATGTCAACAAATGATTAGATCATGGATATCATGATGAAGCCACTATCAAAGGCTATGTTTGAGAAGCATTATGAGGATTTTGGAGCCAAACAATCTCCATACAACAATATTTTTTGGGGAATGAACCCCTTCTCACCCTGATATTTTATTATTTAAAGAAATAGATGTTATGTCTCTTATTTTAAAATTTTGTAGTTTTAAATCTATTTTTGATCTTTCATATAAGATATTTTTTTGTATGTTTACTACGAGGGAGAATGTGTCTATAAATAACATGGGATAGGGTCCATGGATAGAGATAAAGATAGAAAAGAGTGTTATTTTCTATGATAAAAGAGGATCCAATCCAAAGCTAATGTTTTAAAATGGTGGAGAGTTCTTGACTGATTATTCATTAAGATCAGTGTATTGGAGAATATTTAATGATCATAGAAACTATAGGAAATGTTTTTATAAGAAACTTTCTATTTAACTCATGTTTTTTACAATGAGATTGATCATGTGGTACTAGAGTTGGTGAATAATAAATCATTAATGAAATATTTAAATGTAGATTTTTTAAACCATGGTTTTAAATTTCTTAGATAGTAAGATGTTGAATTTTAATTTATTACTTTCAGGGATTTTAAATAAACCCAAAGGGGGATATTATTTAAAAAACTCCATTAAAGATTTGTTGGGGTTGTTATTATTGACATGATTGTTGACAAGGATACTTGAATACAATGTTTATAAAATTTATGATGTAGTATATAGAAGTTACAATAGTTTTATTTATAGTATAAAATCCACACCATGATGTAACGCCCCTGTTCTGAGTGCCGCCCAGAGGTACCCCATACCCAGTTGGTCACATGGACTCATGGGAATTTCCCGAAATGCCAGAGGCTATCGACTAGCAGCGAGGGACTTGGGTGTGATAATGAGGAAACTATTCCATCATTGGTAGATTAACACAGTGGAAGTAAATAGATAATAGTAGGATAAGAAATAATAATAACATGAAATAGTAAAAAAACGAAAGAATCCAAGTAAATAACAACAGAAGAACATATATAAATGATGCATGACACATATTTATAGGAAAGCATCCAAAGAAGTAAAAATGTTGGAATAAATTACTAAACCAAATTACAATGGAAAACATGTAAATAAATCCAACAGCATCGAAATAATAAAATTGGTCCCATGCTCCCTAGCACCATAACATACAAGTACTTGAAGTAGAATTACGCTTTCCCTTACCTATTCCTGTAGCAATATAATTTGTTTGGGCTGAAAAGCATGACCCAAACAAGGTGTGAGACGAATCCTAGTAGAAAACCACCCAAAGATCCATGCCTAATAGTTAGAGAATTTATATGGAAAGTAATAAGAAAAATTAAGTATTAAACAAGGAAGTACTCAAAAGTAAGTAGTCCTACAGTTTCAATTACATACATTTACATTCGTTAATTATTCAACCAACCCTTCACAAGCAACCCTCTAGGAAGTTCTCACAGCCTATCACCTCTGGTTCAACCAATCAATCTCAAGCAACCATATGGGTAAGTTCTCAAAGCCTAACCTCTCTGGTTCAACTTATATAAGGATACAATGACTTCCTAGGTAAGATCAGATGGTCCAAACCCTTTGGTCTCATGAAAACAAAGAATCTCTGAGGAAGAACTCACCATTAATTCCCCATGTGGTCTCATATTGGTAACTATAGACACTATGAGGAATCACTAAACGTCCAATTCCCCCTATGGTCTCACAATGTAGAACTATATACACTTTGAGGGAGCACAAAATCCATCCACCCTATGGTATCACAACGTAAAAGTAAACATACACTCTGGAGAAGCCCTCAATGTCCATTCCCCCTATAGTCTACTACACCAGGTTTCCACAGCCCTATGTAAGTCAATCATGCACAATGATGTTCCACAACCAAAGTAAACCTTAAGAACTACTTGGATAAAAGATTTCAATAACTACTTGGCTAAAAAGATGAAAGCATATAAAAAAATCAGATAGTATCACTCCATCCTTACAACACTAGGCATGGAAAACAAGGATCCTAACCGGTAAAGCTAGACCAAATTGTCAAAATCAAAACAAACATGGGAAACACATCTAGAGCATGGAAAATAACCATATACATAATTAAAAAACCTCTACTTAGGCACACAAGGAATAACAAGAATTAATAGGGCTAAAATGCCTAAACACGCAATACCCCGTTCTAGGGTATTGGGCACTTTTTCACATAATATTCAATGACTGACTACAAAAAGGCACAAACCAACTACCTTGGCATTGTATGAAGAACACTCTCGAACGTAGACCCTTGAATTATCCTAGAAATAAGTATATCTAAAAAAATATCTAAAATGGTCAACCAAGGATATCTCATGAAATAGGATAAATCAAGAGATGAAGTTCTAGAAGAAGGAAGATCTCACTGTGGAAATTCCAACACAATCGATGACGGTTGATTCGGAGCATAGACGATGGGTCAGTGGCTCAGAGAAGAATCGTCTCTCCTGGTCATTCCTGAATGAGACAAGGTTTGAAGAAGATGAATTTGGGAATGATACACGACCCCGATCCATTTAATGAAATAAAAGAAAAAGTACACAGTGTGTCTTTTAAAAGTACACAGTGTGTATATGTTTTTACCGGGCCCCACTTTATACAGTCTCCATGTCACCCCACACGGACATATACTCGGCCATGTAACAGGACCAGTACACAGTCACCCATGGAAACTGGGTACATGACATGTACTCCTAAGTACACAACATGTACTCCTTAAATTTACATAAACTCCTCTTTTTCTCAAAATGCCAGAAAAACAGGATCCATACCTAAAAAGATTATCCGGGTTCTTACACCATGACACCTCTTACAATTCCATGGATATAGTTTTAATGGAAATTAAATATTCATGGACTTCCTTTTATACATAATATTATATAATATATTATTCATGAGTCTTTGAAGCCATTCATAAGGGTTTACAATTTTTTATGGCTGAAGAATAGAAACTGTGCCACAACACCTCCGATTCTACTGTGATAAGGGGCCATGAGTTTTATAATTAAGCAGTTTCAATGGTGTAATACCCCAATATTTTATTTTACAAATGATATATCTCTTGATAAATGAAACAGTAAAATGAAACTAACTATGAAAAAATAATTTTATTTATTTATTTATGATCATTATAAACTAGATGTTGAATTATCATGTATTAAAATAAGTAACCACATTTTGAAATATATTTATAAAAATATAACCTATTAAAAATTAATAGATTAATTTTTGGGAAATAAGAACAATTTTTTTAATATAATCATATAAGATTAAATGAGATATTTTTTTTTAATTTTTTTTTATAAAGAATTTATTTCTAATAAAATAATATAATATAATCACTATAAATGAATAATTTGAATGAAATATATAAAATATTTAATAAAATAAATTAAAATTAATATAATATTTTTAAATAGATAATGAGTGATTATAATTTCATTTTATAATTCAAAAATACTTTTTCCTAAAAAATGTTTTTATTGAGTTTTGTGTGCGGATAGTATAACTATTATATACCAAAATTAGAAATTTTATTTAATGAAATAGAAATTATTTGATAAATCTTCATTTAAAAATACTCTTAAGATATATATTTTTTTATTTTCCTAAAATAAATGATTTTTGGTTCAATAGTGAAAAATACCAATTGGAAAAAACAATCATATATTATCTTTAAATCAATTAATTTAAATGAATTTCTCTATTTTTAAATAAATTTTTATTTTTAATAAGATTTAGTTTACTAATAATAATTTATGTAAAACCATATGAATTAATTTTGTAAAATAATTTGGTATAAAATCATTTTTATGCTAAAACTAATATCTTTCTAAAAACTCTTTTCCCTTAAATTTCACACACTTTTATAACAATTAATTATAAAAAATTCTGGAAATTAAATAATAGAAAATGGATTCAATATTTAAAATCAAAATATTCAAATTTTATGATAAGTTCCATCACCTTTTTATCTATAATGAATTTTAATAATTGTAAAAGTTTATCATCATAGTAAAGGGTAAAATGGGTTTATCGAGGTTAAAATATATGGGATAAGGCTTAGAAATCACTAAAAAACATAAATTATCCTCATTTAATATGTATATTTATTCCATAATATTCTTAATAATAAAAATATGGAAATATTTTTCAACTCTATTGTGATTATGGCTTTATATTATTTTAATTAAAGAGTAATTACAAAATGTCACCATCTCTCACTTATTATATTGTCATGATAAGGATATAGATGAAAATGATATATTAAATAATATAGATGATAAAATTTAGTATGAATAAATTATATTTATTATATTAATTTATATATATATTTTAGTGATGGTATAATTACATCTACGGTTTATGAAACACCAATACAATGCATGCGCAAGAAGTAGAAAAATCAAGTAAATGATTTAAATAAAACATTAAAAGTAATATTATTTGGATGAATTGTTATATACCTATATTTTTATAGATAAATATAATTATTTTTATATTTTAATTATAATATTATCTTGATGGATTGAAAGTCAAAATTTATGAATAGTACCAAAAATGAATCTAAATTGTATATAATGATTTATTTACTTTTTCAAATCTTTTTAAAATAATAAAGATCCTAAAAAAACTCAAGTAGAAATAGATGTTTTGAGGATATATTTAATGGTAAATTTATGTGACACTTTTCATTTTTAAAATTAATTTCTTGACCCTTAGTGATTGAAACATTTTGTTACCACGGTTAATGATAAAATGTTTAACGAAGAGGTTAAATTGAGATTTATTTTTTAAAATTCCACATAAAAATGAATATTTTTTTGAATATATTTAGAACATATACCCATTAAATTTTAAACAATTTCAATTTTGATCCAATTTACATGATTTAGACACATATTAGATTTTAATATTTCTTGATGTTATAAGATTTCTACCCACTTTAGTTATAAAAGGGAACCTCCTCTCTTATATTATGAAAACTTCTTTGGTCACATATCTTGGGAAATATCTACCCAAATATCTAGAAAACATTTTTTTCAATATAGAGGTTATTTTCTTCTCATAATTGAACTTTAAGAAGTAGTAAGTTGTTAGAAAAATGAATTTACAAAAGAAAGATGTATATGTTCTTAATGAGTCTTTTCAAGTTCATTTCCTATTATAACTCCTCAAAATATTCATTAACCATATTAAAATATTTAAATAATTTTATTTAAAATAATTACATGTTTTTATGTTAATGTTACATCCATTTTATATATCTTTTTCATCCTATTAAAAATGAAAATATTGCTCATGCCTATGTGTAGACTACCACCTCCATGATGTGATGTATATCATTTTTCACAACTGGATCACATGTCAGGTTATAATTATAGAACTAATCATTACATATATTTATAATCAAATAATAACTATTCTTTAAATATAATATATCATCTACCTTCAATCCTTCCATCTATTAGAAAATGATAACACTTCTGGTGTGTATGTGTGGACTATCACTTTTACAAAGCGATGTGATTCATGTTTCTATTTTATCCTTATTTAGATGATTGAAAAAGTATACATAAACCTTAAAAATGATATTAATGAAATTATTAAAAATTGATGAATGAATTATCCATTTCATATCATCTTTTACCATGATCAACATACAGAATTAATTTTAGTGAAATTAACATAACCACCTTAAGTGGTTGACGTTAGATATAAATAGTAAATGAATAGATTTAAAGTGATTATAAAATGAAATTAATAAATGTAATATACAATAAAAAGGTTCTTAATAATTTTTTTTAATAATATTGATTATTAAAGAAGATATAATGCATCTGATGAAGTGGGAACCCGAGGAAATGGATTTTCCTCTCAATTCCAGTCTATTGAAACATAGTATATATTATGAAACTAATTTCTATTATATTATGTATATAACAACCCATTGAAATATTATATCATAAATTACTATTAATTAATAGTATTTAACTTTTTAATTTAGTTACACCCTTTTATAGGGTTTAGATATAGATATTATTAAAGCATTAATGGATTATTTTTCAATATCACTCTTATTCATCATTGTTCATGTTTAAATTTACATTAGGATAATTATAGGGAATTAGATTATTAAAACCCATAAATTATATTATAATTTATATATTTATAAAGTTTTATTTTTTATTCCTTCTTTTCATCTCATTGGTGCTCAAAAAGTAAAAGAATTTTTTTAAGAAAGACCGACCGTATTTTTTCTTTTGGGTAAATTTTTTTTCCTTTCATTTCATGATTTTCAAAACATGTTTAATAATTAAATTTTATATTAAAATTTGTTTGAAGGAATTTTAAATCATATTTCACTTTATTTTATGTTTTTATGGAATATATTTAAGATTTTCTAAATGGATTTTCTTTAGATTTTTACAAAAATGTGATAAGAATGTTCCTTTTGATGTTTATAAAAAAGGGTGTTTTCCACCTCCAAGACTTCTATTTTATAGTTATCTTATATTTAAATTTTCCATGGGTTTCAAAGAAAATCCTTTTTCCATTATTTTGTGAATTTTTTTATTTTATATTAAAATTATAAAATAATTTTTTAAAATCAGGAAAATAATTTAAGGAATTATTTCTACCATCATTTTTGAAACAAATTTACCAACGTTTTTTGCAAAGTTAATTTTAATGTTTCATGTAAGACCCTGAGTTTGTTGATTGATTTTTTTTCAAATAAATTAAATTTTCTTGATTTATTACATTACACGAATCACTATATTAATATTGTGTTACATAGAATAATGTGTTATATTTCTATACACATGACACTGAGTTTTAACAAAACTACAACATATTATTAATATTGTTATTTAAATGAGGCCATTAAAATCAAACTGTTAAACATAGAGATATAAATATTAATAAATAATTTTAAAATATTAATTATTATTGATTTATATAAAGGATACATAATTATGAAAAATTACTAAATTTTTGGTAAAGTCTATATGTTTTGAAAGTAATATTTTATAAAAAAATGGTTTTAATTTCTTTTAAACCTAAATAAAATTAATTTTTCACACTTTTATAAAGCTAATTTTAGAAAATTTACATCATTTTTGAAGTCATCGTGTAAAAATGATCTTAGTGAGATTATTTTGTATTCTTCTTAAAAGTTTCATTTTTTGGTGAATGGTGAATAATACTGAATTTTATTTGAAAAATACCTTTATATTAATTTATTTGTAAAGTTAAATTATATTTTAAATTTGTTTTAAAGTAAAATTATTTCAGTTATACATCATTTTACCCTATTTAGGTCATTGTAATCACTTTCATATAGAATTTTGACATAAAAACTTTTTTAATATTTTTAGCATTTCCCCTTTCAAAACCTATTTTCTTGAAGCATCAGCCGAGATAATTTCAAGTTTAAAATTTCCAATTATTTGTATATAAATTATAAAAATAGATTCAATATTATGAATTATAATAATTTATATTATCTAATATGTTTAACATAGTTTTTTTTCATAATTATTTGCAAAAAATGGTAAAATTAAATACTGTGTTTAAGGTAAAAAGCTATTTACTGGGGGTTAAAGATAAATAAAAAGTGTTAAAAATGACCCAAAATTTATAAAAAACCCATTTCATGGATATATTTCAACATTATACCTTTAGGTCAAATATTTTTCTGTTATTAGATTCTAGTGACATGAAAACACCATGGGGGGAATTAACTATTTCAAAAAAAAATATGCGTACCACTCACCTCACTTATAAAAGGCCACACATTCTTCTCTCCTCTTTAAAACTTAAATTCATTTTGGTTCTACAAAGAAAAACCCAAATCAGTTCCAAAATTCCTTTATCTCATCTTAAATTCCTTCTTTTGGATATAAGTATAACCAATTAAGGCATTTGGTGCAAAGCTAAGGAGGATACTCGAAGAGGAGTTGACGTTCATCAACGAACATTTTTGTTTTATTTCATCCTCCACCTCATTAAATTATTATTATACAATGATGATGTAATAACCAAAATATTTTAAATATTTTTACCTATTTTTATTTAAATATATAGAATTAAAACGACCTCCACTTCCATCAAATTGGTTATGAAATCATTGTTCATGTGTCCGGTGGGCTACCAACTTGCAAACCGATGTCATTTGTTTTTCTTTTAACACCTCCCATGGATGGATATAATGATAAATTTATTTTTTATAAATGATATTTATGATATTATTATTATTATATAATTATTATAACACACATACCTTCATACTTTCCATTTTATGGGAATATGATTATGTCACTCATGTGTACGACAAACTACCACCTCGCCAGGCGATGTGATTCATTCACACATTACATGGAAGGTAGTAAGGATTAGTGTAATAAAAATATATGATATATATGAAATAAAAATTATTATATAATTTTAATATATCATTTAACATTCTTTATTTCAATCCTACAAGATAATGTAAACAACGTTCATGTGTATTTTCGACATATCATCTCCATGAATAGTGTATTTTATTATCTATTAGTAAATTTTATGGATTAATATAAAAAACATATTGGACATTTATGATATTTATATCATGTTTAAAATTATATATATTATGAAACCATAATTTATGTAGGATGAATAAAAATAAAAAATGAAAACATATATGAAAAACAAAGCAGTTATTACCTAAAACATAACATTAACATGGAATTGTTAATAAATAGGTAATAAAAGGTCATAAGAAAATAATATATGGCATGATATATATAATTATTTTTAATATGTTTATGATAAAATTATATTTATTATAAAAGAGGTTTTAATGTGGATGACGAAAGTCAAGACTTAAGAGAAGGAATGTATAGTCTCTCTTTTATTTTTGGGAGGCATGTACAAGTTCATTAGACATTTCTTTAGTGTGTTGTATATACTGCCCCTATGATATGTTTTATCATGATTACTATTTTTTTAATGATATTTAAAGTTTCATTTTATGTTGTGATTTATTTTTTGTGATGATTCTATAGTTTACTAATGGGATAAGATATATTTTCTCAATTTTCCATCTTTGAGATGTACATTATGTTATGCACCTATATATTGGAACCAAGTATGTTCTTTGATAGAAATGGATTATGGTTTGTTTTTTTTCAATACTCACATGTAAGATCAGTGAGTTTTTAATAAAAGTGTTATAGTTCAGGCTGATAATAATATTTAAGGTGGCATCGTTTCCCAGTGTTTTCCAAATTTTTGGGTCAAAAAATTAGAGAATGAAGAAAGGTGTTTTTTTGGAAAAGTAAGTTGAAAAAAACATTGAAGGAGGTTTGGAATTTAACATGAAATTATTTTTTTGGGATCACCACATCAAAATATGGAAAATGAAAAATATTTGTGAAAGATTTAAATTTGTGCGAAAGATGAGGTTGTGTAGAAGATACTTACACACCCAATGAAATTTCAAAAGGGGTTTTTCATGATTGCAAAGAATATTATGTGTAGGGTTACCACGGTCTATAAAAAATATGATACCTCCATTCAAGGCTGAGAAATTTTCCAACAAATATCATTTTCCTCTTCCATGGAAAATATTTTCACGCGAAAGAGTTGTTAAAAGTAAATATTGCGTGAAAAGTGTTCCATTAGTCAAAAAAAGAACAAGTGAAACTTGTGGTGTAGCTACGTGATAGATAAGGTTTGAACATAAATTAAGGGTTGCATGAAAGTTATCTTACATGAAAATCCGAAATCTTGTGTGCAAGAGAATGTGTTGTGTGCAAGTTTGAGTGTGTGTTTCTAGAAAGTATTGAATATTCAGTTTGTTTGTTAAGTGATTTCTAGTGCATCAATTTAGGACTTCAATGCAGGCAGAGTCTCTTGTTGGATAGAGAGAAATACTTCATTGTGAATATATTTAAGCGACCTTAAAGTCAATAAAATGAGTTAGACTTTTATCAATTAAGTGAGCTAGGGGGAGTCGACATAAGTGTTCTAAGGGACATAGTGTGCTATCCCTAAAATCATGTAAAGGTAGTGTTTCTGGAATAGAGTGAATGTGTTTGAAATTTTTTATTCCACATGTAGTGAATAATAGTGGATTTAGGTATGAGCGATACTCTATTAGTTTATGCTCCTTGGACTATCCCTTAGTGGTTAACCAAGTAAAATTACTATACTGAACTGTGGCTTGTGAAATATTTAATTACTAAAAATTACCATCAGAAATATTTAATAGGTTCCTAGAAATGTGGTAATAAGATCCATCACTTGGGTAGAAAAAGTTGACACCTTGATTCAACCCTCCCCTCTCAGGGTGTTCTAGGACCATTCAAGTGGTATCAAAGGGTAAAGGTTTCTGGTGTTAAATCTATCCTTATTTAATATCATAAAGAATTCAGTGTATATTAGAGGATTTTCCCAATTTTATGGAAGTAAATTTCAGATAAGGAAGAACTTAATGATATCTCATGTAAGATCCCTTGGAATGGAAGTACTCTTTCCCACTGCATAAGGAATATAGTTCACTGATCCAACTGGGCTATCTATGAGTGATACAGATGTGAAGATGGTGGATGTAGATGAAAAAGCATAGAATTCCCTCACTACATCTCTTTCTTATAAAATCTATCTAAAGGCTATGAATTTTACTTCATCAAAGTCCATGAGGAAGAAATGGGAGAATATTTACGAAGGAGAAAAAAAATGAGGGGGAAAAACATCAAGTCTTGCCCAATAGGTTTGATGACTTGAAAATACATCATGATAAAAATGAAAATACCTTTTTAATCGAATTATTGAAGTTTTTGGAGCTATATGTGGACTTGGTGAAGAAATCAAAGGCATTAAAACTATGAAGAAAATATTGAGAGGGCTTCCACCTATCTATAATTCAATGTTGTAATCCATTAAAGAAATTGATCTATCTAAAATTTATTTGGTTGATCATTAGATAATTCTAGTGGCATATGAAATCAGAGTCAAACCTAAAGATACAGTGACTCGAGAAAGCAAGAAAATGGATTTCAAAGACATGAAAAAACTTCATGTGTCTTGAGATATATTTTATGAAGATAATGATAGAGATGGAATTATTTCTCTTATTGAAAATAAATTCAAGATATGAAATGGGAGAATTGAAGTAAATATTCCCTTGTAAAGTTTTCATTGTGGTAGAGTTGGTAACATTTCCTTTTGGTGCTTAAGGAGGTTATATGATGAATAAACTGAAGTGGGAAATTTTCAGAAGCCTTAAAAAAGTTTTATCAAAATAGAGACTTCAAATCCAGGAAGAAAGTATAGAGGAATAGTTTTTTCTTTAAAGAATAAGATGATGATAATGAGTTCGTTGAGGAAGAAGAACCAGAGTTTAATTCTAGAACCCACTTATCTATGACGATGAAGTTTAAAAGTCATAATCATCAAATTATAAAGCTATATATAATCCATTGATTGCTGATAATGATATCAAGTTTCAACATAAATATTCTCTTAGAAATCTTGATAATCAAAGTAATAGATGAAAAGAGTAAAGATATGTTGGGGAAGAATCATTATAATAGGTTGACCAGCTTGAATCTGAAATTAAATTACTAAAAGAAGTAGTGAAAAAATAGTCAAAAACCTTTGAAAGTAATGAAGGTGTAGTGGAACTGAATCTCAGAATTGAAGAACAGGAAAATGTAATCAATAAACTTACATCCATACTAGAGAAGAAGTCCAAGAATATTGAGGGCCTTGAAGAAGAAGTTTTTACTCTTATAAGTAAACTTGAAAGTGAAAAAATTTAAAGGAAACAATAGAGAATATATAGTTTGAAAGATTCTAAGATACTGATATAATAGAGAGATCCAAGATTGGTTTCGAAGGAGTAGAGAAGGCTTTGAATGATCAAAGATCCACAGTGTGGGAAAAAGTGCAATTGGATGTGATGTTGAATCATTGAAGTATGGAAACAAGATGAACCAAAATAAAGTGAAGTTGAAAACTGGACATATAAAAAATTCACCTAAAGTATTAACAAAGAAAGAAAATAAACAAACTGAAAAGATAATTGAAAACTATCCATAAGTTTCCATAAATGATCGTCAGTCAAACACTTTCCCTAGAGAAGGTGACATGGGAAGAAACAGAAGTGATAAGACATTTCCTCTTTTGATATGTCTATTCTGTTTCTATCTAGGCCATACCATGTCATACTATGAAGAGTTAAAGAGATACTTGAATGGAGAAGATCTAGGAAGTCAACAAAGCATAATGAATTCATATCCCACTTATTATAGAAGAAATAATTTCTATGGATATTATTTTCATTGTTCTAACATTTTCTATAAAGTTATTTATTTTAGGTAGAGGAAAGGCATGAAAAATGTATACAAAACTTAGAGACAAGCCAATACTTGTCAACCAAAATGTTTTGCTCTTAAAAATATATTTTATCCTATGAAAGAATATTATGAGTATATTGAAACTATGAACATGGTAAAGATATTTGAAAGGCCATATTCATCATTCAATCAATTTAATATTTCATGGAAATAATAGAAGATGATCTAGAAATCCAATCTTGTTGAATTTGGTCTCAAAGCAATAAAGAATAGTATCAACTAGTTTTTTTATAGAAAAATATCATCCTATATGATGGGAAATTCATATTTACTGACTAATTTAAATAAAAGGGTTGATGGAATAGTCATTTTTGGTAATGATGGTTCTTTAAGGATCAAAGGCAGTGGGAGTACTGAACTGTAAATTGATGAGATTAATAAAATCGAAGTTCTTTTTGTGGATAGTTTACACCATAATCTTTTGTCTGTGAGACAACTATGTGACTTAAGACTTATAGTAACATTCAATAAAAAGGGGTGAATTATAAAATCAAGGACATGGAATTCTATCATGAAAGGATGTAGAATAAATGGGAACTTAAATCAGGATGATAGTAAAGAGAATATTTTTTACATGATAGTTGAAGAAGGGAACATCTTTTGGAACCAGATGTTGGTTCACATTAAAAAAAAGACATGTAAAAGACATGTAAACTGAATATTTTCATGCATATACCTAATCTGAAGCATGAATGGGAAAAGTCTTGTGATGCTTTAACAAGAGTAATGATGGTCTTAGTTCATATCTTCTAAGGAAGAAAAGGGCATGGAATCTCCTTGATCTCGTCCACACAGATGTATGTGGATCAATATATGTGGCTCGTAAATACGAAGAGAGGTACTTAATTTTTTTTATTGATTATTTTAGTGTAATGGATTCTATGATGGTTATATGTAGGAACTAAAAATTTCTTGATTTCATGAAAATATATGGAAAATAGCTGAGAATGATACTGGATGGACATTTAATTTTTTGTGTTCTGATATTTTAGGGGAATACTTGTCCATTGAATTTGAAAATTACATGTAGAAACATAGAATAGAACATGAGGTGGATGATATGACAACTCCACATAAAAATGGAGTTGTTGAGTTCATGAATCAATTGGTGAACAAAATGGTCAGAACTATGATGACTGAGAGTCTTATCCTTCTCTATTACTCGAAATAGGTCATTCAAGATGTAGTTTATACTGAAAATCGAACATGGATTTATATGAGAGAAAAAAGGAAACCATATGAGTTGTTTCATTGAAGGAATCCCTCTTAGAATCATTTTCATATTTTAGAATGCAAATGTTTAAACCAAAATGAATAATGAAATCAAGGGAAGTATGGTGATGCTGCAGAACAAGGAATATTTCTCAAATACTCAATGAAGAGAAAATCCTACAAATGTTTCAATAATCATCTTTGAAAAAATGTGGAATGTATTGATGTAAATATCATTGAAGATAAGAACAAAAATTACACAAGTAATTGTTATACTGATATGAAAGATGATGATGAAGAATGTGGACATGGAATAGATCCAAATACAGAAGTTGATCAAGACATTCAAAACTTTCTGGGTTCACAACATGATGTTGATTAATAAGAATAATTAGAAGAAGAAATCATCGATGAAAGTAATTATTGTGAACATCACAAGAGAAATAGAAGAGAGAATATTGATCAATCTAACATCATTAGGGATCAGACAACACCCACATAGACAAGGATAATGAGAAATAATGCACAATTAGTCTTCTTACCAGTTGTGGATCCATCCTCATTTGTAGAAGATGAAAAGGACAAATCATGGGTTAAATCCACTAATGAATAGTAAGATTATATTGACAATAACCAGACATGGGATCTTGTTATGAGACTCAAATTTCACAATTTGATTGGTATGAAGTGGATATTTAAAAATAATTTCAATGATAGAGGAAATATGATCAGAAATAAGGTGGAATTAGTGTGTAAAATATATTCACAAATTGAAGGTGTTGATATTGAAGAAACATTTTCTCTAGTGGTGAGACTGGAGTCGATCAGGATTTTTTCATTCCATGGAAATTAAAATAGGATATAATATGTATCAAATTGATGTCAATAAAAATTTCTTGAATGGGGTTCTTGAAGAAGAAGTCTACATTTAACAACTAGTATATTTTCTACTTGGTAATGATGAAATGAAGGTTTGTAGATTGAAGAAGGCACCATTTGGTCTGAAATAAGAACCACAAGTATGATACTCTCATAATAATTCTTCTCTAAAAAATCTCCAATTTAAAATTTGGCGGAGTGTATCACAATCTATAAGTGAATAATTCTCAGAAAGATCAGTTTATGGTATATGTGTATGTAGATGATATTATATTTGGTGGAAGTAGGAATGAATCATTGGATAAATTTTCCAATCACTGGAAATCATAATTTGAATTGTCTATGATTGGTGAACTCACATACTTCTTAGGGTTTCATGTGATTTAGAGGAAATATTACACATTTATTTATCAGGAAAAGTATTTAATAGAGTTTCTAAAGAAAATCAACATGCATGATTCCAAACCAATGCTGACTCCGATTTTAGTTGGGAAAAAACCAGGAAAGCATGACGATGGGCCATCTTTAGATCCTACATATATATGAGAATCATTAGAATCTTATTTAACTAGACTGTAACAAGACCAGATATTGTCTTTCCAACATGCTTAGTGTAATTTCTTCATATTAATCCAAAGTAAGAACTTATGGCAGTAGTAAAAATAATCATGAGGTACATTTAAGGTTCTCACAATTATGGAATATACTTTGTTGTATGAACATATACTTAACTATAATCATTTTTTGATGCTATCTGGGATGGATATTTAACATATATAAAATCTACTAGTGGTGGATAATTATTTGTTGGAAAGAAATATGAAGGCTGGTTGAGTAAGAAATAGAAAATCCATTCTCTCAGTACTACCGAAGCTGAGTATATCTCTTCTACAAAGGCTTGCAGTCAGCTATTATAGATGAAGCAATAACTGAATGATATTGGAGATTGTTGGGAAAAAAATCCCTCAAGGTAACATTGTAGTATTTTTGGGTTGATTGTGTGTGTTGATAAAGAAGTTTCCATGGTGAATTGTCAAGTTCTAGAGATGTTTTTGACGATCCATGTTGACAAAGAACCAAGACAAAGGAATGAATGATCAGGAGGTGGTAGAAAAAAAAGATATAAGGTGGCGCTGTTTTCCAGTGTTTTCCAATTTTTTCTGCTCCAAAATTTGGAGTTTGGTGAGCATCATGAAATATGGATTTCCTTGAAGACCTCATCAAAATATGGAAAAGGCATGCATTTCGCGAAGATAGGCTTCATGGATTGGATTTCGTGAAGACAAGAGGAATTTTGACGGTGTTCTTCGTGATTATGACGATCTTCGAGAATGGTAGTGTTGAAGGTAAATGCAAGGGAGATTCATGGTGGCAGTGCGGAGTAATTGACGGAACGCTCCGCGATTACGATGAGCTCCATGATCGGAAAATTGCAGTGGTGCTTGGCGATATTAATAGAATTTTGGAAGAAATTTCTCAGCTTTGTGATTTGTGATGAAGTGGCTCTGACTTCGTGTAGAAGGTTAGAGGGTTGGTGGAATCTTCTATAAATAGGCCTCGACCCCCTCAAGAGAAGTAGAGAGTTTTTTCAAAGAAAATATTTTTCTCTTGGTTCGCGAAGGTGGTTCACGAAGACAGTGTGCTTCGCGAAAGAAGAGCTTCACAACCACTAATCTATCTCCTCAAAAGCTGCGTGCTCCACGTTGGCATAGTGAGCTTCATGAGGGAGGTCGCTCTATGATGACTTGAGCTCCCTGATGGCCTAATCTTTGCAAAGGATTGAGCTATACGAAAAGGCAGAAGCTTCACGAAGGCTTCTTTGAGATTCGCAAAATTGGGAGTCTCGCGAAGTAGGGTGCTTTGCGAAGGTGTTCCCAAAGTGTGTTGCCTATTGATCATTGGAAAAAGGGTATTCATCAGGGCATGAAATTTGGACTTCAATAGAGCATCTACATACCGTGGAGGATGCATTCATTAGTGGTAATGAATATACCTACAGGTCTATAAACTATGAGAAGATCTTCTGAAGAAGTAGTGAGCTCAATTCAGTTGAGAGAGAAGTGAGTTCTCATATTGCGAGTGGTTGTAAACTGGGAGGGACAGTGAGTCTGCTTCGAAATTGTAAATAGTAGTGTTCTTATAGTGGAATTGGTACATCATCACACTGCCGGTGTATGCTCCTTGGATGTAGCCCAGTGAGGGTGAACTAAGTAAAAATTGTTGTGTCCTGTGCATGATTTAAAGTTTATTCATACTCTACAAAGGGAAGGATAGAGAAGAGGGTTTGGTTTAACAAAAAAACTAAAACAACTGGGGCAGTTGTTTTAATCTATCACACCCTGATTCATCCCCCCTCTCATGGTTTCTAGCCTAGTGGATCTAACAATTGGTATCATAGGGAAAGGTTGATATCAATGTTTCTCTCTCAAATTATGGTCATTAATCATAAAGGTATTCCGATCTTCGATGGGAAAAATTTTCATCCATGAAAGAATCAGATGCAACACTACTTATGATCTTTGGGAATGGATGTGTTTACAATATCAATTCATAGTATCACAACTGATATTAATAGTGGTGCATTATCAAAAGCTGAGCGAAGATAATATGATGCTGACCAAAGGGAATCAATGCTTTAGGAGGAGCCCTGTCCAATTTTATATATACCAAGGTGATTTCATGAAAAACATAACATGCTATGTGGTAAAAGTTGTTGAACATATAAGAAGAAGATACAAAGGTTAGAGAAGTGAAACTGTAAGTGTTATGGAACAAGTATGAAGATCTAAGAATGAACCCGAATGAGTCTGTTGATGGATTCTTTGACAGGGTAAATGTTATTGTAGAATATATGCGGGGTATAGGAGAATTCATTGAAGACATAAAGATTGTAAAGCACATCTTGAGGAAACTTCCACCTCGGTTCAATCCAAAGGTTTTAGTACTAGAAGATAAAGATCCAAAGGAGCTAACACTGGACAATTTTCATAGTACCTTGGTTTTATATGAAATGATAAACGATGATAACAAGGATTTGGAAAAGGGGAAATCTAAAGAATTGGAATTCAAGGCCATGAAGAAACTTACCATTGAATATTCTCAGGAAGAAGAATAGACAAATGAGGTGATTCCATTTCTCTCCTCAAACCTTCAAAGAGGAAAAGTAATGTTTAAAGGGAAACTTCAACTTGCTTGTTTTTAATGTGGAAAGGTTGGACATCTTGTGACAAGGTGACCAAAAAAGTTCCAATATGATGATGATGTCGATGAAATTAAAATTCCAAAGAACAAGTCTTCATCCTATGGGAATGGAAAGGAACAATTTGAGAGAATTTTATTTAAGAAGAAAACCCGTCTTTCAAAAGAATGTGATAGTTCAGATGAGTCTGAGACTGAGGAGGTTAAAGAGATAGAGAACTGCAAAGACTATGGAGAAAACGCTATGGTGGTAGTTGTCAGTAGTACTAAGAAAAAGGAAGAAACTGACATTGATGAAGAAGAAGAAGTTGAAGGAATAATAGATATGCAAGATGAGTTAGAGGCTTCTCTTGAGGAGATATATGTTTGGAGATCCAAAACAAATAAATCCAACAATGTAGTGTGTGATGCCAAACTCTATATGCAGTAGTAAGGAGAAGAGAGGTCTGAGTTGATGGAAGAAATTAAGAAACACAAGTCAGCAACACTAGAGGACTCAGAATCAGTTAGTGAGTCTAAAATCAAGATTAAAGAACAGAAAAGGGATATCGATGTCTTGAATAACACAATGAAAGATAAAATCAAGCATATTGAAGAACTTGAAGGAGAATTTGTCAATTTGCGGAAAAAGTTTAAGCATCAAGAAAAAATCTTGACTCCTGTTGGGACATCAGTAAAGAAGGTCACTCAGAAAACTGAGAAGTTGAAAGTGAAAAATAGTGGTTCAGTAGAAAAGAAGCATCAATTTTGTTCAGATTATAATGTTGATGGGGGGGGATTGATCGAAAACAAAAATCTATGAAAATTGAAGTCAGAAAGCAAGCACACACTTAGAGATTGAAGGTTTATTTGGGCACAAAGCAGAAATATAATATTCAGAGATCCCAAGGGGAAAATTGTAGTGTAGAAGGGACATGAAGGAATGGACCTTATATCAAGTGTTATTGTTGCGGAAATATGAGACATTCACAGTATGTATGTTCCATATCCAAGAGATATAGAAGGGTACAAGAACATAGGTGGAAGCCAAACAGAGAACAGTTTTGCATAACTTATTTTGAAGGACACTGTTTTTGGTGCAGAGGATTTGGGAACATGTCTAGGTAATGCACTTCGACTATACAGAAGAATGTTGCAAAGAAGAATAAAAATGTTTGCAAGCAGCAGATCAATGAACCAACAAGTGAGTTGAAAATAAAAAATAGATTTGCATCATTGAAAAATGAAGTTGGTATATCATATTCTGAGAAAGATCGGAATTCTCAACCTATGATGAGTGTGAAGGAAGAAGTATGGACCAAGAAGAAAAAGGATGAGAAGGAAGTGGTGGAAGAAATTTCCATTAAAGCATTAGATCGCTCTGGTGTGTGGATCCGTGACAGTGTTTGCACATCTCACATGACAGGTAATAAGGATATTGTTCCAAGAATAAAATATGACAATGAAGGAGTTTTCAAGTTTGGAAACATTGAATACCTAAAGATTTTTAGCTTAGGAAATTCCAAGTTTGGGGGCAAAGAGATGAGATGTGCTGATGTCTTAGTAGTAGAAGTCCTAGATCACAATTTTCTCATTGTCAGTCAACTATGTGACTCGGGACATTCTATAAGGTTTACTAAGAAGATGTGTATTGTCAGAGGAAGAGATGTGGCAATGGTTCTATAAGGAAAATGAACAAAGGAAAATATCTACCAGGTAAGTGGAGAAGAAGTTATGTGTTTTCTTTCCATAGAGGAAGGAAATAACCTATGGCCTAAACGACTTGTTCATCTATGCTAACCTTCCTTGCAAGATTTGGTAAAGTGTGATTCAATAAGAGAGCTCCCTAATCTATCACATGATCATACTCACATGTGTGATGCATACCAATAAGGGAAGACCATCAGAAAGAAGTATAAGTCAATTGAAAAGTAGTCAACAAGAGTGCTCTAATTGGTGCATGCTGATGTTTGTGGGCCTATCAAACCAAGAGAAATTGACATAAAGAGGTACTATGTTCTTTTCATTGATTACTATAGCAGAATGGCATGGGTATTTGTTATTTCCGATAATTATGATGTGTTCAGTTGCTTAAAACAATACTGGGGGGAGTTAGAAAGGATGCTTGGACAGAAAATTCTGAAGTTTCATACCGATAATGGTAAAGAATTCACAAACATTCAGGTGGAAGATTATATTGAGAAACATGAGATAAGGAATCAAGTTTCCTTAGTGAGAAATCCCCAATAGAATGGATTGGTTGAAAGGAGAAATCAGATCATCAACAACATGGCCAGAATGATGCTCATTGAAAAGGACCTACCAGAGAAATTTTGGAAGGAATCAGTTTTGATACCGGTCTACATTTCTGACAGGGCTCTATTGTGTCTGAAGGAAGAAAACACTTCATACGAGATGTGGTATGGAAAGAAGCCAATAGTGAAATACTTTTGAATATTTGGAACTAATTTCTTTATCCTCAACAAGGAAAAACATAGGAAATATGAGTCCCGAGGAGATGAAGGGATATTCCTTGGCTACTCAGAAAAATGTTAGGCATATAAATGCTTTAAAAAATGGATTGGATAAGTAGTTGAGAGAAATGATGTCATAGTAGTGGAGAATGAGGAGATCATTCAATAGTGCAGTGAACAATTTTCTAATGAGAGTGATGAGGAAGAAAGTATTGCAGGGGAAGCAGAAGTAGATGATGTTGATTCAGAGGAAGATACTGATGATGAGCATGAGGAATTAAAATCTTTATATGCACAAAAGCCAAGGAGTTGAGATGAAATTGTAAGGTAGAATATCATTGGGGATCAGTCAGCTCTAGTTCAGAAAAGAAGAATGAAATCACTGCAGCATACATCTTTCCTATCTTAGGTTGAGCCGAAATGATTTTCTCATGTAACTGAAGATGAAAACTGGGTTCAGTCAATGAATGAAAATCATGATCAGATTGAGAACAATCAGATGTGGGAGATTGTTTCGAGTCTAGCAGACAAAAATTTCATCGAGACTGAATGGGTCTATCGCAACAAGATGAATGAATATGGAACAATGATTCGGAACAAAGCACTATTAGTGTGAAAAGGATACTCCCAGATAGAGGTAATATATATTGATGATACATTTGCACCGATTGCAAGACTGGAGAATATCAGATTATTTCTTTCCATTACAGTGCAACAGAAGTTCAAAGTCTTCCACATGGATGTCAAATCTACATTTTTGAATGGGGTTTTAGAGTAAGAGGTGTATATTGAGCATTCATATGGTTTTCTCATTCATAAGGATGAGAACAAGGTTTTCAGACTTAAGAAGGCATTGTATGGGTGGAAACAAGCACCAAGAGCATGGTACTCAAGGATTTATTAATACTTGAAGAAGATTGGTTTCCAGCATGGGGAGTTGATTACAATGTATATTTCAACTGAAACAATAATCAAATAATGATGGTGATGGTTTATGTCGATGACATAATATTTTATGGATTAGATGAAGCACAGTGCAGACATTTTTCTGAATTCATGAAACACGAGTTTAAGATGTCTATGATTGGGGAGCTGACCTCTTTCCTTGGATTATAGGTGACACAAGGAAGGAATGTCACATTCATTTCTCAAACAAAATATTCCAAGTAGGTTCTAAGAATATTTGGAATGGAAAATTCCAAGGATATGAAGACTTTGGTTGCAACTCGGATGAAATTATCAGAAGATGATAATGAAAAGGTAGTTAATATCACAGAATTCAGGCAAATTATTGGGAGTTTATTATACCTGACAGCGACAAGACCTGATATTGTTTTTTCCACATACCAAACAACGCGATATCAAAGCAATCCCAAGGAAAGAGGCATGATTTCAGAGAAAAGAATACTTCGGTATATCAAGGGCATAGTGGATTTCAGCTTGATATATAGTGATAAATCTCAGTCAGAGTTATTAGGATATACTGATGCAGATTGTGCCGGTTCAACAGATGACAAAAAATCCACATCAGAAGGTGATTTCTATCTTGGTTAACTATGTATTTATTGTCTAAGAAAGAATAAATATTTCATTTCATTAAGATCCATAGAAGATGAGTATATTTCGACCACTCAATCATGCACACAGTTATTGGGGATGAAGTAGAAGCTTGATGATATGGGAGTTGAAGTGACATATCCAGTCAGAATCCAATGAGATAACACAAGAGCTATCAATCTTAGAAAAAATCCTATCTATCACTCAAGGACAAAGAACATTGAGATAATGTATCATTTTATCAAGGAGAAGGTTGAGTAGGGAATCATGAAGATGGAGTATGTGCCTACAACACTACAGGTTGCATACATTATAACAAAGGCCTTACCCATGGAAGCTTTTGAGAGGCATCAACTGACTATGGGAGTTTATTCGACTCCCCACACTTGAAAAAGTGTGGATGTAGGACCCCCTCTCCCTGGGGTATGATGTGTTTTTCGTAAATGTACTAATATGTGTTTTCCCTGTTATAGACCGCAAAGGAGTGCCCTTTGGGTTCGTTGACAAAGGGGGAGAAAACGATGATTGTTGAAGGGGGGAGACATTGTGATAGAGTGGCTATTTGATAAATCATGAATGATATGGGGAGAAGCTGATAGGTGGAGCAAAGAGATATGGGATCAATAAGATATGGGGATTGTATCAAATATGATAATGCTTGATGTGATCAATCAAATAATATAGATCACAATAGATAAGGATCGTGATAAAAGAAGAAGAGTGATGTTGGAATGGCGTGAGCAGGGTTGTAGAGATCAAAAGTTGACATTAGTTTGGAAATTGGTATCAGTTTGGTGTTAATAGCTGATATCTAAAATGAAGTGATTCATTGATGATATTTTCATTTACTCTTGTTTCTCATGATGAGCATCGCTCATGTGGGCTTAGAGTATGTGGTGAGTGAATATTTGGTCTCTATCTGAATTGCAAGAGGTGAAGGATGGTAGATGCTGGAAGGAGACTCAGTGAGGTATCAACGTACATAAGATCATTCAGAGAAGAGTTTTCAAGAAACCCAAAGAGGGAGATTGTTGAAAAAAAATCCCTCAAGGTAACATTTCAGTATTTTTTGGTTGATTGTGTTGGATGATAAAGTGGGTTTCCATGGATAATTTTCATGTTCTAGAGATTTGGTTGATGATCCATGTTGAAAAAGAACAATGACAAAAGAATGGATGATCTAGAGGTGGTATAAAAGAAAATATACAAGGTGGTGCCATTTTCTAGTGTTTGCCAAATTTTTGGGGTCCAAAATTTGGAGTCTGGTGAGCTTCATGAAATATGGATTTCCTTGAATACCTCATCAAAATATGGAAAAGGGATGAGTTTCATGAAGATAGGTTTCATGGATTTGATTTTGTGAAGAAAATAAGAATGTTGATGGTGTTCTTCGCAATTATGACGAGCTTCACAAATGGTAGTGTTGAAGGAAAATGCAAGGGAGCTTCTTGGCGGTGGTGAGAAGTAATTGACGGAATGCTCCACGATTACGACAAGCTTCATGATTTAAAAATTTCCGCGGTACTTCATGATTTTGATAGAATTTCGGCGGAAATTTCAGAGCTTTACGATTTATGATGACATGGCACTAACTTCGTGCAGAAGGATAGAGGGTTGGTGGAATCACCTGTAAATAGGCCTCGACCCCCTCGAGAGAAGTAGAGAGTTTTTTCAAAGATATTTTTTTTCTCTCGGTTCACGAAGGTGGTTCACAAAGACATTGTACTTCATGAAAGAAGAGCTTCACAACAGCTAATCTAGCTCTATGAAAGTTGCATGCTCCACGTTGGATCAGTGAGCTTTGAGAGGGATGTCACTCTGATACGACTTGAGCTCCGCGATGGCCTAAGCTTTGCGAATGCTTGAGCTTCGCGAAAAGGTAGGAGCATCATGACGGCTTGTTTGAGCTTTGCGAAATTGGGAGTCTCTTGAAGTAGGGTGATTTGCGAAGGTGTTTCCAAAGTGTGATGCCTAGTGTTCAGTGGCAAATGGGTATTCATCAGTGTATTCAATTTGGACTTCAATAGAGCATCTACATACAGTGTAGGATGCATTCATTAGTGGTAATGAAGAAACCTACAAGTCTATAAACTGTGAGTGGATCTTATGAAGAAGCAGTGAGCTCACATTAGTTGAGAGAGCAGTGAGTTCTCAAATTGTGAGTGGTTGTAAACCAAGAGGGACAGTGAGTCTGCTTTGAACTTGTAAACAGTAGCGCGCTTATTGTGGAATTGGTACATCAGCACACTTCCAATGTATGCTCCTTGGATGTATCCTAGTGAGGGTGAACCAAGTAAAAATTGGTGTGTCCTGTGAATGATTTAAAGTTTATTCATACACTAAAATGGGAAGGAGAGAGAAGAGGGTTTTGTATAACAACAAAAAAAGATAAGAAGGGGCAGTTGTTTTAATCTGTCATACCCTGATTCACCCCTCCTCTCAGGGTATCTAGCATAGTGGACCTTACCGAGATGATGTGAAAAAACAAATGTTTGTTCACTGTGACAATAAGAGTGTGATTGATCTTATGAAGAATCTCATTCATCATTATCGTATGAAACATATTGAAAGTAGGTATCACTTCATCAAAGAGAAATTTGAATAGGGCATGATTAGATTGGATCTTGTTGGAACTAATGACCTAGTGTCTTACATTCAAATAAATCCGTTAGTAGCACACGTGTTTGAGAAACATCGGTTGAACCTCGGTGTTTAGCCACCTCCCAGTGTATGAAGATGTTATGAATGTTCCCATATCCCCCATTTATTTCACTATTTTAATTTTTTTGGAAGTGATGTAGGTTTATAAGGGAGATATGATCGAGGGTGAGTGTGTTTTATACTTTACAATGTACAAATAATTGACACGGGTTTATTTACTATGGGGAAGAAATGATAAATTCATTGGTATAAAGGATGATAATGAAATGTTTTTTAGTTATAAGAGAATGGATAATAGAGGATGGAGAAATTCAAGGAGTTACAAAAGATGGTAATGATGAGTTACAAAGGGGGGAAATGAGAAAGGTGAAAACAATTCGATGCTATAAGGAAATAGTTTTGGGAATCCCATTCCTCCATGACATGTCAAAATCTTTTCTTGTACATCTTTAAAAATTACAAAACATGAGAACCCAATTCAAGTTATCCCTCTTGTTTTAAACACCAAGAATTTCTCATAGAGACTTAGAGTGTTGGATAAGTTTTTTCTTTCATATTAGGTTTTGATCATGGCTGGTGCTTCAATGAATTTATTTACAGATTTACAACAAACCCAAATGGGGATATTGTTGGAATGAAGCCTATTCTTAGATGGAAATGAAATATGGTTTGTGTTTTTTTTAATCCCCAAATGGAAGATCAGGGAGTTTTGAAGGAAAGTGTTCATACAGTTTAAATTGATAATGGTATTGAAGGTGGTATCATTTCCTAGTGTTTACCAAATTTTTGGGTCAAAATTGGATAATTAAGAAAGGTGTTTTTGGAAAAGTAAGTTGTATGCTGTATTAAAGGATGATTGTAATGTTCGATGTAAGTCTTGTTTCAGGATCACTACATCAAAATATGAAAAAGGCAAAAATCATGTGAAAGATTTAAGTTTGTGCAAAAGATGAGGTTGTGCGGAAGAGAGAAACTTTCCCAATGAGATGTCAAAATGGGGTTTGCACACTTTGAGAAAATCTTACACACATGGTCATTGAGGCATATAAATAGGAGGCTACCCCCACTTAAGACTAATAACTTTTTCAATGAAGATCAGGTTACTCTACTACATAGAAGAGTTGTACGTGAAAGATTTGAATAAATAAAACTTGCATGCAATGTGTTCCTTTAGTCTAAAAAAGACCAAGTAAAACTTATAGTGTAGTTGTGTTAAAGTTAAGGGCTTCACATAATGTAATGGTTACACTAAAGTCATCTTATGTGACAATCCCAAATCTTTTTCATAAGAGAAGGTGTTGTGAACAAGTGCCAATGTGTTCTTTTAGAAAGTTTTGAATATCTGGTTTGTTTGTTTAATGCTTTCTAGGGCATCAATTCAGGATTTCGATGAAAGAAGAGTCTCATACTAGAAAGAAACACAATATTCAATGTGAATCTATTAAAGAAACCTTCATGTCGATAAACTGAGTTATACTTCTCTCAATGTAGTGAGCTAAGGGGAGTCGATGGAAGTGTTCTGAGGGAAGCAATGTGATATCGCTAAAATCATGAAAAGGAATTGTTCATGGAACAGAGTGTCTTTGTCTTAAATTTTATAATCCATATATAGAATATAATAGTTCATTTAAGAATGTCCAACACACTATTGGCGTATGCTCCATGGACTGGCCCTTAGCGATGAACCATGTAAAATTATTGTGTTGTCTTTCTACTTGTGAATTTTTTAATTACTACAAATTTCTATCAGAAAAATTTAATAGGTTCCTAACAATGTGGGAACAAGATTCATCACTTGAGAATAAAAAGTTGACACCCTAATTCACCCCTCCCCTCTTAGGGTGTTCTGATACCCCTCACTATATTCTTTCATGAGGTGTATATATGGAAACTTTGATATGTGGTATTAGAAATTTATTTAATCTAATGTTATTTTTCATTCGATATTAAGTTATTCTTTTATGGAGATTATGATTTATGGTTACAAAAGTGGTGATGATTTTATGTTACAATCTCATTGTTTATTGAGACTATCTAGGATTATGTTTTTGATAATAAAATATTATGATATATATCCTATGAAACTCATTGATTTTCTTATACTATATCTATTCATGATATTTTCAAGTAATATTCCCATTTTTTAAACTCTTTTATAGTTAAAATAATTTAGAAAATATTGTTAATAAAATTATAATTTCTCTCTCTCTCCCTGGTCAGAAATCTGTTTTCCTCCAAAACCATGTTTTTTAAAAATTCTTACAAAAATGTTTTACTATTATCTAATGATTTTTAAAATACATTTTAATTACTTTGAACATTTTTACAAATATTTTTTGAAAGGAATACTCGTATCAATTCCCGAAAATTCTATTTTAGATTTATCTGAAAATGTGAAATAAATCATTGTTTTAATATAAACAACATGAATGAAACATCCCGTAACCCAAAAAATTATTTTATTTAAAGATAGCTTTATAATATTTCATAGTTATTTTTAAATAATAATATTTTGAAATGGTTATATTTTTTGAAAAGTGTTTTTTAAGAAGAAATTATATATCCCCCTTAAAATGTTCTAAATGATCAATCAAAATCATTTTCCATCTAAGATGACATCCATTGATGTTACCTATTCATTTAAATGGATATGATACAAGGATACCATTCTTAATATTTCGTTAAATTCATTATTTTTATTATGTAATGATGATTATGAAATTTTTTTTCTTCCACGAGTTATACCATGATAAAATTCTTATGAAAAAATCTTCTTTTTCATTGGGTTATGATATAATGATATTTTTATGAAACCCATTTCATATCATGGGGTATGATATGATAAATGTTTTAGGATATAATTTCATAGATAAATAAAGTTTCTATTATGAGATGGGTGGGTCCTATATCTCCCTCCAATACATTGGGTAAATATTTATATATCATGTAATATTTAGGGCTAAAACTGGGATTGAATGGAGTTATGTAAGTACTTTTTACCCTATGATGGTCTTTGGTGTGAAACTTGGCTCCTATGATGGTTTGTGGAGAGAACCAATTCAACTATGATATCCCTACAAATAATCCTCAACTAATATAGAAATTTATTTCTATGATTTTTTTATTCCATGAATATATGTCTTATGCCAATAATATTATCTCATAAATCATGTTATTTGATTCACCTATGATTCATGTCTTATGAAATGATAATATTTATTCAATGAATCATGATTATGATATTTGATATGATAGGTATGGTTTTTATATATTAATCTCATGTTCTCATACCCTTATGTTCATGTTATTCTTAAATGTCTCCCTTGTCTACCCTTACTGACCATATGAGATGACACTTTACTGTGTTTTCTTAGCCCTGGATATGAATAATTGTATAATATATGATATGTATTAGATTGGATCTAGTTATAAAGACCATAATGGGAGATGATGTAGTTTACCTATGAAAAAATTACTGGTGTTTCGAATATTCCAATGAAATTAAACTATTTCGGTCATTGAGAGTGTGTTTATATAATGTAATAAATATTCATAAACAATACATTCATGATTTACATGGGAAAGTTGAGGCACCTTAGCAGCTGACCTATCTTGTTCGTAGCTGTGTAATGGGGATTTCTAATGGTTGTGTTATTCGAAATATTCCATGAGAGACCAACATTGTTGTGGATGCCCTTTCTCAGGGGAGTATCCATGAATAACCGCTATTATTTTTCTCCATCTTGGTGTATTTTCCTCTAGTTTTAATTGTTTTGTCTTAGGGAATTCCCTAGGTCTTCATCACTTTAGGCCTCCTTGATTTCTTGTTTATGTGGATGAGTTTTATACCCTTTTGAATAATTAAAAATACAACCATCGATCGTAATGAATATTCATAAACAATTATTCAAGATCTATGTATGATTATCACGTTCTTATTTATTTCACTTCCATTTTCCTCTCCAATTATGAAAATACTTTTATTTAAACCTTTACTTTTGATTAATTGATTATGTTTTATAACCCATAATGATTTATGGATTATAAATATTTTATAATCATTAACATTCTTGTGATATTGTATCTATAGGTCTAATTGGATAAATAGTTTTCAAAATTAATTAAATATTTTCTATATACCTACCAATTTATTAAATTCTCTTGGAATAAGTCCATGATGGTAATTTTAGTGATATCTTAGCATGAGGCCTTAATTCTAAGATCATGACATATGATATTATTAATTTTATTAATGAAAATTTTATTTATTATTGTCTATTTAATTTTTTAATTTTCCTGATATATATTTTGATGATCAAGTTATTGATTAAATGGAATATGTATTTATTATTTAATCAACTATATAAATTATTCCATACGTATTCATGATATATTCCATTGTATTCTTTCCCTTATAGAGAATTTGAGCGCACCATTTATTTATTTCTATTTCCCCAGGATATTAGTATGAAATATTTTAATGATTTCCAAGGATTCAAGAATTTTTTTCATACTATTTTTATCTTCCATTATAATATGGATGTCATATTTGAATATAATTTTCCAATACGGATAATCTGATCAATCCTTCATGGTGTTATCCTTTCTATCCTATACCAATTTAATAATGTAAAAACAAGATATGGATTATTGGAGTTCGGTTTTATTTATGTGGTCACATCGTGAAGGCTGATGATATAATATGAATATTGTTATTGGTGATAATAAGTAAAATTATTTTATCATGTATGATTCATTATTATAGCACTTAGGATCACAAACATTATTATTTTTGTTTCTATTTTAATAAAATTTATTAGCGTTGACATGTGGGATATTCTTCACTAAAGAGGGGATGAGATAGATTTTATTAGGTCTTCTATTATGATATTATCTATGCCATGGTGGGATATCCATGCAATGGAAGCTCAATATAGGAGTGTTGGTATATCTAAAGGAAAAGAAGACACACCACAATGAATATAATTGAGGAATGTAATGATAGTTATAGAATAATCCTAGATTTATAGACAAGACATGTTTTACAGATGTATATTGCAAAATTTATAGATGGATATTTACACACCAAAATGAAGATTTATTTTCCATGAAGTAGCTAAAGACCATGTTAGATTATTTAAGAGGAAATAATGGTCACACCATGGTAGTGATGTATGCACTTGGATAATGTTGATACAACATGACTACTAATTTATATTTCTTGTCATCCAATATAAATTGAATGAAATTAAATGAGACATGTTATCCTATAATTATAGTTTATATTTCGATAAATTATTTCATATTTATGAAGGATTATTAATGATTTATCAAGATAGAAGCACGGAAATTTTCTTGAGAAAAAATATATGTCATTGTATTTCATTTAAAGATAGATCAGCGAAGATTAGAGAGTAATTTAAAAAATAGATAACAAAAAATTTATTCTAGCCTACTAATGGAATGTTAAATGAAATATATCTAGGAGGCATTATTGTAGAGACTCTAAGATTATCGTACATGGACATTACATTACTTTTGCGGAATACTTAGTACATAACAAAAACACACACACAAGGATCATAATAGTTTAGTGTCTTTGGAAACTCGGAACGTAATCTTCTAATCGTGGTGAAAGATCTTCAATATCTCCCATAAAGATCTTCCCTTTTTTTTTACCTAAAAACCTTTCTTTATATCCTGGGGAAAAGAAAACATAAAACGGTGAGCTCAAATTCTTAGTAAGGGTAAACAAAAAAAATATCAATCACATCATATACATAAGAACATAGCTTTTGGAAATCTTAACCTGCAAAAGAGCTCATAATATCATAACATGGGATAAATCATAGAAGTGAAAATGAGATCCCCATAATCATAACATAAAACTTGAAACTTTTTGGCATGCACACATAATCATGGAAAATAATTTCTTGTTAGTCAAGACTCATTTCCAAGACTATCTTAGTGGACAAAGTCCCTTTCTGAATCGAGTAACCCTCGTTTCAGTCCTGTTTCACTGAACCGGTATAACCTACCGTTCCAGCCCTGTCTATCCCATGAGATATAAAATCTTTACCCAATGCATTGGAGGGAGATATAGGTCCCACCCATCTTATAATGAATCCTTTCTTATGTGTGCCACATAATCATAAACCATACATCATAGCGTAACCCATGTAATAAAAATGGGATTCTTAAACAACATGAAATCATAAAACAATTCATATAAGATAAAGGAATTCATAAAAATATTTCCATCACAACATAATCAAATCTATGTAATAATAGGGATAAAAACAGAACCCTTTTATTATCTTAGATGGAAAATAATTTTGATAAAATACTTGAACTCCATTCTTGAGGAAAATATCCTTTCTACTTCAAAAACATTTTTCCTTTCATAACATGTCATACGACTTTAAAATAAAAGAAGTTGATTAAAAATAAACTTGAAAACTTGTAAATGAAGTTTCTTGGAAATAATGTTTTAAAAAAATCCATTCATGCCGTATAAGTTAAAAAAAAAAATTCTTCGTACTTTTGTCGGAAAAGTCAAAAAGTACCTCGTACGAAAAACGACAAAAGATTCCTTTCGTATATATTACTAAAAACTCACCGAAGGGTAAAAATGGATTTAAACAATTTTAGGTGGATGGAAATAATATTACATATTGATGAAACATGGATGTGGATGATAAAATACACCCCAGTAAATACTTACGAATAAACAATCTCGGATAAAAATGAGATTGTGATATTTCCCTTACCTTAGGTCCGATTTGCTTTGTTCGTGTCCGAATCTCCTGTATAATGGTTTAAATAATGTTATTGACTTATTACAGAATCATACATATTGATATGAGATCATATATGGTCATATTATTAGCTTCTTGTTAGTAATATTTCATTGTTACTTGTTACTCGGGTCTTTATAACTTTTTGTTCTTATGCGAGTTTTGTCGAATAAATCATTATTCTTATCTTTAGGTTATAGATAATTCATTTCCAGAATGTTATTAGTGTAGTATATTCCATATTCATTCATTCAATTCATTTATATAATCATTATGAAATGAAGATCATGTAGAACGAGTCGCATCACATCGTGGAGACGGTATTCCGTACGTACGCACGAGTGATGATATCGTTCCTATGATCGTGGAATTGTATTGGAGTATATATATATTATTTCAGTATCAATATTACTTCATAATAATCATATATAGTTACTCATTACACCATTATACCCATCCTTGTAAGGTGATGGTGGAAAATAGATTACACCACGGCGTGGAGACGGTATTCCGTACGTACGCACACGCGGTGATTTCTTTTTCCGTAGGATGGATAGATGGTGAAATAGGGTTGTTTCATACTTATAATAACATATCAGTATATGAGTGATACTGATGTTATTACTTCATAATGAAACAACCTAAGAAGAATAAGTGGAAGAAGAAAGAAATTGAAAAGATCGGTAATGGATATTACCTCTTCTTTGGAACGCCTCTTTGAATCCTTTACTTAAGGAACTAAGATTGGTCTTTGGAGAAGACCAGGACCTCTAGGATTATTCTAGGGAAGTGGAGAGGAGAAAATGGCAGGGGTTGGCCGAGCTTGAGTGCTCAAATTGGTGTGAGGAGGAGGGGGAGGAGGTGTCCTTTTATAAGGGAGGAGAGGGGCACCTTAGGAATATCTCAAAATATTATTTTATATTAAAGTCAAAATCGGTTTATAATGGTTCCAAAGGGTATTATTTAGAAGATAAGGTGGGGATGGGTCGAAATCCTATCAACCAATAGGATTTAGACAAGTTTAGGGTATTATTTTAACCTTATCAATTAGATTTAACTCTAAGTTAAATAATTTATCTTTTACCGTGTCTTTTTGTTTTCTTTCACTATATGGTTAATACACTTACTATAACATGCCAAACGAACCCCAAATTGTTTATTATTAATATATATATCCTTATCTAAGTCATTTGGCCGAACCTTAGATTTTTATGAATACAATAACAATTAATAATATAATATTTGATTTAAAAACTATTTTGTGTGAATTTTGACACTATTTGATATATGATTTTTGTGAAAGTCATAACAGAATTATATGTTCGAACCAAGTTGATTAAATCAACGCTAATATATCCTAGTAACCTAGAAAATTAGTGGAATTCATAGAAAGTCTTAAATTACATTTATTTTGGTATTTATGTTATCAATTATGTCAATATTTCATTAATAAGATAACTACTGCATCATCTTTGTGTCATAAATAAATTATATTATTTGATGTCTAAAAATTACAAATAAAATACCATCATGTAGGAAATCTTTTTAGCTTTCTAATGAATATTTACAATCGAATTTATCTTATATATAACCCCATATTAAAAATTATTTACTTATTAAACTTTGATTTTAACTATTTTAACCCTTCTTTAAATAAATTAATAATAAATGTCCTAATCTAATCCAAGTGGGCCTAAATGGTCATATTTTATTCCTAAGTTTGTTTTTGGTCGAATTACACTTGTCCAATAGAATTAGGACATGTGTTAGGGTAATATTAATATCATATTTACCCTTAGTTACCCTATTTACTATTAACCGCGGTAAAAAAAAAGTAAAAAGTTACTATTCACCAAAAATTATTTTCTTCTCATTGAACCACATTTTACTTACTGAAATCAACCGTGTCTCTCGGATTTTTGAAATTATATTCACAGAAGCGGTAAAATTAAGTTTTATGAAAAATTCAGTTTTTTTTAACCACCACTAAGTAGTTTCACTATTCATCAAAAATTGATGTTTTTCAGAACAGTGCCAAAATTTCATCCCAAGCTATATTTCATATTCCGAATTCAAAAATGAAGTCTATTTTAACAAATTCATTAAATAAAAGTTGCATTAATTAATTTTATAATTAAATCCCGCTGTTAAAACAAATAGCGTGTTTTTAAGAAACAATATCTATCAAAAGATTGACACTTGTTTATGTCTAGTTTAAATGTGAAATTACATCCAATGACCAACATTGTATTAAATTGTAAAAATATATTCTAAATATACTTTAAAACCACTCAAATTAATGATTTATCACTATTAATTATTTCGATTAAAAAAGTTGTTTTTAATTATAATTTAGTAATTTTCACTATTCATTAGAATATGAAAGTTATCCGAAAAGTACCAAAATTTCACCTTAGGCTAAATTCGATACTCCGAATCCAAAAATGAAGTCCATTTTAAAATTTCTAAAATTTAAAAAGTGGTTATTACTATTCATAACGGCTAGTTTTAATAATATTTTAATAGCATATCATTGTTTCGTGAAACTCAGTATTACGTACCACACACGCTATCGAGGAAGGTTGTGATTGCGTGTAATGCAAGGCAAGTCAAGGATGCGTGTTGTGCAAGCTCCTTTTGGTGTAGCGTACAACACAAGACATTAGTGAAATAAAAAAGAATATTTTTCATAAAATCTCGGGTTGTTACATTCTACCCCCCTTAAAATGAATTTCGCCCTCGAAATTCGTCGGGGTTATAAATGGTTTACTATTCGAAAGTTTCTTTAATAGAAACCCACATCGTAAAAAAAAAAATACCAAGACTTGGCTTTAAAAACTAAAGTATGAAATGTAACGATTACCCAAATAAACTAATCACTGGGTTTCCACATAGGTGAAAATATGGATATGGAAGAGAAATCTAACCATCATGTTCTGATGGAGAGTGGTAGAGAACATGGCTATGGAAAAGCCAGTAATCACAAATCCATAAATTTGTGACGATCTAAGGTACCATCTGATTCATCAGGTATAAGATCACTAGGACAACATTTTTGGTTTTCAAGATCGTTTCCCTAAAGTTGAAAATTTGAATTAGAATAAATACTTTCTTTATTTTGGTAAAATCTCACTGTTGTTCATGCCTTGAACAATTTCCACTTCATCTCTTAAATAAATGAAGTTGAATTTGTTATTCGTGAAGTGTTAGCAGATCATGTGATAGAATGACGGGTCATTCCATCTGTCTCAAAAGGTTAGCAATATTTATATACATAAGTCGATCTATAGTGGGATTAATCATATATGGTTCCTAAAATGGGCTTATACCTCATATATCATACTGCTTAATATAATAACACTAGTTTCTACTAAACAGGGACTTCCTGTAGGTCAGTGGTAGGCGATAAAGGCCAGTCGCACTTCGGTTGTGGGTTCGATTCCTACAGCCTTGTCCGAAGCGATGGGCTGTCGCCCGTCCTGCAGGTTTTCCTTTTTCTAAAACTACGTTACTATAACATCCCATCAATAATATCGAAAATCTTCTATCCTTAAACAATACTAACTTATGTCCAACATAATCCAGTCTAATATTTAGGCTTATACATAATACTGCAGTCCACTCTCATAATATAGTGACAACGATTACCAGAGATTTAACACCATCGTCGATCCCCATATATCATAAGATATGTTTTGTTGGTCACATTCCAAACATTCAAAGTCCTTAATCATGTATTCTCTTGAATACCTTAGTGAAAACATGAATTCAGTTAAAAGTTAACACTTTCCACATACCAAAATCCTCAAAATTCTATATACTCAAATCATGATATCACTCAGTCCTTATATCAATCATGAGCTCATGAATACTGTTAAACATTTAATTTTCTCCTTATCCCTTCATTATGCCCATATCATCTGCATTCTAAAAATATCTGAATAACCTTTCCTGGATACTGGTAACATTAATAAAACACTTTTAAAACTCAAGAAAAGACAATAGTGTAACAATCCTTAGATGTCTCTTTATTCCATAGTACCATGAGATTTCTTATACAACATTACACATGATAAGCATGTAATCATTTCACTACATTCTTAAACCATTAACCGAGCTTCAACAATTCTTTCACATCACATATCATTTGTAGTCTCTTCATCATCATCCACATAAATACTACCCATACGACCATACTGATTCTCTTCATGAGTCTTTCCCTTAGGGCATTGGTTTGCATAATGCCCATACATTCCACATTTAAAACACTTAACCATTTTTGATGTCGTAGCAATACCATTATCCTCATCCATGGTGTTAACTGAACCTTTTCCTTTGCACTTACTTGCTTTGTGTCCTTCTTTTCCACACCCAAATCATCTTCCAGTTCCCTTGAAACATTCTCCTTGATGCCTCTTCCCACTTGATTTTTATAAGGGAAATTGAACTTTCTTTCCTCTATGGTCATCATGAAACTCCATCTTTCTCTTATTAGCCGAGTCAGGAAACTTACCAAATTTTACTTTATTGATCATATTATGAGATTGCTGATTCGGCATAATAATGATGTTTGGACTTCCAAATCCCATTTCATTTGGTTGCTCATAAAGAATATCATTCCATTGTCCATCATATCCTCCATTATCGTGAATCATCTTGTTTCCAGCCATTTTCTAAAACCCAAAAAGAATAGTGTGAGAGGCAAAAATCATAATAAAGGGAGAGTAACTTCAATATCTAACATCTTAGGTTAAATTCTAAGATCGTTACCATAGTTCTAGTACTATATCCTATACGTATACTTATCCTTAGGGACATCCCTAGACATACATTAGAAATATCTCTAGGGATCTCACTAACATTTTCACATCCTAGTTTCCAAAGGTTGACTAAAACTTTTCTCTGATACCAACTGTAGCGGTCTGGAATTACTTCCAGTGGAATATAATTGATATCTATCAGGGCACTCCATGGGCGGCTACACCCCCTGGGCGGGACACACCACCATCCCCAGTGGCAGCAATTTCCTCATGAAGCCCTTGGGCGGAGAGCCATGCTTCGTCCAACGCTCACATGTGAGAGTTCCCAAGGATCGGATACATTCCTACCTCCTTTGCCTCTGATACCAACTGTAGAGACCCTAAGCTTATCGTAAATGGACATTACATTACTTTTGCGGAATACTTAGTACATAACAAAAACACACACACAAGGATCATAATAGTTTAGTGTCGTTGGAAACTCAGAACGTAATCTTCTAATCGTGGTGAAAGATCTTCAATATCTCCCATAAAGATCTTCACTTTTTTTTACCTAAAAACCTTTCTTTATATCCTGGGGAAAAGAAAACATAAAAGGGTGAGCTCAAATGCTCAGTAAGGGTAAACAAAAAAAATATCAATCACATCATATACATAAGAACATAGCTTTTGGAAATCTTAACCTGCAAAAGAGCTCATAATATCATAACATGGGATAAATCATAGAAGTGAAAATGAGATCCCCATAATCATAACATAAAACTTGAAACTTTTTGGCATGCACACATAATCATGGAAAATCATTTCTTGTTAGTCAAGACTCATTGCCAAGACTATCTTAGTGGACAAAGTCCCTTTCTGAATCGAGTAACCCTCGTTTCAGTCCTACTTCACTGAACCGTTATAACCTACCGTTCCAGCCCTGTCTATCTCATGAGATATAAAATCTTTACCCAATGCATTGGAGGGAGATATAGGTCCCACCCATCTTATAATGAATCCTTTCTTATGTGTGCCACATAATCATAAACCATACATCATAGCGTAAGCCATGTAATAAAAATGGGATTCTTAAACAACATTACATCATAAAACAATTCATATAAGATAAAGGAATTCATAAAAATATTTCCATCACAACATAATCAAATCTATGTAATAATAGGGATAAAAACAGAACCCTTTTATTATCTTAGATGGAAAATAATTTTGATAAAATACTTGAACTCCATTCTTGAGGAAAATATCCTTTCTACTTCAAAAACATTTTTCCTTTCATAACATGTCATACGACTTTAAAATAAAAGAAGTTGATTAAAAATAAACTTGAAAACTTGTAAATGAAGTTTCTTGGAAATAATTTTTTAAAAAAATCCATTCATGCCGTATAAGTTAAAAAAAAACATTCTTCGTACTTTTGTCGGAAAAGTCAAAAAGTACCTCGTACGAAAAACGACAAAAGATTCCTTTCGTACATATTACTAAAAACTCACCGAAGGGTAAAAATGGATTTAAACAATTGTAGGTGGATGGAAATAATATTACATATTGATGAAACATGGATGTGGATGATAAAATACACCCCAGTAAATACTTACGAATAAACAATCTCGGATAAAAATGAGATTGTGATATTTCCCTTACCTTAGGTCCGATTTGCTTTGTTCGTGTCCGAAGCTCCTGTATAATGGTTTAAATAATGTTATTGACTTATTCCAGAATCATACATATTGATATGAGATCATATATGGTCATATTATTAGCTTCTTGTTAGTAATATTTTATTGTTACTTGTTACTCGGGTCTTTATAACTTTTTGTTCTTATGCGTGTTTTGTCGAATAAATCATTATTCTTATCTTTAGGTTATAGATAATTCATTTCCAGAATGGTATTAGTGTAGTATATTCCATATTCATTCATTCAATTCATTTATATAATCATTATGAAATGAAGATCATGTAGAACGAGTCGCATCACATCGTGGAGACGGTATTCCGTACGTACGCACGAGTGATGATATCGTTCCTATGATCGTGGAATTGTATTGGAGTATATATATATTATTTCAGTATCAATATTACTTCATAATAATCATATATAGTTACTCATTACACCATTATACCCATCCTTGTAAGGTGATGGTGGAAAATAGATTACACCACGGCGTGGAGACGGTATTCCGTACGTACGCACGCGCGGTGATTTCTTTTTCCGTAGGATGGATAGATGGTGAAATAGGGTTGTTTCATACTTATAATAACATATCAGTATATGAGTGATACTGATGTTATTACTTCATAATGAAACAACCTAAGAAGAAGAAGTGGAAGAAGAAAGAAATTGAAAAGATCGGTAATGGATATTACCTCTTCTTTGGAACGCCTCTTTGAATCCTTTACTTAAGGAACTAAGATTGGTCTTTGGAGAAGACCAGGACCTCTAGGATTATTCTAGGGAAGTGGAGAGGAGAAAATGGCAGGGGTTGGCCGAGCTTGAGTGCTCAAATTGGTGTGAGGAGGAGGGGGAGGAGGTGTCCTTTTATAAGGGAGGAGAGGGGCACCTTAGGAATATCTCAAAATATTATTTTATATTAAAGTCAAAATCGGTTTATAATGGTTCCAAAGGGTCTTATTTCGAAGATAAGGTGGGGATGGGTCGCAATCCTATCAACCAATAGGATTTAGACAAGTTTAGGGTATTATTTTAACCTTATCAATTAGATTTAACTCTAAGTTAAATAATTTATCTTTTACCGTGTCTTTTTGTTTTCTTTCACTATATGGTTAATACACTTACTATAACATGCCAAACGAACCCCAAATTGTTTATTATTAATATATATATCCTTATCTAAGTCATTTGGCCGAACCTTAGATTTTTAGGAATAAAATAACAATTAATAATATAATATTTTATTTAAAAACTATTTTGTGTGAATTTTGACACTATTTGATATATGATTTTTGTGAAAGTCATAACAGAATTATATGTTCGAACCAAGTTGATTAAATCAACACTAATATATCCTAGTAACCTAGAAAATTAGTGGAATTCATAGAAAGTCTTAAATTACATTTATTTTGGTATTTATGTTATCAATTATGTCAATATTTCATTAATAAGATAACTACTGCATCATCTTTGTGTCATAAATAAATTATATTATTTGATGTCTAAAAATTACAAATAAAATACCATCATGTAGGAAATATTTTTAGCTTTCTAATTAATATTTACAATCGAATTTATCTTATGTATAACCCCATATTAAAAATTATTTACTTATTAAACATTGATTTTAACTATTTTAACCCTTCTTTAAATAAATTAATAATAAATGTCCTAATCTAATCCAAGTGGGCCTAAATGGTCATATTTTATTCCTAAGTGTGTTTTTGGTCGAATTACACTTGTCCAATAGAATTAGGACATGTGTTAGGGTAATATTAATATCATATTTACCCTTAGTTACCCTATTTACTATTAACCGCGGTAAAAAAAAAGTAAAAAGTTACTATTCACCAAAAATTATTTTCATCTCATTGAACCACATTTTACTTACTAAAATCAACCGTGTCTCTAGGATTTTTGAAATTACATTCACAGAAGCGGTAAAATTAAGTTTTATGAAAAATTCAGTTTTTTTTAACTACCACTAAGTAGTTTCACTATTCATCAAAAATTGATGTTTTTCAGAACAGTGCCAAAATTTCATCCCAAGCTATATTTCATATTCCGAATTCAAAAATGAAGTCTATTTTAACAAATTCATTAAATAAAAGTTTCATTAATTAATTTTATAATTAAATCCCGCTGTTAAAACAAATAGCGTGTTTTTAAGAAACAATATCTACCAAAGATTGACACTTGTTTATGTCTAGTTTAAATGTGAAATTACATCCAATGACCAACATTGTATTAAATTGTAAAAATATATTCTAAATATACTTTAAAACCACTCAAATTAATGATTTATCACTGTTAATTATTTCGATTAAAAAAGTTGTTTTTAATTATAATTTAGTAATTTTCACTATTCATTAGAATATGAAAGTTATCCGAAAAGTACCAAAATTTCACCTTAGGCTAAATTCGATACTCCGAATCCAAAAATGAAGTCCATTTTAAAATTTCTAAAATTTAAAAAGTGGTTATTACTATTCATAACGGCTAGTTTTAATAATATTTTAATAGCATATCATTGTTTCGTGAAACTCAGTATTACGTACCACACACGCTATCGAGGAAGGTTGCGATTGCGTGTAATGCAAGGCAAGTCAAGGATGCGTGTTGTGCAAGCTCCTTTTGGTGTAGCGTACAACACAAGACATTAGTGAAATAAAAAAGAATATTTTTCATAAAATCTCGGGCTGTTACATTCTACCCCCCTTAAAATGAATTTCGCCCTCGAAATTCGTCGGGGTTATAAATGGTTTACTATTCGAAAGTTTCTTTAATAGAAACCCACATCGTAAAAAAAAAATACCAAAACTTGGATTTAAAAACTAAAGTATGAAATGTAACGATTACCCAAATAAACTAATCACTGGGTTTCCACATAGGTGAAAATATGGATATGGAAGAGAAATCTAACCATCATGTTCTGATGGAGAGTGGTAGAGAACATGGCTATGGAAAAGCCAGTAATCACAAATCCATAAATTTGTGACGATCTAAGGTACCATCTGATTCATCAGGTATAAGATCACTAGGACAACATTTTTGGTTTTCAAGATCGTTTCCCTAAAGTTGAAAATTTGAATTAGAATAAATACTTTCTTTATTTTGGTAAAATCTCACTGTTGTTCATGCCTTGAACAATTTCCACTTCATCTCTTAAATAAATGAAGTTGAATTTGTTATTCGTGAAGTGTTAGCAGATCATGTGATAGAATGACGGGTCATTCCATATGTCTCAAAAGGTTAGCAAAATTTATATACATAAGTCGATCTATAGTGGGATTAATCATATATGGTTCCTAAAATGGGCTTATACCTCATATATCATACTGCTTAATATAATAACACTAGTTTCTACTAAACAGGGACTTCCTGTAGGTCAGTGGTAGGCGATAAAGGCCAGTCGCACTTCGGTTGTGGGTTCGATTCCTACAGCCTTGTCCGAAGCGATGGGCTGTCGCCTGTCCTGCAGGTTTTCCTTTTTCTAAAACTACGTTACTATAACATCCCATCAATAATATCGAAAATCTTCTATCCTTAAACAATACTAACTTATGTCCAACATAATCCAGTCTAATCTTTAGGCTTATACATAATACTGCAGTCCACTCTCATAATATAGTGACAACGATTACCAGAGATTTAACACCATCGTCGATCCCCATATATCATAAGATATGTTTTGTTGGTCACATTCCAAACATTCAAAGTCCTTAATCATGTATTCTCTTGAATACCTTAGTGAAAACACGAATTCAGTTAAAAGTTAACACTTTCCACATACCAAAATCCTCAAAATTCTATATACTCAAATCATGATATCACTTAGTCCTTATATCAATCATGAGCTCATGAATACTGTTAAACATTTAATTTTCTCCTTATCCCTTCATTATGCCCATATCATCTGCATTCTAAAAATATCTGAATAACCTTTCCTGGATACTGGTAACATTAATAAAACACTTTTAAAACTCAAGAAAAGACAATAGTGTAACAATCCTTAGATGTCTCTTTATTCCATAGTACCATGAGATTTCTTATACAACATTACACATGATAAGCATGTAATCATTTCACTACATTCTTAAACCATTAACCGAGCTTCAACAATTCTTTCACATCACATATCATTTGTAGTCTCTTCATCATCATCCACATAAATACTACCCATACGACCATACTGATTCTCTTCATGAGTCTTTCCCTTAGGGCATTGGTTTGCATAATGCCCATACATTCCACATTTAAAACACTTAACCATTTTTGATGTCGTAGCAATACCATTATCCTCATCCATGGTGTTAACTGAACCTTTTCCTTTGCACTTACTTGCTTTGTGTCCTTCTTTTCCACACCCAAAGCATCTTCCAGTTCCCTTGAAACATTCTCCTTGATGCCTCTTCCCACATGATTTTTATAAGGGAAATTGAACTTTCTTTCCTCTATGGTCATCATGAAACTCCATCTTTCTCTTATTAGCCGAGTCAGGAAACTTACCAAATTTTACTTTATTGATCATATTATGAGATTGCTGATTCGGCATAATAATGATGTTTGGACTTCCAAATCCCATTTCATTTGGTTTCTCATAAAGAATATCATTCCATTGTCCATCATATCCTCCATTATCGTGAATCATCTTGTTTCCAGCCATTTTCTAAAACCCAAAATGAATAGTGTGAGAGGCAAAAATCATAATAAAGGGAGAGTAACTTCAATATCTAACATCTTAGGTTAAATTCTAAGATCGTTACCATAGTTCTATTACTATATCCTATACGTATACTTATCCTTAGGGACATCCCTAGACATACATTAGAAATATCTTTAGGGATCTCACTAACATTTTCGCATCCTAGTTTCCAAAGGTTGACTAAACCTTTCCTCTGATACCAACTCTAGAGGTCTGGAATTACTTCCAGTGGAATATAATTGATATCTATCAGGGCACTCCATGGGCGGCTACACCCCCTGGGCGGGACACACCACCATCCCCAGTGGCAGCCATTTCCTCATGAAGCCCTTGGGCGGAGAGCCATGCTTCGTCCAACGCTCACATGTGAGAGTTCCCAAGGATCGGATACATTCCTACCTCCTTTGCGTCTGATACCAACTGTATAGACCCTAAGCTTATCGTAAATGGACATTACATTACTTTTGCAGAATACTTAGTACATAACAAAAACACACACACAAGGATCATAATAGTTTAGTGTCTTTGGAAACTCAGAACGTAATCTTCTAATCGTGGTGAAAGATCTTCAATATCTCCCATAAAGATCTTCCCTTATTTTTACCTAAAAACCTTTCTTTATATCCTGGGGAAAAGAAAACATAAAAGGGTGAGCTCAAATTCTCAGTAAGGGTAAACAAAAACAATATCAATCACATCATATACATAAGAACATAGCTTTTGGAAATCTTAACCTGCAAAAGAGCTATTAATATCATAACATGGGATAAATCATAGAAGTGAAAATGAGATCCCCATAATCATAACATAAAACTTGAAACTTTTTGGCATGCACACATAATCATGGAAAATCATTTCTTGTTAGTCAAGACTCATTGCCAAGACTATCTTAGTGGACAAAGTCCCTTTCTGAATCGAGTAACCCTCGTTTTAGTCCTGTTTCACTGAACCGTTATAACCTACCGTTCCAGCCCTGTCTATCTCATGAGATATAAAATCTTTACCCAATGCATGGAGGGAGATATAGGTCCCACCCATCTTATAATGAATCCTTTCTTATGTGTGCCACATAATCATAAACCATACATCATAGCGTAACCCATGTAATAAAAATGGGATTCTTAAACAACATGACATCATAAAACAATTCATATAAGATAAAGGAATTCATAAAAATATTTCCATCACAACATAATCAAATCTATGTAATAATAGGGATAAAAACAGAACCCTTTTATTATCTTAGATGGAAAATAATTTTGATAAAATACTTGAACTCCATTCTTGAGGAAAATATCCTTTCTACTTCAAAAACATTTTTCCTTTCATAACATGTCATATGACTTTAAAATAAAAGAAGTTGATTAAAAATAAACTTGAAAACTTGTAAATGAAGTTTCTTGGAAATAATGTTTTAAAAAATCCATTCATGCCGTATAAGTTAAAAAAAACATTCTTCGTACTTTTGTCGGAAAAGTCAAAAAGTACCTCGTACGAAAAACGACAAAAGATTCCTTTCGTACATATTACTAAAAACTCACCGAAGGGTAAAAATGGATTTAAACTATTGTAGGTGGATGGAAATAATATTACATATTGATGAAACACGGATGTGGATGATAAAATACACCCCAGTAAATACTTACGAATAAACAATCTCGGATAAAAATGAGATTGTGATATTTCCCTTACCTTAGGTCCGATTTGCTTTGTTCGTGTCCAAAGCTCCTGTATAATGGTTTAAATAATGTTATTGACTTATTCCAGAATCATACATATTGATATGAGATCATATATGGTCATATTATTAGCTTCTTGTTAGTAATATTTCTTTGTTACTTGTTACTCGGGTCTTTATAACTTTTTGTTCTTATGCGTGTTTTGTCGAATAAATCATTATTCTTATCTTTAGGTTATAGATAATTCATTTCCAGAATGGTATTAGTGTAGTATATTCCATATTCATTCATTCAATTCATTTATATAATCATTATGAAATGAAGATCATGTAGAACGAGTCGCATCACATCGTGGAGACGGTATTCCGTACGTACGCACGAGTGATGATATCGTTCCTATGATCGTGGAATTGTATTGGAGTATATATATATTATTTCAGTATCAATATTACTTCATAATAATCATATATAGTTACTCATTACACCATTATACCCATCCTTGTAAGGTGATGGTGGAAAATAGATTACACCACGGCGTGGAGACGGTATTCCGTACGTACGCACGCGCGGTGATTTCTTTTTCCGTAGGATGGATAGATGGTGAAATAGGGTTGTTTCATACTTATAATAACATATCAGTATATGAGTGATACTGATGTTATTACTTCATAATGAAACAACCTAAGAAGAAGAAGTGGAAGAAGAAAGAAATTGAAAAGATCGGTAATGGATATTACCTCTTCTTTGGAACGCCTCTTTGAATCCTTTAATTAAGGAACTAAGATTGGTCTTTGGAGAAGACCAGGACCTCTAGGATTATTCTAGGGAAGTGGATAGGAGAAAATGTCAGGGGTTGGCCGAGCTTGAGTGCTCAAATTGGTGTGAGGAGGAGGGGGAGGAGGTGTCCTTTTATAAGGGAGGAGAGGGGCACCTTAGGAATATCTCAAAATATTATTTTATATTAAAGTCAAAATCGGTTTATAATGGTTCCAAAGGGTCTTATTTCGAAGATAAGGTGGGTATGGGTCGAAATCCTATTAACCAATAGGATTTAGACAAGTTTAGGGTATTATTTTAACCTTATCAATTAGATTTAACTCTAAGTTAAATAATTTATCTTTTACCGTGTCTTTTTGTTTTCTTTCACTATATGGTTAATACACTTACTATAACATGCCAAACGAACCCCAAATTGTTTATTATTAATATATATATCCTTATCTAAGTCATTTGGCCGAACCTTAGATTTTTAGGAATAAAATAACAATTAATAATATAATATTTGATTTAAAAACTATTTTGTGTCAATTTTGACACTATTTGATATATGATTTTTGTGAAAGTGATAACAGAATTATATGTTCGAACAAAGTTGATTAAATCAACAATAATATATCATAGTAACCTAAGAAATTAGTGGAATTCATAAAAAGTCTTAAATTACATTTATTTTGGTATTTATGTTATCAATTATGTCAATATTTCTTTAATAAGATAACTACTGCATCATCTTTGTGTCATAAATAAATTATATTATTTGATGTCTAAATATTACAAATAAAATACCATCATGTAGGAAATCTTTTTAGCTTTCTAATGAATATTTACAATCGAATTTATCTTATGTATAACCCCATATTAAAAATGATTTACTTATTAAACTTTGATTTTAACTATTTTAACCCTTCTTTAAATAAATTAATAATAAATGTCCTAATCTAATCCAAGTGGGCCTAAATGGTCATATTTTATTCCTAAGTTTGTTTTTGGTCGAATTACACTTGTCCAATAGAATTAGGACATGTGTTAGGGTAATATTAATATCATATTTACCCTTAGTTACCCTATTTACTATTAACCGCGGTAAAAAAAAAAGTAAAAAGTTACTATTCACCAAAAATTATTTTCATCTCATTGAACCACATTTTACTTACTGACATCAACCGTGTCTCTCGGATTTTTGAAATTACATTCACAGAAGCGGTAAAATTAAGTTTTATGAAAAATTCAGTTTTTTTTAACTACCACTTAGTAGTGTCACTATTCATTAAAAATTGATGTTTTTCAGAACAGTGCCAAAATTTCATCCCAAGATATATTTCATATTCCGAATTCAAAAATGAAGTCTATTTTAACAAATTCATTAAATAAAAGTTGCATTAATTAATTTTATAATTAAATCCCGCTGTTAAAACAAATAGCGTGTTTTTAAGAAACAATATCTATCAAAAGATTGACACTTGTTTATGTCTAGTTTAAATGTGAAATTACATCCAATGACCAACATTGTATTAAATTGTAAAAATATATTCTAAATATATTTTAAAACCACTCAAATTAATGATTTATCACTATTAATTATTTCGATTAAAAAAGTTGTTTTTAATTATAATTTAGTAATTTTCACTATTCATTAGAATATGAAAGTTATCCGAAAAGTACCAAAATTTCACCTTAGGCTAAATTCGATACTCCGAATCCAAAAATGAAGTCCATTTTAAAATTTCTAAAATTTAAAAAGTGGTTATTACTATTCATAACGGCTAGTTTTAATAATATTTTAATAGCATATCATTGTTTCGTGAAACTCAGTATTACGTACCACACACGCTATCGAGGAAGGTTGCGATTGCGTGTAATGCAAGGCAAGTCAAGGATGCGTGTTGTGCAAGCTCCTTTTGGTGTAGCGTACAACACAAGACATTAGTGAAATAAAAAAGAATATTTTTCATAAAATCTCGGGCTGTTACATTCTACCCCCCTTAAAATGAATTTCGCCCTCGAAATTCGTCGGGGTTATAAATGGTTTACTATTCGAAAGTTTCTTTAATAGAAACCCACATCGTAAAAAAAAAATACCAAAACTTGGCTTTAAAAACTAAAGTATGAAATGTAACGATTACCCAAATAAACTAATCACTGGGTTTCCACATAGGTGAAAATATGGATATGGAAGAGAAATCTAACTATCGTGTTCTGATGGAGAGTGGTAGAGAACATGGATATGGAAAAGCCAGTAATCACAAATCCATAAATTTGTGACGATCTAAGGTACCATCTGATTCATCAGGTATAAGATCACTAGGACAACATTTTTGGTTTTCAAGATCGTTTCCCTAAAGTTGAAATTTTGAATTAGAATAAATACTTTCTTTATTTTGGTAAAATCTCACTGTTGTTCATGCCTTGAACAATTTCCACTTCATCTCTTAAATAAATGAAGTTGAATTTGTTATTCGTGAAGTGTTAGCAGATCATGTGATAGAATGACGGGTCATTCCATCTGTCTCAAAAGGTTAGCAAAATTTATATACATAAGTCGATCTATAGTGGGATTAATCATATATGGTTCCTAAAATGGGCTTATACCTCATATATCATACTTCTTAATATAATAACACTAGTTTCTACTAAACAGGGACTTCCTGTAGGTCAGTGGTAGGCGATAAAGGCCAGTCGCACTTCGGTTGTGGGTTCGATTCCTACAGCCTTGTCCGAAGCGATGGGCTGTCGCCCGTCCTGCAGGTTTTCCTTTTTCTAAAACTACGTTACTATAACATCCCATCAATAATATCGAAAATCTTCTATCCTTAAACAATACTAACTTATGTCCAACATAATCCAGTCTAATCTTTAGGCTTATACATAATACTGCAGTCCACTCTCATAATATAGTGACAACGATTAGCAGAGATTTAACACCATCGTCGATCCCCATATATCATAAGATATGTTTTGTTGGTCACATTCCAAACATTCAAAGTCCTTAATCATGTATTCTCTTGAATACCTTAGTGAAAACATGAATTCAGTTAAAAGTTAACACTTTCCACATACCAAAATCCTCAAAATTCTATATACTCAAATCATGATATCACTTAGTCCTTATATCAATCATGAGCTCATGAATACTGTTAAACATTTAATTTTCTCCTTATCCCTTCATTATGCCCATATCATCTGCATTCTAAAAATATCTGAATAACCTTTCCTGGATACTGGTAACATTAATAAAACACTTTTAAAACTCAAGAAAAGACAATAGTGTAACAATCCTTAGATGTCTCTTTATTCCATAGTACCATGAGATTTCTTATACAACATTACACATGATAAGCATGTAATCATTTCACTACATTCTTAAACCATTAACCGAGCTTCAACAATTCTTTCACATCACATATCATTTGTAGTCTCTTCATCATCATCCACATAAATACTACCCATACGACCATACTGATTCTCTTCATGAGTCTTTCCCTTAGGGCATTGGTTTGCATAATGCCCATACATTCCACATTTAAAACACTTAACCATTTTTGATGTCGTAGCAATACCATTATCCTCATCCATGGTGTTAACTGAACCTTTTCCTTTTCACTTACTTGCTTTGTGTCCTTCTTTTCCACACCCAAAGCATCTTCCAGTTCCCTTGAAACATTCTCCTTGATGCCTCTTCCCACATGATTTTTATTAGGGAAATCGAACTTTCTTTCCTCTATGGTCATCATGAAACTCCATCTTTCTCTTATTAGCCGAGTCAGGAAACTTACCAAATTTTACTTTATTGATCATATTATGAGATTGCTGATTCGGCATAATAATGATGTTTGGACTTCCAAATCCCATTTCATTTGGTTTCTCATAAAGAATATCATTCCATTGTCCATCATATCCTCCATTATCGTGAATCATCTTGTTTCCAGCCATTTTCTAAAACCCAAAAAGAATAGTGTGAGAGGAAAAAATCATAATAAAGGGAGAGTAACTTCAATATCTAACATCTTAGGTTAAATTCTAAGATCGTTACCATAGTTCTAGTACTATATCCTATACGTATACTTATCCTTAGGGACATCCCTAGACATACATTAGAAATATCTCTAGGGATCTGACTAACATTTTCGCATCCTAGTTTCCAAAGGTTGACTAAACCTTTCCTCTGATACCAACTGTAGCGGTCTGGAATTACTTCCAGTGGACTATAATTGATATCTATTAGGGCACTCCATGGGCGGCTACACCCCCTGGGCGGGACACACCACCATCCCCAGTGGCAGCCATTTCCTCATGAAGCCCTTGGGCGGAGAGCCATGCTTCGTCCAACGCTCACATGTGAGAGTTCCCAAGGATCGGATACATTCCTACCTCCTTTGCCTCTGATACCAACTGTAGAGACCCTAAACTTATCGTACATGGACATTACATTACTTTTGCGGAATACTTAGTACATAACAAAAACACACACACAAGGATCATAATAGTTTAGTGTCTTTGGAAACTCAGAACGTAATCTTCTAATCGTGGTGAAAGATCTTCAATATCTCCCATAAAGATCTTCCCTTTTTTTTTACCTAAAAACCTTTCTTTATATCTTGGGGAAAAGAAAACATAAAAGGGTGAGCTCAAATGCTCAGTAAGGGTAAACAAAAAAAATATCAATCACATCATATACATAAGAACATAGCTTTTGGAAATCTTAACCTGCAAAAGAGCTCATAATATCATAACATGGGATAAATCATAGAAGTGAAAATGAGATCCCCATAATCATAACATAAAACTTGAAACTTTGTGGCATGCACACATAATCATGGAAAATCATTTCTTGTTAGTCAAGACTCATTTCCAAGACTATCTTAGTGGACAAAGTCCCTTTCTGAATCGAGTAACCCTCGTTTCAGTCCTGTTTCACTGAACCGTTATAACCTACCGTTCCAGCCCTGTCTATCTCATGAGATATAAAATCTTTACCCAATGCATTGGAGGGAGATATAGGTCCCACCCATCTTATAATGAATCCTTTCTTATGTGTGCCACATAATCATAAACCATACATCATAGCGTAACCCATGTAATAAAAATGGGATTCTTAAACAACATGACATCATAAAACAATTCATATAAGATAAATGAATTCATAAAAATATTTCCATCACAACATAATCAAATCTATGTAATAATAGGGATAAAAACAGAACCCTTTTATTATCTTAGATGGAAAATAATTTTGATAAAATACTTGAACTCCATTCTTGAGGAAAATATCCTTTCTACTTCAAAAACATTTTTCCTTTCATAACATGTCATACGACTTTAAAATAAATGAAGTTGATTAAAAATAAACTTGAAAACTTGTAAATGAAGTTTCTTGGAAATAATGTTTTAAAAAAATCCATTCATGCCGTATAAGTTAAAAAAAAACATTCTTCGTACTTTTGTCGGAAAAGTCAAAAAGTACCTCGTACGAAAAACGACAAAAGATTCCTTTCGTACATATTACTAAAAACTCACCGAAGGGTAAAAATGGATTTAAACAATTGTAGGTTGATGGAAATAATATTACATATTGATGAAACATGGATGTGGATGATAAAATACACCCCAGTAAATACTTACGAATAAACAATCTCGGATAAAAATGATATTGTGATATTTCCCTTACCTTAGGTCCGATTTACTTTGTTCGTGTCCGAAGCTCCTGTATAATGGTTTAAATAATGTTATTGACTTATTCCAGAATCATACATATTGATATGAGATCATATATGGTCATATTATTAGCTTCTTGTTAGTAATATTTCATTGTTACTTGTTACTCGGGTCTTTATAACTTTTTGTTCTTATGCGTGTTTTGTCAAATAAATCCTTATTCTTATCTTTAGGTTATAGATAATTCATTTCCAGAATGGTATTAGTGTAGTATATTCCATATTCATTCATTCAATTCATTTATATAATCATTATGAAATGAAGATCATGTAGAACGAGTCGCATCACATCGTGGAGACGGTATTCCGTACGTACGCACGAGTGATGATATCGTTCCTATGATCGTAGAATTGTATTGGAGTATATATATATTATTTCAGTATCAATATTACTTAATAATAATCATATATAGTTACTCATTACACCATTATACCCATCCTTGTAAGGTGATGGTGGAAAATAGATTACACCACGGCGTGGAGACGGTATTCCGTACGTACGCACGCGCGGTGATTTCTTTTTCCGTAGGATGGATAGATGGTGAAATAGGGTTGTTTCATACTTATAATAACATATCAGTATATGAGTGATACTGATGTTATTACTTCATAATGAAACAACCTAAGAAGAAGAAGTGGAAGAAGAAAGAAATTGAAAAGATCGGTAATGGATATTACCTCTTCTTTGGAACGCCTCTTTGAATCCTCCACTTAAGGAACTAAGATTGGTCTTTGGAGAAGACCAGGACCTCTAGTATTATTCTAGGGAAGTGGAGAGGATAAAATGTCAGGGGTTGGCCGAGCTTGAGTGCTCAAATTGGTGTGAGGAGTAGGGGGAGGAGGTGTCCTTTTATAAGGGAGGAGAGGGGCACCTTAGGAATATCTCAAAATATTATTTTATATTAAAGTCAAAATCGGTTTATAATGGTTCCAAAGGGTCTTATTTCGAAGATAAGGTGGGGATGGGTCGAAATCCTATCAACCAATAGTATTTAGACAAGTTTAGGGTATTATTTTAACCTTATCAATTAGATTTAACTATAAGTTAAGTAATTTATCTTTTACCGTGTCTTTTTGATTTCTTTCACTATATGGTTAATACACTTACTATAACATGCCAAACGAACCCAAAATTGTTTATTATTAATATATATATCCTTATCTAAGTCATTTGGCCGAACCTTAGATTTTTATGAATAAAATAACAATTAATAATATAATATTTGATTTAAAAACTATTTTGTGTCAATTTTGACACTATTTGATATATGATTTTTGTGAAAGTCATAACTGAATTATATGTTCGAACCCAGTTGATTAAATCAACAATAATATATCATAGTAACCTAAAAAATTAGTGGAATTCATAAAAAAGTCTTAAATTACATTTATTTTGGTATTTATATTATCAATTATGTCAATATTTCATTAATAAGATAATTACTGCATCATCTTTGTGTCATAAATAAATTATATTATTTGATGTCTAAAAATTACAAATAAAATACCATCATGTAGGAAATCTTTTTATCTTTCTAATGAATATTTACAATCGAATTTATCTTATGTATAACCCCATATTAAAAATGATTTACTTATTAAACTTTGATTTTAACTATTTTAACCCTTCTTTAAATAAATTAATAATAAATGTCCTAATCTAATCCAAGTGGGCCTAAATGGTCATATTGTATTCCTAAGTTTGTTTTTGGTCGAATTACACTTGTCCAATAGAATTAGGACATGTGTTAGGGTAATATTAATATCATATTTACCCTTAGTTACCCTATTTACTATAAACCGCAGTAAAAAAAAGTAAAAAGTTACTATTCACCAAAAAATATTTTCATCTCATTGAACCACATTTTACTTACTGACATCAACCGTGTCTCTCGGATTTTTGAAATTCCATTCACAGAAGCGGTAAAATTAAGTTTTATGAAAAATTCAGTTTTTTTTAACTACCACTTAGTAGTTTCACTATTCATCAAAAATTGATGTTTTTCAGAACAATGCCAAAATTTCATCCCAAGCTATATTTCATATTCCGAATTCAAAAATGAAGTCTATTTTACCAAATTCATTAAATAAAAGTTGCATTAATTAATTTTATAATTAAATCCCGCTGTTAAAACAAATAGCGTGTTTTTAAGAAACAATATCTATCAAAAGATTGACACTTGTTTATGTCTAGTTTAAATGTGAAATTACATCCAATGACCAACATTGTATTAAATTGTAAAAATATATTCTAAATATACTTTAAAACCACTCAAATTAATGATTTATCACTATTAATTATTTCGATTAAAAAAGTTGTTTTTAATTATAATTTAGTAATTTTCACTATTCATCAGAATATGAAAGTTATCCGAAAAGTACCAAAATTTCACCTTAGGCTAAATTCGATACTCCGAATCCAAAAATGAAGTCCATTTTAAAATTTCTAAAATTTAAAAAGTGGTTATTACTATTCATAACGGCTAGTTTTAATAATATTTTAATAGCATATCATTGTTTCGTGAAACTCAGTATTACGTACCACACACGCTATCGAGGAAGGTTGCGATTGCGTGTAATGCAAGGCAAGTCAAGGATGCGTGTTGTGCAAGATCCTTTTGGTGTAGCGTACAACACAAGACATTAGTGAAATAAAAAAGAATATTTTTCATAAAATCTCGGGCTGTTACAATTATCACTTGAGTTTTATCGATTTTCCTATTGTATGAATGTGGAGAATAATTGATACATTCCATCTTGTGTAAACTTAGTCACTGTTCAGTGAGATCAATAAAAAAACACTTATTTTGGGTGTAAGCAGTCTGAGTGTGTTGTAGTAGTGCGTAATTTATCTTTGTAATGTTTATATACCAAAAGGATTAGTTTGACCACTATAAATTTTAATATATAAGTAGTGAACTTAGTGGTTTAGGTGCACAAAACATTCTCATTGGATGATCCTTAGGTTAGACTGATATGGTAGAACCAAGAAGAATATTTTTTCTATCCTCTTAATTTCATTATATCTTTATATCACTTATGAGGGAGTAGAGTGTTCATGATAATGAAAAAGAAATATAGTTGGTGAGGGGTCATTTACATAATATAGATATACAATAATTCACCCCTCTAAGGTTATTTACTATATCCGACATTAAAACTCTCTAATTTCATTATATTTAAAATTAAGTGTTTCTTCACCTATTCCACTATAGTATTGTAAAATCAAGTTGGTATGATGAAGAATACAATCATTATAGCTATTAGAGGCTTTGGAGAGGTGAAAAAATGAGATTGTGAGTGGTTTCATTTAAGTTAATATACTGCATTTATTTTATTAGACTCTCACCAAATAGAATTGAAATTGATGGAGGATGTGGAATTTGAAATTAGTTCTTTCATATGGGATTGGTCATGATGGGCGATGGGGGTGAATCACACCCTGTTGCATGAGGTTTTAGTAAGGATATCTCACTAGTGATATATTCTTTAATTATTACCAATTTAATTAAATACAGTTTTGTTTTATTTCTTAATTTTAACAACTTTATAATTATTTAATGTATATATTTTATAGTGTTGGGACTGTTTGGGGATTAATATGGGACATTTGATCTTTTTCAAGCATTGGTGATTGTTGTGGAACATTGCTTAAGTGAATAACATGATATTGATGAAGTTGGTCTATAATATTATCATTTTAAATGGTTATTCAAATATCATATGGATGATAATAATGGATAAGTATCTGTGGGTATATAATGGGATCCATTAATGGTTTCCATTATGTTGGGTTAAATCTTGGGAGACATATTAGGCATATAGAAATTCATCTACTGTAATGAATTTATTAAATATCACGGGAGGGTTATGTTTACAAAGGAAGATGATTGGTTATAATGATATTAAGACCTAATGTAGATTCTCATAATTGATATATATATATATATATATATATTGAGAAATTATGGTTTGGTAGATAAAAGAAATTCACCTAGATTTATTTCTAAGGCTTAGCAAATGGAATGATATTAAGTGGGTCATGTTGAGTCAAAATCCTTCTTTTGACTTCTCTATTCATTTTTTTAAAAATAACAAACTCTTTCTTAAATACATAATTACCAACTCTTTTATATTCAATGTAGTTTAAGAATAGAATCATATATCCTTTTACATTACTCTCATGAATACTTTTTGATTCATATTTTCTAATTATTATTTTTTCATATGAATATGATAATAATAGTACTCATGAGTTTTGCAGAAATGATTCATTACATGAATATCGTAACAAGCCTTTATACGTCTTCTATCATAGACACCGAATACGATTTTTGTCATACACACTATCTAGTTTTCATATAAAAATATTATTGTAAAAGTATAAATCATACCAAACCTCATAACAAAAATCGTCAAACCCTTTTATATTTAGTTTTTTGTATCAAGAAAATTATATCGTAATTAAAGGAAAACCTTTAAATCAAAATGTTGTCTTGTATTTTTTTGAAATATTCCTTATAAAATTATTCCATTATTTCAGTTATAAGATGAACGTTCAGTTCTAGGTGTCCAAGTCCATCCGATGTTTTAGGAGAAAATCTGACCATTGGAGTCCAATATGGATATTAGGACAAATGCCTATAAATACTAGATCATTTGAAAAATCTAATGGTTGTTACTTCTGAATTTTGACACTTTGCGAGAGCTCTGTCAAATTGTTGCTATGTGTGAAAACTATAATGTTTACAAGTCACGAACTACTTGTCCCATATACTTCTAAAATTCAAAGTGTTTTTGTTTTTCTTCATGCGATGATGATCGTTGTGATTACGATTAAGGGATTCTGTGGATAGAAAGACATTTGTGCCAAGATTTTGTAGATTGAGGGATTATGAGGCTAGGAAGACAGAGGTGTAGATCACCTTCTTGATCAAGGGATTCTAGGGATAGGCAAATAAAATTAAACCGATGATCATATAGAGGGTTACCCTAGTGTGGTTAAGACAAACGGTTTTGAATGTATAAATCAAGGTACCTTTATCCAAGGTTATTGGATACCCTACTATTTGGGTTAAAGTAATTTTATTAATTTACTTGTTTTGCATTTCCACTATATTTTAATAGAAATATAATCCTTTTATTTATTAATTTTTCTATTCTCTATTCTGTGATTACAAACTTTGTAATTACTATTTCTTTGATTATGACCACTTCATTTACTAACACGATTCTATACAATTTAAGATATAATAATTAATTGTGTCACTATGTTTATCATAAACATTGAGATTACGATCTATATTTTTATTACTCTGATTAAATCATTTTATTTCTATAAATATGATTAAATATGACATGTGGAATACTTCTCGTAACCTACTGATTATGATAATTTGTCCATCGGACCCAGGGCCTCATCTGAGTTAAATAGAAAAGATGTTTTTGAATACAATTATTTAAATTCTATTAAACTAATATTCCTCTAAGTATAAAAACAAAAGTTTTAAAACATAAAATTCAACCCCATATTATATTTTTTCATCTACATATTCATTTCAAACCAATAGGTAATACTATGTATGGATATTCAAGTGAGGATAACCCAAAATAGAACCAAATATGATTTTATTTCTTTAAATTATATGAATATAAAATATATATACTATGATAGGTCCATTAAACCATAGTAATTGAATACATGAACATCAATGGTCACTTCACCTTTTGTGAGTGGTGAGATACTTGGTAATAGAATCATGATGGGTGACCATATCCCTGTATTATGTCATGAGCCTTGTATGGAATCCCTGAGTGATCCTAGATGATAAGAACTAATGTATTGGTATAGATAAGTGGTGGGGAAGAATTTATAATGGTAGCTAGTATTATGAGTATCTACTATTGTATAACCCATATTATTTTAGTAACTGTATGTATTCCAAGATAAGTTGATGAAGTTTTGAATAAATTTGTGTTCTATGAGTATGTTACTATGGGAATGGGTATCCTTTGGAGTGAGTTTGTGACGACCCAAACATTCATTAATGGAAATTCTTCTTGATCTAATTAAATGTCTCATTATGTAAAATGTTTATATAAAATGTGAACTTCAATGCTTTTATGTTTTTGGATTTTAAAATACCATTAAGAATTGTGATCGTTGCTAATATAGTCGTTGAATAGTGATCACATGATTTGTATAAATATAAGCCTTTAATGAATCCAATTTACTCAAACAAAGGAACTGATGGCATCATCCAGTAGAAATTCCCCATATGAATCCCATTTATTGGAGCTTGTAAAGGATGTGACATCATTGGGCTTCACTCTTTACCAATCCCAAGCCAACCTTGAATACATTAAGCTCGAGTAGAAATGCCTACAAAAGAATTAGAAGTTGATAGAGATTACCACTCGAGCGATGTTATCCGAGCCACCGAAGAGTCTGTCACCATCACACACCTTACCCAAAGGTCTTATGAGGGTGTTTTAAGAGGTTATGTAACAAGAACCCAGTATTATGATTACGTACATAATTTTTGTATATAATAAAAAAAATACTTTCATAAAATTATTGTTACTTTGTAATTTGTTTTTAAAGCGAAAAAAGGATTTTAGTTAATATTTAACTAAGAAATCTATTTTGATGAATTAATGGATTTTTGAATTAAATAATATTTTAATAAAATAATATTATTATTAAATTACTTTTTATTAAATATAAATGATCGTATAATTTTATGAATGTAATTATAATTTTTATTAAGGTTTGAAAGCCATTTTTGTCAAAACCCATGAATTTTTGATAAATGTTGATTTTTATTTTAAAAGTGAAAATTAACATATTTAAAAAATTATTTAGATAAAATGAATATTATTTATAGAATCATGAAGTCAAAATTATCCAAGGGTAAAATTTTCATAATTTTCCGAGACAGTCGAATTTTTGGGTAAAAATTAAATACCGTTTAAATATATAATGTGTTTTATGACATCATAATGACCCAATAGTGATGTAATAAAACACTATAAACATTATTTTATGAAAATATATGTTTTATCATTACAATAATGTAATTTTGGATTGGTTTGATTTATTTTACAAAGTTTTAGTGGATCCTTCAAGACTTATAAAACATTTTGTCTTTTTAAATTGTTTTCCTTGAGAGTGTGACTCACATCCACATAAGACACCCTATTTTTTTAAGAATTTCGTCCATTTTCCTTATAAAATATTTTTTCACACTCCCCTTTGGAAAAAACCATGGGCTGGTTTGTGGTTTTGATTAGTTTAATGTGAGGTGTCCCAAACCTAAATAATAAAGAATTCCTTCTCCTTTCCAATATAAACCCACCCAAGCTCCCACTTCCTCTTCACTAAAAGTATTTGGAGTTCGTCCAAAATCTTCCATCCTCTCTCTGTAATACTTCCAAGGAACCCCAAGATCCCAGGAAGCCTCTCTCAAGCCTCTCTCAAGCCTTTTGGAAGAACACTTCCAAGTAAGGGATTCTCACTTTCCTTATTTATGTCTAAGTTTCCTTATATTTTTATGACATTTTATTTTCAATTATAAATTTTGGGGTATAATTTCTCACCTCCCCCATACATCCCTATTTATATTATAATGATGATATACCACTTTCTCTCTCATTAAATGCCTCCCATGTACACCTGTTACTATGCCAAAATTCCGAAAGGAATTTCTATCTCCTCATTTACATTTAAGAAATTCTTTTGTATCATGAATCTAAATTCCATTACAATTGTTGGGACACGTATCTATATATCCTCCAATTACTTCTATTTTCCATGTACATATGATGAGACACCCATTTATCTCTCATCAACCATTTTTATGAATTCTTATGTCACGCCGTTATGCTGTCGAAATTGAACAACGTTTTTCCATGCCAAAGTCATTGTGTAGTGAATACCATGCCCATTTCACTATCAATGGTATTCAACTTTATTCACATTTACTTATTGATTATATAGTTTCATGTATGAATTAAACATTCCTTTATCATGGAATAAATGATGATGTTTAATGAATCCATGTTTTATGATCCATGTGGCACACTAATGCATGAAATGAAATGTTTAAGAAGGGTGAACCCAGATAGCACTCCAATGCATTTGGTAAAGTATAGTATCATGATATGTCATGTGAAATAAGTGTTGAATCATTCTAATTCAAGTGCTATGAGGGTTTACTCATGCTTCATGTGTAATGATGGTTTACTCTTTCTCCATGTGCAATGAGCCTTGGCTCATGCTAATTCCATGTTAAGTGTTGTTGCCACATCTCCATGTTATGATTAGCATGATCTATCATGCCTTTATGTTCCAGTTTCTATTATGATCCATTGATATTCCTATTGACTAACATGTATTTTATTCCTTATATTATTCCATGTTTATTCTCTTACTGGTACTTTTAGCTCACCCTTTTCTTATGCATGTCCTCAGGTTATCCTACGCAATGATAAGTATAAGGGAATGTAGTGGTCAGGTAAAGGATGTTTTCAATAAAGATGGTGTGTGTTTTATATTCCATGTTTTTATATAATGTTCCTAAGAACCAAATACACTATACCACTTGATATTCTATTTTGTATCAAGTGAATGTTTTATGTAATAAATCATGTTTAAGTGTGTAATGAAAATTAGTCACTACTGGAAATCCCACTTTCACCAACACTTATATCCCAAGGGTTTATCTAAACCATTGGGAATGGCTATGTATACCAACGGTTTTCACAAACCGTTGGTATAGAAGATTTTATAAAACCTTTTACCAACGGTTTTGAAAAATCATTGGTAAAGGCCTTATCCATATCAATTTTTTACCAATGGTTTAAGTAAACAGTTGGTATAGGCCAAATCCATACCACTTTTACCAACATATAGTCTCAACCTTTGGTATAACATACATTCCCAACGGTTTTTAAAAACCGTTGGGAATGATTTACCCTAAATGAAGATCAGGCATCCAGTTCCCCCTCCATTCGATTGCAGTTCTGCTCCGCTAGATTGGTTCCCTAAATCCAATCTTCCTCCTGCCAAAAATATTCAACATATTGATCCATATTCAATCAAGGAATTCATTTCTTCTACACATCAAGTCTGTAAGTGATTCCTTGGTTTTATTGTTCTGTAACTATGTGTATTTGTTTTTACTTTTTATTTGGCCTAAAGGGGAGATTTGTGGTCATTAATCATGGTTGGGGGTGGTCATTTAGAATGTAAGATAGTATGACTTCATTTTAATTGATATATCCAATATTATTATGTATTTATGTTCAATTTGATTATCTTTGACAGGTGATGTTGTTTAATAAGTTGTTATTAATGGTTATAATAATGACGATATGGTATAAGGGTTCACATGATGTGTATAATGGTTGACATGGTGTCTACGATAATATAGTGTCCTGGGAATGTACATGGGAATGTACACACAGTACATGACTTGGATATCCATGTAAATATACATGGCCAATCCTTTATGGTGAAAAGTATGTTTGCCCAAATAGGGTGCTGAAAATGTACCATTTACACATGGATTTGTTTAATGGGTATTCCCACATGATGTGTTGGCCCTACTATAAAGTAGGTATTAATTAGCTCAGTCAAAACACTTTCATATATGAAATTCAAGACTACATGGTTAAATGGAAGAACCCATGTTCTAATGACATGCCTAACATGGTTTCTAACTCACCTCACCTAAAAATAAACTAGAACACTGGTTAAATGCAAGAATTCATCCTAAACGTACACTATAACATTGGTTAAATGTAATAAATCATCCTCGTTACTGAATTATATACACATATGGGAAAAAACCATCATTCATGAACATCACTGTAATGCATAGGTTTTTCACACAACACATATCCCTTAAATTTCATGAAATTACAGTAGGCACTGATTTAATGTTGTCATGTTTATAGGTGGAATCTTTGTATATTTGGATAATATATTCTCAGAACTATAGAGTGGAACCCCATTCAGTGTTTTGAGGTCCACCCAGGACAACCCCCCTCTTTCCTGGACCCAGTACAACCCCCCTCCTTCCTAGACACTAGAGAGACCCCACCCTCCTCCATGGACCTCAGACAGCCCCCACCCTCCTTCCTGGACTCCAGACAGCCCCCCATCCTCTCAGGAGCCAGGATAGCCCCCCACCCACCTTTCTTGACCCAGGATAGCCCCCCTCCTTCCTGGAACCTGGACAACCCCACTCTCCTCCCTGGACCCTGTACAACCCAAGAATCATTATTCTTATGTGAGATAAAACACAATAGAACTTGAAGGTCCCTCTCCAATGAGTGGCCATCTGGGTTCGGGTCACAAATGAGTGGCATCCTGGTTTGGGACGTCCAATTCCGGGATATCCTTTTTATAGGTGTTTCTAATAAAATCCATACCTATAACTATTTAAGGTCCCTCTCCAAAATCAATTGGGACATGATTTAATGAATACACCCTAGAAACCTATGATCTATGTCCCCTAACCTAGGATCCTTTAATCCATGGATAAGGTGAAACTTGATGAGGCCATAAATACTTTTGATGTGATCCTTATCCAACTCTTAATCCTAATCTCCCTGAAGAAGTTAAAGTATAAAACTCATGTACTCCCCACAAGAACCTTAAGTATTATTTATTCCTTGATCCACTTCCAATATAATACTGGTAAATATTTGAATATAGGCATTAGAAATTCTGTATCTTATTTTTTTATATACATAGTATTTTTTTTGAGTTTCTTAATATGATTCTCATATAGAGTAATGTGTCAGTTATACTTTTATATATTGTAAACAATTGTCATTTACCTAAATATTTTTCTGATTTAACATCAATATTATTTAATTTCTTTGAAATTACTTATTGAATTTTTTTTACAGAATGGATAGAAGTTGGATGTAAAAAACTGATTGGATTTCAAACGATTTTTAAAATAATTTGAACAGATTTTTAGATTTTTCATTTGACAAGGCTTTAGATAGTGGTTGCACACACTTCCCATGTTCTAATTATGTTGTAAGACCTTGGTTGAGTCGTGAAGCAGTTAGCTATCATATAACCAAATATGTTTTCCAAACAAACTATTATTTGTGCTATCAAAATGGAGAGAAAATGGAATCTCAAAATGTTGATGATTCAAATGATAGGACTGAATTGCAGAGTTTGATATATGATCAGTTTAGATTTATTCAGAATCATGAGAAGGAAAGGATGTCCACCCAACAAGATTTTGATACAGCTCACATGATGCGTCCAATGAAAATGATGATGTTGATAGGGTGAAAAAATTGAATGATGCTGCGACGACTCCAGTATATCAGCATTGTGGTAGAATGAAAAACATAGAATTTTTTATCCGATTGTTTCATGGGAAAATAATGTATGGGATTTCAAATACTGCAATCGATTACATTCTTAACTTCTTGAAGGACTTACTTCAAGATGATGTAGATATTCCCTCAAACCACTATATGGATTGGAATTTAGTTTATGAACTAGGAATCTCAAAAAAAAATTCATGCTTTCCCGAATGATTGCAGCTTATTTTGGGAGGAAAATGCTGAAAGAAATGATTGTATAAAATGTGGAACCTCCCGATGGAAGCCAAAAGATGATGGAACACCATCTCGTGTGCCACAAAAAGTAATGAAGCACTTTACATTGATCCCCATATTATAGAACCTTTTCATGTCTGATGAAATATTAGTAAAAATACGATGGAATGACACTGAGAGAAAAAAGAATAATGAAGATTTGGTTCACCCTGTAGATGGATTTTCATGGAAGAGATTTGATGCTCGATATCATGAATTTTCAGCCGACATACGTAATGTGAGACTGGGTCTTTCATGTGATGGTTTTAATCCATTTGGGCAGATTCTTACTTCTCACAGCACATAGCCAGTTTTCATACACATTTATAACCTTCCCCCATGGTTGTGTATGAAAAAGCCTTACACTTTCTTGAGTATACTAATATCTGGCCCTTCTAATCCCGACAATGATATAGATGTATACATGCAACCTTTAATAAAAGATTTCAATCTTCTTTGGGATGTGGGTGTGCCCACATACGATGCATGTTCCAAAGACATATTTCAGATGCGTGCTGCGCTTATGTGGACGATCAATGATTTTCCTGCTTATGCAATGATGTATGGATGGATCACAAAAGGAAAATTTTCATTTCCTTTTTTATGAAGAATACTTGATTGAGAAGACTGAAATATCATAGTAGTTTTAATTTTATGGGACATCGACGATTCTTTCCAATAAACCATCCATATAGAAACAATCGTCAAAGATTTGACAATACCATGGAGTCTGACGATCCACCTTAGTGTATGTCTAGAACTTATGTGCTTAATGAATTAAAATATTTCAGTTATTCATTTGGGAAGGGTGTAATGAGATCTAGAAAGAGGAAAAATGTTTCCAATGATACCTGTTACAATTGGAAGAAGAAGAGTATATTCTTTTAATTATTGTATTGGTCAACCAACTTTTTACATCATTACATAGATGTAATACACATTGAAAAGAATATATGTGAAATGTTTGTTTCGATTCTTCTAAATGTCAAGGGGAAGACAGAAGATGATTTATGATCTCAGTGTGACTCATAGATTGGGGGATCAGACCAGAATTGCATCCTGTCTGTATCAGTGAAAAAAATTGGCAAGTTCCATCTGCTTCTTATGTGAAGACACCTGTTGAAAAAAAATCAATTTCTGGAATTGATAGAGACTATTAAAGTTCCTGATGGATATTCAAGCAATATATCAAAATGGGTCAACAGAAAAGAGTTAAATCTGAAATATTTGAAGACTCATTATTATCACATCCTTTTGCATGAGTTGATTCCATTAACAATCTGTCATCTCTTATCCAATAATGTAGGAGTCTCTGTTATTCAGTTGTGTTATTTGTTTGTAGATATTTTTGCTTAGAAGTCGTCCAAATTCTTCTTGCAAAAACTTTTGGCAGAGAAACCATTAATTTTGTGTGAGTTAGAGAAAATTATCCCTCCATAATTTTTTACATGCATGTTGCATCTGACTGTCCATCTTCCGAACGAAATACTTCTTGGAGGACCCATTGCTTTCTTTTGGATATATCCAATTGAAAGAAACATTTACACATTGAAATAATGTGTTCAGAACAGTAATTATCCTGAAGGTTCTATTGTGAACGGTTACTTGGATCAATAATGTATGGATTTCTGCTCAATGTATTTGTCTGATCTTACTACGAGAATAAATAGACCAATGAGAAATGAAGAAGAATAGTATGAAAAAATTGAACCCAGTTTACCATCACTTACTCAGACAGGAGGAATTTTAGGATCATATACATTGACGATATTAATCCTTGAAGAGCGAGAGATGGAACATCGCACAGTGTTGTTCAATTGTGATTTGGTCGATGAGTATATCAAGCAATTAAATTGTACATGTATCTCTTATCTTATCTCTTGTAATTTTAAATATTTTTTAAACTATTATTATTGTTATCTATAGGGAACATAAATAATTGATATATAGATAGCATTGTTATTTATCTTTGAGAAGGAAAGATACTTTTCATAGAAAATGGGTTTCTGTTTGGTTGAAATTGAAGGTAAAAATCTTTATGTAATAACTAAATAAAAATAATATTAAATTTAGTTTACTATTTGTTTATATTTCAGGTATCGAGTTTTCCTGTAGACTCTATTTATGAGGAAATAAGAGATTTGGGTTTTGGTCCTAATGCCATGGTTCGTGCTTGTAAATCACTTATGATCAATAGATACAAATTTATTATCACTGAATGATAAAGAAACATGAGAACACAACATGATGGTGTTATGATAACTGCCACAACAGACTGTTATGCCAGTTCATCAGATAATAGACCTCATTCTGAAAATGAATCTAATTATGAAGTTGTGGAGAAAATATTAATTTTGGATTATTACTCACATAGTCAAGTCACTATGATGAAATATCAATGGTTTGATTCAATGACGAGGCAAGGCACCTTTATTGATGGTTGGGGATTTTGAGTTATTGACACGTCTCACACTCTTGCCACCGATGAACCATATATATTGGCATCAATGGTGAAACAAGTTTTTTATGTCAAAGATCATCGTCATCCTAAATTTGGTGTAATTATTGAAGTAAATCCCACACATGTTTTTGATGATGGTGATGATGAAGTTGACACTAGCCCTACTACAATTGGAAGAAATCTGTTTATTACTTATGATGACTCCAATAGATCAATTTTCATAGTTGATTGTGACCCTGAAGTTGTGGTGGGAAATATATAAAATAATTCTTGTCGTGTTCTCACCTACATGTTTCACCTACATCATTCAGAGTGTGTATCCTATTACTTAGCTTCAAACCACCATAAATATCCTGTTTCTTTATATTTTTTTATCAGCATGGTTTTTCTATATTTTATTTTTTGGGTTACACATTAGTTATATGTTTCTAATTACTTCCATATTTGATTTCATTGTAGGAAATGACACCCATTGAAGAGATGCGGTGGAAAAAGATGATAAAAAATAGTCATCCCCTGGCACAGATGGTCGTTCCTACACTCATCCCTATTGTGAGTATTTTATTTCAAATATATATATTTCAATAACTTATAATATCATGTGTTTACTTTTGTGTTAATATTTTTTTCAGGATCCACCCCTTAGACGAGAGATATCCAACGAGGAGCCTGATATTGCTCCTAGTACATAGGCTGGTGGTAGGAGGGGGGTGGTGTCAGAGTTAGACGATCATCTGATGGTCCCGGTACTCAGGCTGGTGGTATGAGGGCTCGTGGTGCGAGTGTTAGACGATCCACTGGTCGTACCCGATTGGACTATACCCCTACCACAGATGCATATTCTACGCCCTATTTTGATCATGGTGTGTCTTTAGAAACACATGGGATATTTAGACCTCTGATATTTACACTACTAGTTGGCCAGATGTCTATGCCATCATCTTTCGCTTCTGGTTCAGTATCTCTGAGCTATTATATTCCACCTTCTTCGACTCCTGCTCCAACACAGAATGTGGCTGAGGAGCATACACTGAGGGACACTCCACCTGTATAGGATATTCCTTCAGCTTCTGCACATCTAGTGACGCCCATTGATCCGACTACCACATGAATATTTATATAAATCTAACAAATTTTTATACCAAATTTTTTTTTTATTATAACTTGTACTGATATTTTTTCTTTAATAACGGATTCATCTACTAATAGGAGGTAAGGGAGGGGGAATACTCTCTTGCGTGCGATATTGAACTGCCAGACACAATTGATGGTTGAATACAATGATGATGGATAGATGATTGATAAACCTGGGCTGGAATGTCTATTTTTGGCAATGCTAGCTAAATATTCCGACATCATTCTGGTCAGCCCTCTCTCTTGGAGACATATTCCACACGAAGTCAAGGATAATGAATGGGCACAAATATGGGTAAAAAATCTATTGGATTTAATGTAGTATTTTTTTTATTTATATAAATTAATCTATGGGATGTCAGCTTCGGTTTAACATCCCTGATGGAAAAGGTGCACGACCAACACATTTAAAGGAGCTAGGAGAGCTTTAGAGAGATTATAAGCCTGAATTTTATGTTGGATGGTGTGATAGAGTGATCACAGAGTTGGAGAAAATACCTATCGTGGATGAATTCTTGATAGAGAAATATCGCCAAATGATTACCCATCGAGATACTTCCAAATCTAAGGTATTAATCCCATTTGAGGTATTTAAATGAAATATTTCATATTTTGAATTAATATTATCTTATTAGTTATTAAACATTATTTCGTAATATTATGAAAAAAGCATTGATTCAAATCAATACCTCCACACTTTGGGGAACACTACTATGTCAGATCATGGGAGGCAGCTGGTACGATATAGTTTTTTATGATTTATCTTTAGGACTTTCCCTTTTTATTGTTTCCTACATAAATTATGTGATTCATTGAATATTGAATATATGATTGTGCTTTCACTTTATATTGTTTAAATGTCATTACAGAATCACCAATTGTATATTGAACAATGTCTCGCTCGAGAAAAATTGTTTTTCTGAACTGGAAGGTAAAAAGATGGAATGTGGTTAATGAACCAACATAAGAAAACATTGTAAGTTTTATTTTTTTTTATTTCAATGTTTAATATCAATTTTGAAATTTAATATTCTATTAATATTTTTAACAGGCTGCTTTAGAGGCCCTTGATGCCCAGGAGCCTGACAATTTAGGGCCACATGATCATTTATATCAGGTTTTGGGAGATGAGAACTCTGGTCGAGTACGCTGCCGACCTGGTAAGAATATAGTCTCGACGGGGTATTGATCTTCTCCAGGTATCCATTCTAGTACCACTGAGTTGTAACAGGCCAAGGAGCATACAAGAAAGTCTGATTAAAGGGTCATGGAGTTGGAAGAACAGGTTCAAACGAGGGAGAAAGAATTTATGAAACTGATCAAAGCTCTATCTTCATCACTTCCACCAGAGGCCAGTGCAGCTTGTCAGACATATATGTCGTCGATTTGTTCATTATCCAATGCACCAGGAGACAGTTCTAATGGCGGTCGAGATGATGACGTTCCTGGTGATGACGAGGATGCTGAAGAGGACGAGGGTGAGGATGAGGACGAGGGAGAGGATGGGGCCGAGGGCGAGGATGGGGTCGAGGATGAGCATGGGGACGATGAAGAGGATGACAACGAGGAGAAAGATGGTGGTGAGGATGAGGCTGATGATGACAGTGGTGATGGTGATGGTGACCAAGGGCAGATTGATCCATTACATTTTTGAATTCAGTATATCTCTTTATTTTTGAACCCAGTTTTTCACTTTGGTGTGGATAATTTTGAATTCAGTATAACTCTTTATTTTTGACCAAATATGAAAGCCTAATGATGTTATAATGGTTTATGGGGCTTCTCGAGATTGTTCGGAGCTCGGAACCCCGGTCGGCATAGAAAAACACTATGCCTCACGGTAAGTAAAAATTTTAATTCCATCCCACAAGGTATCTACCAACCATATATGGATATATATTAGAAGAAATATGCCTGATTTTACTAAAACATACACCTGGGGATTCACATCATGCACAATGTCTATAGTTTTTGTATAAGATATTATCACTGTCGTTGCATGATTTTCCTAACTATCATACAGAAAACTGACCAAATGCATTCAGATTGTGTTGATACTTTAGGAAAATGATCCATGAGTCATATGTGATGTGTAAGAGTCAACCCCGCCTCAATCTGAGGCACAGTGTGGCCGGTATTACTCAAAGTGTATCTCTTTTGTTTAAAATGGACACCCTTTTATAGAAAAACAACTGGCATACGGAAAACTGACCAGACATATTTGGATTATGTTGATACTTTAGGAAAATTATCAATGGGTAATATGTGACATGTACGACTCAAACCCGCCTCAATCCGAGGTATGGTGTGGCCGGTACCACTCAAATTGTCTCACTTTTATTTGAAATGGACAAAATTTTAAGTGAAAACAAGAACTGACATACGAAAAACGAACCAAACGTATTCATATTTTGTTGATAATTTAGTAAAACTATCCATGGGACATTTGTGAGGTGTAGTAGTCAACCCTGCATCAATCCGAGGCATAGTGTGGCCGGTACCACTCATAGTGTCTCACCTTTATTTGAAATGATCAACCTTTTAAGTGAAAACAACAATTGGAATACGGAAAACAAACCAAACACATTCGGATTGTGTTGATACTTTAGGACAATGATCCATGAGACATTTTTGACATTTACAAGTAAACCCCACATCAATCCGAGGCACAGTGTGGTTAGTACCATTCTAAGTGTCTCTCTTTTGTTTAAAATGGACAATGTTTTAAGTAAAAACAATTGGCATACAGAAAACTGAATAACCGTTTTCAGACTGTGTTGATACCTTAAGACAAAGATCCATGAGATATTTTTGACATGTAGGAGTCAACCCGATAATCAATCCGAGGAACGGTGTAGCTGGTACCACTCTAAATGTCTGTCTTTTGTTTGAAATGGACATCATTTTAAGTGAAAAGAACAACATGCATATGGAAAACCAACCAAATTCATTATGATTGTGTTGATACTTTAGTAAAAAGATCCATGGGACATTTGTGACATGTACGAGTCAACCTCACATCAATCTGAGGAAAGGTGTGGTTGGTACAACTCTAAATGTCTCTCTTTTGTTTAAAATGGACATCATTTTAAGTGAAAACAACAACTGGCATACGGAAAATAGACCAAACACAATCAGATTGTGTTGATACTCTAGGAAAATGATCCATGAGTCATATGTGATGTGCATGAGTCAACCCCACCTCAATCCGAGGCATGGGGTGGCTGGTATCACTCAAAGTGTCTATGTTTTGTTTAAAATGGACACTATTTTAAGTAAAAACAACTGGAAAATGAAAGACAAAAGTATTAGGATTGTGTTGATACTTTAGGAAAACGATCCATTGGTCATATGTGATGTCTAATACTCAACCCCTCATGAATCTGAGGTGCGGTGTGGCTGGTACCACTCAAAGTGTCTCACTTTTATTTCAAATAGACAACATTTTAAGTGAAAACAACAACTGGCATATGGAAAGCCAACCAAACACATTCAGATTGTGTTGCTGCTTTAGGAAAACAATCCATGACACATTTATGATGTGTAAGAGTCAACCCCGTGTCAATCTGAGACATGATGTGGCCAATACCACTCTAACTATCTCTATTTTGTTTAAAATGGACAATGTTTTAAGTAAAAACAACTGGCATATAGAAAACCAGCAAAACGTTTTTGGACTATGTTGATACTTTATGAAAAAGACCCATTAGACATTTTTGATGTATAAGAGTCCACCTCGCATCAATTTGAGGTGCGGTGTGTCTGGTACCACTCTAAATGTGTCTCTATATTTTAAAAATGGACATCATTTTAAGTGAAACCAACAACTCGCATATGGAAAACCAACCAAATGTATTTGGATTGTGTTGATACTTTAGTAAAATGATAAATGAGACATTTGTAACATGTACAAGTAAATATAGAATCAATTTGAGGTACTTTGTGGCTGGTACCACTCTAAGTGTCTCTCTTTTGTTTAAAATGGACAATGTTTTAAGTAAAAACAACTGGAATGTAGAAAACTGACCAAACGCATTCGGATTGTGTTGATACATTAGAAAAATGATCCATGGGACATTTGTGATGTGTAGGAGTAAACCTCGCATCAATAAAAGGCGTGGTGTGGCCGGTACCACTCTAAATGTCTCTCTTTTGTTTAAAATGGACATCTTTTTAAGTGAAAACAACAATTGGCATATGGAAAACCAACTAAACGAATTTGCATTGTGTTTATACTTTAGGAAAACAATCCATGGGACATTCTTGATGTGCACGAGTCAACCCCGCATCAATCTAAGGCACGGTGTGGCCAGTACCACTATAAATGTCTCTCTTTTGTTTAAAATGGACATCGTTTTAAGTGAAAACAAAAAATGGATTACGGAAAACTGACCAAATGCATTCGGATTGTGTTGATACTTTAGGAAAACGATCCATGATTCATATGTGACGTTTATGAGTGAACCCTGCCTCAATCCGAGGCATGGTGTGGCCAGAATCACTCCAATTGTCTCTCTTTTGTTTAAAATAGACACTGTTTTAGTAAAAACAACTGGCATACAGAAACCAAACGTATTCGGATTGTGTTGATACTTTCGGAAAACGATTCACTGGTCATATGTGACATGTAAGAATCAAACCCGCATCAATACGAGGTGCGGTGTGGCTTTTACCACTCAAAGTGTCTCATTTTTATTTGAAATGGACAACATTTTAAGTGAAAGTAACAATTGGCATACAGAAAACTGACCAAACGCATTCAGATTGTGTTGATACTTTAGGAAAACGATTCATGAGATATTTTTGATGTGTACGAGTCAACCCCTCATCAATCCGAGGCACGGTGTGGCTAGTACCCCTCTAAATGTCTCTCTTTTGTTTAAAATGGACATCATTTTAAGTGAAAACAACAAATGACATATGGAAAATGGACCAAACATATTCAAATTCTGTTGATACTTTAGGAAAACGATACTTGAGTCATTTTTGATGTTTACGAGTCAACAACATCTCAATCTGAGGCACGGTGTGGCCGATACAACTCAAAGTGTCTCACCATTATTTAAAATGATCAACATTTTAAATGAAAACAACAACGGGCATACAGAAAACCAACCAAATGCTTTCAGATTGTATTGATACATTAGGACAACAATACATTGGTCATTTTCGACGTTTACGAGTCAACCCCGCCTCAATCTGAGGCATGGTGTGGTCGGTATCGCTCTAAGTGTCTCTCTTTTGTTTAAAATGGACACTGTTTTAAGTAATAACAACTGACATATGGAAAACTGACCAAACGTATTTGGATTGTTTTGATACTTTAGGAAAACAATCCATGGGTCATTTATGACATGTACGAGTCAACTGATCCTCAATCTGAGACCCAGTGTGGCCGGTACCACTCAAAGTGTCTAACTTTTAATTGAAATGGACAACATTTTAAATGAAAACAACAACTGGCATACGGAAAACAAACCAAACACTTTTAGATTTTATTGATACTTTAGGACAACGATCCATGGGTCATATGTGACGTGTACGAGTCAACCCCACCTCAATCTGAGGCATGATGTGGCCGATATCACTCTAAATGTCTCTTTTTTTTAAAATGAACTTCATTTTATGTAAAAACAACTGGTATACGGAAAACTGACCAAACGTATTCGGATTGTGTTGATACTTTAGCACAACGATCAATGGTCTAGCCTCACACAATCCACTTCTCATGTGAGGAAATCCTACCCCTATTCTAAAACACATGACATTTAATATTCCAAGGACAAATATATTCCCTAAGTTATACTAGCTCATTGATACACACCCATTATCAACATCACTAAGTTCAAAGAAACCTGCCCCAAACCATGAAATTAAATTTTTGTTTGGTCGAATTCAATTATTAAATTCCTTATTTTGGTTTATTAGCTTCTAATTTCTGAATTCAATCGTGTATGTGTTATAAAAAATGCAATTTTTTATGTATTCTTAATTATGTATCACCTATAATTACGTATTCAGTTTTTAATGTATTGTATTCATAATTGATTATTAAATTATGTATCCCTCTAATTATCAGTTTTTAATTATGTATTTTATTGTATGTATTCTTTACAATTCACACACCAGCACACATAGCAGGTTGCTATGTGAATTGTACAACAAAGCCTAAACCAACAGTTTTAAAATATTGGTATAGGTTCTGTATGTTTTTTTACCAACAGTTCTGAATCGTTGGTATAAAACCTTTACCAACGGTTTAAACCATTGGTATATTGGTGAATTGAAGACTAAAAAATATATGCCAATGGTTTTGAAACCATTGGCATATGTGTTTTATAAGAAATCTATGCCAACGGTTTTATAAAACCGTTGGGATAGAGTATATTTCTTCACATATGCCAATGGTTTATCTCAAACCATTGGTATATGTCTATTGTCAAGTCTTACTGGGCTATGGTTTCTAGAACCATTGGTATTATTTATACATATTCTTCTCTACCCTATACCAATGGTTTCCAACCATTGGTATACCTTAAATTTATGGTTTTAAGTTTTTTTACAGTTGGATTCAGAGGATAGGTTTAGTTATTTTTGTGATTAGGATTAAAAAACCCTAGTAAATCCTTAGATACAAGACTATGTATAATAAAAACATCCCTAATTTTTGGGGAGTATTGAATAAGTGGTTTATCAAGAAAATACATCCCTGTTTGGATATGAGCAGGTAGAGGCGACTCTGGCACATATGTATCCTTGGGGTAAAACCCGAAAACACTGCTTTGAGCTAGACTTGAATGAGAACTGGTGCATGACAACAGCCCTTACTTCACTCTTGGTTACGACACTGCCGATGATATTCTTTGGTAAATTCATAAGCTTATTATGAACCATTATTAATATATTAAAAAAATCCCCTAAGAATAAATGATAGAATTTAAATCATGGATAAAATATATTTAAGCCTATAGATTCAAAAGTTAAGGAATAAAAGTAATTTATAAGTCATCAGTTTTGTCCTAGGATTACCCATTATGTATTACACCTAAATTTTCTTTTATTCCATCCAATTCCCGGTAATAGAAGGGATCGTGCTAACAACCGATGTGAAGATCAATGTGATGACTGTACTAATGATATGCCCAATCCAGTGGGAGCGGGAATCACAAACTTTTTCACACTTATCTCTCAGATAACTCAAGATTTGAATAAAAACATGGGTCAATAGGAATGTTCAACCCCCCTAAGAAAGAACAAGTCTCTATCGAGAGCTTCACGAGAAAAAGGCCTCCGACTTTTAATGGATCATATGATCCCTCAATCGCTGAACAATGAATCAACTCCATTGAAAAGATCTTATCCATCCTTAAATGTTCCAAACAATAAAAGGCACTTCTGTCTACTTATCGTATGGAGGGTGAATCTGATCAATGGTGGACATTGATAAAAAAATACGAAGCATGAGGAGGATATCAAGGTGTTGGAATGTAAGGATTTCCAGAAGATGTTTTTTCGATAAATATTTTGCACGCACCCTCCGACTTAAGATGGAAAGGGACTTTCTTTCCCTCAAGAAGAAAGATGAAGAATATGTCAGAGCATACGAGGCAAACATCACAAGGATTTCACGATATGCCTCTAGCTTTGTCATTACCCCCAAATTCAAGGCTGACCTCTTCTTTGGTGGGCTAAAACCTAACCTGTGGAAATCCCTGGCGATCTGTGATTTTGGCAGCTATGAGAAAATTGTCCGATGTGCCCTCAAGGTCAAAATGGAGATCAGAGAATCTCAGGGGTATCATGAGTATAATAAGTGTAAGGTGGACTTCAATTCTGGAGGTCTAATGGATAAATACAACGGTGCTCAGAAAATACAACACCCCACTTCCCAAAGGTGAAGAAAAAATCACCTCAGAAATTTCCTAAAGGGGACAAGGAAATGCTTTAGGTGTGGAAGAGAAGGTCGCCTATCCATTAACTGTCGGCAGGAAAAACCTGCGGCTGTAATAGAGAAGAGGAACGCTCCATTTGAACCTCAATGATTCGTTCATTTCTACAAACATAAAGAACCAGGGCACATTGCAAATCAGTGACCTAAGCTAATGGTTTTTGGAGGCAACCAACAACCTCCAAGGTAGAAAGGGAGAGCTTTTTCCATCACTACTATTGATATGAACCCCAAAAACAAAGTAGTGACAAGTACGCTAGTTCTTCATTCAGGAATAGGGAACATACTTTTTGATTATGGTTCTACACATTCTTTTATATCCCAAATTTTTAGTAGAAAAATCCCAGCACCACCACAAATCATTGAAGTAAAGATGTCGGTGAGTACAGAAAATGGAGCAATCATTGTTTCCCATGAATATAACTCCTCCCCTATTTTAATTTTTTGGATTGAAATTCCCAAAAAACCTCGTCATACTCCCTATGGTGGAATTTGATGCAATTCTTGTCATGGATTGGCTTTCCTTATATAGAGCCAACATAAATTTCCAGGAGAGGGAAATAACTCTCCATGTGGAGAGTCGACCCCAGATTTTGTACAAGTGAAAGACGGAGGATGAATTTTATTTAGCTTCATCATCTCAAGTGTGGATATTACTGCCCTATGATCACATGTATCTAGCTCAGATGATTGACTCTAAGGAGGTAACCATCCTTGAAGACATTCATATTGTGAGGGAATTTTCTAAAGTGTTTCCTGAGGAATTGTATGGTCTTCCTCCTATAAGAGATGTTAAATTCCCAATTGATCTTATACCTAGGGTGTTTCCAATATCCAAGACTCTATATAGAATGGCTGTTGTGAAGATTGAGGAGCTGAAGAAACAACTACAGGAGAATCTGGATAAGGGTTTTATACGCCCAAATGCTTCACCATGGGGTGAACCAGTCCTCTTTATCAAGATGAAGGATGGGTCAATGTGCCTTTTCATCAATTATCATGAGCATAAAAAAATCAGGATAAAGAACAAGTATCATCTCCCACAAATTGATGACTTGTTCGATCAGCTGCGTGGAGCACAATACTTCTCCAATGTGGATTTTACATTGGTATATTATCAAGTATGGGTGAAGAAGGAAAATATCCCCAAGACATATTTTCATACAAGATAAAGGCACTATGAATTAATAAAAATTCCCTTCGGACTCACCAATGCTCTAGAAATGTTCATGGACTTGATGAATAGAGTTTTTAGATATTACCTTGAAAAATTTGTTCTAGTCTTTATAGATGATATACTGATATCCTTGAAAACTAAGGAGGATCATGAGGAGCATCTAAGAATTGTACTAGAGACCTTGAAAAGGGAAAAGCTCTATGAAAAGTAAAAAACATGTGAGTTTTGGCTGAAGGAGGTCTCATTCTTTTTCCATATCATCACAAGTAATGGGATAAATATGGATCCCTCAAAGACAATGGAAATAAGGTAATGGTTGAGGCCAAAATCGGTAACAGATATCCGTACCTTCTTGGGGTTAGCTGGATATTATCGTCTATTTGTGAGAAATTTCTCACAATTGTCCAACCCTCTTACCAGGACAACTCGAGAGGGAGTAAAGTTTTCTTGGAGTGATGAATGTGAAGAAAGTATCAAGGAGTTAAAAATGAGGCTTATCACTATGCCCGTGCTCACTTTACCCACCAGTGGAGAACTTTTTGTGGTATTCAGTGATGATTCAAAAAAGGTTCTGGGATGTATGTTGATGTAAAATGAAAAAGTCATTGCCTATGCTTCATGGAAATTGAAAGATGATGAGCAGAATTTTCCAACACATGCCCTTTAGTTGGTTGCAATGTTCTTCTCTTTAAAAATTTGGATGCATTATCTCATTGGAGAGAAGTGTGAAATATATATGTACCACAAAATCCTCAAGTATATATTCACACATAATGAGTTTATCATGCTCCAACAAAGATGGTTAGAGCTGATCAAAGACTATGACTGCTCAATCCATTACCACCCTGGGAAAACGAACAAGGTGGAAGATGCTCCAAGTAGAAAGGACCCAACGATTCTATCACTGACGATAATTGAGAAGGATCGAATCTTCTTAGATTTGATGAATATGGACATGAGAATCATAAAGAAGGGAACATAATAAATCCTTTCACAAATGATTGCTCAACCGTATCTTTTGGAAAGGTTAAAGGATGGTCAAAATGATGATGTGGGAATTTAAAAGAAAGTGGAAGCTATCAGAAGAAGGAAATCCTCAGAGTTCATTGTTGATGAAGAGAAATTGTGAGATTTGGGAAAATACTATGTGTTCTATCAAGTTTAGAGCTAAATAAGGAACTTTTGGATGATTCCCATAGTTCAAATTTCTCTATTCACCTAGGAAACACAAATATGTATCGAGATCTCTGAGAGAATTATTATTGGGATAATATGAAGAAGGAGATCTCTGAGTATACATCAAAGTGCTTGGTATGTCAGCTAGTGAAGGTATAGAGGTAGAAGTCTAAGGGGATGATGCAACCAATGCCCATACCAGCATGGAAATGAGAGAACATCACCATGAACTTTGTCACCAGACATCTAAAGACATCCGAAGGCAATAATGAAATACGGGTTGTTGTGGATCGTCTTAAAAAGTCGGCACACTTCATTGAAATTCGGGAGGATTTCTCATTGGATCAACTAACCCAGATATATATCAGGGAAGTGGTAAGGTTGCATGGAGTACCACTATCTATTGTATCTGATTGAGATCCAAGATTCACATATAAATTTTGGATGAGTCTTCAACATGATCTAGATATTAAGCTGAACTTTAGTATGTCTTATCACCCTCAAACTGATGGCCAATCCGAGCAGACTATCCAAACACTTGAGGAAATGTTGAGAGCGTGCTCAATTGACATAAAAGGAGGATGGGATCAACATACTCCTCTGGTTGAGTTATCTTATAAATTTTTTTTCCACTCGAGCATCTGAATGACACCATATGAAGCCCTGTACGAGAAGGCGTGCAGAACACTGACATGTTGGGATGAATTCAGTGAGTGTAAGCTTCTAGGAACAGAAATGGTCAATGAAATGGTGATGAAGGTGAAAACCATTGAACAACATATCAAGGAAGCCCAAAGTCAACAGAAGAGTTATGCATATAACCATCAATGAGACCTTGAGTTTAAAGTTGGATACATGGTATTTCTATGCATATCTCCATGTAAGAAGGTCATGAGGTTTTTAAATAAAGGGAAGTTAAGTCCTAGGTACATCGGCCCCTTCGAGATTCTTGATTAGGTCGGGGATGTGGCCTATTGACTAGCACTTCAACCTACCATGGCCAAAGTACATGATGTATTTAATTTATCCCTCTTAAAGAAGAACATACCAGACCCTTCACATGTACTCTCTTCAGAGGTGGTACATTTAGAGGATGATATTTCTTATGAGGAGAAACCAATGAAGATCTTAGATCGCAGAGAAAAATTTCTATGAAATAAGACAATTCCCCTCGTCAAGGTGTTGTGGAGAAACCACAAGATTGAATAAGCGACATGGGAATCAGAGGAAATAATAAAACAGAGTTACCCATATCTGTTTTAGTGTGGGAAATGGAAATTTCAAGGGTGAAATTTCTTAAGGGGGGAATATCGTAATGACCCATACCTTCATTAATATAAATTCCTCTTGATCTAATTAATTGTCTCATTATGTAAAATGTTTATATAAAATGTGAACTTAATTGTTTTTATGTTTTTGGATTTTATAATACTGTTAAAAATTTTAACCGTTTCTAATATAGCTGTTGAACAGTGATCACATGATTAGTATAAATATAGGCCTTTAACGAATCCAATTTACTCAGACAAAGGAACCGATGGCCTCATCCAGTAGACATGCCCCGTATGAAGCCCATTTTTTAGATATTGGAAAGGAGGTGGTGTCATTGAGATTCAATCTTGACCAAGACTAATCCGATCTTGAATACGTTAAGCACGAGCAGAACCACCTATGAGAGAAGTGGAAGTTGATAGAGATTACCACTCGAGCGATGTTATCCAAGCCACCCCAAGAGTCTGTCACCATCGCACACCTCACCCAAAGGTATTATGCGGGTGTTTTAAGGGGTTTTGTAATAATACCCTAGTACTATGATTAAGTACAATATTTTTATATATAATAAAGAATATACTTTCATTTTATTATTGTTACATTGCAATTTGTTTTTAAAGTGCAAATAATATTTTTAGTTAATATTCAACTAAGAAATCTATTTTGATGAATTAATGGAATTTTGAATAAAATAATATTTTAATAAAATATTATTATTATTAAATTAATTTTTATTAAATATAAATTATTGTATAATTTTATGAATGCAATTGTATTTTTTATTATGGTTTGAAAGCCATTTTTGTCAAAACCCATGAATTTTTGATAAATATCGGTTTTTATTTTAAAATTGAAGATTAACATATTTATAAAATTATTTATATAAAATTAATATTATTTCTAGAATCAAGACGTCAAAATTATCCAATGGTGAAATTTTCATAATTTTCTGAGAGTGTCGAATTTTTGGGTAAAAATTAAATACCGTTTAAATATATAATGTGTTTAATGACATCATAATGACCCAATAGTTATGTAATAAAATAATATAAACATTATGTTCGGACAATATTTGTTTTAACATTAAAACAATGTGATTTTATATTTGTTTTATTTATTATACAATGTTTTAGTGGACCCTTCAAGACTTATAAAACATTTGTCCCTTTTAAATTGTTTTCCTTGAAAATGTGACTCACCTCCACGTAATCCACCATATTATTTTAAGAAGTTCGGCCATTGGACTTATAAAATATTGTTTTCCCCTCCCCTTTCTTAGAAAACATGGGAAAAACCATGGGCTGGTTTGTGATTTTGATTAGTTTAATGTGACGTGTCCCAAACCTAAATAATAAAGAATTCTTTCTCATTTCCTATATAAACCCACCCAAGATCCCACTTAATCTTCACTCAAAGCCTTTTTAGTTCGTCCAATATCCTCCCTCCTCTCTCTATAATCATCCCAATGTGCCATAATATCCCAAGAATCCTCTCTCAAGTCTCTCTTAAGCCTTTGGAATCACAATTCCAAGTAAGCGATTCTGACTTTCCTTATTTATGTCCAAGTTTCCTTATATTGTTATGCCATTTTATTTTCAATTATAAATGTTGGGGTATGATTTTTAACCTCCTCCATAAATCCCTATTTATGTTTGAATGAGTAGAGACCCTTTTCTCTCTCATTAAATGCCTCCCATGTACAACTGTTACTATGCCAAAATTCAGAAAGGAATTTCTCTCTCCTCATTTACATTAAAGCAATTATTTTGTATCATGAATCTAAATTCCATTACAATTGTTGGGAAATGTGTCTATATTAACTCCCTTTACTTTTATTTTTCATATACATATGATGAGATAAACATTTATATCTCATCAACCATTTTTATGAATTCTTATGCCACGCCGTTATGCTGCCAAAATTGCATCACATTTTTCCAAGCCAAAGTCATCATGTAGTGAATACCATGCCCATTTCTCTATAAAGGGTATTCAGATTTATGCACATTTACTTATTGATTATATAGTTTCATGTATGAATTACACATTCCTTTGTCATGGAATAAATTATGATGTTTAATGAATCCATGTTTCATGATCAATGTGGCACACTTATCCATGAAATGAAATGTTTAAGAAGGGTGCGCCCTGGTAGCGCTCCAATGCATTGGGTAAAGTATAGTATCATGATATGTCTTGTGAAATGAGTGTTGAATCATGATAATTCATGTGAAATGAGGTTTTACTCATGATTCATGTAAAAAGAGGGTTTACTCATGCTCCATGTGCAATGAGCCTTGGCTCATGCTAATTCCATGTTAAGTGTTATTACAACAAATAAATATTTTATTTTATTTCATATGGGGGACCCAAAGAAGAACAAATTAAGGAGGCCTGAAGAAATGAAGACTGAGATAATCACTGATAACATGGGCTGCCCCACATTGGTGAAGGGACCCAAGGGAAGAAAACTCGATGAGGGGGCATTCCGGAGTAGAAAATGGGGTCAAGAAGTCAGCCACCCGATTACCCTCATGCCACGTATGGAGGATCTCCATGTCACAGGAGAGGAGGGCCTTGCACTTTTGGATCAAGTAAGTAATTTTCCAAGTAGAAGAAGAGGTACCATTGAGAGTGCTCCACACAAGCCTGGAATCCGTCTCAATAATGGAAAATCTAAAATTTTTGTATCAATTGAATGTTTTATGCAATAAATCAGGTTTAAGTGTGTAATGAAAAGTAGGGTTGTTAGAGAGTTGGTTTAGATTAACTAATTGTTAGTTTGATGAACTATTTTCCATGGTTTGGGTCTGAAATAATAAGGCTATGTATTTTTGAGTATCTATTAACCCTTTCTTGTGATGATGATTATATTTGACACTTTAGGATGGATGCCTTTCCAATAAGTGGTTTTGATATAGTTTTTCTGGAGGAGTGAGTTTCACCTTTGTATTCAAAAATTATTCAAGGTGGGATGTGTTTACCCTAATACTAGCTATGTATATTTGGTGGGATGTTCTTACCCCTAAGATAAAACTATATTATTAATGGGGTATATTTTTCCATGATATTTGTTATGAGGGATGCACTTTCCCAAAATATTACACAAGATTTTATTGGATGACATTCCCTTGGATACTTGATATAGTTTTATATGAATTATGTCTTATGACCTAGAAATATGATGATATAATACCAACAAATTTATCTTTAAATATGTTTAGGAGATGATAAATTACATCCATTGATATAGGTAGATTATGATACACCACTTCTAGTAATATTTGTCACATGATGTGGAAGTATCCCGAGGGGGGGAGGGTGAATTGGGGTATTCAAAATTATTTTTAACTAACCGTGAAAATATTATTTTCCTATATTTAATAGTAACACCAATCATGTTATACAATAATAAATAAATAAATAAATATATAATGTAGAGACATATAATATTTTACATGGTTCACCCAAACTGAGATGATTAAAGGAGCTTGTAAAGGAAATGTGACTATGCACCTAAAACATTAAGATTAGTGATTTACCATTTACAATATTGATAAGATACATTGAACTGAAATATTTTTAACCTTCATAAATAAATTAAGAACAAAACTATCTTATTATAAGACGTAATACACTACTCCTCATACATCACGATTTATCTCCCTCAAACAACATGTTGAAATTACATCAACGTTCGAATTGAAATAAAGACCAATATAATCAAGATAATGTTTCATCCATATAATTTTAATACATGACGGAGAGGCTAATATGTATTTATCCTATGAATTTATCAAATTAATACAGTCTCATTTACTACTCATCGATGAAATTAAATAAATAAAAATATAAAAATAACCTCCTGATATTGACATCCAGTTATCATTTAAACCTTTCAAATCTATATCTTTATAATAAAGTAAACCCTTCTATGTTTTTCTATAAAAAACATGCCAATATTTACCATTTTTTTTAACATAATGAACTTCAATCTTAATTGATATAATATTAATTTCCATAGGACATCATTGGTACTTTGAAACTTGTCATGTGGGAAAAAATATCATGTTGTGTGCTTGTAAGATACAATAAATCCCAAATGAATTGAATATATTCTATTTCATTAGAATCTATTCCACTAGGATAAATATAATAATTAATATCATTAGCCACTAAAATTTTCATTTATCTAAAATGTTCCATTTTAAATATCCAAACAACTTCTTTAGAATATTTATTTTGGTAAACAAATGTTCCACCAATTTTATTAATCACTATTAAGACAAGGGAAATTTTTATTTTTCCAATCATGAAAATTATGAATTAGCAAATAATATATTCTAATAAATGATTTCATTATTCATCATATGACCCTCCAAAAACTATATTATCCACATAGATGAGTGCCAATATTCATTGATAAGTTTTTCTTTATGTGAAGTTCATGATTATATTCTACTCATTATAACCCAAGTTTTGTAAAATATTATTCAATTTGAGGGTACCAAGTCCTTGATGCCATTCTTAAGACATAAAATGCATTATTTTACTGAACACATTTTTATCAGCTTTATATAAAAAATGAATTTGGTCTCTCAATTTATATTTCTTATTTAATGAATACCATTAAGAATAAATATTTAAAAAATAGTTGATACACCTTATATCCCATTTTTATGGACATGGCCTTAAATAATATATTTTATAATTTAGAAATTGGTAAAAATATCTAATATATATATATATATATATATGAATTTTAATTGGGACTACCCTATATACATGTTACATGATTTTTCTAGTGTAAATTTTCCATATGCATTTTCTTTTATTCTAGAACAACAACTTGGTTTTGTTAAAATTATTGTTTTCTATCCTTGGAATAATTTACCATAATTTGTTACATTTTATTTTATTAAGTTATTATTTAATATATTTTAATAAATTATCATATTCAGTATCCTTTTCAAAACTATTAGGATCTACTTGAGATAAAAAGATTTTTGTTATTGGGCCTCAATCTATAGATTTTGAAACGAATCTGACATGAAACAAACTATATTATTTTCTTTGATTTAAAGTATTCTACATTATCTTATTTGTTGTAAATAAACTATCTATATTTTTTACATTATAAATATATTCCTATTTGTTTTTTTATTTTTATACAATATTTGAAAAAGACAACCACCTTTGCAAAAATTAATTCTCAATTACCACAATATTTTTAAATGAAATTGATCACCATTTTAAAAAATCTACTCATTTATATGACAGTTACATATTATATATCACTTATTTTTCCAAGAAATTTATTATTGAATTTTTATACCTTGAATTTGGATAAATAACCAAAAAAATTACCTCAACCAATATAAGGTTAACAATTTAAGTTCTCCTATTTTAAGAAAAGGAATTTAATTTTGAAAATACATAAGTTATTGAGTATTATATATTTCATATGACACAACTTGTATAGATACTTATATTTAATTGAAAATATGGAATATATTATTTAGATGTAAAATGATGTAATAACTACCTCCTTAAATTAACTCATGGGCATATTCTTTTCAATATTCATTATTTGAGTGAAATTGTTGATAATTCAGTACCTTATGTCATTTAATCTATAATGCCCCGACCCAGTTACATAGATTCGGTGCATTATTACATAACATTGGCATGATACAAAGAAATAATGTCCTAAAAGACCGATCAGTTTAGTAGCCTTGGAAATACTAGATACATTCATTAGTTTTAAACAACATTATAAAATGAAAATCTAAAAAAAATTGTTTCCATAGGCCACACTCATATCCCCTCATACTATACCTGCAGGTCAGTAATAAAATACTTATTCTCATCCTAGGAAAAATAAAACATAGAAAGGGGTGAGCTCAGATGCTCAATAAGGATAACAATATAGCGGAATCTTTCATAAATAAGAATAAACATTTAAGGAAATGTATAAGACTAAAACAAAAGCCTTTTAAGCTTGAACATCATCATAATATTGAAAAGATAAAACCAAATAATTCCATTTACTTATTCACAAGGATATTATAGTAGTCAAATAATCACATACAATATCAATAGCGACTTTCATAATGATGGAATGCATAATTCCAGACTTCATAACCACATATTCAAGCCCTTTTGCCAAGACTAAAAATAAGATTTTTTCAAGGCCTTGTGCCAAGATACTAGTTTGTCTTATGAGACCTACTGATGCATTGAGGAGCTATAGAAGGCTCCACCCATACGTCCAATGCATTCCTCATATGAAAAGGTTTAAATATAACATAAACATTCATATTAAAACTAGCATACGAAATGTCAATACTTTATCCATAAACCATGAATGGTGTAAAAATAACACATCCATAATCAAACATATCATAAAACATTCAATTTAATATGGAAGTTTTATATCAACTTCAAATAATCTTGAAATCCATTAAAGCATGTTGACATAGATGAAATCAAAACCCTTTTTAGAGAAATATCTCTTTCTATTTTGAAATCATTTAAAATTAATATAATTATAAAAGAAATCACTTCTTTTGGAAATATTCTTATATGCTTGTAAGGTATGCTTAGATGATGTTATAACAGTGTAAAATAGATGCACCCTCCATATAAGTTAAAAAGAACATTCGTACCTTAATTTTATCGAAAAGGTCATATTGTACCTTGATTGAAAAACGATAGAAAGATTCCTTCCAAAACATATAAGGCCAAATAAGGGTATAAATGAATTTAAACCATTGTCTAGTAAATAGTAAAAATGTTTTGAAATACATTTTTAAGAAACATGGATGTGGATGATAAAAAGATCCCAGTAGATAATTACGTATAAACAACCTCGGATAATGAAGAGATTGGGAAATTAACCCTTACCATGTACTTTTCCTTGGTCGAGGGTATGTTAACCTCCTGTATAATAGTTAAATAATTGTTATTAAATTATAAAAGAACCATATACATAAATATGATGTCATATATGATATTATAATATTGCTTTGGTAATAATATTTTAGCATTATCGTTGTTTTGGGTGTTAACTGATTCGTTTTCCTTTATTTTCTTTGTTACATAAGAAATATTTATTATGGATAGGATGTATCTTTTTAATATTCATAATTATATTAAGTCTTTATACATTATTTTTAATCATAAAATGAAAATTAATCTTGAATGGATACGATGGGGAATTAATCTCATCGTGTTCGTGGAGATGGTAATCCGTACGTACGCACGAGCGACGATATCATTCATTTGATATTAAAATCATATATAATTGGGTGGAATATCTTATATACAGAATAATTATTATGTTATATTTATTATTTATATCAATTATAAATCATTATTATACCCATCCAAATAATAATGTATTGAATAACAACTACACCACAACGTGGAGACGGTAAGCCATACATACGCACATATAGTGACATGTCATTCAAAAGATGGATAGAATAATAAATATTGTTGTACCATATTTATAATAAAATAAAATTATATATAATATACTGGAGTAATTATTTTATAATAGAAACAACAAAGAAAGAGGAAGTGTAAGAAGAAATGAACTTGAAAGGGGTGATTAAATTTTTACATCTTCTTCGGGTTCTTACTTTTGATTTGATCAAAAGGGATCCTTAGGTTGGCCTTATGTCTAAAGGAAGGACTCTAGGATGAAGGGAGGATAGTTGAGAGGATATTTGGGTAGCTTTTTTCCGAAACAAAAGGCTTTGAAGGTGTTAATTTGAGAGAAGGGGGAGTGCCCTTTTATAAGAGGAGTGAGGGGAACCTTAAGAAAAGATTGAAATATTATTTTATAATAAAATAATTTTCAGTTTCTAATTGCTCCAAAATTATTTATTTCTAGGATAAGGTGGGGATAGGTCTAAATCTTCTTAACCAATAGGTTTTAGACAGGTTTAGGTCACCATTTTAACCTTATCATTTAGATTTAACTCTTAGTTAAATAGTTTGACATTTACCATGTCTCTTTGTATTTTTATATTATATGGTTAATAAACTTACTATAAACTTATAAGAGAGCCTCCAGTGGTTCATTAATGACATATATAATATTATTCAAGAAATTTTTTCTGAACCTTAGATTTTTTGGAATAGAATATTAATAAATAATATAATATTTGTTTTAAAAACTCTTTTTTGTCAATTTTGACACTATTTGCTATTGTGTTTTTGTTAAATTTATAACAACATTATTAATTAGAAGAAAATTAATTTAATTAACCCTAAAATTCCATATTAACCTAGAAAACCAGTGGAATTCCTAAAAAGTCTAAAATCAAATTTATATGAATATTTATAATATCAATTATTTTAATATTTCATTAATAATGAGATTACTACATCATTATTGGGTCATAATTAAATTAAATTATTTAATATCTAAAAATTATAAATAAAATACCATTATATAGGAAATAGTTTTATATTTATAATTAATATTTATAGTCGAATATATCTTATTTTTTCCCCAATATTAAAAATAGTTTAGTTATTAAACTTTGAATTTAACACTTTTAACTCTTCTTTGAATTAAATAATAATAAATGTCCCAATCTAATCCAAGTGGACCTAAAGGATCATATTTTATTCCTCTGGTTGTTTTGGGTCAAATAAAACTTATCAAATAGAATTAGGACATGTGTTTGGGTAATAATAATATTATTTTTACCTTTAATTAACCTATTTACTTTTAACCATTGTAAATAAAAGTTAAAAGTTACTATTTTCCAAATTTTTTTATCTTATTGAACCACATTTTACTCCTTGATATTAACTGTGTCTCTCGAATTTTCAAAATTCAACTCATAGAAGTGGTAAAATTATGTTTTATCTAAATTTGTAAATACTCCTAGGAGGTGGGTAAAAGAAGCTAAAAAGTTCAATAAAATTTTTATATATCTAAATTTATTATAAACCGACTCCAATGAATCAAATTGAACTTATATAGGTATTATGTATCTATTTATACTTATAAAATATTTAAATAAAATAAATAATTATTTAAATAAAAAGTTGGTTTTAAACAAAAACTCTGTGTTTTTCACTATTCCTAAAAAATTGAATGTTTTTAGAAAAATACAAAAAATTCACCCTAAGCTAATTTTGATATTCCAAATCAAAAAATTAATTCAATTTTGAAAGATAAAATTTATAAAATTTTAAAAAAATGGTATTAATATTCATAATTGATTGTTTGGTTGGTTGTGGTGTGTTTGAACTTGAAGTTGCGTACAAAACAAGCTATTGTATTATTTAAAGGGAAACATACCGTAGAAGCTTGGGGTGTTACATTCTCTCATCCTTAAAATTATTTCATCCTCAAAATTTCTAGAATATTTCTACATAAAAAGATTCGGGTGGTAGTTCATCATAAGTTCCTCGGTTTCCCACATTGCCTCTTCCATCTTATAGTTTCTCCATCAAACATTTACCAGACGAGTCGTCCGGTTTCTCAACACTTGTTCTCTTGTATCAAGAATCTTGACAGGCTCTTCACAATAATACAGATCTAGTTCTAGTTCAATTTTCTCATAGGTGAGTAAATGCACTGGGTCAAGCATGTATTTTCTCAATTGTGATACGTGGAATAAATCATGAACTTTGGAGAGACTTGACCACATTTCCAAACGGTACACTACAACCCCAATTCTTTTGAGAATTTTGAAAGGTCCGATGTACCTATGACTCAATTTACCCTTCTCACCAAAACGTATAACACCCTTCCAAGGAAATACCTTCATGAAAACATGATCTCCTACCTAAAATTAAAAATCACTCCTTAGGTTATCAGCATAGCTCTTCTACCTACATTGAGCTGCTTTGATGTGGGTTTGGATTACCTTCACCTTTTCCATCATTTCTTTAAAAAGTTCTGAGCCTACAAGTTTTCTTTCACCAACTTCATCCCAATAGGTGAGTGTGCAACATCTTTTTCGGTATAAAGCTTCATATGGTGCCATCTGAATATAGGAATGGAAGCTATTGTTATAGAAAAATTCTACCAGAGTTAAATATTGATCCCACATACCTTTAAAGTCAAGTGATCAAGATCTCAACATGTCTTCTAAGGTTTGAACATTTAGTTCCGATTGTCCATCAGTTTGAGGGTGGTAGGCAGTGCTCAAATGAAGTTCAGTATCCAGGGATTTCTGAAGACTTTTCCAGAATCTTGATGTAGAACGGGGATCATAATCAGAATTAATCGATAGGGGTACTACATAAAGTCTTACAACTTCATTAATATAAAATCCTGCTAAACGTTCAAGTGGTAAATATTTTGGAAACACGTCAAAATATTCTCTCACAATAGGTACATTCCCTATTTGAACATTTTTTTCCTCATCCATAGTTATTTCATTCTCTTCCTCCAAAATAATTGAATTTAGTTGAGCTACTGGGGGTGGATCTAGATAAGAATCAGGTGGTGACGATTCTGCTCTAATGATAAGGTGTTCTTTATCATCATCATCAAAAAACGTAACCTCATTCTTCATAAAATAATTTTTTGCATCGTGGTCTGAAATCCAATCTATACCAATAATTATATCAAATTCAATCATGGGTATGACGAAGATATCAGTAGATAAATAAAATTTATGTGCCTTAATGGGGGATTGATTCACAAAACATTGTTTCAATGATACTTACCTTAGGAGTTTTCACTGACAACTCCCTTGTTAAATCCAATTGGAAATATCTAATTTTCTTAGCCAACTGGGAAGATATGAAACAATGAAATGATCCAAAATCAAATAAATATTTTTTTAATCTTGAGGAAACCATTAAATTACCTGGAACCACATTTTTCGGAGCTTCAACCTCAGCAGTAGTGATAGAATAATCTTTCCCTTGATCCCTTGGAATTTTCTGAGGTATGTTTCCTTAGAACTTAGGACATTCATTTGCATAATTCCCCCTTTCTCTATAATTTTAGCATTCAACATCGACAACCTCTTTCTTCCCCTTGAAATCACAAGCTTGGTGGCCTTTTTCACCACACTTGTAATAGACTCACATTCCCTTCATACAAGTACCAAGGTTTTTATTCTAACATTTACTGCAGGATGGATATTCAAATTTTCCCTTATTCCCCTTATTTCCATTTCCAGAGTGTTCAACAGATCTCTTCTTCTCTTTCTTTTCTTTAAAGTCATAAGACTTAGAGAATTTATTTTCTTTCTTGATAGCACATGAGACAATGTCTTAATATGACAATAAGGATTATGAGACTAATTATTGATGGAGAAACGGTTTAACCCATCAAATAAATGATCAATCTTACTCCTTGTGTTACGTGTATAATCTGCAGCATGCCTTGCTAACCTTGTAAAGTTATCCTCATACTTTGTGACATTGTCATCCTCCTTTTGCCTCGGACTCAGAAATTGTCTTTCCATATCCGCTCGAAGGTCATGAGGAAAGTATTTTTCTAAGAAAATATCTTTAAACTCCCTCCATTCCATATTTGATATTTCATCATCTTCCTCTGTGTTTTGAATCAATTACCACCATTGATTAGCATCTCCAGTGAGATGGTAAACTGCCATGACAACTTTTTCCCTTTCGCTACTCCCCAAGGAGTGGAATATTTTCTCTAAGGAATTTATCCATTGGTCAGCTACTAATGGATTTGTAATCATATTGAATGTTGGTGGTTGTTTCCTCATGAATCGATCTAACATTGATCCTCCACTCTGTGGATTAGGGTGATCCATATGGGTAAGGTTTTTATTGATAACCTGAGTGAGTTTTCCCAGTATGGTGAGAAGATGATCAACACTAGTTGCATCACCATCTCCAATATAATTATCTTGAGTATGAGGGAAATCCCTACATGGATTACATGCGTTGATATAGTTTCCATTCATTCTACTAGGCACTATTTATAAACAATGGCATAGACTTGATTAGTTTATGAATCATAATACATAATTCTAAACTGGTAAAACACTTAACATAAACTGAACAGTTTATGGATATAATCCATAATAAAAAAAATGTTTTCTTTGAGGAAGTATATACTCATAAACCCTTCATAATGGTTCATAAATAAAATGAGAATTATCCTAAGCATATACCTAGGGAGTGTTGTAACCAAGAGTGTAGCAAGGACTGTTGTCATGCACCAGTTCCCGTTTGAGTCTAGCTCAAAGCAGTGTTTTTGAGTTTTTCCCCTAGGTACATCTATTCCAGAGCCGCCTATTCCTGCTCATACCCAGTCAGGGATGTATTACTTGGAAGACTCACAAAATCTCTACATTAAGAAAATTCTAGTAAGTTCTTATATACTAATACTCAAAGTCTATCATAGGGCGTTGTTCTTTAATAAGAGTTTATCTAAATCTAGTTTACAATGTTTGTACTATACTTCCTCTGATACGAACTGTAATGCCCTAACCCTAGTTACCCAAAGTCGGTGCACTATTACATAACATTGTCATGATACAAGGAAATCATGTCTCGAAAGACCGTCAGTTTAGTAGCCTTGGAAATACTAGATACATTCATAAGTTTTACATTAAATTATAAAATGAAATACTACAACCACATTGTTTCCATAGATCACACTCATATCCCCTCAAACTATCCATACAGGTTAGTCATAAAATACTTCTTTACATCTTGGGAAAAATAAACATAGAAAGGGGTGAGCTCAGATGCTCAGTAAGGATAACAATATAGTAGAAGCTTTCATAAATAAGCATAAACATTTAAGGAAATGTATAAGACTAAAACAAAATCCTTTTAAACTTAAACGTCAGTATAATATGGAAAAGATAAAATCAAATAATTCCATTTACTTATTCACATGGATATTCTACTAGTCGAATAATCACATGCAATATCAATAGCCACTTTCATAATGATGGAATTCATAATGCCAGACTTCATAACCACATATTCAAGGCCTTGTGCCAATAATACAAATGAAATTTTTTCAAGGCCTTGTTGCAAGACACTAGTTTGTCTCATGAGACCAACTGATGCATCAAGGAGCTACAGCGGGCTCCACCCATCACTTACTAAGTCCAATTCATTCCTAATATGAAAAGGTTTAAACATAACATAAACATTTGTATTAAAACTAGAATACGAAATGTAAATACTTTATCCATAAACCATTAATGGTGTAACAATAAGAAATATATAGTCAAACATATCACAAAACCGTCAATACAATATGGAAGTTTTATATCAACTTCAAATAATCTTGAAATCCATCAAAGAATGTTGACATAGATATAATCAAACCCCTTTTTAGAGAAATATCTCTTTCTATTCTGAAATCATTTAAAATTCATATAATTATAAAAGAAAAAAATTTATTTTGGAAATATTATTATAAGATTGTAAGGGAATATTCAATGATGTTATAACGGTGGAAAATAACCACACCCACCATATAAGTTAAAAAAATATTCTAACTTAATTTTGTCGAAAAGGTCATAAAGTACCTTGTTTGGAAAATGATGGAAAGATTCCTTCCAAAACATATAAGGTAAAATAAAGGTATAAATGACTTTAACCCATTTTCTAGTAAATAATAATTTTTTTGAAATACATTTTTAAGAAACATGGATGTGGATGATAAAGATATCCCAATAGATAATTACGTATAAACAACCTCGGAAAATGAAGAGATTGGGAAATTAACCCTTACCTTGTACTTTTCCTTGGTTGAGGGTACTTTAACATCCTGTAAAATAGTTAAATCATTATTATTAAATTATACAATAACCAAATACATAAATATGATATCATATATTATCTTCTAATATTGCTTTGGTAATACTATTTTAGTATTATCGTTGTTTCGAGTCTTAACTGATTTGTTTTCCTTTATATTATTTGTTACGTAAGTAATCTTTGTTATGGATAGGATGTATATTATTCATATTAATAATGATATTAAGTCTCTAAAAATTATTTATAATAATAAAATGAAAATTATTCTTGGATGGATATGATGAGGAATGAATCTCATAATGTTCTTAGAGACGGTAATCTGTACGTACGCACGAGCGACAATATCATTCTTTTGATATTAAAATCATATACAATTGGATGTAATATCATATATAAAGAATCATTACCTTGTTATATTTATTATTTACATCAATTATACATCATTATTATACCCATCCAAATAATAATGTATTGAATAACAACCACACCATGACGTGGAGACGGTAAGCCGTACGTACGCACGTATGGTGACATGTCATTCAAAGGATGGATAGAATAATGAATATGGTTGTACCATATTTATAATAAAGTCAAAGTATATAGAAGATTCTGGAGTTATTATTTTAGAATAGAAACAACAAAGAAAGAGGAAGTGGAAGAAGAAAAGAACTTGAAAGGGGTGATGCAATTTTTACCTCTTCTTCGGGTTCTACCTTTTGATTTGATCAAAAGAGCTCCTTAGGTTTTCTTTGTAACTAAAGTAAGGCCTCTAGGATGAATGGAGAACCGTTGAGAGGATATTCAGGCAGGGGTTCGCCGAACCAAAAGTCTTTGATGGTGTGAATTTGAGATAAGGGGGAGTTCTTTTTATTAGAGGAGTGAGGGACACCTTTTGAAAAGATTGAAATATTATTTTATAATAAAATAATTTTCGGTTTATAATGGCTCAAAAATAATTTATTTCGAAGATAATGTGGGGAGGTTTCTAAATCTTCTCAAACAATAGGTTTTAGATAGGTTTAGATCACCATTTTAACCTTATCATTTAGATTTAACTTTTAGTTAAATAGTTTGACAATTACCATGTCTCTTTGTATTTTTATATTATATGGTTAATAAAATTACTATAAACTTCCAATAGAACCTCAAGTGGTTAATTAATGACATATATAATATTATTTAAGACCATTTGATAGACTTTAGATTTTTAGGAAAAGAATATCAATTAATAATATAATATTTGTTTTAAAAACTATTTTTGTCTATTTTGAAACTATTTTCTATTTTGTTTTTGTTAAATTTATAAAAACATTATTACTTTGAAAAAAATTAATTTAATAAACCATAACATGTCATATTAACCTATAAAATAAATATAATTCATACAAAGTCTGAAATTAAATTTATTTGGATATTTATAATATCAATTATTTTAATATTTCATTAATAAGGTAATTACTGTATCATCATTGTGTCATAAATAAATTAAATTATTTAATGTCTAAAAATTATAAATAAAATATCATTATTTATGAAATATTTTTATATTTATAATGAATATGAATAAATGAATTTATATAATGTGTAACCTTATATTAAAAATGGTTTAGTTATTAAACTTTGAATTTAACACTTTTAACTCTTCTTTGAATTAAATAATAATAAATGTCCTAATCTAATCCAAGTGGACCTAAAGGATCATATTATATTACTAAGGTTGTTTTTAGTCGAATAACACTTATAAAATATAATTAGGGCATGTGTTAGGGTAATAATAATATCATTTTTACCTTTAATCACCCTATTTACATTTAACCGTAGTAAATAAAAGTTAAAAGTTACTATTCACCAAAAATTATTTTTTTCTTATTGATCCAAATTTTACTCTTTTATATTAACCATGTATTTCGTATTTTCTAAATTCAACTCACAGAAGAGGTAAAATTATGTTTTTTGTATATTTTCAAATACTCTAAGGAGGTGGGTAAAAGACGGTAAAAAGTTCAATAAAATTTTTATATATCTAAAATTATTATAAACTGACACCAATGAATCACATTGAACTTATATATCTATTATTTATATATTTTGACCAAAAATATGTTTAAATAAAATAAATAATTATTTAAATAAAAATATAGTTTTAAACAATAACTCAGTGTTTTTCACTATTTATCAAAAATTGAATGTTTTCAGAAAAATACCAAAAATTCACCCTAAGATAATTTCGATATTCCAAATCCAAAAATGAAGTCCATTTTGAAAGATGAAATTTATAAAATTTTAAAAATTGGCTATTACTATTCATAACGTCTAGTTTGATTGGTTGTGGTGCGTTTGAACTCGATGTTACGTACAACACAAGCTACTGTATTATTCAAAGGGAAACATACCATGGAATCTTAGGGTGTTACAAACTATATTTAGTTTATGAGTCCTTAACACTAAAACTTCATGTCATATCCTTTTTTTAGATACTGTTACACCTGATTAAAAGTAAATTATATACCATTAATAATACAAATTTTGTAATTTTTTTTCACAATATATTCTTGGGTAACCCCTAATAATGAGAAATAAATTTGAACTCATCATAATTTTATGTAATTATCATCATCCATGTCATCCTTTTACTATCATTAATAAACAAGACATAATACCCATTTCCATAACTGGATTTTGTTATCATAATATCACCCACTCTAGTTCCATTATAGATTTCATATCATTTCTCTTGTAGTAATTTTCTATAGTTATAACCTTTTGACTAGTATCAAATGTGTGAATACGATCATGTTAGAGATTAGGGATGTATCATATTCCAACAATTTTTTTTTCCAATTTTTAAAATGAATTTTGGTTTCTATGGAAAATAAATTTTTACTAAAATTTATTTTCTTACTCCTTGGATAGAAAATAATGTAACTAAACATTTTCTTACATGACTATTACATAATTTTTCAGATAAAAAATATAATAGTGATATAATAAAGGAACCAAGATTTATTATCTTGTGGTAATTAGGCTCATAGATCACTTTTACATAATAAAACATAATTTTTTTAAACCATTATTTATAATTGTCCAAAAATATTTCACATTATCCTTATTAATTGTAATAAATCGAGGATATATATCAAATAAATGGGTGTTCTAAAATCCTAGTAAGGCGAGGGATAAGATAAAGGCAATACAAGACTTGAATCAACAGTAAATGGGTAAGTATAATCAACATCATCATATAATAATAATAGGACCTTTAACATAATCATGAGGGAAAAAGTTAATTATGGAATTTAATGTATAATATATATATAAATAATATATCATAACTTAGTGGTAAAATATCACAAATAGTTTTGAAAAATGATAAGATCATGTTCACTAATAAATTTTGTTAATAAGTCATAACAATGTAATAGTAAACAATGAGAACATAATGTTTATGAATAACAAATATAATATCATATTATATATCACATTACCCAATTCATTTTAGGGCTACATAATTTTAATACCACTAGATACATCATAAAAGTAATATAACCATTCATGCCATAATGAACATAAAATATTCATTGTCAATAAATAATCATATAGAAAAGATTGAGTTTCATAATTTTTTCATAAGGAATACATTAAAAAATAACATTTAAGTTTCCCAAATGAATAAATTAAGTCACTATTTGGTAAAAACTTTATCATTCTAGAGTGGATAAGAATTAACTAAATAGGAGTCAATGAGATGCTTTGGAAATTATGGTCTTTTTGAAAAATAATTTTAAATTAATTAGAAAACATTTATTAAGGGTAAAAAAATGTACATAAATGAAAAAAGGTAAATAATAGTGTAATTAAATTATAAGGAAATAATAATAGTATCCTTATAGAAAAAATTTTAATGGTGAGATAATAAAAAACAAGGAGTTTGTGTTCAAGAATTTGCACATATTAAATCACACTTCATTTCATCTCTTTTATGACTCATAAATAATAAACATAGTTTTATCAAAAAAAGGAATCCAAAGTGTATTATTTTTATTTATGTCACTATTTGTCTATTATAATTATTGGATTATAATTTGTAAAATTCTGTATCAAAATTAAACTTTATTGATATCATTTTTTTATTAAATTATCTCATCCTATTTTGGTTTCTCTATTTGTTTAAAGGTAATTTATAAATAAGTAAAATTAATTATCTAAGATTAAAATGAATTTGATTAAATATTTATTTATTATATATATTTGATATTATTCATCTATGTAGGTGGTGTTTTTTAGAGAGTTGGAAATGTCTTTATAGGCGGTTAACCAACCGTTCACGAGACATTGTTAAAAGTTTCAGAAAGAGAATATTGACATGTAAATATGACATAAATATTATAATTGAAGAAGTTTTAAATTTGTAATATAATTTTAACATAACAATAAATTAATATTACATTTTTTTTATCCTAAAGAAAAGGGAAAAGGGGAAGATATGAGGAAAATATGAAGAAGAGTTAACAAAAACCTGCCCTATTAACGAAGTTTCTTATTATATATGGAACTAAAATAGTTCAATGAAAATCAATAAATGAATATATAAAATCTGCAATGATTACAATGGGATTAATTGAAGTATTTTTTTAGTGCTTTGGATTTTAAAATTATAAGGTATTTAGTTTTTCAAGGGAGGGGTGATGAGTTATTTATACTTGAGGAGAGGGGTATTTTTGAGTTAAAATAAAGAATAAAATATTATATCCAAGGTAAACCATGTAATATTGATATTTTGAAAATTATTAATCACATAAGTAATATGAAATTATTTTAGGACTTTTATTCCCCTCATAAACCAAATTTACTTGTTTATTAAAAAGGAGAGTTGAAAAAATGAATTTTTTTTATTTCAGTGGAATTCTTTAGTCTTTAGTCTTTGTAAAATACTTATTAGTTTTTGAAATTATGTTTATTGATTCTTAAATGTCAAATTTATATTAAAAAATTTATTTTTGGCTGAAAGAACCAATTTATCATTTATCAAGTCATTATTTTATTATCATTATTTCATAAAACATGTAACATTTTTAAAACAATATTTTTACCATTCGAGTAAAATTAGAAGCATTTCAGAAAATTACAGTGTATTAAAATCATGCTCATATTTTCTATGGGTTTTTAATATTAATATTTATTTTATAGAATTATAATATATATATTTTCTTAAATTACTCTTGATTAATATAATATATATTAAATTTTCTTATTGTAAATTTAACTTACCATTTAGAGTGGCCATGTTACTGTTCCCAATGGTTATGTTATTATTACAATGGTAATATTATCTACTATAAATACCAATTATTTCCTTCATTTATTATTCATTATAATTCCTCCCAAGGTTCCATATTATCCTTTTAAAACATTTTTATTCGATTAAAAATGTTATATATATTTTTATTTTATTTTTAATTATGGAAGTGTGTTTAAAAGATTAAATGGATCTAAATTTTCACATTTCACATTTATAATTTTCTATTTCTTGGTCACATTATAATGTCTACTATATTCATGGGTTTAATTTATAACTAATGTAAAGATATAAATTTATTAAATAATATATTTTTAGTGTCTAAATTATTTATATTTATATTATAATTTTCAAAATAATATAGCACACAATTATCCATGAAAGAAATATTAATTATAAAATATAGTTCATTACATTATTCTACCCTTTTGAAATATGTTTCCTCAAATTTAAACACATATTTTGGTTTGAGAATAGATGAGGGTGCTTCAATTAAATCATTTACCCTAGTCCTCATTTCACCTTTAATATTTATGATTCTTCCACGATGAATTTACAAGGTGAGTTGTCTCATTTTATAAAACATTGAATTTATAATCCATGACCATCCCCAAATTTTCCACATAATAGAGTCCATGATCCAATTTTACCTCCTATAGATTCAAGGCATATGGGGGATCCGATATGTATTTCCTCATGATAGATATATGGAACACATCATTAAATAGACGCATGATTAGTGTTAGTGCTAGATGATAGGCCATTTATCCTATGAAATCAAATACATTTAAGGGAAAAATGTACATAGGGATAATGTTTCCAAACTACATGAATATTTTCCATGGTGATATTCAATGGAAACATTTATCTCCAACATTAAAATCCATGTACCCTCGATGGTTATCAGTGCATTTCTTCCAGAGGCTCTAAGAATATTTTATATAATGTTGTATTACACGAATTTTTCTCTATCATCTTTTGAAAAATATTGGGTCCATGTTACTTCCATTCAGTTGTGTCTTATGAATGAGTATGAGTTCTACATATCATCACACATAGATCATTATAAAGAGCGATTTAAATACTAGAGTGAAATATGTTGTCATATGAGAACTCAACTAATGGGATTTATTGATCTAATTGACCTTTAAATTTAATTAAGTAAACCCTCAACATGCCCTCAAGTATTTCAATAGTTCATTCCGAGTGGCCATTAGTTTGTGGGGTGATAGGTCGGGATAAAAATTAATTTAGTGTTTAGAGCATATTGGGTACTTCTCAAAAATTTATATGTGAACATTTAATCCTGGTGAGTGAAAATAAAAATTAGTCAGACATGTAGACTTAAAAATTTCTTTACATATATCTTATCAAATTGTTTGAGAAATTAATCTTCCTTAATGGAGAAAAAGTGAGCAAACTTGGTGAGTCAATATTCCACAAGCCATACCACATTAATTTCTTTGGATGTATTCAAGAGATTAGTGAAATAGTATATAGTGTTGTTATACCATTTCTTGGAGATCGTGAGAAATAGTTTCATTACCCCCTTAGACTTATATCACTCTCCAAAATGTTTCTAACATACCATGAACCTTGAGGTGCACTCATAATTCCCCTTCCTCCCATTTTCCCATCAGAAGTGCTCTCAAAGATCATAGTACATCAAGGTACTTATGGGATATATGGATCAAGATGATCTATGTGAATTATCTAGTATCTATTTTATTATCTGAAGTAATTTATGAACAAAAAGTTTAGATTGAAACCAAATTAAACCATCTTCATCAATGCCTAATTCCTAAATCTTACCCTCCTTTTCTGCTTGCACATTATTTTAAAGTTCTAGTTCATAACTTTGTGCCTCCTTGATATTATCTAGGATATATGGTAGGGTAGTCATTTAGTAAATTTTTGATGTATTACCTATAATTATTATTCCTAGATCCATCATTATAATATATATAAAGATAAGGTATTTCTCAATCTGCATTATGGATATAGTAGAAGGTTTATTTATGATAAGAGCATCATCTACCCTATTTTCCTTTCTCGGATAGTGGTTAATAGAGTAATAGTTTTCCCTGATCATGTATAACCAAAATAATTGTTGTTTGTTAAACTCTTTCTACATGAATATATACCTTAAACTCTTATGAAACAAATATATTTCAAAATTCCCTCCATAGAAATAGTGCCACCAAATTTTCAAGTAAAATATAATACCTTCTAACACTAGATATTATGTCAGGTGGTTATAATCCTATTTTGTTAACTACCATTATGAATATGCTATCACATTATCATCCCGAATGAGTACACAACCCCTGATTTTTTTCAAAGAATCACTATATTTAAAAAACCATTATCCACGTGATCTTAGTTTGAGTATTGGTGAAATTATTTGCCTTTTATTAAGGTGATGAAATGTTTCATCAAAATTTTTCAACCATAAAAACATCCACCTTTTTATGTTAACATAGTTAGTGGGTTAGAAAATTGGGAAAAATTTCTCAAAAAATGTTTAATGTACCCATATAATCCATTAAAAGTATTTATTTACATGAAACCTGAGGGTCTATTATATTCATCAAATTATTTTGTCTTTAAATGGTCCATAGAATTTCCCTTACTTGTGATCATGTACTCCAAGAATATGACATTGGGAATCCAAAACTCACACTTGTTGAAATTATCATTTATTTTATCCTTGAATAATATCACTAACAGAATCCATAAATTTCAATCATGTTTCTACTTACACTTAGAGAAAATGGGAATATCATCAATAAATACTATAAAAAAATTACCAAGGTAGTCCTTAAATACTCTATTAATTAAATCCATGAATATTTCATGAGAATTATGAATTTCTAAGGGAACCACTATGAGATCATAGTGTCCTTAATTTTCACATTAGGCTATCTTTTTAATACATTCAATATCTATGTTCATTTGATGATATCTAGAATGAATATCCAGATTTTATAGGTAATTATATACTTAAACTTGATAAAACAAGTAATTAATCATTGAAAAGTGTTGTTTTTTCATTATAGTGATCTTTTTGAGATCTCTTTAATTGATACACAACTGTATTGATCCATTATTGTTATTGAAAAAGTGCATCGAGAACTACAAGATGATGCAATATGGAATATGAAACCTTTTTACAAATTATCTTTCATCTAGTTCATTAATATTTCTAATTAGATCATGGAAATCCTATATGAGTATTTAGATAATGAGTGGTTCTAGGTATAATCTCTATTTATAACTCTTTGTCATGATCTAGGGGAAGTCAGGATAGTTTTTTTTGAAATACATTAGTGTTGTCCCTCTGAATGGGAATTTCTACAAGGTGGGTACTTTAATTTGAATCAAATATTTGGGACATGTGTTATTTTTAGCTAGGTACTGACACCATCACCTTGGATGGATTTTACAAAGGAGATTCCTGATCATCATTACATTTTTACATGATCATGGGTTGGTTCAGAACATAGAAAGCGATTTCCTTTTCTAGACAATAAATGTGAGATATATGTAATGAAAACCAATAAATGACCAATATAGTATCAAATCTGACCAATTAAAGTATTAAAATATTTACTATAATAATATTCCCATACATTCAAATTGGTGAAGATTCCAACAATTTGGTTTCACTAATCACAAAACTATGAATTTTTATGAATATATCTACTTCAATGTATTAGTGTTTTGATTTAATTGTTCAATCAAACTTTCAAGATAAAAATGAATGTGTGGAACTATAATCAAATAAATTTTTTACAATGTTGAGTGAAAAGGATGCACACCTTTTATGAATTCATTTTCATGTTTCACATTAGTGGCAGTGATAACATAAGCTCTCCCTTTCTCATTTGGATTTGGTGGTTTACAATGAAAATTACCCTCAATGACTCATGGTTTAGTTTATTCTCTTTCATATTTCACATTATCCCTACAATTGATATATTGATCCATGGGTGGTGAATTGGTAAGTGACTTCATTTCCTCCATAATGTTGCTTATATTCTTATAATAATAAATAAATTAATAAAATTGGGGGCCATCCCACCCAAACATGATGAATTTATTATTCCTTTAAGGTAATTCCCATGATGTTTCATCCCCCATTTTTTACATGTGGGTGGTTGTAACTTCTTTCATACTTTATTATTTTATCCCCAAGACAAAAACTCTATTATTGTTTTTAATATGTATAACCATGATACCATTATAAAAACTTTATCTATAATTTCATAGAACATCTAACTACTTCTTCATAACTCCCAAATTATAAGATATAAATAGGATTTTGAATGTGTGGTTTAAAACTAATAAAGAATATATGAAATTTTATATCATTTTTTAACAAAATATAAGTTTTATATTGAATTTATAGTGAAACTTTCCTCATAATCAATGATAGATTAACATTTTTTTTACTTATTCTCTATAAATTATTTATCCATCATTTTTCAAAGAGTAAAAAGGAAATAAATTTTAAGAAATAACTTCTAAAAGTCTTCACAGTCCATTTATTCCATTTCATTTTTTTGGATTGGTATTTTTTATCGGTGCCATTAATTGATGGCCCTATCCTAGTAAATGATAAACCTCTAAGGAAATGTTTTCCATCTTAGAATAGTGGAGAAAAATAAATATTTTCTCTATTATGTTAACCCATTTTTCCATGATAACTGAATCAAACGATCCTCCAAACATCTGTGGTTGATTCCATTTAAATGAATATATGTACAGTTTCTCCATCATTAGTTAAAGATAATGTTTCATGCATTTCATGTTATTGTTTATATCATGAGACAGCTAGGTGAGAATAGAAAAAAAATTTGAACTCCACCTACCATGTAATTGGGTGTGTCATTAATACAATCATTTAATTTTCTCTCTTAGTGGTATTTAGCCTCGTTTCTCATAGTTCCCACTATTTTCTAAAATATAAAAGTTTTAAAATAATCATAAGTCAAGAATGAATGAATTAATAAATTATTTCAATACACAAATTAATTATAAATCCATGTCATATATGATACACATGTTTTTAGTTTCCTTATTATCAAACAACACATCTAGATCATATACTCTTATCATATTCTAACATTACAAGAATGATCTAAAATTTCTATATATACTTTATAATGGTTTCTATATAACTTCTGATTACCTTAAGTATAAATCTCTAGACTATCAAACTAGTTGTGTAGAAATGATTTTTTTTAAACTAGGTGATGACCAAGTGAATTCCCAATCATCATATTTGGAGTTTATTACCCCTATGTATAAATATTTTAGATAAAAAACAAATTTAAATATCCAAACATGAATTTCATAACTCAAAAATAAAACACTATTATTCATTACCGAAATATAGGATGTTTACCTATACAACATCTTATCATTATGGATTTCCCTAATGTTTTATAATCCCAATTTCCAAATTAACTAAATTTTTTTTGATACCAACTATTGTGACCCAACATTATCTTTTTTGACTATTAATTCATTTCTAAGATAAATAACAAAATAGTCATATAATACAAGATCCATAGCTTTAGTATCTTCGAGAAATTGTTCTCATACACCACTTGAACATAATAAAATGAAAACATTATTGAAACCATTCATCCTTATCCTAAAAAAATCTATCACATTCTTATTAGTACATGTAATAACCTTGGGATATTCATAAAAAAGGGGAGTGATAATAGCCTAGTATGGAGGGGGATAACATTGAAGAAATAAGATACATGAATCATAAGTACATTGGGGTGAATAATTAGCAATATCATATAATAAGCATTAGATCATCATCATATTAATGATGGGAATATTTGATAAATGCATCGGATGTTGAATATGCATAAATATGAAACATCCTAACATAGTGTAAAAATACCACACATTATTGTGATCAAAGATAACATTATGTTCATGAATAACATATGGACATAAATAATACAATCACTATTTTGAATAAATCTAGCATCATTTTCACCCATAATAGACATAATATTAGGATATATATCAGATTTACCAATTCATTATAGGGATATTAATTTTTGGTCCAACCAATCTCATCCAAAATAGATCATAATTACATATTCCAAATAGAATTTAAAATAATCATAGTCATGAAATAAAACCCTAGAAAGGAATGCGGTTCATAATGGTTTCACAACTCATAGTTTGTTGAATAACATTTAGGGTCCCAATATGTATATGGTCAATAATATTTTGGCATAAAACATTATCATTCTTGAGTGGATAAGAAACAACATAAGAGGAGTAAATGCAATGCTTTGGAAATTAAAGTCTTTTTAAAAGGATAAGTAAATGGATTATAAAACATTTCAAAAGGGAATAAACTTGTATATCCTTGAAAAAAATGGAATGAATTATTGAAGGGAATTTTAATGGAATTATAACAGAATACTTATAGAAAAAATGAATGGGGTTATAGTCTAATAATTTAGATTTTGGTCTTGATAATTCAATTACCATAAATCCCTATATATTTAATCCCTTTTTGGCCACCTGAAAAATAAAAATTGGTTTATTAAAATATGGAATCATAAGTCTATTTTGTTGATTTACATCACTATTTATCCATTATAATAATTAGATTGTATTTCATAATATTCTTTCTTAAAATTAAATGGTTTTGACATCACGTTTTCAATAAATTATCCTATCCTTTTTTTGATTTTAATATTTTTTCAACATCATTTATACATAAGTAATATTTAATCCATAATATTAAATTATATGTAAAAAATTATTTTTATATTATATATATTTCATAATATCCATAATTGAAGGTTTTGGTTTTCAAATAGTTGCAAATTTATTCATCGGTGGTTAACTAACTATTGACATGACATTGTCAAATGTGGAGAAAATAGAAACTAAACAAGTAAATATTGAAGGTATCAGGGTATGAATCAGAAATAGATAGGAAAAGGATATAAAATATCATATTTAGATCAAAATAACAACTTCCTCTCCATAAATTCACAACCCAACATGAAATCTAAAGATCCTAAGTGAAATATTAAAGTACAAAAATAAAATGAACAATTTCTTCATTCGATCAGAATCCATGTTTATAAACCATTCATCACCAGTGACCGTTTCTCAATATAACCGATGTTATATCCCTATTTATCATCTATATATGTTTTTAAATTCTATAGGATCACAGATATTTGAAATCTAGGTGCCATCATAGAGATCCAATTATCCATTTTACGTTCCAACAATGACTACATCAATGATCCTTCGATCTATTAAGGGTTTCATAGATCTATTTCCCAAATCATATACATCTATCTCTAGAAAGTGGAATAAAAAGATAGATTGTATAAAAATAATTTAATGAATATTACCTTGTATGAGATCCTCCTCCCACTTATATAGTGAGACACAAAAAATCTATAAATGGTTCCCCAACCCCAAATATTTATTTCCCATGAAATAATCCATAAGCAATGGATTATGACCAACTATATGGGTGATAAATTACATTTATATTATTATCACTTAGTTTTTATATAATAAATATATTACAACCTAAAATTGATCCACTAATGTGACTCATCATTCCTACGAATAATAAATAAACCTTGAATAATAAAATAATATCTGTTCATATAATATTTTTCAATGTATTTACTATAATAATTTTAAATACATTAAATAAATAAAATTCAACCCTAATAATTCTATAATCAAATAATAATCAATTTATTTGTTAATTAGTGATTTTATATTCCCAGGTTTCACTAGGACCCCAAGGTGGGACACACCATTTCCTATACTCCTATTACATCGAATATGCCAACATTTTGAATATGCTAAGTGTGTGACGCTCTAAGTATTTATCTTGATAGAAGTGAATACTATTCACATTATAGAATAAGATTATAGAAACCATCCAAGGACCCTACAAAGATTTGAAAATGTCATAGAAACATCAAACAATCATTCAAACACACGTCGTGTAATATAATATCATTTTATTATGATATCTCATAATGTAGGATGAAAATTTTGTGAAATCATATTTTTCCACTTTATTTCTTATTGACCTAACTCGAAGAAAAAAGCTTCCTCTCCCATTTCTAGGTACTTAGTGAAGGTAATATTATCCTGATCAACACGCCTTGAGATATCAATTCCTTTCAGAAGTGATAAATTCTATATTGATTAATTAGTCAATTCCATACAATCAATGATTCTCCCAATACAAGTTTCATTTATATAAAATTAATTACATACATTTCATCCTTAATTAATGTATGAAATCAAATATTATAAATTGGTAATAATATCAAGTCAAGATACCATTACATTTGTTTGACGATTTGAACTACCATTATCACTTGAAACATTTGGTGTTGCTATTGATATATTTTTCCTAATGATGTCATTTACTCAATATCATCATGTGAAAACACCACATTAGGAACTCTATATTATTATGAGCTTGAAAAACCTGATGTTCACACATCATCTTTATCCTATCATCATGATACTTCTAGAAAATAAGACATATGTTCAATATTATTTTCAAAGTATCTCAGGCTTCTCATAATAGCTTGGGAACTGATATAACATTTTGATATAACATATACTATTTTTTAATTACCCTGAAAATAATAGACACATAAATATAAACACTATTTTATTATGTATACATCATTCAATATCATACTGTACAAGATATGGTAATTGAAAAGTACTTTCCATGTTGGATTTAGGGAATCCACTTTTACAACACTCCAACATGGACTTGACCTAAATTTTTTAAAATAAATGATAGATCTCACATGATAATATCATGATTCTATTTAGTTTATGGATTTTTAATTGGTCCGAGAATGAATTCTATGTGAGAAAACTTTAATTTCTATGACTTCATCCCATTTAGTGAAACTATTTTAGAGATGATACCACCAAGCATATTCTTTTTTTCTACTGTCAAAACTCAACATCTTGGTGAGTACCAATAATATAATTATCATAATTTATATTATGACAAAACGTTACATTCTAGGTGATATTATATGAACTAGAATAGATCATTGTGTATTTTACACTCCTTTAGATACATCAGAACCCATAACACACTTAATATTTATAGATATGAATACCACTAGAGTGAATGATATTCCATTTCTCATTACATTATCATGACTGTGATATTAAATCATATTTATCCAATGAGATAAATTTATATGTCCAATTATAACTATTGTACCTTACCCTCCATGTACCAATAACATATCTATTATACTCTCTCATGTATAATTTGATAGTTATGACTATATACCATGAAGTTCTTTGGGATATATCTAATATTTTCCAACCATATCGTATATTTTTGAAATATAAAATCTTGTACATAGGGTGTAATATAATAATGATACATAGAAGGATAATATTTAATTTTACTTACCATAATAATCTCCTCCTCTATCCCATACATATCTTCTTTGATAGATTTATTCAATGTAAAATCGGTAACAATTATCCGCTAAATTGATCTAACTTTTACCTTTTAATACCTTGCCATTATTTTTTACTTTGAATTTTTATAATAAACCCATGAGATCTATCTATGAATATCTTATTCCCTAAAACTTAGGTTGAAACATTAAGTCAATATCTAGTGTGTTACATTGAATCTTGTTTTAACTAACTATAAGACCTATAGTTGTTCACCATATTTTATCAAACATATTTTTCCTTCAAAAATAGTTAAAATACCACTAACAACTTGTACATATATGGAAGTAATTCATTAATAATGAATATTCTATGATCTTGTTTCTTACATCAATCTAAAACTGGAATTTAGTAACCTCCCCCCTTATTGGAATTCTATGGCGTCATTAAATATTTTTAGTTTTATTATATAGATACTTTCAAAGAATGATGTTCTTGGTACATAATGAAAAATAAAATAATCAGAAATAGTATCCAAGATAAATAAAATTCTAATGGATATAGGCATGATGAATTTGTATAACCAATCATAACTTATTGTAGCCACACTTCTTCCACCCATGTAATGTATCTTTTGAATACCACCATAGTATCAAGATATGAAACAATAAAAATACCAAGCACCAATACTTCAATACATGGAATCCATTTTTCAATTTTAATTGAACATATCAATCATATCTTATTTCAATTTAATGCTTGTTTGTAGGAATCATTATTCTTAATTAATAATGTATTACCTACCATGGTGAATGTAAAACCACCAATATGGTTTTATCCTTTATATTCATTATGTGTCTCTGGATCATTTCTTTTAAACAATCTCTTATGAAACATGTTGACATAACAAGTATTTGTCAATCTTTAGAAGTGGCTATACCCCAATAAATCTTTCTCCCAATATCTCAAATAGAGATACGTACCAATTTATAGAGATATATTGAATTACTTAACTATCAAATTTCTGTCTTAGGTATTTTAGTAATTCCTTACAAACCATTAGGATAATTACTTTAGATGCACAATGTTGTTTCTTGATGAATGTTTTTTAATATAATTATCAAACAATTTTTATCTAAACACATGATATAATGAAATGATTGATTTATATCATACTATTACACAAATTTTATATAGGATTCATTATTTTTGGCTTATGGTTATTGAATGAAACCTCTATTTTAAAAGCATTTCCTAAAAAATAATGTATGTATATAGATTGCATATGAATATAAAAATTGATACTATTTTCACCTACATCATAAATATAATGTGTATAAGTAAACATACATTTATAAATTACACCACGATACATTTTAATTATCACGGTTTTCATCTAATACTCATAATTGAGCCGGTTTATCAACATCATTGATTTGTTGTGTATAAAGAAATTTACATTTAGGAATTACCCCACAGTACATTATATAGTCAATGTTTTCTTAATTAGGATATTATTTAATATTTAATTATAATAAAACACTTAAAGGAATATTATAATGTATATGAATTTACTTCAAGATTAACCTTGTAATAGTTCACAAACTAAAAAATAACCAATTATAAATCATTTGTGGCCTACCATTATTTTTAAAGGTTCCCTTGTCATAATCTAAACAAGTAAATGTGTCAATAATACATTTGTTTTTTACTTAAAAATTTTATGAATCCATACTGGATATTTCTAAGAAAACTCTTTAGTTTTACTGAATAAAGTATTATCTTTCCACAATATGTTATATCAGAGTCTTACATTATATATTCATTAGTTATTTAAAATGATTAATTTATTAATGAATAATTATTTGTGTATTATACACCAAAAAATTTTTCATTCTAATATGGAATAATTTCCCATTATATTCAATGGAAAAGTGAGATAAATGTTTTGGTAATACATAATAAAAGTTGATGTAGAACCATTAAGCTTTGAAATTAGAATACATGTAATTATCACTACTAACTTAGGAATCACCCTTTTCCTAGCCACTTGGAGAAATAACCTAATTTATTATTAATTTTTTTTATTAAAGGTGATCTATTTTTAAATACAAATACAAGATAATAATATTTTCATTAATAAGAAAGCAGTAAAAATATAATCAACACTTATAATTTATGAATAAATGTAAAAGACAAGTGACTACATGATTCTTCAATTTAGTTCATTTCATTTATCTTACATGAAACTAACTTGCAACATATGAATATTATATTATCCAATATAATGATCCAACACTTTTTTTTGAAGGATGTTTTGAAGGTGTATTTTTTGAAATGTTCTATAAACCTCTCCAGCTAGTCTTTCAACTTTTTCACCATAAGAACTGATGATTAAACGTTATTTAGGTTATTAATTTTTTGGCGGACCTTACCCAAATTCAATGAAGAGTTTTCTCAATTTATAATTTTTTTAAATTTTAAATGAAATTGGAGTTAGTGGGGGTAAATATATAAGAATGGATGTACTAAAAGATCATGACCCATCTTTCAATTTTCACATATTCAATGTAATAATTATGTAACTCCCATTTCAATTAACTTTCCCTACATGGGATTCTTATAGATGAGAGAATATGTGAATCCATCAATGTCATGATGTTGTTTCAAAAAATCATTGGTCATTGATGAGACTAATATGAATTAAGAATTTTTTAATCATAAATGAGTCTCATATAATCAACTTTATCAACATTAATTTTTGAGATAACTTAACAGGTAGTGGAGGCTATAACACAAAGAATTTACCACATTATAGTATTTTGCACAAGTGATTATACTATAATTAGAAATTTTTTCTAGATAAGACATATTATTTATCTAGTAGTAATCATATTATATATATGTCATTACTCTTAATTGTTCTTCAAAATTAAACAATTATATATTATAAATGTTATCCTGATTACTGATTTGACATTGCTGATTAAATCATTAAATAACTCCCTTAATTTTTTTGAACCCCTTTAAACCTCACTACTAGATTTAGAATACTCAGTAACTTGAGAATTCTAGCATTTAGGGTCTTTAAAACCTCTATATATAGTACACTATAATCTAAAACACTACACAAAGAGTTTCAAAGTAGGTGTTTAAAATTTCTAACCACATTAAATCTTGGATCATTGAAGTATTTAGTGATTTTCTAACTTCTAGGAATTGAAACCTCTATTTACTAAAATATTAACCCATAATTTGAAAAAAATATTTCTATAGCTACATATTTTCTTCCATTTTAGTTAATTTAACCAAGAAATTTTATAATCACACCTCATTAACAAGAGGCACCCACAACTATGTCTTATGAGGACCCTATACACCATATTTTTTTCAAATTCAAACACTGAGAGGCATGATGAAATAATATTTTATAAGGGGTTGTTAATATTTATTGATAAATAAATTGAATCTCTATATAATATGAATGTACTATGTAAAAACACTAAACTCTTTAACATGTATTAAATAGAAATAATTCACCACATCTTAATATTATTTAGTCTATTCTTTATTTGTTTATTATTTTATGTGTTTTCATAAACAGATATATTTTAAAAAATAATAAATGATGAATAAATGAAATATACAATACAAATAATCTTGGTTATTTGGTATTGGTTGATAAACTTACACTCAGTGGTTCAATCATGACTATATTTGTAAAATAACTAAGTCATGTTTGAATCAAATCACATCCACATCCCAGTATAATATATCACCTTCTATTATGGAATAATTCTCCATTCCATCATGGTACACATTTTATACCATCATTTTAAGAACATATAAATTCTCACACAAAGGTGATGGGGTGTTGGGAATTCATAATACACATGAAATACAACTCCATTGTACACTCAAAACATTATAAAAATGTAGTAAGGAAAAATAATTAACGTACACTCAAAAATTAATTAATTATTACATACATCACATGTATTTGAACTAATTAATAAATTAAATTAATTATAGACATAAATAAATTGATCAATGATCATGATATGTTAGCACTGAAATTAAATTTATAAGAAAAATTAAATTTGTGATAAATTTATGTCCAGTGAATTAAATAAATTAGATTAATTTAAAAAAAAAATAATTCAAATAAAATTATTACTTGGTCTTAAATTAATTATTTTATTATTATTTTAATAATCCAAACATAATTTATTAATTTTCAATATTATTTTACTAGGAACATGGTATAATAGAAAACCCCTAAAAGTGGTTTCATACCTCTGTGTGACTTGAAATGTGCTATGATGGTCTGGTATTACCCCACCCACCATGGATTTGGTTGGGTCAACCTAACTTGGTCATTATTCATTCAGAAGGATATATCCCCATGAAGTTAGAGGCTAGAAGTGGGGTTCTCAATGAATGTATCGTGGTGTTGGGAACTTGGAGGATATGGTATGGGGTTGGCCGAGAAGGGCAGCACACTGTGAGGTAGCTTACTGAGGGGTGGGAGGCCGAATGAACAGGTTGATAGGGAGGCTAGTGTTGAATCTTCCCAGAAGGTATTTATGCCACATAATGTATTGGAGGGGTTCCAATAGTAGGAGGTAAGGTGGATGGAATTTGGCCTGGTTTGTGGTGTGATTGTGAGGTAGATGTGCAGATAGTAGGGGGGCATGTGGTGGTTTGTTGTCGTTGGAGATGGATTTGGTGGGTAGTGATGGTTAGGGAAGAGAGTATTTAGGATGAATGAATCCTATGGGGACACATGATGGTGGGTGGTAGGGCCAACGTGTGGAGTTTCTTGAGGTTGGCTAGTAGTGCTGCCTCCACATAATGTTTTTTTAATAATTATTTTTTATTTTTTGTCCTATTAAGTATTGTCCCCACCTCAGTGTTTATTTAATTTTTTTATTTGTCATTAAGATACCCCCACATTCCCCAATTTCATTCTATTTTTTCTTATAAAAATTTATTATATTTTTTAGATAAAAAATTTATTCCACAATTATATCAAAAAGAAGCTGGCCATAAAATAAAATTTCAACCTTCTGAAAAATGATGATTGTTGAGGATCTATTTTGGTCATCAGAGTCTGAAAAAACCCATAAGAAACATGGCTATAAAAAATAAAATATCACACACGCACACGCAAACACATATATAAATCTCTCTATATGAGTTTGTGTGTGTGTATGTGTTTGTGAGAGAGTGTCTGTTTGTGTTCTTCAAAAAGTAATACCAAAAATATGACTTTTATCCATATTTTGATTTTATATGACTATTCCTAGTCCATCAAGTATAAGACTGAATTTAATTCTATTAAAAATGTACTAGGATGATTTCCTATACATGAATTTAACTAAAATATAATATTTCCCTGGATTAAATAATAAAATTCTAACTTTGATTTCAATTGATCGTACCTGGGTGTGAATCCAATGCAGGTGGGCTGAGAATTTAAATTTTAATCATTGGATTAACAGTATTATTTCATCTCCATTGTTTATTAGATCAATAAAGAATTTGAATAACATTCATGAAATATTTAATCACAAAAAATAAATGAAAAAGTACAACATTTGACCGGAATCCACGTTTAATAATGTTTTTCACCGATGATCATTACTCAAAGAAACCAACGATGAATCCATATATATCATTAAAAACACATTGAAATTATATATGATAATTGTTCATCAAAATATATGTTCTTGCATAGAGATCCATTGATGAATTCAATGTGAGGGAGATGACTACATCAAAGATCCATTGATCTGTGAAGGTGATACTGGGCCATTTTCTCAAATAATCTTTTCTCACTATAAGAATAGGGAATGTGGATATAGTGGCTCTTCAAATAATGAAATGAATAGTTCCCTATATGAGATACTTCACCCACTTATGTTTCAAGGATGAAAATAATCATAAATGGTTACATAACTACCAAATATTTATTTTCCACTAAATAATAAATAAATGAAATGTTATGACCAATTAAATAGTTCATAAAGGTCATTTATGTTTTTGTCACAAATAATATAATAAATATATTATATGATAAAAGAGATCCATTAACTAGAATTATCATTCCTAGAATTATTTAAAGAACCTTTAATATTAAAATAACATTTAATCACAAAATATTTTTCCATGTATTTAATTTAATACTTGTAAATAAATTAAGTAAACAAATTTAACTATAATTATTAAATACTTGAATAATATTGAATATATATATTAATTAGAAATAAAATATTCTTATACATCACATTGACCCTGATGTGGGGACCACCATGTCCTATTATCTAATTCATTATAACGTGATAGACTTTTGAATACTCTAAGTGTGTGATCCTCTAGCCCCTTATCTTGATTTTAGTGAATACTATTCACATTCCAAGAGTGGAGTTTAGCAACCCATCAAGGACCCTATAGAGGTTAGGGAAATTCAAATTAAGTAAAACCATTCTTACTAACACACACCGTGTAATATAATCTCTTTCTCTCATGATATCTCATAAAGAAGGATGCACACTTTGTGTCATCATATTTTCTCCCTTTATTATTCATTGACCGAACTATGTGGACTTAGCTTCTCTTATATTATATGTTTATTTAGTGATGAAAATAAAATTCTCATTAACTATGCCTGAGACATCACTTCCTTTCATAACTGATAAATTATATCTTGATTATTTAATTAATTTATTAATACCAAAGACACTCCAAACACAAGTTTCCTTAATATGATATTTCTTCCATTATTTTCATCTTATATCAAATAACAATATCAAATGATTTATACTTAAAAAAATACCAATTCAAATACCATTATACACATTTGTAGATATAAACTACCGATGACACTTGAAACAGGTGGTGTTACTATTAGCTTTTCTATAATATTGATCTCATCTATTTTATATCACTAAGTAAAAAATTCATGAGAATAAGTCTCAATACATATGATCCCCCAAGACCTGCTGGTGTCAAATCTTCTGTGTCCTTTCATCATGATGTTTCTAGATCATATGACATATGTTTAAGATTAAGGTCATAGTATCTCAAAATTATTATAATAGCTCGGGAATTGATATAAAATCTTGATATAATAAAATATATGGGAAATTAACTTGATAAAAGTAGATGCATAGATATCAACATGACTATTGTAAGTATAATACATTCATATCTCAATGTATACATGATATGGTAATCTTAATGTACTATTCACGTTAGGTCTAGGGTTCCCAATTTTTAAAAAAATATGTCATAAATAATTTAATTTATCAAGTTTAACATTTACAACAAAATTTTAACATACTATTAAATTAATTATAAAATATTTATGTTTGAAAGGGATAGAGAAAAGGAATAAGAGATGTGGAAAATGAAAAGAATTGTTGACGAAAATCTATGCTTTTCTTGACGTTGCTTATTCTCTAAGACATTAATTTATTGAATTCTTGGAATTTGATGAATCTAGAACATGTATAAGGATTATACGAGGATTATGGGAAGTAATTTGGGAAGATTTTATATTTTCAATGTGGAAGGTAACTGTTTACCCAAGGGAAGGGTGAGGGGTCGTTTATACTTGAAGAGGTGTATTTTTGAGTTAAAATGTTGAATAAAATAAGATGTCAAAGGTAAACCGTACATGAAATAATTAAATTTTTGGAATTAAAAATCATATATAAATAAAATAAAATGTTTTTTGGACTTTAATACCATTTATAATCCAAATTAATTTTTTTATAAAAAAGAAAAGTGGGAAAATAATTTTTTTTAAGTTTTAATATAAAAAATTTTAATATAGAAATTAGGAAATAATTTATAGGTTCGAAAATTTAATTTATTGATATTAAATGACAAATTAATATTATTAAAATTATTTTTGGCAGAAATATCGAAATTATTATTTATTAACTCATTATTTCATCATCATTATGTTTTAAAACATGTGGTATTTGATTTTGTTTTAATTGTTACATAAAGAGTAATTTTTTTGAGAAATTTACCAAAAAATCACCCTTGGAAAATTTTGATGTGATGATTCTAAAAATTTTATTTATTTTTTCAAAATAATTTTCTTACATAGTTAATTTTAGTTTTTAATTTAGAATGTTTTATTTTTACCACATATATTAAAATAAATTTCCTTAAAAATGTGCTTAAATTTTTGTTGAGTTTTTAAACATGATATTTATTTTATGGAAATAAAATATTTATATTCTATTAAATTACTCATGATTAATGTAATTTATATTAAATTATATCATTTTGAAGTCAAATTATTGTTCACAATGGTTTGGTTACTATTACAACAGTCTCAGTACTATTCCAATAGTCACATTACCACCTATTAATACATCCTCATTTCTTCATCTATTATACACTAAAATTACATCAAATGTTTAATATTTAAATTTTCATTTATATTAACTTGTTTAGTAATATTATATTTATTTTAAATAGAGTTTTTTTATAGGGGTGATAATTTAGGATGATTTGAGGGATATAAATTTTTTAATTCCACATTTATTATTTTAATTTTTTATCCCATTGTAGTGTTTGTAATTTTCCTGGGTTCAATTGATAACTAATGTAAATATCTTGATTAATGTATTATTGTTTTTTTTATTTTTATCTTTGTTTTATGTGTAAAATAATATATAATATAATATAACACACATTTTGTTAAGAATAAAATTACTTATATATTCTTGTTCACTACATTTAACATATAACCTAATTTATATTAATAAGATAAATATTTCATTCGACGTACCATCCAAATAAGTCTAGAATTTTATTTTTACTTTAAGCGTGTATGCCTTTTTCTTGAACTTCACTACAAACCCTTTGTCATACAACTAAGTTACAACTAGTTAGTTTTAATTAAGGCCTTCGAATAATATGATATCTATGTACCTTATGTTTTTTCTCCAATTTTTCCTTCCCAAAGCCAATGATCTTCAGTCTATCATAATTTAAAATTTTAATAACATAATCCTTTCCATACCCAATACCTATGAAGATATTGGTATTTACTATCATATATTAAGGACATATTCTATTGATAATCCATGTTTATGACTTATCAATATCTCTCAAAGATATTTCAAAAACATTACCATCTCAACTTTTATTTTCTTAATCTTCATCCACTGGTTCAATTTATTTAGTGGAATATCATATTTTTCTGCCTCTAAACCAATATATATTTCTTTATCCTATAAGGATTAATATCAAGTTTTAGTTTTCAACCATCCAAAATATAATTTTAAAATTTTTTACCATTATTTGTGTCACTAGTGGCATATTTCTATACACCTTTTATGGGGATTTCAGGGATTTCTATTTATAATCTTCATGCCAAAAAAATATCCATTAGAAAATATCAATTTTAAAATATTCCTCTAAATAATTTTTATTTATTATGATAATTGGAATATATTTTCAAAATTTAAAACACATATTGAATATGTCCCATATTTCCACAATAATAACCCTAAATCTTTGGTGTCAAATTGTGTGTATACACTAAATAAATAGTTGTTTCATAATACTTTTGTGACTCATACAAATAATTTTTTTGGGGGTGTTGATGCTTGAGGGTTTGTTTTAAACAACACAATTTTTTTTATTATGATTCATACCCTCAAAATATTTTACATTTCTATGGAAATTGTTACATTATAGGAACATAACATATTTTTTAGTAAACTCTTTATGAACCTCCCCAAATTCTTTAGTATATTTTCCACTATACCTCTCCAATGTCATGAGAGGGATCAAGAGTCTTTCTTGATCATCAAACTCCTATCACAACATCATATATTCAATTTCATGTTATTAAATTATTTTAACCTAATCATTCACTCAGTTGTTAGATAATCAATAACCTTGGAATATACTTTGACATTGAGTTTATGATCAAATTATTTTAATTTTTAAATTTTTATATTTTACTTCTTGAATTTGTATTTTAACTTGAACTTACATTCTTATTTTTATTTCATATAAATGTTTGAGTCACATACCAAATTATTGTTTTCTCTTTTCCCACCCTGAAATATTTTTTCTTCATCTTGGCCTCTAGTTCAACATTATTTTCAACTATTCCTTAGATTACTACACCATCCACATTTCATTCCTCTATTTTTTTCTTGAATAAAATATCCATGATAAATTATTCACTTAGGTATCTAAAGTCATCAAACTCTACCACTTATTTCCCCTATGAGATATCATCTTCTCGAGATAATATGTTTATGTTCTTGAATATTTTTTTTATTTTCTATTATCTTTTTATTCCATTATAATGTTTCTACATGCACTATTACAATTCATTATTATTTCAAAACATATTTGGAATTATTGTTGTGATATCTTGACTATTGAGACATTAGAAACATGAAATTTGAATCTTATCTTTGAATATCCCTTTTCCACTTTTAATATCACAATAATTAAGATAAATAACCTCATTAATTTATCCACTATGGGGATCATCTCTCATTGATATTTTCTTCAAAATAATTAATGTTTCCTCCAAAGAATTATCCTTTGGAGTAGATTCATTATCATTTTTTCTCATTTTTTATGTAATGATATTATACTGAAGGCTATCCAACATCACCATATTGGGATATTTCTCTTTAATCAGTGATACTTGTTAATTGAATGATAGTGTAAATAATTTCATGTTTCATTTCAAATTTTTTATTTCATCAATTACATATCAATGTATGTAAATTACAACCACAAGAATGTTAACTTTTTTAAATAATGCATTCACCGTCTCATTTGGGATGATTCTAATTTCTGTATACTTATTCCAAAATACCTATAACATTTCATATCAATCATATGAATCACCTTCCTAATTATTAAGAATAATTTACAAAATGTCATGGTATGTTTTAAATGACACATTATTGGTATATATTGGGTCAGATAAATATCTCTATAATACATTTGCCTTCTTTGCATTGATATCCAACTAATTACAATCCCTATTAGATAGAGATTCACAATACACGCTGGTTGAGGTCCCATACACTTTAGCTATATACACATCCATTCATAATGACAAGAATTATGGTTGAATTTGGACTTTATATAAATAGAAATTCATTCCATAAAAATTTTAATTCTTTTTTGGATGATAAACACTTCTATTTCATTAAAAATAGAAACATTTCACAAAAACCTTATTCATGTATAAATATTATTTGTTATTGTTGGGAAAATATCTCTCATGGTAATACTATAATATTTTTGGGATGATCTTATTTGTTGAAAAAGAGGGTTTTCAAGGTATGTTGTGGATTTCTAGAGATATTATTGACATGGTATGTTCAAAAAGATTCAAAACGATGGAATGTATGCCTTTGAAGTAGTATATAAAATTTCATACACATGCTGGCTCTGTTTCCTAGCGTTTTCGAAATTTCTGGGGTCCAAAATTTGGAGGATGGGTCAAGCATCACAAAATATGTATTTCCATGGAGTCCTAGAAAAAATATGGAAAATTTATCTGTTTTATGAATACTAGGTTTCACTAATTATATTTTGTGAAGATATGGGTCATCGTGAATGAACATCCAAAATGCATGGAGCTTTTAAGGTAATCTACATGACTACAAGATCTTTACAAATGGGAAATTTATATGATGCTTCTAATGAAAGGTAGAATAATGAATGGGATGTGATAGATTCATGATAGGATTTTGATGTGGATGGAATCTTCTAAAATTGATGTAAACACTTATAAATAATCCACTACCCACTTTATTAATGTAGTTAGACTTAACGAAGAATATAAGGAACCATATTCACGAGGTGATTCATTAAGGTTGTTCTTGATAAAATATTCATGAATAAAGGTTGTTCAAAACAGATATAAAAACTTACCAAAACTATGATCATTGTGAATTTATTGAAGTTAGAGATGTATATAAAAATATGACCATTTTTTTTATTTCACAAAGGATAAGTGAGCTTTGTTAGTGTTGTGTTCTTCACAAATGATAAGTGAGTTTCAAAAAAATAAGTTTCTTCCTAAAGTCTATTGAAGATTCGCGTAAGGAAGGTTCTTCATGAAGGAAATTAGAATGATGAAAGTCTTTACAAGGTATTTCCAAGTGAATATGTGGTAAAGTGGTATTCATAAGGTGGATGAAAGTGAGAAATCAATAGAGTATCTACCTACAATTGAGGTTTCATTCATTATAGATAATGAATGGACCTACATGTCTATAAACTGAGTGTGAATCCTTTCTACATCAGTGGGAAAAGGAAAATGAATAAGGTGATCCTTTCCATCGATAGTGATTCATTGAAGGAGAGTTAAGTAGTGACCCTTGAGAAGGCAATAAGCTATCCATAAACCTTTTAAAGGTAGTGAGAGTTATCATAAAAGTGATCGAGCATGTACCTTATATTTTGGTAATGAGACTTAGTGGATTTAGTACATGGACACATTTTTGAATCATTATCCTTGGACACAACCCAGTGAGGGAGAACTATGTAAAAATTATGTGTATCATTCATGATTTCAATTATTTTCATACATTTTTACGATAAAGGGATAGAAGTGTTTTTTTGTTGAATAATGAAATATGACCTGAAGGGGAAATTGTATTAATCTATCCTACCTTGATTCACCCCCTCTTTGGCTATCTAACATAGTGGGGATAATAGTCCTATATTAAGTAAATACTTTTATATTGGGGTGGAGGTGAATCTAGGAATGATAAATTATTTTATACTACCCTTTCCAATTTTCTTTTCCTATTTTTAAAAGGAACACTAATCATCTATAAGGCATCATTACATCATATGGTGCTACTAATATTTATAAAATTATAAAAGACTCAAACCAATATAATTATTTCTAAATAAATATTGTATAAGGGGAGTTATAGCTCAAAACCATGTGATATTTCTAATAGATTTTATGAAGATTATTTGAAATGAGTGTGATTGTGAACAAAAATTAATGTTTCAAATCACTGAGAAAAAATTCCCTAAGATTTTTTAATATGGGTTCATGTGTTAGTATAATTTAGTGATAATTATTTAGACGTGTTATTGTAACTGTGAAGGCTAATTAATTACATAGACATTATACTTTCCCACTAACTCAAAAATCCATACTTCTCATGATGAAATACATGGGTCGATTATTTGGTCAGGTGTTTTGATACCATGTTCATTTTCACAAACAAGCACTAATATATTGGAACCCTGATATCCAAGCTAGAAATGACACTGCATTAAGGGAGTTCTTAACCCACATGAGTTTTTGACTAGAAAATGGCATCATAAAAGATAAAATAGGAAAAATTTTTTTTCCAAAAATAAATAGAAAATAAGGATATATATTAGTATTCTCAAAATACAAACAGAGATAGTATGAGAATCAAAACATGTATATCAAAAAACCCAAAATAGTACATCATAAAATTACTAAAAAGAAGAAAACAAAAACTCAACTTCCTAATCGAAACATCACTCCATTCCCAAATGATCAGGAACATCCACCTCCTTAAAGAGACACATTATCTTTTCTCATACATGATAGAAGAAATTATAAAAATTCCCAAAGGAAAAGGTAGGATGTGATAAAAATATCTGAATAGGTTCTCACTATGTGTTCCATAAAAACATTCCATAATAATAAAATAAACCATGATTTCAATTTATATACAAAAAAGAATGGATTAATACATCATTTTCACATTTAAATCAAAACATGTTTCTTTTCAGAGGATGGAAAACATTTTAAAGATGCATTAACTAAACACATGATAAAAAGTGTTTTTATAAATCACCAGGATTGAGTAAAGTAGTTTAACAATCAATGAAATTTATAATCAAAACATTCAAAATAAGTACCATGGTCACCTATCCTTTGGTATGATAATTTATAGTTATAGTATCCTCGCGTTATCATATTAGTGATCATGGGAATATGTTTACATATGTCCCTTATGCCTAAGCTGAATAGGACTCATCAAAATCCCATAAGGGATATGATCTGAAAACTTAATTTTTATTTAGAGTTATTCTCATTAATCTGTTTTTAGGTTATTACTATCCTAGTATTATTTTCCCAAATAACCCACTAATTATATTGCCTCACAAATATTCAATCAATCAACAAGAAAGAAAAAACAAGTCTATTTCAAATCAGTCATCATTTACAATTCAAATTGACCAATTTTCCTGTTTTAAAATTCTAATTCAATTCAAAACCAAATCATGGGTTTTTCATTAATTCATTATTATAAAAAAAACAATCATAGGGTTTATAAATTTAATTGAATAAATTTTTAACAAAATAAATTCTCAAAATCAATTCACAAGTTCCATCAATTTCAAATTATGCCCCAAATTTCAATTCTATTTGAATTAGAGGGTTTTCTCCAAAATTCAATTCCAAATAAATTTAAATTCAAATTAAAATAAAATAATGATTTATTAAACTGAATGAAAGTAATATAAATCAAATCAATAAAATATAGTCTTAATCATATAGTGAAATCTAAAACAGTTACACCATCTTCTTATTCGTGATATCAAAACTCAACACTTGCAGTGGGACTTGAAAAGAAGGAAAAATGAAAACATAGATTAAGAAATAAAAACTAGATTCATAATCCAAATAAATGGAGTTTTGATACAACAAACATATTATGATATATCACACTCTATTTAGGAATGAAAGAGAGAGTGGGAGAGAAATAATGGGTGGATATCCACATGCTTAAGAGGGATTAGATCTTTCACCTGGACATAGATTTTAATTATATGAGATTTAGAAGAGGCAAAAAGGGTTCTTTAGAGCCTCCAAGCCCTCCTAATTATTTTGAGGTTGATTTAGGGATGTTATGGGTTAGGTGGGGAGGGGGGGGGGGTTGAAAATGGGTTCAATAATTTTTGGAATATTTTTCATAATTAAAAATCCTTGTGTGCACAGTAAGCTAGGAATGGTCACAAAGTTAGAGAAACCATGCACCCTAACCTCGTTCCCCTCTACTGGTACTCTACCCAAAAAATCTATCATAGAATCGATTTTTTTAAAAAAAATATACTACTAAATCTCATTTGGTTAGAAAAATTGGTAAGCCATTCATTAAAAATTTAATGCTATCATCTATTAAGAGCATGCATCATAGCTGCGTGTTCAAGGTCATGGGTCTGATAATTCATCTTGTGTGACATATTTTACTAAGATCTGTAGGATAACACGTGATTACCATACATAATGAAAAATACCAAACCGGAACATGATGAATCATAGAAGAACCCATATCCCTACCTGAACTCTGGAAAGGTCAGCACCAGTATAGAAGTCAAAAGACATTTCATCTCAACAAAATAACTCTGAATCTTTTCATCCTAATAAAACTTAACCCATTTAAATTGAGGCCAATCATCAGAGAATAAAACTTCAAGGAATCATTTAAAAACATGCAATAATACCTTGTAGAACCCAAGGATATCTGAATCTAGAAAATATTTCAACATTTCTACCACGTAATAACATATTTTACTTTTTCCTGATTGACTGAAATACCAATTTATGAGACCGTGTTTACTACACAAATCACTTTTAAAATATAGAAATTAAATTTTGATATATTCAAATACATTTAGTTATTTTTCAATAATTATAGTACTTATCCTAGGAAATTTATACGATTCTCCTCAAAATTAGATTAAACTGAGATTCTATCCACAAAGACCACCATGAATATATCAAGATACTCATGGAAAATCATGTTCATAAAATCCATAAATACTGCAGGAGAATTGGTTAGACCAAATGGAAAGAACATATACCCATAATGGATATACCTAATCTGAAATTATGTTTTCAGAATGATATATTATTTTATTCTCAATTGGTGATAACCATATCAAAGATAAATCTTAAAAAACAACTTCAACCTATTCAACTGGTCAAACTAATCATCAATATGTGGAAATAGATACTTGTTATTTACCATAAAATGGTTGAGATTCTAGAAATAAATACATAGGAATGTTTTTCCATTATCTTTATTAGAAAATAGAATAGGAATCACCCAATGTGACACAATCATACATATAAATACATTATCTAAAAGATTACACAACTAAGTCTTAAACTCTTTCATTTTATCTAGTTTCATGTTTTAAGAATGAATAGATACTAGTTGAGTACAAGTTTATAAATCAAGAGAAAAATATACCTCCATTAATGGTTTAAAACAAAAGGATTAAAAAAAACATTGGGAAAATCAATGATAACTAGAGGGATATCATCACTGAAATATTCTTACTCTTGATAAAAATACATTGATATTTCTTTTCCCAAACTCTAGATAATATGGTCCAGATATACTAAACATCAAGTACCATTATCCTATAATGGTACATAACACACCATCGATCACAGTAAATTAGACCTATCAAGGATAAAAATATATTTTTTAATTTAATATTAATGAGTCAATCAATCAAAAAAATTACATCAAGAGGATTCATGTAAAGAACCAGAAAATACCAAGTAAGATTAGTCTCTTGGAAAGAGAAAGAACAAGTAGGAAAATGATGACCCTAGTCTCTCTTCATTTTGAGAGGTGTAGTAATAGCCATTACATAAGCTAAAATGTCCATATGAATATTTAGAAGTTAAAAATACAAGTCCATATGATTGAATGAGATGAAAGAGTACCAAATAATGATGAAGAAATAGTTATGGTACCTCTAAACTTCACTATAACTATATAAGATTCCTCTAGAGATTCATCTGCTGCGTGAAGAAGCATCATTGTAGATATATGTAGCTAGAACCCCTTAGACATTGAATCAACTAATGGAAAATTAATACTTATTGGTGATGATGATCCCATGACACTCTATAGGGAAGAAAATATTTAACCTAACACTTTAAAGTGTCCTTAATGACCACATGAAGAACATATATTTGTTACCTCAATGTAAACCCATATCGAATGCCCACTCTTGTACACTCAAAGCAAGTAAAATGGCAACTTTTAGGAACTGTAGGATATATAAAAGAAAAAAACATTCAAGATCCACCATGTTACTTTTCATGATTCCTATTCCCTTTATGGGAACTCATAAAACATCTAGTATAAAAAAAGGAACTCCCATAAACCCAAACTTACCTGCCTGGCCTAGCTCAACCATCATCTCAATATACAAAACATTAACATAAGAGGAAATATCAAATAAGAAAACATGAGAACAAATATAATATCTAATTCCCATAGTAAACCATATATTCTTCTAATTCTTATCTAATATAATATCTGGTGCAACTTGTAGAAGCTTAGTAAATCATTTCACATATTAGGTCATGGTTCTTTCATCCGGATCGATCTTGAAAAAATCTATAGCCTTTTCCATCACTATAAACACTATATATAACTAGTAAGTGATAATTTATTTTAATTTATTCCTCTCTAAACTCTACCATTTATTTGTATTAACCATAAAACCCCACCACCTCCTTTTAGGTAGTTCTATCTTCATGGTGGAACATTTCACCATGATTGAATCATGTATTTCCAAAAACTCAAATAAAAGCTCAATCTTCCTCAAACAATCATATGATTCATGAGGATTATTAGAGATGTGAAAATATGGTGGTTTCACGTGAAGAAACTTATGATCAAAATTCTATGACTAATCCCTCTAAGGTTCCACAACTAGATCCTGAGTGTGAATATGTGTATTTTCTTATCCCAGAGCATGGATAGTATGAATAATAACCTCAATGATATTTTGATACATGGGAGGATATTCTCACTCTGTTTCATCAACAACTTCCTCTAGTATCCTATACATATCTCTTCTTTGAATCATGATTCTACACAACATCAAAAAACAATACTTATGGCATCAAAAGATCACTCAAATCAATACTAAAATAAGTTAAACACCAAAATAAATCCCATAAAAAAGAAACAATATTTGGATTTAACCAATCAAAATCAAAAGTAGGGAAAAGAGTAGAATTATACATTAATACACTTTTCACAGACAACCCATGGTGACTTAAGGATCAATATGATGATATTTCTATAAGAAATCACTTTAAACTACCTATTATATCCAAAAAAGATATTCTAAAGTGTACACTAACATCAAATAAATATTATTAACCTTCACTATGGATACCACTTTATCAAAAAACCACCAAAATACCTTGGTACCTTGATACATGAGCCCAAATTATCATATCTAAAAGTGTGTTTTTGATCCCCATGGGTTGGTGACTAGAACTTAACATCATACAAGATAAAAGAGGGAATTTGTTTTTCACAAAACAATAGAAGATAAATATATTAATATGTATTATCAAAAATACAAAAGGGGATATTACAAGAAATAAAATAGGTATATAAAAAACACAAAACATTATATCATTAAATAACAAAAAAATAATACAAGATTAAATCAACATACCAATGGGAACATAACTCATATCCCAAAGAATCAAGAATATCCCCCACCTCAAAGAGGCACTTTCCCTTTCATCAGATATAAAAAAAGAAATATCAAAAATTAATAATGGAATAGGTAGGGTGTAACAGAAAGATACAAATAGGGCATAGAGACCCTAGCCTTTCACACATATCATTACATGATTTTAAGCATAATGAAATTTTATATTCCAATCCAATGACCGTAAAGTCTAGTTTCCTGGAATACTAGGTTCATAAAACTGAAAACATGAGACTAAATAAAAAAATTCATTATTTAATATTCATAAAGAGATACTGAATTCCATTTTTCTAATACATCTTCATAGGATAAACTAGAGATAACATGAGAAAATGGATGACCTAAAAATCCTAATAAGGGAATAAACCTAATAATAAAGCTTTAGAACATGGTTTAGAAGGCATCAAATAAAAATATAAAAAGGCATGGAAAATATAGAATCATAATATATAAACATGGGAACATATAAACATGGATTCATAGTAATGAGAAAGAAATATAAAACACATCTTTATCATGATTCAAGGATACTTTCACATATAGTATCACAAGTCAAGGTTAACCACAAAGACCGTTGCACATGGTAGCACGAGTCAAGGCTAACTTCCAAGACCATTGCATATAACGTCTTATGTGACTCAACTTTACCCAATGAATTAGAGTTTTATCTATGTGCACCCATCATAATATGTTCATGAATATGATTACCACATATAGAATCATATATAATAAATCTTACATAAACAAAAGGGTTACCCATGGTAGGAATTGGGTATTATAATAATGTCACAAAGCATAAAAATGAGAGTATCATAAAAATTTCTATGAAAGAAAAGAATAAAAACATAAATAGAAATTAATAAGAGAAAAAATTATTATATCATGGTATGTGATTTCAAATATAATTGATAACATGTAAAAAGAGTATTTAATAAATTTTAGCATTAAAACCTTTTAGTGCAGTTTTAAGGAAAATAATAAAAATAATTTAATATAAAAAAGGGAATAATATTTTATATAAACTAGAAGTTAACCAAGAAGGTATTTTTTATAAAAATACTTATTTTATACAAATAATTAAGGCTTAAAATCGATGATATAGTGCACTTAAAATTGGATAATAACTAGAGAAGTTTCCTTAAATGGGTTTCCTTATCAGGAAGTATTAGGGAGGGAACCACTTGAAAACATATATATCACCAAAAGTGAATGATGAATGAGATTTGATACATGATTTTGGATCATGTACCCATAATTTAAATTATGTACTTAAAAATAGCATATAACTTCATTTGGGTAAAAATAAATATAGAGCAACCCATATGAATAATGGAGGTTCTGGTAGAATCCCTTACCTTAAGTCTGATGATGTCCTTCACTAGATCTTAATGTCATTGATAACCAAATTAAGTTCATTAAATAATATTTACATAATCTCTTATTCATGTAATTTATTTAATATGACCTTATTAAGTTTAGTCATGACATATTTGATGGGTTAATAGGTTCAAATTCATTGTTTGGGAGTGTTTTTTCTTTGGTTTTCATGATTGGTTTTCTTATATACATGTAAGGATAAACATGTAAGATGAGAATGGTTGTATATAATTAAAGTTGAATTTTATTAGTTATCATCCATTATATTACATGGTTATAAAATTAATTTGGTTATTTGTAGTGAAGATGAATCATTATATAAAACTTTAGTGGTAACCACTTTGGTTAATTGGTGGTTTTTGATCACAACGAACACATTTTGATTTATTAATTAGTATCACACGTAAAGAAGATTTCATAACCTTAAATAAGTTTCAATACATATATTATAGTCTGTTTTAACCATAAAAAATGTTTCATGACATGAATTAAGGTCATTAATAGAAATTGTAAAGCAGTCATCGTTGATGTGATAAATTAACACATCTCAGGTTTATAGTATAAATGGAGTGGAAATGATAGATGATGATGAATCATTACATTATAATAAAATAATTATAGTAAAAGTAAGGTAATATAGTTATCATAACATTTAGATGAAAGGAGATGAGGAAAGAAAAATATTGAATAGAACTTGAAGAAAAATAATAGAAAGGAAATGTGGAGTTTACCTCTTGAAAATAACTTTTTTGAGAACCTATTTAGGGGAGGGGATTTGGTCTTTTGGAGAGACCAAAGGTGGATGGATGTATAAGAGGGTAATAGGGAGATATAAGAGTAGAATTTGGGCAAGGAAAAGGGTTTGAGAGATGTGAAGAGAGGAGGCAAAGAGGGGTGGTATTTATAGTGGAGGAGAGGAGGGGTTTCCCATTATTTTAATCATTAGTTTAATATTTTTTCTCAATACAAGGACAAGTATTTATTCTTGTGGAAAAAAACAATAAAAATAGAATGTTATTTCTAAAAAATGGCTATTTTAAACATCCATTTCTCAATCATGATGTGGAAATTCATTTATTTAGAAATTATCATATATTTTAATATTTTACCATTCACTAAAAATTTAAGTATTTTAGAAAAATCCAAAAAAGTTCCCCCCCAACCATTTTTCAATGTGTATAATTAAAAAATGAACGTAATATTATGAAAATAATTTTCTAAATATGTGAAATTTTATTTTTAGATAAAATCATAATTTACTTGAATAAAATTTAAAATTTAAAACTACTTTTCTAACACATTGAAAAATTAATTAAGGTCTCTTAAAATTATGTTATATGATTATAATGTAAGACATAATTATAATAATGGAATTTAATTGATAAAACATGGGGTCTTTTCATTTTTCCACCCTAATGAAATTTCACTCTCCAAGTTTCATTTAACTTTCTAATCTGTAAATAGGTGTGGGTACCTTTCCTTAATTACCTCCTCCAGTTCCCATATAGACTCTTCCTACTTATGGTTCTTCCATAGTACGTCGACCAGATGAGTATTCTTATTGCATATCACATTATCTCTATGATCCAAGATCTTCCTTTGATTCTCCTCAAAAGAAAGACCATTCTTCAACTAACCACCTTTGAAGAGAGAACATTTGAAGGGTCTGATATGTACTTCTGTAAAAGTTTTACATGGAATACATCTCTTACATTAGACATGGTAGGTGGAAGTGCTAGTCAATAGGCCAAAGCTCCAACATGATCAAGAATATAAAAGGGTCCAATGTACCTGGTAATTATCTTTCCTTTCTTCCCAAACCTCATGACATTCTTCTATGGAGATATGGGGAGGAATACCATATCTCCAACTTTGAACTCAAGGTTCCGTCGATGATTGTCTACATAACTCTTTTGTAAATTTTGAAATTCATTGATGTGAAGCGGAATAGTTTTCACCTTATCCACCATTTCATTGACCATTTCAAGTCCAAACAGCTTATGGTCACTGAATTCATCCCAACATACCAGTGTTCTACACCTTTTCCCATAATGGGCTTCATATGGTATCATTCATATGCTGGAGTGAAAACTATTGTTGTAAGAGAATTCAAAAAGTGGACTATATTGGTCCCATACTCCTTTTATTTCTATTGAACATTATATAAAAATATATTTTTATGTATGGATATTTTAATCAGATTTTACATCATTTTGAGGATGATAGGTCGTACTGAAGTTCAGTTTAGTTCTTAGATCATGCTAGATAATTTTCTATAACTTCTAGGTGAATCACAGATCTCTATCATATAAAATATATAGTGGTACTCAATTAATACTTACTACCACATTGATATATATCCATGAAATTTTATCCAACTATAAGTCCTCTGGAATTGAGATAAAGTGATACGTCTTTATAAGACAATCCATAATGACCCAAATTACATTGTTTCGTCTGGATGTTCTTGGAAGTCCAGTGAAAAAGTCCATGATTTTGTTCTTAAACTTCCATGTTGGTATGGGTAGTGGTTTCATCATACCATTATAATTTTTTGTTTTAGTCTTCACTTACTAATATACCATACACTTTGATGTATACTAAACAATCTACTTCTTCATATTGTCTCACCAATAATGCTTCTAAAGATCTTGATACATCTTTGTGCTCCTTGGGTGAATAGAGAAGGTTAAGATATTTGCATCATTCATGAGATCCCTCTTTATTTATGTATTATATGGTACACATAATCTTTACCCAAATATTATGACTCCATCCTTTTCAATAAAGAACTCATAAGATTTATCATTTTTGATAGCTTCCACCCTTTTCAGAATTTTCACATCATTTATTTTATCATCCATTATTTTCTCCATGAGGGGATGGTTAAGGAATCACATGGTAAATGATTTATGATGTTCCTACCTTAACTATTCCCTTTTGCATCCACCTAAAATCTAATAATATTGGATCCTTTTCAATTATCATCATTTATAAAGATGCATGAGCCTTTTTACTTAGAACAACTTCCACCTTATTTTCCTTATCGGGATGGTAGTGGATTGAGTAGTCATAATACTTGATGATATCTAACAAACTTTTCTAGTGTATATTAATAGATTTTTGTGTGAATATACATTTGATACTATTGTGACCAGTATATATCTCACACTTCTCTCCATAGTGATAATGTTGCGAGTTTTTCAATGCAGAGATCACATCTGCCACCTCCAGATCATGCGTGGGATAGTTTTTCTCATGTATTTTCATATACCTTGAGATGCAGGTTATCACTTTATAAATTTTCATCAGCACATAGCCTAGGACATTCTTTGAATCATCACCATACAACACAAATATTTGTTCACTTATTGGGAGTGTGAGTACTGGTGTAGTGATTCGAGTATTTTCGAGCTCCTTAAAGCTTTACTCAAGCTCTTGATTCCATAAGTACTCCACTCCATTTTGTGTTATCAAGGTCAATATGTTAGAAAATCATGAGAATTTCTAAAAAAATAATCTATAATAGCCGACTAGACTTTGAAATCTTCAGATGTCCATTACAGATGTTTGCATGGGCCATTATTCAATTGACTTTGTCTTGGAAGGGTCCAAAAATATTCTTTTTATAGTGATAACATGACCCAATAATGATACTTACTCCATATAGAACTCACATTTACATTAATTTTTATAGTTTTTATCCCTTTTTAAATTCACCAGCATAATATTCAAATACTCTTCACGTTCCTCCTTTCTCATAGTGTATATCAGAAAATCATTGATAAATACTACCACAGATATGTCGAGTTAATCTATGAAGACTTTATTCATTAAATCCATTAATATTTCTAGAGAATAAATGAGTCTGAAGGGCATCATTATGAAATCATAGTGTCCATACCTCATTTGAAAGGCCATTTTGGAAATATATTTTTTTTCCTCACCTTTAATTAGAGATATCTCAACTGAAGTTCCACCTTTGAGAAAGAACTGGACCCACGTAGCTGATTTAACTAGTCATATATCTTAGGTAGGGGATAATTTTTATTTATCATCATTTTTTTGAGATCACAAAAATAAATTTATAGGTGCATTGATCCTTCCTTCTTCTTAACAAAAAGTAATGGTGCACCCCATGGTGAAGCCCACAGGCATATAAAACCCTTCTCAAGATTCTCTTATAAATGCCTTTTTATCTCATCCAGATCAACAATGTCCAATCTATAAGGTGTGTTTGATATAGATAGTGATCTAGGAATAAGTTCAATTGAGAACTCAAACGCTTGATCATGAGGAAGACCATTAAATTCTTCAGGGAATAAATCATTGTAATCCCTCATGATGGGAATATCTTAGAGAAGTATCATCTTCTTTGTCTCAATAATTTTTTCAAGATATGGTTTCTCAAAAGGAAAAATTATCCACACTTGAGATGATGATTTTGAAAGATATTCTTCTTCATCCTTACAATTTTATAAGATCAGAGGATACTCTAGGATGTTAAGAGTTATCTCCATTTACCAACAGTTAATGATTGATTTGTATAAAGATATCCAATCCATGACCAAAATATAATCAAACTCCACCATAGAAAGTATGACAAGATTTTCTAGGAGGTTCAGTCCACAAAAATTTACCGAGGATTTATAACCCTTTTATGACACAATTTATTCATTTTCTATTCTCATAGATAAATCAACATCAAAATTTTGAGGTGGTGTTGGAATAGATCTAATAAAATTTCCAGATATGAAATAATACATAGAACCAAAATCAAATAGTACGTTTTCTATTCTTGAATGAATAACTAGAATAATTTTCACCACATCGTTGTATGGATCCACCTCAATATTAGTGATATTATAAGACCATCCTTAATACCTTGGAGGTTGTTGTTGATCTCCTCCAAAATCCACTTTTTAGGAAAAATTATCACTTAATTCCCATGTTACTTGTAGTTTTAACACTGAACTAGATGCTGATTATTGATTTGAACCATACTTTCTTCTTCCATGTTAATGGGATTCTTCATATCCCTCTGTCAGTTTATAGAAATCTATCCCATTCTTCCACATTTTAATCAATTCTTGGTTCCCTTTAGAAATTTCCCAGGATGGTTCTTCCCACAATTTTGACACATGAGATGTTCGATCTTCTTTCCATAATGTGGTTTATTTTCTAGAGAAACCATATGAGATTCCATTTTCTGCATTTTTTCACCAGGCCCATGTGACCATTGATATTCTCTAGTCTCCATTTCAACCTTCAAGGTATAACATAAAATCTCTTCATAACTTTCAGAGTCTCAAATTTCTAACACTTTTCATAGAATCAGCTTTAAACCACTAAAGAAGAAATCCACCTTGCTTTCAGTGTTCATGAAAAAGCCAGAGGTGTATGTTGCAAGCCTTGTGATGTTTGATTTATACGCCTTTATGGACTCATATTCTATCTTCTTACGTCTAAGTAACTATCTTTTCATCTTGTGACATATGGTTCAATGAAAATATTTTATGGAAAATATTTTATTGAATTACTCCCAATCCGTGGAATAAATTTCCTCCCGGTACATTATATTCATGATTAGTTTACACTAGTTAGCATCTTCCCCATAAAAAAAGACCTACATCCGGACTTTCTCTTTTTATGAGCTCTGGAGGACATATAATATAATTTCAATGGTGTTAATTCATTATTACATGAGGAGGGGATTAGAATATCCACTAAACATGGGATTCCTTTTCCATATGAAGAATTCAACAAAAACATTCTCTTTACATGGAGGAGAAGGGTGTTCCACATGATTAATGTTATTATTCATAACTTGAACCACTTGAGAAAGTACTATCATGATGTTTTGAGCACCTGTTCTCATCATATTTGGTATGTCACTAAGGAAATATTCACATTCCCTATCATAGTGATTGATGGAACATGTTATTCTATTTCCCACCATTAACTATGAAAATATATTGCAATTAGGGGGTTTTAAGACTTATCTAATAATAATAAAATGAAACTTTTAAGAGTAAATGATAATGTTTTAAAGGAAAAGTATATCCTAACTTGCGCCACCCTATGATTAAATCTGGGTTATCCTTGATCTATTTCTTAACCAATATTATTTTGGGAATCTTATTTTTTTCCCTTAAAAATGGTTCATATTGCACTTATTAATTTACTAAATCATATTCTGAGGGAGTGTCAAACCCGGAGTGTAGTAAGGCCCATTGTTGTGCGACAGTTTCCATTTGAGTATTTTTAAAAGCAGTGTTTTTGAGTTTTACCCCTAGATAATTCTTTTCCAGTGCAAAATCTACTTGTTCATATCTATAAAGGGATATATTTTCTTGATAAACCAATTACTCTATAATTACAAAAAATTTTGTATGTTTTCATGTACTTTGTCTCATCGTTCAAGTTCATACTAAATTTCTCTATTTCTAATCTCCAAAATTAACTATACCATCCTATGAAACTAACTATAGTGACCGTAGTCTTTGATACATATCATTATATGATTTTAATCATAATAAGACATTATATTACAAGCCAAGGATCATAAATTATGTCGTCTTGGAAGACTAGGTACATAAAACTGAAAACATGGGACTAAATAAAATGTTTCTTTATTTAATCATCATAAAGAGATCCTAACATCCATTGTTCTAATACATATTCTTATGATATCATGGGGATAACATGAAAAAAGTTATGAGCTAAAAATCCAAATAAGGTAATAAACATATGAATAATGCATTACCACATGGGTTAGAAGGCATGAAATAATGATATAAAAAAGCATGGAAAATATGGAATCGTAACATATAAACATGGAATCATAGTAATTTGGAAGAAACATAAAAAACTAATTTATCATGAGTCAAGGATAATTCCACATAAAGGACAACAATTCAAGGCTAACCACCAAGATAGTTTCACATGGTAGCACAAGTCAAGGATAACCGCAAAGACTATTGCACATAAGTTCTCATGAGACTCAACTTTACCAAATGCATTAGATCAATATTTGGGCCCACACATCATAACATTTTCATTATTATTCTTTCCACATATGTAATCATACATAATCAATCATACATAAACATTAGTGTTACCCATGGTAAAAATTAGGTATCATAATCATGTCACAAAGCATAAAAAATGGGATTATCACAACAATATCCATGAAAGAAAAGAATTAAAACATACATGGACATTAATAAGGGAAAAATTTTCATATATCATGGTAAGTGATGTCATACAGAAGTGATAACATGTAAAAAGTTTATTTATGAAATTTTATCATTAAAATATTTTAGTGCATTTTTCTGGAAAATACTAAAGAGAAATTAAAATAGAAAAGGGAATAATATTTTTTATAAAACCATAAGTAAACTAATAATATTTTAAATATAAAAATAAAGATTTTATAAAAACAATTATGTATTGAAACAGATGATATAGGGCACTTTAAATTAGGTAAGAATTTGCGAAGTTCCCTTAAATGGGTTTGCTTATCGAGAAGTACTGAGGAAGGAACCACATAAAAACATGTATATCCTTGATTTAGAATGATTAATGGAACATGATATACGATTTTAGATCATGTAAAAAACATTTATATTTTGTAAATAAAAAGAACATAAAAATTCATTTGGGTAAAAAAAATATTGAGCAACCTGATGGAATAATGGAGGTTCAAGTATAATCCCCTACCTTAAGTCTGATGGTGTCCTTCACTCGATCTTAATGTCATGTATAAAAAAAATACATTAATTAATTATATATCAAGAACCTCTTATTCATTAAATTTATTTATTATAACTTTTATTATGTTCATTCATGACCTTTTTGACGTGTTAAGAGGTTCAATTTCAATATTTTAGAGTGCTATTTTGCTTGGTTTTCATGATTGGTTTACTTATATACATGTATGGATAATCATGTAAGATGATAATGGTTGTCCATAATTGAATTTTTATTTTATTAGTGAACATCCATAATATTACATGGTTATAATTTTTTTTTATTTTTAGTGAAGATGAATCATTATATAAAACATTAGAGATAACCATTTTTGTTAATTGGTGGTTTTTGAACACAATGAATACATTTTGTTTTATAAATTATTATCTTGTGTAGAAAATATTTAAAAACCTTAAATAAGATATAATACATATATTATAGTCTATTTAAACCATAAAAATGGTTTCATGACCATAATTTAATATGTTAATAGAAATTTTAAGCCCGCCATCCTTGAATGTGATAAATTAACACATCTCGGATGGTGTTTTCATTTCTAGTATAAAAGGTGGGGAAAAAATAAATGCCGATGAATTATTACATTATCATAAAAAAATAACATACATTTATGTTATTGGATTTATCATAACATTTGTATTAAAGGAGGTGAAGAAATAACAAGAAAGAAAGAAACTTGAAAGAAAATAAATGAAATGCAAAGAGGAATTTACCTCTTGAACACATCTTCATTGAGAAACTATTTAGGGGAGAGGATTTGGTCTTTTGAATATAGAAATGGCTGATGGACTTCGTTTAGGGGATTAAGGAGATATTTGAGTAGAATTTTGACAAAGCACAAGGCTTGATAGGTTTGAGGAATGTTGGTAAAGAGGGGTGGTATTTATAGTGGAGGATGGGGGGGGGGTGTTTTCCCATTATTTTAATCATTAGTTTAATATATTTTTTTCTCAAGAATATGAATATTATTTATTTTTATGACCAATAAAAGTAAATATAGCATGTGAGTTCGAAACAATTTCCATTTAAACCATCCATGACACAAGCATGATGCCAAAATTCATTTATTTATCATTAATTATCATATTTTACTATTCACTAAAAAATTCTAGTATTTGTGAAATATACCAAAAATTCACCCCAAACATTTTTCAACATATAGAATCAAAATATTAACACAATTTTATGAAAATAATTTTCTATGTATGTGAAATTTAAATATTATTTAAAATCATAATTTACATGAAAAATAAAAATTTTAAAATTAAAACCACTTTTCTAAGAGTTTGAACAAATAATTAATGCCTTTAAGAACTATCTTATATAATTATACTAAAAGAAATAATTATAATAAGGAAATTTAAATGATAAAACATTTGTTCATTACATAGAATCTCATAAAGTGTTCTTAAAAAAAACTCCATAATAATAAAAAAACATATTTTCTATTTATATAAAGCAGTGCATTTCATAATACATCAATTTAATATTTAAAATAAAACATGATTCTTTTTATAGGATGGAAAAAATTTCAAACATGGATTAACAAATACTTTCTATAAAACTATTTATATAGATCACTAGGAATGATTAAATTAGTTTCACAATCAACAATATTTATAATCAAAATAGTCACAATAAGAACAATGGTCATCTACCCTGTGATATAATAGTTTCTAATTATAGGATCCTCAATCTCATATAAAATTTCACTGAAATATGTGTACACATTCCCCTTAGGCTCTGGATGAGTAGGACTCATCAAATTTCCATTAGGGATAAGATCTACCTATGTGTGTTTTAGTTATAGTTATCTTCATTAATCCATTTCGAGGAAATTTCCATTCTAGTGTTATTATCACAAACAATCCACTAACTACCCATCCTCGCATGTTCTCAATAAATGAATAGTAAAAGGAAAAATAATTCCATTTAAAATAAATCACTATTCACAATTCAAATTTCTCAAATTTTCTTTTCAAAATTCCAATTCACTTTCAAAACCTAAACATGGGTTATTAATTAATTTATACCTTAAAAAACAATCACATGTTTTTTATCAATTAAATTTAATCCATTTTTCCCAAAATAAATTTGCTAATAATTTCACAAATTCAATCAATTTAAAATTACATCTAAAATTAAAATTCATTTTGAATTAGATGTTTTTCCCAAAATTTCATGCCAAACTAATTTCAATTCCAATTTTCATCAAATTGGATTTTCATAACTAAATTGAATTCAATTTAAATAAAACCATGAGAATCCTAATTTAATAATACAGAACAATCTGAAATGGAACTACAAAAATTTTATTCATGGTATAAAATCTCAATTCTTGGAGTGGGATTTACAATGATGAACAGCAAGAAATGAGATAATTAAATCCATCATAGAATCAAGATCCAAATCAACGAAGTTTAGTTTCAACGAACACAATATGGTCTATCGAACTCTATGGATAAAATAAAAAGATAGTATGAGAGATCTAATGGGAGGTGATCCACTTACTAGAGAGGGATAAGAGCTTTCATCAGTGATTCAGTTCAATTAATATTGGGTTTAGAGGGCTATAAAGGGTTATTGAGATCATCAAAGACCTTGGAATTCATTTGAGGTCAATTTAGAGATGATGGGGGGGGGGTGTATGGGCATTAGATAGGGGTTAAAAAACATTTAAAATGTTTTTTATAATTAAAGAGTCCCACAATCATGGTTAGGTATGCATGGTCACGCAATTATAAGAACTGTGCACCCTAACCTTTCACTACTATACCGGGGTGAATATTTTTTACTAGATGGTCTAACAGTTTTTCAAACCATTCAACAACCATAAAAACACCCACTATCCAAGGTTTCATGGTTTTCACTAGGTGAGCGCATGGTTTGGATAACCAGTGCACCAACCATGCATAGCCTAGAAACTTCCAAAAAATTTAACAATTACACATGTATCACGCCTAAATAAGACCCAACCAAAAAATGATCAAAATAAGAGTCTAGGATTATATAAAAATAGTAATAGTGTGTTATAAATATACATAATCATCTCAAACTATACAATGTACATCCATTATTCAATATTATTAGACAATCAATTAAAATGACCCCTCGATTTTATATTTTAATGGTTATGAGACCAGAATTGGTAAGATAATTGAAATTAAGTATCATTTCACAACCCCAAAAAACAAAAATATTGAAAATAAATTACACTAAATTTTTTCACCATACTTATATATTTGAAAACTATAAATACTACCCCGTCATTCTATTTAGGAGGAGCAATTAATAAAAGAAAAACCCAACAGCACACCAATAAAAACATCATAGTAGATCTCTTCCTCTGTCAAAAGTGTATTATCTATGTTTTTTGATACCCTAATGTATAATAAAACCACTATATTTATATGAAACTAAAAAAATAAATTGTTTGAATTTAAATTAAAAAATATCCCATTTATTTCATCTCAATATTGGATGGATATTCCATGTCAAAATATCTTGAATATCACCTGAAAAGAATAAAAGATCACATCATTTTTTTGCATACTACAGCCTCTTCTCCAGAATTTCACCACTAGAACTTCTCATAACGTGACAAATATTTTCACAAAAAGACATGTCAACCTAAATTTTGCATATTTCTGTCATGAACCCATTCATTATGTGACCCAATATTCATGGTGTGAACCATGATTTGACCAGATTCATCGTCTTTTACTCATCTCAATCTTCTTGTCCAAAACTACATATTTTCATTCAATTCATCAAATGGTAGATCCAATATTTCCCTGAAATATAAATTAATAAAATAATGAGTATTAGGGAAAAAATAATTACATTATTGAAACATTTACCAATTAAATCTATCAAAAATGTGTAAAAAAATATAAACATAAAACTAGTCTCTTCCTGAAAATTTATATAATAAAATAATGTAAAAATAGAGAGACATAGAGTATTTTTCATTGTTTAGAAAACAAATCAGATAAAAATTGGATAATTCAAAGTCAATGTTCCAATTCATCTAAAAAAACAAGTTAAATGATTTTCCTTTTATAGTATGATGTTATCACATTGAAACCCTATGTTTAGAACCATAAAAAATAAATTAATAACACACTATCCTTCTAACAAGATAGAACAAATTTATCCTTATACGATCCAATTTATAATCCTCAAATAACAAGATGAAATAAAACTGGATTTAATGTCTCACTCAGTAGAGATTCCTTAAATTTTATGTGACGTACCTCCTGGAAAAACCTCTTCATTTTAAAAAATCCAATATAAGTCTGAAATTTTTTCTTTTTTTTGGGCTTATAATATCTTTTATTATACTTTCAAAATTATGTCTCTTATCCTTCTCCTAAAGTTCTTTTTCATTCACACATTAATATCTACTTCATCGAAATTATTTTTTTATAAAATAATATTATGAAATATTTTTATATATTTTTAATTTGGAAAACCTCTATTGACATCCATAATAAAATCTACCATTAAGGCTCCCATGAATCTTGGTCTCCCATTATCAATAAAATTTTACACTTTTTCATTCAAATTTTTCTGAGTTATAAATCATATGTTGATATTTATAATTTATATATTTATAAATACATATGGTTTATATGTTTGATTCATGAAATTATTTCAAAAACCACAAATCTATATTTAAAATTATAAAAAAACTATCAGAATAATAATCTTCCATCTTATACATTATTTTATCTCAAATAATTGACCCCATTAATAATAACTATTATGATTATTTTTTCTAATATTATACCCTATCATTCATTAAGAAATATTAGTAGGTTTAACCTTATAAGTATTCCATAGAACCACCTTCATACAGATAGATTTGACAATGGGAGTGAACCTTTTGATACGGGCTTCGATTGAAAACCAAAATCCACACTATATGAAGTTAAACTATTGTAGTCTATAATCTGTCCAACATCCACTGAAACTTTAGATAATGAGAAACTCCTACTATTATGATAGTTTTTCTGCAATTACTTCACAAAAAATACCCATAAACACAAGTTTTGAACACTTACAATGGGATTTTTACCAATAAGTTATATAACAAGATGATATAACAATATCAGTAGTGATTCATTGTGATGTTGATACATTTACACCATTGAAATAATGACATGATGATATAAAACCTATATTTATATAGTGAGATGATGATATGATGTTACAAACTATATGGAGAGATAATGATATGATGTCACATGTGATATGGTCAGATGAAGAAATGTTTCCACCAATAATATGTAATGATATTGATTTTTTTTCATCTGTGATATTTACAAGTGATATTTTTATGACTTGGGATGATATGTCTATTTTTCCTTGTTATGGGATAGTATGGAATTTTGATAATTTATTTTATTTATCCTTTTTATGTTAATTGAAATTATAACAACTTCCTGGATTTCATAATGCGATTGGATTTCATGTCATAATGATTTGTTCTATTATATAATGGGTTGTTATAATAATTTATCCAAAATATATAGCATGCAACATGATGTTTTCGCCAGTTTACCCTTGACATTATCATTCATCTAATGTTATACTGACCATTGGTGTTTTATGTGTGATATGATTATACTGAAACTCACACTAACTATAACAGATTTTAGTTGACCATCGAGGTGGCCATACGAGAAACCCTTTTATGAAAGGTGTATGGAATGTGAGTTTAAAATTTTCTTTTCAATAATTATATGCATTCACATATATACTATTTTTATTAGGGTCACAATTTTTTGTGGTTTAATATGTTTTATGCTCACACAATTCCTAAGAAATTTGGTTCATGTGAAAATATTATGGTTGAAATTCATGTTTAGGTAATGACCTTAGTAAAAGTGTATGAGAAAAAAGACTCAATGAGAATGTGAAGGATGATCAGAGGTAGTTCTTTTGTTCTTGATTGGTCTTGAATTTATTTATTAATTTCATTCTCATACTATATATGATTGAACTATTTGGTGAAAAATAAGAAACATCTTACTATTCTCAGAGAATCCTCTCACATAGTAAACATAGATATCCATATAATACAGAATATGAAAAATAAAATACTTCCCCACTTAATAAAATAATGGTTATATAAAGAATAATATTCCTTAATCAAATTAGAAGAGGTAGGGGTATCATCAATGTATCATAATGTAACCTTATCAAATAGATATAGTGGTGAGAGTTCTTAAAACATATTAAGTTTCCCATGAAAGATAGTAATTATATTTAAAAAAATTCATTTGTAGGAGACCATGTAAATGTTAGTAAAATTACTTTATCATGGTTTATAAGATCCTGAAAACATTCCAAATAATATATCCTTTGACTATCTATCTAAGTGTGCTATCTTGGACTCATTTCAGTTGCATAAGATTTAATATTCAGTAAATTATAAATGAAACAATTTCAATGTTATTAACCCTATATGAATCTATTCCACATCTATATCTACTTCCTTGTATCTATTAATAGATATATTTTCTAAGAAGCTGCACTTTATTTTACTTTACCAAAGCATTGGATGGTTTTCCATAATGACAAACATTTAGTTTTGCAGCTATTCTGGTAACACTTGAACCAAAATAATCTTAAAGATGGATTACAATATAAACATTTATATCCCTAAATTTCATGAATAATATAGTAAAATTCATCCATTTAAATGTATGAATCACACATAAGGAAATAGGTTGTGAATATATCTAGAGTCCCAAATAATGAAATTGAGATTTGAAAATCCATCTTATATATTGGGTATCTATTCAAACATATAATATTGAAGGATAGGGAATAAAAAATGATCTTAAAATACCATTCATGGGTGTAGTAAATGATATGAAATATGAAATATGTAGTATATATACATTATATAAATGAAATTTGGTGCATAATATTATATATGTCACATGGAGAGGAATTTGAGATGAAATACAATGATATATTTTACTATATTCTAGGAACATAGTTCAAAATATTGTATTACAAACATAGATATCTTAATTAGTAAATTTATAACCTTACAAAAACCCATTTTTCTTTATAATATTTATAAATATTCATTCTATAAATGAATTCATTGGATTTTCAACATAACATGTTTATAATTTTGATATTTTGTTTTAGGTTCATAATAGTGGTGTTCATATTCATTCTAATTAGAGGATCACATGTTCTAGTTTATTAATGTTACTGTTAGGTATTATTTAATATAATTTATGATGTTTAGAATTCCATTCATGAGATTATCCTAGAATATGATGTTGATAATAAGCATGTTCTGCTTTTGAAAAACATAGGGTGTTTCCTTAATTGATGAATTAGATATTGATATAATATTTTTCCAAAATAGCACAAAATAATTAATTAGAAACTTATATTATATTATATTAGTTATTTTTTAACATATTTCTTCATGATGTAAATTCATAACAGTGATCTATTAGGCAGTTAAACCATCCCAATCATTAACATACCCTGATTTAATGAATGATTAAAAGGTTTTTTTGTTGTAATAGAAATATAAAATAAACACAATGATCTTATTTAGTGTTTTTGAGTTATATTTTTCATAATTATAACGAAATAGTAGAATAATTAAGGGATATAAAAATATTACATGATTTGAATAAAATATTCATACTTAGCACAATTATTTTATGCTATTAAATTAAGGATTATTGTTTATTGATCAAATCATTAATTGTTATCTAGTTAGATAAAACCAAACCTTAATGATATCATAAACATCATATTTATCTTTTATTACCATACTTATATCAATAAACAAAAATAGGTGAAGGAAAATGAAACATGTAACGTTGCAGAGGTAGTAGTTTTCACAATGCATGAATGAAATTTTTTTTAAAAATGGATTATATATATATATAATGATAATAATACTAATATAGAAACACTATAGTATATAAATTTTATCAATATCCTGATATTAATATGTATATAAATTTTGTATGGAGGATAATTATGATGAAAACTATGTAGTTGATAGCACTCACATCAGAGACTTGAATTTTCCTTGGATGAATCCTTTAAATTGAAGTCAATAGGATAACTTGAGTTACAAAGGGATTATTTCATTGTGAATATTTATAGGGAGAGTGAAATAATATAGTTAAAAGTATTTATTATATGTTTATTTATTTATTTTATGGGCTTTGGTGGTATGTTTTTATAAGTGAAACTATGTGTACTTTTGTAACCACCATTACATTTTTCGATAATGAAATTTCATTTTCATGATACCAAGGATTTAAAAGGTAAAATAGTGTAGGTGAGAAATTTTTTGGTTGATCAAAATAACATAAATTGAATTCAAGTTATTTTATAAATGATTTAGTACTTTTACACAAGGTTAAACACAATTATCCCATTTTTTACTTTTACCTTGATAACTAATTTGTAACATTAGTAATTTATTTTGAAGAAAAAAATAAGATTTAAATTTTTACCCAATTTTTTATTTGTAAATTCGAATATATAAATAAATTTATAAAATAAAATTTCTAAATATGTGGAATATTTATTATATTAGAAAATCACTCAACTATTTAAATTTTTTAGTGAAATAATGATTTTAAGGCTTAGGATTATATAAGAAAAAATTTGATTTTTTGTTAAAAATAAAAAAAATTGATTTATTATAAAAAATATAAAGTTTTTGAAGCTATACATGAAACTCAAAATAGAATCTCCCCTGTAAATAGTTGATTTATAGAATAGTCATAATGTAGTTTTTTTTAATAATGTAACATTTTAATTAGTTCTAAAATATATAGATATAGGATTTATGAATATATAGAATATTTTAAAATATATATTATTATTACTTAAATTAGAATTTGAATACTTAAAATGTTTTCAAAGACATCTAGGCCATTCTTTTATAATGGTAAAATAATAGAAATTCAAAAGTTCATGAAAACCGTATTTTTGACTAAAAATTGTCCTTTTTAAAAAAATATAAAAAATTAATAGTAAGATAATTTTAATAAGATTAATTAAAAAAATAATGTAGCTTATTTTAATAAAAAAATATTAAATTAATATACAAATTAAATTCACGAATAAAGGATCATTGGAATGTGATAGTCCACGATATGGTGTTTACCTACTATAGTAGGGTCTCAGTTTTTACAAGAGTTCTATGAACCTCCTATACAATTCAACAGATCTTGTAATTGATTATAAAGAGAGGTTGTAACATTTTTATGATTAAATTTGTCTATAGATTCATCATAGTTTTATCCCTTCCATGTTTCTAATGTATATTTTGGTACTAAAAAGGATTATAAGAATAATAATATGTTTGTTCATATGGATTTACCTTAAGAGAGAGGTCATCAGAACCTCTAAAATGGTATATTTATGGATAATGGTTCTCATTTGTCTCAGAAATATATGATAAGGATAGCTAGAAGTATCCTAAATCTAAATAGAACTTCTTTATATGAAGGTATAATTTAAATTAATTTTATGAATATCACTAATATAGTTTTTAATTTTTATGGTTTGTCAGGACATCAGTAGTTTTTGAGTCTTTACATTCTGAGCATCTATGGAACGTTTTGGGGCATATTAATTAATTTAACTTTTAAATTTCAATTGATTATTACCCTATAACGTATCAAAATTTCCCAATCCATTGGATTTCAGATAGCTGGGGTTTGATTAAGTTGATAGATGATACCCTTGATATATTATCTATACATAGAGACTATATTCTGAGTGTTGATGAGGTGTTAAAAATAATTAGGGGAAATGATATGAAGATTAAACTATTAATTTATTTCCTGTGATAAATTTTCTAGCACCAGGATTGACAAAAATTATAATTGGTACCATTTATCTATATTCTACATTAGTTTATACTAAAAAATGGCATTCTTTCAATCCTGAAATTTAATATCCTTATTATGAGGATTGGTACTTAAGGTGGATATAATTCTTATACCCATAATGTTCTATATATTAGTTGGAGGATAATATTTTTTTTGGTGTAGGCATATCAGGGTTGTGACTTGGTAATGGTGAAATATAGAACAATAAGAGAGTTTTTTTTATTATTTTGGATATAACTATACGATATCATCATTGGTGTGATTTTTCTAAATTGTAAAAGGATGTAACTACCTTTAAATCTTATGGAATGTGAAATTCACTAGAAATTTGAATTTTTTGATTTTAAATTATTTTAAGGGGAAATATGTTTTTCCAACTAAAATATGACCTCAGATAATATTTATTAACACTCGGTTGGTCCTGAAATTAGTTTTTCCACATGACATGATTTTTGTGGGAATTTGGGTGGTTTGAATTTTCATGTAAAATTAAAAATTAAAAATTAAAAATTATTTTATTCTCACATATTCAATCAACTATATAGTTTGAATGCATAATTAGATATATATATAAATTCCATCTCCACCACTAATTTCATAATGTTGAGTTTTATTATAGTAAATGTATACACTAATGTTGGGAGTCAGGGCTTGAACAAAGTTCCTTTTTGTAACAACCCATAATTTTATCAGTGGATTTTTATTCTTATAATTATCTCTTAAAACACATATATCACACATAGAACAAAATTATAGGAATTTTTTTGATAAATTAATAATGATATATTAGTAAGAAAATAAATCCATATGAATTCCAAATATTACAGCGGGATAATAAATAAAAAATAAGATAATAAGAATGTGAAAATTTTTATCTCCTCGGTCAACTTGAATAACCACACTCATGAAAAAATATGTATAAATAAAACATAATACAAATAATAAAATATGAATTTTAGAAATTAAATTATATATATATATATATCTTGAAGTGAAAATATAGGTGAATTAATTAAGATGTATCAATAGGAATTAAAGAACATATACGGTCATTATAAATATGAAAAATAGAATAGTAATACAGAAATTATGAATTGTAACCTGGACATTAGAATAGTAAAATAACGTATAAAAGAAAAAAATAAAATTTTTGTATCTTATAAAAAAATTATATATTTATATTGTCTGATAAATAAGTAATTTTTTTTAAATGATTAGTAATGCGTTGGTATTTTTTTAAAATGTAAATGTTTATTTATAATTATATAATTAATATTATTATTTAAAAGAAAATATCTTTCTTTAAAATAGATTAATAAACTAATATTATATCTTATTATAATTATAAGATAATTTTATAAAACCATATGTAATTTTTCAAAGGGTCATAAAATAGATTATAATATTAAAATCGGAACTTTTTGAATAAATAATGATTTTATGTAAAAATTTATTTTCCCATATTTAGAATATTATTTTCATATAATGGATTCAAAATTTGAAATATATACATGCATAAATGGGTAGGGTAAATTTTTGGGGCTTTTCTTAAACAGTAGAATTTTTGGGGAATAATTAAATAGAATAATTTAGGGTATTTAATATTATAAGAAAAATATATAATTTTTTTGTCATGTTTGATGTAAAAAATTATTATTTAAAAATTTCATTAACCATTTACTATATTTAGTTATAGGAATCTACACTATTTATCATCTTGATCCATAATAATAAACTAAAGTATATAATAAACAAAAACACTCTTCTCCTCTCCCTCAGATACCAACCCTCAACACCACTTCTCATCACACCATATAAGCCTTGTATATAGTAAATATTCTACCCAATTACATTCTAAATCCTCTTCCCCAATTCTAATAGATTATTTCCTCACAAATAGGACAATTCTACGATCTTAAGGGGTCCTTCTAGGTTGTTATATTTAAAATGTAACTTTCTCAAACAATCTCTTTTAATTTCGTTACTTCTTCGGCCTTCCCCTCACCAAAATCATCCATGAAAGAATAACAAATAAATTATCATGTATATAAAGGATTTTTTTTATTTCAAATGGAATATCATTTTTTCACCCCTTTTCTCATATCCACTTATTAAAAGAAACAGAATCATTATCCAAATTATGGCAGTTTACTATCTCAATGGATAATGAGTGCTCATTTTCCATTACCACCTTGAAATATGGTCACAAAACCATTATTACGGTTAAAAAATATTGTAATATGTAAATTATAAATTATTTCATGTTCTGTAACTGATATATAGACATACTAAAAGATAAAATGAAACTATTTTGTGATTATCTAAAAAAATAAACTAAACATTTATCACTAACATTTTATCAAATGAATTATCCTCACACAAAAAATGATATATATGACAATTTAAAAATATATAAGTGAATTAACACCATATAATTTAAATTTTATAGAACTATTCCAATTTTATAACAACATCCTTAATTTTATACAAGTGAACAGACCATTAATCCATGAAAATGAATGCTCCTAGAATGATGAAATTGAACTTTATAACTCAACAAATATCCATAAATAAAAATAATAATTTCATAATTAATTAAATATATTCATAATAAGTATTAAATTATGTAATTATTAAATATAATTTTATTATCCTTGTAATTATGTGCAATCTAATAATACATTTATACATAAGGTAAGGGATCTCTTCGAACTTCAATTTTTTCCATTTGGGTTATTCTTTCTCTCTATTTACATCAATTTGTTTCTTCTTTAATCTTATATAATTATTATAAATTCTATTTATTTTTTCAAAAAATATGTTTATAGTTCAATTCATTATTCATTTATGGGTAATTAAATGTTTAAAACGTTCCCTTCTCAATTCCTCTGGATATGAAAACCTGATTAAATGGAAATTATCTGCTTTTTACCCATTAATGTATACTCAATGGAATGTATTAATCCACCAATTTTTTTATAAAATATATCATTATATCATGAAAAACTATATTAGTTCATTTATGGTATTATGAAAACAATTATTCCTTTGTCCTTTTTAAATAATCTTCAATATTTTCCCTTAAATCTCACTAAAGTAGATCATTTTCTAAAATTTCCTAAATAACCTTTTCATTTCTTCACATTATTTAGACTTCATTATTAATGATATATTCTTATTTTTCACTTTATTATTTTCTAGAAATTTATTTTTCCATTATTTCACGGAAAACATATTTAAAACATACTTTTTATGCCTTTTGACATGATTATGATACCCATTTCATTTCATGGGTAACTATTATGTTTATTCCTTATGTTTAATTTATTTTTTTGGATCAAATATTCATTAACATATTATGATTGGTGTAACCATATATATATCTAATGAATGTGGTAATTTTTATTCTCATGAGACATGATGTTTGGGATTAATGAGTAAACCCAATCCATTTTGGGAATTTTTCCACCATGTGATATAGTCTTGACAACTGGCCATGACTCATGATTAAGTCATAATACATGTTTCATCCACATTCTAACTTTTCAATGATCATATGATTCCATGTTTCATAAGATATGCCTCTACATGTTTATTTGTGTTCAATTCCTATTATTTTATCATGTTATTCCCTTCAATCATGTGTTATGCTTCTTTTCCATGCTTATTCTAGTAATAATATTTTTATCTCGTCCATTTTTTTTCTGTATTAACTATGTTATCCTATAAATATGTAGGAGGAAAAAGTATTTTATAAGAATATTTAGGTAGAATAATAAAAATATGTCTTATTCTAGTTTCATATTTTCTAATTATGTACTTAATCTTCCAAAGATACTAGAATTTTATATTCTTGGATTGTACTACATGAATAATTATTCTTAAAAGCATGTAGAAATATGTGTAAAATGATATGGTCTCTATAGTTGGTATTAGATAATGGTCTAGTTATTTTTTGGGATTATTACTAACAAAATTTAGTAAGAACCCAAGGGATAATTATATCACTATTGATAACCTAGATTTATTCCCAGGGAATCATAATTTAGGATATAATATCCATTTATAATTCTATCCTTACATGTTCAAAGTAAAATTATTTATATTCTCATTAACTAGGTATTCCAAAACCATTAATGTAATTTATTTTTTTAGTCAATGGATCTAAATAAGAGAACTCTTGAAAACAACCGATATGATAATATTTTATATCCTTGGATTGTACAAAATGGATAATTATTATTAAAATCATGTAAAAATATGTGTAAAATGATATGGTCTCTATAGTTGGTATTAGATAATAGTCTAGTTATTTTATGGGATTAGGACTAAAAATATTTAGTAAGAACCCAAGGGATAATTATATCACCATTTATAACCTAGATTTAATACCAGGGAATCATAAGTTAGGATATACTATCCATTTATAATTTTGCACTTAAATGTTCAAAGTAATATTTTTTATATTATAATTAACTGATGAGATTCCAACCTGTTGGGAACGTGATAATAGAATATAATGATAGTACATGATCAACCAAATCAAGTTATGAATAATAAATTGAATTATGTGGAAGGACCCCCTTCTCCTAATAAAGATCACGATTCATTATAATTATTTATATGAAAGAGGGATAATATATTTATAGGAACATCTGATCCCCTCATTGCTGAACAATGCATTAACTCCATTGAGAATATAGTCTCTTCTCTTCAATGATTAGATGGAGATAATTTCAAACTAGTTGTCTATAATTTTTATGGGGAAGATGATTAGTGGTGGACACTAAAAAAAAATCCAAGGAGGAAATTGATTCCATTTATTATGAAGGATTCAATAAAATATGGTTCAATAAATACTTTCACTGAAATGATCATCTAAATATGGAGTGAGTGTTCCTTGGACTAATGAAAAAGGAAGATGAGTCTATAAGGGGGTACGAGGAAAAAATTACCAGATTTTCATGATGTATATATAGATTTTTAATGAACAATAAAAGGAATATAGATTGATTATTTAGTGTATTAAAGTCACATCTATGAAAATCATTGGTGATTTGAGACTTTGAAAACTATGAAGATATTATATGATGTACCCTAATGGTTGATATGGATATTGGTGACTCTTAGTAGTCATTTGGGATTAAGGATAAAATAAGAAAAACACATTTTAATATGGGATAGTAAATAGATAAATCCTAGGAAGGAAAGAAAACCCAAGACCCCACATGTCAAAATTCTCATAAGAAGCATCCCAGGAACAATCTAAAGGGAACCATGAGATGCTTCAAATGTGGATGACAGGGGAATAAAGATAATTATTGATGAAGGTATTTGAGGAATCCCACTAATTTGTAAGTATAATGGAAGGGTTATATAGACACTAAACCTACAACATAGTGTTTCGGCTATAAGGAAAATGATAATTATGTGATGCAATGACCAAATACATGGGTTGTTGGAGATTAACATCAACAAAAACCTCCATGGTAGAAGGTAAGGGAATATTCTATCACTACTACAAAGGTGGATCTTGAGAAATATGTGGTGGTAGGTATGCTAGTTATTAATTCCAAATTATAAAATGTGGTATTTGATGTTGGTATTACACATTCATTTATATCTTGCATGTTTATTAGATCATTTTAACCACCACCTCAGAATATGAATCTTTAGTTATATGTGAGAATAGAGAATGGGTAATTTATTTTATGTAAATTATATAACTCATCATATTTTATTTTTCTGGATTTAACCTCACATAAAATATCATACTACTTTCTTTGGTAGAGTATGATACTTTATTCAAGATGGATTGGCTATCTTTATATAAACCCAACATCAAATATCAGGAAAGGGGGATCACTATTGACATCCAAAGGAATCCTCCATTACTGTACAAGTGTAAGGACAAGGATGAATATTGATAAGAATTAGTAGCTTATGTGTGGATATAATTTCCTTATGAGAAAGATTATCTAGCTTAAATAATTCAGATAAAGGAGGTTATCCTTACTTTAGGGACCCCTATTGTGAGGGAGTACACTGATATGTTCCATGAATAATTTCTATTTTATCCACTAGATTGAGAGGTTGAGTTTTCAATTGAACTTATACATTGATGTCTTACCATATCAAAAAATCTTTACCAAATGACCGACATTGAGTTGGGGGAAATGAATAACCAGTTAAAAGACAATTTCGATAAGGTTTTTATATGCTCGAGTGCTTTACTTGGGGGGTGAAATACTTCTTTGTCATGAAGAAGGGTTGATCAATTTTCCTCATAATTGATTATTGTGAGCTAACAAATAACATGATAAATAACATTTATACCCTACCATGGAAAAATGAAATGTTTAATCAGCTACACGGGGCCATGTATTTATTTAAGGTGGACCTTCGGTCAGGATATCACCGATTTAATGGAAATAAGTAATACTTTTCTAGTACTACATTTCCAATGAGGTATGGAAACTATGAGTTCATACTAATTCTGTTCAGACTCTAATTCTACAACAATTTTTGAGGACCTAATAAATCAATTCATTATTGATTACAATGAAGACATTGTGGTTGTCTTCATAGATGATATTCTAATATATTCTAAGATTAAGGAGAAACATGAGGATAATTTTAACACCATTCTAATGAATTTAATTAGGGATAAAATATATAAAAATTATTATATACATGAGTTTTTTATGGAGAAAGTATCAATCTTGGGACATATTTTCACCAAAAAAGGAAAATCTATAGACCCATTTGAAATAAATTAAACCGAGGAGTGGCCCAAAGCATCATCTATAATGTTGATTCATATTTTTATTGGTCTATATTGGTATTACTATCGATTTTTGATGAAGATATCATGATTTTAAGTCAAACATACCATCCTGACTTAGAAGGGAGTAATGTTTTTCTGGACTAGTGAACATAAAGAAAACTTTAAAGAGTTGAAAAATAGTCTTATCACTACATGATTACTTACACTACTGAAAAGTGGGTAAATGTTTTTGGTATAATACAATGCCTTAAATAAGGTAATAGGCTGTGTATTGATGTAAAATTTTAAAGCGATAGCCTATGCATCAAGGTAGTTAAAATTTAATTAGAAAAACTATACCAAACATGATCTAGAGTTGGAAACCATGATCTTCACATTGAAAATATTACAACATTATCTCTATGGGTAGAAGAGTTAGATATATAGTAATCAAAAGAGCCTTAAATATATATTCACACAAAAGGATCTTAATACAGACTAATTAATATTTCTTGATCTCATCAAGGATAATGAATGCTTAATCCACTATCATCCTAGTAATGAATATAAAGTGAGAGATTATCTATGTAGAGAGGATCTTGTAACATTTTCAATGTTGATCATTGAGAAGGATACAGTTTTCTTTGACTAGAAAATGATGGATATATAGATTATAAATAAATAAACATCATCATATCTTTCAAAAATGATTGCTCAAGCATCCCATTTAGAGAAGAAAAATGGCGCTCAAATAGATGAAGTCAAAATTCTGAGAATGGTGGAAGCTATATGAAAGGGGAGATCCATAGGTTACAAGATTGATGAGGAAGGATTAGTAAAATTTGGGTTAAAAAAATGTTTACCACCCAATTCTGAGATAAAGAAATATATTCTGAATGATTCAAATACCTAAAAATTATCTATTTACCCAGGGTGGGAAAATATTTATTGAGATCTCTAGGAGCACTATTGGTGGTATAGTATGAAGAATAAGATCGTTGAATATGAATCAATGTTTATGTTATGTCATAAATTGAAGGATGAATGGAAAATGTATGAGGTAATGATGAAATCTTTACCTATACCTACATGCAAATGGGAAAAATCACTATAGAAATTGTCACAAGACTTCTAAATACATCTAGAGTAAATAATACTATATGGATCATTATAGATCATATTAAAGAAACTACTAACTCTATTGAGATTTGGGAGGACTTATCACTCATCCATAATGTAGAGAAATACATTATAGAAGTGGTAAGGATACATGGAGTACCATTATAGATTATATATGAATGTGATTTTAGATTTACCTCAATGTTCTAGAAAATGGTTCTCACATGAACTAAATATTGAGTCAAACTTCAATATGGATTTTCACTCCTAAACTGTGTGCCAATATGAGTGGACAATTCAGATACTAGAATTCATATTGAGAAAATTCTTAATGAACTTCAAAAGTTGATGGTATCAACATCTTCCACAAATTGCGTTCTCTTACAATAATCGTTTCCACTTAAGCATCCAAATGTCACAATAGGAATATCTTTATGTTAATTTATATATAAAAACTCCATTCTGGGATGATGTTGGTCAATATAAGTAGATGTGATCGGAAATGGTTGAGGAAATGGAAGAAAAGGTGAAGAACATCCAGAAGCATACCCAGGCTTTACAAAGTCAACAAAAGAGATATGAAGATAATCGTTGATGGGATATAGATTTTCAGGTTTATGAGAAATTATTCATCCACATATATCAATAGAAGAGAGTCATGGGATTTGGGAATAAAGTAAATCTATGTCCTAGGTACATTGACCCCTTTAAGATTCTTAATTATGTCAAACTTGTGACAGATCATCTTGAACTTCCAACAACCATGTATCAAGTACATCATGTATTCCATGTATCCCTATTAAGGAAGTACATAATAAATCCCTCACTTATACAGAATTCAATGTTGGTACAACTGAAAAATGATCTCTCTTGGGAGGAGCATCCTGTTATGATCTTGGACCATAATGATAACATTCAACACAATAAGAAAACTCACCTAGTTAAGGTACTATGGAAAATCCAGAAGTGTGAATAAGAAACATGGGAATGATAGGTAGTGATAAAAGAGAAATACCCTTACATGTTTTCATCAAAGTTTGAAAAAAGAAATTTTGAGGGTGAAATTTCATAAGGGGGGAGAATTTAAAGACCCAAGTTTTTATCAATGTAATATCTTTCTTATAATTATGTCATAAAATAAATAAATCATATAGATAACCTAAAAATAACGTTATTATTATAAATTAAGAATTATTATTTATTTAGAAAATAATCCAATAAAAATACCAAATATTACAGTGGGGTAATAAATAAAAAATATGATAATAAGAGTAGAAAAATTTGGATTTTGTCGATCAACTAGAATAACTGTACTCATGAAAACAGATGTAGAAATAAAACATAATGTCAATATTAAAATATTAATTTTTAGAATTAATATATATATATATATATATATATATATATTTCCTTAAGATATAATAGAAGTGAATGAAATATAAGGTATTCATAAATTATAAGGAACCTAAATGAAAGTTATAAATCTAACCGTTCAAATAGTAATATGACTGTTAAGAATAATAATATGGATGTTAGAATAGTTACCATACCTATAAAAGTATAAAATACCATTTAGGTATCTTATAAATAAAACAAATCATATTTTTATCATTGTATAATTAAATAAATGTTTTAAAAATGATAAATTAGGTGTTGGTATTTTTCTAAAATGTAAATGTTTATTTATAATTTTTTAATTAATATAATGACTTAAAACAAACTTTAATTTCATAAAATAGATTCAGAAATTAATATTATGTTTTATTATAATTAAAAGATAATTTTAATAGACAATGAGTAATTTTTCAAATGGATTGAAAATCGACTATAATATTAAAATCTATATTTTTTGAATAAATGATGATTTTATTTAAAAATTAAAATAAATAAATATGAATTTTTTTCTCTAAATTGGATTTTACTTTTAAAATATGCATTCCAAAAAATGGTTATGGTAAATTTTTTTGATTTTTCTAAAATAGTTTAATTTTTGCGGAATAGTGAAATACATTATTTTATGTTATTTTACATTATAATCCAATTACATGAATTTTTGAGTAATGGGTTATGTAAGAACCCATTGGTTCTAACTCTCCTAAACAATTTAATATATTTAATAATTGGAATTAAAACTATTTATAGGCACGATCCAAAATAATAAACCAAAAAATATAATAATAAAAAGTGCCCCTCTCCACCTATAAATACTACCCCTCACCACCCCTTCTCCCCATGACTTCTAAGTATTGTATCATGTAAATATTATTCCCAATTAAATTCCCAAGAATAATAAACTCCTCAAATAGATACTATTCTAAACAAAATACCAATTCTATGTTCATTAATGGGTCCTTCAAATCAGTGATATTTAAGATGTAAATTTCTTAAACCACCTCTTTTAATTTCATTTATTCTTATACCTTATCCTCACCTCCTTCATAAATAATATCTTGAATACTCTATTATCATATATATAATATAATATAATATTTATAATGTATTATATTCTATCCACCCCATTTATCATTTCCTATTATTCAGTGAAATGAAACAGTCATCCAAATTATGGGGGTTTATCATCTCTGTGGATAATGAGCTATCATTTTCCATCACATTCACGACTAGTCATAAATACATTTTTATGGTTAAAAGATATTTTGATATGATTATAATAATTTTTTTCATGTTCTTGATCTAATATTTTGATATAATAGTAGATAAAATGAAACTAGTTCATCATTATCAAAAAAACTGCCAAAATAAACCAAATATTTATCATTAAGATTTTAGAAAATGAATCATCCTCATACCAGAAAAGAAAACTATATATGGAAACATTAAATTTTTTTTACGTTCATTAATAAAATAGAATTTCACTTGTGGAGAATAATTCTAATTTTATATGAACTTCCATAATTATATACATATAAACTGGCCAAGAAACCATGAAAAAGAACACTATGAGAATAAAGAAGTTGAACTTAATAAGTCACAGATTTTACCATAAATAACCAAAATAAAATTATAATAAATAAAATATATGTATAATATGTTTTTATTTAAGTAATTAATGAATCAATTTTTATTATATTGTATATTATGTGCAAGTAAATAACAGATTCTGAAATAATGTATGATATTTCTCCGAACCTCCTTTCTTTGGGGCTACAAATTCTCTCCCTTTAAAGAAATTTATTTATTATTTATTCTAAATAATATTCAAATAAATTTTTATTTATTCCAAAAATAAGTATCTATTTAAATTCATCATTATTTTATAAGAAATTATATGTTTTAAAAGGTTCCCTTCTCAATTCCTCTTGATAAACAAGCCTGATTAAAGAAAACTCATCTATTTAATAACAATTTTCAAGTACACTAAATAAACTATATTAATACAAAAAATATTTTTATTAGATCATCTATTTTGTCATGAATAACTATTTTATTTCATTTATAGTTTTATATAAACAATTATTCCTTTTCCACATTAATAACTCTTTAATATTTTCCCCTAAACCATAAAAATGTAGCTCATTTATAATGTTTCTTTAACATAATTGTTCATGAAAAATTATTATTTGGAAATAATTATTCATCATATATTCATATTCTTTACTATATGATTTTCTATAAATGATTTAATTTTTCATTTCATGGATACCATATTGATACACCCATTGGTTATGCCTAATGACATGATTATGATACTCATTTCATTCCATGGGTAGATATTATGTTTATTAATTATGTTTTATTTCTTATTGTGTAACACATATTCATGAACATATTATGATGGGTGTACCCATATAGTTCTCCTATGCATTGGGTAATGTTTAGTATCTTGAGAAGTCATGTATGGGATTTGGAGGTAAACTTAATCCATAATGGGACTTTGTCATCCATGTGATATAGTCTTGGAAACTATCCTTGACTCATATTTATGTCCTAATAATTGTTGCTTCCACATTCCAATATTTCTAGGATTATATGATTCTATGTTATGTATAATATGACTCTACATGTTTATTCATGTTCTATTCATATTATGTTATCATGTTTTTCCTTTGACTCATGTGTTATACTTCTTTTACATTCTTATTCCTTTACAGAAATTTTTTTCTCCTCCATTTGTCTATGTATTCTCTAAGTTATCCTTTGCAGATATAGGAGCTCAAAGGATATTAAGATATCATTATTTAAAAATACTAAAAATATTTTTTATTATGGTTTCATGTTTTCTAATTATGTATCTAGGCTTCTAAAGTCAATATAATCATTGATCCATGGATTGTATTTCATTGATAATTATACTTAAAAATAGTTAATAATAAGTGTAAAGGTATTGGGTTGCTATTTATTTTAATTTTATTTTTAAAAACATTTATTTTTACTCTTTTCTTTATTTTCCTTCCCATATCTTCTCTTGTACAACCCCCTTGTAGCTTCATGTATCGCACCCCAAGACACATAAAAGGGAGAATGTGATGGAGAGGGAGGGAATAATTGAGGTTCCATCATGGATATTGGGAGGATATAGAGCATCATACAGAATCCACCGATCATGAATCAGTGTGACACATTAGTAGATTATTCCCAATGGTTGGTTATGATTATTTTTATTCCACAAATACCCATATATTTTATACCTTCAATTTCAAGATCCCTATTAGGACTGCTAAGGATACTTAATGGGTCGATCTATAGATTTTAGGAGAAAACGGAGGTTTCAGGATGATTTTAGGGTTTTCCAATTCTTCTCTCAAAATCACATGACATGTAGTTTGGGAACACATGTTGTGTGTTCATCCCATTCAAGTAAGATTATTTTTTTTGAATTATATGTCATTTTCTAGTTATAAATTCATTATATTAATACTCAAACCATGTAGTGGAGTTCATGATCAAATGGAGTTATCATAACTACAAATCTTGTAGTAAGGGTGCACATCTCGTAATTGTAATCAGCTATGTAGCCATGTACATTTCCAAAAAGATCATGTAGGGGAACTCGACTATGTAGGTTACACAACCTGACCCCATGAGTGTGACACATTTTGTAGGAATATACAAGCTAGAGAAAACACATGAACAAACCATGTAAGGTCCAAAAACATGTACCCCATGTATGGTACACACAAATTATATGATATAAACATCATACCATGTGAGTAAATTCCTATGTGAGTCTTTGAGGGTACATGTAGTGTACTTAGGTATACCTTCCATGTACTTCTCCCATTCCACCCTTTTGAGTTTTTTTTCATTTTCCTATGCCCCTAAGTCAAAATTAGACACATGATTAATCCATTTTCAACATTTTTTCATAGATCATGATGGTATAAAAGTTGAGGTGATTTTAGGACCCCTTAAAGGTGATTTTGGTTTATTGACCATGTGTGAAGATATCATTCATTCTTTTAATGAATATAGATATCTTTGTATGTGAAACCTCATATGACACCGATATGAGGGTTGTGAAAATTATTCAAGGACTATTAGAGAGATCACAAAGGTCCTCATTGAGTGTCTTTAAAAGATACTACCATGTTAATAGTATTGATACTTTACTTTAAGAGGCTGATTGGTTGGGTATTTGAAAAAACCTTGAATGATACCTTGATTTAAGATGGGACATGTCCCGTTTCCCTTGATCGATGATTTCATGGATTTTTCTTATAAGTATGTCTCCATTGTAAGATGTTACCTTTTATCCCCAAAAGTCATGAGAATTTTGAAATAGGGTTGTGGGATGTGTTTACCTCAATATACTAGAGTGTGATAGGGGATACCTTATATAATTCTTCCACTAATGTTTTGACCAAGAGGATCCCATGTAGAATTCTTCCACTTACCCTTTCCAGGGATCATGTATATATTTCTTCTTCATGATTATTCCATGGATTCCATGAGGGATTCATTTTCCTACTTGTTGAAAAAGAGGATTTGAAGAGGTATCCCTTCACTTGTGTGTGTATTAAAGGATCCCAAGTAGAATAAATATCTAGTGTATTGACATGAGAGAACTTGTGGGTGTCCTAATGTTTGACCAACCCTAATATAATGAATCGGGTTTTAGGTAGAGATGGTAAAAGTTGTCAAATTAGAACCCTTATAGAAATAGTGATCTCATGAGTCTATGGATGTACTAGAAGGTTTAGGTATTCATCCACCTTTACTCTTTTATTCATAGATTCACATGGTGACTATTAATGATTCTATGATTTCCATTCGTGTTTCCTAGTTTTTGGATGATGATCATGATATGATGTGATGTATGACATGGATTCCAAGAGTCAATTCTTATTATTCATCTTATGGGCCCTCTTTATTGACTATTATCCAACTGGTATTCCTATACTTATTATTTAGTATCTCGGTTTTGATCATTCTTGATTGATAGTTACTTTATTGGGATTTTCATATGTAGTTTCTAGAATCTGGCTTATGAGCCTCACTTGACTATGGTATTAGATAATGCCTTCTTCATCATTTATTTTATATAATATCATGGACCAATTTCTCTATCTGCAAGAAATACTTAGGATGATTTATAGGGTTGGGTGGATGCCCTATTTTTATACTCACTAGACTTGTTTGGGAGTGCTTTCTTAAGATGTTTATTGAATGGATGTCAGTCTTGTACTTAGATACTAAAAGAACTCAACATATATCACTTAAGGGTTATACACTTGCGTATTATCTGAGTCTCATTGTCATGACTTTCTATGTACTGATACCTAATATTAAGACATTGAACTGGATATACATTTCTTGAGAGGTGTGGTATCCAACTCAGTTCCAAATTTACCATATTTCTATAAATTAAATTTAATCCTTTATTACAGTGACTAGAGGCAATCACGGGTGTTCCCAAGTCTAGGACATGAATCCCCAATTTTTTGACGTAACATACTCAATGATATTTTAGTTTTTGGAGAATGAATGTATCATGGATTATGATTACATACATGAGGATCGACAAAATTATACACTGATTGAGTGGTAAGACATCTAGCTTAATGATTTTTTCATAGGATGCCTAGACGATTAGGATTATTGACCCAATGACCAGTTATGGATTAAGTTTATTCAGGATAATTTTTTACTTTTTTTAATGTTGGTGGGTCTCGAATAGACTTATCATATTGCATAGGCATACCATTATAGATGGAATTTATAGGTTCAACAGTTAGAGTGAACTACTGAGATATATTTCTCACCCCTATAAATAAACCTCAATGTGAATACCATATTAAGGTCTTCTTTTATGTTGAGAACTAATTTTCAATGGATTATGCTAAATCCCATGGTTTCATGTTCGAGTGGTGAAACTCTTACGTATTCTTATGAACAAGAAATTTATTTCTTGTTTTATAAATTTTTAGGACATGGTAGACCAAAGTACTAATATGTGTAAAATGTGTGATGGATATCAGGCTAGTAAATTGAGAAAATCTATTCTGGTAGTATGTCCTAGTTTCTAGCGATATGCGGTCTTGGTTCTTGATATGTGATGTTGCAGTTTCATATGATAATCTTCTTTGTACGACACACATGCGATATGGAGTTAATAATTATTATGTGTTTATGTATCTCAGACCTTATGGAGAGTTTAGGGATTGATTTTGATTATTTGATTAAAAATTAAAGTGGAGTCTCATCGATCCAATTTGGCATGTAGAGTCCATATGTTTTAGTAATTCCAATGTGTTATTTTTCTGATGAGAGATGATAATAATTTAATGTTTCTATAATAACCTAAATGGTTTTTTCCTATATTGGTTTTTAATTTTATTCTAATAAATTTGGAAAAATTATATTTATATTTCCTTATGATAGTTTTTTAGTTGTATAGAAACCCAAACCATTTACACATTTTAATTTATTATTTTTAACATAGAAATCCATTAGTTAAAACCTAAAGATCGTGAGGCCTAGTTTCTTTGCAATACTAGATTTATAGAACTGAAAAGTAATACTAAAAAAATTATTCATTTTTTCTCCATAATGTGCTCCTAAATCCTTTTGAGATCCTAAAACTGCATCAAATAACTTGGGGGAATACAAAGACAAAAAGGGTTGAGATAAATAACACATAAAGAGAATAAGGAAACATAACACGTGATTAAAATTATTACATGATATCATAAATGGGAATGTTAAAGGGTAATGAAAGGGGGTAATAATATAAATTACATCATATCATATGATCATGGAATCATTGAAATTGTGGACGAATCAAATAACATGACATAAACATGGGTCAAGGATAATTTCCCAAACAATATCACATGGTGAATGAATTCCTATAGTGGATTAGGATTATTCCCTAACCCCATAATTGATGTATAATGAGACTTAAAACATTACCTAATTAATTGGATATCTATCTTGGTACACCCACCATAACATGTTCATGATTAAGTGTTCCATAAAAATAAATCAATCAAAAGGCATAAACATAATAATTACCCACCTAAATAAATGGGTTTTATAATATTGTCTCATATCATAATCAAAATAAATTTATTAATGATGGTACTTGAGAGATGAACATAATTCATGTAATACACCATAAAATTCAGTGAGAAAAATCTAGGCCTATATGTGTGAGAAATATATACATAATTTATAATTAATCTATAACATCATAGGTTTTCTTCATTGGATACAATGTCTTTACAATATTATATTGAATATTTCTTGGAAAAATCCCATTTTCACATAGAAATCACTTCACAAAAATAAAAAAATTTCCAAAATATTATAGAAACAATTCTTTAAAAATAACCATGAAAACTTATAATTTATATTATAAAGAGTTTAGTGGTCGTAACAATGGGTAATTCTGCATAATACATATTTGTTAAAAGAAACATTCCATTCACACTATTATTGAAATGTTAAAAGTGAATTATTATAAAAAGTAAATAATATTCTTCTCAAATTTTTATAAAATGTATAAAATGGGTGAAAATTTATTTAATAAATCTTTTAGTGAATTTAAAAAATATTATTGTAAATATTTTTATAAAACATGGATACAAAGGAAAAATGTTTTTTTGACTGAATAGAGAAATGAAGTCAACTTCTCATTAAACCATTTTCTAAAAACTTTTAAGTATCCCAGAGATAAAAATGTTAATATTACTATATATTTTCGTGAATTAAAATAAAAGATGAAAATTTATGGGTTTTATAATAAAATTATCAAAGAATTTTATATATTGGATTTTAAAACATAAAAAATCCAAATTAAAATTATATTGAAACATAAACCCTTACAACATTTGTAGATTTTTAATCACAATTCCCATGAAATAAGTTAATGAATTATATCATAAAACATAATTATGTATGATTTATTAATGATATAATATTTAATGGGGAATTATAAACACCATTTAAAATAAATTTGTTTCTTAAAAGAGCATGTATCTCAAAGAAGGATGTTTTGAGACAAAACCCTTACTACGAGTTCAGGGATTGTCATGTATGTATTTTTTCACCTATATAATAACCAATAATAAATTATCTAATGTCTTAATAAAATTATCTAGGTTAAATAAATTTTACTAAAATAATTTAATTCATTCATTTTAATGACATATTTAATAGAACTCTCAATTATATCCACATTGGGTGTTTGGAGGATGCTCAGTTCATTATTTCAAAACAGAACCAATGTGTTGATCATGGTAAAGGGGAAAATTGTTGCATAATATCCATAATAATAATATTAAAATAATTATAATTATTACACATAAATAATACTTTTTAAAACTCACTATGAAATATGTTTTTGGAAAATGAACTACGTTACATTCATGGAGATGGTATGCCATACACACGCATAAGAAACGCTTCGATTTCTAAACAATTGTGATGTAAAGTAGTTATGTGTTATTATATCTTCACATAATTATTATTATATCATAAATAACATATTATTTATTTAAATACACTTACATATATCATCTATGTGAGTTGGCAATAAAACTCGAATCATATAGCTTCATGAGGCTAGAGTTTGTCGTACACATTAATGATGTTATAGTTTTTCAATGGAGGGTAATGTAAGATGGTATATGAAATGATAAATTTAAATAGTGATTAATATTTCATGAATTTCATTTATAAAAATTAATTTCACAATCTTAAATATCCATGTGAGGCAACGGTGGAAACCAAATTACATTAGTTCACAAGGTGGTAGTTTACGTATACATGATCGACAATATCATTTCCCATTTAATGGAAGAGGATATGGATGAATATTATGTTGTAAAAATAATAACATATAATTATATAGGATATAATGGTTTTACTATATTTTATTTTTTAATAATTAATTGAAGGTGAAATAAAAATAACTAAAAATAAGGAGCTCGATGAAGATAATTAACATCACTTAGAAGAACCTCCTTTGGATCCCTTATTAAGGACCGAAATGATGGAATTTTGGGGATAAGATAAGCGTTTTAATGTTTCTAAGGAAACTTTAGAGATTTTATTTCAATTTTTTATTAATATAAATGTATTGTTAGGTGTGAAGAAGATAGGGGAGGAGGATCCCTTTTATAATTGAGGAGGAGTTTCGTTTCTATAAATACTAATAACTATTCAATAATGGGAATTCAATCTCAAGACAAGTGCCTCCAAAACTGAAAAATAAAAAATTTTAGGAGAGATAATTATGATAAACCCAACTACCACTAAAAATAAAAAAAAATTGAACATGTTTCTTTGTTTAATAAAAATCATTTTTGATGGAAATGTGTTGTTTGTAGAATATTTTTTTTTACTAAAGTGTTTTATTTTTTATTAATATGTTATAAATAAATATATATTTTTCAGTAACATTATTGATATTTCATAAATTATACAATTCTATTCACAAATTCAAATTTAATTTCTAGGTTTTATTGGTCATGTTTAAATAATATTATGATAATAAATTATATCAGTTCATTTTCACCCAGTGCCGTGTAAAAAATATGATATCGAGCAAAGTTTTATTTAAAAATTTTAGATAGTAACATTCTAAAACACTTAAATACATTTATCACTTATAATTTAAACTTTTTCTCAGTAATCAAGTGTTTGACATTCAAAATTTTCTTTTCAAAAAACCAACAACATAAAAATAGTTAATAAAAATTCTTCTTAAAAGAGGGAAAGGGAAATTAGAAGGTCATCTAGAATAACACGTGATAGGGTTTAAAAGTTGGAGAACATTAGTGGGATGTGAAAATAATGAAATTTAAGAAAATAGTAAATATTTTTAAAGATTGATAGATATAATTGATCATAATAAATTGAATGATTAAGATAAAGTTAGAAACTAGAAAACCATAATTCTCCAATAAATTAAAAGACCATTGATTAATTAGATATTAAAGTAATAGGTTAACATTATTGATTCATGATAATTTTCATATAATTTGGGGATTAATTTTATATCAGTATAGGGAACACAATAACATATACAAACTTGATATCATTTTAGTTCATAAACATAGTTTCATCCTTTCATTCTATGTCAATAAATTTTCACTTCACCTCTTACTCTATTTAATAAATATCCAATATATATTCTTTATTGTTATTGAAAAAAATTAACTTTTAATATATCATAATATCCATAAATATTAACAAGTTACTCTTACTATATTTAATAAACCCAAAATTGTAAGTACAATGTATATTAATACCTAAAATGAACATGAATATATTAATCTCCATAATTCATCAATAATACCATAGGTACATCATATATCATTCCTTAAATAAATAATAATATATACCAAATAATCTCAAGAACATCAACATGGATGAATGTTTTAAACTTAAAGGTTATATAATAACCATCAACTTACATCGCCCAAACCATTATATTATTCTTTCCAAAAATTCATTTATGTTCAAATAAAAGAATATATATATATATATATGTTGACCAAATAAAAAGTTTCTCAAAATATCATTAATCACATAAAAATCCTAAAAATTAAAAAATCATTGACCTCTAATACGTTTCTGAAAATAATCATAAAATTTATCAACCAAATCATTAATGTAAAAAAACTTCATACTAACCAGTACATTGCATAATCCAATAGAGGCACTTCACCCTTATCACCCTTATGTTGTGGGTCTAAGCCCCATGGTATTTTGTTATATGATTTTGTGTCTCCTGAAATGGGGCTTCCACATTTTCTAAATTTATATTAAAATAATTCCTATAACATTCCCAAAAATATGTTGAAAATTCTCAATATAATTTTAATCATTAGATAATTTTTAACCACTAAAATAATCTATAAATTTCATTTGTTTTCCACAAATTCAACAAATATTATTTAACTATAGATACCACAACATAAACTACATATAAAATATTTTAGTCCCCACAATCATGGATTTTACATAAAATACCGCCTTATCATAAATTCAGATTTATATTTTTGTAGTACCATTAAAAAATATTTTTTTAATTAAATAATGAAAAACTAATTCAGAAAAATCCATAGATGTATCATGATTCTCATAAATCTAATACCACTAATAAAAATTCTTCAAAAACATGACTTTTTAATTCCAACACCAAAACACTTAAATTAGTCCACTTCATTTTTTCATAATATATGCCTTTGGGAATTAATACTTGTATTATGGAATTGACTTAGATAAAGAACAAGTTCCCTAAATCTATGAAATTAAACTGTTAGTGGTCCCTTTGGTTGATTTTTCTATACATCCTATCAATTGTACTCTTTATTTTCCTTCATTAATTAGCGTCTTTATGCCCAAATTTTCCACACATAATGAATCTTCTAGTTTCATTAAATAATTTTACATGTAACCATTTCATTATTTTTAATATGTATAAAATTGATTCTTCTATTGTTTATCATCTTTAACACTGGAACTTCGATGAGGTTCTATCCCTCTCTTTATTCAAGTTTTCTATATTAAACAATGTTCTAGCTGTTAATCATAGTTCAAGAAATCTCATTTGGTACGGTAATAATATATATAACTAAAATTCCAATTAGGTTATGAATTTTGTTAGTAAAATCATTAAATTTAATCAAACATTGGTTGATCTCACGATTTCTCCTATTTCACACCATTGACTAAAAAGAATTTTTTTTAATGGGGGTACATTGTCATATAAAACGGAAATATATAAACATAGAAGAAATAAATTATAAATGATAATGATATTATAACTTTTATTGGTTTCAATATAGGTTATCCATGGTAATATTTCCTAATAGGTTTTCTGACACAAAAATATTTTCAAGTCATTCATAATGGTCCATAAAGGGTTTTTGTATTTACAAAGAATATCCCCTTAGAGTGTCAATCTAGGTGTGAAATAATGCCCATTTTCATTCCCTAGGTGTGTTTTACCCAACCCATATTGCATCTTAAACTAGCGCTTGACCCAATTTCCACATACATGAAGTACATTCTGAATCCCCATGGGATGGAGACGAGCACCCTAGCATCAAAAAACAACTTGAGGTAATGATTTCTTCGAACTTGAATCAATAACATGGCATACATATACATATAATAGAAAAAAAATTGAAAGAGACACACATATTCCATAACCAAAAGTAGATAAAAAAAATACCACTATAAAGGTAGAAAAACAATTTACAAGTGACATGTCAAGATGAAATGAATGAAAAACATTAACATATACCCAAAAATCCTCCACGTGATTTCATGGGAAAACATCCACCACCTAACCACCATATTCCTAGACATACCTGATAGAAATCATCATCCACTCATCATGGAACCTTACCTTTCAGTATATCAAAAGACAAAAAAATGACTATAAACTGTCAAAATGGTGAGTAGGGTTTGAGTTAAGAGGTTAAATAGGATCCCACCCATATGTTCCATAACAATCCACCATAAAATAATATGAAAAATTATCAACATTAAGGAAAACAAGTAATGATAGATACTTTATAGTTTTTATACCAAAATAATGAAAAAACATTAAATTTTCCCTTTATCAACTTTTCCACATATATATTGGTAAAAAAATTTCAAAAAATTTCATAATAATATCTCAAAGATGATATATCAATTCAAACCAAAGAATGTTTCACATATCATATCATATCCTTGGAAATGCAACAAAATAACTCAAGATAAAATCATAGGTAACATCACACCGAGGAGTACACTATGTTAATATAGCTAGGACACTTGTACCTCCATCATAGACAATAAAATATGGATTAATCTCCAAGATATATGCATTAAATCTTGGAATCATAGAAACAACCAAGAATGTAATCCTCATAATAGTGTATATCAAGTCCATAGAACAACATTACTTGAGAGAATATGGATACCCCATGATTGAACCACCAGATAGTTTCACAGGATGAAGCCTATTACAGATCCTTCTACCTAAGTACCCAAGGATTCCAATGTGTTGTGTTTTCCAAACCAATTAATCATTACCATGATTTAAAAAAAAACACAAAACCATTTCTAAATTATTTGAAAATAACTTTTTATTTTACCAAAAGAAGAGAGAAACCATATTTTATCAAAAACCATTTCAATACACAGAAATCTACTAATCAATCATTCCATTTATTTTTAATTTTTTTTATTAAAACTAGATTAATGTAGTACATGAACAAAGGATAGAAAAAAAACCACCTACCTCAAACTCAGGGTTTCTAATACCCTCAATGGGATAAACCAATAAGAATAAAAAAAATAATATAAATAGAGGACCTAGATTTAATCTACACATCTCAAAATTGATTCAATCTAGAAAAAGGGTCAACAATGAGAAGTAAACAACCCATACCTCAAGGACATTGCATGACGCACTATAACCAACATAAGGGTTTGGATTTGGAGGAATATAACATGACATATATTGAATGAATCAAGTTAAACATAATCATAGATTAATAGATTAAATAAAAAAAGCAACACATCTACTGTGATCAAAGGAAACAAAGAAGTAGAAGGATTCTGTTACCTGGAGAGACACCACAAACAAAAATTCTGATCAAATACGATACAAATCAATATGGATGGAATGGGGGTTTAAAAAATTTCCATAGAAGAGATCTGAGTCAAGATCAATGAGGATAAAAATTTAATGAAATATGAATCGCTCATATGGCCCCTTAAAAATCCACACTCATGATAATTACAAAGTGTGTAATCACATTACACATCGTGTAATCCAAAAAAATCACAAACACTAAAAACCCATCTCCTTTTTAGAAAAACCGATCATTAAACATTACACATTGTGTAAACCCCTTTCATAATGTGTAAATGTTCTTGTTCTGTTCCTTGTTCATGAAATATTATTGGAAAACAAAACATGTCATGTAACCCCATAACAAAGTGTGTAAATTCCCCAAAGAAAGTATAAAATCTAGTTTTCAATAGAAAAACTCCAAAATACCTATATAATTCTCCATATTTTTAGAGAACCCCATTAATTAATTACACAGTTATACTCTGACTCCATTGATTAAAAAAATACATCCATGAATATTAGGTTATTTTCTATAGGGAAATGATCTTTATCCTCGGGAGTCCCAAGACACACCCAATTAATGAATAAAATTAATAAAGAGAAGGGAAATACCCAAATGAGGGTAATGAGATGTTATAAAATCCACACCATAAGTCTTTTCATCCCCAGGATGTCATATAGAAGAATAACTTATGGTAAATAGGTGAGTCCATTACTCCCTCATCAATGAATCATGCTCCCAAGTCACATGAGAATCTGATCCATGATTCCATAACATTATGACTAGTGTAATTGAATTACCATAAATTAATTCCACATGACATAAAAATCTATACTGGATTCTCTATAATAAAAAAAATCTAAATATAACTCAATATCTTCCCAACTCAAAATGTGAGAGTGATCAAGGTGATATTTTTGAAGCTGTGATAGGTGGAAAAATCATGAATGACTTTCAAGAAAACTAGAAATTCCAATCGATACGAAATCATTCAAATACACTCACTGCCTTCAAACGGTTCTACATATAGTAGAGCCAACTTTCACTTTTTCATAGAAAATGGTGACCCAATTGAGGAAGAACTTATAGAAAAAAATTTCACCTACTAAAAAATCCCAAGGATGATCAAATGATCCAAATAAGTTTGCTTTCAACTCTGACTTGTATCTAGATGATGGTGTATATCTTCAATCCTTGAAAATGACTCCTAAATGATACAAAGTCCCACAAAAGAGGATTTTACCACCTTTTTTCAGCAATGATGTGACTTGCACGAGATACCATAAAAATAATCAAAATTATCTCTTATGATCTAAGAATAATAATAGTTGTTATAAGAAACACAAGCAATCCTAGATGGATATCCCATGATCTAGTAAAATAATCATCACATTCATGAAGCATATCCTACTGGAAATGAATAACATGCTCTGTCTAACCATCTATCTATTGATGTTAAGCTATAATCGACACGACATTAGTTCCAATACCCTCTTGAAGACTCCTCTAAAACCACAAAGAAAACCTAGGATTCCTATGGGATACAATTCCAAAAATAACCACTTTAGACCTAATAATCTCTTCCACACACAACATAGCCATAGATTCAACTATAGCGGTTTCCCTGATTGGATGGAAATGATTTTCCTTTTTCAACTGATCTACCAACACCCAAATTGAATTTATCCCTCAGGGAGCCTACGATAATCCAAAAAAATTCCATGGACAACTCTTCATGTTTCCAAACTGGAACAAAAACAATATTTTTAAATTGAAAGCATTCATATGCTCTTCCTTTATCTGTTGAAAGATTTAAAAGAATGAATCATAATAAAAAATTTCACGCTTTATACTCAACCACCAGAATCACAGTCACATGTCATAATAATTTTTCATATTCTTCAGTTTAATATACCATAGAGAACTATGAAAATTAAAATATATTTATCCCCTCACAAATGTTAGGATAAAAAATTGATCCCCAAAATAGAGTATAGAATCTGAAGAGAGAGACAGACCAAAAACAGTCACCCCACCATATTGGGTCTATCAAATTCCTCCGAACATGTTATATTACTATTGAATCATTATAATTGATTAAAGTATATATTTTAATATCCCAATATTTCTAGAGATAGATCGTGGTCATTTTAGGTACACTTTTCCCCTTGCTTTAGTTACACCATAATTGTGTTTTTTGGGTTATTTCATGTTAAATTAAAGAAATTTGGAAGTCTATGGGGATATGCATAGTAAGGTAAAACCATGAGGGTTTTCCAAGGAAACCATGTTCCCCATTTTGGTGGAATAGATGGTGGTGCATAGTTGGAACACAATTTGTAAAAAACATGAAACCTCCCTCCCCAAATCATGCACCATCAAAAAAAGTGTATTTTCTTAGTGGGTGCATGGTTTGTCAAACTATTTTCCACGTACGAGAAACTTTACACCCCCCCCCAAGTAGAGGATGATGATTAAGGAACATGTTTTAGAAAACTATGAAACTCAAACAAATAAACCATGTTCCTAGGTTTTAATCCCCTTATAATTTTGTTAAGATTCACAACCCCCCTTGTGTTTTAACCTAAATCACACTGTCTTGGCCATAAATTGATTCCTTTGATTTTGGAAGCTCTTAGGAGGCTTCGAAGGAGCACTGAACATCGTTATGTGTGGACTAAAGACTTAGTGGAATCATTCAACTACTTTTCCAACATGAATTCTATTCTCTTTCGTCTCATCTCTCTGCTATCTATATTTCTAGATAAAGATGGATGATTTTTACCCTATTGTAAATGGTTTAAATCTATGTTTTAATGAATCTTTATCCTTTCGATTTTAAACACAGGATATGATCCAGGAACATTTTAACTTTTTTGATTTAAATACATTCATAAAATTCAGGATTTTAACTATTTTAACCCTTCTTTAAATAAATTAATATTAAATATCCTAATCTAATCCAAGTGGACCTAAATGGTCATATTTTATTCCTAAGGTTGTTTTTGGTCGAATTAATCTTATCCAATAGAATTAGGACATGTATTAGGGTAATAATAATATCATTTGTACCCTTAATTATCCTATTTACTTTTAACCGTGGTAAATAAACGTAAAAAGTTAATATTCACCAAAAATTATTTTCATCTCATTGAACCACATTTTAGTCCTTTATATTACCCGTTTCTCTCGGATTTTTGAAATTCAATTCATAGAAGTGGTAAAATTTAATTTAAATTAAAAAAGGCAGTTTTTTAACTACCACTAATTGGTTTCACTATTCATCGAAAATTGATGTTTTTCAGAAAAATACCAAAAATTCAGCCTAATCATTATTTGATATTCCGAATTTAAAATTGATGTCTGTTTTTTCAAATTCATAACATATAAGTGGAATTAATTAATTTTAATTTTAATTCCCATTATCAAAACAAATAGCGTGTTTTTAAGAAACAAAAACAATCAAAAGATTGATACTTGTTTATATCCAATTTCAAAGTGAAATTAATTCCAATGACCAACATTTGATTAAATGGTAAAAATATATTCTAATTACACTTTAAACCCAATTAAAAAGATAATCTGACCATATAAATTATTGCGATGAAAAAAGTTGTTTTTAATTAAAATATAGCGTGTTTTTACTATTTATTAAAATGTGAAAGTTATCAGAATAATATGAAAAATTTATCCAAAGTAAATTTTTATATCCTGAATACAAATAAGAATTTTATTTTGTCAAATTGAACTTATAGAAATTTCAAAAACAAGATTTAAAGTGGGTACGCCATAAAAAGGTGGAAAAACTGCATTTTTTGAAAAATACTTATTTTACTCGAAAAAATTGATTTTGTTCTCATACCATGTTATAGAAAATGTCTAAGATGAATAATAATGTTACAAAATTTAGAATTTAGTTGATACAATTCATAACGGCTAGTTTATAAAAATATTATAACCATATATCATTGTTTAGTGAAACCTGGTATTGCGTACAACACACGCTATCGAGGAAGGTCGTGATTGCGTGTAATGCAAGCCAAGTCAGGGATGCGTGTTGTGCAAGAGTAATCCGTTGTTACGTGTAATAGAATCCAACCATATTTCATTTATACATTGAATATATATATATATATACACTCAATGTTTCATATAATAACTACTATCAAAATTTTGTGTGACATGATCCACGAATAGTGTTGTGTATACTCCAAGCTCATACGGTGTTGCGTATAGCGCAAGGTAATCTTGTTGTAGCTTACAACACAATACATCAATGAAATTAAAAGAATATTTTTCATAAAATATCAGGGTGTTACATTCTACCCCCATTAAATGAATTTCTCCCTCGAAATTTGTCAGGGTTATAAATCGTTTACTATTTATAGAAACCCACATCGTAAAACGGAATACTAAAACTTAATTTTAAAAAATAAAGTATGAAATGTAATGATTACCCAAAGAAACTCATCACTAGGTTTCCATATAAGAGAACATAGGTGAAAATATGGATATGGAATAAAAATCTAACCATCAAGTTCTGATGGAGAGTGGTAGAGAACATGACTATGAAGTATCCATCAATCACAAAGCCATAGATTTGTGATGATTAAGGTACCATCTAATTCATCGGATATAAGGGCACTAAGAGAAAATTTTTGGTTTTCAAGATCATTTCCCTAAAGTTGATGCGATTGGAATTAGAAGAAATACTTTCGTGATTTTGGTACAGTCTCACCGTTGGTCGTTCTTTGGACAATTTACACTTCATCTCTTAAAGAAATGAAGTTGAATTTGTCATTCGTGAAGTTTTAGCAGATCATGTTATAGAATGATGGGTCATTCCATCTGTCTCAAACAAAAGGTAATAAATTTCCTCAAAAATACATAAGTCCATCTATAGTGAGATTAATCATATATGGTTCCTAAAATGGACTTATACTTCATATATCATAATGCTTAATATAATAAAACTACTTTCTACTAAACAGGGTCTTCTTGTAGGCCAGTGGTAGGCGATTAAGGCCAGTCGCACTTCGGTTGTGGGTTTGATTCCCACAGCTTTGTCCGACGTGATGGGATGTCGCCCATCCTATAGGTTTTCCATTTTCTAAAACTACATTACTATAACATCCCATCAATAATATCAAAAAAACTTCTATCCTTAAACAATACTAACTTATGTCCAACATAATCCATTCCAATCTTTAGGCTTATCCATAATACTGCAGTCCACTCTCATATTATAGTGAAAACGATTACCAGATATTTCATATAACAAGCATGTTAATACCATCGTTGATCCCCATATATCATAAGATATGTCTTGTTGGTCACATTCCAAACATTCAAAGGCCTTAATCATGTATTATCTTGAAAAATGATTACTCATTAAACCTTAATGAAAACATGAGTGCTGTCAAAAGTAAACTCTTTCCACATACCAAAACCCCAAAATTATATATACTCAAACCATGATATAACTATTTCCTTATATCAGTCATGAGCTCATGAATACTGTCAAACATTTCATTTTCTCCTTATCCCTTCATTATTCACATATCATATTCTTTCCAAAATATTTGAATCACTTTTCATGGTTACTAGTACCATAAAATTATTGAAAACCACAATAGACTAATACAAAGATATTCCAATACACCATAAAAGTAACTCAACAACATTATTCTTGAATACCAATACATAAACACTTCAATCAAACCTCTTCAATTATTGTCATGTAATAAGCCATTCCTTGATTTAGAAGTATCCTCTTAGGTCAGGGCATTGAGTTGGGTAATGCCCATGTTCTCCACAAATAAGAAATTGAACTCCATAATAGTCTGTCACTCTGTGACCCTTTTCTCCACATAGATAACATATGTCTATCCATTTGAGGTATTCCTCAAGGTTCTTCTTACCTTCTTTAGAAATCTCAATCTTCGTTTCTTTATGCTCCTCAACATGCGAACATGCATAAAATTCTATCCTCCTCTTATTTGATGAATTATACATACCAATAAATTTCACCTTGTTAAGAATATATTGCGATGACTGATTCGGCATAATCACAATATCTTTTTCTCTAGGAATTACACAATTTTGTTGATCACAGTCACCAATTTTTCCATCGGAATCAACGTTAATGGAATTCCTTCTTGTTCCCTCCATTGACTAAAACCAGAAACCATAGTGTAAGAAATAGTTAAAATAACAAGGAACCACATAATCATTAAAAGTCACTTATGGGATGTATGAATTATCACACATTCTTCAATCCATGACACATTAGGTTCACCCTAGTTTATTCATGATCGGCAACATAATTCTAGTACTCTAACCTATATTTATACTAAACCTTAGGGACATCCTTAGACATACGTTAGAAATATATCTAGGGATCTCACTAAAGTTTTCGCATCCTAGATTCCAAAGGTTGAATAAACCTTTCCTCTGATACCAACTGTAGAGACCCGAAGCTTGACGTACATGGACATTACATTAATTTTCTGGAATACTTAATACATAACAAAAACAGACACACAAGGACCGTAATAGTTTAGTGTCTTTGGAAACTCGGAATATAAACATCTAATCATGTTGAATGATCTTCAACATCTCCCATTATTATCTTCCCCTTTTTGTTTCCTTACCTAAAACCTTTCTTTATTTCCTAGGGAAAAAAAAACATAAAAAGGGTGAGCTCAAATTCTCAGTAAGGGAAAACATAGAGAAGATAAAACAATCCATAAACATTTGAAAGAAAAAACTTGAACATGAAATCTAAGCCTTAAAACCTCGAGCAAAGACATAAATCTTGGAAGTAAGTAAGGAATTTATCATAAAGGAACATCAATCATGATAAAATAGCATGGGAATAAATCATGTAATTGTGGCAACCATTAAACACTTGTTATGATTTCTATAGTAGCCAAGGCATTGTTGCCAAGACCATCTTAGTGGACAAAGTCCCTTTCTGAATCGAGTTCTCTCCTCGATCCAGTCCTGTATCACTGAACCGGATTAACTTACCGTTTCAGCCATGTCTATCTCTTGAGATATATAATATTTACCCAATTCATTGGAGGGATATATAGGTCCCACCCATCTCATAATGAAATCAATCTTACTTGTGCCACAAAATAAACATACATCATTAATAAAAACCCAATAAATAAAATGGGTTTCATAAACATCATCCAATCATCACATAATCCACATTAATGAAATGGATATCATTTCATAATAATAAAAGTGAAACCATGTAAATCATATATACACTATACTTGAAATATACACTTATGAAATAATGTCATATTAGATGAAAAAATGGTTTTGATAAAACACTTGAAATGAATTCTTGAGGAAAATATCCTTTCTTCTTCAAAATCAATTTCTTTTCAAAAAGAGTCATGAAATTTTAAAAGAATAATATTTTGTTTAAAATAGTAATGAAATCTTTTTCAGTAAGATTCATGAAAATAAGGCTTTATAAAACTGTAAAAATCATTTCATTCCGTAAAAGTTTAAAAAAAACATTCTTCTCGTACTTTTGCCGGAAAAGTCAAAAAGTACCTTGTAAAAGAATGATTCCATACATACCATGTAGTAAAAGTCAAAAATGGGTAGAAAGTACATTAAAAATACATGAAACCATTTTTGGGAAACATGGACATGGATGAGAACAATAACCCCAGTAAATACTTACGAATAAACAATCTCGGATAAGAACGAGATTGGAAAAGTTATCCCTTACCTTAGGTCCGATATGCTTCGTATGTATCCATACCTCATGTAAAATGATTTAAATAATGTCATTGACTTATTAAAGAATCATATTCATTGTTATTATATCATATATGGTTCACTTATGACTTTATATTACCCGTTCTTTTATAAATTCATGTTAAAGTAGCGTTTTGGGTAAAATCACTTCATTTGTCGTTCGTGTTTTAACTTGTAATTATTCATATGATTACTTAGAACATGATTACTTATATCCAGAATGTAAAAAATGATTTATATATAATATATATTCAGAATATACATATATATAATAGATCGATAAATAGAAAGAAATACACCGTTCATGGAGACGGTAGTCCGTATGAACGCATGAATGCTGTTTTTGTTTCCTTATTGAATTGAATGGAATTATGTAAATGAAATATATATATATATATGTATACATAAATCCGGTAGCTTCATTATGTCATATATTTCATTATTATTCATTATATATACTTTATAATCATTCTTGAATGGTTAATCATGGAAAATGAATCTCATCGCATTCGTGGAGACGGTAGTCCGTACGTACGCACGAGCGATGATATCATTCCCATGATAGTGGAATTGTATTGAAGTGTATGTATAATATTATAGAATAAATATCACTTTACAATAACCATATATAGTTATTTATTTACACCATTAAACCCATCCATGTAAGGTGGTGGCGGAAAATAGATTACACCACGGTGTGGAGACGGTATTCTGTACGTACACACGCGCGGTGATTTTGTTTTCCGTAGGATGAATAGATTGTGAAATAGGTTTGTTTCATAATTATAATAACATATCATTATATTATTGATACTGATGTTATTACTTTATAATGAAACAACTAAAGAATAAGAAGTGGAAGAAGAAATAAAGTTGAAAGAATCGTTAACGGACATTACCTCTTCTTTGAAGCGCCTCTTTAAGACCTCCTTTTATGGCACTAACATTGGTCTTTGAAGAATACCAGTACCTCTAGGATGTTTCTAGGGAAGTGGAGAATAGAATTTGGCAGGGTTTATCCGAGCTTGAAGGCTCAAAGTGGTGTGAGGAATAAATGGAGGGGGTGCCCTTTTATAAGGGAGGAGAGGGGCACCTTTGGAAAAACTAAAAATATTATTTTATTATAAAGTAATACTCGGTTTTTAATAGCCCCAAATTTATTTATTTCGAAGCTAATGTGGGGATGGGTCTAAATACACTAATCAAATAGAATTTAGACAATTTTAGGTCATTATATTAACCTTATCTTTTAGTTTTAACTCTTAGTTAATTAGATTGACATTTACCATTTCACTTTGTATTTTTATATTATATAGTTAATAAACTTACCATATACATCCAAGAGACCCCCAAGTGGTCCATTAAGGATACACCTATCATGATATAAGTATCTTTGCCGAACCATAGATTTTTAAGAATATAATAACAATTAATAATATAATATTTGTTTTAAAAACAATTTTATGTCAATTTTGACACTATTTGGTAATTGATTTTTGTGAAACATATAACAGAATGATTAGTTATAAAAAAAGTTAACTAAATCAATACTAACATGTCATATTAACCTGGAAAATTAGTTTAATTCATAAAAAGTCTCAGATTACATTTATTTGGGTATTTCTAACATCAATTTTTTCAATATTTCATTAATAAGATAATTACTGCATCATCTTTGTGTCATAAATAAATTAATTTATTTAATGTCTAAAAATTATATATAAAATACCATTATGTAGGAAATTTTTTTAGGTTTCTAATGAATATTTATAGTAGAATTTTTCTTATGTATAACCCTATATTAAAAATGATATACTTATTAAACAATGATTTTAACTATTTTAACCCTTCATTAAATAAATTAATATTAAATGTCCTAATCTAATCCAAGTGGGCCTAAATGGTCATATTTTATTCCTAAGGTTGTTTTTCGTCAAATTACACTAATAAAATAGAATTAGTACATGTTTTAGGGTAATAATAATATCATTTTAACCATGAATTATCCAATTTACTTTTAACCGTGGTAAATAAAAGTAAAAAGTTACTATTCACCAAAAATTATTTTCATCTCATTGAACCACATTTTAGTCCTTGATATTAACCGTTTCTCTCGGATTTTTGAAATTCAATTCCCAAAAGTGGTAAAATTTAATTTAAATTAAAAAAGGTCAGTTTTTTAACTACCACTAAGTGATTTCACTATTCATCGAAAATTGAAGTTTTTCAGAAAAATACCAGAAATTCAGCATAAGCATTATTTGATATTCCCAATTCAAAATTGATGTCTATTTTTCCAAATTCAAAACATATCATTTGCACTAATTAATTTAAAAATTAATTCCCATCGTCAAAACAAATAGCATGTTTTTAAGAGATAATAACTATCAAAAGATTGACACTTGTTTATGTCTGGTTTAAATGTGAAATTACATCCAATGACCATAATTGTATTAAATAGTAAAAATATATTCTAAATATACTTTAAAACCACTCAAATTAATAATTTATCACTGTTAATTATTTCAATTAAAAAAGTTGTTTTTAATTAAAATTTAGTAATTTTCACTATAAATCAGAATATGAAAGTTATCCGAAAAGTACAAAAAGTTCACCCTAAGCTAATTTCGATATTCCGAATCCAAAAATGAAGTCCATTTTGAAAGATTATATTTATAAAATTTCAAAAAGTGGGTATTAATATTCATAATGGCTAGTTCATAATAATATTATAATAATATCTCGTTTAGTGAAACTCGTTATTGCGTACTACACATGCTATAGAGGAAGGTATTTATTGCGTGTAATGCAAGACAAGTCAGGGCTGCGTGTATTAAAAGATATATTTGGTGTTGCGTATAGCATAATAAAAACTTATTTTATTTATATATTAAACAAAATCTATACATAATGTTGCGTAGAACAGTTTCTACAAAACGAACTTGAAATTTTGTGTAACGCCAGCCATGAATAGTGTAGCGTATACTGCAAGCAAATAAGGAGTTGCGTATATCACAAGATAATTTTGGTGTATCATACAACACAAGACATTAAAAAGAATATTTTTCCTAAAATCTCAGGGTGTTACATTCTACCCCCCTTAAAATGAATTTCGCCCTCGAAATTCGTCGGGGTTATAAATGGTTTATTACACGAGAGTTTCTTTCATATAAACCCACATCGTAAAAATGAATACTAAAACTTCATTTAAAAAAGGAATGTTAGAAACATAACGGATACCCAAATAACTTATCACTGGGTTTCCACATAGGAGAACATAGGTGAAAATATGGATATGGAGGAGAAATCTAACCATCATGTTCTGATGGAGAGTGGTAGAGAACATGGCTATGAAAAAGCCATCAATCACAAAGCCATAAATTTGTGATGATCTAAGGTACCATCTGATTCATCGGATATAAGAGCACTAGGAAAACATTTTTTGGTTTTCAATATCATTTCCCGAAATTTAAAAATTTTGAATTAGAAGAAATACTTGCTTGATTTTGGTACAATCTCACTATTGTTTGTGCTTTGAACAATTTCCACTTCATATCTTAATGAAATGAAGTTGAATTTGTTATTCGTGATGTTTTAACAGATCATGTGATAGAATGATGGGTCATTCCATCTGTTTCAAACAAAAGGCTAGCAAATGTTATCAAATACACATAAGTCTATCTATGGTGAGGTTAATCATATACGATTCCAAAAATGAACTTATACTTCATATATCATACCTCTTAATAAAATAAAACTAGTTTCTACTAACCAGGGACTTCCTGTAGGCCAGTGGTAGGCGATAAAGGCCAGTTTCACTTCGGTTGTGGGTTCGATTCCCACATCCTTGTCCAACGCGATGGGTTGTCGCCCGTCCTGCAGGTTGTCCTTTTTCTAAAACTACATTACTATAACATCCCATCAATAATATCGAAAAAATTTCTATCCTTAAACAATACTAACTTATGTCCAACATAATCCATTCCAATCTTTATCTAAAATACTTTGGTCCAAGCTCATATTATAAAGAAAATTATTACTTGAAATGTCATCAACCAACCATCATTTATCCCGCATATATCTTGTTGGTCACATTCCAATCATGTGAATACCTTAATCATGTATTCTCATGAAAAATGAATACCCATTAAACCTTAGTGAAAACCTGAATGCTGTCAAAAGTTAACTCTTTACACATACCAAAATCCAAAAATTCTATACACTCAAACCATGATATAACCTTATCCTTATATCAGTCATGAGCTCATGAATACTATCAAACATTTAATTTTCTCATTATCCCTTCATTATGCGCATATCATCTACTTTCCAAAAATATCTGAATAACCTTTCATGGTTACTGGTACCATTCATCATACAATTTTAAAACATAATGAAAGACAACAGTGTAGCAATCCTTAGATGTCTCTTTATTCTATAGTACCATGAGATTACTTATACAACATTACACTTGATAAACATGTAATCACTACCTTCTTAAACCATTGACCGAGATTCAAAAATTCTTTCATCTCACATATCATTTGTAGTCTCTTTATCATCATCAACATAAATACTAACCATATGACAATACTGATTCTCTTCATGAGACTTTCCCTTAGGGCATTGGTTTGCATAATGCCCGTACATTCCACATTTAAAACATTTAACCATTATTGATGTCGTAGCAATACCATTATCCTCATCCATGGTGTTAACTGAACCTTTTCTTTTGCACTTACTGGCTTTGTGTCCTTCTTTTCCACACCCAATGCATCTTCCAGTTCCTTTGAAACATTCTCCTTGATGCCTCTTCCCACATGATTTACATAGGGGAAATTGAACTTTCTTTTCTCTATGATCATAATGAAACTCCATCTTTCTCTTATTAGCCGAGTCAGGAAACTTACCAAATTTGAGTTTATTGATCATATTATGATATTGATGATTCTGAATAATAATGATGTTTAGAATTCCAAATCCCATTTCATTTGGTTTCTCATGAAAAATATCACTACATTGTCCATCATATCCTCCATTATCGTAAGTCATTTTGTTTCCAGCCATTTTCAAAAACCCAAAAAGAATAGTGTGAGAGGCAAAAATCATACTAGGGAAAACAACATAGTAAAGGGGAAATACCCCCAATATCTAACATCTTAGGTTAAATTCTAATATCGTTACCGTAGTTCTAGGACTATACCCTATACGTATACTTATCCTTAGAGACATCCCTAGACATACCTTAGAAATATCTCTAGGGATCTCACTAACGTTTTCGCATCCTAGTTTCCAAAGGTTAACTAAACATTTCCTCTGATACCAACTGTAGAGACCCGAAGCTTGACGTACATGGACATTACATTACTTTTGTGGAATACTTAATACATAACAAAAACAGACACACAAGGATCTTAATAGTTTAGTGTCTTTGGAAACTCAGAATATAAACATATAATCGTGTTGAAAGATCTTCAACATCTCCCATAACGATCTTCCCATTTTCGTTTTTTACCTAAAACCTTTCTTTATTTCCTGGGGAAAATAAAACATAAAAACGGTGAGCTCAAATGCTCAGTAAGGGAAAACATAGATGACATAAAACAATCCATAAACATTTGAAAGCAAAAACTTGAACATGAAATCTAAACCTTAAAACCTCAAGCAAAGACATAAATCATGGAAGTAAGTAAGGCATTTATCATAAAGGAACATCAATCATGATAAAATAGAATGGGAATAAAACATGTAATTGTGGCAACCATTCATCACTTGTTATGATTTCCATAGTAGCCAAGGCATTGCTGCCAAGACCATCTTAGTGGACAAAGTCCCTTTCTGAATCGAGTTCACTCCTCGTTCTAGTCCTGTAACACTGAACAAGATTAACTTGCCATTCCAGCCATGTCTATCTCATGAGATATAAATCTTTACCCAATGAATTGGAGGGAGATATAGGTCCCACCCATCTCATATTGAAATCATTCTTTCATGTTCCACAATATAAACATAAATCATTCATCATAACCCAAGAATAAAATGGGTTTCATAAACATCATTCCATCATAACGTAATCCATACAAAAAAAAATTGGATATCATTTCATCATTAGAAAAGTGAAACCATGTAAATAATAGAGACATGATACTTGAAACATACACATGTGAAATAATGTAATCTTAGATGAAAATGGTTTTGATAAAACACTTGAAATGAATTCTTGAGAAAAATATCTTTTTTTCTTCAAAATCATTTTCTTTTCACAAAATGTCATGCAATTTTAAAAGAAAAGGATTTTGTGGAAAATAGTCATGAAATATTTTGGAGGAAGCTTCCTGAAAATAAGGCTTTATAAAACTGTAAAAATCCTTTCATGCAGTATACATTAAAAAAACATTCTTCTCGTACTTTTGTTGGAAAAGTCAAAAAGTACCTTGTATGGTAAATAAAAGAAAGATTCCTTCCATACCATGGGGTAAAAGTAAAAATGGGTAAAAAGGACTTTAAACGTATATGAATTAACTTTTATAAAACATGGACATGGATGATAGAAATTACCCCAGTAAATACTTATGAATAAGCAATCTCAGATAAAAATGAGATTTGCAAAATTATCCCTTACCTTAGGTCCGATATGCTTCGTACGTGTCCGAACCTCCTGTATAATGATTAAAATAATGTCATTAACTTATTAAAAAAATCATATTCATTGTTATGATATCATATATGTTTCACTTATGACTTTATATTACCCGTTCTTTTGTAAATTCATGTTAAAGTAGCATTTTGTGTAAAATCGTTTCATTTGTCGTTCATGTTTTAACTTGTAATTATTCATATGATTACTTAGATCATGATTACTTATATCCAGAATGTAAAACATGATTTATATATAATATATATTCATAATATACATATATATAATAGATCGATAAATGGAATGAAATACACCGTTCATGGAGATGGTAGTCCGTACGTACGCATGAACACTGTTTTCGTTTCCTTATTGAAATGAATGGAATTAAGTAGATGAAATATAAATATATATGTATACAAAAATAAGATAGCTTCATTATGTCATATATTTCATTTTTATTCATTATATATACTTTATAATCATTTTTGAATGGATAATCATGGAAAATGAATCTCATCACATTCGTGGAGACGGTAGTCCGTACGTACGCACGAGCAATGATATCATTCCCATGATCGTGGAATTGTATTTAAGTGTATTTATAATATTACAGAATCAATATCACTTTACAATAAACATATATAGTTATTTATTTACACCATTATACCCATCCATGTAAGGTGGTGGCGGAAAATAGATTACACCACGGCGTGGAGACAGTATTCCGTACGTACGCACGCGCGGAGATTTTGTTTTCCGTAGGATGGATAGATGGTGAAATAGGGTTGTTTAATACTTATAATAACATATCATTATATGAGTGATACTTATGTTATTACTTAATAATGAAACAACTAAATAATAATAAGTGGAAGAAGAAATAAAGTTGAAAGAATCGTTAACGAACATTACCTCTTCTTTGAAGCACCTTTTTGAGACCTCCTTTTAGGGCACTAAAATTGGTCTTTGAAGAATACCAGGACCTCTAAGATGTTTCTATGGAAGTGTAGAAGAGTATTTGTCAGGGGTTGTCCGAACTTTAAGGCTCAAAGTGGTGTGAGGAAGAGAGGGATGAGGTGCCCTTTTATAAGGGAGGAGAGGGGCACCTTTGGAAAAACTAAAAATATTATTTTATTATAAAGTCATATTCGGTTTTTTAATAGCTCAAAATTGATTTATTTCGAAGATAATGTGGGGATGGGTCAAAATAATCTCATACAATAGAATTCATACAATTTTAGGTCATTATATTAACCACATCTTTTAGTTTTAACTCTTAGTTAATTAGATTGACATTTACCATGTAGCTTTGTATTTTTATATTACATAGTTAATAAACATACTATATACATCCAAGAGACCCCCAAGTGTTCCATTAATGATACACCTATCCTGATATAAGTATCTTGGCCGAACCTTAGAGTTTTAGGAATATAATAACAATTAATAATATAATATTTGTTTTAAATACTATTTTATGTCAATTTTGACACTATTTGGTAATTGTTTTTTGTGAAAATCATAACAGAATGTTTAGTTGGAACAAAGTTAACTAAATCAATACTAAAATGTCATATTAACCTAGAAAATTAGTGGAATTAATAAAATGTCTCAAATTACACTGATTTGGGTATTTATAACATCAACTATGTCAATATTGCGTTAATAAGATAATTACTGCATCATCTTTGTGTCATAAATAAATTAAATTATTTAAAGAATAAAAATTATAAATAAAATACCATTATTTAGGAAATATTTTTATATTTCTAATTAATATTTATAGTCAAATTTATCTTATGTATAACCCTATATTAAAAATGATTTACTTATTAAACTTTGATTTTAACTATTTTAACCCTTCTTTAAATAAATTAATATTAAATGTCCTAATCTAATCCAAGAAGGCCTAAATGGTAATATTTTATTACTAAGGTTGTTTTTGGTCGAATTAAACTTATCAAATATAATTAGGACATGTGTTAGGGTAATAATAATATCATTTTTACCCTTAATTATCCAATTTACTTTTAACCGTGGTAAATAAAAGTAAAAAGTTACTATTCACCAAAAATTATTTTCATCTCATTGAACCAATTTTTAGTCCTTGATATTAACCGTGTCTCACAGATTTTTGAAATTAAATTCACAGAAGTGTTAAAATTTAATTTAAATTAAAAAAATTCAGTTTTTTAACTACCATTAAGTGGTTTCACTATTCATCGAAAATTGATGTTTTTCAGAAAAATACCAAAAATTCAGCCTAAGAATTATTTGATATTCCGAATTCAAAATTGATGTCTATTTTTCCAAATTCAAAACATATCAGTTTCATTAATTAATTTAAAAATTAATTCCCGTCGTCAAACAAATAGCGTGTTTTTAAGAGATAATAACTATCAAAAGATTGACACTTGTTTATGTCTAGTTTAAATGTGAAATTACATCCAATGTCCAAAATTGTATTAAATTGTAAAAATATATTCCAAATATACTTTAAAACCACACAAATTAATAATTTATCACTATTAATTATTTCGATTAAAAAAGTTGTTTTAATTAAAATTTAGTAATTTTCACTATTTATCAGAATATGAAAGTTATCCGAAAAGTACCAAAATTTCACCCAAAGATAATTTCGATATTCCAAATCCAAAAATGATGTTCATTTTGAAAGATAAAATTTATAAAATTTCAAAAAGTGAGTATTACTATTCATAACGGCCAGTTCATAATAATATTATAATAATATATCGTTTAGTGAAACTCGGTATTGCATACTACACACGCTATCGAGGAAGATATTTATTGCGTGTAATGAAAGCCAAGTCAGGGATGCGTGTAGTGAAAGCTCTGTTTTGTGTTGCGTATAACATAATCAAAACTTATTTCATTTATACATTAAACAAAATCTATACATAATGTTGCATAGAATTGTTTCTACAAAACGAACTTGAAATTGTGTGTAACGCGAGCCAAGAATAGTGTTGCGTATACTGCAAGAAAATATGGAGTTGCGTATATCACAATATAATTTTGGTGTAGCGTACAACACAAGACATTAAAAATAATATTTTTCATAAAATCTCGGGGTGTTACAGTTAAATCGTTTTTTGCGGACTTGGGATGGACCATGGATGAGGGAATGAGACATTATTTTTTGACCCTCTTGGGGAGTTTTACGTATGCCTTTATTTATGGTATTCATTTTCCAGTTGACACTTCTATGGCATGAAATATATAAATCTTTGGTTTATGGTCATTTATCTATGTATTGCGATTATCATGTGATGTTGAAATTCGTTGGTTATGTATTAATCTGGTTATTGTTTTGATATTGTTCATTGATTTATTCTATTGGGATGATTGTATAAAGGGAGTATAGTCTCCCCACAATATATATTAGACCCTCACTCCTAGTTGGTATCCTCTTCAACAATGGAAGGCCTGCCTGAGGTCAAGTAACTAACTGACTTGAGCAACCGACATGTTGTAACGACCCAAAGTTTTCCAATGGAAATTCACATCTTATAATTATGTCATAAAATCACATGAAAAAACAACATAATGAAATACTGAGTGATAAGTGACCTTTAAACATAAGTTTTTCACTTCTTTGTTTGGAATATTGAAAATCTGACACACACGGTTGTGTTCAAGATGTTTTTTGGATTCTAATAAAACAAAAATAATTTTTGGTGAATAGTAACCTACCCGTATGAATAGTAACATACCCTTATGAATAGTGATATAACCTAATTAATAGTAACCTTACCTATGATAGTATAAAAATAATATTCAAGTGAATTAAAGATGTACCTATATTTTAGAATAAGTAAATGAATGTTTTAAAACTGGTTTTTTAATAATAAGTTATAATTTTAATTTAATATTAAATTAATCACATTTAGAAAATTCTTTTTGAAAAATTGACATCATTTTTAGATTATAAATTTCGAAAAATGGTTAGGGTGAATTGTTGGGATTTTTCTGAAATACTTGAATTTTTGATGAATAGTAGAATTCGATAATTCACAATAAATGCTAAATAATGGATTAATTGAGTCATCGATGATGTTCTGCTGATGTAAGACCACTTGTTTCAGGATCAAATGACAAAATAACTATTCTTGGTCATGGAATACTTACTATTCCATGTCTTCCGAAGAAATAATAAATTAATGATTATAATATTATGAAATCCCTCCTCTCCTCCACTATAAAACCCCCCTTCACTCCCACTTCTCTCCACTCCCCTCAAACCTTCTGCCTTGCCATTATTCTGCCCAAATCTCTCCCCAAGGTCCTCCCCCACGTCCAAAATCTTTCAGCCTCTTCAAAATACCAAAAACTCTCCCCTTAAAAGGATCTCAAAGGAGGAAGTCTCAAGAGGTGAATTCCTCTTCCCAATTTCTTCTTTTCTTTTAAGTTCTTTTCCTTTTTATTTTTTTCCTCACCTCCCTTCACCAAAATAGTATGATAAATATAGTAACATACATGTACTGGAATGTATTCATTCTAGTGGTATATTTCATTATTTTCTCTCCTTTCCCCACCCTTTTATTTGAAAGAAATGAAAGCACCGTTTGAGATGTGCTAATTTAGCACATTCAAGGACAACAGTTTATCAATTTCTATTTTTATATTTAATTATGGTCCTGAAACAATTTTTGTTATGGTTGAACCAGATTATTATATATGTACTATATCATATTTTTGGATCTATAATACTTTGGTACAAATGGAATTAAGTTATAAAGAAAAACACATTCTTTGTAATCAAATCCACCGATTAACAAAAACGGTTATCACTATGGTTATATATATAATAATTCTACTTCACTATAAGTAACCTAATTAAAATTAAAACCATGTAATCTACTGGATATGAACTAAAAAATATAACTTCAATTATGGAAAACCACTTTCATCTTGCATATAATCCAAACTTGAATATAAGTGAACCTATATTTTAAAGCCAAGTAAACAAATAAGCCCAAACAATGAAATTGAACCTTGTAACTAATCAAAAAGGATTTTAATGAACTAAAAAGGGTTATAATAAATAAATTTAATATATAAGAGGTTCTTGGACTTATTAATGAATAATCCTAATTTTTTTATTCAGGTCGTTAATAACAAGTGGAGAACACCAACGAATTTAAGGTAAGGGATCCCCTCCTTTTCACTCTTAATCAAGATTGTTCACTATGCTATGCCTTTTAGTGTAATACCAAGTGATAGGGTATGTTTATACACCTTTCAAATACTTACCTAATGATTTATAAGTCATTATTAACCCCATATCTCTCTCATCAAGCCCTCTTAGAAATACCTGATAGCATGCTGATAGACCATAATGGATTCTACCTGAACTTCCTCTATTCCTTCGAGTTGCTCTATCTTTCTTTTTACCAAAATATTGTTGTATTTTATTTTTTATGTAGAACTTCGACATTCTGTTTATATTCTCCAAACTCATGTTCTATGATCCATCTCTCATTCTCTTTTGGGGATATACATGCTTTTAAGTGAATCTCTCCTCGATACTTCCCAATAAGGACAGTTGTTTTAAAGGAACTTCCCAAACTTTTACCCAATTTCAAGTGCACTATATCCTATATTTTAAGACACCATTGTCTTTGTAAATTCAGTATTTTTATTATGAAAACCTTCTTGGTTCAGTTCTGGTTTGATATAAAATAATATCTTCTTTACTATTTTAAAATCTCTATAGTATTTTCTTGAAAACCGCACAAAAATGTTTTAATGCTAATGTATCTCAAATACATTTCTTATGCAAGGTAACTTCTATTTGTTACCACCTACCATATTTTAGGCCTAAATTACCTTATGAACGTCCATGTATGTTCTAATCACTTTCTTTCATGGACATTTTCATGATAAACTCATGGGTTATGCTTTATGTCATGATTGTGGTACTCAATTCTCTCCATGGTTAACCTAATGTTTATGAACAATTGATTATGTATGATTACTCGTGTGGAAAGAAGATTTATGTGGTCAAAATATTTATGTGGAAAGAATATTCATGAAAATGTTGAGATGGGTGCTCCCAGATAGCGCTCCAACGCATTGGGTAAGGATAAGTCTCATGATATGCGATGTGAAATGGGATTAGCGGTTAGCCTTGAACCGTACTGAAATGGGAAACGAGATTAGCAGTTAGCCTTGACCCGTACTAAAGAAATGTTTTATGATTCTGCCACATTTATATGATCCCATGGTTATATTAAAATATTTTATAAGTTTCATTATTTGGATATCATTATGGCATTCCTCCTAACTCATGTGCATGAGATGTATCCTTATGTTCATTCCCTTACTGGGCTTTTTAGCTCATCCCTTTGTTCATGTGTTCCCCAAGGTACCCTATGCAGACGTAAGGGCTCAAAGGAAGTTATAAGCTCTTTATGGAGATTAAATAAAGATGTTTTTTATCCCCATGTTTTATGTTATATGTACCTTGTATTCCAAGACACTAGACTTAATGATCCTTGGCTTGTACTCTGATGATTAATTATGCGTAATATCATGAAATGTCTTATGTAAAAGGCTCGGGTGGATATAGTTAGTATCATAGGATGGTCTAGTTATTTTTGGAGATTAGGAATATAGAACCTTAGTTAGAACCTTAGAGATGAGACTACGTATATGAAAATAGTCCTAAATTTTGGTGAGTATAGAGTAAGTGGTTTATCAAGAAAATACACCCCTGTCTGGATACGAGTAGGTAGAGGCGGCTCTGGCACAGATGTATCTAGGGGTAAAACTCGAAAACACCACTTTGAGCTAGACTCGAACAGGAACTGTTACATGATAACATGCCTTGCTACAATATTGGTTATGACAATCTCGGGGGATATGCTTCGATAGATTCAAGAGCTTAGTAAAAACTGTTATTAAGGGACCAAAGGAATCCCATAAGAATATAAGCTAATAAACAGATCAAGGATAGCCTTGATATAAACATAAGGAATCACAAGTCAGGATATACTTCTTCTTTATAAGTTCATAATTTTATGTTCAAAGTTTCTTTTTATGCTCAATAGCTAAGTATTCAAGACCTCTAATTATATGTTCTTTTTCTTAGTTAATGGTGGGAAATAGAGGAACATGTTCCAACAACCAATGTGATAGGAAATGTGGTGATTACCCTAATGGCATGCCTGATGTGATGGAAACGGGTGCTCAAACCTTCACGGTAGTACTTGATCAGCTGGCTCAAGTTATGAATAATAACTTTAATCAGGTGGAACATCCCCCTCCTCTAAAGAATGAGCAAGTTTCCGTAGAATCCTTCATATGTCAAAGGCCTCCCATGTTTAACGGGTCTTCTAACCCCATCCTCACAGAATAATGGATTAACTCCATTGAAAATATTTTCTCTGTCCTATAGTTCTCAGAAGAAGATAAAGTTGTACCGACAGTCTATCCTTTTGATGGGGAATCTGATCAGTGGTGGAAACTGATCAATAATACAAAGTCCCAAGAAGAAATTGATTCCATATAATGGTAGGAATTCAAGAGGGTGTTTTTCAACAAATATTTTTCTTGAGCCCTCCATATCAAGATGGAAAGAGAGTTCCTTGGACTCAAGTAGAAGGAAGACGAGACTATCGGGGCATATGAAACAAACATTATGAGGCGTTCAAGGTATGCCTTTGGCTTTGTCATGAACACCGAAAGAGAGGTGGATCGTTTCTTTAACAGACTATAGTCGAGTCTAAAAAAAGTGTTGGGGATTTGAGACTTTGATAACTATGAGGAGATTGTCCATTGTGCCCTCAAGGTTGAAATGGATATTGGAGACTCTCAGTAGTCTCATGGTCCTAGTGACAAGAAGCGGAAAATGGATAACAACATGGGTGGTTCATCAAAAAAATCCCATGATGGAAAGAAGCCTCACATTCCCATTTGAAAATTTTTTGGGAAGAAGAATCTTGGTGACTATCTCAAGGGAACGAATAATTGCTTCAAATGATGAAAGTTTGGTCATCTGCCCAAGAACTGTAGAAGGGATATGAAAAATCCTGCTAATGTTGATGATGAAAGGAAGGTTCAGATCAACAATAATCCTGCAGTGCAGTGTTATAACTGCAAGGATCTTGGGCATTATGCGAACAATTTCACTAAGCTGAGGGTTTTTGGAGGCAATCAACAACAACCTCCAAGGAAACAAAGAATGGATTATGCTGTCACTATTGGTGAGGTGGATTCGGAAAATGATGTGGCGATAGGTACGTTTTTTATTCATTCAAGAATAGCGAACATACTATTTGATTCTGGTTCTACGCATTCTTTCAAATCTTGCGAGTTTGGTAGAACTATTCAAACACCACTTCAAAATTTGGAAGAAAATTTATCTGTGAGAACAGCGAATAGGGAAATTATTTCATTGATGGTTTATAACTCCTCCCTGGTTAATGTTTGTGGATTGAGCCTCCCAGAAAATATCGTCATACTTCCTTTAGTGGAGTTCAATGCTATCTTGGGCATGGATTAGATATCTTTGTACAAGACCAACATCAATTGTCGGGAAAGGGAGACCGATTTTCACATCCCAAAGCATCCTATGATTCTTTACAAGTGTAAGGAAGAGGATGAGTCTCCTTTAGAATCTTCGTCTCAAGTTTGGATACTGTTTCCTTGTTAGAAAGAATATCTAGCTCAAATGATTAGGACAAAGGATATAACCATTCATGAAGACATGCCCATCACGAGGGATTACACTAATGTATTCCCCGAAGAGTTTCCTGGTCTTACTCCTGACCGAGAGGTTGAGTTATCAATTGAACTTACCCCTCGATATCTACAAATTTCAAAGACACCTTACAGAATGTCCACTGTAGAGCTAGAAGAGCTGAAGAAGCAGTTACAGGAGTATATGGGGAAGGGTTTTATACGCCTGAGTGCTTTACAGGGGGGTGCCCAAATATTCATCATCAAGAATAATGATGGATAAATGAACCTATGCATTGATTATCATGAGCTCAATAAAACAACTACAAAGAACAAGTATCCCCTTCTAGGGATAGATAACTTGTTCGATCAGCTTCATGGGGACAATTATTTCTCTAAGGTGTACCTTCATTCAGGATATCACCAACTAAAGGTGAAGAAAGAAGATATTCCCCAGATTGCCTTTCGAATGAGGTATGGACACTATGAGTTCATAGTTATGCAGTTCTGACTCACTAATGATCCAACAATTTTCATGGATTTAATGGATAGAGTCTTTAGAGATTACCTCGACAAATTTGTGGGGGTCTTCATTAATGATATTTTGATATACTCCAAGAGAGTAAGGAGGAACATGAAGAGCTTTTAGAAATTGTGTTAAAGACTTTATGAAAGGAGAATTTGTATGCAAAGTATCGTAAATGTGAGTTCTGGATGGAGGAATTATCCTACTTGTGGCATGTTATCACCAGGAAAAGGGATATCTATGGACCCTTCCAAGACAAAGGAAATTGAAGAGTGGCCAAGGCCAACTACTGTAACAAAGATCCTCAACTTTCTGGGTCTAGCTGGGTATTATTGACGATTCGGGAAAAACTTTTCATGATTGTCAAACCCAATGACCAAGCTGACATAGAAGGGATAAAAGTTATTCTGGACACAAGAATGTGAAGACTGCTTCAAGGAGTTGAAAAAATGGCTTATCACTGTGGTAATACTCACACTCCCTTCAAGAGGAGAACTCTGTGTGGTGTATAGTGATTTTTTTAATAAAGGATTAGGTTGTGTGCTAATTCAAAATGATAAAGTGATACCCTATGCCTCAAGTAAGATGAAATTCCATGATCAAAACTATCCTACACATGATCTGGAGTTGGCGACTGTGATCTTTGCGTTGAAAATCTGGTGGGATTATCTCTATGGGAAAAAATGTGAGATATATACTGACCACAGGAGTCTCAAATATATATTCACACAGAAAGAGCTTAATATGAGCTAGTGAAGATGGATAGAGCTCATCAAGGATTATGACTGCTCAATCCCCTACCATCCTGATAAGGAAAAAAAGGTGGCGGATTCTCTAAGTAGAAAGGATCCTGCATCTTTATCAATGATGAGAATTGAAAAGGATCCGATCTTCTTAGATTTGCAAAGGATGGACATGGGAATCATTAAGGGAGGAAGATCATCAATCCTTTCTCAAATGATTTATCAACCATACATCTTGGAGAAAATAAAGGATTTATAAAGAAAGGATGTGATAATTAAGAAAAAGGTAGAAGTTGTTAAAAATGGGATATCATCCGATATCAAAATTGATGAGGAAGGAGTTGTAAGATTTGGGACACGAATATGTGTACCATCTGATCCAAAGATAAAGAAGGAGCTATTGAATGATGCACATAGCTCAAACTTCTCTATCCATCCTGGGAGTTCCAAAATGTACTGTGATCTCCGAGAACACTTCTGGTAGGATAACATGAAGATGGATATTGCAGAATATGTATCAAGGTGCTTGGTATGTCAACAATTTAAAGCTGAGAGGAAAAGTCTAAAGGTATGATGTAGCCATTGCCTATACCCATGTGGAAATGGGAAAATGTTACTATGGACTTTGACATGGGTCTCCCAAATACATCGAAGGGAAATAATGCGATATGGGTTGTGGTTGAACAACTCACCAAGACATACAATTTCATCACTATTTGGGAAGATCTCTCGCTTGAACAACTTGCAACGATATATATGAAGGAAGTGGTGAGACTGGATGGTGTTCCACTATCAATTGTCTTTAACCATGATCCAAGGTTCACATCTAAATTCTGGAGGATACTTCAACATTCTTTGAGTACTGAATTAAATTTCAGCATGTCCTATCACCCCCAAACTGATGGCCAGTTTGAAAGAACTATTCAGACGCTTGAAGATATGTTTAGAGCCTACTCTATAGAATTCAAAGGTGTATGGAATCTGAATCTCTCATTGGTTGAGTTCTCATACAACAATATCTTCCAATCAAGTATTCAGATGGCTCCATATGAAGCTCTGTATGGAAAGTGATGTAGAACCCCAACAGGTTGGGATGAAGTTGGAGAAAGAAAGCTACTTGGACACAATCTTGTTCCAGATATGACAGAGAAGTTTCAAGTCATCCAGAAACACATCAAAGCTGATAAAAGTTGGCAAAAGAGCTATACTGACAACCATAAAAGGGACTTGAAGTTCGATGATATAGATTAAGTCTTCCTTCGAATTTCTCTATGGAATAGAGTCATGCGATTCGGGAATAAAGGGAAGCTAAGCCCAAGGTATATTGGCCCCTTTGATATCCTTGGCTGCATAGGAGCTATGGAGTATCATCTTTCAATTCCAAAGAATATGGCTTGAAAGCATGATGTTTTTCACATATCACTCTTGAGGAAGTACATACTTGATCCCTCACATGTACAAAACTCAGAGGTGGTGCAACCGGAAGATAATATCTCTTATGAGGAGCAGTTAATAAAGATTCTGGATCGGAGAGATAAGGTCCTAATCGACAATACAACCCATATTGTCAAAGTGTTTTAGAGGAACCATAAGTTTGAGGAAGAAACTTGGGAACCAGAAGTTGCAATAAAAGAGAAACACCCTCACCTGTTTGTGTAAAGTGAAATTTTGGGGGAGAAATTTCTTAAGGGGGGAAGAATGTAACGACCCAAATTTTTTCAATGGAAATTACCTTCTTATAATTATATCATAAAATCACATGAAAAAACCATATAATTAATTACTAAGTGATAAATGACCTTTAACATAAGTTTGTTACTTCTGTGTTTGGAATTTTGAAAATCTGACATACACGGTTGTGTTCAAGATGTTTTTTGGAGTCTAATAAAACAAAAATATTTTTTGGTGAATATTAACCTACCCTTATGAATATTAACATACTATTATGAATATTTATATACCCTAATATATAGTAACATCACCTATGATAGTATAAAAATAATAAGTGAATGTATGATGTACCTATATTTTAAAATAAGTAAATGAATGTTTTAAAACTAGTTTTTTTAATAATAAGTTATGATTTTAATTAAATATTAAAATAATAATATTTATAAAATTATTTTTGAAAAATGGTATTCCTTTTTGTATTCTACACATCAAAAAACGATTAGGGTGAATATTTGGTATTTTTCTGAAATACTTGAATTTTTTATGAATAGTAGAATCCGATAATTCACAAAAAATGCTAAATAATGGATTAATTTATACATCGATGATGTTCTGAGATGGAATCCAACTTGGTTAGGGATTACATGATAAAATCACTATTCATGGTCATGGAATACTTACTATTCCTTGTCTTGGGAAGAAATAATAAATTAATGACTATAATATTATGAAATCCCTCCTCTCCTCCACTATAAACCCCCCCTCACTCCCTCTTCTCTCCACTCCTCTCAAGCCTTGTTCCTTACCATTATTATACCTATATATCTCTCCCAAGGTCCTCCCCCACGTCCCAAAGCTCTCAGCCTCCTCAAAATACCAAAACCTTTCCCCTTAATAGGTTCTCAACGAAGGAAGTCTCAAGAGGCAAATTCATCATCCTAATTTCTTCTTTTCTTTTAAGGTCTTTTCTTTTTTATTTCTTTCCTCACCTCGCTTCAAAAAAATAGTATGATAAATCCAGTAACATACATGTACTGTAATTTATTCATTCTACTGTCATATTTCATTATCTTCTCTCCTTTCCCCACCTTTTTATTTGAAAGAAATGAAAGCACCGTTTGAGATGTGCTGATTTAGCACATTCAAGGACAACAATTTATCAAATTATATTATTATCTTTAATTATGGTGATGAAACAATTTGTTTTATTGTTGAAACAGATTATTATATATTTAATATATCCTATTTTTGGTTCTTTAATCCTTTGGAACGAATGTAATTAAGTTATAAAGCAAAACACAATCTTTGTAATCAAATCCACCGATTAACAAAAACGGTTATCACTATGGTTATATATAAAATAATTTGACTTCACTCTAAGTAACCTAATTAAAATTAAAACTATGTAATCATATAGATATGAACTAAATAATAGAACTTCAATTCTGGACAACCACTTTAATCATGCATATAATCCAAACATTAATATAAGTGAACTGATCTTTTAAAGCGAAGAAAACAGATGATCCCGAAAAATGAAAATGAACCTTGTAACTAATCAAAAAATATTTGAATGAACTAAAAAGTGTTATAATAAATAAATTTAATATATAAGAGTTTCTGGACTTATTAATTAATAATCATAATTTTTTTATTCAGGTCATTAATAAAAAGTGGAGAACACCAATGGATTTAAGGTAAGGGATCCTCCCCTTTTCCCTCTTAATCAAGATTGTTCTCTATGCTTTGCCTTTTAGTGTAACACCAAGTGATGGGGTATATTTATACACCTTACCCATACTTTCCTAATGTTTTATAAGTGATTATAAACCCCTTATATCTCTAATCAAGCCCTCTTAGTTACACCCGATACCATGCCGATAAACCATAATGGATTCTACCCGAACTTCCTTTATTCATTCAGGTTTCTCTATCTTTCTTTTTAGAAAAATATAGTTGTATTTTATTTTTATGTATAACTTCAACATTATATTTATATGCTATAAAATAATGTTCTAAGATCCATATTCCATTCCCTTTCAGGGATATAAATGTTTTAAGTGAATCTCTTCTCGATACTTCCCAATAAGCACACTCGTTTTAAAGGAACTTCCCAAACTTTTACCCAATTTCAAGTGCGCTATATATTCTACTTTAAGACATGATTGTATTTTTAAATTAAGTATTTTTATTATGAAAACCTTATTTGTTCAATTCTGGTTTGATATAAAATGATGTCTTCTTTACTATTTTAAAAGTTCTATAGTATTTTCCTTAAAACAGCACAAAAATGTTTTAATGCTAATGTCTCTCAAATACATTTCTTATGTGATGTAACTTATATTTGTTACTAGCTACTATGTTTTATGGCTAAATTACCTTATGAAAGTCCATGTATTTTCTAATCCCTTTCTTTCATGGACATTTTCATGATACACTCATTGGTTATGCTTTATGTCATTATTGTGGTAGTCAATTCTCTCCATGGGTAACCTTATATTTATGAACAATTGATTATGTATGATTAATACTGTGGAAAGAAGAGTTATGTGGTAATAATATTTATGGGGCAAGAATATTCATTAAAATGTTGATATGGGTGCACCCAGATAGTGCTTCAATGCATTGGGTAAGGATAAGTCTCATGAGATGTGATGTGAAACGGGATTGACGGTTAGCCTTGACCCGTACTGAAATGGGAAATGGGATTGGCAGTTAGCCTTGAACTATACTAAAGAAATGTTTTATGATTCTGAAACATTTTTATTATTCCATGTTTATATGATCCCATGTTTATATTAAATTATTTTATAAGTTTCATGCTTTGGATATCATTATGGCATGCCTCCTAACTCATGTGCTTGAGAGGTATCCTTATGTTCATTCCCTTACTCAGCTTTTTAACTCATCCCTTTGTTCATGTGTTCCCCAGGGTACCCTATGCAGATATAAGAGCTCAGAGGAAGTAAGAATCTCTTTATGGAGATTAAATAAAGAAGTTTTTTTAGCCCCATGTTTTATGTTATATGTACCTTGTATTCCAAAGACATTAGACTTAACGATTCATGGCATGTACTATGATGATTAATTATGCTTAAAATCGTGAAATGTTTTATGTAAAAGGCTCGGGTCACTATACATGTGGAACATGGTTCAGGATGTTACAAAGTGGTATCCAAGGATTTTTCCATCCATTTCAGTTGTTTTACTATTTTAAAATGGTATATATGAGATCGGGATGAGTCGTGCCTTGTTCATGATCTCATTCATGTGAGTATATAATCCATGTATAGGAGGAAAACCAAGTACCAAGGGTGGGATTGTTATTATTGTTGTTTTATTTTATAGTTGGATGTTATTTTACATTAAGTGATGCACTTGTTATGCAATATTATTGTTTTATGAGTTTTTACACATGGATCAGAATGGAATGAATGTTTTTTATACAGACATCATTCAAGGTACTCATGATTTTTTGTAACATGCATCATTGTAGGAACACATAGGAAATAGATATTTGTGTAAGTATTGTAATGAAAATGTTTTTCCTACCATGTGTATCTTCAAAATAAAATGGAGCATTATAGGAATTGGATAATAGTAAAAAATGATAAATTTGGTAGTTTGTAAGGAATGAAATGGTTATATAATGAGATACATGAACAATGAAAATGTTGTATAATATGTTAACCATGACCTATATGGGGGATGGTTTAGGGTAGTGATTTTTCCTATGTTTATACCATGTGTGCGGGTTAAGGGGGGTTAACTTGTTATTTATTTATGTAAATGACTATTGTTAAAAGGTATTAATTATGTGTTATTATTATTAATAAGTGTGTTTTGAATTGTATATATGTTCCACCATAATGATTATTTTTTATAGGAATACCATATAACATGGCTAGAAATGTGCATCTAGTAATGGAGAGAGAGGATATGATAATCCCAATTGAAGGAGCTAGAGATTGGTTCCATTATATCATATCTTTCATTATAATATTTATGGAAAGACATCCTAGTAGGGTTGTGTGGAATACATATGACATAACATGTGAGTTCCATTTTCAAAACCCTCCGACATTCACCAGAGTGGGTGGAAATGAGGTAGCTGAGTTCTGTATTGAGTCTTTACAGACTATCCTTGAACATTTATAGAATCTAGCAAATAATAGAGTAAAATAGTATTCTTATATAATGCATGGATTAATGAAGAACTTGTGGGATATTCATACTCTAGTTGAGAAGTGGGAGAATATGGCACGAAAATAATTTCAAGAGATGTTCCTGAAAAAATTTATCCTTGAGACACTCAGGCCGTATAAATCAACATAGTTGATGTGGTTAATCTCGGGGAGTATATCTATGATGGAATAAACTAGTAGCTTCACTGATATTTAATGTTTTTAGCTATTTTTTCAGGATATGAGGCCACAAATGAAGCATTTTTTTGATGGGCATAAATGTGAGATTAAGTAAAAGGTTAACATATTTCGACTAAAGAATTTTTCTAAAGTTGTGAATTAGGATCTCATTTATAAGGGTAACCTAAAGGAGGAATACAATGGAATTTTTGTTGTTTATTTGGTATGACCATGAGGTATGTCTTCCAAGAGTTCGATGTGTCTGTATGATAACAACAGTCATGGAGGTGGAAAATAGTTTTCTTAAAGAGAAGGATCTGTTACAAAGAGTAGTAACAAAATATACTACTGCTAGTGTGGTAGGTTAGGTCACATTCTTAGTTAGTTTCCATGATCATTAGTAGATTTTTGAGCCTTAGGAAGGACGTTTCACTTATAGAGGTATTCAAGGAATACTCGATTGATGATTATTTATAGGGTAAATATGTCGAATAAGAGTGATATAGTGGGGTCTTCTACCCAATATCAGTCTCACAGTATGAGTTTTTATGGCCATTGAAGTCAAGAAGTGGATGTCGTACCTCAGAGAAAGAGTTCCTATATTCGAAAAGTGATGAATATCAAGGGAATCCAACTATAGTATAGGGAATAGAGGTGGGATATTTATATACTATTTATCCTACACAAGGTAAAATGATCCAGGGCCATCGACAGTTATAGGTACTATTCTTGTAGATTCTACTCTTTGTAGTTCTTTTTTTTATTCAGGATCCTATAATTATTTTATGTCTTCAGAACTTATTAATGGTTTTATTCTAATGGTGGAGTTTTTGAGTTGGGTTAAGAAAATTAACACGCCAATAGGAGTAAAATCAAGGAATATCACTTTTATGTATGGGTATTTCTCTTGAGTTTGGGGATTATTATTTATATTTGGATATTTACATACTCAACATGAATTATTTTGACTTGATATTAGGAATGGACAAGCTAGTTTCACATTGAGACCATATCATATGTTTTTATAAGAGAATGAAATTTATGTATCATTAGGGTAATAGTTATATTAATCATATGGAATGACATATCCAGGCATGCCATGGAGGGCCATTGCATCAGCAACTGGGGGTTCTACCTAAAAAGGATGCAAGTATTTTTCTAGATGATGAAGGGTGAAAAACATGATTTATTTCCACCCATAGTATACTAGTTCCTAGATGTTTATCTTGAGGAATTTTTTAGGGATTCCACCAAAGGGGTATGTTGATTTTAAAATTGAGCTCATTTTTGGAGCTGAACAAGTTTCTATTCCACCTTGCATAATGTAATTAATAGATAATTAGGAATAAAAGTCACAACATGAAGAATTGATTAATAGTGGATATATATTTATGATTCAGTCACATTGGGGTACTCAAGTTTTTTTCCGTGAAGGATGATAGAAAATTTCATATGTGTATTGATTAATAGATGTTGAAATGGATGACAGAGAAAAACCATAATCCTCTTTCGCGAATCGATGATCACTTTGAATCAGGGAGATGATATTGTATTTTATCAAAGATTAACTTATGGTTGGGGTATCATCAGCTGAGAGTTAGACCTTCTAAAATACCACAGACTAATTTTAGATGTAGTTATGGCCTATATGAATTCATTGTGATTTCATTTGGGATATTGAACGGTCTGATTATTTTTATGGAATTGATGAACAAAATTTGGCACCGGTACATGGATTAGTTTGTGGTTGTTTTTATGGACGACATATTGGTGTGCTATAAGAGTCATTAAATTCATGTCCAACATCTTGACATCATCCAGAGTACTCTAAGAGAGCATAATGTTTATGCCACGATATATAAGTTTGTATTCCACATCAATAGGGTGTATATCCTAGGTCACATAGTCTCTGAGGATGGCATGTTAGAAGACCTAGATAAAATTTAGGTAGTGGTTTCTTGAGATAATCCCAAGAAAGTATTTGATATCGAAATATTTTTGGGTTGTAAAGTTATTATTGAAGGTTCATATAGGTCTTTTCCAATTTTGAATAACTAGTTTTTAGCCTCAACCATGTAAAGTATTAATATTTAATGGTCTAGAGCTTGTGATAATTTTTTCTTGGAGTTGAAGAACTATTTGACTACCACACAGATTTTGATCCTAATCGAGCTGCATGAGGAGTGTATTTGGATTTTTGATTCATTTGGGATCGAACATGGAGATTTATTTCATGTAGATAGATATAGTTATTTCATATGCGTCATGATAGTTGAGGACAAAAAAAATAGAATTATCCTATGTGTGATATCGAGTTGGTTGTGGTTGTTTTTCCATGAAGTGTTGGTGTCGTTATCTATTTGGAAAAGGATTTTTATATATACCAATGAAAAGAGTTTAATATACATATTTTCACAGAGTGATTTGAGTATCTTATAGTGGGTATGGGATGAATATATAAAATCTTATGATATTTATCTAGAATATAATTCGAAGAAGGGAAACCATGCTGCTGATGCTTGCATCAGGAAGACAAAGACTCAAGTAGTTTAGTAATGTAGTTCTCAGTGGTAGATGATGACCTTACTGGCTGATATGCATAACGTGGTTCAAGAGTTATATTATTAGATGACCATTGTATCCGTATCTATTAATTCTTCACTTTTGAACATGATCTGAGAGAAGTAGTATTAGGATCTGTAGGGTTTCGCCCCGAGGTAAAGTCTTTAAGGAAGATAGTCACCTTCTAATTTGACTACAGATGAGGATGTTATAATTTATGTCTTGAACAATGTTTTTGTTCCTAAACATATATAATAAGAGTTGATTTATGAGTTTCATGACTCTAAGTGGGTGGAACATCCTAGTTTGACAAAAATGAACCACAACATACATTGATAATATTGGTAGACCATTATGAAAATGGATATTGAAGGTATTGTGACATGATGCGACACCTATCAATAGGTAAGGGTTGGGAATAATCAAAATGATGGTTTGAAATATCCATTTACAGTTTAGGAATGGAAGTGGGATTATGTTACCATGTACTTCGTGGCAGGTCTTCTGAAGATGCCTTAATATAATGATTCTATTTTAGTGATTTTCGAAAGATTTATGAATGTATCCTATTTCTTACCTATCTATGAGAATTTCATAGTGGATTAGTTAATGAGCATGTATATTTGGGATATATACCATTTAAAAAGGGTATCAAATAGTATTAATTTAAACCATGATCTATGAATCACTTCACGATTCAAGAAGCGATTAAATAAATCATTTGATACCCAAGTAACTCGGAGTATGGATTTCCACCCATAGATATATGGAAACCTGGAATGTACTATAAAAGCATTGGAGGATATGATCCGGGTGTCTTTCTTAGATAATGATGGGTCTTATGAGAAGAAATTACAATTCATTGAGTTCTACTAATAAAATATTTATCATGAGACTATTCAAATGGCACCATATGAGGCACTTTATGGATGAGTATGAGTTTTTGGGACTAAGTCTCATGTAAGAGACATTAGTTAAGTTACTATTGATTCATAAACATCTGATTGTACAATAGAGTAGGAATAAGTCATATGATGATCAAGGTCTATGACCCCCATGAGTTTACAATAGGTTGTCTTGTATTCCTTCGAGTGTCACCTAGATTGTCTAACTAGAGGATTTAGAGGTAGGGAATGTTGGTACCCAAGTTTGTTGAACATTTTTGAGATTTTGGAGATAATCAAACCCTTGGAATACTGATTGGATCTTCCATAGAGTTATTAATCTAAGAACTGTGTTTTTCAGGTGTCATATCTATGGAAGTATAACCTCGACCCTTAACATGTGATCAATGTTGATTATGTTGAGCTTGAGGCTGGCTCGTCTTTTGAGGAGAATCCAATTCTTGTTATGGATCATAGTGATAAAGAGTTATAGGGAAGAAAATGTTGATAGTCCTAGAGTTTTGGAAGCATAAATGTGTTTAAGATGAATCATGGGAGTGGAATGCAGATATCTGAGGTTAGTGGTCTACCATTTTTACCTGATAATGATAGAGATGGTTGGGTGTACATAATGTGGAGGATCAATTATATGGTGGGGAGGTTGTAAGATATCAACCATTCTATAGATGTCTTGTGCACATTTTTAGGTATTATTTAAACTTTTTTTGGTTATAAATGTTTTCGGTTTGGTTTTGAGGTTGTTTCAAGTGAAATTTGGGAAATTTTAAATCCCATGGGTCTATTCACGGTTGTCAAATTGTTAGGAAAAACAATTAAATCTTCCCTATGAAACCATGTGACCCATTTGAGAGGCACAACAGATAGTGCATGGTTTTGATAAACCATGAGGTCTCCCTCCCTGAAACGTATAACCTCAAATAAATGGGATTTTCAATGTGGGAATATGGTTTTTAAAACCATGCACCACTTAGCTGAAACTTTTCACCCCCTGAGTAGATGTGCAAGGTTAAGGTGCATAGTTTTGAAGACAGTTCCCCTCTACCTAGGAAACTGTGTGCATAGGTTTTAAACACCATGATTTTTTTTAAATTACCACACCCCTTGGTTTTTATCCTAAATCTCCCTGTCAAGGCCTTAAATAAATTCCTTCAATTTTGTAAGCTCATGGGTGGATTCCAAGGAACCTTAAACCCCTTTTGGGGAAAATAAAAGATATGGTGGAATTATTCGACCTCTGTTTTAGTATGTAATATCTTCTCAATGGTTTAATCTATCTCTTGTCTTTCTTTCCTGATGAAGAGGGACAAATTTTCCTCTATTATAAATGGTTTATATCTTGGTTATAATGTATCTGTTTTCTATTTGGATTTTGGTTCGAGGATTTGGTCATAGATCATCTATACTTTTGTAATTTGAATATTTTCTTAAAATTGGGAATTTTTGATTTTTGAACATTCATCATCAAAATTTAGGTAGGTGTTATGTTTTTAAATTCCGATATACTTGATTATAATTTTTTTATATAATTGTGGAATTAAAATTTCTATATTTGGAAATTTTATTTTTAATTAAATTAACTAATTAATTTTTCTGATGTGAATGTGTAACTATTCACCTATCCTATTGGAACCGTTGAGAAATTTTAGATGAGACTTGATGGAAAACCATGGGGTGTTCCAACATAATTGAAATAAGGTTATGAACATTGTTGGTAAATGAATTTATAAAATTGGTTGAATACTGAATTATGGAAATGGTTGATAAATGGGTTTTTTAAGGTTTAACCATGATATGTGATATTCATGACTGAGTTATGGGACATATAATACTAGTCCAAATACCCCTAGGGTTTGAAACTACCTCTCTATGACCCCATGATATATTTATTTCTTGTGATCATTGAGTTGCGGGGCAAGGAACACTACTCCAAATATCCACGGGGTGCCAGACTGCTCCTCCTTCCCCCATTATATGATTTGTGAAATTTAATATTAAATGACTAATGGGACAAATGATAGAATAAATTGTGATATCCCTTTAGTGGATGTTTCAGACTCTATCATGGGATAAATAAGGTATTATTGGTCTGGGTGTGAATATGATACTGGGGATTAGGTGGTTAATTAAAGCATATCTTAATGTGGGAACATTTTTTCTTTATATTTTGTACGTTATTACTTATAAAACATCATACACTGTTATAGACTAGATATTATTTTATATTCTATTAGTGGTGGCCTACTGAGTTGTTCTCACACCCTACTCGGACTGCCAGATCAATACCCAAATAGAATTCAATTTTTAGGACATGATATTTGAAGGAGTCCTATATTAGATGGATGAGTTGGGATTCACGATAGAGAAAGGATGAGAGAAACATACATGATGTTGGAACCCTATTGGGGGTTGTCATCATGACTATATTTTTTTTTCAAAATTGACACTTATATGGCATGAAATATCTATATATTAGGTTTATAGTATTTTATCTACGTTTTGGGATTATAGTGTGATGTTGGACTTCATTGGTTATGTATTTTTTTTATATTGTTTATTATTATATGGATTTCATTAATTTTTTGTTATTGTCGTGTGACATTGATAAAGAGGTTATAGTCTCCCCACTATATATATTAGAATCTATCTATTAGTTAGTAGACTCTAGAATATGTGTCGGGGTGCCTAAGGTCACATAACTTACCAGATTAGGGAACAAACATGTGCACCCAAATCAGGATGTTACATAGAAGATGATAATTTAACAGTAGTCAGAACCATAACTAAATCACCATGTTGATAATCCAAATAAAAATAATAAATAATCCCTATAATGTTCCACTACCCCTTTAATTTCAATAGAGTATATAAATGAAAAATCCTACTAAGAGTGTTCCAAAAACATTCCCATTCCCCAAGGTGTTGGCGATGTTGAAGTAAAATGGATAAAGTTACAACAACTACTTCCTCTAAATGAGGTTCATTTATTTATGAGAATAGATATATCTCAAACTCATATGGTCATAAAATACTATGAACCTCTCCCCAAAAAGATTTTTCTGCCAACACATAAGCTCATGAATAACTGTGAAAATCTTTAAATCATGGTGGGTAATTATTATGATGTGGTCGAATATAAAGGGAACCTTAGGAAACCACATGATCACCTTGTATAGGGAGAAAATGAAACCAATTCTTGAAGAATTGATGACAACCACATACCCCTTATCGGGAACATGTAAGATAAGAATAAAATCTGATGTGAGAGGCCTTTTTAGCTCTTCAAAATAAGAATACCACTTCACATCCCATATGAATTTCACCCCTTTCATGGAAGGATAAGTCAAGGGTGACAAGAACTTTGAAAAATCCTTGATGAATTGTTGATAGTATGTAGAGAGACCATGGAAGATCGGAATCTCAATGACTTTCTATAGTTATTTCCAAGATAAAGAAAATTCTCTACCATATTAAAATCCACTGATAATCCATACTCATAAATCACGTTCACAAATAATGTCACATCTTGTTTCCAAAAATTTTATTTTCAAATATTTCAATTATAACTATGACTCCTCATGATTTCTAGAACTTAACCCAAATGGTCCTCATTCTTGTGACCAGGTATAAAATAAACCAAAATATCATCTGTGAACACTAGCACAAAAGTGTCAAGATACTAATTGAACATCCAATTCATCAAATACATAAAAAAATCTAGGATCATTGGTCATACTAATTGACTTCACATGATATTTAAAATGGCCATACCAACTCATAAAACTCATCTTCAATATATCATAGTTCTGAAATCCAAGATATTGATAACCAGACTAAATATCAATATTAGAAAACCATTTCCCCCTTTAAATGGTTAGGAAAATCAACCATAATAGAAAAATGATACTTATTCATAAATTTTACTAAATTAAACTTCTAATATACCACACATAATCAAAGTGAATCATTTTCCTTCCTGGAAAAGGGAACTGAGTATTATAAAGGATAGACACTAAGGCAAATAAAACCCTTCACCATAAAATTTCCAATGTAATTATTGAGATCCTATAGCTTCACTCTTATATAAGAAAGGAAGGTATCAATATCAGTTGTGTACCTAGACAATTTAAATTGGAAACTATACCTCTCTCGCCAAAGGAAGATCGAAGAAGTGGTTTAGGAAAATGTCAACTAAATTTAAAAAACCAGCAAGATGATCAATAAAATAAGGAACATCATCTTTGTCAACTGATACAATAGACAAAAAACTCTCGAGCATTGGGTTGGAAGGACTTGCATGACCAGACCTCGAATCCCACTCTCCCAGAAACACCAGTGACGTCCTACCAACCATTTGAAATGATAAAAACCAATAATAAAAATAATCCTCATCTTGTTGAGCAACAAGAAAACCCATCCTAGTGTTGATTACGAAAAATATAGACTAAGAAGAATAAAGTTCTAGACTAACTATACATCAACTATTGATAGAGTACAAGAAGGAAACCAAAACCCCTTCCATTTCCTCGTCCCAAGATACTTCAATAACTCCATAAAAAGGTCATGAACACTATTTTAATTTTATTAATATAAGTAAAATGACAATATATAAACTAGTGGGATGAACTAGAATCTTGTAAACGAATCACTATGGAAGATGAAATAAATGTAATACCTCACACTTTTGTTGGACCCGCATCTACCTCCACTAGAAACTCATCTAACTTGTGAAGGTGATTCACTATTGAGGCCTGCAGCTAGATCCCAATAGTATTTGAAGCAGATGACTACTCCAAAGTAGAATATGGAGTCGAAGATTTATAACCATGCTGAAGAGTAGACCCAGCCTGACAAAAACACAACAAATGACAATTACCATCACAACTATTGCCCATATTTGACGGTGAAGTAATATAATTCCTGTTGTGTATAATAATTCCAACCTGAATGAATATAAGGGAAACTTGACCATGTGTAACTGAAGGAAAATAGAAGGACTTACATTCAAAAACACCTCTATCACCCCTACGATGATCTTCCAATATATTTTTATTCTTGTGAATTCTATTAAACCAAACACTGAGTGGTATAGGAGGGGAATAATAACCAACACATCATACCTTATTGATAACTTCCAATAGTACCTTTTATACTATCTCTACATAGGTCGAATGCTTTAACAAAAATCATTGTGATCTTCTATCTGGTCACAAACATAACAGATACTTCTAATCTTTTATCTATTAATTCTTTACCACCTTTCATAAAAAACAAACTAGATGGTCAAACTGTTTGGTGTATTTGAAAACTAAACAGTCTCCATACTGTAAAGAGAGGGTCATGTGATATTTTCTCATCATTAGTGACTATAGAGAATATTAATAGAGTAAGAGAGTTTTGAAACCCTTCCAGTCCAAGACAATGTGTCTATCCTCCTATACTATGGAATCCCACCATCACTTATTGGGACCCTCAATCATGAATGCCACACACTTCCCCATGATAATCTTAGGTGTATCTAGAAAGTAAATGATATGATTGATCTTATCCATCCAATCCATCCTCTATTGAGGATCATTAATATCCTTTAAACATAGTGGATTCTCATACATAAACACCCATGATCAATCCCTATCTCATACAGTAACTCATGGACGTGTCTCAATAATAGAATTATGGACTTGTGGAACATATTGGTCGATACCATGAATATCCAACATGATAACCATGATAAATTTCTGATCATTAGGTAGATTTGATTAGGGTAAAATAGCTAAAACCTCCTATAGAACCCATGAAATACATCTCTAAGGAACAATGTTGATCATTGAAATTGAAGAAATGATCAAAAAATAAAATAATTTAAGTTAAAAAATTAAATCCATAAGAAAAAATGAGTTTAAGATCATGCAATCAATACTGAAGACACAAATTCCATCATCCCATAGTAACTTGATTCTCATCATGACAAGAGTTGGCTAGACACTCACCATAATAAACCTCTCATGTCCTAAAAATCCAATCTGTAGTCTACCCAACATCCCAAGACTATGACTCTTAAGTGAAGAACTAACCTCTAATACTAAACAATGATGAACTTGAACCAGATACCCTATGAAACTGGTACACAACTCGAATTTCTAAATACAAAAAGGGTGTTCCTGATCCCCATGGGATAGAGACTAGAAATCGGGAATCAAAAAATAACCATATAGAATTATTTCACCCAATCAGAAGAAAAAACATGGCATACATATACATATAATAGGGTGAAGTAGTTGAAGAGATACATATATTTCATTACCAGAAGAAGAAAAAGGAAACAATTCAACTAAAAATGTAACAAAATAATATCTAAGGGGCATGTCTAGTAAAAATGATGTCAAATCTAAATCATATAATCCAATAGTCTATATTTGATTATGTGGGAAGACTCCCACAATCTCACCACCAACTACCTAGTCAAAACTTTCAGAGAGAATTACCACCTCACTACAGCATGTTTCCTTTCCATACATCAAAATACAAATAGTGTTTTAAGATCTACTGAAGGGGTGTCTAAGGTGTGAGCCAACAGGCGTAGTAGGATCCAACCCTGATGTCACACAACTAGTATTTGTTAAATAATACAAAAAACCCATATTTTAAGAAAATTAGTCATGAAAATCATTTTACAGTTATTTTATCAATAGTATGTGAAAACACATAATTTTCATTTTTCCACATTTCCACATAAACCTAGGTAAAATAGTTTCATGGAATTTCATATACTTATATCAGAGAAGATATAACAAATAAATCAAAAGCATATATAACATAAAATATTACATTAATGGAAGTCAAACCAAATAGTACGAATCTAATGAATATGTAACATCATTCAAATGATCACGTTTGGTTGTATATCTAGGGAACTCATATATCCATCATAAAAAATATTTTATTCATCAATCTCTTAGATATATGCGTTGAATATTGGTAGTATATGAACACCCTTGAAATTGAACATACCAATAGTATTTATCAAGTCCCTAGATTAATTGGCTTAGGGAGATAGATGGAAACCCATGAGTAACCCCTAAATATTATCAATGGAGGAGGACTATTACTAAAACATTCACCCAAGTAACCAAGGATTAACATGTACAATTTGTTCCAACCCAAATCATCAAACCCATTCTTTTAAAGCAATTTAATTAAACAATTTTAGAATTCTTTGAAAATAAATTTTACTTTTAAAAAAACATGGAACTATCAAAAGTGCATTCCCAAAAAACACAAATCAACCAACCAACCATTTAATTTCATTTATTATGTAATTTTAAAATCTAGAGAAAAGAACTTCAACAAAAAAGGCTTAAGACAGAACCACCTACCTCAATCTCAGGGCCCCACACCTTAACAATGGGATAAAACAACAATAAGAACACAAAATAAACTATAGAGGACTGGTAATAGATCTACACATATCATAATTTATTCAATTTATAAATATGGATGGTTAAGAGGAAGAAAAAAAATAATACCTTAAGGAACACACACGATACACCACAACTGATATAAGGGTTAACCTTTGGGGGAATATCTGATGATAGAACTGGAAATAATCAAGAAGAAACATCATCATATATCAGTTAATTAAATTAAACAAAGAAATAACTCTACCATGATCTAAGGAAATAAGGAAGAATAAGGATTATCTTTCCTCGTGAGACACCATACACAACCCTAATGATTAAATGTCGAATGAATCAACCAAGGAGTAAAAGGTCCAAAAATCATCCGGGAAGAGATCTAGGTCCAGATAAATGATCATTCACACTTAATCAATAAGGAATCACTCATAAAGTTCTCTAAAAAGACACCCTCAAGAGAATTACATGACATATAATCCCATTACACATTATCTAATCCATGAATCCCACATACTTTGAAAAACCCACCACATTTAAAAAAACAGATATTCAAACATTACAATCATATAAAAACTTTTCATTATGTGTAAATTTTCACACTATGTAACATGTCCCTAAAATATTCATAGTGGAAAAACACATCGTGAACCCCCATTACATGGCATGTAATTTCACAGATGATAGTGAAAAATCCATTTTTTTTAAAAAAAACTCCAAACATACATAGGCATTCTCTGAAGTCAATAAAACTCTATTAAGAAATTAAATATTAATATGGGGAGTCCATTGATTAAAAAAATATACATCTCCTAAATATATAACATAATGAATAAATATAAGGAAAATAACTAAAATTAGCTAACAACATGTTACATTAGGTGATGATCAATTCCAACTCAACGCACCAATTTTTATGTTATTACCCATAGTTATAAATATTCTAGATCCACATTAACTTTTATTATCTAGATAGGGATTTAATTTCTGAGAAACAATTCACTCTATTCATCAACAAAATTATAGTATATTTTACTCTACTAAAACATATCATTAGACCTATCCGTAGGGTTCTCACTGACGGGTTTTAATCCTAATTCTAAAAGGCTAAATAAAAATTTTTTCTAATAAAAACTATAGAGTCCCAAATATTTTACTCATATTTGTATATCTTTCTAAACCCAAGAATTATTTTTTACACTTAAAAGATTATGAGTCCCAGTGTCTTTGGAGGACTAGGTTCATAGTACGTCAATGTAATACTAAAATAAAAATTATTCATTATTTTATCCATAATAAAAACATAAAACCATTTTATATCATAAAAATTAACTTCATTACATGGGTAATACATAGAAGAAAGTTGGTGAGCTAAAAAACCTAGTAATGGAATAATTAAACATTACAAGTGAGTTAAAGGTCTAACATGATATCATAAAAGGGCAGGATCAAGGGGCATCACATGGGAGAATAACAAAAATAACATGGTATAATAAGATCATGGAATCATCTGAAAAGTAGAATAAACCTATAAAATGACATAAACACGAGATAAGGATAATTTCTTAGCCAATATCACATGGCATAAAAATTAGCCTAAAAAATATGTTTACTAGTTAATTTCCCACATGAAATCTCATGAGACTAAAAACATTAACCGATGCATTGGAGTACTATCTAAGCACACCCATTATAAAAAGTTCATGAATATGTGTGGAAATATATAAAATCATTCTTAATACATGAAAATAAGAACCATCCATGGAAATAAATTGGATTTATAATCATGTCTCATATCATAATCGAAGTAAATTTCATAATGAATGCATTTGAGAGATGAACATAAGGCTTTTATTACCCTATCAAGGTATGAGAGAATAATATTGGTATATATGTGATAGTAATAACACATAATTTATAATTAATTCATAACATAAAATGTTTTCTTCATTGATGTAAATTTATTTAATATTTTACTGTGAATATTTCTTGAGAAAAACAACCTTTTCACTTCGAAATCACTTATTCAATATCTTAGAATTTCAAAAATATTTTAGAAAATAATTGTTGTAAAAATAAACCTATAAAATTATGATGGAATTTTTATAGAGATGAGTGGTCATGATGGTGTGTAATTCGACACATGATGTATAAGTTAAAAAATATTCATTTTACATTATTGTAAAAGGCTAAAAGTTCCTCTTTAAGAAATAAATAAGATTATTCCTTTCAATCATTTTTATGAAAAGTAAAACATATTTCAAAATTACTTTAAATATTTTGGGGAATTTAAAAAATATTGTTGGAAATATTTCTAAAAAATATCGATATAGAGGAAAATGTTTTTTTAATCAAAGAGAGAATCGAATCCAGCATTTCTTAAAAACATTTTCTCAGTAAATTTAAGTTCCAAATATAGGGAAATGGAAATATTAAATTAATATTTAATGAATATAAAATTGGTAATAAAATTCAATATTTTATTATATAATTTTTTTTAAAATCATTAATGGGTATTTGGACCTAAAAAATCCTGATTAAAATTAGATTGAAATATAAACCCCCACTGCTTCAGTCAAATATCAATCACAACTCCCATGATTGAATTAAGTGAATTGAAAATTAAAATAACATTATTTATAAAGTATTAATTATATAATATGAAAATGGGTAGAATATAAACCCTTTAAAATAAATTAGGTTCATAAAACAACACGTGTCTCAAAAAAGTATGTTTTGAGATTAAACCCTTATATCGAGCCTAAGATTTTTCTTGTATGTCTTTTATATCTTGTAAAATAAAAAAATATAAATTATTTTTTTAATAAGATATTATATATTTAATCACTTATAGTAAAATGATTTAATAATTTTTTTTGATTTATTATTTAATTAAATAATCAGTTATGTCTACATCGGGTGTTTTATGGATGCTCAATTCATAATTTTAAAATGAAACTGTTGTGTTAACCATGGTCAAAGGAGTCATTTTTTAAAAATAACCCAAATAATATTCATGAAGTAATTATTTTTTCTGTACATAAATTATAGTTTTTAAATCCTATCATTAAATATGGTTATGAAAAATGGAATACACCAAAATCATGGTAGTGGTAGGTCGTACGTACGTACGAGTACCATTTCCATTTTCAATGATGAGGATAGAAAAAATGTAAGTGTTATTTTACCCTACTATAATGATAATAATGTCATAAATATCATATTATTTTGTAAAATAAACGTACATATACAATTCATGAGATGTGTGAATAAAAAAATCACATCACTTTGTGAGGTGGTAGTCCGCTGTAAGCACAAATGAAGTTATCATTTTTTAATGGATGGTAAGGTAAGATGTTATATGATATGTTAATTTTAAAAAATGACTAATATTTCCTGAGAATAGTATATAAATATTAAATCTATCATCTTAAACATTCATTTTGGTGATTATGGGAGATGAATTAGATCGGTTCATGTGGCCATAGTCCACCGTACACATGATCATAGTTTTATTTCCCATTTTATAGAAGATGTGATGGATGAATATTATTCCATAAATATAATAACATATCATTATTTAAGAGCAAATTGTTTTTTTATATTTTAATTTTTAAAACCAATCAAAGGTGGAAAAGGAAGAAGTAATAAAGAAGGAGCTTAGTGAAGATGATTATGTTTTCTTTAAAGAAGCTCATTTGGATATCTTTTCAAGGACCCTAAGGATAGTTTTTTAGGAAGAACATAAGATACAAAATGTGGATATATATTTTTGAGGAATATTTTATTATAGGTCTATTGAGATAAATTTCTTCTTAGGTGTGAATAAGTGATGGGACGTGTTCCCTTTCTCAACTGAGGAGGATTGAAATTATTATAAATACTATAAACTCTTTAATAATGGGAAGTCACTTCCAATCCAAATGAATCCAAAATTTAAAATTTAATTAGTAAAGGACATATAATTTTGATACAAACCACTATCGATAAATTTAAACACTTTTTAAACAATTTACCCACTTTTCCTCAAAGGTTACTCATTTAAACAATTTTTATTTTACTAACCATGTTAACTATTGTAACTATTTTTACTATTCATTATGAAAATAATTAAGTTTAGAATATTATAAATATAAATTAATCTTATTAAAAAAAATTCATACATTTTATCCAATTATATTAATCTATGTTGGGGAATTTATTTTAAAATAAAAACCACAACCATGAAGAAAAAACATCTTCGAAAAATGAAATTTTCAAAGAAAATATGATCTTATATTAAATGTTTGAATATAAATCATAATTATAAGAATTTAATTTCAAATATATATAATATAAATTTAATTTAATCAATTACACACTATGGGTTTTGAGAATAATTAGAATAAAGAAACATTATTCAGTTTTTAATATGTTTAAAAAAAATGCATATTGGAGCCTAAAACTAAAATTATACTAAAATAAAGTATAACTGTAAAGACCCAGAAATTTCATGGAATTTTTTTTCCTAATTCTTTGTAATTTTACAAGTCCTTAGTTTCTGACGATGCCTGATTTCGAGGCCCGATGTGCCCGAAATCAATTTATGATGTTTTTTTCAGGTACGTTTAGTAAACGTACGTGTGAGTTTTTCTATCTTTTGAACAAGTGCTCAGAATTGAAATCCAAGGACACTGATGGACTCGTATCACCGGTATTCGCTTAAGGGGACCTTTTTCGTAGTTGCATTTTATGCGGGTTGAAAGTTATAATTTGGGGATTTATCTTAAATTAAATAAAATTATGGTGATACACAATTTTATTTTAAGAGGTGGTTATTTCCTCCAAGAGGAAGTTAGGGGTGGGGCCCACACCCCACATAACCTCCCATGAGAGGATTTAGTGTGGTGAGGACCACACGGACCCAAAAATTTTCACCTCCCCTCAGCTCCGCACTAATACCCCTTATTTAATTTGACAACTCCCCTCATTAAATGTGAACTCTCCACCTCCCTCAATTGATTTTTCCATCCCCCCCAATTGAATTAATTAATATCATAATTAATTAATTAGTGCGTCAAGAATTCATTTTTGAATTGTTTTGAAATGAATGAAAAGTTTATTATATTGGTAGCCTTTTATTTCATTTGCGTGGGAAAATATACTATTGGGGAGGCTCTGGAGAATTAGAAGAAAGGTGATCCTTTTTCGACGAAGAACACCCTTATTCAACGTAGAACATCCCCGATGAAGAACGCGAAGAACTTATTCCAATGAAGCTTTTTCCTTGGATGCACCCGATGTCAAGGAATCTACGTCATCTTCAGATTCTCTTCACGCATCACGCCAACGACTCTTCCTCCAACATTGACGGGATGAAACCGTTCTCCACGACACTGTCTTCCGCAGCGCCCGACTACCGCGACGCTTGTCTTCCGCAGCTCATCGACATGAGATGCCAATTACGAGGTGGGGGGTTTGATATAATTTTATGTGAATGAAATTATATCCCGTCCTTGGTGAATGCTTGTTTTGTCTTCGGCCAATTGATATCACCAAACGCGGAGGGCGCGGTCTGAATGAACATGGCCCGACGAACCTCCGATGGTTCTTGAATATTTTGTCGGCGACAATTAGAGGCGATCGTGACCGGAGGAAGTGGCGGTCGTGTGCCTTCCACGTAGAGAAGAACCGCGGCCTGCATCCGCCGGCCACTTGGCCGAAGAAGAACCGGCCAGTTAAAGCCAGATGGGCCAAAGGAACCGTGACTCCACGAGGGCGCCACACTGTGGAAGAACCGGCCAGCCGTAGATAGTTGGACATGGAGAACGCATCACCACAAGGGACGCCACACTATGGAGGACCACAACCCATGCTCTGTGGGCCACTTCAGCGGAGAACCGGCTGGCCGCCTGCCAGCCAGGTTGATGGAGGCCGCAGCTTCCACAGGTGCTACGCGGGAGGAAAATAGCCCACCCGTGCGGGCCGCCCACGCCGGGAACACCAACCGGCTTCGGCCGTCTGGATAGGAGGGGCGACGCCACTCGGCGCCGCCAGTTCGGGAAACCGGGTGGCCGCACCCCCCCCCCTCATCGGTCGGCTAGCCGGGCCGGGCCGCGCCCCGTCGGGCCAGGCCGCACCACGTGAGGAAGGGCCGCACCCTAATGGGATAGGCTACACCCCACCGGGCCAGGCTGACCCCTCAGCCTAGTCGGACCCGCTGTGCCAGGAAGGGCCGACCCGCCAGCCCACTAGGCTTGATGGGCCAAGCCTGTTTCACTTAAATGCGAATAACTTCACGACCGTACGTCCGATCGATGCACCGTTTGCGGCACTAGGACCCTTGAGAAGAGTCAGTCCTTTCGAGATACTCTAAGTGAGTTTTGGACAACATTTAAAAATGGCCCGATTGGAACGATCGTAATTCCAACCGGGCCCTTGGAACAAAAAAGCCAATAACTCTCAGACCGGGCGTCGGATTGACGCACCGTTTGTTGCGCTGAGTTCCTTTTGATGAGACAGATCTTTGGGATATGTCAACTCAGGACTTTGTGATTGCTGATGTATCGAACCCTTTTCTCGAGGAGCGGGCCCTCCTGGAATCGAGCGTGCTGTGTGCGGGAAATTGTAGAGCTAGCTACGACTGCAATGACTACTGTACTGGAATCTTGCATGGGTTCAGCAGCGATGACTACTACAATAGAATACTACGTGGGTTCAACAGCGATGAATAATGTTCTTGTATCCAGTGTGGGTCCGGCAGTTTGACCTCGGTACTTGTATCGTGTGTGGGTCTGAGAGAGTAACTGGTCTTATATCATGTGTGAGTCTAACATCTTAGCTAGACTTGTATCATGTGTGTGTTCAACATCTTAGATGAATAAGTGACTACATATGATCATCACTATCGCTAAAAGAAAGATATATACCTATGTGAGATGAGTCTTGACTTTCAATCATTATCGTCGATGTGATTGACTTCTTTCCTGTGTGGACTGGGTTGTGCTTGTACTCGAGAGTTGGAGCCGAACTGTGATTGATAACTTTGGTATATTTATGGGCATATACCAATGTAGAGTTGGTTAATACTTTGTGATTGTATCCTTATTTTGTGGTTTATCCTTCTTGGGTTCTAGGAGACCTTCAGGGGTCTCGGGGTCCCTACTGAGTATCGTATACGCACCCCTGCATGGGCTATGCCTACACGACGTTGTGTTGGACGCAGACGACAGACAACACTGATCGAGGTGGAGACATGTGGAGCTAGATGGTACCCAGAGGTGGAACACTTGGCAAGATGTACACGGAGTGGACGTTTGGATCTGAGGTGCTGAGGAGTCCATCTGTACCCACCCTTCAAGTGAGATTTCCGGAGGATGACTCAGTGGTTGCTGTTTTACTTTACTGCAGTTGTACTAGCTTTTACGTTGTACTGTACTTACTATTTGACTTGTATTTCTGGCCCCTTTCGTTTCATCACTTACTTTTGTATTCGATATTACTTAGTTATTACTTCTGTTGCGTACTCTGTTGTTTTTTTACTTTTATAAAGGCAATTCCTTCCCTTTTAACAGGATTTACACCTTTGGTGCTAGTCGCCAGCCCCTGGCCTATGGAAGGCGAGATTGGGGTAGTCACGGCACAGGCCCCGAGGACGGGTCGTGAAAAATTGGTATCAGAGGAGTCGGTTCTACTGAAGAACTCAAGAATCTGATCATTCTTTCCTGTGAAGCAATAATGTTAAGATTATTGAGTGTGGTTTTCAGTCCAGGGAGTCCAGTGTTGGTGCGGCGACCGACGTATCCGTACACCATGACCCTCACCACTGATTTCTGACTCAGTGCATGAAAAAACTGATTTCATGTGTGTTTCAAAAGTTGTCTTTTTTGATTACTTTGTGTTAACTCACCAGGTATACTGTTTGACCGTGGTTCAACTGTTTCTTTTCAGGATGTCCACACGAAGGCAACTAGCTAGTGTTCTGAGTTACGTACGAGATGGTAGCCGACTGAGCAACGAGGCCTCGGTGTAGGGCACCATCACAGCAGAGGCACCAGCGATAGAAATACCTATTGGGCCACTGATACCACTAGCCCCGACACTAGAGAGTGCACGCCGCTTGAGTGAATTACGCGAGTTCCAGCGATAGAGGCCACCCAGGTTCCGCGGAGAGATGGACCCACATGCAGTTGAGGATTGGCTGGAGGCTATCGTTAGAGATTTCATATTGGTAGGGACACCAGTCGACCTTATGTTGATCCTTGTCGCGAGTCTTCTACACACCAGAATAGGTAGATGGAAGAGCCTGATGTTCCAGGTGTATGACGATGCATCTTTACTCTGGATGGATTTCGAGAGTCTCTTCCTCTCAGAGTTTGTTCCAGCCACCCTACGTGCGGTACGGATTCAGAAGTTACTTCATCTACAGTAGGGTAGAATGACAGTAGCTCAGTACTCAGTGAGGTTCACCAACCTCTCATGCTACTCCACGGATTTGGTTTGGGACCTATTCTTTAGGGCCCAGACCTTCGAGCAGGGACTCAGTCATGAGATCAGAGCTTCGACGATTCCCCTTAGCATCCCGACCCAGGCGGGGTGCTGGAGCGAGCCCTTCTAGTGGAGATATTTCTCCCTGAGCAGTCTCCAGCAGTGAAACCCACCATAGGACGACACATAGCAGAGTCTTCTGAAGCCGAAAGTAGACAGTTGACGTAGAGTTCCAAGCTGACCAGGCCATCAGGCGGGTGACCTCAGGATTCAGGTTCGGTTGTGCGGGGCACACGAAACAGATCTAGCCTAACGATGAGCAAGTAGTTCTATGAATAGGGAAGGTAGTGCCACATGGCTCGTGACTACCCGAACCACCATGAAAATGAGTAGTAGACAATAGTGGGACCTCCCAGGTAGAGGCAGTGGTTTGACTGTGGTGGTCCGCCGGGAGCAGGCGGACGAGGGAGATGAGCTGGCCGAGCAGCAGGTGGTGGACGAGGTATCAAGGCTCTACCACCACCACCACCAGGAGGTCCACCCCGATCATAGGGAGCTGACAGATAGAGTTTGGCTCATCTTTAGGTAGTCGAGGCCTATGTCCATGGTGCACCTGAGATGATTCGAGCTACTATCTATGTATACTCCACCCTTACTGCAGTACTTATAGACACAGGTGTGTGTCATTATTTTATTATTTTTTCCCTTGTTCGGAGCTTGGAGATTTTGACGGAGCCGTTGGCTCGATCCTTATGGCTAGAGACTTCTACGGGAGCAGACTTGACGATTACGTCCTGGTGCCAAGAGTGTGAGCTAACTGTAGGAGGTGAGAGCTTCGGCTAGGATATTGTTTTAGCAGCATCAAGGCCTTACGATGTCATCTGGGGTATGGAATGGTTATCTATAGTCCATTCTTAGATTGACTATATTAGGCGCAAAGTGCAGTGTGTCTAAACAGATGGGACCAGGTTCCCCTTCACCGGCGAGAAGGGAGCCTTTGTAGCACAGGATGGACTTACACAGTGAAGAGTGCAACCGATCACACATCAGTTGGCTAGTCTCATCATTGGAGTGGTTGATGTGTGGAGTATGAGTTTTCCTATTGTGGTGGATCAGTATGAAGATGTTTTCCCTAACGACGTTCGAGGAAAACCTCCTCGCAAAGAGGTAGACTTCTACATAGACCTGTACCACGGGACAACACCAATATCTACTCCAGCACATCGGATGGCTCTCGCTAAGCTTCATGAGCTGCGAGTATAGCTGGAGGACTTTTAGGGGAAGGGATTTATCCAACCCAGTGTTTCACATTAGGAATCCCCAATTTTGTTCGCCAAGAAGGAGGATGGGAGCTTACGACTGTGTGTCAACTACCATCGCCTGAATCAGGTTACCGTGAAGAAACAATACCCACTCGTGAGGATTGACGATCTGTTTGATCAACTCAAGGGAGCATGTTGGTTCTCGAAGATAGACCTCAGGTCGGGCTATCACCAACCTAGAGTTCGAGATGAGGATGTGAAGAATATGATCTTTAGGTGTCGGTGTGGCGACTACGTGTTCTTGGTTATTCCCTTCGGCGTAACCAACACACCAGCTGTGTTCATGAGTCTCATGAATAGGATATTACATCCTTACCTCGATCGATTTGTCATAGTCATCATCGACAACATACTGATTTACTCGAATACTGAGGAGGAGCACGACTACCACTTGTGGGTTGTACTGGATAAACTCTGAGAGCAAAAACATTATGGTAAGCTCTCTAAGTGTCAGTTCTGGATTCGAGAGGTTCTCTTCTTGGGACACGTAATTTTGGAGGCTGGAGTTGTAGTGTATCCGGTGAATATCGAGGAAGTACTTTCTTGGGATCCACCCATGATTGTGACGGAGGTGCGGAGTTTCCTGGGTCTGGCTAGATACTATCGAACATTTGTGACAGACTTATCGAGAGTTGCAACGCCACTTTCAGATATGACGAAGAAGGGGAACCCTTCGTGTGGTCAGATAGATGTCAGCAAAGATTTCAGGAGATGAGACAGAAATTGACCTATGCACCCATATTAAGGCTACCGTAGGAGGACATTGGGTATGTAGTATACTATGAAACATCAGGGACCAGACTCAGGTGTGTCCTGATGCTGGAGCGAGCGGTGATCGCTTATGTTTCACAACAGTTGAGACAGTACGATCATAACTATGCTACCTATGACCTGGAGTTAGCAGATGTGGTCTTCTCCTTGAAGATGTGGCGACACTATCTGATGGACGAGCATTTTATATTATACTATGACCACCAGAGTCTCAGGTAAATCTTCTAGTATAAGGACCTGAACCTGAGATAGTGGTGATGGCTCGAGTTCCTCCAGGACTATGACATTTATATAGTCTATACTCCTTAGAAGGGGAACATTGTAGCAGATTCTCTTAGCAGAATATCGGGCATTCAGCTTCTAGGAGAGGCGACAGAGCAGTAGGCAGCGTTGCAGATATCCTTTGTGGATAGAGATGGAGTAGCCTTTCTTCAGTTTCTCATAGTTACTCCTCCACTTCATCAGTGAGTCAGAGAGGCAGAGCATGGGGACATTGACTGTGAGACACGACATGATCCGATATGCTCAGGGTAGGCACCTGATGGATTTTTTAAAGGAGGGGAGCACATCATCCTCTTCAGGGGACATACCATGGTACCATTTTCACTACAGGAGGAGGTGCTGAGGGAGTTCCACACATCCCATCTAGCTGTATATCTAGGAATGGAGAAGATGTATCAGGACCTCAGACAACAGCATTGGTGGTCGTGTATGAAGAACGAAGTAGCAGAGTTCGTTTCACGATGCCTCACTTTTCAGCAAGTGAAGGCAGAGCACCAGGTACCAGCAAGCCTGGTACAACCCTTAGAGGTCCCAAAGTGGAAGTGGGATGGGATATCCGTAGATTTCGGGATGGGGTTTCCACGTATATCCAGAGGACACGACTCTATCTGGGTGATTGTTGACCGACTCACCAAGCTGGCCCACTTCCTACCGATCAGAGATAAGGGCTCAGTAGAGAGCTTGGGACACCTCTACGTACATGATATCGTACGACTTCATGGTGTTCCATCGACGATCATCTTCGATCGGGACACACGCTTTACTTCCTGGATTTGGAAGGGGTTGCAGGAGGCATTTGGGACGCAGCTACGTCTGATCCCCGCCTTCCATCCTCAGATGGATGGCCAGACTAAGAGGACCATTCAGACTCTCGAGGACATGCTACGTGCATGTGTCCTCGACTTTGGTCGTAGATGGGGGGATCACATACCCTTGGTGGGGTTTTTGTACAACAAAAACTATCACTCCACCATCAGGATGACACCTTACGAGGCACTGTACGACCAACCTTGCAGATCACCTCTATGCTGGACATACCCAGGGGAGTCAGCACTTGTAGGGCCAGAGATGGTGCAAACTACAATGAAGAAGGTTCAGATCATCCAGGAGTGGATGAAGACTACACAGATCAGACATAATTACTTTGCTGATAGGAGATAGAGACCACTGTAGTTCGAGGATGGCGACCACATTGTTCTATGAGGCTCACCTCGATGAGGTCTACAGAGATTTGGACGGGGCTGCAAGTTATCTCCACGATTCATCGGACCTTTCTAGTTCCTCAGCTAGGTAGGTGAGGTGGCTTATCTTCTGGCCCTTCCACCTCAGTTGCATCGGGTACACGAAGTCTTCCACGTATTTTAGTTGAAGAGATACATACACGACCCATCCCACATCATCAACCACGGGGAGCTGGACATCAATGACGTGGCGGCATTCACCGAGGTCCTAGTGGAGATTGAGGATTGACAGGAGCGGGTCCTACATGGACGTTCGATTCCTCTGGGGAGTATTCGCTGGCAGCACGGGAACCTCCAGGAGAGCACATGGGAGCGGGAGGCTCAGATGTGTGCTCAGTACCCTCTTTTGTTTCCCCAGTGTGTGTTGTAGCTGTACAGGGACATAAATCCCTACGTTGGGGGTAAATTATAGCCCCAAAAATTTTAAGGAATTTTTTTCCTAATTCTTTGGAATTGTACAAGTCCGCAGTTTCTGACGGCGCCTGATTCTGAGGCTCGGTGTGCCCAGAATCAATTTTTGAAGTTTTGTTCTAGTACGTTCAGTAAACATACGTGCATGTTTTTCTATATTTTTAACCAGTGATCGGAATTGAAATTTGAGGACACCGATGGAATCGTAGCGCCGATATTCGATTAAGTGGACCTTTTCCGCAGTTATGTTTTATGCGGGTTTAAAGTTATAATTTGGGGATTTATATTAAATTAAATAAAATTGTGGTGATACAAGTTTTTATTTTAAGAGGTGGTTATTTCCTCCAAGAAGAAGTTATGGGTGGGGCCCACACCCCACATAACCTCCCATGAGAGGATTTAGTGTGGTAGGGCCCACACAAACCCAAAACCTTTCACCTCCCCTAAACTCCCCATTAATACCCCTTATTTAATTTGACAACTCCCCTCATTAAATTTGAACTCTCCACCTCCCTCCATTGATTGTGCCAACCCCACCAATTGAATTAATTAATTTTTGTGTCAACAATTCAATTTTTAATTGTTTTGATATGGATGGAAAGTTTATTATATTGGGAGCCTTTTATTTCATTTGCGTGGGAAAATATACTATTGGGGAGGCTACGGAGAATTAGAAGAAAGGTGATCCTTTTTCGATGAAGAACACCATTCTTTAATGAAGAACATCCCTGACGAAGAACGCGAAGAACTTATTCCAATTACGCTTCTTCCTCGGATGCACACCGATATCAAGGAATCTACGTAATCTTCAGATTCTCTTCCTGCATCACGACAACAACTCTTCCTCCAACATTGACGGGACGACACCGTTCTCCATGACGCCATCTTCCGCGATGCCCGACTACCATGATGCTCATCTTCCATTTCTCATCGACATGAGAATTCAATTACGAGGTAGGGGGATTGATATAATTTTATGTGAATGAAATTATATTCCGTCCTTGGTGAATTATTTTTTTGACTTCAGACAATTGATATCGCCTAACGCGGAGGGCGCAGGCCGAATGAACATGGCCCAAGGACCCTCCGATGGTTCTTGATAATTTTGGCGGTAAAAATCAGAGGTGATGGCGACTAGAGGAAGCGACGGCCGTGTGCTGACTGTTACGAGAGGCGCCGCGCTGCGGAGGACCGTGGCCCGCTTCGATGGCGAACCGGCTGGCCTCTTGCCTGCCGAGCTGATGGAGGTCGCGGAATCCGCAGGTGCCGCACAGGAGGACAGCGGTCTAGCTATGCATGCCACTCATGATAGGAAGACCGTCTTGGTTTAGCCATCCGGATAAGAGGGGCGGCGCCGTGCGGCGCCTCTAGTTCAGGAAACTGGGCCCCCCCTCCCACATCGCTCAACCAGCTAGGCCGAGCCGCGGCCAGCCGGGCCGCGCCGCACCCCGATGTGCTGTGCCGCACACTTCCAGTCCGGGCTGACCCCTCAGCCGGGTCGGACCCACTGAGCAAGGATGCGCCAACCCGCCAGCCCACTGGGCTTGACGGGCGGGGCCCGTTTCGCAGAAATGCGAATAACTTCATGACCGTGCATCCGATCGACGCACTGTCTATGGAACTGGGACCCTTGCGACGAGGCAATCCTTTTGTGATACTCTAAGTAAATTTTTGATAAATTTGGAAAACAGCCGGGTTGGAATAAGTGTAATTCCAATCGAGCCCCTGGAAAGGAAAATCCAATAACTCTCAGACCGGGCGTCTGATTAACGCGTCGTCTCTTGCGTTGGGTTCCTTTTGATGAAACAGAAATTTGGGATACATAAACTTAGGACTTCGTGATAATTGATGTATCGAAACCTTTGCACGAGGAGCGGACCCTCCCAGAATCGAGCGTGCTGTGTGCAGGAACACTAGAGCTGGCTGCGACTCCGCCGACTACTGTTCTGGAATCCTCCGTGGGTTTGGCAGCAACTAATACTATACTGAAATCCTCTGTGGGTTCGGCAGTAATGACTACTGTTCTTGTATCATGTGTGGGTCCGACAGTTTTACCTCTTTTCTTGTATCCTGTGTGGGTCCGACAGAGTAGTTGGTCTTGTATCATGTGTGGGTCCGACAGCATACACTACTAGAAAATGGACCTATCCCCACGGTTTTCCTCAAAACCGTGGGGATAGGTACCCCCTATACCCACGGTTTTGGAAAACCATGGGGATAGGTACCCCCTATACCCACAGTTTTGGAAAACCGTGGGTATAGGTCAATTTTCAAGACCTGTACCCACGGTTTTCAAAAACCGTGGGCATAGGGGGGTCTATCCCCACGGTTTTCCAAAACCGTGGGGATAGGTCTTGAAAATTGACCTATACCCACAGTTTTCAAGAACCGTGGGTATAGGGGTACCTATCCCCACGGTTTTGAGGAGAACCGTGGGGATAGGTATAGGATAAAAAACCTATACCCACGGTTTTGAAAAACCGTGGGTATAGGTTTTCCATGTGTGCGCGGGAATATATTTTTTTCCGCGTGAAAGATTTTTTTTTTGGTGGGAGTCCTATACCTACGGTTCTTCCCTCTATACCCACGGTTTATATAACTATATTTAACTAAATATATATATATATACATAATTGATAGTAGGGTAGTGGTAGACGCGGTACTTTGCAGCGAAGAGGTCGTGGGATCGAAACCCGCCTGCGGCTTTATTTTAGGATCTATACCCACGGTTTTGAAACCGTGGGTAAAAGCCATTGACACTGTGGCAATTGGGAATGTTTTTTTGGCACGGTGGCAGAACACCTATACCCACGGTTTTGGATAACCGTGGGTATAGGCTGGGGACCTATACCGACGGCGTTCCAGCCCACGGTTCCCAAAACCGTGGGAATAGCCTATACCCACGGCTTTGGGGGCTATACCCACGGTTTTGAACCGTGGGTATAGGCCTTTTTTCCAGTAGTGATAGCTGGACTAGTATCCTGTGTTGGTCCGATAGCTTAGATGAATCAGTGACTACATCTGATCATCTCTATCGCTATACTAATGATGTATACCTGTGTGAGCTGAGTCTTGACTTTCATTCATTATCATCGATGTGATTGACTTAGTTCCTATGTGGACTGGGCTATGATTGGGCTCGAGATTTGGAGCCAAACTATGATTGATAACTTAGGTATATGTATGGGAATATACCTTAGTAGAGTTGGTTGATACTTCATGATTGTGTCCTTCTTTTGTGGTTTATCCTTCGTGGATTTTGGGAGACCTTTGGGGGTCTCGGGGTCCCTACTGAGTATCATATACTCACCCCTGCACAGGCTATGCCCGCACTATGTTGTATTGGTTGTAACGACAGACAACACTGATTGAGGTGGATACTTGTGGAGCTAGACGATACCCGGAGGTGGAACACATGGTGAGACGTACACGAAGCGGATGGTCGAACCTGCGGTGCTGAGGAGGCCATCTGTACCCACCCTTCTAGTGGGATTTCCGGAGGATGACTCAGTGGTTTCTATTTTACTTTACTGTAGTTGTACTAGCTTTTCGGTTATACTGTACTTACTGTTGGGCTTGTACTTATGGACCCTTTCCTTTCAGCACTTACTTTTGTATTCAGTATTACTTAGTGATTACTTCTGTTGTGTTCTCTATTTTGTTGTTTACATTTATAAAGGCAATTCCTTCCCTTTTAACGGGATTTACACCTTTGGTGCTAGTCGCCTGCCCCTGGCATATGGAAGGAGGGCTTGTGGTAGTCACAACACGGGCCCCGAGGAAAGGTCGTGACTATAAAATTGATCAAAATTTAACTAATTAGATTACATAAAAATAAATAATAATTATGTAAATTTGAAATTAAAATAAAATAATAATGTAACTATTATATTTCATAATTTATTAATTGAATATTTTGTTTTACAAAAAATCTGTATTTTTCACTATTCACTGATAAATCTATCTTTTATGAAGAAATCATAAAATTCCACCGTAATGGTATGAATATATGATGATTTATAAAATATTTATCTATTTATAAAATATAATTTCTAAAATATCCATAAATAAATTAAAATATTTTCTCACAAAAGTAAAAAAAATAATTTTTAAAGGGAAAATAATTTTTTAGAATAAAATATCATTATTAAAGTTAAGTTATTTTTTATTTAGTATTTTTAATTAAATTTATATTTATTAGGACCATTTTATATATTTCATAATTCATTTAATACAATTAATACCCACCAATTTAAGGGATATGTTTTATCAGTCGTGTTTAAATAACAATATTTTAATATTATATCACAGTTTGTTTAAACTACTTATTGTGTGTTGAATACACTATCATGGATAATGTTCTTTTTAAAATATCAAGGTGTTAATATTTTGATATGTAGTGACTAATTTTATGGTGATATTGATGAATCAGCCTTTAGGCATGGGAGGTGTGGTGACCCTAGTAGGCCGATATTGAACTTGATGTCTTTTAGTAGACACACCGTGGGTGTTTTATTTTTCAAGTGTGGTTAACTAAAGATTCCTAAAAACCTACCTGGAGTACGACTATTAGGTTAGTTATGAAATTTTATTTATCAAAACATTTTTTATAGTTATCTAGTCATATCTTATATTGTGATTCCAATTGGCACCTTAACATTTATAACAAAATGGACCACTTGTGGGTATTATTGTATGGAGATGTCTTCTGAGTGTCGACTTGTTATCTTTCAACATTAATATCACGACCCTCTTGGTATAAGTCCCTTATGATTATACTAAGAGAGTATTTGGGACCATTATGCATATTCATGTAATGTTATTTTATTATAATCATTCATTAAGTTAATAGTTACAATGGGTTGAAATTAAATGGGATTCTAATTACATATTAAATGGGTTTTACATTATGTAATTAAATTTAAAAAAAATATAATTATAAAAATGTAGATAGGTTTTTTCCCTTGATGTTCATGTTATCTTCACCCCTTCTATAGTGGTTTGTACCTTTCTTTAAGATGGGTTTGAGGATAATGCCCCTTGATATGTGACCTTGGTTAGAGGTTTTCCTTATAGGATAGGTTATCAGATGTACTGAACTAGATATGAGACATGATTATTAGGGATATTTGGTAGAACAAGAGTCCCTTTTTTATAACATTGAACCATATAAATCCATTTTGGATTCATCTAGTGAATCCTAGGATTGATATTTTCATAGGTTTATTGATGCCTTTTTAGGAAGTGAGTTTGGTTTTATTGTAATTTTGATACTGATGGATGATAGGTATTTAGATTTTTTAATACAGGTATGAGGATTCATTTTGTTTCTAATAAATTGCATATAGTGATTATTTATGAATACACGAGTTGATAGGTTGGAATATTTGTGTTAATATCCCTTTTGAAAATGAGTTGTTCATATTGAAATATTACTTTTATAAAATGATGTCATGTGGCTTGTGGCTATGGAATACATCAGGGAAAATGTGAGGTTTCTCATTTTGAATAGAAGTCACATACATAAACCTATTGTTTTTAGACTATTGTTCCATGTAAAAAAAACAATTATTTCATTATGATGGATGACTTGTGGCATGGACCAATAATTCAAAAAAATGTATGGGCTTATTTACATAGGAGTTGTAATGAAATGAAGACATTACCTCTATCATAGATGAGTCATCAATAAATACATTGGGTGTTGTGAGATTTTTTGAATTATTTCTGGATCTGGACATGAATTTTCTAGAGATATGGTTTTAGTTGATGTTTAATGGAATGTATTATCTAGTTTGGTGTGAGGGTGTCTCAAGGAGATTGATACACTTCTATTGACGAACTATTGGTGTAATTTTTATTTATAGATGATCACACCCTTATCATAACATCATCTTGAGTTTGTGGAGTGAGTGTTAACTATACGTATGTATGTTTAAATACCATTTTCTTATATGATGAAAATTCCAATATTGGTTTTGCAAGATGGGAGGTATAATGTAAACAATATGATGAGGAGTTCACCAATGTCCTTTTGAGGGTCGTGAACCTCATGTTGAGTTTAAATTTGGATTTTCTCCATGGGAAGTGTTTTTGATAAGTTTAAAGGGGACATATTTTAATTATTTTAAATTGGTTCTTTGGTATTAGAAGTTTCTAGACACTGAAGTCATTTTGTTTAGTGATGGATGATGGGTGGGCCATTGATGTTGGATCTTGGTTATGAATCCATGATATATATGATCCTATTATGGGGAGTATTATATTGGTTGTGGTTAAACATATTTCTAGTGGTGAGATTTGTGAGCACTATGATATTGGTCATTGTATGGTTAAGATAAGATAGTTGTAAAGATACTTGGGATGTGATCATGTCTATTTTTGACAAATAAGGATTTCTGGGTACAAGAAGGTTTACTATGGGGAGGTTTTAACGGGACTTGTTTTTTTATATAGGTCAATTCATCAAAAACATGAACTTTTTTACTTTCATTTGTTTTAAGGGGAATGGTTGACTTTTTCCCCAAGCAGATGATCTCTGATATTTTTTCTGATCACTACATTAGTTCCAGAATAGGTTATCTACCCTAGTAAAGGATTTTTGTGGAAATATATTTTGTTTAAATTTCTATTGAATAATTAATAATTAATATATAATTAGCTATATTTTTTTTTATTAGCATATGTTTGTTTAGATATATATTTTTAATAGAGAATCAAATTGAGATTTCATCTTTTCTGTTGAGTCTGGAATGTGGGTGTTTTTCTTAGATGCTGCATAAATTAATGTTGGTAATTGAGGAATAACACTCTACCTTTTTTTTCTTTTTTTTCATCTATATATTTTTACTCTTTTATTTATTCACATTCCCCTAGATTCTAACTTATTCTTCCCTTGGTGCCTCATGTTTCATTCCATGAGAGATTTCAAAGTCATATGTAGAGAGAGAGGGAATAAGAGAGGTTCTACCTCAGGGCTTCAGAGGAGCAGGATCGTCATGAACCATCCATAGATCCTGAATCAGTGCAAATATTCAAGGGATTTCCCCCAGATGTACTATGTTTTTAATTTTATACCATAAATCTTTTTAGATTTACTAATTTAATGTCTTAGATCGGTATTATGACTTCTATGCAACCCTAGTGGGACAACCTATATCTTTTCATTAGAAAATTAGGGTTTCTGGATGATTCTTGGATTTTCCCATTCTAAAATATTGGCCACATGACACATATTTTAGGAAGACATGCCCCTTGTTATTATCATTCAGGGAATTTAAAATTTATGAAGTAGCACCATTTACTTGGTATACATGAAATGCGTTGGTACTAATATATGTAGTCGTGTATATAGACATATAGAGTTTTCATAACTACATACTATGTAGCATGGGTACATGTTGTATAATTATACTCAACCATGTAGCTGAGAAAGTGGAGAGAAGGCTAGTGTAGGGGAACTGGAAAATGAAGGGTACAAAAACAGATCCCATGTGGGGGTATATGACATGTAAATGTACATGACTATGAGAAAACACATGGCCAAGACATATGAGGTACATGGGAAGGCACCCCGGGTAGGGTACAAATTGTGTACATGATATATATGTAGTTTACATGTGTTTTAAATGAAAAGTTTATATGTAGTACATTCCCAAGTGGGGATTTTATAGTACAAGTCATCTACTCAGGTATACATGTTGTGTACCTTTATTGTACTCCACCATTGAGGGGTTTTTTTGTGTATTGAATTTGACACATTAGTAGTCTATATTTAGAATTTTCCATGGATGTCACGATTGTACAACCATTGAGGTAATTTGAGGACTCTTAAAAGGTTATTTGGGATGAGTGAGTTTTATGGGAGATTTTATTCCCCAAGTTAATGAATTAAACTATCTCTATATGTGAGACATGAGATGAGACCTACTTCAGGGTAATGATACTTATTCAAGGATAGGTCACAAGATCACTATAGTCTTAATTTATTTCCTTTTAAGATTGTTATCAGTTAAAGGAACTGATACCTGACACCATGATACTGATTTGTTGGGCCTTAAGACCATCATAAAATGATACATAGATCAGAGATGGTCGATGAACCATATCCTTTTATTTATACTTTCAAGTATTTTCCCATGAGGATTTCTCCCTTGTGAGATGTTTCCTTATAGAGTAGGATGCCTTAACAAGTCAGATATGGGGTTATGGGATGTGATTTTTCTGATATATTAGAGTTTGATAGAGGATACCCTGTAGGATGTCTCCACTTATGTTTAGAAATATAGGATCCCACTTAGGATTACTCTACTAAATCTTTATAAGGATCATGTATAGGATTCCTCCAATTTCTATTTCCAATGATTCAATGAGGGATGCGTTTTCCTACACGTTTACTAAGAGGTTTCCAAGATAGATGCATTCACTTGTGTGTAGACTGAAGGTTAACATGTATGATGTATCTCTATTGTTATTAAATGAAGGACTCAGTGGGTCCCCATTGATTTATCAAACCTAGGATAATGTGCTGGTGGTTTGGGTAGAGATTATAACAGTTGTAACCATATAACCATTACCTAACTTGTGATCCCATATAGTCATGGTAGTAGTCTTTGACTTAAATGTTTAACCACCCCCACTCTATTAATTATTTATTCACATGGTTACAGTTTATGTATCTATTTTGTACAGAGGTGTTCCCTTTTTTTGTCCTATGGTCATGACATGATGCAATGCATGAATTAGATTACCATACACACTTCCCAAGATGTGGCTTATGGGCATTATTGATCGACTATTATATCAATGGGATTTCCAGAGGTATTACCTGAGATATTTATTTTGAGCCTTCTTGATTGACTGTTATATTATCGAGTTGCTAAGATGCACTTCTAGGGATATGTCTTATGATCAGTACTTGACTTTGGTGTTGGACATGGAACTCCTTACAATTTATTTGAGATACTATCAAGAATAGATTATTCTCTCCTTGAACAATTCCTTGGATTATCACTAGGGTTGGTTTTTTTCACTATTACTATAATACCCATACATGTTTAGGAGTGAGATGTTGATATTTTTAGTGAAAAAATGTAGATATTGTACTTGGATCAATAGATAATTCCTTATAAATTAAATTAGGTTTATCCCCTTATAGATTACATGAGTTGGAATGTCATGATTTCCTATGAATTAAGACCAATGATTTAGACATCAGAATAGATTTAAATGTCTTGATCAGTACAACATCTAAATATGTACCATATTTATAAGCTGTATATACATTACATGGAATCCTTCATTGTAGTTATTGGAGGTTAGTATGTGTGATCCCAGGGCTCGTAAATTTATCCCCCAATCATGATATTATTTGAGTGGTATGACATCTAACTCGATTATTTTTTTATCAATATTCCCACATGATAAGAATAATTCACCCAAGTATTGGATATGGGTTGATTTTATTCATGATATTTGTTTCCTATACTTTTATTATAGTTGGGTCACATCTATGTTAAGTATAATTCATGGTAATGTACTTCTGTAAGTAGTTTATAGGTTCACCGTTGGGGGATGGCCTAATAAGATTTATTTCTCACTCTGTGCACCTGCACCTTATTTTTCATGATGAATATATGTATTACTTTAGTTTGAGCATATAATATTGATATATATGGATGAGAACCAATGTTTCATAATCTAACAGAGGAAATTGTGTGGGTTCTTATTATCAAGACGGTACAGATCGATAGTGATTTAGAGACTGGGTATGTGGTTTCATTTATAGTTAGAATTAGATCCATGTACTTTTATTTTTGTTTCATTATTTATACCTATATATGTTACTGGACTAATGAGTGATCAGTTTTTTATGTATGAAATGGTCCTTTAACCCTTTACTGAACTCTATTTTATTTAAACCATATTTATTTTTATTATGGACTCTGATTATTTACTAATATAGATGATGTTAGTTTATTTTTATTTCTAGTAAATTAGTTTGATACTAGGGTATTTTATCCTCATAGAAACACCCTAGGAACTTGTTTATAGTCAAAGTTTTCTAGAGAATGACGAGGTTCACTTTAATAGTTGTTGATAATTGATTTAGAGAATCACTTTAGAGGTATCCAGGAAAGGATGTTACATAACATTTAATTTATTTCATTAAAATGTTACTAAACTACTCCAATATGGTAGAATTTCAAGTTACATTTATTAATATGAGGGATCTTTAGATGGTCAATAAGAATCCAAATATTATTACATCATAATAAAAAAGTTAAATTTTTATATTGATAAAGGTGAATGTCATTTAGTATCTGGTTTTTTAAACATCATTTATTGTTTTTATGAAACGATTATGTCACCAACTCCTCAAAGTACGATCTAGTTTAAGAATGTTTTGTATCCCTACATACTTTTGAATTATATTTCATCAAATAAGATGGAACCTTTATATTTATGAGTGTTTTGGATTAAAATATATGATCTTTTCTATAAAAGTTTCATCCAACCATGAATATTTTCTTGGTAAGATTTAGTGTTGTTTACAAAGAAGAAAAATGATATCTTCCATTTTTGTGTAGATTATAAATAGTTAAATTACATTCTTATAATGAACTTCTATCTACTCTTGAGTATTGAAATCAATTCTAAATATTTTAAGGGAGGTATCCAGATATAGAATAGTTTTCTAGGGTCCAAATTTTTCAAAATGGGGATGAAAGATCAAGATTTCCTATGATTAAATTAAGAGTGATGAATACCCCATAATTATCCATGGGATCCACGGACTTAGTGTTCCATTTTTATGGACCATTAATTAGTTTTGATCATTGATATTATCTAGGTTTATTCATGGAAAAGATAAGTGGGTTTGGATAATTTGAGAAATATTTAGATATTCTATAGATTATTCAATTCTAAGTAAATTTTCTATGTAAACGTTCAAGACAATTATTGTACTTTCCCAATTCACTCTATATATTGAAAGGTTGTGGCCATCAATCCTTAGAATAATATGGTAGATTTTATTATATTGAACCCATTAAATATGTAAATTTATGATATTTTCTTTTACTTATATAAAATTTATAAGGTTTTTATACAATTTAATTATGGTCATGGTTCCTTTGGGAGATTTTAATAGGAAATATTAGTCTTATGTATGCACAACTGAGTGTTAGGTTAAATTTTAGTTTATAAATTATAATCTGATCGATGAACCTTCCCTTTACTAATTTATGGAATGCGTCATTGGCTATGTCTATTTAAATTCTTGTCATATTAGTATGTGTCATGTGTAAATGATTAAATTAGTGATATCTTATGGGCCTCAAAATTTACATCCTCATAAATACAATTATTCCACCAAAGATGTTGAAATTTTGTAAGTTTTTATTCTTTGTAGTTTGGGAGTAATTATCTCATCGAAGAAAACATTGTGGTCTTCCCCTATTATAATAGAATGCAATATATCTTCTCTAAGTGAAATTTAAAATTTCATTATTGAATATGATTATAGTCCATATTGGACTATGCAACTAATATCTCTTATAACATGGGGAAAAGTAATGAAGTGTATTATTCACTAAATAGAAAGGTACATGGTGATGTTTTATATAATTATATGTATAGAAAATGATGATAGTTGAAATTTTTACTTTTCATTTTCATATAAAATAAATTATTGGTGAATTTAATTTATAAAATATTATAGTACACTATCCTTTATTTTAGTAAATAAAGGAGTCTCAATAAATAGATATGTTGGACGAGTCATAGAGATATCATGCCATTCATAGATATTATATTGTGGTTTGGAAAAATGATTAACATCATAATATGTTGTTTCATGGGAATTATTTTATTCCATGAGATATGCAATGTGTGATTTAGTATGAGTTTCATATCTCACCTATGGTTAACAATTCTTGTACTTATAAGATGTATAATAATTTAAAGTAGTTATTTTAGTGGTAGGTTTGGAAGTAGTTTTTAGTGTATTTCATTTATCAATGATTTTTTATCTAGTGAGTGAATGTTGGGTGTTGGTTTCCAAGAACTATCTTACTAACATTAAAGTTTCCATAAAGTAAATTGTAGTACATATAAATATTTTTATTAGGTTATCCTCAAGATTTGTTTTGATATGATTATATTTGGTCTCTTATGTACTGAATGTAAGATTCAACTCATTTCATGGTTATTAATTAGTTAATTATGTGAGATGTGTCAATGAGGCTCTATGTGGGGGAGGTAGTGAGGTTTCATAGGGTTCTAAAGATGATAATATTTTATAGATATCTTTTATTATTCATTATTATAGAAAAGTTTTCAAAATCCCTTCATATATCTGTCAAAACATAAAATTCCTTTGATCCTCATATAAATGTGAAAACATAGATAATAATTTAAACAATAAAGTACATCTTTCACCATTATGTTCTTGAATATGGAGGATTTTAAGTAAAGACTATTCTTTTAGATGTGTTAGATTATAATAATAGTTATCACTCATCCATTTTCATGGATCCATTCAAACCATTATATAGATAATCATCTAAATAACTGTTCTTTTAGACAAGGTTCTAGAGTCTATGATCATTTGTGTAGAATTATCTTATCACATTACTAAGAAAAAATAGTTGATTTTGGGAGGATAATGATTAATAGTGTCCATCTAAATTCATAAAAAAATCGAGGAGGATTCCATTAGATTTATAGGTTAAAGATCATGTATTATTATAGTTTTCCCACCGTTATAGAGAGTATAAGTTGGATATACATAAAAAAACATATCAATTATTTATAAATTTTTTGAAACATTTGATAATGTTCTTGAGGAAGAGTATTGGATTGAAATTCAATCCGAGATAGAACATGTTCATGAATTATTCCATGTGTTATAACATCGATGATATCTTTATGAATACTCCATTATCATTGATAGGGTGATATGGAAATTAAGGATAATTTAATTTTCAAATAGTGTAATTTAGATATATAATATTGATAAGAAAATGTATTTATATGATGTTACATTAAACTAGTTCATGTTTTATAAAGGCATTGTTTCTTAGAGTAATGCATGAGGGAGAAAGAGTCATAGAAGTATGCTCTATAACCTGAGTTATTTTAAATATCTTTCTTACTATGGTTTTAGGATTTTTTATATAGTTAATTGGTTCATTTTTTTCATTCTTTTATATGGTCTATTTTATCCTTTTTAATGTATGGATTTTTATCTCCATGTTATCTCATGTGGTGTATATTTTTTTGTGTTCTTATGGGTTCAATTTTTTTTTCAAGGATGATAATATGTTGAGATGTATTCAATATACATTCTATAATTTTATTGATCATCTAATTTTTGGTTTTTTCATCTTGAAGATCAATGAATGGATTTTGTAGGGGGATTATAGAGTGTAGTTTGTAGATCTGTTTTGGTATATGTTTTATTAAAAATAGTTGATTATGATTCCATTTTATTCATTATGGTTGAAAAATGAGTTAGTTCATATATTAGTTCACTTTGATATATTTTAAGAATCAATCGATATTGATGAAGAAAGTCCTTGGTTTGGAGGACCACATCATGGTTTCAGTCAATGATGTGTTTTTATAATGGAAATAAATGGAGATATTTTTGAAGTTTAAGTTTGATGATGTTGTATTATTTAGAATAATTATTAAATAATAAAATAATTATAACATGAAACCATGGTTTGGACCACATAGAATTTAATTGTAAAATTTCTAACTCTAATTTCTCTCATTCAATTATTTTTCCCCACATGAAACCTTATGTGGTTTAGTAGTCTTATTTTCATTACATTTAGTGGATATTTGATTTCCTAATTTCATGGGATCAAACTATCATGATTTAAGACTGTCTCTTTGTATTCATAAAACTTCATTAATTTTATTCTCTTTTTTCTCTATAATGGGGTATAATATAATGTTTCATATGTATATATGACGGAGGAATTTTTTTTGGTTTATTTGATATACTGTATTAAAGGATCCACGTTAATAATTTTAGTTTTTTAGAGGCCATGATTAATTTTTTTTGTGTGATAAATAAAGTTACAAATTAAGGAAAGTAATTTTGATTCTGTATTTTTAATTTTACTGTAATTGATGGTAATATTTCATGTTTTAGTCTTCATTTTAGTAAGTATTTGATATTTTCATAATTAAATAAGGGAATTTTAATTTTAACTTAGTAGGTATGTGTGTTTTTATTTTATTAATGATCATTATGGTATATGATTTCAATAATATGGTAGTGTGCTTTCATAGTTTTTAGAATCATTATAATGTGGTAAAATAATATAAATTTTGTGGATTATTTTTTTGAGTGTATTAAAGGTTTTAATAACATGTGATAGTCAGATTATTATTGGTTAATATGGTTGAGGAAATTACCTTGGTGTGATTTTGGCATATAGTGGTATACATAAGATAATGTAGTTAAAGTATTATAGTTTTCCAAGACATTTAATGAAAAATTAAATAAACTAAATGTATAAATTGAATAATATGAATGGGGATGAATTTGAGTTGATAATTACTATATTAAAATAAATATTGAATTATATTATTATATAGTAAATCGAATCATAGAAATTTAATTCATAAGACATTGTTTAATTGTGAAGATAGGTTTTAAAGTGTTGGAATAAAAGTTTACTTTGGTTAAATGATGTTAATGTAATGTAGATATTAATCAACAACACGAGAGTCAGAAATAAATATTAAATTGGTAGAAGGATGTAGTTGTTGTATGATTTTGGTGTTTGTTTGTTATGTGTCTAGAGGTGGAATCATTTATTGTTGTGTGGTAGGGACAGTTTGATGATCACATATTTATAGTGGTGGTTGGTAGATCATAGAACCAATGATGGTATTTTGTGATATTATATAAGATTAAAATATATGTTTTTTCTTATGGACCACCACCAAAGTCGAATAACTAAAAAAATTCTATATAAGGTTTTAGTTACTATATGAATACCAAACATCCATGATATAGGGGATACATATGTACGATTACTCAGTCTCGCTAACTCTTCCTTATTATCATAGTATGATTATTTGGTAATCATATGCATTTTATTTTGGCAATTTCATGTGGTTGGGGTATGTAGCTATGATATATATATATATATATGAATTCTGGAAATGGAATATGAATATGGGGAGTCATAAGAGAATAAATATGTTTCTCATTAGGATGTGGGGTTGAATGAATTTCTAGGAAACTGGATATATGATATATCCTCTAATATACTTATATTTTTTTAAGAGATATTTATATTGTATATAGATTTATAGAGAGATCCTATAGTGATATGGGTTGTAGTAAACATATAATTGGACATGAATTGTTTTAGTATTTTTTTATTAATTATTGTGTATGATTCTTCCAAATTTGAATATCATATTTGTGTGTGGAACCCATTACATTTACATATATTGTCGAAACTACTTTGATATTATATTTAAACATATTTTCATGATATTTTTAGAGATCGTGATGGATTTTATTAGCTCGTGACACATTGTTTTCCGAGAATTATAGGATTGATTTAATTTAATAGATATGTTTTTTTAATATTTACTTTAAAGATATTATTAGCTGGTTTATATGAAATTACATAAATTATTTTATCGGTAAAGTGATTTGGGTTGTTTTATATATTTATTTTGGTTTTATTGGTAGATTTGATTTTATTAATTTGTATTAATGATAGAAATGCCTCCCATTTTTTATGTTATATGATATTAGTTCCTATCTCAAACTCGATAACTATTGAAGGTAGACTTTGGAGGAAAAAATTTACATTAATAACAGACTATGATGGTTTATAGTGGATATGATAATTAATATCTAAAATAATCAATAAGGGATAATATATCAATGAAAATAGATAGATCATTACTTGATAATGATATATATAATATGTAAATAATAAACCCATCTTCATCAAAAAGGTAATATGAAGAATGAAAAAATGGTCAATATATTTTTGAATTAAGAAATTATAGATAAGATAATGATAGAGATGTATAATGTAAAAAATTATTAGTTATTCCTTTAATACACAGTGTGAGGACAATATTCCTAGAGTTTAAAAACCCTAGATTTTAAATCCTTTAAATAAATACTATATTTCATATCTTATGTCACATGAAAAACCGAAAAAATGAAAAAACCAAATAAAATGAACAATAATATAATAGAAGTACATGAGGAATGTTATCATTAATAATTAAAAGAAACATAATTAATTTAAAATATTAAAATATTAAAATATTATTATTTTTCATTAATATTCAAAAAATGATCTATTTTGAAGAACCTTTTAGATAAAAGTTATTGTATTTTAACTTAATAAATTTAATTTAATCCATGAAATATTTTATTATAATGGGTAATATTTATATTTATAAAGTATAATTTAAGAATTAATTTATTTATAAATTTATATGAAATAATATAAAAGACACATGATATTTAAAATGTTGATTTTTGATAAAAATAATTTTTTTATATATTTAATTTTCCTTTAGACAAACAAATATAAAAATTTTATAATTTTATTTTAATAAAAATAAAAAAATTCTAATTTATAATTAAAAAAATTATCTTAGTGTTAATTTGGGATATTTTTTATTAAAATAACTAATTTCGTCTAAATAGTTAAAAATATGGGTTTTTACTTAAATCATAATATTTATGTCTATATCAATAAGTATAAATTAAAAAATTATAAAACAATTTTCATGAGAAATGATGTATTTAAGGATACATATTATATATTTAATTTTACAATTATGAATTTAGAAAACATGTTTTAATCAATTTATGTAATATTTTCTAATAATTTTTCGCCTTTTCTTTTAAATAAATACAATTTAGGTTAAATTTGGTTTCAGATTTATTTGAAACCCATTTAATTTCAATTTTTTTTATAAAAACCAATATGCATCATTAATATAAAATTCATTTATAGTCTTATCCTATATATATAAATTTTCATCTTTATAAAAATGTTTTTCTAAATTTTTTTTTTAATTGTTACATGCACTAATATTAGAATTAATTTTCACACACATATATATTTTATAACACCCCAAGCTTCTGCGGTATGCTTCTCTTTGAAAAATACAATAGCGTGTGTTGTACGCAACACTGAGTTCAAGCACACCACGACTTACCAAACTTTCCGTTCAAAAGCGGTTATGAATAGTATTAACTGAATTATAAATTTTATATTATCCTTATAATTTTAGAATCCATATTATGAGTTTCTAAGACATAATTTAAGAACACATTTACTTTTTTAGATAAAAGAAGTATTTTTCAGAAAATGCAATTTTACCGCCTTTTAATGGCGAAGTCTTTTTAAATACAATATTTGAAACTTTTATATATTCAATTTAGAAAAATGAACTTCTTCTTTAGAATCGGGACATGATAATATAATTTCAATAATGTTTTTTTGTTTTTCTGATAACTTTCATATTTGAGTGAATAGGGAAAAATACTATATTTTAACTGAAAACAACTTTTTTAATCAAAATAATTTATATTGTTAAAGTATAAATTTTAATGGTTTGGAAGTATAATTAGAATATATTTTAACCATTTAATCCAATTATGGTAATTATAATGAATTTCACTTTGAGATTAGATTTAAACAAGTGTCAATCTTTGGATAGATATTGTTTCTTAAAAATACGCCTTTTGGTATTGAGAACGGGAATTAATTTTAAATTAATAAATTCCACTTCTATGTTTTTAATTTTGTTAAATAGACTTCATTTTTGGATTCGTAATATCGAAATTATCCTAGGGTGAATTTTTGGTATTTTTCTGAAAATGTTCAATTTTTATGAATAGTGAAAAAACACTGAGTTATCATTTAAAACCGAATTTTTATTTAAATAATTATTTATTTTATTTATATTTATTTTAGGTCAAAATAGATACATAATACCTATATAAATTCAATGTAATTCATTGGAGTCTGTTTATAATTTCAGATAAATAAAATTCTTTATAGAACTTTTCACCGTCTTTTACCCACCTCCTAGGAGAATTTGCAAATTCACATAAAACATAATTTTACCGCTTCTATGAGTGGAATTTCAAAAATCCAAGAGACATAGTAAATATCAAGGAGTAAAATGTGGTTCAATGAAATGAAAATAATTTTTGGTGAATAATAACTTTTTTCTTTTATTACCATGGTTAAATTTAAATAGGGTAATTAAGGGTAAAAATGATATTAATATTACCCTAACACATGTCCTAATTCTATTGGACAAGTGTACCTCGACCAAAAAAAACCTTATGAATAAAATATTATCATTTAGGTCCACTTGAATTAGATTAGGACATTAATTATTATTTAATTCAAAGAAGATTAAAAAGAGTTAAAATCAAAGTTTAATTACTAAAACATTTTGAATATAGGGTTATACATAAGATAAATTTGATTGTAAATATTAATTAGAAAGATAAAACAATTTTATACATAATGGTATTTTATTTATAATTTTTAGACATTAAATAATTTAATTTATTTATGACACAATGGTGATGCAGTAATTACCTAATTAATGAAATATTAAAATAATTGATATTATAAATATCCAAATAAATGTGATTTGAGACTTTTTATGAATTAAAATAATTATATAGTTTAATATGACATGTTAGTATTGATTTAATTATGTTTTTTCGAAGTAATCATGCTGTTATTATTTTCACAAAAATCAAATAGCAAATAGTGTCAAAATTGACATAAAAGAGTTTTTAAAACAAATATTATATTATTAATTGATATTCAATTACTAAAAATATAAGGTTCGTCCAAAAGACTTATATAATGATATTTTTATCATTAATGGACAACTTGGGGGTCACTTGGATGTATATAGTAAGTTTATTAACTATATTATATAAAAATACAAAGTGACATGGTAAGTGTCAAACTAATTAACTAAGAGTTGAAACTAAAAAGATATGGTTAATATAATGACCCGAACCTATCTAAAATTTATTGTTTGAAATGATTTAGACCCATTCAGATCTTATAATTTGAATAATCCACTTTGGAGCCCTTAGAAACCGAATATTAATTTATTATAAAATAATACTTTAATTTTTTCCTAAAGAGCCCCTCCTCCCCCTTATAAAAGGACACCACTTCTAAACAATTCTCAATACCTTAAAAGCCTTTTGGTTTGACCAAATTTACCCAAATAACCTCTAAACCATCCTACCTTCAACCTAGAGGCCTTAATTTGATCAGAAAGACCACCCATGGATCCCTTTTGATCAAATCAAAAGTAAGAACCCGAAGAAGAGGTAATGATTTCACCACCCTCTTTCAAGTTCCTTTCTTCTTCCACTTCCTTTTTCTTTGTTGTTTCCATTATAAAATAATAACTCCAGTATATTCTATAAACTCTGATGTTATTATAATTATGGTACAGCCAAATTCATTATTCTATCCACCCTTTGAATGACATGTCACCATACGCGCGTACGTACGACATACCATCTCCATGTCGTGGTGTAATTGTTATTCAATACATTATTATTTTGATGGGTATAATAATGATGTGTATTTGATGTAAATAATAAATATAAAATGATAAGGATTCTATATATATTATATACCATTCAATTATATATTATATTAATATCAAAAGAATGATATTTTTGCGCGTGCGTACGTACGGATTACCGTCTCCACGACGCGATGAGATTCATTTACAAGTTCACCATTCATCGAAGATTATAAAAATATATATTACTAATAAGTATGTAATATATGAAATAATAATGCTATTAGAGATATATATATATTTATATATATAAGTATTTATGTACTTACATATATCTTATTCACTTACTTCTGTTCAACACTATATGAAAACGACAACAACATTTATGCGTACGTACAGACTACCGTCTCCATAAACGGTGTTTTCCATATATACGTCTGTTATACATTTTTATATTCTAAATATATATGATAAATAAATCGTTTTGTAGATTCTGGAAGTATTTAAATAATTATCTATATGATAAAATCAAGAGTAACAAGTTAAAACACGTAAGATAAAGAAAGCGATTATTACCCGAAATATGAATATAACATGGAAATTATTATTAAATGGGTAGTATAAAGTCATAAATGAATAATGTATGATATCATAAATATTAATATGGTTCTGGTATAATATAATAATATACTATAGTATTCATACAGGAGTCTAAACATACCCTCGACTAAAGAAAATTTCAAGGTAAGGGTTTTTCATCTCACTCCTTATTCCCATGAGATTCATACCATATTTCCACTATTACCTTTTGTGTGGTGTATGTACTGCCCATAATTGTATTCTTTGTGTAATAAACTTTAATTAATATGTATATACATATTCATTGTATGATACCTCTTTCATGGGGTGTATGTTTCGTAAGTTACCAAATTGGTAAGGGTTTATTTCACAATCTCTTCATTATCTGAGGTTGTTTATACGTAATTATCTACAGGGACCTCTTTATCTTCCACATCTATGTTTCTTAAAAATGTATTTCAAAACATTATTAATATTTTACAGAATATGGGTTAATGTCATTTATACCATTTTTTGACCTTTTATAAGAATTTTATAAAGGAATATTTCCGTCATTTTCCAAACAAGGTCCTTTTTAACCTTTTCGACAGAATTAAGGTAAGAATGTCTTTTTTTAACTTATAAGGCGGGTGCGGCTATTTTTGGCCGTTATAAAATCTTTGAAGATTTCCTTAAAATTTTATAAGAATATTTTCAATGTAAATGTTTTCTTTTATAATTATGTGACTTTTAAATGATTTAAGAAAAATAGATATTTCTCTAAAATAGTTTTGATTTTATCTATGTCAAAATATTTTGATAAATTTTACACTTGTTTGAAGTTGATTTATTATGATACAAATCTTCAATTTTGTATTTAAGGTTTTGTGATATGTTTGAATATGGATGAGTTATTTTTATGCCATTAATGGTTTATGATTAATGTTTTGGCATTTCGTATGCTAGTTTTAATACAAATGTTTATGTAATATTTCATACTCTTCTTAAGATGAATGTGTTGGTGTCACGACCCGACCCAACGGGGCTTGAGCCGCGACTCCCCAAGCCCGCCTCCAATAGGCTAAGCCCTGGTCGCCACCCCCACCCCCAGGTGGTCCACGCCATGCTCAGGGAGCTGGTGGTCGAGGGCGAGGACAGCTGCATGCCCTGGAGGCTGTTAAACCAGAGGCACCACGGGTGGATAGAGGTACACCTTGTGTCTTTTCTACTTACTGCAGTAGTTTGTCAGACACTGTTTAGCGGTACTCCTTCCTTTTGTTGCTTTCTCGAGTTTTGTTCAGGGCGTTGGTAAGACCCTGAGTGGTTGTTGTTGGTGAGCTCGCTGGTGTGGGAGACCCAGTTGAGAGTCCAGTCGCTTTCCTTGTGCTTAGGGATTTTCGGGGACAAAAAGTTATAAGGGGGGGAGGATGTAGCGACTCGGGTTTTTGGCCCTGTCAAACTTTGGAATATTTCTACGAATAATTCCAGAGCTAGGCGCGAAGACGGCGTGCGATTCCAAGGCCCGGTGTGCCCGGAATTAATTTTATAAAAATATTAAGTTTTTTTTATACTATGCACGTGGCGGGGGTGTGATATCTCCTAAACGGTAGCTCAGAACGGGAATCTGAGGGCACGGTTGCGTCCGGAACGTGCCTTTTACCCTAGGAGGGGTGTAAACTTTGCGGGCGCGGGCCTGCGGTGAGAAACGCCACCAGGGGCGTTTCCGTAAATAAGTAGCAACTTAGTGGGCGAGCGTCGGCTCAAATAACTTCTGAACGGAGTCTCGGATGGAAAATCTGAGACCGCCGTTGCGTTCAGAACGGCGCGTTTACCCTAGGGGTGACCTTACTTTTGTTCTCATCAGGCGTCGGGTCCGAGGCGAGTTTGGCGCCGGCGGGTGGCTGATATAAATATCAGCCCCCCCCTTATAATCGTTCTTCGTCGTTCTTCGCCGTTCTTCGCCGCCACTCCGCCAAATAGAGCAAACGGAGCGCCCACGAGCTCAGAATTCGACGGAGGACGTTCCAGGAGCGCGCAGCGGAAGCTCTGGAGCGCGGATCTGAGGCAGAACGTCGGCGTTTCGCCCGCGAGGTAGGCGGTTTTGAGTTTTAACCCCCGATCCCGTTTTTGCTGCGTTTTTCTGCAAATTGAAGCCGTAGCAGTGTAGATCGGGTCCCGAGGGTCGCGTAGACGCCTCCGGATCGCAAAACGGACCACCGGGGTGCCCCCGGCGGTCCGCGGAAGTTCCGCTGGCGCGGCACCGGCGCGGCGGAGCCGCGGGTGGCGGCCGGTCCGGGCCGACCGGACCGGCCGGTCGGGGCCGGTCCGTCCATTTTTTCGCATACGGGGGTCTTTAAACCCCCGTATCTTGCACTCCGGGAGTCGGATTCGCGCGCCGTTTTCGGCGACGTGACCCTGACGACGAGGCGAACCCCCCGGTGTGGGTTCGAGGGTTTAAAGGTTCGGGATCGTGGCCCGGGATCTAGAAACGTCGTAAAAAATAATATTATTTTATTATTTTACGACTTCGGTCCTTTGTAACTTCTACCCGGAGCGTCCGATTGACGTGCCGTCAGTGGCTTTGAGACCCTGATGGTACGGCGGACTTTTTGAGATGATTTCCGGGTGTTGGGTCTGCGAATGGGGTGTGGGCCCCACGAGGCCGGGTTTTGGCGTTTGCGGTGAAACACAGCTTTTGCACCAGGAGTCCGATGTTGGTGGATGAATAGTCGATCCTGTGTGTTTTTCCGAGAGGATCGCAATGGTGCGTTCCGTTCGATGAGTTTCAGAATCCAGGCGTGGGCCCCACCCGAGCCGGCCTTTGGTGAATAGTACCTTTTTCACCGGGTGTCCGTTTTGGGCGAGCGAGTAGTCGATTCCGTTTGTTTTTCCGAGGGGATCGTCGTGGTGTGATCCGCTCGATGGTTTTCGGAATCGTTGTGTGGGCCCCGCACGAGCTAGCTACGGTGAATAGTACCTTTTTCACCGGTGCTCCGTTTCGGGTGAGTAAACAGCCTATCCTGCGTGTTTTTCCACGTGGAACGCGATGGTGGCCTCGGTTTTGGCCTAGGAGGTGCGCAGTGTGGCGTTGTGGCGGGTCGCTCGGGTTAGCGACCTTTGGACCAGCAGTGGTTGAGGGTTCTCCCTTGGTTTGTTCCCACGAGGGTTCGTGTGGCATCACAACCTTCGTATGGGTTTGTGATCCTCTCGATGGGATGTTTAAACTGTTAGAGTTGTGGTATCCCTCTGGTGGCCCCGGAGTGGATCCTCTACCATCTTTACCTAGATCGGGTTCTTGGTATCGCTGTGACCGCTTATTTACGGGCGGTGATCCCCTATCTAGCAGGTTAACCCCGTAGGGTTTGTGGCATCATCGGACATATGATCCCCTACGCGGTGGGTCGTGCACTGTAGGGTTGTGGCATCGTCGGGTTTACGATCCCCTACTCAGCATGATGTTTATGGTAGGGTTGCAGTATCGCTGGTTATACGATCCCCTACTCAGCGCGTGGTTTCGGTAGGGTTGCGGCATCATCGGTTCGATCCCCTACATTGCGAGTTATACCAGATAGGGTTCCGGTATCGTCGTGACCATCTTTATATGGACGATGATCCTCTATCTGAGTGTGGAGCTTCTGTCGAGCGCCAGATCGGGTTGTGGCATCCCCCAGCGGATCCTGGGTGTGATCCCCTATCTGTGAAATCTACATATGCCAGATCGGGTCGTGGTATCCCCCAGCGGACCTTGGGAGTGATCCCCTATCTGTGAGCTACGTATACCGGAGTGGGTCTTGGTATCCCCTAGCGGACCCTAGCGGCGATCCCCTATCCGAGGAGTTTGGTGGTTATGGTGTTTCGGCGATGTTTCCTCGGTGATGCTATCCGACGAGCATGGTCTCTCGGGTGAGCGTCTGAGAAGTTTGCGAGTATCCCGATGGAGTGTATCTCTCAGATGAGTGTCATCTGGTATGACAGTGTTCGTGGTGTACTCTCCTGGTTGTGGACGGTTGCTGGTGATGAGGTCGGTACCTCTTGTGGCTTTGTGGCGTGAGCTATGTATATCTGGATTGTTCAAGCTGTATGTATGGGCATACACCTGATCTGAGCTGAGCTGACTAGTTGTGTTTAGCTGAGGATGGTCACGAGATGGAGTTTCTCTCTCGTCTGGGTTTTCTCTGGCTGGGATGAGCGGACTGTTGCCTTTCAGTTGCTCCCTTGGGTTTTGGGTTTTTGGGGTGCCTACTGAGTATGTTTATACTCACTCCTGCACGGGCTTTTCCCGCACATGTTTGGGTCTTGTGGAGACCACAAGCCTTTTGACGGAGTCCCAGGAGGACCCGGAGCAGGCGGAGCTTAGTGAGCGAGTTGACCGGGATGTTTACCGGAGCTGTGCCGAGGGAGCTTTCCGGCGGGTGTTTGTGGCAGTGTTTCCCTTCTTCAGAGCAGGTTAGACGCGCTTTGTAGTTTTCTCTTGGTGGGCCCTGTTTTGCCTTGTACTTTTGCTGTTGCACTCTGGTTTGGGATAGATTGTATGCATGCATTTACTTTTCAGTTTCTATATCTCTGCACTGTTGCATGGAGGTGTTTGTGGGTGCGTGTGTACAGGTACCTTAGGCTAATGCCTCCCATGTGTGTGATAGCCTACTCGGCGCTGGTCGCCAGCCCCTGGCCTATTGGAGGCGGGCTTGGGGAGTCGCGGCTCGAGCCCCGTTGGGTCGGGTCGTGACAGTTGGACTAGAATGTTTCGAGTTGGGGACCTATAAAAGTATGCCCTCCGGGTTGGGGTCCGGTTACAGAAGACCCTCCGGGTTGGTGTCCAGTTATTAGAGGCACTCCAGGTTGGTGTCCGATTATTAGAGGCACTCCGGGTTGGTGTCCGGTTATTAGAGGCACTCCGGGTTGGTGTCCGGTTATTAGAGGCACTAAGGTTTTGAGTCCAGTTACAGAGGCTCTCCGGGTTGGGTTTAGGTTACAATTATCCCTTAGGTCTTGGCACGAGGCCTTGAAACAGAAATTAATGTTCGGCATTATGCATTCCATCATTATGAAAGTTGTTATTGATATTGAATGTGATTATTTGATTAGTAGAATATCCATGTGAATAATTAAATGGCATTATTTCATTTTATTTCTACCATATTTTTCTGAAGTTCAAGTTTAAAAGTTTTTTGTTTTAGTTTTATACACTGCCTTAAATGTTTAAGCTTATTTTTGAAAGTTTCTGCTGTATTGCTTACCCTTACTGAGCGTTTGATCTCACCCCTTTCTATGTTTTATTTTCCCAGGATTCCAAGAAGTGTATTGTGATTGATATGCAGGGTTAATCCAAGGGAATAACGACGTTCATAAAGGATTATTTATGTTGTTTTGTATGCAATGTAACATTCATGCATGTAATCTATTCCACGACTGCTAAAAAGTTCGGTCTTTCGGGACTTGATTCCTTTTAATAATGCCAATGTATTAAAATAATGCACCGGCTCTGGGTATCTGGGGTCGGGGCATTACAGTTGGTATCAGAGGAAGTTTAGCAATAACCTTGGAAATTAGATTTAGATAAACTCTGATTAGAGCACATTACCTTAAGATAGACTTTGAGGATTATTATAGAAGAACTTCCTAGAATTTTGGTAATGTAGAGATTTTGTGAGTTTTCGAAGCAATACATCCCTGTCTGGATATGAGCAGGTAGAGGCGGATCTGGCACAAATGTACCTAGGGGTAAAACCCGAAAACAACACTTTGATCTTGACTCGAACGGGAACTGGTGCACGACAACGGGCCTTTCTGCACTGTTGGTTACGACACTCCTGGGGGATATTCTTTGGATAATTCTCATTTTCTTTACAAACCATTATGAAGGGATTATGAGTATATATTTACTCAAAGAAAACATTTTTATGATTATGGATTATATCCATAAACTCTTCAATTTACGTTAGGTATTTTACAAGTTTGGAATTATTAATTTGAATTCAAAAACTAACCTAGTGTATGCCATTGTTTAGAAAGGGTGCCCAGTAGAAGGAATGAGAACTCTAACAATACGCATGATCCAAAGAGTAAGAAGGATCATATCATTCATGGTATTAAGCCATAATTTATAAGGGAAATATTCTCCCAAGTATTATCATCATATGAAGAAATAGTATCATGAGTTAATAAGATAAATAATGAATTCATTGAGTCCTATGGATTTGAAGGGAAGCTAAAGAAGAAAAGGATGATAGAAATAAATATGGATAAAGGGAATAAGGGAAAGAAGGATTTTCCAATATGTGATAAATGTGGAATGAATCGCCTTGGTAAATGCATGAAGGGAATGAGAGTTTTCTATAAGTGTGGAGAAAAAGGACACCAAGTACGTGATTTCAAGGGTAAGAATTTTTTTTCAAATGTACAATGCTTCATCTGCAAGGAGTTTGGACACTACGCGAACCAATTTTCAAGTCATTAAACTATGCTGAAAATGATGCTATTGGATAAAAATTATGTTATGATACCACTACAGATGAAGAGGAATGATTAGAATTCTTATGTTGATTATGTCATTTGAGTGTTGAATCAACAATGTACTTGTTATAATAATTAAAGAGAAAATAAGGATTGTATTGCAGTACTATTTCATTAAGGACTTGAGATTGTGTGGAACAAAAAAAAAGTGACTCAATAGCATGTTAAATTTTTGGAAAATATATGGTTGAGAGAAAGATAAAACATAATATGGTTCTGATACCGAGCTAGTGATTTTGGAATAATACATGATTAATTTGGATAAATTATATTAGATATTCTTGACTACCTTGAAAATGATTAATAATTTGTATATTCCATCATTGTTGGGGTTTACAACATTTTTGGATAGAAGGAGTATATCCAGTATTATATAATTAATAAGGGATCATGAATGTAATCAATAAGGTTTTATGGTAATTCAGAATGTTCAGTGTTTTAAAAGAATACATGATGAAGGTGTTCACATGTTATTACGTGGAAAAAATGATCTTCATTATGTTCACCTTCCTTATAAATTTTGGACTGTGAGTTTGGACATAAGTATTTTGGATAATTCTAGTTTGAGATTATTTTTTAATTGCCATAAAAGGACAACTCGGAGGTCAGGCGGCAACTCGTCGTGTCCGGCAAGGCCGCGAGACATGAACCCGCAACCGAAAGAGGACAAGGGTGTATCACCTACCACTGACCCACATGATGTCCTGGATTGAATAATCTAGGTTTTTTAATTGTTTTTCTAGATGAATTATAAATTAATTTTTTAACCCTACATGAATAGTATATATAAAATATTATTTTTAAGTTCAATTATCTTTTAGAGTGAAAGATGAGTTTGTGGTAGAACTTATTTAAAGGATGGGACTCTACTTTTCAAGTATATATTTTTCTTCTTCTCTTATTCAATGAAGAAATTAAATCTTATACTTTAGTGAATGGATCTTAAAAAAAATGTGTTATCCTAATACCATATGTTTTGTTGGACCGATGGTATTTTAAATCATCATAGATTGATGAATTTAAGGCCCTCAATTTTACACTTGTTTGTGATTGATGACCTAAATCACTACCTATAAATATTTACGTTTTTCCTCCAATTATATGTCTTTAATTTCCACCAATGTTCTCTTAATCGAGATCATTATTTGGTAGTGACCCTTTCATTTCCCTTTCCTTTTATTAAGACTAAATTTTATTAACCCAATTTCCGATGTGGGTTTTCCCACAAAAGATATTTTTGATTTCCAACCTTTTATTTTCGAAAAATAATTTCAAACTGCGGGGAACCAATTTCTTGAAGGCGGGGAGTATGTGACACCCCAAGCTTCTGCGGCACGGTTCTCTTTGAATAATACAATAGCGTGTGTTGTACGCAACACTGAGTTCAAGCGCTCCCTGACTTACCAAACTAGCCATTCAAAAGCGGTTATGAATAGTATTAACTGAATTTTAAATTTTATATTATCCTTATAATTTTAGAATCCATATTATGAGTTTCTAAGACATAATTTAAGAACAAATTTATTTTTTTAGATAAAAGAAGTATTTTTCAAAAAATGCAATTTTATCGCCTTTTAATGGCGAAGCCTTTTTAAATCCAATATTTGGAACTTTTATATATTCAATTCGGAAAAATGAACTTGTTCTTTAGAATCGGGACATAATAATTTTGTTTCAATAATGTTTTGGTGTTTTTTTGATAACTTTCATATTTTGGTGAATAGTGGAAAATACTATATTTTAACTGAAAACAACTTTTTTAATCAAAATAATTTATATTGTTAAATTATACATTTTAATGGTTTGGAATTATAATTAAATTATATTTTTACCATTTAATCCAATGACGGTCATTATAAGTAATTTCACTTTGAGATTAGACATAAACAAGTGTCAATCTTTTGATAGATATTGTTTCTTAAAAATACGTATTTTGGTATTAACAACGAGAATTAATTTTAAATTAATAAATGCAACTTCTATGTTTTTAATTTCGTAAAATAGACTTCATTTTTGGATCTGGAATATCGAAATTAGCCTAGGGTGAATATTTGGCATTTTTCATAAAACGTTCAATTTTTTATGAATAGTGAAAAACCACTCAGTTATTATTTAAAACCAAATTTTTATTTAAATAATTATTTATATTATTTAAATTTATTTTAGGTCAAAATAGATACATAATACCTATATAAATTAAATGTAATTTATTGGAGTCAGTTTATAATAATTTTAGATATATAAAATTCTTTATAGAACTTTTCACCGTCTTCTACCCACCTCCTAGGAGAATTTTCAAATTCACATAAAACCTAATTTTACCGCTTCTATGAGTGGAATTTCGAATATCCGAGAGACACGGTTAATATAAAGGAGTAAAATGTGGTTCAATGAGATGAAAATAATTTTTTTGTGAATAGTAACTTTTTTACTTTTATTTACCACGGTTAAAAGTAAATATGGTAAGTAAGGGTAAAAATGATATTAATTTTACCCTAACACATGTCCTAATTCTATTGGACAAGTGTAACTCAATCAAAAACAACCTTATGAATAAAATATTATCATTTAGGTCAAGTTGGTTTAGATTAGGACATTAATTATTATTTAATTCAAAGAAGAGTTAAAAGAGTTAAAATCAATGTTTAATTACTAAAACATTTTTAATATAGGCTAATACATAAGATATATTTTATTCTAAATATTAATTAAAAAGCTAAAAACATTTCCTACATAATTTTATTTTATTTATAATTTTTAGACATTAAATAATTTAATTTATTTATGACACAATGGTGATGCAGTAATTACCTAATTAATGAAATATTAAAATAATTGATATTATAAATATCCAAATAAATGTAATTTGACACTTTTTATGAATTAAGATAATTTTATAGGTTAATTTGAAATGTTAGTATTGATTTAATTATGTTTTTTAGAAGTAATCATGCTGTTATGATTTTCACAAAAATCAAATACCAAATAGTGTCAAAATTGACATAAAAGAGTTTTTAAAAAACATATTATATTATTAATTGATATTATATTCCTAAAAATCTATGTTTCGGCCAAAGGACTTATATCATGATAGGTGTATAATTAATGGACCACTTGGGGGTCTCTTGGATGTATATATTAAGTTTATTAAATATATAATATAAAAATACAAAGTGACATGGTAAGTGTCAAACTAATTAACTAAGAGTTAAAACTAAATGATAAGGTTAATATAATGACCCAAACCTGTCTAAAATCGATTGGTTGAATGTATTTAGACCCCTTACAACCATATACTTTTAATAATTCACTTTTGATCCATTAGAAACCGAATATTAATTTTTAATAAAACAATACATTAAGTTTTTCCTAAAGAGCCCCTCCTCTCCCTTATAAAAGGACACCACTTATAAATAATTATTCATACCTTTAAATCCTTTTGGTTCGGCAAAAATCTACCCAAATACCCTCTCAAATATCCTAACTTTAACATATAGGCCTTAGTTTGTTCATATAGACAACCTATGGAGCCCTTTTGATCATATCAAAAGGAAGAACCCGAAGAGGAGGTAATGATTTCACCACCCTCTTTCAAGTTCCTTTCTTCTTCCACTTCCTTTTTCTTTGTTGTTCCCATTATAAAATAATAAATCCCGTATATTCTATATAATGTTATGTTATTATAAATATGTTACAACCAAATTAATTATTATATCCACCCTTTTAATGAAATTTCACCATACGTGCTTACGTACTGCTTGCCGTCTCCACGTCGTGGTGAAATTGTTATTCAATACATTATTATTTGTATAGGTATAATAATGATATGTATTTGATGTAAATAATAAATATTACATGATAAGGATTATTTATATATTATATACCATCCAATTATATATTATATTAATATCAAAATAATGATATTTTCGCTCGTGCGTACGTACGGATTACCGTCTCCACAACGCGATGAGATTCATTTCTAAGTTCACCATTCATCGACGATTATAAAAAAATATATTTCTACTAAGTATGTAATATATGACATAATAATGATACTGGAGATATACATATTTATATATATAAGTATTTATGTACTTACATATATCTTATTCACTTACTTTCGTTCAATACTATATGAAAACGGAAACAACATTTTTGCGTAAGTACGGACTACCGTCTCCATAAACGGTGTTTTACATATATAAGTCTATTATAATTTTTTATATTATAAATATATGTGATAAATAAATCATGTTCTATATTATTTAAGTATTTAAATCATGATCTATGTGATACAATCAAGTGTAAAAAGTTAAAACACGTAAGATAAAGAAAGCCATTATTACCAGAAATATTAATATAACAAGGAAATTATTATTAAATGGGTAGTATAAAGTCATAAATGAATAATGTATGATATCATAAATATTAATATGGTTCTATTATTATTTAAAAAAATACTATAGTATTGATAAATTAGTCTAAACATACCCTCGACTAATGGAAAGTGCAAGTTAAGGGTTTTTCATCTCACTCCTTATTCCCGTGGGATTCGTACCATATTGCCACTATTACCTTTTGTGTGGTGTATGTACTGCCCATAATTTTATTATTTGTGTAATAAACATTAATTTATGTGTATATACATATTCATTGTATGATACCTCTTTCATGGGGTGTATGTTTCGTAAGTTACCAAATTGGTAACGGTTTATTTCACAATCTCTTCATTATCCGAGATTGTTTATACGTAATTATCTATTGGGACCTCTTTATCATCCTCATCCATGATTCTTAAAAATGTATTTCAAAAAATTCTTACTATTTTACAGAATATGGGTTAATGTTATTTATACCCTTTTTTGACTTTTTATAAGAAGTTTAGAAAGGAATCTTTCCGTCATTTTCCAAATAGTGTCATTTTTCACCTTTTCGACAGAATTAAGGTAAGAATGTCTTTTTTTTAACTTATATGGTGGGTGCGGATATTTTCCTCCATTACAAAATATTTTAAGCTTCCATTAAAAGCTTATAATAATATTTTCAATATAAATGTTTTCTTTTATAATAATGTGACTTTTAAAGGATTTCAAAAAAAGAGATATTTCTCTCAAATAGTTTTGATTTCATCTATGTCAACATCCTTTGATAAAATTTTCCCTTGTTTGAAGTTGATTTATTATGATACAAATCTTACATATTGTATTTATGGTTTTTTGATATGTTTGACTATGGATGAGTTATTTTTATGCCATCAATGGTTTATGATTAATGTTTTGGCATTTCATATGCAAGTTTTAATACGAACGCTTATGTTATATTTCATCCTCTTCTTAAGATGAATGTGTTGGACTAGTATGTTTTGGGTTGGGGACCAGTAAAAGTAAGACCTAAGGGTTGGGGTCCAGTTATAAAAGACCCTCTGGGTTGGTGTCCGGTTATTAGAGGCACTCTGGGTTGGTGTTCAGTTATTAGAGGCACTCGGGGTTGGTTTCCGGTTATTAGAGGCACTCTGGGTTGGAGTCTGGTTATGAGAGGCACTCTGGGTTGGTGTCCAGTTATTAGAGGCACTCCAGGTTGGAGTCCGGTTGCAGAGGCTCTCCAGGTTGGGTTCCGGTTACAGTTATCCCTTAGGTCTTGGCATGAGGCCTTGACACAGAAATTAAAGTTCTTCATTATGCATTCTATCGTTATGAAAGTGGTTATTGATATTACATGTGATTATTTGATTATTATAATATCTATGTAAATAATTAAATGGAATTATTTCATTTTATTTCTTCCATATTTAGTGGAAGTTCAAGTTTAAAAGGATTTTGTTTTAGTTTTATACACTGCCTTAAATGTTTATGCTTATTTTTTAAAGTTTCTACTGTATTGCTTACCCTTACTAAGCGTTTGAGCTCACCCCTTTCTATGTTTTATTTTCCCAGGATTCTAAGAAGTGTATTGTGATTGATATGTAGGGTTAAGGCAAGGTAATAATGGCGTTCATAAAGGATTATTTATGTTTTTTTGTATGTAATGTAACATTCATGTAGGTAATCTATTCCAAGGGTGCTAAACCGATCGGTCTTTCGGCACTTGATTATTTGTAATCATGCCAATGTATTAAAATAATGCACCGACTCCATGTAACTGGGGTCAGGGCGTTACATATTTTATATGAAAAAATTCATATTTTCATCTTTTATGAAAAAAATATGCAATAAAGGACATTTTTTTCATAACGGATCAGTTAGCTTAGGTAAAAACTAGTTACCATGGTAAAATCTAAAATGAAGAAAATTAAAACAATAATGATAATGAGTTGAAAACATGATTAAAAATTATTGTTACTAGGTATTTTTAGGATATAAAGACCATATAAATTTAAATATCTATTAATTTTTAATTTTTGTAACTACTTTACATGATATTTAATTCTCATTATTAAATTTGTTTTGGTATTTATAAAACTATGATTGACTTTTACATTAAAAAAATTAATACTCATATCCTCATTTCCCCTCAAACCAAACCCACATGAATCCACCAAAAATATTTCCAATACTATATTAAACATTACTACCCATTTTAGTGTGGTTATTCTATTCTTTCAATACCATCTGTTGGGGACTTATTCCCATTTGTGAAGGAGATAATCCAATAAGTGAGGTATAAATGTCTAAGCTATTATTTATCATTACAATATCATTGTGTGCACTGATTCCTCAATATATTCAATTAAACCCTATAAAATTGATAAAATTAGCATAATTATCATACTTATATGTCACTATTTTAATGTTAAAAACATTAAACAACTTTCCGATTTCGTTTTAAATAAATGAAAATGTGAATTGAGCGCATGTGTGGACTACCACCTCTATGAAGAAACAAGACTTTTTCCCATTCACAATATTACAAGTCTAGTTATAATTGGGAAATTAGTATATAAATATGGTAGATATAAAATATTTTATATTTTTTAATTGATATATCATATTATTACTTTTTGTCATTCTATGTAATTTTAAATCGTAATCCATGTGTATGTGTAAAAAACCGCCTATATGGAATGATTAATTTTAGTTTTTCTTTTTATTACCACCTTACATGTCTGGTCAGGATAATGATTTTAATGAATAAATATCAATTTAATGAAATTATTTATTTTATATGAAGAAAAATTCAATAATATAAAAACAGTACCAGAAATAAACAACTTGGTAAAGTCAACCATAAAAAAACATTCTAAGTGAAAAAATATATTCTTTAAATTATTTACTATATTAATGTAGTTTATATTATTATTTTAAATATTTTAAATTCAGATATATCTCACTAATAAAGAGTAAATAATAACAGTATGATTATGTTATAATTATATTATAACTAAATTAATTCATAATCATCAATTAGTTATGGTATGTTTTTATTTGGGCGAGATTAACCACTAACTCAAACAATGATATATGTTTATATAATGGATGAATATGGTAATTTAATTTATTGTTATATGTGATATAAATAATAAAATATTCTTTAATTTTTTTAATTTTTTATAGAATGGTAGTACACAAAATTAACAGATTATTCAAGAAACACCCTTCATTCTCTAAGCATCACCAAAACATGATCATCTCCAAATTCATCATTATGAATCATAAAAAATACCATATAATGAAACTATAACTTTATATAATTATAAAACATCAATTATAGTTCCTTGAATTTTATAGTAGTGATTAACTTTTTGAGTCAAATGAATAAGAACACTGCTATTTTGAAACTATCGTGAAATAATGAATATTTCTATCACCCGGTATTAAAAATAGATAATTACTAAGTAATATAAATATTAAAAATAATTATAAAATATGTTTAAAAGGGTTATATTTAATAAAATTCTACAAAATGGATGATTATGTTTTTAATTTCTCTTATATAGGATGATAAATCCCATTTAAACTATGTAATAATTAAGGTAAGGGTTTCATGTCTCAAATTGTCACCCCATGATACATATTTCCTAATATACACCATGTATTTTTTCTAATGGTGTACATAATACCTAATGAATGACTTTTACCATTTTATTTAATTTTTTTATTTTGATTATCCATATAATTCACTATCTTTTAATGGATTTTGATTCAAAAGATAATAATTTTATAAGGGGTTTTTTAACTTAACTCCCTCCATTGAGTAATAATTCTTCCTCATGAGATTATTTTTTCTACCAATGATTTATTGTACCATATGAGTTTACATTATTTATACATGCAATTAAAATATAGTAGAAAATGACCTTTTATTTTAAATCTTTTACGATGTTATAATTTCATTCCCCAAAATAATATAATTTTTGAGAATAATTCACATCCTCTTTAATGATGGATTTTCTATACTTTTATATATTTTCCTTTCCTAATAATATTATGATTTATAATTGGAAATATAATTATTTTTTATTCCTTTTAACATAAATATTCTCCTTACCTAGTTTCAAATTTAATGATTTGTTTCTCTTTTTTTGATATGGGCCTTTAATAATGGTATTTAAAAATATTAAAAAGGTTTCACATCCTTTCAAAATAAAAAGTTTTATCTTCCATTGAATGCATTCTCCATAGAAGTATTATTTATTTTTTAAAAAATATTTATTAGTGATTTCATAAAATTAAAGGTTTCAATATATATAAAAATATTCCTTTCCAAACCTTTTAAACATTTATTTTTAAAATAAAATGGTGAAGTTGTCTCTTAGTATTTTTTATAAAAATAAGAAAAATAATTCTTTTTAAAAATGTTTTAAAAATAAAATATTTTCCACCATTTAGAAACTTATTTCTAAATGTTTCTAAAAAGTAAAATAATTATCTATTATCCCATGAGATTTATTTCAATGGATTTTCATGGATAAAGTGACAATTTCATCATGATTTAAAATTAGAATTATACCATTCTTTTAAAATTGTTCTTCATCTACCGATTCATTCTTTACTAATATTTTCTCAAATGAGTAATTTTAAGAATATAGAAGAGAAATTATTCATCACTTCATTTTTCCATCCTAATTATTTTTAGTGTATAACCTAAATTTATCTCCCAATGTATTTTTATGTACTCAATATTCTCATAAATATATATAAAATATTTAAAAATTAATATTCATTTAATAACATAATAATCTATGTGAGAATCATATAGGTCGAATGCCTTTGGAATCTTGGATACACAAAAATTTTACTCATAGGTTAAGTACATCATATCCAAAACATTACTTCATAAGTATAACCCTTTTCTTAAAATATAAAACATAATTCCTATCTTTACTACATGAGGAATATAAATATAAGTAACATTGTGCTCAGATTATCAGTAAGGGTAAAAAAGAGAGATATCAACATAACATGATTATTAAGGCACGATAACAAGAGGATAACATTTAAAAAACATTCCAAACACTTCATATAATAAAAAAATGAGTCATGATATAAATCATTCTATTTCATAAGGAATGAATAATAATGGAATAAAAGAACATGATCCATGAGACCATAACATTGGCATAATGCATAGATTTTTGGAATACAAATAAGAATAAAAAATAATTTCATTATTAGTGAATGTTTTATTTAAAAACATTCATAGTGGAATGTGATCACTACCCAAACCATCATAGTGGTCAAGTTTACTCCCAAAAATATTATAGTGGAAAAAGTTTCATACTTAACTTTGTTTTATCCCCATTATGATCATCTTCATCTCATGATATATCATCCTTTACCCAATGCATTGTAGAGAGATATAAGTCTTAAACATCATTGGTTATAAAGTAGCCATTATCCTTCATTATAATATATTAAACATACTATTTTATATATTAACCACCATCACATAATTAAAACCATGAAATATTGTTCCACAAGATCAAAAAACATTCATCATAGTAGTACCCATGCAAAAATGGGTTTTATAAAAAATATTTCTTGAATAACCCATATTAATAGAATGGGTTTCATAAATATCTTATTATGATAAAAATATATCATTAATAGAATTATTATTGAAGTTATAATTGGATAATATCTCTAATAAAATTTATATAACATTAAATGATTTCATATTATATGGAAAATGATTTTCAATGATATCTTGGGACAATAATTGAGGAAAATAACCCTTCTAATTTGAAAATCACCATTCAAAAACTCAAATTTCATATAAAATTGTAGATATAATTTTCTATGAAATTATCCATGGAAATATATAAAGGTATATTTAAAAACTTGGTTGGTAATGAAGGTATATAATACCCTTTGTTCCATATATATTGACACAAACCTTATATTCACATTTTCAGTAAAAATTCAAAAATAACCTCGTTAAGAACAAGACAAGAATATTCCATTGAAATAAATTTAAAAACGTTAAAACATGGGTAAAAATTAAATTTAGAATTTTTTTGAGAATACTGAAAAATGTCTATAATTTTTTTTAGAAAACATTGGCTTGGAAGAAAAATTATTTTCAACCAAAGAGAGAAATAATATGAGTTTTCATTAAAACAATCTTTTAAAATCATGAGTATGTATAGTGAGGTAAAACAAGGTAACAAATTATTTTAATGATGTAATAAGAGGATAATAAATTTATGGTTTTTATATAGATTTAGTTTATAATATCTCATAATTAGAAGAATAATCATAAATAATCCGTATAAACAAAGAGATTATAGGATAGAGACGTTACCTCTTTGGTGTCATTTGAATAATGAGCCCCATGAAATAAATAATATTATATTAATATATACGTAACAAAATTTTCATAATACTAATCATAATATACATCTAGGTTTTGTATATACACCACACTAAAGAAACAAGTGGGATATAATGCTTGTGTGCCACAAAAATAAAATTGAGATGAAAATCCCTTACCTTAATTCTTAAAATCCTTAAAAAAAGTTCTAAACTCCTGTATAATAAGTATTTTTTTTATTTTAAATATATTAAGGAAACATAGTTATATTTATCATACCATATATGATTGACCTACAACCTTTTAATACATGTTTTTTTAACAATTGCATGTTAAAATCATGTTTCAGGTTATAACTCTTTCCTTTTCCAAAATATGTTCTGGTTTATATATTCAGTCAATTTACATTGATAAAAGTTACATAATAAAAATAATTAAGAAAATAATATAAATTTTATATATAATCAATATATATATATATTTATAGAAATATATACAAGTTATAGATACAAAATGAATTACACCATTCATAGAGACGATATTTCATACATACACATGAAACCTATTTAAATTTTCTCAATGAATAAAATAAATGAATGTTAAATAATTTATAAAAATTAAGGATTAATTATTATGTCATATATATCACATATTACCTTCCATGTAAATCATAATTGAAAAAAAATCACATCACTTGGTGTGTCGGTAGTCCGTTGTACACTAGAGAGACATGATCATATTCCCACATAATAGAATGTAAGAAGTTTTATGAAATACTATAATTCAATGAGAATAATTAATTAATATATATAATATAAATAAATTAAATCCATCATTAAAATACCTAAAAGGTGGTTATTAGAAAACAATTACATAGGTTTTTTAGGCAGAAGCCCACCGTACACACGATCAAAGATTTCATTTCCCATTTTATGGAAGAGGAGATGGTTATAGGTTATGAAATGAACATAATAAAATCACAGTATATTGTAGATATTTTTTTTGTTATGAAAATAAATTCTAATAATATTTTAGGGGGAGGAACAGTAAATAAAAGAAGAAAAAAGTTTAATAATTTTCCTCTTCTTTAGATAACCTCTTTATTTTTTTTCCTAAAGCCTTCAAAGGAGGGTATACTAATAAAAATAAGGAATATAGTTCATGGGGATGTAATTAAGTAGTATATTGTTTCAGGTAATTTCCAAACTAAATGGTTCTGGAAGTATGAATAGAAGAGGAGAGTGGGATCCCTTATATAAGTTGTAAAGATAACGCAGATGGAATTTTTGAAAAGAAAAATGGTTACCGACCTTTCAAACATGCTAAAAGGATCCAAAACGGTTCATTATCGAAACATATTTGATATGATGTCAAAATATTTCCATCCAAAATTAATTTTATTTGTTTTTAGATATTTTTAACCGTATTCTTTTTGGTTTAACAACTGATAAACTAGTTTTAACCTTACCTTGATAATTATTTTTTTATGAGTTTTACTATTCATTTTGACAATAAAATATGTTGAAATTTTTAAATAATTTTATTTAATATGATTTATAATATGAAATAATTTTTTTAAAATTTCATTCTCATAATTTTATAAAAAAATTTAATATTAAGCATGTAGATGCACCGAATATGTGGTTTTCCAAAGAAAAAATGGTCCTAAGTATAAAAAGTTTTAATATCAAAATATGATATTAATTTTAGTATAATTAACTAAATTAGTTTATTAATAAAATTATTGGTCTAATTTTGATATAAAAACATATTTAAGAAATATTTATCAATGGAATTAATTTTAGTAAAGAAGTGTTTAAAAACGAAAATAGCAGTTTCCACTATTCACTAAAAATTAGTCTTTTCATAAAATTCCAAAAAATACCCCTATGATAATTTTGACATATTTATTCCAAAAAACAAGTTATTTTTCATAAATAAATTTCCTAAAAGTTAAAAAAATATTTTTTTATTTTTTCACACAATTAAATATAAATCATATTATGAGAAATTTTTTTCCAAGCACACAAAATTATTTCTAAATTTCTACAAGTTTATAAATATTTTTTCTATAAAATTTATACATAATTTTTAAAATTTGTTTAATCATATTGATATGAAAAAATTTAATTTCTAGGTTATAGAAGTCATTTTAAAATAATAATATTTATAGTATTTCAGAGTTTTCTAAACACTCAATTTAGTGTAACACAAACTATCAAAGAAAGTAAATTTATTTGAAAAAAATTCTAAAAAATTAAAGAGTGATGCAATCATTTCTATATTAATATATATTCTATCCTTTTATTGAAGTTTTTTCACCAAAAAACCTATACATTAATTGGTTTTGGAAATTATTGAATTTACTATAATACTATTTCTTATACAATGTAAATACTATATGAAATATTATATTGGTTGAATAGAAATTACTTATAATTTTAACAAAATATAATTTTATACCCATTTACTTCCTATGGGTATATCACAGATTTATTAATGTTTTCTTTATTTAATTACATTTGAAAAGGATATGAAATATATTTTATATTCATGGGTTCTTTATGATACCAAAATGATTTATTTTATGTGGAATAAATATTTATGGTTATTGATTAGTGGTGATGTAGATCTCCATCAAATGCCTTGGTTATGTTTATTTATAATTATCTCAAAAGACAACATGAAAGGATTTATCCCAATTCGAAGGGGTACACATGAGGTTTTATCCCATGATCAAGGGTAAACAAGATGATATACCTTATCCCAAATGGTACATAGAAGGATTTATTCCAACCTAAAGGGGAATACACGTGGTTCTATCCATAGACCAAGGGTATACAAGAAGGTTATCCACAGCCAAATAAATAACATTATTATTTAAAAAAATAATACTATGTGATTAGTGTATTTGTGGGTATCCTTATCATATGGTTTCTATGATTATTTTTATGCCATAATATTCTACACATAATCATGTCTTTGTTATAGTCTCATGGATCATGTTTGTTGACTAATGTTTCCACACACTATTAATTCATGTTTTACTTCCTGACAAACCTTGTTCCATGAAAAAATATTTATGATATAGGATTTATTAGATATGAATTTTCCTATATATCATGATTTTATCCCTATTTCCATCTTATTTTCAATTACGACATTTGATGGTTATCATTTAAATTTAACCTTATTTAGAATTTTAGCTCACTCTTTTTTTATATTTATAATTCCTTAGGTTATAAGGAAAATTAATATATAATACGTGTATATACGAATATATTATATGGATTATTTGTGGGAGAAATTGACAGATTGTTATGTATTAAGTTGTTTATAATATAGTGTAAAAACTGTCTATTTGATATACAGAACATGGGTTATACTAGTAAAATTATTTCCTTGTTTCTCTATAACTCAAACCCCATTTTAGTCCTTAGAATTAAAATGTGACATAATTTTTGAATGATCTTTTAGTTAAGGATGTGAATAAAAGGTAGTGTGAATGTATATTTTTTCCCCATATGGAATTGTGCCTTTTTATTACACAACTTTTCATAATTTAGTATAAAAAGGATCTTTTAAAGATTAGTTTCATGGAAATAAGGTACATAACACCTGAGAAAAAAACATTACTATGAAATAAATATGAATGAAATATTCATGGTTTTAACCAAAGATAATTTTATTGTGTCTCATATCCTGGGAACATAAATCAAAGGAAAAGGGCGAGCATGAAGCCCAGTAAGGGTATAAGAAAGAGGGACATAAGCATGTGATCATGGGAAATTTCAAAAAGAACATTGGGCATAATGGTAAGGAGGAAACATGAGTTATGTAATAATAATAATAAGAAAATGAATCATAACATGGATTGTGGATATAATATTTATATGATACATTGATATTCATATAACCAAGGTTTATCACCAAGGTTTCATAAATGAAAATTACCAAGGTTATCCACCATGGTATCATAAAACATGTCATATAAAGAGATTAAATTATTTAACCAATGCATTGGTGTGCTATTAGGCGACACCCTTCATATGAATTAATTTCATGTGAGACAAAAATATCATTTTAAATGATTTATTTATAACACGTGGGGAATAAATAATGATATTCTTATCAAAATATTTGCATATAAAAGATCCTAAAGACACGATCATTATGTCATCTTTATCCCATTGAAAGTGAATGGGGGTTTCATGTAGGTAAATAACCTAATAAAATTTGCATATTTACATCTATTAAAATACCCATTTAAGAAAAAATAATCATTTGTGCTCAAATAAAAATGAAAAGAAAATTTATCACGTAGAAGATATAAATTCTAGAAATAAATTCGACAGCATGACATGTATAAAATGTGTTATAAGAAATGGTTAAAATTTAAGGGGAAAATGGTATATGATTTATAAACCATTATTTTTAAGTAATGGTTTGTTCAAAATAGAAATAAAAACGTTTAACCATAACTTTTGGAAGACAGATATAAAACATAGTTCTTGAAGTGAATAGAATTAAAGGATAATTCACCTATGTTGAAGAGTTACTCCATGATCTAGAGGAATGAAGCCCAGAGGTCTTGAGGAAACCATGGGGTGAATACTTAGGAGAAAAAACAACCATAAATTCATCTATTATCGATTTATAGAGAAATTAAATGGATAAAAGTATTTTAATTTATAGAAAAAGTGGAGATTTTTTTAATAATTTTAAATTCTAGCTCTTCGAAAACTAGGTAATGGAAAATGAAAATCCATTAGCTTAACTATGGTTTTTGATCATGGTTTTGGACATTTAGATAAACTTTTAAGTAATTTTTACCCATAATAATCAATAATAATTTTGTTTTTTTTTGGTGTGGAAAAGAATAGTTTCGACAAATTAATGTTTTGAAAAATCATATTTTCATTTTATACTTTGGAAATTCCATTATAGTTTGAGAAACTGATTAAAATATGTTAAAATAATTAACATTAATAAAATAAATTGATTTTTTTGTGTATTTTTTAATTAGTTATTACATAATAATAACATAAATATGACGTTCTTAAACATACCAATAACTAAAAACCGTATTTTCATTATAAACAAAAGAATAAAAGTATTCTAGAAAATTATCATAAATTCACATTAAAGTAATTTTAATGTGGTTATTTCATATAAAATGTTTAATTTATCAGAATAAATATCTAAATATGATAATTTTATAATTTATATATAAATATCTATATTTATTGAAAACCTTAGTGTTTAGGACATCGTCAATTATATTACATTTATTAAAATTTACTAAGAAATTATAAACTATTTTATTTTTTATATTTTGATAATTTTTTTAAAATAATTTTTGAGTAAAAACCTATTATTTGTAAAAACTGAGTTTATTATTAAAGTGTATATATTTTATAAGAAAAAAATTATGTTTTATTTTCTCCAATAAACAAATTATCAAATTTATCTCAATTAAACATTTGTTTTATTAAGGAAAAATATTCTTTAGAGAAATTTTTGGAAAAAAAAATTTATTTTTATAATAGGATTTCACTTTATGTAACTAAGGTCTAGACGTGTAACCCCTTATTACACCCATATTTATTGTAATGGTATGGTCTGTGGTGGTGGTAGTTTCGTTAGGTGGATCAACTAACATCAACTAAGTTGTATTCTCTACTAACTTGAACCTATTACATTGGTGATTTTGTTCAATCATCCCTTGTTGAAGTCTGGATTAGGCTTGGACAAGGGAGAACCCAAGTGACGATACCTATCTCCCATGTTCTGAAAAATGGTTATCAAACTACATGACTTTTTAGGTTGAGGCCATAAATTCATCTTTCAATATCAATTATACATTATAATTTCTACTTATAAACCCTAATGATAATGGTAAAATTATCAACCAATGGTATAGTTTCAAATGGTCATATTGACTAACAGTCATATTTTAACATTAGTCATATAATGGTGGAATCCAAGGAGTATATTTCCTATTATACCCTATCAATACCACCCAATTCGTTCACTCAAAATTTACCAAAAAGTTCTCCCTAAGTTAATATTTTCATTTTTTAATATGTTTATTGGTTTAGTTCTATTATTTTAATTTATATTTTATTTGGAGTGGGGTAAATTATTCTAGTATATTGTGGCTTGTGATACATTCCCATTTTAGCTGTAATATTTTATATTTTTGGTCTATTAGTAATGTCTGAAGTTTTAATTAGTTTAATAGGTGAATAATGTAATGATCATTATTAATGAGATAAAAATTTTGTTGGTTTTTGTCTATTATATACATATATAATATTTAATAATTTGTAACACATAATTATTTCGGAAACAAATATCCTTAAAAAAGTCTAGGTCATGACATTATTCCCTATTAAGAAATTTATTCCACAAAATTTCAACTCATTCTTTCTATTTAAAAAAGTGTGGTTACTTGTATCTCATTTTAGCCTCTGTTTCCCACACCGTTTCATCAAATATATGGTTCCTCCATAACAATTTTAAGAGGCACGTAATATTATTGTATAGAACCTTGTCTCTATGGTTCAAGATTTCCATCGACTTCTCCTTATATGAGAGGTTCTGTTCCAGTTGTTCAACCTTCAAATTCAGTACATTTGATGGATGAGGTATGTACTTCCTCAAGAGAGATATGTGGAATACATCCTGAAGTTGAGAAATATATTGTGGAAGTGCTCACTGATAGGCCACTGCTCGTATGTGATTAATGATATCAAAGGGGAAAATGAACATATGACTAAGATTCTCTTTCTTTACAAATCGAATGAATCTATTCTAAGGAAAAATTTGATTCCAAACAATGTCCCCAAAATTAAAATCAACATGCCATCAATCATTACAGTATTAACTATTCTTTAGACTCTCATAATCCTTTAAATTTTGTTAGATGATGTGAACCTTTTTTTCATCTCTTACAAAAGATTATCCCTAAGAAACTTTATCTTGACAACTTCATCCAAAAAATATAAGTTATACATATCTTTCAATATACATCATCATAGAGTTTCATTTCAATAATTGAGTGGAAGCTATTGTTTTTTGAAAAAAAATTAATGCTAGTTTTTGATCCCATAAACCATTAAATTCCATTAACTATGTTCTCATTATGTTCTCAAGTGTCTAAATTTTCCTTTTAAATTTTCAATTATTTTTTGTCTGATACAATGTATTTAAATTCATTTTATTATTTTGAACATGTTAATGAATTATCCTAAATTTATATGTTAACATTGGATCATGATAAAAATTGATAGAAAGTATAACCACTTGAAACCTCACAACATCCATTATGTATATCTTGGAATATAGGTTGAGAGAGAAATCATCCCGAATAACGATGAAATGGGTAGTCTTGTTATACCGATCTACTATAACCCATATCACATTATTTTATTTGGACATTATTGGGAGTCCAATGATGACATCCATAGTGATATTTTTCCAATTCAATGATGGAATGGGTAGTGACTGAAATACCCATTTAATATCTTTTTGATATGACTTTACTTGTTAGCACAACAAGAACCTTACAATGTAGTCAGTAGTCTCCCTTTTCATATTATTCCCCTAATAATGATCATGGAGCCCCCTATAAATATTAGTGCTTCTTGGATGTATAGAGAATGTAGAGCTATGAGTTTCATTAATAAAATCCTTATTTATATGTGGGAAAGATTGGACACGTAACCTTTTATGAAATTTTAATACAGCTACTTGATCAATATTGTACTTAGGAAACTTCGCATTATTCAAACCCTCTATCTTCTATTATAACAAAAGATATTCTCTGTGACATTTCATTATCTTATCTAGTAATTATGGTTTAGAAATCATTTGGGATATAGTTGATTATGTCCCTTAACTTATGATTCCCATGTCCAATTTTACATGGTACTTGATCAATGGATGTCCTTTAATCCTCATTATTTTTATCAAAACCGAGTATTTCATAATTATTGCATCAGTGAATTTTTTTCTCTTTCCAGGATGATAATGATTTTAGGATTAATAGTATTTAAGAAGTTTAAACCATATTATTTTTCTCACATTCAATTATTTTTTAGTGAAAGTATATTTCAAACTTTGATGGTCTAGATAAATATAAAATTTCTCTTCATAATGATAGTGCCTTCATATCTTCATAGAAAAATTAATTGTATCAAAATCTAGGCCACCTCTAGGATTGTTCTCTTCATGAAGCTATAGCTGTTGGGATGAATAAGTAATCACCCGGTCATTTTTCATGAATAATCTCCTAATATTTTTATGAGATTCATCCTTATAAATAATTAATCCTTATCCTCAAGAGGGTATATTTAACACATGTGTTATAAGAAATATCTTCTTCCTTTCTCAAAATCATTCTTCACACTCCATTATCCAGATTAAAATAGACCCTTTTCAAGTTAACATGGTTAGTGGATTAGAATATAATGTTTTTTTCGCAATCCTACTATAGTTAACTACTGAACCAAGGAATCTATGAATATCAATTATTGATATAGGATGAGGCCACTCATGTATATCCTCTGTCTTCATAGTGTTAACAGAGATTCCTTTATTGTTTATAATGTTCTGAAAGAATGCAATTTTTTTAACCATAATTCTCATTTTCCAAATTTTCCAAATAGTTTCCCCTTTCATAGAGTTCTGAATATAACCATTAGAGTATCCTCCTACTGCTCATATATTTTAGAATTTATTATAATATCATTAATTAAAACTACCATGTATTTATCAATGTTGTACTTATAAACTATATTCAACAAATCCATAAGTATAATATGCTCATTAATCAATAAAAATGGCATAACGACAAACTCATAATTTACATACCATATTAGAAAGGTAGTCTTTGGAATATATTCTCTCATTATCCACAATTAATGATTACCAGATTAGAGGTCAGTCTTGTATAATAATTTTTCCCCACGAAGTTGATCAAATAAATCATAAATCCTATGCATAGGGGAATTTTTATTTTCAATGATCTTTTTTAGGTATCTCTAACCAATAAATAACCCCATTGATCAATACATATTATTCACAAAGAGAATATTTGATGCCAAATGAGACACACTTGATTGGATAAATCCATTCTCAGAAATATCTTAATTCATTTTCTTTATTTCTTCTAACATTGTATTTCATCATCTATATAGGTTCTTTGATATCATCTTGTATTTCAGTATGGTTAAAATGGAGAAATGTACCCCTCGTTTTGGGGCTAGTTCAAGGTAAATCTTTATAAAATATGAAAATAGATCCCTAAAATATGGGGAAATTATATATCTTTATACTTTTATTTTCTTATCCCTATTCGCTGATCATCTCTATAAATAAGGACATGGGAGGTGCTTCTAGACAAATCTCAGGTTGAGATATCTATTTTTGAAAATGAATATATGTTATGGAATCAATACTATTAAAATTTCATTTCTTATGTAGTTGATCATAACATTATTATTTGAGATATAGTCCATCAACAATATAGTGTCAAATTCCAGCATGGGAGTGGCTACTATATTTGTGATGAGATTGTACTCTATGAATTTAATACTAGAGTTTATATACACTTTTTATGTTATCATAATTCCTACATGTGTTTTTAATGACAACTATAATTCTATAAGTTTAGGGATTGATTCTATATTATTTGAATACATAGACTAATTAGAGGAATTTGTAGAATGAGAATCAAACAATGTACTTATTGGGTTGGAAAGAACAATGAGTGTACCTTCCACGATATCATTCAAAGCATGTACTTTAGTCGTTGGGATAAAAAATTATCAACCTTACTCCAATGGGCTATGTTGAGTTTTATGGTGTCTCCCCTACATTATCTTATGATTTTAGAATTTATTGGAAAGCTTCGTATGTTATCCACACCTGAATCATTGAACTTCTAGTCAGGCCTACACCATCATCCCTTTATTGTTAGTGTTGAGATGTTTTAGCTTCACCTCACCACAAGAATTTTGAGTAATATTTCCATATACTTGGGACTTATAGGATTTTCACTCCCAATAAATAAGTTCCTTGAATTCTTATTACCATAATTTTTCACGTGTCATGTTTTTATTTCTTTCCTAAACTGACATGATTAAAATGATTCCCTGAGTTTGGATCCATTAATATCTTCTTTTTAATCAATATATGTGACCACTACATATTTCCTAACTCTAATTAAACCTTCATAGAACTCAACACTATATCCTCATAGTTTTCATAGTCTCAATTTTAAAGATTACTCTATTAATGGGGTTTAAGTATACAGAAGAATATATCAACATTTCTCATAGGATCCATACAAAAGATTGAGGTGTATCGAGAAAGTCCTATGAAGTTCATCTCATTGAATCCCACCAATTCATATCCCTTTTTCTTAAGCTCAAAAAATTAATTATATATTATTTTTCCCATTTAGCATGGAAAATATTTAATAAAAAATATTCCCTTGAAATCTTCCCACAATATATGATTAATCTCCCTTGATGGATTTGGGTTCTTAATCAGTTTCTACCACTTATTAGCTTCTAATAGGTATACTTCTAGTGTGACATTATCATTTTTCAATAAATGAAGTTCGGAAAATATTTTTTCTACAAATCTTATCCACTGTGCATCAATCAATGGGTTAGTAGATCCACTAAATGAAGGTGGTCATTAACACATTGGGGACTCAATATACAGTTATTCCCATTATGGAGAATCTATTATCTCGACATGATTTAAGTTTATTTTCAAAAATCAAGTTTGTTGACTCATCATCCTCTTGAAGTTTTCAATTATATCTTCTATAAGAACTCAATCAGTGCATCATCTGTTACACTAACCATTTACATAGTTCCTCCTATTTCCTACCATTTTTATAAAAGAAAAAAACCTTAGTGGGAAACATGTTTCTTTTACGAATTTATAATTCTGAAGGGATTTTATGTCTTAAAAAATATCATTAAATATGTTATTAGTATACTATAACAACAACTATATTATATATATATATACTTTATAAAGGTTCATAAAAAACTATTTATTAAAAAAACATCCCCTTTGTTGTTTCAAACCGGGTGTACAGAAAGGCTCATTGTCATGCACTAGTTCTTGTTCGAGTCAAGCTATAATAGGTGTTTTTAAGTGTTTACCATAGGTATATCTAATCATAAACAATATCCAATTGTAGTACCGAGACATGGATTTATTTTTTTGGAAACAACATACTTAATACATACAAAAAATACAAGGATTTATTCCTATATCTATAATTTCCCCAAGGTTTTATACAAAAATGTTCAAGTCCCAATTTTAATAAATAGAAAAATATTCTTTTTATATAAAATATGGAATCCCCCCATTTTATTACATAAATTTTCATTACATGGTACAAAATAGAGGATATATTAAAATTTATTTCCTTAGAAATAAGGTACAAATTACATGAAAACATAATACATTCTTCTAAAATCCACTTCAAAGACACCTTCATGTGTTCAACCTATGTAAAATTTAATAAATATCATATATAGAGACATACATCAATAAAAAATGGTGACCATGAATCCTATGATGTGAATAATTATTAGATACATATTGTATGTCATCATGTGACATATAAAAAAGAACATGAGGCATTAAAATATAGAATGAACAAGATCAATATCATAATAATAAAAAATTGAATTGTAACATGGAAATGTTTCTATAACATTTAAATGAGACATTCATAATCATATCACCAAGTTTTATCACCACAGTGTCACAAATAAAAAATTTCATGGTTATTCACCAAGGTATCATAAAACATATGACCTCTAGATATTAAATTCATTACCCAATGAATTGGATATCTATTAGGGAATTATATTCATATGAATTAATTTCATGTGAAATATAAAGATCATAATAAACCATTTAATTAATAACTCATGGAGAATAAATATTGAGTTTATTATCAAAATATTGGAATAAAAAATAGCTTAAATACAAGATAATTACCCCATTTTTAACCCACAAAAAGGGAATGTGTATTTCATGTCTATAAATAAATTAATCACTTAGTCATGTCTAAATAAAGTTGAATAACCATTTATAAGAAAAGGGGTTTGGGTTTTCAAATAATTAGGGAAATATAATTTATCATGAATAAGATAGAAATTCGGGAAATAAATGTTGTAGCATGATGGGTATAAAATTTTGTTTTAGAGAAGGGTGAAATTATATGGGACAAAGTTATACATTTGATAAAATATAATATGGATGTAATGGTATGCTCAAAAGTATAATAAAATATTGTATTAATAACATTCAGAATACATATAAAAATATTGGTTCTTAAATTGATGAGAAAGGAAGGATAATTCACTTACCAAGAAGAGTTACAACTAGATCTTGAGGAATGGATCCTTGAGGTGCTGAGGACACCTTCAGGAGACTCTTTGGAAGGAAAAACCATAAGAACATCCTGGGGTATGTATTGGGAGTGATGGTAAAAGTTTATATGGGTTATTATTCATAGAGGAAGTTGAGAAATTGTTTAATAATTTTTAAATATATGTCATGGAAAACATCATAGTGGAAAATGATAACCCATTGGATTAACCATGATTTTATCATGGTTTTGGTCATTTGGGTCACATTTCATGTTATTTTAACGCACCATAATCGATAATAATTTATTATTACTTATTTTGGAATGTAAAATTTATGTTTCCCAAAGTAATTTTTTTTTAAAAAGTTTCCTTTTTAGACGTTGGAAAGTAACTTATAGTTTCAATAATTGATTTAAATCATTATAATTAATTAATATTAATAAAATAACATTATTTAGTTCTTGGAATCTGTTTAATTAATTATTACATCATTACAAAAAACACATTATTAAAAATACCAAAAACCTAAAAATGCATTTTTATTATTCAGAGAAAAATTAATGTAGATAAGAAACTTCTTATAAATTCAACCTAACATAATTTCAGTCTACCGATTATAATTATAATTTTAATATTATAAGAATAATTATCTAAACAAGATAATTTTAACATTAAAAAATAATTATCCTTATTTATTAAAAAAGAGTAGTTTTTAATCCATAGTATAAATTTTGACAATTATAAAAAAGTTCATAGGCCATTATAAAATTCTTTTATCATTTAATTTTTTTTAAAAAAATTTATATACTATTTTTTAAACAAATAATATTCATAAAACCTGTTTTTGTTATAAAAGTGTATATATTTTCTTGAAAAAGAATAGTATGTTTTATTTGTGTCTAGAAATAGAATCATAAAATTCATCTCAATTAATCATATATTTTATTAAGAAAAACTATTTTAAGAGGAATTTATGGAATAAAAAATTTAATTATATTGAGAAATTACACTTTATGTAACTATGGTTTGGACACATGACCCATTATTACACCTTCATATTCTCTAAGAGTAAGGAGTGTGATGGTTATAGTTTTGTGGGGTATCTCAGATAACATATACAGAGGGGTAATCTCCATTAACATGAAATTGTAACATAGATGACTTATTTATAGATTACATTGCGTAATATTTGCTTGTGTATAGTCTTGTGTGAACCCCAACGATGATAAACCCCTCTAATGTTTTGAAAAATGGGATTCAAATGGAATGAATCTACTGGTTGAGGTCATCAATTATCATTTCTATATCAATTATCCAATAACAACCCAGAATTTTAAAATGATATCATTATTCATTAAAATGCATTTTATACACCACAAAACCATTTTCTTTAATAATTATGTGATATTTATACTGTATATAGGGAAATGGGACAATTTATATTGGACCATTATATGACCATTGGTTAATATGTCCATTTAAAACATTAATCTTGATAATAATTTTAACATTATAATTTGTGTTTATATATATAAATTAAAAAGAAAAATTAATGTAGAAAAGAGAAGTGATGGAATCAACCAGTAGAGTCATGTCTTATAAATCCCATTTTTCATAACGTGGGATGGAGGTAGCCTCAATGGGGTTTTAGCTTGACCAAGGTCATGATAATATTCAAAAAATGAATCATGAAAAAAATCGTCTATGGGGGAGTACAATTTAGTAAAAATGACCACTCATCTGATGGTTTTTAAGCCACCCCATGAATCTATCATTATTGAAAACCATACCCTTATGTTGTACATGGGTTTTATAAAAGGTTACATGTCAATGCATTAGTAACTTAATGTATAATTCCTTTTTATAAATAAATTTTTTATTCTATCAGTAGTTTTTCTTAATAAATATATTGGTTTAATTGAGATGGAATTTGGAAAATATATTTTCAGACACAATTTAACATATTAGAAAGGATGTAAGATTTTTTAATAAAATAAGGTATTATAAAAAATATTTATATTAATTAAATAGTGTTATAAAAAAATTTAATTTAAATAGAAATGATAAAATCATTTTATCATTCCATTGAAAATTCATAAGTTTCACAATGTTTACTATTCATTTTCAACCTGCTTTTTTTAAATAAATAAATATTTTTATATTTAAAAATTAGAATTATTATATTTATATAATTATTAGTATAAAATAAATAAAATTTTAGAAATCAATACATAAAAATTAGTTTAGGGTAAATTTACGATAATTTTCTAAAATACATTATTTTTCTATGAATATTAAAAATATAGTTTGGTTTTTTCAATATATTTAATGACTTCATAATTATTTCATAATGAAATAATATTTAATTAACCACAATATAAGACATAAAATGTGTTATTTTGTTAATAATATGTATTCTTATATATTTTAATCAATTTACAAACCTATAATTTAATTTCCAAAGTCCAAAATGGAAACATTAAATTTGAAAACATTATTTTGTGAAAAAATTACTTTTCCATTATAAAAGAAGTAATTTAACATGATGCTTATTTTTTTCATTAAAATATCATAAATAATATCCCAAATTTCTTAAAATATGGGTAACCCAAAAGTGTTTTATTTTCCATAACCTGGATTTTTATGGCATATATATTTATATTATTAAAAAATTCCTCCACTTTTGCTACAAATACCCTCCTATTTATCCATTTATGTTCACTCTTAATCCTTCATCCATAACATTGTCATGGTTTTACCTTCTAATGAGTACCCCAAGGTTTTCTAAATACCCTAAGGGTCCATTCCACATGATTTTGGAGTAACTCTTCATGATAATAGAATTATCCTTCCTTTGTCTTCAATTCAACAACCTATTTTTGAATATGTTTTCTAAATGTTATGGTCACTCTCTTATATTACCCTTTTTTATCATTCTAGTACTTCAATGTTATATTTTATAAATGGGAGACCCTTTTAAGCTTTCATTTTACCCTTTTATAAGACCAAATTTTATAACCATTATGCTACCAAATTTGCTTCTCAAAATATCACTCATCTCATTAAGAAATTCTCTTATACATATTTTTTGAATACCAATACCCATTTATTTTCCAAGGCTATTCACCAATATGTAAATATTCTTTATTATATTTTAGAATTTACACAAAAGAAACCTATATTCTCTTTTATTAGGATAAATATTATATAATGATAAGGTCTTTAAGAACTTTCTAAACACGATGAATTTGATAAGAAATCCATTATTTATTATCCATGTGTTATTAAGGAAATAATTGAATCTGATCTATGTGGATCATATTAATTAAAAAATATGAAGGTATATCCCTCCAATTAATTGTGTAAATTATTTAATCCCTATAGATGATATGTTTTATGATACCTCAATGAATAGCCTAGGTAATCTTCCCTCATGAAACCTTGGTGACAAACCATAGTGATTTTCTTCTGAATATATCATTTAAATGTTGAAGTCAGATTTACATGTAATGATTCATTTTATTTTTATGATGATATGCCTTATTTTAATTTCCTCAGGACATAATGATATTTATCATGTTCTTATTGATATTATTCATGATCACATATAAAATTTTTCCCCTTCATATTACCTTGCTGGACCTCATGCCAACCCATTTCCTTTGATGTATGTATCTAGGATATGTGATTCAATATATTTACTTAGGAAAAAACCATCAAAAATCTTTTAAAGCATATTAAAATAATGTTTTATGATTTCATTTATTATTTTCTTTATTTAAAAGAAACTATACTTTAAAATATCCTATGTTTATATAATGTAAACAAATTTATGTAATAAAAATATGGGATTCCATAGTTGGTATCAAAGTATGGGTTAGTAATTTAAGGAAATTAGAAATATAAATAATTATTATAACCCCTATTGAAAATTTTAAATAGAGTACAACGTCATCATATTATTTTGAAATATTAAGTCAGTGGTTTCTGAGAAATTAAAATCCATGTATAGATATGATCAAGTGGATGAGTCTCTAGAACAGATGAATATATTGGTAACACATAAAAAACTGCATTGAGTTAGGCTCAAATGATAACTGATAGGTATCTGACAATGGAACATGCCAACCTCCTGGTTTGAAACTCACATGAGATATTTTTGGATAATAATAATCTTTTGATGATCCATTATGAAGGATTTATAGAAATTTTTATATATTGTTAAAGAATAAATTATTTGAGCATGATATCGTAAGATATAATTTTTTTAGAATTATAAGATTCTTAAAATAAAAATGTTTCTCACTAAGTTTTTATTATTTTAGAAAATGGTAGGAAATTAGAGGATCCACATAAATAATGTTCTCAATAGACCATGCTTTGATGAATATCCAATAGAATCTATAATGGGAAAATTCATGATAATGAAAAATCTACTAACTTGAGTTATAAATAATAAATTGAATCAAGCTGAGAGTCCAAATTCACCTCGAATGGAATAAATCTCTATTGAGTCCTTACGGGTCAAAAAACACCTTATTTCATTGGATATACTAAACCATTTCTCACTAAACAATGGATAATCTCTATATAAAATATCTTTTTTGTAATCTATTATTAAGAGAAATATAAAGTCACCCTAGGTGTATACTACTTAGAGGGATAAGCTGATTAGTGGTGCAAACTGATTAAAAATAGAAATCCAAGAAGGTAGATGTATGCTATGGAATGGGAAGAGTTAAAAAGAATCATTATCAATAAATATTTCCCCCATTTGATGATAATGAAAATAGTGAAGGAATTAGTTGATCAAATGTAGAAGTAAAATGAATCAATGGTATTCTATGTGATTAAATTTACAAAACTCTCTTATTACACACATATATATTTGTTATGGATCACAGTGGAGAGGTTGAGAGATTTTTTAGTGCACTAGGACCCCATCTATAGAGGAATCTATCCAACTGAGAATATGAATGTTATAAAGAGATAATGAAGAGTGTTATGAAGGGTGAACTAGAGTTTTTAGATATGTAGTGGTCAGATAAATTGAATAAAAAGAATGTTTTGTTGGATCCAAACATAGGAAAGACCACTGATTATGAAAGAAAGAAAAGAAATTGAAACATTCCACATGAAACAAAATTGGGAAGACGCATTTGAGTAACTAATTTATTGGGAGTGGAAAATGATACACATCTTCAAGAGATTCCAATATAATCTAGATATTTCATAGTGAGATGAATCCTCAACATTTCATCACAAACGACAAAGGGAAGATGGTGCAAACCCAACCTGATGTCGAATGCCTTATTTGAGGACAACATGGACACTTTTATAATCACTTTCCAAAATAAAAAGATAATTGAGGGGAATCACCATCAACTTCATCATAGGCAAAGAGATAAAGGCTGAAAGATTTATATCATGATGGAGGAATTATAATCTCAAAATGATGTGGTGGAAGGTAATCTTGTCCTTCTCTAAAATCTAGAAAGTAAATTTTTTTTATTCTAGTTCTATAAATTCCACTATTTACTCCACCTATTAATATAATATTGAATTAATACCTTAACTGATATAAGTATAGTTATCAATCAAGATAACTGGAGGGATTTTCCATGAATCAATAGTGTATAGAAACTCTAGTATTAGCTTTAATGAGAACAACCTCATTATAAATCTAGTTGTCATTTCCATGGTGGAATTTGGCACTATAATAGGGATGGAATGTATCTCAAAGTATAATACTAAGAACAAATTCATAAGAATAGAAATATCAGTAGTCTTTAATGGACAACCAATAGTTATTTTCAAAGGAGAGATATCATGAACTGAGTTTTGTCTAGAAGAACCTCCCATAGACTTGTTTATAGAGATGATTATTGAATATGATGAAGGAAATGAAAGTATAAGAATATAAAATGTCTTGATCATTTTGGAATAAATTGATGTATTTTATGATGTGTTATCTGGACCTCCCCCAGAAAGGGAGGTATATTTCTCCGTTAAACTCATATCTAAATCCAATCTATAGTAAGGACCTTGTATAGAATGAAAAATGTACATGTTGGGGAATTAAAGAAAAAAATCATGTTCTTTTGGAGAAGGGATTTATCCAAACAAGCGTTTCTATTTGGGGATAATATATTGTATTTTATAATAATATATAAAGATCAATGAATCTATGCATTAATTATAGTGAACATAAGGTGATCATAATGAAGATCAAGTACACTTTATATGGATTGATGATTTATTTTTCCAGATTAGTGGGGCACTACTATTCTCCAAGATTGGTATATGATCTTGTTATCATCAATTATTTGAGAATAAAAAAGATATTCAAAATAATAACTTCATATAATGATATCAACATTATGAGTTTTTTTTATTCCCTTCAGCATGACTAAAGATCCTTACACATTTATGGATTTGGTGAATAGAATCATTAAGGACCACCATGATAAATTTTTGGTTGTTTTTATTGATAATATTATGATATATATTAAATGTGGTGAGGATCATGAGGACTATATTTGGATTATATTTCAAACTCAGAGGATATTCTATTTGTAAAATTCAACAAATGTGGATATTGGTCACAACATATAACTTTCTTGGGGAACATTGTACCCAATGAACGAATCTCAGTTGACCCTTATATGAAAAGGGCGGTAGAAGAGAGGCATAATCCTATAATGGTAACTGAGATTCATAGTTTAATATTTTTTTCAAGATATTATAGGAAGTTTGGAAATTTTTTCTTTAATTTCTAATCCACTAACCATGTTAACTTGAAAAGGGGATAAGTTCAGGTGGGAAAAGGATTGTAAAGAAAGATTCCCAGAACCAATGAAGGTATTTGTTACTACACCTGTGGTAACTCTACCCTCTATCGGAGAAGGATCCTTTATTTTTGGAGATTCATCTATGAAAGGACTAGAGTCCGTCCTCATGAAAAATAAAATGGCTATTTCAATTAAATCTCAACAATTAAATTCTCATGATTATAATTATCCTACACAAGACCAATATATAACTACATTTATATTTTCTATAATGATATGGAGGCACCAGATTTATGGGGAGAAATTTGATATATACACAAACAACCAATGTTTGAAGTATAAATTTACACAAAATGAATTGAACATGATAAAAGGGATATGGTTGGAACTTCTTACAAACTATGACTATTTAATTCATCATCACCCTAGAAGAGAAAACAATTTCACTAATTAATTCAGAAAGAAAGACCATACTTTTCCATAAAATGATGAGTATTCAAGGATACCAACTGATCAAAGACCTAGTATGGCTGGACATGGGACTCATGAATGAAGGGAAATCATCAATACAACCCCAAATGATTTATTAGCCATTATTAATAAATAAGATCAATAAATCTTGATTATAAGATCCTTTATTAAAAAAGAAGATAGAGGGTGTGAAGAATGGGAAGTTTACTAAGTTTAAGATTGATCAATAAGGTGATCTGTATTTTTTATAAGGTTATGTGTTCCATATATTCTAGAGACAATGAAAAATCTGATGGAAGAATCTCAAATCAAAACGTTCTCTATACATCCTGGAAGTAATGAAATGTATAGGGAAATTTTTGATCATTATTGGTGGGATAATATGAAAAGGGAGATTGCCGACTAAACTAAAAGGTACTTAGTGTCTCAACATGTGAAGATGGAATGAAAACTTCCTAAAGGTTTATTATAACCACTACCCAAACCAATATGGACATGGGACACTATCTTTATGGACTTTTTTACTGGTCTCCCAAGAACATACAAAGGAAACAATGCGATATGGGTTATAATGTACTACCCCACAAAGGATTCCTTACTCAATTATTTATAGGAATATATCTCTCTAGAAAAAAATTCAAAGAGTTATGTAAAGAAAGTGGTGAGGTTGCATGAGGTTCTACATTCTATCATTTCTGATCGTGATCTAAGGATCACATATATATTCTAGAGATGTCTTCAATATGGTTTTAATACTAAATTTAATTTCAGTATCACCTATCAACCCAAAAAACATGGACAATATAGTATGATTGTTCAGATACTCGAGTGAATGCTGAGATCATGCTCAATGTAATTTCAGGGTGGATGTGACCAAAACCTCCCACTTGTTGAGTTCTCATTAAACAAAATATTTTACTCGAGTATAAAAAATTCACCCATATGAAGCCTTATATGGGGGGAGACAAATAAATACTTATTGTTGGGATTATTTTGACGATAGAAATCCATATAGGATTGATCTTTCACAATATATAACAGAAAAGGGTCATGTCATCCATAAAAACATAAAAGATACTTAGAGTCAATAGAATACCTATGATGAAAACCATAATTGGGAATTGGAGTTTGATGTTGGTGACAAAATTTTCTTTCGAATATGACCATGGAAGAGAGTCAAGTGGATTGAGAGGAAATGGAAGCTTAACCCCATGTACACTGGCCGCTAAAAAACCCATGATCATATAGTAGCATTGGTCCTTTGTCTAAGAAATCAACCAAATGTTTCTCAAGATCATGATATATTCCCCATATCTCTCTTTAGGAAGTACATACCTGACCCTTTACATATACTAAATCTAGAGGTATTTTAACTGGAACAAAACCTTTCTTATGAGAGGAATCCCGTAGAGATCTTAAACCATAAGGACAATGTTCTATGCTAAAAGACTCCCGACCTTTTCAAAGTGTTGTAGAGGAGCCATAAGTGTTAATATGGAATGTTGGAAATTGAGTAAATAATAATACATATATACCCACACCTTTATTAACCGATAGAATAAGTTGAAACTTTTGGGGATGAAATTTGTTAAAGGGGGAAGAATGTAATGGCCATGACCTATGAAATTATATTTTGTTTCTCGAAAATTTGTGTTATGCACCATAAAAAGATATCTATTTAATAATGAATTGGTATATGTATAGTATAAAGGAAAATTTTACCATCAGGATTTGAGTGTTATATGAATGTTGGTCAAAATGACCATTAGGGAGTTTACTCTTAGATATATTTTTTACATTATAATTAGTGTTTATAAGTATAAATGACAATGGATAATTAATTCAGAAAGAAGAAGCAACAGACTCAATTAGTATAGTAATGTAGTATAAAGACCATCTGTCAGAACATGTGAAGGAGGTAACATCAATGGGGTTCACCTTTAACAAAGTAAAGTGGATCTTCAACAGGTAAATATTGAATGAAATTTACGACATGATATGTTCAAGTTAGTGGAAATTTCCACTCATTCAATGTTAGCCGAGCCTCCCCATGAAACAATAAATATTGAAAAACCTTCTATTAGGTCATGGAAGGGTGTTATAAGGGGTCATGGTTCAAGAGAATAGTTATTGAAAGTGTAATTCCTTTGTATAAACAAAATTATGATCCCATCAATAGTTTTTCTTAATAAAAATATATATTTAATTAAGATTGAATACGATAAAATGATTTTTTGACACAAAATGTACTTTTTAGAAAGGATGTAATTTTTTATAATAAACTATGGTATTATGAATTATATATATTTAAATGAAATATTATGATAAAAACACTCGTATTTATATATAAATGATAAAATAATTTGATTTATTTCATTGAAATGTTTTATGTTTCATAAATTCTAGTACGTAATTCTAACCTACATTGTTTAAATAAATAAATAATATAATAATTAAAAGATAAAAATATCATATTTAAAGAATTATTTTGATAAATAATATTCATTTTTTCAAATAGTATGTCATAAATAAGGTAGGGTGAATTTATGAGAATTTTCTAAATTAAGTAATTTTTCTATGAATAATAAAAATACTGTTTGATTTATTCAGTATGTTTAAAAACTTCATTATTATTTCATAATTATAAAATAATTAAATAACCAAAATACACAACCTAAAATGTTTTATTTTATTTATATGAAATATTTTAATAGATTTTAATCAATTTTCAACCCAATAATTTACTTTACAATGTATAAAATGGAAACCTTAACTTTAAAAACATTATTTTGTTGAAAACGTAATTTTCTTTGAAGAAAAGAAGTAATATAAACTGATTATATGTTATTATGGGTTAAAATAACATAAAATATGTCCCAAATTTCCAAACCCAAGGGTAATAACCCTGGGTTAGGCCAAAAAATTTCATTTTCAACAACCATGATTTCCAAGACCTGTATTTGGAAATTTTTAAAAACCCCCCTATATTGATATAAATACACACAAATTTATTCATTTCCATTATGTAATAATAAAAACTACATAAATTTCATGTGGATTTACCTCAAAAGGGGTCCCCCAAGGTTTCCTAAATCCCCTGAGGTTCCATTCTTCAATGTTTAAGAGTAACTCTTAACAATAAGGGAATTATCCTTACTTTTTCTTCAATTAAATAACCAAATTTCATATATGTTCTCAAAATGTTTTGGTTAATCTCTTATATAACCCTTTTTATCATACCCTCATTGTATAGTTATATTTTATCAATGGTAAACCCTTTTACCTATCATTTTACCCTTTTATAAAATAGCACATTATACAAGTTATTCTAATGAATTTACTTTTAAAAATTCATCTCTTATCCTTAATAAATTCTCTTTTATTTTCCTTTTATGAAAACCCAAACCCATTTCATTTTTAGGGGTATTATCCAAGATGTAAATATGATTTATTTTATTCAAGAAAATTCACATAAGAAAGGAAAATTACCAACTCATGGTCTAAAAATGAAATTATGATCATATCTTTAGTCACTTTTGAAGCACCATGATTTTGATAAGAAACTCATTATTGTTTCTCCATAGGTTATTATAGAAATTATTTAATATGATATATGTGGATAACATTAATTAAAATATATTAAAGTTTCACCCTGATAATTATTTAATGCATTTGGTACATAATTTAATCTCTAAATATGACAAGTTTTATAATGCCTTGGTGAATAACTGTTGTAATTTTCACTCATGACACCTTAGTGACAAACATTGGTGATATGATTCTAAATGTATCCTTAAAATATTTTAACTACATTTAAACGTTATGATTCATGTTTTTTTATGATTAGATGAATTTTTTTTATCATACCATAATGATTTTCCTCATGTTCTTATTTCCATTCCTCATGACCACATGCAAGCTTTTTCCCATGAATATTACCTTACATGGCCTAAATATCACACATTCAAATTGATGTATATCCCTGGGATATTAGATGAAGTAAATTTACTTAGTATGAACCCCTTAATAATCCTTTAAGGTGGTTATGAAAATTTTTCAATGTTTTCTTGTATTATGTGCCTAATTTATTTTAAACTAAACATTATAAGATACTTTGTTTGTACAATGTAATGAAATGTTATGTAATAAAAAGGAGGGATTTTATATATCCACTGTAATAAAAAATTATAAAAACTAATTATAATGGTAAAATTAACAACAAAGTATATATTTTCCAATGGGCATGTTAAGAAATGGTATCACTTGAACAATGATCATATTATGGTCAAATCCTAATGGCTACATTTCCCTTTATATCATACAAATAACAATTCATACATTCAGTCAAAATTTAAAACAAATTTCTCCCTAATGATATATTTTAATTTTTTAATATTTTTATTAGTTTAATATTGTTTTTTCATTTCAATATCATTTTTAGTGGGGGGAATGATTCAAGTAGATTTGGGTGATCCATACATTCCCATTTTAGCTATTCTATTTTATATTTTATATCTAGTTGAAATGTTTTTCATTTTAATTAGTTTTATAGATGAATAATATAATGATCACTATTAATGAGATAATTTTTACATTGTTTCCATTTATCATGTATTTGCATAATATTATAAAATTTGTGAGAAACATATATTTAGAAAACAAATATAAATTCATAATTTAGGTTCATTACATACTGGATGCATGAGTTTTTGATCAGGGAACCTTAGTTGGAATTATAAGATGTTTTAGATAGATTTTGAGTAAAGTATTTTATTGGTTGAATACAAATTGAGTTTTATAATGGATATTTAATAGTGACAGTTTAAGATTGATCATAGTTTCAATGGTGAAAACAAACGTTTTTGTTGGTCATTTTGAGTATTTTATGCTATTTTGGGATTAATTTAATATATATTTAGAGAAAACCCTAAGAATATATATAAACATAAGATAAAATATGAAATTTTGGTAAAATATAATTTTTTTTATCCTCCCACTAATATCCTTATATGGATAAAAAATGTTGATGCAGGTTATGATACAGATATACCTTGGGGTAATAACTCCAAAAAGGGAATTTTGGTTATTTACTCAATCTTCACATTGTGCATGAAAAAGAGGATTATATTCAAAAAATTTATGAAAATCCAATCGAATATGATTTGGATAGTCTAAATTGAAATTAATAACCATTATGAGTGATTAGAATATATATATGTTCGATAAACTAACAAAAATGTGAGAATAGATACCTTAGATTTAAATAAAAAGAATCACATGTTAAGTTACATGTCAATTGATATGTTAATTATTAGATAATGGGTATGTTGGATTTTGAATTCATATATTTAAATGTTTTTTTTCAAATATTTAAAAAAAAATTATGATAACTTTATGACTGTTATTTTTTTGGATTATAAAAAAAGAAAAAGAGATCTTGTCTTTAAGAAAAGTAAATTTAACTAAATGTTTCAAAGGATGAAAAAGGTATAATTATGGAATAAATATTTTTCTTCATATTCATAAGATCATTTAAAAGAATTTGTGATATGAAACAACAAGGTTAGACTAAAATGTAACCCCTTGATACATTAAAATACATTATTTTTTAAAAATAATTCACTTCAACAGATTTCAATGCATGCAACACCAGTTTTGAATGAAACATAATACTCAATTAAATTACAATTATTTGAACATGTCCTTTATAATATACAAGTTAAAATGCCAGGGTATGGATATTAATAACCACATTATAGAAATTAAAATTTTTAAACATGAGTAAAATAGATTTAATGTTTATATAGTAATTATAAAAAAATAAGAACCATTTTAAAAAGAAAGAAATATGTTTTATAAATTTTAATTTTTTAGAAAGGAAGATTACTAACTCTTTGCACATATAAATTAAAATTAATTTCAACCAATTTTAAAAAAATTATTTCAAATAAGAACATAATTATTTATTTCTACAAACCAAATTATCTTGATGTGAATTTTTAATAATTTTTGGAAAAGAATAAAATATTTAAGAATAATAAAAAATATGGATTTTCCTCGAAACCTTCATTTTTTTTACAGTATTTAAAAATATATTTTTTATTTTAAATAATATATAAAGTCAAATTAGATCAATTTAATTCAAATTTTATCAATTAAATTCATTTTAATCCATTTAATATTGAGATTTTGTATTAAAACAATATACACTAATGAGAATCCTCTCTTTGGAAAAACGCCATTTCATACCATCTAAGATTTAATTTTAAATTTATTTTGCCCAATTATTAGATTTTAATTTTGAAAATTTGATTTCATATTTTGAATAAAAAATACTTTATTTTATCTAATATATTCAAATTAATTTTTTACTATTAGTAATAGTGAAAATGGTAATGATTAATTAACGTAGTTAAGGTAAAAATTGAGTCCACAAGCGGGGGGGGGGGGGGGGGGTGTTACACAAAGAATAAATGGGTTAAAAATGAACCAAAAATTCCCAAACTAGATTTTTATTTCCACCTTTCAACATTATAACTCTTAAGGGTAAATAATTTCCAATTTATGAGTCTTTCTACTAGAAACAAACATGGGTATCAAATTATCTTTTCCAAAATTCCATGTGTGTCCTCTCCCCCACTTATAGAAGGCCACCCACTCTCATCCACTATCTAGACTTAGAAAACAATTAGGTTCAGAAAATAAAACACAAAATAAGTTAATTATTAACCTACCCAAATTATATAGTCCTTATATTTATTATTAATCCATTCTAACAAGGATTTAGTAAGAAACCTAATGAGGCTCTCTAAAGAAGTGGTAAAATTCTTAAACGGGCCTATTTGTTTAATTTTTTTCTTACACCTCATTAAAACATTATTAATCTATTATAGTATGACAATAAACGTATCTACTATATATATAGATTTTCTTATGATAATTTCATAACCCTTATCCATCTCCACCTCCATAAAATATGAAAAACCTGCCTATCATGTGTACGGTATAACACCACCTCATAACCCATTATAAACAATTTTCCACCTCCAAATTTCAATGATGGATATAATAAAAAATTAACATATTTATATAATATTTATGAAATTATTATAATTATATAATTATCATTTCACATATACCTTGTAACACCTGAATGTTTTTATGAAATATTTTATCTAAATAATTTTAATTCTTAAATATATTTCATTGCACATAATTGTGAGTTTGAATGAACCGTGAGATTACCTTAGTATAAAATTTACATTTTAACATAGTTGTTATGTTAGAAGGAATAAATATAACCCACTTATGAAAATGTATGCTGATGTCATTCACCCCCAATTATTTATGAAATATATAAATCAATTGTATATTTGTATTTTTTATTAATAAATTTTGTAAATTACTATTATTAAATTAAATTACTGAAATATATATGTTTTATACTTAATAAAATATTTTTTATTTTCACCCAATTTTTTTTCATAGGGTATGAATAAACCCTATTTGAGGTATAAAAACATATATTTCTTTAAAAGGGTGAATTTTCTCCTTTAAATGGAGAATGACTTTTAAATTAATATTTTGAAACATTAATAATTTTTATGTGGCAAAAAAATGTTCTTCGGAAGCGGGATAAAAAAATATAATTTTGATGAATTTTTTATATTTATCTAATAACTTTCAAATTTTGATGATTAGTAAAAATACAGTAGGTTTTAATTTAAAATGAACTTTTTCATCAAAATAATTTATATGGTTAACTTATAATATTTAATGGATTTAAAGTATAAATAGAACATATTTTTATCATTAAAGATAATATATGTCATTATAATTAATTTCAAATTTAATTCATATGTAACAACATTTCAATCTTTTGTAATGTTTTAACTTTTAAAACCCATTATCTCTTTCCAACAATAGGAATAATTTAAAATTAATGGATGGAACTTCTGTGCTTTTAATTTTTAAACATTTATTACTTATTTGGAATCAATAGGTTCAAATTTTGTTAATAACATTATTTTTTTGGTCATTATGAATAAAAAATTCTGTAATTTTTTTAATTCTATAAAAGGGTAAATCATGTAATTAACGGTAATAATACTGTTATAAAATAATCTTAACACTTGTCCTAATATCCTTTTATAAGTTTTTTTACCTAAATCATCCTTGAGTCTAAATTGTTTTCTTTGGAAGCTTCTTGAATGAGTTTATGACATTTAATTTTTTTTTAAAATAAAAGTTAAATATGTCTCACTCAAATTTTAAAAACTAAATCATTTTTTATATATGATTATACAGAAGATAAATTAAATTATAAATATTAATTTGAAATATAAAATATTTTTATTTATCATGGTAATTTATTTATAATTTTTAGAGAGAAAAATAATTACCTTAAATACTTATACTTTTATTATATAAAAATTAATTAATTGAGGAGAAATCAATAAATAAAATTTTATTAAATTACTAATATATACCGAAAGGAAAAAAAACATAACCAAATATTATTTTTCATGAATATATCGACCATAACCATCCAATGGTTGTGTTATAAACCATTTTAATTCCTATAGAAGATATTGTGATAATAATATTTGTTTTAAAGTGATGTTTAAGTTGTCACATTAATAATTTAATAATTAAAAAATTTTAATTTTTTAGATTTTCTAGAAGAAAAATTAGAAAAATTATTATTATTAAATATAGTAGATTTATCTTCATCATAGTATTTTAATTTAATATTTATTTTAAAAGATAAATATATTAATTAATTACATAAATTTGACGTATTAATTATTTTATTAATAGAGATAACAAATAGTTTTTAAAAAAAAAATCAAAATAAATATAATTTGGGATAATTAATATGTATAATGAATTATATATTTGACCACGACCTCTTAGAAATATAATAAAATAGTTGGTTTGAAGTTATCTTGTTATCTTAATATTTAAAAAATTCAAAGGATTCAATAGTGTAAAATTGATACTATTGATTGTTTATCAAAATAATGTTTTATTAAATTATATAAAAATACTAATAAAACATTTTAAAAAATAGATAATAATAATAATATCACTTAATATGATCTAAGTTATTTATTTATGGTCTAATTAAAATCAAATAAGTAAATATGGCACCCTTATAAAATTAAAATATTTGATACCATATGTAAAAATTAAATAAGATAACTAAGTGTTAATTAAAATCATAAGGATTAAATTGATATAAAAACTTGTCTAAAATATATTGGTCGATGAATTTGAACCCCTATCACATGTCATCATTGAAATCGGTACATTTTGGATTTTTTATGATGTTTGATTTTATTATAATTGAATATTTTTGGAGATTTGAAAAGTTCCCCACCTCAATTATAAAAGTGAACATCCTTCCACCCATCTTCGCATCACATTGGGTCTTCAAGTTCGGAAATATGATACCCTTTTTGATTCTCAACTTCCCTAGTCACATTCTGGAGGGTTTTTTTTCTTCAATGACCATCTATAGTGCTATAAGAGGAGGTTCAGAGGAAACATGTTGAACAAGAGGTAATCCCCTTAACCAATTATTTCAAACTTCTTTATCGTCTACTTAAAATTCAAGAGTTATTTCATTATAAAGTAATAAATCTAGTATATATTGTATACTGAAATTTTATTATGATTATGTAAAAACAACATGACACTTTTAATCCATCATATGAAAAACGAAATCACCACGCGTGCGTACATACGACTTACCGTCACCACGTTGTGGTGAAATATTTTTTTCACCACCACATTAATTGGATGGGTTAAATAATGGATATAATATATACATATGATTATTATAATATGATATTGATTATGAAATATTATATAGTATTCAATTTAATAACATTCAACAATTATGGGAATGATATTGTCGCACATGTGTACGTATGACCTACCGTCTCAACGATGCAATATGATTAATTCTACATAATATTCAATAAATAATGGTAATATAAATTCATATAAAGAATAAATATGATATTTATAATGTAAATAAATTTTTATAATTACATTACTATGACTTATGATGTATAACAAGAACTTATTCTACATAGTATTCATAAGGAAATGAAGTAGTTAATATATGAATAACAAGTAATAATTAAATTTTATTAACAAAAAGATGATAATATGAACATATATGATATCATAAAAATTACTATTATTCTGAAAAAAATTCAATAACATTTTTTAAATCATTATAAAGGAGGTTTAAATATGAAAAAAAGGAAATCAAACCTAAGGCAAGGGATAATTTTTCAATCTCATTATCATATGAGATTGTTTATAGGTAAGTATTTACTAGGGTATATTTATCATCCAAATACTTGTTTACTAAATATGTAATAAAATTCTATTCTTCTACAATTTTTTAAATTCAGTTTAGCCAATGGTGAATTTTTATTTAATGGAATGAAATGAATATTTTTTCGTTATTCAATACGAGGTACTTTTTGACTTTTCTGACAAAAGTTCGAGGAGAATATATTTTAACTTATATGATATGAACATATTTTTATGCTTTTATAACGCCTTATTTTCATGAAGCTTATTCTACAATATTTTAAGTTTAATTTCAATTAAATTATTTTCTTTTAAAATTGTGTGGTATATTGAGAAAAGAAATTTTTTTTGAAGAAGAAATGATATTCTCCTCAAGAATTAATTTCAAGTGTTTTATCAAAATTATTTTCCAACTAAGATGAAATTCCTTGAATAGGGTTATGTTTCTTCAAATATTATTAATTTTTTTTTAATATTTTTATAATGGAATTATATTTATTAAATCTATTTGATTTATATAGATTATAGAGTATTAATGTTCAAGAAACCAATTTTATTCCTTGGGTTATGCTATGATGAATTATTTATGTATTTACGGAACACGTAAGAATGATTTAATTATGAGACGAGTGGGACTTTCATTTTCCTCTAATGCATTGGGTAATGATTTATATCTCACGAATAAAAGTTTTTGTAATATGGAATGATATTAGTTCAGTAATACAGGGACAGAACAATGAGTGGAATCAGTTTAGAAATAAACATCGTCGACTATGATGGTTTGGAAATGATCCTTGATTAATATGAAATAATTTTCTATTCTTATGTGTATGCTAAAAAACTTCAATGCCTGATGTTATGAAGTTTGGGATTATATTCATTAATTCTTATGAATTTTCTTAATTTATCTCATGATATGATATCACAATCTTTCATGTATAGGATAACACATTAAAATGTTATGGTCTTATGTCTTATTATTATGATATGATTGGTATCTCCCTTTTTTTAATATTACTATGTATATGAGATCACCTTTTCATATGTTTCTTTTTCCCAAGTCATGAAGAAGGTTATTCAGTATGAATGTAAAAAATTGGTCTTGTTGTGATGAAATAAATGGGGGATAATGAAGATATGTTATGAACTAGTTGTTTATGTTTCATAGTTTCTGATGAAACTATACCTATAAATTATTTTCGTGGATTTGTTATATTTTTTAATAAATATTCTTCAATTTTGATGTACTATCTATGTATGTAAATTATGGGTAGTTATAGTTGGTCTCATATGAAATCCATAGTTATCCTTTGGAAATTAGGATTAGAAAACTTAGTAAGAATCCAAAGGATTTGTCGAAGTATAGGTTATAATCCTAGTGTTTTAGAAATTATCATGAATAAGTTCAGATAAAACCTAAAGTTTTCAAAATTAAAATTTTGTTCTTGACTATGTGGTTTTACCACTATTATTAGTGTTTCTCACACAATGAGTCTTGGTTTTAGTCAATGGATAGAAGTCGAAGCAACTGTGTTATTACTGAATGTGATGGGAAATGTAATGATTTTCCTCCTAAGAAAGCAAATATTATGGGATCTAGAATGAAAAATATTATAATTATTCACAAAAAACTTTCTCAATCTATGAATTATACAATACTTCCAAATGGGAAAATGAGGGAACAAATTTTTTTTGAGCCCTTCATGATGCATCATATACCTTCTTTCAGTGGGTTGTTTGATCCAATAGTGGGTGAACAATGTATCAATACCATTGAAAAGATATCTTCTATTATCTAATGTTTAGAACATGATAAAGTTATTTTATCCATATATCATTTGGAAGGTGAATATGTTAAATTTTGGAAACTTATCAAAAATATAAGGAAAATAGATGAAATTGAATCCATGGAATGGGATGAGTTCAAGTACTTATTTTTCAATAAGTAATTTCCCTGTATTCTTCAAAAAAAGTTGGATAATAAGTTCCTAGAACTTAACTAAAAGAAAGATGAATCTATTGGTTCATTCAAAGAAAATTTTACAAGATTTGTCAGGTATGGTTAGGGAATTATTATCCAAATGAGAGTAAATTTTTTGGATTTTTTATTGGATGAAAACCATGTCTCCAAAGGGTATTAGCCATAAGGGGATTCAATAGCTAAAAAAAATCATTTGATATTCTCTCAAGGTTGATATGGAGATGGGAGTAACCCATTAGACATATGGGTTTGAATAGAAGAGAAAAATAAAATTCAATAGAAAATATAAAGACCACACTAAAAATTAGATGAGTTTTTCCTTATGTTCAATGTGGAAATAGAAACATGGAGGACAATTTATTAAAGTGTATATGAAATATTCTAGGTTTATAAAATAAGCTAATAAGGAATTTTAATGATGAATTTATGTGAAAAAGTGGTCTAATGAAGTGAATAGTGAAAAGGCTACAAAGAATGCACATTTCACACTTAAATGTTACAAGTGAAACGAAATGGGGCATTATTCCAATCAATGACCTAATAAAAGGGTGATTGATGATGATAAACATCAATAAACTCTTAAGAACATAGAAAATGGAAAGTCACATTCAATCACTATCAGTGATGTTAAGTGTGATAGAGATATGTGGAAAGGTAGACATAACATCTACTTTAAAGTATAAAAAGTTTTATTTGATTCTAGATCTAACCACGTATTTATTTCTGAAGAGTTTTCTATGGGTATCACCATATTACCTCAACAATTAGATGTTGAGTTATCCCTGACAACTCCTAATGGCACAACGGTTGCATGAAAAGTTAATAATTCTAATACTATTGATGTTTGTGGGAAAGTTCATCCTTCGAATCTTTTGATCCTTCCTATAGTGGAATTTGATTTGATTATTGGAATGGATTGGATTTTTCTATATGTAGCTCATATCAATTCCTAAGGCAGGGAAGTTATATTTCATATTCCAGTTCAATCTATTACTATCATTCAATGCAACGATGAATAAAACCTTCCAGTAGAAATTTCATACATCTAATGGTTCTTGATCACTGTAAATGAATTTTAACTATCCCAAATGGTTTGTGAGAAAATAAAAATTAAAAATACACCCATTTTACGAGATTTTGAATATGACTTTCTAGAATAATTACTAGGTCTTCCACCAAATCATTAAGTTGAGTTTTCTATAGAACTATAATTGGGTTCAATTCCTATTTCGAAGAAACATTATGGAATATCCAAAATTGAGTTGTAGTAATTGAATAAGAAACTTCAAGAATATCTTGAAAAGGGATTCATACATCCTATTGTGTATCCTTAGGATGCACATGTTTAGTTTGATAACAATAAATATGGATCAATGAGACTTTTAATTTATTATTAATAACATAACAATATCACTATATAGAAAAAATATAATCTTCCCCACATTGACAACTTATTTGACCAACTACACAAATCAAAATACTTTTCCATGATTGATATTCATTCAATATATCATTAAATAAGGGCCAAGAAGGAGAATATACCAAGGAAGACATTTTTTACAGGGTATGGATACTATGAATTTATAGTGATTCCTTTTGGTCTTAGTAATTCCCCTACCATCCTCATGGATCTAATGAATAGAGTCTTTAGAGGATATCATGATAAGTTTGTAGCAGTATTTATAGGAGATATTCTTGTATATTTAAAAAGAAAGAAATAGCATGAAGATCACTTGAGAATTGTGTTGAAGGCCCTGAGAAAGGAGAAGTTGTATGAATTATTTCCCGACTGTACATTTTGTCTTCAAAAAGTTTCATTTTTTTCACATAATCTCAGTAGAGGGGATATATATGGATCTTGAAAAAATAGAGGTAATTGAATGTTGGTAGAGACAAAAAACGGTAATTGAGATCCAATATTTTATTGGTATGGCTAGATATTATCGATGTTTGGTGAAATATTTTTCATGATTATCTAATAAACTCACCATGTTGACTCAAAAAGGAGTTAGGTTCATTTGGATGGAGGAATGCGAAGAGAATTTCAAAGAGATCAAAAGATGGTCATCCAACGCTCTTTTGCTCACACAAAATTGTAGTGGAGAAAGGTTTGTGATCTACAATGATGCCTCCAAAAAATGGATTTGATGTGTTCTCATAAAAAATGATATAGTGATAGATTATGCCTCGTGACAATTGAAAACCCCTGATCAAAATAACCCAACTCATTATTTGGAGTTAGCTGTGGTAACCTTTTCCCTATATATATAGAGGCATTATCTTTACGGTGAATGATGTGACATTTATACTGATTATAAAAGATTAAAGTATATTTTCAAAAAAAAAGAGTTGAATATGTTCCAAAAAAGATGGTTGTAGTTGATTAATGATTAAGACTGCTCAAAACATTACCACCCTTGGAAAGCGAACAAGGTGGAAGATGTTTTTAGTCGAAAAGACCATGTTAGCCTATCCATGATGTGGATAAAAAAACATCCAATATTTATGGATTTTCAAAGGATTTATATTGAAATTTTAAAGTAAGTAGAGAAATATTATATTTCTCAAATAAATGTTCAACCATCTATACTTGTGAATATTAAGGAGTCACAAAAGGATGATGTAGGGATACAAAACCAGGTGAGAGATGTTCCGAAATTCAATATTGATTGTGATGGATTAATAAACATCAGGGATCGGGTTTGTATTCCTCCCATTCCAGAAATAACGAAGCATCTATTTGATGAGTCTCATAGTTATTCATTATCTATTCACCATGGAATGAGAAGATGTATGGGGACATGAAATAGTATTTCTGATTGGATGAAATTAAAAGAGATGTTTTTGAATATGTATATCAGTGCTTGGTTTGTCAGAAAGAAAAGTCTTAGAGATATAAGTATAAGGGGATGTTATAGCCATTACCTATACCAAAATGGAAATTTTAAAACATCGCTATGGAATTTTTCCTCAGACTTCCCAAGACATCAAAATTTCATAATGATAAAGAGGTTATAGTTGATCACCATACAAAGCTGACATAATTCATTTATATTAGAGAGGATTTATATCTTGATCAAATTTACAGGATATATGTAATGTAACAGGTAATATTTCATAGAGTACCACTTCTCGTTATATCTAATCGGGATCTGAGGTTGACCTCGATGTACTAGCGAAGTCTTTAGAAGTCACTGGAGATAAAGTTTTGTTTAATCACTTATTATCATCCTCAGAAATACGGTCAGTTTATGAGGACACATCAAACTCTAGAATTCATGTTTATATCTTGCTCTATGGATTTCAATGGTTGTTGGGATCAACACCTAATATTGGTGGATTTTTCATTCAATAATAGGTTTCACACCAGAATTCAAATGGATCCTTATGAAGTTTTATATAGAATGAAGTGCATAACTCCAACTTGTTGGGATAAAGTTGGGGAATGAAAGACATTATAACTTGATCTTGTTGATGAAACGGTAGAAAAGGTTTGATATATTTAATAACACATAAGATCATCTCAGAGTCGAAAAAAATATATGTTGATAGTCAATGAATACAACTATATTTTGAAGTAGGTGACAATATTTTTCTATGAATATCTCCCAATAAGAGATTATTAAGATATTTAAAGAATGGAAAGCTTAATTCTATGTATATTGGTCATTTTGATATTATAGATTGTGATGTGCATGTAGCTTACCGATTGAAGCTTTAAACGAATCTCTCTCAAGTTAAGGATGTATTCCATATATCTCTCCTGATAAATTACATACATAATCATTCACATCTACTAAACTCAGAAGTCATACTGCGGGAGAAAGATCTATCTTATGAAGAACAACTAAAAGTGATTCTTGATTATAGAAAAAAGTCATCTGAAACAAGACCACTAACTAGGTTCAAGTATTGTGGTGGGACCAAAAATTTGAGGAACCTATGTGGGAAAATAAAGATATTATTAGTTATAGATATCCACATATTTTTTTATCCATGTAAAAAATTTCTAGGGAGAAGTTCAATTTAAGGGGGGTAGAATGTAATGCCTAGATGTTTTTTAAATATTTTCTCAAAATAATTTTAATTTATCAGTAGCATTCATCACTCACAATTCCGAGTTTAAATGAACCATGAGACAACCTTATCATAAAATTTACATTTTAACCTAGCTATTAGGTTATTGAGAATAAATATTACAGACTTATGAAAATGTATGGTGAATTCACTCACCACAAATTATTTTTAAAAAATATAAATCAACAATATATTTGTACTTATGTATTAATAAATTAATTGAATCACTACTAGTAAATGAAATTAATTAAATATATACTTTATATACTTAATAAAATATTATTTACATTCACCCAATAGATATATTTGTCATATGGTATGAATAAACCCTATTTGATGTATAAAATCCGATATTTTTTAAAAGGGAAATTTTCTGCATTTTAAAGGATAACCCATTTGAAATTAATATTTTGACACATTAAAAATTTATATATATATATATATAATTTCTCTGGAAGGAGAATATAAAAATTTTCTTTGGATGAATTTTTAATATTTTTCTAATAACTTTCAAAATTTGAGGAATAGTAAGAATACAATAAATTATAATTGTAAACCACTTTTTTAATCAAAATAATTTATGTGGCTAAAAAAAAATATTTAATGTTTTTAAATAATGAATAGAATAAATTTTTATCATTCAATATAAATTTTGTCATTATCTTTATTTTTATATTGAATTTACTTTTAAAAACATTTCAATCTTTTGAAGTGTTTTATATTTTAAAACATGTTCACTCTTTCCAAAAGCATGAATAATTTAAATTAATTACTAAAAATCTTGTGTTTTGAATTTTAAAAAATGGATTCTATATTTTAAATCATTAGGTTCAAATTATGTGAATAGATTTATTTTATTTTTGGAAATTATGAATAGTAACTTTGGTAATTTTTATTAATACATTAAAAGGGTAAATAAATTAATTAAGTGCAAGAATAATATAAAATATTACCCTAAAAATTTTCTTAATATCATTGGATGAGCGTGTTTTACCCTAAAAAATATAATGGGGTAAATGGTATCCTTTGGATGCCACTTGGATGATATTAGGACGTTTATTTTTTAAAAATAAAATTTAAATATGTCTTACTCAAATTGTAATATCTAAACCATTTTTATATAAGTTTATACAATAGATAAATTCAATTATAAATACTGATTTCAAATATAAAATGTTTCCATTTAACATGGTAATTTATTTTTAATTTTTAGGAAATAAATAATTACCTTAAATTCTTATACTTTGATAATGTAGAAATGAATTAATAGATGAGAAATCAATAAATCATTTTTTTAAAATACTAATAGCTATAAAAACACCCAAACACTTGACCAAATAGTATTAGTCACGTATATATCGACAATAACCTTACAAGGGCTGAGTTAGTGACCATTTGGATCCTTTGATAAGATATTGTGACACTTATATTATTTTATTTAAAGTGATGTTAAAGTTGTCACATTCGAAATTTAATATGTATATCATTTGAGAATACTGATTTTATAAAAGAAAAATTCAACAAAAAATATTCTTCTGAAATATAGTAGATTTATCACTATTATATTATTTTATTTTTAAATTTTATACAAAATATAAGAATATTAAATAATTAAACAAATTTGATGTAGTAATTATTTTATTAATAGACATAACAAATTAATGTTATTAATAATGTTAAAATAAATATAATTTGGGATAATTAATATGTAAAATAAATTTAATAAATGATCATCACACCATAGGAATATAATAAAATAGTTGGTTTAATATAAAAATGTTGTCCTAGTTTTTTTAGAAATCAATGAATTGAATAGTGTAAAAATTGACACAATTGATTGTTTATCAATATAATGTTTTATTAAATATTTAAAGAAAATATTAATTTTTTGAAACATATATAATAATTATTCAATACTCTAAAATTTTATAAGTTATTTATTTTTGGTCTTATTGACATAGAATAATTAAATATGGAAACCTTCTAAGATTAAAATATTTGTAACCGTAGTTAAAAATTAAATTAAGTAACAATGTGTCAATTAAATTGTTATATTTTAAACTGACAGTAAAACCTATCAAATATTTATTGGATAATTAGTTTAAAACTACATATCATCTCATATTCAAAAACTTTTACATTTTGGAGGTTTTTGGATGGGGTTTTATCTTATTATAAATTAATATTTTTAGAGATCCCAAAAGTTCTCCTCACCTCAATTATTAAAGGGCACCTCCTCCCTCACCTCCTCACTTTGCATTGAGAATTAAATCTCAGCCATCCCCTAACCTTTTACCTTATAAAATTTTCTATCTACATCCTTGAAGTTGAGGTCTTCTTCAAAGAATAACTCCATTTCTCTAAGAGGATATTTGTAGGAAGCACGTCGAAGAAGAGGTAATCTCCTCTACTGATTCTTTCAAGCTTATTTATTATTATACTTACTCTTAATTATTTGTTTCAATATAAATTAATAACACCAATATTAGTTATATACCGAGATCTTATTATTATTATGTAAAAACAACATTCTACTTTGAATTCATCATATGAAAAATTAAATCACCACGTGTGCGTACGTAGGACTTACAATCTCCATGCAATGGTGTAATATTTTTTTCACCAGCAACATACTTTGATGGGTACAATGATGGAGATAATAAATAAATATTATTATTATATCATGATAGTTATTATTAAATATTACACACAATTCAATTCAATACCATTCTAAAATTATGGGAATGATATCGTCCCTCGTATGTACATACCACCATCTCCACGATGTGATGCGATTCATTATATATGATATTCATTAAATCATGATTATATAAATGAATAGAGTGTATTAAATAAGATATATATAATTTTAATATCATTTTTCAATGATATAACTCTGACCTATGAGGGATAACCTGAACTTATTCTACAAAACATGCATAAGAAAATAAAGCAGTTAATACCCGAATAACTAGTAATAATGAAATTTTATTAAAAAACATTTGATAATATGATCTTATATGATATTATAAAAATTAATATTATTCTTATATAAGTGAATATAATTATTTAAATAGTTATATAGGAGGTTCAGATACATACAATGGAAATCAGACCTAATGTAAGGGATAATTTTTCAATCTCATTATTATTTGAGATTGTTTATACATTAGTATTTAATGGTGTATATTTATCATCTATGTCAATGTTTCATAAATATGTACTATTATTTATATTATTATATAGTTTTTTAAAGTCTATTTTACTCATTGGTGAATTTTTATTAAACATTAATAAAGGAATATTTTGTAATTATTCGATATGAGGCACTTTTTGACTTTTCCATCAAAAGTATGAGGAGAATGTTTTTTAAAATTATATGACATGAGCATATTTTTATGATTCTATAACACAGTATTTACATGAATCTTCATTTTTAATATTTTCATATTTATTTTCAATTAAATCATCTTCTTTTAAAATTTCACTGCATTTTGAGAAAAGTAAATAGTTTTGAAGAAGAAAGGATATTTTCCTCCATGATTAATTTCAAGTATTTTATCAAAATTATATTCCATATAAGATGAAATTCTATAAATATGATTACTTTTTATCTCTATTATTAGTATGATTTTATTTTTTATGATGGAATTATATTTATGAGATCCATATATTTTATAGATTATGGTGGAATGATGTTTAAGAGACCCATTTTTTCCCTTGGGTTATGCTATGATGAATGATTTATGTTTTTTTGGAAAACGTAAGAATTATTTAATTATGAGATGAGTGGGACCTCTATCTACCACAAATTAATTAGGTAACAATTTATATCTCATGAGAAATACACGCTTAGAATGAGAAATGATCTTGGTTAAACAATACAGTGATAAAACGAGGAGTGAACTCGGTTCTGTAAGGATCTTTGTCTGCTGTGATGTTCTTATAAATGAGCCTTGACTAATATGAAATTATTTTCTCTGCATATGTGTATTCAAAATAAATCAGGTCTTATGTTATGAATTTTAGGATTATGTTCATTGATTCTTATGAACATTTTTGATTAATCCCATGGCACGATATCATGATCTTTCATATTCAGGATAAGACTTTCAATTGTTATGTTCTTATGTCTTATGATTATTATATGATTGATATCTCCCTTGTTTACCCTAAATATGTATCTAAGATCACCCTTTCGTATGGTTCTTTTCCACATGTAATGAAAAATGGTACTAACTAAGATATGTCAAAAGGGATCTAGTTATGATGAAATAAGTTAGAGATAATAAATATTTCATATGAACATGTTGTTTATGTTAACTAGTTTCTAAAGACACTATTCCTATACATTCCTATCATGTCATTATAATATTTTGTAATTAATAATATTCAATTTTGAATTAATATATATGTGTTTATTTTTTGGGTCATTATATAACTTCTCAGCTTACATTCTGTGGGGGATATAATAATGTCACTTGTGTGCACGATAGACTACCACCTAATAAAGAGATGTGAATCATTTTACACTAATTAAATATATTTAAATAGTAATTATAAATTTAATAAATTTTTTTATATTTATGAACTAATACTACTTATTGAAATATAATGTCACATCTAACTTCTTACCTTCCCATCTATTGGAATATAATAACATCGCTCATGCGTACGTGTCCATTACCGCCTTCACGTTGAAGTGAAATGATTTTCATTTTATATTTACATGGATTCTAATAAGTATGGATTATAAAAATATAAATTCTATAAATAAAATAATATTTATTATATAACGGAAAATTAAATTTTTTTTTATTTCATTCCATCCATTTAGAAAAATGGAAACAATGTTCATACGTACGTACGACTTATTGTCTCCATAAATAGTGTTATCCATTTTATGTCTCCAAATTTGATAGATCACTCCTAATATATAGATAATTAATACATATGATATTTATATAATGGTTTAAATTTTGCAGATAATGTTACCATGATCAATTTAAAAAGAATGAAATTACCAAACAAAAACATTCATGAAAAAAAGCAATTATCAAATGAAGAAATGATTTTAACAAAAACAATTAATAAATATGCGATTAAGTAATATTAGTAAATAATATATTGAATGTGATATATGATAATTTTTATTTAATATATATATATTAATTGTAGAGACCCTAAGCTTATCGTACATGGACATTACATTACTTTTGCGGAATACTTAGTACATAACAAAAACACACACACAAGGATCGTAATTAGTTTAGTGTCTTTGGAAACTCGGAACGTAATCTTCTAATCGTGGTGAAAGATCTTCAATATCTCCCATAAAGATATTCCCTTTTTTTTTACCTAAAAACCTTTCTTTATATCCTGGGGAAAAGAAAACATAAAAGGGTGAGCTCAAATGCTCAGTAAGGGTAAACAAAAGAAATATCAATCACATCATATACATAAGAACATAGCTTTTGGAAATCTTAACCTGCAAAAGAGCTCATAATATCATAACATGGGATAAATCATAGAAGTGAAAATGAGATCCCCATAACCATAACATAAAACTTTAAACTTTGTGGAATGCACACATAATCATGGAAAATCATTTCTTGTTAGTCAAGACTCATTGCCAAGACTATCTTAGTGGACAAAGTCCCTTTCTGAATCGAGTAACCCTCGCTTCAGTCCTGTTTCACTAAACCGGTATAACCTACCGTTCCAGCCCTGTCTATCTCATGAGATATAAAATCTTTACCCAATGCATTGGAGGGAGATATAGGTCCCACCCATCTTATAATGAATCCTTTCTTATGTGTGCCACATAATCATAAAACATACATCATAGAGTAACCCATGTAATAAAAATGGGATTCTTAAACAACATGACATCATAAAACAATTCATATAAGATAAAGGAAATCATAAAAATGTTTCCATCCCAACATAATCAAATCCATGTAATAATAGGGATAAAACAGAACCCTTTTATTATCTTAGATGGAAAATAATTTTGATAAAATACTTGAACTCCATTCTTGAGGAAAATATCCTTTCTACTTTAAAAACACTTTTCCTTTCTTAACATGTCATACAATTTTAAAATAAAAGAAGTTGATTAAAAATATACTTGAAAACTTGTAAAGGAAGCTTCTTGGAAACAATGTTTTAAAAATCCATTCATGCCGTATAAGTTAAAAAAAACATTCTTCGTACTTTTTTCGGAAAAGTCAAAAAGTACCTCGTACGAAAAACGACAAAAGATTCCTTTCGTACATATTACTAAAAACTCACCGAAGGGTAAAAATGGATTTAAACAATTGTAGGTGGATGGAAATAATATTACATATTGATGAAACATGGATGTGGATGATAAAATACACCCCAGTAAATACTTACGAATAAACAATCTCGGATAAAAATGAGATTGTGATATTTCCCTTACCTTAGGTCCGACTTTCTTTGTAAGTGTCCGAACCTCCTGTATAATGATTTAAATCATGTTATTGACTTATTAAAGAATCATATTCATTGTTATGATATCATATATGGTTCACTTATGACATTATATTACCCGTTCTTTTGTAAATTCCATGTTAAAGAAGCATTTTGGGTAAAATCGTTTCATTTATCGTAGGTGTTTTGACTTGTTGTTCTTGACATCATTATTACTTATATCATGATTTACTCACTTCCAGAATATAAAATATGGTTTAGATATCATATATATTCATTATATATATATATATATATATATATAATAGGTAGATAAATAAAATGAAAAACACCGTTCATGGAGACGGTAGTCCGTACGTACGCATGAACGCTGTTTTCCTTTCCTTATTGTCTTGAAATGGAAGTAAGTAGATGACATACATATGTATATATATACATAAATCCAGTAGCTTTATAATTTCATATATTTCATTATTATTTCTTATATATACATTATAATCATTCTTAAATGGTTAACATGGAGAATGAATCTCATCGCGTCGTGGAGACGGTAGTCCGTACGTACGCACGAGCGATGATATCATTTCTATAAATATTGAATTGAATTGGAGTGGATCATACAATATATCAGAATCAATATGATGTTGTAATAACTATGTATAGTTATTCTTTACACCATTATACCCATCCATGTAAGGTGGTGGTGGGAAAATAGATTACACCACGGCGTGGAGACGGTATTCCGTACGTACGCATGCGCGGTGATTTCTTTTTCCGTAGGATGGATAGATGGTGAAATAGGGTTGTTTCATACTTATAATAACATATCAGTATATGAGTGATACTGATGTTATTACTTCATAATGAAACAACCTAAGAAGAAGAAGTGGAAGAAGAAATAAAGATGAAAGAATTGGTAACGGTAATTACCTCTTCTTTGAAGTGCCTCTTTGAGACCTCCTCTTAGGGCACTAAAATTGGTCTTTGATGAAGACCAGAACCTCTAAGATGTTTTTATGGAAGTGGAGAAGAGATTTTGGCAGGGTTTGGCCGAGCTTGAGTGCTCAAATTGGTGTGAGGAGGAGGGAGAGGAAGTGTCCTTTTATAAGGGAGGAGAGGGGCACCTTAGGAATACCTCAAAATATTATTTTATTTTAAAGTCAAAATCGGTTTATAATGGTTCCAAAGGGTCTTATTTCGAAGATAAAGTGGGGATGGGTCGAAATCCTATCAACCAATAGGATTTAGACAAGTTTAGGGTATTATTTTAACCTTATCAATTAGATTTAACTCTAAGTTAAATACTTTAACTTTTACCGTGTCTTTTTGTTTTCTTTCACTATATGGTTAATACACTTACTATAACATGCCAAAATAACCCCAAATTGTTTATTAATAAAATATATATATTTATCTAAGTCATTTGGCCGAACCTTAGATTTTTAGGAATAAAATAACAATTAATAATATAATATTTGATTTAAAAACTATTTTGTGTCAATTTTGACACTATTTGATATATGATTTTTGTAAAAGTCATAACAGAATTATATGTTCGAACCAAGATGATTAAATCAACACTAATATATCATAGTAACCTAGAAAATTAGTGGAATTCATAAAAAGTCTCAAATTATATTTATTTTGGTGTTTATAACATCAATTATGTCAATATTTCATTAATAAGATAATTACTGCATCATCATTTTGTCATATATAAATTAAATTATTTGATGTCTAAAAATTAAAAATAAAATACCATCATGTAGTAAATATTTTTATCTTTCTAATGAATATTTACAATCGAATTGATCTTATGTATAACCCCATATTAAAAATGATTTACTTATTAAACTTTGATTTTAACTATTTTAACCCTTCTTTAACAAAATTAATAATAAATGTCCTAATCTAATCCAAGTGGGCCTAAATGGTCATATTTTATTCCTAAGTTTGTTTTTGGTCGAATTACACTTGTACAATAGAATTAGGACATGTGTTAGGGTAATATTAATATCATATTTACCCTTAGTTACCCTATTTACTATTAACCGCGGTAAAAAAAAGTAAAAAGTTACTATTCACCAAAAATTATTTTCATCTCATTGAACCACATTTTACTTACTGACATCAACCGTGTCTCTCGGATTTTTGAAATTCCATTCACAGAAGCGGTAAAATTAAGTTTTATGAAAAATTCAGTTTTTTTAACTACCACTTAGTAGTTTCACTATTCATCAAAAATTGATGTTTTTCAGAACAGTGCCAAAATTTCATCCCAAGCTATATTTCATATTCTGAATTCAAAAATGAAGTCTATTTTACCAAATTCATTACATAAAAGTTGCATTAATTAATTTTATAATTAAATCCCGCTGTTAAAACAAATAGCATGTTTTTAAGAAACAATATCTATCAAAAGATTGAAACTTGTTTATGTCTAGTTTAAATGTGAAATTACATCCAATGACCAAAATTGTATTAAATTGTAAAAATATATTCTAAATATAATTTAAAACCACTCAAATTAATGATTTATCACTATTAATTATTTCGATTAAAAAAGTTGTTTTTAATTATAATTTAGTAATTTTCACTATTCATCAGAATATGAAAGTTATCCGAAAAGTACCAAAATTTCACCTTAGGCTAAATTCGATACTCCGAATCCAAAAATGAAGTCCATTTTAAAATTTCTAAAATTTAAAAAGTGGTTATTACTATTCATAACGGCTAGTTTTAATAATATTTTAATAGCATATCATTGTTTCGTGAAACTCAGTATTACGTACCACACACGCTATCGAGGAAGGTTGCGATTGCGTGTAATGCAAGGCAAGTCAAGGATGCATGTTGTGTAAGATCCTTTTGGTGTAGCGTACAACACAAGACATTAGTGAAATAAAAAAGAATATTTTTCATAAAATCTCGGGCTGTTACATTCTACCCCCCTTAAAATGAATTTCGCCCTCAAAATTCGTCGGGGTTATAAATGGTTTACTATTCGAAAGTTTCTTTAATAGAAACCCACATCGTAAAAAAGGAATACCAAAACTTGGCTTTAAAAACTAAAGTATGAAATGTAACGATTACCCAAATAAACTAATCACTGGGTTTCCACATAGGTGAAAATATGGATATGGAAGAGAAATCTAACCATCATGTTCTGATGGAGAGTGGTAGAGAACATGGCTATGGAAAAGCCAGTAATCACAAATCCATAAATTTCTGACGATCTAAGGTACCATCTGATTCATCAGGTATAAGAGAACTAGGACAACATTTTTGGTTTTCAAGATCATTTCCCTAAAGTTAAAGAATTTGAATTAGAATAAATACTTACTTTATTTTGGTACAATCTCACTGTTGTTCGTGCCTTTAACAATTTCCACTTCATCTCTTAAATAAATGAAGTTGAATTTGTTATTCGTGAAGTGTTAGCAGATCATGTGATAGAATGATGGGTCATTCCATCTGTCTCAAAAGGTTAGCAAAATTTATATACATAAGTCGATCTATAGTGGGATTAATCATATATGGTTCCTAAAATGGGCTTATACTTCATATATCATACTGCTTAATATAATAACACTAGTTTCTACTAAACAGGGACTTCCTGTAGGTCAGTGGTAGGCGATAAAGGCCAGTCGCACTTTGGTTGTGGGTTCGATTCCTACAACCTTGTCCGAAGCGATGGGTTGTCGCCCGTCCTGCAGGTTGTCCTTTTTCTAAAACTACGTTACTATAATATCCCATCAATAATATCGAAAATCTTCTATCCTTAAACAATACTAACTTATGTCCAACATAATCCAGTCTAATCTTTAGGCTTATACATAATATTGCAGTCCACTCTCATAATATAGTGACAACGATTACCAGAGATTTAATACTGTCGTTGATCCCCACATATCATAAGATATGTCTTGTTGGTCACATTCCAAACATTCAAAGTCCTTAATCGTGTATTCTCTTGAATACCTTAGTGAAAACATGAGTGCAGTTAAAAGTTATCACTTTCCACATACGAAAATCCTCAAAATTCTATATACTCAAACCATGATATCACTTAGTCCTTATATCAATCATGAGCTCATGAATACTATTAAACATTTCATTTTCTCGTCTTAATTATGCGCATATCATCTTATTTCCAAAAAATATCTCAATCACTTTGAATACCACATCAATAAATATTGCAATACTCAATGATACAACATTATTTTGGAATCCCATTACATAAACACTTAATCATTCCACCACATCGTTGTCATATTCAACATTGCCAATAGTGATCTCATGTGATTTCCCTTTGTCCTTTGCCTTCAGTGGTTGCTCATGTTGATCATCACTAACCCTTGGATTAGGGCAATTATTAGCATAATGCCCCATTTCCTTGCACTTGAAGCATTGAAGTGTTGGCGGTGCATTCTCTGCAGTGTTTGCTTTATTCACATCATTAGATACCCTTTTTCCATTACTTCGACACTCAGCTGCTCGATGACCTTCTTTTCCACACTTAAAACATTTTCTAGTCCCTTTAAGACAATCTCCACCATGCTTCTTTCCACACTTTGTGCATAAGGAAACATTCATCTTCTTTTCACCATTATTCTGAGATTTCTCCTTGAACTCCATCTTTCGTTTCTTGTCAAAACCATGAGATGGATATGTAACACCAACTTCCATTTCTACCTTGATAGCACAACGCACAATTTCTTCATAGCTACTGAAGTCTCTTATAGCTAATGCCCTTCGAAGACTTGGTTTTAAGCCACTGAAAAATCGATCAACTTTACTTTCAGGTTGGATGATAATTCCAGAAGCATACCTTGCAAGTCTTGTAAAATTTGCTTCATAGGTACCAACAGATTCATCGTCCCTTTGCTTCAGTTCAAGAAACTCTTTATCCATCTTTGTTCGAAGAATACGAGGGAAGTACTTACTGAAAAATAAGTTCTTGAACTCGTCCCATTCCATGGACTCAATTTCATCTCTTGGCCTCGTATTCTTGATAAGATTCCACCATTGATCAGCTTCACCTTCCAAACAATATACTGCTAAGATGACTTTATCTTGTTCAGAACATTGAAGAACTGAAAATATCTTTTCAGTAGTACTGATCCATTGTTCAGCCACAAGTGGATCAGAAGACCCACTGAAAGAAGGTGGATGTTGCCTCATGAAGGACTCAATAGAATATTGTTCCCTTCTCTGCTCCTTTGGAAGTCCAGAATGATTCATAGCTTGTGTAAGTATAGCAATAAGATTTTGCACTCCATCCCCCATAACATTTGTTTGTTCAGGAGGGCAATCATTGCATTGTCCATTGCATTGATCAACACGGTTCCTTCGGGTTTCAGCCATCGTCTAAAACCCAAAAAAGAATAGTGTGAGAGGCAAAAATCATGCTAGGGAAAACAACATAATAAAGGGGGAGTACCTTCAATATCTAACATCTCAGGTTTAATTCTATGATCGTTAGCGTAATTCTATTACTATAACCTATACGTATACTTATCCCTAGGGACATCCCTAGACATACCTTAGAAATATCTCTAGGGATTTCACTAACGTTTTCGCATCCTAGTTTCCAAAGGTTGACTAAACCTTTCCTCTGATACCAACTGTAGAGACCCTAAGCTTATCGTACATGGACATTACATTACTTTTGCGGAATACTTAGTACATAACAAAAACACACACACAAGGATCGTAATTAGTTTAGTGTCTTTGGAAACTCGGAACGTAATCTTCTAATCGTGGTGAAAGATCTTCAATATTTCCCATAAAGATCTTCCCTTTTTTTACCTAAAAACCTTTCTTTATATCCTAGGGAAAAGAAAACATAAAAGGGTGAGCTCAAATGCTCAGTAAGGGTAAACAAAAGAAATATCAATCACATCATATACATAAGAACATAGCTTTTGGAAATCTTCACCTGCAAAAGAGCTCATAATATCATAACATGGGATAAATCATAGAAGTGAAAATGAGATCCCCATAATCATAACATAAAACTTGAAACTTTGTGGCATGCACACATAATCATGGAAAATCATTTCTTGTTAGTCAAGACTCATTGCCAAGACTATCTTAGTGGAAGAAGTCCCTTTCTGAATCGAGTAACCCTCGTTTCAGTCCTGTTTCACTGAACCGGTATAACCTACCGTTCCAGCCCTGTCTATCTCATGAGATATAAAATCTTTACCCAATGCATTGGAGGGAGATATAGGTCCCACCCATCTTATAATGAATCCTTTCTTATGTGTGCCACATAATCATAAAACATACATCATAGAGTAACCCATGTAATAAAAATGGGATTCTTAAACAACATGACATCATAAAACAATTCATATAAGATAAAGGAATTCATAAAAATGTTTCCATCCCAACATAATCAAATCCATGTAATAATAGGGATAAAACAGAACCCTTTTATTATCTTAGATGGAAAATAATTTTGATAAAATACTTGAACTCCATTCTTGAGGAAAATATCCTTTCTACTTTAAAAACACTTTTCCTTTCTTAACATGTCATACAATTTTAAAATAAAAGAAGTTGATTAAAAATAAACTTGAAAACTTGTAAAGGAAGCTTCTTGGAAACAATGTTTTAAAAATCCATTCATGCCGTATAAGTTAAAAAAAACATTCTTCGTACTTTTGTCGGAAAAGTCAAAAAGTACCTCATACGAAAAACGACAAAAGATTCCTTTCGTACATATTACTAAAAACTCACCGAAGGGTAAAAATGGATTTAAACAATTTTAGGTGGATGGAAATAATATTACATATTGATGAAACATGGATGTGGATGATAAAATACACCCCAGTAAATACTTAAGAATAAACAATCTCGGATAAAAATGAGATTGTGATATTTCCCTTACCTTAGGTCCGACTTTCTTTGTAGGTGTCCGAACCTCCTGTATAATGATTTAAATCATGTTATTGACTTATTACAGAATCATATTCATTGTTATGATATCATATATGGTTCAATTATGACATTATATTACCCGTTCTTTTGTAAATTCCATGTTAAAGAAGCGTTTTGGGTAAAATCGTTTCATTTATCGTAGGTGTTTTGACTTGTTGTTCTTGACATCATTATTACTTATATCATGATTTACTCACTTCCAGAATATAAAATATGGTTTATATATCATATATATTCATTATATATATATATATAATAGGTAGATAAATAAAATGAAAAACACCGTTCATGGAGACGGTAGTCCGTACATACGCATGAACGCTGTTTTCCTTTCCTTATTGTCTTGAAATGGAAGTAAGTATATGACATACATATGTATATATATACATAAATCTAGTAGCTTTATAATTTCATATATTTCATTATTATTTCTTATATATACATTATAATCATTCTTAAATGGTTAACATGGAGAATGAATCTCATCGCGTCGTGGAGACGGTAGTCCGTACGTACGCACGAGCGATGATATCATTTCTATAAATATTGAATTGAATTGGAGTGGATCATACAATATATCAGAATCAATATGATGTTGTAATAACTATGTATAGTTATTCTTTACACCATTATACCCATCCATGTAAGGTGGTGGTGGGAAAATAGATTACACCACGGCGTGGAGACGGTATTCCGTACGTACGCACGCGCGGTGATTTCTTTTTCCGTAGGATGGATAGATGGTGAAATAGGGTTGTTTCATACTTATAATAACATATCAGTATATGAGTGATACTGATGTTATTACTTCATAATGAAACAACCTAAGAAGAAGAAGTGGAAGAAGAAATAAAGATGAAAGAATTGGTAACGGTAATTATCTCTTCTTTGAAGTGCCTCTTTGAGACCTCCTCTTAGGGCACTAAAATTGGTCTTTGAGGAAGACCAGAACCTCTAGAATGTTTTTAGGGAAGTGGAGAAGAGATTTTGGCAGGGGTTGGCCGAGCTTGAGTGCTCAAATTGGTGTGAAGAGGAGGGAGATGAAGTGTCCTTTTATAAGGGAGGAGAGGGGCACCTTAGGAATACCTCAAAATATTATTTTATTTTAAAGTCAAAATCGGTTTATAATGGTTCCAAAGGGTCTTATTTCGAAGATAAAGTGGGGATGGGTCTAAATCCTATCAACCAATAGGATTTAGACAAGTTTAGGTTATTATTTTAACCTTATCAATTAGATTTAACTCTAAGTTAAATAATTTAACTTTTACCGTGTCTTTTTGTTTTCTTTCACTATATGGTTAATAAACTTACTATAACATGCCAAACGAACCCCAAATTGTTTATTATTAAAATATATATCCTTATCTAAGTCATTTGTCCGAACCTTAGATTTTTAGGAATTAAATAACAATTAATAATATAATATTTGATTTAAAAACTATTTTGTGTCAATTTTGACACTATTTGATATATGATTTTTGTGAAAGTCATTACAGAATTATATGTTCGAACCAAGTTGATTAAATCAACACTAATATATCATAGTAACCTAGAAAATTAGTGTAATTCATAAAAAGTCTCAAATTATATTTATTTTGGTGTTTATAACATCAATTATGTCAATATTTCATTAATAAGATAATTACTGCATCATCATTGTGTCATAAATAAATTAAATTATTTGATGTCTAAAAATTAAAAATAAAATACCATAATGTAGTAAATATTTTTATCTTTCTAATGAATATTTAAAATCTAATTTATCTTATGTATAACCCCATATTAAAAATGATTTACTTATTAAACTTTGATTTTAACTATTTTAACCCTTCTTTAAATAAATTAATAATAAATGTCCTAATCTAATCCAAGTGGGCCTAAATGGTCATATTTTATTACTAAGTTTGTTTTTGGTCGAATTACACTTGTCCAATAGAATTAGAACATGTGTTAGGGTAATATTAATATCATATTTACCCTTAGTTACCCTATTTACTATTAACCGCGGTAAAAAAAGTAAAAAGTTACTATTCACCAAAAATTATTTTCATCTCATTGAACCACATTTTACTTACTGACATCAACCGTGTCTCTCGGATTTTTAAAATTCCATTCACAGAAGCGGTAAAATTAAGTTTTATGAAAAATTCAGTTTTTTTAACTACCACTTAGTAGTTTCACTATTCATCAAAAATTGATGTTTTTCAGAACAGTGCCAAAATTTCATCCCAAGCTATATTTCATATTCCGAATTCAAAAATGAAGTCTATTTTACCAAATTCATTACATAAAAGTTGCATTAATTAATTTTATAATTAAATCCCGCTGTTAAAACAAATAGCGTGTTTTTAAGAAACAATATCTATCAAAAGATTGACACTTGTTTATGTCTAGTTTAAATGTGAAATTACATCCAATGACCAACATTGTATTAAATTGTAAAAATATATTCTAAATATACTTTAAAACCACTCAAATTAATGATTTATCACTATTAATTATTTCGATTAAAAAAGTTGTTTTTAATTATAATTTAGTAATTTGCACTATTCATCAGAATATGAAAGTTATCCGAAAAGTACCAAAATTTCACCTTAGGCTAAATTCGATACTCCGAATCCAAAAATGAAGTCCATTTTAAAATTTCTAAAATTTAAAAAGTGGTTATTACTATTCATAACGGCTAGTTTTAATAATATTTTAATAGCATATCATTGTTTCGTGAAACTCTGTATTACGTACCACACACGCTATCGAGGAAGGTTGCGATTGCGTGTAATGCAAGGCAAGTCAAGGATGCATGTTGTGCAAGCTCCTTTTGGTGTAGCGTACAACACAAGACATTAGTGAAATAAAAAAGAATATTTTTCATAAAATCTCGGGCTGTTACATTAATCCTATATTTAATGTACATCATGCTTTGACACATGCAATGGATGTCTAACCATATGTAAGGGTTCCTTGTCTAACTTTTACATCCTTGTGAAATATTCCATAATCAAAAATATTTTCATTTATATCGAGATTGTACTCATACATTTATATTTTATATCATGAATCAAATTATATTCACGTTATTTAAGGTTTCATTTGAAAATAATTTATTTTATGGGTATTTGGATTCAGATGTTACCAATTTGGTAAGGGTTTATTTCACAATCTCATCGTTATGTAGGATTGATTTTTTTAAGTCTCACATGGGGTGATTTTTTTTATATTTATATCAAAAAATCAATATAATATCTACTATTATGGTTATTTATGACCCTTTTTAATTTATATTACCAATTTTTATTCTTTTTTACATAAAATTATTTAGAAACTATTTTTATGAAAAATAGACTTCATTTCTGTTTTCGATCAAAAATCCATTTTTTCAAAGTCCATATTTTCCAAAAATGGTTTTAGAAGCATATTAACCTTTTATGAATGAGTTATTATAGAAATTTTTACACATTTTTAATTTTTTAAATTTTTTCAGAAGGAATATTAATATCTTTTTCAAAATAAGAAACATTTAGCTTTTATAGAAAATGTAAAATGAATCATTGTTTTAACATGTACGACTTGAAATTATTTTTACAACACCATTAAAATACTTTTTTTTTGATAATTAATTTAAAAATATTGAAATTTTATTTGAAATGAATATTATTTTCACAATGTGTGGTAAACTTTTTATAAGAAAATATTTATAAATTTAAATTTTTATTATCCTCAAAAACCTTTTTAATGAATCTTTTATGGAACTTATATTCTTCAATGACATAAACCTTTATAGTACTTATGATACACTAGGGATATGTTTTATTGATATCAAAATTATTCTTTATTTTTATGTATTATGTTTAGTTCATCTAAGGATATACAATATTATTACCATTCACTATATTACACTGGATTGTTTATGATTATGTTTATTTGATTCGAGTTAGTGTTATCAATTCATATGTTAGTTTTTCAATATTTTTTTATATTGATTATGTTTCAACCCTTTCATATAAGTAATGGATTGGAATTATTAATTGAATTGTGGACCATGTTATATATAGGCCCTCAATGCATCGACATGCCTCATGAGAAAAATTAGTTGGCCATTTATATATGTGTTTCTACCCACATATATAAACTATAATTTGAATGGTTTTGATAGATTAAAATGTTCATTTGTTTTATTTCGATCACTATGAGATCAATTATTGATTTCCATGTGATTGTTTGGTAAGTTATAATGTCCGTGGATTAGTTTCATGATCATGATATTATTTATATCGATTTATTTGAACTTCATATATTTATTTCATATTATGGTATGTTTGTTGATTAAATGTAACATGTTTGAATTATTTAACTTTCTATGTTGGTTAGGTATATTAATTCATGATATATTCCATTTTATGCTTACCCATACTATGAATCTCATCTCACCACATTTTTATGTTTAATTTCTCATAAGATAATAAGAAGTGTTTTGTGATTTATATGTTGGGATACACTATGAACAATAATAGAATTTTAAATGTAATAAATAATTGTGTTTGATGTTTTTAAATATATGTGAAATTCAATTATGTATCTAGTTGACGAAGACTATTAAACTATTCAGTCCTTCAGGATGAGATACCTTGTATCTAGTGCCAATGTGATAAAGTATACACTGGATATGTTCTACTGGGTTCCGTTTCATTACAGTTGGTATACGAGACATTTTAGTAGAATCCTCATGAATTTTATTTAGAAATACATAGATTATGGGTTATAAATTTATGATATAAATTATGTATAAGTATATAAGAACATAATAATTTACCTTCAAGGTAGAGATTATGTGGTTTTATTAATAATTAATGAGTGTCTATGTACTATAAGATGATGTGGTCCTGGAATATTTGTACCTAATAAAATGATCATAAGGATTAACATGAGTGTAAATTGGTACACAACAGTGAGCCTTACATCACACCTGGTTTTAATCTCCAAGGGGATATGATTTATTAATTTGCATTTTCTTTACAAAACATTCTATAAAGTAGATTGTTTTTTTATTTTTTTTAAAACAATCACAATGAAACCATGTTTACAACAATGTGATTATATATGAGTAAAATATTCAATTTATGTTAAGTCTTTCACTATTTTTGGGACTAAAAATTATTTTTCATAATGATATGATATGATCTAGTCTAATTTTTTTTATAAAGTAGTGCACAATAGAAGGAATAGGAACTATATTTTTACACATACACTATGAAGGGATTTCCCTCATGGGAAATATAATGTATATGGAGTTGGAGCTATTGTTGGAATTGAATAAATTATAACCATATTGGGGAAGATGACTCGGGTTATGAGTAATAACATTTATTATATAGAACAACCTACTAATCCACCATGTTATGAAATTATATGGGACTAGATAAGGAATTAACAACCTCCAATGTTAAATGGGACTACAAATCCATTTGTAAAAATTCAATGGATATGTTCTACAAGGAATATATTTATCACATTGGGATATAATTTAACGGAGAAGGTTATAATGGTAGTTTATTATGTCTCAAAAGATGTAGATAAATGGTGTTCATTGCTTCAAAACACTAAGGTTGAAAAATAAATAGAAAACAAGGAAGGAAAGGATTTTAATGTTCATATCTTAGAAAAGTATTTACCTCATGGGAAATGAGATAATAAAGAGATTAAATTTTTGAGTATGAGGAAAAAGGAGGATAAAAATCTTTCAATGTCTGAATCCAACATTACAAGGTGAAAAAGACATGGAATATAATATATATATAATCCAATTGGAAATATTGAGAATTTAATTGACGAGTTAAATCTAATTCTTTTAAGTTCACTACTCCCCCAAACCTATCTATCATATGAGGACATAATATCATTTTCTACCAATAAAAAGAAATAATTATCCATTTCTCATATATTTTAAAGAAGAAATATATTAGAAGGATTGAACAAAAAACATGGATAAAGGGAAGAAGGGAGATAAGGATTTCCCCTTGTGATAATTTTGGTAAGAAAGACTCTGATACATGCATGTAGGGAATCAGAGTTTTATATAACTCTGGAGGTGTACTCTAACATGCTCATTATTTCAATGTAAAGAATCAAATTTCTGGTGTTAAATTATTCAACTATAATGAGATGTGGCACATCATAAATGAATACACCATGTATCAAGGGAATATACATCAAAAACGTTAAGGGATCTACTTCAACCTTATACTATTACCACATATGAATTGGAATGACTGATGTGATTTTTTAGATACATGAATTATATAACAAGTGAATTTTATCAATTATATTCTATTCATAAGAATGATGATTTTTTGGGGGTTAAATTTCAATAATATTTCTTAAAGGAATTAATAAAATATGAAGAATGGTAAAGATGTCTCGATGAAGTGATTTACTGAATACTTGATCCTCTTGGAAAACACAATATTAGAGTGGATAACCCATAATTTTTTCCAAATTTTGAGATGATAAAGATATGATAATGGGATAGTATTCTTTACGAAGAAATTTGTTATAGGTTTGATGGTTTATGTCATTCTTTTTAAACATTACTATAAGTATTGATTTATTGAATATATTCAAATATATGGGATTTTATTTATGTAAGAATACATTTTTTTCGTTAATGTTTTATATTTATCATTGTATTTATATATTTCAATTGATATATTAAAAGACATTTAAAATTTCATCAGAAATATAATGTTTATTCAGTGACTTTCTTTAAAAAAAATTCTCTTTGAATTTAGAAAGGATTATTTTGGAAGAGTCATAAGGTTAAATATATATGGAATGGATGATGTTATTTTTTGGGTTATATTGGATAAATATTTTTAATGATTTTTGTTTCAAAAAATATCTACAGACATGAGGAATGACTTGTTATGCTAATGAGTTATTAAATGTGCTTCGTTAAAAAAAATTCATTTTGGATATTAATTTCTTAGGGTATGAAATGAACTAATAATTGATAGAATCACAACCAATGGATGAAACCATGGTTTTGAAATAGAAATATATCAGTTGAGTTTATATTCATATGTCTTAATTCTAGATTATGAAGTAATTTCTCAACTCTATGAAAAGTATCTTGAAAAAATGTTATCCTAGTACCATAATCATATATAAATCAAATGTTCCCATAACTCCTAAAACATTTATAGTATTATAGTTGTTAAATTTATCTTTATAATTCAATTTCTTGTGATCAATGAACTCTACCACCTGACATCATTATTTGGGATCTAATGTTTTATTTCATGTCCATATCGTCACATCAAACTTATGTTATTCTACAGCGAATCTTTATTAGGTGATTATTCTAGATGACCATCATAATTACTGTTCTCGCATATTAATAGGATTTTTATTAGAATTTATCATGATTTGGGATTTAAGTAAGGGTATTTTAAAATGTGAAACCCTTTATTATTGAGTTCATGAATAAATTTTGAGAATAATATTTAATTATGGGTGGTAGAATGTTACTCTCCGAGACATTAAAAAGGGAACAACAAATTTGATAAAGTATATGACCTGAAATAAGTATGTATTAGATTAATATAAATTATATAAATATGTTAAAAATTATTTTGTAATGGTGAACTGACATTTATTTTTCTTTCATTCCATCTGTCATGAAAATGGAATCATTGTTCATGCATATGTACGACTTACAGTCTCCATGAATCATGTAATCTATTTTATATATATAATATTTATAGATTAATATAAATGAATATATAATGAATATATATATATATATGTATATCATTTTTAAAATTCTATGTATGATGTAAACTTGACCAGAGTAAAAGAACTAAAATTACAAATCCAAAACATACATGGAAAATGCAGCAATTATCATCCCAAACAGTGATTTTACCCAAGAATTGTTAATAATATGATGATAAAAGAATATAAATGAATCATATTTATAACGAAATATATTATAATGGTTATTTAATATGTTAATAATACAACTATATTTTTTTATATTTGCGGTTCATAAATATATGATGGAAGTCAAACCGAAGGTATAGGTTTCTCGTCTTAGTTTTACGCCTATTTGACATATGCCATATCCATAACATATTTTATTTATGGTGTACATAAAAAATATTTGATATGTTATATCATGAATCTATATTTTTTAGGATATTTTCCTTTACATTTGAAATTTTTTTATGGGTCATATGATTCATATACTACCAAATTACTTAGGGTTTATTTCAAAATCTCATCATTACTTGAAATTGTTTTTGTTCAAGTCTCCTTTCGATGAATTATTTCCTTCTTATATATTAAAATAAATAAATTTTATTTTCATATATTTTTTTGTTAATTTTATAATTAATAGTGAAAATTTAAACTCTCTCATACATAAAATTATCAAAAAAATGTTTTATAAATTTTTTTGGCATTATTTAATTTTTTGGTGGAAAGTAGTTCAAAGAAATAAAATATTTCTAAAAAAAATTAAACATTTGAAAATTATATTTGAAATATTTTTTATTTATTTTTAATTTTTAAATTTGTTTGAATGGAATCTTCATGTTTCTTTTAAATAAAAACCAATTTCTCATTTAATTAAAATGTGAATGTAATATTTTTTTTAACGTGTATTACATGAACAAATCTTTCCTATGTCATGACCACCTAATATTTTAAAGATTATTTTTTATTTTATCAAAGGTTGTTTTCAATGAAATGTACTTTCAATATATTTTTTGAACTTTTTTTAAAAGTATTTCAAAGTGAAAATGTTATATTCCTCAAAATATTTTTAATTACATTCTATAGTATTTATACTCATAACTGACATAAAAAATTTATTTTAATTATGATCTAATGGGAAAATATTATATTGAAATATTATATATAATTTATTTGTATGATATATGATCAGTTTGACTAAGGACATAAATGTTTATTACCATTCACCAAGTTACATTAGAAGGTTTATAATTTTATTTATGTGATTGTGGTAGTAATTGACATTTTATATGATATTTTTTCAATAATAATGTTTATTTTGATTATATTTAAACCATTTTATAACATTCCAACCCTACTAATTGTCTTGGGAAGTGATGGTTGTTCTTTTGATCTTAGGTGAAATCCCCAAGACACCAATTGCTGGAAATAAATCCCAAGGGATTAATAAATAATTAGGGGAGAATTTTCCCTTGAAAAAAACCAACAAATATAACCATTCCCAAAAAAATGATATTTGATACATGCGAACAATGTAATAAAAATCAAAGGAAAAATAAACCAAATAGAACTATATCAGATTATATTGCAGAATCTATGACCGAAAAAACTCAAAGGCAAAGAAGACATCAACTCAGCAACTCCCAACCTACTCCAAGATCGAAATCTATGATCCATTACTATGGTATCATAACATATCATTAACGTAATGACACAACTTTACTTCAATCATGTGTTAATATACAACATCTAAAAACACACCAATGATACTAAGAAGGCGGTGAGTATTAAACTTAGTAGGATTTCCTTAATTACTTCCCAACTCTCTCCACAAGGACTGAACATGTTAATTTTTTTATATAAAACTATATTAAATTATTTAAATATGTTTATATCAAAGTAATAATAGTTTCCAAAACAAATAGTTTTTCAAATAATGAAACAAAATAAGTATTTATAAATTTTACCAATTCTAGTTTGCATACACACAACATAGTTTCACATATTCACACAACAATAAATGAATTCAAATATTATAGTTGCCTACTTATCATAGGACTCTTATTGATCAACCATATGGTCACAAGATAACCATATACCATGTTCTATAAGGGTAGACACACATTTAAAATGGTCAAATCAATTAAAATTAACTCACACCAATGATGTATGCTAAAAACCATGAACAAACCTTTCAATAAAGCATTAATTTTATTGAAATAAATTATATAAATATTTTTCCTAGAATCAAAACCAAAACATAATTTTAAAATAATAATTTCAAAATCATGAACCAATATGACCCATGTATTGAAGTGATAAATTTCCATGATTCCCAAAATAATGATGTCTGAGCCTTGGAGAGATTCTAAAGAACACATGATAAATAACCTTGAATGAAAAATGTTATTAATTATGATCTACATACTATTTTTTATGAATCTGAACAACATCCATCCTCTTTTAATAAACTAAATCTTCTCCACTTTTTATTTTATAAGCCTTATTCCATCCAAGTAAGTCTAATCTATTTCTACATAATAAAGTGGTGAACTAAAAGGGCTCTTATATAATTCTTCAGAAAGAGACATATGTATCAAGGGTTGATAAATTTTTTTATATGAAAACGCTTTTAATTGTATGTGATGATCCCATGATCCACTAAAATCCAATACACAATTCTTAATCATGTCTTCAAATGTGTCTATCATATTTTATGATTATCCATACATTTCGGGAAGACACATCAAGATCCTATTCAAATGAATCCCAATGTATTTTTGTAATGATTTCCCAAAATGAGACATAATACTTGAATATTGGCCTCATAATATCAAAACTAGTACGACCTGACTTTTTTCAACTTCTCATATATAGATTTTTGTCTTGTATTCCACCGTATTAGATTCAAAAATAGAGTTTAAATGGGATGAATTAGTGAGATGATACACTACCACCGTTATTACATCATGTTTAGAAACCATCATGGAAAAGACTATTAAAAAAATACATAGATATATTCTTCCATTTCCACATTTGAATCAGTATGGATTGAAGCATAAATTTTGGCTGCTAGTGTTATCAATTAACCTTCTAATAAGCGAGACATATCAAAACAATATCAACCATGCTTCTATTCATCCCCACCCTTAGGAAATTTTTCTTTCATTTCCTTATAAAAAATATGTATTCTGGGATGAAGAAAACGTCTTGATATTTTATAATCATGAAGTATCTTTTCTTGAAAATATATGGTTATGACCATCTGATCTCAATAACATAGCACAGATCTTTGATTAAGTTTATATTTCTTAATGGTGTACCCACCATTGAGTTATGACCTCATAGAAACAAATTAAAAATCTTATGTATGTGCCTCTTTAACCATTACAACCAAATAATTAAAAAAAATTTAAAAACTGAAAACCATAAATATACCCATATCTTCACAATCCAGGTGCATATCAACTATTAAAAACACCAGTTTCCACTAATCTGATGCTTCTTTTTCCTAATGACTATATGAATTTATACTTAATTTATCTACCACTAAACTTCTTATACCCAATGTATAAATTAATGGAAAGTTGAAAATTTTAAGATATTGTATCCATTTTTATCTCATATTAAAATCCCTTTGTGATAAAATTTGTTTCATTTTATTTTGATCCCTACGACCCTAAATTTCTCACTAATGAGGTAATGAAGCCAAATATTCAGAGCATGAAACACAATGTCCCATTAAAAATAATATTTTTGGTTGTTATTGTCATGTAATAGTAACTATAGTGATTTATAAGAAATAACATGATCTCTTTATATGAGAACACTCCCCAACCCTTATCTCGAAGCATCTTAATACACCATATAACCTTATCATGTTTTTAGGAATATCTATATTCATTATATTGTAAGGAGAACATTAATATAATGAAAATAATTCTTATATTAATGATTCCAGTAAAATTGAATGGATTTTCTTATCAAATATTTCATTAATGAAGCTATTTGTGATAATTCTTGAATAATACATCATTAATAACTTTATATACTAGGGAAATTGTGTATTCCAAAGACACACTTTCACAATTTCCAAGTGACCAGATCCTATATCTTTTCTAGATCCATATAATCACCATTTCCATAATTAACATGTTAATAAAAACAGGTCCCTCTATCAAAAAATTGAATTTGAAAGTTTTTTATATCAATGATGATCCCAAAAAATATACAATACTATAACCAAGTGTTGATCATGTCTAAGATTTTTCTAATAATACACCTATATGTCATCAAAAAACTACCACAATGGAATATATTTGTCATTGAAAATCTTGATTCATTGATTTTATAATGTCTACTCATTCATTCCTAGAACCTAAAGGCATAACCAAATAGTCTTAATGGCCAATATACTCCAGAAATCTCCCATCGGAATATCATCCTTCCGAACCTGCAGTTGGTGATATCATGAATGAAATTCAATTTTAGAGAATTATTTCACTCCCCAACAAGAATCAAACATGTCATCAATTCATGGATGTGGATATCGATTCTTTTTCATATCTTGTTCAAGCTTAGGATAATCACACAAATACTTAGAGTTCCATCTTCCATTTTCACAAACAATATCAGTGATGCCAATAGAGACGCACTGGGCCAAATAATCCATTTTCATTACAAATCCTATAAATAAAACAACCAAACCATCATAACCATAACTTGAAAAAAATATGATTAATGATCACAACATAATATAACTGAATAAAAAACCAAACCATACCAAACTATACTAGAGTATAATATATTAACAAAGACAAAAAAACTCAAATACATGGAAGGCATCCACTTATTAACACACAACCTGCATGATGATATTAATCAATGAGCCATGCCAATGGTATCAAAATGTGTCAAAAAATAAATGAGATTCCATTAAATTTCCTTTATATATATATACAAGATATTCAAAGTCATGAAAGTTCCCAAGTAGGGGGTGAGAAGAAAATTTGATAGGATTCATCCAATGACATCACAACTCACACCACTATGATAGATCATGTTAGAACATTTATATAAAATATTTACGAAAATTTAAATTTGTATATATTAATGGAAAAATGTTTCTAAACCAATGTTTTTTATAAATAATGAAACTAAATATGTCATAAAAAATCTTCAAAATTCTATTTGGAATACCAAATACTTGGTTCCGCATATCCACACAACCACACATTAATTCCCATGTGAAAATTCTATACTAATAATTGGCCTCTCAGGGATATACCATGTCATCCAAAGTTAACGATATGTTCAGTTCCAAAATGAAACACTCCCCTTATAAAGGGCCATGTTAATGAAAATGAACTCACACCAACCATGTTTGTTAAAACACATTCAAACTATTTCAATAAAACATATAATTTATTGAAAAAAATTATATTAACATTTTTCCATGCTTGAAAAATAAATTTTCATTTTAAAAACATTATTTTAAAATCATGAAACAAAAATAATTTTCCATAAAACCATACAATTTCAAAAATTCCACAAAACTATCTATAAAGTGGTTTTCAAATCATAATCACACTCAAATATCAAAATTAAATTCAATAAATTCAATAAATTTGAATCTAAGCCTTTAATTTCAAAACAAGAGGATTTGAGGGAGGAGCCACATAACTCTCATCCATTAAAAAAACCAAATAACGGTACAAAACTCCAAAAAATGCTTTCAAACTCATAGAATCATAATTTATCTTGTTTACTTCTATCAACACAACCTTATAACGTAATGATTCATAGAACCCAACAATAATCTATCCTTAATGGATTAGATCCTTATTTCCACGAGAAGAAAGGATAAAACTAAATAAAATTTTGAAAAACTATCACCTATCAAAAAATACATACTCCAATACAATTATATTAGCCTAAAAATATCTCTTAGGGAAAAAGGAATGATCTCCACAAACATGGGGGGAGATGAATTAATAAAATGAACTGTTTAGGTGGAAAATCAGCAGCTTAGGGGGTAAATTAGATAATATCAATTAATTATGGTTATAATTATTCATGGTTCATTTTTAGAATGAATGGTTATGCTAACCATGTTTTAACCATGTATTATACACTATATCCCAATAAACCTTACATGGGTTTCCTTCATGATTTGACACACAATGTTCCAACCATTCTATTCCCCTATGTATATCCTTGCACAATTTCTCTTAGGATTCCATCTTGGAGTTGGTGCCCTAGAACCAACTTATTTGTACATTATGCTACTTGGTATGCATAATTTTATATACTAATAAACTTCTTATCACATCATGATTGTTATTATGCATAACAATTTATCTGATAATTCTCAAAGAGTAGTTTCCACACTAAAATTTCGTAGCAGTTTCCCACTATGATAGGAACCTATAAGTACAATGATACTATTCTTGGATATATGTTCTACAAATAGATGTTATATTTTGATGGAAAAAAATAATACAGGGTTTTAATAGAGGATACTCATAGGACATTTAGGAACCTTCTTATGGTGTAAAACCTTTGTAATGTCCGATAAGGTTTTTTTCCACGAGACCCACCAATAGAAAATGCACTTTTCTTAGTGTTATTGGATATTCGTATTATCAGAACTGTGTATTGATCCTTATACTTTAATTTTATTATTAATGAATATTATAAGTTGGGTTTGTTGATTTATTTATGAAAACAATGATGAGATATGTTTGTGGTGAGGTAGGATACATTGGGTGTGTCACGAGTAATATTTAATTAATGAATAACATGAGATAGGATTTGTCCCTTACATTTTAATAGAAGTTTATATCTCACTCCCTTTGATAGAAATGAGATATAAAAAATAATTCCATACCCCTGGTGATTTATTGGCATGTTATATTTACCAAAAGACAATTATAGATAAAATAAGGACATAGATTGATGGCACCAACATGCAAAATTCTTGATTTGAGATATCATGATATGGTATGATATTACACAAAAATTTTTCGTATGAGGTAACATGTCATTGTGGTTTCAAATTCATTATATATGGGTTCCTTAACATGTTTCTAGATGATAAATTTTTACTTTAGTCGGCTTTTTTAATACCACTGAGAAAGGGGCCAAGAGGGTCACAACCTAAGTGTATCCAGAATCTTAGTTAAATAATATATTACTATTTATTATATAACAAGCTGAATAAATATTAGTCCCATATATAGTTTAATAATTATTCATGTATTCTTGATCACATATATCACTTCACCAATTATTTTTGTGTATATAATATGGGAGGAATTTTTAATAAATATTTAGTTACTCTTTATGTGAATGTAATTTTTATTTTTTTCTAGATGTTAATGAAGTTATATTTTTTTAATAAATAAATATTCATTATTTAAGATCTATTTAATATTATGGAGGAATGGTGGATCAATATTTTAGTTCTGTTATAAAATAATAAATAATAAATATTATTTGATTAAATAATATTCAATTATAATTCGCAAGTAATGTGAGTGTTGAGGAATAATGATATAATTATTATTATTTGACATGGGGTTTATCTATGATTAAATAAATTAGGGTAATTTTTGAAATTATTTTATTTAACCCTAGAAATATATAAACTTAATTCTATTATTATCATAATGACAACAATTCATCTGTTTTGGTTATATAGAACAAAATTGGATAATTCTCTCAAGCCCTTAAGATATCTATTCTCCAAGATAATTCCCATGAATGGAGAGAAAATTCCTCCACCAGATCAAGGATAATGCTTTAGAATCAATACTCATAGTGATAAATTGTGAAAAATTTAAGCACATGGATCTTCAACTCTCAATCCTAGAGATTCATTTGGTGATGTCTATAGATTTTTGGAACACATGTGGATCACCGCTAGAGGGAATCTGTATATGATTTCATCAACACAATGATGATGTATCATAAATATATTAGTAGATACATAAATGATAAATACATACTATCATTGTATATTCATTAATCAATTAAATAAATATAAAATAATATGTGATGATCCTATATCCAGTTTTGATGTGATTTTCATTTCTTATTATATTTGATTCAATTCGGTAGATCATGACCTTTATCATTGTGCAAATATCAGATTGATCATCGATCATGGACGAAATCAAATTTGGGAACCACCCATCTCATGCTTCTGCTGTGCCCAGAACTGACAAGAGGTATCAGAGCAGTCACATAATTATTTATAATTATTTAAATATCTTTAGTGATTTATATATTCTGCTTGTTAGTTTTTCAATTAAAGCGTAATAATTCAATAAATATAGATCAAGAGATCTATTTTTACTCCTATGTTTCTCATTGATGTAATTGAAATGATTAATTTTATGATTAAAATAAAATAAAAGATCTCATCTGGAGGCTCAAAGGATTCTTCCAGGATAACACAACAGTACACACCATATTACCAGAGTTACACACTATATAGTTGTATTCAATGCATCAAGAATTAATTTGGAAATTAATTCGTTCGTATACATTGATGACACATAGTGTAGTTATTACCTCACACCGCGTATTGATCGGAATAATGAGGAACATGTTCCAACAAAGTACATGTCGTGTAGCCAACATACAAAGCTTGTAGTCCCTTTGAGTAACATATGGGCTGTGTATTACCATACATGGCCAACTTTATAGGTGACCATGTAATTCAAATATCACACAAAATATAGCCCATTAGACATGACATGTACTCTAGTTTCTGAGGTATGATTTACAAGCCAACTCCCCAGGCTTGTACCTCTGATAGTAGACTAGAGGTATACCTATTGTGTAGAACAAATACCCACATTGTATACTTATAACAAACAATGTAGATTTAAATTTTATTTCTTATATTTGGAAAACCTTGAGAAATTTACTTTCATTTGGTTGAAAAGATAGGAAATTCCATGCAATAGGTTTTAATATATATATATATATATATATTTAATTAACATTTTCATAATGATCAGATCAACATATCATGTAAGAGTCATATTATAAGTTGTTACTCTATGTACATTGAAACATAACACATGACCAAAAGAAATCATGTATTCATTGTAATAATATGTGAGGTACACATCATGAAAGTACATGATATGTCCTTTATTATAATTTTAACATGAGTAAGACAATATTCAAGTATAATATGTGTTCTGTATAAATGGATGAGTATTCGTCATATTATCTCCATGTTACATTTCTGTAGATAGTTAATTTTAAATGAGTTTATTTAACTTTTTAAAAATCATATTGTATGAGAATATGAAAGAAATTGGGATGACTATTAAGATAAAAGAATTAATTAATTAAAAGAGATAATTAAATAATATGAGAATTATTTATCTTAAATAATAATTATTATGAATTGAATTAAAGTTTCATTAAATGCGTAATTCATTTCATGCATGTGGATGACCATTAGCTAGACCATACCAATTATGTGATAAGTTTCATTTAATTTATTATTAAATTAAATTGTTGGCCTACATTCCTTCTCTCATATTATTTGGTAGGTCCTAAATTCCAATGTTTTATTTAATGTAAACCCTTTTCCTATCACCTATGTGTGAGTAAAATTATATTTAATGGATAGAGATTCCAAGATCCTGGAGATAGTTCAATTTTTTAGATTAGGAGAAACCAATCAAAGGAGATAGATAGGTAGATAGGTGGAGAGGTGTAACATGAAACTTAATTTGTTCAAGGTGTTTTCCCCTAGGTTAGAAGTTAGTTTATCAACCACTAAATAAACAAACCATTAGTAAAGATCATGATCAAAACAATTTATAATTTTATTTCATTCAAGATTCATGGTAATTTCATTATGTGTGTTTTTTTGGTGATCACATAATTAATGAATTAGTGAGCATGAAAGATAGAACTAAACCAAATTGGAATATGTGGGGATATTATTTAAGACATGATAATCACTTATGTTACAAGAATCTGATAAAGATAATAATTGGTAATTTATGAATTAAGGATAAAATTCCTCTATTATATATATATATATATTAAGTCGGTATAGGCTTCCACTACATTAATTAAAGTCAAAATCTAGTTAAAAGTTCTTGACCAACCATTGTTTCGGGGTTTTCTATTATTATATAATTCTAACAAGAAGTTTTGTCTTGAAATAAAATTTATTACATAAATGGTTGACTATAAATCAAGACATGGTATAACTAATACGAAAAGTGTGGAAAAATAAAATCAAGCATTTTAGGATTGAAGAGTCCACTTAGTATATCAAGGAAATGTGATTTAATGAAGTTTTTATTTGGAATTCCAACCAAAAACCATTGGAGTTTCTTGACAAACCAATGTTGGGGTAATGAGAAGTGTAATATGGATCCTTACCACTATATTATACACAAAACATGATATTACAAATATAATTATGAGGGACATTAGGTTTCAATAAAATTGTGTGAGGCTAATAAATTGGAAATTTATTTACTTTTCTAAATTTTATTAGAAAAAGTAATAAAATTATACTCCTATTATCTTATAGAAACAACATTAAAATTACTTAAAACATATATATATAATCCACACATGATAAGGATAAAATTCTAACCAGAACAGATATCCAAGAGTGGAAAAGGCACATACATGTCATCTTACTCTACAAAAAGAAATTATATGTGCTAGAAGAACCTTTTCTAGTTGTGTTTAATAATGAAAAAAGTAATGGAGAGCTATCTCTCTATGAGAAACATCTGAATGATGCTATTGATGTTTAGTGTTTCATGTTATCATTCATATAAAATGATCCTTTAAAGAAACACGAGGACATGGACACGTATAGCATGATGTCTCACCTTCGACATCTCTATCAAGAGAAGGAAAGAAAAGATAGGTATCAGATCTCCAATGCATTGATTACAACTAACCTTGGAGAGTCTGTGCCAGCCGATCCTGAAATAGTTTGGATTATTGGATTTATTTAATACTTATACATCTTAGGGATTAAATTACTTGATGTTTTTTTGTATATACGTCATACTTTTATCAATGCCTAATCCCTTATTAATTTAATTTGACAAGTGGATAAAGACTTCGGGTGTGATTATATTACAGTCCTTATGGTGAATAAGAAAAGGAACCACAAGGAAAATGGTCCCGATAACTAAAAAAATCCTAAATATCCCAATAAATGTACTTCCAAAATGAGGATTATCAAAAATGAAGGTAAAAAAAATTGTGGCTTTATGTTTTTCACATGGAAAGTCAGGCCACTGGTAGAGGAACTACACCCAAATAAGGGGAAACTAACAGTGTGTTTGTTATTGAGTGAAATATTTAAATATCTACAAATTGGGTAATAGATATAGTTTTTGGTTCTCACATACATATATATAAAAATATAGGAAACAAGTAGATTTTGGAACATTGAAAAAGGAGAGGTTTATAAGAGAGCTTGTATTAGTGAAAGGCTAGCTTCACTGGCCATTGGTGATACCTCCTCTCATTGACTGTATGAATGATTTTGGTTTTGAAATTATTTTATTAAGTACCTACAGTTACAATGAATATAATTCTTGTATCATGCCTTAATAAATATGGGTTTATTTCATGTTTTGAAATAAGAATTTTTTCTTCTATAAGGACAACAAATGTTATAGTACGACCCATTTAATTAATGGTCTTTATGTATTAAATTATGAATACTAGGTGCCAGAAATTGATAATGAATGATGTTCACACGATTCACATAACACCCAACCATGGAACCACCATCTAACTCATCTAAATGAGGAGTATTTGAAAAGTCCCTATCAAGATAGTTATTTAGAATCTTGGGAGATAAAACCACTTTAATGATTTCATGATTGTTTACAAAAAATATAAACACTACCATTTTGTGGACAAGGTGAAAGAGCAACACAGATTTTAGGATTGGTACACACTAATTTATGTAGACCATATCTTGTAGAATCTAGAGGTGTATATTCATAAATCATAACTTTTACTGATAACTTGAGTAGATATGGATATATCAACTTTCTTAGGTATAAGTTTGAGTCCTTTAAGAAATTCAAGGAATTTGAGAATGAAGTATTGAATCAACTTGGAAAGAATATAAATAAGATTTCATTTGATTTAGGTGGTGAATATAATAAACAAGAGTTCGTCAAATTTCTATATGAGTTTGGAATTCTATCTCAACTCATTCCACCTTACACACCATAATTTAATGGTGTTTGTGAATGGAGGAATCATACCTTGTTATACATTGCAAGGTAAATGATGAGTCATGAAGATCATTCGTTATCAGTTTAGGGATATTAATTAAAAAATTTGGCATTCACATTTGACCAAGTTACAAAGAATGTTTAAAATAGAATCCCCTTCGATTTATAATATGGAAAAAACCAGTTTTTTTTTCATACATGTGTATGGGGTTGTGGGGAATTTTTTGAGGCCTTATCAGGAAACCAACTAGCACCCAATGGAAAAATTTGTATCTTCATAGGTTGTCCAAGTAAAACAAAGGGATAATAACTATAAAAACCATTATACATGAATTTTACTGTCACCATACAAGCTGTGTTTCATGAGAGAGAGAACATCCTCAAAATGGATAATGGGAGAATGACAGATTTTGATTAAGTTAATTATCAAGATACAAAATAATTTGAGTAGGAACAAGTTTCAAAGGTCTCCATGGAAGAACAAGATCTTGAAACACAAGTAATACATAGAAGCAGAAGAGAGGTAAGAGAACTAGAGAGATATAGTTTTGTAGTAACAGAATATGGTTACTCATTATTGGTTGAAAATGAAGAATCAATATCCTAAAAGAAGGTACTAGATAGATCAAAAGCTGTAAGATTTCATCAAGAAATGAATTTTTAAATGGATTCCATTTATCAAAATCAATATTTGTTTATGTTCGATGCACGTGTTGATGTAAACCCCGATGGGTAAAATGGGTACTCAAGAGAACATTTGACATGGAAGGTAATGTAAATACCTATAAAGCATGGATAGTGGATAAATGGTTTAAATAACATGAAGTAATAAACTATGTTAAAATCATTTCACCAGATTCCATGATTTAATCAATAAGAATTCTAATTTCAATAAAAACTACCACGACTATATGTTTTCGAAGATGGATGTCAAAAATACATTGCTTAATAGTAATATTTTTGAAGATTTCTGTAAGACACAACTAAAAGGTTTTGTGAATCCCTATGATGAAAAAAGGACTTTAATTTTTTAGATATCCATTTTTGGATTGAAGAAAGCATCCACGTCAAAGAACATTCAATTTTATGAATCCATAAAATAATTTGGAATCATTAATAGTGTATGTGAGCCATGTGTTTACAATAGGATTAATGGGAATGAGGTTGATATCATAGTATTATATATTGATGATATATGACATATTGAAAATGAAATACCAATCTTATGTTTAGTCAAGGACTGATTAGAAAAATTATTCTCTGAAAGAATTAGGTGAAGCGACATACATTCTATAGATGAAGATCATCTGTGAAAGATCTAAGAGGTTTATAGAACTATGTCAAAGTATATGTATTGACTATATACTAACGTGCTTTATTATTGAACAATCCAAGAGGTGTTTGTTTACAATGTCACATGGTTTTCATATTTTAAGAAAATGTATCATGAGACATAATATAAGAAAGAGAGAATGAGTAAGATCTCATACACTTTTCTGATAAGATAAACCATATATTCCATTTATTGTACTCGACTAGATGTTTAATATGAACTAAACATGGTAGTAAGGTGAAAAATGATATCGGAGAACAACAATGGTATAATGTTAAGGCTATCCTTAAGTATCTAAGAAGAAATAAGGATTTGTTTCTCATGTATGGAGGAGATGAGAAGCTGGTAATAAAGGGCTATAATGATGCTAGTTTTCAGATAGATCAGAATGACCTGAATTCAATGTTAGGATATGTTATATCTCTATGAAGAAGTTTTCAGATGGAAGAGATCAAAGTAACCATTAGTCCTGGATTCTATAATGGATTATGAGTATTAAGTGGCTTCTGATGTAGCCATGGAATCCATTTGAATTCAGAACATTTTCTAGGAGCTTTATGTGGTACTTAGAAGTAAAGACCATATCCCATTGTAATATGATATTACTGTAGTGGTGGATCTTGTGAAATATCCAATGTCACAATAACATAAAAATAATATACTCTATAAGTTTCACCTCTTGAGGATTTTTTTATCAGTGGGTGGATGTTTTAGTGATTAGAGTAACCATGGAAGAGAACATGGTAGATCCCTTGACCGAAGGCCTATCTCAACAGAAGCATGGGTATAATGTGTGAGCTAGAATACTAAGGGTTATCAGCTGTTGGATCTAGTGGATGTGGGGGACTATTGGAGTTGGTTCCTTAGAACCAACTTCTTTGTACATTATGATAACATGTATTCATATTTTTTATATTAATAAAATCTTTGTCACATAATGATCATTTTGCTATGTGACAGAGTATATAATAATGTCATAAGATTAGTTGTCGCACTAAATGGTTATAGTAGTTCCCCTATATGATGGGATCCCAAAAGTGATATGATTATATTATTGAAAATATGTTATAAAACTAGATTATATCATTTAACATATAAAAATAATATTGGTTATCATGGGTGGAGAACCATATGAATTTGAGTCACTTACCCTTTGTTTACACCCTTGGTAATATCTAGTAGGATATTTTGTGAATGAGACCCACCAGTAGGAAATCCTCATTCCTACGTTTCCTTGGATATTTCTACAAATGGATGTGTGTACTGGTACTTATACTTTAATATTATTATTAATGAATATTATGCGTCACATGATTTTATGAATTGAATAAATCCATGATGATATATGTTCATGGAGTGGTTCGATATGCTGGGTGGGTCATGAGTAATATTGCATTAATGAATAATGCAAGAATTGTTTTCCATTTTTTTAACCGAAGTATGTATCTCATGCCCTTTGATGGAAATAATATAGCCTAAATAAATCCTGGTCCATGGTGTTATATAATAAATTTTTATTTCAAAAATTCAAAGAATGAGAAATCAAGAACATAGTTTAATGGAACCACCATGAATCCTATTCTATTTGAGAAATTATGATAAAGGGATTATATTAAATAGTAGGATTCTATATGCGGTAAATTTCCATTGAAACATTAAATTACTTCCCTATGGCTACCATGGCATGTTTCTAGATGCTAACCCTATACATTATGTTTCATCACCTAATTCCACTGAGAAATAGGCCCAAGGGGTCACATACTAAGTGTATCCATAATCTTAGTTAAATAATATATTTTAATTTATTATTAAATATGTTTAGTAAATATTAATCCCCCATGTGGTTTAATAACCATCCATATATGCTTGATCACATATATTTCGTTAATAATTATTTGAGGGAATATAATATGAGAGTAATATTTAATTAATATTTATTTTATTTCTATGTGAATATAATATTTATTTATTTATTTGATAATAATGTAGTGATATTTATTTAATAAATAAATAGAAATTTTTCAAGGTCTGATAATTATTATGATGAAATGGTGAACTGGGATTTTATGTTTGGTGATAAATAATAAATATTGAATATTATTTTGTTAAATAATATTAAATTAAAAATATTTAGTTAAGCACATGTTGATAAATAATGATATTATTATTAAAATTTTACATGGGGTTTCACTAGGATTAAAAAATAATATAGGCGAAACTGTGAAATTATTTTATTTTAACCCCAGAAATATATAAACCAAATTATGTTATTTCATCAATGAGAGAAATTAATTTTTTAGGTTGTGTAGAATAGAAGTGAAGAATTCTCTCAAACCCTAGAGATCACCCTTCTCCATGATCTTTCATCAAAACTGTGAGCAATATTCCACCACAAGATCAATGAGATCACTTTGGAATCAATTCTCATAGAGATAATAGGTAGATGATTTGAGTGTAAGAATCTGCTATACTAACCCCCGAAGATTCATTTGAAAAATTATATAGATTCATGGAACTTGCGTGGATCACTGCTCGAAGAAATTTTAATGTGATTTATACAATTCAATGATAGTGCATCAACGATCTGTTACCAGATCCATCAATCAAAAAATAATTCCCTCTAGATAAATATTTAATTAGTTAAATTAATTATAAATAATATGTGATGATGCTACCTCCTATTACAATGTGATTTTTCTTGACTACATTCATTGATTCAATTATGTGATCTTTATGTTTAACACTATGTAAATCTTGGATTGATCATCAATCATAGATTAAATAAATGTTTGTCACTTCTAAACGTACACTTCCATTTTTCCTAGAACCTACATGCAACATGGTTTTCTTAAACCATGTGCCTAATCATGTTCCTACCCTATGCCTATTGCTTCATTTTTATAGCTTCGTTGTAGGTGTTTCAAGATCTATACTTCTCATTCATTTCTATAAAATCCTCAAAACCTAAAAAAAACTCACATTAACCCCTCACAACATAACCCAAACACTTTATAAAAATAAAATACACAAATAAAGGGTCAAATACCTTAAACCTATGGTGATAAAACTTTTATATGAGTAATTAATTATAAATAGTAAGCGATTAATGATGCCTTACTATAGACATACCCTTGATGATTCAGTAAGTATCATGATACAAATCAGTTGTCCATATGATATTAGTTTCTACCGATAGATTTAAAATCTATTGTGAATGGTCTTACCGGGTTTAGATTCTTAGTGTTTTTCATACCCTCATTATTATTGGTAATCTCTTGGGATGATTCCTTTGCGTGGACCAGCGTACGGACACCGTTTGCCACCCGATTTCCCCTCAAATCTGCGTCGAAGTTGATGTTTCCAAGGACCAGTTGGAAAGCATTGGCATAGAGATTGAAGGTGAGATTAAGTGGTTACAAAAGTTCGTCTATAAATCTTGGGTCTTCTTCTGTTCATCGTGCCGCCGTCTCAGTCACGATATTTCCATTTGCTGGAACTAGTCGAAGGGGTTCTCTCAGGCGGCATTAGATAAGCGTACGCTTGTACAGGCCATGGGGGGAGGTGGAAAGTCCATATCGGTTGCTGAATTTCTAGGTCACTGTGTTGATGAGGATAACCAAGGTGGTGCGAGCACAAATTTTCCCTTGGTTAATGCAGAAGGATCATCGGGAAAGTGGCTTGTAGACTTTGTCCCAGTTTTGGCGAAGGTTGTTCATCGGGAGGCATCAAAGAGAAATCCCCTGGTTTCAGATGTTTTCAATTGTTTGAAGAGAGATTAGGGTTTATCCAATTTTATTGTGCAAAGGGGACCGGTGGAATATGATTTGGATCATGTTGCTGCTGTTGTTGTTCGGGATCCTGAAGCTGACTATACCTCAGCTGGGGAAGCTCGAATGAGTTTTGAGGAAGGTGCAGAGGGCCCCAAGATATCTTATTATATAGAAGCTGAGCTTGTAGGACTTGACAATAAAGGATTAGCGGGTTCTCGGGTTGAGCCATATCCAGTGAACATTTCATTCTCGAGGAAAGTGGTTCCGTCTATTAACTTATGAAACCGTTTTGAGAGTTTGGAGGATGTAGGGAACGTCCAGGAGGCTAATCGGGCAAAACATCGCAATGAGGAGAAAGGTATCCTGCAGGATGAGTCTGGTGATAACTCTTCTATATAGCTATCAGAAATTAGTGATCACATGTCATTTGGGAGTGACACTTGTAGTCCAAGGAGGAGGAATGGCCGGCGTGGTTGGAAGAAAGGACATAAGGATTATTCTTACCTACCTTCACCAATGGAGACCCGATCTTCCCGGAATGTGAAGGCCCAAGTGAAGTAAGGGGTTTTCAACTTCAATGGAAATGAAGCACGAGCAGGGGGTGCGGAAACTCCAGTTGAGGGGGATACTCCCATCAGAAATGTACTGCATATTTCATGCATGGATGATGAAGAACTTGAGGAGCTACTACTGCATTCCAGAGAAGAAATGGAGGAGGAATCTCTTGTAACCGGTGCTTCCACAGACGAGGGTTATAAAAAGATGGAAAGTACTATTCAGGTGGACACCAATAGAGAATAGCGGGACTGAATTGATAAGCAAAATTACATCCTTGCAAGAGGTCTCAAAGCGGGGAAAATCAACAAAGACGAATACTTGCAACCATGGGACAAAATGGTGCGTCGATTTGAAGGCCTCATAAAGGATGATCCAAAAACATTAGTAAGATCATTGTTCTGGGAACTTCTTAAGGATAAAAATGTCAATAGGCTTAAATTTTCCTTTAACAACTATGTGTTTTCTCGGGGTTTCTCACTTTTTCCATAAAAGCGTATCTGGTTTATAATTAAAAAAAATGATGTTGGTGAGAATATATATGTACAATTTTAGGCTCATGTTATAATTAATATGGAATTATTTGATAATATTTTATATATGCCGTATTATTCACATTTTACTGATTAAATGGAATGTGTTTAAGTCATTTACCTTTCCATATTGATGATACTTTTTTATTTATGATAGATACTTTTTTACACTTACCCATACTAAACATCACATTTCACCGCTTTCTTATGGTCTATTTGAAAAGGATATGATGAAATGTTTTTTTATTGATTTGAAGGAATAGACTATGAGGAATAATGAAATTCTCAATGAAAAAAACATGTATTTTTGATGTTTTAAAATGTATTTTAAATTCATGTATGTATCTAGTTTACCAAGACTACTAAACTGTTTGGTTATTTGGGATGAGATACCTCATATCTAGTGCCAATGTAAAAATTTATACACCAACATTGGGATAGTGGGGTTGGGGTAAACACATTCATCCATGATATTTTGGAATATTATAAAAGTTATAAGAATTATATGAAACAACTTATGGATTATTCTTTAGTAATTTTTTAATGATTTTTAAATATATATTAAATTATATCAATAAACATAAAATGTGATTTTATGGAAATGTTATAGTTTCATGGATAATTATTTAAGAACACATGATTGGGGGATTTACAACTCTTATATTTAATATGAATATGATATTGATATGATAAATGATTGATTGATTTCAGAAAAAGTACGTTAGACAGTATTGGTAACCTTGGGATTCAAAATTAATTCATTATATTTTTGGTGAAGTTCATCACATTTTGGGATTATAATATATTTTATGAAGTTTATGATTTTATTACGCATAAATTAATAAAATTTCAGTGTTAAATATGGTGTTATTTTCAAATATAATATAGTGTTTGTCTATGGTTTATTACCATATATATTTAGATGATTTTGGGAAAGAAAAAATTTATATAATTCATGGTTATAGTACTTACATACGTGAGTATATGATCATATGAAAATTAATGTTTTCTAGGAAAGAAAAGTAACTTAATATATGATAAGAATGTAAGGCATATTTTATATCTAAAATGATAAATATTTTAATAATACAATAATCAAATTTAATCAATGAGTTTTACTTAAAATTTTAAGGATTAAATTTATTTAGGGGTGTGAAATGTAAAAAAATGAGATTTTGGATCCTTTAAATCGACAATAACATTCATATCGTGTGTCACATTAAAAACCTACATAATTCCACACAAAACTAAAATTAAATAAAATAAATTATAATTAAATGAATAATATAATCATTAGTAAGTAAATATATAAAAATTAATTTTTAAATATTTACATATTATTATTATTATTTATTAGTATAAAAACAATTCCTTATAAAGAACCATTAAAAAATATGGTAATTTAATTTTCCTTAATAAATTAAATTAAAAATAGTGAAAATTTTATAATAATTTATAATATTAATATTTTTAATGTAATACATAAATATTCAATTATTTATAAATTTATATGAAGTAATATTAAAGACACATTATGTTTAAAAAGTTGTTTTTTTATAAAATGTTTTTATTTAGATTTTTAATTTTCATTTAACTAAAAATATATATAAAGTTTATAAATCTAATTTTTTATAAATACCATTATTTTATAATTTATAATGTAAAGATTAACTATGAATTTTTTTGATATTTTTTTGAAATAATTGATTTACAAGAGAATAGTACAAAATGCATTTTTAACTAAATTAATAGTGTTTATGATTAAATAAATTTATAAGTATAAAATAATTTTATTAAAATAAATCATTAAAAAATAATTAATTATTGTGTAAATTTTTTTATCTAAAAATACTATTATGAATTTTTAATACCTTTGTTTAATAATATAAGTTATATTTATCATTAAAAACTATTTTGCTTCTTTTATTTTAATTATATATTATTTTGGTAAAATATTGTTTTGGATTGAGTTTAGATCAAATTAAAATTTATTATTTTTATAATAATCCAATTTTTATCATTAAAATATATTTCTTTGATAATGTTTTTATATAGGTAAATTTTAATGCATAAAATTAATCTTTTTTTAAAAACATTTTTTCTACGTTAAATGTTAAAATGTTAAAGTTAACTTTTATTACATGTATATATATTATATATTTTATTTATTATTTGAAATAACTAATTAAAAATTATTTATTATGTTCTATTTTATGTTTTTGTATAAAGTATAAGTAATCTACGGTAAAAACTTGTTTCCATGGTAAAATCTATAGTGGAAAAGGTATAAAATTTACTTTAAATGAGTTGAGAAAATGTTTAATACATGAGTTTTAATGGTTGTTTGAGGAGTAAATTCTTCTTATACCTTACCCTCTCCATTTTTTAATAATTTTAGAGATAATTCCTTGAGATTAAATTCCAATTATTAAATTTTTTTTGGCATTCATAAAAATTCCATCCCATTTTACTAAGAAATGAAGTCTTCCTCTCCTCACATCCCCTCATTGAAAAAACCACTTAGTGAAGACCAAAATCTACAAAAACCTATATAAATATTTTATATAATAATTCAAAATTTTATTTTCTTATCAAAATACTAACCCTCTATGTTTTAATCCACGCTGCAAAGGGGGAAATCCAATAAATGAGCTATAAATTTTCTACAACTCTTTTCTCATTAATATTTCATTTTGCTCACTTATTCATCCAAGATTTCCATTAAACCTTATTATAATGATAAAATAATTATAATTAGTACAATTTATTATTATTATGTTGATGTTAATATAATTAACGACATTTTCCTTTACCTTTAAGAAAAATAAAAATGTGAATCATTAGTACGCGAGTACTTCCACCTCCACGAAGAAACATGTTTCATTTTCCTTCACCTCCTAACAATGATGTTTCTAATAGAATATTTTACATGTAAGTATTATGTTAATTAAATATTTTTGGTTTTTAAATGGTAAACCATATCAATATTATTTTATTATATATGGGAAAAATAGACACATCATCTATACATAATTGTCGAGTAACACATCAATTAAATGATAAATTTTCATATTTTTTTCATCCCCACATTATAGGTATAGTAACGATAATTCTTTAATGGATAAATATGGTGTTAATTAATTAAGTAAGGTTCTATTTAGAAAATTTTAAATCTTATTAAAAATATTAGAAATAAATAACAAAGGTAAATTCAACAGTCGAAAAAACATTCTAAGAAAACAAATGATTTCAACGTATTATGTAATAAATTATTTTAGGTTATATTATTCAATGAATTATTTTAAATTATAATATAAAACATTAAAGAAAATGATATCATTATGTTTCTGTTATAAGGTTATTAAAACTGAATTACTGCATATTCATCCGTTAATTATTATATGTTCTTGTTTTTTTGGGGGGTGAACTACAACTCAAACAACGCTATAAAATTATACAATTTATGAAAATAGAAATTAATTTTCTTATAAAATATTATATAAAAAATTAATCATAAATTTTTTATTACTAAATTTAAATAGAAAAACTTACCTAATTATTTTATAAAATTCCCTTTATTTTCTAAGAATAGTCGAAACATGCTCAACAACAAATTCATCATTAACGATTACAATAAATAAACCAAATAATGAAATAATAAAAATACAAATAATTATATAAAATTTATCATTGTACATTTAATGACCTAGTAATAGTTAAATTTGGTAAAATAATTAATAACAACACTTGAATTACTTATGTAGTTTAAAATAATCAAGAGTACTGACAACTGATATTGAAAATAGATATCAACTAACTAAAATTAAATTAACTAATAATTAAAAATTATCTTTATAAAGGATTATAAATATTGAAGAGGTTCTAAAATGGGTTACTAACATATCTACTTTTTCTATACTAGGATTGGAGAACATTTCAACTACGAATGAATTTAGGGTATGGGTTCTTCTCTCAAATTTTCTCCCTTTAAGACATATTTAATAATATAATACAATTTTCTGATTGAATTGTGTATCTAATTCATTATTAATGTATTTTAACTTACTGATTCAATTAATGGGGTTTTAGGATCCATATAATCATCTCTATTTATGTGGATTTTGATTAAAAATATTTCAATTTTTTATGGGTTTTGTTAACTCAAATTCTTCTGTTGAGCTATAATGCTTTCTCTTGAACTTCTTTCTTCCATGATTGATTTAATCCACCATAAAAAATTATTTAAAATTACATTGAATTAAAATATAGGGGGAAATTAACATTTAATCATATTCTTTTACATTTATAAAATTTCATTCTCAAAAAGTATATCATTTTCATGAATAATTGACATCTTCTTTAAATAAAATTCCACCACCAAATTGATATTTTTCATTACCAGCAATGTATTCATTTATAATTGGATGACTAATAATGTGTTATCTCATTTAAACTCTATATTTTTCATCTCAAATTTTATGTAGATAAAGGTTTCACTCTTTTTATGATATGGGTCTTCTATAATGATATTTCAAGAATTAATAATTGGTTTCAATACTTTTAAAATAAAAGTTATTTTCTTCTACTTTATGTTTGATCTATAAAACCATTATTAAATTTTCATGTATTTTTTTTAAGATTTTTTAAAAACTAATGTATTAATATTTATAAATAATTTTATTTTAAAAAAATGTCTAAATTTAATGTTCAAAAGAATATTACGACTTTATAACCCTGTGTTTATTTATTAAAACCAGAAAAATAAACATAATCTTAAACTATTATCAAAATAATAAATTATCCATAAATTTAATAATTATTTACAAATTTTTTAAATTTAAATAATTTTTACATTATCATATTATTTTTATTGAAATCATTTTTCATGGCAAAGGTTCATTTTTCTTCATTGTTTTCAATGTTAAATTATATTATTTTATTAAAAGTTATATTCATATATCAAGTGATTATTTACCAATGTTTTCAATTATGAGTAGTGTTTTTATATATATAAGAGAAAGGATATATCACTATGTTTTTCTCGTATAGTTATCTTCAGTTAATAGCCTTAATATTTATTATTAATCATTTTCTATGTGAATACACTATTTTTTATTCCTTTCATTGGAGGGTGTTCAACTAAACAACTATACATTGGTAGATTGGATAAATTATTTACTTAACCTTACACCGTTCATTTATATCATCTAAATACCATATAATATATTATATTGATTGAATTTTATTTAGCTCGAAGGATACTGTAGATATTTTTATACCAGTTTATTTTTCATGGGAATATTATGGATTCAAAAATATTTTCTATATATGATCTAATTTGAAAAGGATATCAATCCAATTTTATTTATTTTGGTTATATTTGATATAAGGAATATTTATATCTTGTGGAACACATATGTATGGATGTTGGTTGGGGGGTTATATTTCCCTCTAATTCCATAATTAATGATTATGTCTCGGGAGCACAAAATGTAATACGATAGAATTTATCAATATATAAAGGCATACATTGGAGGTTTAATGCCAAGTACAAGGGTTCATATGTTTATTTTACTAATCCAAAGGATACAAAATAGGATTTATTTTATAAAAAATGGGTACCTAAAAGGTTTTATCATAATCCCAGCGGTACATGAGAGGATTATCCCAAGTACAAGAAGGAAAACTAATGGTTTTCCCAAGACTAATATGTGATAAATGTCTTGGTTTATATAATTGAAACATGGTTTCTATGATTATGTCTGTGACTCAGTATTATGAATATTTGAATGCCCATGTTATAATCAAATGGATAATTTTTATTGAAAAATGATTCTATAATCTTTTGATTCATGTCTTATGTCATGTAAAGCCTTATTCCAAGGCTCATAATTTATAATCGATGCTTTGTAGCGAATGAATTTTTTATACAAATTATACCCATATTAACATCATATATTAAGAGTTGATATTCAATTATTATTATTTACGTTTAACTTCACTGATCATATGATCTCATAATAATCTTATTCTATTATTTTCCAAATTATGAATAAAATAAAAACATAATACATCCCTGAAAGAGTATCTTATATATTTGATTTGTCAGATATTATAAAGAATTGTTATGGATAAAATAAGATCTTATATTGTGGGAAAATTTCTATCTTAAATAAAAAAACATGTTTTAATAATCAAATAATTATCTTAACCCTCTAATTCTTTAAAAATTAAATGTTAATTGAAATTTAAATGTTACATAATTTGATAAAGTTCTTGTAACTAAGGATTTGTATCAAATCATGTGTAACGACCCAAATATTTATATAACAATAATTTTTATATTTATATTAATATTTATGAATAAGATATGATTTCTTTGTTAAATAGGACAGTTTTTATAATATCATACTCAACACACAACAATGGGTTTCCTTGAAATCTTACGTAGCACATAACTTTGTGTTATACCAAAAAATAAAATAATAATATTTTTATTTTAAATGTTAGTTAACTAATAGATGTTGTATTTTTGGGAATGAACATATCTAACTAAAATATTATTATACATGTTTGTTAAATGTTTTAAATTTATCTAATAAATTTTATTGGCTTAAAATTAGAATGAATCCTATTTAAACATGAAATAGTCAATTTTTTTAAAAGGTCATTTTACCGCCTTTTGATGGAGAACCATTTTTGAATAATGTTTTTGTTTCTATTATATATTTTATTTTAAAATATATATTTATTATTTATAATCAGGACATAACAACTTAATTTGTGTAAATTTTTGTTATTTTTCTTGATAATGTTCGTTTTTAATGAATAGTTAAAAATACTGCAATTTAATTCATAACTATTTTTTCATCTAATTTATTTATATAGTAATATTGTTTTTTTAATTCGTTTTTAAGAATAATTGGATTTTTATTTCATCATTTAATCTAATTTTTTTCATTGTAAGTATTTTTACTTTAAAATTTTGAATAAACACATGACAATATATTGGTAGTTTTTACTTCGTAAAAACACGGTATTTTGTTTTGATAGTGGGAATTAATTTCAAATTAATTATTGAAATTTATGTGTTATGAATATGGAAAAATGGATTCCATATTTTCAATCCTAAGGTCCAAATTTTGTAAATAGGAACCTTTTATTTTTAGACATTATAAATTGTAACTTCAGCAAATATTTTATTTACCATTGTTAAAGGGTAATTCTGGTAAATATGGGTAAAAAAATTATATTATAATAATACTAAATTACCCTAACACGTGTAATACTACTATTTTATGAGATATTTATGGCCATGGGGATCATTAGGGTGATTTTAGGACCCCATAGAGCCACTAGTGTGTGAAAATGACATCTAATTACTTAAAATTTATATTTAAGGAAAATATAACCTAAACATGTATATTTTGTTAAAATAATTTTTATATGTGGTTATATAACTGATATATTTGACTATAAATAGTAATTAGAAACCTAAAAATATTTCTTACATCATGATATTTTATTTATAATTTTGAGACATCAAATAAATTTATTTATTTATCACACAATGATGATGTAGTGATTACCTTATTAATGAATGATTTAATTTAATGAGATTATAAATATTTAAATAAATTTATTTTTTGAATTTTTATTCCATGAAAAAATTTATATTGACTATTATGACTTTCTGTATTATAATTAATAATGTTTTTAGAATTAATCAAAATGTTATGGTTTTAAAAATGTCATGATATGAATAGTATAAAAATTGATATAAATGAGTTTTTAAAAGAAATACTATTTTATTAAATTATTTAATAGTACTATAAATATAATATTCAGACAAATGAATTATATATGTATTAAAATTTAATTAATGAACCACTTTAAGTTCTATATTTACTTTTATAGTAACTATATTAACCATATAGTATGACTATAAAAGAAGAATGGTAAAAGTCAAATAAGTTAACTAAGAGTTAAAGCTAAATTATAAGGATAAATATGAAACCAAAACATGTCAAAAAAATATTGGTTGAAATTATATTGAACAGTAATCATCTTATATTAGACATAAATCAGTTTGGACCTTTTGAAAATAGAAATTCATCTTATAATAAAATAAGATTTGAAGCTTTCTTAAAGTACCCCTCCTCCCTCTTATAAAAGGCCACCACCTCTAACCCATACTCACACCTCTAAATCCCCATTGGATCATCCAAAATCCACCAAAATAATCTTAAAAAATCCATATTCTCCTTATAGAAGCCTTAACTTGGTTACAATTAAATTCAAGAAGGCCATTTAGCTTAAATTAAATGGAGTTACCTGATTTGAGGTAATGTATTCTCTCAATCTTCTTTTATTTATTTTCATTCCCCAACCCCCTAAAATATCTTTGTTCCAATATTTTATAACAAAAACAATATCTTAAATATACTATGATGTTTTTTTGAGAGGGATTCGAACTACAATTATACACACCTCTATCTAATGGATACGAGCATACTATTTCTCTGTACGATGAAATGCTACCTCACGAAACGATTATTGTTCGATTTCCCCCTATAACCTATCATGGTGGAAATTATGATGGAACTGTATTTATATATGATATATATTATATTATTATTTTCTATATTCTTCTGTAATTTTATTTACATCATACCATTATGCTTTCCATAATTTATAAATACGATAATCTCATTTGAGGAAGCGCGGACTACCGCCCCCTCAAAGTGAGATGACTCGATCATTCCATAAATGGAACTTATAAATGATGGAGTTAATAAACTTATGTAACATATATAACACAAATATTATAATTTAATTATAATATACCTTTTTATCATTTACTCTTCATTCCTTTAAATATGAAAAATCAATGAAAGTATTGTTCATGTGTACGCACGGCTTCCCGTCTCCATGAACGATGCATTTCATTTATTATATAAAAATGTTATAGAATATTTAAAATATAAGTATACTTGATATAAATATATATATACTAGATATATATGATATTTAACTCGTGAAAAAAATTCTTAAGATAATGGACTTTGGACCACATGGACAATTTGTAATTATAACAAGTTCATTTTTGACAAAAGTATCGAACATCGACAAAACAACCAATATGAAATTGAATAATTATATGACTATTATTTCAAGGTAATAAGTGATATAAATTTAATAATAAAATTTAAAAGTTTCTTAAGCAATTAAAAATTAACATTATTTTATTATTCATGAAGAACAAGGAACATACGCGACGAGTCACACTCATAGTTAGGGAACCTTTCACCCTCCTCTTTTAGTTAAAGAATTATTTTATGTTATGAATTATAATTATAATTTTATTATTATAGGATATATTATTCCATATAATTATTTCTGTAAATTTTATGTCTATGTGATGAGATACCCCTTTCCCTCTATTCAATTCATTTTCTTAATATTTAAGTGACGTCGTTAGACTGTCAAATTTTGTAAGGGAATTTCTAAACTCAATTTCCACTCTTTGGGTTTTACGCATACTTTATTGATTATAGTATGTCAAGATTATGTTTTTAATGACTATTAATTTAATTTTTTTTGTAATTTCTACTACCCTTTCTTTTAATATACTTTTACAACACATAATCCCCAAATTGATAAATTCTCACATCATTTCTATAATATTAGTAAGGGATTTTGTCTCAATTTACATTCCATTATGAGTTATTTGTTATTAGGCACAAATTAACATTTAGAGTATGTATATAATTCTATTTTAAATATAATATCAGGAATCTACTTATTCTCATGATATTATATTCTTTGTTCAATGTTATTTGATAATTATTTTACTTCAAGTATTTTCTCACGTGGTAAGAGACTGTTGAACTAAAACATTTTTAACTGTTTTAAAGATTTATTATTATAAATCGTTCTCATTAATGTCCATGTTTTCAAAATGTTTTTAAGGAATTATTTAAATGGACAATAAATTTTTCAAATTCTAATTTACTTTAAAAGTTTCTAAGTGGTATGGGACACTTTGATTCAAAAATCTCTTTATAAAATGTTTTAAACAATTTTTTAAAAGAATTGAATTATTTCAACATCTAGAAATGATATATTGTGATTTTAATGTTGAAATGTTATATTTCCTTTATGATAGTTTTATGTTATATTATTTTGTAACGATACTTGGACTTTTGACGAGTGGTTACGTGATAAACCTAATATAGGTGGTTTTGTGATAAACCTTGGGCGGGTGAGCCTGATATAGCTCTCCAATGCATTAGGTAACATGAAAGAGGTAAAAATTAATGTTTCTTTCAAGATAATTAGGCAATATATTGTGATGGGTATTCAAAATGTAAATCCCTATGTATTTGTGAAATCTACAATGTAAGTACGATATGAATTCCAGAATTTACCTTTAAGATTTATGATTTCTATGTGTTATTAATAAATATTATGATTTCATAAGGTATGTTAATGAGATTATGTTTTATTATTAAGAAGTATGATTTCATTGATTTGTATGTATTGTTGTACTAATGTTTTCTTTCATTATTTTATAACCCTTACTGATATTTGTATTGTCATCCCATGTTTTTGAAATGTTATTGATAGGGAATAAGAAATGTTAATAGAAAAGAACTATTTAATAAGAATTATATCCAGAAAAGAACTATTATTTTATTTAAGGAGTTTTATTATTATGAAAAAATTTGGATAGAGTTGAGGTGTCTACTTTGTAACATTTGAGATGTAACGAAATAGTTACGACCTCATTCTCTAAAACTCTAAACCAGAAAATATCCTCAATACGAATTCTTGACATAACTCAATATTATGTAATGTTTTCTGGATGAGGTCTTATATTTTGTATTAGAGGTCAGTTTAGATAACATTAGAATTTAGGTTGTTATTTAAGCATATGTGACATAACCAAAATGGTTAGCATATTATAAATATTCATAATTATTTTAGATATATTTAATGAGTTTAGGATAATATGAATAAGTATATCTTATTGTTTAACCTAATAATAAGATATTATATGATGATTTTCATGATATAATCACACTGAACGTTTTTATTTTAATAAATGGATGGATCTAGCAGGCACCGATGTAATAATGGATGTGAAGAAAACTGTGATAATTCTCTGAATGAGCAACCGAATGAAATATGAGATGTAATGAGAACTCTTGTGGTTATTATTAACCAACTATCTGAAGTCAGTACTGAACACTTGAACCTTAGTGAATTTTCAAAGGCATCATATATGCAAGAAAAAAATCCCTATGGATGTTTAGTTAATAATCATAAAGGTATGTATAATCATAAACTTATATGTCAAGGATGTCGAAATAAAAACCTAGGAAAATGTTTCAAAAGGATGGGAAGATGTTATAGATGTGGTGATGAAGACCATAAATCAATAACCTAACATGAAAAAAGGAAGCATCTAGTTTATTATAGGAAAAGGAAATAATTTCATTCTGAGCGATAAATTGATTGTTTTGAATGTGCTATACAGGGTCATTACACAAATACATGTCCTATGAAGAAGGTTCAGGAATGGGATCAGCAGTACTGTACACATATATGTTTACCAATTCCCAATTCCATTATAATTGATGTTGAGGAAATTAAAAAATCCCTATGAAAGGTATGTATTATTTCTAAGCAGATGTTTTGATATTATTGAATATTAGGATATGATTCATGATTTTGTTTGTAAAAAATATGTATTATGTATTTTGTTTAATAAAACTGTTAAGAGATCATGTATAATTCTAGATGATTAAGATGTATACATTTTAGGAATTCGAGATTTATGTTAGATATATGGGTGATGAAATTTTTAAAAGTATTAATGATCTTTGTTGATGGGATTACATTGGAAGAATTTTCTCTTGTATCTGTAACCCTCTATTTTTTTATGTAAAAATCTTATTTGGGGAATAATTATCTTTTCTTTTGTGGATATAGTTTAAGAAATTTTTTTTGTTTATATGGTCTTTGAATTTGAGGCAATTATAGGTCATTACTTTTTGGGATGAAAATGTGAGGTATGAGATAACATTTGGGGTTAAAATATTCTATGGTTATTTTTTAGGAATTTATATCATTTTTTGGAATGTTATAAAATTATATGTTATTTTAAAAAGGACAACACATAGGTAGTGTGAAAACCCGTCGCACCGAACAAAGATGTGGGAATAGAACCCACAACCAAAGTGTTACTGGGATTTATCGCCTACCACTAGACAACGTGAAGTCCCTAGTTAGTATGACTAATTATTTTTAGTTAAATAATTTTATGGATCAGGAATATGTGATTTCAGGAACTTATGATTTATCAAATGTATATTATTAGTATAGGAAAATGATTTGGTGATTATGTGATAAATGTTATTTTGGAAGACGTTTATTCTTTTGGTAACACTATATGCCTAAGGAAAAGAGAGTACTATGGAATTTCATTTGAGGAGTAGTGGTGGAATTTTATTTTGGAAGAATATATGTTTTTATTAGGTACTTATAGCGATTTGGGTTATATATAGAAATGATTCAACTATCATAGAGAATATTTGATTTGGTTAATTACTTTTATGTATGTTACTTTAAGAGTAGTCGATGTTATTTGGAGAAAAATATTAAGATTTATTGGGGAAGAATATGTGATCAAATCATTCTGAATTTTCATTTCCAAACATAGTTTAGTTTATTTTGAGTAATTTTAAGGAAACTGGTTTATGGAAGGTCTTATTTGAACTTTGGGTATTGTTTATTTAATTTTGGATATTAAGAGTAGTATTTATTTCTATAAAGGATTATCCTTTATGGGGATCATCTGATCTTGTACTAACCATTTTTGATTTGGTTAATATCTAAAGACAAGGTAAATATATAGTTAATATTTTGTGGATTATGTGATTCTATATAAGTAGAGCACTTCAGGTGTGACCAAGTCATATTGAATACTCATAGTTTGGAGAAAAGATAATTTTTTTGTAGAAATTTATCAAAGAATAAAACTCTACTTGAAAAGTAAGTATATATCTTTATATTCTTAGTGAATATCATAAAGAAGTTCCCTAACATTATGAAAAGGAAATTAAAACAAAAATATTGTCTGTTTAATATTCCTACTATGTAATCAAAGAATGTTTCACACGTCAAAAATTTATGGTTTTCTGGTAGTTTACTTTCTTCTGATCGAGTTTCCTAACATTCTCCATCAGAACATAATGGTTTCTTTTCTCTTCCATATCCATGTTTTCCATCATGGAACCCTAGTATGGGTTATCTCAGGTGAATTTTTTGATTCTATTTCTTTATTTTAAAGTGATAGTTTTAATGACACTTTTTCCAATGTGGGTCTTTCAATGAAATTTACAAGCAAAATTTTAAAATTGCGATGACACAATTTCTAAAAGGGGAGAAGGATGTAACAACCCAGATATTTATATAATAATTCATTTTTACATTTCAATTAATATATATCAATAATATATTTTTTTTAAATAAGACACAATTTTGGATAACATACTCAACATGCCAGAATGAGTTTCCTTGAAATATTAAGTTGCACACAACATTGAGTTATACTGAAAAATAAAAAAATAATATTATTATTTTAAATAGTATTTTCACATACAAGTTGTATTTTATAAATGAAAATGACTACTAAAATTTCATTATTCATGTTATTTAAATGATTTACATTTATCCAATAAATTTTCAGGGCATAAAATGAGAATGAATCCAATTTTAAGCACGAAATACTCTATTTTTTTTAAAATTTTGTTTTACCGCCTTTTTGTGGTGAACCATTTTATAAATCTAGTTTTTGACACTTTTATTATTTATATTTTTCAAAAATAACTTCTTATTTAGAAGTGGGAAATCAAAATTTAATTTAGGAAATTTTTTGGTATTTTTCTAATAAAGTTCATTTTTAATGAATAGTGAAAATAATGAAATTTAATTCAAAACAGCCTTTCATCTTATTTATTTATATAGTTATACTGTACTTTTAATTGTTTTTAAATTTTAATTGATTTTTTATTTTATCATTTAATATTATTTTGGCAATTGGAAGTAATTTTACTTTGAAATTTGATATAAACACATGTTAATCTTTTGGTAGTTTTTTATTTCGTAAAAACATGCTTTTCAGTTTTGACAACGAGAAATAATTTAAAATAAATTTATGAAATTTCTATGTTTTGAATTTGGAAAAATGGATTATATATTTATAATTAGGAGTTCTAAATTATGTAAATATTTTCCTTTTATTTTTATACATTATGAATTGTCACTTCATTAAATTTTTTATTTTCCTTGGATAAAGGGTAAATCAGGTAAATGAGAGGAAAAAATTAATATTATAATAATATTAAATTACTGCGAAACATTTCCAAATCCTATTTTATAATATATCTCTGACTGTGGGAATCCTTGGGAATATTTTAGGACCCCATGGAGCCACTTCTGTGTGAAAATGAAATTTAACTACTTTTAATTTGTAGTTAAGGAAAATATAACATAAACATCTATCTTTTTCTAAAACAATTTTTATATGGGGTTATATAAGTGATATATTTGACTATAAATAATCATTATAAATATAAAAATATTTCATAAATCATGGTATTTTATTTATAATTTTTATACAACATATAAATAAATTTATTTATGACACAATGATAATGTAGTGATTGCCTTATTAATGAATAATTTAAATAAATGAGATTATAAATATTAAATTAAATTTATTTTAAAACTTTTTAGGTATTCCAAAAATTTTATGGATGATGAAGAATTTTTATATTTTATTTAATTATTTTTTTTCTAAATAATCAATATGTTATTGATTTTTAAAATGCCATGAAATGAATAGTATAAAAATTGACATAAATGGGGTTTTAAAACAAATACAATTTTATTATATGATATAACAATCTTAAATAAATTAGATTAGACCAAATGAATTATATAAGGTTGAAAATGTAATTAATGAACCACTTGGGGTTCTATTGGTATTTTTTTGTAACTATATAAAATATATAGTATGAATATACAGGAAGACGTGGTAAGAGTCAAATAAGTTAACTAAGGGTTAAAGCTAAAAGATAAGGATATATTTGGAAAACAAACTTGCCTATAAACTATTGGTTGAGAGGATTTAGAACAATAATCATCTTATCATTGAATTAAATTAGTTTTGGACCTTTATAAATCGAAATTCATTTTATAATAAAATTTACTTTCAAACATTCTTAAAGTACCCCTCCTCCCTCTTATAAAAGGCCACCACTTATAACCCTTACTCACACATCTTAAGCCCCCTTCTATCGTCCCAAATCTGTGAAAATAATCTCCCAACATTCCTTTATTCCTCCCATAATCCTTAACTAGAGAATAAGGAAATTAGAGAATCCCTTTTAGCTTAAATCAAAAGCAGTTACCTGATTTGAGGTAATATATTCTCTCAAGATTCTCACATTGATTTTATTTCTCCAACCCCATAAAATCTTTTTATTACATTATTTTATAACAAAAAAGTATATTAAATATAATATGATTCTTTATGAAAAGTATTATAACTAAAATTACACACACCTCCATTTAGTGGATACGAACATATTGTTTCGTTGTACGAAGAACTACTGCCTCACGAAACAATGACTTTTAGATTTTCTGCTACCACCTCTCTTGGTGGACATTATGATGGAACTGTATTTATATATGATATATATTATATTTATATTTTCTTTATTCTTCTATAATTTTTTTTACAATATACCTTTTTTTCTTTCAGATATGTGTAAATATGATAATTTCATTTGAGGAATTGCGCACTACCGCTCCCTGAATATGAGGTGACTCATTCATGACATCCATGGAACATATAAAGGATGGAGTTAATGAACATATGTAACATATACAACATATTTATTATACTGGAGTTATAATATACCTACATATCATTAATTTTCAATTCATTTAAATAAAAAAATAAATTAAAGTAGCGTTCATGTGTACGTACGGCTTATCGTGTCCACGAACGGTGCATTCCATTTCTTATATCCAAATGTTATGGACTATTATAAATAAATATATATACTAGATATAAATTAATATATAATGGATATATATTATATTTAACTCATTATTAAAATTTTGTTGATAGTGGACTTTTGACCACATGGATTGTTTGTAATTATAACAAGTCCATTTTTGACTCAAGTACCAAACTTCGACCAAATGACCGATATGAACTTGAATTTTTATATTATTGTTGTAGAAAGGTAATAAGTGATATAAAAGGAATTATAAACTAGAAAATGGTTATAAATCAAGTATAAATTAACTTAAGTTTATTATTATGGAATAACAAGGAACATACACAACGAGTCGGACTCACGGTAAGGGAACCTTTCACCCTCATCATTAAGTCAAAGACTTATTTTATGTTATGTCTTTTAATATCCATTTTATTATTATGGGATATGTTAATATATATCCTTATTAATGTAAATTTTATGTCCATGTGATGAGAGCCCTTTTCTCTCTCATCAATTCATTTTCTGAATTTTTATGTGACGCCATTAGGCAATCGAATTTTCTTAAGGGAATTTCTAAACAAAATTTCCACTATTTGAGTTTTACGTGTACTTCATTGATTATATTATGTAAGTATTATGTATGTAGTCACTTTTTATTTATTTATTTTGTAATTTACACTTCCCTTTTTGTGGATATACTTTTTTCATCATATAATCACACCATTGATAAATTCATCCATCATTTATATGATCTTTGTAAGGTATTTTGTCTCCATTTACATTATATTAAGGATTATTTTTTATTATACACCAATTCAATATAATATTCTGTATGTAATTCCATTTGACATATTAAATCAAGAATATCTTTATAATCATGATATTATAATCTTTGATTAATGTTATTAGGTAATTATTTTTTTTCAAGTATTTTCTCATGTTGTAAGAGACTCTTTAACAAAAACATTGTTTTAAATGTTTTAGTGATTTATTATTCTAAATATTTCTCAATAATATCCATGTTTTCAAAATGGAATTAATGATATATTTATATGGATATTAACATTTTTAAATGTCAATTTATTTTAAATTTTTCTATGTGTTGTGGGACACCTTGATTAAAAAATCTCTTCATAAAATGTTATAAATGGGTTTTGAAAAGGATTGAATTATGTCAATATATTGAACTGATATCTTGTGATTTGAACATGGAGATGTTATATTTACTTTATTCTTATTTTATGTGATATGATTATGTAATGATACTTGGACATTTGAGGGGTGGTTACATGATAAACCAAATATGGGTGGTTCTGTGATAAACCATGGAAGGTGAGCTTGAGATAACTCTATAATGCATTGGGTAACATGATAGAAGTAAACCTTAAGGTTTCTAATATGAGATTTAGAGAATATAATGTGATGGGTATTCCAAAGTTAACTCCATATGTATCTGTTAATGCTAAAATATATGTATGATATTGATTCCACATGTTGCCTTTATGATTTATGATTTCTATGTGTTATAAATAAATATTATGATTCACGAGGTATTTTAAAGAGATTATGTTTTATGATTGAGAAGTATGAATTAATTGATTTGTATGTATTGATGGACTAATTTTTTATTTCCTTATTTAATAACCCTTACTGAGATTTTTATGCTCATCCCATGTTTTTGAAATTTTTTCACAGGGTATAAGGAAGGATAAGGGAAAGGAAGTATTCAAGAAGACTTATATCAAGAAAATAACTCTTGTTTTATTTAAGGAGTTTTATTAATGTGAAAAAATTTGGATAGAGTATAAGTTTCTACTTTTTAATTTTTATGATGTAATTTAATAGTTATGGACAAATTCTTTAAAAATCTGAACCTGAAAAGATCCTCAATGTGAATTACTGACTTAATTAAGGATTATGTAATGTTTTAAGGATGTTGCCTTATATATAGTTTGTAAATTTTGTTTTTCTAGAACCATATATAGAATTATGGATATTGGGATCCTCATAATGAGTAGCACAACACCCATTAACCAATATTATTTTTTCATTAGACCTAAAAGTGCACAAAAGGTATATATAATTCCAATCCAAACATATCCATGACTGTAATGAATGAGTACCATCACATGATAAAAATAGATAATAAACACGTATTATAATATATAATAATGATTATGTTACTAAAGATACCATGTAGGGTAAGGTACCACTGAGGGGGTGGGATCAGTGCTACATATTATTTATATATTCATTATATTTGAACCACATGGACTAGTTAATATTATGATCTACTCAATTTTAAATAAACGCAACCTTAGCTCATATGAAATAGAAATAGAGAAAAAAAATACCCAATTATTTACAAGGTTTGGATATAAAATCCTTCACTTTACCATGATTTGTTTCTCCCCACAACCACATATTCTATACAGTATATTCTAGTGGTTACACAAAGGAACATCATAGTCATATCAATATAGAGTCCCATTTGTGTTCCAGCTCTAGTGTCTTAGTTAATAATGAATATTCTCACCAAATTTATGAGTCAAATAAATGAAATATCTCATTCTACTCTGTGATACTTTTTCACCGCTATATGTAAAAATTAATTTTTTCAAACACTAGATAGATGATTATTTTTATATAAAATATCATCATGAAAATTAATATTTGATAGCCTTGATTAGTTCTACCATCCTCGAACACGCACTAAACATCTTTAGTGATTTTAGTTTATTATATCCTCAGACACTTAGGAACAATATGTCTCTTTCTTAATGAATGGATAATAAATTTGATATCTTTTTTACTCTTTCCATGATATAGTAGTGCATCATCTTCTCTCAGTAACTCAAATCTCACATAGTATTGATGGACCATCATATATTCATTTCTCACATACATTATTTTTATATTTTGTAAATATCATGAATAATATTATCAATATTTTAAATATAGAAACTCCTCAAATAATATATGGAAGGTGATCTTAACATTAAAATGTGAATGTTATTTAATGATTGAATTCTATTTTAAAAACAAGATCAATAATCATCATATAAATATCCTAAATTATTATAATTTTTTTCCTTCTTTTAAAATCCCCAAAATCTGTGGGTTGGAAGTATTTTTAAATCATCAACGTATGCATAAAAACATGATTTGATGAAATCATAGTGTAGCTCATGTTGTTTATTTCTAATAAAATTCTTCTCATTAGGAATCAAAATCAATGACCATGATATAGGATTACTGAAAAAAAAATCTCAAGCATTTTCTGATTTATGTCATAAAACAATATAGTTCTAGAACTCTAAAAACAAAGGACATTTCTTATTAAATAAAAGTTTATAATTCCTATCAATAATGGTGTGAATGTAATATTCCATTAAAAATTAACATAAAATCATAGTGTTTTATGAATCTATATCATTATATATAAAATATCTTGAAACAACATAGACCTTAAATTCTTCCTTCATGTTACATAGAGAAATATTATAAAACAATTCTTCTTAACTGATCATAAGAGTTTCAAATATATTATAAACTAGCCTTTTTTAGGAGTCATCTTCTTATGAAACCATTTTATATGTATCATCTTTTTAGGAATATTCATTATATTATATAGAAAATAGAATCATATTCCACATTGAACATCATATATGATCTATTCATCATACAAATAAGTTATCCTAAAATTAAAATTATTTATATTAAAATACTTAAAATAACTCTTATAAAGTCACAATAAAATATATTTTTCACATATAGTCATAGAATATATCATAAATATATATTTAAATTTATTCAGATATTCCAATCAATGATTCATACAATTTCTAGATTGACCAATATATAGCCTCATATGATAATTCGTAAATGAATCATACATTTCCTTAAATTACTCTTGATCTGATGTTACCTTTGCTAAATTTTGACCATATTTATTAATGAATATTATATAGATCATGAAATCACTCATAATAAGTCATATATCCATTCAAATTATGACTCATATGTATAGTTGGAAATTTCATAAATTACACCATCTTTCAAGTCAAACACCTCAATCTAACTATTATCAAGATTATAAACTTCCATATTACTATTTTCAATAATTATTTACATTAAACAACATCTATACTTGGTTTCCTTGATTATCATAACATAAATTATTAGTTTTAAATTTTTATTTAAATTGATTTTGTTTAGAAAAGTTTTGATGTATCATCCATGAAATTACATTTCCATTCAATGTGAAAACAAGTCACTCATCATTTACAAGATACATTAATGTTACCGGTTAATTTTATTATTTACATAAAATAAAAGTCTATAATTATAGAACATAAATACCCACTACTATATTTTATTATTAATACCCCTTTAATCTTCGCAAATGTTAATATAATTCATCTCCACCTTATTAAAAATTAATAAAAAAGAAATATTTGGGTCTTCTCATATCATCTTTTTCACATTAAATTGAATCATATGTTTTTATTTTTTTGATTAATACTAATATCTTGATCCACATTTGGAATAAGGATAGAAATTATTTTTTATATTCATTGATCGTTTATTTAGTCAAATCTACGTTTATTTATGATAAACTGATAGAGTAAAAAGTCTTATTTTACCAAGTAAATAAATACTATCCATAAATATACATGCCTATGATACAAACTAAATTATAATTTTTGGGAATGTTTCAATCTAATTTATCAATATATATTTGACCATGAACATGTCTTAGAAAACATATCAAAATAGTTAATGTGTGGGGGTTAAAAACTCCTTATTTACTTCATCATTTGATCAAAAACAATTCCTCTTTGAATATAAGTTTGACAAAATAGAAAACAAAGTAAATAATTTTGATTTTCTTAGATCATTATCTTGATTTAAAAATCTATCTAAAAATAATATGTTCAGTTTATATTGATAATATTAAAGTTTTCTCTATTGATTTCACCCCTAAAGAAATTCACTAACTTAATCTTAATCATGGTAGTTATAATAATACATGAAATATAGTTTCATTTCCATATATTGTATATAAATCTCAATTATCTAGTTCAATTACTTATATGATTGAAAAAAATAATAAAAAAATTAATTAATAAGGAGGGACGTCTCATTTATTTAGTATAAAAAATAATGTATGATATTTTCCACTCAACTAATACTTCTTATTCATTCCAATCCTAGAACAATAGGATTTCAACATTTATCTTTTCTTTCATTGAAACCAAATAGATTGAATACACATATTGTTTCCATACAATTTTTTAATGTGGAGTTTTATTTTCCATATCATTCATAATTTAAAATTAATTTCCAAATTATTAAATTAGATTTATGAATAATTCTTCTTAATATGGACCGAATTATTTATATTCCTTCATACCATGACTTGATTTCTCAGAAATTCTAAGGAACCTATCTGGAATATTCATGTCACTAATGGTTGATAAATTCCCATGGGTCTCAATATAATCTTCTCAAATCACTTTATTTCATTTTGGAAATGGTCCTGAATTATGAGTTCCCTATTTTCACAGACATGTCTAATTTTTATGGACATGATTTATGAAAATATTTATTTACATTATTAAATTATTAAAATTTCACATTAAACCTCAGTAGTCTTATAATAATATTTCTATACACTTTTAGTCTTATGAAATTTATTACATTTCATAACATTTGGAACTTATCTTGGTAGACTAGTCATGTATACCTCAACTTTATGAACCTTCTATCTACATCTATAAAACAACAGTTCTGAATAATCAAATGTATTTTGTGTTGGTAGATTTTTTGAATTAACAGTGATGTATGTTTTTAGATATTTCCCATATTTTAATGAAAAATCTCAACATGGTTCATAAAACTTCCTTGAAAATGATATATTATGTACTGAACCAACCCTAGAATCCCAGATTTAGTGTCTACTACTATTACATTGACATGATATAAAATTAAATCATGTCTCAAAGGACCAGAAAATTTAGTAGTATTGGAAAAACATATACATACATGGGTCTTTTATTAAATATTAATAAACTAAGTACCAAATAATTTTTTTATCTTTCTTGGATAATAAATTAATTCCATCTAGCGTATCCTTGAATATATTTCTTAGTAACCTTCTTGGATTATTTGAGTTCAACTTGTCTCATCTATCTTTATATCTCAATTAATAAACTTATGTTAATTATTAACAGGATTCAGAAAATTTTTTATGTTTATCATTATTTTTATTTCACATAACACTATTTTGAGTAGAACATAGTAAAAATTTTAGTTTACGTCGGGTGTTTTGATGAAATTTGGTTTATGTACCAAAAAGAATTGTTAGGTTAAATATGGTAAAAGGGATAATTATATAACATATATAAAATAATAATCATGAAATAATTATAATATTTATACACCAATTATACTTTGAAAACAAATCATAAATATAGTTATGAAAAATGTTTAAATGTTTCATTCGTCGAGATTGTAGGTTATACGTACGAATGGGTAATGTTCCCAATTTTCAATAATCATTATAGAAATAAGGTAAGTAAAATTATATATTTTAATAATAGTCATTATAACATAGATAAAATTTCATTTAATCATATATACTTATATATAGAAATATTGTGATATTAAAGTAATCACATTGGGGTGAGAAGGTGGTAGTTGACATGTCCACGAACGATGTAATCAATTTTTATGTGTTTAAAAGGGTATTAAATAAAATAAAATGTTATATTTTTAAAAAGTTAATTATGTCATGAATAATATATATATATATATATATTATTTATTTCACAGGTTTTTAATTAAACCCATCCACTATATATTCCATGTTTAGATTGAATGGATGAAATCTATTTAAAGAGGTAGTAGTCCACACTTCCACAAACAATGTTATAGTATTTAAAAAAAGTGGGAAAGTATAAGGGTATGTGTCATAAAAGAATTAAATAATAATAAATAATAAATAAATATCATATATAACATATATAAATAGAGTTTTTATCATAATTACCGACCATGAATTTTCTTAAATAAAAAACAAACAATCATTATTTCGTGAGGTGGTAGTTTGATGTACACATAAACAACATGTTCTATAATCATTATATGAAATTGTGTGTGAGTGAAGGTAAAACCATTATCATAACAACATATCAGTATATATAAAATATTTTTTTGTTATATAATCGTGAAATAAGGTTATTTTTGAGGGTGGAGAATAAAACAAAATTCCTTGATGAATGATCTTACACCTTCTTTGGGAACTCCTTTTGGTTTGCCACAATGGGATTCCTTGGTTTCCATTATACCCAAGGTGGGGCTTCAAGGATAATGGGAAGGATATTGAGGAGTTACTTGGTATGATATTTTTTGATCCAATGTGTCTTCAGAGGTGTGAGGCAGTGGGAGGGGACGATGACTTTTTTTAGTGGAGGATTGACACTCTTGTAAATTTTAGAAAAGGTATCATTACCCATGTTTTTATCAACGAAAGTGGATTCAATAATTGATAATATTTGATCCATGTGAAGAGATGGCCGAAATATTTCTATCCATTTCCCTTTGGGAAATTTTCTAGGTCATTTTGGCCCTTAATATTAAGGTTTAGTCTTTTGTTAAGAAAAATTCCTCCTTAGTCATTGTAATTAATTTTCATAACATTCACTAATATTTTTGGTCAAAAAATTAGTTTAAATTTGAAAATATAATAAATTATTGTGATTGAAAATATTTAATGTATGTTTTATAAATTTCATTAACATAAGTGTCAAGAACTAATTTAAATTCAATCCATTAGGTGGGATGAAAATACGAGTGTTTAAAGTAAAAAAGGTTTAGTATTTTGTTATGTTTTTATATCCAATTTCAAAGTGAAACTGTTTCCAATGACCAAAATTAGAATAATTTATAACGATTTAATATATATTATCATTATCACTTATCAAAATTATAATTTATCCTAATAAATAAATTATAATAAAGATTAGTTTTTAATTAAAATTCAGTATTTTTCACTATTCACTAAAAATGAAACATCATAGAAAAGTGCCAAAAATTCACCCTAAACTAATTATTATGTTCCTATTTCAATAATTATGTTTATTTTGACATATAATATTTATAAATGTTCCAAAAATTGGATTTAAAATTGGTTCTCTAATAAAAGGCTGTAAAAGTACCTTAATAAAGATATATGGTTTTATATGTCATATTAGATTTTTCTTGTCCTATAATTTTCAAATATATTCGATGAATTTAAAAATTATTTTATTCAATATATTACATATATATTTAATTTATATAACTCACTAACTGTATGAATTTTAATTTATTATGATAAATGGCTTTGTGGGAATATAATCAATGTTATATAAAAACATTCCCTTTATATTAAATTGGGTCTTATATTAATTTCTAATTCATTTATAATAAATTATTTTTTTTATATTTGTGTAAACAATATATTTTTATAATTTATATATTACTATTCAAAACTAATTATTTAATGACTAAGTTATATCTTATTATATTGAATAATAATATTTTAATACTATATTATTGGTCTGAACAACATGACCCTTATTGTAATACATGTCATCGAAGAAAATCATTGTTTCATGCGTTTCACACAATCCCAGTTTCAAAATAAATGAAATACATATGTTATATTTTTATTTATTTAGAATATTAAATATATTTTAATGTCTCTGGATATTATACTCCCAATCTCATTTGGTGTTTCGTGTCATACACACTATAAAATACTATAGCGACCTAATCCTTAATAGCTCGGAGCTGATGTATGATATCAATTACATTGGCATTATTATAAGAAATATATTCATGAGGTACCAAAGAGTTTAGTAGTCTTGGTAAACCTAATTCATAAATTATACTTTTATTAGAAATTAATACACTAATTATGACATAATTTTTTTACTTATTTTTAAATAAAGAACTTCGTAGATAACTGTAAACCATATAGTAAATCCCTATATATAATTCATTATATTCTTACTGGATTCCCAGGGAATGAAACATAATGAGGGTGAGAATAAATTCTCATTAATGAAAAAATAATGTTGAAGAAATAATGAATCAATGAGAATAATAATTATGACATGCTAAATATATGAACTCATAAACTGTATAATCAATAATCTAAGAAGGAAATGAATAATCTATATGGAATGGTAATAAATGGAATCATATTCCTTTCAAATAAATAGATTAGGAAAAATAAATATGGAAAGTTAAGAAACTAAAACACTTTCCACTTAATCAATGAACTACAAATGAAATGTATCCATAGATAAGTTAATGAAAAATCTAATTTATGAATAATAACTAAAACTAAATGAGGTAAATGATTTCTTAATGGAAATAATGTCTAAGGAACATGAAATAAAATACTGTCAAGGACATCAAAAATATGATTTATAATATATATATTTATGAAAATAATTTTTCTCTTGAGAACCTTTCGATGCATTGAGGATCTATATAAAGTTAAATCTCCACCCATCATTGCTAGCCCAAAACAATCATCATGTCAAATAATAAAAATTAATAATATGATTTATCAAATATCCATATTGAATAAAGAATACATAATTATCAATATTTCCCCAATTAATAAAATTATAGTTAAAGTAGACACTGTATGTTAAATGGTAAATGTTTAAAGAAATAGTAATATCCTTGATTAATGAAATGGATAATTATGGTTAAATTTAGTGTTCAATTATCATAGCAGATTGAATATTTCAAGTGAAATAAAAAATGATTCAAGGAAGTAAATGTGAATGCTATAATTGGAAAAATCAATAAAAAACCATCCAGATGAAGAATAATATTAGTATCAACACAATAAATACCAAGTACAGAAAAATGAAGGGTCGTTGTTATTTATTAATTAAAATACTCTAAAACGGTCTTTAAAAAAACCTTCTGAATGAAAATATTATTTTATTATGAAAAAAATATTGATAAAAAATTTCATTGAAAATAACTTTTGAATACATTTTATTTTAAAAGTATCCTTTTAGAAATTATAATGATTCTTCAAATAAATGATGGGTGTAAATATATAATTGCTGTATGAGTGAAAATAACATTTTTATATGGTTAAAGGATAGAAAATTACTTGTTCAGAAAGAGATAAGATGATTCATTTGAAAATAATGGTAAAATAAAAAAAATGGTAAACATGACTTTATCAAATCATTTTAAATATTTTTTTAAAACATTTTATTATAACATTATTTTTAGAAGAAAACAGGTTCTCGACTAAAGAGTGAAATGATGTTGGGTTTTCATAAAAACATTTTCTAAAACATTTTGAGTACTAAAGAGTGGTAAAATGGTACTAATACTTGAAAATGGTGATGAATAACTAGATAATAATGAAAGGGTTTATTTAAAAATGGTTATATATTTCCCTTTAATGGGAATTTCATTGAAATATCATTTGGACTAGGCATGAGGAAAATAATTTTTAAACATTCCAACGTGCCCCATAACACTTGGAATAATTTTAGATCATAAGCTTCATGAAAGAATAATATTGAATAAATGTTTTTAATAACATGAGTAAAATATAATTTTTGATATAATATATCAAAATGGGCAGTGGATACACGAATCAAAATAAGTAAATGGTAAACATGACATTTGTCTCACAAATGTAAAAAGTGAGACGGGAATCCATTACCTTGAGATTCTTTTTGGGTGAATGTCCTTTAACTACCAGTATATTAAACATATATTAATTTTTATACTTTATTTATAAGATATTTTTTGTTTTTCATTGATTTTATTTAACTTTTTACTATGTCTTAGAAAACTACTTAATCAATTATATTTATGGATAATGTTTTTACCAAATTCTGTTTATGTGTCAAAAAACATTGGTAGGACTGCTATGGTCAAAGGGGTCATTATATAACATGTACAGAATAATAATAATGACATTATTATCATATTTATACATCTATTATACTTTTAAAAACAATCAATAAAAATGGTTATGAAAAATTAATCAATGTTTCGACCATGGAGATGGTAGGTCATACACACACATGAGTAACATTCTCAACATTCAATGATCATTATGGAAAGAAGGTAAGTATGTTAATATCATTTTAGAATGTTAATTATATCTTAGATAACATATTATTTAATCAAGCATACTTATATATATAATAAATGTGATTTAAAATGAACCACATCATGTTTAGGAGGTGGTAGTTCACATGACCACGAATAACGTTATCACTTTTTAAGTTTGTCAAAGGGTAAAAAAGAAAATTATATATATATATATAAATAGAGAAATGTAATTATGGTATTAATATAATAAATAAGTCTTTTATGGATCATATTTTTAATTATAATCCTATTTTATACATTCCAAGGATCATGTGAAAACATCACATCTCTCCATGGGGGTGGTAGTCCACGCTTCCACAAATAATGTTATCGTCTTAATGAAAAATGGAATGTATTAAAAGGATGTGTCATAAAAGTATAAAATATGTATAAATACATAATAAATATCATATATATCATATAAAAATATATTTTTCCATCATAATTTCCATCCATGAATGTTGGTAAGAGAAAAAATGAACAATCATCGTTTCGTGAGGTAGTAGTTCACCGTACATTGAAATAGTATATTCATTACCCATTAGATGGAAGTATGTGTAATGGTAGGTAAAAACCGTATAATAAAATCATCCTATTATATTTATGATAATGTTTTTATTAAATAATATAATAATAATATATTAGTTGTTAAACAGTGGAAATAAAAATAAAAAACATGAGAGAAGTCGCTACCTCTTAATCGAGTGACTACTTTTCATTTCTTCTAAAAGGATTCCTTGGAATTAATTATAACTAAAGGGAGGACTCAAGGTATATAGGAAAGATTTTGGGAATATATATGGGGACATAATGTTTTAACCTATGTGGTTTGAGATGTGTGAGGAATAGGCAGAGGTGGTGGCATTTTATAAAGGAAAAAAGGACATATTTGGTATTTTTGAAAATAATTTTGGTGTACCCATATTTTAACCTAAAAAATGTATTATAAAAAAATGGATGTTTCATGGATGATATATGTACATAAAATGGGTTTTTGACAAGTGTAGAAGTCATTTGGGCCCCTAAGATAAATGTTTAGTACTTTATAAAGCATAATTTTACCTTAATAATTGTAATTAATTTTAATAACTTTCAAAAATACTTTTCATAAAAAAAAGACTTATTATACATTATAATTTATTATTATTCCAAATATATAATAAATTTTTTCAAATTCCAATCATAAAATTAGAATAAATTAATTTAAAATTCATCTCATAGGTGGGACGACGATGTGGGCATTTAATGTAAAAACACCTGAATGTTTTTCTATGTTTTTAAAATAAATTTAATTTTGAAATTGATTAAAATGAAATTTATATTAATAATTTATAAAAATATGTTTTCATTAAACATTTAAACTAATTAAAAGACCAATTTAATGGTTTAAATAAATTATATGAAAAGTAGTTTGGAAGTAAAATTTAGTATTTTAACTATTCATTAAAAAATGATATGTTTCAGAAAAATATCAAAAATTCACCTTAACATAATCCTTATATTTCTAAATCAAAGTTTAATTTTATTTTAACATTTTAAATCAATTAAATTGTCAAAATTCAAATTTAAAATGGGTTCTTCAGTAAATGATGTATAATTTCATTTTAAAAATACAGGTTTTTGTGTGTAATGTAGGTTTTGTTCTTATATTATGCATATAAAACGTAATGGATGAATATAGAAAATATTTTACGGAAAATATAACATATATATTTCATTAAAATAATTCACTAATTTTATTTAATTATGTTTATTAAGTCAAAACTCCCTTTGAAGAATAAAAAAATAATATTTTTTTTATATTCAATTGGATCATATTTTGGTTTCTCTGTAATTGGTAACCATTGAAATAATTTTATATTTATGTAAAAAAATAAATTTCAAAAGTTAGTTAATAAAATTATTAAACTCTAACATACAGAATATGTTATGTCATATCATATTAAATAATAATATTTTAGTAATACATTATTATTTGGTGAAACATGGTCTTGCATGTAACGCAAGCTATCGAGGATGGTCTTTTTTACTTGTCACACATGCTATCAAGGAAGCCTTTTGTTTAGTGTAACACAATATGAATCGATGTTTCATGTATTAAAAGACATATAATATATTTAATTTTTTAAAAAATAGTAAATATACAGTAGAGTCTTGGGATATTATATTCCCTTATGTTCTTGGTGATGCATTTCATACATGTTATTGAACAAATTTTTTTAATTTATAATGTAGGTGTGTTACAAATAAAATGTTACTAAATTATATTTTCGGGGTCTTAAATTATACCTACCATAATTAAATCGATTCTTTAAAATTGGATCTTGATATTGGCTAATTTTTTTTATATTTTATATGTTCTATATCCCACATCTTGAAAAGGGTTCGTTAGAAATCATCCATAAAATAGAAAATGTGATGTACAAAGGTCACATGAAATAATATATAACTAGGTATATGAGTAGGAGAAGATTATTGGAATGTAGAGATACATACTTGGGAAAAAAGATAATTATTTGAAGGGAGTGATTGAGGTCATCAATCAAAAATAACCGAATGACCAAATAAATGTTGAGGGCCTCAAATCCATTAATCAATGATGAATTAGAAGACCATCAATTCAATAAAAATTATCGTATTAGGATTTTTTTTATTTTTTTGTCATTTTACTAAAATTGGGTAATTCTATTACTACATAATAATATAATCAATTATAATTACGTGATTTATTTCTATAAACACAATATCATATATTTTTTGTGCTTCAATCAGTTTTCCAATCCATCAGAAAATTTATTTCGACGTCTAAGGCACTAAATTATTTTTCTAAAAAATCATAAGGCCCATAAAAGAGTGTAAAGTATAACTATTTGTATCCATATATTTTCTAGACTTAATAATATAAGTACATTAATCTCTAAACCTAAAAATAAAACTATTGGTTTATCACTAATATTTATTCTTTAAATCTTTTAACTAAAAAAATAACATACAAACAATTACATTTTGTATGTCAGTGGTTGGAATAAAACATCTATCTTCCCTCGGCCATGGGGTTAAGAACAGTGACCTTTCTGGAATTTATTAGTTTCCACCCGGCATATATGTTGTCCTTTTCAAAAACCATATTAGTATAATTTCAAAAATAAATTTTATTGACATCATTAAAAAAAGTTTAATGACTAAATATCTATTTATCTATGTTTTCTAATACAACCCTAATAAAAAAATACTTAATAGATAGGTTTTTCCTTTTTATAGGCTTTATCCACCACATCGTTAGTTGGATTTATAAATTATAACACCTTATATTCAATCTAAAACACCTTAGTTTTAACCAAGGTCATTTCTTCATTATATATTCACATCCTTAATAATGGTTTATAAATAAAATGATAATTTTTTTAAGAATATCCCCTGGGAGTGTCAAACCAAGTGCACAGTAAAACCCATTTTCATGTACCATGTTACAATGAGTCATCCATGATGCACCTTTTCAGATTTGTTACTCCTAGGTACATCTATTGTAGAACCTTGTCCACTTGTAGTATCTAGACATGGATGTATTGTTTTGATGATCCACATAATATCTACTTTATTAAAATTATTAGGTATTCTTCTATAAAGATCCTCAAATTATACCTTATGAATATATTTTATGATCTATGATTTCCTAAATATAGTTCCCAAGGTTTCTACTAAAGTGTCTCTGATAGCAACTATTGCGACCCGACCCTAGAAGCCTTAATACAATGTTTACTACAATTACATTTTCATTAGATACAAGTAAATCACATCCCAAAGTACCAAATAGTATTGTAGTCTTATTAAACTAGACACATACATGGGTATTTAATGAAAAATTAATATACTAATTTGAATAAAATTTTTACTTTCTTTCGAGGATAATAACTTTTTTCCGTCTTGTGTATCCTTTAAAATCTTTCTTAGTACAATTCTTAGATTCCTTGAGTCGGACTTGTCTCATGTGTCATTATATTCCTTAATAAATAAATCAAGTTAATTATTTAATTAATTATTATCCTTTAATATTTTTATGATTACTTTTATTTCACATAATATAATGTTGTGTAAAATTACATAACAAATTTAGTTTACCTCGGCTGTTTTTACCAAATTTTTTTACTGTGTAAAATAAAACATTATTAGGCCAGCTATGGTTTAAGGGGTCATTACATAACATATAACAAATAAAAATAAGGACATGATTATCATAATAATACATAAATTATACTTTTAAAACAATTCATTAAGGATGGTTATGAAAAATTAACCAATGTTAAAATCTGGGAGACAGTAGGTCGTACATACACCTGAGTAATGATTACCTTTTTCAATGATCATTTTTATAAGAAGGTAAGTAACATTATATCTTCCCATACTGATAATTATATCTTAAATAAAATTTAATTTAATAATATATACATATATATATATATATATAATTATTGTGATGTAAATGGAATCACATCGTGTCTAGAAGGAGGTAGTCCACACGTCCACGGACAATGTTATCTCTTTTTCAAGTGTGCAAAATGGAATAAATAAATTGATATATTATATTTAAAAAAAGGTATTAATTTCATAAATATCATTTAGATCTTGTTTATGAAATATATTTTTAATTAAAACCATCCATTATTCATTCCATTTATTGCGTTAACAAATCACCTCGCTTTGAGGAGGCAGTAGTCCACACTTCTACAAACGATGTTACCGTATTTACCAAAAATGGAATGCATAAGGTTATGTTTTATAATGTAATTAAATAATAATAAATAATTAATAAATATAATGTATAACATATATTATATATTTTATGTCATAAATCCCAACCATGAATGGTGGTAAAGTAAAAAAATGAACAAACATTGTTTCATGAGGTAATAGTTTTCCATACACATAAATAGGATGTCTATTAACCATTATATGGAAGTTTTTATGAGTGTATGAAGAAACCATAGAATAAAAAAATATAAGTATATTTTGGAAACTTTTTATGTTATATTGTCATTGAATACAGAGATTTTGGTGGGCAGAGAATAATACTAAAGAGCTTTTGGAATGATGATACATATTCTTTGGGTAACTCCTTTTGGTTCACACCAAAGGGATTACATGGATTTCTTTATACCCAAGGGTAGGATTCATGGATTAGAAAAGGGATGTTTAGTATCAATTTGGTTAGAAAATGGTTGATATAATATGGATTGATAGGTCTGAGGTATTGGGAGGATAGGAGGCCATTTTTATATTGAAGGAGGAGTGACACTCTTGTAAACCATGGAAAAGTGAATTCCACCCACCTTTTTCCCATTGAATTTATAGAGACCTAAACTTAACATAAATGTATATTAAAACATTTTAGATGAATATTTAGTACCTTACAATAATACATTACCATGGACCATGATAGTTTAGTGTCCATAGAGACATGAAAACAAAATATTTTCTCCTAGTGAATGATCTTCAACATCTCCCATAAAGATATCCACCTTTAGTAATTATACCTAAAACTATTCTTCAAAACCATGGGAAATGAAACATAATAAAGGCTTGAGCTCAAGTTCTGAGTAATGGTAAGTAAGGGAGATATTTAAGCATAATCATGATGAAAATGATATGAGAAGAAGATCACAAAAATAGAAGAGCATACACTGCATAAAAAAAATCATATACATGAATCATGAGATAAATAATGGTAGTTCATAAGACAAGAATCATATGGAAATAAATTACATAGGTCATGAAATCCTAACATAGGAATAAAATATTGAATTTTGGCATATAGATAAGCATATACTGATTTCTATAGTATCAAAGGAATCACATCCAATGTAATATTCTATATATTCTATGTAATATTTTTAAATATTACATGGAATTGAGTTGAGACTAGGATTTGCACTGGCGTGCAATTCCAAGGACCCGAGTGCCTAGAATATATGTATGAAATAAATTAAATTTTAAATAGCGTGGGTGAGTAGTTTTCTAAAAAAATATGAATAACTTTTAAATGGGTTCCTAGATCATAAATATGATGGCCCTATTGAATTCAGAGAACCGAATTTACAATTGGTAAGATCAAACATCAACTGGCATAGGTTTGCTTCAAAAGTTAATTTTTGTACATTTAAAAATAAATAAAATAATATGATAATTTATTTTATTTTAAAAAATTTAATGATGTGGCGACTGTGTTTATGGTTTTAAATAACCAGGAGCCTGGGGTTAGGCTCATAACCCAAGAAAACTCCCTGAAATCTTCTAGAGCTTTGGAGGGGATCCCCCACCATGGATAATTCTAGACGAACAATAGAGAAGGATCTACTTATGGATCGTTGTGCTATTTATTAGAGGATATCATCGATGATGGTAGAAAATACACCCTTCGTTGACGATCAAGGTAGGGGTTGTGTTTTTTTTATGGTTTCTGTAACACCCCAAGCTTCTATGATACACTTCTCTTTGAATAATACAATAGCATGTGTTGTATGCAACTTCGAGTTCTAACACCCACCACAACCAATCAAACTAGCCATTATGAATAGTAATACCCACTTTTTGAACTTTTATAAATTTTATATTTCAAAATGGACTTCATTTTTGGATTCGGAATATCAAAATTATCCTAGGGTGAATTTTTGGTTTTTTTCTGAAAACTTTCAATTTTTGATGAATAGTGAAATACACAGAGTTATAGGTTAAAACCGACTTTTTATTTAAATTATTATTTATTTTATTTAAATTTATTTTAGGTCAAAATAGATATATAATACCTATATAAGTTCAATGTAATTCATTATAGTTGGTTTATAATAATTTTAGACATATAAAAATTTTGTTGATCTTTTCACCGTATTTTAACCATCTCCTAGGAGAATTTGCAAATTCACATAAAACATAATTTTACCTCTTCTGTGAGTGGAATTTCAAAAATTCAAGAGACACAGTTAATATCAAGGAGTAAAATGTGGTGCAATGAGACGAAAATAATTTTTGGTGAATAGTAACTTTTTACTTTTATTTACCACAGTTAAAAGTAAATAGGGTAATTAAGGGTAAAAATGATATTAATATTACCCTAAAACATGTTCTAATTATATTGGACAAGTGTATCTCGACCAATAACAACATTAGGAATAAAATATTATCATTTTGGTTCACTTGGAATAGATTATGACATTTATTATTATTTAACTCAAAGAAGAGTTAAAAGAGCTAAAATGAAGGTTTAATTACTAAAACATTTTGAATATAGGGTTATACATAAGATAAATTCGATTTTAAATATTAATTAGAAAGATAAAAAGATTTCCAACATAATTATATTTTATTTGTAATTTTTAGACATTATATAATTTAATTTATTTATGACACAATGGTGATGTAGTAATTACCAAATTAATGAAATATTAAAATAATTGATATTATAAATATCCAAATAAATGTAATTTGAGACTTTTTATTAATTAAAATAATTTTATAGGTAAATATGACATGTTATTATTTATTTATTTATGTTTTTTTGAAGTAATAAAGCTGTTATGAGTTTCACAAAAAACAAATAACAAATAGTGTCAAAATTGACATAAAAGAGTTTTTAAAAATAATATTAAATTATTAATTGATATTAAATTTATAAAAATCTAAGGTTTGGCCAATATACTTATATAATGATGGGTGTATCAATAATAGACCACTTGGGGTCGCTTTGATATATATATTAATTTTATTAACTATATAATATAAAAATACAAAGTGACATGGTAAGTGTCAAACTAATTAACTAAGAGTAAAAACTAAAAGATAAGGTCAATATAATGACCCAAACCTGAATAAAATCTATTTGTTGAATGGTTTTAAACCTATACCCACTTGAACATTTTAATAATCCACTTTGGAGCCATTATAAACTGAATATGAATTTATTATAAAATAATATTTCTAGACTTTCCAAAGGTGCCCCTCACCCCTCTTATAAAAGGGCACTCACCCTTCTCACTAATTAACACATTCAAAGCCTTTTTTCTCGGCCAAACCCAGCCCAAATACTCTCTAAACATCCCTCTATTAAACCTAGATGCCTTAGTTTGCTCAAAAATCCATCCTAAGGAGCCCTTTTGATCAAATCAAAAGGAAGAACCTGAAGAAGATGTAATGTTTTCACAACCCTCTTTCAAGTTCCTTTCTTCTTCAACTTATTCTTTATTTATTATTTCAATTCTAAAATAATAACTCCAATATGTCCTATATACTGGGATGTTATTATAATTATGGTACAACCATATTCAGTATTCTATCGATTATTTGAATGAAATGTCACCATACGTGCGTACGTACGGCTTACCGTCTCCACGTCATGGTGTAATTGTTATTCAAAACATTATTATTTGGATGGGTATAATAATGATATTTAATTCATGTAAATAATAAATATAACATGATAATGATTCTATATATATGATATAACACACAATTATATATTATTTTAATATCAAAATAATGATATTTTCGCTCGTGCGTACGTACGGACTACCGTCTCCACGAACGCGATGAGATTCATTCCCCATCGTATCCATTCAAGTCTAATTATAATTTTATGATTAAAATAATGTTCAAGTACATGATATCATTATTTATATGAATAATATGTACCCTATCCATAACAAACATGAATTATGTAACAAAACATATAAAATAAAACGAGTATGTTAACACCCAAAATGACGATAATACTAAAATATTATTAACAAATGATTATTAGAAGATCATATATGATATCATAATTATGTATATGGTCCTTGTATAATTTTCATAACCATTTTTTAACTATTATACAGTAGTTTAACATACCATAAACTAAAGAAAAGTACAAGGTAAGGGTTTTTCATCTCACTCCTTATTCCCGTGAGATTAATGCCATATTTCCACTATTACCTTTTGTGTGGTGTATGTACTGCCCATAATTGTATTAATTGTGTAATAAATTTTAATTTATGTTTATTTACATATTCATTGTTTGATACCTCTTTCATGGGTTGTATGTTTCATAAGTTACCTAATTGTTAAGGGTTTATTTCACAATCTCTTCATTATCCGAGGTTGTTTATACATAATTATATAATGGGACCTCTTTATCATCAACATCCATGTTTCTTAAAAATTTATTTCAAAACACTATTAATATTTGACAGAAGATTGGTTATGGTCATTTATACCCTTGTTTTACTTTTTATAAAGGAATCTTTCCATCGTTTTCCAAAGAAGGTCCTTTTTAACCTTTTCGACAGAATTAAGGTAATAATGTCTTTTTAACTTATACGGTGGATGCGGCTATTTTCTACCATTATAAAGTAGTTGAAACTTTCCATACAAGATTATAAGAATATTTTCAATTTAAATGTTTTATTTAATAATTATCGGACTTATAAATGATTTAAAAAAAGGGATATTTCTCTAAAATTGTTTTTATTTCATCTATGTCAACATCCTTTGATGGATTTTATGCTTATTTGAAGTTTATTTATTATGATACAAAACATCCATATTGTATTGATGGATTTGTGACAGGTTTTATTGTGGATGTGTTATTTTTATACCATTCATGGTTTATGGAGAATGTATTGACATTTCATATGCTAGTTTTAATACGAATGTTTATGTTATGTTTAAACATGTTCATATGAGGAAAGCATTGGACTTAATAAGTGATGGGTGGAGCCCAATATAGCTCCTCGATGCATCGGTAGGTCTCATGAGACAAACTAGTGTCTTGGAACAAGGCCTTGAAAAAAAATCTTGTTCGTAGTTTTGGCATGAGGCCTTGACTATGTGGTTATGATAGTCTGGCATTATGCATTCCATCATTATGAAAGTGATTATTAATATTGCATGTGATTATTAGAATAGTAGAATATCAATGTGAATAAGTAAATGGAATTATTTAATTTTATCTTTTCCATATTATGATTAAGTTCATGTTTAAAAGGCTTTTGTTTTAGTTATACATTGCCTTAAATGTTTATTGTTATTTATGAAAGTTTCTGCTATATTGTTATCTTTACTGAGCATCTGAGATCACCCCTTTAAATGTTTTATTTTTCCTAGGATGTGAAGAAGTAATTTATGAATGACCTGTAGGGATAGTATGAGGGGATATTAAGACAAGATGTTGTTGTAGTAGTTTTCACTTTATGATGTAATGTAAACTTTATGAATGTATCTAGTTATTCCAAGGCTACTAAACTAATCGGTCTTTTGAGACTTGATCTATTGTAATCATTCCAATATTATATAATAATACACCGACTATGGGAAATTAGGGTAGGGGCATTACAGTTGGTATCATAGGATGTGTAGTACAAAACTTGGAAGCTAGATTTAGATAAACTCTGATTAGAGAACATATCCCTAAGATATAATTTGAGGATGAGTGTAGAAGAACTTCCGAGAATTTTGGTATTGTAGTGATTTTGTGAGTTGTCTGAGCAATTCATCCCTGTCTGGATATGAGCAAGTAGAGGTGGCCTTGGACCATATGTACATAGGGCTAGAACCCAAAAACACCGCTTTGAGCAAGAGTCGAACGAGAACTGGTGCACAACAACGGGCTTTGATGCACTCTGGGTTACATCACTCCCGGGGGATATGCTTAGGATAATTCTCATTTTCTTTACAAATCATTATGAAGGGTTTATGAGTATATACTTTCTCAAAGAAAACATTTTTATGATTATGGATTATATCCATGAACTGTTCAACTTATGTTAAGTGTTTTACAAGTATAGAATTATGAATTTTGATACATAAACTGATCTAGTTTATTCCATTGTTTTGAAATGCCACCTAGTGGTAGAAATGGAAACTGTATCAATGCATGCACATCATGTAGGGATTTCCCTCCAGCTCAAGATAATTATAGTGGAGATGGTGATGAAACTGGTGCTGATCAGCTAATCACCATACTTGGACAACTCACTCAGGTTATGAATAATAACCTTACCCGTAAAGAGCACCCAGATCCGTAGCGTGGAGGATAAATGTTAGATCGCTTCATGAGAAAACAACCACCAAAATTCAATGGGAGTACAAATCTATTGGTAGCTGAGTAATGGATATGTTCCCTAGAAAAAATATTTCAGGCTTTGGGGAGTAGTGAAAGGGAGAATGTTATCATGGCAGTTTACCGCCTCACTGGAGATGCTGATCAATGGTGGTCATTGATTCAAAACATGAAGGAAGATGATAAAGTATAAAATATGGAATGGAGGGAGTTCAAATATCTGTTTTTAGAAAAATACTTTCCTCGTGACCATCAAGAAGATATGTAAAGGCAATTTATGAGTATGAGACAAAAGGAGAATGAGAATGTCACAAAGTATGAGGCTTACTTTACAAGGTTAGCAAGGTATGCTGAAGATTATATACGTAAACCAAGAAGTATGATTGAGCATTTCTTTTACTGGTTAAAACCATTTCTCTGTTGAGAATTAGTCTCACATTCCTTCTCGTTGTACGAAGACATTGTCTCATGTGCGATCAAGACAGAAAAGGAATTCTCTATGTATAATGACTTTAAAGCAAAGAAAGAGAATAAGAGATCTACTGATCAATTTGGGAATGGAAATAAGGGTAAGAAGGGAAAATTTGAATATCCATCCTGCAGTAAATGTGGGAAGAAACACCCTGGTACTTGTTTGATGTGAATGGGAGTCTGTTACAAGTGTGGTGAAAAAGTCCACCAAGCTCGTGATTGCAAGGGGAAGAAAGAAGCTACTGATGTTCAATGCTAAAATTGCAGGTAGATGGGACATTATGAAAATGAATGTCCTAAGAATCAGGGAAACATACCTCAGAAAAGGCCAAGGGATCAAGGACAAGCTTATGCTATCACTACTGCTGATGTAGAAGATCCAAAAGACATGGTGGCAAGTAATTTAATGGTTTCCTGAAGTTTAGAAAATGCATTATTTGATTCTCGATCATCGCATTGTTTCATATATTCCCAGTTTTCTAAGAAAATTAGATATTTATAATTTTATTTAACAAGGGAGTTTTCAGTTAAAACTCCTAAGGGAAGTATCATTGCAACAATGTTTTGTGAATCAGTCCCCATTAGAGCACCTAAATGTTCTTTATCCGTTGATCTCATCATCATACCAATGATTGAGTTTGATATAATCCTCGGTATGGATTGACTTTCATACCATTATGTGAAGATTTATTGTAAGAAGAAGGAGGTTACAATTATTTATGATGATGATAAGGAACACCATATCTTTAGATAAGAATCTTCACCACCAAATTCTTATCAAGATCCACCCCCAGTAGCTCAACTAAATTCAATTATTGGGGAGGAAGAGAATGAAATTACTATGGGAGAGGAAAGGAATGTTCAAATATAGTATGTACCTATTGTGAAAGAATATATAGATGTGTTTCCTGAAGATTTACCTGGATATCCTCCAGAACGAGAAGATGAGTTTTCTATTGATTTAATTCCTGGATCAAGGCCTATATCGAAGACCCCTTATAGAATGGCCACTTTAGAATTAGTAGAAATAAAGAAACAACTAGAGGAATTGAGTAATAAGGAATTTATTCACCCTAGTGTTTCTCCATGGGGAGCCCATGTTCTTTTTGTTAAAAAGAAAGATGGATCTATGAGTTTATGTATCGACTATAGGGAAATGAATTCTATCATAATAAAGAACAAGTATCCCCTACCTCTAATTGATTATTTATTTGGACAAATGCATGGAGCTCAATACTTTGAAAAGATTCAACTTCAATCTGGATACCATCATTTGTGTTTGAAGAAGTAAGACATTCTAAAGACATCATTTTGAACCAGGTATGGGCATTACAAGTTTACAATAATGCCTATTGGGATGACTAATGCACCCTCTGTATTCATGGATATAATGAATAGATTTTTCAAGGAATATCTCGATGATCTTGTGGTGGTATTTATTGATCATATCTTGGTATACTCCAAAAGCTACAAATATCATGAAAATCACTTGCGAATTATACTGAAGAATCTGAGAAGACATGAATTATATGTGAGGTTTAGAAAGTCTCAATTCTAGCTTCAGGAGATATCTTTTCTTGGACATATTTTCTCTAAAGATGGAACCTCTATTGATCCTTCTAAGACCAAGGAAATCCAAGAATGTCCTGCACCGACGAGTATAACTGAGGTACGCAGTTTTATAGTCTTAGAAGGTTATTATCGGTGTTTCGTACAGAACATTGCCCGATTGGCTAACCCATTAACAAAGCTCACACGTAAAGGGGTTAAATTTGTTTGGACAAAAGAGTGTGAAAATGTTTTTAAGAACTTAAGAGAAGATTAGTCAATGATCCTATATTGACTCTACCATCGGGGAATGACGGGGTTTGTTATTTATAGCGATTCTTCAAAGAAAGGACTTGGTTGTGTCCTTATGCAGAATGATAGGGTTATTTCCTATGCATCACGATAGTTGAATATTCATGAGAAAAACTATCCTACTCATGATCTTGAGTTAGCTATAGTGATCTTTGCTTTGAAGATATGGAGACACTACCTCTATGGTGAAAATGTGAAATTTATACTGATCACAAGAGTTTGAAGTATATTTTCTCACAAAAAAAACCCAACATGAGGCAAAGGAGATGGATTGAATTACTCAAGGATTATGATTTCACGATACACTACCACCCCGAGAAGGCAAATATGGGGGCAGATGCTTTGAGAATAAAAGAACATGGAGTTTTGAACATTATGAGAATTGAAAGGGATCTTATTTTCATGGATCTAGTAACGTTGGATGTGGGAATCACCATGGAAGGTGAAACATCAATGCTTTTTCAAATGGTTGCCAAACCATCTTTAATTGAAAGTATTAAGAGTTCCTAGAAAAATGATTAATAACTCTAAAATAATATTAAAGTAGTGAATGATGGGAGATTGAGTGACTTTGTGTATGAAGATGGAATTTTGAAATTCAGGAAGAGACTTTGTGTTCCCGATATACTTGATCTGAAAAGGGAATTATTAGATGATGCTCATAGCTCCAATTTCTCAATACACCCTGGGAGCACCAAAATGTATAGATATTTGAAGGAAAATATTTTGTGGGATAACATGAAGAGGGAGATTTCTAATTTTGTGTCAAGATGTATGATTTGTAAACAAGTAAAAGCTGGAAGACAACAACCTGGAAGAGTCATGCAACCTCTTCCCATACCTGAGTGGAAATGGGATAATATCACGATGGACTATGTCATGGGGCTACCAAAGACTCCTAGAAGGAACGATACAATATGGCTTATTGTTGATCGTCTTACCAAGTCCGCACATTTTATTTCTATAAGAGAAGATATACCACTAGAACGTCTAGCAAGACTATATATTAATGATGTTGTGAGACTTCATGGAATACCCCTATCGATTATTTCTGATCATGATCCCCGTTTTACTTCAAGATTCTGGAAGAGTCTTCTAAAGGCCTTGGATACTGAACTTCGTTTGAGCACTGCCTACCTCCCTCAAACAGATGGACAATCAGAACAGACTATTAAAACCATAGAAGACATGTTGAGATCATGCTGACTTGACTTTCAGGGTACATGGGATCAATATTTTTCTCTGGTGGAATTTTCCTATAACAATCGCATCCATTCATGTATTCAGATGAAACCATATGAAGCGTTATATGGAAATAGATGTCTCACACCAACCTGTTGGGATGACGTTGGTGAAATAAAACTTGTTGGCCCAGAACTGGTGGATCAAACATTGGAAAAGGTTAAGGTAATCCAAAACCACATCAAAGCAACTCAAAGTAGGCAGAAGAGCTATGTCGATAACTGAAGGAAGGATTTGGAATTTCAGGAAGGAGATCAGGTTTTCTTGAAGGTATCTCCATGGAAGGGAGTTATACATTTTGGTAAGAAAGGTAAATTGAGTCCCAGGTACATTGGACCATTCGAAATTCTAGAACGAATTGGGGCTATAGCTTGCTTTTTGGCAATGCCGCCAAATCTCTCCAAAGTTCACAATGTGTTCCATGTTTCACTGTTGAGAAAATACATGCCTAACCCAACACATGTAATCAGCTATGAGGAATTAGAACTGGAACCTGATCTGTCTTATTGCGAAGATCCCATCATGATTCTTGAAACAAGAGAACAGGTGCTGAGAAACCGGATGGCTCATCTGGTAAAAGTTCTATGGAGAAACCATAAGATGGAAGAGGAAACGTGGGAACCCGAGGAACTTATGATGAAGAACCACCCAAGTCTTATCATGTGGTAGTATTCTAGAGATTTTTAGGACGAAATTATTTGAAGGATGGGAGAATGTAACACCCCAAGGTTCTATGGTACACTTTTCTTTGAATAATATAGTAGCGTGTGTTATACACAACTTCGAGTACTAACACACACCAAAACAAATCAAACTAGCCGTTATGAATAGCAATACCCACTTTTTAAAATTTTATAAATTTTATCTTTCAAAATGGACTTCATTTTTGGATTCGGAATATCAAAATTATCCTAGGGTGAATTTTTGGTATTTTTCAGAAAACATTCAATTTTTGATAAATAGTGAAAAACACTAAGTTATTGGTTAAAACAGAATTTTTATTTAAATGATATTTTATTTTATTTAAATTTATTTTAGGTCAAAATAGATACGTAATACCGATATAAGTTCAATGTAATTCATTGGAGTCAGTTTATAATAATTTTAGACATATAAAAATTTTATTAAACTTTTCACCGTATTTTACCCATCTCCTAGGAGAATTTGCAAATTCACATAAAACGTAATTTTACCGCTTCTGTGAGTGGAATTTCAAAAATATGAGAGACATGGTTAATATCAAGGAGTAAAATGTGGTTCAATGAGATGAAAATAATTTTTGGTGAATAGTAACTTTTTACTTTTATTTACCATGGTTAAAAGCAAATAGAGTAATTAAGGGTAAAAATTATATTAATATTACCCTAAAACATGTCCTAATTATATTGGAGAAGTGTATCTCGACCAAAAAAAAACATTAGGAATAAAATATTATCATTTAGTTCCACTTGGATTAGATTAGGACATTTATTATTTTTTAATTCAAAGAGGAGTTAAAAGTGCTAAAATCAAAGTTTAATTACTAATTTTTTATAATATAAGGTTATAATAAAAAAAATAGATTGTAAATATTCATTAGAAATATAAAAATATTTCCAACATAATAATATTTTATTTTTAATTTTTAGACATTATATAATTTAATTTATTTATGACACAATGGTGATGCAGTAATTACCTAATTAATGAAATATTAAAATAATTGATATTATAAATATTCCAATAAATATAATTTGAGACTTTTTATGAATTAAAATAATTTTATAGGTAAATATGACATGTTAGTATTTATTAAATTATGTTTTTTTGAAGTAATCATGCTGTTATGATTTTCACAAAATTCAAATACCAAATAGTGTCAAAATTGACATAAAAGAGTTTTTAAAAAATATATTATATTATTAATTGATATTAAATTTATAAAAATCTAAGTTTCGGCCAAGAGGTTTATATAATCATATTTGTATCATTAATGGACCACTAGGGGGTCTATTGGATGTATATAATAATTTTATTAACTATATATTATAAAAATACAAAGTGACATGGTACGTGTCAAACTAATTAACTAAGAGTTAAAACTAAAAGATAAGGTCAATATAATGACCCAACCTGTCTAAAATCATTTAGTTGAATGGTGTTAGATCTATCCCCACCTAAAAATTTAAATAATCCACCTTGGAGCCATTATAAACCGAATATGAATTTAATATAAAATAATATTTCTAGCTTTTCCAAAGGTGCCCCTCACCCCTCTTATAAAAGGGCACTCCCCCTTCTCACTAATTCACACATTAAAAGCCCTTTGGCTCGGCCAAAACTGACCCAAATAATCTCTCATCATCCCTCTCTTCATCCTAGAGGCCTTAGTTTGATCGGAAATCCATCCTATGAAGTCATTTTGATCAAATCCAAAGGAAGAACCCGAAGAAAAGGTAATGTTTTCACAACCCTCTTTCATGTTCCTTTCTTCATCAAATTCTTCTTTATTTATTATTTCAATTATAAAATAATAACATCAGTATCTACTATATACTATGACATTATTATAAATATGGTAAAACCATATTCAGTATTCTATCCATCCTTTAAACGACATGTCACCATACGTGCGAACGTACGGCTTACCGTCTCCACGTCGTGGTGTAATTGTTATTCAAAACATTATTATTTGGATGGGTATAATAATGATGTTTAAGTCATTTAAATAATAAATATAACATAATAATGATTCTATATATATGATATACCATCCAATTATAAATTATTTTAATATCAAAAGAATGATATTGTCGCTCGTGCGAACATACGGAGTACCGTCTCCATGAACGCGATGAGATTCATTCCCCATCGTATCCATTCAAGTCTAATTCTAATTTGATGATTAAAAATAATTTTCAATGACTTTATATAATTCTAGATATGAATAATATATAACCTATCCATAACAAACATGACTTATGTAACAAAACATATATAAAAGAAAACGAGTAAGTTAACACCCAAAACAACGATAATACTAAAATATTATTAACAAATAATTATTAGAAGATCGTATATGATATCATAATTATGTATATGGTCCTTGTATAATTTAATAACAATGTTTTAACTATTATAGATTAGGTTAACATACCATAGACTAAAGAAAAGTACAAGGTAAGGGTTTGTCATCTCACTCCTTATTCCCGTGAGATTCATGCCATATTGCCACTATTACCTTTTGTGTGGTGTATGTGCTGCCCATAATTGTATTCCTTGTGTAATAAACATTAATTTATGTGTATTTATATATTCATTTTATGATACCTCTTTCATGGGTTGTATGTTTCATATGTTACCTAATTGGTAAGGGTTTATTTCACAATCTCTTCATTATCCGAGGTTGTTTATACGCAATTATCTACTAGGACCTCTTTATCATCCACATACATGTTTCTTAAAAATGTATTTCAAAACATTATTACTATTTTAAAGAAGATTTATTAGAGTCATTTATACCCTTGTTTGACTTTTTATAAAGAAATCATTCCATCATTTTCCAAACAGGGTCCTTTTTAAGCTTTTTGACAGAATTATGGTAAGAATGTCTTGTTAACTTATATGGAGGATGCAGCTATTTTACGCCGTTATAAAGTCGTAGAATCTTCCCTTACAATCTTATAAGATTATTTTCAAAGTAAATGTTTTATTTAATAGTCATGGCACTTTTAAATGATTTAATAAAAAATAGATATTTCTCTCAAATAGTTTTTATTTCATCTATATCAACATTCCTTGATGGATTTTAAGCTTATTTGAATTTTAATTATTTTGATAGAAAACTTCCATATTGTATATATGGTTTTGTGATATTTTTGACTGTGGATGTGTTATTTTTAAAACATTCATGGTTTATGGAGAATGTATTGACATATTGTATGCTAGTTTTAATACGAATGTTTATGTTATGTTTAAACCTGTTCATATGAGGAATGCATTGGACTTAATAAGTGACGGGTGGAGCCCGCTATATCTCCTCGATGCATCATTAGGTCTAATGAGACAAACTTGTGTCTTGGAATAAGGCCTTGACACAATCTTATTTGTAGTTTTGGCACGAGGCCTTGACTATTTTCTTATGATAGTCTGGCATTATGCATTCCATCTTTATGAAAGTGGTTATTGATATTGCATGTGATTATTCGAATAATAGAATATCTATGTGAATAATTAAATGGAATTATTTCATTTTTTCTTTTCCATATTATTCTGAAGTTCAATTTTAAAATTCTTTTGTTTTAGTTATACATTACCTTAAATTTTTATGATTATTTATGAAAGTCTCCGCTATATTGTTATCCTTACTAAGCATCTGAGCTCACCCCTTTCAATGTTTTATTTTTCCCAAGATGTGAAAAAGTAATTTATGAATGACCTGCAGGGATAGTATGAGGGGATATGAAGACAAGATGTTTTTGTAGTAGTTTTCACTTTAAGATGTAATGTAAACTATATTAATGTATCTAGTTATTCCAAGGCTACTAAACTAATCGATCTTTCAAGATTTGATCTTTTGTGATCATGCCAATTTTATGTAATAATTCACAACTCTGGGAAACTGGGGTTAGGGCGTTACAGTTTCCCATTCTTGTAGCGAAATGGAAAACACTGATCAACCCATGAATATGATTACATGTGGATTACTCGTTCTGTGGTGGGGATTCGATTGATGGTTTTTATTTAGAAAATTTTATTATGTTTATTTCATTCTGCTTTATCCCTATAATGGGAGCATATAAAAACTATAACAAACAATGGAGGAGGTTACTTCCTTGATTTCTTACATGAATTCTGTATCCCCTTTAACACTGCACATTTTTCTTATTCTTCGCAGGGTTATGAACAATGGATCATTGCACATCCATATCTCAACGCAATTATACAAAATCATATACAGGACATCATGACGACCCAGTAGAGGTGTGAAGTTGATGGCAGAAGACAAATCGACACATTTCAAAAGATATCTTTCTTCGACCATTCTTCATGCAGATGATTTAAAAAAGTTTTCGGGACGGATCGAACACATGATACCTACCGAATCAGTGTCACCATAGTGGGGTGACTATGAAAATTTTATTTTGAGGTGATCTAATGGATGAATTGAAGATTGGAGGATCATCCAATGCACCGATGAAGAAGAAGAATTTATTTGGAAAATCTCAATGAACACATCATGTAGTTCAGAATACATGGAGTGTGGGCCCCATTAAGAGGAAACTAGGGTTTTATGTAACAAAACGTGATGACACGACATGTGAGCCTTGTCACATGGAGTTTGGGTCCTTATACAAGACATGTTGTGTATCTCAAATGATACATGGAAATGGGGTGGAATGAATGAAATGTACTCCACCACACATCAAGACTAGGCCGATTACATGGGTTACCATGTATACCAGTACACAGGTTGGTGGACATGGGCTGAAGTCATGTACGGGCACATGGCTAGCATACACGGAGAAACCCCCAAATAGTAGGACATAATGTGTTACTCTTCTACACTCCAGGTATAATTTTTTCTACATGACATGCCCATTTCAACACGGACCGTTTTACACATGCAATACCCGGGGTCAGAGGACATGATATGTGACACTTTGACACGCCATGAATTTTCTTATACATGGATCTATCTCCTTGTAAAACATACCATGGAGAAGTTTTGTTTGGGTTAGTGCCCCTTTTATCACTCCTCTAATGTTTAGGTATCATTTCCATCATTAAGTGTATTATCCCTTTAGCAAGACTTTCTGGATAGAGTTGGAGTCCCTTAGTGAGGCTCGGTGTGAGATCTTCTATCCATTCATGACCATATGTAGAGTTAGGTATCGACATGTCCGTCCTATAATACGTCGATCCACTACTTATCATGTGAATCCAGATGAGTTGTGGCATACACCAAGGCCCTGGAAATGATCCTCAACCATGTATCATGATCTTCTCCCACATATGAGTGTGTTCTCCCAGAATGAGTGTTTTTTATATCTTCAAATACTTCAGTGCATTTATCTCTATCACTACTCATACCGACGAATAATACTTCTTGGAAAACAATTATCAGAGCTATCAAACTCATGGATTGAGTTCTCATGGACGAGTGCATTGTGGAATCTTCTAATGAAATACCTAGCGTGGGTATGTAGGTCATTGTGAATTACCTCTAGACAACATGTTTGGGTTTCAAGTATATGTGAAGATATTTAACATGTTATAGGTTATGTAGACATATACTGTGTAGATATGACTGTACCGTGACATTTTTTATTACTTTGTGGTTTTTGGGGGTCTCTTACAGAGTAATGTTATACTCACCCTTGCAAGGCTTTTCCCGCACATGTTGTGTCTTTTTCAGATGAGAAACCATTTGATAGAGTCTAAAGAAGAACTGAACCAGACAAATCTTTCTGAAATCCAGACAGTCCGAGGTGTTCCTATGAATTTCAGTAGCATTCCCATTGCCTATCTTGTTTATAGGTCGTAATTTGTAGTTTTCAGAATCTTTCTTTTTATGCACGTGTATTATGGCCCAGTTACTTTTCAACATTATAATTTTTTTTGTACTTTGTTGGATGGGTTTAGTTGTATACTTGAATTCTTTTCCTTGGTGGTTTGTACATTTCATCATTTGTGGGCTTGGATGTGTGTGCATGTATACAGGTACTTAGGAAATGCCTCCCACTTTAGTTATATGCATACATAGTTCTAGTCGGAAACCCTTGGACTATTGGAGGCGTGCTTGGGGAGTCATAGCATGGGCCTCACTAGGATGGGTCGTGACAGAGTGGTATCAAAGGCAGTCAATTATTACTTTGGACTGAGAGTCTTTGAGTCTTGTTTTGGGGCAATAGAGTTAAGTGTTTCATGTTTGGATTTATTTCCAGGGACTCCAGTGTTGGTGGAGGCAGCCGACGTATGCATACACCAGGACTCTGATAACATACTTTTTGACTCGGTGCATGATAACACTAGTGGGAGAGAAACGAATGAATGGTACATGTATCATATAGGAATGGGTTGTGGTTTCCATTTCCTTTTTTCTACTATCTAGAAATACTACTTGACCATGGTGCATCATGTTTCCTTACATGAATCCTCTGCGATTCATACCAACTAGGATTCAACAGCTTGATCATGAGGATGAACCCCCAGTGAAGAGGATTCGATTCAGGGGAAAGTTCCCTAGGTTTTACCTCAAAGTGGTTCACCTGTTATACCACCACTTGTGGAGCATCAGGTGGTACATGAAATACCAACATACAAGGAGTTCTTGCAAAGTGTGCTACAAGATTTTTAGAGACAGAGACCCTATAGGTTATTAGGTGAACCTGACCCTCATGCTGCTTGGGACTTTCTTGAGGTGGTGACCAAAGTCCTCTGTCTAGTGAGGAAAACAACCTAAAAGATGGTGATCATAGGAGAAATGCGTCTTTAGGGTTTGATATAAAGATAGTTGAGTTTGAAAACGTAGAATATCGATGAGATGACTCTTTCATTGAAGTAGTTTGGGTGACTCTTTATAGAGGCGTTATCTCTGGTTTTGTTGAGAGAAGTTTGTATCCATGATCTTCTTCAACTCTAGTAGGGAAGTTTAATAGTGTATGAATATTTATCGATCTTTACCATCCTCACAAAGTACTCAATAGATATGTTTAGGGATCATTAATTCATATCTCAAACTTTTTAATGGGGTTTTTCGATGGGACATCTAAGAAAGCATCATGCATCTATGCATTTCGACTAATACTAGAGTGCTGGAGGGAGATTTGGTGGATGATATCTTCTTGGATGATGAGAGATAGCCATTGGCAGTTAGTAGTAGAAAAATAAATGTAGAGACCTCCATAGTTGGAAGATGACATGAGGCATAGGGATTGGGGTGTGGGACACGTCACAGGAGAACCCAATATGGGGGGGTTTGCAGGATTGGGATCTCCGGATAGATCCAGTCAGCCATGTGAAAGGTTATTATACTCATGAAACAGTAGATGACATCTCTCTAGAGAAAATCCAACCCATCGAGCTACTGACAGAGAAATAATGGATGGACCATCAAGGAATAGGCGGAGAGTGGGGCAGGAAGACATTGCAGGTGGTAAATGTGGAAGAGGAGCAGGGAGAGCTGCGGGAGGTGAGAGAAGTTTTGACATTACTCTACTACCACCCCCAGGTGGTCCACACTAGGCATAGGAAACTTGTGGATAGGGGTGAAGGCAATTACATGCGGCCGAGGTGTATGACCCAGGAACACCATGGATGTTCCGAGGTACCATCTGTGTCTTGTTTACCATAGTTTTTGTACTTATAGACACATGTTCTAGTAATTCTTCCCACACCACATGTCTTGTGTGCAACCTTGAGATTATGGTAGAGTCGTTTACTCAACCCTTACGCTTGACGACTCCTACTGGAGGAGACTTGATGATCATGAATCTTTGCCGATAGTGTAATACTACCCTTGTAGTTAATAGTTTTCGTAGCAACATCGTGGTGGTAAGGTCAAGGCCTTACAAAGTCATTCTCAGTATGGATTGGTTACCTCTGGTCCATGAGCAGATTGACTAATTTAGGTCAAGAGTGCGGTGTGTACGCAGTGATGGGACAAGATTTTCCTTTCATATAGAAAAATAGACCCATGTATAAGAATAGTGGATCATGCACAATAGGGGGAATCTGATCACTCATGCATTGGCTATCCTTACCGTCAGAGTAGAAGATGTTATGAGCTTTTAGTTCCCAACAGTAGTGGTAGAGTATGAGGACGTCTTGCCAGAAGATGTTCTAGGGTAACCTTCCAAAAGGATATCGACTTCTGCATAGACTTAAACCCTGGGACTACACAAATATCCTCACCATCATATAAGATGACTCTTGTGGAGCTGCATGATCTAAGGGTGTCGTTAGAGTTTTTATAGAGTAAGGGCTTCATAAGACCCAATGTTTCACCCTGGGTGGCAATGGTTTTGTTTTCCAATAAGTCATATAGGTGATTGAGGTTGTGCATGGATTACCCGTGCCTGAACTAGGTAATGGTAATGAACAAGAATCCACTTACATGGATTGAAGACCTATTTAATTAGTAGAAAATGGCATGGTGGTTCTCAAAAGTTGACCATTGATCGGGTTATAATGATCTTTGTGTACAATATGGGGGTGTACCGAATGTGTATTTTAGAAGTATCTAAGGTCAGTAAGAGTACTTGGTGATGCCTTTGAGTGTGAAAAACACCCCCGCAGTGTTCATGGGACTCATGAACCAAATCTACTAGCCATACTTAGACTTGTTCATAGTAATCTTCATTAACAACATCTTTGTATACTCGGTGTCAAAGGAAGAGAAAACGAGACACCTATGGATGGTTATAAACATACTCTGAGTGCACAAGCTCTATTGAATGATCTTGAAGTGCTATTTTTGGATACAACAGGTCCAAATTCTAGGACATTTTATCTCAGCAGATGGATTATCAGTGGACCCATCCATGGTCGGGGCGTGGTTAGCATGGGAGACACCTAGGAGAGTGATGGAGGTGTGGAGCTTCCTTGGTCATATAGTATATTACCCGATAATCATTCTTAAAATATCTAGAATATTATCCCTAATTAAAGATTTTACTCTGCAGGGGAATCCTTTCGTATGGATGGAGAAGAGCTAATATGACTTCTATTATTTGAGGAAGATCTTGATGAGAGAACTAATCTTGAGATTACTAGAGGAGGGTATCGAATACATAATTTTATATGATGCATTAGGTATTGGTCTTGGAAGTGTTCTAATGCAAAGATTGGCAGTGATTGCTTATGGTTTGCGCCAGCTGAGGAAACATGAGTAGAATTACATGAACCATGATTTTGTGTTGGCAGAGGTAGTTTTCAAATTGATGATATGGAAACACTACATGATGGGTGAGATTTTTATCATCTACTCTCACCACAATAGCCTTAGATACAACTTCTCATAGAAAGATCTCAATATGTGGCAGATACGATGGATAGAGTTCGACTAGGATTATGACTTTGAGATCCTCTATACTCCTGAGAAGGGAAACATTACGGAAGATCCTCTCAGTCGAAGATTTAGTTTTCACCTGCTGAGTGAGGCATCAGAGAAGTTTTCCTCACTATAGATATCATTCATGTATAGAAATGATACAACCTTCCTTCTGTCTATGGTTGTTACCACTGCACTCTTGCAGTAAGTTAGGGAGTCACAAATAGGATATGTTGACTCTGAGACTTTATGTGATTAGTTATCCAGAGGAGAACCTCACGATGGATATTCAAAAGGTGGGGAGAAGGTCTTCCATTTCTAAGGATGCACAGTTATACCAGTGGCATTGCGGGATGACGTTCTAATGGAGTTATATACATCCTCTTTGGTGGTACATACTATAGGGGAGAAAATATACAAGGCCTCTGAAGTCAGTTCGGGTGGACCCAAATGAAGAAGGTGGTAGTAGAGTTTGTTTCTCGATGACTTAAGTAATTGAATGTGAATGCTAAGCACCAGGTTCCAAAGGGATTATCTCACCCCTAGAATATCTAGAATGGATGTGGGGAAGAATATAGATGGATATCATAATGGGATTACCTTGAATATCCAGGGGACACTATTCTATATCGGTGATCATTGACTGACTCACCATGTTGGCCCACATCCTATATATCAGGTAGAAAAGTTTAGTAGAGATCTAGGGATGCCTCTATGTGTAGGATATAGTTTGGCTTCATGTAATCCCCTCCGAAATTGTCTCAGATCATGATGCTCATTTCACATCCCAATTTTTGAAGGGATTGTTGGAGGTGTTTGAGACTCAGATGTGCTTGAGAGAAAGGTTCCATCCCTAGAAATATAGTCAAATGGAGAGAACTGTTTATGTTTTGGATGATATGTTGTGGGATTGTATCTTTGACTTTGGTCACAGTAGGGTGGATCACCTACCCCATGTAGATTTTTTGTACAACAACAGCAACCACTGCACCAATGGTATGGAACAGTACGAGGATTTATATGGGAGACCCTTCTAGTCACCGCATATCTATACTAGCCCATGAGATTCATCACTCATGGGTCCAGAGTTGGAACGAGCTACCATCGAAAATCTTCTAGTCATCCAGGAGCAGATGAAGACTTCAAAAATATAGAATAATCCTTATGATGATAGATGGTAGAGATCTTTGGTGGTTCAGGAGGGAGACCATGTGTAGAGACCTGAAGATTGACATACATGGACATTACATTACTTTTGCGGAATACTTGATACATAACAAAAACAGACGCACAAGGACCGTAATAGTTTAGTGTCTTTGGAAACTCGTAAAAATAATATTCTTGTCATTGTGAAAGATCTTCAACATCTCCCATAAATATCTTCTCCATTTGTTTCCTTACCTAAAACCTTTCTTTAAATCCTGGGGAAAAGAAAACATATAAAGGGTGAGATCAAATGCTCTGTAAGGGTAATCATAGAGAACATAAATCAATCCATAAACATTTAAATACAAAAAACTTGAACATAAAATCTAAACATCAAAATCATGAGCAACGACATAAATCTTGGAAGTACAAAATGTATAGATCATAAAGGAAAATAAATCATGATAAAATATCATGGGAATAAAACATGTAATTTTGGAAAACTATTAAGCACTTGATATTATTTCCATAGTAGCCAAGGCATTGCTTCCAAGGCCATCTTAGTGGACAAAGTCCCTTTTTGAATCGAGTTCACTCCTCGTTCCAGTCCTGTATCACTGAACCAAATTAACTTACCATTACATCCATGTCTATATCATGAGATATAAATCTTTACCCAATTCATTGGATGGAGATATAGGTCCCACCCATATCATAATGAAATCATTCTTACTTGTGCAACAAAATAAACTTGAAACATTCATCATAACCCAAAGAATAAAATGGGTTTCATAAACATCATCCCATCATAACATAATCCATATAAAACAAATAGATATTTCATCATAAGAAAAGTGAAACCATGTAAATCATAGAGACATTATACTTGAAACATAAAAATATGAAATAATGTAATATTAGGTGGAAAATGGTTTTGTTAAAACATTTGAAATGAATTCTGGAAGAAAATATCCTTTCTTCTTCAAAATTAATTTCTTTTCACAAAAAGTCATGCAATTTTTAAAAGAAAAGGATTTTGTTGAAAATAGTAATTAAATATTGTAGAGTAAGCTTCATGAAAATAAGGCATTATGAAACCATAAAAATCCATTCATGCTGTATAAGTTAAAAAAACATTCTTCTCATACTTTTCCGGAAAAGTCAAAAAGTACCTCATAACGTAAACAAAAGAAAGATTCCTTACATACCATGTAGTAAAAGTCAAAAATGGTTAAAAAGGACCATAAAAATACATGAAACCATTTTTAATAAGCATGGACATGGATGATAACAATAACCCCAGTAAATACTTACGAATAAACAATCTTGGATAAAAATGAGATTGAGATAGTTATCACTTACCTTATGTCTGATATGCTTCATATGCATCCGAACCTCCTGAATAATGATTTAAATAATGTCATTGTATTATTAACAAAGAATATTCATTGTTATTATATCATATATGGTTCACTTAGGTATTTCTATTACCCTTTCATTTGTCAATTCCATGTTAAAGTAGCGTTTTGGGTAAAATTGATTCATTTATCGTACGTGTTTGGACTTGTTGTTCTTGATATTATTATTACTTATATCATGATTAAATTAATTCTAGAATGAAAAACATGATTTATATATCATATATATTAAGTATATATATATATAATAGATAGATAAATGAAATGAAACACACCGTTCATGGACACGGTAGACCGTACGTATGCATGAACATTGTTTTCTTTTCTTTATTGACTTGAATGGAAGTAAGTAGATGAAATATATATATATGTATACATAAATCCAGTAGCTTCATTATATCATATATTTCATTATTATTCATTATATATACTTTTTAATCATTCTTGAATTGTTAATCAGGGAAAATGAATCTCATCGCGTTCGTGGAGACGGTAGTCCGTACGTACGCACGAGCGATGATATCATTCCCCTGATCGTGGAATTGTATTGAAGTGTATGTATAATATTAAAAAATCAATATCACTTTACAATAACCATATATAGTTATTTATTTACACAATTATACCCATCCATGTAAGGTGGTGGTTGGAAAACTGATTACTCCACGGCGTGGAGACGATATTCCATATGTACGCACGCGTGGTGATTTCGTTTTCCATAGAATGGATAGAAGGTGAAATAGGTTTGTTTCATATTCATAATAAAATATCAGTATATGAGTGATACTGATGTTATTACTTTATAATGAAACAACTAAATAAGAAGAAGTTGAAGAAGAAATAAACTTGAGAGAATCGAAAGAAGAGATTACCTATTCTTCGACGCACCCCCTTTAAGCCTTCTCTTAAGGAAGTAGAGATGGTATTTTGAGAAGACCAGAACCTACAGAATGTTTCTAGGGAAGAGCAGAAGCGAAATGGGAAGGTTTTGGCCAAGCTTGAAGGCTAAAAAGGGTGTGAAAAGAAGAGGTAAGGGGTTCTCTTTTTATAAGGGAGGAGAGGGGCACCTTCAAAAAAAAAAACTCATAATATTATTTTATAATAATGTCATATTCGGTTTTTAATAGCTCAAAATTAATTTATTTCGAAGGTAATGTGGGGATGGGTCGAAATTATCTCATAAAATATATTTTAGAGAAGTTTAGGTTACTATTTTAACCATATCAAACAGATTTAACTCTAAGTTAAATAATTTAACTTTTACCGTGTCTTCTTGTTTTCTTATACTATATGGTTAATAAACATACAATAACAAGCCAAAAGAACCAAAATTTATTTATTATTATTATATATAACCTTATCTATGTAATTTGGCCAAACCTTATATTTTTAAGAATAAAATGACTATTAATAATAATAATATTTGTTTTAAGAACTATTTTATGAAAATTTTGATACTATTTGGTAATTGATTTTTGGGAAAATCATAACAACTTGATTAGTTTGAAAAAAGTTAATTAATTAAATACTAACATGTCATATTAACCTATAAAATTAGTGGAATTCATAAAAAGTCTCAAATTACATTTATTTAGGTATTTATAACATCAATTATTTTAATATTTACTTATTTAGGTAATTACTGCATCACCATTGTGCCATAAATAAAATAAATCATTCAATATATAAAAATTATAAATAAAATACCATTAGGTAAGAATTCACATTATATTTATAATTTATATTTATAGTTGAATTTATCTTATGTATAACCCTATAGTAAAAATGATTTAGTTATTAAACATTGATTTTAACTATTTTAACCCTTCTTTAGATAAATTAATAATAAATATCCTAATCTAATCCAAGTGGACCTAAATGGTTATATTTTATTATTAAGGTTGTTTTTGGTCTAATTACACTTATCCAATAGAATTAGGACATGTGTTATGGTAATAATAATACCATTTTTACCCTTAATTACCCTATTTACTTTTAACTGCAGTAAATAAAAGTAAAAAGATACTATTCCCCAAAAATTATTTTCATCTCATTGAACCAAATTTTAGTCCTTGAGATTAACCGTGTCTCTTGGACTTTTTAAATTCCACTCACATAAGTGGTAAAATTATGTTTTATGTGAATTTTTAAATTCTCCTAGGAGGAGGGTAAAAGACAGTGAAAAGTTCAATAAAATTTCTATATATCTAAAATTATTATAAAATGACTCCAATTAATTTCATTTAAGTTATATAGGTATTATGTATCAATTTTGACCTAAAATAAATTTTAATAAAATAAATACTTATTTATATAAAAATTTTGTTTTTAAATAGTAACCTAGTGTTTTCACTATTCATCAAAAATTGAAAGTTTTCAGAAAAATACCAAAAATTCACCCTAGGCTAATTTCGATATTCCGAATCCAAAAATGATGACTATTTTGAAAAATAGAATTTCAAAAAGTGGGTATTACTATTCATAATGGCTAGTTCATAATAATATTATAATGCTATCTCGTTTAGTGAAACCCGGTATTGCGTACTACACACGCTATCGAGGAAGGTCTTGATTGCGTGTAATGCAAGGCAAGTCAGGGATGCGTGTAGTGAAAGCACTATTTTTAGTTGCGTATTACATAATCAAAACTTATTTCATTTATACATTAAAAAAATCTATACTTAATGTTGCGTAGAATAATTTCCACAAAATGAACTTGAAATTGTGTGTAACATGAGCCAAGAATAGTGTTGTGATACTGCAAGCTAATACGGTGTCACGTACAGCGCATGATAATCTTGGTGTAGCGTACAACACAAGACATCAATGAATTTAAAAAGAATAATCCTCATAAAATATTGGGTTGTTACACCATGTATTTTATCGGGTATCACCTCGAGTAGGGTAGCAAATATTTGGTTGGGACGACAAGTTGTCTTTGATGTTCGTCTGCCCTTTTTAGATACTGTGTAGAGATGGAGAGGTGGCGTACCACCTAGCTCTACGCCCACAGTTTCACTAGGTAAATGACGTCTTCCACGTGTTTCAATTGAGAAAGTAAGCACACGATCTTTCGCATGTAATCGATTGGGGTGATCTACATGTCGGGGATAGAGAGACCTTCATAGATTACATAGTCGATATCTTGGATCTATATCGGATAATCTATAATGGGAGACTGATTTCCTTGGTTGTTGCCCAGTGGAAGAATGAGAATATTTGAGAGAGAATGTGGGAGCGAGAGGTTTAGATCTGTGCTCAGTGTTGTTATCTTTTAGAGTATCATTTTTTTGGAATGTGAGGATTTAAAGACCTAAGGTGGGGAGAATGAAATGTTATAGATTTTCCATTTACTATTTTTAAATATTATATGTAATTACATTGAGATCAGTATTTAATAAGACATGTGATTTACAGGACCAGATTTCCCAAAATATATGTACAAAATTAATTATACTTTTAAATAGTATGGGAGATGAGTTTTCCTGAAAAATTGAAATAAATTTTAAATGGTTTCCCGAATCAGAAATCTAAGGCCACCTTTATGTTAAGAGTAGTGAATTTACTTTAGGAGATGTCTAACTTCAACTTGTATGGGTAATCTTCAAAAGTTAATTTTTTACATTTTAAAGGAAATAAAATAAATTGATAATTTATTTTCTTTTAAAAAATTTAATCATGTAATGATGTGTCTTATGTTTTTAAACAACCCGGAGCCCCAAGTTAAGATCATTACCCTAGAAAACTCTATAGAATATTTTGAAGCATTGGAGAGGAGCCACCCCTTAGATAATTATCGATGAATGACAATGAACGATCAACTTATGGATCGTTGCACATCATTTCTAGAGGATCTCATTAATGATGGATGAAAATACACCCTTCATCGATGATTGAGGTATGGGTTTCTATTAATATCATTTTTTTGGTTAGTGGATTTTAACTATGAAAACAGATCAACCCGCAGACAGGTTGACCCAGAGATCGCTCATTCTTGAGGGAGGGATTCGATTGTGGATTTTGATTTTGGGGATTTGATTATGTTTTTTTATTTCTGATAGATCCTTCTAATGGGAGAAGATAAAAACTGAAACATACAAAAGAGGAGGTTCATTCCTCGATTTTTTAAACAAATTTCTTCTCCCCTTTAACCCTGTAAGTTCTTTATATTCATCATGGGGTTATGAAAAACCGATCATTTCACATCTGTCATGAAAAAAATGATTCAAAATTGTATATCCGACATTGTGATGACCGAGTGGAGGTATAACTATTATATAGGCCTATGAATAGACACACTTCATAAGAAATCATTCATAGACCATTCATTGTACGGATGAGCGAAAAAAATTTTCTGGACTGATCAAACCCTCGAAGCCCACCGATTCAGTGTTACCACGACGTGGTGACTTTATATCATTAGATTAAAGGTGAATGAATTATTGGATCAATGATTTGAGGATCATCCGAAGCGCCGGTGAAGAACCAACAATTTTTGGAAAATCGCAACGAACAAGGCGTGTAGTTTGAACAAAATGGTGTGTGGTCTGTATTAAGTAGCGACTAGGGTTTAAGTATATATAATGAGATGACACATCATGTGAACCTTGTCACACAACATGTGGGTCCCTACATGGTACTCGATATGGATCTCAGATGATACATGAATAAAGGGTGGAGTACATGGCATGTACTCCATCACACAGCCATACTCGGCCAGTTACGCAGGTCACCCCTTGTACCGATACATGGTTTGGAAGACACGAGATTAATTAATGTACGGGTACATGGATGAAATAAAATAATCTTCCCTCAGATAGTAGGACATGACATGTTACTCTTCTACACACCATGCATATCTTTTTCTACAAGACATGCCCTTTTCGACACGGGTCATTGTACACAGGCAGTACCCAGGGTCAGAGGACACATCGTCTGAACCTTCTACACACTGTGTACTTTCTTGTACATATCTTGATCCCCATATCCACCATACCATGGAATGTTTCATTTGGGTAAGTGAACCCTTCTCTCATTCTCTTGAAGTTCAGGTATCGTTTCAATCTACAAGAGTATGATCCCTTCTGGAGGACTCTTTGGATAGGGCTGAAGTCCCTCCGAGAGGCCCTGAGTGAGATCCTATATCCATTCATGACCGTAGGTAGAGTCAGGTATCAGTGTGACCAATCCTAAATGATGTTGGTCCTATATATAATAGGTGAATCTGTAAGAGTCGTGGTATACTCAAGGCCTTAGAAGTGATCCTCATCCATGTATCGTGATATTTTCCCACTCACGGGTGTGTTCTCCCAGAATGAGTGTTTATATTCTCTCTCTTCAGATCCATTAGTGCATCCATATCTCTTGTGAACCATCCCGATGAACATTACTTCTCCGAAGAACATAATCATAGCTATATGAATTGTGGAGTGAGTTGCCACAGACGAGTTCTCCATGGAATATTCAAACTGAATTCCTACCGTGATTATGTGGGTTGTTGTGACATAACTAAAGACTACAGGTCTAGTTTTCAAGTATATCTCGATATGTTACTCTTGTTATATTTTATCTGTTCACATGTACTGTGTAGAGATGACTATAACTTTACTTTTTCTATTTCATTTTGGTTTTATAGGTCTGAGACTTATAATTGTTATACTCACCCTTGAGTGGGCTCTTCCCACATGTGTCATGCCTTATGCACATGAGTGACCTTTTGATGGAGTCTAGGGTGGACCAGGACGAGATAGAGGTATGTGAGTTATAGAAAGGCCGAGGTGTTGCTACAACTTTCATTAGCAGTCCCAATACCTATATAGTTTACCGGTTGGACTTTGTAGAATGCATACTCTTTCTATTGGTGGGCCTGTATTATGGCCCAATTACTTTTCTGTACATTACTTTTGGTGTACTATATTGACTGGGTTTAGTTATAAGCATGTATTTTGGTCCATAGTGGATTTTACATTTCATCATTTGAGGGCATGGGGATGTGTTCATGTGTATATGAACATAGGAACTGACTCCCATATTTGTGATATGCCTAATCAGTTCTTGTGACCAACCCCTGGCCTATTGGAGGTTTTATTGGGGAGTCGTGGCATGGGACCCACTAGGATGGGTAGTGATAGCCATGATCACCAATGTTAATGGGTCCATTCCTCATACCATATTAGTTGTAATGGTTTTCTCCCATGAAAATATTCATAGAATGAGTTCACTTATCATTCTATCTTAGTAGTCATGGTTCCCTCCCATGTCCATCTTAGTATCATGAGTTCACTCCTCATGCCATCTTAGTAGTCATGGTTCACTCCAATGTCCATGTTAGTAGTCAAGTCCCACTCCCAATGCCATATTATATTATTTCACAAGATATAAATATTTACATAATGTATTGGAGGTAGATATAGGTCCCACCGACATCATAATAAAATCATACATGCATGTGACACAAGATCATAAACAATCATGTCATAACCCAAAATATGGAATGAGTTTCATAAACATGTAATCATATAATAACCTATGAAAAAAAGGTAGGTTTCATAATAATTTCAACGAAAGAAATCCATGAAAACAATGGGGGTTTTTAAATATCATACCATCAAAACAAAAACCATTCAGAGAAATAATATGAATTGTATGCTTGAACTATAACAAAGTATGTCATCATTGGTGCAGAAAGATTTTGAAAGATCACATGGAACATGAATTTTTCATTAAAATCAGTTTTTTAGATCATAAATAATTTTCAAAAACATTTTCTTTGAAACCATATTGAAAACATATAATGAAATCATGGAAATCATTTAAAATAGTTCAAGAGGAAAATATTAATTTTTATTGAAATAGTTTTATTTTCATAAAATGGAGCCCAATTTTAAAAGATCTTTTTTAAATGACCTTGTATACATGTAGGGGTAGCTTCAAGGTAAAAAGGAATTATGAAGGAACAAAAATTCATTCATTCCATATATGTTAAAATAAAACATTCCTCATGTAATTTTATGAGAAATTGAAAAGGTACTTCAATTGGAATATGAATGAAATATTCCTTTCAAACCATGTATTGAAAAAGTAAAAAATGCGTAAAAATGACTTTAAACATCCATAAGAGAATTATAAAAAAATTTATGAAATAATTTTTTTAGAAAACATGGAAACAAATAAATATTACCCAATGGATACTTAAAATGAAACAATCCCAACTATGGTAAAGATTTTGAAATCACTTTATAATCAATAGAATCATATGACCCATGTAAAAAAGAAAATTATAAGAATATAAGAATATAATAATATTCTGCATAAGGCTCATAAAAATAATTCATTGGTAGTATATACAGCATGTAGAAGAAAACAATAGTGTATGAGGAATGTATCTCACATAAATAAAGGTGAGACAAAAATTATCCCTTACCTTGTGTCGTGACTCTCTTTCGTACTCGAACAAAATTCCTATATAATAAATATAAGTATATTATAGATATTTTATATAAGAATACTATTATATATAATTCTACATATGGTTTTATTATTACCTTATAGTACCCTCTTGTTGATGATCATATGGTAAAGTTTCACTTTGGGTAATATTTACTTTGTTCTTCGCTTGTGTCTAAATTTGTCATATAGTTGGTCCTTATACTTATATCATGATTATAGAATATAAATCACGATATAAATATAATTTATATCATGTATATTCATATTATAATAATTTATATCATGATTATGTATGAAATGGAATACACCATTTATGGAGACAATAAAGTGTACGTACACATGAATGTTGTTTCTGTTTTAATTGTAGTATTGAAATAACGTATGTAAATGAAATATGTATATATATGTATGTATATATATATCATTATTCCAGAATAATTATTATTTAATATATTTCATTCTTATTAATAATATATATTTTTTATAATCATTCTTGAATGGTGAACGTGGAACATGAATCTCATCATGTTGTGTAGAAGGTAAACCATACGTATGCACGAGCGATAATATCATTTCCATAAGGGTTTAATGGTATAAAATTTGATGGAATATGAATTTTTAAGATACAATATCATGTTATATTTATTACTTAAATAATTTATATTCATCTTTATACCCATATAAATTATGTTTAAATGAAAAACAATTTACACCACTAAGTGGAGATGGTAAGCCTTACATATGAACACAAGGTGATATTGTCTTTAGAAGAATGGGTAAAAGGAGGAATAAGGTTTTCCCATAATCATAACAAAATATAAACATATATAAGATTATATATTTATTATTTTGGTATGGAAACAATATATAATGTGGAAGTATAAGAAGAAAATGACTTTGGAAGAGGTAGTAAAATATTTACCTCTTTTTCAGGTATCTCATTTTGATTTGTAGAAAAGAACTCCATATGAGGGATTTCTGCCCAATGTATTTCCTCTAGGATGTAGTGCGAGATTGTTTGGGGGGGGGGATGGGTTATTTTTGACCAACCAAAATGGATTTAGTGGATTGAATTAAAGAGAAGGAGAAGTGACCATTTATAAAAGTGGTGGGGGAAAATTTTAGAAGATCATAAAATATTAATTTATTATAAGTTTATTTTCCATTCAAAATAGATTCAAAGTGATTTATTTTTAGGATAATATGAATATGGGTTGAAATCCCCTAAACCAATGAATATTAGAAATATTTAGGTCATTCAATTAACTTTATCTTTCCTATTTAACCCTTAATTAAATAGTTTAACTCTTACTATGTCCTCATGTATTTTTACACTATAGGGTTAATATAGTTATAATAAAATTCCAAAAAACCAATTGGACCATATACGAAATATTTGAAATTATCCGTGTTTTTTGGAAAAACCTTATATTTTTATAAATTTTAGAAAATTAAATAAAATATTATTCATTTTATATTATCATTTGTAGGAATTTAGATACTATTTAATATTTTCATTTTTTAAAATATCAAACCAACATGATAACTTATAACTAAAAATTAAAACATGTCACTAACATGTATGAGATATCTATAAAATGTTTGGATGTATTAAATTATTTCAAATAATATTTCTTTTTATATTTTTAGTATCATTTATTTGATATCACGATTAACTAAACAATTACAACATCATTATTATACAATCATTTAAATAAGTTATTTATTCTCTAAAAATTAAAAAAAAATTATCATCATGAATATAAATTTATTATCCTTTAAATGAATAATTATAGTGAAAATAATCTTTATTATAACCATATATTAAATATTATATAGATACTAAATTTTTAATATGGCACTTTTAACTATTCTTTAAATAAAATATAATAAATTTCTAACACAATTGGATTAGAAAAGAACATATTTTTTACCTAATATTTATTTTGGTCTAAAAAAACATATCAAATGAAATTAGGACAAGTGTTAGTGTAATTTTATATTATTATAATAAAAATTTTAATTATAATTACCGTATTTACCATTAAGCACTGATAATAAAAACTAAAAGTTACTCTTCACCAAAAATTATTGTGAATCTCTCAGGACATAAATTTCATTCTAATTAAAACCATGTCTTTCCATTTTTCAAAATTCAATTCCTAGGAGCGGTAAAATTATGTTTACAAGAAATTTCGCAAATGTGGCTAGATGTAGGGTAAAAGAGATGTTCAAAAGATCAATCATTTTTTACATATATTTCTTTTATAAAAATAATTAAAAAGACATAAATTGGATTTATAAATTTTTTTATTTATCTATTTTTACGTAAAAATAAATTTAAAATAAAATAATTATTTAAATAAACAATTTGGTTTTTAAACCAAAATCAAGTATTATCACTATTCATCAAAATTGAAGCATTTTAGAAAAATACCAAAAATTCACCCTACGATAAGTTCGATATGATTAATTAAAAAAATATGTCTATTTTACCGAATTGAATTTATATGAGTTTCTAAAATTAATTTAATTATTTTTAACAAAAGAACATAAAAAGTAGTCTTTTTTAAAAAATAGTAGTTTTAATCATAGAATGAATTTTAAAAAAAATAAAATTTTCACTATAAAAAAATTATAAATAATATTTAAAAATTAGATGATACATTTAATTTTACATGTTTAATATATAGGTTATAACTATCTTATGTAAATAATTATTATATTAAAGTGTTGTTTTGCCGAAACTCAGTGTTGCGTGTATGGCAAGCCAAGTCGGTGTTGCGTGTAGTGAAATATTTCATTGCGGTTGAGTATAATAAAATCCAAACATAGTTATTTTATTTAATAAAATAATATATATTCAGTGTTCCATGAAGTGGATATATCAAAATGTTAAATTAATTATAAAAAAATAAATTCTCAAAATATCAAGCTGTTAGAGAATGTGGATCAAATAATGAATGAAATAAATTAAAAAGAAGTATAGGGTAGAAATATGGTCATACAATTTCATTTGAACAAGGTTAGAAGTCATTTTGGCCCTTAAAATCAAGGTTTAGTCCCTTATTGTGCTTAATATCACTTAATCGTTGTAATTATTTTTAATGAAATTTAATAATCTTTTTAGTCCAAAACTAAGATGCCTATTCTATTTATTATAAATTATTCTGATTCCAAACATGAAATTTATTTTTCCAAATATAAATAACAGAATAGGAATAAATTAAATTAAATTAAATCACATAGATGGGATGTCAATGAAGGTTTTTAATGTAAAATCTTTTAAAAGATTGCTATGTTTTTATATCCAATTTCTAAATGAAAATTATTAAAATGACATATATTGTATTAATTGATAAAAATTTCCTTAAAATAAAATTTATCATTAATTAAAAATATAATTTAACCTAAATAATATATTATTTGAATAATTTTTTTTGAATTAAAATTAAATATTTTTCACTATTCACTAAAAAAATTAATCTTCATTGAAAAATAAAATAAATTCACCCTAAGATAATTTTTATGTTCACATTTCAATTTTTAATTTTATTTTTACTTATAATATCTATAAAATTTAAAAAAATTGGATTTAAAATTGGTTCTCTATTAAAAGGTAGTAAAATTGCCTTAATAAAAATACAGGTCTTATGTGTAATATAAGGTTTGTTCTTATATTGTTATTATCAAATATATTGTAAGCATGTAAAAAATATTTTATTTAATATATAAAATACACATTTAATTAATATCATTCACTTATTTCAATTAATTTAATTTATGAGGATAAAATGGGTTTGTGGGCTATAAATGGTTTTATATAAGAACAGTCCCTTTATATTAAACTAATTCCTACATTCATTTCAAATTTATTTGTAATCAATGATTTATTTTTATTTTTTTTAGAGAATATATTTTTATAAGAATGTTAATACTATTAATAAATGCTAATTTAACAGTTATGTTATATATTATTAAATAAAATAATAAAATTTAAACAATATATTACTGTTCAGTAAAACTCGGTATTGCGTGTAACATAATATGTCAAAGAAACTCATTATTATGTGTGTCACACACTAAGTTAGTATCAAGTTCACTAAAATCTTTATCATATATTGATTTTATTTTAAATACTAAATATATTTTAAATACTATGGTTTTTATAATCCCATACATTATTAGTTTTCTGTGTTATACCAGCTAACATGTTTGTTAGGTCCTACCCCTCTATGGACCACCGATTTCTTTGATGAGATGTAGTCCCCACCATGGGGCCTACCCATGTTCCCCTACAGGTCGTGTTAGTAATGATTTCCCCCACATTCCATCACATGTTATTTACACTGGGCTTTATCCTCACTCGCAAACAACCTGGGAAACTTCCCAGAAGGTTGCTAATCCTGATCACTACTCCAGGAAATGAACACATTACTGTTAACTTCTAATTAGGTAGGACCTTGAAAATGAAGGTTCACCTTGTTTAAATGAGTCGTATCATTTAGAAATTTAACCTGTTATCTTTCTAGGGTGTTACATGACCCCCTTGAGAGCACAACACCCTTATTGTGGACCTTATATCTTAACCCATGCAATGCACCACAATAAAGGCCAGATTCCTACTATAATGTTAATGTATATACTTGGACCCACTAATAGCACTAACGAACCACCTTAACTTGTTTGTAGGGTCCTGGACCACTAGGTACAACCAGTTGCCCCAAATACAAGTGGACCCCTATGGGGCCCACTGATGTTCTTTAATGATTCATCTGTCTAATGATTGTACCGAGAGGCCAACACATGTTATTTAGAGTGTGTTTTTCCTCACTCTGACACACCCTGTGAAACATCCCATAAGGCCATGTATACTGATAACTACTCCAGGACATGAATTCTAACTATGAAGTTCAAATCAGTTACCTCTTATAAAGAAATATTTTCCTTGTTAACTTGTTTCAAATCATTTAATCATTTAACACATTATCATTCTTTGGTGTTACAAATTATAAAAAAAGAGTAGGATTTTTCCTTAATTTATATATCTCAAGAAAGATCCCTTAAAATATGTTTTACCACCTCAATAATAAATCATTCTATAATTTTTTATTTATTTTCCTTCTTCAAAACAATCATGAATTTTCCTTGGGGTAGTGGTATTCTTGTCAAGTTTCATTAATCTTTCAAGGTGGAAGAGTGTAACTCAAATTTTTTTCTTAGTTTAAATAGGTTTAGATTTTATTTTTTGAACTATACAATTAGAATTAATAGATTTTTTTAGAAACTAATTGGGTATTATTTCAACTTTCCTATCATTACTATTCATCTCATAAACATTAGAAGTCTCACTATTAACCTAAGTTCTTTTATTATGGACTCTGAAATTTTTTAACACACTTTTAGGTTCTAGAACCATGTATTATGTCTTAACCATAACTTATTATTTTCCCCCAAAAATTTATTGAAGTTATTTTAGTATCATGTCATTATAAGCTATACCTGGTTTTTTTACTTATTCACATCACTGTTATAATGTACTTCCCTTTTAAAACATTCCTTTGCTTGTTTTGAAAAAAATATTCCTTTTCTAAAAAAACATTATCTTCTTATACTTGAGCTATATATTCTTCTCAACAGAGTCTTGAAATATTATATTTTAGAATGTATTATAAATCTTCCATTTAATTTACATCATCACAGCTAGAGGGATGAAAACATATCTAAATATGATCCATAATTTTCACTTTTTCAAAATATTTACTTGTTGTTAACTAGTGATTTCGTTTATTCTTGATCATTAAATTCATCTTATTTCTCATGAAATACTTTTTCTACGGGTTAAAATTTTTCTTCTTTATATATTTATCATCCTACAAATATGATTCATTTTACTGAACTTATTATTTGGTAAATTTATGTAAAATTGTAAAATTACATTACAATTATAACACCTTTGGGGAATACTTTGATTTATATTCCACAGACCTTACAAGAATTTTACTAAAAGAAGTGTAGAAATATTTTTGAAATCTTCCTCATCTTCCTCATCTTCAACATCACTTAATTTTGAAACTTCATTATCTATGGATTTATTCTTCCACATGTAATCAAGGTACATATAGTCTTTTTATTTATTCTTTATGGTTTGCGTGTTTCTCATTTAATAATTAATGATTTTATTATGTAATTCATCTAATAAATTGTATTTTATATTTTTCTAGTGTTAGGAATTTTTGGATTAAACCAATCTAGACTATTATACATAATCATTTTAAAAATGACAGAGTTATATAGCATGTCACAAAACTCACAGATATTTTTCACAATATCATAGAATTTGTTAAAAATAATTATAATTTTTTTGTTATCATCCATTTTAATATATCAAAACCTTATCTTATACATAATCAATTTAGAATCAATGAATTTTATATTTCTTTTATAACTTCTCTAAAATTAATTCAAAGTTCATTTGTACTTTGACTTTTTAAGAACATAGTCTATACTATTCCTTAGAGTGAAATAAAAAGTATATTTTGGGATTTCCCATTAACTTCAATATTTTTATTTTCAAAAAATTCATTGGGGTTCTTATAGACAGGAGGTAAAACCTGTCGTTGTAACATCTCTTTCCTCATATCCATGTGATAGAACGTAAGGAAACATCATATTCCTCCAATGGTATTATTCATTTCATATAAATAAGTTACAAATTTATTATTTAGAGAATTAAAGTTATCAATACTAGGTAACCACTTAGATCATTAGAGGCTATAAATAATAGATTTGATACCAATCGTAGAGCCCATGTATGATTAGGTACCATACGGGGGGAATCTATGGTACACTCTTTAGAAATTATTTTTAATTATCTCTTTTGGAATTATTAAATTCACAATAATCTAAATATTAAATTAGATCATCCTCACATCATATATAATATAAATAGATAAAGAATAAAACATATGTATTTTCAATATTTAGATGTAAAATCGTACTCCTAATCATTATATGATAGTCCCACTAATCACGGGTTTTTTTCACAACATATGATATAGGTTACCCAAGTACTGTATATGTCCTATAAAAAAATATTCCCACTGTGTTCGTTACCTAGAGTCACAATGGAGAATAATATATCCCACTATATATATAATATTAAATAAGAAGGATCTTTTTCTTCTATATTATTCTTTTCACCACATGATGTTGATAAACTTCCAAAAAGAGACCGTACTAATGATTATAATTTTGTATAATATATTTGAGAATATTATTTTTAACATCACAGGTAATTATAGAATAAGACACTTTATATTTATTAATATTTATGAATTATATATTAATTTTACATTAAAGGGGGTTATATTTCTGATAGCGTACTCAACACAAAACAATGGGTTTCTCTAAAATCCTACATTACAATGAATTTTGAGTTATACCAAAAAATAATATATTATTATTACTATTATTTTAAATGGTAGTAATCATCAAGCCTTTGTAATGGAGGGAATGAAAATAAATAACTATATTATGTTTAAACATGATTATTAATTATTTTTACTTTCCTCCAATAAAATTTAGAGGCTTCAAATGAGAATAAATTCAATTTTAACTATAAAATACTCTTATATTTTTAAATAGTTGTTTTATGGAATTTTGATAGAGAGCCCTTTTTAAATATATTTTCAGTCACTTTTATATGTTCTATTAGAAAAAATAAGATCATTAAATGGAATAAAGACATAAAAATTTACTTTGGATAAATTTTTGGTATTATTCAGATAATATTCATTTTTTAATGAATAGTGAAAAATAATATATTTTAATTCAAAACTACCATTTTGTCTAATTTATTTATATTGTTATATTATACATTTACATGGTTTTAAGGTATAATTATAAGATGTTTTTACTAGTTAATCCAATTTAGTTCATTTGATGCAATTTCAAATTAAAATTATATATAAAAACAATGTGAACTTTTGAATGGTTTACTTAAAAAACCATGTTTTCTTGATCCATCAATGGGATTAGTGTTAAAACTAAATTAACCACTTATGTGAGTTAAGTTTAAAAAATGGTCATAAATGGTTGTAATCAATATGAAAAATGTGGTCCAATTGGATCAAAATAATTTATAGTGAACAATAACATCAGTATTGTTTTACAACTATGAGAGGTAAACATGGTAATTAAATGTAAAATTATTATTATAATTACCCTAACACTTGTGATAATCTTATTAGATGAGTTATTATAGACCATGACTATCATTTGGCTGAAATCGTAGATTTTGGAAGACATTTAGGTGTGATTATGACATTTATAATATCTAATTTAAAGTAAAGGCAAAGATATCATAAATCTGTCTATAATTATATTAAATGGGAAATGAATTAGTCGTTCGTGCGTACGTGTGAACTATCACCACCACGAACTAATCTAATTTGGTTTTCATAAATCTATCTCATTAATGATTATAATAATGGAATTAATTTTGATATGTTATATTAATGACATATTAATCATTCTAAGATAATAATATATGAATTACATTCTTACTTCCATGCACATAAAAATGATAACTTCATTTGTGCATACATGTGAACTATCGCCTCAACAAAGTAATGTGACTCATTTATATTATTTATTTCACTTGTAATATCATTACAAGTATATTTAATTGATTAAAATTATATTAATGATTTTATTACCATTATTTATAGATAAAATAATACTTAACTTCTTTCAATAGCGATCAATGAAAAATGGAAAATGTTACTCATACATATATGATGACAGCGACATCCCCACCGTTGTAACCTTTATTTGATATTTTGATTCCTATTTAAACAATAATGTTTTTAAAGGGAAAAAATACCGTATTACATTTTTAGGTGTTTTTGTATTGAAAATGTGTTTTAAAGTTTATTGATTATTTCAATATCTTGAAATGATTTCTGGTGATTGCCAATGAAATTTTATGAGTGAAATGTTGATAATTGAAATTTCTTATGAGTAATGATTATATAATAGTATTTGGAAATTTGATGGATGGTTACAATATAAAACAAATAAGGGTGGGTACATGATAAACAAAAGATGGGTGGTTCCATGATAAACCTAGGATAATGAATTGGGCATGGAAGTCGGTCCTATGACTGTTCTATTTTGTGACATGTGTGGAATTCAGTTGTATGGTAATTTAATTTCAGAGTGATTGTGTCCCAATTTAACTATATATGTTATATATTTATTTCTATGGTTTTAATGTAATATTTGTATTATAAAAAGGGTAATAAATGTGATTATATTTGGTGAACTGTATTCACTAATTCTTAATCGTGAAAAGTATTACATTATGTAAAGGTATTCATGGTTTACATGTTTTCATAAGAATAATAATTCTCATTCCTTGTGTATACTTTAATAACATTTTTATACTCATCCCACATTTTTAAATTTTTTTCACAAGATTTAAAGAAGAATGGATTCATCTATGGGATCATGTAAAATTTTTTAATTTTAAACATGAAACGAACCCATGTTTCTTTTAAAACGTTTTTTGAATTATAAAAAATATGGATAGTGAGTAAAAGTGTCTAATTTTTAATATTTATGTTGTCATGTATGTGTTATGGCCTAATTCACTTAATATATAGACATGAAAATATCCTCACTGTGAAATAATGTCAAACTATTGACTTAACTAAAGATTCAGTAATGTTTATGGGTGAGGGATTATAGTTGGTATGAAAGGTTCGTTTCGATAAATTTAGGAGTTATAATATTGATAATAGAATATAGATCAATGGTGTTAAATTTAGGGTCAAATTTAAGTGATATATAATTTGATGATTAACTAGATTATTCATCTAAGATATATCTAGTCAGAATGGTTTTCCACCAAGGAAATAGGGAAGCTATGGTGGGAAGGAATAAAGTGGAAAACAATTCCAAATCAACACCCTGAGATGGTAAGAATCAGAACATAATAGTTTGTTGTATTTTATGGATTAATTTCCTCAGATGATAAATGGTGGTGGTGTCCATATAGGATATCGACTAGATCAACTGTAGAGTAATATTTTTGTAGTGGAGCATTTCATAAGGAAACTTCCACCATCCTTTAGAAGACCATATGACCCTCTGCAAGATGAAGGTTGGATTAAGCTACTAGAAAATATTATTGAAGTAATAGGATTCTCATATAATCAAAAGGTTAGTCTTACAATTTATTGTTTTAATGGTTAAATCGATCAGTGGTGTTCAATGATTAAAAATATCAGAGGAAGCGAGGAGATCGATTATATGGAATTGGATGAATTTAAGAATATATTCCATGAGAAATATTTTCCTTAGGATGTTCTACTTATGATGGAAATGAAATTATTGGAATTTAGACAAAAATAGGATGATTATATGGTGACATATGAAAAAAATTTCTCCTGTTTCTCAAGTTACATCCCCTATTTTATTTTAGATATGGATAGTAATATTGACCCGTTTTACTTATGATTGAAGCTGGAATATCAAAGGGAATTAGCTTCTTGTGAGTTCAAAATATAAGAGAAAATTTTCTGATGTGATGAGAAGGTTGAAATGGAGTTTTATAATAATCATATATTTCATGAGATCAAGAAAAACAAGTGATTCAGTTTGAAGGAAATGGGAAAGCATTCATAAATGATGTTTGGAGATAAAAAAACTAAATTTCCATTTTAGGAGAAGTGTGGTAAAACAAATCCAGTAGAATGTCTCTCAATGACTAGGAAATGCTTTTTATGTAGTAATAATATTCATATTTCTCATAAATATATGGGACATGAATATAAAATCAATGAATAGTCTATGTTATGATATTTTAGTTGTAATGAGTTAGAGAATGTTTCCAATGTGTGTACAAATCTGATTACCCATGGTGTAAAACCAATAAGATTGAATGAAGAAGGGCATGCATGGTTATTTTCTACTTCTATGTTTGATGTTCTACCTTAAAATGAAGTTGTTCCAAGTATGTTGTATGTTTTTTCAAAACATCCCAATACTATATTCAACTCTACATATTTACATTCATTCATTTCAAAGAGATTTGCATGTAAATTGGAAATATCACCTCATGAATGTGATATTGAACATTTAGTAAAAGCATCTAGTGGAAGTATTAAAGCATCCCAGATAAATGGGAATCTTCCTATTATCATTAGTGGGATTATTTTTCTTAAAAATATTTTTTAACTTCTCATAGTGTAATTTGATTCAATTTTGGGTACGGATTAGAATTTGGTTTATCATGCTATGAAATATTACAATTAAAAGAAATTTATATTCAATGATTTCACACTATTGATAACATGACATGAATTTGATAGATTTATTTAAGATTGAAGTTAATTTTTTCTAACTAATGTTGTTGAAAATAATTAAATAATTTTTTATTACTGACATTCCAGTGGTGAATGAATTTACAGATGCTTCTCCTGTTGAATTTTCTAGTAGTATTCTTGATTAGGAGGTTGAATTAACTATTCATTTAGTTCCTAATGGTAAGCATATTTTTAACACCACTTATCGAACAGATCTTGTAGAAATGTTGTAATTGGAAAAAATTTGAGAGAATTGTTTAATTAAGGTTCTATTTGACTTAGTACATCACCATGGGGCGCTCCTATTTTATTAGTGAAAAATAAATATGGTTTTATAAGGATTTTTTTTGATTAAAAAACCTCTAAAAATATCACCATTGAGAAAAATTATCTATTTCCTCATATCGATGATTTGATTAATCAGTTCCAAGAGATCAGGATTTTTCGATGATTGATTTATGATATGGGTACCATTAGCTGAAGGTGAAGGATTATTACTTTACAAAGATATAGTGTTGAATGATATATGGGAAATACGAATTTGTAGTTATAACCTTGGGGTTATCTAACTCCCCTGCTGAATTTATGAATCTCATGGACATAGTCTCTCATTAGTTTTTAGATTAGTTTCTGGTTGTGTTTATAGATGATAATTTATTACATTATAAAATTCATGAGGAAAATGAAAGTCACAAAAGGATTGTTCTAAAAAACATAAAATAAAATAAACTGTATAGAAATTTTTTTAAGAGTGAATTTTGGTCGCAAAAAATTTCATTCCATGGACATATTGTTTCTAAATATGGCATAACTATTGACCCATATAAAACAATTAGCTGAACATTGTCCAAGACCTACCAATATCTTATAGATTTTTAGTTTTCTTGGATTAGAGGGTTATTACAGAAGGTTTATTAAAAAGGATTATTAGTTATCTAGCCCACTTACTATGTTAACACATATGGGAGTTAAATTCATCTGGATAAAATAATTTTCTAATTATTTTTAGGAACTAAAGAGAATATTGGTAAATGATTCAATTTTTTCCCTACCTTCTAGGATGGTGAATTTATATATACAATGATGATTCATTGGGAGTTCCTGGTTGTGTTTTAATAAGTAATGATGAGGTTATTTCTTATGATTTATGTAATTTGAAACCTTATGAGTTAAATTAACGAACACATGATTGATAATTTTCATTAGTTGTTTGTTTTTATACAATTTAGAGGAATAATTGGTATGTCATAAAGTGTAAAATATATATTAATAACAAAATATTGAAGTATATATTCACTCATAATTAATTGAAAATCAGATAGAGGAGAGGGATGGAATTAATAAATTAATGAAATTTCATGATTCACTACTATCCAGGGAAAAAAATAATGGGGATAATGCATTGAGTAAAAAATGTTTTATTAACCATACTACATTGGGAACTAGAAACTTTGGGTAATGATTTGATGAATTTTGGTTTGGATGTTTTTTGGTGCAAACATTTATTGTGTTTTGTTTCAGGTGTCAATGAAATCACCTCTATTAGAAATAATTAAGCATGAACAGAAGGAAGACAATGAGTTGAAGGAAAAGATATAATAGGTTAATAAGGGTATGTTACCTAAATATAACATTGATAAATATTGATTTTTAATGTTTAGAAAGAGATTATGTGTGCCTTGTGATTCAAATTTGATGAAATATTTGTCATGTGAAGATCATAGATCTCCACTTTTAGTTTATCCAGGAAGAACTAAGATGTACAGAGACCATCGATTGGATTAATGGTGGGATGTAATGAATTGAGATATTGCTGAAATTACCCTATGATATTCGATCTGTCAAAAGGTTAATGTAGAGTGACAGTTACCAAAAGAGATACTTCACCATTTTCTAGTTCTCAAGTGGAAATTGGAAAATATAACCATGTAATGTTTTGTGGGATTACCAAATATGTCACGAGGTATCAATGTGATCTATGTTATTATTAATTAATTGAAAATTTTTTCTCATTTTTTTCCTATTAGATATATTATATCTCAAGATAAAATTTCTCATTTTTATATTAAATAGACAGTCAGTTCACATGGAGTTCCCCAATCCTTTGTATCCAATTGTGATCCTAGGTTAACTTATATCTATTGGAAAGGCCTTCAATAAGTCAGTGGGTACTAAATTAAATTTCATTATAGCATTTCATCCTCAATCAGATGGAAAGTCAGAAAGAAGAATTTAAATGTTGGAGGATATTCTATGTAAATGTTAAATGGAATACTAAGGATGTTGGGATTCATATATTTATTTGGTTCAGTACTCTTATAATAACATTTTCATTCCAGTATACAGATTCCAGTATTAGAGGAATTATATGGAAAGCGACGTCGAACTCCAGCTTTTTGGGATGATGTGGTTGAAAGGAAGTTGATGGAACCCAAATTTGTAGAGGGATTGGATGGGAAATTTAAGTTGATTCAGATACATATGAGGACATAACAAAATAGGTATAAAAGATACATGGATAACTGGAGGAATGACATTTTTTTTGAGGGAGATGATCATGTCTTTCTAAAATTTTCTCCTTAGAAATGTGTTATGCATTTGGGTAAGAAGGGGAAGATGAGTCCAAGCTACATTGGGCCCTATAAAATAATTTATAAAGCTTTATCATTTGATAATAGAGTGGATTTACATCTGAGTTTATCCCAGGTACACAATTGTTTCCATGTTTCAAAGTTAAGAAATTATATGCCATATCCATATCTTGTTTTGAGTCCAGATGTAGTTCAGTTGGAAGAGAATATTTCTTATAAGGAAAAACCATTCCAAATTCTTTACTGTAGGGAGAATGTGTTCCAGAAAATGGTTACTCACCAGGTTATGTTTATTTTTGGAAAACCATATGGGTGAAGAAGCATCATGGAAATATAAAGATACTATGATGGATGAATACCCCCAATTATTTGATAAGTGAATAAAAATTATTGGGAAACAATTTTTAAAATGGGGGGAAAGATGTAACATCCTAGAAAATTATGGAATAAGACCTTTTCATATTTATTAATATTTTTTAATTAGAAATAAATTTTAATTTAAGGGTAATTCTTTGTGAGATAGTGTACTCGACACACAATAACGGGTTTCTACGAAATCCTATATTGCACACACGATTAAGTTATATAGAAAAATAATATATGATTAATATTATTGTTTTAAATGGTAGTCATCACCATGTCATTTTATTGTAATAAATGAATAGAACTAACTATATTATGTTTATACATGTTTATTAAATATTTTTACTTTATTCAAATAAATTTTAGAAGACTAAAATTAGAACAAATCCAATTTTAAGCATAAAATACACTAATATCTTAAAAGTTAGTTTTTCCAATTTTTAATGTTCAGATATATTTAAATATTTTTATCCACTTTTATATATTCTATTTTTAAAAATAAAATTCTTATTTGGAAGAGGGGCATCATAATTTACATTAGTTGATTTTTTTTATTTTTTCTAATAAAATTCATTTTTTTAATAAATAGTGAAAAATACTAAATTTTAAATCAAAAATGAATTTTCATATATTTTATTTATATTTTTAGATGATAATTTGACATGTTTTATGGTATAAAAAGGTGAAATTTTTATGATTTAATCTAATACAGTTAATTGGATGCAATTTGAAATTGAAATTAAATATAAAAAATGTTAATTGTTGACCTTTTTATTAAAAACCCCATTTTCTCAATAAGTCAATGGGATTAGTGTTAAATCGAATTAAAAAAATCTATGAATTTAATTTTCAAAAAACAGAACAACATTTTTGTAATCATTATGAAAAATGTGGTATAATAGAATCAATATAATTTTGGGTGAATAATAACTTTTGTATTTTTTTACCACAGTTAATGGAAACAATGTAATTAAAGGTAAAATTAATATTATAATAAGCATAACACTTGTAAAAATATTATTGGATGAGTTATTATCAACCACTACCATCCTTTATCATAATTTTTACCTTTGTAATCCACTTTGCTGTGATTATGACATTTATAACATTAAATTTAAACGAAAAGATGTTATAAATATGTTTCTTATTAGTAACAAAATTAATATGGGGTTATATAACTGATATCTTTGAATATTAAAAGCTAATAGAAATATAAATATATTACATAATTGATGGTAATTTATTTATAATTTTTTGTTATTTAAATAATTAAATTTAATTATGACACAAAGATGATGTCGTAATAGAATTATTAAAGTAAGAATCAAATAATTTGTATTAATAATATTAAAAAAATTTAATTTGAAATATTATATTCCATCCGGTAAATTAATGGATGAATTTTACATATTTACATATGTTAATTTATTATTTTCTAACTAATCAAGTTTTTATGATTTTTTAAAAAGTCAAGTAATGAATAGTGTAAAATTTGACATAATTCATAAATGAAAATATAAAATATCTAATTAAATGATATAAATTTTATTGAAATTAAAAATTCAACCTAGAAGTTTAGATAATTCAAAAAATTTGATTTATGAATCATTCATTGGTCATTTTGTAGGATTTCGTAGTTTTTTAACTCTCAAAATGTAAATTACATGATAAAACTGTAAGAGTTAAAAAGGTTATAACAAAAAGATAAGGATTAAAAAATGTTCAAAATTTGTAAAATTCTCATTGGACGATCATATTTATATCCATATTCATACTATCTTACAACTAAATGTGTTTGAACTCATATGGAATTTATATTAATTTAATAATTTTTATAATTCCTAGAGTGCCTCTCCCATCTTCTATAAGAAGGAACCCATTACTCTCTATTACTCACACCTCAAAAACCTTTTGTTTCGGATAATATCCAACCAAAACAATTAATATAATATCTACCCATATTCATGAGTCCTCTATTTAGGTATAACACCCTTCTTACATGTGTTATGGTGTAATTAAAGGTCATCATATAAAGGAAAGTTAATGTTTTTATTTAAGTGTTTCTATTTTATTTATTCTTCCACCTCTTTAAATTCTCATTATTTTGAGATGAAATAATGAATTTAGTATAATAAATACAATTATATTTTATATTGATAATACCATCACCTAAATCCATCTCAACTTCCATTAAATGGGAAAAGATTTATTCGTTCATGCGTACATGAGAACTATCACCTCCACAAACTGATCTAATTCATTTTTTTTAAATGTCTCTAATGACTAGTTATAATAATCTAATTAATATTTATATGTGATATTTATTACATGTTAATAATTATATGATAATAATACATCAATTTCATTCACAATATCAAGGTGTATAAAAATGACAATGTCGTTCATGCATACGTGTGAACTATCACCTCCACAAAGAGATACGACTCATTTTTATTCATTATATCACTTGTATGATAAATATAAGAATATTTTATGATTAATATGATATTAATGATTTTATAATAATTTTGGAAAAATAATAAATTACAAAACTTATTTCCATAATGATCAATGAGAAAAGGAAAACGTTACTCATGCGTATGTACGACTTACTTTCTCAACGATTATGACGTTTTTCATTTTTCAAAAACAAAATTCATTGTTTTATATAAATATATAATTTATTTTTAAAAATTATAATAATTTAATGAATATTTTTATTGAGATGATGGAATCATTACTACATGGACTATTGACATTGAACCAAGTTCATTTTTGACTCAAGAACTAGATATCGATAAAACATTTGACATGAACTTAAATCATTATGTAATTTTTATAACATTGTAATAAGTGATATAAAAATAATAATTACAATGAAATTGGTTATAAATAAAGTATAAATTAACCTATGTTTAATATTTAGGATGATAAATAACATATGAGACAATTTGGACTTGAGGTAAGGTACTTCGTCTAAATCTCCTTTCATTTAGGCATATTTTGTTGTTATACAACAACTTATTTGATAAGGTTTATAATTAATACCTTTTAATTTTAATATCATTCAATGTTTTTCAAAATTGAATGTTTTTATAAGAAACATTTTACTTTATTTACAAAATAAAAAAGGAATGGTTTTACTGTATATGACGATATTAAATTCTCTGACGCTATAATCGTTCTTTGATATTTGGATTTCTCTATAAAACAAAATGTTTTTTAAATGGAAAAGAAACCAATTATTCAACTTCTGGGTGTTTTTTTATTGAAAATGGGGTTTAAAGTGGATTTACATTTTCAATAACTTGAAACGATTTCTTCTAATTGCGAATGAAAAATTATGAGTGAACTTTTGATAAATGAAAGAGTTTATTTTTAATGATTATATAATGGTACTTGGAAATTTTATAGGTGTTTGGGTGATAAATCATATATGGGTTGTTACATGATAAACCAGTTATGGGTGGTTCTATGAAAAACCAAGGATGGTTGGTTACGTTATAACCTCCAATGAATTGGGTATGGAAGTCAGCAGTATGGCTATTCCATTTAGTAATATGTGTGGAATTCAATCATATCATTATTCAATTTAATTATGATTATGTCCCAAGATCCCTTTATATGGTATATAATTCTTTCTATCGGTTTTAATGTAATATTTTGATAAAAAGGTAAATCAACAATATTATATTCTTTGAAGTGTATTTACCAGTTATTAAAGTAGAAATGTTTTAATTTATGAGAAAGTATTTATGGTTTACATTAAATCATATGACAAAAATTTTCTTTATTTTTATATCATTTACTAATATTTTTATGCTCATCCCATGTTTTGAAAATTCTTCACAGGATTAAAAGACAAATAGAGTCAAGGATGTGATCATGTAAAGTTATAAATTTTAAACATGAAACTAAACCATGATTCTTTTTAAATGATTTTTGTTTTATGATAAACTAAAATATGATTAGAAGTGCCTACTTTTTAATATTTAAGTTGTTATGTATGATTTATGTCCCAATTATCTAAATATATAAACTTTTAAATATCCGCAATTTTAAATAATGTAAAATTATTAACAATATTCAAGATTAGGTAATGTTTGATGATGTGGAGTTATATTAATAGTTAATAACCCTGATTAGTTATATTTTCTCTCGAACAATATCTTCAAATATTAAATAGTGTGAGTATTTTATCTCCATGAATTTTCAGGCTCAACATGAATCTTTTTTCTTGAATAAAAATCAACTTCAATATCTTCTTTCTTTTCTCATCAGTAAATCAATATATCAAGTTCAATTAGAAACTCAATTATTTTAATGTATTAAATATTCACATATATTCCTTCATTATAGCCATTATTTTTAAATAAAATAAATATTTCAAATAAAATTTCAAATCTTTTTAATGTGTAATGTACTTAATTCTTAGTTGGAAGACAATCGATACATTCAAATATTGAAGTTATTTACTATTTTAATTCACATTCAAATTATCATCCAAGAATCATAATTTAAATATTTTGAAAACCTTTTATTTTTTCCTTCTTTGAAAGTACATTAAATAATTTCCTTTCAATTAGTTTTAAATCATCAATGTATTTGTATAAATACTCCTTGTTGACTTGGTATTATGGATCACGATGAAAAGTTCTCATGAAATTATTTTTTTCATGAATACCAATATTATATTATCATGATTTATTATTGAAGATAAAATATTCATTATGTGTTATTTGTTTATTAAATAAAGATAATTTTATAACTATAAAAAATTCATGAGGCATAGAATATTATAATACATTATATGAACAAAAAATCCTATGAATGCCATACATAAGATAAATTCATATAAAATTTTAATATATCATGATCTCTTTTTATAAGATATATCATATCATACGAAACATCATATATTATGTGATTTATTAATCGTACATAATGGTATCTTATAGGAAAATTCTTTTGTAGCTATCACACACATTTCCTAAATCATAGGCACTTTCCATCCTTATGAGACAACTTCTTACGTAGCTTCTTCTTATGAAAAATATTATAATGTAGATTCATTATTTAATATTGAACTCAAAATATTCTTACACACATGTCATCTTATAGGATTTCCTTATCATATAAAAATGATATCTCAGTTACTACAACTTGTCTCTTATGAAGTTGAATGTCACTCATTCCAAGTCATAATGCCTTAGTTATTTTCTCACTTGAGTCCAGGATTGAATGATATGTATATTTTAGAAATACTCATATGAACCCTTTAATGTATCATATAAATTCTAGATTAAATAATACACAGAATCTTATCATTTTTAAAAAATGGTCATCACAGAACCTTGATGAACTTGTACACTCCTATTGAATTTTTTTTTCTGTCCTTGAAATTATATAGATTATTTCTTGTTGAATTTGTTAAAAGATACTAGTTGAAAATGGTTTAGTGGTTTATTGAATGAATATTTCAAATATTGTTCAATTTTCTAGTTTTTTTTTAAAATTTAGGGACTTTAAATCTAGAGGAAAAAGTTGTTTCTTTATAATGATTATACAAACCATGTACAATTTAGGATGGAAATCTATGAGCATTATTCATTACATGTGATAATTCCATTTCCCATGGGAATGAGATGAAATAATATGAATAATTTATAATCAAGTCACACGGTCTTTTGATAATTTCATAACTACATAAGATTAAGATGAACTTTGAAGGAAGATCATGTGACTAGATGAAGAGGATATCATTTACGTTGAACTGATAATGATTTTGACTCACAACATGGATGATTATTTGAAAGAGGATTATGTGGAGGGTAACATAATACAATGTTAGACGACTATAATTTATGATGGAGAATAATGTAAATGTTATTTTTAGCAAAGGATTGAATAATGATTTGTCATTACTATTTATTTGGTACCCTTTTCATATACATAAAGTTATTACTCATTTCATTATAGTGAAAAAAAGTAATAAGACAATTTTACATTTCATAGTATTCCACTATGTTAGAAAATATTATGTGAGGTCCAATAACCATGTAATAATGTACACAGAATCAGTCAGTGTATGGAATTTCAAAAATGTGTAGTGACTATGTAAAAGATTTTTTTGAAAGACTGAGTATGTAAAGTATATTGCATAACACATCACATTGAGTCATTAAACAGAGGAATTATACAGAGTACTTCTCATGGTAAAAAGTGATAGTGGAATCATATATTGAATATTAAACCATGAAATAAGAAGAAAATTTCACTGAGGAATTTTATATGATTAAAATATTACACAAAAAGTACAACGACATATCTATGATAAATAATGATAATGTTAAACACAATTAGACATGTGTGCAATAAATATGGAATTATTTAGAATAATATAAGAACCATATGGAGGAGGAGTTAATTTTATTTAGTAGAGTGGGAAATGAGCATTCAAAGTGTGATTGGAAGTAAAATGGTTAGGATAGTTAGTGTAGTCCGAACAGGTAATTATAATGAACTATAGTGCATCCTGGTACATTGGCACATTGTATTTGTATTCTCGTTGAACTGGACTCTTTTGGGTTAACCAAGTAATATTTATTTATCTCTATTGTATAATTTTATTTTTTATGTATTTTTTTTAAGATAATAAGATATTAGTGATTTTTTTAATTAAAATTGAGATCATATAGATGAGTTGTTTTAATTCATCACACCATAAATCACCCACACTATGGTTATTTAATAGAGTAGGGAAAATATAGTATTAGTGAAAATGGTTTATCTGGGTGAATATATCTCATTTTAATCCCTTCTAGTTATCAATAAAAAATGGTTTTTGATCGTTGAGGGGATAAATTTACAACTGCTAATGAATTGGACGAAATATTACTTTTCATGCTTAGTAATATAAGTGTATATTACCAAAATTCATGGGATCTCTGTAAGTATAGTATGTTTTTATTTACTTATGGTAAAATGATGATAAATAGTAGATTATTCTATAGTTATTAGTGTTTTAGGGGGAGATTTATTGGCCAAAATCTACATGAAGATGATATAATATTAATCCTTGAAGTACATGGGTGTAAATATCTTTAATGCATACGAACGTGATTCAGAAGTTCTTAATTCCATGTTAGAAGTTACAAAGAGAAATTATGGGGACCATAAGATGTACCCAAATTAATATATTAAAATAATCACCGATGAAGTGAATGTGATTAACGGTGATATATAAAGTCTTGTAGATACCATTGATCATGTAAAGATCATAATGTGAATCCAAAAACAAATTCTATACTGGTTTATTCCAAATATCAAATTTACTATTGATAAATACATAAAATATCCAATGTTTAATAGTTTTAATAGTATTGTTATTGCATATGATATGAGGAACGATGATAATAACACTATGGAAATAAGGAATTATATGGAGTGGGAATTCATTACCATGAAGAATCTCACTATAGTGGATGGTTAATGAGAAGAAAATGTAGATAAATTCACGTCTTTACTTTAAACAAATATCTAAAGTATAGAATAAATTTTTAAAGGGATACATACACTAACATTCTTTTGATGTGGAACAGTTGGGAACCATGAATTAAGCTTTACCCAGAACATTTATGAGGATAATGAGGATAATGAAATTACCCAAAAGACACCTTCATCAAATTTTAATTTTAGTATAATCCCAAACATTCATTATTTCAAGAAAAAGAACCTACTATTTCACAAAAACTACAGTTCTGAAGAAAATGGGGAAAAAATATTTAATGACTAGAAATTCCAAATTTTATTATCACGACTATTATTGGAAATTCAACGAAAATGGAAGATTCAAATTATTATGAAAGATTAATATAATCAAGTGTTTATAATCATATAAAATTCTCTAAAACATATGAATAAATTGATGTTTAAATATAAGAAATGATGAAAGAATATATAGTAGTAGTTCACGATTCCTAACATTATATGAAACAAAAAGAGGTGATTAATTTTTATTTGAAGTTAGAAATTAAAATGATTAAATATTATGAAATATTGAACAAGGAAAAATTCATTAGGTATAGGCTCCAAATTAAAGAAAAAAAATATTTTCTATTTTTAACTAACTAGTGAAATATATGGTCAATATTTTTAATATTATTAGGGAGAGAGTTGATACAAAATCAATAAAAATAGATGTTTGGTAGATACTCATGAATCTCATGATAATATTTGGAATAAATAATTCCTATGAAATTGGAAAAGTGAGATGAGAGTAGGGATATAAAAAAAATCCAATGTTTTGCAGGGAAGAAAAAGACAAAACAAAACCAGAATTTTGGTATGTGGCTTGATTGGAAAAAAAAACTAAGGGTTTATTCCATAACATAAGCACCAACTATGTAGTTGATGGTTTATTTGGGAATAAATTAAAATTTTAATATTAAAGTAACATAATAGATAGTCATTTATATAAAAAGAATATATAATGATGGACCCCGTATAATATGTTATTGCTTTTGAATAATAGAACATTTTGAAAATATATATTCCATAACCAAAAGGAACTGAAGGGAATAAGTGAAATAATGGAATCCATCAAATATGAATAATAAAGAAATTATTTTTTTGATCATAATTTTTTATGTAAGGGATTTTAATATATGGGAAGATATTTATCATTAAAATTGTAGATGAATTTGTTAATACAGACCCAAGCTGGTAGATTTCAACATATCAAGGAATAATAAAGGTATTTGAAAATGGAATTTTTTTCAACATTTTAAGATAATATTTGGTATATCATACTCTAAAGAATATCAATCATTTCAAATAAGAAGAGTTTTAAAATAAAGTCATGCATAAAAAAGATAGGAACTGAGCTAGTAGTATTTTTGATATTTCCATTTCAGAATCAGATCAAGCTACTATATAGATTATTGAGAGTGGATTAAATTCTCCTAAGATGGAAACTAAGGATATTATCATAGAAATAGTGATATAATTGAACAGTGACATGATACTTGGAAATGATGATGGAATAATGTTTATAGGCTTTGAGAAATCCAAATTTCATGGAAAATATAAAATATTCACAGATGCTTTGTTCATTGAAATTCATAGTCACAACACTCTTAGTCCCAGTGAACTACATGAATTAGGGTATTAAATTTTTTTTATCAAAATGTTTTTATCATCTAGGGAAAATAGTGTACAATGGTTGTGAATTCGAATCACACGAAGTGTATTATTTAACATTTTAGTAGAGAGGATGATATATGATTTCAATCCAAGTATGAAAAAAATTGTTTATGATATAAATTGTTTCTTCATTTTATACAACCATCCTAGGATGATTTTGATAAATGTGATAGAGCTCATGATCTTCCCAAGATTTCATGTGATCTTACACATTTGTGTGGTGCCTCGAAAAAATGGTTGATTACATAGAAGATGCACAATATTAAATATAAATAGTAAATAAAAATGATTGATATTACATACATTGTTTTATTTCAAAGAATGTTATATTCTTACTAATGATAATTTCAATATGATGGAATAGACTATGGAATTCACTCTCAAATATGAGGTGTTCGGTTTCCTAACAAAATACTGATGGGACATTATAAATATTCATGTAAATTTTTTTATTAAATTACAAACTGGTTATAGATTATTGTGTACTAATATCTTGGTTGAATAATATCTCAAAAATAATTGGATAGGGAAAAATGTTTTAAGTGAAAGGGCTCATTAATAAAATAGTGTGGTTGGGAGGAGAAACAATATCATTAACAAAATGGTAAAAATTATATCTATTGAAAAGGAAATACATAAGAAATAATGGAAAGAATCATTCTTGTCATTAGTCTACATTTATAACTGATCATTGTTATTTTGGGGAGAAATAAATTCTTCATAAATGTTTTGATTTTAAAATAAGTTGGCATTTAAATACTTTCTATTCACCATAATTAATATTTCAATTCTTAATAAAGAGAATCAGAGAAAAAATTAATCCCATGGAGATGAAGGTATTTTTTTGGATACTCAAGAAAAATAAAATCATATAAATTCTTCAAGAAGAAAATGTAAATGGTTATTGAAAAAAATGATATTAATGTGGCCAATACGAAGAATAATTACAAAAAAATTAGTGAAATGTTTTAAGAGTAATGTGACGAGTATTTTAGCAGTTATGAGGTCAAGGTGTGTAAGAAATTGAGGATTATTTAGAGGAAAATAATTATGATGAGTATGATAAAGTATAAAATATAATTTCATTGAAACAAATGACTCAAGAGGTAATTAATATGTAAAATATTATAGAAAATCATATAACACAAATGAATAAACAAACCAGCTATAACTTTTTTTATCTCATGTGGATCCAAAATTCATTCAATGAAATGAAAAATATAAAACTATTTCAAGGGTAATGAATAAGGATATTGAAAAAATTAATAAATAATTGTCCTTGGGAGATTATATAGATGATAAATACATAAAGTTGACTAGGAAAAAATTGGTTTTAAATATAACAACTGAATGGAGATGACATGGTAATTCAAAAAAATAATGATTGGAGTGTAAGGTGGACTCTATTATCATGGGAATCATTGATTATGAGACAACATTACATGTGGAATAGATGAAGGAAATTTGACTATTATAGCCAAAGTAGTTAAAATATAAATCAATGTTTTTAGATGGATTTAAATTTTACATTTCAGAATGGAGTTCTGTAAGAGGAGGCGCACATCAAGCAACTAAAATGTTTTTTCACTCATAGAGATGGGAAAAACGTTTTTCAGATGAATATGTTGTTGTATGGAATGAAAAAATAATAATATCATGGTATTGAAAATGTTTCTAACACTTTATGAAGATTTAATTTATCCACGATAGAGTCAATTATGATCAATATTTCCAAAATGAGTGTTTATAATGCATAATGGTGCCTGTTTTTATGTGTGAAATAATCCTTGGTAGAGAAAATAAAATCCAATTAAAATAACTTTCAGAATTCATGAAATAAATATTTGAAATATTGATGGTTGGGCAGATAAAATTTTCCCTTGTTTTTTTGTGATACAAGGATGTCATGGAAGATTAATTTATCCTTATAAACATACCAAGGAGGTTCTAAAAATATTTTTATATATGATTCTGTGGAGATACAAAAACCATATTTTTACCTAGATAAAATTTCCATGGGACAATGGAATAGATATCAATGTCATATAATATATGAAGATAATTAGAATCCCAATCTACTTAGTAGTGACATGACCTAATATGTTCTTTCACACAATCAAGGAAACAAAATATCAATGTAAAACAGAATAAATCCACATGATTACATTGAATATATTACTATAGTATATCAAAGGATTTGTGGATTTTTTAATTATTTATAATTAACAATCTATTCATAATATATTGGGAAATGTATTCATTGATTGGGATGCTTAAAAAATATAAAATACAAATCTTGTGGTGTATTCTGTAACACCCCAGGTAAATAAAGAATATGACATTATCATATTTATCCATATTTGTGAATAAAATATTAATATTACTTTAAAGGGGACGCTATGCTTGATGGCATACACAACACGCAACAACGAGTTTTTTGGGAATCTTACGTTGCACTATAATAATAAAATAATGTTATTTTAAATGGTAGTTAACATGTAGCTGTTTTATAGGCGGGAATGGATAGAAATAACTAAAATATGATGATATATGTTTTTAAATGTTTTTACATTTATCAAATAAAAGATAAAGGCTTAAAATACGGAAAGAATTCAATTTTAGGCGTATATGCCCTAGTTTTCACTAAAGGTTCACTTATCGCCTTTTGATGGCGAACCGTCATTAAATATAGTTTTGTTCACTCTTTAAGATTTTATTGGACCAAATAAAACTCTTCTTAAGAATCGGGACATCAAAATTTACTTTGTGTAAATTTTTGGTATCTTTCCGATAAAGTTCATTTTTTTAATGAATAGTGTAAAATGTTGTATTTTAATTCAAAACCACTTTTTAATCTAATTTTTTTATATTATTAGATTATATTTTTAATTGTTTTAAAAAGTGAAATTAAGATATATTTATACCATTAAATCCAATACTGGTCATTGGAATTAATTTCACTTTGAAATCAGACTTAAACTAGTGTCAATCTTTTAATACTTATTGTTTCACAAAAACACGCTATTTGCTCTGACAGCGGGAATTAATTATTAAATTAATTAATGTGACTTATATGTTTTGAATTTTGTAAAATAGATTTCATTTTTTAATTTGGAATATCAAATATACCTTAGGGTGAATTTTTGGGATTTTTCGGAAAAACATCAATTTTTGATGAATGGTGAAACCACTAAGTGGTACTTATAAAAACTGATTTTTCCGTTTAAATGACATTTTTCCATATTTTTGTTTTGAATGTCAAAAATAAGACATACATGGTTGTCATTAAGAAGTAAAATGTGGTTTAATGGGAAAAAAATAATTTTTTGGTGAATAGTAACTTATTAAGTTTTTAATCGCGATTAGAGGTAATTAGTGTAGTTTATGGTAAGAATAATGTTTTAATAAATTGAAATGACCTAGAAACATGTTCTACCCTCATTGTATGTGTCATGGACGACCAATACAATCCATGGGTCAACTTGGGGACCCCATGGAGCCACTTTGGTTGGAAAATGACATAAATATCATTTTATTTAATGTTAAAGTAAAAATGACACAAACATGAGATATTTTAATAAAACAATTTTTACATGGGGTTATATAAGTCATATTTTTGACTATAAATAGTAATTGGAAAGATAGAAATATTTACTACATCATAGTATTTTTTTATAATTTTTAGACATAAAATAAAATAAATTATTTATGACATCATGATGATGCAGCGATGACATCATTATTTAACGATTTAAATAAAATGGATATATAATGTAATATCTAAGACCTAAACATGTCCAAAACCTATTTTATGAGTGAATTTAGAACCCTTATCTCCTTATCCTAGAAATACCTCAATGTGGGACCTTTAAAATCCGAATCTCTTTTGAAAATAAAGTAACATTTTGTAACTTTACAGGAGTGCCCCTCCTCTCCTCTTATAAAAGGCCCCCACCTCTACCTCCTTACCCACACTCCCAAATCCTTTGTCTCGGCCAACCCATGACCATTTTGTATCTCCACTTCCCTCTATTACTCCTTGAAGCCTCACTTTGGGCAGAAGTCTTCCCAAGGAAGCCTTTGAGCTCAAACCAAAGGGAGTTACCTGATTTTAAGGTAATGTCTTCACTTGTGTCCTTTTGTTTTATTTTTCTTTTCTAACCACCTAAACACTTTTTATTCATTTATTTTGTAACAAATACAGTTTCTTCAATATACTAGGAGGTTGTTATAAGAAAGATTCGAGCTACACTTACACACACATACATCTAATGGTTAAAGAACATACTGTTTCCGTGGATGGCGAATTTCTGCCTCCCGAAACGATGATTGTTCAAAATTCCTCTAACACCTTCAAAGGTGGCCATTAATATGACACTATATTTATATATGATATCTAATATGTTTATGTTTTACTTAAGCTTATGTATTTTTCATTTATGGTGTACCTTTATGGTTTCCATTATGAGTAAACGCGATATCTTCATTTAAGGAAGTGCGGACTACCGCCCCCTCAAAGTGATTTGATTCGTTAACACCATATGTGGTAGGTATAAAGGATATATTTAATAATATTATATATGATAATATAGTGGAATTAAAATACTATTATGTATCATTATGTTTTAATACCATTAAATATGAAATAGAAATGGAAGTAGCGTTCATGCGTACGTACGACTTACCGTCTCCATGAACTGTACATTTCATTTCTTATCTCAAAATGTTATGTAATATTATAAGTACATATATATAATGGATATATATGTAATATATTACATCTAAATTATGGATATAATTCTGGAATTATAACATATATATATCTCTCTCAATTTGTTTTAATTCCATTAATATGACAAAAAATAAAAGTAGCGTTCATGCGTACGTACGGCCTACCGTCTCCATGAACGACACTTTTTGTTTTTTATCTCCAAATGATATGGAATAGTATAAAATGAATATTTACTGGATATATATGATATTTTAATCATTAATACTATTCTGGAAATTATTTACTTATAACTATATGGGCAATCTTTTTTCAAACAAGTTCATTTTTGACTCATGTACCAAACATCGGCAAAAACGTCTGATATGAAATAACATTATTAAACAATTATTATAACATTATAATATGTGATATGACCTGAATAATAATCTATAAAGGAGGTAATTAGGAAATTATTAATTGACCGAAGTTTATTATTCAGGAATATAAAGAAACGAACCAGACAAGTTGGACTTGAGGTAAGGTATCCTACTCCTCTCTTTCTTTTTAATTACACTCTTTTATGTCATTTCTTTTAAGCTCATCTTTCTTGTGATTGGGATGTTCTTTTATATTAATATTACTGTAATTTTTATGTTCATATGAAGAGAGACCCTATTCTCTCTCATCAATCCATTTTGGAAGTTTTGAGTGGCGCCGTTAGGCTGCCAAATTTTCATAAGAGATCTAACCTCTCACTTTCTTTTTAAGGACTCTCCTTTATGTCACTTCTTTTAATATCCTCTTTTTTATGTTGGGGGATGTTCTTTTATATTACTCTTTCTATAAACTTTAAGTTAATATGATGATATACCCTATTTGATCTCATCAATCCATTTCTATATGTTTTGTGTGGCGTCGTTAGGCTGCCGAGTTTTCGTAAGGGATTTTTCATCTCACTTTTATTCCTGTGAGATTTATGCTACATTTTCCATAATTTCCTTTGAGTGGTGTATGTACTGCACATTATTTTACTCATTGTGTAATATAATTTCTTTTATGAGTATTTACATCAATGTTGTATTGTCCTTCTTTCACGAGGTGTATGTTTCGAAAGATACCCATGTCGGTAAGGGTACCCTTCACCCTCCTCTTTTTAGAAGACTTATTTTGTTGGGTATTTTAATTTACATATTTTTATGTTGGGATATGTTATCATATATCCTTATTGATGTAAATTTTATGTCCAAGTGATGAGATACCCTTTTTTTTAATCTCTCATCAACTCATTTTGATGTGATGCCGTTAGGCTGTCAAGGGAACTTCTTAACCCAATTTCGATTTCTTTGGGTTCAAAATGTAGTTACTGAATATGTCATCCTTTGAATATGTGTGAATGACCTTTTATTATTTTACACTTAATATCCACTTATATTTGGTGTATTCGTTTGTCACACATAATTATGTAATGGATTTATCCTTAAACCAAGGATACCGTCTTTGTAAGGGACTTCATCTCAATCTCCTTTCATTGAGGCATATTATGTTTTATACAAAACCTTATTTTATATGGTTTATAAACCCCTTTGACTTTTACATTTATTCAAAAGGAATATTTTTTTATACGAAGTGTTTATTAAACGACAAAAGGGAATGTTTTTGTCGTACGTATGCAGCGACAACAACTTCTCCGCTGTCGTGACCATTATTTGAGTTTCGGCTTTCCCTACAAGCCATACCTTCTTTTTAAAAGAAAAATAAATACCATGTTTTACTTTTCTTTTATTTTGGTATTGAATATGGCTTTCATAATGTTTTTATATCAATGTGTTGTATTGATATCTTTTGATTGAAAGGTGGAAATGTTGTGTTTCGTTTATGCATGTTTTATGTCATACGATTATGTTGAGGATCTTGGGAATTATTATGAATACGGGTGGTTCCGTGATAAACTAAGGGCAGGTGAGCCCGATATAGATCTCCAATGCATTGTGTAACGTGAAGGAGTGAAACTGTAAGGTTTCTCCGAAGAGATTTAGGGAGTATATTGTGATGGGTATTCCAAACGTAACCAAGAGGGTTACTCCCTACGTAAGAATGTTATGAATGCCTCAAGTTACCTTTTATGTATTATTATTTCTATTATTTATTCATGATTTGATGTGGTATGTTAAAGTGCCTATGTTTTATGGGTAAAGTATGAATTCATTCTTATGTATATATGAACTCATATTTCCTTTCCATATTTTTATAACCCTTACTGAGCTTTTTATGCTCATCCCATGTTTTTGAAATGTTTTTCACAGGTTAAGGGAAAGGTATATGATGGGTCGATAATGTCAAGGATGTGTCAAGAAAAAATCAATGTTTTATTTTAAATAGGTTTCCGTTGATTGGAAGAATGAATACTGTCTTTTATGTAACCACTTTGTTTAAATGTGGAATGTAATGCAAGTTTCATGATCTAATTCTCTAAAACTCTAAACCTAAAAATATCTTCAATGTGTAATCATGTAATAACTCAAGATTAAGTAAGGTTTAAGGCTGGGGCCTTATATTTGGTATCAAAGGTCGGTTTAGATATCTTTAGAGGTTAGGGTATTCTTTAAGCATAAGTGGCATTAACATAAGTGTTAGGATTTCAGAAAGAGTCCTAGTTTTAGATAAAGTAAATGAGTAAGTGTATCTTAGTGTTTTCCTTCCTCCTTAGTACATGATGGTTTTGTTGATATACTCACACTGACATTTCTGTTTTTAGTGAATGGATGGATCTAGCAGGCACCAAAGAGACAACAGGTTTGAAGGAAACTATGGTGGTTCTATGATTAAGATACTAGATAAAATGGGGGATTCAATGAAGAAACTCGTTGTTGTTCTAAACCAACTATCAAGGAGTCATGATCAACCACCTGAACCTTGGTATGATCTTTAATGCATCATGTACGAGATGAAAAATCTATGTGGAAGTTCAGGTAATAATTATAAAGGTAACCATTAGAGTTTATATGATCCATACTTTTGAGGTAATTATGGGTTACTATATGTTATGATGGAAGTGAAAGGCATGAGATAAAAATGAGGTTAAATTATGTTATGGTTATTTTTGATGATTTTATCTTTTTTTGGGGAATGATTTGAGAATTCTATAGTTTTGGAAAAAGGACAACACGCAGAATGTGTGACTACCTGTCGCGTTGGACAAAGCTGCGGGAATCGAACCCACAACCAAAGTGCGACTGGTATTTATCGCCTACCACTGGACTACGTGAAGTCCCTGGTTAGTTTGACTGATTATTTGTAGTTATATGATTTTATGAATTAATAGTAAGTTGATTTTGGGTTATTTATGAAAATGATTAACCTATCATGGAGGATATGTGATTAGGTTAATTACTTTTCAATACGAGACTTTAGGAGCAACTGATGTTGTTTGGAGATAAATGTTACGATTTAACTTGGAAGACTATGTGACTAAATCCTTCAAATATTTGGGTTTCAATATTAGATTGGCTTACTTTGAATAATTTTATGGACAAATTGTTTATCAGATGGTCCTCATTGAACTTTGGGTTTTGTTGGACAAATTTTGGAGATTAAGCATAGATTTTCTTTTTAAAGGGTTATCCTTTTCTGGATTATCTGACCTTGTACTAACCTTTTTGGTTTTGGTTTTGGTTAAATCCTAAAGAAATGGGAAGTATATAGTTAACTTTGGTGTATTAGGTGATTTTCTAGAAGTTGATTATAGTACTCTTAATGCGAACAAGTCTCCCTAAATACTCGTCTTTTGGAAAAAACATGTGTTTGATTAAGGAATCTAGTAAAAGTTGAAATTCAACATGATAAGTGATTATGTTTCCTTATGAATAATTTCCTCAATAAAAAGTAACTTAAAAAAAATGTTGTCTATTAACTTTTCCTACTAGGGAATCGAATACTGTTTAACCCATCACAAGTTTGTGATTTTCTTTTGGTTAACTTTCTCCAAGACATGTTTACTATCACTCTCCCTCAAGAACATGACCCTTTGATTTTTCATCCATGTCCATGTTTTTATACATGGAATCCTAGTATGGGTTATCTCGGGTTACCTCGGTACTTATCTTCCTTTATTTTTAAAGTTATTGTTTTACCAACTCTTGTTCTGATGTGGGACTTTCAGGGATGTTTCCAAGCTCAATTTTAAAAATTGCAAGGACGCAATTCCCAAAAGGGGGGAAGGATGTAACACCCCAGGTAAATAAAGAATATGAAATTTTCATATTTATCCATATTTGTGAATAAAATATTAATATTACTTTAAAGGGGACGCTATGCTCGATGGCGTACCCAACACGCAACAACGAGTTTCTTGGGAATCTTACGTTGCACTCTAATAATAAAATAATATTAATTTAAATGGTAGTTAAAATGTAGTCATTGTGTTGGTGGGAATGGATAGAAATAACTAAAATATTATTATATATGTTTTTAAATGTTTTTACATTTATCCAATAAAAGATAAAGGCTTACAATACGGAAAGAATTCAATTTTAGACGTATATTCCCTAGTTTTCACTAAAGGTTCACTTATCGACTTTTGATGGTGAACCATCATTAAATATAGTTTTGTTTGCTCTTAAACATTATATTGGACCAAATAAAACTCTTCTTAAGAATCAAGACATCAAAATTTACTTTGTGTAAATTTTTGGTATCTTTCCGATAAAGTTCATTTTTTAATGAATAGTGTAAAATGTTGTATTTTAATTCAAAAACACTTTTTAATCTAATTTATTTATATGATTAGATTATCTTTTTAATTGGTTTTAAAGTGAAATTAGAATATATGTTTACCATTAAATCTAATAGTGGTCGTTGGAATTAATTTCACTTTGAAATCAGACTTAAACTAGTGTCACTCTTTTGATACTTATTGTTTCATAAAAACACGCTATTTGCTCTGACAGCGAGAATTAATTATTAAATTAATTAATGTGACTTATATGTTTTGAATTTTTTAAAATATAATTCATTTTTTAATTCGGAATATCAAATATATCTTAGGGTGAATTTTTGGGATTTTTCTGAAAAACTTCAATTTTTGATGAATAGTGAAACCACTAAGTGGTACTTATAGAAACTGATTTTTCCGTTTAAATGAAATTTTTCCATCTTTGTGTTTTGAATTTAAAAAATCTGACATACATGGTTGTCATTAATAAGTAAAATGTGGTTCAATGGGATAAAAACAATTTTTTGGTGAATAGTAATTTATTATGTTTTTAATCGCGATTAGAGGTAATTAGTGTATTTTATGGTAAATATAATGTTTTAATAAAATTAAATGACCTAGACACATGTCCAACCCTAATTTTATGTTTCATGGACGACCAATAAAATCCATGGGTCAACTTGGGGACCCCATGGAGCCACTTTGGTTGGAAAATGACATAAATATCTTTTTATTTAATGTTAAAGTAAAAATGACACAAACATGAAATGTTTTACTAAAACAATTTTTACATGGTTTTATACAAGTCATATTTTTGACTAAAAATAGTAATTGGAAAGATAAAAATATTTCCTACATCATAGTATTTTTTTTATAATTTTTAGACATTAAATAAATTAAATTATTTATGGCATTATGATGATGCAGCGATGACCTCATTATTTAACGATTTAAATAAAATGGAACGATAATGTAATATATAAGACCTAAAAATTTCCAAAACCTATTGGATGAGTGGATTTCTAACCCTTATCACCTTATCCTCGATATACATCAATGTGGGACCTTTAAAATCTGAAACTTGTTTGAAAATAAAGTAACATTTTGTAACTTTACAAGAGTGCCCCTCCTCTCCTCTTATAAAAGGCCCCCACCTCTACCTCCTTACCCACACTCCCAAAGCCTGTGGCTCGGCCAAAACCTGCCCATTTTGTCTCTCCAGATCCCTATCTTACTCCTTGAATCCTCACTTTGGGCAGAAGTCTTCCCAAGGAAGCCTTTGAGCTCAAACCAAAAGGAGTTACCCGATTTTAAGGTAATGTCTTCACTTGTGTCCTTTTGTTTTATTTTGCTTCTCTAACCCCCTAAAAACGTTTTATTCATTTATTTTGTAACAAATCCAGTATATTCAATATACTAGGATTTTGTTATAAGAAGTATTCGAGCTACACTTACACACACCTACATCTAATGGTCAAAGAACATACTGTTTCCGTGGATGGAGAATTTCTGCCTCCCGAAACGATGATTGTTCAACATTCTTCTAACACCTTAAAAGGCGGACATTAAGATGACACTATATTTATATATGATATCTAATATTTATATGTTTTACTTAAGATTCTGTATTTTTCATTTATGGCGTACCTTTATGGTTTCCATTATGGGTAAACGTGATATTTTCATTTAAGGAAGTACGGACTACCGCCCCCTCAAAGTGATTTGATTCGTTAATACCATATGTGGTATGTATAAAGGATATTTTTAATGATATTATATATGATACAATACTGGAATTAAAATAATATTATGTATCATTATGTTTTAATTCCATTAAATAGGAAATAGAAATGGAAGTAGCGTTCATGCGTACGTACGGCTTACCCTCTCCATGAACTGTACATTTCATTTCTTATCTCAAAATGTTATGTAATATTATAAGTAAATATATATAATGGATATATATGTAATAAAGTACATCTAAATTATGGATATCATTCTGGAATTATAAAACATATATATATCTCTCATTTTTTTAATTCTATTAATATGACAAAAATGACTGTAGCGTTCATGCGTACGTACGGCCTACCGTGTCCATGAACAGTGCTTTTCGTTTTTTATCTCCAAATGATATGGAATAGTATAAAATGAATATTTACTATATATATATATGATATTTTAATCATTAATACTATTCTGGAAATTATTTACTCATAACTACATGGGAAATCTTTTTTCAAACAAGGTCATTTTTGACTCATGTACCAAACATCAGTAAAAACGTCTGATATGAACTAACATTATTAAACAATTCTTATAACATTATAATATGTGATATTAACTGAATAATAATTTGTAAAGGAGTTACTATGTCAATTATTAATTGACCAAAGTTTATTATTCAGGAATATAAAGAAACGAACAAGACAAGTTGGACTTGAGGTAAGGGATCCTACTCCTCTCTTTCTTTCTAAGTACACTCTTTTATGTCATTCCTTTTAAGATCATATTTCTTGTGATTGGGATGTTATTTTATATTAATATTACTGTAATTTTTATGTTCATATTATGAGAGAACCTATTCTCTCTCATAAATCCATTTTGGAAGTTTTGAGTGGCGCCGTTAGGCTACCAAATTTTCGTAAGAGATCTAACCTCTCTCATTCTTTTTAAGTACACTCCTTTATGTCACTTCTTTTAAGCTCCTCTTTTTTATGTTGGGGGATGATCTTTTATATTCCTCTTTCTATAAACTTTATGTTAATATGATGAGATACCGTATTTGATCTCATCAATCCATTTTTGTAAGTTTTATGTGGTGTCGTTAGGCTGCCGAGTTTTTGTAAGGGATTTTTCATCTCACTTTTATTCCCGTGAGATTTATGCTACATTTTCCATAATTTCCTTTGAGTGGTGTATGTACTGCCCATTATTTTATTCATTGTGTAATATAATTTCTTTTATGAGAATTTACATCAATGTTGTATTGTCCTTCTTTCACGAGGTGTATGTTTCGAAAGATACCAATGTTGGTAAAGGAACCCTTCACCCTCCTCTTTTTAAAAGACTTCTTTTGTTGGTTCTTTTAATTTACATATTGTTATGTTGGGATATGTTCTCATATATCCTTATTGATGTAAATTTTATGTCCAAGTGATGAGATACCCTTTTTTTATCTCTCATCAACTCATTTTGATGTGACGCCGTTAGGCTGTCAAGGGAACTTCTTAACCCAATTTCGCTTTCTTTGGGGTCAACATGTAGTTATTGAATATGTCATCCATTGAATATGTGTGAATTACTTTGATTATTTTTCACTTAATATCCACTTATATTTGGTGTATTCGTTTTTCACACATAATTATGTAATTGATTTATCCTTAAACCAAGGATACCGTCTTTGTAAGGGACATCATCTCAATCTCCTTTCATTGAGGCATATTATGTTTTATACACAACCTTCTTTTATACCGTGTATAAGCCCTTTTAACTTTTACGTTTATTAAAAAGGAATATTTTTTTATACGAAGTGTTTATTAAACGACAAAAGGGAATGTTTTTGTCGTACTTATGCGGCGACAATGACTTCTCCGCCGTTGTGACCATTATTTGAGTTTTGGCTTCCTCTACAAGCCATACCTTCTTTTTAAAAGAAAAATAAATACCATGTTTTACTTTTATTTTATTTTGGTATTGAAAATGGTTTTGATAATGTTTTTATATGAATGTGTTGTATTGATATCTTGTGATTGAAAGGTTTAAATGTTATGTTTCCTTTATACATGTTTTATGTGATATGATTTTGTTGAGGTTCTTCGGAATTATTATGAATACGGGTGGTTCCGTGATAAACTAAGGGCCGGTGAGCCCGATATAGCTCTCCAATGCATTGGGTAAGGCGAAGGAGTGAAACGTTAAGGTTTCTCCGAAGAGATTTAGGGAATATACTGTGGTGGGTATTCCAAACGTAACCAAGAGGGTTACTCCCTACGTAAGAATGTTATGAATTCCTCAAGTTACCTTTTACGTCTTATGATTTCTATGATTTATTCATGATTTGATGAGGTATGTTAAAGTGCCTATGTTTTATTGGTAAAGTATGATTTCATTCTTATGTATATATGACCTCATGTTTCCTTTCTATATTTTTATAACCCTTACTGAGCTTTTTATGCTCATCCCAAGTTTTTGAAATGTTTTTCACAGGTCAAGGGAAAGGTACATGATGGGATGATAGTGTCAAGGATGTGTCAAGAAAGAATCCATGTTTTATCTCAAATATGTTTCTGTTGATGGGAAAAATGAATACTATCTTTTATGTAAACACTTTGTTTAAATGTGGAATGTAATGCAAGTTTCATGATCTAATTCTCTAAAGATCTAAACCTAAAAAGATCCTCAATGTGTAATCTTGTAATAACTCAAGATTAAGTAAGGTTTAAGGCTGGGGCCTTATATATTCTTTATTGGCGAAATTTTTATTTACCATCTAATGAAAAAAATAACTATTTAGAGCACTATGGAATTTGAGAATATTGGGAGAATTCAAGTTTGTATTTAGTTATTGTAGATGATATATTATGTTTAAGAATTGGTATATAAATTGAAGTCTCTAACAAATTTTTTTTTGATAATTAATGTTCTTGGAATATTATACAAAATCACATTCCTCACTTAATGATGAAGGGAATTGAAATAAAATATCACTTTATTATAGAGAACAATGATAATGGATTTGTGATATTTGATTATATTCAAACTAAACATCACTTCACATACATTATAATTATTACCATACCCAAGTCCAAATTTTAGAGAAATTTTATAATTATTAGAGTCCATTAAAGTCCCTTCACTTGAATCTTGTGGATGTGGGTCCCCATGTATTATGGTATACTGTGATTTTTTATATGTTCATATATATGTTGTTTTCCCCATTAAAAAAAATAATTGAATGAAATTTTGGTTCAATGAAAATGGGTACGAAGTATTATTCATGAAATGGGTAACGATATCAAGAAGTTTCATGATGAATTATGTGGATTGGAGATGTAGGGAGAGTTTTGAATGTCAAGTTATTGGATCTTTTTTTCCTTGAAATAATGTTAGTATGGATTAACATTGGGTTTGTGATGAATTAATTTCACAAAGAGAGGTTAGAGAAATGGGTTTCTTATGATATGCACTCTATGAAACTATTGGTATCAATTTCCAACAAAATTTAGTGTCATATTTCAAGATCAATTGGTATCAAATCAGTATTTGGTATCAAGAATGTTCCAATATGTGGTATTAATAATGATGTAATTCGTTGATGAACATTACATGTAAATATTATTTGTCATACCATTCCTAGATCTTGTGTACTTGTAGTACACATTGAAAAAATCATTGGTTTCTATTTATTTTCATTGGGTGAGAATTGTGGTTAATGAATCAAGAAGACATTTTTTTACTAATATATCGTATGCAATGGTATCAAAGGTTCATGAATCATCAAAAAAAATGTGAAGATTTTTTGTCAAAAACCCATCTCTATATCATTTCATACATTATTGTATATTGTGTCTTTTGACATATTCAAGTTGAAAATTGAATTTTGCTTTCCCAGAAGACAATTATTATGATGGAAACATTTTTAGTGGTTGTAAAATTATTAGATTTATGAATTTGGGAAAAGGTAGGTTTAAAAATAAGGTTAATGAATTATATATATGATTTAAGATCACCATATAATTGCATTATATGAGCTGTGTGAGTTGGATATTTTTTAAAGTGATGATATGAAAACATATGTGGACCATATAAGAGAATCACACCACCGAGTTATATGTTTATAAATACTTTATATTCATTGTGAATACTAAATAATTAAAAAAAATCCCTTGTAATCTACCCTTTTAAATGATGATACTATGATTTTTTACAACAATGTGGAATACTATTTCATTGAATATTACCCTGAGGATAGTCATAAAATAACACCTAAAAAGTCCATCATCTATGGTCGAATGGAGGGGAGAATTATTGGGATGGCATTTTTAGTCAAGGAGAGAATAATAATTTTTGACTAGTAAATATCATTGAGACCTTTACCTATATGTGGACCCACCAATCACTGAATTAAATAAATCATGTAGTATGAGAGGATTTATGCTTCTGTAGATTTCTCTATGTTAGAAAGGATTATGTGGTGAACAACAATTACGTAATGGAGTACAAATTTTCCATTCATATAAGTTCATATGTGGTAAACAATTAGAATTTATGGTAGTTTAAACTTTTCTATTATGTGATCAATATAATGTAAGGAATGATGTATAGGAATCACATATATAGTATACTATGGTGTTATCACATGGTGAACAGTGAACCGTGTTAGGAGAGGATAATTTACGTAGGAGTTTTCAATGAAATTTTTTTATGTGGAATGTGTATTTATTATATATGATGAAAAATTATCTTCATAACACATAAAAATATGTGTGATAGACTATGAGAGTCTTCTAGAGGAGTAATGTTTTCTATCTAGCAGAGAGCAACAAGCATTCAAAATGTGATTAATAGCGAACCATATGGGAAAATGAGTCCTCTCCGAACATTATTCCAACATTTAGATATATTGGATTCTAGTACATAGAAACAATGAATTTTTTCTCCTAGTATTATCTCAGTTATGTTGAACCAAAAAAAAATTATTTCCCCTTACATTCTTTTATGTTTAAAAAATAAATTATGTTTAATAAAAATAAAGGAGAGTTTTTTCGAATATCACAAAAAGTTCATAAGGGGGAGTTGTTTTAATTCATCATACCATGATTCACCCCCACCTTCATGTTATTTTACCAAGAGGATCGAACACTCTCTCTTATATTTATAATTTTTTACTCAAGACATGTATGACTATAATTTTGATTATGAAATCATTCATATGATGTCCTCCGGCCACCCATATAAAAACTCATATGAAATGATGGAAATTCAGAAACTACAAAAGCCTTCACCCAAAAGCATTAAATATACTAATTAGAGAGAATATAAACTTATATAAAGTTATTTTTTATTTTTTTTCATCGAATAAAATATCTTTAGATTCTATAAAGATCAATACATCAATCATTACAACTAAAGGTGATTCTATATTGAAGCTATAAAGCCTTGTTCTTATAGTAGAGGCTTTCAGATTACTTTTTCATTCAACATTGAAAAATCTCACTCTTATTTAACAAAATTAAATGAAATCAATCCTTCACTTTTTTTTTGACAAAAAATACAACCCATTCATTTAAGAATTTCACTTATCAGTACATAGAATGATAATAAATTGTTGTCTCAAAAATGATTTAATATATATAACAAAGGGATATATGGTAATGTAAATTATATTTCCCCAAAAAATTAATGTTTCATTATCATGGTGAACATAATATAATATAATAATATAGTATAAGGTATTCTAATTGATGTTTTATTGTCAAAGGTAAAAACCCGGACTCAGTGAATTTTTCTTAGATATCAATGATTTCAAATTGAATGTTATTCATTAAAAATTTATTACTATAATTAGACTATAATTTTAAAGGGATTACAATAAGATAATATAATGTTAGTGAGGGATAAAATATATAAAAATTAATCTAATGAAAGGAATTTAAATAATACTGCTTAACACGAGTGATAATAGAATCAAATTTATTTAAAAACGATTATATGATAGCACTATTAATGTATGAACTGAATGTATCACCATAAATGAATAAGCAAAGAAAAAATTCCCCAAAAAATTCATTGGTGTATAATTCATAAAGAATGTGATAAATTCATTGATATCATTGACCCCCAATTACCTAGAATTGTATTTTGGACCAATTATTTGATATCCCTCTATGGAGGGGAACATTGAATTGTGTAAAAATGACATTCCTTATGAACGGAGTACAAATATTAGAGTAGATTACACATGATAAATATAATAAAAATAGAAAATACTTCAATAGACATGAAAAATAAAATTTTATGATATTTAACATGGAATTAATTATTAACAGGGAACATTAAATCAGAAGTAAATTAGGAGAGAGATCGAGTTAAGGTCATCCATTAATTTATTGAAAATTTCCCAGAACATGAGAAATGAATCCCTTGTAAGAAATATTTAACTCTTAGGGAATGATTAGAGATATATTATTAGAGGATAACCATGATAAAATTATTTAATGGGAAGATAACAGGATGTAAAGGAATCTATTTATAGTGAAACATTGGGAATAAATTAGAATTTGTAGGTTGTTATTTTTTACTATAGATATTAAAATAAATTTAATTAAAAATATACACATGGAATGCTATGATGTTATTTTGAATTAGAAACCATAAAAAATGGTTAAATAAATTATTTTATTACTTTTAAAAAACCCCAAAACCAAATGGAATTATTTTAATAAATAATACAAGATAAGGTAGAAATATTTTTAATAAAATGTAATAATTTTAAATTTTTTAAAATTAAATTTTTTGATAGATGGATGATCAAAATATTTCAGAATAATTTATTTAAAAAATATTACATATACAGTAATGATGATGCATTTTTTTTGAGTTCTCTCTTTTAGAATCTCATAGAATACTAATATCTAAATAAATTAAAATAATTATCATATCTAAATCATTGATTATGTAGGTACATCAATCCCCATTAAATGGTTTTATGGGATGACATTTAGAAATATATGTAACCAAAACAACAAAATAATAAGGGAGTGAATTTCATGTAGGCATTTTGTATTAGGGATAATAAGAATACTTTCCATTCAAACTAAGCATCACCTGAGCCATGCATCTCATAAAATGAGGAAATATGATTTATAATTAAACCTAACCAGAATTAATATGATGAGATGATTTATTTCTAAAAACTATCACTTTAGATTGATAAATATTGGAAAAGTGTCATAAATATTTTTGACAAGGATTATTTTAGGCTAAAAAACAGGTGTCTAGGGTTTTTGAAATCTATAAGATCATCAAAATTATAAATGGACATTTCCATATTGTTTTTTGATATGAGATACATTGATTTACTCGTTGAGAATATCAATTTTACAATTTTAGTCTAGTTTCTTTTAGGAATTCAACATTAGAAATTATCATTAACCTCAAATCCAAAAAATAGCAATTCTCTGATATGAATTACACTCGACAACATTAGTTGGGTGTTTTGGATTCCTAATATTTTTTTTGAAATTTTTTCTTACGTTGGTCATACCTTGAAATTTGATAAAGACATAATTAAAGTTATATTAGGATATTTTGAAAGATTGATGGTTGATTTGATACTCTTAAAACACTTTCGTGGTAATTACACACTTATTTTCAATGGTAATATGATTGATGATGACTTTGAATATGAGTAAATTACTTGATTCTGTGAGCCCAACATGTTGTTAGGAAACTTGTTTCGAGCAAGAGGTATGTTAAAAAAATTAGAGGTAAATAAGTTGGATCCCATTAAGATTAATAATTCTGGGTTAATGAATTATTTTCATATGGAAAATACCGTAGTAATATACCCCTAAAGATTGTAAAAAAATTCTCCATTGGAAATTCTTGTATCCATAGATCCTGGGATAAATTATCCAAGGTATCATATTGGTACTTTCTTTATAACAATAATATATCAGATCCCCAAACACATTTTACATTTTCATTATATGAAAGGGATGTTTTTGGTCTGTGATTTGAGAGTGATCTTAAATAGTATATTTTTTGTTAAACATAACAGAATGATCAAGGCCCCAAACTATATCCTTCCGTTGATCTCGACAATAACCCTACAAAGAATTTTTTATTTTACTAATCTTATCTCAAGGGTTATGTATATAGAGTGAATAGAGTGGTTTGTACTAGTGGAAGTTGAATATTTATAATTAATAAAATTATGGGATGAATGTGAGTTTCCTCAAGTAATAATGGATTCCTTTATTCATGATGGTAATGGGATTATATGCTATATTTCTATTGAGAAACATGATCTGTGTTTTTATGATTAATTCTATAAAATAAATAGATCACGTGGTTTAGTTTGTACACACAAATAAGGTATCCCCAAAGGAAGATTTCGTGAATAATATGGGCTTATTATATATAGAATACATATCATCCAATAATAATAACACATATTTTATATATCTTGGAGTAGTTATCTCAGACATGTTCAATGAGACTGAAGAATTCAAAGGAGAGGAGTCACAAGATATATTTAAGGAGGCCACATATCCCACATCACAACCCTCTCTATCAATGTAGCCTCAAGAAAATAAGGGAAATGGAAATTTTTATTTGGTACCATGAAGTCACCATCAAGTTTCAAGGAATAGAAATCATTCATTATTATAAAATGAATACCCAATTATGGAACAATCAAGGGAAATAAAGGATTACCCTTGGTAGCACTATTGAGAACGTTATTTTAACTCTTCAACCCTTGAAGATTAGTATTTCTTATCATAGCACTATTTTTAACTCCAGTAAAGTTATTAAAATTAATTATAAGGATCATAATTCTATTGGAATTAACCATGATTATGTATCTCTATAAACCCTTTAGGTTCTGGTTTAAATTAAATTCACAAGTTGTAATGTGATTCACACATGTCATTAGATGATTAAATCTGGGATTTTTTTCGAAGGAATAACATTCTTTTTATCCTTTTTTATGCCCTATAATACTATCAATAGGGCCAACATCTTTGGGATAAAATTGGTAATCTTAACCAAAATATTCAATGGTCATGGATTATCTTTTTTGATTTCAATGTGGCCCAAGGGCCTCGTCAAATATGATGGAATAATAACCTTGAAATTCAAAATAGGAAATGCTATGAATTATTTGATAATAGTATCATAGTGAATTCACTCACTATTAATATAGTTATATATGTTCTAGGAAATTAGTGAATATAATTTTTTCCAACAAATTAGATCAAAAAATTGTTAATTTTAGTGCATTGGATTAGTGTGTGTATGTGAAATCTAGGAATCTTATAAAAAACTGATCATTATCCCATCCAAACTATCACTATTAGAAAAAATAATGGGTTCCCTTTCCATTTTTATTTATCAATTCATGAATCAAATACACATATTTTAGGTTCATTGTTCAAGAGGCATAATCAAACTAAAAATTCACTGATGCTCTATTTTTTGGTTTTAATAAACATAAAAACATAAATTCCTGACATAAAAAAATTAAAAACTAGGCTTTTAATTCCATATATAGTAGGATTATATCCTTTTATAAATACCATGAGAACTGTTAAAAATTTCATGATGAGGAGATTTACATGCCTCACATTAATCAGGAGGATAAAATTTCATCAAGGACGAACGAGAAAATCATATCAAAGTAGGAAATATTATAATAATATTTTGGGATTATATTTCTGACTGAAGATGATAGAAGTACTATATTTTTAGAAAATCTTAAAAAGGTGAAATAATCATTAAAACCCATTACCTAATTGAAAAATTGGACTAAAATCATCATTTATAAAAAGTAGATTAGAGAGAGAATTATTCTATATTACCAATATGTGCTTATTAGAAATTCTCATGATGTCTATGATGAAAAAATAATCATATTCCAAGTGTTTTTGTCCATTTGGATAATATTATACTTATTATGATACCAATTTTAGTGAAAGTCAAAGCTTCAAAATTTTCACTCAGTCCTTGATGTTATCCTGAAGAAGATTGCTCTACTATCCACATCGTTCTAAAGTAATGGGATATAATCGACGATGAAAACATTAAAATTATTTATTTATTCTTTATGAATGGCATTGTTATAAGAGGAATGAACTTATAATTCCATTCCCTATTACCCTATTTTATTTCTGAAAAATCTTACCTTTTTAGTGTGTGTCTCTTTAAGTAATTATTTATATAGAATTCCTAAAAATATAATAGACACCAAGAAATATGTCATCAACAACATGGTTCTTTCTCTCAATAAATATAGTCTTTTTCAAGGAAGAAGGTCAATAAAATCTATAATTTACACCTTTTAGTGGATTAATTTTATGAGGAGTCCATGTATAACTGGAAGAATTTATTTTATTCTACAATCCTAGAATTAAATTATCACTATCAATTGGGTTTTACATAATAGAGTCCCATATATTTTTGGATAAATTTATTTCTTCAATTAAAAGATCTAAAATTTATTAAAATTGGTTAGATTTTCGGATGTAGTAGATAAAACACAAGAAATATAATTATCATGCTACTGTGGAATTTTATAAGGAAACATATTCTATTCTACTATTTTCAATGTTACTATATAAAATTTAAGAAGATTAATTTTTGACCTGGCTGAAAAATGAAATCATATACCCGTTAAAACTGGTGGAGGGGTAATGGATCCATATTAATCATTTTATAACGAAAAATAAATTTCATTTCTTTAGGGATGATGGATTTGTTTTGAATCAATTAATATGATCCTTGAGCACTATGGGTGAATTTATAGCCAAAATATAAATTAGAATAGGTTTCATTTTTTTAGCTACCACTTCAGCTTATATAGGAGGTTAACCATCAAAAGAAGGATAAACATTGGGGAGTAACTCTATCGTTTAATTTTATAGGTTATAACCTATTTCAGGGATTACCAATGTCTTATCACTTTAAGGAAATTTATAATAGTATTGAATAAAACCTAATATATTTTAAATGGAATTCCCTCTCATTATATTACAAGACCTATAACACCCTGAAAAATCTAAAATAATTAATCATTACATGATAACAGCTATGAAATAAAACTCATAGATTAGAATGTAATATAAACACTCAAGAATTTATGATATATTTAATATTTTAAATAAATTGACTCTATTTTATTCCTTGAAATGCATATAATACCATGTTAACCATAATCACATGCAATAATTAGTTTCTTCGACAGATCGCGTTTCATAAAAGAATGACATCTACGGAATACTAATAATATTATTATTTAAAAAGAAAATTGTATCACGTCCATTAATTTGGAGGTTTCATATAATATTAAATAAAAAATGAAAATATAAGATTCAATTCATTGGTAACCAATTAATTAAAAATGAGTTCTAAAAATAATTTAATATAAATGAAATTATTTTTATAAAAAAATATTTTTATTCACCATAGGAATTTTATCCTAATGAACTAAAATTAGTAATATTAGTTGCAAATATGAATAAAATTAATATATTATATAATAAATAAAATGTTTTTACATTCATATGATATTTTTAAAGGCATAATATAATAAACAATGTAATTTTATGCATTAGAAGTTGTATTATTCTAATGTCATTTTTTAACTATTAATGGATATATTGTATTAAAAAAAAATTTAGACACATTAATAAATTATTTTTGACAAAATAAACTCTATTTTTATATGAAAATGATAATAGTTTCATATGGTTATTTTTTTATTTTCTATGAAGTTTCATATCTTAATGAGTACTGAAAAATATTGAATTTCTATTTAAAACAACTTTGTAATCAAAATAATTTATAATGATGTGTTATTTTTTTAATTGTTATTAAATTTGTAATAGTAAAATTATAAATTTTTTAGTTCAATTAATTTCTTTATAATCAATTTAAAATTTAAATTGGATATATAAACAGTGTAAATGTATGAATATTTTAACTTTAAAAACTTGATTCCTTATTACGTCCGCATGATTAATTTTAAAAACAATTCTTTAATTATGTGTAATAAATGTTTAAATACGTACTTAATGTATGGAATAATAATAATTTATTATTTCTTTTAATTCCAACATAATATTCGACGAATGTGATTAGTGAAATAATTTAAATTTAATTACAACGATTAAGAAAAAAATGCTTTACTAAGGGACTGAAATTTAAACATAAGGTATAAAATGACTAAAAATATTTACAAAAACAATTAGATAGATATTTTATTCCTTATCTGACCATGTGAATATTTTTATTCATAATTTTATCAACATAACTTGTAATTAACAATGGTGAAATCCACTCTTTAAAACATTTACATGTTTGCCACTCACCTTGGTTATAAAAGGCCTCCACCCACCTCTTATCTTCACAACATTTTTTTGGAACAGATAAGACATGAAAACATCACTAACACACTTCACTATACTCATCCTATAATCCTTATATTGGGGTGAAATAAAACTTTTTAAATCCTTAGGGAAAACCTCAGTTGGAAACCCGAAGAAGAGGAAAATATTTTTTAAAAGCTTTTGTATTTTATTTCCATATAGACCTCCTTATATTATTCTTAAATAATTATTATATAAAAACCAATATCTTAATTATATCTATATTGTTTTTATGATAATTTTGATACTTACAAAAACACACATTTACGTCAAATGAGTTATGAAATCATCGTTCAAGTATATGACGGAATACAGCCTCCCGAATAGACGTCATTCGTTTTTCGTCACCATCATTCAAGGTTCCGAATAATGGTGGGAATACTATTTATCTTTGATATTTATAATATTTAAGATGTATTTATAATTATTTAATTATTATATAACAAATAAATTCATTCATTTCTTTTTGTAGGAATACGATAATGTCACTTGAGTGTACGTTAGACTACCACCTGCTAAAAAATATTATTTATTCATGAATAACGTGCAATGTATTGAGTAAGAGTTTAATAAAAATATTATATATATATGAAATACTAATGATACTATAATAGTAATATATATCATTTTATTTTCTTTCTATCAATACGATGAGAAAATGGATACCAGGTTCAAGCATACTTACAAACTACCGTCTACATAAATGGTGTATTTCATTTACTATCACTAAAATTATTTGGATTAATCTAAATATATATTTAAGGTTTATATATTATATGTAAATAATGGTTTAAATTATTTATATTATTAAATTATGAACGATGTCATTGGAACAAAAAAAAATTCAAACCAAGCTCGAAAAACAATGCAAGTTAATACCTAAAAAGATGAAAATATGGAAATAATTTAAATCAATGGATAAAATAATGTAATAAAATGATCATATATGATATAATAAATATTAATATGGTTCTATAATAACTTAATATCATGTTTTAAGTCGGTATACATGAATTCAACTCATGCAAGAACAATAATAATGTGTGACGTAAGTCTTTTTGTCTCAATGTCATTTTGTTGAGGAATGTTATAATGTTATGTGCCTAAATATATTTATATGGTGTATATACATTCCTTATAAATATAATATAAAGAATAATTAATTTTTCATGTTATTTTATGTTTCAATTTGAATAATTTTATCTAAGTGGATATGAATTAAATGATACCAAGTGGTAATGAATTTCATCACTCAATTCCACTTCAATGGGTTATATTACTTCCTCATTCTCATTAATATTATAAGATTATATTTGAAATGGATTTTGAATATATATTTTTTAATTCCAAAATTTTTATAAGGATTTAATGTTTATACACATAATTGATTCGTTTATTAATTCTCAGTTTAACATTATGATCATTGTTGGGTTTATTTCACAATCTCATTCTAATAGATATTTTTGATTCATAAATTATCATTAAAGGAAATTATATGATAATTGTGTAATAAACCAATTAATTTTATTAAAATCATTTTATTCATGACATTTTATTATTTATATTACCATTTTTTAATCTTTGGTACGTAGAATTATTGAGTAAATGTTTTAATAAAATATAACTTCACTTCTAACGTTGGTTGTAAATTATATTTATTAAAAAAACATATTTTCTTTAAATGTTTACACAAATATTTTCTTTAATTTTTTCAAAAATAATTACTAAAATAATATTTCACCCATTTTGTCTTTTTATAAAAAAAATCAATGATTTTTTTCTTTCTGAATATGGAACTTTTTATCATTTTTACCATGAAAAAAAGAATTGTTTACATTGTATGGAATTAACCACTATAATTTATCTGATTATTAATTTGATTTTTTATGAATATATTTTTAAAAAAATGTTTTAAAAATGTAATTTCATGGAAAATGAGTTTGAAAATGTTTTTCGAAATGAAAATAATTTTCTCCTCAATAATGTTTTTAAAGAAATTTTAATTCATTAACGACAAAAACCCTTATTCTTACTCTAATGGGTTTACATCTTATTAATACCCTCATTATTTTTTCACTAGATGGATTATGATTATTTTTACCAAGAATATTATTATATTCAGTTCCTTATAGCTTTTTGTAGTCATTAGCTTCCCCATGAGTTATTAAAATTACACAAACTATTGAACATTAAATTTACCCTAAATAACCACATTATTTATCATGGATATGATTATTAACTAAAATATATACCATATTTACATATGGTGTTTACTTTTAGGGTTACATGATTATTTGAAGAAATATTGATATATATATGTTCATTAATCAACACCGATATTTGACTAAGAATATTTTTTATGAATTAAATTAATTATTAGATATATGGTGAATGGTTTGGACTAGTACGAGATGGGTTAGAGGCCAATTAATTTCATCCACTTGATGCATTAGCAGTCTGATCGGATGAACCAATTAGCCTACCTCAAATAAATGGGATTCCTCCCATCATTTTTAAACCATATTCTGAATGGTCTTTATGGTAATGGTTTTGTGTATGTTGGGAGCATGGAGTATAATAATTAAACATTCATTCATTATTATTCAGTTATTATTATCCATGAAATTTTAACCATGGAGGAATCTATAGATTCATTTCATTATATGTTTATTAATTAAATGACATGATATTTTAGTTATTTACCTTAACATATTGATTATTACTTATCCATTTATTTAAATGGAATGTAGTTTCCATTATTTACATTTCAATATTTATTACTCCTTATCCATTTATTTAAATGACATGTTTCTTAATATATTTTCCATCCCTTATTTATTATTCATTATAGATTCATTATAAATTCTTCTATACTCATCCCATATTAAGATTTTTATCTCACAATTATTTTATTCCATTTCCAAGGAATCCACAAAGTGTACTATGAATGATATAGAGTGAATCACTAGAAATATGAAATTTATTTTCAAAATAATTTTGATGTAATTTTTAAATTCCAAATGTATTGTATGGCTCATGCATGTATCTATATTACCATGACAACTAAACAAATCCATCATTTGGGATGAGATTCCTTGTATCTTGTCCCAATGTAATTATACTAGGTGGTGGATCCCTACTTCTATGGTCAGGGTCAGTATAGTTGGTATTAGAGGAAATTTAGTACCATCCTTTAGAAGTAGATGTAAGAAAATATAGATTAGGGAACATAAACCCATGATTGACTTTTCAGGTATGTATAGAAGAAAATATTAATTCTTCAGTAAGGTAGAGATTATGTGTTATTTTTTGTGAATACATCCACGTATGGATAGAATCATTGGTTTATGTGTTTATAATTAAAGATATGTTCAAGGACTTAAATAACATTTTTTAGTTCTATGTGATGATATTCTCTCAATATTGTGGATGTTTTGGAGATTTTTATTGAATGAATGTGAATTAGTGAAACATTTTTTGAGAAATAATGTCAATAAATTTTATAAAAATAAGTTTAAAGGTATTAATATCTATTATGGTTAATATAACTATTAATAAAATTTTAATAATTGTAAAATAATACTATTAAAAATTTTAAAAAAACATGTAGTGAAAAAAATAATTAAAATATTATATAATGAATAAATTTATTTCAAGGATGTCTAACATATTTTTTTTGATGTTATATGAATTATGTTAATTTTTTTTAGAAAATTTAAAAAATGCATGTTGGGTGAAAAACGAAAATATCTATAAAGGTAGTGCGTTTTGTAACCATGACCAAAAGATGATAAGGGTTTTTCTCCTACCACTAGCCTATGCAGTGCCCTGGTTAATGTTTCAGGGGTTTTTGTTACACAATTTGAAGAAAAAAGTTAGTTATGAACTGTTAGTATTATTTTTTTGGTTAAGATATTAATTTGTAAACTTTATTGGTTTCAAATAATATTTAGTGACAGACAAAAGGCTTTCAACTCTTTATTAAATATGATAAATTTTTATTTCAGTGCTTTAGGAAAAAACAAATCATTGTCGGTGCATATTTCTTGCAATGGGTGATTAATTGGAAATTAACTAAAGAATAATGAAAGGATTAAATTTTTTATATAAAATAAATATATATCAATTAAGTATATTTCCTTATATTCTTAGATAGTAAATGAATTTTTCTACTTTAGAATGAGGATCTTGTAAACAAATTATATCCTATTATAGTAAATTATTATGATATAAATGCCCTTTTAACAACTATTAGATTTAATTATTTGATCCCAAAAATATTAAAATAATAATTCAATGGTTTTTTATCAATGAACTCAGTCACTCTATATAAAAATTTATGCATTTCTTTTATTTCTATGTCGTCAATTTTCACTAATGTTATCATACATGGAAAAATAGTTATGTGTTATTTCATGTGACATTTGTACATCCCATTATATATTATTAAGAAGACATTTTTTTAAATATTTTATTATATGGGATTTAAAAAAATTAATTATCGATTTTTATACCTTTAGTTTTGAAGATCATGTCCAAAAATCATGGATATGATTTATTTAAGGTTGGTAGAATGTAACACCCTGATAAATCTAAAAGAATAATATTTTATTCGATGACATGTATTAAGAACATCACCAAGAGTAGAAAATAATACTACTCATGAAGAAACTATTAAATATTTAATATTTTAAATAAATTAATTAAATTAAATAGTATTCAATGCAAATAATACTGATTTAGCTTGCATTCCACTAAAAAAAGAGTTCTTTAATATATTACATTACACACAAGACAATGTTTTATAGAAAACCATTAATATTATAATTTAAAATGAAAATTATAACATTATAGTTAAATTGAAGGTTATAAATAGTATTGAATAACTTTTTAAAATATATGTTTGAAATCATTGGTTACCAATTAATTAAAAATAAATATAAAAACAAATTTAATATAAGGAAATGTTTTTACAAAAAAACAATTTGTAAGCACAGAAGGATTTTGTTATTAATGAATAAAATTAATTAAAATTATTGGATGATATTAATGAAATTTATATATAATATATTAATTTTTTTATAATCATTCAATAAATTTTATCGGTATAAGATAATAAAAAGTCATATTTTTTTGAAAAATATATATTTTTCTAAAGGTTGTCTTCCACCTTTTATAGAAATATAAGTTTTAAAACTAAAATTGGAATTATTTATAAATTTTAATTGAAAATATAAATTTATTTTTGGAATTGGTATGTCCAAATTATATTAGTACGATTTTCTATATTTATATGAGAAGTTTCATTTTATAATGAATATTAAAAATAATTAATTTTAATTGAAATGATATTTTTCTTAGAAATTATTTATAATGATTAATTTTATTTTAAATTTGTTTTAATTAAAAAACAATAAAATTATAAATCTATTATTATAATTAATGTCTATAGAATAAATTCCACATTGAATTTAGATATAAAAAACCATGAAAACATTTGAATATTTTCACACCGAAAAATTGATTTCTCATTTTGTATACAAGATTAATTTTAAAATAATTTATGCCACTTTTGTTGTTTTAATTTGGAAAAAAATATTTCATATATGTAATAATAAAAATATATGACTTATAATAAGTCCAATTTTTTTATGAATGTGATTAGTGAAATCAGTTAAAATTAATTACAAGGATGAAGAGAAAAACAAGTTTAATGAGGGACTAGACATTAATATTAAGTTAAAAATTGACCTATAAACCTGTCCAAAACACATTTTCTAGACATATTTGGACAATATACCTTCTAGGATAGAGTTTTATGAATTATTGGAACAACATAAATTGTAAAAAATATGAGTGGAACTCACTCATTCATAAATTTACTTGTCTCCCTCACACCACACTTATAAAAGGCCTCCTCCTCTCCTCCTATATTCAAACCTCAAAAGCCCATTGTATTGGAAAAAAACTCCTCAATAAATTCTAAACATCCTGAAAATCATCTGATACACCTAATATTGGTCTGAAATATGTATTAGGAAGGTATGTGTGAAATAATAATAAGGATACCCAAAACAGATGTAATGTTTTTCTAAAAGAGTCTTAATTTTTTTTTCATTATCCAAATCCTTAAATTTTTATTATACGATGATTGCATAATAAAAATATAATATTAAAAAGAAAAATAGGTTTTCATGATAGGTGAAATATGTTGACCCATATATGTTTCCATCAATAGTTATATGAAATCATCATTCATGCGTACGAAAGACTACGACCTCACAAATTGAAGTCATTCATTTGTCCATTAACACAAATAATGGTTGGGATAAATGTTGAAAATAAGGTATAAATAAAAAAATTATGATATTTATTATTTATTAACACTTTTATTATTATTATATAAATCACACCATCATGATTTATGTATTGTGGGAATAAGATAATGTCACTCGTGTGTACAGTGGACTACCGCCTCGTGAAGCAATATGATGGGTTCATGAATTATATGGAATATATTAAGGATGATTTTAATTAACATATGTGATATATATAACATAAAATTTATACTAGAATGATAATATATATATATAATTTACATTTCTTTCTTTAAATATGATAAGGAAATGGAAAGGACATTCATGCGTACGTACGACCTACCGTCTCCATAAACAGTATATTTCATTTATTATCACCAATATTATATAGATTTATCCAAATATATATATAATGAATATATATATGATATTTTCATCCTTTTTTACAATATAAATATTATTAAATCACGATATATGTAATAAGTGTAAAAAATAACTTGTCAAAACATTCTCAAAAAATGAAACATGATATGTTGTAAAATGATGAAACTAACGAAATATTATTAATGAATGTGTAATAATATGTTATAAAAGGAATGTATATGATATCATATATGATAATATTGTTCTTTAACAATTTAATTACATTTTTAAAAACACTATATATGATTCTAAGGAACTTATGACCATATGGAAAGTGCGAGGTAAGTTATTTTCTTCTCAATTTCATTTTGTGGAGTCATATTACAATGTTATGAACCTAATTAAATTTATATGGTGTATATTATAACCCTTTACATATGATATCATTAATAATTAACTATTAAATGTTTTTTATTTTTCAATTATAATTATTTTACCAAATGTAAGCTATATGAAAATATAGAAAGTGATCAAAAAGTTCATAACTTAATTCCTTTTCATTAGGTTATATTACATCCTCATTTTCATTTATATTAAAATATTACTTCATTTATCTATTTGGTGGAAAATAAAATTTCATATAAAGACATGCTATTTAAAAAAAATTTATTTATCTTTTTAAATATTATTAATTTCAATAAAATGTTTCTAATTGTTTTACAATTTATTTCCATGGAATCTTATTTTTTTATTTCCAAACAAGGCACATTGTATGGTTTCCACATAAAAAGAGGAATGTTCATTTTTCCTTGATTGTAATTACACGCCATCATAGCATTGAATAATATTTGTAATCATTATGAATATTTTTTAAAATAAAATGTTTTTTAAAATTATTATATTGTAAATATATTATTTTTTAAAAAAAATTAAAAGGATATTTTCATCAAGAATGTCTTTAAAGATTATTTTATTTTTTCAATGAAAATAATCAGTATTCATACTCTAATGGATATAAATAATATTTCTACCATCGTTCTTCTTACTTTGGATGAATTATAAATATTATTACCAAGTATAGTTTTTAAATTCACTTCCCTGAAATATTTTTTTTATTAATTAACTTTCACATTAATAATTAACTTTCAAATAACCACTGAACATTATATTTCCCCTAAATATCCAAATTATTTATCATTGATATGATTACTCCGTACACCATATACCAAATTTACACATAGTGATTTTATTGACAGTTACTTGATTATTTGGGGAAATATTCAAAAAAAATTCATTACTCAATACAAATATTTGATAGGGAAATTTTTTTATGAATTTAATAAATTATTACATATACAAGGAATTATTTGGGATTGTATAAAATGGGTTGTGGGCCATTTAAAGTAAATACCTCGATGCATCGATAGATTCATGGGATAAATTAGTTAAATATACTATGAAAAATTGGTCTCTACCCATTAGTTTTACAACATCATATGAATATTAATGATGCTAATGGATCATTGTACCTAGTAAACATTGAATCCAATAATTAATCATTGATTTATTCAAATTTACTTATTATTTTTCATGATATTGTCATCAGGAAAAAAATCTACTGATGAATTTTATTCACAGTTTATTGATTAAATGGCATCTATTTTCATATTTTTACATTTCCATATTGGTTATGACTTATCCTATTATTTAAATTACATGAAAATTTATATTATTATTTATTATATATTAATTGTTCCTTATGAATTTATTTAAATGGAATGTATATTATTTTATTTACATTTCAATATTAATTCTTCATTATTGATTCAGTATATTTTTTATAATACATAACCCTTACTGAGAACTTAATCTCCCCTTATTCTATTTCATTTCCATAGGATTATAGGAAGTTTACTATGGCTAATATGAACATTTTCTCTAGATAGAAGAAATTTATTTTTGAATAAAATTTATTTGGTAATTTTTTTATTCCAAATGTAATTTAAGACCCAGGTATGTATATATTTTACAAAGAATATTAAATAGACAGGTCCTTTTTTATTTGATTCGTTATATCTTATTCCAACATAATTGTAATAGGCTTCGACCGAGGGATTCTGGGGTTGAGGTCACTAATATTGGTATTATAGGAATTTTAGTAGTAACCTTAGGAATTATGTGTTGGAAAAATAGATTATAGAAGATAACCCTAATATATAATTTTAGGATATGTATAGAAGATCATTTTAATGATTTGGTAACGTATAGATATGTGGTATTTCCTAGGAATACATCACTTTTTGGATTTTAACATTGGTTTATGAGATTATGATTGATGATAAGTTAATAAATTTAAACACCTCATTCTTGGTTTAATGTGATGATATTCTCCAAATATTAAGGACTTTTTGGATAGATTTATGAAAACAATTTGTTTTAGTGTAAAATTTATTTTTAGAATAATGTCTTTAAATATTATAGAGATAAGGTTAAAGGTATTGTATATTTTAAGGTTAATATTATCAAAAATAAAATTATAATAATGGTCAAGTATGATTATTAGACATTTATCAAAATCAATTTATAGTTTTTTTTAAAAACATTTATAAAAGGATTATTTAAAGATTACATTAATTTCTAGGATGACCATCTAATTTGTATTGGGAATATTAAAACAATTATATATATATAGTATTAGAAAATGGAAACCAGCATGTTAGGTGACAACCAATATTTTCTTTTAAGGTAGTAGATATTGATCTAATAACCAATGTATGATAACGTTTTCATGTCCACTAATATCCTACACAGCTTCCTAGTAAATGTTTCATTTTTTTAGTTTCAAAATTTGAAAAATAAAATTATTGATGAACTGGTTTAATTATTTTTTTGTTAAATTAATGTATCAAATATATTGTTTCTAGAAAATATTTACAGATATAAAAAAAATACATCTCAGACTTTTGTGGTTCTATTAAAATAGAATTTTAGTTCTTCAGAAAAAAATATTCATTTTTTGATGCTCTTTTATTGAAATAAGTGATCAATTTGAAATTGTTCGAAGCAGAAAAAAATGGATTAAATTTTACTTTTGGAAAAATATATATAAAATAAGTATATTTACTTATATTTTTAGATAGTAAAATAATTACTCTATTTTAGAGAAATGATCTTACAATAAAATTTCATAATATTTCCATTTTTCTGATGATATCAATGGCCTTTTCACACCAGTTATATATAAGTATTTTAGACCCTCAAATTTCCATTTATCATTCAACAGTTTATGTTCAATTACCTCAATAACTAGCTATTAATATTTACAGTTCTCTTCCATGTACATATCCACACTTACCACTACTATTCTCGTACATGGAAACCTAATAATGTGGTATTTCATGTAACCTTTATACTTTCTTTTATCCCTTATTAAGATGATATTTTATAAACTCTTTTATGATGTGGGATTTTAATAAATGAATTATAAAATTTCCTAACCTTGGATTCTAAGATAATTTATAAATTTTGGGGATGTAATTTATTTAATTTTTGGAGAATGTAACACCCTAAAATTTCTAAAAGAGTAACATCTTATTTGATATATTAAATTAAACATAGCACCATGAAAGGAAAGGAATATTACCTCATGAGAATATTTGATATATTTACTATTATTAATAAATTAAATCTACTATATATCTTTCAATGAACACAATATTTAGTTAGATAAAGTCGCATGCAAACATGAGTTTCTTAAATTGATTGTGTTACACGCAAGACCGAGTTTTACAAAATAATACAAGTATTAGTACTTAAATAACAATTATCTCATAGACCTTAAATTTGTGTCTATAAATATAACTAACTAAATATGAATATATATTTTTTAATTCATTATTTATCAATTAATTATAAATTAATATAAAAATAAATTGAAAATAATGAAAAAGTTTTTATAAAAAACTATTTTTATGCCACGAAGATGTTTTATCTTAATAAATAAAATTAATTACTATTAGAGGATGGTATTAATGAAACATTCATATTATATATTTAAAAAAAGGTTTATGAATTAATATAATATATCATATGGGTATATGTCAATAAAAAAAAATCATATTTTACACATAAAAGATATATTTTTCTAAAAAAATTTCTTGGACTTTTAAGGGCACACATCTTATAATGAATAATGAAAAATACTGAATTTTAATTGAATTATGGTATTTAAACTAAATAATTTTTAACAAAAAAATATGTTTTGAATTTTTCGAAGTCAAAACAGTAAAATTATACATATATTAATCCAAATTATAGCTCTTTAGTAAATTTAAAATTGAAATTGGATATTAAAACATTTTATACTTTTGAACATTTTCAATTTAAAACTACACTTTCTCATTCTGTCTATATGATTAATTTTAAAATAATTTTTACCAATTTCTTGTTATAATTTGTTATAGTGGATTCCTTATTTTAAATAATAATAATTTATGATGTTTAATAAGTCCAACTTAATCTTTTAATAAAGTGATTTTCCAATGTAGTTAAAAATAATTACAACGATTAAGAGAAAATCGTGTTTTCCAATGGACTTAAATTTAATCGTAAGGATCCAAATAACCAAGAAACTTTTCCAAAAATAAATATCTGGACATATTTAGACATTAAAGTCATGAACCTTTCCAAAGGGGACCGTGTCCCGAATCCCCAAGCCCCCCTCTAATATGCTAGGTGATGGAGACTATTGATGAGTAGGAACTTCACAGACATGGGAGACCTTAGCCTAAGTACCTACACACACACACATTTCAACTTACATAAAATGATGAAATTTAAATACAATTAACATACATTAATGAATATAAATAATTCCTATAATGAGAGTAATACATGATGTAATGAAAGGTAAAGAGGGAAAAAAATACAACCACAACGATTATGAAAAAACGATATAATAGATGGTATGTACTGGGAATGCTATCAGAAAGCCGTAAGAACATACCTATATCCGTTTGTTATCACAAATCCATGTATGGTCCAAGTCTACCTAGGACTATTTTAAAAGGTCGATCTAATTCATAATACACTACACGTGCGGGAAAATCCCATAAATGGGTGAGTATAACAATACTCAATAGAACAACAAGAAAACACTGACCATACAAATAAGAAAATATAGGTAGATCTAGAAATGTATAAGTATACATCACATATAACATGAATATCTAGATACACTAAACAAATAAAATTATTATTGAGGTAAGTCACAACTGTTGTGTACTAGCCCAAGTATTCCACCTCAAAGATTCAATGAAGCACTAATCCTATAGAACACACTCTTGAGTTCGATATCACTTATTACATACATCCAAGGGGTACTACTCACTAGGCCTCATCATGAGATAGAGAAAGAAGATATTAAAAAATGGAATACAATACACATACGAGGATCACTACTAGGACCATGAGATGATACAAACAAACCAATCTGGATTAACCCGCTAAGTAGATGATAGACTCCCATATAGAGCTTGTCACGATGATACCAATAAGTGCACATAGGGAAAAAATACGAATAAAGGATCCAAATATGGGCCTCATAGAGAGATTCAAACGAATATATATAGGAATTAATTCTAAAGGGATTCTAATATTAGCAGTAGGAATTGATTCCATGATAATTCTTAGAGAATGGATAAGGGAAACAAACCCAATCTTTTTTCCAAAGTAAAGAGGACTACAGATCCCTGAAATTTATAAAATAGATCATGATGTATTTTAGGGGTCACCTGTTGTGTCCCATAACCCTAGGTCCTTCCTTTGTAAACAACCAATGTCCCCAAGTCGTGTCTATGGAGGGGGGGGGGGGGTACTCCCATATAAGCTGCCCCTAAACTCCAACTTGTGTTCGTGTAACTATAAGGTGCATGCCGATTATTCCAGGAGGGGTCACATTCCATGTGAAAAGGTCACATACCGTTTGATCCATACATCATGCATAAAACTCTAGTCGAATCCCATGGGGGACTATACAACATGTAGATCCAGTCTACACAACCTACAGTATGGGATTTTCTAGAATCCCAAATATGCTTATTTTTTATTCCAATGCCACCAACCTCCAATCCAAAAATAATTTCACCTCATGATTTATGATCCCAACTCATTCAAAAATATTCATCAACAAAAAATGTTCCTCCACTAGAAATTCTTATAAAATGGATCAAATATTCATTATTCATAGTGTGCCAATGAAATATGAATAATGTAAAATCCGGAATACACTATCATCTATTTCTTCACCACTTCCACTTTCACACTACCATAATGTGCTGTCGATCCCAGATCTATGATTTCATGTCATTCCACCATGAAACATATGCACAACGATTGATTAATCGAGATTTTTTAGATGCGATATTAATAGAGAACCCACATAATGAATGATAAACAGGGGGATGAGAAGTACTAGAAAATATTGGAGGAATTAACCTCAATCGATGTCCATTTCAATATCAATATTTTCCCATTGTAACAACAATAGAGATAATCAAAACGAATGATAATATTCCCATGAACACCCCCAAAAAACCGATCATTCATAATATTCAAACCAAAGATCAATCAGTTCATTAATTGATTCAAATTCCATCTGGAAATTATGAATGAGGAAGAATGAAATAAAGTAACCTACCCTAACATTATCCAGATTGATCACTGATGAGGAACAAAGTTCATCACATTTGTTGGTGATGTCCTTATAATCTAAATCAGGTTGATCATTGATCCACAAAATTTCTATTATTTTCCTTAGAGATAATCCTTGATGCTATCTCAAATGGTCCTCTAATTCATCCAGGGTTATGCAGCTAACCACGAAATTCTTACATAACAATATATTTCAATATTTTTAATCAGTGGATACAAAAAATGAAGTAAAATAATTTTATTTAATTATTTTATACATTTTCACATCCTCTATGACTTTTCCACAAATAAACTACACCGACTAGTTTAAATCAGGTATAGGGTAAATCCCACATTCTATTATCAACGATGCTATTATATTTATAATACAATCACCAATTTCGATGTTGTTAATTTTTTTTCAGAAAAACTATGGAAGCACGATTTTAAATATTTATAAAATATTAAATATATTTAAAATATTTATTCTGGGTAGACTGGGCTTCAAAATTGCACACCATCTTAGTGTTTGGTCTTGAAAATATTCCATATAATAAATAAAAAATAAAAAAAATCTCAAATATATTCCATTCTCCCTACATTGGGGTACTATGTCCCAAAAAAACCAAAACAAGGGTTACTCAAAATGATGGGGGTACTGCGAAAGAATTTGAGCCTCCCACTCCCATGTTCTCTCTTGGATATTCCCCTGATTCCACCAAGCATGAAATAGAGGAATTGATCAGCCAGAAATGATACCCTTGTTGTTCCTCGATCTCTAGTGGGTAATCAGTAATGTTTTATCCATACTCTATGTTTAGCAACTCCAATAGATAACTTGTGATGGGTCATGAATGTACCTCCTCAAATGTATCATGTCAAAGAATTTATGTACCTGATCTTGCTATAGAGGTATATACAAGAAGTACACAACCTCGACACTCTACATAGAATCTGGAAATGAACAATGAACCTCTGAGATAACATTAGTCCCCACCCACATTGAGGTGAAAGTTGTAAGAACGCGTGATATCTTTCCATAAACTCAAAATGAATTCACCATCTATGTGAAGAAGAATTATGATAGCTCAGTGAAATATTCTTCCACTCCTATATGATCTTCACATTCTCTATTATATCTCGCACCAACTCCGAGCCCATGAGTACTAAATCTCTTGGGGTAGTCCAACAATGTTTTGACCTACAATGTGAACTATAAAATTCCTTGAATGGTTCCATATCAATGGCACAATGGTATCTTTTTTTAAACAAACTCCACCCATAGTAGGGGATCCACAAAATTATGTCTAAAGTCTAACATAAAAGCTTGAATGAGGTCTTCCTAAACAAGAATGGTCCGCTCATTATGGCAGTTAGTTTGAGTGTGGAACACTATTCGAAAGAATAACTAGGGCCCGAACATATCTGGAACTCCCTTCCACACCCAGGTTGTGAAAGAAGCATCACGATTATAATCAATCGTCGATGGAACTCCATGGATATAGTCTATCTATGGAACATAGAGGAATCCCATGCTCTCTATAGAATTCTGCTCTCATATAGATATGAAGTGGGATAATATGGTGAGATGATCTATGATCACCCTGATTTTTTCATGTCACCAATGTTTACATGGAAATCCCCTAATGAAGTACATAGATATCCCATCCCACACCTATTCTGGCACCTCAAGGAGTTGATCTAAACATGTTTTTCCTTGGTGCTCTTTCATCAAATGCTGGTAAATAAGGTATCGAGAGAAAAAGTATTTCATTTTATTCTTCATTACTTGCTAAAAAATTAAAGCCATTGGTCCTGTTATATTATTTACACAACTAGATGTTCCCCCAAAGAAGATATATGGAAATCTCTTAGAACCTCCTCCTATAGTGGCATGGGTACCATCATGTTTCCTCTTAAAATAATGAATGTGATATCCACATTTAGAATATCCATTGGGATCATTTCCAAAGGATATATGAGTATATGGGGTCTCAAAATAAATATACGTAGGAATTTAAGGGTAAAAAATTGATTTTAGGGGTATGAACCATCGATTGAAGGAAAACCACTCTATCTCCATCCACAAAAGATAAATACAACGAGGCCAACTCCTCAAAAACCTAGTTAAACAATGGAAAAAAGATCCCCAGTTGAGGGAATCTAATACAATGTTCCTCTTCCTAGGAGTATAGTTAATATTATATTCATAAACTTGTAGAAAATCTATCAATCACCACCGCCTCAAGTTGAGAATTTTCTGAGAGAATATTTAATTTCATCTCTTGTGATTAGAGTAGGATATAAACCGCTCACCCAATAGGCAGCATCACAACACATTTATTCTAAATTGCGACACTTCAATATCAATATTATAGGCCACATACTTCTAGTAATGTGATCTAAACTGGTGTGAACCATAGGAAACAACTTCTTTCCCCTACATCTGAACAGATCTAAGCTGTAACACCCTGAGATTTTGTAAATAGTTTTTTTGAATTAATTTACCCCTTGTGAGATTTTTAATTTAATGGAATACTGAATATATTTTATTTTATTAAATAACTATTTTTGGATTTCAATATACACAATAAAATGTTAATCGTAATTTCAACACAACATAAATTGAGTCTTGCTCTATATGAAACACCGACCCGGCGTACAATCCATGCAACACTGAATTTTTATGAAGAATATTTTATAAAATTTTTTAAATGAGATAATTATAACCAAACCATTAAAATTAGTTATATGTATAGTAATAACAACTTTTAAAATATGTTTTATAATACTTTTATACAAATAAAACATATTGATAACGAAGGATATGATTTTTGGAAAAGTCCTTTTATGTTAATAATATTGATTTCTAGAATAAACTGAATTTAATAATAAAATTAATTTTAGACACATTTATTAATTTAATTTGATAAAATAAAATTTAATTTTAATTTTTAATATCAATATTTTCTTAGGGTGAATTTTTCTATTTTTATGAAATGTTCCAATTTCCGAGGAAAAATGAAAAATATTGCACCGTAGTTAACAATTGAAATTTCATTTAAAAAATTGTTTTACATTAAATTTATTTTAATGTAAAAATAGATAAATAATACATATATTAATCTAATTTAGTTCATTTTAATAATTTTTATAATATAATTTGATATAAATAATTACTGAACTTTTGAACATCTCTTTTATGAGCCTTCTAGCCACATTTACAAGATTAGCAGTTAATCTAATCTTACTACTTATGTGAATTATGTTCTAAAAAATAGACATATATGGTTTTAATAATTAATAAAAATTTGGTCAAATAAGATCAAAAATATTTTTGGTGAATAATAACTTTTGAATTTTATTTACCAAGGTTAAAATTAAATAAGGTAATTAAAGCTTAAAATAATATTATAATAATATAATGTTACACTAAACCTTGACCTGATTTCATTGAGTAAGTCTTTATAAACCCAAATTAATCTTATATCTAAAATATTATCTTTTTTAATAAACTTTTTTCAGAATATGACATTTATTATATTTTATTTAAAGAAAAGTAAAAAAGTTTATATTCAAATTCTAATAATAAAAAAATAGTACAGGGGTATACATAAGAATAATTGTACTATAAATAATCATTCAAAACCTTAGACATATATATTCATCACAATAGTTTTTTTAATTTTTAGATAATATATGTTTTAAATAAATTCATTAATAATAACGATGCAGTAATTGTTTAATTAATTGAGATGTAAATTAAATAATATAAGAATTATTAAAATAAATATTATTTTACTTAATTAATAAAATATAATAATTTAATAGATAATTTATACATGTTAGTGACATATTTACAGTATTGGTTATAATTTAACAAGTTGTTGTGTTCTTTTTAGAAACGAAAATATTGAATGTTATCAAAATTGACATAAAGTATACTTCAAAATAAATAATATTTATTTAAATTTTATAAAATTCATAAAAAAATTAAGTAGAAAAAGTAACTAGGATGATGTTAAATATTTAAGTAATGATCCAATTAAGGTTATTTTTTTATTTTATAGTAACTATATTAACCCTATAGTGTTAAAATACAAGTTGCCACGATAAGAGTTAAATAGTTTAACTAAGGGTTAAAACCCAAATATAGAGTTCATTTTTTGACCTAAACGTGTCATAAATTCATTGGGTGAGGATATTTATATATATACTAATATAAAACTCTAAATAAAAAACATTGGTTCTATTTTAAGTCTAATTTTTTTATAATAAATTAATAGTATAGAGTTTCCAAAAGTTCTCCTCCTCCCTCTTATAAACGGTACCGCTTTATAAATTTTATTCACACATCTCAGTACATTTGGCATGGAAATACTCAGGACATTAATTCTAAAAAATTCCATACCATCCTCCTTTAATTTTTCAATTGGGAAGAAGAAAATTCAAGGATTCTTTTTGGCACAAACCAAAAAGAGTTACCCGATTAAGAGGGAACACCATCTCTCAAGATCCTTTCCTTTATTTTCCTTATCAACCACTAAAATATATTTGTTGAATTAATTTTTGACAAAAACACTACCAAATATATACTAGTATTTTTTAGTCTATGGTTTTTACCTACACTTACACACCCCTCCATCTAATGGATATGAAACATACTGCTTCTGTGTACAGTGATATACTGCCTCACGAAACGATGATTGCACATTTTTTCCTTTACCACCAATCATGGTTCCCATAATTATTGATAATATATCTATATATGTTATATATAATATTTATTATGTCTCTAATCTTATATATTATTTTTTAAAATACATTCGTTTTTTTACTTTCCATTTTGTGTTAATACAAAAATCTCGTTTGAGGAAGTGTGGACTACCATCCCCTCAAAGAAATGTGGCTCGTTCACACCCCACATGGAATGTTTTATGAATGGGTTTAGTGAAATTATATGATATAATAATGCTACCACAATAATGATATATATATACATATATATACATACTTTATTTATATAATTTCTTTCAATAAAATAATTAAAACAGAAACAATGTTTAGGCATGCATATGGCTTACCATCTCCCTGAACGATGTATTCCATTTAATACTTATTTATTCTATATATTATTGTAATATAAATATACTATAAATAAGTGATATTTATATAATTATTTTAATTTATCAATCATGATATATTAATAAGTACCAATGATATAACATGTTAAGACACATGCGAAGAACAATGGGAATATTTCCAAATGTGAAATGTTAACATATGATTGTTAAAAAGAGGGTAACATGAGGTCATAATAAAACCATACTCGGTATTATATATTAAACTTTTATTCTTTAAAAGATTTATAATAAACTTATTTTTATTATATAGGAATATTTTTTGAGTATGAAGAGAGTTGAGACACAAGGTAAGGGATTTAGATCTCACGTTCATTTCTGTGTGACACATGTCTTATACACAACATGATTCATGTAAGATGGGAATATACTACCCATGAATGTATTTTATGATTATTATCCATAATATTATGATATTTATATATTCTTATAATTTTATTTATTACATATCACATAATATTATATTGATAATAAATTGACGAGTATTGATTTCACAATCTCTTCTATATTTGGCATTTTTTCATTTTAAGTATTCATTGGGGAATATTTATCATCCATGTTCATGTTTTATAATATGTTTCATTAAAAGTTTTACTATTATCCTATGCATGTTTAAAATATTTTTTACCCATTCTTTATTATTTACTTCATGGTTTTAAAGGAATATTTCTTTTTATTTCCAAACAAGGTGATTTTTTTACTTTTCCAGAAAAATAACTAGAATGATTTTTTAAAATTATAAGGCCTAAATGAGGATTTATACTTTTATGATGATTTATTACATTTAATATTACCCTAAAATATTAAAAGGATATTTTCATATATATTTTTTTCTTTTAAAATTGTGCATTATTTTAAGAAAAGAAATTTATTTCGTCGAATAAATGATATTTTCCCCAAGAACTATTCCCAATGATTTGGACGATTCTTGATATGTTTTTAATGTTTTTTCAAATAAAATTGTTTTGAAATATTTCTATGTTTTAAAAAGTTATTTTCAAGTAAAATCCAAGCTCCAAGTGACCTTTCATAATCCTTCCGCACCTATGATGACATACTTTGTTATAGTTTAAGAATACAATTCATATTATTTCACCGAATGCTTTATGTTTTTATGGAATGGTGTTTAATAAACACACTTATTTTCATGGGTTATTCTTTTGATTAAATTATTATGAAACATATATGTTTTCTATAGGTTATCATGTGATTAAATGTTTAAAATACACATTTAATTTCGTGGTCAATGCTATGATTTTTAATGATTTTGTGGAGAAAGAATGAATGATTTAATTATAAGATGGGTGGGACCAATATCTCCCTTTGATTCATTGGGTAAAGATTTATACCTAATGAGATAGACAAATATTTCATTAAGATTGAACCTTGACTGCTAATTTGGACATGTGAGTGAACCATGACTACACAGATGGTAGGTGGAGTGAACTCATGCTACTAAGATGGCCATGGGAGTGAACCAGGACCACCTTGATAGAATGGGAGTGAAACCAAACTACCAAGATGGTATTGGTAGTTATGAATTTGTTTCTATGAAAATCATTATATTCTAATGTGTCTACTAGAATTCCATGTTTTATTCCAATGTTAGGATTTCAAGGAATATGTTCTCTATTTTATCAGGAATCACATTTTGAAGTACAATTATTTATTCCATTTTTAATGTATAAGAACTTTGATATACAAGATATGATATTCCTTTTTCATGATAATGTTATCATACCCTTATGCACAAGATTATGCTTACATATATACCTTTTTAACCCTTACTATGAATTTAAGGCCACCCCTTTCTTATGTTTTCTTTTCCCATAGTTATGATGAATGGTTTTAGGTAGAAGTAATAAATATTGATATACTAATGAGAGATTTTTAAGATCCTGCTCCATGGTAGAATATTTTGTTTCCATGCATCCAAATACACTAAACTATTGTGGTCCTCAGGCATGTATTATTTTAATATACTGAATATTTATCTAAAATGTTTTAATATCCATTTATGTTAAGCCTGAGATTCTATAGTTGGTGTTATAGGAAAGGTTTAGTCAAAATTTGGAATCTTGGATGAGAAAAATTTGGTGATATACATAGGTATATTTCTAAAGATATGTCTCTAGATTTCTCTAAGGATATGTATAAGGATGAGTCAACCTTTAAGAAAATTTCCTTAAATTTTGGTAAATAGTAGAGTGAGTGTTTTCCTAAAAATAAATTCCTATATGGATACTACAAGTATATGAGGCTTTAAAACATATGCAATTATGAGTAAAAACTCTGGAAAGTTGTTTCGGGCCTAACTCGGGGTAATTTTGTACATGAAAACTGGCATTGATGCACACTTGGTTTGACACTCCCAGGGGATATGCCTTGTAAATTTACAAATTTATCATGAACCATCATGAAGGATTTATATATATATTGGATATGAATAACCTAGAATGAACATATAGTATCTTATATTAAGGAAGGTGTCAATATTTTAAAATCCCAAATGTAAATATTTCCATGACTATGTGGTTTATACTATGATAATTAATTCCCAAACTACGATTTTGGTTTTAGTAAATGGAGGGAACCAGAATAAATTAGATTAATTTTAAATGTGATGGATAATTTTTTGAAGAGAAGATAAGTGGGATGATCACTGGTGTAGAATATATTGTTATCATGGATAATAAGTTATTAAGTAACATGAATAAAAAAAGTAACTTAACTAACACTCGGACTCATTAAAGAACAGAAAGAAATAGTTAGTTTAGTGTTCAGGTAATTGAGACCATGGAGGAATGAAGATCGATTTCCTTTGTGTCAAGAGTGTGGAAAGCATCACCTATGTTAATGTCTTAGAGGAACAATAATATGTTTTGACTACGGAAAAAAATAAGGCGACTGCAAGGTAAAAATGAAGAGTTATTTTAGAAAAATGTATGATAATATTGGACTCCCTAAGTCATCATTAATGGTTATGTGTTTTTTGCATGAAATATATGGTCATTATGCAAATAAATGTCCCAAGAAGAAATGTCCTGAATAAAATAGGCATGGTGTTGTGAATAATTGTTACATTTTTGATGATGAAGAGACTTCAAATAAAACGTGAAAGGAAAAGATGTATTATGTAATAGGCTGAATAAGCATTGTTAACATATTATGGATGAAGTAATCCATGTTTTTGAGTATTTTGTTTCAGAAAAATTATGAATGATGAAATATACATGGTTTGTTCAACTTATGTTTTTCACTCAGTATTAAAAAATTTCTGTTGAATTTTCTTGACGGACTAGGGTAGTGATTTAATTACAAGGTTATTCTTTGATTAATAGAAATTAACCCTTAATTTTTTATTTATATTAAGATATTTATATTTTTATAAAGATATGTGGGTTATGAATATGTAAATGGGATGGTACATATTACCCTAGAGCGGATTATTGAAAACTTTTTCTATATCATCATGGATGAAGTTGAAAACATTTTTGGATTTGAGTAATAAATCTAATATAATTTGGAATAAGACAGAATTCATGAATTTGAAAAGGATTTTTGGTATTTCATGTCATTACCATGTTCTAAGAGAATTTACCATAAGGGTATTGATAGTATTGAAATGTGACAACCAATAGCTAATTTGTGAAATATGTGGGATAAATGTTAAGCTTGTTTAGTGAAATTATTTATATGTTTTATATATTTTCATATTTTTGAAGGGTTATTAGGTTAACCATTTTTAATAAATTTAAGTTAAACATTGGAGGAGGTATTAATGTATCGAGTTTGTATTAAGAACCATTGATAAATGGTTTTCAGTGATTAAACATATTTCAATGATGAACATGGTATTTATTATGGAAATTATATTATTGTGGGTTTAGAAAAGGACATCAGGTATGTCGGGTGACAACTAATCATGTTAGGAAAGGTTGAGGGTCTTGAACCCATGACAGAAGGATGATATGGGTTTCATGCCTACCACTAACCTACACATTGGCCTTGTTTATGTATGATTTATTTAGATTATCAATTATTTATGATAAACTAGTAGTGTTACAATTTAGGTATATAGATTAATGTATTAACCATATTGATTTTTAAGAATAGTTATAGATAAATTTCTATACTTTTCATTGTTTTATGGGACTTATGATTTGCTAAAAGTGTATTTTAGTTCTTCAGGAATCAAAGTAAATTTTTGGACATCCATTTTTGAAGTAATGGATAAATCGGAAACAGATAAAAGTTAAACCAAATAGTTAATTTATATTTGTATTTTTGGTCGATAAAATAATTACACAATGATATGATAATGATAATAAACGAAAATTTGTTGTCCTTATACATTTTTTTGAACCGATGTACTTTTAAATCTTCATATATTTATGAAATAGAGGCTCTTAAATTTTCCTGATCATTCACTTTTTTGTGATTGATGAAATCAATCACTCCGTATAAATATTTACTTTTTTATTCTATGCCAAATATTCACTCCCAACCTATGTTTTCCTATGTGGAAATCTAGTTTTTTTTTAATTTTTGTATTTGTTGTGGTTCCAACATTCCTTTTTTAAACGATGAGTTAATATTAATTTTTACAATTTGTGTTTTTATGAATGATTCTTTCAAGTATTAAAACATTGATTACCCAAATGAATTTTGAGGGAGAAAATCATTTTTAGGGGGTAGAATGTAACACACCGATATTTTGTGAGTTATTTCATTGACTTAATTAATACTTTTTTGATATTTTTCATTTCATACAATAATAAAGATTGTTTATTTTATTAAAGAACTATTTTTGTCTTGAATTATACACAAAACCATGAAAATTGTTCCTTACATGCAATATTAACTCTATCTTACTCTATAGGAAACACCGACTTGGCATACGATGCACGCAACAATGAGTTTCTATGAATTTTTATAATATAATAATTTAAATGAGATGATTAGAACCTACTCATTATAAATACTTATAATAATATTAGTAACTACTGTTCAGATATTTTTTATAATTTTTTTATATAAATAAAACATATTGATAATGAAATATATGATTTTTAATAATGTCCATTTGTGTTAAAAATAACATTTTCTTGAATGAACTGATTTTAATAATAGAATTAATTATAGGCACATTAAAAAATTTATTTTTATAATATAAAAATTATTTTTGAATTCAGAATACTAAAATAATATTAGGTTTATTGTTTTGGTATTTTTCAAAAAAATTTAATTTTTAATGAATAGTGAAAAATACTGCATTATTGTTAAAAACTAACTGTTTCATTTAAAAAATTATTTTAAATAAAATTTATTATTAAAGTAATAGTAGATAAATATTAAATATATTAATACAATATAGGTCATAAGAACTATTTTTATAATAAAATTAGATATAAAAAATTATTAAACATTTGAATGTCTATTTTACTTGCCTTCTAGCCACATTTACGGGATTAGTATTAAATGTAATTTTATAGCTTCTGTGAATTGAATTTTAAAAAATTGACATACATGGTTATAATTATTATGATTTTTTTTCTAATAGGATCAAAAAAATATTCCGTGAAACGTACCTTTTGAAATTTATTTACCGCAGTTAAAGGAACATATGGTAATTAATGGTAAATATAATAGTATAATAATATAAAATTACCCTAAAAATTATTCTAATTTATTAGATAAGTGTTTTTATATCCAAATAAAACTTATATAGATGATATTTACCTTTTTATTCATATTTTTTATATTAATACTTTTGTTATATTTTATTTATAGAATCTTTTAAAATGTCATATTCAAATTTTAATAAATAAATAAATTTTAAAAAAGGTTCATACATAAGAACAATTAAACTATAAATATTAAATAGAAACATAACAAATATATTTTTATTGTGATCATTTTTTTTGTTTTTAGAGAATATATTATTTAATTAAAGTCATGTATAAATATGATGTAGTAATTGTTTTATTAATTGACATATCAAATAAATGATATAAAAATATTAAAATAAATATTATTTTAAATAATTAACGACATAAAAGAATTTTATAGAAAAATTTGTGATTTTAGTGACATATTGGAGGTATTATGTTGATGTAATCATTCTATTCTTATATTTCTAAAAATGTAAATGTTGAATAGTATCCAAATTGACTCAAATGATACTTTCAAATAAATAGATTTTCATTAAATCATATAAAATTAATAAAAATAAATAATAAATAAAATGACTAGTATAATGTTTAAAATTTCATTAATGATCCATTTTTGGTTATTTTGGAATTTTATAGTAACTATATTAAAATATTAGTGCAAAAAAAACTAGTTGTCATGGTAAGAGTTAAACTGTTTAAGTAAGGGTTAAAGTCAAACAACTTGGTTCATTTTTTGAACTAAACATGTCACAAATTAATTTTTTGTGGGGATTCAGACCCATAATCGTCTAAAATTATAGATAACTCACTTTGTAGATATTTTAAATCGAATATAAATTTCAATAAACTAATATTTATGGAGTTTCATAAAGTGCACTTCCTCCCTCTCATAAAAGGGAACCTGTACATCTATTTTTCCACACCTCTAATGTATTTTGGTTTAGACAACCCTACCCATATATCCTCCAAACATTACTCAATTACTCTTATAATAAATCTATTGGTCAAAAATAAAACCAAAGGAATCCTTTCGGCATAAATCAAAATGAGTTACCTGATTAAGAGGTAACTTCTTCTCTCAAACTCCTTTTCCTTATTTTCCTTATCATCCCACTTCACTCTCTTCATTGAATTATTTTATGAATAAACAAGCATCCCTAAAATATTATGATGAATTTATTTTAAGGGTTATACCTAATCTTATACACACCTCTATCTAATGGATATTGAACAAACTATTTCCATGCATGATGAACTACTACCTCCCGAAATGTTGATTGTTCATTTTTTCTTTAACACCAATCATGGTGAAAATTATGATAGGAACTCAATATATATATATATATGTATGTTATTTATAATATTTATTATATCATTAATCTTTTGTATTTATTTTTACCACATATATATTTTTTACTTTCCAATTGGTGTTAATACAATAATATCATTTGAGGAAATTTGGACTACCACCCCCAAAGCAATGTGATTCATTCCCACACCACATAAAATGTATTAAGGATGAATTTAGTGAAATTATATGATATATACTATATAATCATGATATTTTAACAATTATAGAAACATACATACATACATATATATACATATGTAATTTACATTCTTTTTTTCAATAGAACAATAAAACAGAAACATCGTTCATGCGTACGTACGACATATCCTCTCTAGGAAAAGAATAATACATTCATAAAAAATTATTCTATACATTATGATAATATACATATACTGAAATTACATTATATTTATATCAAAATTTTCAGTCTTTAATCATGATATAATTATAAAGACTTATGATATAACATGTTCATACACATGTTAAGAATAAAGCGAATATTACCCAAAGTGAAACCTTAAAATAATATCATTAACAAGTGGGTAATATATGGTAATAATAAAATCATATTTGGAATAAGATATAATAATTTTTTTCTTCAAAATACTTATATTAAACTTATATTTATTATATGGGAATCTTGTTTGAGTACGAGAGAGTCAAGACACAAGGTAAATGATTTATGTCTCATCTTTATTTTTGTGTGACACATGTCTTATACACTAAATGTTTCTTGTAAGTGGTGTAAATAATACCCATGAATTTATTTTATGAGTCTTATGTATAATATTATTATATTTCTAGATTCTTATAATTTTATTCATAGGGAATACGATTATATTTATTATAATGTGATATGTCTTGAGTTCAAGATCTCTTCAATATTTGGGATTGTTTCATGTTAAGTATCTATTGAGAAATATTTATCATCCATGTAAAATATTTCTAAATATGTTTTCATAAAATGTTATAGTATTCACTTATGGATCTTTAAATTCATTTTTACCGATTTTTTAAATTTACTTCATAGTTTTAAAGGAATCATTCATTCAATTTCCAAATGAGGTAACTTTTCTTACTTTTCTAGAAGATGTATTAGAATAATGTATTTTATCTTATACGAAATGAATATATTTTTATGAATTTATGATTTTTTATTACCAAGAAGATTCTCTTAAAATATTACAAGGATATTTTCAATTAAAAATTTTTCTTTTATAATTGCATGAAATTTTAAAAAAGAAACATATTTCTGCAAAGAAATGATATTTTCATCAAGAACTATTTTAAATGGAATTCATGATTCCTTTTTATGATTCACTGTGCTTTCAAATAAAATAATTTTGTAAATTTTCTATATTTTAGAGAGTTATTTTACAGGAACATTCTTATTGCAAGTAATCTTTCAAAATTCTTCAGTATCTATGATGACATAATCTATTATAGTTCAAGAATACCATTCAAAATATTTCACCAAATATTTTTGGTTTTAATGGAATGATGTTTGAGAAACCCTCTTCTTTTTCTTTGTTATTGATTTTGATTAAATAATTATGAAACATGTATCTCTTCAATAGGTTATGATATGATTAAATGTTTATAATACCCATTTCATTTCATGGGTTATCTTATTATTTTTAATGATCTTGTGGAACATGTATGTGTGATTTAATTATGATATGGGTGGGACCTATATCACCATCAGATTCAATGGTTAGAGATTTATATCTCATTAGATAGACTAATATGGTCTTGGTAGTGAACCATCACTACTAAGATAGTCAAGCGAGTTAACCATGACTACCAATGATGGTATGAGGAGTGAACTCAGGCTACTAATATGGACATGGAAGTGAACCATGAAAAACATGATAGTGTGGGGGAGTGAACCCATATTAGAGAGATGATATTGGTAGTGATTCTTTGGATACTTTGAAATAATTATATTCTTCTATGTTTTCCATAATTCCATGTTTTATTCCTATGACAGTATTTCATGGGAATTATTTTTTATTTCATTATGATTCATGTCTTATGAACTGCAATTATTTATTCCTTGTTTCATATAGAAGATCTCTGATATGTAGGGAATGATCTTCTATTCTCATAATCATGGTCTCTTACCCTTATTCTCATTATTACGCTTACACATCTACCTTGTTAACCCTGATTGAAGCATTTGACCTCACCCCTTTCTAATGTTCCCTTTACCCAGGTTATGAAGAAAGGTTTTCGGTAGAGGTACTAGAGTCCGAGATTATTATGGATTTTGTTGAAGGTCTTTCTGCAGGAGAGAATATTTTGATTCCATGTTTCCAAAGACACTAACCAATTACAAACCTCGAGTATGTATTATCGTAACGTACTGAATATTCATCTAAAATATTTTTATATCCATGTATTTTACATCTAAATCCTTATATAACCCCATTCAAGGATTTAAGAAAAAACAATAGATACGCAACCCATTCCTCTAGAAATCTCAAGGTGGGAGTGCTTTTCAAATTCTACATCAACTTATGAAAAACATATTGGAACTTCTCTGTCCAAATAAAAGTATGTCCCTTATTATTCAAATATATCATGGGTAGTGATACTCTAGAGAAATAAGTTATAAATACTTGATAATATCATACCAACCTAAGGAAGATTCGTACCAATGTCACACTCTTGGGTGGCTCCCAAGATAACAATACATTGAACATGGCTAGGTAAACTACCACTCCATCAGTTGAGATAATGATTCCTAGAAAGTGTACCTCCTGAATCCAGAACTAGAACATTGAGAGCATTCCATAATGTTGGTTCTTTTAGAGTACATCCAAAACTATCTTCATGTATGTTGCATGGATATCCTCGGATGCCGAGTACATAAGGATATCATCGTTGAATACTACCATTAACTGGTCTGTGTAAGCTTGAATGATTTGGTTCCTGAGTCCCATGAAAACTAATAGGGATTTCTCCATTCCAAAGGTCTTCACCAAGTACTCATAATGACTATAGAAACATCTAAATTCCATGTTCAGTATGACCTCATCCCATACTCACCAATAGTGATAGCCATATCTGATCTCATCATTCAAGAACCATCATTCCCCTTCCAATTAATTATAGAGTTCATCGATCATCGGTAGTGGATACTTGTTCGTCAATGTCACCTATTTTAGGCAATGGTAGTCTACCCTCAACCACATGCTTCTATCTTCATTCTTGTTAAAAAAACTAGGGTTTCCTAGGGTGAAAGAGTAGGTCTAACAAAGACCTTCCTCTACATGCCCTCAAACTGCACTCTCAACTGGTGAAGATCCACAAGATCCATAAGATATGATGGAACAGATATAGGTTTTGTCATGGGGTGTAGATAAATGTAGATGTATATCTCTCCGTAGGGAGTTAAACCCCAAACATCCTTAGGTAAGACGCCCTCATACTCTGCCACCAATGCAGGAAACTGGGAACTCACAATATCCATTACACCAAGGGTTAGAATAGCCATATTATGAGTAATTGTTTTCACCCCCATCCTTGAGTCTATTCTAAACATCCTGGGTTTATTTTCACCAAAAAAGGGGAACCCAATTCCATCAAAGTTGACACACTCCACCATTTTCTTAAAATAGCCAATGAAGGAATGAACTTTTGATATCCAATCCATACCAAGAATGACGTCTTAAAGCATAGATTCTAATACCAAGATATTCTAATAGAAAATCTCACCTTCAAGATTTATCCCACACTATCAGAACATATGATTAATCACTGATTATTCTCTATTAGTAGTCTTAAAGTTAGAGGGTCAATCCCAATGTCCAACATGAATCTCTATGTCTCATACAAGGTATTTGGAAATAATGGAATGAAATTAATTTATGTTTATCATCACTGCATATAATGTATAAAAGACATAGATCATACATTGAATCATTCATGGAGCCGCTGAATTAAATGATTTGACCACCCACAGTTATCCCCGCTCCTATCCTCTAGCTCCTTGAGCCCAACATAGAACACCTGGGGTGGTGGTGGAAACAAGTCAAAACGTTGATCACCTCCTGGTGTTCTCCCAGATCCTTGACCATATCCACAACCCTTAAAACATTCATGATCCCACCATAGTCTCTGTATTAGTGACCCATCCATGGTTCTATGTCATCTGTATGATGATTTGAACAATCTACTGGGATATGTTGCCTTCTATCACATGACTAGAATGACTTATCTCTGGGATGACAAGACCCACTGAACTAGATATTCTATGTTCTGAGACCTCCTATTAAAACATACATCACATCTAAATTCATGAGACTAACAGCATCTCCCCACTACTAAGGTATCTAAATCTCCTTTCCGACTACCGACAACCATTAGATATATCAACTCAACCAAGATACTCTCATCTAAAAAATATTTCTCTAGCACCCAAGATTATATAGGAATGTATAGTGGGAAAAATGGCTTAGATGTATCTATACATACCACTCATAAAGGTATGAATACAAAATAACTAATCGCAAACCATATCATTCAAGTACCTAAATTGGTTGTAAAACCTTAATTTATAATATTTTACTATAATTATCATAGTTAGAGATACAAAATCATCTGGATAAGTGTAAATCTTAGAATAACTAGTGATAAATTCTCTTTGAAAAGGTACTCAAACTCTGTCCATGAAATAGTTCCCTCTTTATCAGAATGTATAAAAAACACAACATCATTGTGCTAAGCTGTGATGATGGATCTCTGTGAGGACCAACATCTTATCTGTTGGTATCCTAACTATATGGAAAATTCAGGCGACTGCCTCAAGGAAAACCTCATCCACCTATGGGTTAGTCTTACCATGGATCCTGAGGGGTCTCTGATGATAAAACTTTTGAATCATTCTCAGCCTTCACACCTCATCTGTTGGTACTATGAGTTCTACATGATTCTATATAGGTGACCGTATGAATAGTGAACCACCTAGAGGTAACATCATGGAAACTGGTCCGTATATCAATGCCAAATAACCAAGGGGATCATCCTCATGATCATTATTATCAATCAACACTAGCATACGTCATGGAGGAATCCTAACACAAACATCATATACCACATTCAATGAGTATATATGGAGATCTGACCGAAGAAGGATATGGAATACAGAACCCATTACTTTATTTTTCACACACCATTATTTTCTCTGCAACCAGTGTTCTCTTATACAGATTCAAAAATTAGGTGACCATAGTCTTGGTGTACGGACACATCTGCCGCCAAACCAACATTGGAGTCCCTGGCTTGAATGCCGAACCCAAAACATTTAACATTGTTTCCCCAGACCAATCTCATAGACTCATAGTCTTAATGTTGAACTGACTACTATGATACCACTCTTTCATGACCAGTCTAAGAGGGGCCTATGTTGTGACTCCCCATGCCCACCTCCAATAGGTCATGGGAAAAAAACTAGTAATGATTTGGTATATAACTGATATAGGAGGACTTCTAATAAGTACTTGTATGCACACACACATCTCTATGTCTATACAATGCTAAAATCTAAAAACAACGTACAACCACGAATCCATATCTCAAATTACTATAACCATTTTATGAAAGGATGTAATTTAATGTAAACAAGGACAACTACAAGACCACCAAAAAGAGTCTCAAAACAAAATTCCAACCTGAAGGTAAGTACTGGGACCTCTATTAGAAATATTTATGAACACACCTCTGTCTATCTGATCCCACTAAGAACCTTCTTGTCCTCATATGTATAAGAATCTATCAAAATTTTGATCTTCTTCATAGGACACGACAAGTGCGGGAAATTACCATGCATGCGTGATTATAAAAATACTCAATGGGACAACCCAAAACAAAAAATATTAAAAAAATGAAAATATAGGCAGATATAAAAAATTATATGTCTAGAACACATATACAAATAATATTTAGATATACTCAAAAAATACACATAGTCTAGAGGTAATCCATAATCATAGTATATCATTCCTAAGATTCCAGATCGATGATTCCACGAAACACTAATCCGGTAGAACATAATCATGAGTATGATAGAACTAATGAAATAAATAAGAAATGTATTTTTAATTGATTATCTTCATGAGAAATTGAATACTGATATTCTGAAGAGAATATGATACATAGATGAGGATCACTAATAAGGCAATGGGTTTCTACCAATAACTTAATCTGGATTAACCCTCTAAGTAGAGGATCGACCCCTACATAGTGTTAGTCATGATAATATGATGAACACCACCTAAGGAATGAAGATGAATAGAGGATATCACCCTAGTCCACTCATAAGGACTCCAAAAACTTTATCGAGTAAGTATTAATGAAGGGATCACATTACTAATAGTCGGATACAATTCCATATTAACCCACGGGGAAATAATTAGGGGAACTAACCGAAACAAAAAATTTCGAATATATAGAGGAAAAGAGATCCAATCAATGTATAAAAGATTCCATGGTGTGTTATAGGGGTCACATGTTATTTCCATTCACCTCGGATTCTGCCCATGTAAATGGACCATGTCACCAAGTCATGTCCATGTGTGTGTGTGGGGTGGGGGGGGGTACACACCCTATAGGCTACCCATGTACTCCACCCTGTGTCATTGTTCCTCCACGGCATGTGCTGAGTCTCAAGAGAGGGTTCAAACACCATTAGACAAGTTAAAACAATGTTTTATCCTTAAATCCTACCTAAAACCCTAGGCACATCTTAGGGGGGGATCACAACATGAAGATCTGGTTTACATGTACTATAGCGCGATATTTTCAAAAATCATAAAACAAGTTATGATTCATTATGGGGCCTCAACCCTCTGATTTGGGTATCATTTATCCACTATATTGAAGATCCCAACTCATCCGAAGGTTAATTTCAATAACTTATAAGTTCCAACATTACATATTCTAAGAAAATGGATCAAATCATCGTTATTCATTGTGTATCAAAGAATTATGAAGAATGTGAAATCAAGAATCCACCACCATCTGATTCATCACCACTTATACTTTTGCACCACCTTCATGTCATTCCAATCCCAGATCTATAATTCTATATCATTGCTCAATGAAGTAGATGTGCAATGATCAGTTTGTTGATATTTTTTGAGCTGTGTTCCCAAACAAACTTCATGATGAACGATGAATATGGGGAAGAAAAACATAAATACGTATCAGATTAACAATACTATATCGGTGTTTGTGTCAATTTTGATTCGACTTACTTAGATCATCAATTAAAATAACTAAAACACAAGATAATTCTCCCATCAAAACCCCAAAAAATAAGCCAGTCATGCATAATGATACATTCGTGGATAAATATATTCAATGAATGATTTGTGTTTTACAATGAAAATAATAATGGGGAAGAATCAAGTCATAAAACAAGCCCTAAATTTATATAGATAAATCTGTGATGAATAACAATGCTATGTCTCATTAATTGGAAATATACTTCTAATCTGATGTGTGTCGATCATCGATCCGTGGCCTCATTGTCATTCTCCTGATAAAGAGTTGTTGAATCTCTCTACAAGGTCCTCTAAGGGATCATGTAGCCTACCCCAAGATTCTCACATAACAATATATTTAATTATTTCTTATCATAGTGTCATCAAAAAGGAATTAAGATAAGTTTATTTTATTATTTTACTCATTTTTGCGCCAGCGATGACTTTTCCAAAAAATGTCTTGCACCAAATAATATTAAGTCATGCCTAGAATAAAACCTACATTTTTAACTCAATGATTCCCTAATACTTAGGATTTGGGAAGCCTTTTTGATGTTATTCATCCTTTTTAGTAAAAATAAACACAGATTATATTTAATATATTTAATATATTTCAATTATTTATTCTGGGAACATAGAACCTTGAAATCACACGTGGTCTTAGTGTCTGGTCTTGAAAATAATCATTATAATATACAAAAAATAATACACAGAAAATCCATGAAATTACTATTATAACTAATATTATATTGTTTTTTTCATTATTAAATCCACTTTATCTATAAAAAACATTGATTTAATTCACTCTTTAAAAAATTTATAAGTTTTCCACTAACCCCACTTAGAAAAGGCCTCCAACTCTCCTCCTCTCTTGGTATGACCCATGCCATTTGGATAGTACATGAACTAATTTAATAAATTATAAAAATCCATCCCATCACCTTTCAACCCATATATTTGGATTAATTTCAACTTATGAGGGAATTAGTTCAATCCTAAGGTGGATACACAAAGAACATGTAATGTTTTTCTATATGTGTTTTTATTTTACTTCTTCCTCCAACTATACAAATTATTATGACATCATTATTATATAATAAAATTGAATAGTAAATATACATATATATTCTTATGTTATGTTTAATACTTATAACAACACACAATTCCATCAATTGTGTTATAGAATATTTGTTAATCTGTATGGTAGATTACGACCTCATGAATGGATGTCACCCATTTTTCTATTACCACCATCCAAGATTGGGAATAATGATGGAAATAATATTTATATATGATATTTCTGATATTTATGATGCACTTATTAATTTTTTATTATTATATAACACATATCCTCAATCTCTCAATTTTTCATGAATACAATAATTTCACTTGTGTGGTAGGTGGCGTATTGCCTTGTGAAGCGATGAGATTCATTCACGTATTAAATTAATTGTATTAAGGAAGAGATAAAATATGATATGTATATATCATAAAAGTTTTATTTTAATGATAATATATATAATTTTCTTTTCATTTCTTCAATATGATGTGAAAATTGAAACAACGTTCATGCATATGTACGACCCACCGTCTCCATGAATGGTATATTTCATTTCCTATCAACAAAATTTTATGGATTAATCTAAACACATATGTAATGAATATATATTTTATTTACATCTAGTTTTAAATTATTTAAATTATTAAATCATGTATTGTGTAGTAGGAACAATAAATTAGAAGTCAAAACATAATCCGAAAACAATGGATCAACAAATAAAAAGTCAAAACATACTCAAAAAAGAAAACCATTCATTACCCAACATGAAAAAAGTAATGACATATTTTCAAATAATGGGGAATAATATGTTACAAAAGGATCATATATGATATGATAAATGTAAATATATTTTTCGAAGAAGTTAGAAACATTTTTAAATGAATATACATGATTTTAATTCTAGTATGAGCAAATGAAAAGTGAGATGTAAGGGCTTTTCTTCTAAATTTAATTTATTGGACGCATGTTATAATGTTAAGAGTGTAATTAATTTTATATGGAATATATACTACCTCTTGAAATGAAATACCATGATTAGATCATTCTTTATTGTAATATAATTTTCAATTTCAATTATTTCACATAAATGGGATTTTAATTAAAGGATACTATGTGGTAAAGAATTTCATAACCCATTTACTTTTCATTGGGTAATAATAATTCATCATTATAATTAGTTTTATAAAATTATTTTTGTAATGACTATTCCCTTTTACTTTTTGTATTTACACTTGTTTTATGAGTATTTAAATTTGATACACATAATAAATTCATTGATTAATTATCACATTAGTGTTATGATCATTTTATAGTTTATTTCAGAATCACATTATAATAGAGATTTTTCATCCTCAAATTTTAGTTAAAGGATATTATATAATCATTTATTAATAAATAATTCCATATTATTAACCTCAAGATAATAATGATCTTTTCTAATTAATACTACAATTTCTCCAGTCTTTATTATATAAAATTATTGAGAAAATGTTTCAATAAAGTATGACCACATTTCTCACTTCAATCGGAAATCTATTTTTGTACAAATCCTTGGTTTCTAAAAAAATAAAATATTTTTTCTTTTTAATTTCAATAATTTTGTATTAGAATAAAATATTACCCATTTTTCCTTTTTTTCAATTTAATATTCTTGTATTTTTATAAATAGGGACCTTTTTTACCATTTTACCATGAAACATTTATTTTCTTTTTACATTGTACAAAATTACCCACCACTAGTTTGTTTAAAATTATTTTTAAATTTTATAAATATATTCTTAAATAATTTTATAAAATGTTATTTTAATGGAATAAAAAATTCAAAATGTTTTTTTAAAGGAAAAGTATATTATCATTAAGAATGTTTTTAGATTTATTTTTATTTGTTCAGTGAAAAACCCCTATTATCACCCTAGTCTCTATAAATCATATTGATACCATCCTTCTTTTAAATTTGGATGTATTATTATTATTTTTAATAATGAACATATTGAAACTAACTTTCTTGAAACATTTTTTTCCTTAATGTTTCCTTAATTTATTCACTTTATAGTGACCATTGACCATTAAATTTCCCCTAAAATCGATATTTTTATAATGGATGTGATTATTTCCAAAACCATATACCATATTTACATATAGTGTTTAATTTTACAGTCACTTGAATATGGGGGGTAATATAGATAAATCCATGTTCTATACTCAATTAAGATATTTGAAAAGGAACATTTTTTATGAATTAAACAGATTATTAAATATATGAAGACTTCTTTGGGTAGTTATGAAATGGGTTGGGGATAATTTATTTTAAGATCCTTGATGAATTAGTAGTCTCCTAGGATGAATAAATTAGCGAGCCTTACCTAAATGTGTTTATATTAAACAATTTTAAACCATCTTCTGAAAGGTCTTGACTGTAATGGTTCTTCGCACGTGCAAAACATTGAGTCTAATAAATATGTATTGCTACATTAATATCCAGATATAACTATCCATTATATGTTCATGGTAAAAAAATATATGGATTCATTTGAGTCTTATTATTTTGATTAAAAGACATGTGTTTTTAGTTATTTAGCTTTCTATATTGATTATTTCTAATCTAGTTTTTTAAATGAAAGGCGTTTTTAGTTATTTTCCTTTCTATATTGATTATTCAATATCTAGTTATTTAAATGGCATGTAGGTTTAGTTATTTATCTTTTTATAATTAATATTAATTATTTATTCATGGTAGCTTTTGTTCTATTTATCCCTAATTGATAATTTGTGCTCACAGTTACTTTTTTCGTTCCTGTAAGAATCTAAAATTTTTACCATGTCTCGTATAAAGGAAATCACCAGATAAAATAATGTTATTTAAGAAAAATATGTTGTAATTTATGAATTATATATATATATTGTATGAATCCTGAATGTATCTAGTTTATCATGAAAACTAAAGTAATTGGTCCTTTGGGATTTAATTTCTTATATCTAATGACAATGTAATGGTATCAGCCACTAGATCTGTGCTTCGGAGGTCGAGGTCACAATAAGAAGAATAGATCTCATCAATTTTATTTTTATCCCTATGATAGTCTTCTCCTTCACAGGTAAAAAATTACATATTTTTTTATCAAAATATTCAACCTGTACTTTGAAAAAAACATATAATGTGAAAATATTTACAATGTGAAATTATTTGTGGTAAAGAGGAACAAAAGATGAAAATATTTAATGGAATCTGGTATGGAAATTTAATAATTTCCACTTTTAGATGATTCTCAATAATCTTATTATTTATGAAGTATTCCAACTGACAACATAAACAACATTAATTTATATATATATATTTGATGTAGTTGGATTTTGGGAGGATGCATTAGCTTATCTCTTCAATTTTTCTTTCTACCAAAAATTCCGAAACAGATCTGGTTTAAAATACCATATTGATTATCTAACACATTTCTAAAAGGGGGGTTTTGGAAAGATTATTGTATGCTCATTAATTTAGTTGATGGATTTTAGGTATTGATATAGTAGTATGTTGTGAATATTATATATAAAATTGGACCGTCATATGTGAATACTATAGATAAAATTATACCCTCACTAGATTAACCTACCTCTCTCAAGGATTTAATCTATTAATATAGATTTATGACCATTTTGGACACCCTAATATGAGATTTTAAGTGTCATTAATTCCAAACATGTAAGTTATTTTGTAAATTAATATTGGGTTGGCCCCATACATTTCAACCTTTCTAAAAAAATCAACAAACTCCAGATAGATCCCTCTTGGTTTACCATCATCATGAGGGTGGTACTTAATGGGATCCTAAAAATGCAAGTATCATACAAACTATTCTATATACAGTTCGTATAGGACCACCCCAAACTCCATAAAATATATTTTCCTTCATTTCCACTTTTCTAAAAATATTTGGAATTTTTTTACTAGTCACTATGAACTGAAATAAATTAACAATGTATTATCATAATAAATCCTGAAGGATGGAACATCCTAGAAATAGAAATTCATATAGATAGCTTTTGTTGATTTTATACAACATGTAGGCTTTAAAATAACTACAATAGGAATTAAAAATATTCTATTAACTTGAAAAAGGATTTGAAGAATGTCCATTTTCAATTAAGGTGGAATCTATTATAAACAATAGCTTAGAAAGAAATATAATCGATTAGTTAACTGTTTTTAGTAGGTTTGATATTTGTTTCCAGGATAAAAATAATAATGAATTTATACATATTTTTCTAATAACCCATTATAGTTTGGAACAATATTAAGATATATGAGTCTTGAAAAGGTAACCCACATCCTTCTGGTTGACATTACATATTTAGATACTCAGATAGAGGGGAAAACTAATTCATTTTTTAAGAATATGGAATTTTTATCTACTATGAATATGTGATGTAAGGAGTATCCTGGTGATATATATTTTTATTTTCATAAAATGGATTAATATTTGGTTTGAGTTGGAATAATAAATTTTTATGTAGTCCATCATATTGATTTTATCATCACCCTCTTATATTCTCATAACTTCTTAACATGAATATTTCTATTATCTTTTTATATATAATATTTTTATAGAGGTTAATAAATTCAAAAACTCATTAGATAATAAGATATTTTGGAGGGGGATACATCTGGCGTTGATCCATAATAGAGTTGATTGAGGATCAGTTATTTTTTGACATCTATAAAACTATATCTTTTCCCATTTTATAAACTTTTTATAGGCCATATATTTTGACTCTTTGGATATTTATTATCATTACATAGTTATTTTAATTTAAATAATTTAAAATTCCCCCATTTTTACATCATAATAATCTTAAAAAAATTTATGATATACATATACAATGTTATAATATTTGAAAATAATTTTTATTTTTAAAAATATAATGAAAATTTCACCATTGACTAATTTCAATACCCAAATTTAAAAATATTTATATTTAAATTAAACCTTCATCTATGAAAAATTATACTATTAAATAAATACTCAATAAAGTAGTTTCATTATAATGAATTTTATTCGCAATGAATAAATTATTATTCTCTTGACCATATTACATTTTTAATGTCCACATTTATCCATTATAGGTCAATTTTATAATATTATGTCTCTAAATATGAGCAACCAAAATTTCAATAGAAAATAACAAATAATAAATGAAATATTGTTTCATTATAAATTATTTTATATAATCATTAATTACTATTTTTAGTTTGTAAAATTGATTTGGATTCTATAAAAAAATTTATGTGAAAGTATAATCTCTTTCTTTCAATTTTTTAATTTTTAATGATTTATTGCTACATTGAAATTACTATTTGAACATGTACATTACTCTGGTAATTTTTTATTTCAATAACAGAATTTCTATTTTAATTACCATATTTATTTTATAATAATTACATTGTGATATTTAAACAAGATATATAATAAATTTAATTATTAAATAATAATATATGTATAAAAATATTTATTCATTGAGAAAAAATCAATTCAAAAAACCTATTAATGAAGTTATTATTATTATAATATATTTTGATAAGTTTTTATACTGATACATTAATAAAAAAAATATTTATTAATATGAAATATACTTTTACCAATTGAAATATATGTATAATTTAATTTCATTAAAATACATATATAAATTTTAGAAACATAAGTTAAACTGGTTTATAAAATTATGTTTGCATGGTGAGTGATATATTTTAAATACAATTGGAATTCAATATTAATTTATAAAATTGAACTATGATCATATATTTATATATAAAATTCTATTATTTATAATGGTTAATGATTATTTATAATATTTTAAATAAATAGTATATATAAATAATATTTAATCACTATGTTGATTCAAAAAATATATTCCTACTTATAATTATGAAATTTTTTTTACTCTAATAATATTTTCACTTCTAATCATTATATCCATACTATATGTACAGTCTTGTAATAATTTTTATTGGTATAATATTTTTAGTTTTACTGGATAGAGGAAATAAAATTTTAAAAACATTTCTTTATAAATTCCATTTGAAGAAGAGTTATATTGTATATGGAATGAATTATTTTAAAATCAATTGGATAATGATTTTAAAATATCGTTAGATGAAGAGTTATAAACTCTATTGGATGAATTATTATAAAATACAGTGGATGATAAACTACTAATGTTTCTGAAAGGAGACTCACAAATTCTATCATATGAAAACTTACAAAGATCACTAGATGAATTTTTAAAAAGTACATTAGATAGAAGATATTATATTCCGATTATATGGGAAATCATTTGAGACATTGTAAATTTATTATACCAAATAACTATCAGATATAGTGATGCTATGTATAAATCATAGAGAGAATAAAATGTTTTTCTGATGCCATTGAAACTGATAAAAAGATGTGAAAAATACAACCATTGTAATTTTATTATTCCAACACATATAATTATGACCACAACACTAAAGAGAAAAATATAATGACTAAATAAAATCTAATTTTTATGGTTTAATTATTTTCAACATCTCATTATTTAGGGCACTTCTTAATTTAATCCCTATTGTGTATTCAACAAATCATATATTTTTATGGTATCACTATAAATTCAGTAAGGTTTGTCTATTATAATTGATGTTTTTCTGATCAGGTTGATCAAAGGCTCCCATAGAATAAGAGACAACGGTTTGTTTATTTAGATATATCGACCACTCCCAAGAATAGGGAGGCATATATTTTTCTAATCAATTAGATGTTCTATTATAAATTTCTATCGTATAATGTCATTCTTTTTTGTGAAATGTTTATGTTTTCAATTTTATAAAAAATTTACACTATGTAGTATTAAATTGTTTCATTCTATAATGCTATAATGTATATCAGAATGTCTATTCAACCAATATACTTTCATACAAATAATGGTTTTGAAAGTTTTTAGTGTAAATTTTTATAATTACAATTCACCCCAATATTGTAGTATTTTTAATACATTTACAATACTATATTTGGTATCAGTGTAGGTATCTAAATATATTCTATATAAAAACCATGTTGGTAGAGAAATTAATTTTTTTGATGCAAGATTTATTCATTAAAACATTTGATAATCCAAATCCTGTCATACTAAAAATAATTTATGATGATCATTATGAAATCTGGATGGATTAGATGACTACCATTATTACAAACTATAGTACTAGTAATTTTATCATGGGGAATGGTAATTATAATATTTTTGATAAATTATTGACATACTTTTCTGGAGAATATAAGAAATAATTTAATATTAATTAGAGTGATTGAAATCAATGACAAGGATTATCTATAGAAAGATATCTGGTTTTAATATAGCAAACAATATTTGGAGAACATTATTTTTAAATATATTTGAAACCTAAAAATATTTACAAACATTAAGATAAATTATTCACATATATTATCATGCATTTGATTTCTTATTAAAGGAATTAGTTACTCTAGTGATTCAAATATTCATGAATATTGTGAACAAGTTACAATATATTGATGTGAAAGACTTGAGTGATGAAAAACATATCAAAATGATTATTATTATCATTCCCGAAGAATGGGAATCCATGAAGAAACATTTGATAATAGATAATGTCTAAAAATATGATTTTGGGTGATTTTATTGAAAATATTATACAATATGAGATAATCCTAAAATGAGTATCATTGAATGAAAAGTAAAATAATATTGTTTCATTTTCATATAATTTTTACAAAATGAAAAATATGAAAGATCTGAAGAATGTGAATTTTTTAAAATATTCTATGTCGAAGAATAATGATAAAGATGAATTAGATAATATTTATTTAGAAGAATGTAAAAATGATATTTCTCATCTAGGTAAGATAATTAATAATACATTTGGTAATAATGATTTTATTTATAAGTATAAGAACAATCATAAGGATAGATGTGAGGAAAAATATGATTATGAGATTGTTTTATTTGAATATATAAACCATATATTATCAAACATGATTTTATATGGTTTAATAGAGAATAATTTTTTTAATGAAATAATAATACAAATGGAAGAAAGGTATAAAAGCACTAAACACTTTGAGTTTATGTAGTGGATATACTTGTTCCAAATTTTCTTTGATAGTATAAGTTATAATCAGAATGTTTTGGGATTTTATAATTTATTTCTAATGAAAAAATTATACATTTATAAGGTATTCTATGAATATAGTATGATGTATACTTCAAATGATAATTTTGTTGTTACATTTAATTATAAATATATTTATACTTTTTAAGAAGAATAAAAAATAGCTACATAGGAGGACGAGGATATTATATGTACATTTAAAAAATTAATAGATACATAACATTAATATATAAAAAATTTATAAATTTTTGAGAGACCAATACTATTCTAAAGTATCTCTTTATAAATTTAATACTTGAATTTCCAAACGTACTTCAATTTTTTTAAACTTTTATAGGAGTTAGATAAAAATATAATTGATACTAAACTTATAGTGATTATAATTTGGCTTTTTAACATAATTATAAAATCCGTAGTCTGAAAAAAATTCAATCACATTTTTTTATTGAAAGGAAAATTTTGAAAATATCTAAAAATTGTTGAGGCCTCATATAAAAAGTTCAAGAATAAGTTTTAAATTATAAAATACACATTTCTAGTCAAGATATTATGCTACAAAAAATTCACCCATATATAAGAAATGTAAAAGGGGAGGAAATTGGAGAAAATTTATTTACATAGAGTTTAATCGTCTTGTTTTGATGAACCATATATTTTAATGATTTTCCTTCCCAACAATATAAGAAAATTTTAAATATAGGGATAATAAGATTTTTATTCCCTAATACTTGTTGAAAAAACAAGTCTAGGTACCAAAAGATTAGTTATTATTATTTGAGGGAGAAAATAATATTACAAATAAAAAATATATATTGTATATGGATTTTTATTTTGTCATTCCATATAACAACAAGAAAAAGTTTCTTCTAGAAAACTCTGAAAATAAATTGTGGTAAAGTAACGTTATGTGATAATGGTCAAGGACAATTATTTGAAGTTAGAGATGTTTATTTTTTTGGTGAAGATTTAATTTCTAATGTTTTATACGTAGTATGACTAAACCAAAATCCCATTATAATAATTTAATTTTGTCATTTTGGTTACCTTGTGAGCTTCCGAGAAGATAAAGTTATTGTTCAATGTTTATAAGTTAATTTCATTATTTATTCTCATAAACATGAGAATGTTTTCACTTATAAAATATAATACCTTATAAAAAAAGATATACCATTATTAAGTGAAATATAATATCTATATATGTTTTTGAATAGAATTATATGGAAATGTAGTTTTAGAAAATAAATTTCTAAGAAAGTCCTCATAAGATATTTATCAGAGGATAATATAAATTATCTAAAAGCTTATGACCCTTGTCAATATGGGAGGAAATGAAATTCCTGAATTAAATTAGATAGTTAAATCAAAATTTTTCAATATTTACAATTAGTAAACATGGATTTATTTTATTCATATAAAATTTGGATTATTATAGGAAAATAATATTTGTATGTCTTGGTTGAATATTATACAATATATAACTGGGATTATTTTATATAAAAAATGAAATGATTTTTTTTGTTCTAACGTTTTTAGCTAATTTAAATGAATTTAAATACTTAACTTTGTTTAATATTCTAAGATATAATGGTAGTGGGTTAGAGATTTTATATTTTGAATATTATTTTTGTAAGAAAGGAAATACAAAGTATTTTTTCTCTTCGAACACTTCAAAAAAATAGTATAATTTAACAGAGAAATATAACTATGTATAAAATTACAAGAACAATATTGACTGATTAATCAATTTATAAATTTTTTTAAGATGAAGCTATTAGTAATAATTACTATAATATAAATAATTTTTTTATATTTAATTTTTCTTATTTAAACTTTTTATGAGTTTTACACTAGAAGAAATCCCAAACATACTCACTACAATGTTTTTAGGTGTAAAGTGTTAATTATGAATACTAATGATAATCAACATAATTTTGGTCAAAAATATGATGAGAGAATATTTTGGGGATATTATTTTAAAAGTAATTCATATTTTCCTTCAAATGGAAAAACTCCTCTAATATTGTACATGTTTTGTATAACAAATATGATCCAATTTTTCAACATATGGAAACTCTAACATTAAATGATGTTTTTCAAACTATTTATCAATCCATTATAGAAAATTAATTATGTAAAATATCAATGGATTAAATAATTTAATAAGTTATTCCTTTATAATAAGTTCATACTCTTGGAGAGGGAAAAAATTATTTACCCGTAAAATCAATCGATCATAATAAATCTTCTAACGTATAATATCACTGGAGATGCATTTCCATAATTTAAAATGCATAGTCCATTATGAAATTAATATGGAAATTGTGAATTATTACCTTATTTTTAACCTAAAACTCATAATGAGTCATGGATAAGGGAAATTAATTATGAACTCAATGAGCATGAGAAGAAAAATATTTGTACATTAGTAGAATGACCTAACGATCATCCTACAATTAATGTAATTTTTTTTAAAAAAAAGATCAAAGTGGAATTGTTGTTAGAAAAAGGTAAGGATTTTTTAATGGTTATAATAAAATAATAATTCATTGATTTTGTAAAATATTTTTTAACAAGTAGTAATTGTTGAATCTATTATTATAGTTATATCTTTTATCGTACATTTAATTTTTACTCTATAGTAAACAAATGTAATGTGTTATTTTTTTAATACATATGCATAGAAATATGTTTATGAAAAATACACATAATTTTGAAAATAAACATGTATTAGAATATATTTCAAACTTACTAAGAAATTTTATGGACATAAACATACTCTATCTGTAAGGTGTGATAGTATTACCAGATTTTTTTCTTCAAAAAAACATTGTTAATGGATTTTTTGATCCAACTCATTTTAAAAATATTTTTCTAAAGATAAATTCATTTCTAAAATAAATTATGAAATTATATTTTGTTCAACACTAAAATATATTTCTAATTATTCCACAGAAGACATGATTTTTGAGTTCGAGTTGGGCGTGATGGCTGAACTATATTTTTTTTAAATTTCTCAAAAAATAGTAAAGAAAATTTTTATCTCAACAAAATAATTACAAATATTTACTAAAATAATTCTTTTATAGTTATAAAAGTGTAAGTACACCTATCATAACAAAAAAACTCTTGGTTTTGATGAATATGTGAAATCAGTTAATAAAAAACATTTATATAGAAGATTCGAAGATTACAATTTCTTATATTTTGTAAAAAAAATGTTCTTTTTCAATATTATTTTGTGTGATATTTCAAGAAAATCATAATTAATCCAGTATTAACTATATAAAATTAATTTTTGGTTTTCTTAAAGGTTTTACTGATCAAGGAATATTTTATTTTTCTAAATTTGATATTAACATAAATGTGTTTATGATGCTAACTTTGGTGGATATAAAATGGATATACAAATTATGTCTGAAAATTTTCATTTCCTAATTGATGCTTTTGTGTTTTTTCTTAAAAGAAACAAGAATAAGTAACACTTTCAACTAAAGAAGAAAAATATATTGTATTTAGAATTTCTTTGATCATGTATTTTGGTTGAAAACATACACTCATTGAATTTGGAATTATTATTACTATAGAACCAATTTTATTATGATAACACAAGTTCTACTCCATTTTATTATAACCACATTTATATATCACAATAAATGAACATTGATATATGTAACTATTTTTCTTAGGATCACACCAAAAAAGAAGTTTTCTTTCTTCAATTTGTCAAAAAAAGTTCAAAAAAGTAATATTTTAATAAAACATATACATTATAATAGATTATTATATATTAATCAAAATCTATGGAGATCAAAATAAAATGATCACTAATCTGAATTATTTTACCCAGATCCTTATAGTGAAAAATATATAAAAAATGAGGAGGTATATTTTATCCTTTTCCCATAATTTTATTATGTTCTATTATTATTACATATGTTAATGAGAATTATTTGATTAATAAGATGAATAATTTTTATAAAACTGAAGTTTGTATGAGATTTCAATAAAACAAATTTATCTTATGGCACTAATGATTTTGTTTTATCATACATTTCAATATAATAATCCAATTTCATTAACATTTTATCTATCCAGGATATCAAATCCCCATAAAATCATATTTAAAAAAATAAATTAAAAATACCCCATAGCGTTCTTTTTATATTATTCTTATAAAATTTATAGAGAGAAATTTATATTTTTTTTAAATATTATCATTTTCTAATAGAATAATTTTAATATGATAACCTGAAAACATTATAAAAAACTTATTAAATAAATAAATAGTAGAAAAAATATATATTCTTAAAATTTTGGATGTCATAATCATATGATATAAAATCACAACCATTAGATATTCTAGAATTAAAACAAGCATTATTTGGAAATATATTGTAAAAGAGACCCATTTTCATTTTATCATTGAGTTCAAGAGAAGGGATATAAAATCCTTTATTCTCTTCCATCCAATTGATATTAGGGTATGTTTGATTTTTTTCCAAATCAGCCAAATTAACCTGATAATGTTTCCATTGTATCTATTGAATATTTTGCAGTCAAATATGTAGTAAAATAAAGGATTATTTAGAACAGGTGGATTGAATAGTATGATTCCTTTTTTAAATTATTAGTCCCTTTTATTGGACGATAAATTACATTTATAGATTATGATTTTGGTCATTAGTATTTCATAATATTCTTTAAATTTATAATTGTTATATTTTAATTTAAGTGGTCCTCATAAATATTTTTCTCTCAAAATATTTATAAATAAATATGGAAAAAATATTTTTATATTGGAATATCTAGTTCGTATTATCTTTGGAAAGGGAGATTCATGTTTAATATAATGAAATCTGGATAAAGTAGGTTGTTTTGAATGAAATTATACTCAAGAAACTATTTTTTCAACACATGAGAAGATTATAAAGATTCCAAATTACTGATCAGATAAATGAATAGTTATTTATATATTCAAATTTATTTACTTATATTAAAATGATCTTAAGAACCTTTATAGGTTGAATATATATAATTCTTGACTTCCATTAAAATATAGTGAAATATAACATAGGGAGGTTTGTATGGAATTATACTGAAGCCATAAAAACATGAAGTATAAATCTAAATATCCTACACTACCTAAAGTTACTTAACTGAGATTTTGTAATGTTCATGGATGTTGAGAATATCAAGTAGTAGTAAATCCAAATTATAGATAAAGAATCCTTTTTCAATGAAGTGACCATTTTAAAACTGATATTATTCTATTTTTTATTGAGTGAATTTTCATTTATAAGAAATGAAAGGTTAACTATGTATATAAATGATAAATTAATAAGAAGAATGTTTATGAGAAGGTAAAATATCACAAAACTTATCAATTTTTTTATCTTTAGGATGGAAAAATTTTCTATTTTGAACAAATCAGTTTATAAATTACTAATGTAAGAGAAAAAAAGAAATGAAAAAGATCCTTTCATTCGTACTAAACCTACTAAATTTAAATATTTAAATTATAAATTTTTAAATAAAGTAAAAAAAGTGGAAAACAATAAAAACCAAGATTATAAAGAAAATATATAAAAGTTTTCACAATATTTCCGAAGGGAAATTTAGAATTCTCATGAATTTGTCGAGAAGCACAAGGAACATTATCAATGAATTCCTCAACCAATTTATTTGTATATTCCTCTAATGGTTTCTGAGTATATTTACTCAATCCATTTAAATAGATGAAGAAAATTAAATCCCTCAATTTTTTTAAATGATAATGTAAAATGAAATATAGAATATTTGTTTCCATAGGTTAAAAATAAAAACAAAAATATTTTAAAATAGATGTTGAAAAATCTTCCACCCCTATAATGAAACATGTCAGATCAGTGAAATGGGACACTATTAGAAAATTTGAAGGTGTTTTTAAAAATTTGAATATGTATTTTGGTTTTAGAAATTATAATTTAAAGGAATACTATGTTCACACTTTAATTTTGATAAATTATCAATCTTCAAAATATCATGTTTTATTTAATTTATTCAAAGAAGATTCTTTATAAAGTGAATAAAAATACCAAACCTTTATTAGAATGAAATAGAAAAAAGTTTAAGGGGAATTTAACATTCGAGATATCTATTAGTCAATGTTTTATGAGGAAGAGGAAATGTAACTTATCAAAGTCAGAGAACCACTTTTTATAGTAGTTTATAAAGACTCAAAAAATTATCCTAAGAGTATAAGATAAAAATGAATTGAAATGAGATTAAAATGTTTTTTATCTGATCATGTATCATGAATTAATCATATATTTCATATTTAACATCATATTAATGTGAGATTATATCATGGGAATAGATGATTATATCAAAGGATCAAGTACTCTTAAGAAAGAACCAGAGTCTATTAACTAGAATGATTCTGGATTGAATAAAATTATAATAATTTTATCAGTTAATTTTATAATGTTGAAGAATATTATCGTGTGTATGAATTGGGTATAAAAAATATATAATATTTTTTCTGAGTAGATCACATAAATTAATAGAAATTAAAATTTAGTATCCATGCTTGTTATTAGTGCAAACTTTGAAATGAGAGAATTTTATAGAGAAATGAATGATCTATAATACTTTATTATCTACCATGATTCAGATCTCGTCCAAAATATTATGGGTGTTTCTAGTGTAAATAAATTCTAAAATAAAATTTAAGGAATAAAACTAAAATAATGTGGATAAATATTTAAATAAGATAAAGAGAATCAATAAAAAACATTCAAGGAATGAATGGAATTTTTCTTGAACTCTTGTTTATTATAAAAATTTATCCCCTAAATTTCCATTACTCTTCTCATTTTTTTATCAAAAAGAATCTTATGTTCTGTTAAATGGATATTTACCCCTCTCGATTATTATAATATGTCTATTTCAATTTATTATTTCATTCAATAGAGTTTCATTCCATAATGTTTCTTTATAATAATTACAATATTATAGAAAGTTATCGCTCTGAAATTGTTTGTATATTAGGGGAGCGTGGTTTAATTTTTCTATAGTGTGTATTGTTCATTTAAAAAGAGGGTGATATTTGAGTTGAAATATCCATTTTTTCATTTATTTTTGTAAAAAAATTCTCTTATATAATGTTTCTACTTCATATCATTATATTTTCCCATCTATAATTGCTTATAGAATGTTTTATGTGTAAAAAGTTTTTTATACTTACCAATTATTGTAAATCCACTTAACTAAATTTATAGTTATAAAATCCATAAGATGAATACATACAATGTATATTTGTGTATCTCTTAAAAAATCCATTGAATGAATTTTTTTAATGACCATCTGATGAAGAATTATAAAGTCGATGAGATGATGAATTAAAAAATCCATTAGATGGTGAATTAAAAGTATTTATTGGATAGATACTTACAATTTATATCAAATTAAAACATAAAAATTTCACCAGATGAGGATTTACAATGTATACCATATAAATATGTTCTCTTCCTATTAGAAAAAAAATCAAATAACGTGTTATAATGGTATTTTAGCTAATGACCATCAATTAGAGTGATGTGATGTCAAAATCATTGAGGGAATATGATATATTCAATTTCTCTTGAGAATTTTAGAATCTAAATGTCAGATTTTTTTATAATAAAACTTATATATAAGAACACAACATTGAGGAGAATAATAAAAAAACTACATATAATCCAAATCTTGTTGTTGATGTTTTTTCAATATCTCTTGAATATGTGTGATTTGTTTTGAAATATTTAGTGTCTATTCCATAATGAGTAGTGTGTGGGGTCATAATTGTAAATTATTTAATGTTTTTATATTATAATGTTTATTTTTATGATTTTGTGGATCTGGGTTTCCTTTGGACTGAGATAAAAAAGGTTTTTCTATTTAGGTAAATCAAGGGATGGTTAGAATAGGGAGACACAGATTTTTCTAGTGATTAGGATAAAGGGATTCTATGTTATTTAAGACATACTCACTAATAAGTTGAAAATTTGGTATACTAAAAGTTAGGTTTATAAACATTATTACAACATTGTGTGGATATGAAGATATCTCTTAGTTGAGGATATGTGTGTTTGGTTACTTTATGTTAAAAAATTTTTGTTGTTTTTTGTTATCATTATTAAATGTTTTATATTACCTCTATTAATTTTTATAAAAAGTTTATAAAATAAATTGTTACCATGTTTGATACACATATGTTATAAAATATATTGGAATAACTATTTATTTACAATAATTTCTTACAAACAAGGTGTTGGGATGTTGTACGAATAATTATTCATAAACTAAAATCCACCTCCCCTCTTATAGTATATTCAATACTTTTATGATCCAACATACTATATTATAAATGTTTAAGTCAAGGAAACATAATCAGTGTATCTTTATATTCATCCTGTTTATTTTTACTCTAAAATATTACTTTAAAAACTACATTATTATTTAATATATTATCATATTATCCCTACGCTCCAATATTTTAAAAGATATAAATTTCACTAGATACTAATTGAATGGATATATTTATTACCAACCAACACTTATTGAATTTATGTATATAATAATTAATTTTTATAACATTCTGTTATGATGTAATGAATATTAATATTTCACGATGCAAGGATTACGAATAAATGTATTTTCTAATGACAATAGTTTAATTATATTGGTTTACTCATATTATTAATGATCAAAGAGAAGTATTATCCATGATATGTACGTTTCATACTCACTATTTTTTAATTTTATGATTTTACCAATTTTTATATAATATTCACATGATTAATTCATTTCTTTAATTTTATTTCAAAAATAAAATAATTAATGTTTATTTATGTTATCATATATATATATTTATTAAAATATTTAATTTATAAATTTATCTTAAAAAATTATAGAAAAATTAATTTACACTTGAATGAAATACATATTAAGGGATAAATAAAAGAAAAATCACATACAAAAATTTGGGTTGTCACCTTATTCTATCTATAAATAAATAAACCCCATCATATTCAATAATCAATAATTATCATTGAAATAATTAATATATATTTTTATGAAATGGGGAATTTAGATTAATAGAACCTACTGATGTTTTCCACATATTACCTCTCAATAAAATCCCAACCTATAATTTCAGTTAATTAAATTTAAAAATATTAATTTTCATAGCATCATAATCAGAATTAAAATAAATGGTATGTAAATGTTCACCGATTATGTTCTTAAGTGAGATACTTTATCTAGTAATATTTAATTAATTATGGAATAATCTAACCCACCCAGACCCTTCCTAACCTAGTAGATATGGTTTGTTGAAAACCCCATGGCAACCTTCAATATGTCAGGTACTGGAGACTTGTTCCATGAAGACATACCTCAATCAATGTCCTATTATTAAAGGATACAAGTAATAATATATGAAATATCCAAATAAAAAAAAACCCACCAAACTACTAACATCAACGAAGAAGGAGACCCGAAAAGTAGATTACATACATATAAATATAAATATATCAAACTATCTACATCTAATACCTAATAAATCTCTCAAATGCAATGAAACACGAAACATGGACAATCCATAGAGATGGAACGGGGAAATCACTTCATCTATTTTGGGACAACAGAAAATAACAACATAAATATACATTATCATAAATCATCATAATGAAATAGATTTTCGAACTCCATATTCTCTAGATCATCCCAAATTGTATGATGTACGTATATAAAAAATATGTTTGGGTAGTATTTAGCATAAATGGTTGATTATAAAATAAACTTTTGTATTCCAAAAAAACCAAATAAGGGGTAAAAATCAAATCACCAATAAACCAAAATTAAAAGAGAATATTTGATAGTAAAAAGATCTAATTAATTATATTAATATATGGATTTATAATTTCATTCATTAATTTCTCTCTGATTGACTCTTATAAATGGGATGTGATAAAACTAATAACCTATCGACATTATTATAACAAGGACCTAATATCAAAAACCTACACCTAATGGGAATAACTAAACTCCTATAATTTCAATTTATAATTAAATAATCCAATAAAATTCAACCATATTATGGAATCACCATCAAAATATTCATTATTATTCATAGGGTGATTGAATAGGGAGATACCATACATGAAATCCTAAAAAACTATTTACTATTTAATCATTAAAAAATATAAATTACACATGATATTATGATCTAAGAGATAAATATTTCTACTTAATGATTTTATCAAAACAAGTCCATATGCCATGAAAACCCATATGGACACCCTACACTACGAAACTATCAAGGAAATACAAACTTCAGTTAATAAATTTCAACATCATCGAGGAGTTGTAAATAAATTGATTTAGTTTTAAATCCACAGATAGTGGACCCCAAACCTATCCCATGGTGGATTTCCTTAAATTAATATACATAAGATAATAGTTATTCCCTACTTATATAATGATAAATTTGTGAATCCTTGAGACCCATACTTATTATAGAGGACTGATTCCCTACCCCTCAATAGAGTGATAACATCAATATATAGGGAACTCATACATTTCAAAAGATATTAATACTAAGGTAATACTGAAAATTTAGGTCACATATATCCAAGTATCATTGTCAGTGAATCCTTATAATTAGTAAAAGGATGATACCATGAAAACCCAGAGATAAATTCTCACTCTCTCTTACATTAATAAAATTTTCTTTGAATTTAAACATGAAGGAACCACATAACCAAAATTTATCATCATATATTTATAGAGGGAGGAATAGATGGTGCCAAAAAATAACATGTACCTTCTCACAGTCACAAAAAATAATATTTACTATAGAATATATAGGGTGGAAGAAAAATATATAAGCTTGCATCCTTCATAGATCATATCTATCATGATCTCACCACATATCCAGATTGGGATACCTGATAAATCAGTTATACAATAATATGTGTACATTTTGGCTTCACAAAAACCAAATGCACCTCTTAATTCATAGTGTAAATCCATGTAATGACCTAAGGGTAATGATAAAGAAATCTCAATACCCCATGTATAATTTGGAGAATCTAAACCCTATATCCATGGGGGATTCTATATAGTAGAGGCTGACCCACAAACCCCTTAGGTAGCTTGGTTGGTGGTCAGATACTAGGAAAAACCATTCACCTTCATAGCTGAGTGAGTACTATGTTCTCAACCTAATAAGTCACCAAACCATTTAGGATGAGGTGGGACACTATTTATATCCAACATATATTTTCATCTCATACTACATGACCATGTGAAGGGACAATCTTGTGTTGGACCATTAGTGGGTTTGAAACTATATTCCTCCCCCTCATTTTTGTTTCGTGTATGGTGGAGAAACCATTGGTACCATACCAATCTAACTATTAGAGTGAAACCCAAATACATATCCTTCTTTATGAAAACATGGCTGACATTATTCCAGATATGCCTTTGACCATCACCCACCATCTATCCATTCCACTCTACATAGTCCATTTATTCTATCTTCACCATCTTTATAAATACATCATGCCTCCTAATCCATACATATAGAGTTTACTATTCCACCCTTTTGAACAATAAAAAACTGATATGTCTCCTATAATTCCTATGAGGAACCACAGAACACTAATTCATTCTCCACATAGCCCATGAAACCCTTTCAAACTACTCACTATTTAGAAGATAATGGGAAATCCACTCATTTGGGAATCCATGTCTTGATGTAAGGGTATCGATCAATGAATCTCAAAAACCCATATATAATTTGGGGGTTGTGCACCCTATATATATTGGGGATTAAAAACATATATATTACTTCTTTGGGACCCAAAATGAATCATTAGTATGTCACCATGGGAGTTTTAAAACCATGTATTTTATGAAAATCTCACAAAGTCCCAATCACAATCCCTACAGATATACAATAATAAAACCTATAATTAATCCTAGAAATTTACCTTTAATGAAAAAGAAATATATTTTGTTTTAATATAAATTAAAATATTCTTAAAATAGAATAATCAATTGTATGTTTCAGAGACATGGGAAAAAAGTGTAAAAACATATAAAAAAGAAACGTGGGGAGACCCATAATGGCCATTAGGGAACTCCATATAACAAGATAAAGTGTAATAAAAAAATAGTCACTGTATGTGGAAAACCACATTCAGTTTTATGGTTCACATATACTCTTCTAATGGCATAGGTCATTTGGGGAAGAAATAACCAATTTAAATTTTCCCTAGTTAACCTCTTAATACTTAGCTTCATGTTGGTGGATTATATATAGTATAGGCTAACCCAAAAACCTCTTAGGTAGCTAGGGTGGAGGTCAGATACTTGGATTAACCATGCACCTTCATGGACGAGTGAGTACTATGTTTCCAACCTACTAAGTCACCAAACTATTTAGGGTGAATTTGGCTAGTATTTATGGCCAACATATCTGGTCATCTCATACTACATTACCAAGTGAAGTTCCAGTATATTGTTAGCCCCTTCGTGGGGTCGAAAAAACATTCCTCCCCAAAATTTTATGTTTAATGTATGGTGGAGAAACAGTTGGTACCCGACCGATATAACTATTGGAGAGAAACCCAAATATATATCCTTATTTAAGGAACCATGGCTGAAAATTTTCTGGACATGCCTTTGACCATCACCCATCATCTGACCATTCCACTCTACCTAGTAATTTTTTTCTATACTCACTGTCTTTATAAACACATCTTTACTCCTTCTCCATACATGTAGAGTTTTTTATGCCAACCTTTTGAACAAAAACAAACTGATATGTCTCTTATACTTCCTCTAATGAACCACACAACACTAATTCATCATCTACTAAGCCCAAACAACCATTTTGAACTACCAACTATTTAGAAGTTAAGTGTAAATCCATTCACTATGAGGGAGATAAATGTTAGACATGAAATAGAAATGCATATACCATGGAGGGATGGATGTTTGTGTTGGATGGTAGTTTCAATAGTAACATTTCCTTAATCACTATCACCCAGATATGGATTAAAATTCTATACCATTAAAGGTACATGACTCTAGGTTGGAGTGGGGGGTGTCTAGTGGATGTTTAAATTCCTCTTATTTTTAATTAAGAAATAACACATCATTATCATATTTTAAAAAACTTATTATGTAAAATAGGAAATTCATTATTATTAAAAATACAATAACATGATTTGGAAACTAAATATAAATAAATAACTAATTTAAATTTTCTTCCTACCTCAAAGGGGATTAATAATTGATCAAAGATTAATCCTCTTATAATGAATTCCATCTACTCCTACAGTAACAATGTAAGTCATCTAGATCCCCCATTTGTTTATGTTAATATTCCACTATACACTAATTATTGAAATTATTATAGAATTTTATGACATGGGATTTGAATAATTTTTCAAAGACTCAAAACTGGTGAGTATATGGTTTGAAACCCATATACATATTATACCTCTCCTAGATAAGACACCAAGTCTTAATAATATATACAGTTATGAAATTTATATCTGAGCATCCATTTAATATATATGAATATTTCATCTAACTCTTTCATACATGATTATTTTAATTGACTAAATAAATATAAATTAATCCCTAAAAAATCACTATATAATTTCATTTAATAGAACTCCAAGGGAAATCTACATGATTTATGATCAAGGAAATATTAATAATTTTTTCTCAAAATCACAATTATATGTTTTTTTAAAAATATTAATATGGTTACATATAAAATTTTACACACTAATAGATTGGGAGCCCAAAAATCATGAATAATCTAGGTCATTTTTCAAGGAAAATTTTAGACTGTCTATATTCTCTCAACTTCTAAAAATTTCATCCTTGAAAAAAAATACTCAAGATGATAAGCCTTAGAGAGGAGATATAAATACTATATGAATAGATTAATTCTCTCACATACTGTTAATATATTTCATGAGAAGTAATGATATTTATAGTTTTTATACAAGATTAAAAACATCCTCTTTCCATTGCATTTATTTTTAATTAAATTTAGAATACCTTTATTACCATAGACCCATAAAAAACCCAACTCATTAAAAAAATTAAATTGCACAAAAATAATTGTTTGTTTAAAAAAACATCAAGGTTATTTAACCCCAAACATTTCCCATACATAAGTAATTAATTTTCATAACAGAAAATGGAATCTCAATCTAAGAATATAAAAATTGAAATGGTTCATTGAAAAAGGAATCAGTTGAAAATTCCATCACGGTCGCTGATATTATTTAGTGACTAAAAAATAAGTTTCACACTATCTTATTAAATCATATTAATATCTTATATTGATGAATCCAGTAATGAATTGTGTCATGATCACAATACATTACTAGTTATATATTCTATGATCATCCTTATTCTTGCTTGTCATTGTAATATATTGAAACAACTAAATACCATATATTTTAACTTTTCCTTTATCCCAATATCCATATAAAAACAACATTTACACTACAATGTTTATTCAAATCATCATATACTACTAAATATGACTTTTTATGATCAAAATAGATTCTTTATGTATACCACTGTAAATTACATCTCAAACCACTTTATAATCCAAAAACCACATTGAATCTAAATATCAAATTATCGATGACAGATTAAACTAAAATATAATGATGGTGGTTTAAAACAATTCAGATGACCATATTTAATTTACTCCAATACCCTGGATAACACCTTCCAAAACAAGAGAAATCAGTACCCAAAAATGTTTAATCATACAACTCAATAAATTCCAATTTATTATAAGGGATCAACATATCAAAATCCATAAAACTTTATATTAAATTCACACATTAAAAATATGGATAATTAAATGTTTTTATGAAAAATGATATATACGTTTTCAATAGTGGGATAACCTCAATCCAAAAATATTTTTATATACCCAAAACACAAATAATAATAGTATATTATTACCTAAGCTCCTTCTATAAGAAAAATACCCTAAAAAACTATTATCGATTCTTTTCACTCTACCATTCATTAGAATAACATTATCCCATTTAATCAGAGGTTATGATACCCAATAGAATCTTGTTAACAATATAAACGGTCTTGAAAACAACATAAATAATGTTATAGGTTTGTGTATCTAACTACTATAGAAACCTTTTCTGTTCCCACAAATGGATAAATGATCCTCAAATAAAGCCTAAGAATAAAAATACCATCCTTAAACATCATTATGAATAATTATTGGTCTATTTATATCAAAAATATTAATCAAATAATTCTACATCACTAGATGATAAATATCACAAAAATTGTTTATAATAATTTTTCTCCTAACTAAGAAGTAATCTCACAATGAAAGTATTACTAATGAATAACCAGTGGAAAAAATATAGCCAAAATCATATGGGTTTCAATATTACAACAAAAAATACATACAGAATGATAGAACCTGATGGGACACATATATTAGAACAGTGAAAATATTAACACAAAAACCATATCCATTAATTAAAAAGTAATTATAAAATGTTGGATACAATATCTATAATAAATGTTTTTTTGTATATGACCCTATCTATTATTTGGAAATGACAGAATTTTAGGTTGTTTTCGAACCTAATAGTAGGGTATCCATACCCCAGTCATTGATGTAGTACAAACATCATTTATGGATGACCCAAACTATAGTCATTGGGGGAGTACATACAACCCTATTGATGTAACCACACCCCAATCATCATTGGAGTTCTTATACTAATGATGATGGAGAAATACCCCCCATTTTTAGGGTACTACCCAACATCATCCACCATATAAGTGGGACATTCTAGTCAAAGATTCATTGAAAAAATGGAGTATTTTAACTAAAAAACTACATATTGTAACCTCTCCATATTATTGATAAATCAAAAAATAGGTTCCTAGCCCCATGAATATAATAAGAAATCAGTGCCACTAGGATCCATATATAAATTATATGTATATTCTCAATAATTTCCCATAGTGTTGATACTCTAGAATTTCAAGAGACCGTATACTAGAGAAAGACACTCTACCAAGAGTAGTTTAATATTAATGTCATTCGTAGAAGTTTTGTACAATAAAAATAATTAATGCATTACACTAATAAATTATAATTCAATGTAAAGAAATGGAATCACTAAAATTGGAATAAAATATCATAATAATTCCATTAGTTTTATGTGATGCATGATCAGTATAGTTGTAATCTATGAATAATTGTCAATATTCTAAAATAAATGAGAAAATAATCAAATAAATTTTATTGGAATAGATCATCTACCACATGATATATCTAGTTTAATTTTTCTAATAAATTGACTAAAATATCTCAAATATTTTTTACTCAAATTCATGAACCAATATCTTATAGATATACTATCTAAAATATCCATGTCTAGGAAAAAAACCTAATTTTTTATATCTCTGGAACAAATCTACCCACCAAATCTCCACCTTGGTATATGTATAGGCTATGTATGCCCCCAAAGTATTCCATTAATAGGATACATGATACAAAAGATCCCAAAGAGGAAATATATCAATTGGATTCCAGTTTATAAGAACCATATTTTATAATATATTAACTTTAATGATACCAATAAAACCACCTAACATCCAGCTTAAAAAAAGGTAATTGAAAAAGGTAATACATGTATATAACCATAATTATGTATAATTAAACCCATAAAATACATGATTAATATTAAAAATTGAAGTAAATCAGAAACATGAATAATCTAATGACATGATAGAAACCAATAAATTGGGAAGACACCTCCTCGATTTTATGAATTCAAAACATAAAATCCAACAAGAATTGAAATTATCAAGAACCACATAGAAACATGTATACTAACTAAAAATATCCTAGATTTACCCTAAACTATATAAACTTTCTAGTGAAATAAATCATATTGAAATGATTTCCCACATTGGTGGAGTACAAAATATATATTATGTCATTACGAAAAATAAAGTGACAAATTAGCATGTTAGTTATAAAAAAAAGTGAAACGAGAAACCCTAAATTGGAATAAATGAAAGACAAGTAATGATAAGTGCTGAATATGAAAGAACTTCCTAATATTTCCATAATTAACTCATACAAAATGGTTTTTTGAAAAAATGACCCACTACATTTATTTAAGGAAGGACCTAGTATGAAATCCCCAAAATTTAAGAGAATAACTAAACCAATATTTTCCCCACAATAATAAAAGGTAAAAAGACAAATAAACCTTAATATTGAATAGCCTTCAAAAAATCACAATGGAGGTAATAAAATCAAAATAAACCACCAATAAAATGACACATAATAGTGGAATACGTCATCCTAACCAAGATCCCTTCTCACTAGATATTAGGATTAATTAGTAGAATGTATAGATGTTCTATAATTCCCATAACAAGTCCATATGACATAAAAATCATCAAAACATCACACACTAATAAACTAGTATAAGAATACTAGTTGTTGTAGAAAAATGTCACCATAAAAAAGTTTTATATTTCTCAAGGGAGTGTCGATAACATTGATAGTGGATATGAACCTCATTTAGTGGAAGTGTTTTATTACATTTTACATGTAATGAAATATATTTTCCTTACCAATAGTGTGAATAAGAAGGGAGTATATTAACCCCATGAATATTATAGAGTACCCTTACATATTACTTTAGGGAAGTTCAAAGCATTAGGATAAGAAAAACCTCACATAATTAAAGATTGAATGAAAAAGGGACTACCTAATCCAAAACTCACACAGCTCCCCATTTTATTGTCACCAATGCTCTTAAACATGTCGAGGGATAATTACAAGAAAACTCTTAGGTAAACACACACATTCCATTAAATATATATTAATGTTTTGCGAAATAAATATAATGGGAAATGTTCTCTATTGAGTATCATGTTGTTTAATAATACTAGCATATACTGTGATCTAACAAATTACTGGCCTTTCTCATAGATGCATGAATGAATTCCACCAAAGGTTTTTTATGGAGGAATAAAATCATATTTGTTCCAAATATTCATAGATATTGCCTATAAATATTTTATACCATAGGATGATAGAGTTAACTGGTAAGCTAATAAAATTATTATATTTTTCCCTTCAAATCATCATGAAAATCCCATTATGCCTATGAATCCATAGAAGGGAACCATCACCTCGGTGTGAGGGAAGTAATAAAATTTTTCATGATCCCATTACAAAGTGGAGAAAACTCACTTTATTTCAAACACTCATTAATCCTTATGGTGAACCAATAATCAATAATCAACTTGTTTTAATGTGAGTATTAAACTACGCGTTTACTTCAAACATCTGATTTGATCCAAATCATTTTATTACAAAGATATAATAGAATTTTTTTTAATATTTGTTGTAAATAACCTTTTATGGGTAAGAAAACCCTTTAATTCTTATCTAATAACAAAATATTCACAATTAACTATTCATTTGTTCGATTCTCATGCTCTAACAAATGATTTAAAACACCTTTAAATATATATCATGATGGATGGAATCCATATGGGAATGAAAAAATTCTCTATGAAGTGGAAAAAACAATCCATTATTGTGCATGGATTACAACATGTAGGTAGTGAAGAGGATATTAAGGGTTATGAAATCTCCAAACAGGGACCAACATGGGTTTTTTCATACCCTATATATGGTTCACTACCATGAAAATATTCGTAGATCTAGAATAATTGATGTGGGAGATTGGTATTCCCTGAGTATTCCTAGTAGATATTGGATGATTTTCCATCTGAGGAACCCCCGTGGTAGATTCCAAGTGGAAAAACCAACCCACTGAGCCACTTAGTTATTTAGGTTAGGATGGGGTGATTTAGAGGGTAAACCGTAATAGCCCAACAAAATGTGGGGCCGATCTAGTGTGTGACTACTAATGAGGATCAAGATACCAGTTTGAAATGATCTTATAAATATATAATAGTTAAATAAAATATTAACATCTTACCAATATAATTATTGAGGGGATAAAAAAATCATTAACCACCTTGGAGAAACCCTTTTCACTACGCACCTAATGCCTCTACTCATCTATCCATTCTTTTATATGTTGTCTACCAGTGCTACATCCTCCATCATTATAACCACACCACTATAGCCTCATTATCTTTATCAAAATTCCCAAATTAAAACTATGAATCTAACATTTCTATGGTTCTACCCCTCCACCATTAAGTGTTAATACCACACTACATAGCCCAATCCACCCGCTTCAAATGTTTAGAAATTGTAAATGTATTCAGTAGTCCATTTTTTATGATTGGAAAAATAAAGGGATGTAATAGATAGAGGGATATTATTGGGTGAGATGAAAGAATGGGTGCATCAGTGAAGAATTATAGGATTCCCTTTGTTATCCACCACCATTTACTAAATCTAGTTGATAGTTTTATATCATGTCTAGTGAATTACCCTAGGTGGGATGAGAAGATGATTAATGGTGGTTGTCGAACCACCTGTGTTTTTATAAGATCATTCATCAAAAAAATTCTCACAATATTAATCTTACTAAGGAAAAAAAATTCATGATATTCTATATAATTCAAAACATAATTACAAGATTTACAAGGATTACTAATAATTGTCAAACAATAAAAACTCTAGTCCTACCGAAGTGGGGATCCATTATCACAATAATATTTAGACTCACCTTGTGAATTCCAATAAATCCACCATGAATGATGAGTAAACTATGTACACTATGATTTTATTACAACATTGGTAAATCCATTAATTATATTTATTTTATTGGAAATTAAATACCATGTCTTTGTAAGACATTATAAAGATGATGAACTGGCTCAATTGGATGGTTGGAACCCAAATGTGGATTATAACACTCCTAGCTAAAACTCAAGATCATGATTAAAACTAAAATAATGGATTTTAAATATAGAAATATATTTATGAGATATATAATGTTCATCACTTTCATGTGAACATGATTAATATTATTATTTAATTATTAGTCCCCAAAAAATCACATTGAATTTAATTAAATTCACTCTGACATTAACACGATGTTCCGAATTCAATGGTGAAAAAATAATTCAAGGAAATTAAATATCTTAAATTTAAGATTTTAATATTCAGGTTATTATAAACCCTAAAATATTTAATTTTCTAGGTTATTCCATAAGGACAAAACATAGGCATCTATAAAGGAATACCCTCCTAATTCCTCAAAATTATGAAATTCATATAAAGTGCCAATTTTATAGCCCTAGAACATTGTATAATAAATTAGGTGATAATATAAACATACAATAAATATTTATTATATTTTATTATTCTTTAATTCATATATTTAATTCTTTTGATAACTAGTTATATTAATCAAGAAATACAAAAAATTAAATTATTTTTTCTCGAATTGATAACTCCCATGAAAGTACTTAATTTTAAAAATAATTACATTATGTTATCTTTCGGTCTTTTCATAGTTACTATCTTGATTACATGGGGAATTTGGGAGTAATATGAAAATGGCTGATCACAAATTCTCATTAAAGGAAAAAAATAAAAGACTATATACATTAATAATTTATCCAGACATTCAAAATATAAGAATAATAAAAAACATTATATGAAATAGTAATTATAAATCATGAAATTACAATATTGAACATATTGATGAATAAGAAATATATGGATAACATAATGATAGAGATATACAATTTTGAGAATTTATAAACATACATCCATGGTCTTGTGGCAAGTAAAGATAAACTAAGGGTGAGGATTATCTCATTATCCTATATTATTTGTCCTATGATACTTATATTTCCCCTGAGGGATATATAATTTTAGGACTAATTTACTAATAACCATTTCCAATATATTATAACACATGTTAAAAGTGTCTTATAAAAATATATCCGAAATATTAATTATGGAATACATATCCTTATTTGGATTATTAATCAATGACTCACTTTTAATGGTTTACTTCTATAAAATAAATGGATATACTATCATGTTAATGGTTTTATGAATAAATAAAATAATATTTATATATATGTGAATACCCTTCCAATAAATACTACTGTATTTTTTTTTACCATATGATGTTATTAGTAAAAAAAATCATGACATAGAGACTCTTTCAATGATATAATTGTTTTTAAAAGGAATCGTTATGTTGAATAAGTTATTGTAATCATTTAATATAAACATGGGAGGGACTAAAATATGGAATGAGAAAGATATTATCTTATAAATTCTAGGATTGATGCATGAAATACACTCTAATGGTACAATACAATTCAATAAGAGTGAGTTAAGAAATAATTATTTTACAAAATGAATGAATAAAAGAATTTTAAGGCATCAATATGACATATTTAAATAAGTTAGGAGAATAATAAAAAATGGTGTTTTGGATAATAAATAAGAAATGAAATCATTACCTGGAAATATAAATAGGTCAAATGAAGACCTCACTTTTATAAAATTACCTTTTCGAACATAGGAATAAAACTTCCCTCTTTAGAATGATATAATGATTTTTATGTATGAATGTATTTGTAATAAAATATATGTAATAAAATAGGTAATACATAGGTATTATAACTCAAATAAATGGTACATTGATTGATATGGAATCAAATACATGATTATGAGATTTAACCGGGAAATAAATAATACAAAGGGACTTTACATAAGATAAAAATAAAATAGTCTATGGTAAAGTGAGCGATACGAAAATGAACCATTACTTTTCTTTATGTTTCCCTAGAATATGATGATGACCCCCATGAAAACCATAATAACCACTAGGAGGTACTAGGAGATATTATGAGAGGTAAACCATTTTTTGATGAATTTTATTAATGATATATTGAGGAAGGATATAATATTTATAGTGAAACATTGAGAAAAAAATATGTAATTTTTAGATGGTAGTTTGAATTCAGAAAATAAATTATTCTTTTAAAAATTCAAAATTAGATTTATAACCATATTTTTGATCTTTTAAAACATTTATATTTGATTTCTTTTCTTTCATGGATTCTAATACCATCCAAAACTAAATGTTATTATTTGAATAAAGTATATAAAATATAGAATTAAAAATGATATATAATTCCATAAAATATTATTTATCTCTAACAAATTATTATTATTTTATTTATTTTGATTTAACTATTGGGTAATAATTCATTATATATATATTAAATATTTTTTAAAATTTATAAAAAAACAATACTTCATTGTTATTTTATAATACACATAATCTTTGAAATCTATACATAAACCATAGAATATTATTTTTCCCGAAGTTAAACTAATCTAAAAATTTACAAACATACACCATTACCTAATATTGAAATTATGGTCATAAATTTCATAACAACTTTAGTAATGTACACTGCTAACTATTTAAAATTAAATTATTAAATAAATAATCCCAAAAAAGAATATTTTATAACTAATAATATTTATAATTTCTATGTTTCCATTCCAATAACTAGAATTAATTTTGAAATATACAATTCGTCAAAATTAGATATATATTTTATTACAATATATCTACAAATATGATTTGAATAAAATTAAATTAAAATAATAAATAATTTATAAAATATTGTAATGATGGAAAGTCATGTTACTCAGCCATTAAGTAGAATTTTTTCTATGTATAATTCAAATGAAAAAACATATATTTTTATTGATGAGAATATGAATTATTATTTTATAGTTATTTTATTTATTTTTAATGTTCACATTTTATAGTTATATTACTATCCTAATAGGTATATTACAATGCTAAAAAATTTATTCCAAAAATAAAAAATAATATACCCTAAAGCCTAGTTATTTTTTATATTATGATATGATGTTTCATTGTAACAAATTTAGGTGTTATAAAGTTTATCTCTATAAATAATTTTATTTCTTCGAATGTTTTCTTTACAGGAAACATAGTCTTTAAACAAACCACGTTACATTATTAATATTTTATTATGTAATTTTTATAACCTAAATGTTAAATTGACATGTATGAATAGGATTATCGACTATTGGAGATATATAAAAAGACATACCCAATATAAATGTATTTATCAATTCTTAGGAACTAATGATTAACATTTTGGAAAAGTAATATTTTATTTAAAAATAGATTTAAAAAAAGATTTTGGACTATTATTTTGAGAAAATATTATATTTAATTTTTAAAATTTTAAATTTTTTAAAACTGAAAATACTTCTTTAATAATCACAAGAAAATTATATTATGGAAAATTATATATGATTTTTCTGAAAAGATTGGTTTTCCAATGAATAGTGAAAATATAGATTTTTTTTATTGAAAGATATATTTTATCTTCAAGCAGGTAAAAATATATATTTTTATTTAAAATAGTTTAAATTTTATATTCAATATCTTTTATTTTATATAGTCAATTTAATTTCATTGGAATCAAATTTATATTCAAAATTCTTGTAAAATCAATTTTATATATAAAATGAAATTTTTTTAAAAATATTTTTACCTTATTAAATTTAATTAACCACTATTGGAGATATGTTTTTATTAAAGTAATATATTATATATTCAAAAAAATTAAATTTTGTATAAAATTTTTATAAACGTGGGATAAGAATAAATAATTATTTATGCTTCAAAATTTATTTTTCTATGAAGTGTATTTTATCATGTGTTGCACTCTTATTTTAAAATTAAATACAGTAACAATTATAAATATTAATTTTATGAATTTGATTAAAATTTCTGTTTAAGAATATTAAAATTTTTCATATAGGTCCCTCTTATTTTTAACTAATATGAAAGTAAATAGGGTAAAATTTACCACATTTCGAAATGGTAAATCAGGTAAATCTTGGATAAAACTATGTGGTACAATAATAATTTATCACCCTAATTCTTATTGTATAAAGTTAATTATACCCTTTTCATGTTCATATTAAAAGTGATTTGTTTAATGGAATATTCTCCATGGAAATGACTTATATATTATCTAAATCAAATGAAGATACAAAATGAACTTTCTTTATTTTTACTATCTCTTAGGGAAAAAGTGAGTTATGAATGGATATATGTTTCTATTGTCTGATTAATAAAATTATTTTCATGATATAAAATTATTTTTAATTATTAGTAATTATATGATGAGCATAATTTCTTATGCTACATAGATCTATTATTTTTCAAATTAATATAAATAATATAATACATGAAATTAAAAATATTAAATGTTATATAATTTGAATTTTTTAATGGAAACCATGAATTTTATAGATATGTATGACATATTAAGGATTTTTTAAATCATTATCTTCAAATTCCCATTTATTCTTGATGTATAAAATGATAGAATAAATAAATTGTGTCATAATTGATGATAACTTTATTTTATAAAAATAATATGTAATTAAATTTTATAAATATCATAAAAAGATTAAAATAAGGACATATAGATATTATATGGTCTAAAATTTCAGAAAAATTTCATTTGTGGTCAAATTTTCAACTTATACTTAAAAATTACCATCAATATTTACTAACGGTTTTCTTATCGTAGTTAATATTATAATTTGTTATGTAATGGTTAATCAAAATGATAAGGTTTGAAATGACACTGAAACATGTCTATACTCTATTTTATGTCGGTAGTATAACCCTTTACAACCATCTATTTGAATCCAATTCCATTTTGAAATTTTTTTTATGGTAATTAATTTATTATAATTTAATATTTTGAGAAATTCCAAAAGTACCCCTCAAGTCAATTATAAAGGGAACCTACTCCATCAAATATTTATTCCATATTCCACCCTCTATATGGACTAACATCATAAAAACTTCCATCTAATGTTACATATCCACAACATAGTGATTTTTTATCCAAAACGTTGAGCCATGTATCCCTTTAGAAGAGATCTAAAGGATTCATTTAAATAATTGGTAATCATCTTAACTGAAGAAATTCCTTTATGTAATTTATTAAATCCCCTAAATATAATGTATTTATAATAAAATTAAAACTTAATTATACTAAATTATAATAAATTTTTTATGATTATTAATACAACATTACATACACATTTTCCCATCAAATTAGATGTTAATTTACAGCTCGTGGGTACGTATTGTGTACTGTCTCCATATAGCAATACAATTCATTTTAATCACACTCATTCATGTATGGGTATTGTGACATGTTTAATGAATATATATTATATTTACTACATAACTAAAACTTTTTAATTAATATAGCATCAAACTTATTATCATTGAAACCATTGGAAAATTATAATGTATTTCATTTGTATGTGTGGACTACTAACTGCATGAACTAATGTGAATCAATTTTTGTTTCAATTTTAATTGGAAGTTAATAATGTCATAACCCATCACCCGAGGCTCGTTTTGTGACTACCCCATTCCCTCCTTCCATATGCCAGGGGCTAGTGATTAGAACCAGAAAGGTATATCTTAATAGGGAAGGTATTTCCTTTAAACTTGTACACACACAGATAGGGAATACTTCATTAAGTAAACCATAATGGGAAGAAATTTGTATAACCACAACCAAGTACCACCACTATGAGTAAAAGGTGTAAATTGAATGTAAATGGGTCCAAAATAAAAACTCAAATCAATGGAATGTACATAAAAAGAAGTAAAAACTATATGGGTTGTCCTCCAAGGATCCTACATGAAGGGTAGGTAAAGATCTCTGTTGGATTTCATTACAACACACCACGTCTATCGATCCACCTCTGAGCACCATCTCTCCTTGGAACACCAATTTCCAAGTCAAAGATGTCTGACATCTGCACAAGACACAATAGGTGCGGGAGAATCCCATGAAGGGGTGAGTATAACGATACTTATTAGAGACCCTGAGATGAACTTGGGTATCACAGAAATACACAAAAGATAATACCACAAAGAGAGATCTCAAAGTAAAGAAAAGAAAGAAAAATACACAGCTCACACTGGGATATAAGATAATTATACAATTAAATATGATTATTCGTAAAGCTAGATCATCTTATTCTGTCGAGAGGATCTGAAGCTGACCCAAAAATGGTTACTCAACTGCTGATCCACGAAGGGTCGCTCTGTTGCTGATCCACAAAGGGTCGCTCTCATGTGGATCCATGAATGGTCACTCTCATATGGATCCACAAAGGGTATCTCCATTGTTGATCCATGATGGGTTTCTCTATGGATGATTCACATCGGGTCACACGACTACTGATTCATGAAGGTTTTCCCTCACAATAATCTAAGATGGGTCGCTCCATTGCTTATCCACAAAGGCTCATACTTTATTTTTCACGTTATAACCAGCCACTGGATTCCCACACATAGCAGACTTGATTTCTCGTTAATCTTATTATCAAGTCATTTTTGATACCTCAAACACCACGAAGTCCCACATAGAGAAACCCAAATTTATGTATCATCATAAGAGTCCCAACACAATAGACGACATGTCAAACAGACACCCGTTCTGTAATATATGATCTTTTCTGTAAAAAGGTCTAGGTTGGATTATAGTTTGATCCAACCCGTCCATGTGACTACCTCTTCCAAAACTCACATAGAGTATATCAAAAGCACCATCAAATAGAAAGGGTCCAAATACAATAGAAGACACGTCAATCAGATGCCCAACATGAACGTTATTGACATTTTTCCAAAAAGGGATTGGCTGGATTCGTGGCTCGGCCGACCCAGCCCGACCCGGCCGGGGGTCCTCCGACCCAACCCAACCTAGACTCTCGGGGGTCCAGTACTTTGGGTCACTAGCCTGTTGGGTTATGGGTCTGGCCCAGCCCAATGTGGTGGGTCCAGCCCAACAGGGAGCCTACGACCCTCTGGGCGACTCCAGCCCGCTGGCTGACCGAGTCCACCATATGCAGACCGGTTTGTCACCCAACCAGGACATGGATGGATGCCACATCAACCTAACCAATTCGCCTGAGGTTTACGGCAGGGCGGTTTCCTCCCCCAAAATCAAGTGACTGCATCTTGAACCATGCAGTCGACGGACCGCGTGCCTCTAGTGCATCTGAGTGGCCCAGACGCGGGTCACCCCTCCACGCGGCGCCGGTCAGTGCTGCAGCTCCATGCCACCAGGTCCTAGTGGCCACCGTAGTGTGCCTACGGGTGCATCATGGCCCTCCTCCCGCAACCCCCATCACGGGCCACCACGGTGTTGGCACACCGGTGGATCTTCTACGGGACATAGGAGTTGCTCCGATGGTCCGTTTCTTCAACCGACTGCGTCTATGGGACCGTAGGGATGCCACCTCCACTGCTACAGGTTCTAAATATTCTTTTCACAAATTTGAGAATTTATTCCACAAATAATGCACAAGAACACACATGGCGTAGGGACTCGGGCCTTGTTCATGTCAGCTCGCTCCCTATTCATTAGAGGTGTATAATCAAAGGGTGGTTTGTGACTTCAACACATAACCCTACCATTCATGTCCCCAAAATTAAAAACACTTTTGAAAGAACACACGATCCGTAGATCACCCTATTTGTGGTTTGTTCCAAGTTCATTGTTTTAGAATGAATAACGAGGAAAGAACACCAATCAAAAAAAATCACAACCCTTACTTGGTTTGAGGATCCGTCACGGACGAGGGATAATGTTTCAGGCCATCGTCAATCCTTTTTATGTTAGCGTTCATTTCTATTCATCTTCTCTTGAATCCTTCCATCCAACATTCATCTATAGCAATCATCGTCAGATAGAGAGGGAGAGAGATGTTCCACATTATCTAGAAGAAAATTCCACCAATTGATTTCCCAACATGTTATTAAATGAAAACACTGGGAAACCTTTCTCTTCTATTACGACATCACTTCATTATGTTTTCTCATTTACAAAACAATTTATCTGTTATTCTTGCACAATAATGAGACATTAATAGCCAACTTCAATGTTCTTATTCACCGCACTAAAAAACCTTTGTCCACTACCCAATAGTGGGAAAAGAAATAAAATATAATTTTTTGTTATTTTATTATTTTCTGAAAAGTTTGAAAATTAAATTTTCTATCTGACCCTTGATGGTCAATGTTAAGTCCTTTCTAAGTGAATCCCATCATTCTGTGTTCAATGGTGCCCCCATATTTTTGATCCGAGCACCAGTTTAGATGCCGGAAAAACCCTTTTTAATTCTTATTTAAATGAAACTTAAAGAAATAGTTCAAAAATTAACTGTCACCCTCGACTCACGCTGGTCGAGGTTAGGCTCTGGCTAAGGGGAAACTCCCCCATGAGCTCAATGGTACTATTCGATTTTTAATCTGTGTAACCTTTTAAGAGTTATAAGGATTTGGAAAAAAAATATTTGATACTTTATTATTTTATTTACAGCTATAAACTAACTCTCATTATTGGCCCACGCCAGCCAATGTTAGGATCTTCCTAAGGAAAGCATACCCTCACAAGTTTATCAGTTGTCTCAAATTATTTATCTAGGCCACAGTTCATGATTTATAAGAATTTGAGAAATAAAATAATTTTATTTAATAATTTTATTTATGGTTATTCCATTTTTTAGTTTACTCACTAGAGGCCTATTACAACTAAAAATAAGTCGCACCTAGGGTAAACCTTCCATCATGAATGGAATGGTGCCCTCAAGTTTCAAATCTGGGCACCGATTTAATAGTTATTCAATATTTTCAAGAAAAATGCTCACACACACTATTTAAAGTTTAACATTTTTTGATGGATCATTCCAGACACTCTGGGTCTCAAAATAGCATTCCATCTCAATTCCTGGTCATGAAATAATTCCATTTAAATAACAATAGACATAAATATCATGAAATTACATTCTACTCGTCGTAGGAATTTACGTCTCCAAAACCCAAAACAAGGGAATATAAAAAAATGGGGGTACCGAGCATGAATCTGAGCCTCTCAATCCCACATCATCTCATGGAAGTTTTTGTGCTTCCTCTAAATGGACACTAGATGAATAGACCTTCTAAGAAGGATCTACTTGTGTCGATCCTCTATCTCCACTAGAAACTCCGCAAACGTCGCCCCATCGTATATGTATATCTCCCCCTAGTCGATGAAGTGAGATGGATCATGCATGTACCTCATTAGCTGAAATACATGGAAAACATTATGAACCATGTTCATCTATAGGGGACATGATAGGTGGTATGCCACCTCTCCCATTCTACTCAGAATCTGAAAAGGTCTGATAGACTTCAGAGATAACTTGCTGCCCTAGAAAAAAACTGCGCAATCCCCATCGATGTGAGACCAAAATGAAAACATGGTCTCCTTTTCCAAACTATACAGTCTCTATATAATGTAATGATATATTTGATGCATGCTCTATGCAGTACTAATCTACTCTTATATGATATGAACCCTCTTAGTGGAAGCCCCTTACCAAATCTGGACCTATGAGGGCTGACCCCCGGGGTCTGTCCAACATAGGGGTGATATTCAAGGACACTTATACAAGGCCTCAAAAAGATCCATGACAATGATGGAGTGATATATGTTGGTGTATTAAAACTATAATAGTGGTAGGTTGTCCTCCCAACTACAACAAAAATCAAGGATTCAACCACGAAGATATTTCTCTATGTTCTATATGGTCTTCTCCATTTGACCATCAATCTGTGAGTGAAAATATGTTCCCAAGCACAGATGATTCCCGAACGCCTCCTACAATCCCCTCCACCATTGGGATTTAAAGCATGCACCAGGTTCTAAGATGATCATTGAAGGTACCATGTGAATCCGCACTATCACTTGTACATAGAGGCATCCAAATTCCTCTACCAATCTCTAATCTTAGATGGGTAGGAAGTGAGATTACTTGGTGAGTTGTACAATGATAACCCAGATAGAATCATGCCCCGTGGAAATATGTGGTAACCCTATCATGAAGTCTAAAGACTAACCATCCCATATCCATTTTGATATCTCATGTGGTTGTGACAATCCTTCTAGGACCTGATGCTCGACACTCACTTGCTGACGGTGAGGCATCGTGAAATAAACTCTTCTAATGCTCTCTTCTTCACTGGCCACCAGTAATGATGTACTATGTCCTAGTACATATTCTCTACACCAAGATGTACCAAAAAAGAGGATGCATGGAACTCCTTCAACACATCATCCTATACCATCACCAGTACTACATTGTGTCCTACAAAAATAATGATGTTCTCCCTAGCTATTGAAAATCCATTTTGATCATGTCCTAAGGATAAATGAGCATATCAGGACTCATAGTCAACATCCACAAACTGTGCCTCACTAACTCGCTGTAAGAGTAGGGTAGTGAAATAAGTTCACTGAAGGTAAGCTTCTCTATAATCATCCATGAAGGATATCTGCATTGTGGCCAGCTGCTCCATCGCCTCACTCAGATCTACTAACCAGACCTCATACTAAGAACACCTTCCACGACGTTCCCCATCTATGGTGCATAGACTATCTCAAAGTCATATTACCAGAGGACCTATAGCCATCTCTTTTGTATCAATTGTTGAAAATACTACGTGCACCTTTCCATCCATGTAAAAGGATAACCCTTTTAACTAATTAGTGTTCCCATTGACTTTTTGGAAGTGAGTACTCATTCTCCATGACCACTTGGTTACAGTTCCGGTAATCCACACATTACCTCGAACACTGGGTCTTACAAATGCATTCCTCTGAATCTCCCCCACTAATTACTCCTACTTGCGAATCTCTAAGAAATCCCTCTGATATACTAATGCTAATAGTGGTGCCACATTGGGGTTTAGAATGATACAAAAGCCCCACCTATGGGAAGGTATTCCTAGAAACATATTTTGAAAGGGATTTCCCAACCTCTGCCTCAACTGTTAGGAAGTGAAAACTCAAAAAATATTCTACCATAAGGGTAAGGCTTGATGACCCAAGAGTGATCGGCTGCACCCTCTTATGCATGAGTTTATCCCATGTTTCCTTGGTTTCATTTTTCAAAGACCATGGAAAACCTAATTCCCACTCTATAGATATACCGCATCATTATGTCTGAAATAGTAAATCTGAGCATGAATTTTAGATGAACCGTCTATACCCAAACTATGGTCGTAAGGCCTTGAAATTTCCACCACAATGTTCCAATCAAAACTCACACCAAAAGGGTAAGATCACAACATCAGAATAAGTCTGATTATAGAGTTTCCTCCAATAGGTATCTCCACATGTAAGGATCAAGCCAACAGTTTAACCGGAATTCTCGTTCGTGAACAAGATTCTTGAAAAGAATGGATGATTAGAAAATATCTCTATTAATACAATAGCTAGTATTAGACATAGACTGTACCTCGAATCCTTCCCGGAGCCCTCAAGTCATACTCTTTTAAAACATGAAACTACTCCCTTCCCCTATCCTCTAGCTCCCTAAGACAGGTGTGGACCATGTTGGGGTGGTGGTGGTAACATGTTTAAATGAATACTGGCTCCTTATTCTCTACTATCTCCTCTTCCACATATTCCACCCGACAGATTCATATGTCCTGGTCACTTAATCTTCCCCTGTAGACTATCCAACATTTCATTGTTAGCACAATAGGTAGAAAAATCACTAGGGAAATGTCCCCTACCATATTTTGAAATGCATTACCTCTTCTAAGGCAGACTAGACACACCCAATAAGCCCATGATCTATAGACTCACTGCCTTGGGACCTCTTATCAAATTGTCTCACATGTCAAAATATCTGAGACTGGCGTTGGATAAATTTTTACCAACTTATGACATCCACTGGTTATATTTTCTATAAAAAATGACCTCGAACCAAAAAGGGTATATGTATCACCATATCCTAAGTAGGAATTCACAGAAGAATAAAATTGGCTCAGATTTCCCAAAACACACCTTTCTCGGAGGTCCTAGCCCGGAAGCACTGGTCGTATCGTATTCACCAAGTACTTGGATATGTCGACACACCTCAAAGAATACTGAGCTACCGAAATGGCATTATGTATAATCTCTAGGGTACACATACCACATAGATTTTATAGAATGTTCCCTTTCTTCAAGAATGGTTTGCATGCTCTATACAAAGAAAAGTCACATCATTGTATGAACATGTCTTGTAAACCCTATCGTATCCCTACATAGCCACCTAGAAGGCTCACTTTTAGGATGTCCATTATATCTAATGGCACCCTGGTTAGATGGAAATTCAGCCACCACCCCAAGCCAGTCCTTAGCCGCCTATGAGTTGGCCATTCCACGAAACCTGAGGGGTCATTGTCTTTGAAACTCGTGTAAGACACGAAGCCTAAATGTGTCCTCTATTTGTGGCACCGGTAGTAATTTATAATCAATAGGTAGTTGTATTGCTTGGATACAGCTCAAAGGTACATCTTGAGTAACGGTCCATATACAGAAGCCTCATCACTCTGTGGACCAACCTCATTGTCACACACTAGAATCCTGGATTTCTCTTAGAGTGGGAGAATCTTGAATGAAAATAAGGATGAACCACATTCAATAAGTTATACATGGTGAACTGACTCAAAATAGATCAATATAAATACATTTCCAAGACACATACAACCTGTGTTTTCGGGTACGGATTCAAATAACAGAATTTAGGGTCCTGGTTTATGGATATGTCGACTTCCACACCAGCACTGGACTCCCTGGACTAAAATCCCAATTCAAGACACATAACACTATTCCCTCCAAAAATAGATACAAACTCTTAGTTGATCTAGTAGAACTGACTACCCTTTGATACCAGTTTCTCACAACCCATCCCCTGGGGCTCTGGCCATGACTACCCCAAGCCTACCTTCCATAGGCTAAGGGCTAGTGACTTGCACCAGAAATGCATATCTTAAAGAGATAAGGCATTTAATTTGAAACTGTACACATGCATATAAGGCATACTGCACAAAGAAAACCACAATGGGAAGAAAGTAGTATAACCACCACAAAATATCACCATAGGGAGTAAAAGTTGTAAACTGAAAGTAAAGGGGGCATAAATACAAGACCAAGATAAAGGAAATTAAAAAAATGGAGTACAAGATCTAGGGGTCATCCACCAAGGTTCATACAAGAAGGGTAGGTGAATCTCACTATCAGATATCACTACAGGACACAACATATCTCAGTCCAACTCTGAGAACCATCTAGTCCTAGCTCTGCAATGTCCCAGTCAAAGCTATCTATTTTCTTCACAAAACACAACAGTTGTAGGTGATGCCCATCCAAGGGTGAGTATAACAAATACTTAGTATTGACCTTCAGACAAACTCAGGTCTCACAAAAATCAATAAACTACAAAAGAAAGATCACAAAGTAAAGCACGATGAAAAATACACATCTCACACCAAGATATAAATTATGTACAGAAGTAAGGATGATTAATCATAATCCTAGATAATATAATTTTGTTGATAGGCTCTACTACAGATCCATGAAGGGTCGCTCTGCTTCTGATCCAAGAAGTGTTGCTCTGTTGTTGATCCACAAAGGGTCGCTCTCATACAGATCCATGAATGGTCATTATCATGATGATCCACAAAGGGTCGCTCCATTACTGATCCAAGATGGTCTACTCTCTGGCTAATCCTCATCAGGTCATGCTACTGCTGATCCAAAAAGTGTATCTCTCATGCTGATCCATGATTGGTCGCCCTGTTTTTGATCCACAAAGGGTCTCTGTTCAGTCTTCACGTCATAGGCATCCACTGTATTCCCGCACATAGAACACTTGATTTCAAGAGGTTATGATACTCAAGTCATCATTCATATCTAAACCACCACTAATTACCACATTGACCAACACAAATGACCATATCTCTATATGATTCCTAATGCAACAGATGGTGCGTCGAACGGAAAACTAGTCATTAAGATATGACATTTTTGTAAAAAGGGATCAGTTGGATTAGATTTTGATCCATCACAATGGTAAGACAACCTAGAGAAAAACTCACATAGAGTATCTCTGAATACCCGTATCATTGCAATGGTACAAACACAATAGGCGGCGTGTCAATCTGACGCTTAGTTTGCAAGTTATTGATGTTTTTCCAAAAAAGGGGTTGGTAGGGTTCGTGTCTACCGACCCGATCCGGGTCTGCCAAACCATCCTAGGTCTGCCCACCCCACCTAGACTCGGACCATCCAGAGTACCATCTATTTTTCCATTGATATGTCCTAGCCTGATGGAGTGGTTCTGACCCAACATGGTGGGTCCGGCCCATTGGGGTGCGTCCAGCCCATTGGTGGGCCCAGTGTACGAGAGGCGGACTGGTTCGTCGCCCGGCTTGGACACAGATGGAAGCCACATCCATATCCCCACTCACCCCCTGGTCGATGTTGGGTGGTTTCCTCTGGCGTGGTCAAGCGATCTTGGTCGGCCAGTCTGTCTGGCCGGACCCCCGAACGCGGTTGACGAACCGAATGCCTCCAGTACATCTGAGCTACCCGGACGTAGGTCACCCCTCCATGCGGTGAGGGTCAATGCCACACATCCACACCACCGTGGAATGCGAACAGGTGTGCCACCTCCCTTATCCTGTGACTTCCTCCGCAAGTCACCACTGGAGCCAGTGCACTTGTTGTTCTTTTGCGGGCCATCAGAGTTTCTCCAGTGGTCCAGTTCTTGAGCCCTCTTCACCTATGGGGCCGTAGAGATTCAACCTTCACTACGATGCGTTCAAACACTCTTTTAGAGAATTTTTATAATTTCAACCATGATGAATGCACAAGAGCATGCAAGTTGGAAGGACTTGGGACATTTTCATGTCGGCCTACACCCTTCATGTTAGAGGTGTATAATCAAAGGGAGGTTTGAGATTTAAAAAAATGAGTCTACCCCTCCATTAAAATCCCCAAACTTATAAACCCTTCCACAAGAACACACAATCCGGAGATCAAAATATTCTTTGGGTGATCTTCTCTCGTTGTTTTGGAGTGAAGAACAAGGAAAGAACGATTATCACAATGAATGCATAACCCCTACCTGGTTTTATGATCCATCGCTGATGATGGATGATGTTTCGAACATTCATTAATCCTCTCTCTGTTAGAGTTATTCTTTGTTAATTTTCATTCAAATACATCCCACCATCATTCGTCTATAGAATTTGTCATCAGAGAGAGAGAGAGGTAGAGATAGGTTCCATGTTCATCATATAAAAATTCCACCAATTGATTTCCCCAACGTGTTATTAAAAGAAAACACATTGCAACATTTCTGTTATGCTATGACGTCAGGTCATTATATTTTTAGAAAAAATGATCCATTAAGTGATCCCTTTAATATGCCTCATCACCATACCGCAGTTCCGTCATCCGCCACTCAACCATAAGAAAAGAAATAAAAAAAATTTATGTTATTTTATTATTTCTTGAATAGTCTCATAATTAACTTTTTTGTCTGATCCTTAATGGTAAAAGTTAAGTCCTTTCTAGTTGAATACTACTATTCTGAGTTTAAAATCACCCTAAAATTTTTAATCTAATCACCGGTAAAAAAGTGATAAAAAACCACTCACACTTTTATTTAAATGAAACATAAAAAATAGTTCAAAAAATAACTTTTACCCTCATCCTAGGCCAGTCGAGGTTAGGCTCCGCCTAAGGGGAGCACACCCACACGAGCTCAATAGTACTTTCATATATTCAATCCATGTAACCCTTTTTGACTAATAGAGATTTTAAAATAAAATAATTGTTACTTAGTTATTTTATTTACAGCCAAAATCTAACATCTACTATTGGCCCACACCATCCAATGTTTGGATCTGCGTAAGGAAATCATACCCTCAAGAGTTTAGTGGTGGCCTTTTATTTTTAATCCCACTCACCATTCATGAGTTATAATAATCTGAAAAAATGAAATAAAATAAATTTGTTATTTTATTTATGATTATTCCATTTTTTGGTTTTCTCACTAGAGTCTAGCACCGTCTAATCTAAATTCTCGCCTCAGGTAAACCCGCCCTTCGTAATGCAATAGTGCCCTAAGATTTCTGATATGGGAACCCATTTAATTGTTATTCCACTATTTTAATAAAACCTCTCATAAGTTCTATTTAAATCTTAACATCTTTTGACAGATCATTCTAGGTACTTCGGGCCTTATAATCGCACGTCGTCTTAGTGCCTGATATAGAAATAATTACATATAAAAAACATTTACATGGAAATTATGGGACATTACTAATAAAGATAGATTTAGTGAATAGATATGATATATATAAAAATATGATGATTATATAAAGTTGAATTACTATTTACCTTTATTTCATTCCGTTAACTGGAAAATTATAACAACATCCATTCATACGTAATGACTACTATCTCGATGAATGGTGTAATTATTTTTTCTAACTATAATTATTATGAATTGGTATAAATATTTTTTTATAAATATAAATAATTTTTTACCATGATTAATATTATTTATATGATGTATCAATGATTAATGTTTATGTATATGGACTTCGAAACCTAAACATTTATAGAAAATGAAGTAGTTATCATGTATAATAGTGATTTTAATAAAAACATAGTAATAAATAGGTTATGATATGTCCCAAATATTTCATAAATGGTATTATTGATAAAAATATAGATATTTAATAATGTTTAATTATATAAATATTTAATATAATTGAGTTTTGAACATGAATGAAGAAAGGTGACACTTGAACAAAGGGATTTTTGTCTCACTTGTATTTTGATGGGACACACAACATATTCACCATTTGTTTCTTTTATATGGTTTATATACTTCACATTAATCTATTTTATGATAATTATTGTAAATTATTTTATTATATATATAATATTATTAATTTATTTCTTTCATAGGGCTTAATATTTTAATGTCATTAAAAGGAAAGAGATTTATGCCTCAATCCCATTTTAATCGGAATTGTTTAAACATGAATTTATCTACTAGAAAATATAGGATACATATCTGATAAATCCATTTAAAATTTCCCTATTATGTTTATTTATTAAAATTATATGTTTTACTTTTTTTTCACATTAATTATTTACGATTTCAAAAGACTATTTTAAAAAAAATCCACTTTAATAAAAACATCGATTTAAAATATTTTATATTCAATTTCATTATTTTATATTTTTTTCAAGATTAGTTTAAATATTATCCTACGATTTTTTAAATATTTTTTTACCCTTATATTAAATCTTAATAAATGATTTAAAAGGAATATTAATGTCATTTTATGAATGAAGTACTTTTATACTTTTTTGAAAAAAGTGAAAGGAATGTTTTTAAGTTATAAAGAATAAATAGAATTTCCGACCATCAGTATAACTAAATGATTTGAATATTACATTAAATTTATAAAATTAGTATCTCAGGTAAAATGGTTTATGTAATTTTTATATAGTTTTTATATTTTATAAAATAATTTTGGTATTTGAAATGGTGTTTTCCTCAAGAAAGATTTAATGACATATTAATGGTATATGTATTCATAAAAAACAAGAGAACTTTATTCTAATTATTCTTTACCTGGGTCATGATCCATGGATACTGGCCTTATTGTTAGTTTTTATGGACATTATGATAAAAAATGTTCGTGAAACCCATTTACATGGGTTATTATATAATGAAGTGTATATGAAACTCATTTGTTCATGGGTTTGGATATGATTAATGTTTTATTAACCCATGGAGTACTTATGTATGGTTTTAATTATTTCACGAGTGGGAACTATATCTCCCTCAAATTAATTAGGTAAATTATTATATCCTACAATTGTTTTATGGGAAACAATTTGATTTTCTTGATATTAAATGGGAACAAAGTTGGTATTCTTAATACACTATGAGAAACAAGTGTTGATGGTAGATCTGATAGTATTGGTAGATAACCATTGCATATGAAATAGGTTATAAACATAAAAGGGTACTACACACTTTTATGACAAGAATTGATTATAATATCATATAACCTAGAATCCTGGATCATGTTGTAAAAACATGAAATTTTTATTTCTAGCATTGATACCAATGATGGGGACCCAATTTTTACCATCCAAACCATACATAATCAAAATGAAAACTTGAAACACATGCAGTATCATGGACTATTTAGGATTATAGTTTTAGATAATTAGGAAATACTCATCCATATAAATTTCTCATGTATTTAAATAATAATTTCTCCCACTAAAACCAAATTTTATTATTTCAAATTATCTCATAATAATTATCAATATGAAAACCTTTGTGAAAAAATCCATTAAACGTCATTATTGATAAACTACGAAAAAGGAAAAATATGAAGTGTGGGATAAAAAAATTAGGTGTAAACATAATAATTAACCATTGAATGTGATCAATGTTATTATCAAGTGCATAAGAGAATGAAAATGTAATCAGTGTGCATGAGTGAATAAAAAGAACCATACCCATCAATACATAAATTTGTGTTGGGAAATAATCCCTCAAGGTAACATTGCATCATTTTCGGGTTGGTTGTGTTTGTTGACAAAGTAGGATTCCATGGTGAATTTTCGAGTTCCAGAGATGTTTTTGACAATCTATGTTGATAAATAACCATGAAGAAGGAATGGATTATTTGAAGGTGGTACAAAAAGAGAAGATACAAGGTGGCACTATTTTCCAGTGTCTACCAATTTTTTTGGGTAGAACATTTGGAGTTTGATGAGCATAATGAAAATTTTATTTCCTTGAAGATCTCATAAAAATATGGAAACAAGAATGAGCTTCATGAATATAAGCTTTTTTCTGTGGATTTCGCGAAGACATGAAAAATTTGATGGTGTTCTTCACAATTACGACGAGCTTCACGAACAGTAGAATTGAAGAGAATTATGGTGGTGAAGGGCATTGAAATTGGAGGTTTACATAGATTGCGTAAAGAAATTGATGGAACAATATTTGATTATGATGAGCTTCGCAATCTGAAAATTTCAGTAGTGCTTCGTGATATAGAGATGAATTCGGTGGAAATTTCATAGCTTCGTGATTTGAGCTGATGTGGTACTGACATCACACGGAATTTTAGAGGGTTATTGGAATTCTCTATAAATAGAAGTCAACCCCCATGAGATAAATAGAGTGTTTTGAAATAAAAATTTCTTTCTCTCAAATCGAAATGGAGGTTCATGGAGGCAATGTTCATCGCGAAATCTAGGAGCATCGTGGAGGCTAATCATACTCTACAAAAGTGGTGTGTTCCATGTTGTCTTAGTGAGCTTCGTGAAAAAAGTTACTTTGGAATGGATTGAGCTCTCTGAAGAACTATGCTCTGTGAAGGATTGAGATTTGTAAAGGTATGAGCACTGTGAAGTAGTGTGCTTCATGAGGTAGTGAGCTCTGTGAAGGTGTGTGCTTTGCGAAGAGGTAGGGACTTCGCGAAGGCTTGTTTGAGGTTCACGAAATTGGGAGATTTGCCATTTAGGGTTCTTTGTGAAGGTATTGTACAATGTTTTTTTTCTCAATGATCAAATGCAAAGGGTTACTCATCAGTGGATGAAATTTTGACTTCAATAGAGCATCTAGATACAGTAGAGGATACATTCATTACTGTAAATCAAGAGACTTACAAGTCTATAAACTACTAGTGGATCTTCTGAGGAAGTAGTGAGATCAATTCAGTTGAGAGTGAAATGAGTTCTCAAATTGTGAGTGGTTATAAACCAGGAGGGATAGTGAGTCCACATCAAACTTGTAAATAGCAGTGAACTTATAGTGGATTTGGTATATCGGCACATTGCTGGTGTATGATCCTATGATGTAGCCTTGTAAGGGGGAACCATGTAAAATTATTGCGTCATGTGCATGCTTTAATATTATTTTATACTCTTAAATGGTATGGAGAGAGAGAAGATTGTTTTTCTAAAAAAAACAAGATCAAATGGGGAATTTGTTTTATTTTTTCATACCATGATTCACCCCCCTCCCAGGGTATCTAGCCTATTGGACTTAACAATTAGTATCAGAGGTATAGGTTGATATTAGTGATTCTCTCTCAAATTGAAGTAACCAATCACAAATGGATTCTGATCATCGACAGGAACAATTTTCATCAATGGAATAATGGTATGAAACATTACTGTTGATATTTTGGAATGGATGTGTTCATAGCAGTAATGCATGATATATCTGTTGATATTAATAGTGGTTCATTATCGAAAGCCGAGTGAAGCGAATTAGATACTAATGATAGGAGAATAAATTCATTAGGGGGAGCCTTATCCAATGATATTTATGGGAAATTTATGCCATGAAAAACATCACATGATATGTGGGAAAATCCATTGAACATAAATTAAAGAGATTCAAAGGTTTGATAGGAAACTTTTCAAGTGTTTTGGAACTAGTATGAATATATGATAATGAAACCGAATGAGTCTGTTAATGAATTATTTGATTGGGTAAATGTTTTAGGGGAATAAATGTGTGCTCTTGGAGATGTTATTAATGATATAAATATTTTTAAGCGCATCTTGAGAAAATTTCCACCTCAGTTCAATCTGAAATTTTCAGTTTTGGAAGATTGAGAACTGAAAGAGCTTACATTGGATAACCTTCACAACACCCTTATTACATATGAAATGATAAATGATGATAATGATGCAATGTAAAAGCATAAATCCAAAGAGGTGTCATTCAAGGCCCTGAAGAAGCACTCCATTTAAGATTCTCTGGAAGAAGAAGAGACAAATGAGGTGATTTTATTCCTTTCCTCAAATCATCTAAGTGGAAAATGAATATTCAATGGGAAACTTCTTCTTGCTTTCTTTAGATGTGGAAAATTTAGTCACTTGGCCTTAAGGTTCCCCAAGAATTTTCATTAATACAAGGAGGATGAAAATGAAATTCTAAAAAAGAAGACTTCATCCTATGTGCAAGGAAAAAACAATTCAGGAGAAATTTCATTATGAAAATAATCTTCTCTCACAAGAATGTGGTAGTTCAGATGAGTCAGAGGCTAAAGAGGACGAAAAGACAAAGAACTTCATAGATTAGTGGGAGAATGCTATCAGGGTAGTTGTTGATATATCTCATAAAAAGGATGAAACTGACGCTGATGAAGAAGAAGAAGAAATTGAAGGAAGAGTCGACATGGAAAATGTGTAGGATCGAAATATGAATGTATATACTGAATATAAAGGATGGGGGTGGGGTGAATTGAATAAATTAAATATTCATTTGGAAACATTCAAGTCGGTATAAAAAATTAGTTTTCAAAATTAAGTAAAACTACTTTTACAAGGTTAAACAAGGTAAATTCACAAGACCTCTTAGTTCTACAAACATGCTAGGTTTCAGAAATATGGTTCCGGAAAAACTGGGTTATGAAAATATGGTTCTAGAAATGAAACAAAAGAAAAGTTCACAATGAAAAGATTATACCTTAAAGTGTATAGAATCTTATTAATCAGAGTATACAATCACAATGAAGTATAAGATAGTTATACTTTCCTTATGGAACAAAATACAGTATAAATAAATTTGAAACAAAACAAGTAGCAATTATGGAATCTTTCAACCAAAAGACTAGGGCATCCAACAACCTTGGATAAAGGTCCCTTGATTTATACTTTCAAGAAAGTATATCTTACCCACACCAGGGTAAGCCCATGATAGGAATATCGGAGTCTGTCTAGCTATCCTCGCAAGCCCTCAACATCAAGGTTGTTGTTATCTCTGTCTTCCTAACCAAGGAAGTCCTCGTACTTTAAGGTAGTTGGAACTGCTATCTTCTTATCCCCGGAAGCCCTCAAATGTACTCAGTAAAAGTCAAAGTTGCACAAAGAAATATGAAAAATATGTTCAGTATGCACGAATCATGAGACTATATCTATCTATAAATCACTTCAACAACATGTAATCTCTAGTGATCAAACATTCTGGAACTGATGTATTGGGCTCATTCAAATGAGATCCTATTTATAGGATCTTCTCCAATGGTCAGCTACCTCCTCCAACGATCATATTTTTACTTGAATTTCAGAGGGACCTATACATGGGTCACTCAAACAACGGTTAGTTAGAAACTGATTGTATGAAATTATTTTATAACTATAACAAGGGTAAGAAAAATATGGTTGCTTTATCAAATTCATTTTTCAGAGTCTAAGGAAAAATAAAAGTTTGAAGTCTAACCAAGAATCATTCGGTGTCTTATAATACATGGATATTCAGATTCTATTTTCCAATGAATTTGGAACCTAAATTCTATAAAATTATGGATTCTGAATTTAAAGGAAATTCGGAGTATAAATTATAAGGGATTCGATGACTGAATTCTAAGGATTTTGGAGTCTGAATTTCAGAAAATTTGGAGTTTGGATTCATAGAATTCAGAGTATGAAATAAGAAGAATCCAGAGTCTGAATTGAGAAGAATTTAGAATTTGAATTCAGAAGAATTAAGAGTATGAATTTATTGAATTTGGAGTCTGAATTCAAAAGAATTATATGTCTTGATTCAGATGAATTTTGAGTATAAATTCTGATGAATTTGGTGTCGGATTTAGAAGAATTCAGAGTCTGAATTTAGAGAATTCAGAGTCTGAATTCAGAAGAATTCGGAGTCTGAATTCAGAGGAATTCGGTGTCTAAATACAGAGAATTTGGAAGCAGAATTCAGTTCCTAAAAACTGATTTATATATATCTACATATTTAGAGGATTTTGAGGTTTTAGATATGAAACAGAATTTAACACTTATAAATAAAATGAATTATGTTTAAAGAAATTATAACATGAACAATGAAAACAGGGTAAGGATAAATTTTTCCATAGGGAAGGAAAATTTCCCTAATTGAAATGAATCATAAAAAAAATAAAACTTTCTTTGAGATAGAGTTTTTTTTTGATTTTCAAAACATAAAGGAACGGAAAAGATATAAGGAATCCTTATTGACTCAACTATCTCCCCCTTTTTTAAAGCACAAACATCCTTATGAAAAATAATATAAGGACTTATAATTTTTATGAACATGAAAATAAAACCTTATCACCCAATACATATGGATCATATTGAATACGACTAACTCCCCTTGAGGATTTAGAAACACTAAGGATCATATTCTTGATTTCCTTAGTGAGATTTTACCTTTTCTTGAATACGAAAAACTACATGATTAAAATCCCCCTTAGATGAACTCCCTCATACTTTAGGAAATTTATTCTTTACTAAGTATTATTTTTGAGATTCCTTTCTCCCCCTTTGTGATTTTCAAAAATGATTAATGGAAATGGAATAGAAAATATGGTACCTTAAATATTAGTACTAAACAACCAAAAAATGAGAAACCAAAAGTTTCAGTAAGATTGAAAGAATTTGTACAACAAGGAAAGGAATACAACAAAATATTGGATTTAGAAAAGATTATACTTCCTTATACTTTGGCATGAGATTATTCACTATGGTTTTCAGCTTGTTGAGCTCCTAGTGATCCTCTTCTGCGTGCTTGAGCAACTGATCCTAATTTTCAGTTTTCTTCTCTAAGGATTTAATTTTCTATTCTTGAGCCTTAAGAGATTTTGCATGAGCCTTCATCACTTCTTCTTGATTAGAAAATTTTTCCTTATGTTTGATTCTAATACCTCTTTTACTCTTCCAACCTTCAGAAACTGAATAAAACTTCCCATTCAGATCTTTCAGTACTTACTTCATAGTAGTTTCTTTAAGAGATATATTTTCTTCAAAAGACATGGTGAGATCTTTGAAATTACCATATATGGTTTCAAATTCTTTCTTGAAATTATCTTGAAACTCATCGAGAATTCTCATATCTTCAACAGTTTTCTTTTACCAACTATTCATATTAATGCATACTATTTTATGGGCTTCATAATTTAAGAAAAATATTTTGAAGTCAGCCTCGAGTTTGACACACATATCTAACACCATGGATACTGAATTTTATTTCTGATTTAAGGAATACTGAATAATCTAGAATCTTGAACCTATACTCATAAATAGAAAAATAGAATCAACCATCTTCTTCAAAGATTGAAAAAAAAGTCATGGCCAATAGAAGATAATCTTGTTTCCGATACATAGGTTATTAAGGATTATTTTTTTCTATCTCAACAACTGTCCTCTTTGTTGAAGCACCAACTTCTTTCATCTTCACCACTATTTTTCTAGGTGTATCACTACCACCTGTTTTCCCTTATCATCATTCGGAATCAATTATTATTCATTAGGTTATTCATGTTCACTATCTGATAACTACACTATTTTATATTCATCTTCCTCTTCCTTCTTAGCTCCTTCCTTAGCATCCTCCGGCAGTATGAAATAATTATTGCTACATTCCTTTTCAAAAACATTATTCACTTCTTCTTTACCCTTCTCATCTTTCCCTATGGTAGCTTGTTTTGATGACTCGACATCAGAAGTTCGGATATGTAATTTTTTAGGAAGGTGTTCCTTCTCATGAAAATCCACAACATTCTTTATCAGGTATTTGGTATCACCACTCCCTTCTTATTCTTCTTCTTCACATTCTACTTCTTTTTCTTGAACTTTTTCGAGACTCACAAATTTCTTTCCTAGAGTCTTTGGAAGTGATTCTATCAAAAATGATTCTGGAACCATAATTTTTGTAGATTCTTTCTGAACATCCTTAAGAAGAGATTGTACTATATCATCCTCACACATCTTATTCTTCTACTTCTTCTCTTTCTAATGCTTTTTGAAATTCTCAACAACCTTTTATTTCAAGGATTTTGCCTCAGCAGGGTCCAAGCCATACTTAGGATCTCCATTATTTCTAGTTTTTCTTATCTTCTCTCCATTTTTATACTACTTCATCATGATATCATTTTTGTTTCATTGGATTTGGTGGTGCTGAATGGATTTACTTAGGCATTGAAGTTTTATCTTTCTCTTCAACTTCCTTCACCTTTCTCTTCCTTCCACCCTTTTTGGAGGTTTCAACCACCTCCTTTTTTATTGATAAAACCTCTACCTTCTGTTCAGGTAAATCATAGAATTATTCGGATTCATTGGAAAAAATGAATTTTCATCCTTCACAAAGTATCATCACTTAACAACATGACTTTTAAATTCCTCAAAGTAGAACATCAAGAAATTTTGAAGGATTCTAAACACCGAACAGTAATCTTTGACAGAATAGCTGGATACATAATTATTTGAGAGTTCAAATTCCCATTTTTGATACTTTCAATTGTAATTAGCATGTAATTAACCAAATTTATATTCTAATGATTCATCAAGAAATCCATAAAATAGATTCTACCCTTTTTTAGAGTATCCTTAACACATTTTTTCAGAATAGTAAATCCTAGAACACATAATTCAAGAATAAGAATATTTGTAGACAGATGAAGAATTTTCAGAGAATTTACTTCTGAAAGACCAAGACAAGCTACAACCTTTTTCTTATCAAAAGATCCTACTTCATCAGGCAATTTATGAGTATACAACTCAGCTTTCCCTTTATAAATAATTCCAACCAAACTCATAGCCTTGGTGTAAGAAAGAGAATATGTCTTTCCATAACACTTGAAATATAACTTGTTTCTACCTTCTTCCATGAAGAAAGATTCTGTCTCATAGAACTCTACTAACAACTCCAAATACACCAATTCATATGCTTTTGGTTTCAATATACATACACTCTCCCAGCCATTGACTTGATAATCTTGGATACGATAGAGTCGTATTTGGTATAAAGCTTTAGTTCAACCAATCATTCTCTGTATAACATTCATTTAGAGATTGGCTTGACAGTCAACATTTCTTTCTAAGAAGATACTTTGGCAGACATTTAGAAGTAAGGAAGTCCTGAGAATATCAGATTGGGCTATGTAGAAAGGGAAGAGCTTCAGCACACAAGATCTTTGATATTGATGTGGGAAATATATCAGGGGTCCTTTATGTAGGAAATTGGGGCGATGGTTCAACTTCCATGACTGATCCAACGATTGAGAACTTCAAGTGAAAATATGATGGTTGAGATGAAAGGAGAATAATTATTTTGATTGATTCTGATCTTTTGAGGTTTTAAAAAAAATCCAGATTTAAGGAAAAGTGAATACGAGAATTTAAAAAAAATGAAATTAACATAATTTAAATGATGATTATGAAAATTTAAGAAAGAAAACATGACTTTCATATTTCTAAGAAGATTATTCATAATGAGGAAATTTCTTCTTGAAGAACTTTAGATTCTGAAAATTTTGATTACGAAATCATTGATTACGAACAATCTCAGACTATGAAAAATTTAGACTACAAATAAAAATTCAGTATGAAAAATCTAACAACAAAAATTTTCATTATGATAATTTTAACTATGAAATTTTTTTTTACGAAAATTTTAGCTAAAAAAATCATTATGAAAAATCTTAACTACAAATATTTTCATTAGGAAAATTTTGCCAATGAAAATTTTTAACCTACAAAAATATTATTTATGAATATTGTGACTACAAAAAGTTTTAAACTACAAAATTCTTCATTATGAAAATTGTGACTACAAAAAGTCTTCACTACAAATAATTGTAACTAGGAAACATTTTCATTACGAAAAATTATAAACAACATGAAAATGTACCCCCTATGAAAATGAGTTTCTAACTATAAGGAGATAGGTTTCAACAACAAGTTAACAAGGGGTATTATCTTATAGTTATCATTCCTAACTTCTGTTTAATGTATTAAAATCTATTGGATTGTAAATATTTTGTGAAAATATCAGCAATTTGATCTTCTATTCTGATAAATTGATGAATGATATCTCCTTTTAGTATGTGATCCCTAAGAAAGTGATGCATAATATCTATTTGTTTTTTATGAGAGTGATGCGCATGGTTTTTACTTAAGGAAATGACACTCGTATTATCACACAAAATTTGTGTTTTGGAAAAACTCATACCATATTATGTGAGTGTTTGTTGCATCTACGACACTCGAGCATAACAACTTCCACCTGCTACATATTCAACTTCAGTAGTGGAAATTTATACTGAGTGTGCTTTTTTCATGACCATGAAACTAATGAATCTCCCATGAAATGACAAGTTCCGAATGTAATTTCCCTATCCATTATACATCCACCAAATTAGGCATCTGAAAAACTTTTTAAAACAAAATCATTTCCAAAAGTATAAAAGGGTCATAAATCCATGGTTCCCTTTAAGTAGTGGAAAATTCTGTTCACTTACTTTTAATGAGATTCCTCAGGATTGGATTAATATATTTCACATAAGAATACTAAAAACATTAAGTCTTGATAAATAGCTATATAGTATAGTAAACATCCTATCATACCTCTGAATGATGTTTGATCCACTGGTTTCCTAGCTTCATCAAGTTTAAGTGAAGTTGCGGTTCTAATTAGAGTACTAATACTCTTAGTGTTATCATATACAAACTTTTTAAGAAGATATTTTATATTCTTATGTTGATATATATATGTTCTTTATATTTTTTTGAGAAATTTGAAAATCTAGGAAAAATGTTAACTCAACCATCATACTCATTTAAAACTCATATTTCATTAGATCCGTAATGGAATCAGTTAAAGATTGCAGAGTTGAACCAAATATAATGTCACAAACATAGATTTCAACATTCAAAACATTTTCCTTATCATTATTTATAAAAAGGGTTGGATTATCAATTCCTTTAACATAATTTTTTTGAAACAATAATTTTTTAAGTCTATCATACACACCTCTAGAAGCTTGTTTAAGTCCCTACAAAGCTTTGGTAAGTTTGAAAACATGTTTAGGATGTTTTATGTCTTAAAAACCAGGTGGTTGTTCAACTAAAAACTCTTATTGATCATAAAAATTATGAATAGAACATTTAACATCCATTTGAAAAATTTTGAAATTAAATAATGCTGCAAAGGCAAGTAAAATATGAATTGATTCTAGTCTAGCTACCGAAGCATAGGTTTCTTCATAGTCTATTCCTTCTTGTTGATTATATCATTTACCAACCAATCTAGGTTTATTTCTTACAATGACTCCATTTTCATCACAATTGTTAATATAGACCCATTTAACTCAAATAACAGAAGTTTACTTTGGTCTTTCAACCAAGGTTCAACTTTATTTCTTTCGAATTCATTTAGCTCATCTTTCAGAGCTTTAATCCAATCATCATCACCTAATTCCTCATCAATTCTGTTTTTTTCTAATTGGTAATGGAATGCTAGATTATCTACTTAATTACTTAAGGAACTTCTAGTCCTTACAGGTTGATTTATATCCCCAATGATTCTATCAAAAGGATAATTCTTAAAAAACAATTGATTTGGGTTTTGTAAAACCTATTAATCAACATAGGGTAGAAAATAATCTTGGGTAAATATCTCATAAACATTTTCTTGAAAATTTTCTTTATTAGAAAAATATTCTATCATGGTTTGAAAATCAGTTTTTGAATACACATCCAAGTATGTATATTGCGGATGTTTAGAAAAAAAGGATCAGTTTCATCAAATTTGACATGTGCAGTTTCTTGAACATAAAAAGTTTTTTTATTGAAAGCTCTATAGGCCGTAGAAGTTGTGGAGTGACCTAAGAAAATTCCTTCATCATATTTGGGAGAAAATTATGTAGATTATCTTTAGTATTCTAAATGAATACATTGCAACCAAATACTTTGAAGTAGGAAAGTCTAGGTTTTCTACCATTTTATAACTCATAAGGTGTTTTGTTAAGAAAAGTTCTAATTAAAACTTGAGTTATAGTATAAGAAACCGTACTTATAGCTTCAACCCAAAAATGCTTGTCTATAGAATATTCAGTCAACTTGGTTCTAGTCTTTTCCTGAAGTATTCTATTTATTCATTCAACTACACCATTCTGTTGAGGAGTTCTTGGTGATGAGAAGTTATGAGTAATTCCATTTTAAATACAAAAAGTTTCAAAATCAGAATTTTGAAATTCTCCACCAAGATCACTATGGATAGTCATCAAGGGGATATTTTTCTCATATTTTACATGGTCTCAAAAAGTTTTGAAATAAGAAAAATCTTCCAATTTCTTTTCGAGAAAATAGGCCCACATAAATATAATGTAATCATTAGCTAGGACAAATATATAATATTTGCCTCCAATTCTTCCAGTTTGTGTATTTTAAAAAAGATCCATATGAACTTACTGTAATGCATCAGCAGTTGAAACTTCACCGATTGATTTAAAATATGATTTGTTTTTCTTTCCATATTGAAAAGGATCAAAAACTTTTGAAGAATCAAATCTACACTCCAGTAGATCCTTAACGAGTCTTTTCTTATGGAGTTTACATATATTCTGAAGGTTTCATTGACCTAACCATCTATTCCATAACCAATAATGATCTTCCATTTCACTAAGTCAAGGTAGGTCTCGACTCCTAAGGTCTTCTACGTTTAGTTTGTACACATTCTCTTTCATATAAGAATAAAGAATAAACTCTTCGTTGGAATTGTTTACTAGGCACTTGTAATTCCTAAAATTCACAAGGTAACCTTCATCACATAATTGACTTATGCTAATGAGGTTGTTCTTAAGACCCTTAAAAAATAAAACATTTGAAATAAAAGTTTTTCCATGAAGTACATTGTATCCTATACCAATAATTTCTCCACGAGCATTATCTTTGAATGTTACTTTTCCTCCATTCGTTTTGATAATATTTTCAAAGAAGTTTTTGTTACCCGTCATATGTCGGGAAAATCCACTATCCATTTACCATGTATTACTATTGGTTATTTCTTTATTTTCCTAAAAATAAGAATGTTAGACTTTCATAACCCAAACATTCTTGTATCCAGAAATTTTAGAAAGCAAAATCTTAGGTATCCACATTTTCTTAAAAAAATATTCTTTATGAAAACCTTAAGACTGGGTTTGGTTTAAGGAACCAATTTTTTCCCAATTTCCTCTACACTAACATTTAGTATTTAATGGAGCACTATGAAGAATAAAATAGTTATTACTGAAAACTACTTTTGAATGAGTATTACCTATACCAGAACTATTCCTTAGAGTTCAAATTTAAGAATACATATTATAATAGTTTTCCTTATATAATGTAATGTTTTAAAGAAACATAATCAAGGAAAACATTTTTGACTTTATTTTAATAAATATGTTTTTATCCTTAAAAAAATTAGTTTTAGAACTAGAGTTAGTCTCTAAAATATCTTTCTTATAAATTACATTTTCAAGATCCTTTGATATTTTATCCTTCTTAGAATTAACTTCCTCATGAGTTTTGGAAATAATTTCAATGTCAAAAATTTTCTTTTCAATATATTTAGAAGGAAATGATATTTTCTTATTAAGAATTGTATTTATAGAATTTTCTTTATCAAGATTTTTCATGAGTTTGGAATTTTTATTCTCAGGGAGTTTAGAAAATATAGAAACTTCTTTATAAGTACGTAAAGTATTATCTTTATCAGAAGAGGATTATTCATCTGAATATTCATTATATTTATCATCACTATAATTTTCATTCAAAGATACATTATTGATAGATTCCACATTGTGTTCCTTATCCATTAGAAAATTATTTTCAATAGGTAGATTCGATAGTAAACCAAGATTCATCTAACAAGAAGATTCATACTCTGAGGATTCATCTAAAAAGTCAGCAAAACTGGAACTCTAGGTGTCATTGGATTTTAAATCATTTTTACCTTTAGCCTTGTAGTACTTATTTCTATTTCTCTCAGAATGATTTTCCTTTACATCCTTTTTCTTAAGCATATGAAAATCTGGTCTTATATTCCACGCTTTCATGCATTCATAGTAAGTAACATCTGAGAATTTCATATCGTTCCTTTCTTTCTTCTTATATCTAGATTGAATGTTCTTTTGTCCAACAATCACGTTCACCCATCGGGAAAGATTGGCTAATTCATTTTTTGAAGATTCACTTCCACTAGATTCAGATTTTATAACAGTCTTCTTATATTTGAATCTTGTAACTCTCTTAGGAGTCCTAGATTTATTATGATTTGAAGTTGTTGTAAAAGAAACACTTCCATTTCTATTCTTCTTCTTAATATTATCAGTATCCCTCTTCATTCTCGTTTCATGTTGAAGAAGTTTTTCGAATAGTTCATCGTGAGAAATCTTGGTAACTTTCCTATTTTCATATATAACTGTCCTCTTAGATTTCCATTCATTAGGCATGATGTCTATGATTTTTTATACAAGAGCTTCATCGTATAATCCTTTCTCACCCATAGATTTTAAATTGTTATCAATATTCATAAATCATTAGTGTACATTACATATGGGTTCACCCAAAGAATGAAAAAACCATCATATTCAGCTCTGAGCACGGCTCTTCTAGTTTCAATGACTGTTGACATTCCAAAGTGTGTTAAATAAAGCTTCATCCAAATATAATTTTTTACTTCACAAGATGAAATCGGGATATATATATTTCTAGTCATGGAACAAAGAAAAGTATTGTGTACCATATAATTCAGTTGATATTCATGCTTTTCTTGGTTGGGGAATGTACTGACTTCCTTTTCAGGAATTTTATATCCTCCAGTAAGCATGAAAAAATTTTATAGTCCAGTATTGATAAAAAAATGTCTTCATACGATCTATCTAATATTCGTAATCATTCCCATCAAAAATAGGTGGTCTAGTAATATTTAGATTGTCAATAAAACCAACATTCATTCCTGTCATCTTAAGGGAAAATAACATTCCACAAAAACATGTTAATTATAAAAGTTTGTAAACAAGGACAAAACTCCCTAATTGATGAAAATATTGTGAACAATGAAAACTAAGCAAGAAAACATATATGTGAATATATGTATTTCAGAAAATTCCTCTGATACCAATTGTAGGATCAAAATATGAATGTAGATTCTCAATATACAAGAGGGGGGTGAATTGTATACTTTAAATATTCCTTTAGAACCTTTTAAGTAGGTATAAAACATTAGTTTTTATACTTTAGGAAAACTATGTTTTACAATGTTAAATAATTTAAATTCACAATACCGCATTGTTCTAAAATCATTCTAGGTTTCAAAAATATGGTTCATGAAAAACTGGGTTTCGGAAATATGGTTCTAGAAATGAATCTTATGAAATATCACAAGGAAAAATTCTACCTTAATGTGTATATAATCTTATTAATTAGACTATACAAACAAAAGGAAGTATAAGATAGTTATTCTTTCCTTATGCAACAAAATGTAGCAAAAATAAAGATGAAACAAAACAAGTAGCAAGTATGTAATGTTTTACCCCAATGAGTAGGGTATCCAAAAACCTTGGATAAAGGTTCCTTGATTTATACTTTCAAAAATACTATCTTACCCACGCCAGGGTAAGCCTCGATATAATTATTGGAGTCTGTCTTGTTATCCCCGCAAGCACTCAACTTCAAGGTAGTTGACACATGTGTCTTCTTAACCAAGGTAGTCCTTGAACATTAAGGTAGTCTTCATGTCTGTCATCCTATCCCCAGAAGCCCTCGAATGTACTCAGAAACATTCGGAGTTTCACAAAGAAATAAGAACAAGATGTTTAGTACACAGAAATAATGAGAGTATCTCTCTCTCGAAATCACTTTGAAAATATGTAATCTCTAGTGATCAACCAATATATAACTTATGTATTGGGATCATTCAAATGATATCCTATTTATAGGAACTACTCCAACGGTCAACCGCCTCCTCCAATGGTCATATTTTTCCATGAAATTGGGAGGGACTTATACATGTGTCACTCAAACAACAGTTAGTTAGAAACTGATTGTATGAAATAATTTCATAACTATAACATGTGAAAGAAAAATATGATTTTTTAATCAAATTCATTTTTTAGAGTCTAAGGAAAAATAAAATTTTTGAGTCTAACTAAGAACCATTCAGTGTCTTATAATACATGGATATTAAGATTTATTTGTCCAAAGAATTTGAAACCTGAATTCTATTGAATTACAGAGTCTGAAATTCAATGAAATTTTGAATCTGAATTCTGAGGAATTTGAAGTCTGAATTCTTAGGATTTCAAAGTCTGATTTTTAGAGAATTCGGAGTCTGAATTTAGAGAATTTAGAGTCTAAAATCAGAATAATTCGGATTCTAAATTCATAAGAATTCAGAGGAATTTGGTGTCGAAATTTATAAGAATTAAGAGTATGAATTCAGAGAATTTGGAGTCTGAATTCAGAAGAATTTGGAGTCGGGATTCAAAGGAATTTAGAGTCATAATTAAGAAGAATTAAAAATCTGTATTTGGAGGAATTCGGAGTCTGAATTCAGTGAATTCGGAGTCTGAATTCGGAAGAATTCAAATTCTGAATTCAAAGGAATTCAGAGTCCAAATTCATAGAATTCGGAACCGGAATTTGGATCCTAAATACACAATGCTCTATATCTAAGTAATTATATGATTCCAAGGTTTTAGATATGAAACCATATTTTACACATAGAAATAAAATGAATTTGGTTTAAAGAAAATATTACATGAACAATGAAAACATGGTAAAGATAAAGTTTCCTTGGGGATGTAAAATATTTCTTATTAAAATGAATCTTAAGGAAAATAATATTTTCCTTGAGATAGAGTGTTTGTGATTTTCAAAATATAAAGGAATGGAATATTTATAAGGAAAACTTATTTACTCAAAAATATGAATTAGAATCATATCTTGAAGAGATAGATGTTTGGAGTGAAAAAAAAAATAAATCTAACAAGCGGTATATGATGAAAAACTCTACATGAAACACCAGGAAGAAGAGAAGTGTGAGCTGATAAAAAAATTGAAAACCTTAAGTCTTCTTGAATAGAGAGCTCAGAAAAGGTTGATGAATATAAAACCAAGTCTCAAGAACAGAAAAGGGAAATAAATGGCATGAATAACACAAGGAACAATCCAATCACATGTATTGAAGAACATGAAGGAGAAGTTGTCAGTTTTCGGAAAAATCTTAAGGATCCAGAAAAACTCTTGACTCTTTCTAGGACATCAAGAAAGTAGATCAATCAGAAAACCAAGATGCTAAAAGTGGAGCAGAGTGTTTTAGTAGAAAGAAATCATAAATTATTTTCATTTTCTAAGGGAGATGGGGGGCCTGATCGAAAACAAAAATCCGTGAAAATTGAAGTCATACTACAAGCACCCATTCTAAGATTGAAGGTTGATTTGGGAACAAATAAAAATGATAATATTCAAATATCCCAAATGAAAACTAGAAGTGTAGTGACAAAAATGAATATACCTTATATTAGGTGTTATTGTTGTGGAAATATGGGACATTCACAGTTTTTGTGTTCCATAGAAAATAGATATCAAAGGGCATAAGAACAGAGAGGGAATCCAAATAGAGAACGATTATCTAGAACATATTTTAAAGGACGCTTTTTTTTCAGAATATGATTTGGGAACATGGATAGATACTGTACATCAACCATACATTAGAATATACCAAAGAAGAATCAAAATGTTTGCAAGCAGCATATCAATGAACCAATATGTCAGTTGAAAATGAATAATAGATTTATAGCTTTTAAAGATGAAGATGGTCCATACTACTCTAATAAAGATCACATGTCCCAATCTATGAATAGTGCGAAGGAAAAGATATGGACCAAGAAGAAAAAGGATGAGACGACAGTGGTGGAAAAGATTTCCATTAAAGCATTAGACCGTTTTGGTGTGTGGATCTTTGACAGCGGTTGCACATCTCACATGACAGATAAAAATGATATTTTTACAGGCATAAAATATGACAAATAAAGAGTTTTAATGTTTGGAAATGATTAAGGTCTAGAGATTATTAGCTTAATAAAAGGCCTGGTTTGGAGGCTACGAGATGAGACGTGCTGATGTATTAGTAGTAGAAGGCCTTAGTCACAATTTTCTCAGTTTTAGTCAACTATGTGGTTCAATACATTCTATAAGGTTTACTAAGAATATGTGTATCATCAAAGGAAGAGACGAGGAAGTGGTTCTACAAGGAAAAAAGAAAAAAGGGAAATATCTACCTGTTAGGTGGACAATAAGATATGCGCTTTCTTTCTAGAGAAGAAGAAAACAAGATATGGCATAAATGACTTGGTCATCTATACCATCAATCCCAGGAACATATGTTAATGTGTGATGTTTCAAGAGACCTCCATAAGAAATCACATGATCTTACTCACATATATGATTCATGCCAACATGGGAAGCTCATCAGAATGACATATAAGGAAATGGAAAAGAAGTCAACAAGAGTGCTCGAATTTGTGGATGCTGTTGTTTGTGGGCCTATCACACTAAGAGAAATTGACGGAAAGAGGTACTACATTATTCTCATTGATTTCTATAGCATAATGGAATGAATATTTGTTATTTTCCCTAAGTATGATGCATTCATCTACATAAAAAAGTACTATAGGGAGTGTGAAAGGATGCTTGAATATATAATTCTGAATTTTCATACTCATAATGGTACGTAATTCACAAACATACATATAGAATACTATCTTGAAAAGCACGGGGTAACACATCAAGTTTCCTCAGTGAGAACTCACCAATAGAATGGAGTGGTTGAAAGGAGAAATCAGATCATCAAAAACATCTCTAGAACAACTATTATAAAAAAAGAGGTACCAAAGATGTTGTGGATGTAAGTACTGTAGACATTGGTCTACCTTTCTAACAGAGCTATGTTGTGTCCGAAGGAAGGAAACACTCCTTGTGAGATGTGGTATGGAAAGAATCCTATGGTGAATTACTTTTGAATCTTTGGAAGTTAATTATTCATTATCAACAAGGAAAAACATAGGATGTTTGAGTCATGTGGATATGAGGATATATTACTTGGCTAGTCAAGAAAAATTATAGCATAAAAATGATTAAAATATAGGATAGGAAATGTAGTTGAGAAAAATAATGTCACTGTAGTATATAATGTAGTCGGAATTCAATAGAATAGTGAACAATTTCTTGATGAATGTGATGAGGGTGAAAGACACACAGGGGGAGTATAAGTGGATGATGCTGATCATAAGAAGATACTAATGATGAGAATGAGGAAGTAAAATCTATATCTGCACAAAATTCAAGAAGTCGAGCTGATATTGAAATGATTAATATCATTAGTGATCAGTCATTTCCAGTTCCAAAAAGAAGAATGGAATATATGTTGAAGACTTCATTACTATCTCAGGTAGAGGCTAAATGTTTTGGTGATGCAGTTGAAGATGAAAATTGGGTTTAGGATATGCATGGAGAGCTAGTTCAAATTAAGAAGAATCAGAAGTGGGATATTGTTTTGAGGATAGCAGATAAAAATTTCATTGGGGCTAAATGGGTCTATCACAACCAGATTCATGAAGATGGAATAATGATCGCAAAAAAATCATGACCATTGTGCAAAGGATACTCCCATATAGAGGGAATAAATGATGGTGAGATATTTGGACAAGTTTCAAGGCTGGAGGCAATTAGATTATTCTTATCCATTGTAGTTCAACAGAAGGTCAAAATGTTCAAGATGGATTTAAAATAAGCATTATTTAATGGTGTTCTAGATTAAGAAGTGTATATCGACCACCAAGATAGTTATCTCATTTAAAGGGATGAGAACAAGGTTTTTTGACTAAAGAAGGCGTTGTATGGGCTGAAACAAGAACCAAGTGCATGGTACTCAAGGCTTGATCAGTGTTTGAAGAATCTTAGTTTCTAGTGTGGGGGAGTTGATTACAATCTCTATTTCTACTATGGAAATAATAAATGGATTATGGTAGAGGTTTATGATGACGACATAATATTTGGTGGATCAAATAAAGCTTAGTGCAGAAAATTTTCCAAATTCATGTAATGTGAGTTCTAAAAGTCAATGATTGGAGAGTTGATGTTTTTCCTTGTTTTAAAGGTGTCATAAGGAAGGAATGGAACTTCAATTTTTGAATCCAAATATTCTATGGATGTTTTTAGGATATTAGTAATGGAAAATTCCAAGGATATGAAGACTCTGGTTGCTACTCGGATGAAACTGTCCAAAGATGAGGATGTCAAGATAGTTAAAATTACAGAATACTGGAAAATCATTGGAAGTTGGCTCTACATGACTGCGAAAATGCCTGAAATTGTATTCTCCCTATGCCAAGTAACGAGATATCAGATTAATCCCAAGGAAAGACATATGCTTGAAGTGAAAATAATTTTTTGGTATATCAAGGGCATGGTGGATTTTGGCTTGATATATAATTACAAATCACAGATAGAGTTATTGGGATATTTTGATGCAGATTGGGCCGGTTCAGTAGATGACAAGAAATCAACATCAGGAGGTGGTTTCTATCTTTTTGGTTTCTGTATTTAATTGATTAGAAAGAAGCAAGACAACATTTCATTGATCACCGTAGATGCTAAGTATATTGCCACTACTAAACCATGCATGCAGTTATTGCAGATGAAGCATCAGCTTGATGATATGGGAGTTGAAGTGAAGTCTCCTATTGGAATCCATTGCGATAATTCATGTGGTATAAATATTATAAAAAATCCATTCCTTCACCCGAGGACAAAGGACATTGATATAAAGTATCATTTTATAAAGGAGAATGTTTAGCAGGGAATCGTGAAGTTGGAGTATTTTCCTACATAACTACAAGTTGTAGAAATTAGGACAAAGTCCATACCCAATGAAGATTTTGAGAGGCATCGACTGGCTTTTAATGTTCAGTCGACTCCCCACACTTAAAAATGTTGGGATTTGGGACCCCATCTCCCTGAGGTATAGTGTGGTTTTCTCTAATGTGCTAATGTATGTTATTTATAATTCCTACAACCATAAATAAATGACCTTTGGGTTTGTTGAAAAAGGGGTAGAAATAATGACTCTTCAATGGGGGACTTTGGCTAAGGAAGGGATAAAATGTATTAGTCAAAGACATTGGGAGAAGTAGATATGTGGAATAGCGAGATACATGTAAAGCAATGAGATAACAGGAGAGTACTAAATCTGATGATGATAGAAGTGATCGATCAACAAATAGATATCATAATAGTTATAGATCATGATAAAGTTACAAGAGTGGTGTTGGAATGGTGTTATAAGGTTTCAGCGATCACCAATTGGTATCAGTTTGGTATCAAAAATTGGTGTCATAAATGAAGTGATTCATTGATGAACTTTTCATCTACTCCTGTTTCTCATGCCGAGCATTTCCCGTGTGGTCTTAGAGTATGTGGTGAGTGAATCATTGGTCATTATCTGAATTGAAAGAGGAAAATGATGGTAGATGATGGATGGATCTTCAGTGGGTTATCTACGTGTCGAGAATCATTTTAAGAAGAGTTTTCAAAAAACCCAAAGGGGGATATTATTGGGAGAAAATCACCCATGGTAACATTGAATAATTTTTGGGTGGGTTGTGTTTGTTGACAATCGATGTTTTCATGGTGAATTCCCAAGATCCATAGATATTGTTGACAATCTATGTTGATAAAGAACCGTGAAAATTGAATGAAAGATCTTGAGGAAGTACAAAAAGTGTAGATAATAGGTGGCACTGTTTTCAAGTGTCTGCAATTTTTTTGGGTCCAAAATTTGGAGTTTGGTGAGCATCAAGAAAAGTGTATTTTCTTGGAGATCTCATTAAAATATGAAAAATGAATGAGTTTTGTAAATATGGGCTTAGTTTTGTGGATTTTTTGAAGACATGGAAAAAATTGAGTGTGTTTTTTGAGAATAATATGACCTTTGAGAACAACAGCGTTGAAGAGAATTATGGCGGCGAAGGGAATTACGAGTGGAAATTTACATAGAAGGAACAATGAAATTGATGGAATTCTCGGTGATTACGATATTCTACGTGATCTGAAAATTTCACTAGTGCTTTGCGGTACAGAGAGATGTTCGGTGGAAATTTCAAAGCTTCGCGATTTGAGATGATGTGGAGCTGACTGCGCATGGAAGGATTAAGGGTCGGTGGAATCACTTATAAATAGACATTGACCCCCACGAGAGAAGTAGAACGTTTCGAAGAAAATTTTTTTCTCTTAAATTGAAAAGGATATTTGAGGAGGTAGTGTGGTTCATGAATGATATGAGCTTTACGATGGCTAATATAGCACCACAAAAGTGGTGTGTTCCATGTTGGCTTATTGTGCTACGTAAAAGAAGTATCCTTGCGACAGGTTGAGCTCTGTGATGGCCTAAACTCTACGAAGTCTTGAGATATGCGAAGGATTGAGCTCTGTGAAGTAGTGTGCATCACGAGGCATCGATCTCTACAAAGGTGTGTGCTTTTTGAAGAGCAAGGACTTCATGAAGGCTTATTTTAGCTTCATGAAATTGAGAGCTTCACGAAGTAGGGTTCTTTGCGATGGTATTTTCCAAATATTTTTTTCCCAGTGATCAGAGGTAATGGAGTATTCATCAGTGGATGAAATTTTAACATCAATAGAGCTTTGAAATACAGGGGATGATGCATTCATTAGTGATAAGGAAGAGACCTACATGTCTATAAACTCTGATTGGATATTCTATAGAAGTAATGACCTAACTTTGGTTGAGAGAGAAATGAGTTCTAAAATAGTGAGTGTTATTAAACAAGGACGGACAGTGAGTCCACTTCAAACTTTTAAACAAAATTTCTCTTATAGTGTATTTGGTACATCAACACATTGTTGGTGTATGCTCCTTGGATGTAGCCTAGTGAGGGTGAACCAAGTTAAATTTCTGTGTCCTATGTGTGATTTAAGATTTTTTTATAATCTGCAACGGGAATGAGAGAGAGAAGATGGTTCTGTATAATAATAAAACAAGATCAAATGGGGAAGTTGTTTTAATTTTTCTTACACTGATTCACCCCCCTCTTAGGGTATCCAGCCTATTGGACCTAACAATTAGAAATCATGAAACATGCAATAAGTATTTAATAATTGAGAGAGACATAAGAATTATAAATAATGATCCATGTGATATTCTTCTTGATTAAAAGAAATTTTTTTAACCTAGATAAACAATATATAAAATGTTTGTAACCTTAGAATATCATCATCATAGAAACCATAAATAACCCTTACAATAAGAATAACCATACGACCGGAATCTAATTTAATTATCTAGAGTAAAAAATAAATACCTAATTAATTGGAGCGGTATCTAGGAGAAACCATGGTCCAATCAATAATGGGATCACCTAATTCTATCTGGGAATACCTATCGTATATAATTTATAAGAATGAAAACATGAATATAGTAACTATTTCCCCATAATCTAATAGAAACAAACATTAATCTTACTAATAAACTATTTACCCTTGTAAAATAATGATTTCCATTACAGTATGTTTTAATCATGATCAACCCAAGGAAAATAAATTGGTTCCATGAAAATCACTTTGAAAAATGATTACGCCATGGAAAAAGAAATGGGTTCCCGAGTATTCTCTTTGAAAAATGATTTACCTATGGAAAAAATAGAATCTATTAAAATCTATTAAAATAAATATTAATCCATATAGATAAATAATTAGGATATTATAATTTAAAAATCTCCCCACAAGAGAGTTATTGAAAACAAGTATTATAGAAATTGATGAATGAAAATACCATTAAAGTATCATTAAAAACATTATGAGTAAAATAAGATTTTTATTTTAAAAATTATTTTATTAATGAATAATATTATAAAAATATTTTGTAAAAACATTTATTTTATAATAAACTTATAAAATTATAATGGAATAATTTTACAAAATAATACTCCTGATAATGTGAAATCAAGTTCATTTCATAAATATTAAAACAAAGATTCCATTTACATTTTTCGTCAAATAAAAATGAGAATTATTTGTAAATTCAAAAGATTATTCCTTTGAATTTTATTAAATGTAAAACCATGATAAAAATTCCATAAATAAATCGTCTGAATAAATTTTTTAAAAAATAATTTTTTTTAACGTAACATGGTTTTGAAAGGGAATGTTTTTTTGACTGAAGAGAGAAATGTGGATGAAATTTCATAAAGAAATCTTATCTTGGAATACTAAGAACATAAACACCTGAAAATAAAGGGAAAAATTATTTTAATGAAATGGAAATAGTATAATAATATTAATTAGTTTAATTAGAGATAGATCAAATGATTTTATTTTTGGAATTATAATCGTAAATAGTCCTTAAAAATGATCATATTGTAAGATAAAACAGTCAATATTTTGGATGATTTTAATCACAATACCCATGAATAAGAAACAATAAATGAAACTTATAATATCATGAAAATAAGTATATTCCTGATATCACATTTTAAAGGGCCAAAAAACACCTCATAAAAGTAGATTGGTGGATAACATAACATATGTCTCAAAGAAGGAAAATTAAGACAAAAGCGAGTCACTACTTTATTAGATTTTGAACTATAAAACCCATTCATGAGTGATAATAAAATTTATATGTAAAAAGAAATAATATTATGGATATTAATCATATAATACACTCTAGTTCAATATACCCACCACATAAAAGAAACATGTTGTGAATATGAAATGTGTCTCACCTGAAAATAAAATTGACACAGAATCACCATACCACATTAGTAATATTTTGAATAATAATCACCAATAATGAATAAACTCAAATAAAACAACAAATAAAAATAAAATAAAGAAATATGTTTTATATAAAATCAAATTTGAAGAATATACACCACACAAAATAAACAAGCGGTGAATTTTCGTATGTCTCCCAAAAATAAAAGAGAGACTTGAAATCCCTTAACTCAAGCCTAGAATTTCCTTGTTTTTCATTTAACTCTTGTGTAAGAAGATTATATAAAATGTTTTATTTATTAGTATAATTTTCCAGTTTTAATTAAAAATAAATAAAAAAATTATTTTACTTTTTTTATTACATATTTATGTACATAATATGTTATGTCCGCCTCGGGTGTTTTGAGGACATTCAATTCATTATTTCAAAATAGATTTGTTGTGTTGATAATGATGAAATAATTAAATATTTATAAAAAAATAATAATAATCATGATATAATTGTAATATTTTTTCATCATTTATACAAAAAAAATATCATTAATTTTTTTTGTTAAAAATGAACTACATTATGATATTTTATACGATAGGTCAGACATGCGCTTGAGTAATGTTTCCATTTTTCAATGATCATTATAGAAAAAAGTAAGTAAAATATTATATTTACATAATCATAATAATATCATATATAACATATAATTTCTTTTAATAATATATATATATATATATATATCATATATATGGTATTTTTATGATAATAGATTCACATCACGTCATGAAGGTGATAGTTCACACATACCCAGTTGACGTTATCATTTTTCAGTGTAAGAAAAAAATTATACATTAACATTTTAAAATGAAACATATGTCATTAATATAATAATTATTTAATTTATATCATTTATATTAATTAAAATTATCCTTATTTCCTTCCATGTAATGAGTTATTGAAAAAAATCATATCACTTCACGAGGCAGCAGTCTGCCATATACAGTAGTGATGTTATCGTAACCCCTACAGAGTGGAATGTAAAAAAATGTATATATGATATAATGAATAAATATGTACGATTTTTTATAAATATAATATATATATATATATATAAATTTTATACATTATAATAAATTATCATTATATTTGTTAATTGAAAAATTAATGACTTCTGTTCACAAGGCGGTAGTTCACTGTACAAACAAATTATGAATTCATAACGCATTTGATAGATTTTTGTACGGTTTTATGTCATGAAATTAATATAAAGACATTTCAGTATACATATTATAATTAGGATATTGTATCACTATGTTTTAATATTATTTAAATGTATTAGAGGAAGAAATAAAATAATATGTCTTGTTGAAGAATGTCTTCTATTCTTTGAATAACCTCGTTAGGCTTCCACCAAAATCCTTCATTGGTTGGATTTATTAAAAAAATAAGGGTTCTAGAATAAGAGTTTGTAATTTGGGTAGTTATTTTGTTATGTATTTTTAGAACGAAAAGGGTATTATATTGTGAAAAAGTGACAAGAGGTGGTGGCATTCCATAAGTGAGTTGAGTGGCACACTTGTAGTTTTTAATAAGAAAACTATGCCCCAATATTTTTCACAGTACAAATATGTAAAAAAATGTTTTATAAGTATTAGAAATAAAACTTTAAAACCATCTCTTAAAAATATATTTTATCTAAGTTTTTATGTAATTTTAACACATATCTTTTTAGTTTGACCCCCCTATTTAATCAGTTTTAACATTAACCACGATAAATATATTTTACTATTTTGACAATTCATTATGGAAAAAAATTAAGAAAAAGTTATTTGATAATAGAAATTACTTTAATCCGAAATATGGAATTAATTTTTCCAAATTCCACTAATAGAAGTTTAATTTTTTTTATTAAAAATTAATCCCATAGACATGATGAGAAAGAGGTGTTTCAACGAGAAAATATTCAATAGATTAAAATGTTTTGTTTGAAAGTTCCTCAATAAAATGATTTAAATGACCAAAATTTGATAAATATATATACTTTAACTATCATTAAATAAAAATAAAAATAAAAAGTTATTTATCTTTTTAAATAATTTAAACAAAAAGGCATTTTTTAATTATAATAAAGTATTTTTTGACTACTCATAAAAATATATTCAGTTCAACAAAATTCCAAAAGATCTCTATAATGTAATTTTGAAATTTATATTTAAAAATAGAATTTTATTTTTTCTAAATACTTTATTAGATGTTCTGAAATTAATTATAAAATATGCGTGAAGAGCATTATGAATCCACCTTTTAAAAAAATACAGTTTTTTTGAAAATATTTATTTTTCATTCATATGGTTCTAATATTATCTATAATCAATATATATTTATTTTATTTAGTTTATTCATGTGTAAAAAATAAAATTCTCAAAAAAATTGAATTATTCTCCACCCCAAATTTAATGACTAGGTTTTATTGGTAATGATTAACTAATATTATTTTCATATAGTATCATGTTTCGTTGAAAACCAGTGTCTCATGCACTGAAATAAATCAATGTGGTTTAATTTATTTAAAAATAAATTTATTATAAATTCATGGGATGTGATATTACTTTATACTGTTGGTTTATTCAGGCTATAATTATTCTCAAATATGATGGAAATATTTTAAAATCTCAGGGTGTGACATCTTCTCCCTTTAATAAAGTTCATCTTTAGAACATGATATTTATCTAATTATTCCTAGGTTGTACATTAGATTTTTTTTGAAAAAAAAATATAAATACTTCTTAACATTTTTTTTGATTATAGAGAAAATGATGTAAAATGTTTGTCTATAATGAATCATTATAGGTTTCCAAATTGTGGAACATAGGTGGGAGGCTAATATTTTGTCATTGAAGAAAATCATAATGCATAAATAATGATATCGATTGACAGAGATTATTTATAATATGAAATGTGAATGGTAAAAATAAAGTTAAAAATGAAAAAACTGTAAACCATAGTGGTGTAAAAATGGTCATTCGTATCATCAATAGTTATGGAAATATGAAAATATTTTGTTTCAGGAACTTCTTTCTATAGTTGAATATTTTATTTCTATTCTACACTAATATGATAAGTAAATATACTTACATGATGAGTATAATTTCATACTTTTGTCAATTTCGACCATAATGTCATATTATTCTTCTAATGATGAATATACAAGATGAATTTTTCATCCATGATGTAGTAAAATTATCTTTTAAGGAACAAATAACTATAAAATGGATAAGAATATATTGTTATTTCCTTTTACATTACAAAAACAATTCTTAACACATGGTAAGATAATTCCCAAAGCGAATAAATATTAATTTTCTATATTAATCATTAAAATCAAATAGTAATACCCATATTTGAAATAAATAATTCCATGAATGGTAAATCCCATTTAAAAAATAAACTGAATAACTGAAAAATAAAACTGTGTTTTAAACTAAATGGTTAACTCATTCGTTTTTGATTATAAAAAATATAATGAACACCTTTTGAAATAACATTACTCACCCCGTCACTAAATTACTTTTCAATTCCATGGTTATATATATGATTAAACATGTGTTTTCATAATTACCTCAATATCCATGATCATATAAAACCTTTTTTATCAATACCTTAAAACATATATCAAAAAATGTAAATGAATATTTCACATTAAAGGAAATTGTTACATATAATTCAACTAAATTAAATGTCGCACAATCTATCAACAATGTTTTGAATATTTCATCACTTAATTCCTCCAAGATGTGTTTAAGACTTTGAACTTATGATCATCATTAATCCTATAGAACTTTTATGGTATCCATAACTCTTAATGTAAAATATCTCTTAAAAAACCTAATCTCTATTTTTATATAATCCCTTCCTCTGATACCAACTATAGTAGTCTTAAACATGCACTCCTGAATCCAATGCAAAAAATATGAACATTACAATTTTGGATTTGATACTGATGAAGGTGATCCAATTTTTCCAATCGATACAATACTTATTTAGAGAAAAAAACTAGATCAATTACATTGAAAAAACATTTTATTTTTACATATTTATTGAATTAGGGAAAACCCAAACATAAACACCACCCATTTTTTTTAATGATCATTTCTCTTAATTAACCCATCATTTCATATTTCACATCAATTTATTATCATTATCCATATGAAACCATTCATGACATAATCCATTCAAATTAACTCTTGATAACTTGGGAAAACTGAATCATATGAAAAGAGATATTAAATTCGTAGTAATGCTATGAATGAGAATTAATATTTTAAATTCATCAACGAATATATGTTCATAACTGTGTGAGGAATCAATTAGAGTGCCTGAGTAAATAATAAAATTACTCACACACACAAAAACCGGAATCATCAATTGTGGAATATGAAATATGGATTTTAAAATTGAAATATCGACAATAATACATAAATATCAATATTAATGAATATAAACATTATAAACCCATGGAAAACATATATAAAATTCATCAGTATCTTGGAACATCATCATCATAGTACTCTTATATAACCCTTACAATAGAAATAACTATACATTGGAATTCAAATATACTATTCTAGTAAAAATATTCATTACCCAATTCATATGAGTGCTATTGATGATTACCCATCTTATAAGATACAATGAGATCACTTGAAACTATCTTGGGGAACCAATCATATATAGTTTATAATAACCACAATAGGAATAAAGTACATATTATATCATAAACTCATATAATCATCATTTATTTTTTTAAGAACAAGATCAAGAATGAAAGGAAACTAGTTTCATAACATTATATTTGAAACATGATTATCCAATGGAAATAAATTGGTTTCCATGAAAATCTTTTCGAAATGTGAATAATTTGTAGAAAAAGGCCTCGTTGCACAACAATCTATTTGAAACATGAATAACCCATGGAAACAAAATTTTGTCCCAAAAAATTCATTTGAAACAATATTAACCCATCTAGATAAATAACGACGATGGATTCATTACAAAATATCCCCATTGGATAATAACTGACCTCAAGGTTTATTGACATTGACGATATAAAATACAATTAAAATATTACTAAATAAATTTATAAGTAAATTAACTTTTCATATTTATAATAAAATTATATAAACTAAAAATTCAAGAAATATATATGAAATCCTTTTGTTTGAAAATAAAATGGAAAATTTCTAAAGTAAGATTCAATGAAAACAACTGTCACGATGGAGTAAAATTCTATTCATCAAATTGTTTTGGATTAAAATTGTGGCTCCATGATTAGAGGATTGAATGTGTTACACACTTTTTCACATTGGGTTCACCATTTGTTTTATCCAAAAAATCATGTGGGTTTTGAATATTGTTTCATAGTTATGGTGAAATGAAAATTAATATTATACTCGTATCTCCACTTCCTCTGCGGAAAAATTCAAATGGGCTTTTTGGTGGAATCGAAAACATCCCATGGATATCTTATTCATGCAATTTTACAAAACCTTTTTTAGAAGGGAGGAAGTCACTATGAAATGGGTCGAACAATACTTAGAGGCTCACATTAGTCAAGATAAAGGGTGTTCGATCTCATATATCTGTTTTAGGGGAATTATTTCCTATAATAAGACTCTATTATATATTTAAGACATATTCAAGATTCCATTTTTTAAACTATAAATATAGCACAAGTCTCCCTTAATTAAAAAGTCAATTGTAATCATGTGTTGTGTTTAAATTGATTTTTATGTATCCTATTTTATTTATCAACTGAGATATTTATACTTTTTTGAGGATCTCCATCAATGAACCCTTGTGTACGTGGATTTGTGATTCTAATGTTTTTTATTATCATGATGCTGGTTTTATGCCGCATAGTAGGGTGCTATGGAATTCATCATCATCCAAGATGATGGGAGTTGTTTTTTTGATTGTATCAAGACCATGGATAATGGATTCAAATGTATACTCATAAAAGGAATAAAAACCCATGTTGTTTGATTCCATAGATTATGACCCATCATAACTCTTCATTTTGTGAAACAAGAAACAAACTGTTCTGTTTAACATTATATGATAATTAATTTTAATCCAATGATTTCTAATCAATGGCTAGTGTAGAACTTATGATGAAGAGCCCCATTTTTTCTATAAGGGGTCCCCACCTAGGGTAGATGTGATTATCAGGGGAATATTTCCTACCGAAGATTATGGTGAGTTTGGGGTGCTTGGTTTAGACCTTAGTGAGATTTCATCCATATCCCATTTGAATGGGAATCAAATCCCACATAGTTTGAAGGATTGGGAATTACAACTAAAACTGATTCCCAAGGTTCCTATATTAGTAATGTGTCCATTTAAAGGTTTATATCATAGGTAATTTGTCCCTTAGATAGGTATTTGTGGCTTTGAGGACTTACATATAATAGGAGGCCCTTGTTAATGCGAGATGAAGATCCTCCATAAAGACTATTTACTAAGAGAGGTATTTGATCGTGTGAATCTCATGATTTTCACTAACATCTAAGAACATGTAAGACATGATCAGTGTGAGATACAAGAGGAAGTGGATTATCTAGAACTCTCCACATTATTCATCATTTACTAGTTGATGACGTCGGGATTATGAAATAGAGGAAGTCCTCTGGTGTTACTATCTTTTCTCTTCTCTTCATTCCTTGGGGTTAGGACTTATGCACCCATATAGATAAATTATGCATGGAATAATAGATGATTACCCTAAGAGGGATTCCTTTTTACCTATTTTAGATATGATTTTATTAGGATAAGGCATTATCCCTCATCGAGGGAAAAGGAATGTGGTTCCCCTCACTACCTAAAATGGGGACAACACTAATGGTTCTTGGAAAGATGGGGTCCTATTTACCTTAGAATTTTATAATCGAGTATAGTCTGATAATCCTACCTATAAAGTATGATAAATTTAAAACATCTATTAACATAGAAATTTATAATTTATAGGACATACTGATGTTATATATGATCAAAATAAATATATCACGTAGCTTTGAGGGAGGCCACAACATAGCCCACCTCAGAAAAGGGATCCAGTGGAAGTGGTTCTCTACCAACAGTGGAATGAAGATAGAGGCCAAGGCATAGCTCACATTGGTGAGACCTGGGTAGGAAGTGAAGGTTTGGGGTGTAGCGGAAGCGTGGTTGGGGAGGCACCCATCTTTAGTTTGTACCACGATCAATGATTATTTCGGGATCAATACGTCGATGAATGTTAGTCTCCATATAATAGAATAAAATATTTAGATAAAGAAGAGAGAGGCCTGAAACCTTTAGTGTGGAATTTCTAAATCATGTTTATAATGAATTTAATTAATTTCATAAATAAATGAATACATGGATATTCAGTATTTTTTTCATTGATGATGTTGATCATTCGGAACAAGCCTTCTGGATTATCTCGTTGCGCTTGAGAGGATTCAAACTATAATCCCTCTAGAGGTGTTCCACAAATGCTTTTATGGCCTCTGATCGACACCTCTCGGTCTCCGAGTGCTAGCGCAGTGAAGCGAGTGCCTTGTGTCAGTCGTTCTTTCTCACTTGTTCATTGGTCCTAAAGAAAGTTTCTCATTCATGAGATGGGAGAGAGGAGGATTCGGGAAAGAAATATTTTGGATAAAAAAATCTCTATTCACTAGGGGTCTAGTGTGGTTTAGGGAACAATAGGCACACTTTTCTATTTAGATACATTGAATTTTAGTTACAACATTTAATTACATAGAAAGAATTAAATACATACATGAACCTAGAGAAAACCGATGCTTTTAATATCAATACCACGTCATTATTTATGGTGCGCCAACTTGCTCAAAACGGAATTACAAATAAAATTTCACGTCACAAAATAATAGAATCGTTATTTGAATTTGGGATAACTTGTTAATTATTTATTTATTGTCTTGAAAAAATCTATTTTACCACAAGACCAACCTTGTTTCGCTCAAACTTCACTTCCACTTATTTGACACCTAAATAAATAAATAAATAAATTATTATCATAAATAAATAATTTATTTAAAAGCTAGTAAATAAATATTTACTAAATGTTTAATAAAATAAATAAATATATTTTACCCACAATCTGGTGAATAAATATTTATTTAATATATTCAATCATTTTAACATGAATAAAATGATTCCGCTTTCTTGAGAATAGTATTTATTAAATAAATTCAAAAATAATTTAACCGAGACCACCAAATACACTTAGATTGTGACCCTATAGGGTTCATTCCCATTGGGATTAGGAGGGAATTCCTAATATCTAAGAGTACTGTCTAGCAACAGATCAAGTCACCCAAGAGAAAGAACTTAAATTCCAAACAACGACATCCACATACGAACACTTACTGTGTGATATAATCCGTTTGTCTCAATATCTCATCAAAAAGGTTTCATGATAGTTTTATCAACCATTATACTTTATACGTTGGTCTTTGACTACCAAAAATAAATTTTCCAGTACACCACGACCATTTAATTTCGCCTGATGATTCTATTTCAATCAAAGGGTCGAGATATCAGCTTCCATAAAGGGATGGGAAAAATCCTTCCTTGACTTATCCATTAATATCATGTCACTTGTGATGCAGCCAATATACACTACTTATCTCCAACTGTATGCATGATGGTTTTCGTTAGTAAATCAAAGTGCACGAGTCATGACACATATTAATGATAATCTTAATGTCCAAATATCATTACACATACTCGCATATAGAAATATCTGATGATACCAAAACATGTTGAATTCCTACTAGTGGGTCTTTTCTCATAATCTTCTATCTTGGAGATTACAAAGTTTGAAATTTATGAGAGTAAGTATCATATGTTTACGAGTACTCAAACCTGATGGTCTACATGTTATTTTTCCAATCATAGTATTTCATCCAACCGCATAAATATATTTAAGAATACTGTTATAGAATATCAAGGTCCTCATCATAGCAGGGACATGCCACAACCTTATCAATGAAAAAAATACTCTAGGAAATTATTACATCATAGTCAGGCAGAAAAATGAACAATATGTAATAATAATTTAAATATAAATGTAATCAATGTAAAACCAGTAGGTTATAGAACACAAACTGTTACAAAATCCCACTTGAACTGGAGCCAAATGCCTACAACTTTTAGTCAACTATATAGCACATAGTGATAATTATTCTTCGGATTCAAGGATTTAGGCAAGGGATTTTCCACATTGCCTTCCATAGAAATACTGCTTACTGAATCTTCACCTCTATGAGAAAAATCCCTCAAAAGAAGATACTTCCTATGTATGGGCTTTGTCTGCTTATGTGACCTTGGATATTTTTCGAGAGCCACTACTTCAGTATTATCACAGTACAATGTGATGAGATCTTTACTGCAAGATATCACATCCAGCTCCAATATGAAGCTTCACATCCAAACTGCTTCTTTAGATGCCTCAAAAGCTGTGATATACTCAGACCTTGATGTAGAATTTGTGAACACACTCTGCTTTGAGCTATTCCACCTCCCTAAACCTCCATTAAAAGTGAATATGTATCCTGTTTCTAATTTCATGTCATCTTGATTAGTATGGAAACTAGAATCTACATATCCTCTAATTACTAGTTATTCATCTCCTCTATACACCATGAACATATCCTTAGAACACCTCAGATACTTTAGGATAGTATTGATTACTATCCAATGGTGGTCACCTGGGTCAGTATGATATCTCTCGACCAAACATAATGCATTGGAAACATCCAGCCTAGTACATAACATGACATACATAATTGACCCAATCATGGAAGCATTTGTATTCCATTCCATTATCTTTTTTCCTCATGTGTCTGAGGAAACATTTTTTTTTGAAAGATATATTCCATGTGACATTGGAAAAAATCCCCTCTTTGATTGTTCCATACTGAATGTCTTTTGTATCTTATTAGTGTATGTACTTTGACTTAGACCCAGAAATCTATTGTATCTTTCATGATGGATCATGATACCATGAATATATAATGCCTTTCCCTAGTCCTTCATTGAGAAGAATTTATTCAACCATGCCTTAATAGACTGTAAGACATGTATCTCATTTCCAATTAGTAATATGTCATCAACGTATACTATTAATAAAATGACTTTACTACCACTATACCTTTTGTAGACACAAGGCTCTAATTCATTCATGATAAAACCAAATTCGTTAATGGATTTATCAAAATGAATGTTCCATGTGGTGGATGCTTTCTTTAATCCAGAAATGGATTTCTATAACTTGCATACCTTATTGGAATCCATTGGAGTCACAAACCCTTCAGGTTGTGTCATGTAGACATCTTCCTAAAGGTTCCCGTTAGTGAATGTTTTTTTTAAATCCATTAGAAAAATCTCATAGTCATGGTAAGCCGCAATGGGAAGTATAATTATAATTTATTTCAGCATTGAAACTGGTGAAAAGGTTTCATCATAGTCAATTCATTGGTGTTGTTTAAACCCTTTTGCAACCAGTCATGCCTTATAGGTACTGTCTTATCTTTCTTTGTCCAGTTTCTTCTTGAATATCCATTTTTAACCAACAAACATTACATCAACTGGAGGATCTACGAAAAACCATACTTGGTTTTGGTACATGGAATCCATTTCAAAATTCATGGCTTCTTGAAACATGGTAATGTCAGTGCCACTTACTGCTTCATTGTAGGTTATAGGATCATTATTATCAACTAATAATGATTCACCATCCTCAATAACTAGAAAACCTTACTGTTTTGGGTCTCTAACCCATATTGTACTCTTACGCAGTACTTGTGTCTCTGGAACATATTTTCGTTCCATGGGGATTTTTGTAATATGTTCTTGTACGAACTCTTGTATACCTTGAGCCTCAACTTCATCAAATTCTATCTCACTCCCACTATCTTTTTTGGAGAAGTTCCCCCTCTCATGAAATATGGAATGTATTTCCACTATAAAATTTTTGTATGAGGGGTTGTTTAGTTAATATCCCCTTATTTCCTTGGGTAATCTTATAAAGGAACACTTTGTGACTTGGGGTGTGAGTTTGTTACCAGAAGAGGCCATAAAAAATGCTTCACTACCCCACAACTATAAATTTGATAACATGGATTTTATCCCACTCCAGAACTATTATGGAATACCATTTATCAATTTAGTTGGTACTTGGTTTAGTATGTGGTACGATTTTTGTAACACATACCCCCAAAAGGATAATGGAAGACTTTCATTACTCATCATTGATCACACCATGTCCAACAAGGTGTGGTTTCTCTTATTGATTACACCATTACATTGTGGTGTGTAAGGAGGAGTGAGTTGGGATAGGATCCCAAACTCTCCTAAGTAATTAATAAAGTCCTAATTAAGATATTCTCCACCTTGATCTGAGTGTACTTTCTTAATATTCTTACTAATATGGCTCTCAACATCATCCATTTATTCCTTGAATATATCAAAAGAATCTGACTTATAACTCATTAAGTAGATATATCCATATCTTCTAAAATCATCAGTAAATGTTATGAAGTATGATTACCCACCCATTGTTTCAACTACAAATGGTACACACACATCGGTATGAAACAATTAAATAATATCATTATCACTTTTACCTTTCCCACTGAATGGGGATTTGTTCATTTTTCATTGTAAACATGCATGACATACACCAAGGGGTTTTCGTTAAAAATAATCTAAATATCCACCTTGATGTAACAGTTTCAATCGTTTCTCATTTACATGACATATATGGTGATGCCAAAGTTGGGTGTCGTATGAGTCATGTGAAGTATATTTGTCATCAATTTCCATTAATTGGTTTTTGTAATCCAACACATAAAGATAGTTGTATAAATTTTCCTTACCAAAACAAATGATATATTTATAAAAGAAGCAACATTCATTTCTAATCATGAAAGAAATACATCTATATCTAGTATGGATATAGAAATTTTGTTTTTGGTTACAAAAGGAACCTAAACACAACCCTTTAACACCAATATCATCCCAGTTGGCAATGTGAGGTGTTAGTCCCTCACAGCTACAGTAGAAATTCTGGCTCTGTTTCCTACTCGTAGATCTACATCCCATCGATTAATCTTCCTGAATCTACTTGAATCCTATATTTGGATATATATATATATATATATGAGAACCAAAAGCTATATATAATACCAAATTTTTAGAAACAGATAGATTTCCTTTGATAAAAAACACACCTTAAGCTTCCCCTTTCTTCTTAGGTAGCATGCAGTTCGTCTCCCAGTTTCCATTATTTCTACATGCGATACAAACAGCATCCTGTTCCCAAGCCTCACCTTTTATGTTTCTTTTCGTGGAAGTTTGTGAATAAGCTTTGGGATTAAAGCTATTCTCCCCCCCTTTCCTCTTATTCACCCTAAGGACGGATGTATTTTCATGCTTCATATCTTTTTCCACATAGATAATGAGGATAGTAAGATCAAATAGATATTTACCACTGTTTTCCATATTGAAATTGACAACAAAGCAAGAGGAGCTCTAAGAGAGTGATGCGAGAATGAGATCGGTGCCCAATTATTCAGGGAGTTTAATCCTAATAACCTCCAGGCACTAAATATAGCGAATAAGCTTGACTACTTGTGGCACATCTGGGAAAACATATCCCAGATTACCCAGAAAGAGTGCCATAGAGATATTAAACCTTTCCTATATTGATCTCTCCTGATAAAGACCACGGAGGTACTCAAGCATGATATAAGAATCCAGGTTTTCGTGAGACTTCATAAGCTTGATAGACATTGATGATAACATCAAACATTGAACTTCAACAGCGTCGTTCATATGTTTCTATTTGACCAAGAAATCTCCATCACTTGCCTCTATGGTAGGCAGACCATGTAATGTTGACTCAAGAATGTAAGACTTCTATTCATGGAGTAGTATAACCCAATGGAATCTAAACCATTCCTAGAAGTTACTGCCAGTGAGGACATTGTATTTATATAGAATTGATCACATGGATAGCGTGGTTGAAGAGCTTGTCGTTTTTATTTTATATTTAAAAGAGCATATCATTAGTACATTCATGATTAAATTTTATGAAAAATAAAAAATTTAATAAACTCTACCACTATTTTATCAAGTCCCAATGTCCCACACCATTAAACTCTGAATGCCCAGTATCTATGAAATTCTAATGGAAATGATCCATATTCCCCTTCGCATAACCCCAACAAGGGTTGATCAAGCTATTAGAATGTATTTAAGTAGGTTGGTCTTTTACAACTATGGGTTTGAAGCTTCTTGATCTGTTTAGTGGGCTCCCCAATCATGAAATAATGAATTCTTGATTTTCTCAACTCTTGCCTCCAATATTACACCATATCTAGCAAGGGCTACTCCTCTTTATGTAATATGGTTAAGTCAACCTGAAACCTTTCATAAGGGCTTCCTATATAAAAGTAACTGTCCCAACAAGGGTTGGTCAAACACATAGTTTTATTGAGTTTTTACCTTAATCAAGTAATGGAAGGCTTATTCTAACTTTATATTTTATTTGAAGGATTCTTATCTCTTATGAGTGAATTTATTATTATCATTATCAAATGATTTTTAAAAATAAGTGGAACTTACATAAATGATTAACCACTTCTCAATAATATTTATGCATATGTATGGTTTATTTCAGTTCTATCTTTCATGCATGTTTAATTCATTAATTAAATGATCATGACAACACATCCATAATGCTAAACCATGCAACTGATAGAAATAAAATAAATATAATGATCATGAGTTTTTCTAATGGTTAGTTTATCTAGCATTTGATAAACTAATCCCATCCTAGGAGAGAAACATCTTGAACTTTATGGGTTTGTGTTTATATATTTCCACCTATCCACCTCTTTATCTTCAGTGATTGGATTAGTCTCGACTCCAGCTTGAGCCACCTCCACTAGCTTGAGAGTTTCATCCATTACATTTGACTTTTTTTAACTCACATTCAGGTGAGGGGTAAAAAAAGGGTTTTACATAAAAAAAACCTTGGGAACACAATCCCTATATATTAATGATGAAAAGGACGACAAGCCAACAAATTTAATTTAAATAAATAAATTAAATGAAACCACACGCATAAAAAGTTCTTCCTCTGGATCACGATCATTTATACATGCAATTATATTTAAACCTAAATAAAAATAGAATTAAATTCTTTAACTGTCTATGTTTAAGATAAATCACGCTAGAATCAATTAATTATCACATTTAATTAATCAATACTTTTATCTTAAAAACGTTTCTAAATTTCAATGAGATTATCATCCATAAAAATTTTAAACAAAAAAAACATTTGAAATTATCATTGTATGTTACATGTACATTGGAGGAAACCTGGTGAATTCCAATTCACAACAACCCAATGAGTAGAAATGAACATTAGACATATGATAAATTAAACACACATATATATAACACCAATCACAAGTTGTGCCTCGAATTTACACTTGGACGATGGTAAACGTCTCAAGGGTTTGTATAATATAATATTTAATTTTAGTAAATATGCATAATTTGGTTAATCAGACGGAATGTAGTTACAACTACATGGCGTGTACTATTTTCACCATCAATCTGAAGTACATATCCAGGGAAATGATGTATGAGTGTACTTCAGAAATCTTTGGAGTACATGACTTGTCCAGTAGGCCACACACCGTGTAGTTCCTTGTTATACAGTCTCTAGCCGGGAAAGCCATGTATGAGGTACATAGTCCAAGCATAACCTGAAGGGACTGCACATCATGTCCAATGGGCCACATGGCATGTAATCTGAAAACCATGTGACACATGTTCCTGGTCAACACCCAAAGCCATTAAGACTTAGAAAACTCCAATAACACTGCTTGGCTTGGAGGACCAGACCAGGTGCATTGAACCTTGGATAAAAGGCATGTACTGCAAAATACACATCATGTTTTCTTGTGTTGTGTGTCCAAGAACCTTTGTAACCTTCAAATGAGATCCTCTGTTTTATTTTAATCAACATTAAATGAAATATTGTTTCTGTAAGGTGAAATAGAATCAAAAGAGGGGGAACTGATCTTGCAATTAAGATTTACAGAACGATTAAATTAAATTGAAAAAACTAAATTATTAAATGCATAAATCATAAAAAAATTATTTAAATAATTATAATCTATGATGTAACCCCTGTAATACAACTAGAAGGTTCTGGGCGCAGTGGAAGTGTGGTTGTGGCGGTACCCAACATTAATTCTTACCATGATCAAGGATTTTTCCAGGATCAATATGACGATGAATTCTAGTATCCACCGAATAGAAACAATGATTTAGAGAATGAAGGAAGAGGATTGAAACCTTTAGAGAGGATATCGCACATAATGTTGATAATTAATTTAATTATTATTATGAATAAAAGAATACATGGATATTTGTTATTTTATTTGTTGATGATGTTGATCGTTCAGAAGGACCCATCCGAATTATCACATTACACTTGCGAGGATTCAAACTAGAATCCCTCTAGTGGCGATTCACACGTGCTCTGATGGCCTCTAATCGACACTGAACATTTTATAGGTGCTAGCACGGTGAAGCTAGTGTCTTGTGTCGGTCATTTTGGATCACATGTTCTTCAGTATTGAATAATGTCTCTAGTTCTTGAGAGTGGAGAGAGGATGATTCAAGAGAGTAATAGTTTGGATCAACAATTCTCAATTCACCAAGCATCTGGTGTGGTGTATGGAACAATAGACATACATTCCTATTTATATAAAAGGAATTTTAGTTACAATATTTAATTGCATAGAAACAATTAAATACATTCATGAACTTAGAGAAAACCCATGATTTTAATTATAATACCATATCATTAATTATTGTGTGCCAAATTTCCCAAAACGGAATTATAAATAGAATTCTGTGTTACAAAATAATAGCTTCGTTATTTTAATTTGTGCCATCTAGTTAAGAAATTATTCATCATCTTTAAAATAATTATTTTAATACCTGACCAGCCCTAATCCGCTCGAACTCCACTTCCATTTATTTAACACCTGAATAAATAAATATATAATTTATTCTCATAAATAAATTTTTTTATTTAAAACTAGTAAATAAATATTTATTAAAGGTTCAATAAAATAAATAAATATATTTTATCCACAATTCGGTGAATAAATATTTATTTAATTTATGCAATATTTTAACTTGAATAAAATTATACCATTATCTTGAGAATATTATTTATTAATTAAATTCAAATACAATTTAACCAAGACCACCAAGTACACTTAGTGTGTGACCCTCTAAGATTCTTTCTCATTGGCATTAGGGGGTCTTGCCCAAAGTCCAATAGTACTGTCTAGCAATGAGTGAAGGAACCTAAGAGAAAGAACATAAATTCGCAACAATGAAATACACATACAAAACCTCACTGTGTAATGTAATCCCTTTGTCTCAATATCTCATCAAGCAGGTTTCATGATAGCGTCATCAACCTTTCTACTTGATAGGCCATTCTGTGACAACCTGAAATAAATTTGTTTTTACACCATGGACATGGAATTTCACATGACGATTCTATTTCAATCAAGGTGATGAGATATCAACTTCCATAAATTGATGGGACAAATACTTCCTCAACTTATCCACTAATATCATGTCACTCATGACGCAGCCAACATACCCTAATTCCCACCAGCTTTCTGCGTGATTGTTTTGGTCAATAAATCAATGTGCATGATCGTGACATATATTAATGACAATCATAAAGCCTAAGGATCATTACACACACTCACAGATAGAAATATTTGATGACACCAAAACATAATGAATTTCTACTAGCGGGTCTGTTATCATAATCTCTTATTTTGGAGATTACCAAGTTAGAACTTCATGAGAGGAAGTCTAATCTCCTTACGAGTACTCACACCATGTGTTTTACATGCTATGTATACCATTATAATATCTCATCCATCCACAGAACTATATTTTAAAATATTGTTATATCATTTCAAGGTTCTCATTATAGCGGAGAACATCAATGACCTTATCAATTAAACAAATACTATAGGTAATTATTACATAACAGTCATGACAAACAATGAACAATATGTAATAATAAATTAAATATTAAGGTAATTAAAGTAAAAATGGTGGGTTCTAGGACACCAACTCTTACAGGATGAAGGAGAATTTTTCTGGTAAGGTCGGTGCAAGAAAATGGTCCTTCATGTGGGGTAGACCTCTGAGAGATGAAGAGGTCCCATGTTTGGTAGACCTGGGTGACCTGAAGAGGCTTTTGGTTGACAGAAAACCTAGGTAAAAAAACATGGGTGATGACTTGGTAAATATTTACAGGGTCACTTTTAGGGTATTTGGATGAATGGTGCTCACATTTATAAATCAAGAGGTCGAATTCACCCTTTTTATCTTATACATGGGGAAGTGGTTCACATATTTGTTATGTGATTAAATTAATAATCGATCTCTAATCCCATGATACTCCATAATTTACTATTTTTTCGGAGAATGGAGACCTTCTTGAATAATTTAAATGACCTAGGAAAAGGACAAGGGAGAGTATATATTAAAGGTTCTTTCTAGTCTTCCATTTGTTTCAAATGAGAATCTATATAGTAGTATTTTTATGGAAAATGGTTCCCTGGGTGAATGAGGTCTGCTCCCACATGAATGCCACGATTGTATCAAGAAAGTGTTACCTTGAAATATTTCATGGGTTTACATTGTAACACCCATAATTTTTTTTGTTATGTATCTTTTAAATTTAACAACTTCAACAGATTTTGTTTAAAGCAATACTAAGTTTAAAACCTTGATGTTCTATCAAATATTAACACGACCTTTGGAATTGTGATATTACCATTAGGAAAAATAATCAGACCAATAGAATACTAAAGTCACCTATGAAAGTACAAATAAAATATGTGTATCATATGAATAAAAATTTAGTATATTTATATCATGGAGTAAGTAATAAATTTAAAAAAAATATAATTTAATATTTGATAATTTTATGAAATTTAAATGTTTATTTAAAATTTAATATAATGATTTAAAATAATTTTTTTCACAAATTAGATTCAAAAATTAATAATTTGTATTCTTATGATTATAATAAAATTTTATGAGACTATAATTAATTTTTCAATCTATTGAAAAATCGGTTATAATATTAAAATCAGGAATTTTCAAATAAATAATGATTATCTTTAAAAATAAAATTTCTCAAATTTATTAAATTATTATCATAAAATGGAGTCCATTTTTGAAGTAAAACATTTATAAAAATAGTTAAGTATTTTTTTGGAATTTTATTAAAAAGTTGGGTTTTTTGTGAATAGATAAACATAGAAATTTACTATATTTAAAATTATAAGCCTAATACATGAATTTTTGATTCACGAATTCTGTATAGATGATGCAAGGAAAAATAGTTAGAGCTAACATGAAATATTTATAATAAATATTTACATGAATCAAAACTATTGATAATGTTGAGTAAAAACAACAAACTAATGAATACAATAATAAAAAAACACCCCTCTCATCCACTATAAATAAAACCCATAACCACCCCTTCTCCTCACAAATCATAAGCCATGTATATTTCTTATATTATGAAAATATCCTCTCCAAATAATCCTCTCCATTTTTTGGTGTTTATGGTTTTATCAAAAGACCATTTCCAACTGCCTTTAGGAGTTTTTCAAGGAGATGACACTAAAGAGGTTAAACACTCCATCTATCCATTTTAATTTATTTTTTGTTCATATCATATCCTCACCTACACCATCCAAATATGAATGGTAATTATGTTATCATATATATACTATAAATATATTATTTTAATGGAATATCAATCATCCTAACTCTTCTCTTATCTTTTTATTTTTAGAAATGAATATATGGTCTCTAATGTGTCGATTCACCCCCTTCATGGAAAACGGGTTTTCATTTTCCATTACCACCTTCAAATATAGTCATAAAAATATTGTTACGGTATAATAATATTTTATTATACATAATAAAAGTCATATAATATTTTGGAAAAAAAATATAAACATGGTATTAAATAGAATGATATATGTCTATGATTGTCGTAAAAACCTCCAAAATAAATAAATCATTTTTATTAATGTTTTATATAATTAATTATCCTCATAAAATATAAAAAAATGATATAATAGACCATTTAATATTATATATATTTATAAATAACATATAATTTCAATTCTATTTAATTATTCTCATTTTATAAGAACTCCTATACATGTATACATGTTAACTGATAATGGAAAACCAAGAAAGAGAACACTCCTGAAATGAAGAATTGTTCTATAAAACTCATCAAAATGGACATAAATTATCTTAATAAAATTATAATATATAAAATAAATGCATATTAAGTTCTTAATTAATTAATTAATTAATATAATTTTACTATCTAGTATGTTAAGTGTAATTTTAGAACACTTTTAGGGATAAGATGTTTTCTTATTTCACTTTTATTTCTATGCGATATCACTTATTCAAAAATTATTCTTTGTGTTAGGAGTATGAATAATTAATTTATATATATTATATCATGAATTAATTTATTTTCATAGTATTCAGTGATTCATTTATTAATTATAAATTACATGGGGAATATGGTCTGGCTGGTTACAAAGTTGTGTGGGAATTCAAAACCCAATTTCCATTCTATGGGTAAAACTTCTACTCCAATTATTATGAAATTCTATGATTATGTGTGATTTTTTTATCTTATTTTCTTATATACAGATTTTTTATTTTGAGTATCTGATATAAATAATTTATTCATTTAGATAATTCCCACACTTTCCTTTTGAAAATACTCATTTAAATGAAACTTTTTTTAAAATTTTAATGTAATATTTTTTTGAAAACATATCAGACAAGAGTTAATTTTACCAATTTTGTGATTCATTAATGACTTGAGGAACCCTTTACAAGTTTTAAATTTTATTTTAATATAATTTTATATCTTTTATAATTGTGCATCTTTTTAAATAATTGATTTCAATTTAAATGTGATATTTATCACTCTAAATTTCAATTATTTTGTCAGAGTAATATAATCGATGTAAACACTCTTTTTTTGGTATTATGATTATTTTAGTTTGATATTTTATGATAAAATATCTCATATATTATTTATATTTTTATTATCATTTTTAAATGTGGTTGTACTATCTTGATACCATTCCTTAAATTACATTGTATAGTTTATGATTATGTTTAATGCTTGGGGAAATTATATAAATTTCATATGTTAGTTTCCATATGAATATATATATTGATTATGTTTCAAACCCTTCATATGAGTAATTAATTGGACATAGTAAGTGTCAAGAAGGGCTCGTTATAGCCCCTCAATGCATCAGTAGTTCCCATGAGACAAACAAGATATGGTTTTGGCTGAGGTTTTACCCATTTATGTAGACTCCCTGGACGAGGTCGTGATGGTTTTGTACAATGTCCCAAAATTTTAATTCCTTCATTATGAGATTAGTTATTAATAATCCATGTGATTTTTTTACTAGTATAATATATATGCTTATGTATTGCTCCATTGTGATTATTTATATGGAATTATTTTATTAAATTTTATTCCTATATTGTTATGATCAAGAATATATAATAATGAAATGCACTTTTAGTTAATAACATCTATTTACTATTTATTTATATATATTTTAGATTCCACTATATTCTAACCCTTACATAGAACTTCTGGTCAACCCTTTATTATATTTTCCCCAGTATTCCCTGATCTATAATAAGATTTACATGAAGGGATAATATGAATATTATATATTTTTCCAAATAAGTTTATTTGTTTTATTTTAGTTAAAGATATAATGAAAAATATAATTTTTGTATTTGGTTTTATAATGATAATAATCAATAAATCCCTTTGGGATGTGATCTCTTGTTCATTGTACCAATGTAATAATGCCTGGAATCGGCTCTCAGTTAATTGGTTCGAGTTCTTTAAATTTTGTATTAGAGAAATTATATTATAATATATTAAATCAACATTGAGGAAAACATTGATTAGGGAAATATAACCCTATAAATAACATGTAAAATATTCCAAAGTTAACCAATAATTTTTTTAGATTAGTTATACCTAAGAATTAATGTGCTCTACTTGTTTTAAAATTTCATAATCTAATTTAGTTTATGAAATTATTCAGAAATGGTTCTGAGTGAAAGGAATGGAAACATAATAAATGCACCTATTACATGTAGGTGTTTACCTCTTATGAAATATAACGATTTCGGATATTGAGCTACAACTGGAGGTATATATGTTATAACTATACTTGGAATAATGACATTGGTTATGGGAAATAACATTACTAGTATAGCGTAGCCCAATCAACATTGCGGTGTAATCATGTAAGACTGGATCATATGAAAAATACTTAATCATTCAGAGGGACGACATGCCCATTGATAAATGAGCAATGGATCTGATCCTTAGTGACAATTTTTCCCACATTCGGATGTAAGGAAGGAGAGAAGGTTATTATTGTGGTTTATCATGTCTTGGGAGTTATGGATGAGTGGTTATCATTATTTCAAATTATAAAGGGTGAGTAAGAAATATTAAATATGGTGTAGAAGGATTTTAAGAAATCATTTGTGGAAAAATACATATATAATGAACGATGAAATGATATGGAAATTCAATTATTTAGTTTGATAAAAAAAGGATGAAATTATTGATAAGTGTGAATCCAAAATTACAAGGTCCACAAGTAATTCGATACAGAAAAGACATAGTACAGGGATAAATATTGACAATTTATATTATGTCCTTAATAAAATTATTTTAATGGAACTAGTATCCCAAACATTCATATCATACAAGGATATATTATCATGTTCCATCAAGGGGGAGAAATAATTTTTCGTGCCATATTTCATCAAAGTGAAGAAATATAGGAAATGGGATGTTGATTAATCTGGAAAGGGAAATAATGAAATATAGAATAGGTTAAGAATATAATTTACAACTTGTAATAAATTTGGAAGAAAACATGATAGAACATTCTTATTGTAAATTGGAGTTTGTTTCAAGTGTGGAGAAAAGGGCCACAAAGATGGCGATTGCAAGGGAAAGAATGAATTCAGAAATGTACAATGCTTAAACTCTAAAAAGTGGGGATGGAGTGCACATGAATTTACTATATCTCATTGGAACATTCACCATAATATCCAAAGGAAAAAATTTATTTGTATTCACTCACAATAGATGAGTTTGAAGTTCTTAATGATGTGGTGGAAGTTACTTCAATAATCACCTCAAATTTACCGAAAGATTTTCTTGACTCTCGATCATCACATTAATTTTTATCATAATAGGTTTCAAGAAAAAAATAGATATTTCTAATTCACCTTATCAAGGTAGTTGTTCATTAACAATCATTGTGGAAGCCCTGTCGAAAAAATATGTGTTGTGAAGTTCCTATTATTATTCATAAATGTTCTTTAATTGTTGTCTTTATTCACATATGTATAATGTATTTTGATATAATACATGGTATGGAAAGACAATTAAAATATAATGAAAAAATTTAATACAAATAGATATAAATTATAATTCATAATAATGATATAAAAAATCATATATTTATAGGGGTGGTATCATCATCTAATCCAAATCTGTATCCACATCTAGTTAATTTTATAATGTATATTCTGGGAGAAGATGAGAGGATAAAACATAATTATGAAAATGGTGATAATTATATTGAGGATATACCACTTTTAAAAGAATAAATTGATGAATTTATATAAGAAATACCTAGAAATACTCAAGAGTGGGTATTTTATTTTTCTACTGATTGAATCCCCGATGAAAGACCTATATTAAATACTACCTACAGACTGAACATGTTGGAGTTAATAGAGTTAATGGAACATCTAGGGGAATTGTGAGATAATGGATATATGAGTCCTAGTGTTCACCATGGGGATATCGTATTCATTTTTTAAGTAAAAATATATATCAATTAATATTTTCATTGAAATTTGGTAGATCAATTAAATTTTGATAAAGAACAATTATCCAATTCCACACACTAACAACTTATTTAACCAACTTTATGGAGATCTATACTTTTAAAAATTGATCTTTGTGATAGATATCATCAATTGTATTTTATTATGGAATATATTCAATAGAAAACATTTTGAATATAGTATAGACATTATGAGTTTATAGTAATTCTATATGGAGTAACTAATCTACCCTCAATTTTTATGGATCTAATGAACATAGTATTCAAGTAATTTCTTGAGAATTTTTGTGGTATTCATTTTTGATATCATGGTGTACTAAAAAGTCTATGAGGACCATGAGAAGAACATGGGGGTTGTTCTAGAGACTCCTATAATAAAGAAGTTATATAGGATGTTTAACAAGTTAGAATTATGGTGTCAAATGGTTTATTTTATTTTCCACATTGTCTCTAATGATTCAATATCAGTTGATTCTATAAAACAAAGGTACACCAAGAATATCTTATACTAACAAACATAACTAAGATATATAGTTTCATTGGTTTAGCTAGTTACTATCACAGTTTTTTTCATAATTTCTCCCATTAAGAAAATCCATTAACTAATATAACTCGTAAAGGCGTCATGTTAATTTGGATAATGGAATGTGATGAATTATTTGATGAATTGAAGAGAAGATTACTGAATACTTTGATCTTTACACTGCCATCGCGAAATGGTGGATTTTTTATTTATAGTGTTTCTGAGAAGAAATTAATTGGATTTGTTTTTATAAAGAATGAAATAGTTATTCCCAACACACAAGTGCAGTTAAAACTCATGAAAAAAACAATAGATCTCATGATCTTTAGATAGAATATGTCACCATTTCGATCAAGATATAGAGACACTATCTCTATGGTGAAATATGTGACATATATAATGACCATAAGAGTTTGAAATATATCCTCTCATAGACAGAACTCAACATGAGGATAAGATGATTCCACAAGCTACTCAAGGATTGTTAATACTTAATACACTGGCACTTTGGGAAAGAAAATAAAATTTTATATGTATTGAGCATGAAGGATCATGGATTTATAACAAAATGTGTATTGATAGAGATCCTATGTACATGAATATAATAAATATGGGGAAGTATCATGGTAGTCGAAACATAAATAATTTTTGAAATTTATAGAAACTATATTTATTATAAAGGACTCAATGTAATCAGTATGATGATGATAATTTTCAAAAAAATATAAAGCTATGAATGATGGGAACTGGTAGAATATGTATATGAAGATGGCATTTTAAAATTTGGGAAGAGGCATTGTGTTCCCACAATACCAAATATAAAATGGGATTTATTGGATGATGCTCATAGATAGAATTTATATACACACAATGGTAGTAATAAGATGTAAAGATATTTGAAGTACAATTTTTTATGGGATAATATGAAGTGGGGAATTTCTGATTATGTATCATGATTTTTTGTTTTTCAACATATAAAGGTAGAAAGAAAACATCCCAAAGGAATCATGCAACCCATAACTATTCTAAAATGGAAATTGGATGACAATATAATGAATTTATTCACTACATTACCAAATAATCCCAAAACAGATGATGCAATATGGTTAATTGTTTATCTATATACAAAATCTGCACATTTCCTTGCTATAAGGGACTTTTTTCCATTAGAGCATCATGCACGAATCTATATTAATGAATCTATAAGACTTCATGGTGCATTTATTTCAATTGTGTTTGACCGTTATCAATGATTCTATAAAATTCTTTATGAGGATATTGAAATATTGCTTCATTTGAGCACTGATTATCACCCTCAAATTGAAAGAAAATAAAATAGGATGACCCAAACATTATAATACATGTTTATGTCCTACTCAATTGGCTTTCAAGGTTCATGGGATCTATATTTACTTTTAGAATAGTTTTAATATAACAATATTTTCCATTCCAAAACTCAAATAGAACCTTAAGTAGTTTTATATTTCAAGAGATTTCATACACTATCTTTTTGGGATGAAGTTCATGAATAGAAGCTTATAGAACCATAACATGTGGAGGAAATAATAGAAAAGGTAAATTCTATTCAAACCCATATCAATGATGATAAGAGTATAAAAGAGATCCATAACGATAACCAGAAAAATTATTTGGAGTTCCAATTGGGATACCACATTTTTATCAAGTTATATATTTGGGAGGGTGTCATATAATTTAGAAATAAAGAGAAATTGAGCCTTAGGAACATTAGATCTTTTGAAATTATGGAAATAATTTTAGTTATAGCTTACCAATTTTAAATTCCACCAATTATCTCGAAATTTCATGATGTGTTACAGATATCATTTTTAGTATGCACATTCTAGACCAATAGTATATCATTATTCAAATGAAATAGAATTGGAACATCATTTATCTTACTATGAGGAGCCTATCCTGATTTTTAGACATTAGGAAACAAGTTTCAAAGAATAAGATGAATTAGTTGGTAAATGTACATTGGAATAATCATAAATTTGATGAGGTGACATGGTAACTAGGAGAAATTATGATGAATAACTACAAAAATTATTTTATTGGGTGACATTGTGGAAACTTCAATGATGAAATTTTTGATTGAAGGGAGAACATAACACCCCCGAAATTTTATGGTATTTATCTTCTAAATATGTCATCTTCAATAGATAATGTTGCATGAAACACTGAGTTTAAAACCATGATGTACTATTAAATATTAACATGACCATTGTAATTGTAATGTGACAATTAGGAATAGTAACCCGACCAATAGAATAGTAACCTCATATATCAAAGTATAAATAAAATTTATTTATTCAATAAATGAAAATATAATATAATTATGTCATGAAATAAATAAATAAATTATTCTAAAATGATAAATTAATTACTGGTATTTTTATGAAACAATAAAGTTTATTTAAAATATTATAAATAATTTTTTTTTAAAATATTTTCACAAAAAAATATTCAAAACGTAATATGTTTTGTCTCTTGATTTTTATATAAATTTAGGATTCCATAATTAATTTTTCAACGTTCCGAAAATTAGTTATAATAACAAAATTGTCTTTTTGAATAAATGATGATTTTATATGAAAATAAAATTTCCCATAATTAAAATATTATTTTATTAAAAATAGTATTCAAATAAAATATAAAATTTCCAAAATAGTTTTGGTTAACTTTTGGTATTTTAAAAAATAGTCATTTTTTTAGGAATACTGAGACATAGTAATTTACGGTATTTAATATTATAAGCCAAATACCGGAAATATTGAGTCATTGATTGATTATAGATGATTTCAGAACCATTAATTTAAAATAACATGAACTAGTTACTGTATATAGTTACAATAATCAACACCACTGATAGTTGTGATCCAAAATAATAAACTAATTAATAAAATAATAAAAATCACCCCTCTCATCCACTATAAATAGCACCACTCACCTCCTCTTCTCCTCACACCATCTAAGCATTGTAGTTTTTTTATATTATTCAAAATTTATCTCCCAATACTTTTCCCCATGTCATGTAATGATATATTTTACCTTAAAAGCATTTCAAAGTGACTTAAGGATGTTCTAAAGGAGATGAAACCCCAGAGGTAAAATCTTTTCCTCTCAATATTTTAATTTATTATCTTTTCCCCTTCTCTCTTCACCTACCACATCCGAATAGTCATGATAAATCTAGTATCATATATATATAAATATATTTTATTATTTTATTATATTAATGAAATATCCATCATCATGTCTTTTATCTTCTCTTTTTATTTTTTAAAATGAAATCCTCATCAGTGATGTATCAATACACCACTTTCACGCGCGGCGTGTTTTAATTTTCCATGACAACCTTCATTTATTTTCATAAAATTATTATTATTCTTAAATAATATATTATTATCCATATTATATGTTATATATTTTTTCTAACCAAAATATAAACATGGTAATAAATAAAATTATATAAGTTTAGGATTGTCGTAAAAAATGACAAAATAAATTAAATCTTTTTCATTAACGTTTCATATAATGAATCATCCTCAACCATATAAAATAATGATATATAATACCATTTAATATTATATAAAATTACTAATAAGATAAAATTTCAAATATGGATAACTTTCCTCATTTTTCATGAACATACATACTTGTATACAAGTTATCTGATCCTCAAAACCTAAGAAAATGAACACTCATAGAATGATGAAATCAATTCTAAATCTCATTAAAATGTCTAGAAATAATATTAATAAAATAATAATAAGTTAAATTAGTATATAAGATATTTTAATTTTTTTTAATTAATGAATCTAATTTGATTATCTAGGATGTTAAGTAATATTGAAAAAACCTTTTATACATAAGGTAAGGGTTTACTTGTATCACATTTATTTTTATGAGATATACTTTATTCACTGCATATTAATTATTTATGGTGTATATATAATTACAATTTATTTTTCATAACGTGAATCCATTTATATATATGGTATTAAATGTTTCATTTTATTTTTATTAATTATATGGGGAATACGATCTAACTGATTATAGAGTGGTAATTTAATTCTTAACCCAATTTCTATTAATTAGGATAAACTTATACTATAATGATTTGTCATGATATGATTATTTTTGAAGCATATTTTGATTATATTGTTTTTTTAATTACATGTTTTTATTTATATTTTCAGATGACACACATAATATAATCATTTGGTTAATTCTCAAACTTTCATTTAAAAATAATTTTGTAAATGTTTCTTATTTGTGATTTGTAATGGATATTTTTTAAATATTATACTACATGAGAGTATTTTCCAATTTTTATTGTGAATAAATTACATAATGAAAACTATACATGTTTAAAATATCCTTTTAAAAGAAAAAGTTTGGTTTATAGTGGTTGTAATTTCGAAATAAATGTTTACAAAGTAAAATTAGCATTTCTATCAGGAATTTTTTATTGATTTTATTAGAGTATTTTCATATATTTCAAATGAAATTGTTGAATATTTTGTTTAATTGATTTTCATATATTATAATACCACATACCATATTATATTAAAATGTTTATGATCATTTTCACTAGGGATGTACTATCTTGATACCATTATCTATATAACCATGGATAGTTTATGATTATCTATAATGATTGGGGATTTTTTTTTCATTTCATATGCTAGTTTCAAAATTTATTTATATTTTTATCAGTTTTCACCAATTTCATATAATTAATTCATTGTAATTACTATGTTTCGGGAAGGGCCCGCTATAGCCCCTCAGTCTATCAGTAGGTCTAATGAGACAAACTAAACTAGGGTTTGGTCGAGTATTTACCCATTTAGGTATTCTTATTGACGGATGCCTTGATTGTATATTTATAATGTATCAAATTATGAATTTCTACATTATGAGATTACAGATTTATAATCCATGTTATTAATTGAAAATTATAATATACATTGATAAGTATCAATCCTATAAAATTATTTATAGGGAATTATTTGATAGTCATGTATTCCATCCATATTATATTTAAGATTATTTTTTAAGGGAATGTGTTTTTAGTTATTCACCGTTCCATATTCGTAATATATATTTATGATATATTCCAAAATATTCTTACCCTTAATGAGAATATGAGCTAACAAAATTTTTATGTTTTCCCCATTATTCCAATATGTTTATAAGATTGACATGTAGGGATAATCATAGGAAATTGAGATGATTCCAAATGATATTATATGTTGAATTTTATTTTTAGTTGTATTATAACCCATCTATTTTTATTTGGTTTTCCAAATATACTAAACTATTTGGTTCATTGAGATGTGATCACTTATTCATTGTACCAACTTAATAAATTAAGGTACCGACTCTTGAATACTACAACCAAAGTCTTTACATGAATTTTTATGCCTACATGGTGAAGTTGGGAACATATGATAGACCTACGTAATGAAAATGGGAACGATGGATAGTCTTGTGTAGTGATGTTGGGATTAAATACAGGAATTATGTGGTGATATTGGATGGGTTGGTTAAGCATGAATTGTGATGATGGTTGGGTCCAGCATTGGATGTCTTGAGAAAATTCATGAGATCCTTGAGTCCATTAGCTTTAATTTTACGTGACATATTTTTCTTTGAAGCTTATGATTCTCAATTGATAAACGGAGTGTCAAAAACACCCCACTACAACAAGATTGTATTCGATCAGAAGAAGAGGGTATGATCTGGAGGTTAATAAGTGTATGACCTATCATTTTCTGGCCTCTATATGTTTTGGTATACTCATTCTTGGGATTGCTGAGCATTACGAATTGACTAATATTTTTGGAAGGCCTGAATAAATGGGATGAAAAGCCATTCCACATTGATATGGTGTTAAAATAGATCATGTTGTTTCTAATGGTTGTTGGAAACACATGCTTCTATACTTCTAAAAATAGAATCAAATTTTTTATAAGATCTTTAATTTTTAGGGGTTTTTTGGTGTCTGGAAAACTGAACTAATGTAACTGGTGTTTTAGGTCGAACAACATTGACCCGAAGATAGGAGAGTAATGACTCTAGGGTGGTCTCCTATTCGAGAATGTTCACAAATTTTTCTATTACACAAAAGGGAAATTTTATGTCATGATTTTGCGATTTCTATATTTCACACATGATATGGGACAAAAATGCATGAAATGACTAGAGATGATGTTTGAAAATCGTTTTCCAACTTAATTTTATTGGGTCCTACTGGGATATAATTGGTTTCTCCCAAGGATAAATGTGCCTCTTGTTGATAGGAATTTTTGTTGATTGTTATTTAAATATTACATAGGGCATATAAATGCATAGTAAAGAAGAGGTTTCCTCAAGAATTAGTCATTCTATCACTGATTTCCAATGATATTTTGAGGATCTATATTTCATCAAGACCACAATGTGTGGTTTCTAAAACGAAGGTCTCTATGAATGGAAAAATATAGACAATATGGATTCTACAGTAGTTGGGACTAGAATGGAGGATCTTGGTATTACTAAATATCATTATATAATGATTATGAATTCAAACATAGTTCTAAGATAATATGTGTTGTGTGGATAATGTCAATAAAAAAGGATACATTCTAATGTGGGTTAAATCATCATGCAGTTTAATGTTGTGAAACCAGGATGTGGATAGTGAAATTTTACAAATTATTACAAGGACGTTGAGGGATAACATTTTAAGTAATTTTAATTGGAAATATATATTAGTTATTTTACATTTGATATTTATCATTCCCAGAATATTCATTCATCTTAAAATAAGATGAGGGAATTTTTTGATCTATAATAAAGGAGATTCTGGATCAGAGGAGTGATATTGGAATAGAATGCGAGGAGTTAACACTAAAAATATTCAAAAATCTGGTTCCATCATGATGTTTTTAGGCTTAAAATTTTAGAAGAGGTTTATCTTGATGAAGAATGTTCCTCTGATTGACATGACTCTTGGTGGAGACTCATGAAAGACCATACATGGGCGTATCATTTTATAGTCATAACAATGGTCTCCTCAGGGATCAAATATTATATTACATATGGACGTGGAATTCTTATTGATACATGGAAATCCATATAACCAATGTTTTATTTGTTCTAGTAAGGTTTCTGAGTATAGATGAATAATTTCAAGCCGAAACCACTCAATAATTTGATTAAATGTTTCTTATATAGGTTAATACCATAAACATAGAATGTTTTTATTGATTCTAGTCCCTAAGAAAAAGATCAGGGTGTCACATTGTGTCTCATCAAAGAGAGAATGAATCCACATAATTTTTTGGGTTAGATTCCCCACACTAAATATTATTTTTATAGATATAAGGTATTTTTACATGAAGGAGCACACAAAATGGGGTGAGAACCCATACTGAACCATCCCAAAAAAATCTAGCTAATACATATGATATGTGGGTGTTTTCCATAGTGTGGATAAACCAAGATGTAGGATCTGGAATCAATACATATTTCATCAAAGAGATAATCAAGTGAAATGTATTTTCTAGATATAAATCATACAAGATATGTTAAGAATTTAGATTGAAATTATTTATTAAGGAAATTTTTTTATTTCTTTTATGGTCTTGATTCCAGGAACATGTTATACCCAATGTGAATTGATGTTTCACAATGATTCATGGAGGTGTATACCAAAACATTTAATACCATGTGGGATATGATATATGATATAAATAAAGAGTAGAAAAGGATTTATTACCACAAAAAAGTGATCATAAGAAAGTATAGGGGAATATTGATCTTTTTGTGTCTAGAATAGGATATATGATCCATGCGTCACTATATATCTCATTGGAATGAGAATAAATCTATACATTGGTTTGGTAAACCATGTATATTAACATCATCGTGAAAGGGAAAAGGTGTTATACAGTCTTAAGTCATACAAATATGACCATACATAATGGAAATAAGGAGTGATATAAGGACATCTTGTAGAAGGATGTTCCAATATACATTGCATATGAAGAAGGAAACTATAAACCAAGATCTAAGATATTCTCGAATTAGGAAAAGTGATAAGGGAAAATAACGTAAGGAATGATTGAAGACCACATTCTAAAAGTGGCTTCAACATGAAGTTTTCAAGGATTATATAGATAAATGATGTTTATATTTAGGATGATTGTGCCTCTAGTTTACAAGAATTTTGGGGGTGACTTGTGCAAAGCCACAATAAGTCATATCAATACATAGTAAGAAAACTGCATCATTGGTTGACAAGACTTTTGATGGAGACTTATAAAATATAAACTAGGGATGATAAATGTAAATAAAAGAAAAGTTGTCCTTAAGAATTAGACATTCTATTAATGACCCCAAAGGAAATATTATGGAGATCTATATTCCCTAAGATAAAGAGTTTGATTTATAGAAGGAATGTTTCGATGAACAATGGATGAATTTATACTGACATTGTCCATGGAATGTGAAGTCCCCAATATAGATATTTATCTATATCAAGGATAGTGGGAATTTTTTTACGTCATTGAGTGGATCAAGACATATGGTCTAGGTATCAATGAATTTATGATTGAGATGACAATCAAGACACATGTAGTTATATAATGGTGTCATGGTGGGTGGCCAACACTAAAGATCATGATCCTCTCAAGTATGGATCAAAATATTATGTAGTTTTACATTGTTATACAAGGACATAAACCATGAATTTTTACATCAAACGATAGAAAAAATTTAATATAGTTTAACATAATTATACTAAGATGTAAGGCCATGTAGTTTAATGTATTACAACTCTCACTATAGTGTCTTGATGTTTTAGGATGTCTGATTCAGACCATATGTTGTCCCTATTTTAGTCTTGAATCCAGGACCAAATGTCAGGTAGTTTGTCATCATGTGAGGAGTAAGATGCCATGTCTTTATCACATGAAGTATTTTTTTTGATAAGTCCTAAATTGATAGGGGAAATAAAGGGCTCTCAATCGATCGAGAATATGGAATACACTCTGTTTTAGTAGACTGTATGTATGGAATATGGTCCCTCCAATGTTAGATCAGTCATTTGAGGTTTCATAGATAGTATCATAGGAGTAATGAATATTATTAGTAACTATTCATGGAGTAACTAGTGGAGTTAATATTTCTTGTTAAAATTTAATGCTATCATATTTTTGTGGAACTTCATGTGATGCAATGTATGTAAATTTTCCTATCATGTCACTACAATACCTCCAATTTTTTTGGGATTTCTAACATATAGATAACTAATAATATATGGAAATAAAGAGTGAGGTAAATTGGATCCCAATAGGTTGTATTGAGTATGTCACATATACAAGAGAATAAGGGGTTTCTAGTGGGGTGGTACAAGTTTATGTTTAGTCGGACCCAAAGGTATGGAAGAGGTTTCCAGGACAATGTTTTTTATATTTTTATACCCTATTATTATACATGTTTGATAAGGTCTTGTTAAAAGACTCTATCTATCTATTATCCACTTCATTATTGCGAGATAAATAGTTTGATTTGATATTAAACTACTGATATAGCTTCCCAAACTAATCATAACCAAAATTGGTTCCATTTTTAAATAGTATCGTATGTGGGAAACAAAATGTGGTGTGATTTTAGATTTCCTTATGCTGATAATATTTTGTTCCCTACCTTCATTTAGGGGTACTGATTCAGCCCATTTGGAAAAATAATTCACTAGTAGTGGGGATGTATTTGATTTTATTGGACAAATCATGGTGATATGACCCTAAAATATTCATTCCTTATATAGACCATATAATGGGGTATTGTAATATGTATATAAACTCTGGTGGTTGATGGATGGAATTTAAATTCAATTGGAAGGAATGAATCCTTTTGATTAATAATATCAAATACTACATCATTCAAGGAATGAAGTATCCAAGCCTTTAGATATGATGGGAAATATTAATCCATGACAGGGGGAACCAAAGGCTCCTATATGTACTTCACAGATGCATGAAATTATATTTTCTATCAATTCACATGATAAATACTCCACCAAATCCCCATTTATGGAGGATTGTTTTTGGTTATTTGGGGATTCATAAAGAGTGAAGTTGGTCACTCGTCTTCAATTCTATTTTTTCCATTTTTTTATATAGGATAACACCATTTTAAAGGTATTACACTATGGTAATCATATAACTAGTTGTAGGACCATGTGGGTTAGGGTTGGAACTAATTTCATTGATTCCACCCTTGTTGGAATGGACACAAAGGGATAACATTTAGCATTGCACCATGATGATGATTGTTTCTTCATAGTCTGGGTCAGCTAGTGGTGTAGATTCATTTTCCAATGAATCATCCTAGGAATTCTGTGATCATTTGATGAGAGACAATATCAACTCAACGGGGAATTCAACCATTTTTCCACAGACATTGTCATAAAGGGTAATTATCTACTCCTTACTAATATCATAATCCACATTGATCTTCATGATTGGAATTTCCAGACCCCCTTCTATTTTCATGTAGTAAACTAAAAATTGAATTGAAAATTCTAGGCTGAAAAGGGGGGGGGGCTGATATTCTATCTCATTGCTTTTAGAGTATTCAAAAAATAAGAGAGAATAAGGCGTGACTTAATTTTATAGAAAGATAATTTGGACCACCTACATGAATTTTTGAGCTTTTGGTCTTGCATTATATTTCTTTTTGTGATTTTGGATTCCCCATCAAAATAACATTCACATGAATGGGGACGTTCTAGAATAGATAATATCTTTTCATCAATAAGTTTAATATTTTTAAAAAATGTTACTATAATGGGATGTTATACATGGATGTATTCCAAAGCCAAAAATTTTATGGCTTTTTGAAGAAAAAACTAATTTTAAAACTATTGCAAGATCACTGCCCACTAGTTCAATCCACCTTTCAACATAATAGGACTAAATAAGCATTTGAATGGGTTTTTAATAGAGACCAAATAGACCACATGGGGATGGAATTAGTGCCTCTTTTTTTGAGTTATGCCAAATATCTCTTCTTGATATCTGAATAATGAGTCTTAGTGCCTATCATGGTTCAAATGAGACAATAAAAGATGTTTTTATTATCTCCATCATTCATTTTTTAAAGGAAGGAGTCTAGGGATTATTTTAGGCCTGTCATATAAAAAATTATCTCTTCTCCCTAAATAGGTGGCATTGAAACTAGTGGACCCATATAATATTTATTGATATATTAAAATTCTACCAAAAAATTCATCATTCCACTGATATGTGACCCCTCCATTATCATCTACTTTTTGAAGGGAAATAAATTCATCTAATGTATTATGTAAATAAACTAATTTAGGAAAGGTTTCCATGTAATCCCATCAACACTATAAAGATTTCAGATGGTAACATATTATGGATTCATTTTGTCTTTATAGGGTTGACATTCATGCAACAGTAGAATATTATGAAGTTGAGAAACATTTCATGGAGACTCTGAAAGCACATTTAAAGGGGTACATGTTTAGGTTATACTATCACAGTTCATTGAAGATGATCCCAATATATCTCATGTAGTTTTAACTCTTTTGATACTTAACCACAAAATCATTAACTTAGCATTTGATAGACCATCTCAAAAGGTTTTGACAATGGGATTCAGGGATGGTTTTTATTTATCACCTGACATTTTTCAAAACAATGGTAATTAAATGATGGAAAAATAAATATTGTGGATATTTAAAAGTGGGGTGTATTCCTCATATTTAGGGACCACATATTTTTTTATACCAATAATTTTCATACATGAAGGAATGGTTTAGATTTCTACCAGTATAATTAGTCATTATCTCCATGATAAGAATTAGGAAATCATCTTTCATAAAATGACAATTAAGATCTCAGAAATAAATTATTACATTGAATTACAAATTATTATTCATTATATTGATAATATTGGATATCCAATTTTGATAATATACATCCTGAATTATATTTTCCGTGAAAATCATGTAAACATAATTTTTAATTTTTGTGGCATGAGTCAGGTATGTAGACCTAATTTCATGTTTGAACCCATAATAGATTTATGGAAAGCCAATGTGGTGGGTGTCCCCCTCAGAATTGAGGCCCATAATTTCAACAAAATTACAAGAAAACATATCCTAATGTTTCTTTATAAAGAGTTATATATATCCGTTTCTTTAAGAGGACAAGGCTAGACTAAATAATTTTTTTCCATGTGACCTATTTTTAACCAAGATTTATTTTTATAATATCGTCAATAGTGGTAGAGACAGCATCCTCTAATTGTAGATGGGAATTTATAAGTTATTCCTCCTCTCATTCCACCTCATTATATTATGATTCACTCATCAGTGAAGTAGGTAGTGATAGAAAATATCCATAGTTTGGAGGGAGTGGTCATATTCACATTTGTAAGGTGAAACTGCTTCCTCTGACCTAAAAAACAATACTGTATTTCTTCAAAATTAAAGAAGAGATATTGGGGATAGATAAGGAGTGGATTTATTATCCCTTAGTAAATAGATAGCCTTTCATGACTAAATTTTTTATCTAGGGGTATATTAAAGCTTCATAGATGGAATGATGACATTTTAACATAATATTTAACCATTTTCCGAAGAATTAATAACCTTCTCAGAAATATAAAGCTTTTTTGTAATGATCAATATAATAAATGTTGTTGAATATGTTCCTGAATTTTATCCCATAACTTCAATATGATTGATGATAATTATATAACATTCCCTAATTTGTATAATGGTGTTTACGGAGTAATTTATAGACCATTTTAGGGTGTTTAATTGAGGAAAAAAATCAAGCATGGGATATCACCCATTCCTCAGGTATAATCCTAAATTAATATATTGCGATTTATCGAATTAAAAATAGGATTTATCACCATACAATATCCCAATATGACCATTAATGAAATATTTTATTAATTGGTTGTATGATGTGGACCTGAAAACATGATGACGAAACCAAAGCCTTCGTAGAATAACATTGAAATATGTATTTTCTAGATAATTTAAAATTTTGATTCATATATGAGGTCCTAAAATATATCCTTGATCATGTTTCTACCAAGTGTATTTTGATCGATTTTATCATTTCTATGAAGTGTTGATGTGTAATGGGACAAGTAAGCCTCACTGTAACATAGTTGTTGAAGTGTTCAGGATGTAATAACGTTGAATCTTGTTCCATTTTCAACGAAATCATGTCGAGTATCAATGTCATTTTATCCTTTTGGTAACATAAATCAATTTGATTTTTCCATGTATAAAAATGTTTTGTATTATTATTTGAATGATATTATTGTGTGGAATTCTACAGGTTCAATGTCTATATAATATCTTTTAGTACTATCAATCTTATCTCCAATCCCATGAAGGATTATAGAAGCCTCATTGATAACTTCACACATGACATTTGTAGACATACATCATCCATTATCAGAATCCTGGATGACACCAAGGATAATTGATTTATAATGGAATAAATATGTGTTAAATGCCTACACATCCTAGAAAGAGTATTCTATTTCCCATGAGCTTTAATAAAAAAAATTCCAAAATTTCGGATGATTGTCCCTTAAAACAAGAGTATAAGATTATTATATCCTTGGATGTTTTAGATGAATATGTATTCGTTCTCATCGATGTTGATGAGATAATTTTATCCCCTATAAATATTATTCTCGGATTATATCTTCAGGTTAACTCCATAAAGATATGGGTAATACTTCCTTCACTTTCTGGGAATTTTGGATGACTCTACCATGAGTATAAGAAGTATTTACAACCTAAGAAAGGACGTGGGTAATGTATTATGGTCTTTCATGACTCTCTCTTCCCCTATATCATTGGACCATATGGACTCTTCTAATGGTCCCCCACTAATGTGTAAGGAACAAAGGTTAAAGGTGATATTCAGCAGTAAATAATGTATTCATTATGTAAATGAAATGAATTTAACTAAACATTAATTCATCATCTGATGAGGACTCTATCCGGTGGTTTAACTCTTGTGATTTCGTTTGGTGGGGTAGTTGTCATGGTTTCAGGAAGGCATGAATCATTGGATATTCAATGAATTTTTTATACATTTTCTAGATTCATGTTATTTTATTCATTTCACATCCTTCTAACCATGTCATTTTTTAGAATACTAGCCTTTTGGATGACTATAGTGTTGACGGGGTTGGCTGTTCCACAGTGGAAGAGGCATGGGGAATTTTTGAATAGATCAACTATTTTCAAAGTATAACAAGAGTCTGGTTAATTGTTTCCCTATACATCCAATCACTGTACATATGAGAATTATTTATAGTGACCTCCTTTCATTATAATTATTATTTCATATTAGTAGAAGAAACCATCCTATTTGTGTAGGTGGATTTTATAGATTCTCTTTTATAGAGTCCAAAATTTTTTGAAGATATATTTGAAAACAAATAAATCTATGATAGTCTGCTACAATTCCATGTGTAATGTGAAATAATTTAAGATATTAGATAGATCTACGTGATCAGTCCTCTTGGTTTTCAGAAATTTGATCTAGTTGTTCTCCAAAGCTACTATAATGTATCCATAGAAATTCTAATCTCAAATTGAATAAAATTTATTAATAATTTCCTCAAAATATATTCACCTCTAACACTTGAAATCATTGATATGATTAGGACATTATTGTTGAATATCGGGAGGGTATTTGGCATGATGTGGAATCAAATTTGGATTTGGAGCTGGTGTAGGGGATGACTTATGTGAAATTGTGGAATCCTCTTCTTTCTGTAATATCTTCCATTAATTTTATGGAATTACTTAGGTCATAGCCTTGTTCTTCATGATAGAGTCTCCTAATATAACAGCCCTTCACTTTATACAACACTTAAACATGATTTATTACATAAAACCTTCACTTTATATAGTATAGAAGATTGAGTGGTCTAGTTTTTAACATCCCAAGTAATTAATGAATAATATATTTTCTTATCTATGTCTATTTATGAATTAGATAGTGTTTTAAGAGGATTAAAATGAGAATAAATCTAATCTTAAGCATGGAATACTCTAATATTTTTAAAAGATTATTTTACTTCCTTTTGATGGAAACCCATTTTTAAATCTATATTTTGACAATTTTATAAGCTATATTTTTCAAAATAAACTTATTCTTTTTTATTGGGACATTGAAATTTACTTTGGATTAATTTTCTTGAATTGTTCTGACAATGTTCATTTTTTTATGAATAGTGAAAAATACTGCATTTTAAATCAAAACTACCTTTTCATATAATTTAATTATATGGATAGATTATCTTTTTAATTGGTTTTAAAGTGTAATTAGAATATATTTTTACCATTTAATCCAATGGTGGTCATTGTGATTAATTTAACTTTGAAATTGGACATAAACAATTGTCAAACTTTTGATAGGAATTGTTTCAAAAAACCTGCTATTTGTTTTGACAATGAGAATTATTTTTAAATTAATATATGCAATTTATATGATTGGAATTTTGTAAAATGGAATCAATATTTGGAATCATAAGGTCCAAATTATGTAATTAAGACTCTTTTGTTTTTGGACATTATGATTAGTAATGACGGTAATTATCTTTAATTTTCGTGATTAATTAGTAATCGGGTAATTAAGGATAATAAAATAATATCATAATAATAAAAAATGACCCTAAAATGTGTCCTAATGCTAATGGTTGTGTCATGGCCGACCATGGGATGCCTTTTACCAAACTTAGGGACCCCATAGAATCACTTTTGGTTTAAAGTGACACTATCATTTTATTTTTAAAGAAATGAGAACATCATTAAAGAATGTATCACCCGAGTAAAAAAAAATAGTTTTATCTAAATAAATTATCTCTTGGACTATAAATACTCATTTTAAATAAAAATATATTTCCTAAATAGTATTTTTTTTATAATTTTTAGACTTTGAATAAATTAATTTATTTGTGACACCATGATGATGCAGCGATTACCTCATTAATGAATGATTTAAATAAAATGAAAAGATAATGAAAAATCTAAGAATTAAACATTTAAAAAATCTATTGGATGAGTATATTTCGAACCCTTATCACCTTATCCTCGAAATATATCAATTTGGTACCTTTTAAATCCGAATATCATTTTAAAATAAAGTAACATTTCTTGACATTCCAAGAGTGCCCCTCCTCCCTCTTATAAAAGGCCCCCACCTCTACCTCCTTACCCAAAATTCTCAAGCAATTTTCTCGGACAAAATCTACACATTCTATCTCTACACATCCTTCTATTTATCCTAGAAGCCTTACCTTAGGCAGAAATCTCTTCAAGAAAACATTTTGGTTCAAAGAAAGAGGAGTTACCCGATTTAAAGGTAAAGTCTTCTCTAATTTTCTTTTGTTTTATTTTGCTTCTCCAACCCCCTCACCTCTTTATATTTATTTATTTTGTAACAAAACCAGTATCTTAAATATATTATGATTTGTTTATAAGAAGTATTCGAGCTACAGTTACACACACCTACATCTAATGGTTAAAGAACATACTGTTTCCGTGGATGGAGAATTTCGGCCTCACGAAATGATGATCGTTCAATATTCTTATAACACCTTCAAAGGTGGCCATTAAGATGTCACTATATTTATATATGATATATGATATTTTTATTTTTTCCTTAATCTTCTATATTTCTCATTTATGGAATACCTTTATGGTTTCCATTATGGGTAAACACGATATCTTCATTTTAGGAAGTGCGGACTACCGCCCCCTCAAAATGATTTGATTCGTTAATGCCATATGTGGGACATATAAAGTATGAAGTTAATGATATTATATATTATATTATACTGGAATTATAATATACCTTTATATAATTATGATTCCATTCCATAAAATACGAAATAGAAATGAAATTATCATTCATGCGTATGTTCGGCTTACCATCTCCATGAATGGTGCATTTCATTTCTTACCTCTAAATGTTATGTAATATTATAAATGCATGTATATACTGGTTATATTTGACATATATGATATCTACATCATGAATATAATTATAGATATATTGGATATTTTACCACATGAACAACTTTTAATTGTAAAGAGTTTATTTTTGACTCAAGTACCAATTATCGACAAAACGACCATTATTAAATTAAATAATTACATAGTGTCCATAACATGGTAATAAGTGATATAAAATAAATAATGAACTTTAAAAAGGTTATTAAGAAAGTAAAAATTAACTCAAGTTTATTATTCAGGAGGTTAAAGAATGATCAAGTCATGTTGGACCCGAGGTAAGGGACTTCGTCTCAATCTCCTTTCATTGAGGCATATTTTGTTTTATACACCACATTATTTTATATGGTGTATAAACCCCTTTGACTTTTACATTTATTCAAAAGGATTATTTTTTATACGAAGCATTTTACTAGACAAAAGGGAATTTTTTTTGTCAAACGTATGCGGAGACAACGACTTCTCCACCACCGTGACCATTATTTGAGTTTTGGATTCCTCTCCAAGTCATTAATTTTTTTTAAATGAAAAATAAATACCATGTTTTACTTTTATTTTATTTTGGTATTGAAAATGGTTTTGATAATTTTTTATTATATCAATGTGTTATTTATATCTTGTGATTGAAATGTCTAAATGTGATGTTTCCTTTATGCTTGTTTTATATGATACGATTATGTTATGGTTCTTGGGGATTGTTTCTGAAGACGGGTGGTTCCGTGATAAACTAAGGGAGGGTGAGCCTGATATAGCTCTCCAATTCATTGGGTAACACGAAGGGGTTAAACGTTAAGGTTTCTCTGAAGAGATTTAGGGAATATACTGAGATGGGTATTCCACACATAAACATGAGGGTTACTCCCTACATATGAATGTTATGAATGCCTCAAGTTACCTTTATGTCTTATGATTTCTTTGAATTATTCATAAATCTTATGATTTCATGAGGTCTGTTAACATGTTTGTGTTTTATGAGTAAACTATGATTTCATTGATTCTTATGTATACATGTACTAATGTTTCCTTTCCGTATTTTTATATCCCTTACTGAGATTTTTATTCTCATCCCGTGTTTTTGAAACGTTTTTTACAGGTCAAGGGAAAGGTACATGATGTGATGATAGTGTCAAGGAAGTGTCAAGAAAGAATCCATGTTTTATTTTAAATATGTTTACGTTGATGGGATTAATGAGTACTATCTTTTATGTAACTACTTTTTTTAAATTTAGAATGTAATTCATGATTTATGATCTAATTCTCTAAAACTGTAAACCTGAATAGATCCCCAATGTGTATTCTTGAAATATCTCAAGATTAAGTAAGGTTTAAGGTCGGGGCCTTATAGTTGGTATCATAGATCGGTTTAGATAACTTTAAAAGTTACCATCCTATTAAATGATTATCCAAAAATATTTTTTTATGGTAAAATTGAAATGATATAGCATTTGAAGATTACCATGTTTCTTCATCTAAGACATGTTTGTTCAGAATGGTTTTCTACAGAGGAAACAGGGAAGCAGTGCTATAATGGCATACAGAAGGAAATTACATTTTGAATCAACACCCTGAGATGGTCAGAATTGGAACTGAATAGTTTGTTGCAGTAATGGCGTAGTTGACTCAAGTGATAAATGGTGGTGGTATCCATGCACGAGATCAGCCAGATCAACTGCAGAGGAACATGTCAGTGGTGGAACATTTAATGAGGCAACATCCCCCATCATTCAGAGGATCATCTGACCATGTGCTATCTAAAGGGTTGATTAAAGCACTGGAGAATATTTTCAATGTCATGGGGCGTTCAGAAAATCAAAAGGCTAGTCTTGAAATTTACCATTTGGAGGGTGAAGCAGATCAGTGGTGGTCGATGGTTAAAAATATCAGGGACGCTGATGAGATTGATGATCTCGACTGAGATGAATTCAAAGGTATGCTTCTTGAGAAGTATTTTCCTAAGGTTGTTCGACTTAGGAAGGAAAAAAAATTCTTGGAATTGAGGCAATAGGATGACTCGGTGGCTGCTTATGAAGAAAGGTTCACTCGATTGTAAAGGTATGCTCCAAATTATATCCGAGAACTTGATAGTAAAATCAATTGTTTTTACTCCAGATTTAAGCCAAAATATCGATGGAAATTAGCTTCTCGTGAGTTCAATAGTTGTGAAAAGCTTGTTCGATGTGCTGAGAAGGTGGAAATAGAGTATGTAGATGATCAAGTGTTCTATAACAACCAACAGAAGAAGAGACAGAGGTGGTAGGGGAAAGGGAAGAATTCTTCAAAAAGGTCTGATGGTAAGAAAACTAAGTTTCTAGTTTTTGATAAATGTGGTAAAAAGCATGTTGTGGAATGTCTTTTGAATTTTGGAAAGTGCTACTGGTGTGGTAATATGGGACATAAGGCTCGTGATTGCACTGGAAAAGATCAAGGTGATGGTAAGACCAAATTTGTTTTATAGTTAGTAAAATGTTTTAAGTGCAATGAGATGGGTCACTATGCAAACGAGTGTCCAACAAAGAGCTCGAGTGATGGGAAGTAGTTAGACTACAAGTAGAAAGGGGTTGTGAAATCCTTTTCAACTACTTCAGCAGATTTTGGGCCATCAAATGAAGTGGTATCAGGTACTTTGTTAATTTTTTCAGATTATGCCAGTGTGTTGTTTGATTCAGGGTCTACACATTCTTTCATCTCTGAAAAATTTTCTATTAAATTAGGAATACCATCTCATGAAATGATTCCTAAACTTGTGGTGAAAACACCTGGGGGAAATGTTGAGGCAAAAAGAATTTATAAGAATCTTCCAATCCTTATCCGTATAAATAACCTACTTTCAAACCTTATTGTTTTACCTCTATTAGAGTTTTATCTTATCCTGGGTATGGATTGGCTCTCTATTTACCATGCTAAGATTGATTGTAGAGCTAAAGAAGCTTTTTTTTTTCAGAAAGACTTTTAGTTTGGGTACAAGAATGAACCCTTACTATTGATAACATATCAAGAGGCTGAGAAACTTGTAAATGATGGAAATGAATGTTACATTTCACATATTGTTGAAAACAAAAGAACTGTTCAGATTAATGATGTGCCAGTGTTAAATGAGTATCCTGATGTTTTTTCTTGATGAGAGTCTTGGAATAATACCAGATCGGGAAGCTGAGTTTACTACTGACATAGGTCTTGATGTTAAGCTAATTTCTAATACCCCTTAACGAATGGATCAAATTGAACTTTTAGAGTTGAAGGAGCAATTTAAAGATTTATTAGAAAACGGTTTCATTCAACCTATCACATCACCATGGGGTGATCCTATTTTATTTGTTAAAATGAAAGATGGTTCAATGAGACTTTTCATTGATTATAGAGCCTTGAATAACATCACTGTTAAGAACAAATATCCTTTGCCTCATATCTTTGATTTGTTTGATTAGCTCCAGGGAGCTTAGTATTTTTCAAAGATTGACCTGAGATCGGGGTACCATTAGTTGAAGGAAATGGAAGAAGATATTATATAGACCGAGTTTTGTACAATATATGGCCAATATGAATTTTTAGTTATGCCTTTTGGGCTAACCAATTCACCTGTTGTATTCATGGACATTATGAATATAATTTTCCATGAGTTCATGGATAAGTTTGTGGTTGTTTTCATTGATGATATTTTGGTGTTTTCTAAAAGTAAAGAGGAGCATGAAAGTCATTTAAGGGTTATTTTTAAAACCTTAAAAGAAAATAAATTGTATGGGAAATTCCGAAAGTGTGAGTTTTGGTTGCAACAAATTTCATTCATTGGTCACATTGTTTCTAAAGATGTGATAATTGTTGATCCTACAAAAACAAAGGTTGTTGAAGAATGGCCAAGACCCACAAATGTAACTGAGATTCGTAGCTTCCTTGGTTTGGAAGGCTATTACCGAAGGTTTGTTATAAAATTTTCCCAGTTATATAGTCCAAGGACTAAGCTAACTATAAAGGGTGTTAAGTTTATCTGGACTAATTATTTTGATGATTGTTTTCAGGAATTGAAAAGAAGATTGGTGAATGCTCTAGTTTTGGCACTACCTTCCAGGAATGGTGAGTTTGTTACCTACAGTGATGATTCATTTAAAGGGATTGGTTGCGTCCTAATGCAGAATGATAAGGTAATTGCTTACGCTTCACGTCAGTTGAAAACTCATGAGTTAATTACCCTACACATGATTTGGAATTAGCTACTGTTGTTTTCACTTTAAAAAATTGGAGGCATCATTTGTATGGTGTAAAGTGTGAAATATATACTGATCACAATAGTTTAAAGTATATATTTACTCAGAAATAATTGAACATGAGACATAGGAGATGGATAGATGTAATCATGGATTATGATTGTACAATTCATTACCATCCGGGAAAAGAAAATAATTTGGCTTATGCTTTTAGTCGAAAAAGTAATGCTTTATTAACAACGTTGCATTGGGAACGTGATCCTTTGGTTAAGGATTTGATAAACTATAGAATATAAGTTTTTGGTGTAGGATGTCCTTATATTTTGTTTCACGTATTAGTGAAATCTTCTCTAGGAGACAGAATTAAGCAAGCACAGAAGGAAGACAGTGAGTTGCAGAAAAAGGTAGATTTGGTTCAGAAGGGTATGTTGCCTAAATTCAACATTGATAATGATTGTGTTTTGAGATTTGGGAAGATATTTTGTGTGCCTTGTGATTCTCAGTTGAAGAGAGAGTTGTTATATGAATCTCATAGTTATCTGTTTTCAGTTCATCCTGGCAGTACTAAGATGTATAGAGATCTTTGGGATTATTACTAGGGGGATGGAATGAAAAGAGATATTGCTGATTTTACTGTGAAGTGTTTGAATTGTCAACAGTTTAAAGAAGAGTGGTAATTACCAAAAGGGATGCTTCAGCCTTTACCAGTTCCATAGTGGAAATGAGAGAATATATCCACGGACTTCGTTGTGGGATTGCTGAAGACACCTCGAGGTAATAATGCAATCTGGGTTATTGTTGATCGCTTGACTAAATCTGCACATTTCCTTGTAATAAGAGATAATTTTTCCCTAGATCAACTTTCTCATTTGTATCTTAAAGATAAATTCAGGTTACATGGAGTTCCCCTCTCCATTTTATCTGATCGTGATCCCAGGTTTACTTCAAACTTTTGGAAAGGCCTTTAGAAGTCATTGGGTACTGAATTAAATTTTAGTACAGCTTTTCATCCTCAATCAGATGGGAAGTCAGAATGAATGATTCAGACTTTGGAGGATATGATACGTGCTTGTTCGATGGATTATCAGGGAAGTTGGGACCAACATCTTTCTTTGGTTGAGTTTTCTTATAATAATAGTTTTCATTCCAGTATACAGATGGCACCATTGGAGGCATTATATGGGAAGCGATGTCAAACTCCATATTTTTGGGATGAAGTAGGTGAAAGGTAGTTTAGGGGACCAGAATTGGTAGAAGAGTTGGCAGAAAAAGTTCAGCTGATACAGAAACACATGATTATAGCTCATAACAGGCAGAAAAGTTATGCTGACAATATGTGGAATGGTCTCTCTTTTTTGGTAGGTGATCATGTTTTTCTCAAAGTATCACCATGGAAAAGTGGGATGCGATTTGGTAAGAAATGAAAGCTGAGTACAAGGTTCATTTTACCATACAAAATACTAGAGAGAGTTGGATCAGTTGCGTACCGAGTGGATTTACCTCCGAGTTTATCTCAGGTACACAATGTTTTTCATGTTTCAATGTTAAGGAAGTACATGCTAGATCCATCTCATGTTTTGAGTCCAGAGGTAGTTCAAAGGGAAGAAAATATATCTTATGAGAAACGACCGGTTCATATTATTGACCCCATGGAGCAAGTGTTACGGAATAAGGTGATTCATCAGGTAATGATTTTTTGGAAAAACCACATGAGTGAAGAGGCAACATAGGAATCTGAAAATGCAATGAGGGATAATTACACCCACTTATTCGATAAGTAAATAAATTATAGGGACACAATTTTATAAAGGTGGAAGGATGTAACATCCCAAGTATGTAATGAATAATATATTTTCTTATCTATGTCTATTTATGAATTAGATAGTTTTTTAATAGGTTTAAAATGATAATAAATCCAATCTTAAGAATGGAATACTCTAATATTTTTAAAAGATTGTTTTACTGCTTTTTGATGGTAACCCATTTATAAATCTATATTTTGAAAATTTTATAAGATCTGTTTGTCAAAATAAACTTATTCTTTATGATTGGGAAATTGAAATTTACTTTGGATTAATTTTTATTATTTTATTTACAATGTTCATTTTTTAATGAATAGTGAAAAATACTGCATTTTACATCAAAACTCATTTTTCATCAAATTTAATTATATGGTTAGATTATATTTTTAATTGGTTTTAAAGTTTAATTAGAATATATTTTTACCATTTAATCCAATGGTGGTCATTGGGATTAATTTCACTTTGAAATTGGACATAAACAATTGTCAAACTTTTGATAGGAATTGTTTCAAAAAAAACCCGCTATTTGTTTTGACAATGTGAATTATTTTTATATAATTATTGCAATTTACATTTATGGAATTTGGTAAAATGGATTTAATATTTGGAATCATAAGGTCCATGTTATGTAATTAAGTCTCTTTTGTTTTTGGACATTATGAATAGTAGTGATGGTAATTGTATTTAATTATCGTGATTAATTAGTAACCGGGTAGTTAAGGATAATAAAAGAATATCATAATAATAACAAATGACCCCAAAATGTGTACTAATGCTACTGGTTGTATCATGGCCGACCATGGGATACCTTTTTCCAAACTTAGAGACCCCATGGAATCACTTTTGGTTGAAAGTGACACTTTATCATTTTATTTTTAAAGAAAAGAGAATATAACTAAAGAATGTATCACCTGAGTAAAACATTTTTAGTTTTGTCTAAATAAGTGATATCGTGGACTAAAAATATTCATTAGAAAGATAAAAAGATTTTGTATATCATAGTAGTTTTTTATAATTTTTAGACTTTAAATAAATTTATTTATTTGTGACACCATGATGATGCAGCGATTACCTCATTAATGAATAATTTAAATAAAATGAAAAGATAAAGTAAAATTTATGAATTAAACTTTTAAAAAATCTGTTGGATGAGTATATTTAGAACCCTTATCACATTATCCTCGAAATATATCAACTTGGGACCTTTTAAATCCGAAACGCATTTTAAAATAAAGTAACATTTCTTAACTTTCCAAGAGTGCCCCTCCTCCCTCTTATAAATGGCCCCCACATCTACCTCCTTACCCACACTTCTCAAGCCATTGGATATGCCAAATTATTCTCATTTTTCCTCTGCACATCCCTCTATTCATCCTATAATCCTTACCTTATGCAGAAATCTCTTCAAGAAACCCTTTTGGTTCAAACCAAGAGGAGTTACCTGATTTAAAGGTAAAGTCTTCTCTAATGTTCTTTTGTTTTATTTTGCTTCACCAACCCCCTAAAATTTTTTATTCATTTATTTTGTAAGAAAACCAGTATCTTCAATATAATATGATGATTTTATAAGAATTATTATAGCCACACTTACACACACCTACAACTAATGGTTAATGAACATACTGTTTCCCTGGATGGGGAATTTCTGCCTCACGAAACGATAATTGTTCAATATTCTTATGACACATTAAAAGGTTGCCATTAAGATGTAACTATATTTATTTATGATATATAATATGTTTATATTTTCCTTAATCTTCTTTATTTTTCATTTATGTCATACCTTTATGGTTTCCATTATTGGTAAACACGATATCTTCATTTTAGGAAGTGCGGACTACCGCCCCCTCAAAATGATTTGATTCGTTAATGCAATATATGGGATGTATAAAGGATGGAGTTAATGATATTATATATGATATTATACTTTAATTATAATATAACTTTATATCATAATTATTTCTTTCCATAAAATACGAAACAAAAATGAATGTAACGTTCATGTGTACGTACGGCTTACCGCCTCCATGAACGATGCATTTCATTTCTTAGTTCTAAATGTTATGTAATATATTAAATGAATTTATATACTTGTTATATATGACATATATGATATTTAAATCATGAATATGATTCTGGATATAATGGATATTTTACCACATGAACAACTTGTAATTATGAAGAGTTCATTTTTGAATCAAGTACCAATGATCGACAAAACGAACATTATTAACTTATATAATTACATAGTGTTCATAACATGGTAATAAGTGAAATAAAAGAAATAATTAACTTGAAAAAGGTTCTTAATAAAGTATAAATTAACTCATTTTTATTATTCATGAGGTTAAAGAACGACCGAGTCAAGTCAGACCCGAGGTAAGGGACTTCGTCTCAATCTCCTTTCATTGAGGCATATTTTGTTTTATACACAACGTTTTTTTATACGGTGTATAAAAACCTTTGAATATTATGTGTATTCATAAGGAATATTTTTTATACTAATCATTTTACTAAATGACAAAAGGGAATGTTTTTGTCGTACGTATGCGGTGAAAATGACTTCTCTGCCGCCGTGACCATTATTTGAGTTTCGGCTTCCTCTACAAGCAATAACTTTTTTTAAATGAACAATAAATACCATGTTTTAATTTTATTTTATTTTGGTATTGAAAATGGTTTTGATAATGTTTTTATTATATCAGTGTGTTATTGATATATTGTTATTGAAAGGTGGAAATGTTATGTTTCCTTTATGCATGTTTTATGTGATACGATTATGTTATGGTTCTTGGGCATTGTTTATGAAGACGGGAGGTTTCGTGATAAACTAAGGGCGGGTGAGCCTGATATAGCTCTCAAATACATTGGGTAACGTGAAGGGGTTACACGTTAAGGTTTCTCCTAAGAGATTTAGGGAATATACTGTGATGGGTATTCCAAACGTAACCATGAGGGTTACTCCCTGCGTAAGAATGTTATGAATGCCTCAAGTTACCGTTATGCCTTAAAATTTCTATGACTTATTCATAAATCTTATGATTTCATGAGGTATGTTAACGTGTTTATGTTTTATGAGTAAAGTATGATTTCATTGATTCTTATGTATAAATGAACTAATGTTTCCTTTCCATATTTTTATATCCCTTTCTAAGCCTTTTATGCTTATCCCATGTTTTTGAAATGTTTTTCATAGGTCAAGGGAATGGTACATGATGGGAAGATAGTGTCAAGAAAGAATCCATGTTTTATTTAAAATATGTTTACGTTTATGGGAAAAATGATTACTATCTTTTATGTAACCACTTTGTTTAAATGTGGAATGTAATGCATGATTTATGATCTAATTCTCTAAAACTCTAAACCTAAAAAGATCCTCGATGTGTATTCTTGAAATATCTAAAGATTAAGTAAGGTTTAATTCCGGTTCCTTATATAGTTTCTTTGTGGCTTAGGAACATTACATAACAACTTAAGACATGGAATACACATCTTTATTGAAAACTGCTTTTAAAATACCACACACGTTCCTTCGTACATAGCTTTTCATGGGATAACCTGAGGACATGCATAAGAAAAGGGTGAGCTATAAAACCCAGTCCATAGGTATATCAATGGAGTATAAGATATACATGAACATAAAGGCATGATACAACTTAATTATCATAACATTGAAATGTGGAAATAAAAATTTACATGGTATCATCATGAGCCATGGCTCATTGCACATGGAGCATGAGTAAACCCTAATTGAACTTTAATTATCATGATCAAGCCCTCATTTCACTTGATGCGTCATGATACTAATCTTTACCCAATTCATTGGAGCGCTATAAGATCGCACCCTCCATAATCATTTCATTTCATGCATAAGTGTGCCACATAGATCATAAAACATGGATTAATTAAACATAATCATTTATTCCATGATGATGTAATTTTTAATTTATACATGAAACTATATAATCAATAATTAAATGTTCATAATGTTGAATACCCTTGATAAATAAATGAGCATTGTATTCACTACACAATTACACTAGCTCGGATAATCGCAGTGCAATTTCGACACCTTAACGAAGTGTTATAATAATTCATAAAAATGGATGATGAGAGATAAAGGGGTATCTCTTAATATGAACATGAAATGTAATGTATGGGGTTTATATTGATACATTTCCCAACATATGTAATGGAATTTATATTCATAATATAAAATAATTTCATGAATGTAAATGAGAAGAGAGAAATTCCTTTGGGAATTTAGGCATGGTAACGGGTGTGTGTGGGAGGAATTAATAAGAGAGATATAGGCATATCATAAATCAATCATAAGGAGGGATGTATGGGGTATGGGAAAAATCATACCCCAACATTTTTAATTGGAAATAAAAGGGCATAACAACATAAAGAAATTTGAACAAAAATGAGAATGGAAGAAATCCAATACTTGGAAGAGTGATCTAAAAGACTTGGGAGGGGCTTGAGAGAGGCATATATGGATATTGGGGTGCCTTGGGAGGATTTTAGAGAGAGGAGGGAAGATCTTTGTTGATCTCCAAATGTTTTTAGTGAAGTGAATGTGGGAGATTGGGTAGGTTTATATAAGAAAATATGTGGAATTCTTCATTATTTAGGTTTTGGACACCACACATTAAACTAATAAAAACCACAATCAAACCCATGGGGTTTTCCAATAGTTTTTTCCAAATGGGAGTGTAATAAATTATTTTATAAGGATAGTGGCCAAAATTTTAGAAAAAAAATTCTTGCTTATGTGAAGGTGAGTCACACTCTCAAAAGAAATCATTTTAAAAAGTTAAAATGTATTATAAGTCTGGGAGGGTCCAATAGAGCTTTGTAAAATAAAACAACAAACACAAAATCACATAATTTTAATGGTAAAACATATATTGGTATCAATTAATTTTTATATTGTTTTATTACATCCCTATGGGGACATTATGATGTCATAAAACATGTTATATATTTATTCTATATTTAATATTTACCCAAAAATTCCACTGTCTCTGAAAATTATAAAAAATTTTCCGTTAGATAATTTCAACGTCCGGATTACCAAACTAATATTCATTTCATTTAATTTTTTTTCTAAATATGTGAATTTTTTCTTTTAAAATAAAAACCAACATTTTTAAAAAATTCATGGGTTTTGAAAAAAAAAATCTTTCAAACCCTAATAAAAATTTCTATTGTAATCATAAAAATTATATGATCATTTATATTTAATAAAAAGTAATTTAGTAAAAATATTACATTAAAGTATTATTTAATTAAAAAATACATTAATTCCTCAAAATATATTTCATAATTTAATATTAACCAAAAAATGCTATTTTTCCATTAAAATCTATTTACAATGTAATAATAATAAAATTAATGTATATTATATGTTAAAAAAATAATCTACATAATCATACTTCTAGGTTCTTGTTACATAACCCTTATAACACTAGCATAAGACCGAAGGGTAAGGTGTGTGATGGTGACAGACTCTTGTGGTGGCTAAGATAACACTGCTCTGGTGGTAATTTCTATCAACCTCCACTTCTCTCGTAGACAGTTCCATTCGATCCTAACATGTATATGTTTGGATTGTTCTTGGTCGAGAATGAAGCCCCACCACCACCTTTCTGAGCTCCAATAAATGGACATTGTATGGATAAATTCTACTGGATGAGGACATCGCTTCCTTTGTCTAAGTAAATTGGATTTGTTACAACCCTATATTTATACTAATCATTTGACCACTGTTTAATGTCTATATTACAAACGGTCATAATTTTAAAATAAAAAAACATAAAACTAAAGAAGTTCAAGTGTTATATATTCATCTTAAATAATAATACATTTAATTTGATCCAAGTGTACTTTTCATTAATGAATGTTTGGGTCATTACAATTTTCCCCCATTAAGAAATTTCTCTCTCAGAATTTTCTTTTCCCACACAAAAAGAGATGCAGGTATCTATGATTCATCACGTCCTTCGATTCCCATGTTTCTTCTTCAATATTTTGGTTTCTCCACAACACAATGAGGAGGGGAATTGTATTATTTGGTATAACATTTTACATATGATCTAAAATTTTTATTGGATTCTCTTCATAAGAGAGTTCATTCTCTAATGGTAATACCTCTATTTTGAGTACATACGATTGGTTAGGTATGTACTTCCTCAAGAGTGATACATTGAACACATCATGTACTTGAGATAGGTTCAGTGGGAGTGCTAGTCGATAAGCTACAGGTCCAATGAAATTAAGTATCCCAAAAGGGACGATGTACATTAGATTAAGCTTTCTATTCTTCCAAAATATCATAAATCTCTTCCACTATGAAATGTGGAGAAATACCATATCCCCCACATCAAACACTTGGTCTCATTGATAGTTATCACCATAGGTATTTTGTTGACTCTGAGTAGATTTAATGTGTCGTTGGATATTGTTAACCTTCTCCACCATTTTATTGACCATTTCTAGACCTAGGATTTTCCCTCCCCAACTTCATCCCAACATGTTGGTGTTTTGCACCTCTTTGCATACATGGCTTCCTAAGGATCCATTTTGATGACTGAGTCGAAACTATTATTGTAAGAGAACACAACTATAGGAAGAGGTTGATCCTATCCTCCTTTTTTGTACACTGAGCATGCTCTCAACATGTCCTCAATATTTTGGATAGTCCTCTCAGATTAGAAATCAGTTTGAGGATGATTAGTTGTACTGATGTTCATCTTAGTATCCAGAGCATCTTGAAGACTCTTCCAAAGAATAGAGGTGAATCTTGGATCTTGGTCAGATAAAATCGATAGTGGTACTCCATGCAGACTAACCACGTCTCTGATGTATATCCATGCTAGTTGATATAGTGAGAAATTCTCCCAAATTTCAATGAACTGTGCAATCTTTAAAAGGCGATCCACAAAAACCCAGATAGCATTGTTTCCTTTGGATGTATTCGGTAGACCAGTGAAAAATTACATAGTGATGTTATCCAATTTCAATGCTGGTATAGGAAATGGTTGCATCATCCCCTTAGAATTATGCCTCTCATACATCACTTGCTCACATACTGGGCACTTTGATGTATAATTAGAGATCTCCTTCTTCATGTTATCCCACCAATAATTCTCTCGGAGATCACAATACATATTTGGGTTTCATGGGTGAATAGAGAAATTTGAACTATTTTAATCATCCAAAAGTTCTATCTTTAACTCTGGACATGATGGAGCACATAGTCTGGTCCCAAATATCACAATTCATTAATTATTAACATTGAAATCCGAGGATTTCCTTTTTCTGATAGTTTCAACCTTCTTCTGAATTCCCACATCATCCTTTTGTGCATCCTTTAACCTTTCCAAAAGATAAATTTGAGAAATCATTTGTGAAAGGATTGATTGGGTTCCCTTCTTTATGTTTCCCATGTCTATCTTTATAAAATCTCAGATGATTGGATCTTTTTCAATTATCATCAATGATAGAATCACTAGGTCCTATCTACATAGTGAATCTTCCACCTTTTTCGCATTCCTCAGGTGGTAATGGATTGAGCAGTCATAGTGATAGATCAGGTCTAACCATCTTCATTGGCACATGTTCAAATATTTCTTGTGTGAATATATACTTGAGGATTTTCTGGTCTATATATATTTCACACTTCTCCCCAAAGAGTTAATGTCTCTAAATTTTAAAATCGAAGATCACATCATCCCACTCCAGGTCAGGTGTTTGATAGTTTTTCTCATGAAATTTCAATTGACTTGATGCATAGGCAATGACATTGTCATTTTTCATTAACACAGAACCCATGATATCCTTCGAATCATCACTAAATACCATGAAAAGGTATCCACTGGTGGGTAGTGTGAGCACAGGTGCAGTGATAAGCCTCATTTTCAACTACTTGAATCTCACTTTTCATTTATCAATCCATGAAAACTTTAGTCCTTTATCATTTTTCATTGTAAGAGGGTTAGAAAATCGTGAGAAATGTCACACAAATCGGTGATAATGTCCAGCTAACATCTGGATGTACTGATATTCTTTACTGATTTTGGCCTCAACCATCAATTGCAGGTGTCTTGTAGGGATCCACAGATATCCCATTTCTTGTGATGATATGACCCACAAATGAGACTTCATTCAACTAGAACTCAGACTTGTTGTACTTTTAAAAGAGCTTCTCCTTTCACAAGGTCTCTAGTACAGTTCATATACACTCCTCATGTTCCTCCTTGGTTTTGGAGTAAAATATAATATCATCTATAAACACTAAAAAAAATTAAATGTAATCTCTAAAGAATTTATTCATCAAGTCCATGAATATTTATAGAGCATTAGTGAGTCCGAATGGAATTACTATGAATTCATAGTGCTCGTACCTTGTACGAATAGAATTCATGTGGATACCTTCCTTCTTCACCCTTTGTAATATCCGAACAAAAAATCCACATTGGAGAATTATTGCGCTCCACATATCTGATCAAAAAAGTCATCAATTCATGGTAGGGTATACTTGTTAATTATCGTGATTTTGTTGAGCTCAAGATAATCAATGCAAAGGCGAATTGTCCCATACTTCTTCATGAAGAAGAGGACTAGTTCACCTTATGGATAAGCACATGGGCATATAAACCATTTATCAAGATTATTCTATAGTTATTTCTTCATCATCTCAAGCTCCACAATAGCCATTCTATATGGAATCTTGGAAATTGGAAACACCCCATGTATAAGGTCAATTGAGAAGTCAACATTTCTTCTAGGAGTAGGACCATGCAATTCCTTGGGAAACAATTCATCAAATTCCCTCACAACATGCATGTATTCAAGGATGGTTACATCCTTAAAATCAATCATCTGAGACAGATATGAGCTCTTATAGGGAAGTAATATACACACTTGAAAGGATGTTAGAAAATAAGATTCAATTTCCACCTTACAGTCGTATATAATCAAGTGTTGATTCTCCATATGGAGAGTGATTTTTCTCTCATCGAAATTTATGTTGGATCTATATAAGTAAATCCAATCCATTGTGATTATTGAATCAAATTACACATGAGGGAGTTTGATTATGTTTTCTAGAATGTTCAATCCACATATTGTGACCAGGGAGGAGTTATATTCATGGGATGCAGTGATTTCCCCATTGTCCATTCTCACAGACATCTTTCCTTCCATGATTTGTGGTTTTGTTGGGATTGTTCTACTAATATTTCAGGATAAAATAGAATGTGTATGAATAGAATAAAAAATTACACTATCAATTCATGAATTAAGAAATAGCTTACCTTTCACCACTTTATTATACGGGCTCACTTCATAGATAGTGATGGAAAAATCTCTTCCTTACTATCTTGGAAGTTGTTGGTTGCCTCAGAAAACCCTTGTATTGAAGAACTGATTTTCAAGGTGACCTGGTTCTTTGCAGTTGAAGAAATAAACAATTCATTGATGGTTGAATGGAGCATTCCTCTCCTCTTTCACAGACACATTATTTTTTGTTGTCATTTAATGGCTAGGTGACCTTCTCTTCCAAAGCTAAACCACTTCCTCGTACCTTTTAGGCAATTTCCGGGGTGCCTCTTTCTACACGTTTTTGATGTGGGGTGTTTTATTTTCTAAGAACCAATGGATTTTCCATTGGACCACCATAATTTTAGTCCAACATACCCTTCAAATCCCCGTGATACCCCTGATATTTTTCGATATCCATTTTGATTATGAGGAAACTTAAAATACTTCCCTATAGCTATCGAAGACAGAGATCACAAGGGATTTCCACAGGCTAGGATTTATCCCATCAATGAAGTGACAACCTTGAATTTAGGGGTAACAAAAAAGTTGGACGCAACTAATTCAAGCCTTGTGATGTTTTCCTCATATGCTCTATTGGATTCATTGTCTTTTTTATTGAGGTCAAAGAAGACCCTTTCCATCTTATGTTTGAGGGTTTGAGGAAAATATATGTCAAAAAACATATTTTGGAAATCCTTCCATTACAACGCCTTGATCTCCTACTCAGGAGTAGTATTTTTGATCAATGTCTACCATTGATCGGCTTCACTCTTCATATGATAATCATCCATAAGAGCCGTATACTAATTGAAAAATTGATGGATGGAGAATATATTTTCAATGGAGTTGATCCTTTGTTCGACAATTGAGGGATTATATTATCCTTTAAAAGTATGATGCCATTGTCTCATAAAGCTATCTATTGTGAATTGTTATTATTGGGGGGAGGGTGAACATTCATCTTGATCCCTGTTTCTGTTAAAATCATGAGTTAACTGAGATAGTATCCTAAAATAGTTCGCGATTCCCACTCCCATTGGATTGGGAATATCATTAGAACACCCATCACATTAACCTTCGCATCTGTTGTTAGCTCGAGTACTCTTATTACCAACCATTGGATGGAATAAAAGTAAAATTGGGGGTAACACATAAAGGGTAATCAAAGGACAAAAATAGATGACTTATAAATAACTTTTATTTCCTTAACTTCTGAATCTATAGGATTCAATATATGTTATCCATCATCTAGTTACCATCATTTATTCTTAGGGGAATTTTTTTATATTCCAATAAAAATAGTTCATACTATGCTTTTGAATTTACAAAATGATATCCCCCAAGAGTTTTGTAACAAATATTGAAGTATGGCCCATTGTTGTGTACCGGGATACCCCGAGTAAAGCCCGAAACTCATTGTCAGAGTTTTCAATCCTAGGTACATCTGTCCTCGAGCCACCTCTACCAACTCATCTCCAGAAAGGGATGTATCTTCTTGATAAACCACATACTCAATACTGACCAAAATATTGAAATTTTTTATTATACATACTCATATACCTAAAGAATCCACTAGAGTTTTATAATCATAATCCCAAAAATAACTAAACATATCCTCTGATACCAACTACAACAACCCTCCTCTTTATTATAAAAATAAACATGATTTATTACATAAAAACATCACTTTATACGACATATAAGATAAAGAGGTATATTTTATTTGGATATTAGGACCATTTCATAAAATCTTAAAACATTAAATACACATCTTTATAGAAAACTTCATTTAAATGACCACACACATTATTTCGTACTTTTCATTGCATGAGATAACTTGAGGACACACATAAGATAAGGGTGATCTATAAAATCCTATAAAGGGAGTAAATGAGGCATAACATGAATAATAAAATATATTTAAGAAATATGAATATCAATGGAGTATAAGAGATACATGAACATAAAGGCATGATAAAATATGATTATCATAACATAGACATGTGGAAACAACACTTAACATGGTATTAGCCTGAGCCAAGGCTCATTGCACATGGAGAATGAGTAAACCCTAATTGCACTTGAATTAGAATGAGTAAAACCTAATTTCACATGATGTATTATTATAAAAACCTTTCCCCCATTCATTGGATCACTATCAGGGCTCACCATTCTTAATCATTTAATTTCATGCATAAGTGTGCCACAATGATCATACAACATGGATTCATTAAACATCAACACTTATTACATGATAAATAAATGTGGAATTAATTCTATAAAATATATAATAAATAATTAAATGTTCATAATGGTGAATAAATTTGATAGAGAAATGGGAAAGATATTCACTACATGATGACTTTGGCTTGGAGAATCGTGGTGCAATTTCAACAGCATAACGACATGATATAAGAATTCAAAAAAAAAGGATGATGAGAGAGAAAGGGGTATCTAATAATATTTTCATAAAATGGAAATTAAGGGTGTAATATAGATACATGTACCAACAAATGTAATGGAATTTATATGAATAGTATAAAATCATTGTTTTAATGTGAATGAGAAGAGAGAAATTCTTTTCAGAATTTCAGCATGGAAACAGGTGTGCATGGGAGGAATTAATGAGAGAGAAAGAGATCTGTAATAATTAAAACATATTTAGGGATGTATGGGGAGGTGGAAAATAATACCCCAACATTTTTAATTGAAAATAAAAGGGCATAACAATATAAAGAAATTTGGAGAAATATTAGAATGGAAGAAATCCATTTCATGAAAGTGTGATACCAAAGGCTGGGATAGGCTTGAGAGATGAATATTGGGATATTGGGGCACATTTTAAGGATTATATAGAGAGGATGTAAGGGAATTATCGAGATCAAAAGGATTTGAGTGAAGCGAAAGTGGGAGCTTAGGTGGGTTTATATGAAAAAATGTGGGGAATTCTTTATTATTTTGGTTTCGGACACCACACATTAAACTAATCAAAACCAAAAACCAACCCAAGGTTTTCCCCCTATTTTTTCCAAAGGTGAGTGGAAAAAACTATTTTATATGGCTACTGGCCAAAATTCTTAAAATAATATCCTTTATTACGTAGAGGTGAGTCAATGCTCAAGGAAATAATTTTCAAAAGTTAAAATATTTTATAAGTCTTGGAGGGTCCACTAAAGCTTTTTAAAATAAATAAAAAAACCTAAAATCCCATTAAATTTTTGGTAAAATATATACTAGAAGAACATAATGTTTATAGAATTTTATAACATCAATATTATGTCATTATGATGTCATAAAACATGGTATATATTTATACGATATTTAAATTTTACCAAAATTTGGACTGCCTCAGAAAATTATGAAAAATTCAACATTGGATAATTTCAACATCATGATTCCAAAAATAATATTCATTTTATCTACATAATTTTATAAATATTTTAATTTTTAATTTTAAAATAAAAACAGATATTTATCAAAATTCATGGGTTTTGACAAAAACAACGCTCAAACCTTAATAAAAATTTCAATTGTATTCCTAAATATTATACAGTAATATATATTTAATAAAAATTAATTTAGTAATAATATTACATTAATATATTATTTAATTCATACATCCATTAATTAGCCAAAATAGATTTATTAATTGAATATTTACTAAAAATTCTATTTATATCTTTAAAAACTATTAACAAAGTAACACTAATAAAATGTACCTATATTCTGTATAAAAAAATAATGTACATAATATTAGTTCTAGGGTCTTGTTACATAACCCTTATAACACCCGCATAAGACCAAAGGGTAATGTGTGCGATGGTGATAGAGACTTGGTGCGCCTCGGATAACTGCGCTCGGGTGGTAATCTCTATCAACTTCCACTTCTATCTTTGGCGGTTCCGTTCATGATTAACATGTTAATGTTCGGCTTGGGATTAGTCAAGAAAGAATCCCAATGTTTCCACCTCCATTTCGAGCTCCGACAAATGTTCTTTGTATTGAGAAATTCTACTAGATGAGGCCATCGCTCCCTTTGTTTGAGTAAATTGGATTTGTTAAATACCTATATTTATACTAATCACGTGATAAATATTTAAGGGATATATTAGCAACAATCAAAATTTGAAAATCCAAAAACACAAAACCAAGGAATTTCATATGTTATATAACCATCTTACATAATAAGACATTTAATTAGATTCAAGAGGAATTTTCATTAATGAATGTTTGTGTCATTACACCAAATCCTGGAGAAACTATGGAATGATCCTGAAACCCACCTAAATATATCATAGGGATGAGTGGTGTTCACAACTATTATCATAGAATTTCTATATATATGGATATAAAATATTACGTGGGAAGTTTTCAGTTTAGGGAGTAGGTCAACTGCTTCTACCTAGTGATTAAATTATACACCCTATCATTCTATCGATGTTTTTAGTTTTAGAGGTAGAATAATATGTTATTATTTATTATTGAGATGAATTTAAAGAGAACATATTTATGAAGATCTTCACATCTTATGATTTAATGAGTTCGGAAATTTTTGTACCATATGAAGGTTGTCCCTTAAAAGTTTTTCATTAAGCACATGATTTTTAATGCTTCTTCATGTGTAGGGATTCCCATTCATTATACTAGAATGGGACACTAATTCATTAAATTCTATTCTATGTCCCCTAAGACATTGGTAATTCGAAATTTTAGAGTCCCAAAATTTGATGGTGGATGATTTAGATCCACCAATTACGTTGATGTATTCCTTTATAGATGTACTAGTGCACTCAATTCCTCTATTCCTTCCATTCGAGATGCCAATTAATTGATGGTATTGATTATTTACATAGGGATGTATAGTTTTAAGAGATAATTAATGTGTCTAGTAATAGGTAGGGGAATCCATGGAGGCTCTCTTTTTACTCATGGTGTGTAACATATAGGGTTTATTCCTTAAATATGTGTCTAAACTAACTCTTGTTGTGTACATAATGGAAGGAACTCTAGATATTTGGATGTTGTTGGGTCTAGATATATTTATTTTCAGAACCCTTCATTTATAAGATGATCTAGATCAACATAAATTTATGGTATGATCCCTATTTGTTAAGGTGCATCAGTGGGGAGTGAAATGTGTGGTTCCTCTTGTAGAACATATCCATTAGGGATAATTCATCAATTTAATTATGGATCTATTTTTCTAAACTCATTCATATATTCCACATTTAGATCAAATATTTCTTAATGTATAATGTCTTCAATCCCTCTAAGATGTGGATGAGGTACAAAAAATCATTTTACCTTTTCATTAAAAGATGCTATTCAAGGTGGTAGTAGTGGGGAAGTCTAGGGAACCACTAAATCCTATTATTTTGGGTCCACTCACCTTCTAAAATTTTTTATGGGGAAAATATTATAAACATAATCCTCATGTTCATGATCCGCTGTATCGACCTCATGATCTGTAGCATATTCATGGGACATTCTAACAACATTCAATAATGTGAAATGCATTACAATAATTTCATCATTATTCATTAGGGTTTTTCTTATGCCCACCATAAGGACCCATCTTATAATTCACCAGTCCTCTAGTAATAGTCTAATGAATGGTAATCTGATGGAAATACCTATAATATTTTCTCATTCAAGTTCCAAGTGAGTAAACCAAGCTATGTGTACAATAAGATGGGATGATCAATTTTTCACTACTTCTACAAAGAAAGTAAAGACCAACTTATGTTGATGAATAAGATGAAAAAAATCTCCCAACCTTATGGGTTGGGGGTTATACCATTCAATTTCCCTAATCATTAAATCATGGTTTGTTGACCAAGAATTTTTTGTTAAAAAAACCTTAAGTTACGTGGGATCAGTTTTCACTTGGATTACCATGATTTTTGATTGCACAATTTCTCTATTGATTTAAAAGATATTTTATTTCACATGTACTTAGGGAATTGTATGATTCTTGCCGACGACACCTTCTTCCAATGTTATTGGAGATTCCAGATGATTGGATCCCCTTATGTGTGAGGATTTTTTCAATATTTTAGGATACCCGATACAGGAGACTTCTAATGTATCACCCACTTATAGCCCTATATATTCCAGAGTCATTCAGGGACTATTTTTAATGTTCATGCCATATTTTTTTGAATAGTGTCCACTTATCAAAGATTAGAAGATTCTATGACATTATACGATGTAACCTTTTATGGTATCTAGTCACGGAGGAGTGAGATTATGTGAATTTCTCCATGTTTTCCCCAACCTATGATATGAACACTTGGTCGATCATCAATGATTTGGTGAAATAACTATTTTAAAACATTGATACATGTTCGTTATAGGGGTCCTTCATGTTTTAACAATTTAGGAATTTGTTCATATGGGACTTATTACATGTTTATTTGATGGGGTATCATTTCTATTTCCTTGACATGTCACAAATATTCATCATAAGTAAATACTTTGGGTTTTTTTAATGATGAGTGGTCCAAATATTTAAGAAAATTTCATAACCACAATATTCCTAAAACACTTCCAAAATTTCTAATTGGGTAGTAGATAAAGGTGATAATTTTATAGAATATTGTATTTATCCAACTATCTACACATTAGAAATATATATTTTTAATATTCAGAAGGAAGTCCCTCAACCAGATCCAAACAATGTTGATATTTCCCTTTTAAAGTATTGAAATTGTCGTATTGAATAGGAAATATTTCACAAAATTTTCTTGTTAAGGGTAGGACCTCCTTTATGAAATGATGTTTCACTATAGGGATGACCTTCATAGATAATTCCATCATTGGGAGGACTACCATCATGGATTGAAATTTATCCACATGGAGAATTTATACCTTGTGTAACCTAGGGAGGACCTTAAGGGTGGGAAATAGAAACAGTACGACTACTTTTTGATTGAACATATGACCATGTAGAGAGTTTATTTAATTTCCACCATGATATGGGCTCTCATGACCAATTTGAATCTAGAAATTATGTTAGCCTTCATTTTAATACATCTATTGAGGAGCTCTTGAACTGTTGGAAGAAATGTTTCTAGGAGGAAAATTTCAATACCCTCAACTATTTATATAATTTAGTAATATATAGGTAAGATATCAATATTACATCTATATATATTTGAGGTATTCAAGAACTCAATAATTAAGTATGGTGACATAATAGGTTGACTCTTCATTTTAAAATCACCATTGGTGAGGATTGTTTTTAGATGCTATATTCTGGGAAACTAGGTCTGCTTATAGAAGATAATAACTTACATATATTGGATATTGTTTGAATAGTTAGTTTGTTGATACTGCAATTTGATGAGAGGTATAAAAATTTATGCAGGGATATGTTCTTTCCATGGACTATCTACTAGGATGGATATATGACCTCCTACTAGAACATGGGAATGATCACGATCTTGTTTTCCATTTATCATTTGATATGGTCCATTACCTTCTTGAATAGGATTAGTGATATGAAACTACTTTAGAGTAACCCTTATATTGTGTTGATGAGTATCCTAAATTATGGGGAAGTTGTTTTTTGTCTAACACTCAACTAATTATATTTACATTACTATATCGTGACAATTTTTTAGGATGTGGGAATGAATTTGCGTCCTGCAATTCACTATGGTATGGATATACACTATGATATCATTGTCTATAATGATGATATATTATTATTCTATTGATAGATAAAGGGTGTGTTCCTACTCATTTTATCCATATAGTACTTGATACACTTGTAAAAATTAGGTTTTTGGTAGATATATGGATTTAATGCATAATAATTATTAGTATATCTAGATTTATTTCTACATATTTTTCCGAACTATGTTGTAAGGCTTGGGAGATTTGGGTAGGTGTTTTAGCATGATTGTGATTTTCCATGATAATTGGTTGTTAGGATTTGATAGAGGGAATGAAGGTAGGGTCATGTTCCCTTTTGAAAATTCACTTCCCTCATTAAGAAATCATGAGTTCCTAGTTTTGAGTTACCTAGGATACACTTTTGATGGAAAGACACTAATCATGCTGAGGTTTCATTGATGCATGGTGTTGGAGGTGGAGGATACGAGTATAATCCACTCCCTAAGAACCCTATTTTTTATATGTTGACCTTAATGACCTCTTTATTTGAATCCATAAGATGTGGGGGAATGTATTAATACATTTCTTGGATAGTCTCCCAAAAAATTTCAAACAGAAACTGGTTCCATATACTTATGGAACACCAGCCATTACTGAGTGAAATATTAGTGGGGTTTCATGAGTTGGAGGAATTTTCGAGTATCCTTAAAGGTTGGTATTGTACCATTTAGGTGGTACTCTTGAATTGGTGAATTTGAGATATGACTTTGAAGATTCTAGGTTAGTGTAAATTTCCTTTGTTTAAATTATTACCCATCATGTATAAGAGTTTATGTGTACATTCATTAAAGCTGTAAGGATTCAATCAGATTGAAGTGAGATCTTATTAAATGTTCCTGATATACATATGACAAGAAAGACAAGAAAATTCCATCAATTATTATTAATAAATGAAAATAAATAATTGATTGTTTTGGATCGATATCATGGCCTATATCATTTGGTGAAATCATGAAATGTGTCTGTAATGTGGGAGACACAATAATTTTGGTTAATGATTCATGTCGAGTTCAACATTCTTGTTTATGAAGAAAATTCAGGACTAATGAATGGGTATGGGGGGTTGAATGAGTTCAACAAATATTGACGTCTGTTTCTTGATTTTTGTTTCATTCCCAAGAAATATGTGGGGTTGGAATGGTGTTTTGTGGTGGGGGTGGAATGAAAATTCACATCAGACACATATGTCCACATCCATTTCATGCGACATAAAATGGGTTTTTGTGGAGTTATAAATACTCAACGATTCCCTTTTTCAATATTCTCACAAATCTACCATTTAAAGGTAGGTGGTCATTGGGAAATAGATCCAACAATAGATAAGGGCCCATATTAATTAAAAGGATGTGAGGTCGGGCTCATCACAATTTATTTAGTGGAATTATCCCTCACTCTAATACTCTATTATATATTTAAGAAATATTCAACAATCCATAATTAAATCCATAATATATCATGAGTATATATTATGTTAACAACCAATTTCTAGAATGTATTAGACTTAGAATCATATGTATATATCAAATTATCTTAATAAGTGGAAATATTTATGTGTAACTGAGTTTCTCTATAGATGGTACCCTATTGAAAAAATATTAATGATTATTATGTCATTAATTATTATAATGATAGTTATAAGATACTCGATGAGGTGATCCAGAATTCCTCATCAACCAAGAATATGGGAGTTTGTTTATGTTTGGATTGGGCCCATGGGGAAGAAATTTCTATGTATCCCCATGAAAGGAATCAGAAACCACATAGTTCAATTCCAATTTATAGGACACATAATACATTTTGACTTCTCATGACAAGGAAAAAATAATGTAGTTTAAAATCACCAGGAAATGAATTATAAGATAAAGGTTCCTAGTCAAGTGCTGGTGTGAAATTTTTTCCGATGTGGTATGAGGGACTTGAAAGTGATATCCTCCTAGGATGGATTTGATGATACTAGGAATATGGCCTAGAGAAGATTAGGGTGAGTTTGGGGTGTTGGGTTTGGACCTCAGGGTGGATTCCTACATATCCTGCACGGACAATAATGACATCAAAAATAGATTTAATGTCTCGTGATTATATATAAAAAGGATTCCCAAATTTTCTTCATTAGGAATTTGAAACATTGAAGTATTGTATCATAGGGAATGTGGAACATTGATAATTATATAAGGATTAAATGAATCATAGAGAATAAGATGCCCCTATCAAGGAGATTACTGGATATATCATAAGGAATCTATGCAAATATATGTATTTTATCATGTGCATATCATCATATTCAATGACATAAAATCCACATGATTCTTGTGATGTGTGAGAAACAATATGAAGTTGAAGGTCTAGAGAACCACACAATATCCTTCATCTATTGGTGGATGATGGTGTGGATATAGAAGAGGGAAATGGATTTGATGTGCCCATTCTCTCTCTTGATTCAAGCCCCAGGTTTGGGAATCACAATCCCATGAAGGTATGACCCATAAGAAATAATATGTGATTACTCTATGAAGGATATCCTTTTCCGAATTTTAAAGTATATGAGAGGAGGATATGTCACTATACCTAATGAAAGGGAAAGAAATGTGTCTCCCATCAGTCTATAGAACGGGGAGGTCCCTTTCATAGCCTCCAAGGTTAGGGTCCCTTTAACGATCGGAATGTATAATCAAGAAAACTCTGAGGATCCCACATATTATGTTGGATAAATTAAGGACATATATTACCAGGGTAATGTATAATCTAGAGGACATAAAAATGTTCCATATTCTAGGATTATATATTTTTGGAGGCTTTGGGGGAGGCCTTTTATAAGTCCCCCTTACTAAGGGATCAAAAGAAAGAGGTTCCGTACCATTGGTGGAATGAAAAAGGGCCCAAGGGGTGGATCAAGTAGGTTAGAACAAGGTGTAAATAAGTTTTCTAATGTGGGTAAGGCTTGAGAGAGGAGATGGAATTTCACATATTTTGGACTGAGATATGTTGACGTTATCCAAAACAGGGTATACCTAGGTGAGCTGAAGTGGTTTTTGGGTGATAGACAACCTAAGAAAAAATACATGGTTGAAGTCTTTTTATAGGTTCTTAAGGTATCCTCAGGTGTATTTGGATGAATGGTTCTCATGATTTGGGCTTAATTAGGGGAATTCTTCCAATTTATCTGGGACAGGGGGAAGATGCTGATAATGTTTTTTTTTCATTTGGGCAATAAGGGAACTCTATTCCCACTACAGTATCTAATTACCTCTTTTATTGATCTGTGAAGATAAAATTGAATAGTATTGAGGGATTTGGATAAGGACTAGGAGATTATAATATGTAGGATTATTTTCGTCATCCATTCATTTCAAATCAGAAACCATAGGGTTGTATTTATAGGAAAACTAGATACCGTTGGTGAATGAGGTCAACTCTCATAAGCATGTTGTGATACTATCATACGAGTGTAACCTGCACGTGTTTTTTGGTTACACATGTCTGGGCCTACATGATGAATCATGCATTATAGAACAGAACTATGAAATGATTTCCGTAATGCTTTTTAGGCTTGTGTGGTAAGGATTGACATGATTTCTAGACCTGCATGATGATTTTGTGTTGATTAGTTGGACCTACATTGTTAAGATTATTGGTTCTAGTAGGAGACTACTTGGGAAAATGAGTGTGATCATTGATTCCTTTTTCATTTCAATGGATTGATGCATTTCTCTTTAAAACTTTTTATTCTCATTTGAAAAAGTGAGTTTCAATATATATACACATTAAAAAAATGATTCCTGTCACATTTTCAATAAAATCCAAATATGTATTATTTGAAAAAAATAACGACTACATTAAATATTTTTTCTAAATTGTAAAATATTGATAAATATTTCTTTAATAAATCATTTTAATAATTAAAAAAATATTTTTGAAAACATTTAAAAATCATGTTTTTGGAATAAAAAGGGATTTTGGTCAAATATATAATTAATCATTTTTGTTTATAAACACTGTTTTGATCAATTGAGTAAATAAATAGAAGAACGTGAATGGAAAACATGTATTCTCAGGAAAAAACTACAGAATAATAAAATTCATGAGTATATAGTGATTTATATAATATGATATCATTATTTAAATAAAATCATAAACAATCTAGATTAATGATAATAGTTTAACAAAGAACTCTTACAAATCTATTAACATTGAAATATAATCCACCTACAAAATAAAACTAAATGAAAAATACCATATAATGAAAAAAATTATATTCATGATATAGCATGTCAAATGGGAATTATATACACCTCATAAATTATGATAGGGGTATAACATAACATTTGTTTCGAAGAATAAAAATTGAGACAAAAATACCCTACCGCTTCAGAAACTTTTGAAACATAAATCAAATTAAATAGATATAAAAATTGGATATGTAAATCCAAAAAATTTTAAGAATATGTATCATAAAATAAATTCATATTTAGTATATATTCCACATAAAAGAAACACATTGTGAATATGGAATGTGTCTCATAGAAAAATTAAATTGAGATGGAAATCCTATATCACTTTAGTAATCTTTTGAATCATGAGAGCTGGTAAATAATAACATAAAATGAAACATTAAGTATCAGTATAATAATGAAAGTACTGATATTAAATTCCAAGAGTAATTTTATACACCACAAAAATGAAAGGACTGGTGACTTTTCATATGTCTCCCAGAAATGAAAGAGAGACTAGAAATCTCTTACCCTGGTCCCAAACATTCCTCATATGTCCTTAAATTTCTATATAGTAACCTAAAAATAAAAGATTTAATTTATTAACAGCATTTTTCAGGTTTAATATGTTTTAATATAATAATTTATTTCGTGTTATTTGAAGTAGATACTTAAATACATAATTTTTTAAGTCAACATAGGGTGTTTTAAGGATGTTCAGTTCGTTGTTTCAAGACGTCTTTGGGGTGTTGTTCATCATCAAAGAGACAAAAATTTATACATACCCAGAATAATAATTATGAAATAAATATAAAATTAATTGAAAACATATAAATTTAAATCCAGTCATTATGTTGGATATGAAAAATGAACTACCATACGATCATGGTAGTTGTAGACCATACATACCCATGAGTCACATTTCTATTTTTTAATGATCATTATAGAAAGAAATAAATTAATATTTTATCCTTATAAAATTATCATAATATCTTATATAAAATTTTAATTCTTTATATATACTTATATATATCATCCATGTGATGTGATGATGAAAAGAGATTCACATCGCTTTGTGGCGGTCGTAGTTTACACATGTAAAATGTCATTATCATAAATCAGTGAATGAAATAAAAACATATATTTTCATTAAAGAATGATAAATATTTCCTGAATATAAATATTATTTCATTTATATTTATAAAAATTATTATTATTACCATCTATTTAAAGTGTTAGAGAAAAATGACTCACATTGCTTCGTAAGGCGGGAGTCCTTTGTACACATGAGTGACATTATCATATCCCATATCAAATGGAAATTGAAAAAGAAAAATATTTGATATGATAAAACTAGAGGTAGAATAATTTTTACAATTATATTATATATATATATTTATATATTATATAAATCATCATACTTGATCAAGATAGGTGGTAATAAGAAAACAAATGACATCAGTTCGGGAGGTGGTAGTCCGCCGTATACACAGATGATTATTTCAAACCCCATTTGAAGGAATTATGGATGTTTTTAGGTCATGAACATAACGAAAAAACATAAATTTATATATAATATCATGAATTTAATATTTCATAATGTTTTAATACATATTTATGTATGAGGAAAAATTATTCAAATAAAATTGATCATTGAATAATGTTACATTTTCTTCAGGGAACCTCTATATGTATTATCCAAAAGCCTTTATAGGCTGTATTTTGGAAAGAATAAATGATTATGTGATTATAGGATATCATATTTATATTTATATTGGCCATTATTGGATTAACCGAATGGGTTTAAGGTGTGAATAAAAGAGGAGATGTGGTGGCCTTTTATAAGTAAGGTGGATGGCACATTTTCAATTTTTGAAAAGAAAAAGGTAAACCCAATTTTTTCAAATAAAAGATGGTATAAAATAGATTATTCCAAGTAAATACACATAATATGGTATACATATGTCCATAAAATATGAATTTTAAAAAGTTTCATGCCATTTTAACACGTATATATATATTAACCATGTAGTACATCAGTTTTTAACTTAACTACAGTATATATGTTTTATAGTTTTTACTATTAATTATCGTCACAAATTAAGATAGAATTATTATATAATATAATTTAGTCTGATTCCTAATATGTAATTTTTTTATAATATTCACTATAATAAGTGGAAGAATTTAATTTAATATTAATGTCATAGATGCGACAAGAAATCATTTTCTCAATGATAAAATGTTCAAAATTTTACAATGTTTTATGTCAGAATCAAACATAAAATTGATTAAAATAACCAATATTTGATTAATAGGTATTTAATTTAACTAATTTAACATTAATACTAATTTAATATATAATTTTTCTTCATAAATAATTTAAAAAATGGTAGTTTTCAATTAAAATTCAGTATTTTTAACTACTCATCAAAAAATGAAACATTTTAGAGAAACCCCAAAAAATCGTTGAAATATAATTTGGAAATGTATATTTCATAAATTAAGTTTATTTCTTTGAAATATTTTTTCAAAATGTGGTAAAAATAAATTATATTTTATTCTCTAAAATTTTGACTATACAACCTTTTATAAAAATACCGTTTCTTAGAAGAAATTTCATTTTTGGTCAAATTCCTCAAATTTTACATCTAATAAATATATATTCATTTTAGTTAGTTTTTACTTTTTCAATACATATAATTGTAATAATTTAAGATGTAAAATTCAAACCCTTTAATTTAATGTATTTGTTAAAATTGAAATGTTTAAATATTAATATATTAATAGAGTATCATGTCTCATTCAAACTAAATGTTGAGTTCTTTCTATGATATTAAATATATTAAATATATTTATAAATAAATATATCATAATGTAATGAGATGTTATATTCCTTTAAATGATTTATTTTGGTTTCATACACACTACTGAATATGATATTTATATTTTAAAATCATGGGGTGTTACACTAATAATTCATGATTTCTTTATGATGGGTTCTAAGTATTCTAATTAATGTCTTTCAAAAATATAATTTTCTTATTTCATAAATCATGATTATGATATTTTTCAGATTGATTTTCAACCTTTATTGTTATATACATGATATCATACCATTATTATATTAATATTATTTTACCTGATCATTTTTTGATTCTCCCATGTATATCCTTACTGATAATATCAACTCACCCTTTATTTATGTTTCCTTTCCCCAGGTTATAATGAAATATTTAGGTGAGATATGAAAATGGAGTCTAATTTGAGGTATGATATTAAAGGGATATGTTTAATTTCTTCCATGAAAAAAGAATATGGAATATATTGACTCTAAAGGTTCTAAAACATTATGGATATGATTTGGATCATATTGTTATGCATTGAATATTCATCTAAATAGATGTAATATTAATATATGAAAAGATAATTCCAGTATAGTTGGTATGAGAGAAGGGTTTAGTTAATATTTGGAGACTAGGGTTATAAGATTTTTATGAACACCCCATGGATACGTATAAGTATGGGATAAAATTATGAAGTTATGGAAATGATCATGAATGAAATAGGTTAAACATTTTTCTTCATAAAAGAAGGTGTCAAGATTTATATATCCATTAAATTATTTTTCTGGATTATGTGGTTTCACACATTGATTATTGATACATATAAATTTTTTTCGTTTTAATCAATGGGTAGAACACAAAATAATCATGTTAATATTGAATGTAACAGTAGATGGAATGATTTCCCTCACTATCAACCAAGAGAAATAATATATGAAATGTTAATTTTTTTATTATGTATAATTAAATTTATCGCCATATGATTAGTGGTGTCAACATTTGTATGTTTCTTGAAAATAATAATAATATAAATATAGGGTTCCATGAAGACCATGGATGAATGAATATTTATCTTCCAACATGTGCAGAATGTGGGAAGAAGAACTCAAATGAATGTCTCAATGGAAGAGGAAGATGTTTTCAGTGTGGAAAATTAGGAAACAAAGAATTTCATTTATGAGGACAAAAGGAAAGTTTTATTATGAAAGTGTATAAGTGGGTCCCATTTATTTGAATAAGTTACTTTTTTTTTGAATAATATTAATAGTAACTACATTGATTTTAATTTAGCATGGTTAAAGAAAAATAAGTTAATTTAGGTAAAAAAATAAAATGATATGGATAGTAAAAATACACTAACACCTGTAAAATTCTTATTGGATGATTAAACACAGACCCTAACATATACATATAATAATTGAATCATTTAATGGAATTTTTTCTACGAGAATGATATAAATATTAATAAAATATAAGAAAAATACATGACTGTGACAAAATTTCACCCTCTTATTTCTAATAAGTACAATAATTTTAATATATTGATAAAATAAATAAAACATACATAATAAATATTCTCTAGAAAAATAATTAATCTATCTATATCATGGTGATTTAAATATTTTTTTAAAGACTATGGAATTACATTAATGGCTTATATAATGATGATGAAAAAAATATTTAATTGCTGAAAAATCAATAAAATAATATTTATTTAAATGATAATAACCCTTAAAATACAAAAAAACATGACAAAATCTCTTTTTAGAGTATATCTCAACCTTAATCATCCATGGGTTGAGTTATTGACCATTTTAAATCACATAAAAAGGATTATGACATTTATATTATTTTATTTAAAGTAGAGTCAAAGTTGTCACTTTCGTATTTTTAATACCATATCATTGTAACTATAGAGATAAACAAAAGATATATTATAATATCATTAAACTTATGTAATCTAGAAAATTTATCATAATATTGGTATCTGTTTAATTTTTAGTGAACAAATTTGTATATTAATTAATTAATTGAAAGTGATGTTGTTATTATTTTATTAAGAGGAATATCAAATGAATGATAACATAAATATTAAAGTTAATATAATTTGGTATAAATAATATTTAAAATGAATTATATAGATGAATGAGACCCCTTAGTGATATAATAAAATATTTTTTATAGGTTATTATCTTATATTTATTTTTTAAAATATCCATGAAATGAATAGTGTCAAAATTGACACTACTCATATTTTGTCAAAATAATGCATTATTAAATTATTTAAAAATATTAATACATCTTTGGAAATAAAAAACAATTATAATATTCTATAAAATATTATTAATTATTAATTTTTTGAATATTTTCAATAAAATAAGTAAAATTAATTTTTTTTAATATTGGTAAATTTGTTACATTATTAAAAATAAAAATAGATAATTAAGGATTAATTAAAAATATTTTGTATAAATTGAAATAAAAAATTGAGTAAATATATTTTTTTGATGACATTAAAATATTAAAATATATTTTCTTTGAATAAATCTCATTTTGAAAGAATTTGGATTGATTTTTAAATTAATATAAATCAATAGTTTTGGAAATTCTAGAAGTGTGCCTCACCTCAATTATAGAAGGGAACCTGCTCCCTCAAATAATCGCACAACTTTGAGCATTGAATCCCGAAACACCTATGCCAATTTACCTCATAAACATATCTATTTATATTAAAGAGGTTATTTTATTCCAAAAAGACCAACTCTAGTGTTCATAAGAAGATATTCAGAGAGTGATCATCAAAGAAGAAGTAACATCCTTAACGCATTTTTAAAATAATTTTTGATTCTACTTATTATACTTATTTTTTTCCATTATAATATAATAAATAAAATACCACATATATTCTGAGATGTAATTAGTGTAATTTAGCATCTATATTACACCTTCTACCAATCCAATGAAAAAAACAGCATGCGTGCGTACGACGTACCGTCTCCACGTCATGGTATAAAATATTTTTTCTCACAAATTTATTTATATGGGTATAATGATAGAATTAAAAAATATATATAATAATTTTAAAGTTATTTTGTTCTATAAATAACATATACAACATTCAATTCCATAATTATTACTATTAAGGAAATGATATTATCACTTGTGCCTAGGTACGAACTACCATCTCCATGGTGCGATGAGATTCATTTTCCTTATTAAAAATTAATTAAAGACTAAATAAATGTATATAATGGATAATTTTGATATATAATACCTTATTGAAAATAATTAAATGATATTTCTATAACCTATGAAGAATATGTTGGACTTATACAACACAACATGCTTATAAAAGATGAAACAATTATCATCTGAAAGAGGAGTAATAACGAAATATTATTAAATAGGTGATAATATGATAATATATGACATCATAAGTACAAATAATTTTATAGAATAAGATATTAACGTTATTTATGCATTTATACTGGAGTTTTTGATACGTACAAAAGAACCCCAACCTAAGGTAAGGTAATTTCATCTTACATTTAATTTCCTTGAAATACATTCCTTATTCACCACTCATTTCTTTTGTGTGGTGTAAATACTTCCCATGAATGAATTATTTGAAATTTTTACACAAATTTATGGATATTTACGTATCCATTTTACGATATCTATTTCATGGGGTTTTAGGGATCAAATGTTAAAAATTAGTAAGGTAGTTTTTGACTCAATTTTCATTTATTGAGACACATGTTTTATTATGCATCTATGTTCTTATAAGAGATGTATATACTACCATTTCACATGTTATATCATGAATATCCTTATATTTATGGTATTTTATGATTATTTTATTTATATTATTTCATGGTTATTGTGTTTTAAATTTTACAAAGTGGTATAGGACACGTTGAACTGTTTAAATGATATTTTCCCCAAGAAATGTTTTTAAAAGATATATTCAGCTCATTTTCATAGAAAATGATTTTAAAGAAATTTTTTATTTTATAAAGTGAATCATTATAATATTTTAAATATATTTTCATGGAAAAATGTTTTCAAAAATGTTTTTTGTTCTGAAAATTAATTTTTAATGAAAATTGGGTATTTTCTCCTAGAACAATTTTAAAGAGTTCCTTCAAAATTATTTTCCATATAAGACAATGTTATTTAGTGTTAATTATGTATTATTTGGGATATGAATAAATGATGTAATTATTATTTTTATTTCAATGTTTTTCGTTTATTATGCATTTGTACATATGAATTTTGTTTCTTTTCCATGATTTATTCTATGATGATTTGTTTTTCTAACCCATTTATTTTTAGGTGTTATGAATAATCTATGTTCTTGGGGAACATCTAAGAGTAATTTGATTATGATATTTGTGGGACATATATATAACTACAAGTTAGTGGGTAATGATTTATATCTCATGATATAGACATTATTGGAATGGAATGTAAATCCGATTCAGTAATACAGGGCTAGAACTAAGAGTAAATTTTCTTCAGGAATATATGGATAAAATGATGAGTGAACTTAGTTTATTAAAGTAATTTTCCACTATAGCTTCCTTGGAATTGATTCCTTTGATAAAATAGATATCATATTATCTCGTTAATTTTCTACCAAAAATTCCATTTTGATTTATATGTTATGATTTCATGGATTATTATCTTCATTTCCTTGTGATTCGTGTCTTATAAACATAAAATTTTTATTCCATGAGCTCTATTTATGATCTTTGATATAAAATTAATGATCTTTTAAAATTATGAACATGTTCTCATACCCTTATGTTCATTTTTCTGCTTTCATATCTCTCATGATTACCCTTATTGAGCATTTGAGCTAACCCTTTCTTATGTTTCTTTTCCCCATGTTAAGAGGAATGATGTTAAATTATTTTTTCCTAGATGTGATTAAAATGGATGATTTTTATACCCTAATTTAAAATAATAATATCTTAACATAGTGGGAGATAATGTGTTTTTACTTATGAACCAATTTATTATGAACCATTATTTCTAAGAGTTTGTCCAAATACTCTACTACTCTAAAAATAAAAGATCTTTTAATATGTAAGTGATATATTATTTTCCGTTTTTATGATATTTGTTTTAATAGAAAAATGTGGGTCACATTTGTTAATTTTATGTCATTAGTTTTGAATTCTGAATTGTGGATTCAGGGATACTAAATTTGGTATCAAAGTAGGGTTTAGAAACATTTGGCGATTAGTATGTTTTGTTAAGAGTTATTAATATCATCATGGGATTATAATTTTAGGGTTTAACTTTAGATAAGGGTCTTATAACTCCCTTTTTGAGGCATTAGGTTATACAATTTTAAGGTGACTAACAGTATAATGGATATTTATAGAATTGAGTTAATTATTGTTTATTTCATATTTTGGGATGAAAAATGATAGGTATGATCCAACATTTGAGGTTAAAATATGTTATGTATATTTTTTGTTTTTATCTCATTTTTTGAATGATATGTGTATTATTTAGTTTTATAAAAATTATAACCCTATGGAAGGGTGACAACCCGTCGTGTCGGACAAGGCTGTGGGAATCTAACCCACAACCGAAGGGAGAAACAGTTTTATCACCTACCTCTAGTCTACGTGAAGTCCTTAGATTGAATGTATTTTTTACTTTTTTAATTAAATAAGTTTATGAAATAAGAATATGTTAATTTTGGGAAGTTATGTTTTATAATATGGATATCCCTAGTATTGGAATATTATTTGTGGTTTATGTGATAAATATATATTTTTAAGACATTCACTATTTTGGGAACTTTATATGATTAAAGTAAATAGAATACTATAGTATTTTAATTGTGGAGTAATGGTATAATTATATTTTGGAATAATCTATGATTAATTATGGAATTTTGGAGAATTAGGTTATTTAGGTAAATGATTAACCTATCATGGAGAATATGTGATTTGGTTAATTATTTTTTGTATAAGAAATTAATAGTGGTGGATGTTATTTGGAGATAAATGTAAAACTTTATCTTGAAAAACTATGTTCTAAAATTCTTCTAAATATTTTGATTCATTCTTAAGCAAGAAATTATCATGTGATGTTATTTTTGAAATGTTTGATGATGAAATTTGGGTGTTACTATTGAATTCGGAGATTGAATTCGTTTTTCTTCTCAAAAGTTTTATCATTTTTTGGAATTATCTTCTATTGTATTACCATTTCAGTTAATTTATAAAGACAAGAGAGATATATTGTTAATATTTTGTAGAATATGTGATTATCTAAAATTTAATTCTAGTGCTACAGGTGTAAAAAATTCATCTTTAATACTTATCCTTTGGAGGGAAAGATGACTTTGTGGAAGAATTTTATCAATGGACAAAACACTGCTTTTCAAGTAAGTATTTTTCTTCATGATCATATTCTTGGTATAAAAATAATTCCTCAACACTAGGAAAACGATATTGAAATAAATTTTTTCCATTTAATATTCATCATATAACATCAAATACTATTTAACCCATATAAAATTTATACTTTTGTTAATATTATCTTTCACCCAACAATGTTTTCTACCACTCTCCATCAAAACATGATGGTTAGTGTTTTCTTCCATATCCATTTTTTTTCCTAGGACCCTAGATGATGTTATATCAGGTGAAAAAAATAATTACATTTCTTTTATTTAAAATGATTTTTGTTTTAATTCTTTTTACTATGTGGGTTTCTATCCTTTTACAATGACGACGTATTTCGTGGAAAAAATTCAGTATAAGTGGGGTAGAATATAACACCTCAAGATTTTATGATATAGATTCTCAGTAATTTCATTTATATTGTGTGTTTTATGCTACAATAATATTATCTTTCAGTACATACAATATCGTCCTATTTTTAGTATATTCCACACTATGCATGTCTTCAGTTAAACACAATTTTTAGTTCTTTAAATAGATATAATTTTACACTAAACTACATTAAAGAGAACAAAAAAAATTATTATGTTACCTTATAACCTAAAAATTATTATAGAGGGTATGAACCGTGTTATCTTAATTATGAAAATGTTTTTACTTATTTGGTGAAAATTAATTATAAATGAACACAGGAACCTTTTTAAATAAAAGGAAATGTTTCTCTGAAAAAACTATTTTTATGAAATAAGTTATTTTATTAAATAATAAAATATATCTCAATAGATTTTATTCATGAAATATGACTTTAATATATTCAAAATAAATATTAAAGTTCATATTATATTTTTTTTCTATACTTGATATAAGAAAAAATAATTTTTTGGGATAAAAGAATATTTTAAAAAAAAATCAATATTACCACCAGTTGATGGAAAACCAATTTTAAATATAATTTATTACTCTTTTATAAGTTACATTTAAATAAAATAAACACATTAATTAATATAGGAACATAAAATATTTGTTTGGGTATTGTTATGGTATGTTTTCAATAACATTCATATTTTAATAAATAATGATAAATACATCATTTTAAATTGAAAATGATTTCTCATCTAATTAACTTATATATTGGATTATCCTTTAAATTGGTTTTAAAGTATAATTATATTATTTTTTATCATTTAAAACAATTTATTTCATTTTACGTAATATTAAATTTTAATTTTATATAAATACTATTGTTCGATAGTTTTTACCTATTAAAAACCAATTTTCTCACCACCTCAAGGGGATTAATTTTAATTTAATTAAGGACACATATATGTTTTAAATTTTTAAATTTGATTAAATAATTCAAATCAGTGGGTCCTAATTATTTTAATAGGTTACTTTTAATTTTTTGGATATTTTGAATAGTGACCATAACAGTTTTTATTTATCACGGTTAAATGTAAATCAGGTAATTTAGGTAACAAATTAATATTATAAGGATAATACAATTACCCTAACTTTAGACAAAATAATATTTGATGACTAACTACATAGTATTAACACCTAAGTATCATAATTGACTCATTTAATGTACTTATTTCCATGAATATAATTTAAATGTGATTAAAATAAAAGTAACTGACAAGAATGTGAAAAAACGACACCATATTATTTCATATAAGTATAATAATATTAATATATTGATAAACATGATAAAACATTGACAATTAGCATTCACCAAAAATATTATTAATTATCCTAATCTGAGTAATTAATTTATAATATTTAGATACTAAATAATTATTTAAGGGCTTATACTATGATGATTGAGAAATTATTTTATTGATGGAAAATTTATAATTTTTTTATTAAGATGATAAAATCCATTAAAAGACAGACAAATTTGATCAAATATTTTTTTCCGAGTATATCTCGACCATAATCATCCAAGGTTTGAGTTATTGACTATTTATAACCACATAGTAATGATTATGACATTTATATTATTTTAATTAATGTTGGGACAAAGTTGTGACTTTCATATTTTTAATACAATATCATTTTATATATAGGAATAAAAAAAGATATATTATACTACCAATAATCTTCTTGAAGATAGAAATTTATCTTCATCATATTATTTAATATTTAATTTTTAGTGAACATATATGTATATTAAATAACTAATCAAAAATGATATATTAATTATTTTATTAAGGAAATTATAAAATGAATGATGTCACAAATATGAATATAAATATAAATTTGGCTAATTAATATATTGATTTCATTTTATTGATTACCGTAACCCCATAGAGATGTAATAAAATATTATTTTTGAGGATAATATCTTATATTGATATTATTAAAAATCAACGAAATGAATAGTTTCAAAATTTACAGTAATGATATTTTTTAAAAATAATGATTAATTAAAATATTTAACACTCATATTACATATTTAAGAATACCAAATAATATTAATATGGTTTAAAAGGATCTAAATTATTCATTTATGGTTTATTTTACCAAGAAAATATCTAAAATTAAAATCTTATAATTTTGGAAAATTTGTTACCTTAGTAAATATAGAAATAGATAATATGGGGTAATTAAAAATATAAGGTTAAAATTGACATAAAAAATGTCTGCATTTTATATAAAAATGAGATTACAATCTCACCAAATATTAAATTCGAATAAATCTCATTTTAAGGTATTTGTATTTATTTTTATGTTAATATAATTTAAGTTTAAAAAACACCAAAAATGCCCCTCCCCTCAATTATAAAAGTGAGCCTCCTCCCTCAAATTTTCACAACCTGTTGATCCTTGATGTGAGGGACCAGTTTGGGAAATTACTGACACTATGGGGGGTGAATTAGTGTTGGTGAATTTTTAAACCAAATGCAATTTATATCAATGGACCTCTTGACCTGTTAGGATCATTATTCCCTTATTCTCTTTTCCTTGTCGCATGAAATAATATAAAGCAGTAAAAATATGAACATGATATTTTTACAAGGCTCACTACTTAATAAGAGTAGATATATGCTTTCCATGCATGTGATTGAACAATTAATTTATTTTACACTATAATCTAATAGCTATTACAATGGATTGGAAAGGGAAACAATCTTATGGATAGTGTGGGTCCCTACAGTTTGGAGGGGGAACTAGACAATCCTTCCTAGTGCAATTTCCTATATTTTTTAGGTGGAAGGGAAACAATCCCCTTCTTTAATAGGTGATGACCTAGTTCACATTTCATATTCATTTATCATTCTTTATATTTCATGTAGAGATAATCTTCTTTCCTTTTTCAAAAGGTAGGTTTTTCAGTTGATATTTTTTTTGTGATCTTCACTTTGTTACTTGTAAATCAGTAGTCAAGTGATTTTCTTCTCATTCAATCTTCTTAATTACTTCAAAACCAACTACTCAAAAAACTTTTTCTTCCTTATTCTTCTTTAGTGAAAAAACGAAATGCACTGGAACTTATTCTTCATTCTTCTGGTATGGAATCAACAACACCATCTTGATTGTTGAAACACTAAGGATCAGCTCAATGATCATCATTATAATTTATTTTACTTTATTGTTTACATATATTCATTAGATCATGCATGTAGCAATTTGGTTGAACTATTCTCTTCCACTTCTTCTATCATATGGGTAAACCATAATGGCTGTAAATCTTTTCACACACACAAACACTTCTCTTGTATTTGTATGCAGGTGAATTATAAATAAAACACCAACCCGAATGGTTGTAGCCATTTGGATATGATTTTTACATGTTTATATACACATGATCCTTATTTCCTTAACATGCTCATATAGACCACTTCTCATAAAATATTCTTATTCAACAACATTTTATCCCATATAAAGATTATGATATATTGTGTAACTATAGGGCTCGTACCATTGTGAAGGTCGTGTGATCATGGTTCTTATTCTTGATTGAGGAGAACGAATCTTCCATGCATAGGATGTGCGGGGCTTTGTAATGTTCAGTGGGAGGGTGAGATTGAAGAACTACCTTAGAGATATATGAATATATTCACAAACCAAAATGGTTTTGTGTATCTATGTTAATTAAAAAGGAAAGGGACACATGGTGTGCTATCTTGTTTCATTGTGTAGTGTGGTTGATCATGAAGAACAATCAAGAGTGAAAGGCACATAGTAATGGCTTCTAGACTCCTTTCTTAACAAATCATTAAAGGCTCGTGGTTCTCATTTTTCTTAAGACACATCAAGAGTGCATAACACATGCTAACGGTATACGGTTCTCTTCTCATCCTTCACAAACTAGCAATTGAGATGCTATGTTTTTGAGAAACACAAGATAACAGGTGTATGAATGGAATCACATATCTTTGGATTAGTATGCCTTATTTTATTTTTAGGGAATGTATTTTCTTCACATTTTAAATATCGAATTTGAATTGTATGAGATATTCCCTTTAAAAAACTAAGATATTTAGTTTTTTAAATATTTAAAAACCAAATTTGAGATACGCTACATATATCAGATGTTTACTTTTTATAAAGACTCATATTTGGTGAATAGATTACATTCATCACACGTATCTCATTTTAAATCCATGCTCAAATCATCCATGTGTTCTTGGAAACATAGTTTTCATAAGAGATTCCTCCTTCGAGATTACTACATGCATGCAACATGTAGATTTCATGCATGGAAGTAGATCAATCCTATAACCATCACAATGTCACCATGATCCTCTTTTGATTGTTGGTGGTCATCCATGGTGGTCGGATCTTCATCTCTGGTGAGTAGCAGTGATGGTGTTGAGTGTTGGAGGAAGACCACGATGACATTGGGGGATCAGACAACCATAGTTCAAATGTGCGCGGTGCAGATGAGATAGACAATGAAAATTATATAATAGAGTGTGGATGTGATGGATTGTTGGTATTTATTCTATATTTTTAAATAAAGAAATGTACATACATTCCTTTTTCCCACATCGATACAGAGATATGGGGAAGCTACGATTTAAATATTAACCTGTACTAGCATGTCGCTAGATTAATCCCTCTCCCTCCATGGTACCACCCCATATGGTTTTCTCTACGGGAATGCTCTGCACCCAACCTATTCAAGGGATATGGCCCAACTATTCATGATATTTCCCTAGTGTGCTCCTACAGGCCTAAACTTAGCCCCTCATGCACGAGGCCATCATTATTAGCAAGCTTCCCCTGGGTGCAGTTGACCTATAGTCCCACATGTACCCTTGGTCGAGGCTATCCTAGTTAGTCGGTTAGATGCCAAAATTCTTAATTATCAATATACATCAAAATATACTTACCTATTGTAAAATTTCATGGCCACCATAGAACATAAAGATCATGCATTGCTATAAATCATCTATTCCTTAATCTCTAAACTCCTTCATTTCATGCAAATCATTTGAATCCTTTATTTTTGGCATGGTTTATAACAAATCTTATCATTATTACACATTTAAACATAATTTATTACATGAAATTTTACATCATACAAACCATATGACCATGTTGTGTAGTTTTTATGGGGATTAGGAACATTACATGACAACTGAAGACATAAAATACAACATCTTTATTGAAAACTTCTTTTACATGACCATAACATTCGTGCGTACTTAACATTCCATGGGATAACATGAGGAAATAAATAAGAAAATTGTGTACTATAATGACCCGTAATGGAGTTAACAAGGCATAAAATGAATAATTCAATACATGTTAGGCAATATTAATATCAATAGAGAATAAGATAAACATGAACATTAAGGCATGATATAACATGTTTATCATATCATGTAAATATAGAAACAACTTAAATCACTACATCATTAACATAATGGAATAAGGTAAAACCCTATCCCAACATGGTGTAAATAATTAATTAAATTAATTAGGTAAACTCAAGTACCAACATTACTTATCACGATACTAAACATTACCTAATGCATTGGAGCGCTATCAGGGCACACCCTTCATAATAATTGTAATCTCATGCTTAAGTGTTCCACATATATCATATAGCATGGTTTCATTCAACATAATAATTTATGAAACAAACAAACAATGTGAAATAAATACATATATGTACCATTTAATATGTATATGGGAATAATAGTGAATAACCTTGATAGATAAATCGGTATGGTATTCACTACATGGTGATTTTGGCATGGAAAATCACGGTGCAATTTTGGTAGCAAAACAACGTCATATAGAAATTCATAAATTAGGTTGATGAAATAAAAATGGTTATCTAATCATTTAAACATGAAATAGACATTAATGGGTTCATTGAACATGATATCCCAATATATGAAATGAAATTTAGATAGATAATATAGAAGAAATTCATGAATGGAAATATGAAAATAGAAATCCCTTACAGAATTTACGCGTGGTAATAGGTGTACACATAAAGAATTAATGAGAGAGAAAGGGTTCTATAATCATATAAACAATATTAAGTCAGTATGGTGGAGGTGAAAAATCATACTGCAACATTTTTAATTGAAAATAAATGGGTATAACAACATAAAAAAAAAATACGGAAAAAAATGAGAAAGGATGGAATCCCTTACATGGATGTGTGATCCCATAGGTTTGGGGGAGGATTATTGGGATCTTGGGGAACCTTGGGAGGGATTTAGGAAGAATGGGGCAGTGGGTGGTCAATCTTTAAAGAACACGAGGGAGGAGAAAATAGATCTTGGGTGGGATTATTTAGGAAAGGTGGATGATTTCTTTAATGTTTTGTTTTTGGACCCTACACACTAAAATATTCAAATCCACAAACTATAACATGGTTTTTTCCCATAGTTTAGAGAAAAGGGGATTGGAATACATTATTTTATAAGTCTAAGGGCTAAATATATTAAAATATTTTCCTTTCTTATGTGGTGGAGAGTCACATTTTCAATGAAATGGTTTTAAAGTCTTAAAATATTTAATATGTCTTGGAGGATTCACTAAGGCCTTATGAAATAAATAAAATAATCCTAAATTTATATTATATTAAATGTAAAAAATATATTTTTACTAAGATACATTTTATAATATTTTATTACATCACTATTGGGTCATTACGTTGTCATGAAACATATTATATATTTATATGGTATTATTTTTTTTCCCAAAACATTGACTGTCTCAAAAAATTATGAAAAACTCACCATTTGATAATTTCAATGTCATGATTTTAAAAATAATATGAATTTTATTGAAAGTATTTTCTAAATATGGGAATTTTCAACTTTAAAATAAAATTGGATATTTATTGAAAATTGACGGGTTTTGATAAAAACAGCTTTCAAACCCAAATAAAAAATACATTTCACTTCATAAAATTTATAAAATAATTTATATTTAATAAAATTAATCTAAAATTTATATTTTTTATAATATTATTTTTTAACAAAATCCATTAATGCCTCAAAATAGGTTTCTTAATTGAATTTGAATATTAAACAAAAATACTTTTTTTCTTTATTGTATTAAAATATTTTTTTAACGGATTACCTATAAAATTATAAATTAAAAATAATAATATATATTAATAATTTAAATGAAAAGTAAATATAAATATTCATAAAATTATGGTATCTTTGATTATATCTTTTTTGACAAATAAATTTTTTACCATTAATTATCATATTTTCACTTTATCATGATAATTAATATTTACCATTGTTTGTAATTATACTGTTATGATATTAAGTTGATATTATTAGATAATATTAATTATAATGATTCAAAATTTGGAATAAATTATATAAAAAGAAAATTAATTTTATATAAAATTTGCAAGTATTGTGGAAAAGGTTTTTCCGAAAAATATATTTTTAAGGAAAATAAGAGTTCAGCATAACTCTATAACTAATACTATTAATTTTTTTAATTAAAATTGATAACTATTTATACATAATATAAATATTTTATTTCATTCATTTATTATTATGTGTTATTTTAATTAATTAAATTGTTGATACAATATGCATTCTGAACATGTTTATAGTGAAATTTATTTCTAATCCTAAAAATAAACTTATATTAAAATCCATTAGAAAAATAAATAATTTAATATAATTAAATAATAATTATGATACCTTAAAATAAAATTAAAATAACAGTTAATTTAGTTATCCAAATAAGTGACAATTTTAAAAAAAAACTATATTTCCACTCTTTAGATAAATCAATATTTTTCGAAAATTTTTTAGCCTAAGTTAACATTGATATGATGAGACCTAAAATTGAGTTTATTTATAAAATAATATATATATATGTTATAGAAAATAATTATAATAAATAAATTGTATTATTTTTTAATGAAAACATCTTTTGAAAAAACATAAAAAGACATAACCAAAATTTAATTGAATAACTAAAAATCATTTATTATTATATTTATGACATATTTTTTTCATAAAATAGAAAATACTAATAATATATTGTAATTTAATGTAAAGGTTAAAATTGTCATATTTAAATATTCGTTGTTTTAATTAGGTTCAAAGTTTTTTATTGCATAAGATATCGAACATAATTTTCTATTTTAAGAACACAAGTCGTTACATGGTCACAATCTAATTATCCCACATCATTGTTGTAAAATTTGTATCACACATGATAAAAGTTATTTATATTATTAAATTAATGCATCAATTGTCTGAATTTCCATTCTCCATCAACTTTGACCTAGGAGAGCTCGTTCTTCATATTGATCATCATTAACAACCTCACTGACATATTTGACAACAAATACAACTCCACACACTACAATGGTCCCAAAATTAAGCCCAAATAAAATATATACATTTTACATCTAAAAAAACCTAGTCACGTTCTATATGTGATTTTATTCTAAAAATACCAACTCGAGTGTTACTAATAAGAGATTTTGATTGTGATCATCGAGGAAGAGGTAACTTCTTCACCAACTTTTCAAAATCATTTATTCTTATACATCATATTCTTATAACGTTTCCATTATAATATAATAACTACAGTATTTCCTGTATTTTTATATGTTTTTAATGTCATTGAATAACCATATTTCTCCTTCTATCAGTCCAATGAAAAAAATGTAATCACCAGGAGTGCATACGTATGACTTATCATCTCCATGTTGTGGTGTACTCTGTTTTTTGTCACCACCATAATTGGATGTGTATAATGATGAAATTAATAGAAATATATAATAACTATAACATGATATTTATTTTTTATATAACATAAATAAAATTCAATTCCAAAATTATTACTATTAAGGAAATGATACTATCACTTTTGTGTATGTACGGACCACCATCTCCACGATGAGATGAGATTCATATTCCTTATTCACCAATCATAAATGACTAAATATATATATATATATATAATGATAAAATGTGATATATAATACCTTAATTACATTTTAGAAATGATTATACAGTAACCTATCAATAATATGAAAGACTTATAAGACAAAACATGCATAGAAAAGAAGAAACAATTAGCACCTGAAAGAAGAGTAATAATGAAATATTATTAAATTGGTGATAATTGGATCATATATGGTATAATAACTATAAATACGGTTCTATAGTAAGATAGTAACATTATTTAATGAATTATAATAGAGTATTTGATACATACAAAGGAACCCCAACCTAAGGTGATGGAATTTCATCTCACTTTTTATTTCTTTGAGATACATTCCTTATTGAACACTTATTTACTTTGTGTGGTGTTCATACTTCCCATGAATGTATTATATGAATTTTATAATTTAATTTATTTATATTTATATATCCATTTTATGATCTCTATTTTATGGGGTTTCACAGTTCAAAAGTTAAAAAATGTGTAATGTAGTTTTTCTCTCAATTTTCCTTCATTGAGACACATGTTTTGTTATGCACCTATTTTCTAATATGAGGTATATATACTACCATTTGAAAATTTATATAATGAATATTATTATTTTCACGGTATTATATTCTTCTTTTATTGTTATTATTTCATTGTGATTTTTATTAAAATGTTTCAATGTGGTAAGGGACACTTTGAAATGTTTGAATATTATTTTCATCATGAAATGTTTATAAAATATCTCTTTAGCTCATTTTAAAGGAAATTTATTAATAAAAATGTTTTATGTTATAATGAGTTAAATTATATGTTTCAAATTATATTTCCATAGAAAAATGTTTTCAAATGGTTTTATGTTTTGAAAATAATTTTTCAATGAAAAAAGGGATATTTTTCTTAAGAACTATTTTTACGAGTTCTCTCAAAATTATTCTCTAACTTAGACCATGTTATTTTATGTTACATAGATTTTATTGTGGATATGGACCAATGATAAAATTTTTATTATTCATTTAATTTTTAACATTTACTATGGATTGTTACTTATGAATTTTGTTTCTTTATCCGGTGTTCTGATATGATGAATTGTTTTATGAAACCCATTTCTTATAATGGGTTATGAATGATCTATATTTATGTGGAACATGTTATAATGATTTCATTATGATATTGCTAGGAATTATATCTCCGTCCAATTAATTGGGTAAGGGTTTATAAAAAATGAGATAAACATGACTAGAATAGAAATTAAATCTCATTTAGTAATACAACACTAGAACGACAAGAAAATCTGGTTTAGTAATACATGGTTGGAACGAAGAGTAAACTCGGTTCAGTATTAGAATTTTTATACTATAATTCCATTTGAAAAAATTCCTTAGATACTATAGAAATAATATTGTGTGCTTATTTTCCTACCTCAAATTCCATGTATTATTCATATTTTATGATATCATGGCTCTTGTTATTCATTTCCATGTGATTCACATCTTATAAAAATACAATATTTATTACATGACTCGTGTTAATGGTCTTTTTATGTATGGTAGTATATTTAACTATTATTATCATGCTCACTTCCCCTAATTTTCAGGTTTATACATACATATCTGTCTTTATTACCCTTACTGGGAATTTGAATTCACCCTTACTTATGTTTCTTCTCCCCAGGTAAAGAGAAATGATGTTAAATGAGTATTTACTTAAAGTATTTCACATATATGATGTTTATGAAATAATATTAAATATAAAAAGGTTGATATAAAGTGATATGGGGTGTTTTTAATTATGAACCAGTTGTTTATGAACCAATTTTTTTTGAGAGTTTGTCCAAATTTGCTAAAAATTTAATCCTAAAAGTTCATTTGGTATGTAACTGATCCACAATTTTTCTCCTGCTCTTATAAGTTTTGATGGAAAAAATTGGGTCACATTTTTAAATTGTCTGTCATTAGTTCCGAATCTATATCTTTGGATTCTGGTCGATTACATTGATTAATTTTGACGAATTCAATATTTTTTGAAGACATAATAATAAGGTTATGATGTAGACTTTGATATTAAAAAATTATTTAATATTATGGTTATTGATGTCAATTTTTTGATATTAATGTTTTATTTATTCATATAGTGGTTTCTTTAATTATTGTTACTTAACCATTTTTTGATTTTCATCAATCCCTAAAAATATGTGGAATATGTCGACATTAATTTTCAATCCATTAGAAGTTCATTTCAGGGATTCATAAATAAAAAATTCATCTATGATGCTCAGTGTTTTCTGAAACATATTAGATTGTGGAAAAAATTGATTCGAGGATGAAATTATAATTTTCATGAAAGTACATTCCCATATGTTATTAGTCTATATTTAAAATGAATGACTCAACATTAGAAAAAGGATAATAAGAAAAAAAAAAGTTATCTTATAACCTTCAATTCTGATGAATTGACGGCATTTTAATCCCTCATTTATTTATGGTTTTATGGTTGTTAAATTTATATGGATCATGTTCTCTATCACTCTATATTAGTTGTTTGAAGTATGATTTCTATTCAATTTCCTTGTTTTTACTTCCCAATGATTTTCTCTTATTTAGAAATATATTTTTAGGAGACCTTCATACTTACCTTTCCTTATTTTTAAAGAGACTCTTTACTATAACTTTTTATAATGTGGGTCTTTCAAAAAGAACATTAAAATATAAAACCATTTATTTCCAAGAAAAATATAAAAATTTGAGGACAAAATTTATAATGTGGTGGGAGATAATTTAACAACATTAGGTTTAAAAAAATATAACTTTAGATTATTATATTTCTTCGATTGGACTAGTTACAGAAAACACCGAGTTTAAAGGAAATATGATATATTATTTAAATATTATTTTATAATCATTATAATGTAGAAATTAAATTTGTGGGTAAGAAAATAATTTTCTACATAATGATATATATAAAAATATAATACTCGACATAAATATGTTTATCAATTTTTAGAAAATAATAATTAACGTTTTAGAAATCATATATTATTATTTAAAATAGATTACATGAAAATGATTTTTATTTATTTTTGTAAGGAAATATTAGATTTAATTTTTCATATGTTTAAAATTTTTATTTCATGAAAAATAATTCATTTTTGAATAATAATATCAAAATTATCTTAAGGTGAATTTACGATATTTTTATGAAACGATTGAGAATATATTGAATGGAGGAAATAATGTTTTGTATTGAAAACTATAATTTCTGTTTCAAGCATGTAAAAATTTATATTTTATATTAAAATGGTTTAATGTAATATTGAATCTCTTATATTTTAATTAACCCAATTATATTTTTAATGCATTATGTATTTTAATTTATTATGAAAACATTTTTACATGTAAAAAGGTATTTTTAATGAACAAAATTTTTTATATTGATTAATTTTTTTATCATTAGTGATTAAATATTTTAATGAAATGAATATATTCTATATAAAATAAAAAAACTAAATTTTATTTGATATTTTTCTAAATATTGGATAACAGTAAAAACTTTTTATGCTTAAAAATGTGTTTTTCTTAAAAGAGGATTTTGTCGCATGTTTCGAAGTTATTTAAATATTAAATTATGATGATTGATAAATTATATTTCATAAAATGTATTCTATATTTTTTATTAAGAGATTAATATTTTTTAAATAGGTCTCTTTTATTTTTGTTCAATATGAATAGTGAATACGGAAAAATCTACCACGTCGGTAAAGGGTAAACCTGGTTAATGAAGGATAAAACTAAGTGGTAAGGAAATAATTTTTCAAAGTTATTATTGATGGTTTAATATAATTATACCATTATAACTTTATTATAACAATTTTTTGTTTAATTTTTACTTTTCCATGAAAATTACTTATATATTTTTTATATCCAAAAAGATACAAAATGCTACTCTTTTTTTTTAAAATATTTTATTTCTCCAGATATGGTCAAATGTAATTTAGGTACGAATATAATTTTATGAATTGATTTTAACCAAATTATTTTTAGTTTTTATAAATTATATAACCACCTTAATTTTATATGCAACACTGATGCAATATTACCCTAAATAATAAAAATATATATGAAATGTTTTTTAAAATTTAAATGTGATATAATTTGACTGATTTAATGTAAATCAATGATTATATTTAAGTATATAATACATTTTGGATATTTAAAGCAATATATTCTAATTTTACCTTTTTTGTGGTATATTTATAATTAAATTAAATTTATAGTGTTAACGTAGACAATAATGATATTTTATCAAAATAATATTTTATTAATTTTTTTATGAATAATAAAAATATTTTAATAATATGAGGTAGAAATAATGTAACCTATAATTTCATATATTTTCTGTTTATAAAGATTTTTTCAAATTATATTTATAAATTAGAACCCTTAAATATTTAAATTTTTTTATAATTAAAATTAAAATTTGATAACCAATGGTTACTCGAACTTATAAGGATTAATATTATACCAAAACATATTGAAATTATATTGTATTGTGTGATTAAAACCCTCTACAAACTTATATTTTAATAAATTTCCATTTGGAGGTATTGTTGTTGATAATTAATTAATTATAATTTAATCTTTGAGATAATCCAAAAGTGCCACTCATCCAACTAATGAAGGGAACCTCATCCCTCACTTATTTACCCAAAATTAAGCATTATATCTCAACCAAAATATACTAATTTCACTTATAAACATATATATATTAATCATAGATGTTTCTTTCTTTCCGAAATACCACTATATATCCCATTAGAGGATATTTTATGTTGTCCTTTAAAAGAATTTGTAATCTCCCTAACTAGTCACTTCATTTTCAATTATTGATTACCTATTATAAATATATGGTATTTACATAAAATAATAACTTTATTATCCAAAATATTATCAAATTTTATTATGATTTTTAAAAAAACATTATACACCCACTTTCCAATGAAATAATAAGTGAAGGTATCGCTCGAGCATACATAAAAAATATCGTCTTCACATAGTAAAACAATCTTATTTTCATCACAATTAGTGTTGGATAGTTATTATTATGGGTACAATGTTTATATATGATACATATGAAATATTTAAACTGAATATTTTTTTAATATAACATTACCTTATCTTCCAAGAAATCATAAAATGATAATTTCATCCGTGCATACGTGTGGACAACGACCTCCAGGAAATGATGGGAATCATTATTTGTTTCTATTATAATTTTATGTTATTAAGTATATATTTAATGAATATTTATTATTAATATATAAAAATAAATAAACATTAATGGAGAATTTTTTTTTACATTTCCTTCATATCATCAGTTAAAAAATGAAAACAACCTTCATGCGTACATATGACCTATCGTCTCCATGAATGGTGTGATTCGTTTTTCTATATGGAATTTTTATGAATGATTATATATATGTATCTAATTAATATATAGTATGTTTGTGACATTATTTATATTATCTAAAATATGAATCAATGATCAATGTATACAGACCATGATTTCTAAATCAAAACATTCTTTGAAAATGAAGTCATTATTAAGAAAAACATTGATTTTAAAAAATATTAATAAATGGGTGATAAGTTGAAATAAATAAATTATATTTTGTTTGAGATATATTAATATATTTACATAATACATTTATATGAAATTCATATTTCTTATATATAAGGTCGTACCATTAATTATTAACGAAGATACTCGAGGTAATGGATTTTGATCTCACTTTTATTTATGTGGGACACATTCAATATTCACCAATTGTTTTTTATGTGGAGTATGTACATACCATGATTGTATTTTATGAAAAATATTTTCAATTTTTTGGAGATTTAATTATCCATATAAATTTGTTTCATTCATTAGGATTAATAATAAAATGTTAACCATGTGATGAGGGATTTATTTTGTAATTATATTTCTATTGATATTGGTTATACATGAATTAACTTTTGGGAGATTATATGATCCATATCTGATTAATCCCCCACACATTATTCTTCTATGGTTATTTATTGAGGATATTTTTTCCCTTTTTCCCCAAATTAATTATTTCAAATAATTAAATGGTGTTTTTAAGTAAAATCGACATTAATTTTCTCTCTGGACTAATTTTTTTATTTCATATCCATATTTTATAAAAAAAATCTATGATTAATTTAATTATTATCCTAGAATCTTATATGGAAATTTTTAACCTTGGATTATGTTTTAATTTTTTAAAACATAATTTTTTTTTGTTTTATGAAAATGGAACATTTTTACATATTGTAAAAAATTGAATGGAATGTTTTTATAACTTATATGGAAGGAAAAGATTTTTCCACCATCATGAAGACAAAATAAACTGAAACTTACTTTTCTGGATTATATGGTTCTTTATATAGAAATTTTATATTTATTACATGTATATTTTTTGTATTTGGAAAATAATTTTAAAACTTCAAATGGCATTTTACTCATAAAGACATTAATGTCATTTGAATGGTATCTATATTAATTAATGAGATTATCCCATGATTATAACTATGATTTAATTTGGGTATTATCTGAGGATAAAATACATATTATTTCTCAGGATGAAAAAATATTATGATGACAAGTGTTTATGAATCTCGTTTCCTTGGGTTATGTTATGATGATGTGTTTATTAAATTCAATTATTTTCATTTGTTGTGATACAATGAGTTTTTAATGATTAGGTGGCATAAAAATGTATAGTTTTAATGATGTGACTGGTGGGACCTATATATCCCTCCAATGAATTAGTTAAATTTTTTTATATCCTATTATATAGTTTTGGGAATCAATTTTAACTAATTGATTCATTAAGGAAAAACTCAATTTACTTTATCCACTAAGATAAAAATGTGTTTATGACTGATCCAATGGTATTAGTTGTTAAATATGACATATGAAATGGTTTCCAAAACTATGATGGTTCCAAACAATTTTATTATATGAACATATGGTTTATGATTTATATGTAATGATATATCATTATTATGATTCATTTATATTTAAATGATAATTCTTTATGACATAAAGCAAATTCACAATCATTATCAGATTATCTATGATATTTTTATGTTATGATTATTGTATCATAACTTTATTATCTTATTATACATTCACATGATATTTAATTTATACCACCAATGTTTTCCCTTAATGATATTTTGATATCTTTATCATATTTTGTTTTTTTACCAAGGATATAAAGAATATTTTTTACATGTTATTTATATAATGATTAATATGAGGAAAGTTATTTATCGGTGATGTTGATGATATTTCATGAATTTATAAAATTTTATATATTATTTCTAAATACACTAATTCTTTTATGGATATAACATGTAACATATTGTTATTTATTGAATATTCATTGTTGGATTAGAAAAATTCAGGACTTAATCTTTTTCTCATGAACCATGATGATATTAACACTTATACAAAGCATGTATTGTTTGTGTCTGAATGTGTATCCACGGAGAATGAAAAATAATATTTGATTTCCATGTGCTGAAATAATGATCAAACTCCGAGGGATGGAAATTCCCCATGAATGTTATCCAATCTGGGGTCATGGTAAAAGAATTATACTATGGTTCATCAAACATATCATGGGGGATTAGATCATATTGAATTCTCTCATTTGACATACTATGGGACCTAAAAATTTCTTATAGATTAAAATTATATGTGTTTGATGTTTGGTTACATTTTAGATAGAATAAAAATTCTCTTTTTCTAATGTTCTATATAACACAATTTTCCATACTCATAGAACATCACACATTTTTTGAAACATTAATCACACGCACTAATGTTGTCTGCTGTCTGAGGAAGTGGATTTTGGAATCCCATAAAATAAATTCAATTTCAGTCCACAGAGTAATTTTATGATCAATTCATAGAAATTAAATTACTTTTGAAATATTTTATGAAACCAACCATATTATATATGACTATTCAGAACTCATACATGACTTCAGTCCATCACAAATTTCTATATGGTCTCATGTTTCTATAAAGATGGAAGTTCATGAAATGTAGTTTAAAATCGCTGATTATAAATACCATCATCAAAATAGGAATGAGGGGATTCTATTAAATAATAAAATGAACAGGAGATAGTGTATTTTTTAAAACAAATTTTTAGAGGTATGGGGTTTCATATCTACGAGGATTTGACTATATCCATTCTACTAGAATTACATAGGTAAAGCTCCATAATTTTCAACAGGGCTTGTCATTTTCAAAGCATTCCATTAACATCCTTCAAAAAGTAATCCCCTCCCCCCCACAAATAATTCCATACTAAATACTATTATATCCTCATGTCATTTTATGTAGGAATATATATTTAATAACCTCACACATAAAGAAAAAACTCATTGAAATGTTCCTATGTGGACCATCCTTCATGATTCACCTATGTGGTAAACCCACATGATGTTTTCATAAGGACAATTCAATGTAAAAAACCCTAATAAGAAGTAATATGTGGAGAACCTATGGGAATACCCTATATAGATATCAATATGTGGAAAATACTCTGATACAATACCTATGTTCCAATTCATAAATAATTTTTCACATAATGGTCTATACAGTAGGGGATGAACCTCTACACCAACACTTAGGATCACTGTCGCACTGTAATATTGGGCCTCTGTCCTGGTCGTTACTCTACTATCACTGACCACTAAGAAAATTTGATAATTACATTGTGGTCTTTTTAAACCGAGTCATGGAATTTATTGGTTGTGAAAATATATAATCCTACCTATCACACCTCAATTATCCATCATTCTAGATACTCCACTTGGTTATCAAATTTCTCATGAGTCTAGATACTCCTCATTATTCTAGAAATATTTGAATTGTCCTAGGTATATGCCCCAATTAAACCCTTATTCTCCATGATTTGTGATTCCACTCAGAGTTATAGAAAATACGTACATCCTCTTAGGTGTAATCCCTAATTAAACCTTTAATATCAATGAGTGTAGATTTTACAAATGATACAAAAAATTTGGGAATACTATGAGGTGTATGCCCTAACTAATCATTAATATCTATGAGCTTATATTCTCTCCATGTTTATCTAAATTTGAGCATCTTTCTTGGTATAAGCCCCAAAAATTCATTTAATTACCACGATTCAAGATAGTTTTATCATTTCCAAAAATATGGAAATCCTCCAAGGTATAAGACCAAACTAAAATGTTAATCCCCATGAGTTGAGATTCTCCCCATGGATCCAAAAATAGGGGCATCCTCCTAGGTATAATCACTAACCAAATCCATGATCACCATGAGTGGAGGTTAACCACATAGATCCAATAATATGGGAACACTCCAACGTTTAATAACCAACCAAACCATTAATTTACTAGACACAAGATACTCTTTAGGGTTATAAAAACATGGGAATTCTATTTGGTATAACCCTTAACCGTGAATTAATATCAATGATTTTAGATTCTCTTCATTACTGAATGGCTCTGAGGCCTTCGTTTTATTGATTTTTGATAACCGCCATTTCAAGTGATGAGGGGGAACCCTTACAAGGCCCGTAGTCTTAGAGATTACATGACCCATAGTTATTGGAGGAAATATATAGACTATCACTACATGGAACCGCTCCTCCCTATTTTATGCATCATTATATCATCTCTCTACCTTTGCATGGCAGTTCGGCTAGGATTCCTATGCATGCATTGGCTAGTCCGGATGTAATTTTCCAACCATCTAAATCTTCTACATCCATTAGCTTATACTATGGTGAATACACCTACTCTAGATCCTCATCTGGTGTCTGCTTCTTATAGAGTCTTCATGGTTCATTAAGTACAATTTAGGGTGGCCCAGAATCCTTGAGGTGGCCTAAAGGCATTAAGGTGGCACATAAATTTGTGACTCAAGATACTAATAATTTTTCCAAAAATTGGAATTATACTAGATATAATCCCCAATAAAACCCTTAATATATATGAGTTGATAATATTCTCACAGTTATAGTTTTATGTGAATCCTCCTATGTATAATCCCCAAGTGAAACATTAATCACCAAGAGCCGAGATACTCCTCATGGTTCCAAAAACATGAGAATTCTACAAGGTATAGGCCCCAAAAAAACCTTCATTATATTGAGTTTATATAATCCCAATGGTTATAGAAGCATGGGAATCCTCCTAGGTTCAATCCCCAACCTAAACTAGAAATTACCTTGAGTTATAATTCTCAACATGTTTCATAAATCCTAGTTTTCCTCGAATGAGAAATCACCAAACAACCCATTAAATTACATTGTACACTATCATACGATGTGATTTATCTACTTCAATCTCTTATTTCTCACACTAAGATATTTTCATGTGGACATAGAGATATGAAATGATCATCCCATTAGCATTGTGATTGTTCCTCCATTATGGACTTCATGTTCTGGTTTAACATCCAATAATTCAATATAAGTATGTGTGATCTGATTGCAATTCATATTGTGATACATAGGTAACATCTTGTAGGCCTGAACCTATTTTCATTTCCACTTTAACCATTCCATCGAACTACATGGGTTTTGATTCATGTATTTAGAAGATATATATGATGAATCTTCACGGATCAATCTCAACTCCAAAAAATCAACTTTCTCCACATATGATTATAAACTCCACAGATCCTAAATATATATTTTTAGAACAATGATTCATAAATTAATAAGAATATTTTGGAAATATATAATTTATATAAAGGGTTTCTTAATACAGATGGTTTCTAACAGATCACTTCAACAAGGGTAACCGGTCTAACATTTGAATTTTGGATGGATTAAAGTATACATTATAACTCAATATGAGTTTCCTAGAGTATTCAGAAATTCCACCAAAATGGTTTGATAGGACTAACATTCCATGATCTCATCCAAGGTGTTCTCTATGCTTTAATTGTAAAAATACTTGTGACCCCCTACATTTGTAATGAAGTTCCACGTTAACTTGAATTTTTTAACGGCTTAAAATCCACAAGAAACATTCATATATATAGATATAATATTAATTTTTGAAAGGATTAGACTAAAATAGGCCTAAAGTGTGAAATAAATGATGAAAATCATTACATGTAGTCCTTTAGTGTGTATTTTACTTTACGATATAGATATATCTTGTATAAAACCATGTCTACTCATATTTTATGACATTTATGAGTCACAGTGCCATCAATATTATTGTACAATTCATTTATAACAATAGTCATTCATCTATTTTAGTGGAGTGTGAATGATTTATAAAGAAAGTATCCTATATGAATTCTATAATTTAACAAATATTTTAAAAAATTAAATTGAAGTGAGAGTGTGTGGATGAGGGGTTAATACGGTATAACCAAAGGTATTTACTCTTTTATTTGAGAAACACATGAGTAAATGAATAGACATAGGATGATTCTCTGTAGAATTAATATTTCAGTCTTAGAAATATGCTAGGGACTAATGTGATCCTATAACAAGACACTATCATAGACTCTTTCCCCCCTAAATCACTCTTCCGTCATCATTCATTTCACAGTGAGATACTAGGATATCATGGAGGTTCAAAATGTCCGGATAAAACTATATGGGGGGTTCAGTGGAAACTATGTATACACCTAAAATAGAAGCTTTTTGATCAAATAATCTTCCACAAACACCCTTGTTGAGTTTTTCATTAAAACACATTTTTATGGGAATGTATTATCATTGACCCTCAGTGATCATGTCACATTTTGAGATGGAGGGATGTTTTTAGAGAATATAACTTAATGTTTGGGGATGTATTTTTTATTTTTATTAATGGTGTCTTTGTATAAACAAGTAAAAGGGTCATTTGATGTGACGCCCCGACCCCAAAATCCTAGAGTCAGTGCATTATTACGTATCATTGGAATGATCATAAAAGACCAAGTATCGAAAGACCGATTAGATTAGTAGCCTTGGAAGTACTAGATACAATCATATGGTTTACATTACATCATAAAATGGAAAACAACAATAAAATTGTTTCCATAGACAACACTAAGATCCCATAGACTATCCCTGGAGGTCATTCATAATATACTTCATTGCTTTCTAGAAAAAATAAAACATAGAAAGGGGTGAGATCAGATGCTCGATAAGGATAACATTATAGCGAAAACTTTCATAAAAAAGCATAAACATTTAAGGCAGTGTATAAGACTAGAACAAAATCCTTTAAAACATGAACTTCATCATAATATGGAAAAGATAAAATCAAATAATTCATTTTAATTATTCACATGGATATTCAAATCGTCGAATAATCACATGAAATATCAATAGCTACTTTCATAATGATGGAATGCATAATTCCAGACTATCATAACCACTTAGTCAGGGCCTTGTTCCAATACTAAAAATACAATTTTGACAAGGTCTAGTTCCAAGACACTTATTTGTCTCATGATACCTAACAATGCATCAGGGATCTATTGTGGGATCCACCTATCACTTACTACATCCAATGCATTCCTCATATGAAAAGTTTGAAAAATAACATAAACATTCATATTAAAACTAGCATATGAAATGTCAATAATTTATCCACAAACCATGAATGGTATAAAAATATCACATCCACAGTCAAACATAACTCATTAAATACAATATGGAAGATTTTATTGTAACAGATTAACCTCAATCTAAAATAATGAAGGATATTGACATAGATGAAAATAATCATCCAAACAATTTGAGAGAAATATCCCCCCTTCTTCTTGAAAATATTTAAAAGTCACACTATTTATAAAGAAGCCATTTAAAAATAGATTTTAGAATCAAATTTTCCCATATCACTTTGAAACTTTTAAAAGTTATTTTAATTTTAAAATTTTGATGTACATATAAATAACTCCTTAAAACTAATTTTAAAACATGGACATTTATGAGAATGATTTAGAATAATAAATCATTAAAAAAATTAAAATGATATTTTTGTTAGAGTTCCAAACCAAAAGAGAGAAACATGAATACAAAGAATTGAGGTAATCAAAAATTTGTAATATCATGAAAATAAAGGGATTCATGATATACTATGTCAAAGTACATTATATACACCATATAAAAGTGATTTGGTGTATAACAAAAAAGAAGTCTCAATGGAATGTAAATTGAGATGAAATCTCTTATAAAGACCGTATACTTAGGATAAGGATGAATCAATGACATAATTATGTGTGAAAAATATAAATACACTCAATATGATTGGTTATTCAGTGTAAATCAATTAGAGTACAATCACACATATTCTTGTAAAAACAACACAAATGAATTGGATATTTAACTCAACAAATAGAGATCGAGTTAAAATTACTTTTATCTAGTCCATATAGATGACTTGTGAATTTAGCAATGGAATAATTGTGTGTATAAAAAGTATATCCATAGAGAGGGGATTGTAAATTATGACATAAAAAATTTAATAGTGATTCTACACATAATCATGGAGTAAAGTAATCAATGAAGTATTCATAAAGCCGAATGAGTGGAAATTGAAATTTCAAATTCCCTTATCGATTTGGTAACATACTAAACGTAAACACATGTAAGAAGGATCATAAAATGATGATGTAAATATAAATAATTTAAAGTATATTACACAATTAATACAATCATGGGAATTATACACACCACATGCAATAAATTAGTAGTGAACAATGGAAATCTCACAGAATTATAAGTGAGATAAGAAACCCCTTACATTGTACTTTTCCCTTGGTCAAGGGATGGTTAACCTCCAGGATAATGGTGAAATAATTTTTATTGAAATATAGATGAATCATATACATTAATATTATATCATATATGTTCATTTAACATTGATTTGTTAATAATATCTTAGTATTATCGTCATTTCAGATGTTAACAGATTCGTTTTCATTTATATTATTTGTTATGTAAGACATATTTGTTATGGATGGGATGTATCATATTTATATAGAGAATTTTATCATGTCTCTAAACAGTATTTTTAATCATAAAATGAAATTTATTCTTGAATGGATATGATGGGGAATGAATCTCATCACGTTCGTGGAGACGGTAATCTATACGTAATCACGAGCGACAATATCATTCTTTTGATATTAAAATAATATATAATTTCCATGGTATATAATATATAAAGAATCATTATCATGTTATATTTTACTATTTACATTAATTACACTTTATTATTACACCCTTCCGAATAATAATGTATTGAATAACAATTACACCACGACGTGGAGACGGTAATCCGTACGTACGCACGTGTGGTGACACGTCATTCAAAGGATGGATAAAATAATGAATATGGTTGTACCATATTTATAATAAAATCATAGTATAATGAACATACTAGATTTAATATTTTTGAGTTGAAAAAAAAATTAATGAACAAGTGGAAGAAGAAAATAACTTGAAATATGGTGGTGAAATTATTACCTCTTCATCGGGTTCTTCCTTTTAATTTGATCAAAAGGGATCCTTAAGTTGGCTTTCTGGAAAAGGAGGGACTCTAGTATTAATTGAGTGAATTTTAGAGGATATTATTTCAGGGCTTGGCTGAGCCAAAAGGATTTGAAGGTGTGAATTTTAGAGAAGGGTAAGTGCCCTTTTATAAGAGGGTTGAGGGGCACCTTAGAAAAACATAAAATATTATTTTACAATAAAATCATTTTCAGTTTCTAATGGCTCCAATGTGGATAATTTAAAAGATAAGGTGGTTATGTGTAGAAAACCACTCAACCAATAGGTTTTAGATAGTTTTGGGTCACAATATTAACCATAACTTTTATATTTAACTCTTATTTATATAGTTTGACATTTACCATGTCTTTTTGTATTTTTATATTATATGGTTAATATATTTACTATATACTTCCAGGATAACCAAAAGTGGGTCATTAATGATACTCATAAAATTATATAAGTCCTATGGCCAAGCCTTAGATTTTTAGGAATAGAATATCAATTTATAATATAATATTTGATTTAAAAAAATTTCTATCCATTTTGACACTATTAATTATTTTGTTTTTTATAAATTCCAAATAGCATTATTAATTTGAAAAAAATTCATCTGAACAACCCTAAAATGTTATATTAACTTATAAAATTAGTGTAATTCATAAAAAGTCTCGAATTTCATTTATTTGGATATTTATAATATCAATTATTTTAATATTGCATCAATTAGGTAATTACTGCATCATCATTGTGTCATAAATAAATTAATTTATTTAATATCTAAAAAATATAAATATAATTCTATTATATATATAATCTTTTTATATTTATAATAACTATTTATAGTTGAATTTATGTTATGTTTATCCCAATATAAAAAAAAATTAGTTATTAAACATTGATTTTAACTCTTTTAACTCTCCTTGGAATGAAATAATAATAACTGTCATAATCTAATCCATGTAGACCAAATAGGTTCATATTTTATTCCTAAGGTTTTTTTGGTAGAATTATACTTATCAAATAGATTTAAGAGATGTTTTAGGATAATAATAATATCATTTTTACCCATAATTACCCTATTTACTTTTAACTGTGGTAAATAAAAGTAAAAAGTTCCTATTCAACAAAAATTGTTTTTATCTTATTGAACCACATTTTACTCCTTGATATTAACTGTGTCTCTCAAATTTTCTAAATTTAACTCACAGAAGTGGTAAAATTAAGTTTTATGTGAATTTATAAATTCTCTTATGAGGTGGGTAAAAGATGGTGAAAAGTTCAACAAAATTTTATATATCTAATATTATTAAAAAATGAATCCAATGAATTAAATTGAAATTATATGGGTATTAAGTATCTATTTTGACCAAAAAAATTTAAATAAACTAAATATTTATATAAATAAAAATTCTGTTTTAAACAACAACTCAGTGTTTTTCACTATTCATCAAAAATTAAATGTTTTCAGAAACATACCAAAAATTCACCCTAAGATAATTTTGATATTATGAATTCAAAAATGAAGTCTATTTTAACAAATTAAAAACATATAAATTTCATTTATTAGTTTAATATTAATTCTCGTTGTCAAAACCAAAAAACGTATTTTTATGAAATAATAACTTCGAGAAGATTGACATTTGTTTATATCCAAATTCAAAGTGAAATTATAGCCAATGACAAACATTGGATTAAATGGTAAAAATATAATCTAATTATACATCCAAACCATTCATATGTATTGTTGAACAGTATAAATTATTTTGATTAAAAACGTTGTTTTTAGTTAAAATATATTATTTTTCACTATTCACCCAAAAATGAAAGTTATCAGAAAAACACAAAAAATTTATTGAAACTAAATTCTTATGTCCCAATCACAAAGAATAATTTTATTTGGACAAATTAAATATATAAAAGTTTCAAATATTTTATTTAAAAATGATTCTCTATTAAAAGGCGATAAAATTTCATTTTTTGAAAAATACTTCTTTTATATGAAAAAATGAATTTATCCTTACATTATTTCTAAGAAACTCATAATATGGATTATAAAATTATAAGGGTTATATAAAGTTCCAAAATTGTTAATACTATTCTTAACCGCTTTTTAACGGCTAGTTTGGTAAGTCGTGGTGTGCTTGAACTCGATGTTGTGTTTTGTGTAAGTTATTGAATTACTTGGAAGAACTAATATACTACGAAATCTTGGGGTGTGACATTCTTCCCTACTTCAATAAATTGCATCCTCGAAATTTTTAAATTTGGGCTTGGGAATATAATGGAAAGTCCAACATCGGAAAAAGAGTGAATAAAACAATCATTTTAAAAGAAATAAATAGAAGTACAAAGGTCTCCCAAGATAACCCATACTAGAATTCCATGTAGGAAAACATGGATATGGAAGATAAAATAAGTGTCATGTTCTGATAGAGAGGGATACAAAACATGATCAAGAGAAAGTGAATACTATGAAAACCACAAACTTGTGATGGTAAAAACAGTCATTAGTTTCCCAGCATGCAGTGTAAATGGAAAACATTTTTTTAAGTTACATTTCGTAAAGTTGAGGAATTTATTTATGATACTCCCTAAGAACATAAAGATATATACATAATTTTTCAGTAGTGTTTCATTCTTTAATAAATTTCAACTACTAACTCAGTTTTTTAAAAGATGAGTATTCAAGAAGACTTGGTCACTCCGGAAGATCTAGAATAAACATCTAGAGAATCACATGATCCACAAAGAATAAACTATATATTTACCCTGTCTTTAGAGATTAATCAAAACCAAAACAGTTAGTACAAGATCTGATGATCCCCCAAAAGGATATTCCTTTTGATAAATACACACTAATCTTAATTTATAAAATTAAACCAACAATACCCCAACGTTAAATAAATACCATTCAATAAACAAATTTCCTTATAATCGTTCAATATAATCCAAACTAATATTGAAAACCAAAACATAGAAGAATTTGGTTATATACTCTTCCACTTTAAATTGTATCTCCAAATGACATCAACTACTAGTAAAGTCACATACGTAAATGTAATAAACCTAATCACATATTCTCTATTATAGGTTAATCATTTCTATAAATAACTCAAATAACTATAAATTCACAATAAAAACATAGATAAAAATCCACCATTACTCCTCAAATGAAATCCCATAGTATTCTATTTTTCTTGCGAATATAGTGTTCCCAACAAAGAGAACATCTTCCAAAATAAAATTTATCACTTAATCACCAAATCATTTTCATATACTAAGTGTATTAATTTGATAATACATTAGATCCAAAATCCACTTTTTATTGATCAATAAAATAATTTAACTAAAAAAATTTAGTCACACTAACCAGGGACTTCACATAGTCTAGTGGTAGGCGATAAATCCCAATCACACTCTAGTTGTGGGTTTGATTCCAATAGCTTTGTCCGATGCGACAGGTTGTCACACAGTCTGCGTGTTGTCCTTTTTCAAAAACTATATTTTATTACATTAACAAAAAGAGAGAAATTTTTCAAAAATAACCATAACATAATTTAACCACAAATGTTATCTCATACCCTGCATTTTCATCCCAAAATATAATAACTTGTAATTTCCACAAACACAATGACCATATAAAAGAAAATGGTTATTTATAACAATATCTATAAGAGAAAATATAATTATTCCTTAAATATCATTTTTAGATGACAAATAAAGGGTTACGAATAAAAGATAAAATTATTCCAAAGTAATCCCATCAACAAGGAGCACAATTAATTTTAAGAATTTCTCCAACCATTTATTTCCCCATAGTTTCTTCTTTGAGAAAGAAAATATCCTATAGAATAGGAAATTTACTCAGGTAATGGCTAGGTCCCCTACATTTACGGGAAATGACTGTAAATGGATTCTTGTGACAATTATTTTTTCTTTCATAGTACTCTTAATTTTTCCTCGGAAATTATTCACTTTATGTCCTTCTTTCCCACATGTAAACCATTTCTTTATTCCATTCAGACACTTCCTGGGTGTCTCCTTCCACATTTCCTCTATGATGGAAATTGAGGATTCTTTTCTCCACGGTCTCCACTGCTGAAGCTCCAATAATTCATCACCTTCCTCTTATTTGTTGAGTCCAGGAGTTGGTTAATATATATGTTGTTAATCATATTTTTAGAAAACTAATTTGGCACGAACACGATATCTTTTATTCTTATCAAAATTCCATTTGTTTTCTCATTTCCACCACCATTACCACCTTGTACATCATTCTCAATGTTACTATGACTTCCTTGGAATCCATCCATTGACTAAAACCAGAATGCATTGTGTGAGTAATAGTAGTCATAAAATCATTTACAGAATATCATGAAACTATATTTTCAATTTTGATACACCGTAGTATTAACCAAGGTGATTTATTCTCATCTTATATTAAAATCCTTCCAATTGGTTTGTAAAGAAAATGTAAATTATCCTACGCATATCCACCGGGAGTCTTGTAACCAAGATTGAAGCAAAGCCCGTTGTCATGCACCAGTTCCCATTCAAGTTTTGCTCAAAGAGGTATTTTCGGGTTTTACCCCTAGGTACATCTATTCCAGAGCCACATATACCTGCTCATATCCACACATGGATGTATTTCCTAGAAAACTCACAAAATTTCTACAATACCAAAATTCTAGGAAGTTCTTCTATTCTAATCCTCAAAGTCTATCTTCGGGATATGTGCTCTAATAAGAGTTTATCTAAATCTAGCTTCCATGGTTTGTACTAAACATATTTTAATACCATCTGTATAACCTCGACCCCATAATCCCAAAGTCGGTGCATTATTAAGTATAATTGGAATGATCATAAAAGATCAAGTATCGAAAGACCGATTAGTTTACTAGCCCTGTAAGTACAAGAAATATTCATAAGGTTTACATTACTTCATAAAATGGAAAACTACAACAACATTGTCTCCATAGACAACACTGAGATACCATAGACTATCCCTGGAGGTCATTCATAATATATTTCTTTTCATCTAGGGAAAAATAAAACATAGAAAGGGGTGAGCTCAGATTCTCAATAAGGATAACATTATAGTAGAAACTTTGATAAATAAGCCTAAACATTTAAGGCAGTGTATAAGAGTATAAGAAAAGACTTTTAAACATGAACTTCAACATAATATGGCAAAGATAAATTCAAATATTTCCATTTACTTATTCACATGGATATTCAACTAGTCAAATAATCACATGAAATATCAATAGCTACTTTCATAATTATGGAATGCAAAATACAATACTATCATAACCACATAGTCCAGGCCTTGTGCCAAGACTAAGAATAATATTTTTTCAAGGCCTTCTACCAAGACACTAGTGTGTCTCATTAGACCTACTGATGCATCGAGGAGCTATAGTGGGCTCCACCCATCACTTACTATGTCCAATTCATTCCTCATATGAAATGCTTAAAACATAACATAAACATTCGAATTAAAACTAGCATACGAAATTTAAATAATTTATCCACAAACCATAAATGGTATAAAAATAACACATCTACGGTCAAACATAACTCTTTAGATACAATATGGAAGATTGTATTGTAACAGATTAACCTCAGCTCAGAATAAGGAAGGATATTGACATAGATGAAAATAATCATCAAAACTATTTGAGAGAAATGTCCCCCCTTCTTCTTGAAAATATTTAAAAGTCACACTATTTGTCAAGAAGGCATTTAAAAATAGATTTTTGAATCAAAGTGTCCCATACCACTTTGAAACATTTAAAAGTAATTTTAATTTTAAAACATTAATTTCCATAAAAATAAATCCTTAAATATATTATGAAAACATGGACATTAATGAGAAAGATTTAGAATAATAAATCATTAAAACATTTAAAATGATATATTAGTTAGAGTACCTAACCAAAAGAGACACATTTGAATAAAAATAATTTAGGTAATAAAAAATTTGTAATAACATGAGAATAAACGGATTCACGATACACTATGTCAAAGTACATTATATACACCATATAAAATTGATTGGTGTATAAAAACAAATAAGTCTCAATGGAATGTAAATTGAGATTAAATCTCTTATAAAGACCATATCATTAGGATAAGGATAAATAAACGACATAATTATGTGTGAAAAATATAAATACACTAAATATGATTGGATATTCAGTGTAAATGAATCAAAGGACATTCATACATATTCTTGTAAAAACAACACCAATGAATTGGAAATTTAACTCCACAAATGGAGATTGAGTTAAAATTACTCTTATCAAGTTCATATCGATGTCTTGAGAATTTACAAATGGATTTATTATGTGTATTAAAAGTATTTAAACATAAATTTGAGTGTAAATTATGACATAAGAAAATGAATAGTGATTCCACACATAATCATGGAGTAAAATAATCAATGAAGTATTCATAAAGCCGAATGAGTAGAAATTGAAATTTCAAATTCCCATATTGATTTTGTAACTTACAAAACATACAACCATGTAAGAAGGATCATATAATGATGATGTAAATATCTATAAATTAATGTATATTAAGCAATGAATACAATAATGGGTAGTACACACACCACATGCAATAAATAAGTGGTGAACAATAGAAATCTCACGGAATTAAAAGTGAGATAAGAAACCCCTTACTTTTTAATTTTTCCTTGGTCAAGGGTAGGTAAATCTCATATATATAGGTGAAATAATTTATATTGAATTATACAAGAATCATATACATTAATATGGTATCATATATGATCTTTTAACATTGATTTGTTAATAATATCTTAGTATTGTTGTCATTTTGTGTGTTAATGGATTCGTTTTCTTTTATATTCTTTGTTATGTGAGCTATATTAGTTATGGATGGGATTTATCTTATTCATAACCATAATTATATCATGCCTCTAAAAATTATTTTTAATAATCAAATGAGATTTAGTCTTGAATAGATACGATGGGGAATGAATCTCATTGCGTTTGTGGAGACGGTAATCTGTACGTATGCCCGAGCGACAATATCATTATTTTGATATTAAAATAACCTATAATTTAATGTTATATAATATATAAAGAATCAATATCATGTTATATTTTATTAATTACATTAATTACACAACATTATTATACCCATCCAAAAAATAATGTATTGAATAACAATTACACCACGACGTGGAGACGGTAATCCATACGTACACACGTGTGGTGACATGTCATTCAAAGGATGGAGAGAACAATGAATATGGCTGTACCATATTTATAATAACATCACAGTATATATAATATACTAGATTTATTATTTTATAATGTAAATAAAAAAGAAAGAAGAAGTGGAAGAAGAAAATAACTTGAAAGAGGGTGGTGAAATTATTACCTCTTCATCAGGTTCTTCCTTTTGATTTGATCAAAACGGAACCTTAAGTTGGATTTTTGACCAATGGGGGGACTATAGGATTAAGTGAGGGATGTTGAGAGGATATTTTTACAGGGGTTGGCCGAGCCAAAAGGCTTTGAAGGTGTGAATTTTAGAGAAGGGGGAGTTCCCTTTTATAAGAGGGGTGAGGGGCACCTTAGAAAAAATGTAAAATATTATTTTATAATAAAAATATTTTCGGTTTCTAATTGCTAAAAAGTGGAATATTTAAATGATAAGGTGGGGATGGGTCTAAAACCACTCATCCAATAGGTTTTAGATAGGTTGGGTCACTATATTAACCTTAACATTTATATTTAACTCTTAGCTAAATAGTTTGACATTTACCATGTCTCTTTGTATTTTTATATTATATAGTTAATATAATTACTATATACTTCCAAGAGAACCACAAGGGGTTTATTAATGATAAACCTATCATTATAAATGTCCTTTGGCCAAACAATATATTTTTATGAATAGAATATAAATTAATAATATAATAATTGATATAAAAACTCTTTTATGTCAATTTTGACACTATTAAGTATTTTGTTTTTTCTAAATTCCTAACAGCATTATTACTTCGAAAAAAATTAATCTAACCAATTCTAATATGTTATATTAACCTATAAAATTAGTGGAATTCATAAAAAGTCTCAAATTACATTTATTTGGAAATTTATAATATCAATTATTTTAATATTTCATTAATTATGTAATTATTTCATCATCATTGTGTCATAAATATATTAAATTATTTAATTTATAAAATATAAAAAAATAATACCATTATGTAGAAAATTGTTTTATCATTCTATTTAATATTTATAGTAGAATGTATCTTATGTTTATCCCTATGTAAAAAATATTTTAGTTATTAAACATTGATTTTAAATCTTTTAACTCTTCTTTGAATTAAATAATATTAAGTGTCATAATCTAATCCATGTGGAACAAAGAAGTTCATATATTATGCCTAAGGTTGTTTTTGGTCAAATTAAATTTAGCCAATAGAATTAGGACATGTGTTAGGGTAATAATAATATCATTTCTACCCTTAATTACCCTATTTACTTGTAACCATGGTAAATTAAAGTAAAAAAGTTACTATTCACAATAAATTATTTTTTTCTTATTGAACCACATTTTACTTCTTGATATTAACTGTGTCTCTCGGATTTTCGAATTTCAACTCAGAGATATGCTAAAATTAAGTTTTATGTGAATTTTCAAATTTTCCTCATTGGTGGGTAATAGACGATAAAAAGTTCAATAAAATTTTATATATCTAATATTATTAAAAATTGAATCCAATGAATTAAATTGAAATTATATGGGTATTATGTATCTTTTTTGACCTAAAATAAATTTTTAAAAAAATAAATTATTATTTAAATAAATATTCAGTTTTAAACTATAACTTAGTGCTTTTCAATATTCATCAAAAATTAAATGTGTTCAGAAACATACCAAAACATTACCCTAAGCTAATTTTTATAATATGAATTTAAAAATGAAGCTTATTTTGAAAAATTAAAAACATATAAATTTCATTTATTAGTTTAAATTTAATTCTCGTTGTCACAACCAAAAAGGCATATTTTTTTGAAATAACAACTACAAAAAGATTGACATTTGTTTATATCAAATTTCAAAGTGAAAATACATCCAATGAAAAAAATTGGATTAAATGGTAAAAATTTAATCTAATTATACATCAAAACCATTCATATGTATTGTTGACCAGTATAAATTATTTTGATTAAAAAATTTGTTTTCAGTTAAAATATATTATTTTTCACTATTCACCCAAATATGAAAGTTAACAGAAAAATACCAAAAATTTATTGAAACTACATTTTTATGTCCCGATCCCAAATAAGAATTTTATTTTGTCAAATTGAATATATAAATTTTTCAAACATTTTAATTAAAAAGGGTCTGCCATTAAAAGGTGGTCAAATTGCATTTTTTGAAAAATAATTCTTTTATCTGAAAAAATGGATTTAACCTTACATTATGTCTAAGAAACTCAAAATATGGATTATAAAATTTTAAGGGTTATATAAAGTTCAAAATTTGTTAATATAATTCATAACCGCTTTTGAACGGCTAGTTTGGTAAGTCGTGGTGTGCTTGAACTTGATGTTGCGTGTTGTGTAAGTTATTGAATTACTTTGAAAAAATAATGTACTATGAAATCTTGGGGTGTTACATCTGAGGGTTCTTCTTGAGTTTGGAATGTTTCAGATCTTTTTTAGGATTTTATTATTGAAATTGGGCTAAAAACTATAAGCTGGATAGTTAAACAACGTATATGTGTTATACGATGGGAAAATATCATCAAACACATGCCATGAAATTGTCCATAATGTGGAGTGTCTACACGTCATGAACCTAGTTCACATCATGCAATAATTGAATGACGTATATATTAACCAGAGGTTATATTTATCTAGTGGATCATCAATAATGGTGATATACCTGTTTTGAAAGAGTTACATGTTTTTTAATTCTAAAATTCCATGGATTTAAGAGGGGATATAAATATATAATTATTTATCATATTCCATTTATAGACATCCTCATAACCTAGAGGAATCTAAATGATTTAAGAGTTTTCTATTCCATTATGGAAATCCAGATCAAGTGTCCAGTCTGAGGTGAGTTGTTCTTCTTGAGATTTACACTTTATACTATTGTTATGTGGTCATAACTGTTTCAATATCATGACCTCAGTTGTTTTGGATTTTGATACATTGTTTAATGATCTAGGTTTCTTCTTGAGATCTTCTTCACCTTCTTCCGCATTGTTGTTTCATGTTGGAAGCACTACATTAATTGGTGACTAATGGTTGGATGTCTAAAACCAAACCTAATGGTTTTTTAAATTTTCATGTTTGTTTAATTTTGTGAATTTCCCCAACAAAAGGTGAATAATAATTAATCTAATATTGAATTATGATAAAAATAAGATTTTATTTTTTGTTTTATAAATATATATTTTTGTGGTTTCTAAACCTAGATTATAGCTACACGTTTAGTGAGAAGACCCTAGATATATGATAAAATAGATTATTGTATAATACGTGTATAGCATGGCATGAGAACTCATGATATTTTTTATTATAGAATAACATTTTTAAAGTATTTTGTTTATCTAAATTAGGGGTGATAATTTCACAAATGAATGAGAAGTTAAATGATAAATTATAGTTTTCAAAATTAACAATTTACTCAGATGATGTTATATTGTTATATCCTTAGTGTGATTAATTTTTTTGATATTAATGTTGTAATTATTAGATGTTAGGATTCGACTAGTTTGACAATGTTACCATTATATATAGGTCTATGATTGGTGGCACAAGATTGATTATATAGTAGGCTTGGCCTAGCTTGATACTGTAATATATATATATATATATCTACATATATGGAAATGTATGATGATGCTGATATTATTATATAGAAGGATTTACCACGGTGATGAAGAAATACTTATGTATAAGTATTTTCCTAGAGGATATAATGCTTATAAAGAAGGATTTTCTTGGTTTTTATATTATTAAACTTTGTTATGGTTAATGGTTGGAATAATAGTGATACATTATCAGAGATATTTCATTATGGTTGTAAAGAAGTTTTATTTATCTATTATATAAATTGATTATTTAATATGCCAATTATCCATTTATTTTTTGGTATTATTTATCAGACTGGTTCTGTTAATATATGGTGGTGTCATCCTATATGTTTTTTCTCACAACCTATTGAGGATAATGTTTGCTGACCTATAGGTTTACATGGATGTAAAAAGGAAAAATGGAAATAGAACTTTAAAATTTATTTTTTCAAGCTGGATGGTTTAGAGTTTGGAGATGGGAATAATATGGGGCTTATAATCAAGTTCCTTCCGATTTATTTGTGTGGGATATTTCTTTTATTTATATATTTTTTGTTTACATTTAGATAATTCTCAATCTATCATTACATGATTTATTATTATTGGGTTTTTCATTCCACCATTTCTTTCCTAGTTGTATGTCGTAATATTTTTGTAATTTCCCTTACTCGTGTAATGCCCTGACCCCAGTTACCCAGAGTCGGTGAATTATTTTAATACATTGGCATGATTACAAGGAATCAAGTCCCGAAGGAATGATCGGTTTAGCAGTCCTGGAAAATAGATTACATACATGAATGTTACATTACACTTCATAAAAAAAAACAACAACATAAATAATCCCTGATGAATGCAATTATAACCTTTTCATAACATTGCATATCAATCACAATACACTTCTTGAATCCTGGGAAAAATAAAACATAGAAAGGGGTGAGCTCAGATGCTTAGTAATGATAATAATATAGCGGAAACTTTCAAAAATAAGCATAAACATTTAAGGCAATGTATAACTAAAACAAAATCCTTTTAAACTTGAACTTATGCATAATATGGCAAAGATAAAATGAAATAATTCCATTTACTTATTTACATGGATATTCTACTAGTAAAATAATCACATGCAATATCAATAACCACTTTCATAATGATGGAATGCATAATGTCAAACTATCATGACTACGTAGCCAAGGCCTCGTGCCAAGACTACAAATAAGATTTTGTCAAGGCCTCATGCCAAGACACTAGTTTTTCTCATGATACCTACTGATGCATCGAGGATCTATAGCAGGCTACACCCGTCACTTACTAAGTCTAATGCATTCCTCATATGAAAAGGTTTAAACATAACATAAACATTCGTTTTAAAACTATCATATGAAATGTAAATACTTTACCCATAAACCATGAATGGTATAAAAATAACACATACATAGTTAAAAATTTCACAAAAACTTCAACACAATATGGAATATTTATATAATGATAATTCAACTTCAAAACAAGTTTAAAATCCATTAAAGTATTTTGACGTTGATGAAAATGATTTGTAAAACTCCTTGAGAGAAATACCCATTTTTCATGAAAACATTTAAAATTCACAAAATTTGGAAAAGAAGTCAACTAAAGAAATTTTTGAATTAATTTTCCCCATACCACTTTGAGACTTTAGAAATGAATTAACATTTTAAAAACATTCATATCCATATAAATAAATCCTTAAAACCATTTTGAAGAGATAGACATTAATTAGAAATATTTTGAAGAATAAATATTCAAAACATTTGAAATGATGTTTTAGTAAAAATTCCCTTAAAATAATCCCTTTCAAAACTCTTTCATAAAACATGGACATGGATAATAAATTTGTCCCAGTAGATACTTACGTAAAAACAACTCGGATAATAAAGAGATTTTGAAATTAACCATTACCAATTTGGTAACTTGCGAAGCATACACCCCATGAAAGAGGTATCATACAATGAATATATAAATATACATAAATTAAAGTGTATTAAATAATGAATACAATTATGGCAATTACATATATCACACAAAAGGTAATAGTGGCAATACAACATGAATCTTACGGGAATAACGAGTGAGATGAAAACCCCTTACCTTGCACTTTCCTTTAGTTGAGGGTACGTTTAGCCTTCTGTATGATGACTATAGTATGTTATTAAATTATAACAGATCCATATTAATATTTATGATATCATACATTATTCATTTATGACTTTATAATACCCATTTAATAATAATTACCATGTTATATTAATATTTCGTGTAATAATCGCTTTCTTTATCGTACGTGTTTTGACTTGTTACTATTGATAGTATCACTTAGATCATGATATAAATACCTAGATAATATAAAACATGATTTATTTATCATATATATTTAGAATATTAAAATTTATATTGGACTTATATATGAAATGGAAAACACCGTTTATGGATACGGTAGTCTGTACGTACGCATAAACGTTGTTTCCGTTTTCATATAGTATTGAATTTAAGTAAGCGAATAAGACATACATACGTACATAAATCCTTATATATATAAATATATATATCTCTAGTAGCATTATTATGTCATATATTACATACTTATTAGTAATATATATTTTTTATAATCGTCAATGAATGGTGAACTTGGAAATGAATCTCATCGCGTCGTGGAGATGGTAATCCGTACGTATGCACGGGCCAAAATATCATTCTTTTAATATTAATATAATATATAATTTGATGGTATATAATATATACATAACCTTTATCATGTTATATTTATTATTTATATCAAATAAACATCATTATTATACCCATCAAAATAATAATGTATTGAATAAGAATTAAACCACGACGTGGAGACAGTAAGCCGTACGTACGCACGTATGGTGGCATGTCATTCAAAGGGTGGATAGAATAATGAATTTGGTTGTACCATAATTATAATAACATCACAGTGTTGTACCTCTCAAACCCCTCGAGGTTTAATTTTCATGATCACAATCACCCTCTTATGTTTCTAATCTTGTTTTAAGTGTTTGTGTTGATAGGCAAAAGTTTTCCATGGAATTGGGCCAAGAAGGAATGAAAATGAACTGAGTTTCAGTCCACCGGCCAACCAGTGGAAAACCACCGGCCAGCCGATGGTGGCCTGGACAGAAGGCATTCCTCTGTCCAGACCACCGGCCAACCGGTGGCCAAGCATCGGCCAGCCGGTGGCATCCAGACAGAACAGGATGAGCTACTGCCTCAGCACCGGCCAGCCGGTGGCCTCAGCACCGGTCAGCCGGTGGCACCTGCACAGAATGGCAAGCTCCTGTCTTGCCACCGGCCAACCGGTGGCTTCACCACCGGCCAGCCGGTGGAGTCTGGATAGAAGCATCAACCCTGCTCCAAGGCACCGGCCAGCCGGTGGGACTGTACCGGCTAGCCGGTGGAGCCAGTCAAACTAGCCGTTGCAGTTTGACCAGGCTGGCCCACTTGGCTCCAAACGGCTCTTTAAGCCTCTCCAACGGCTCCGAAGCCACCCCAAGGGTTCCATGCCTATAAATAAAGGCCAAGGAAGCCCCGGACATCAACCGGAACTATACGGAAGCCCACGGACACCTTTTTGATCATTTGGCCAACATCCGGCGACTTCCTTCAAAGGAACCTCAAGTGCTCCAACAACTTCCACATCCAAGGAGCTCCACCAAAGAAGCTTGGAAGCGTCCTTCAACATCTCCAATCAATCAAAGGCGCCCAAGGCTTCTCCTAATTACGGTTTTTAGTGTTTTATTTATTTTGAGCATAAAATTGGGTTTGTGCCTACAAACCCCAAACTCTTTCTTCATCCCCCTTTCTTTTGGGTTTCACATCACCATTAAGGTGTGAAGAGGTTTCTCCAAGCCTTTCCTTTTAAAAGGCTTGTGTCACCGGTGAGCTAGCCTTCACCCGTTAAAAAGGCTGGTGGGTTCTTGCTTTTCCATTGAAAGCAAGTGGGTTCTTGCTAAACCAATAAAAGCAAGCTGTAATAGGTCATAGTGCTACCTCAAAGCCTAGTGGGTTTCTTGCTAAAACCATTGAAAAGCAAGCGGTAGGAATCTCTCAACGGTTGAGTTGGGAGCGGAGACGTAGGCCGGGTTTTTGGCCGAACTCCGTTATCAAGTTTTGTGTTTTGCCTTCTTTATTTCCGCTGCATCTTTCACTTTGATTTTAATTTGTTATTATTTTTTAAAAGGCAATTCACCCCCCCCCCCCCCCCCCCTCTTGCCATCACTTCCCGTTTTTCTCCGCCCAACAATTGGTATCAAAGGGAGTGTTTGTGTAATACCCTAACCGGTTACAAATTAAAGATCCTTTTTGATGGCATCTACCTCTTTAGCCCCCGAGGGCTACTCTTTGGGTCGGGCTCCATTTTTTGATAGGTCCGACTATAATTATTGGAAAACCCGCATGACCACTTTTTTAAGAAGCATAGGATATCCTATTTACAAAATTGTCATGCAAGGTTATACTTTGTCTACCCCCGACGAATCCAAATGGACCCCCGCCGATATTAGAAACTTTGAGCTTGATGGAAAAGCCATGAACGCTCTACATTGCGGCCTTGACCGAAATGAGTTCAACCGACTTTCCACTTTCACCTCATCTCATGAAATTTGGAAACTATTGGAAGTGACCCATGAGGGCACTAACAAAGTTAAGGATACTCGGTTAGACATGTATAGGCAAGATTTTGAAATCTTTTCCATGCATCCTTCCGAATCTATTACCGATATGTTTACACGCTTCACTGACATTTGCAATGGAAGGAAATCTCTTGGTGATGATGTTTCAGCCGAGACGATGGTCAAGAAGATCTTATGGGTCCTTCCGAGCTCATGGGCACCAAAGGTGATGGCGATCCAAGAGGCTAAGGACGTCAAAAATATTCCGGTAGAGGAGCTCATCAGATCTCTCATGACTTATGAGATCACAATGAGGAGGCAAGCTCAAAAGTATGGCACACCAATCCAGACCCCAAAGAACATCGCCCTCAAGGTACAAAAAGAAGTAAGCTCCTCCTCATCATCATCATCTTCATCTTCTTCATCATCAAGCGGCGACTCGGAAATGGAGAATCTCGCCCGCCAAATGCACAAATTTATGAAGAAGCACAAGAAGAAGAAGAAATCTCGCAAGGCGCGAAAGCAAATACCCACCGCAAAATCCGAGCCCAAGGTGAAATGCTACGGGTGTGTCCAAAAAGGGCATTACAAGCCCGATTGCCCACTCAACAAAATATGGGCCACGCCAAAGGAAAAAGGAAAGAAAAAGGTCCTCAAGGCGACATGGAGTGACACCTCATCATCCTCCTCCTCCTCCTCCTCCTCAAGCGACCAAGGTACAAAATGCCTAATGGCAAAACATGAGGTATCATCTTACGACTCTTCTTCCTCATCATCCTCTAGTTCTTCTAATTCTTTCAATCATTTGTCATATGAAGAACTCCAACATGCTAGAGACAAATTAGAAAATGGTTTTCATGAGCTTTCTTCAAAATTTGTTTCTTTGAAAAAGAATTTCAAAAAACTCTCCTCCGAAAAAGAACAACTTATCAAAGAGAAGGAGGAACTCTCCCTTAAAATCCAAAATTTTCCCAATTATGATTCTTTGGAATCAACCATTAAGGACCTTTGGGAATCCCTAGCTAAGTTCACCCAAGGGGAACAAAATCATTCAAAATTTCTTGGTTCCCAACGAATTTCAAGAACCACCCAAGGGCTATGATTTACCAATGTAGCTTCCTCCTCCCATGTTCCAACTGTTTTTGTAAGGGGGAGCTCTAGTTTTAAATTTTGTAATTATTGTAAGAAATCCGGGCACCTCATTTATGAGTGTAATTGTAAAAATGCCCGGTACGGCCAACCCAAGTCTATTTACTATAGTGACGAGTTTTATAGGAGAAGACCCGCCATGAAACAAATTTGGATTGAAAAATCCCTTTTGGCGAGTCTCTCCGGGCCAAAAATAGTTTCGTTTCCCCGATGATTTTTTGTTTTATTTAGGGGGAGAAATTTTCTTAAATTTAAAAAATCTCTTTTGATTCATTTGTCAATTAAAATTTTCAATTCATTTTTGATTCAAAACTCTGAATTTCAAAAATTTCATTTTGTTTCAAATTTCAAAATTCAATTGGTTTTTGATTCAAAACTTTCAATTCAAACTGTTATTCAAATTTTCATTTCAATTTCAAAAATCTCAGTTGATTTTTCAATTCTCAAATCTTGATTTTCAATTTTCCCTCAATCAAATTTTTATGCCCCACGCTATTTTGATAATCACAAAGGGGGAGAAATTTCTTGATTGATTGGGGGAGAATCCTTTTCATCATGCTTAGCATTTCCATTCAATTTTAAGTCTTTTACATTAATTGCTTTGGTGATTGTGATCATCAAAATAGGGGGAGATTGTTGTCCCTCTCAAACCCCTCGAGGTTTAATTTTCATGATCACAATCACCCTCTTATGTTTCTAATCTTGTTTTAAGTGTTTGTGTTGATAGGCAAAAGTTTTCCAAGGAATTGGGCCAAGAAGGAATGAAAATGAACTGAGTTTCAGTCCACCGGCCAACCAGTGGAAAACCACCGGCCAGCCGATGGTGGCCTGGACAGAAGGCATTCCTCTGTCCAGACCACCGGCCAACCGGTGGCCAAGCACCGGCCAGCCGGTGGCATCCAGACAGAACAGGATGAGCTACTGCCTTAGCACCGGCCAGCCGGTGGCCTCAGCACCGGTCAGCCGGTGGCACCTGCACAGAATGGAAAGCTACTGTCTTGCCACCGGCCAACCGGTGGCTTCACCACCGGCCAGCCAGTGGAGTCTGGACAGAAGCATCAACCCTGCTCCAAGGCACCGGCCAGCCGGTGGGACTGTACCGGCCAGCCGGTGGAGCCAGTCAAACTAGCCGTTGCAGTTTGACCAGGCTGGCCCACTTGGCTCCCAACGGCTCTTTAAGCCTCTCCAACGGCTCCGAAGCCTCCCCAAGGGTTCCATGCCTATAAATAAAGGCCAAGGAAGCCCCGGACATCAACCGGAACTATACGGAAGCCCACAGACACCTTGTTGATCATTTGGCCAACATCCGACGACTTCCTTCAAAGGAACCTCAAGTGCTCCAACAACTTCCACATCCAAGGAGCTCCACCAAAGAAGCTTGGAAGCGGCCTTCAACATCTCCAATCAATCAAAGGCGCCCAAGGCTTCTCCCAATTACGGTTTTTACAGTTTTATTTATTTTGAGCTTAAAATTGGGTTTGTGCCTACAAACCCCAAACTCTTTCTTCATCCCCCTTTCTTTTGGGTTTCACATCACCATTAAGGTGTGAAGAGGTTTCTTGAAGCCTTTCCTTTTAAAAGGCTTGTGTCACCGGTGAGCTAGCCTTCACCCGTTAAAAAGGCTAGTGGGTTCTTGCTTTTCCATTGAAAGAAAGTGGGTTCTTGCTAAACCAATAAAAGCAAGCTGTAATAGGTCCTAGTGCTACCTCAAAGCCTAGTGGGTTTCTTGCTAAAACCATTGAAAAGCAAGCGGTAGGAATCTCTCAACGGTTGAGTTGGGAGCGGAGACGTAGGCCGGGTTTTTGGCCGAACTCCGTTATCAAGTTTTGTGTTTTGCCTTCTTTATTTCTGCTGCATCTTTCACTTTGATTTTAATTTGTTATTATTTTTTAAAAGGAAATTCACCCCCCTCTCTTGCCATCACTTCCCGTTTTTCTCCGCCCAACACACAGAATATATAATATACATGTGTTATTAATTTATAATGGAAACAACAAAGAAAAAGGAAGTGGAAGAAGAAAGAAACTTGAAAGAGGGTGGTGAAATCCTTACCTCTTATTCGGGTTCTTCCATTTGATTTGATCAAAAAAGATTTTTAAGTTGGGTTTATGATCACCTTAAAGCCTCTATGTTGAAGTTAGGTTAGTTGATAGGGTAGTTGGGCAGGGTTTGTCTGATCCAAATGGCTAAGAACGTGTGAATAAGAGAGAAGGGGAGTGCTCTTTTCTAAGAGGGGTGAGGGTCACCTTAGGAAAAATTAAAATATTATTTTATAATAAATTCATATTTAGTTTATAATGGCTCCAAAGTTGATTATTTATAGTCTAAGGTGGGGATAGGTCGAACAAAACTCAACCAATAGGTTTTAGACATGTTTAGGTTTCCATTTTAACCTTATAATTTAGATTTACCTCTAAGTTAAATAATTTAACTTTTATCGTGTCTTCTTGTATTCTTAGACTATATAGGTTAATAAACATAATATATACTCTCAATTGAACCCTAATTGGTTCATTAATGTCATATATATTATTATATAAGTCTTTTTTCAGATTTTTAGATTTTTAGGACCATTATATCAATTACTAATATAATATTTGTTTTAAAATCTATTTTATGTCAATTTTGACACGATTTTATATTTGTTTTTTTAAATAATAAAAACATGGTTACTTAAAATAAAATACATTGAATCAATCCTAACTTATCATATTCACCTATAAAATTCTTGGATATCATAAAAACATTGAAATTATATTTATATTAATATTTATAATACCATTTTTTTGATTCTTTAATGAATAAGGTAATTACTACAACATCATTATGTCATAAATAAATTTATTTATATAATGTATAAAAATTATAAATAAAATAAAATGATTTAGGAAATCTTTTTATACTTCTAATAATGATTTATAATATAATTTATCTTCTGTAAAACCTTATATTAAAAAAAATTTAGTTATTAATCTTTGATTTTGACTCTTTTAACTCTTATATGAATTAAATAATAATAAATGTCCTAATCTAATCTAAGTGGACATAAATGATAATATTTTATTCCTAAGGTTGTTTTTGGTCAAGATAAACTTGTAAAATAGAATTAGGACATGTGTTAGGGTAATATTAATATCATTTTTACCCTTAATTACCCTATTTACTTTTAATCGTGGTAAATAAAAGTAAAAATTTACTATTCACCAAAAATTATATATATCTTATTGAACAAAATTTTCCTCCATGATATTAACCATGTCTCTTGGATTTTCAAAATTCAACTCACAGAAGTGGTAACATTATGTTTTATGTAAATTTCAAAATTCTCATAGGAGGTGGGTAAAAGACGGTCAAAAGTTCAATAAAATTTTTATATATCTAAAATTATTCTAAACTAAATTCAATGAATTAAATTGAACTTATATAGGTATTATGTATCTATTTTTACCTTAATTAAATTTAAATAAAATAAATAATTATTTTAATTAAAATTTGGTTTTAAACTATAATTCAGTATTTTAAACTATTCATCAAAAATTGAAAATTGTCAGAAAAATACCAAAAATTAGGCGAAAGCTATATTTTATAGTATGAATTCAAAAATGATGTCTATTTTTACAAATTAAAACCATATAACTTGCATTAATTAATTTAAAAATTAATTCCCATTGTCAAAACAACTAGCGTGTTTTTAAGAAATAATAAATATCAACTGATTGACACATGTTTATGTCTAGTTTAAATGTGAAATTACATCCAATGACCAACATTGTATTAAAAGATAAAAATATATTCCAAATATTCTTTAAAACCACTCAAATTCATAATTTATCACTATTAATTATTTCGATTAAAAAAGCTGTTATTAATTAAAATTTAGTAAATTTCACTATTCATCAAAATATGAAAGTTATCCGAAAAGCACCAAAATTTCACCATAAAATAATTTTGATATTCCAAATCCAAAAATGAAGTCCATTTTGAAAGATAAAATTTACAAAATTTAAAAAAGTGGGTATTACTATTCATAATGGCTAGTTTGATTGGTTGGGGTGTGTTATAATTCAAAGATGTGTACAACAAACGCTACTGTATTATTAAATGTGAAGCGTATCGTGGAAGCATGGGATGTTAAATTATTCCCTCCTTCAATAAATTTCTTCATTTTAATTTGAATTTGTTCTTCAAAAATAAAAGGTTGACAATAGAAAATTTCTTTGTGGGAAGACCTACATCAGAAATTCGGTTAATAAAATTTAGTCTTAATAAGAGGAAAAGAGAAATGAAAGGGTCGCCACCAAATTATGATCTAGATTAAGAGAAAATTGGTGGAAAATAGATCCATGTAATTGGATGAAAAAACTAAATGTTTATAAGGATTGATTGAGGTCATCAGTCACAAACAATTGTAGAATTGTGGGCCTCAAAGCAACCAATTTACTATGATTTAAAATACCATCGGTTCAACAAAATGTAAGGTATTAGGATAACACATTTCTGGTTTTAATTTCCCATCCCTAATGATTAATAATTAATTTATCCATAAAATAAGAGGAAATATATATATATATATATGTGTGTGTGTGTGTGTATTTCTATATACTTGACAAGTAGAGTTTTATCCTTCAACTAATTCCTACAATAAAATCATCTTTCACTCTAAAAGATTTAATATATATATATATATATACTATTTATCCTAATCGTATAGGGTTCCAAAAATAATGAATTTATAATTCACAGATCAAACCCTTTAAAAACTACATTATTCAATCTAGGACATCACGTGGGCTAGTGGTAGGTGATACACCCTTGTCCCCCTTCGGTTGTGGGTTCAAGTCTTACGGCATTGCCGGACGCGACGGGTTGCCGCCCAACCTCCGGGCTGTCCATTTTATGGAAATCTAAAAATAATCTCAAACTAGACTTATCCAAAATACTTCTTCCCAAACTCACAGTCCAAAACTAATAAGGTAGGTAAACACAATGAAGATACTTTTTTCATGTAATAGCATGTGAGCACCTTCATCATGTATTCTTTTAAAATATGGTAACAACCTAAATTACCATAAAACATTATTGATTACATTCATTCTCCACTATTCCTTATAGAATATTAGATATATTTCTTATATCTAAAAACTTTTAATATTCCAACAATGATGAAATAAACAAACCATTAATTAGTGCCAAGGTAGTCAAGAATATCCAATATAATTCATCCAAATCAACCATCTCTTATTCCAAAATTACTACCATAGTATCAAGACCATATTAAAGATTACCTTTCCTTAAAACATGTATTTTCAAAAAAAAGTTTAACTAGTTGTTCAGTCACTTTTCATAGTACCATAATATCTCAAATCCTTAATGAAATAGTACTGCAGTACAATCCTTATTTATATCCATAATTCATATAACCAGTACATCGTTGATACAACACTCAAATGAAATAAATCTTTAATAACAACATAAGAACACTAGTCATTACTCTTCATCTGTGGTAGTATTATAACTTTATTATTATCCAATTAGCATCATTTGGGGCATACTCTAATGATTTGAACATTGGTTTACGTAGCGTCCCAACTCCTTGCAAATTAAGCATTGTACATTTGAAAACTTTTTCCTACCCTTGCAATGACATACTTGTTATACTTTTTCTCCACACGTATAAAAACTCCCATTCCCTTAAATCATTTACCAAGGTGATTCATTCCATATTTATCACACATTGGAAAATCCTTCTTTCACTTATTCCCTTTATCCATATTTCTTTCTACCATCCTTTTCTTCTCTGGCTTCCCTTCAAAGACATAGAATTCAGAGAGTTCTTTACTAATCTTTTGATACTATTTATTCATATGATGTTAATACATGGGAGACTAGTATTTTTATAAATTTTGTCTTAATACAATGAATGATATGACCCATCTTACTCTTTGGATCATACGTATTGATGGAGTTCTCATTCCTTCTACTAGCCACCATTTCTAAACAATGGTATACACTAATTCAGTTTATGAATCACAATTCATAATTCCAAACATGTAAAATAAGTAACATAAATTGAATAGTTTATGGATATAATCCATAATTAGAAAAATGTTTTCTTTGAGGAGGTATATACTCATAAACCCTTCATAGAGGTTTGTAATGAAAATGAGAATTATCATAAGCATATACCCCAAGAGTGTCGTAACCAAGAGTGCAGCAAGGCCCGTTGTTGTGCACTAGTTCCCGTTCGAGTCTATCTCAAAGCGGTGTTTTCGGGTTTTAACCCTAGGTACATCTGTGCTAGAGCCGCCTCTACCTGCTCGTATCCAAAGAGGGATGTATTTCTTGGAAAACTCACAAAATCTCTACAATACCAAAATTCTAGAAAGTTCTTCTATAATAATCCTCAATGTCTATCTTAGGGTAATGTGCTCTAATCAGAGTTTATCTAAATCTAGTTTCCAAGGTTATTGCTAAACTTCCTCTGATTCAAACAGTAATGCCCCGACCCCAGTTACCTAGATTCGATGCATTATTTTAATACATTGGCATGATTACAAGGAATCCAGTCCTGAAGGACCGATCCGTTTAGTAGTCTTGGAAAATAGATTACATACATGAATGTTACATTACACTTTATAACAAAAAAAAACCAATACAAATAATCCTTTATGAACACCATTATCCCCTTCTCTTAACCCTGCATATCAATCACAATACACTTCTTGGAATCCTGGAAAAAATAAAACATAGAAAGGGGTGAGCTCAGATTATTTGTAAGGATAATAATATAGCGTAAAGATTCAAAAATAAGCATAAACATTTAAGGAAATGTATAACTAAATCAAAATCCTTTTAAACTGGAACTTCTACATAATATTTCAAAGATAAAATGCAATAATGCAATTTACATATTCACATGGATATTCTACTAGTCGAATAATCACATGCAATATCAATAACCACTTTCATAACGATGGAATTCATAATTCCAGACTATCATAACCACGTATCTAAAGCCTCATGCCAAGACTACAAATACGATTTTTTCAAGGCCTCGGGCCAAGACACTAGTTTGTCTCATGAGACCTACCGATGCATCGAGGAGCTATATCGGGCTCCACCCATCACTTACTAAGTCCAATGAATTTCTCATATGAAAAGGTCTAAACAAAACCTAAACATTCGTATTAAAACTAGCATACGAAATGTCAATACTTTACCCATAAACCTTGAATGGAATAAAAATAACACATCCATAGTAAAAAATTGCAAAAAAACTTCAACACAATATTCAAGATTTGTATCATGATAAATCAACTTCAAAACAAGTTTAAAATCCATTAACGGATTTTGACGTTGATGAAAATTATTTGTAAAACTCTTTGATAGAAATACCCCTTTTTCATGAAAACTTATAAAAGTCACAAAAATTGGAAAAGAATTCATTTAAAGAAATTTTTGAATCAAAGTGTCTCATACCACATTGATACTTTTGAAATGAATTAACATATTAAAAACCATCATGTCCATATAAATAAATCCTTAAAACCATTTTGACGACATGAACATTAATGAGAAAAATTTAGAAGAATAAATACTTAAAACATTTGAAACGATGTTTTATTAAAAAGTACTTTAAAATAATCTCTTTGAAAACTCTTTAATAAAACATGGACATGGATAATAAATATGTCCCAGAAGATACTTACGTAAAAACAACCTTGGATAATAAAGAGATTGTGAAATTAACCCTTACCAATTTGGTAACTTACGAAACTCACAACCCATGAAAGAGGTATCATACAATGAATATGTAAATACACATAAATTAAAGTGTATTACATAAAGAATATAATTCTGGGTAGTACATACATCACACAAAAAGTAATAGTGTCAATACGACATGAATCTCATGGGAATAAGGAGTGAGATGAAAACCCCTTACCTTGTACTTTCCTTTAGTCGAGGGTATGTTTAGCCTCCTGTATGAAGACTATAGTATGTTAATAAATTATACCAGAACCATATTAATATTTATTATATCATACATTATTTATTTATGACTGTATACAACCCATTTAATAATAATTTCCATGCTATATTAATATTTCGTGTAATAATCGCTTTCTTTATCGTACGTGTCATACCTTGTTACTCTTGATTGTATCACGAAGATAATGATTTAAATACTTCTAGAATATAAAACATGATTTATTAATCATATATATTTATAATATAAAAATTTATAATAGATGTATATATGAAATGTAAAACACCGTTTACGGATATGGTAGTCTGTGCGTACGCATAAATGCTGTTTCTGTTTTCATGTAGTATTGAATAGATGTAAGTGAATAAGATATATGTAAGTACATACATACTTATATATATAAATATATATATCTCCAGTAGAATTATTATGTCATATATTACATACTTATTATTAATATATGTCTTTTATAATCGTCGATGAATGGTGAACTTGGAAATGAATCTCATTGCGTCGTGGAGACGGTAATCCAGACGTATGCACGGGAAAAAATATGAATCTTTTGATATTAATATAATATATAATTGAATGTAATATATTATATACAGAACAATTATCATGTAATATTTATTATTTATATCAAATACACATCATTATTATACCCATCCAAATAATAATGTATTGAATAACAGTTACACCACGACGTGGAGACGGTAAGCCGTACGTACACACGTATGGTGACATGTCATTCAATGGGTGGATAAAATAATGAATATGGTTGTAACATAATTATAAAAACATCACATTATATATAATATAATGGAGTTATTATTTTATAATGGAAACAACAAAGAAAAAGTAAGTGGAAGAAGAAAGGAACATGAAAGAGGGTGGTGAAATCATTACCTCTTCTTTGGGTTCTTCCTTTTGATTTGATCAAAAGGGCTCGTAGGTTGGCTTTCTGTTCAAAATAAGTCCTCTAGGTTGAAGGTAGGATAGTCAAGAGGGTATTTGGGCAGGGGTTGGCCAAGCCAAATGGCATAGAATGAGTGAATTAGAGAGAAGGGGGAGTGCCCTTTTATAAGAGGGGTGAGGGGAACCATAGGAAAACTTAAAATATTATTTTATAATAAATTTATATTCGGTTTATAGTGGCTCAAAAGTTATTTATTTAAAGTCTATGGTAGGGATAGGTTGAAAAAAAACTCAACCAATAGGGTTTGGATAAGTTTAGGTTACAATTTTAACCTTATAATTTAGATTTAACTCTAAGTTAAATAATTTTACTTTTACAGAGTCTTCTTGTATTCTTACACTATATGGTTAATAAACCTAATATATACTGAAAATAGAAACCCAATTGGTTCATTAATGTCATATATATTATTATATATGTCGTTTGGCCGATTCTTAGATTTTTAGGACCATTATATCAATTAATAATATAATATTTGTTTTATAAACTATTTTATGTCAATTTTGACAATATTTGGTATTTGTTTTTTGTTAAAATAATAAAAACATGATTACTTCAAAACAATTACATTGAATCAATCCTATCATGTCATATTAACCTATAAAATTCTTGTAATTTATAAAAACTTTGAAATTATATTTATTTTAATATTTGTAATACCGTTTATTTGATTCTTTCATGAATAAGGTAATTACAACATCATCATTGTGTCATAAATAAATTTATTTATTTAATGTCTAAAAATTATAAATAAAATACCATGATGTAGGAAATCCTTTTAGATTTCTTATGAATATTTATAATAGAATATATCGTATGTAAAACCTTATATTAAAAATGTTTAATTATTAAACATTGATTTTAACTCTTTTAACTCTTCTTTGAATTAAATAATAATAAATGTCCTAATCTAGTAGATGTGGACCTAAATGATAATATTTGATTCCTAAGGTTGTTTTTGGTCGATCTACAATTGTAAAAAAGTATTAGTACATGTTTTAGGGTAATATTAATATCATTTTACCCTGAATTACCCAATTTACTTTTAACCGTGGTAAATAAAAATAAAAAGTAACTATTCACCAAAAATTATTTTTTATCTTATTCAACTAAATTTTACTCCTTGATATTAACCATGTCATTCAGATTTTAGAAATTTCACTCATAGAAGCGGTAAAATTAAGTTTTATGTAAATTTCAAAATTCTCCTATGAGGTGGGTAAAAGACGGTGAAAAGTTAAATAAAATTTTTATATATCTAAAATTATTCTAAAATAACATCAATGAATTACATTGAACTTATATAGGTGTTATGTATATATTTTGAACTTAATTAAATTTAAATAATATAAATAAAAATTGAAATAAAAAATTGGTTTTAAACTATAATTCAGTATTTTTCACTATTCCTAAAAAATTAATAGTTTTTTGAAAAATACAAAAAATTCGGCCTAAGATATATTTGATATTATGAATTCAAAAATGATATCTATTTTATCAAATTCAAAACATATATGTTGCATTAATTAATTTGAAAATTAATTCCCGTTGTCAAAACAAATAGCATGTTTTTAAGAAATAATAAATATCAAAAGATTGACACATGTTTTTGTCTGGTTTAAATGTGAAATTACGTCCAATGACCAACATTGTATCAAATGATAAATATATATTCTAAATATACGTTAAAACCACTAAAATTCATAATTTATCATTATTAATTAATTTGATTAAAAATGTTTTTTAACTGAAATTTAGTAATTTTCACTATTCATCAAAATATGAAAGTTATCCGAAAAGCACCAAAATTTCACCCTAAGCTAATTTCGATATTCCAAATCCAAAAATGAAATCCATTTTGAAAGATAAAATTTATAAAATTTCAAAAATTAGTTATTACTATTCATAACAGTTAGTTTGATTGGTTGTGGTTTGTCATAACTCAAAGTTGCGTACAACACACGCTACTGTATTATTAAAAGTGAAGTGTACCATGGAAGATTGGGTTGTTACATTCTCCCTTCCTTCAATAAATTTCATCCTCGCAATTTGAAATTGGTCTTTGAAAATAAAAGGTTGAAAATAAAAAATATCTTTGTGCGAAAACCCACATCAGAAATTTGGTTAATAATATTTAGTCTTAATAAGAGGAAAAGAGAAATGAAAGGGTAACCAATAAATTATTATCTCAATTAGGAGAAAATTTGTGGAAATTAGGGACATGTAATTGGAGGAAAAACATAAATATTTATAGGGAGTGACTGGGGTCATCAATCACAAACAATTGTAGAATTGTGGGCCTCAAAGAAACCAATTTATGATGATTTAAAATACCACCAGTTCAACAAAACGTAAGGTATAGGATAACACATTTTTGGTTTTAAGATCCCTTCCCTAAAGTTTAATAATTAATTTATCCATAAAATAATAGGAAATATATATATATATATATATGTGTGTATTTATATACACTTGACGAGTAGAGTTTCATCCTTCAACTAATTCCTACTACAAACACATCTTTCACTCTAAAAGATTTAAAAAATATATATATATTCTATTTATCCTAATCGTATAGGGTTCCAAAAATAATGAATTTATAATTCACATATCAGATCTTTTAAAAAACTACATTATTCAATCTAGGATATCACGTGGGCTAGTGGTAGGTGATACACCCTTGTCGCCCTTCTGTTGTGGGTTCAAGTCTTGCAGCCTAGCCGGACACGACAGGTTGCCACCCAACCTCCAGTTTGTCATTTTTATGGAATTCCAAAATTAATATCAAACTAGACATATCCAAAATAATTCTACCCAAACTCACAGTCCAAAATTTATATGGTAGGTAAACACAATGAAGATCCTTTTTTTTCACGTAATAGCATGTGAACACCTTCATCAAGTATTCTTTTAAAATATGATAACACCCTAAATTACCATAAAACATTATTGATTAAATTCATTCTCACATATTCCATATAGATAATTAGATATATTCTTTATATCCAAAAACTTTGAATATTCGAACAATGATGAAATAAACAAACAATTAATCAGTGCCAAGATAGTCATGAATATCCAATATAATTCATCCAAATCAACCATCTCTTATTCCAAAAATTACTACCTTAGTATTTAGACCATAATAAGGATTACCTTCCCTTCAAACATTTATTTTCAAAAAAATAGTTTAACTTGCTGTTGACTCACTTTTCATAGTACCATAAGATCTCAAATCCTCAATGAAATCCTACTGCAGTACAATCCTTATTTATCTCCATAATTCATATAACCAGTACATCATTGATACAACATTCAAATGAAATAATTATTTAATAACAACATAAGAACACTATTCATTACTCTTCATCTGTGGTAGTATCATAACTTTATTATTATCATATTAGCATCATTTGGTGGATACTCTGATGATTTGGACATTGCTTTGTGTAGTGTCCCAACTCCTTGCAGATGAAGCATTGTACATTTGAAAACTTTTTCTTACCTTTGCAATCACGTACTTGGTATCCTTTTTCTCCACACTTATAAAAACTATCATTCCCTTCAATAATTTACCAAGGTGATTCATTCCACATTTATCACATATTGGAAAATCCTTTGTTCCTTTATTCCCTCTATCCAAATTTCTTTCTACCATCCTTTTCTTCATTGGCTTCCCTTAAAAGCCATAGAATTTATAGAGTAATTTAATGAAATTTTGATACTATTTATTGATATGATTATAATACATGGGAGACTATTTCATTTATAAATGTTGTCTTAATACCATGAATTAAATGGCCCTTGTTACTCTTTGGATCATACGTATTGTTGGAGTTCTCATTCCTTCTACTGGGAGCCATTTCTAAACAATGGCATACACTAAGTCAGTTTATGAATCACAATTCATAATACAAACATGTAAAATACCTAACATAAATTGAATAGTTTATGGATATAATACATAATCACAAAAATGTTTTCTTTGAGGAGGTATATACTCATAAACCCTTCATAGTGGTTTTTAAATAAAATGAGAATTATCCTAAACGTATCCCCCAGAAGTGTCCTAACCAAGAGTGAAGCAAGGTCTGTTTTTATGCACCAATTCCCATTCAAGTCTAGCTCAAAGCGGTGTTTTCGGGTTTTACCCCTAGGTACATCTACGCCAGAGCCACCTCTACATTCTCGTATCCAGACATGGATGTATTGCTCGGAAAACTCACAAAATCACTACAATATCAAAATTCTAGGAAGTTCTATAGTAATCCTCAAAGTCTATCTTAGGGTAATTTGCTATAATTAGAGTATATCTAAATCAAGTTTCTAAGGTTATTGATAAACTTCCTCTGATACCAATTGTAACACCTCGACCCTAGTTACCCAAAGTTGGTGGATTATTTTAATACATTGGCATGATTACAAGGAATCAGGTCCTAAAGGACCGATCAATTTATCAGTCTTCGAAAATAGATTACATACATGAATGTAACATTACACTTCATAAAAAAAACAACATCAATAATATTTTATGAATGCCATTATCCCATTCTCTTATCCCTACATATCTATCACAATACACTTCTTGGAATCCTGGAAAAAATAAAACATAGAAAGGGGTGAGCTCAGATGCTCAGTAAGGATAATAATATAGAGGAAACATTCAAAAATAAGAATTAACATTTAAGGCAATGTATAACTAAAACAAAATCTTTTTAAAAATTAACTTCATAATAATATGTCAAAGATAAAATGAAATAATTCCATTTACTAATTCATATGGATATTCTACTAGTTGAATAATCACATGAAATATCAATAACCACTTTCATAACGATGGAATGCATAATGCCAGACACTCATAACCACGTAGCCAAGGTCTCCTGCCAAGACTACACATAATATTTTTTCAAGGACTCATGCCAAGACACTAGTTTGTCTCATGAGACCTATCGATGCATCGAGGAGCTATAGCGTGCTCCACCCGTCAAATACTAAGTCCAATGCATTACTCATATGAAAAGGTCTAAACATAAAATAAACATTCGTATTAAAACTAGTATACAAAATGTCAATACTTTACCCATAAATCATGAATGGTATAAAAACAACACATCCATATTGAAACATTTCAAAAAAACTTCAACAAAATATGGAAGATTTGTATCATGATAAATCAACTTCAAAACAAGTTTAAAATCTATTAATGGATTTTGATGTCGAAGAAAATGATTTATAAAACTCTTTGAGAGAAATACCCCTTTTCATGAAAACATTTAACAGTCACAACATTTGGAAAAGAATCCATTTAAAGATATTTTTGTATCAAAGTGTCCCATACCACTTTGAGACTTTTGAAATGAATTAACAATTTAATAACATTCATGCCCATATAAATAAATTCTTAAAAACCATTTTGAATTCATGGACATTAATGAGAAAGATTTGGAAGAATAAATATTTAAAACATTTGAAATGATGTTTTAGTAAAAAATTCCTTAAAAAAATACCTTTGAAAACTATTTCATAAAACATGGACAAGGATAATAAATATGTCCCAGTAGATACTTACGTAAAACCAACCTCGGATAATAAAGAGATTGTGAAATTAACCCTTACCAATTTGGTAACTTACGAAACATACACCCCATGAAAAATGTATCATAAAATTAATATGTAAATAAACATAAATTAACGTTTATTACACAAAGAATACAATTATGGGCAGTACATACATCACTCAAATGGTAATAGTGGCAATACAACATGAATCTCATGGGAATAAAGAGTGAGATGAAAACCCCTTACCTTCCACTTTCCATTAGTCGAGGGTATGTTTAGCCTCATGTATGAAGACTATAGTATGTTATTAATTTACAAGAGAACCATATTAATATTTATGATATCATACATTATTCATTTATGACTTTATACTACCCATTTAATAATAATTTCCATGTTATATTAATATTTCGTGTAATAATCGCTTTCTTTATCGTACGTGTTTTAACTTGTTACTCTTGATTGTATCACTTAGATAATGATTTAAATACCTATAGAATATAAAACCTGATTTATTTATCATATATATTTAGAATATAAAAATTTATATTGGACTTATATATGAAATGGAAAACACCGTTTATGGATAGTGTAGTCCGTACGTACGCATCAACGTTGTTTCAGTTTTCATATAGTATTGAACGGAAGTAAGAGAATAAGATATATTTAAGTACATAAATCATTATATATATAAATATATATATCTCCAGTATCATTATTATGTCATATATTACATACTTATTAGTAAAATATATTTTTTATAATCATCGATGAATGGTCAACATGGAAATGGATCTCATCGCGTCATGGAGACGGTAATCCGTTCGTATGCACGGGCCAAAATATCATTCTTTTGATATTAATATAATATATAATTGGATGGTATATAATATATACAGAACCTTTATCATGTTATATTTATTATTTACATCAAATAAACATCATTATTATACCCATCCAAAAAATAATCTTTTGAATAACAATTACACCACAACGTAGAGACGGTAAGCCGTACGTACGCACGTATGGTGACATGTCATTCAAAGGGTGGATAGAATAATGAATTTGGTTGTACCATAATTATTATAACATCATAGTATATTGAATATACTGGAGTTATTATTTTATATTGGAAACAACAAAGAAAAGGGGTGTGGAAGAAGAATGCAACTTGAATGAGGGTGGTGAAATCATTACCTCTTCTTTGGGTTCTTCCTTTTGATTTGATCAAAAGGGCTCCTTAGGTAGGATTTATGATCAAAATAAGGCCTCTAGGTTGATGGGAGGATAGCTGATAGGGTATTTGGGAAGGGTTTGGCCGAGCCAAATGGCTTAGAAGGTGTGAATTAGAGAGAAGGGGGATTGCCCTTTTATAAGAGGGGTGAGGGGCTACTTAGGAAAACATAAAATATTATTTTATAATAAATTCATATTCGGTTTATAATGGCTCCAATGTTGATTATTTAAAGTATATGGTGGGGATAGTTCGCAAAAAACTCAACCAATAGGTTTTAGACAAGTTTAGGTTGTCATTTTAACCTTATAATTTAGATTTAACTCTAAGTTAAATAATTTACCTTTTACTGTGTCTTCTTGTTTTCTTAAACTATATCATTAATAAACATAATATATACTGCCAATAGAACCCCAATTGGTTCATTAATGTCATATATATCATTATATAAGTCGTTTGGACGAACCTTAGATCTTTAAGTCCATTATATCAATTAATAATATAATATTTGTTTTAAAAACTATTTTAATTCAATTTTGACACTATTTGGTATTTGTTTTTTGTTAAAATAATACCAACATGATTACTTCAAAAAAAAATCAATCCTAACATGTAATATTCACCTAGAAAATTCTTTTATTTCATAAAAACTTTGAAATTATATTTATTTTAATATTTACAATTCCATTTATTTGATTCTTTCATGAATAAGGTAATTACTACATCATCATTGTGTCATAATCAAATTTATTTATATAATGTCTAAAAATATTAAATAAAATAACATGATGTAGGAAATCTTTTTATATTTCTAATTTATATTTATAATAGAATTTATCTTATGTAAAACCATATATTAAAAATGTTTTAGTTATTAATCTTTGATTTTAACTCTTTTAACTCTTTAGTGAAATAAAGAATAATAAATGTCCTAATCTAATTCAAGTGGACCTATATGATAATATTTTATTCCTAAAGTTGTTTTTGGCTGATATACACTTGTACAGTATAATTAGGACCTGTGTTAGGGTAATATTAATATCATTTTTAACCTTAATTACCCTATTTACTTTTAACCGTGGTAAATAAATATAAAAAGACACTATTCACAAAAAAATTATTTTTATCTTATTGAACAAAGTTTTACTCCTTGATATTCACCGCATCTCTCAGATTTTCGAAATTCCACTCACAGAAGCGGTAAAATTATGTTTTTTGTAAATTTCTAAATTCTTCTAGGAGGTGGGTAAAAGACGGTCAAAAGTTCAATAAAAATTTTATATATCTAAAATTATTCTAAACTAACTTCAATGAATTACATTGAACTTGTATAGGTATTATGTATCTATTTTGACCATAATTAAATTTAAATAAAATAAATAATTATTTAAAAAAAAATTTTGATTTAAACTATAATTCAGTATTTTTCACTATTCATCAAAAATAGAATGTTTTCAGAAAAATACCAAAAATTTGGCCTAAGATATATTTGATATTAATAATTAAAAAATGATGTCTATTTTTACAAATTCAAAACATATAACATGCATTAATTAATTTAAAAATTAATTCCCGTTGTCAAAAAAAATAGCGTGTTTTTAAGAAATAATAAATATTAAAAGATTGACACTTGTTTATGTATGGTTTAAATGTGAAATTACGTCCAATGACCAAAATTGTATTAAATGATAAAAATTTATTCTAAATATACTTTAAAACCACTAAAATTCATAATTTTTCACTATTAATTATTTCGATTAAAAAAGTTGTTTTTAGTTAAAATTTAGTAATTTTCACTATTCATCAAAATATGGAAGTTATCCGAAAAACACCAAAATTTCACCCTATGATAATTTCGATATTCCAAATCCAAAAATGAAGTCTATTTTGAATGATAAAATATATAAAATTTAAAAAAGTGTGTATTAATATTCATAATGGCTAGTTTGATTGGTTGTGGTGTGTTATAACTCAATGTTGCGTACAACACACGCTACTGTATTATTCATAGTGAAGCGTACCGTGGAAGCTTGGGGTGTTACAACTCTAATATTTATTTATTTGTATTGTTTTCATTTAATTCTTACTCTATACCAAGATGTATAATCTCCCCACTATACTCGTCACACCAACACTACTAGTTGAAATCCTTTGGCATACAAGGAGGTGTTCTAGAGGTGTTGTAGCCAACCTGATTTGAACACACAAGAGTGTGTTTGATCTAGGTACATTAAAAAGTGGTATCCAAGGATACTATTTTTACTTTGTCTTATATTACTATTTAAAAATGTTATAAATGATAATAAGAAGTTTCAGGACATAGAATGAGATTTTCCATTGTAGTATCTAACCTATGTATGGGAGGAAATATGAGTTCACATGGATGTGATTATTTTTTATGTAGTTTTCTTGTTACTGTTTATTATTATTTCAACTAGGGTGATTCACATGTTGAATGATTTTACTTATTATTGAGATTTATACTGTATGATTAGTATGGAATGAGATGAGTATGTATGTATCATGATTGGAACATTGTGTCATATCATGAAATTCATTATTCATGATAGGTACATTCTAATACAATGTGATATAATTTCATAAGTGGAACATGAAATAAGATAGATGATATATATGATAAATGAAATGAAAGAACTATTATATCATAGTTAAAAAATTTCAATCCTTGTTTAGAGAGGCTAGGAGTTAGTGGTTCTCAATTTTTGTCACATGTTGAAGTTGACATTATTTATATCCATTGTTCTATGGTTTGTTTTATCCATATATAGAAAATGAATCCTCTCCATTTTTGAGATGATAATTAGGAGAACAAAACTATGAACTCTAATAATGCAATTAATCTAGAGATTCTAGTTTCTCATTAGCATTAGATGGATGTTCATATTAGTGAAAACTTATTGAGAGTCATGTGATCGATTAAAAAGGACGACTTTTCACACTATGCCTTCAATTTTTGAGATAAAAAAATAGTTTCATATAGATTATCCACATATGATTTTTGGGGAAGGAGGACTCATGGTAGTTGGGATTTGGATGGGGCTATTTAGGATGATCTTAAAGAAACATGAGACACTCACATATAAAAGTGTAAAGATTATTGCATATATGCATCATGGAGATGCCATGAATTGTTGGGATATTCATGAAACATCTAGGTAGAAAGAGGAGTTATCATAGAAAGTCTTCAAGGTGAAGATCCTAATCCACTTCTATCTAGATATTATGTGGGACAAGAATGCTCATGTCTTCATGAATCTGACACAGGAGGTCATGTTAGTGACAGAATATGTTGGATGCTTCACCCTTCTATAGAGTTTTGTGCCATCTTTAGACGTTGATGGGATCTATAGGGAAATAAATTTTCAGTGTGACATTCAATATGATATTAGTTCATAGGTTAAAAAATTGTATAATTATACTTCTAGATGTGATGAATTAGGAACTCTTCATGGAAGGTAATCTGAGAGAGTTCCTGAGCAACAGATAGACTTCTTTAGCAGGGAGAACCACGATCTATTATTTTAGTGGCAAGACACACCACAATGATAGTTATCTCCAAGGATACATCGATATGAGTAGTTATGGTATTGGTAAATAATCTCAAGATAAATTTCCATAATAGTTCTATCAATGTGGTAGGTTCGGCCACAATAGGACTCAATATATATACATTGAATAAGAGTTCCATTCCAATAGAATGTCAGAAAATATTCAACTTTTTTGTAGGAATTTTTCATAGAGAACAGTTATAGGGGATCAAGACCAGTATAAGATTCTGGGTAGGACGTAGCTATTCATTAGCAGGTATGTAGATAGAGATCCACTACATTATCATTTCATGGTAGGGGATGTGGTTTCATACTTCAATAATGGAAATATCACGCACATGGAATAACTCGTTGGAGTCATAAAAGAGCTTAGGGTAGAGGGGAAAGATAGATGCATGTTATGAATACTACTAAATCCATTGTTGATGTATGAAATTCTACCATGAGATATATTTTTCTAATATCATCCACCCTTTCCTATGTGTAGTTTAATACTAGACCATCACATTTTTTTTTATCTTGACATTCTGATTGGGTTTGGGTGTGGAAATCTTGTATGGGGTTTTGACTAGAAAACTATTGGATGTATGATCTGAGAATATCAAATGTTGAAAGGCATGTTATTTAGATATTGGTTGTCATAATTTTTTATAGGAACCGTTCGTTTGAGAAATGATAGGTTTCAATTTTATTCATATAATGGAATAGATAGTTCTACACATGGCCCATATCAACTATTATCGGAAGATAGTTACAATCTATCAATAGAAGGAGATGGATTTTTTCCCCAGGGTGAGTGGGATCTTTATAGTGGTCATTATGGAATAATTCAGTGAATATTGGATTATCATATTTCTCAAATCAAAATCACTTTTATGGAAAATGGAGAAAATAAGTAGGATTTTTTTCATCTATTGGTAGAAAATTTTTAAAATGTGCTTTCTAATGAGTTATGAGGATTACTACTTGAGTGAGAGGTTTAGTTCACAATAGAGGTGGTTTTGGTAGTAGCTCCATTTTCCATCATGTATTATAGCATGAAACCAAAATATCTCCATCATTTGAATGCTTATTTTGAGTATTTAGAAGATAAAAGTTTTATAGAAACACATACGTCCCTATGGGGTTCTCCAATTCTCTTCTACAATAAGTTTAAGGGGACTTTACACTTAGGTATGGATTATTATTTGCTGAAAAAGATAAATTTCATAAAATGGAATCCACTTCCAAATATTGATGACCTTTTGGAATAGTTGAGAGGTTCAAATACTTCATGCATGATCAATCTGATATCAGGACAACACCATTTTATTGTACGGCCTTCGAACATACCTCAGACTTATTTTACGGGTTGGTATCAATTTAAGGGTTCATAGTGATTCCACAATTCTTAAAAAATTAACTAATGGTATTCATATCCAAAATGAATTATATCATTCAACCTTTTTTGGAGTAAATTGTGGTGTATTTGGTCAAGGAAAAATTATTAAAATACAAATAATTAGATGATCATGATCAACATCAGGACATTGAACAATGTATATAAAGAAAGAATTAGTTCAATGACAAGCTACCCAAATGTTTCTTCTATTTTGATAAAGTCCTATTCATGGTTCATTTTATCCTAGAGGACATATTTTAAGTGTAAATAGAGAAGGTTAAAACCATTGTATCTTGGGAGTGACCCATGAATATTTTCGAGATTAATATTTTTCTATGTTTAACAAGTTTTAATTTTTTTCAAGGAATTATCGCATTTATAAGAATTGATGTTTGGGATGACCATGATGGGGTGATTTTTGTTTTGATAGATTCTTTTGAGAGGTAATTTTAGGTGTTTAGTAGTAGGATAACCTCAAAACCTATCCCCAAATAACATGTTACATGTAATTCATATATCATGTATTGTGATTCATCTATAGTCAGACTTGAAGTAATTCTGATGTAGGAGGATGTAGTTCTTTCTTATGGATCTGAACAGTTGAGATCACATGAGAGGAATTACCACAAACATGATCTATATTTGGAAATGGTTCTATGTTCCCAAAAATGTTGTATTCTCTATCTTTTGTGTGAGAGGGTTTTGATATACATAGACCTTAAGAGTCTCATGTACATATTTGATCTGTGGGATCTAAACCATTAGAAAAGGTTGTGGTCCATGTATCTAATGTCGTTTGACTTTGAGTTGGATTATACACAAGGAAAGGGAAATAACTTTGATGATTATTTATTACTAATGACCTATACATAAGAATTTCCTGAGTCTTTTGATTAGTAGAGAATGATGTAACCATTTTCATACTTGCATCTATATGTTTAGGGGTCTCAGGGTTGAGTTTCTTTGACATCAGTATGTTCTATGCATATTTATTATGCTGGATCAAGTCGGAGTATTAATATAATCCAGAGTGATTATTTTTTAGAGATAACATATATGGTGGGAGACAACATCAGGATGGTCTTTTGGTAGCAATAATTATCATATTTTTCATAGCTGATTATTAGTTCCTATGGGCTTCCATGAGAAGCCAATAAGAGAGTTTCAAGCTCCATGAAGCGTGGTACATCCTTAAAACATGAATATGTATCATGATATAAATATAAATTACTGGTGGTTTGTAATGAATAAAGAGGTAGTGGGAAACATGGAATGATGTTTCACCTCTTTGTATGCGAGAGATGATTGTCGTAGGCCTAATATTCCCATTTCAGAGTAAGAATGGGATAATGTCACAAGGGAGTTTGTTATAGGAATACCATGGACATCCTTTATGAACAATTATGTATTGGTGATTGTGGATTTTCTAATGATGATATCCCTTTTTTTATCTAGTGGACCATTGTAATTTATGTCATGGGAGGCCCTTTTTTGAACAATATATTTTATTTTCATAGTGTATCTAGAAGTATCATTTCAGATAGTGATCCTCAATTTACATAATAGTTTTGGTATGGTCATACGAGGGATATGGGATCAATGGTTAATATGATGATGGAATATAATCCATATACTGATGGTAAATCCCATCAGACAATTTAGGTCATGGAGGATATATTATGATCTTGTGTTTTGGATTATGGTGGCTCATGTGAGAATCATATGGAACTCGTGGAGTTTGGTATAATAAAATATTACAAGAATCAATACATATAGAAGATTTAGATGATTTTTATGTAAGGGCTTATTGCTCACCTCATTATTGGTTTGATTTAGTTGAGTCAGAACTTTATGGACAAATTATCGTGCATGAGTCATCTACGAAGGTTTAGTTGATCAGGAGGTTGTTGGTGACTATGTAGACCATGAAAATATCTTATGATAACCATAATATGTAACCTCTACATTCTATGTTTAGTAATTGTGTTTTACTTTGGGTTTCACCTAGTAAAATAAATATCATATTAAGAAACAAGTAATGAAAGATCCCATGTTTTTTGGGAAATTTGAGATAGGGGATAAGGTTAGTTCATTGGAGAACTGATTATCCCTTCCCCATTTCTATAGTTCCAGACATGATTTTGTTCACTTTCCACAACTTAATAGATATTTTCCAAAGTATTATTTGGTTATACGGATCGATTAAATCTTTCATTGTGTAAATATAACCTTTTCGGAGAATCTAATGAAGATTGTGGACCGTAGTGAGAATTTTATCCATGGGAGTAAAATACCACTAGTTCAAGTGTAGTGGAAGCATGGGAGTTTTCATGAGGAGGCCTAGGAGGGGGAGTTTGATATACGATAAAAGGGGATATACCTTTTCAATGAGACCCACAATGATTATATGATAATCTAGGGAATAAGCTATTATATGGTGGGGAGGTTATAGGATCCAATATTTTCCCCAATATTCCCCTCTTTATGTTTTGTGTTAAACCTCTTTTGTTTTGGATTATTTATCTTTGAACATTGGTGGTCGAGTCTCATTCTAAAATAGATATGTTTCTCAAGGGAAAATGAATTAATGTTTATGGAATTTATTTTTTGTAATAATTGTGTCCCTGTATAAACATGTAAAAGGGGAATATGAGGGTTTTACATGTGTTTGGAATACTTTTGTGGTGGTTCAGGCATTCCTAGTGGAAAATAGGTTTAAAAATATCTACTGGTCAGTTACATTATGTGTATATGTTTCATGAAATGTAATCTTACATGAGAAACATGCCATAAACTAGTATGTGATTTTATGTGGATACATATTGGGAATCGAGTTCACATCGTGTAATAATTGAGTGGGATAAATATTACCATGATAGGATTTATTGTATGTTGAATAAGGAGAAATACATTATGTGTAGGAGTTACAAGACATTTAATTCTCATGGAAAATGGTTTTAAGAGGGTATATGTGTATTTTATTATTTCTCATATGATGTGTTAAATTATCCCTCAGGCCCTAGATGACTTGGGGAAATTTTGGAGTCTCCTATTATCTTCTGGGTGATCTGATGAAGCATATGAACCCTAGTGAGTTTTTCTACATATTCTATTCCACTATCTTAAATATATCTCCAATATTTATAGTTTAATTTTCACAACCATAGTTATTTTTTATATGATCTATTTTTTTTATGATCTAGGTTTTTCTTGAGATCATATTTACCTTCCTTATCACTAGGATTACCCATTTTAAGCACTTCATTAATAATCGATTAAAGGTAGGTTGTGTATTACCTAACCCTATAGCCAGTTAAATTTTAAATTATGTGAAATATTATGAAATGAACAAATACAATTTTCATAATAATTAATTGAATGATCAATGATAATCAATCATTGATTGGATTAACCCATGGATCCTTATGGATTGCATGATTTTGTGACCAGTCTTGTGCCTACCAGTTATGATAAAAAACCCTAGATAAATGATGTATTGACATATGGTTTAAATTGTGTTTATCCTAACATGATATTTAAGGGGATTATTTATTATACCATCAATTTGGAAATTTATTTTATTATTAAAATGGATTGAGGAAATTTGATAAATTAATATGAAATTAAAATTAAAAATGGTAATTTTCATAATTTACCATGGAATCTTATGATGTGATATTGTGATATCGTTACTATGTCAAATTCTGTTGTGATTAATTTTTAATGATTATATTAGTGTCTTGTCCATGTTTGATATTGTAATGCTTATATACAGCCCTCTGTCTAGTTGTGCTGAAATTATTATATAGTGATCTTAACCAAGATTGATGTTGAAATTATTATATAGGGCTATTCCTAGAGATGATTAAATTATTATATAGGGGGATGTTCCTAGATGATACTGAAATTATTATATATTGTGTTTTTCTTAGAGGTTGAAATTATTATAATAAGGTATTATCCTATTTTTATGATTACTAAATGATTTATTCATATAGTTGGCATGTCTGTACTACATTAACATAAAAATTACAACATTGTGCTACAATATGTTTATTTATGTATTATATTAACTGACTAGTTAATTAACATGTTTATTTCAATATTGTAGGAACTTATTTATCATACTAGTTTTATTTAGATATAGTGAGCTCAACCAATTGAGTTTTATTCACATCATATTTGGTTTGAAATTTGGTACTTCATTAGAATACATGGATTAAAATTTAGAAAAGTGAAAGTGACCTCATTGTTGATTTTTTCTTTCATGATGTATTTGATTTTGGAGACATGATGGACATGGGGTTCAAGACCGGGGTCCTATTAGTATATTTTTTTTAGATGGTTCTTTTATTTTTATTATTTTGGGATGACATTGAAATATATCTTATCCTTTTATTACCTGATTCAATGTTGGTTATTTTTTGGTTCCTCCTTTTACTTCCAATTGTATGTCTTAATATTTATAATTTTTCCATTATGAGTATATTTATTTATGTGGTTTATATTTTACGTATTTTTACTCAATACTAGAGGTTATAGTCTCCCCACCATATTCATCACACAACACTGCTAGTAGGAGGATTATAGAGTATGGGGAGGCACCTATGTGGTCCCTTAACCACCCTGATTTTTGTAAATGAGAGTGTATTATACCAAGGTATGTTAAATAATATTCTTTTCAACTTTCCTTAGTGATTTTCAATAAGAAAAATAGAATGGAAATAGAATAATCAAAATCTAGTTTAAGCTATGTGTTATTCATTTATAGTTTACATGATTTATGTTTTGAAGGCATGGTGTGCTTTGGTTTTGATGTTTAAAAACATTTTTACAAAATTAATTAAATGTAAATTAAACATTAGATACCATTTAGTTGTATTATATCCTTAAAATGAATTTTCAATCCTAAAATAAAATTGAAAATGAATGTTTTAGAAATCATAATTTTAGTCATATTGTATATCATTAATTGAAATTGATTATTTGTTTCTACCCAGCTATGTAACACCCCAACCCCCGAAGCCTAGAATCGGTGAATTATTTTATTACATTTTCATGATTAGAAGGAATCAAATATTGAATTATTTATAAGTATAGTAGTCATGTAATTCTAGATTAAATTCATGATACCTATAATATATTGGTAAAAATAAAATTCAAATATTAAACAATATAAAATAAAATAAATTTCATCATTTATGGCTTATTCAATGATTTCATTTTCAAATACATGGTAAATAAACCATAATAAGGGTGAGCTCAAAATCTCAATAAGGGTAAATAAAGTAGATTAAATAATTAATCAATGAGAATAAAATTAACATAGAAAGGAAAATAATTTATAACACATGCTATTAAAATAACTCGGTTAGGAAAAATTAAATATGTTAGGGTAAGAAACTGAACAAATTAAATTTAATCAATGAAGTAATAATTATATTTATCAATTTATATGTTGATACGAAATCTCATGGATGAATAAAAACTGAAACTAAATGATTTAAATGCTTAATTGTTGGACACCATGATTCCTAAATAGAGAGAAGTTATACCATGAGACCTTTCACAATACGATTTGGTTATTAGGTAAAAACCAATCTATTTTGGGTGACTATTTCATCTCATTAGTCTACCAATGCATCAAGGGTCTTTCCATAACCGGTCTCTAACCCATAGGGCATATGTAAAATGGTGGAAACCCCATATATTTCATGTCCAAATAATTCCTCATATATCAAATAAATAATTTTATTTATCAAATACCTTATAGAATATAAAATATTTATTTATATATAATTTCTCCTTAGGAGGATAAGTATCAACAATTTTTGTTGACATGAAAAAATTATTGAGTAAAAATAATATTTAAACAATCTAATGTGTCCCATACCACATTGAAATGGTTAAATAATAATTGTCCATGAATTAAATGAAACTTATAATACCATTATAATTTGAAAATTCATGGTGTATCATTTCAAATGGTAGTATATGGACCAAATAAAATTTAACTGGTTTATAACAAAAATAAGTCTCAATGGAATGTAAATTGAGACTAAATCCCTTAACATATCCATACTTTTTGTGTGTTGTATTTATCCACTAGTATAGTGGTTTAAAATTTGATTCTAACTTATATAATAACCGTAATCATGTTTATAATATCATATATTAATTTCTTATAATATTTTATAGCCCATTTTTTAACACTCTTTCTTTAATTTCACTATTTCAGGTGTTAATTGCCTGGTTTTCTCGAGTATGTTATTACTAGTTATTTCTTGATATAATTAATTAGATTATGGATTCCCCATATTCAGTATTTATAAAATGTATTAATTATCTTATATAATATTAATATATGTATTTATAGTAATCCATTATATTTTTAGATTAGAAATGGTGTTCATCATTCATGGAGACAATATGCCATACATACGCATGAACGCTACATTCATTTCATTGTTGTATTAAAATATTAAAAAAATGATACATATTTATATTATAATTAAATAATAATATATATGTTATATATTTTATATATGTTACATAAGTTTATTTAAACCATACATTATAAATTCAATATATGGTATGAAGGAGTCATATCGCTTTGAGTGGGCGGTAGTCCACACTTCCTCAAACGAAATTATCATATTTACACAAGATGGAAAACATAAAGGTATGTTCTCAATAAAAATTTTATAATCTTATAGAAATTATAAATATCATATTGAAAATATATAAATAGTTTTTCCATCATAATGGCCACCGTGATAGGTGGTAAATGGAAAATGAACAATCATCGTTTTGTATGGTAGTAGTTCATCATAAACAAAAATAGTTTGTCTGTTGCCCATCAGATGGAGGTGTGTGCATGTTTAGGTGAAAAAAATTTAAAAAAAACGTCCTAGTATAATTAGGATACTATTTTTGATATATAATATTAGAATAAATATATTTTATGGGGTTGATAATAGAAATAAAAACTAGATAGAATGAGGGAAAACATTACATCTTAATATGGAATCTTCTTTTCATTTGAACTAAAAGGATTCCTTGGAAGGCTATCATCCCAATTGGAGGATTAAAGGTAGAGGGGGGAGAGGTTGGGAAGCTATTTTAGTAAATAATTTCTTTAAAAATGTTGTTTGATAGGTGTGCATAATTGGGAAAGGTGGTGGTCGATTATAGATGGGAAAATGACACATATGGTATTTTTTGAAAAAAAGGTAGGTGTACCCACATTTTGACCTAATAATGTATTAAAAAATAAAAATAAAATCATTAATGGAAGGTTCATGGATGAATTGTTTTCATACAGTAGGTGTTGGACAATATTCTATGTCATTTGGGCCGTTAAATTAATGGTTTAATCCTTTATTAAGCTTTATTTTACATTAATATTTATTATTAATTTTAATTAATTCTGCTTTTTTTTAAAAAATGTTGGTATTATTAGAAATTATAAATTATTTTGACTCTAAACATGGTATTACTTTTTTCCAAATGACAATCATATATGTTTCACAAATTAAATTAAAATTCATCTGACGAGACGGATGAGAATGCAGGGTTTTTATGAAAAATCGTCCGATCGTTTTCTATGTTACCGTAATCAATTTCAAAGTGAATGTGATTCCAATGAAATAAAATTTATTAATATATTTAATTTTAACTAATTAATCTTTAAAACTAATTAAAAGTATAATATATCATTATAAATAAATTAGAGGAAACTATAGTTTAGAACTAAAATTCAGTATTTGTAACTATTCATTAAAAAATGAAATGATTTAGAAAAATATCACAAATTTATCGTAACTTAATTTTTATTTTTATAATTAAAATAGGATGTTTATTTTGAAATATGAAATCAATTTATGAGTCAAAAGTAGTATTTTAATTTTTTCTCAATTAAAAGTTGATAAAATTTCCTTTATAAAAATATTGTTCTTTATATGTAAAATATGGTTTTTTGTTTTCTTAAGAATATAAAAAATATTGGTTGAATATCATAAAATATTTATTGAATATATAAAATAAATATTTTTTTATAATAATTCCCTAATTTTAATTAATTACGTTTATTAAGATGAAACTCTTTTGAAAGATTATAAATAATAATATTTATTTTTATATCCAATTGTTTTTTATTTTTTTTATCATTAGTTGGTAACCAATGAATTAATTATATTCTTATAGTAACCATAAATATTCATAAGTTAGGTAATAATATACAAAACCACTAACAAACATGATAGGATATATCATATTATATTAAATAATAATATTTTAATAATAAATTGTAATTTAGTGAAACAAAATTTTGCGGTAATGAAAGCTATCATGGAAGGTCAACATTGTGTGTAACACAAGATATCAAAGAATTACTAACTTGAATGAAATGAAAGATAACTCGGTGTTTCATTAAATACAAATTATATCATGAATTGAATATATTTAAAATATTTAATATATAGTAGAGTCTCATGATATTATATGACCTTATGGGCTTGGTGATGCATTACATGAACACTATCAAATAAAAAGTTTTATATTAGAATTATGGGGTGTTAAATTCTCCCCACCTTTAAGAAACCAACTTGGATTACCCTTAGGACTGGAACCCATCCCGTTCTATTAGATAACTGAAGAGTGTTCCTGATTCCATTGGGCTGGCGACATGCACCTACGAATCAAACAATACACCTAAGGGAATGATTTCTCCCAACCATATCAAATAAATGGAGTATATGTATTCATATAATGAACGAGATATTAAAAGACTAATGTTATATATATATATAATAGAAAAAAAACCACTGAAATTAAAAACTGGAAAAGTATCCAAATATTTGAAAACAAATCCAACTGCATCGACCAAAACCAAACAACTACTCCATGTGATGGAATGGATAAACACCCACCATATCACCATTAGCTACCCAAAACTAGCGGACACGATCCATGCTTCCTCACTATTGTGCCATGAAATTCCTTGAATTGGAAGAAGTACCAATGTATAAATACCACTGAGGAGGTTCACGGGGTGTAAGATAATAGACATAGTAAGATCCCACCCAGGTGTTCCATATCAAGTCTCTGTATGAAAATTCCTATATGCTTATTCTAAATAAAACATGGAATGATAATATGTAATGCAGTTTTATAGAAAGCATGGTAAAATTTTCCTTCTTCATAGTTCTAAACATACCCATGCACAACATGCATATTAAGGATAACTCATAAAGCCCTCAAGTACAAAGAAGAAGCAGCATATGAATCAGTACCATGGAACACTATAGTTTAGACTAGTAGACTACTCATACCATAATAAATCATCTGCACAATTAGGTTCATAGAATAAGGGCCCAAGATGCATAGAAACACCCCATGATTAATCCCCTCAATAATGTCAATATCGTCCCCCTAGAACAACAATCCTAAGAAACAGAGGAAATCCCCATGAGAAACACACATAACAGTCATAAAACATGGATTATGGACAAAAACTAAATCTTCTACAAAAGTTCTCAATGAAACCCATGTCCTCATTTTCACAAATAAATTTTAGTTGATTAAAATTAACCCATTTATTTTTCATTTATCTAAAACTATGGAAAACCTTTTATCTTAAAAACCCATTTTTCAACAGACACAAATAGTCATTCCAGTTTGTTAAATCAATTTATAAATCAATATCAATCAGGGTAATTATCATATGTTAGATATGGAACCACCTTCCTCAAATTTTGGGTCAAAAAATACTCACAACAGGATTCACAATCAACAATACCCAATAACACATAATGGAAACCATAGAATCCAATCGACACCTCAAGATGTATCTGAAATAGAAGATAAAGGGTCAGTGGAAAGGGATAACACCACATACCTCAATAACAGACACATGTATCCCTAAAAATATCCATGTAATGCCCTCTAAAATAAGATCTCCCAAAGGATCTAGAAGAAGAGACAACGAATCACCATATTAGTCTATAAGATCTGATTAATCAACCCCAGGGTGCCACTACAATCAAGAGAAATGAGGAAGGATAATCATCACTTACCCAGAGTGAATATCCCAAAATTCAATAAAGATCCAACACTAAACAAATTGATCTAGATGTAGAAGAGTATTCAAAAATCTCTTGGGAAGAGCTATAGTTTGAGAGACAAGGTTGTGGAGAACAGAATATAAAATAAAATTTTCACTCAAATATTTTAAAATTTGTATGTGGGCCATTACATGATGTGTAATATAGTTACATGAAATTTAATACATTGTGTTCAAGTGCACCCAAAAAATACATCACCTTGGATAATTTTTTTAAATAATTCATGACATGAAACCAATCTTCACTATGTGTTAAATTTCGTAGCATGAATACACTTTAAAAGGTTGTACCAAGAAATAGTTACATTGAATGTAACCCATTTACACGACGTGAAATCCTTCCTCATCCTACATAAAAAGAATATTTATACTTAATGTCCAACCAAACTCTAACATCACAATTATAGGTATCATCATAATTTTTTATCGGTCCTTTACATACAATGGGAAAATGGTTAACCATGATGAGGAAAAAATATACCTGATAGATTGGTAAAGGGATGTAACAAAATCCCCAAAATAATGACATTCTATCCCGGGGAAGTTATGTTGAAGCTGTAATACCAGGAAAAAAATGAGAGCACTGCTCCCTCATCAATAAATTTCATTCCCAAGTCTCATGATAATCGGATCCTTGTTTCAATTGAACTCTGACAAACATAATCAACTTCCCATGCAATTAATTAACATGAGAGTAAAAAATGTCAACTAGTTTCTCAATAATAGAATCATATGGCTTTAAATAAATTTATTCACAACTCAGAATGTCAGTGGGATCATGATGGTATTTCCAAAGATGAGAAATTTGAAACAGCATCAGTACCCATCTACTGAACTAGTAATGCTAATCAATAAGAAACCTGTCTGAGCCACTTAGTGACCTCAAAATGGTCCAACATATCTCAGATCCATCTTTCCCTATTTTCCATGTCAATAGTGACCCAACTGAGTAGAAACATTGAAGAAAACTCAGTCACCTATGGAAGAAAACAAATATTGATACCACTGATCCACATCTATTTTATATCAATGCTGGGATATAGCCAAATTTTATTGCACATACTAAATCTTCGTGGACATTTCCTAAACCAAATTGCTTGAACTAAAGATATTTTTCCCAGATCATCCCAACAAAAAGGTGATCTACATAGGATACCATACAATGCCTCATCGGGATCTATTCTGATTGAGGACTAATAACGACTGTTATAAATAATCTCAACTAGTCCTAGATGGCTATCCCATGATCCTCTAAACTCGAAGACACATGCTTCAATAATATCCTATATGACATGAATCACATTCTATATCTAACTATTTTTTTGTGGATTTTTTGTTGTGACCAACTTGGCATGAGTTCACATTTACTCTTGATGACTCCTCTAGGACCTCAAGATAAACCTAGGATCCCTATCCAAAACAATGGCTTAAGGACTCCCATGCAATCTCACAATCTCTTGCACATACAGCTTACCCATATCTTCACCTTTATTGGTGACTTTGATCAAAATTAAATGATAAGACTTTGTTAACCGATCAATAACAAAAAAGATATCATTACTCTCTCATGGACTCCATGTTAGTACAACAATAAAAATCCATCGATACCTCATCCCATTTCCAATGTGGAACATGATGAGGTTAAAGTAAAACATAAGGTTTCAAGTACATTACCTTTACCCATTGGTAGGTGTAATAGTAATATACAGACACCACAATATCAGGTTTCATACCTGGACACTAAAAGCATCACCTCATGTCAAAATACATGTTTTTAGATCTTGGATAAATGACTCACGAAGAGTTATGAAAATTAAACAAGACTGAAATTCATTAAGATATTTAGATGACCACCGACTTTATGAAGTGGAGAATGACATCTGAAGAATTAGACCTTCTGGAAACAATTTCCCCACAATAAAGGCTTTCTCGAGTCTTTTTAAACTCATCATACAATAGCCGTCTCTACAAAATACATCCCATCAGAGATGATGATAACTAATAACTAGTCATAACCATTCCTAAGAAAACCATCTAGGTATCCAAGTGAAACTGAGTGAATGAAACAATAAGGTTCCACTACTCCATCAATTCCAGAAAATCCTAGGGTGATTCTATCCAACAGAGAGCATATGCAATGACATTTTCCTTTCTAGAGGTCTAGGTGATATAGAATTAAAATTTATGAAGGTTTTCTACCCATAATCTCTAGATATGATTCAATTCTTTCTGAGAAATGATATTTCTCATATTTTTATGATCAGAAAAAAATGAACCTCTCCCCAAAAAGATTGTGCATCCATCATTTAAGTGCTCGCATGACTGTACAAATATATACATCATAGATTTGTTAATTATTTTCATGTGGGAGAATATGATGAGAGTCCTAAGATACCACATGGTCATCATGCATAAGAACATATCCAAAACTAGTACCAGAATCATCAAAGAACACCATATATCTATTATTAGCATATGGTAAGATCAGAATAGTAGATGATGTAAAAATTCATTTTAGTTAACTATAAGAATACTAAAAATTCAGATCACATGCGAATTTCACGTCTTTCTTGGTAAGAATTAAGAATAGTGATCCCATCCTAGAGAAATCATTGACAAACAGTCGGTAGTACCTAGAAAGTCCAAGGAAGATCTATTTCTCACAAACATTATGTGAATCCTTCCCAGACCATACATCCTTCACCTTCTCAAGATCATCCAATTAACCATGATAATAAATATTTTAGCCTAATAATATTACGTCATGAATCCATAAACTACATTTTTAAACCATTCCATTCAAATAGTGATTTCTTGGAATTTCTAGAACGAAACTCAGATGGTCAGGTTTCCATGTTTAGATTTCGAATAAACAAGAATATAATCCCTGGAAAATACCAAAAAAAGTTTTAATATATTGGTAGAATATATGAGTCATCAAATAAATGAAGAAATTAAGATCATTCATCACACAAAAAATCATCAAAAGATATTCAGAGTGTCTATACCTTCTCCTAAAAGATATCTTTAGTGTTTAATACTCCCACACTCTGAGCTGATGATATTCTGATTGATGATCAATCATTGTGAACCAGTTTTTCCCCATTAACTAAATAAAAAAAATCATTCATGAAAGAATGAAGATATTTTATCTTATCTATTACCTAGTTTTACTTTGGATAGTCCAATCATAACTGAAGTTAATTAAATGATTTCTAATCAAGAGCACCGGGGATTCTCAAGGTTAAACATTAGGGTGAAATCATACTTTTTCCAGTAGTTCATCTAATAGAATAATGAGTTGTTTCTTTCCCACCGGTGTCATTTGATAAGAAGGTATAAATATTGGATACATAACTGGATCTAGGTCGATCGTATAGTCTACCACTATCTCTCTAGAGGAATACGAGAGAAGTTGTATGGGAAGACGTCAGAAAAGCCACGAACGACGATGGGAAGATCAACGAGAGGACATATTTCATCAATATAAAACATAAATGTAGATAAGAAGCTTAATATATTTGGGAGGGAAGGTATTTCATGACCTGATCTCAGGTCCCACTCCCCTTGGAACACATAAGAGAGCACATTGGTAGCATGAAATGGGAAACACTATTGATAAAAATAAGACCTCTTGTTGATGAGTGACAAACCAATCCATACTGAGGATGAGGTTGAAGAGATCCTGATCAAGAGAAAATAAAATCCCATAACAACTTTTTATCTATAATCATTAAAAAAAGGACACTCAAACCCCTTACCTTTCCTCTTACCGATAGGTGGCACTAACTCCAATGTAAATGAAATATGTTCCATTTTATGTTTATGAACATCATCTAAATGTGCATATATAAAGAGTGGGAGGAACTAGGATCAAATAAATCAATTGCTAATAAAGATGAAATATGTATTGTACCTATCACTATTTCTGGACCTACATTGACTTCCTTTGGACACTAATCTAATGTGTGAAAATGATAAACTCTTATGTCATGTGGCTGGAGCCCTGTAGTATTTGAGGTTTCTGACTGTACCACTGTAGCCTTTGTAGTAGAAGAACACTTACCATAACAAGGCCTAGAAAATCATGATAGAAGTGTTTTAGGTGACATATGCATCCAAAAACTATTACACATCTTCATGGGAAGAAGAGAATATCATCTTGTGTGTCCTACCTTGCCACACTGATTGTATGTCAGAGGCATAATTTCAGCTATAAAAGATAGTGTAGAGAAGGATCAGTACTGAGACCCACCTCCACCACTACTAAAATGGTCCTACCACTTTATTTTCATCCCATTCTTTCCATTCAAACATTAACTAGATGGAAGAGAAGGTTTAGAAAAACAACCTTACCTTTCATATACATCTCTTCCATCATAGATCTATATACCATATCCACATAGGTAGATTATCTCAACATGAACACCTTTGATTTTATATCCGGTCACAAACCTGTTAGCTACTTCTAAGACACTAGCTAATCATTCCTCACCACGAATGGGGAAAAAATACAAGATCAAAAATTGGTCGTTTTTTAACACCAAATGCTCTACCTATTGTAATTTTAGGAACTCTATATAGATTTCAAGCATCATGGACTTTTGGGAAAACTACTAATGGAATAGGATTTTGAAAAAATTCTAATCCGAGTCCAAGTACATATCTTCTTGGACCATTGAATCCCACAATCGCTCACTGATACCCTCATGCCTAAATTTTCAACACATTACCCTAATATTATGAGGTGTTTCCAAGAATTTGATGATATGGTTGATCCTATATAGCAAATATTCCACCTCTTGATGTTCAGTCATTCAGTAAAATGATGGTGGCTTCTCACATTACAAATCCCAAGATTGATATCTCTATCCTCCAGTTCCTTATTATAATTCAAGAATAACATTCTGAACTCATGGTACATCATGATGGAAATCACACACTGCTTGTAAAATAGTCACAATGTTATTTTTATCTATAGGTGGACTCCCTTGAGGATCATCAACTACACCATTTTGATTAACTCGTGGAAGATGTCTCAGAGGAACACTATTGCACATCAAAACATGAGAATGACTAGAAAACAGAACAAGTCTCAATTCCAACTAGAAAGCCCATATGAAGAAATTGAGTTTTAAAACCAAACCCATAAATAGAGACACACATCCTAATATCCCATGGAATATTGAGTCTCATTATGACAAGAGATTTCCAAGCACTCATCACAACATACATTTCAAGTCCAAAAAATCTTATCTTCTGTCTAACAGATATCCAAAGACAAGGACTCTAGAAGAAAAAACCATCTCTGATTCCAAATTTTAACAAACCGACCTAGGTTTCCCTCAAACCTAGAACCCATCCCTTTCTGTTACATGACTATAGAGAATTACTGATCCCAATGAGATGTCAACTAGAACATAAGCATCAAATGACACTCCATAGGGAATGATTTCTACCAACATAATCAAACACATGATGTATATGTATACATAAAATGAAAGAGATAGTGGAAGACTAAAGGAATATATATTTCATAATAATAAAAATAAAACAAAAACAAACTACTAAAAAAGTAGTCATATCTCCAAGAAAAGTTCAAATGCCTAGACAAAAACCAAAAAACTACTTCATGTGATGGTGTGGACTAACTCCCACCATCTCACCACTAGCTACCCAAAACTAGCTAACATGAACCTTAGTGCCTCACTGTGAAAACCTGCATTTCCCATCATTAAAAGACATACAATGTTCTTTTCCCCACCGAGGAGGTGCATAGGGTGTGAGCTAAAAGTCTTAGTAGGATCCCACCCACGTGTTCAATATCAAGTATCCATATAAAAATTATTTTATTTGTATTTTAAATAAAACATTTCATGGTAATAAGTGATGTAGTTTTATATAAAACACGGTAATCATTTCCCATTTTCATAGTTCTAAACCAATTTTGGTACAACATTCAAATCAAGGCTAACTTATAAAGCTAATCATTATAAAAAAGAAGTAGCAACAAAAGAATTAGTACCAAGGAAATGTATTGGTTTGACTAGAAGACTACTCATACCAAAATAAATCATGTACATAGTCTAGTTCCTAGAACACATGCCAATGAAGCAGAGGAATAACCCATTAGTAAACCCCTCAAAAATTTCAATGTTCCTCTCCTAGAATAATAGGCCTTGGATACATTGGAATTCCTCATGAGAAAACCTCATGATAGTAAAAATACATGGATTATGGCATCAGGACAAAAAATCCACCTATGTATCGAAGGTAACCCATGTGATAATTTTCACAAATCAATTATAATATTTTAAAAGTACCCATTTCCATTTAATTTAACTAAAAACTATGGAAAATATATTTTAATTGAAAACCCCTTTTTTAACACATAGAAATAGTCATTCCAATTTTTTTTGCTAAATTTATAAAGCATGTTAAACAAGGAAAATTATCATATTCTAAAGGTGGAACTACCTACCTAAAATCTAGGTTCACACATTCTTGAAATGGGATCCACAATCAACAAAACCCGAAGACCAATAGAGACATAGTAATTCAATCCACACCTCAAGATTGGTCCATCATAGAAAAAGGGGTCGGAAGAATGATGAATCAGAACATAACTCAAGAATGGACATCCTCCGAAACAAAAAAACCATGTAATGGACTTTATAACGAGATCTACCAAAGGATCTAGAAGAAGACATGAAGAATCACCAACATAGGCCACCGAATCTGATAACGAAACCATAGGGGCCAACATAATAAATAGAAATGAATAAGTTGACAGATCATTTACCCAGAGAGATAACCTACAACCACAATTAAGATGTAATATTGAACAGATCGATCTAGAAAGAGAATACACTCACAAAATCACCTAGGAAGAGCTCTTGGTCGAGAGCCAACATCCTTGAGAAGAGAACTAAAACCAAAATAGCTGGTTGTCTATTTTAAAAACTGTATTTGGGCTATTACATTACGTTTAATAAAGATTCACTCTGTGAAATACATGGTGTTCATGTATTCCAAAAAATCCATATCCTCATATTAAAAATCCATTATATAAATAATTAATGACATTAAACAACTCTTATAATTTTGTAATCGTTCACAACATGAATCATATTTCATTTTGTATTCCTAGAAACAATTACTCGATGTGTGAACTAATTACACAACATGAAATCCATCTGTATACTATAGAAAAAGTTTGTTAAAGGTGAAAGTACAAAAACTATTTGGCATCACTATTATAAGTTTCATCAAAATACATTCTTTGACTTTTACAGAGAATAACAAAAAGGAGAAACATGACTAAGTCAATAATGTACAAACTAGATTGCTAATGGGATGTTACACTAGTTTAATTAAATTATTTCATCAAAATTTTAGCTCGACCTTAGTAATCTAGGTATTGGAAATAAAATATCCTTGAAATACCCAAATCGTAAAAGAGTTAATATCACATCTTCATAACAATAGAGAAAGGATGATACAACAGTTATGTAACTAGGTTACCAAATATGATAACATACGTGGGAAATAGAAACATGGATATGGATGAGAAATTTCAACAATTATGTTCTAATGGAGAGTTCTAGAGAGCATGTTGATATAAAATTTGTTGACCACAAAACCACTAACCATAGGTTTGAATAAAGCTCATTGTTATTGAAAAAAGTATAGATAATAAGACAATATTTTTGTTTCCAATCCATTTTTTATATTCGTAGGCATATCTCACTATATAAAAATATAAATAAATATAAATTTATGTGGATCAATAATTTATTTTTATTAAATGATGGGAAAAAAGAAACGCATCAAAAATCAAGATAAGGAAACTCAAGGAGGTATTAAGTGGTGATGTCCAAGGTAATTCTCTTGTATGAAGAACATATAATATGATGGAAGTGAACCCAAGAAAGAACAAACAACAAGGGGATCCCCTGCCTTTCAGTCATGAAAATGACCATTGAAAGAACAATTAGATTCTCTATAAACATGGTGAACATTTCACCATTGATTGGACTCTATTGAACAACTTCGAATCAAGTAATGAAGATTCCATGGGGGGTGAAATTTCCCTTCCAAAGACGGCCCCAAAACATCGTAGTCTGACACAATCTCACCTAAGAAATAATGCATATTATCAATGAGGTTTTATGGTGAATTGATTATTACTATATTTAAAGAGGATACATTATTAAGTTATTCACATTTTTGGAATGAGACAATTTATAGGTGCTTTATATTGACTAAAGGATAATGATATGTTCATTTTGGAAATTCAATGTCATTCCCTCAAAATTGATTGGATCATAACATGTTTGAAAATGTACCCATTTTAAAAATGGTTTATGATGATCATTTCATTAAATCATAGAGGTTAATATATTAAATTACTGTATAATTCAACATATTTAGGGTTTCCATTCCCTAAATAAGGTGTTTTCTGAAAATTTTAACTTTATAATGAATAAATATTCTTAGTAACAATATGTTTATGATCTCAAATTCATAATGAAAAATTATTGTTGTACAATTCTCATATATTCCATGTTTATTATAACTAGTACCTTGTGGATAAAATATCCAAATGAAATAATTCTTGAATATGCATATTAATAATTTCTCTTCATCTTTGGTAGTATCATAAATTTATCTGTATCAAATTAAATTATTTGGGATATAATCTTTTAATGCATGGGAAAATGATTCAAAAAGTGTCCCATATCATTACAGTTGATTCATTGTACATTGTAAACCATTTTCTTACCCTGGGAATCATGAAAATGGGGTCATTTTTCTCCACACTTATAAAAAAAAATTCCATTAACAAAAGTACCAGGTTGTTTCTTGTAAAAATTATCACATTTCAGGAAATAAATCTTTCCATTCATCTTCTTCAACTTGTTCCCATTTCCAGGGTTCTCATGTGACCTCTTCTAATTTTGGTTTCCTTGAAATACATTGGTATTTGATAATTCTTTACCTATCAAATTTTCACATGATAATACGTCTTCATATGATGAGATTTTTGGGAGACTATTCACATTTCAAATATTGCCTAAAGACAATGAATGATTCCGTCCTTCTTACTATTTGGATCACTTTCATTCGTGGAGTTCTCATTCATTCTGCTAGGAACCATTTCAATACAATGCCATTTATTAGATTAAATCATAAAATAATATATAATTTCAAATATGGAATAGAACATAAATTTATGCATCGTTAATCCTAGTTTAATAAAATTTGCATACTTTGTGGAAATCACTACTTCTAAATCCTTCATAATGGTAGGTAAACAAAATGTGAATTATCCAAAGAAAATACCATGGGAGTATCAATCCAGGTGTGAAGTAATACCTGTATTCATGTACCAGGTTACCTAGAGTTAGGCACATAACACCTAGTCAGAGTTATTAATCCTAAGTACTTTTGTTCCAAAAACACTTCCACTTATAGTATTCAGAATTGGATTTATTTCTTGGAATACCCTCATAATCACCACCTTTCAAAAATTATATGATGTTCTGGTAAACTAATCCTCAATTTATTTTATATGGTTTCTTCTCCCTAATCTATATTTTCCAAATATAGTTTCCAATATAGCTTCTAAAAATCATCTGATTCGAACTTTAACACCCCGACTCCAAAATCCTAGAGTTAGGTCATTTTTATATTAAATTGAAATGATTATAAAGAATCAAATATCGATGGGCCTATTAGTTTAGGTGTATTGGAACTCTAGAATATATACATAAAACCCATAATATATTAGGAAATATAAAATATGAACATCATACAATCTAAAATGAACTATGTTGCATCCTTAAATACTTATTCAAATAATTATTATTTATAACCTAGTGTAAGAAAACATAATAAGGTTGTGTTTAAATGCTCAGTATGGGTAAATCAGGAAGAATATATATTGAATCAATGGGATTAAATTAACATGGAGAGGTAAACAACTAATAAAAAATTATATTATAATAAAAAGATTAGGAAAATCTAAAATGGAAAGGTAACTAACAGGAAAACATGTAATTTAGTCAATGAATTAATAATTATATGTATGTATATATATTTCAACACAAAATATCATGGATGAATAATAACTGAAACTAAATAAGGGAAATTATTATTTATTAGATTCAATGTTTCATAGGTACATGAAAATAGTACAGTGAATACCTTTCACAAAAATATCTATATATTGTGAAAAAACAATCTATTTTTGAAAACTATTCTGTCTCATTAGACTACCAATTAATCGAGGGGCTTTCACTGACCAGTCCCTATCCTGTAGGGCTTACCATAAAAGATCCCAAAATCCTATAGTTTTTGTACAAAGAATTAATCATATATAATATAAATAATCATCCTTTTTAAATAACAATATTAATTAAATAATATGTATTTATTAATAATACCTCATAGGATTATATGTACCAACAAGGGTTTTCAGCATTAAAACATTCTTGAGGAAAAATTATATATAAACATTCAAATGTATCCTATAACACGTTAAAAAATTTAAATAATAATTCCCCATGAATTAAACTAAAATTATAATATCAGGGGAATATGTAAAATCATGATCTATAATGTCATAGGGTAGTACATAAACATCATAAAAGATAATTGGTTAAAAAAGTATATATGGAATGTAAATTGAGATGAAATCCCTTACCTTAAACATACCTTTTTTGTGTGATCTTTAGCCACATGCATAATGGTATAAAATATGTTAATAATTGATACTAGAACCATAAGTTTGTTTAAAATATCATATATTAAATTATTATAATATTTTATTACCCTTTTGTTAACATTTTTACCTTAATTTCACTATTTTACATGTTAGTTGCCCTGTTTTCCCAAGTAAGTTTTAACTTTTTGTTTTTTATAATTAATTAGATCATCGATTCATAATATCTAAAATTTGAACCATCTATTAATTATAATATATTATCATTATATATGTATTTATAATATTCTATTATTTTTTTAAATTAGAAAGGAAGTGCATAGTTCATCGAGACAGTATGTCGTACGCACGCATGAAAGCTACTTTCATTTCATTGTTGTATTACAAGAATGGAAAAAATTATATATATATATATATATATATTATAAATAAATTATCAGATATTTTTTATATATGTCACAAATTTTTATTAAAAACATATTTTATACGTTCCTTATGCGGTATGAATGTGTCATATCACTTTGAGTGGGCACTAGTCCACACTTACTAAAATGAAATTATCATATTTCAACATTATAAAAATCACAAATATATGTCCTAAATAAAATATATAGAAGCATAAAGAAATTATATATATCATATATAAAATTTATAAATAAATGTTTCATCACAATGGCCACTGTTATAGGTGGTAAATGAAAAAAATAATCATCATCATTTCGTGAGGTAGTAGTTCGAGGTACCAACAAACATTATAATCATTAACGATTTGATGGATTTGTGTGTAAGTTTGGGATAAATATTTACATTAAAACATTTTAGTATATTTTTTATATTTTTTTTATTTAATAATGGAATAAATATATTTTATGGTCTGGATAATGGAAATGAAACTTGAGAGCTGGAGAAAATTCATTACCTCTTAATCAGATAACTTATTTTGGTTTGTACCAAAAGATTTCCTTTGAAGGGTTTCAACCAAAATAGATTCTTCATGGTATACTTTAGGTATTTTGGGAAGATATTTGGGTATATATTTTCTTAACCCTCGATTTTTAAGGTTGTGAGGAATGAGGATTTGTGGTTTCCTTTAATAGGGGAGGAAAAGGACTCACTAAGTATTATTAAAAAAAAATTAAGAGTACCCATGTTTTTACTTAATAAAAGACTTCACCTACCAAAAAAACTAAATAATTCGAGGTCCATGGAATAATTATGGACATAAATTGGATGTTTGATAATTGTTTTGGTCATTTAGTCCCTTAAATTTAATGTTTTGTCCTTTAATAGTCTTTATTTTACCTTCATAATTGTAATTAATTTTAATTACATTCACAAATTTTTTATGAAAAAATTTTTTTTCTTATAAGAAATTATAAATTACGATGATTAAAAATATTTAATCCATTTTAAAAATGTTAAATTATATAAGTGTAAAAAATTATTTTAAACATAATCCTTCATGCGGGATGTCAATGAGGATTTTTAAAGTAAAAATATATGAACTTTTTCTATGTTTTGTATTTAATTTAAAAGTGAAAATGATTCCATTGACATGAATTGTATTAATTTATAAAAATACTATCTATTTAATCATTAATACTAATTAAAATTATAATACATCCTTATTGAAAAATTAGATGAAAAAATAGTTTTGAACTAAAATTCTGTATTTTTAACTATTCATCAAAAATGAAATGTTTCAGACAAATATAAAAAATTAAACCAATTGTAATTAAAATGATTATATTTAATAGATAAATCTTATTTTCAAATATTTAATAAATTAATGTTTCAAAACTCAAATTTATAATGGGTTCACCATTAAAAGGATATAAAATTACATTTACAAAAAAAATATGTTTTTATGTGAAAAATTGGATTTTTTATTATCTAATATATATCAATAATAATTGATGAATATCAAAAATATTTTATTGAATATATAAAATATGTTTTTAGTTAAATTCATTAACTAATTGTAATTTACTATGTTTATTAAGAAAAAAACATTTTTAATCATACAAATAATAATATTTTTTTATCCAAATGGTTTTTATATTCATTTATCATTAGTTTATAATAAATAAATTAATTATATATATATAAACCATAATTTTATATAAGATATATGAAAATATTAATATCCACTAACATAATGACTAGGATATATCATATTATATTAAATATTAATATTGTAAAAATACATTGTTATTTAGTGAGACTCGATCTTGCGTGTAAAGAAAGCTATTGAGGAAGGATGATCTTTCGTTTAACACAAACTATCATGGAAGATTTCTCGTTCTTGAAACACAATCATACTCGGTGTTTCATTCATCAAATTCTATATCATGAACTGAATTTATTTAAAAAATTAAATATATAGTAGAGTCTTAGTATATTATATTTCATTACGTGATTCATGTTGCTTGTCACACACACTATTGAATAAAAAGTTGGGAATTATAATTTTGGTGCATTTCTTGTTGAGTCATGACATATGATGTGGATATTTTTTCTAGAAAATAAAAAAACCCCAACATTTTTTATTAGTTTCATTTTATGAAATTTATAACAACAATTCTATATATTACACATTAATAAATTATTTATTAAATAAGGTTACAGTTAATGAAACTCGAAAGATAGATAAGTCTAAAGTCATTGGGAATTAATTACATTACATAAAAAATAAAATAGGAAACTTAGCATCTTCATTTAAAACATCTTAACAAGGTCATATTACCATATCAATCATAAAACTGCACAGGAAAACCCGGGGGCATACATTAGAAAGGGGTGACATGTAAAGACCATTAAGTTAATAAAAACATCATAATATGAAGAGAATAATTCATTTTGGATATTTGGAATATAAATAGATCATAAAATGGATGAGAATCATATACTTGAACAATATGATATTATATATCAAGAAAAAACGAGAAATGTGGCAACATTTTAAAACACTATATAGTAATCATATCTCATGGTTATATGACAACATATCATGATGGAAAAGTCCCATAAAGCAATAACATTAACTACCTATCCAATTATAATGTATCATGGTACTTCACATAATCCAATGCATAGGAATTATATATAATTCCAGGCGCACCTGTCACATTCTTTTCATTCTCATGATAAAGTGCGCCACATCAATCATAGAACGTGGAATCAATTTTCATCACATTTTATTTCATGATCAAGGAGTGGTGAATAAATAAATGTGATAACCCATTAAAATTATAATATGTTCATAAAGGTGAACAATAATGATTAAAATTTGGTATAGGAATTCACTATACATTTTTCCGGAATGGAACCCCACGGTGAAATTTTAGCAGCATAATCGGGGAACATAAATGATCATGGGAGGTCTTAATGAGATTTAATGGGTTATATAATCACATATACCTCATATGGGTGGTATGGGGAATTTAAAAAAGCACGCCCCAAATTATTAATTGAACATAAAAGGTAATTATATGAATAAGATTCATTAATTAAGGGGAAAAATAGAGGATGCCTTACTTGATTGCGTGACTCCAATTGTTTGGAAGGAGCTTCATGAGATCTTGGGGCACCTTGGGAGGTCTCTATAGGTATGGGGGAAGAGTAATGACCTGATAGAAATATATTTAATGATGATAAATAGGATATTATGTGTGTTTTTATAGAGAAATAGTTTGGACTTCTATAATACTTCTCAAACATAACTTTTGTACTCGATATAGTAAAAAACCAAAAAACTATACATACCATGGTTTATACCAAGGGTTTTTACCAAATAAGAGTTTTTTTATTTTTTTTATATTTTACATCGACAAAATTAATAAAATAATTTCTTCTCTTACATATAGATGAGTCATTCTCTTAAATAAATAATTTGAAAACCATAAAATAATTTAATGGTTTTAGAGGATTTATAATGGTTTTTTAAAATCAATAAAATTAATATAAGATGAATTTATCTTTATGTGGAAACTTATTTTTGTTTATGGATACCTTTATTGTATTTATTAAATCACCTTTATTCCATTATGATGTTATAATACACACTGTATATTTATAAGGTATTTTATTTTTACATGAAAATTCATATGTTTCAAAATGTTTTGAAAAATTCATAATTAGATAATTTCAATGTTATGATTCAAAATACAACATTAATTTTTTTATAAATAGTTTTCCAAGTACGTTTATTTCTAATTTTTAAATAAGGGTCGACAAATGTTGAGAAATTATGGGGTTTTTTACAATAATATTATTTCGAACACTTTTAAAAATTAAATTTGACATCATATAAATTATATAATAATTTATATTTGAAAAATATTTTTTAATAATAATATTCTATTAAAATATTATTTATTTAAAAAATCCATTAGTTCGTCCAAATAAATTTCTTAATTGATTTTGAATATTTCCATAAAAACTAATTATCTATTTTTATATCTAAATTAAAATCATTTATAATATAAAATAACAAAATTGAAAATATATTCATAATTATATACAAAATAATGTATATACTCATTTTCTAGGGTCCTAATACATATCAATTTAATACACCATAAAAATCTATAAGGGTATGGTTCACAAACATGAGACTTTCATGGTGTGGTCCAGCCAACATGGTTTGGGTCACGATCTTAATGAGCTTGAAATTCTCCCATACATAGTTTTTATCATGATTATTCATTGAATATCTACAAAGGATTGGTAAATAGAAAATACTAGTGATTCTATCCCCCTCAGAATATCCAATAAATGGGAAACCTAGGGTATAGTCCTACTAGACGAAGACATCACTTCCTTTTTTTATGTCAGTTGGATTGGTTAAAACCCCATATTTATACTAATCATGTGATCATTGTTCAATAGATATAATACCAATAGTAATTATTCCTAAAGGTATTGTATTTCCTCTAATATTTAATACAACCAAATAGGTGCATATGTTTTATATAACCATATTATATAATAATAAAGTTAATTAATCGTATTTGGGATTTATTAATAACAGATCATGTCGTTAAAATCTTCACCCCTTCTGAAATTTCACCCAATGTAATTTTTTCCCGCCCAAAAATAGATGAGGCTAATTATGTTTCATCACTTCCTTTTATTATCACATCACTTATTCAAACATATGGTTTCTCCATTGTAGTTTAATTATGTTAGTTGTCGTATTTTGTTGAAATTTGTATCTACACTCTAACCTCTTCTCTGGTTTCTCCTCATAGGAATGGTCATTATCCAAGGGTACCACCTCTGGATTGAGTACATGTGTGGGGTCTGGTATTTACTTCCACAAGAGGGATGTATGGTGTAACTCCCCGACCCCAGTTACCTAGAGTCGGTGCATTATTTTGTAACATTGTCATGATCACAAAAGATCAAGTCTCGGAAGACCGATTAGTTTAGTAACCTTGGAAACACTAGATACATTCATAAATGTTACATTACATCATAAAGTGAAAAATCACAATAACATAGTCTCCATAGTCCACACTTCTATCCCATTCAGACTATCCCTGTAGGTCAGTCATAAAATATTTTTTCACATCCTGGGAAAAATAAAACATTGAAAGGGGTGATCTCAAATGCTCAGTAAGGATAACAATATAGTGGAAGCTTTCATAAATAAAAATAAACATTTAAGGCGATGTATAACTAAAACAAAATACTTTTAAACTTTAACATTAGCATAATATGGAAAAAGTAAAATGAAATAATGTCATTTACTTATTCACATGGATATTCTACTAGTCGAATAATCACATAGAATATCAACAACCACATTCATAATGATGGAATGCATAATGCCAGATTATCATAACCACGTAGCCAAGGCCTCGTGCCAAGACTACAAATAAGATTTTGTCAAGGCCTCATGCCAAGACACTAGTTTGTCTCATGATACCTGCCGATGCATCGGGGAGCTATAGCGGGCTCCACCCGTCACTTATTATGTCCAATGAATTCCGCATATGAACAGGTTTAAACATATCATAATACATAACATAATCGTATCACATAAAACATGCATAAAGGAAAACATAACATTTCCACATTTCAATCACAAGATATCAATACAACACATTGATATAAATAAGAATTTCAAAACCATTTTCAATAACAAAATAATAGAAAATTAAAACTTTGTAATTATTTTTCATTTAAAAAAGTTGTGGCTTGTAGAGGAAGCGGATACCCAAATAATGGCCACGACGGCAAAGAAGTCATTGTCGCTGGATACGTATGACAAAAAAACATTCCCTTTTTTCGTTTAGTAAAACGCTTCGTATAAAAAGATCATTTTGAATAAACTTAAAAGTCAAAGGTGTTTATACAACATATAAAAGAAAGTTGTGTATAAAATAAAATATGCCTCAATGAAAGGAGATTGAGATGAAGTCCCATACAATGATTTTTTTTAATAAAATAGATCTATTATGTGTATTCACTATAAGTACACATAAGGAAAGTAAAAAAACAAGATAGGATATAATAATATCATAACAAAATTTAAAAGTAGGAGATTGAACCAAAGAATGGAAATTGGGTTAAGAAGTTCCCTTACAAAGAATTTTTTTAATAAAATAGATTTATTATGTGTATTAAATATAAGTACACATAAAGAAAGTAAAAATACAAGATATTACATAATAATATCATGACATAATTTGAAAGTAGGAGATTAACCCAAAGAACAGAAATTGGGTTAAGAAGTTCCCTTACCATGTGTCCGACTTGACTCGATCATTCTTTAACCTCATGAATAATAAACTAGAGTTAATTTATAATTGCTTAAGAAAATTTTTAAACTTAATTTTTCCTTTTATATCACTTATTACCATGTTATGAACATTATGTAATTATTTATGTTAATAACGGTCGTTTTGTCGATCTTTCGTACTTGAGTCAAAAATAAACTTCTTATAATTGCAAGTTGTTCATGTGGTAAAATATCCATTATATCCAGAATTATATTCATGATGTAGATATCATATATATCATATATATCCAGTATATACATTCATTCAAATTATTACGTAACATTTAGGGGTAAGAAATGAAATGCACCATTCATGGAGATGGTAAGCCGTACGTACGCATGAACACTACTTTCATTTCTATTTCACATTTAATGTAACGAAATTAAAAATATATAAAGGTATACTATAATTCCAGTATAATATCATGTATAATATCATTTAATTCATCCTTTACACATCCCAAATATGGCATTAATGATTCAAATCACTTTGAGGGGGCGGTAGTCCGCACTTCCTAAAATGAAATTATCGTGTTTACCAATAATGGAAATCATAAAGGTATGCCATAAATGAGAAATAAAGAAGCATAAGGAAAACGTAAACATAATATATATCATATATCGAAATATTTTCATCATAATGGATACCATTAGAGGTGTTAAAATAATATTGAACAATCATCATTTCGTGAGGCAGTAATTCGCCTTCACGGAAACAGTATGTTCTTTAACAATTAGACTGAGGTTTGTGTAAGTGTTTCTCGAATAAATATCATAAAAACATCATAGTATATTTAATATACTGCTGTTGGTACAAAATAAAGGAATAAAAAGAGTTTCGGGGGTTGGAGAAGCAAAATAAAACAAAATAACATAAAAGATGACATTGCCTTAAAATCGGGTAACTCTTTGTGATTTGAGCCAAAGTCTTCCATGGGAAGACTTCTGCCCAATGTGAGGATTCTAGGAGTAAGAGAGGGAAGTTGAGAGAGTATTTGGGCAGATTTGGGACGATCCAAATGGCTTGGAAGGTGTGAATAAGGTGGTAGTGGTGGGGGCCTTTTATAAGAGGAGAGGAGGTGCACTCTTGGAAAGTCATGAAATGTTACATTATTATATAACGAGTTTCGTATTTTAGAGGTCCCACACTTAATTATTTTGAGGATATGGTGATAAGGGCTCTAAATATACTCATCCAATAGGTTTTTGACTAGTGTATGTCCTAGATTTTACATTATCTTTTCATTTTTTTAAATCATTAATTAATGAGGTAATCGCTGCATCATCATGGTGTCATAAAAAATTTAATTTATATAATGTCTAAAATTTATAAAAAAAATATCATGATGTAGTAAATATTTTTAACGTTCCAATGAATATTTATATTCGAAATTTTAGCTTATATAACCCCATGTAATAATTGTTTTAGTAAAACTACACATGTTTGTGACAATTTTATTTTTACTTTAAATAAAAAGTTATTAATGTCATTTTATTACCCAAGTGGTTCGATTGGGTCCCCAAGTTGACCCATGGATTTTCTTGGTCGGCGATGACTCATAAAATAAGGGTAGAGCAAGTTTAAGGGTTTTTTCATAATTTTATAACATCATTTTTACCTTAAATTTCACTAATTACCTTTAATCGCGATTAATTAAACTTAAAAGTTACTATTCACCAAAAATAATTTTAATCCCATTGAACCACATTTTGCTTCCTAATGACAACCATTTATGTAGGATTTTTGAAAATCAAATCACAGAAGTGGTAATGTTTCATTTAAATGGAAAATCAGTTTTTTAACTACCACTTAGTGGTTTCACTATTCATCAAAAACTGATGTTTTTCAGAACAATGCCAAAATTTCACCCTAAGATATAATTGATATTCCAAATTCAAAAATGATGTCTTTTTTAAAAAATTCCAAAACTATACGTTTCATTAATTAATTTTAAAATTAATTCCCACTGTCCCAACAAATAGCGTGTTTTTAAGAAACAATATATATCAAAAGATTGACAATTATATATGTCCAATTTCAAAGTGAAATTTATTCTAATGACCGCAATTGGATAAAATGGTAAAAATATATTATAATTATACTTTAAAACCACTCAAAAGTATAATTTATCACTATAAATTATTTTTATTAAAAAAGATATTTTTAAGCATTTTTCAGTATTCATTAAAAATTTGAAGTTCTCAGAAAAATACCAAAAATTCAACATAGGCTAATTTTGATATTCCGAATCCAAAAATGAAGCCCATTTTGAAATATAAAATATATATAATTTCAAAAATTGGGTATTACTATTCATAATGTCTATTTTGATTTGTCGTAGTGTGTTAGAATGTCGAACTTACGTACAATGCAAGATATTGCATTATTGAAAGAGAAGCGTATCATGGAAGCTCAGGGTGTTAAATTATCCCCTCCTTCAATAAATTGCATCCTCACAATTTGAAATTTTTCTTTGAAAATAAAATGTTGAAAATAGAAAATACCTTTGGGGAAAACCCACATCGGAAATAAGGTTAATAAAATTGAGCCTTAATAAGAGGGAAAGGGAAATGAAAAACTCACCACCAAATTATGATCTCGATAAGGAGAACATTGGTGGAAATTAGAGACATATAATTGGAGGAAAAACGTAAATATTTTTAGGGAGTGATTGAGTTCATCAATCACAAAAAAGTTTAAAATTGAGGGCCTCAAAGCTTTCAATCTATGTTGATTTAAAATATTATCTGTTCAACAAGACATAAGGTATTAGGATAAAACATTTTTTTGTTTTAATATCCCTTTACTAAAGTTTAAGAATTAATTTATTCATAAAATAAGAGATAGGTATATATATATATTTACGCTTGACAAGTAGAGTAGCAACCTTCAACTAATTTCTTCCACAAACTCATCTTTCACTCAAAAAGATAATTGAACTCAAAAATTTTATATTTATCCTAATCATAAAATGTTCAAAATATTAACACATACCATTTAGATTAGGAAAACTATTTTTTAATAACCAGGGACTTCCTGTAGGCTAGTGGTAGGTAATAAAGGCATGTCGCACTATGGTTGTGGGTTTTATTCCTACAGCTTTTTCCGACGCGACGTGTTATTCCCCGACCTACAGGTTGTCCATTTCGTAAAACTATAGTATTATAATATTCCAATTATAATATTCAGAAATGTTTTAACCAAAAACAATACTATCCAAGGTTCAACTTAATCCGTTCCAACATTTATAGTTATCCAAAATAGTTCTGTACAACTCACAGTCCAAATTTTAAAAGGAAGTTAAACACAATAAAGATCCTTTTTTCTGCGTAATAACATGTGAACACCATCATCATGTATTCTTTTAAAACACTAAAACATCCTGAATTACCATAAATCCTTATTGAATACATTCATGATCCCTTATTCCTTATAGAATACTAGATATACTCCTTCTATCCAAAAATGTATAAAAATCACTAATCAGTTTCAAGGAAGTTAAGAATATCCAATATAATTTATCCAAATCAATCATGTATTATTAAAAAATCACTATCTCGGTATCAGAACCATATTATAGTTTATCTTTATCTCAACCATATATTTAACCTTATGTGGAGTCACTTTTCTTGGTTCCACACAATCTCAAGTCCATGATGAAATAGTACTGCAATAGAATCCTTATATACTCCATAATTATTATAACCAGTACATCATTGATAGAACACTCAAATTACAAAATTAGTTAATAATAACTTAAGAAAACTAATCATTTCTCCTCATCCGTGGTAGTATCATAACTTGATTATTGTCCAATAACATCATTTGGGGCATACTCTGATGATTTGGACATTGGTTTGCGTAGTGTCCCCACTCCCTGCAGATGAAGCATTGTACATTTGAAACCTTTTTATTACCCTTGCAGTCACGCACTTGGTCTCCTTTTTTCTCCACACTTATAACAAAATCTCATTCCCTTCAGGAAAGTTCCAAGGTGTTTCTTCCCACTGTTATCACATATTGTAAAATTATTCTTTTCCCTCGTCTCTTTATCCATCATTCTCTCTTCTATCCTTTTCTTCTCTTTCTTCCCTTCAAAGCCATAAGACTCAGAGAATTCTTTACATATCTTATTAACACATGATACTATTTCTTCATATGTTTAGAACACATGGGAGACTATTTACCATCTAAATGTTGGCTTAATACCATGAAAGATATGATCCTTCATACTCTTTGGATCATACGTATTGATGGAGTTCACATTCCTTCTACTGGGTGCCATTTCTATACAATGGAATAAACTATGATAGTTTTTGAATTTTAGTGAAAAATTCGAAACTTGTAAAATAATTAATGTAAATTGAACAGTTTATGGATATAATCCATAATCATTAAAAAATTTCTTTGAGGAAGTATATACTCGTAAACCTTTCATAATGGTTTGTAAAATAATGAGAATTATCTTAAGCATATCCCCCGGGAGTGTCGTAACCAAGAGTGCAGCAAGGCACATTGTCATGCACTAGTTCCTGTTTGAGTCTAGCTCAAAGCGGTGTTTTCGGGTTTTACCCCTAGGTACATCTGTGCCAGAACTGGCTCTACCTACTCGTATCCAGACAGGGATGTATTTCTCGGAAAACTCACAAAATCTCTATAATACCAAAATTCTAGGAAGTTCTTCTATACTAATCCTCAAATTCTATAATTGTGCTATGTGCTCTAATCAGAGTTTATCTAAATATAGCTTCCATGTTTAGTACTAAACTCCCTCTGATACTAGCTTTAACGCCGCGACCCTAGTCACCCAGAGTTGGTGCATTATTTTGTAACATTGGCATGATCACAAAAGATCAAGTCTCGAAAGACCGATTAGAATAGTAGCCTTGGAAACACTAGATACATTAATAAATGTTAAATTACATCATAAAGTGAAAAATCACAATAACATAGTCTCCATAGTCCACACATCTATCCCCTTTAGACTATCCCTGTAGGTCAGTCATAAAATATATCTTCATATCCTGGGAAAAATAAAACATTTAAAGGGGTGAGCTCAGATTCTCAGTAAGGATAACAATATATCAGAAGCTTTCATAAATAAACATAAACATTTATGCCAATGTATAACTAAAACAAAATCCTTTTAAACTTGAACTTCAACATAATATGGAAAAATTAAAATGAAATAATTCCATTTACTTATTAACATGGATATTCTACTGGTCGAATAATCACATGCAATATCAATAACCACTTTCATAATGATGGAATGCATAATTCCAGAGTATCATAACCAAGTATCCAAGGCCTCGTTCCAAGAATACAAATAATATTTTGTCAAGGCCTCGTGCCAGGACACTAGTTTGTCTAATGGGACCTGCCGATGCATCGAGGAGCTATAGCAGGCTCCAGCCGTCACTTATTAAGTCCAATGCATTCCTCATATGAACAGGTTTAAACATATCATAATCCATAACATAATCGTATCACATAAATCATGCATAAAGGAAAACATAAAATTTCCACATTTCAATCACAATATATCAATACAACACATAGATATAAAAAAACATTCAAAACCATTTTCAATCACAAAATAAATGATAATAAAAACATTGTAATTAGTTTTCATTTAAAAAAGTTATGACGTGTAGAGGAATCTGAAACCCAAATAATGGCCACGGCGGTGGAGAAGTCACTGTCTACACAAACGTACGACACAAAAACATTCCGTTTTGTCATTTTGTAAAAAGTTTCATATAAAAATATTCCTTTTGAATAAACGTAAAAGTCAAAGGTGTTTATACACCATATAAAAGAAAGTTGTTTATAAAATAAAATATGACTCAGTGAAAGGAGATTGCGACGAAGTCCATTACAAAGAAATTTTTTTTAATAAAATAGATCTATTATGTGTATTCACTATAAGTACACATAACTAAAGTACAAATACAAGATGGGACATAATAATATCATGACATAATTTGAAAGTAGGAGATTAATCCAAAGAATGGAAATTCTGTAAAGAAGTTCCCTCACAAAGAACATTTTTTTAATAAAATAGATCTATTTTGTGTATTCACTATAATTACACATAATGGAAGTAAAAAATACAAGATAGTACATAATAATATAATGACATAATTTGAAAGTAGCAGATTAACCCAAATAACAGAAATTGGGTTAAGAAGTTCCCTTACCTCGTGTCTGACTTGACTCGACTATTCATTAACCTCCTAAATAATAAAATAGAGTTAATTTATAATTTCTTAAAAAAAATTTAAAGATTATTATTCCTTTTATATCACTTATTACCATGTTATGAACATTATGTAATTATTTATGTTAATAACGGCCGTTTTGTCGATCATTGGTACTTGAGTCAAAAATAAACTTCTTATAATTGCAAGTTGTTCATGTGGTAAAATATCCATTATATCCAGAATTATATTCATGATTTAGATATCACATATATCATATATATCCAGTATATAAATTCATTCAAATTATTACGTAACATTTAGAGGTAAGAATTGAAATGCACCGTTCATGGAGACGGTAAGCCGTATGTACGCATGAACCCTACTTTCATTTATATTTTATATTTAATGGAATGAAATTATAATTATATTAATTTATACTACAATTCCAGTATAATATCATGTATAATATCATTTACTCCATCTTTTATACATCCGACATATGGTATTAACGATTCAAATCACATTGAGGGGGCTGTAGTCCGCAGTTCCTAAAATGAAATTATCGCATTTACCCATAATGGAAATCATAAAGGCATGCAATAAATGAGAAATATAGAAGCATAAAAAACAATAAACATAATATATATCATATATAGAAATAGTTTCATCATAATATCCATCATTAGAGGTGTTAAAATAATATTGAACAATCATCGTTTTGTGAGGCAGTAATTCACCATCCATGGAAAAAGTATGTTCTTTAACCATTAGACGAAGGTGTGTGTAAGTGTAGCTCGAATAATTATAATAACAACTTCCTATTATATTAAAGATTCTGGTGATGTTACAAAATAAAATAATAAAAAGAGTTTAGGGGTTTGGAGAAGCAAAATAAAACAAATGAATCTAAAAGAAGACACTGCCTTAAAATCGAATAACTCTTTTTGATTTGAGCCAAAGGCTTCCATTAGAAGACTTCTGCCCAAAGTGAGCCTTCTAGGAGTAAGATAGGGAAGTTTAGAGAGTATTTTGGCAGAGGTTGGATGATCCAAATTTCTTGGAAGGTGTGAATAAGGTGGTAGTGGTGTGGGCCTTTTATAAGAGGAGGGGAGGGACACTCTTGGAAAGTCATGAAATGTTACTTCATTATATGAGGAGTTTAGAATTTTAGAGGTCCCACACATATATATTTCAAGTATAAGGTGATAAGGGTTCTAAATATACACATACAATAGGTTTTTGACAAGTTTAAGTATTAGAGTTTACATTATCTGTTCATTTTATTTAAATCATTAATTAATGAGGTAATCGTTGCATCATCATGGTGTCATAAAAAATTTAATTTATTTAGTGTCCAAAAATTATAGAAAAAATATCATGATTTATGAAATATTTTTATCTTTCCAATGAATATTTATAGTAGAAATGTTAACTTATATAACCCCATGTAATAATTGTTTTTGTAAAACAACACATGTTTGTGACAATTTTATTTTTACTTTAAATAAAACGTTATTAATGAAATTTTCTTACCCAAGTGGCTCTATGGGGTCCCCAAGTTGAACCTTGGATTTTCTTGGTCGGCCATGACTCATCCAATAAGGTTAGGACAAGTGTAAGGGTATTTTAATATTTTTATAAATCATTTTTACCTTAAATTTCACTAATTAACTTTAATCGTTATTAATTAAACTTAAATGTTACTATTCACCAAAAAATTATTTTAATCCCATTGAACCACATTTTTCTTCATAATGACAACCATGTATGTCGGATTTTTGAAAATCAAATCACAGAAGTGGTAATGTTTCATTTAAACGTAAAATCAGTTTTTTAACTACCACTTAGTGGTTTCACTATTCATCAAAAATTGATGTTTTTCAGAACAATGCCAAAATTTCACCCTAAGTTATAATTGATATTCTGAATTAATAAATTATGTCTTTTTTACAAAATTACAAACATATAAGTTTCATTAATTAATTTTATAATTAATTCCCACTGTCACAAAAAATAGCGTGTTTTTATGAAACAATATATATCAAAAGACTGACAATTGTTCATGTCCAATATCAAAGTGAAATTAATTCTAATGACCACCATTTAATAAAATGGTAAAAATATATTCTAATTATACATTAAAACCACTAAATAGTATAATTTATCACTATAAATTATTTTTATTAAAAAAGTTGTTTTTAAGAATTTTTCACTATTCATAAAAAATTGGAAGTTCTCAGAAAAATACCAAAAATTCAACATAGGCTAATTTCGATATTCCAAATCCAAAAATGAAGTCCATTTTGAAATATAAAATATATATAATTTCAAAAAGTGGGTATTAATATTCATAATGGCTATTTCGATTGGTCATAGTGTGTTAGAATCTCGAACTTGCGTACAATGCAAGCTATTGCATTATTGAAAGAGAAGCGTATCATGGAAGCTTGGGGTGTTACACATGGAATACATCATGTTGTTGAGATTGGTTAGGTTGGAATCATATTAAATAGGCCCCCACTCCAATCCAATCAAGGATCTCAAAGAGACTGATGTCTCTTGGACTAATCTACCCCTTCTTCCAAAATATCATCACATTCTTCCATAGTGATATATGGAGGAATACCTTGTCTCCAATGTCAAATTCTAGTTCCCATGGATGATTATAAGTATAGTTATTAGGTCGACTCTGAGAATCATTAATGTGGTGCTGAATGGTCTTAACCTTGTCTACCACTTCATCAACCATTTCAGGACGTAGAAATTTTTATTTCCCAACATCATCCTAGAATGCAGGTGTACTATACCTTTTCCCATAAAAGGATTCATAGAGAGCTATATGAATGTTCATGTGGAAACTATTGTTGTCCGAGATCTCGTCCAAAAGAAGATGTTGGTAACATAATCCTTTGAAGTCCTTATAACATGCTCTCAATATGTATTATAGTGTCTAAATAGTCTGTTCAGATTTCCCATCTGTTTGGGGATGATAAGCCTTACTAAAATTCGTCTCGTTATTTAGAGCATATTAGACACTTTTCTAGAACATGGACGTGAATCTTGGATCTCCATTCGATACAATTGAAAATGGTACTCTATAAAGCCTTACAACTTATATGATATATATCTTTGAATGTTGATCCAATGATAATTACCCTCATATTTTGATAAATCAAGTTTTATTTATAGGAATGTCCACAAAAATCCATATAAAATTATTTTACCTTGATTTATTTATATGACCAATGACAAAGTCCATGGTGATGTTTTACAATTTACATGTTGGTATAGTTAATGGGTTCATCATCCCCTTATAGTTTTTATTTTTATCCTTCAATTTTTGACATACCAGGGACATTGATGTGTATTATGGAACTATTATTCATAAAATCTAACCAATCGTTCTCTCAGGGATATCAATAAATAATTGTACTCCCTAAGTTAATAATGAATGTTGATCTTTGTGAATTATTCGGAATCTATTTATTTTTCTCAGGATTGTGTAGTACAAATTTTCATGAATGAAATCATACAACACCTTCTTCATTAATATTTAACTCCAATGATTTCCCTTTCATATAGTTTCCACATTCATATGAATGACCACATCATTAATTTGATCATCCTTTAAACTCTCTATAATGGATGGTTGGGAATTCATTTGTGAAAGTATTTTTTATGTTCCCTTATTTATGATTCCCATTCCCATCCTTTCAAAATATAATTATATTAGATCTCTATCAATTCTTATCCATGATAGAATTTTATAATTCATTATACATAGATCATATACCACTTTATTTAATTTTCCAAGATGGTAGTGAATTTATTTTTCGTAGTTCTTGATCATATCTAAACATCATGGTTGGTACATGTTGATATATTTCAATGTTAATATATACATGATGCTTTTTTTATCAGTATATATTTCATACTTCTCCCAAAACAAATAACGATGCCATATTTTTATAGATAAAATGACTGTTTACAACTGTAGATCATATGTTCTATACTTATTTTCCTTAACCTTTAACATTATTAAATCATAGGCTATCTCAGTATTATTATTCATTAACAGAAATCTCAATCCCCACTTCCATGTAGCATTCAACACTACGATAAGTTATCTACTTATGGTTAGTTTGAGCATAGGGGTGGTGATAATCCTCCTTTTCAGCTATTTTATGTTTTCTTCACATTAATAATTCCATTAAAACATGCATTCATTAAGAGTTATCTTGGGTATTGGGATTGAAATCATGAATTTTTTTACAAAAATCGATAATAATACCCAGCTAATCCAAGAAATCAATTGATATTTTCTATAGATGTGGGCCATGAACATCCTTCAATTTCTTATATCACCGAAGGGTCAACAGATAACCTATTTCTTGTAATTATATATCCCAAGAATGATACATACTTTAAATTTAACTCACATTTTTTTGAATGTGGCATAAATCTTGTACTTTCTCAATGTATTTCACTAACTACTAATATTGTCTCAATGCTTCTAATTGGTTTTAGAGAGTACTAAATATCATCTATAAAGACTACCACACATTTATGAAGGAAATGTTTAAATAAAATACTCATCTAGTACATGAAGATTAATGGAGAACTAGTGAGTCTGAAAGAAATACTATGAACTCCTAGTGACCTTACCTTTTATGACAAAAGTAATGGGGATATCCTCCTTCTTCACCCCAACATGGTAATATCTTAACCACAGATCAACCTTGAATAATTATTTTTCTCCACATATCTGATCGAAAAAATAATCATTTTATGTTGGGGGACACTTTTTGTTTATCGTGATCTAATTGAGCTCATGATAATCAATGAATAGGTGCATTCACACATCCTACTTCTTGATAAAGAGCACATATGCACCCTGTGGTGAGAACACGGATGTATGAAACCATTATCCAGATTCTCAAGTAGTTTTTTCTTCAAATAATTTTTTTCCACAACATCCATTCTATATGAATTCTATTATAATGGTAATTCCCTTGTTACAATATTGATTGAAAATTAAACCTCTCAACTAGGGTGAAGACCAATAAATTCATTACGAAACACATCAGTACATTACCTTATAATGGTAAAGTCTTTAAGGATGATTCATTCCACAAAATCAATCATTTTAGATAGATACTCTTTCTCATAGGTTAAATATCCCTTCATAAGATGTTGCTTATAAATAGGATTCATCATCCTTTTTGATATATTAATGAATTAGAGTATGATTCATGATATAGAGAGTTATTTTCTTATTATTCCAATTAATATTGGATCTATATAGGTTATTCAAATCCATTCAAATAATTAAAAAAATTCCACAAAAGGAAGTATGACATGGTTTTATTGGATGTTTAGAAAAAAAAATTTGTATGAGAGGAGTTATATAATTGGGATGCAATCATTTCCCCATTCCCTATTTTCACTAACAACTCTACATCAATGATTTTTATGGGGTTTAAATAGTTATAGTAATCATTAATGATACGATGGAATTCGAAGAACAATAATAAAAAATTAAACTCTCTATTATTGAATGAATAACTAGAATATCTATCACCACTTTATTGTTGGGATCCACCCCAGTGGTTTTGATAGAAATAGCTTGACCATTCTTCCTTGGAGGTTATTGGTTTTCTCTGAAAAGTTATGGTTTATTACGACGTTTTGAAAAGGGAAATGGTTTCTTATTGTTGAATCAATGGATAATACACTAAGGGTGATAGAATAATTCACATTTTTGAACACATTAGTGGGTTTATCTTGTCAAAATTGATAGCTAGGTTTCCTTTCGTATCACATCTAAATAAGTTTCTCATCCCTGTTAAGAAATTTCCAGGGAAATTATTTCAAAACCATTGATAGGCGGAGGTTTTTTAATTTATTGGAACCATTAGATTTATCCATTGGACCACCAACATCAAACTCCAGTTTTATCTTCTTATCCCCGCGATGCCCTTAATATTCACTAATATGTATCTTAACTTTCATGTCACATCACAATTTGTTTATAGCTATCAAGGTCATGGATCACCATGTGTTTTCATAGACTAGGTTTTATCCCACTAAAGAATCAGGAAACCCTATATTCCAAGGTAATGTGAATGATAGAAGTTTATCATGCATGTATTTTAATGTCTTCCTGATATCCCCCAATAGATTATTCATCTTTTTTTATAGAATGGATATCCATTTCCATTTTATATCAGATAGTGTGAGTAAAATATTTGTCAAAAAAACTTTTCTAAAATTCATTCAATCCTATCACTTTGATATATTCCTCATGATTTATATTATTGATCAATGTACGCCACTGGTTAGATTCCCCCTATATATGATAAACATCTACTAGAATCTAATCTCGTTGGGAAAATGGAATGATGATAAAGATATTATCATTGGATTTTATCCAATGTTCCACGATTAAGAGATCAAATGATCTATTAATAGCTATATGCCTTTTTCTGATAATAATCTCATTAATAGATTGTTCTCTCTTAGGGGTATTGGGATTCTCATACTGATTTAGGTTTCTATTCATTAGATGATTCATATTATATAGTATCATCACAAATTTCATGATTCTGTCTCACATCAGGTTGGACATCTCATTTGGGTAGTCATTAATTTTTCTTTCAAACTGGTAGTTTACCTAGCTCCCCAAATATCTAGTGATTTTCTAGAAAAATTGAAAATTAGCAAAGCGTATTTTTTAACTATTAAACACATAAATGGGTATTTCAATTACCTTAAAAGGATAACATATATCATAAATGTATTTCCTAAAAAATTGAATTTATAGGATTCAATTTATGTTATCCCTAATTTATTTTCTAACATATATTATTATACAAATTTTTTGTTCACTAAATAATTGTTCCTAATGAGAATATGAATTTACGAAATCATATCTCATAAGAGGGTCAAACTGGGTGGGCATCAAGTCTCGCTGTCATGCACCAGTTCCCGGTGGATTCTAGCTCAATGCACTGTTTTTCTATTTTACCCCTATGCACATATGTTCCAGAGCCACATCAACGTGTAGTATCTAGAAAGGGATGTATGTTTCTAATAAATAACATACTATATAATTACCAAAAATTATATATGATTTATTATAATTAGACTTATCTCTATATATTTTTATAAATGATTATAAACTTAATCCCAAAAATAACTACACTTTTCCTTTAATAACAACTATAAAATCCCTTATCTTTATTACACATTATTCCATGATTTATTACATAAGATTACACTTAATGTAAACTAGGCGATAAATATGTATAGTATCTTTTGGAATTAGGTACATTTCAAAGAAACATAATACGGAGAATGTAAGATCATTATTGGAAACTTCCACAACATGATCATAATATTCAATCGGACATAAAAATACATTCGATAACCTCTGGGCATACCTAAGGAAGGGTTGACCTATAAATCACAGTAATAGAATAAAAATGGTATAAAATGAATAAAATAATTCATGTTAGATAATAGTAATATCAATGGGTAATAAAATGGGATTGAATCATAAGTATGATCAATAATACATGTTATAGCATGATAACGTGGGAAATGCAGAAACATCTTAAAACACTACCTCAAAAAAATATGTCAAGGCTAACTACTAATAAATAATGATTGATAAAGTTTCATAAAGTAATCATGTTAACTCACTATCCCAAAATGAAGTCTCATGGGACTAAACATTACTCAATTCATTGGAGTGTTATATAATTTTGGTTCCACACATAACTTTCATTTCATTCAAATGCATAACTGTGCCACATATATCATAAAATATGGCATCATTTTTCATAAAATTTTATTCCTAGATAAATTAATTTGGAATTAATACCTGTAAGTACCCAATAAAATAAATAAATTTTAATAAAGTTAAACACCCTTTATAGGAGTTGGGGATGGGTATTCTCTACACATTTTTTTTGGAATGGAATTATGTGGTAAAATTTCAATATCATAATAGGGGAACATAAATGGTCATGAGATGTATTAATCTGGGTGAATTGAGTCTTTAATAATTTTAACACAATATGGGATGAATGTGTATTTTTTAAAAACACACCCCATCATTAGGAATTGAAAATAAAGGGGCATAAAATGAAAAAATTCTTAAATAAAGGGGAGGAAGATAGGATCCATTACATGAGTGTGTGACTCCAAATGCTTGGAAGGAGATTATTGAGATATTGGGGTACCTTAGGGGGACAATAGAGAGTGGATGGGAGATTAATTCTATGATCCAAGTAGTTTTAGTGAAGAGAAATGTGATAATTGGTCGTTTATTATAGGAAAAGAGTGTGGATTTATTTAAGATTTCTCAAACATAGGTTTTGGACAATATATAAATAAATAATCATAAAAAATCATTCAATTCATTTTCACCCATTTTTTTTAGAAAAGTGGGAGTGGTTTTAATTATTTCATCAGGAAAAGGGTAATACATTAAAAATTTATTCCCTTTCTTATGTGGAGGTGACTCATATGCTTAAGGAAATTATTTTAAAGCCATAAAATATATAGATGGTTTTGGAGGATTCATATTGGCTTTATAAAATTAATAAAATAAAATAAAAATTAAATTATTTTAAAGGTATAACACATATTTATCCATGTATAACTTTTATTTTATTTATTACATCACTTTTATATTATTATAATTTGATAATACACATCATATATTTATTCGTCATTTTATTTATCCTTGAATATTATAATGTCAATTAAAATTATAAAAAAAATTACCATTGGATGATTTCAATGTTTTTATTCCAAAAATAACATTCATTTCATTTATATACTTTTATAATAATTTTTTTCAATATTAAAATATTAATTAAAATTTATTGAGAAATGTTGGGTTTTTTTTAACACCCCAAGATTTTATGAGATATATTCTTTTTAATTTCATTGATGATTTCTATTATACACAACACCAAGATTATCTTGCACTATATGCAACACCATATTAGCTTGTAGTATACGCAACACTATTCTTGGATCTTGTTACACACAATTTCAAGTTCGTTTGGTGGAAATTATTCTATGAAACATTAAGTATAGAATTTTTTTAATGTATAAATGAAGTGAGTTTTGATTACGTTATATGCAACACAAAACAGAGCTTTCACTACACACAATCCTGACTTGGCTTTCATTACACGCAATCAAGACTTTCCTAGATACCGTGTGTAGTACGCAATATTGAGTTTCACATAATGAGATATTATAATAATATTATTATGAACTAATAGTTATTAATATTAATAATCGCTTTTTGAAATTTTATAAATTTTACCTTTCAAAATGGACTTCATTTTCAGATTCAGAATATCGAAATTATCCGAGGGTGAATTTTTGATATTTTTCTAAAAACTTTCAATTTTTGATGAATAGTGAAAACACTGGGATACTATTTAAAAAACAACTTTTTATTTAAATAAATATTTATATTAGGTCAAAATTGATACATAATACCTATATAAGTTCAATTTAATTAATTTGAGTCATTTTATAACAATTTTAGATATATAAAAACTTTATTGAACTTTTCACCGTCTTTTACCCACCTCCTAGGAGAATTTGAAAATTTACATAAAACATAATTTTACCACTTATGTGAGTGGAATTTCAAAAAACCTAGAGACACCGTTAATATGAAGGAGTAAAATGTGGTTCAATAAGATAAAAATAATTTTTTGTAAATATTAACTTTTTTACTTTTACTTACCGCGGTTAAAATTAAATAGGGTAATTAAGGGTAAAAATGATATTATTATTACCCTAACGCAGGTCCTAATTCTATTGGATAAGTATAATTAGAACAATAACAACCATAGGAATAAAATATTAGCCTCTAGGTCCACTTGGATTAGATTAGGATATTTATTATTATTTTATTTAAAGAAGAGTTAAAATTGTTAAAATAAATGCTTAAAAACTAAAACATTTTTATTATAGGGTTATACAGAAGATAAATTCAACTATACATATTCATTAGAAAGATACAAAGCTTTCCTATATAACCATATTTTAGTTATATTTTTTAGACATTAAATAATTTAATTTATTTATGACACAATAATGATGCAGTAATTACATTATTAATTAAATATTAACATAATTGATGTTATAAATACCCAAATAAATGTATTTTTAGAGTTTTTATGAATTACACTATCTTTAAATGTTACCATGTCATGTTAGTATTGATTTAATTAACCTTGTTCAATCTAATCATGCTGTTATGATTTTCACAAAAATCAATTACCAAACAGTGTCAAAATTGGCATAAAATAGTTTTTAAAACAAATATTATATTATTAATTGATATTCTATTCATAAAAGTCTAATATTAGGCCAAATGACTTAGATAAGGTTATATATATTAATAATGGACAACTTAGTGGTATTTTGTCTTGTTATAGTAAGTATATTAACCATATAGTGGAAGAATAAAAGAAGACACGATAATAGATAAATTATTTAACTTAGAGTTAAATCTGAATGATAATGTTAAAATGGTAACCTAAACTTGTCTAAATCCTATTGGTTGAGAGGATTTATACCCATCCTCTCTTTATCTTCTACATAAATCAATTTGGTACCATCATAATCCGAATATGAAATTATTAAAAAATAATATTTTAAGTCTTTCCTAAGGTGCCCCTCTCCTCCCTTATAAAAGGGATCCTCCTCCCTCTTCTCATTAAAACATTTTGAGCCTTCAATCTCGGACAAACCCATCCCATTTCACTTATAAACTTCCCTAGAAACATTTTAGAGGTTCTGGTCTCTGCAAATGACCAACTCTAGTGCCTGAAGAGGAGGTTAAGAAGAGGCGCGTCAAAGAAGAGGTAATATCCATTATTGATTCTTTCCAATTTATTTCTTATTCTACTTCTTCTTCTTTATTTGCTTCATCATAAATTAATAAAATCAGTATCAATAATATTATGATATGTTATTATAAATATGAAATAACCATATTTCATATTTTATCCATCCCGCGGAAAACGAAATCGCTGAGCATGCGTACTTATGGAATACCGTCTCCACGCCGTGGTGTAATCTATTTTCCACCACCACCTTACATGTATGGGTATAATGGTGTAAATAAATAACTATATATGATTATTGTAAAGTGATATTGATTCTGAAATATTATAAATACACTTCAATACAATTCCATGATCATGGGAATGATATCATCGCTCGTGCGTACATACGGAATACCATCTCCATGAACGCGATGAGATTCATTTTTCCATGATTAACCATTGAAGTATGATTATAAAGTAAATATAATAAATTATAATGAACAATATTACATAATAATTATACTGGATTTATGTACATATATGTTTCATTTACTTAATTCCATTTTATTCAATAAGGAAACGAAAACAGCGTTCATGCATACGTACGACCTACCGTCTCCATGAACGGTGTATTTCATTCCATTTATCGATATATCATATATATTTATATGATGAATATATATTATATATAAATCATGTTTTAAATTATGGAATTAAGTAAATCATGATATAAGTAACAATATCAATAACAACATGTCGAAACACATATGATAAATGAAATGATTTTACCCAAAATGTTGCTTTAACATGGAATTTACCAAAGAACGGGTAATATAAAGTCATAAATGAACCATATATGATATCATAACAGTGAATATAATTCTGTAATAAGACAATGAAATTATTTAAATCATTATATAGGAGGTTCAGATACATAAGAAAGCATTTCAGACATAAGTTAAGGGATAACATTTCCAATCTCATTTTTATCCGAGTTTGTTTATTCGTTTGTATTTACTCAGGTTATATTTTTCATCCATGTCCCAGTTTTCTAAAAAATGGTTTCATGTATGTTTAATGTCCTTTTTACCCATTTTTACTTTTACTAAATGGTATTTAAGGAATATTTCTTTTGTTTACCATACGAGGTACTTTTTTAATTTTCCGACAAAAGTACGTGAAGAATGTTTTTTAACTTATAAGGAATTAATGGATTTTCATGGTTTCATAATGACTTATTTTAATGAAGCTTCCTGTACAAGATTTCATGATTATTTTCAACAAAATACTTTTCTTTTAAAATTGCATGGCATTTTGTGAAAAAAGTTATTTTGAAGAAGAAATTATATTTTCATCAAGAATTCATTTCAAGTGTTTTATGAAAACAATTTTCCATCTACGATGATATTAATTGATATGTGTATGTTTCAAGTTTAATGTCTCTATGATTTACATGGTTTCACTTTTCTTATTATGAAATTATATCGATTTGTTTTATATGGATTATGTAATGACGGAATGATGTTTATGAAACCCATTTTATTCTTTGGGTTATGATGAATGACTTATGATTATGTTGTGGCACACGTAAGAATGATTTCATTATGAGATGGGCGGGACCTATATATACCTCCAATGCATTGGGTAAAGATTTATATCTCATGAGATAGACATGGCTATAATGGCAAGTTAATCTGGTTCAGTGATACAGGACTAGAACAAGGAGTGAACTTGATTTAGTAAGGGACTTTGTTCACTAAGATGGTCTTGGAAGTAATGCTTTTCATACTATGGAAATCATATCATGCCCTTAATGGTTTTCCACAATTAAATGTTTTATTCACAAGATATTTTATCATGATTTATGTTCCATTATGATTTATGCCTTACGTACTGCCATGTTTTATTTAATTTCTCAAGATTTTGATGTTTAAACATTATGTTCATGTTTTTAATTTCAAATGTATATGGTTTGTTTTATTCTCTCCATGATTACCCTTGCTGAGAATTTGATCTCACACTTTATATGTTTTCTTTTCCCCAAGATATAATGAATGGTTTTAGGTATGAAAAAAAGGAATATCTTTATAGGAGATGTTGATGATCTTTCACCAAGAATAGAAGACTATGTTCCATATTTCCAAAGACACTAAACTGATACGGTCCTCGAGTGTCTGTTTTTTTATGTATTAGGTATTCCGAAAAAGCAATGAAATGTCTATGTACATCAAGCATTGGGTCTCTATAGTTGGTATCGGAAGGAAGTTTAGTTAACCTTTGGAAACTAGGATACGAAAACTTTAGTGAGATTCCTATAAATATTTCTAAGGTATGACTTGGGATGTCTCTAAGGTTAAGTATAAGTATAGGTTATATTCCTAGAATTGCGGTAATGATATTATAATTAAACCTAAGATGTTAGATATTGAAGGTACTCCCCCAATATTATGTTGATTTCCTATCATGATATTTCCTCTCACACTATTCTTTTTGGGTTTTAGATGATGGTTGGATCCTGAAGGAACCATGTTGATCAATGTAATGGACGATGCAATGATTTCCCTCTTGAACATACCAACGTTATTAGATATGGAGTGGAAAATATTATTTCTATACTTACACAAGCTATGAATCATTCTTTAATTCCAAATGAGTAGAAAAGGGAATAATATTCTATTGAGTCCTTCATGAGACAATGTCCACCTTCTTTCCATGGGTCTTCTGATCCACTTGTTGCTGGATAATGGATTAGTACCATTGAAAATATATTTTCCATTCTTTGATTTTCAGAACATGAAAAAGTCATTTATGTTGTTTACCTTTTAGAAGGTGAAGCAGACCGGTGGAGGACTATAACTAATAATACAAGGAACCAAGATGAAATTGATTCCATGGAATGGAACAAGTTCAAGAACTTGTTTTTCAATAAGTATTTCTCTCTTATTCTTCGAAAAAAGATAGAGAAGGTGTTCCTTGAGCTTATGTAAAAGGATGATGAATCTGTTGGTATATACAAAGTGAATTTTACAAGGCTTACAATGTATGAATCTGGATTTATCATCCAACCTGAAAGTAAAGTTGGTCGATTCTTCAGTGGATTAAAACCAAGTCTTCGATGGGAATTCTCTATAAGAGACTTCGGTAGCTATAAAGAAATTTTGCGTTCTGATATCCATGTAGAACTAGAAGTTGGTGTTACATATCTATCTCATGGTTTTGAAAAAAAAATAAAGATAGAGTTTAAGGAGAAATCTCTGAAAAATGGTGAAAAAATATGAATGTTTTTTTATGATCAAAGTGTGGAAAAAAAGCATGGTGGAGAATGCCTAAAAGGTACTAGAAAATGTTTTATGTGTGGAAAAGAAGGTCATCGAGTAGTTGAGTGTCGAAGTAATGGGAAAAGGTAGCTAATGATGTGAATAAAGAAATGATTACAGAGAATGCTCCACCAACACATCGATGCTTCAAGTTCAAGGAAATGGGGTATTATGATAATCAATTCTCTAATCCAAGGGTTAATGATGATCGACGTGAGCAACCTCTTAAAGAAAAGGAAAAAAGGGAAGTCACATGCGATCACTTTTAGAAATGTTGAGTATGATAATGATGTGGTGGAATGATAATGTGTTTATGTATAGGGATTCCAAAATAATGTTCTATAATCTCATTTATAGTATTGTGGAACATTGGAATATCTATGTAATGGTTTATTGTGGTTTTCAATAATTATATGGTACAGGTAACCATGAGAAGTGATTGAAACATTTTTGGAAAGTAGATGATATGCGCATAATGAATGGATAAGGAGAAAATAATATGTTTGATAGTATTCATGAGCTCATGATTGATATAAGGACTAAGTGATATCACGGTTTGAGTATATAGTATTTTTGAGATTTTGTTACGTGGAAGGAGTTAACTTTTAACTACATTCATGTTTTCAATAAGGTTCAATGAGTACTCAAGTTTCAATAGAATATATAATTAAGGAATTCACATATTTGGAATGTGAGAAACAAGATATATATATATATATTATGATATACGGGTGATAAATTATTGTATTCAATGCATGGTAGATGACCTTTCTAGAAATCATTTAATTTATACTATGAGATTGGACATAAGTATTTTGGATAAACCTAATTATTGGAATGGATTATGTTGGACATCAGATAGTATTGTTTAAGGATAGAAAATTTTTTTCGATATTATTTCTGGAATGTTATAATTGTGTAGTTTCAGAAAAATGGATAACTTGAAGGATGGGCGACAACCCGTCGTGTCGGACAAGGTTGTGGGAATCGAACCCACAACCGAAGTAAGACATGCCTTTATTGCCTACCTCTTGCCTACAAGAAGTCCCTAGTTTATAAAAACTAGTTTTATATTATTAAGCGGTATGATATATGAATTATGAGTACATTTTTGGAATCATATACGATTAACCTAACAACAGATTGACTTATGTATATTTGATAACTTTTGCTAAACTTTTGTTTGAGACAGATGGAATGACCCATCATTCTATCGCATGATATGATAACACTTCACGAAAGACAAATTTAACTTCATTTCTTTAAGAGATGATGTGGAATTTTTCAAGGAACAAACAACAGTGATATTGTACCAAAATCAAGTATGTATTTCTTATAATTATTCTTCTACTTTAGGGGAATGATCTTGAAAACCAAAAATGTTGTCCTAATGTACTCATATCTGGTGAATCAGATGGTAGCATAGATCATCTCAAATTTATGGCTTTGTGATTGATGGCTTTTTCATAGCCATGTTCTCTACCACTCTCCATCAGAACTTGATGGTTATATTTCTCTTCCATATCCATATTTTCACCTATGTTTTCCTATGTGGAAACCCATTGTTGAGTTACTTTGGGTGACCGTTAAGATTATAACTTTCCTTTTTAAAATTATGTTTTATTATTTCTTTTTATGATTTGGGTTTCTATGAAGAAAACTTTCATGTAGTAAACTATTAAAAACCCCGATGAATTTCGAGGGAGAAATTCATTTTAAGGGGGTAGAATGTAACACCCCGAGATTTTATGAAATATATTCTTTTTAATTTATTTGATGTCTTCTATTGTACACTACTCCAAGATTATCTTGGGCTTTACACAACACCATATTAGCTTGAAGTATACGCAACACTATTCTTGGCTCATGTTACACACAATTTCAAATTCGTTTGGTAGAAATTATTCTTCGAATCATTAAGTATATATTTTGTTTAATGTATAAATGAAATATGTTTTGATTACGTTATACAAAACCCCAAATAGAGCTTTCACTACACACAGTCCTGACTTGGCTTGCATTACATGCAATCAAAACCTTCCTCGATAGCGTGTGTCGTATGCAATATAGAGTTTCACTAAACGAGATATTATTATAATATTAGTATGAACTAACCGTTATAAATAGTAATACCCAATTTTTGAAATTTAATAAAATTTATCTTTCAAAATGGACTTCATTTTTGGATTCAGAATATTAAAACTAGCTGAGGGTGAATTTTTTTAATGTTTCTAAAAACTTTCAATTTTGGATAAATAGTGAAAACACTAGGTTACTATTTATAAACTGACTTTTTATTTAAATATTTTTTTATTTTATTTAAATTTTTTTAAGTCAAAATTGATACATAATTCCTATATAAGTTCAATTTAAATCATTTGAGTCTTTTTATAATAATTTTAGATATATAAAAACTTTATTGAACTTTTCACCATCTTTTACCCACCTCATAGAAGAATTTGAAAATTTAAATATAAAAATTAATTTTTCCGCTTCTGTGAGTGGAATTTAAAAAATCCAAGATACACGGTTAATATAAATGATTAAAATGTGGTTTAAAAAGATAAAAATAATTTTTGGTGAGTTGTAACTTTTTACTTTTATTTACCACGGTTAAAAGTAAATATGATAATTAATGGTAAAAATGATATTATTATTACCCTAACACATGTTCTAATTCTATTAGATAAGTATAATTCGACTAGAAAAACCTTATGAATAAAATTTTAGCCTCTAGGTCCACTTGGATTAGATTATGATATTTATTATTATTTTATATAAAGAAGAGTTAAAATTGTAAAAATCAATGTTTAATAACTAAATCAATTTTAATATAGGGTTATACATAAGATAAATTCGACTATAAATATTCATTAGAAAGATAAAACGATTTCCTACATAATGGTATTTTATTTATATTTTTTATACATTAAATAATTTAATTTATATATGACACAATGATGATGTAGTAATTACCCTATTAATGAAATATTAACTTAATTGATGTTATAAATACCCAAATAAATGTATTTTGAGACTTTTTAAGAATTACACTAATTTTCTAATTTAATATGAAATGTTAATATCGACTTAATTAACTTTTTTAGAACTAATCATGCTTTTATGATTTTCACAAAAATCAATTACCAAATAGTGTCAAAATTGACATAAAATAGATTATAAAAAAAATTATATTATTAATTGATATTCTATTCCTAAAAATCTATGGGTTGTCCAAATGACTTATATAAGGCTATATATATTAATAATTAACAACTTGGGGTTCGTTTGTCTTGTTATAGTATGTTTATTAACCATATAGTCTAAGAATACTAGTAGCCACGATAAAAGTTATATAATTTAACTTAGAGTTAAATCTAAATGATAAGGTTAAAATGGTAACCTAAACTTGTCTAAAACCTATTGTCTAGGAGGATTGTGACCCTTAACTAGTTTATCTTTGATATAATTAAATTTTGAACCATTATAAACCGAATATGACTTTATTATAAAATAATATTTTAAGTGTGTCTTATGGTGCCCCTCTCCTCCCTTATAAAAGGGAACCTCCTCCGTCTTCTATTGACACAATTGTGAGCCTTCAAGATTGGCCAACCCCTGCCCATTTCCCTTAAAAACTTCAATAGAAAAATCATAGAGGTTCTGGTCTTGTCAAAAGACCTACTATAGTTCTTTAAGAGGAGGTTAAGAAGAGGCGCGTCAAAGAAGTGGTAATATCCTTTACCGATTCTTTCCAATTTATTTCTTCTTCAACTTCCGCTTCTTTTTTTATCATAAATTAATAACATCAGTATCACTCATATACTGATATGTTATTATAAATATGAAGCAACCCTATTCCATCTTTTATCCATCCTATGGAAAATGAAATCATCGCGCATGCGTACGTACGGAATATCGTCTCCACGCCGTGGTGTAATCTGTTTTCCACCACCACCTTACTTGGATGGGTATAATGGTCTAAATAAATAACTATATATTATTATTTTAAAGTGATATTGATTCTGAAATTTTATACATACACTTCAATACAATTCGATGATCATGGGAATGATATCATCGCTCGTGGCTACGTACGGACTACCATCTCCACGAATGCGATGAGATTCATTTTTCCATGATTAACCATTCAAGTATGATTATAAAGTATATATAATAAATAATCATAAAAGATATTACATAATAATGATACTGGATTTATGTACTTATATGTTTCATTTACTTAATTCTATTTTTTTCAATAAGGAAATGAAAACATCGTTCATGCATACATACGACCTACCGTCTCCATGAACATTGTATTTCATTCCATTTATAGATCTATCATATATATTTATATAATGAATATATATTATATAAAAAACATGGTTTACATTATGGAATTAAGTAAACCCAGATATAATTAATAATATAAAGAACAACATGTTGAATCACGTAAGATAAATGAAATGATTTTACCCAAAACGTTTCTTTAACACGAAATTTACCAAAGAACGGGTAATATAAAGACATAAGTGAACCACATATAACATCATTATAATGAATATGATTCTTTAATAAGTAAATAAAATTATTTAAATCATTATATAGAAGGTTCAGATACATACAAATCATATCAGACATAAGGTAAGGGATAACTTTTCCAATCTCGTTTTTATCTGAGATTATTTATTCGTAAGTATTTACTGGGGTTATATTTATCATCCATGTCCCAGTTTTCTAAAAAATAGTTTCATGTATGTTTAAATCCCTTTTTACCCATTTTGATTTTTACTACATGTAATGTAACGAATCATTCATTTGTTTACCATACGAGGTACTTTTTGACTTTTCCGACAAAAGTACGACAAGAATAGTTTTTTAACTTATACAGCATGAATGGATTTTCATGGTTTCATAACGCATTATTTTCATGAAGCTTCCTGTACAATATTTCAGGATTATTTTCAACAAAATATTTTTCATTTAAAATTCCATGGCATTTTGTGAAAAAAAATGATTTTGAAGAAGAAAGGATATTTTCATCAATAATTCATTTCAAGAGTTTTATGAAAACCATTTTCCATCTAAGATGACATTATTGTATTTGTGTATGTTTCAAGTATAATTTATTCATGATTTACATGGTTTCACTTTTCTTATGATGAAATTATATCCATTTGTTTTATATGGATTATGTAATGATGGAATGATGTTTACAAAACAAATTTTATTCCTTAGGTTATGATGAATGATTTTTGTTTATGTTTTTGCACAAATAAAAATGATTTCATTATGAGATGGGTGTGACCTATATATCACTCCAATACATTGGGTAATGATTTATATCTCATGAGATAGACATAGCTGGAACGACAAGTTAATCTCGTTCAGTGATACATGACTGGAACAAGAGGTGAACTTGGTTCAATAAGGGACATTGTCTACTAAGATGGTCTTGGAAGTAATGCATTGGATACTATAGAAATCATATCATGCGCTTAATGGTTTTCCACAATTAAATGTTTTATCCCCATGCTATTTTATCATGATTGATGTTCCATTATGATATATGCCTTACGTACTACCATGTTTTATTTCTTTTTTCAAGATTTTGATGTTAAAACATTATGTTCATATTTTTATGTTCAAATATATATGGTTTGTTTTATTTTCTCCATGCTTACCCTTACTGAGGTTTTGAGCTCACCCTTTATATTTTTTCTTTTCCATAGGATATAAAGAAAAGTTTTTGGTAAGAAAAAAAAGGGAAGATCATTATGGGAGTTGTTGAAGATCTTTCACCAAGATTAGAAGATTATGTTCCAAGTATCCAAAGACACTAAACTATTATGGTCCTTGAGTGTTGGTTTTTCTTATGTATTAATTATTCCACAAAATTAATTTAATGTCTATGTACGTCAAGAATTGGTTCACTACATGATTGACAATAATCATTTTTCAAACCCCCAAAAAATTAGATTTGACATCATAAAAATTTATATGATAATTTATATTTCATTAAAATAACTTAGTAATAATACACTAATAAAATATAAATTATTTCGAAAATTGGTTAATCCATCAAAGTTAATCCCTTAATTAAATTTCAATATTAATAAAAAATATAGTTTCTTTTTTATTGTATCGAAATAATAATCATTTTTAATTTTATTATAATAGGATGCAAATATTTTAATCATCATATAAAAATAATGTACATACTCATTTTTGTTTTCTCTTGATACATATCCATTCAATACACGGACAAATGCCCTTAGGGTAAGTTGCGCAACTGTGCGACATTCATGGGGTGGTTCAGAGAACATCATTTTGGGTGTGATATTGATGATCTTGAATATCTCCCATACAAGGTTTACTTCTAGCTTAAGTTGTTGGATATCAACTTGGGATTGGTCGTGTACATATCCCATTAATTCTATCTCCCTCAAAAGCTCTGATAAATGGATTTCATATGGTATGATTCTACTTTTCAAGGTCATCACTAACTTTGTCTATTTCAATTGGATTTGTCAAAACCCATTATTTTTAGTACTCATGTTATCTCTGTTCAATGGCTATATTACGAATGTTAATAATTCTTAATGGCATTATAATTCCAATTAGATCTAATAAAACCAAATAATTGCATGAGTTTTGTATTACCAAATTATATAATAAGACAACTAATTAAATCTAAAGTATAATTTTGTTTATAACAGTTTGGATAGTTAAAAAATTAGGATATTATATTATATAATGACACTATATCGTGATATCAAAATATAATAGTCTACATCTGTAGTGATATTTTATGAGAATAAATAATTATGATTGATATGTAAAGCTAAATACTGAAATGTAAGGGTCTTCCCATTACAATATGAATAATACGTATATGTAAAATTACAATATCCACCTTACATTTTTTATTATATGGTTACCATTTAGAACATGTGAGTAATAACACTAAAATTATTTATTAATTATATACTAATTAATTATAGTGTATGATTCCACTTATACATTTAAAATATGATTTGAAAGAATAAAATTATTTTTTTAGTTTCCATTACGAATCCAATCATATGATTTATAATTATTTATAAATTATAATAAAATGATTATGAAGATATTTAATAATTTATAACTGTTTTTAAATTAATTAATTAATAAAATTATAATTAATTTGTTAACTGTTAATGAATAATTTATTAATAAATATTTCATAATAAAAATGGATAATATTAAATTCTCATTTAAATTATTTAGTATGATAAATAATTTAGATAAAACATTTCTATATAAAAGTTATAAATTTAATTTTAAATGGGTTTTAAATTATAAAAATAATGAAAAATATAATTTATTTATATTTAAATATATGAATGGTTCATGATGATGAATTATGACTCAAAAAATTAAATGGGCTGAATAAAAAATTATTTACACCATATAAAAAGGATTTTTGATAAATGTATTGATTAAGGATCTAAATAATATAGTATATGAAATTTAGATTACATAATATATTTACATAATAGAAATTGAAATATGAAATGCTTATATTTAATAAAATAATATATATTTAAATTAAATTCCATATGGTGAATTATATGAAGGATTTCATGTAAAGATAAAAATATAAAATGAAAATATTTATATAATAAAGGATTTTTATTTTTTATTTTAAATATATAAATTATTTATAATTATTTATTTATGAAATTTCCATGGATAATTTATTTAATATTTATATTTATGAATTGTTCCATTATTTTTTATTCCCTATTTTCTTAATAAATATAATTATTATATTATGAAATATTGTGCATTCATTATTTGAAAATTTTAAATTCCATCTAAATTATCATCCATGCATATATTGATTTACTTCCTATGTATGATATTGCATTTATTTTTCTTATACCATGATTTTTTCATGTATTGACTTATGATCTTGTATTAAGAAGGTAGTTATTATTCATATAGATTAGGTTTTAAAATATCATGTAATTGAGATCTTTATTGAGTAGATTATTTTTAACACCATAGTATTATAGTAATGGAAAATAAATTTGTTAGAATATCATACACACAACACTGTTCTTAAACATCCAATAATAAATTTAATCATTATAACCTAGGTGTTAAATTTTAGGGTATGAATAATATTAACTAGATTATGAAATATATAAAAATATATTTAAATTTATTTTTTAATATAAAATATGGACGATTTTTCACTAAATAATCAATCATATTTTAGTGAATTAATTTTATGCTTCTAAAATATGTTTTCTTGAGAAATGATTTTTAATGATTCTCATGAAAGAATATTATAATTAATTTTTATTAACATTAGGAATTATTTATTAGAAAATGATATTAATTTTATAAATTTAAATGTTATAATTTACTTTGGGTGAAAATTTTTAATTTCTCCGAAAAAATTTTATTTTTTGTAAATAGGGAAAATATTTGTTTCTAAAAATTGCTTTTATCTTCAATAAATTAAAATTTTTTTATGTCCCCTTCTGTTTTGAAAATGATATGAAATAACATAATTATTAATTTATTCATTTAATCCACTTCAATTATTTTTAATCAACATCATATTGGATTTCATTATAATTTTAACATTGGGTTTTAAAACAACATTTGTCTCAAATATATTTAAATTCATAACATGTATCTCCTTTTTAATTAATTAAAAAACCCCTAACGAGTTAGGATTTAAATTAAATGTATATATTATAAGTAAAAAATGTAAATTTAAATTAATAAAATATTTATTATTCATTATTTAGTTAATATAAAATCACATTTTCCTAGAAAAGTACACTACTTGAAAAAGTACCTTCTCAATACGTTTGCGGGATTAATATTAATTTAAAAATTTTCACTTCAATAAACTAAATAATTTAAAATTTATTTTATCTTTGAAATATAAATAATTTATATTATCAAAAAATTTAAACTTTACTTCATTACAAAATTAATAGTGGAAATAGTAAAAAATTACTACGTTTAATCTTAAAACGAGTTTACAATGGGTTAAACTACAAAGATAAGGGTAAATAAGACCTAAAAACATAAGTAATATGCATTTAATAGTTATATTTATAACATATAATGTCTATATCTATATAAATATCCATTTTTGGATCTTATTTGAATTTAAAAAATGTGGTTACAACATTTTCTTTTAATATATTACATGTGTTTCACTCACCACACATATAAAAGAGCACCCACTCTCCCCTATTCATCACACCTTCAAACCATTTTGGTTCTACCAAGAAATACAAAATTCACTTCCCAAATTCCCAAAAATCATCCTATAATCCTCAGTTTGGTCATAAATATATTAATTTAATATTATAGGCACAATCTTAAGGAGGTTTACCAATAAGAGGTAAAATTATTAACAGTGCCTTATTATTTTATTTCTTCTTACCCCTCCATAAAATATTATTCAAATATGTTCATATAATTAAAATTATATATGATATAATGATAGTTTATTATATAAATTTAATATCATAAATATATATCTTATTCCATAAAATGGGATATATAATTATCATTCATTTGTATGGCTGGCTACTGCCACATAAACTAATGTTATTCATTTTCCATTATCACCTCTCACATATTTTTGAAATGATGGATTTAAACAATATATATATATATATAAATGATAGTTTAAGCATATTTATACTTATGGAGTAATGATATCACATATTATTTTATTATGTTCTAATGGATAATGTTTTTATGCTAAGAGGGTAGGTGAATTAGTCTACACAAGTCTTACTGATTTATTTTTGTTCAGTTTTACTCATATTAAAATAGAACATCTAAAACTGTTATGATGATTATATATTCATTGTATGAAATATATTTTTCACATTAAAGAAATAAATTAAAAGAATAAAAAAACACATTATTTTTTAACAACCCCCTCCTGATGTGGGTGACTACATCCTTGTCTTTTTCAATATTATAATAGACATATATTTTATAGTAGATGTTAATAAATAGTTATAAGAGATCATTTTAGTTATCATATTGAATCCAATTTGTCAATGTATTATAAATTTCTCTAATTAGACTACAATACCACCAATGTTCTTTATACTAGACCCCCTTCTATTTTTATTTTTACTATAATCCCACTAGTTTTTACAAACACCACACTAACATAATAAAAATGGTAACAAAAAAATAATGATACCACTAAAACAAATGATCTTCCTATTTGATCCACTGAAATAAAATTATTGATCACATTCCCACTTCAACTAAAATAATTTCAGTACCACTAAATTTAATAAAAAATGATTTATGAATGTCATCATAGTATACTGTTATGAATCAGTAAAAGATATCACTTCCACATTAGCTCACTGTAATTTTAGAATGACCCATTGATGATTACTCAATATACTCCAAATTTATTTCTTCCTCACTATACTTAAATATATCACTTTAGATAAAAAAAATACATTGTCTTCTCAATATATTATGAAAATAATTAATTCATGTGAATATGTACAATATTTCTATGGTGTTGTTGTGATGTAATAAATGAAAAACTATTTATGTATTTTTTCCTTTATTCATTATTAATGTATAACTTAATTAACTATCATGAAAACCATATATGTTACATGGAATTATAATTTATTTTTGATATAGTATATGTGAATGAAAATAGTATTCTTGAATGATGTCACATCATGAAATAACCTCCCATAGACAAACAAATAGAACCATGAACTTCATGTGTGGAATGATTATATTATTTTTGAATATCAGAGTGAAGAATCACACTGTTATTCTTCACAAAATAGTTTGAATGTATAGTAAACAAGAAAAGGATCATATAACTTTCTTACTATTCGTTTTGTATCAATAGAACTTGTATTCACATCTCCGTTATTCATTATCCTGAATGGCCCGAAGGCCTTCATTTTTAATAATTTTTGATAACCCCCCTTTCAATGGATGAGGGGGATCTCCGTTATTCATTTATTAGCATACTTTTTTCATAATCGATAATTTTTTAGTGATAAAAAAGATCATGTAAAATTTACACTATATGTCATGCATGTATTATATCACCTGTATAATATCCATATTACATTAGGTAAATATATATGTGGCGACTAAACTTCTATAAGAATTGATTCTCTTTGAATCCTTCACATATCAAGGTGTTTGATTTAAACTATGACTTTCTTTTGGATAAATTAAATCATAATGTAGTCAAGAAGGTAGATTCACCATACCACAATGAATAGAATCATTATATAAATATAGATCACCTTGGAGTCTTTGATTTTTCTCTATCAAATCACTTAAATTATTTTAATTATTTTAATATAATAAATAGAGACCATGAAGTTTATTTATATGTACGATGAACTGACTCACTCTAACCCTTAAACTAAGAACACATCCTATATTAATGTCTGCAAGCATCGCCATAGGTTTCACATTTTGTGACTATGAGAAATCACCATCATCATTTTTCAAAAAAAAATTCTCATTGCCTCAATTTAGAAAAATTTTGAATCATGAAAATGATATACCATGATACATAGATCATTTTCTGAACATACAGTTTATCAAATAGAAAACAAAAGCCAGGATGAGTCTTTAAAAGCTGTGTCATGAAGTTTCGACCCATACAACGACGCTTCTAGAGGATGAGGATAAATAAAATGTAGCCAGATTGATCTAAAGAACAAGATAAACTAGAGTAGAGGGCCATATATTTTTAGGTATTTTTTACATATAGGTTATACAATGTGAAACTCCAAAATACCCTTAATTATCTCAACATCTGTCTGGATGAGATTATTAATTCACAGTGATTCATCGATAATTCATGTTAGTACTAGTGTCTTCACCCGGATACATAGCACACATGTTACATGGGTTGGGTCGCACCCACCTTCCCCAATGTGACATACTCTTCACTTTTTGATCTTCATGCACACTAAATTTCCCATGCTCCACTAATTCCTTCTTGCTCGGTGAGCTTTTTCCGAAGCCTAGTTGAGGTCTCCTCCCACATGTGATGGGATATGAAGTTTTTCTTTCATTTGGGTGTCTTAAAAATATTATTAATGGAATAAAAATTTACTAATAAATAATTTAGCAAATTACATCATATGAAATCCATGCACCAGTAATATGTTTATTCACTCACCTACCTTTTCACTACTCAAATCATAAAATAAAATTTTTTAAACAGTGTGAATTATACTAATGAAATTGGAAACATTTTATGGGAATTATAAATGGCTATGTATTCATCATATTTAGTGTTTCTTTATTCAAAAAAAATATTCAATTCAAAAAAAACCACGACAAATTATGATTAATTAATAAAAATATTTGTTGGAATAAACTCCATACATCAATAAGTGTCACACTGAGTTTTCATTAAATAAAAAATCATGAAAACAATTAAAATAAAATTATTACATAAATAAAATTTGGTTCTTCAATATCCCCCTTTATATTTATTTCTTAAAATTTTTCACATCCAAAATAAATGTTATATACCCCCCCCCCTTATTAGAAATAAAATTAAATATATATGTATGGGAAATAATTTTACTCACATAATTATATAAGAACATAAATTCTCATCTTCTCTTCTTCAATATCCCCAATTAATAAGATATCCAGCTTAAGATAAATTCAAAATGATCTACTTAAGAGAAGAAAAACATCCATTTTCATAAAAAATTGATTCATCAAAAAAAAAACTCAATCTCCATTTTGGAAGACCTGATGTAGAAAACATGAGTGAACCATTTTTATAACATTGTTATCATTAATTTTTTTAGAATGTTATTCCAACACTCTAACAATTATTTATGGGATTTTAAAATTAAATTCCTCTAATATCCAGAATTCAATAAAAAGGTATATTGAAAACATTCAACATGAAAAAAATGCATCTGGTTTTTCAGTAAATTTTAATTTTTTCATCAAAATATTAGTTTCCCCCTTCCAATTTAGAATTAATTTTCATATAGAGATATGGGAATATAACTATTTAATTATAAGATTCAATTTAAATAATTTCATATCCTTATATAAATACCATATCAAAACTACAAATATTCAAGTGATACCAATTAATTTATTCAACTATGTTACTTTTTAATCATTCTTCTCCTTAGTGGGATGTACATCAGCAATCATCTTCTCATTATAGGATTTTAGGTAGAACAAACTCTAAGGACAATATTTAAAATAAAATAATGTTTTTTATGTTGAAAACATGTTTCCATTTGAAATAATACACTCAATGGTATATAGAATTTTTTTGTTGTATAATTTTCACCAAAATCATTTATTCAAGACTCCCCTTAAATATAATCCTAAATTTCTATTCCGTACAACGAATAATTAAAACAAAATATACATTGTAATAAGTTGGTTCTTCAATTATTTTCTATTAGATAATAAGGGATGATATATTTTTCCCAACAATGAAACTCTGTTTAATATAGAAACTTATAAATTGAAACTCATTATGATTTATCCATTGCTGAAATTCTAAATATTATAATTTAAGGTATGTATGTTCTTATTAATATGTTCATCAATCATATTAGATAGAATAATATTATTCACATTATCATGAATTTCACATTCAATTTTATTTTCCTAATGAATGTTCTTTTCCATTCCCAATTGATCTACCCATTTTAGAATGAATTATATTTTTATATTCTCCAACGTTTTCTCTTTTGTAGAACCCTTCTTCATAGTATAATTTTTAATATTCGGAGACACTGGGGCTTTTCCTTTTTTCGTCAATAGATGTTTTGTGCATAAAACCATGTTATTTATTTCCCATCAATATCTCCAAACATTAAAATCCTTCTATAAAAATCTCTATCATTCATAGGATTATAAATTTTAGATAACCAAACCTATAATTTGATTTTGGCATCTTAATTTTCATGTTGAAAATCAACCATTTTTTAATTATGAGATTAATTTCTTCTTCTACCATCACATGATTCTAATATTGTTTTTTTCTTTTAACCTTTTGAAAAGGTCTATTATGTGTCCTCTTATACCATTATAGAAGTATATTTCCAATGACTTGAAATTCATTTCATTAATCTTCTTATATGTATATTTTTTCATATTTTTTATAACTCTATTAATCTATTTCTATATAAAAGAATAGTTATCTTCTTTTGTTATTTGAATCTTCATATAAAGTGATATTATTTTCTTATTAGTTCATTTATAGTACATAGTTGGTATATAATAGCACACGTAATTAATATAAATACATTTTTTTTAAAAATCATAGAATTATTCATGATAATGAAATATATTATATATATTTAAATTTTTCTTCATTTTTGAATTATGATTAAATCATGATTTATTTATCTTTACATCAAATATTCTCACCATTAATATTAGTCTTCTAAATGTACATGGAATTGAAAAATTATGGCTGTAGTCAATGAACCGATACCTCAGTTTCCATCAATATAAAAAAATACAACAATTTTTTATTTTTATTCTATGATAAATTTTTTTATAACTGAATTATTGTTGTTTCTTGATAATATTACTCTCCATCAATTATTTTTTATAGGAATAGACATTCCACTTCACTTGAAATTGAAAAGTGATGATATGACGAGTTTATCATCAGTCATTATGACATCCCAAGAATATTATCAATGGATGTTACCATCTTAAAATTATTTTATATAGTTTAAATCCTTAAAAATACATAGATAACCCAAAAAAATAGTTATTAAATAAATGAATAATGTGTTAAGTTAGTGGCATTTATATAAACTAAGGAATCTATATAGTCGAAATAGTAATGTGCTTGTTTGGAATAGTAATCTTAAAATTAGAGTAGTAACCTCACATGTGATATTATAAATAAAACCTAGTAATGTTATAAATGAACATATGATATATTTATATCATGTAAATAGTAAATAAATTTTTTAAGAAAGATAAATTAAGTGCTGTTGTATTAATAAAACATAAATGTATATTTAAAACTAGAAAATTAATATAATTATTTAGTAGAAAATTAATTTTCTTAAGATAGATTAATAAATTAATATAATTTTGTATTATAAATATAAGAATGATTTTTGAGAACTTAATTTTTTTTAAAATGTCATTAATTCTATTATAATATTAAAATTTTAATTTTTTGAATAAATGATGATTTGAATTAAAAATTAAATTTAATATATTTCAAAAATTATTTTCATAAAATGGAGTGAGTATTTGAAATTTAACCATAACAAAATAATCAGGATAAATGTTTTGGATTTTGATAAAATAGTTTAATTTTTTTTAAATACTGAAATACAATAATTTATGGTATTGAACATTATATGTAAATAAATGAATTTCTATGTCATGGTTGATTCATGGATGATGTAAGTTTAAATTATCTCAATATAACAATATATATTTAATGTATTTTGTCTTGTCAATAAACACTGTTGATTTCAGAGATCCAAAATAATAAATGATGGAATAAAATATTCGAAAACACCCCTCTCCTCTAACTATAAATACCACCCATAACCATCCCTTCTCCTAAGACAAAAAAGTCAATGAATATTTTCCAAATTTATATTAATTAACTTCATAATCCTCTAACTTATGTAAAAAACATTTATTATCAAGAAAATATAAATACAACGTGTTTTAAGGGGATTCTCAATGAGGTGAAATTCAAAAGGTAAAATCCACATTCTTTCTCATTTTCTTAACGTCACCTCACCTCACCTATCCAAAATCGCTTTATAACTCCTATATAATACATAAATATTAATTTTTTTATTTAATATAAAATCAATAATTAAATCTCGTCTCTAATAATTTTATTCTAAATAGGAAAAAATCTTCCATAATGATTAGATTCACCACCTTCATGGATGATGATTTTTTTTCATCACCACCATAAAGAAATTTTATATATAAATTTTCATGGATAAAAAAGACATTAAATTGTTTGATGTAAATTTTATCATGTTATATAACCAATATATAAATATAATACGAAAAAAATGATGTTAGTTCTTGATGGTTGTAAAAATCACAAATTAAATTAATCATTATTAATTAAAAAATTTTCTACTGAATGATTGTCATATCTAAAAATAAAATGATATTTGGGACCATTTGAAATTATATAAATATATTAATACAATTTTATTTGAATTATGTTTTTTAATTCCACTTGACATGAAAATACATATTTATACACAAGTGAATCGACCATATAACTATGAAATGAACGCTCCCATAACAATAAAAATAGAAATTATACCTAACTAAAATATTCATAAATCAACCTAATAAAATTAGAATATATAAAATATATATGGAAGAAATGATTAAATAATTAATTAATTAATATAATTTTATTATAGTTGACATAATGTGAAAGTTAAGAACACATCCAGACCTAAGGTTAGGGACTCTTCAAACCTATTTTTTCATTCAGTTTACTCTTTATCCCTTTTTACACAAATTTATTTCTAGATTATTGATATTTACTTATTTTAAATTTTATTTATATGTTGCAAAAATATATTTCAATATCACTACATCATTAATTTATGGGTAAAAACTAATTTTGTAAGGTTCCCTTCTCAATTATTCCTGATAAGCAAGCCGGATTAAAGCAACTTCTCGTTTTTATATAATTTTTCATGTACACTCAATAATAAATTTTAATCTGCCATTAATTATTTAAAAAGGATCTAATTTATTCATAAAAACTATATGAGTTCATTTTTCTTTTAATACTAACAATTTTTCATTCGTCCTCTTCAAATAAACGTTAATAATTTGCCTTTAAACTGCACTAATGTGGCTGATTTCTAAAGTATGTTAAACACTTTTTTACATGTTTTATTTCGGATAGACATAATTAATCATTATATATTCCTATTTTTCTTCAAAAATGACTATTTATTATTTTAATCCATTCTTTCTTATACTCCATTATGATTCTCCCATCTTAAATATTGTATTCCACTCTTACGATACCCATTTCTCTCTATGGGTAAACATTATGTTTATTCCTTATGTTTGATACATTATGTGTCACACATAGGCGTAAACATATTATTATGGGTGTGAAAATATATTTCTACTATGAATTGGGTAATATTTAGTCTCATGAGATGTCATGTATGTCATTTGGGAGTAAACCTAATTCATTATGGGACTTTGTCCACCATGTGATATAGTCTAGGTAGTCAGCCTTGCCTTATGTTCATGTCATGATATATATTGCTTCAATATTATAATGTTTCAATTATTACATGATTACATATACTAAATTTTATGATTCCATGTGGTCATTCATGTTCCATGACCTTTTATGCCATCCTGTTATGTCTTTCAACCCATGTGCTATGATTTATTCATATGTATATTCCCGTACTGGGATTTTTAAATAATACCTTTGTTCATGTATTCTCTAGTTTATCGTATTCAGATGTAGAAGATTAAGGGAAGTTATAATATCATTATTGATTATTAATATAATGTTGTTTTATTCAATTTCAATGTTTTAGTTTAATGTATATAATCTTCCAATGAGTCTAGATTTTATGATCCATGGTTTGTCTATGATGTTTAATTACATTTAAAATCATGTAATAATATGTTTAAAAGGATATGGTCAGAATAGATGGTATTAGATCATGATATAATTAATTTTTGTGATTATGAGTTGAAAAAATTAGTAAGAACCCTAGTTATAATTCTATCACTTTGCATAAAATATATTAAAACAGAGGTAATTAGAAGTTGTCATATACATTTAATCTATATGTTTATCATTATATGTTCAATGTTTTCTTCTATATTCTTATTATATAAGTACTAAATTCCATCTAATTGAACATTATTTTTCATAATTAATGGATGGAAATACGATAACTCATGTCAACAATCAATGTGATCAGAAATATGAAAATTTCATAAATGAAATTCCAAATATGAGGGGAATAGGAGATAAAAATATTACAGATGTACAGGAACAATGAGCCTATATTATGAATAATTTCTTGAATCATGAACACAATGATTCACCTATGAAGTACCATGTTTTAGTTGAATCATTTATGTGAAAATGGCCTCTTATATTTTGTGGATCTTCTGATCCCCTCATCTTTGATCAATGGGTTAACTTTATAGAGAAGATATTATTTTTCCTACAATTATTAGAATAATAGAAATATGTGTTGGTGGTCTATAATTTTGATGGGGAAGGTGATATGTGATTGAAACTGATAAAAAAATATGATGTCTAAGGAGGAACAATATTTCAAGGATTGGGAAGGATTAAATTAAATATTTTTCCTAAATATATTCCCTAAATAACTTGCATTGAAATAAAAAAGGGAGGTAAGTAGACTACTGTAAATGGAATATGAGACTATAAGGGAGTCTGAAGAAAATATTACAAGGAGTTCACAGTATTCTTCTATCTTTATCATGAACAAGGAAAGAAATATGTATTTATTCTTTACCATATTAAATCCAAATCTGTGAAAATACTCGTAGATTTGAGATTTTAATATCTATTAAGAGATTGTATGATTTTCCCAAAATGATGAGGTCGAGATTGATGAATCATATTGGTCTCATTGGATCCGTGCTAAAAAGTGTAAAATGGGGTATAATATGGGAGATTTGATAGATAAATCCAATGATTGAAGGACAACCAAACATCCAACGTGATAAATGTTTGGGAAGAATAATCTTGGGAACTGGCTGAAGGGAACCAAGAGATACTCCAAATGTCGAATAGAGCGGCATACAAAATTTTTTTTCCAAATGGATTTTATGAATCCAACTAACGCAATAGAATTACAGAAGGTTCTGATCAAGGCTCATCCTATAGTTAAGTGTTTTAAATGCATGGAACAAGTGAATTAACCAAGCCAATTACCTAAGCCAAGGGTTGTCGTAGGCAATCAATAACAACAACCTCCATAGATTAAAGGAAGGGAAAATTCAATCAATATTGTTATGGTGGAGCCAAAAAATGATGTGGTGATAGGTACACTGGTTATTTATTGAATAGTTAAAAACATTGTATTTATTTGGGTTCTATAAATTCTTCAATATCATTTATGTTTAGTAGAAATTTTCAAACATCATCTTAGAATATGAAGGATGAGTTATGTGCGATAAAAATATAGAGAAATTATTTCATACGAAGTATAAAATTAATCCCCCATACATGATTATGAAATAAACATCCGAGAAATTATTATATTACTTTATTCAGTAACATTTTTTTATAATTGGAATGGATTGGATATCATTATAAAAATATGACATAAACTATTTGGAAAAGGAGATGACTAATAACATCCTGATGCATCATCAAATTATGTACAAATATAAGGAGGAGGATGAATATCTTCAATAATAATCAACTCAATTTTTGATATTATTGTCTTATAACCATGAATTTCATTCCCAAATGATTGATATAATGGTGAGGATCGCGCTCGAAGATATGATCCTTGCAATGGACTACAATCATGTGTTCCCTAAAGAATTTTATAGTCTTTCTCCTAACAGAGAAGTGGTGTAATGAATTGAAATTATTTTTGGATTTATTTATATATCATAGACTCTTTACAGAATGAAGATCATTGAGTTTTAATAACTGAATAAGTAGTTACAAAAGAATCTAGACACATTTTTCATATACGTGTGTGGTTCCCCATGGGGTTCTATAGTACTCTTATTTAGAATATGGATGGATCAATGAGATTCTAAATTGTTCATAATGATCTCCAAAAAATAAAGATAAGGAAAAAATAACCACTACAATGGATATATGAATTTGTCGATCAACTATAGGGAGGAAGGTATTTATCTATGGGGACCATCTGTCAGGATATCACTGATTGATGGTGAGGAAGGAAGATATTCTAAAAAATAGATTTTGAATGAGATATGGAAAATATGAGTAAATACTAATTTCTTTCAGACTCCCTAATGATCTAGAAATATTCACATAATTAATGAATAGATTATTTAGATATTATTTCGACAAATTTGTGGTATTCTTTATCGATGATATTATTATATACTCCATGTGAAACGAGGAACGTGAGGAGAATTTGAATGATGTGCTAAAAACAGTCTGAAGGGTAAATCATTATAAAAATTACTATAAATTTGATATCTTTATGGTGGAAGTATAATAAATGGGGAATGTAATAACCATAAACAGAATATTTGTGTTGACTTTTAAGAAAAAGGCAACAAATGAGTGGTCTAATCCAACATTTGTAATGAATGTCCATAATTTCAATAGTCTATTTTCGACAGATGATTAGTGATGAACATATCCTTATTTTCAATCCCACTAACTGAGATGACCTAGGACATAGTACAATTTTTTTGGACTAGTGAATTTTAATACTACTTCAAAGTGTCAAAAAAGAGGCTCATTAGTGCACCAATACATACACTTTCGACAAGTGGGGAACTCTTTGCGGGATACAATGATGATTCAAAGAAGGTATTAGGATATGTACTCATGAAAAATTATAATTTTATAGCATACTACTCAAAGAATTTTAATGTTCATGAGAACCAATATCCCACACATGATCTTGAGTTGGTGGCTGTGATTTTTTACTAGATAATATAGAGGCATTAATTTTATGGAGATAAGTATGTGATGTATAAAAATTTAAAATGAACCTAAAATATATATTCACATAGAAGTATCATAAAATTTTCATATGAATATCGTTAGATGTCATCATGGATTATAACGTTTCAATCCCCTACCATCATATTAATGTAAATAATGTGACATATGATTTTAGTAAAAATGATCCTACTACTTTATAAATAATTATAATTCATAGGGATCCAATATTATTAGACATTTAAAGGATATATATGGGAATCATTAATGAGATAACATCATATATAATTTCAAAAATAATATCTCTACCACTCCTGATGTAGAAAATAAAGGATGCTAAATTAAATGATGTGAAAATTCATAAGAAGGTGGAAGATACCAGAAAAGATAAATCATCAATGTTAAAAAGTGACAAGGGATGAGTCCTAAGATTTGGGTCGTGAGTATGTTTACTATAAAATCAATAGGTAAAGGTATATATTTTGAATGATTGACACAGTTCAAAAATCACTATTCACCTAGGGAGATCAAAGTCATATCAAGATTTCCAAGAGAACTATTTGTGGGACAACATGAAGAAGTATGTCACATAATAAAAATAAAATTTTCCAGTATGTCAACAAGTGAAGGATGAAAGTAAATAATCTAAGGGGATGATAAAACCATTACCCATTGCAAATGTAAATGGGAAATAATCAGCACGGACTTTGTCACTGTAAATCAAAATAAATATAAAGGAAATAATGATAAATTGGTTTTTGATGGTCATATTTAATAGAAAACATACTATATTGAAATTTGAGATGATTTGACACTGGAATAAAAAGAATGCATATCTATCAGAGGAGTTTTGAGAATGTATTGAGTACCATTGTTGACTATATCTGATCAACATCATATATTTAACTCTATGTTCTGGAAAAGTATCCAAAATTATATAAAATCTTATCTAATCATTATTATAGATTATCATCCTCATGATAGTTCCAAATCACAGTGGACTATCCAAAAAATATACTTCACATTGAAAGAATGTTATATGAAAATCAGAGGAGGAAAGGGTCAACATCTTCTAATGGACGAGTTAACATGTCAAAATAGCTTCCACTCAAAAATCCAAATGACCCAATATGAATCTCTTTATGGGAAAATATTTATAACATCAATATCCTAGGATAATGTCATTGAACATAAGTTAATAGAACCTAAAATTTTCAAAAAAGTTATAAAAGGTGAAAACCATTCAGCAAATAATTAGGAAATCTCAAATTCGATAGAATTCCTATGTACACAATCATCGATCTGACCAAGAATTTTTTGTTTTATATATTAAATTCATCAACATATCTCTATAAAATATGATAATTATATTTCAAAAGAAAGGAAAGATAAGTACTAAAGACATTCTCCAATTTTATATTCATGATCCTTTTAGTGTTTTGGAATATCAAAAAGAACTTCCACAAACCATGTCTCAAGTACATGATGTATTCAATATATCATTACCAAGGTAGTACAAAAAAGATCTAACAAATGTAATGGATTTAGAGGTTGTACAACTGCAAAATAATTTCTATTATGAGGAGAAAGTGGTCAACTTATTGGAAAATGTTGAAAGCATTTTATGAATCAAGACTACTAACAAGGTTGATGTACTTTGGAGGAACCATAATTTTGAGGGGAAACATGGTAGCCATAGTATGTGATGAATGAGAGATACCCTCATTTTTTCACCTTAGTATGTAAAATGAAATATAGAGGGTGAAGTTTCATAAGGGTGGAGAATGTAATGAACTAGAATTTTATCAATGGAAATCCCCTTATTAAAAGTATGCCACATTGTTTAAATCAAATACATCATATAGAGAACCCAATAAAAATGATATTCTCATAAATGAATAACGAATGAAATATGTGGTGTCTATAGAAATTAAGGAATCTATATTGTTGGTATAGCAATGTGCCTATTAAGAATAGAAATATTCCAATTAAAATAGTAACCTCACCTATAAAATAATAAATAAATTTTAGGAATATTATAAATGAAAATATGATATATTTATATCATGGTATAAGAAAATAAATGTTTCAAAAATGACAAATTAAATGTTTGTATTTTTATAAAACACAAATATTTGTTTACAATTTTATAATAAATATAATTATTTAAAATGAAATTTATATTCATAAAATATATTAATAAATTAAAATTATGTTGTTTTATAATTATATTATAAATTTATGAGACTATATTTATTTTTTTGAAGTGTCATAAAACCATTTATAATATTAAAATCGATTTTTAAATAAATACTGATTTTTGCTAAAAATTAATTTTCTCATATTTAGAAAATTATTTTAATAAAATGGAGAACCCTTTTAAATATAAACATTTCAATGTTCTATGGTTTAATTTATATTAATTTTCTAGAAAAGTTGAACTTTTAGTGAATAATAAAATATGGTAATTTACTAGATTTCATAATATAAGTAAATAAATGAATTTTTGAGTCATGGTTGAGTCATGTAAGATGTAATTTCCAATTCTCTCAAACTGAAATTCTCTAGTTATAGTATTTATCCATGGGAATAAATATTATTTATATTTTGGAATCAAAATAATAAAGAAATGAATAAAATAGTAAAAACCACCCCTTTTCTCCCACTATAAATACAACCCCTTCTCATCACACCACTAAATCATTGAATACTATCTAAATTATTCCCAATTATATTCCAAAGATTATTCCCCAAATATAGTATATTCTAGTCTAACAATAAATCAATTCCATGTGACTTAAAGAGGTTCTCAAGGATACAATATTGAATATGTAAAAAACACTTTCTTTCTCTTTTTATTTCATACCATTTCATATCCTCTATAAGCCTCACCTATCAAAAAAATTATGATAAATCTAGTATGATATATTTAAAATAAATTTTTTATTTAAATGTAATATCATTCATATAATCTACTATCCTCTCCGTTTATTTAAAAATTGAAAACATCATTTGTGATGTTCTGATTCACCGCCTTCATGAATGATGATTTTTTGTATTCATTTCCTCAATCAAGTAAAGTCAGAAAACAATTTTTATTATAAAAAAATATTTTCAAATGTGTATTATAACTTCTTTCATGTTCTAGAACAATTATATTGACATAATCTTAAATAAAATGATATTAGGTTGAAATAGTTGAAAAAACCACCAATTAAACTAATAATTTTTCATTATTGTATTATATAATGAATCATTTTAATATCTAAAAAATGATATATTAGACCAATTTAATATTTTGGTGTATATTAATACAATTTCATTCCAATTATATATTATTTCTTCAATTTTACAAGAACATTAATAATTATTAAAAAGATAATCGACCATAAAACCATGAAATGAATGCTCCCAGGACAACAAATTGATATATTATAACTCATCGAAAGGGAGATAAATGAAATTAATTAAATATTAATAAATAAAATATATGTATAATATTTTAAAATCAAATTAATTAATAAATATGATTTTTTTATACATGGCATTAAGTAAAAGTGCATAACACTTTGGGACAAAAGGCAAGGGATGTCTCCGAACATCAATTTTCTTCATCAGACTATGCTTTATCTCTATTTACACTAATGTATTTATTAATTATTATTATATAATTCTTCTTAATTATTTTTATATGATCCAAATATATGTATCCAAATAAATTAATCCATACTTTTTGTGGAAATACAAAATTTATAATCTTCCCTTATAAATTTTTCCCATAAGCAAGCCTTGTTAAAGGGAACTTATCCTTTTCTAGCCCATTTTCAAGTTAACTTCGTAATATATTTTAAAACTCCATTATATTTTTATAAAATCACTCATTTAAATATGAATCCCTATTTTAGTTATTTTTCTATTTTATAAAAACAATTATTCTATTATCCTATTTAAATATTTTTTATATTTTCCATTATACCTAATTGAAGTGCCTATTTATAAAGTATGTTAAACACTTTTTTAATATGTTTTAACATGAGTTGGACATAATTTATCAGGATATGTTCATACTTTATCTTATTACTATATGATTATGATTTAAATCCATTCTTTATTGTACAATATTAGGATCCTCACATTTCTTATTCCTTATGACATAATTACGATAACCATTCATTCCATGGTAACTCTTATTTTTATTCATTATTTTTGATTGTTAATGTGTCATAAATATTCCTGAAAATTTTATAATCATCGATCCAAAATTTTTCTCCAATGCATTGGGTAATTTTTGGTCTCATGAGATTCCATTTCTGATATTAGGGAGTAAACCTAATATATTATGGGACTTTGTCCCCTATGTGATTTAATCTTGGTAGTTATCCATTAATCATGTTTATTTCATTTTATATGTTTTTTTCACATTCATATGTTTCCATGATTGAATTATCTCATCTTCCAAATTTTTTTATTCCATATGTTTATTCATGTTTCATTCCTTTTTATGTCATTATATTACTTCTTCTGACCCATTCTCTTTATTTTATTCATATTTTTATTTATATGATGGTATATTTAGCTTATAACTGTGTTCATGTATTCCCAAGATAATTATGTGAAGATATAAGAGATCAAATGATGTGAGGATCACATTTTGGATGATTAATATAATTTATTTTTATTCTAGACCTCTGTGTTCAGTTTTATATTCATCAAATTCCCAACACATTAGAATTTATGATCTTTGGTTTTTATTTTATGGCTAATTATGTTGAAAATAGTTAAATAATACGTGTAAATGGACAAGTTCTCTAAAATCGTATTCACACATGTTTGACTAGGACTCCATTTCGAACCTATACTAAAAGTTGATGAAATTATAGTATAAACAGAAACACTTGGAACAAATTTTTACTACATTAATAATATTTATATACATTTATCGTTAGATAATATCAATATCTTATTTCCACAAAAATTAGTCTATATATAAGTAAGTCAATTTTAGTAATTATTATTCCCCACATTTTTAAAGTCAATATTTTGGGACAATTAATCTTGGGTGTTATCCTGATTTCACAACTATACATCTAATAGAATACAGTTCATATTTAGACAGTTCATATTGTCTTCATTTTATTTAACCGTATCTTCATATTCATTCAATTAATTATTTAATATTATTTCCATTATATTTTTCAATTAAAATTCCACTTCAAGAAAGTTCATATTGAGGAAATGATTTTTATCCTCAACAACATTTATTATGTATTCCTATTAAATCATCATTTTATCAATTTTATTAACAGGAATTTAATTTTCTTATAGTTGAGAATTATTCAACTCTTTAGTTCTCTTTGTCTTATCCTTTATTTGGGCTTCTCTAACATTCATACAGGTTTTTGGGAGTTCTTCCAATGCATAGACCAGTTCTTTATAATAATTCTCAATCACTTCCTTATCACAAATAGTCTTTGTAATTTATCTTCATACAAAGTAGCTATTTAATTGGAATGTAATACAAATTCCTCTTTTCATTCCCCAGTTTGGATGAATTCCTTGTCATTTTCGAAGACATCGAACATAGAGTCCTTAATACTCATTATATATATGTGAAACTTTTTATGTATATGAATCTTTTTAGTATGTACCATATCAGTTATGTATTTCTCGCAAATATTTCATGGCAACACTTCTTTATCATATGAGATTTACTAATTTCAAATTAATGCATTTTCTTCTTGGATTCAATAAGTTGTGTGAGAATTTTGAATCATTGAATGATTATTTCTTAGAATTTCTCAATATACTTGGTTTGATCTTCATGTTGTGACACATAATAATATTTTACCTTAATAAATGAAAATATTCAAGTGATAAACTTAGTAGGAACTTTATTCTGATAATCATTTATGTAAGAATAAAATTCGGTTAGTTATTAAATAAACTAATCTTTATCACATATTGAACTGAAATCATCAAAAGGTCATTTTAATTTGAATTCATAGATAATACTAATAGAACACCACTCTAAATACATTCATTTTGTGGTTTACAATATTTCATCATTGAACTCATTCTCAAATTTCATTACCCTATACTCTATAAATTATTGATGGTTTTATAATAAACCTTCTTGTTGGAACTGAATGAGATAGGAACATAATTTTCTTTATGAGGAAAATCCATTACTTCTTCGAACTAAAATACAAAATTAATATATTACTGATATAAATCTTTGGGAAAATAAAGTAGGTCCAATTAGAGGTTAAATATTTTCTCCAAATCCAATGTATATTCCTAGTTGATCATGATGGTACATTTGGATGTGGGTGAATCAGTATACATAGGTTTTATAGATTTCCTTTCATTAATTTTTACCCTTATTAAATTCAAACCTCTCCGCCTATTAGGATGAGTAGATCATCCCTATATACAAACTAAATTTTAAAACATTCATGATATTATTTAAATTAATTACCACATATAGTATTTTCCCCCTCTCTGATGTGGGTGAAAACATCCTATTGTGTTTTGGATGATCCAAGACATGTAATCTCCACTAGAAATTATTCTATAATTATAACTGGGACATTCAAGTACCCTCCTTAAACCATGATGGTGGGTGTTGACCATTTAACAAATTATACTCGAATCACACTAGTTTTTTATAATGGGATCCCAAAAGTGTTATTTATAATGAAATCCCACCTATTTTAACAAATAAAACACTATCAAAATGAGAAAATTCACATAAATTTGAAGATTCCACTACAACGCAGAACTGATCTTCCTATTTGAGGCACTGAATTAAAATGATTCTACTTTTAATCAAATATAATTAATGTATTATACTACTAATGAATGCAACAAAAATTATGTATTCATGTTGGGTTAGTATAAACTTCTAAAAAGTAGAATATATAAGTTCTATATCAACTTACTATAATATCATAATGGACAACTAATGATTCCTCAATAAACTATATATTGTATTCTTCATCACTTCACTGAAAGATATCACATTTTCTCAAGCATAACTGGTGTACTCATCATCACATTAAAATTAATAATTCATTTAATTATCAATACTATTTTTATTCCTTTAATATGGGATAAATAATTAAAAACATTATGTGTATTTTATTCTTTATTAATTATCCAAGTAAATTATATTAATCTTTCATGAAAACTATAGACATTTAATTCCATTATTCATTGTGTATTATATATCATAATGTCATGAAAATAATATACATGAACTATCTCATGTAATGAGATTACATATCCCGAATAAACACAATACCATATATTTCATATGTAGAATATTTATATTCATTACAAAAATCAATGTGTAGAACCACAATCTTAATCATCAAAAAAACTCATTCGATGTGGAGTAAAAAGTGATTTTTCATGGTACTATTTCAATATTATTATTTTATCACCAGTAAAGTATTCACGTATTTGTTATTTTTTCACATCTTATTAAATTTTAAACCCAAACTTCAGGGTGAAACTCATGATCATGTATGAAATTCAATATATCTCTTGTATTTATTATTTCACATGTATGAAATCCAAATTCCATCACATAAATATATAAATTGTACCTCTATATTTCAAATATTTGAAGCTCATGTGACACCTCACATAACTAAGCATATGATTTAAACAATAAATAGATCACATGATAAATCAAGAATCATGCTGTCTATAAGGAAGAAACACATCACAATAAGGATTAGACTCGTTATGTGAATAACATTTTCCCATGAGTCTCTATTTTTGCTACCTCAAATCTCTCTCTTGATGTACATGAAGATAAATTTAAAAATGGAGAGATCATTGGTTATGTATAAGGAAGATTCACTGAATCACTCTACTATATAAAATGATAATTAATCAACTTCCATATGTATACGCACACCTCCAAAAATCAAACTCTTCTTGACTATAAGAAACCACCATCATAAATTATCCATATAAATATTCATTGAGAAGACATAGTTTGTACATCATTTTAGTAATTAAATATATTTTTCAAGAACCATAGATCAATTTAGGAACATAATGTTTATCAATTGGAGAATAAAAGATTGATTTTGTCTTTGAATGTTGTGGAATGAAGTTCTAATGCATATGAAAATACCATGGGTGGTCTATGATGAATATTATTCAACTAGATTGATAAAATATTTAAAAAAAACTAGATCATATGGTCATAGTTATTTACATATGTTTTAAGTGGTGGATGAATAGTGAATAACTCCTTAGTCCCACAACACTATATACATTAGTTTTGTTTCACTAAATAAGTATCAATGGTTCATTGATATTTCAATATAACACTAGGGTTAGCATCAAAATACACTACACATACATTACATGTGGTAAGACACACCTTCATAACTATATGCACCCGATCTCACACACTTCGAGCACCATTAATGGTCAATGTACCATGCTCCGCTCCTACATGTATTCTCAGTGAGATGGCTCCCCAAAATTTTCAAGGTCTCCAACCACATGTGATGGGTTGAGTTGCTTCCCATTCTTGCAGGTTGTTTAGAATATTTTTTTTAAAATATAAAAAAATTACATAATAAACATTTGTGTAATTTTTATCTTATGAAATTCGTGCACACACAATATATTTCTTCACCCCTTTCTTTAAACATATGAAATCATCAATTAAAATGGTGTGAAAATTTTAATTCTCTGAATTAAATTGGTAATATTTTTTGGTCATTATGAATAGATCCACAATCATCAAATTTAATGATTCTAAATTTAAAACAACTCTTTATGTCAAAACAAACTTTACAGTATATGAATAATTAACAAGAATAATAAAATATAATAAACTCAATATATCAATAACCACCACATATACATTTCATAAATTCAAACACATTGAATAAAAATAAAACAAAATTATTAAAAAAATCAACTTTTTGAATTCAACTTTTTATTTTCAATTCCATGGGGGACATGATAACATCTCTCATTTTTATGATAGACTACCACTTCACGATGTGATGTGATTCATTTTTCACTAACCCCTAAGATGGAAGGTAAAAATGATTATTTTAAATAATATATGTGATATAAATTAAATATTAATGATATTTATTATCCTTCCTAAAATATAATATATCATTTTATTTTTTAAACTAAAAAATTGAACCATTGTTTGTGTACGTGTGGAAAACCGCCAATATGATGTGATGTAATTATTTTTTTATCACAACATCAAAATATTGATATATATATATATAGAAATTATATTATATTTTTAATATTTTGATCACTATTTAAATATTTAATAATAAATACCTTCATTTTATAATGATCATTGTAAAATGGAAATGTTACTAATGCATACGTACAACCTATCATCTCCATGATCGTCATGTAGTTCAATTTTTAAAACTATTTTTAATAATTATTTTTAAAATTATAATAGATAAATAAATATGAGAATTTTTATATTATTATTATTCTTTCTATTTTTAAATAATTTCCTATTCGACCATGGTCAACACACTAAATACTTTTTGAAATAATGAACCGATTTTCCTCAAAACACTCGGTGTGGACATAACTAATGAAATATTCTAATATATCATTAAAAATAATAAAATCATTTATGTATAATATACTAAAACTATAAAATATAATTAAAAATCCAATAAATTTTGTAGGATTTTTACCTGAGAGTTAATGGACATACCTATAAAGTTTGGACATGATGTAATGGGTTCTCTTATCCATTTTACCTCTATGAGACATACACTATATGAACTAATTATTTATAGTGTGTGGTGTATAAACTACCCCTTTTAAATTTAATACCATGAATCCACCATAAATCATTGTATTTTGAGTTTCATTTTGAATTATTTCATCCAAGGGTATTTTATATGATAGTTACAAAGTGGTAAGGATTTTCGTAACTAATTTCATCATTGTGTTACAATTCTTCTTCATTGTATTTGTTATTATTTAGTTGTGTTTGTACTTAAATTTTATTATATTTTTTGTATTTACAATTTTTTATGCATATTTAAATTTCACACACATAATCTATTCATTGATTAATTATAAAATTTTATAGTATTTATTTTAAGTGTTGTTCATTTCTATTTATATTCTTTGAGAAATATGTGTATGATATTAACATATATTTGTTTCCGAGGTGTATAAACTTGAACATTACATGACAAATCATGGAAATCATTATGTTAATTACATATAATACATCATTTGATTTTAATATTTATGTTAACTTATGATTTAAGAGTTAACAATGTCAAAAAGGCTTTATATTACAATCTCTTTTCCTTCAATATTTTTTATGTTTAAGTTTATTTTAGAGGATATAATGTGAAAATATTTTCTTAAACCAAATATCGTTTATAATCCTTTGATAATGAATGTGACTCTAAAAGTTTATTTCAATTTCCTCCCTTATTTAGTGAATAAATATCAAGAAATTCATTTTTATGTGGCATCTATCTTTTAATTTTATTTATATTAGGTATCTTTCTTTTTTATATTCACATTTTCAAAAATGTTTTAAGAATATTTATTTTATAAAAATAATTTATTGATTAAATTCATTTCACATGGTATTCAAAATTATTTTAAAATTTTTTAAATGAAAATATCTCAATTTTTTACAAATGGGTCATTTTTAACTACTTTTTTAGAAATGTTTTGAATATAATGTTAATTTTTACATTTTTGACATGAATGTATTTAACTCCACCATGTACACAATATTAATAGATGTTTCCATTTGTATGTTTCTAAGTTATTTTTCAATGAAAAGTATTTTCAAAATAATTTTTTATTTTTAAATTTCAAAAAATGATTTTCCATATAAAAAATTAATTTAATCTAAAATGTTTTCAATTATCTTTAAAATATGTTTCCGTTCATAAAAATAAACAATTGTTTTTTCTTATAATCCAATTAAGATATTTTGTTACGATACAATCGTAATTATTTCTCTAGAAGGATTGAAATTCTTTCCAAAATATGGAGATAAGCCATGTTTCTATTACATGAGTTGATCATGTTTCAAAGAGATTGGGATGTATCATATCTCTTTTCCATAGCTTAATAATGTTTCAAGAGATTGTTATAGAAGATATTTATTTTCTAAATGATAATTATGTTTCAAGATGTTGTTATGGAATATGTTTTAGTTCCACAATTTAATTATGTTTCAAGATATTATTTTGGATCCAATTTCATTTACATGGGACAATCACGTTTCAAAGAGATTATCATGGAACCTATTTTTTCGATGCGCTAATATTTTTCTGAAAATAATAATATTGTTTTCTATGAGTTTATTATGAAATTAATTCAATAGTTACATTATTATTCGTATGATTATTATAAATATTTTATGATGACATATAGTTTCATTTTATGGTTATATGGTTTTTATGAGTTCATTTTAGTGTATCAGTAATGAAAATTTAATGTTGAACACTCATCGTTTGGAGAACATGATTGGATTATGGTAGAAATTTGATAAAGGAAGAAATTATACTTTTCATGTTTTAATATTCCACTATATTTTAAGTAAATATGGTAAAATAATTATTCAAAAAAAAGTAAAGTTATATATAGAAAAAAATTATCCTTTTGCGTTCATTTATAATCAATTGATAGTCTTTTCACTCATCACGGATCTTTGGTTTTGAGGTCCTTATCATTAAATTGATCATTTACAATAATATGATAAATTACTTTTAGCACTATCCATAATTATTTAATATTTTATTCTGTGAAGAAATATTTAGTTCTCACCTATGTTATCATATTTGGAAACCTTTTATGTGTTATTCTAGATGACCTTCACACGTCATTATCTCAATTATCAAGAATATTTTTTATTAACCCTATTTACGATAATGGTTTCCATGATAAAATATTTTAAAACGTGAAGTATTTAATTACCATCATAATGTTTAAATTGAAAGGGCATAATTTTTAAAGGTGGGAGGATGTAAGCCCTAATATTTAGGGAAATAAAAACAATGTTTGATAGTGTATTCATCAAGAAACATCGTTCTTAGATAATTATTTTTAAATTGATGGTCCACTGGATAGAAATGTCAATGTCCCATAAAACTGAAAGTACATTGACGTTTCAGTCTTTTGGATCGTGTATTCTTTATAAAAATTCGACATGATAGTTTACCCTTCATACTCCTGCTATACATAATTTCATTGGAAGGAAAATCGTTGATCGTCCACATAACCACATCACACATATGAAATATGTCTTTTGAACATGCATCTTATGTGCACACACCAACATCCCGAAGAAGTTTCAACTCTTTAATAAAATGTTACATGTATACATCTATGTCATTGTTGGGATCAGAAGGGTATGATCTGAGTATAGTTAAGAAAGTGAATGGTTTTTTAATTTCACAACCACAAGGATGGTTATAAATGTGTATAAAAACTAGCCATGTGTTGTGCGAAGTAAGCATCTAAACAAATGGATTAAAAGAATCTCATGAAAGACCCAACCTCACATTATTCACATCAGCTAAAAAATATGGATATCGAGCATCAAATCTATGCCAGGAATATACATCTACATGGAGAACCAACTCATCATTAGTCTTCTTTATTTCAGTTTCACACCATCACATTTTTATTGACATCTCATCAGACATAAAATGATTTTGGAGTTCAGGGATTAGTGGAATGTTCCATATTACATTATGTGGAACACGAGATAGTGTTGCTTCACCTTTTGACATCCTTCAAGATGTTCCACATTTTATACAATCATTTTGTTAACTGGTTTCCCCATAGAAGAAACTAAAATCTTTCGAGAAATCAGGAATTTTGTTTTTTGAAAATCCACGTTCCTCAACTAACATCCATGCCATATAGTGGTTTGAGGGAATATCTGCATCATCTGGAAGTAACTAATTCAATATGGTAAGAATTTAATCAATGGAAGTATTTGAAATTCCATACATAGTTTTCCAATGAAATAATCTGATTAAAAATTCCAGCCTTTTCATTTTACCATATTGTTGATATATTGGATTCGCGGAAGTATCATTCATTTTTTTCACCCTAAAAACATCATAATTTTTAATAGATGCATCAAGTGTGCTCATATCGAAGTCTTCATTGGTCAGAATCCTTTATTTTTCAAGATAACAAATAAAGGGAAATTGTTTATATAAAAAATTTTCCAATCCAGTCCTATCATTTGGATCATTAATAATTTGAGATTTTATTTTTTTCCCCATTGTGATACCACACATAGTAATTTTCTTTAAAATCATATTTGGTAATGTGGTAGATGACTTCTTCATAGATCAACCAAGGTCTTCCAACATAATTTTAACATGGGAACTGTATGTGACCACAATTTGAAGCATTGTGAAAGGAATTTTTTTGAAATATCTCCAAATTGTTTTTAAAATCACTTGAGATCTGATTGGTTTCATACATACAACTTATATCCATTCTGTAAAAAAAAATTATAAGTCATGTCGTCAAATGAAATTCAACAGGATTGATGTTTAATATGAAATTGATGTTAAAAAGTTCATCAGTTATTGAATCATCATGTTCAAACATGTGGATCATGATCTAAGAAAGATTAAATGGAACTAAGAGGAGTTTTATGTCATAAGTTAAAAGTTACATGGGGGAATAGAAGTATAATTCAATGTACATAGAGGATTCGAATGATGAGATTGAAATTTATTTTCCAAACGGGATAATCTATCCCCATTTTAGATATCCATAAGGAAAGGGGTTTCTAGATGATGTTGTTAACTATTCCTAGGTTGATACCATATTATTAAAAAAATGTGAAGATATACTAATTCAGTTATGTGTTCCTAAATTTGAGGTGAAATGTGTTTTTGAATTTTTGTCAGTTATCACTTACTAGAAGACACCATGGACCTGATAGAACATTTTTAAATATATTAAAAAGTGAATTCTTTTCATCAAAGATGTTGAATGTGTAAAGAATGTTTTTTAAAGAAGTTATTGATGCTAAAAAATGAAAATGTTTTGAATGGTGAGGATATTTTATAACACCCAATACCCAATGTCTATGTATTCATTATGTGGGGGTCTTCAAGGGGGTCCAAGGGGGTGGGGAGTTAAGGGGGTAGGTGGGGGGTTATCTAGTTAGTGGGGGTGTCCAAGGGGTGGGGGTGTCCGGGGGGGTGGGCTGTTTAGGGGTGGGTTTGTCCAAGGGGTGGGGGTGTCCTGGGGGTGGGGGTTTGCAGGGGTGGGGTGGTGTCTGGGGGGGGGTGTCTAAGTGATGGGGGTATCCATGGGTGGGGGTATCCAAGGGGTGGGGTGGAGTCTAGGGGGTGTCCAAGGGGTTGAGTCTCTTTGGGGGGGGGGTCCCAAGGGGTGGGGATGTCTGGGGGTGAGTTGTCCAAGGGGGTGGAGGAGTCCAGGGGGTGTTATGGTGTCTATGGGTGGGATTTCCAGGGGGTGGGTATTGTGTAGGGGGTTTCCAGGGGGTGGCTGTGTCCAGGGATGGAGGATGTCTAGGGGTGGGTGGCTATGTAAGGGGTTGGGGTATCTAGGGTGTGGGGTGGTGTCCAGGGGGTTGTCCAATGGGGGGTGGGGGTGTCCAGGTGGGGGGGGGGGGGTGTCTAGGATAGTGGTTTCAGGGGGGTGTCTAGGGGTTGGGGGTGTCTAGGGCATGGGATGGTGTCTAGGGGGTGGGTTGGTGTCTGGGGGGGTGTCCACTAGGGTGGGGGTGTCCATGGGGGTGGGGTGTCTAGGGGTGGGGGTATTGAGGGGGTGGGATGGAATCCAGGGGGGGTTGTCTAGGGGGTGGGGTGATGTCTAGAGGGAGGGGTTTTCCAAGGTGGTGGGGGTATCTAGGGTGTGGGTTGGTTTCTGAGGGGTGTTCATAGGGGTGGGGGTGTCTAGGGGGTGGGGGGCTATCTGTGGGGGTGGGGTGGGGGTTTATAGTGTGGGGTTTTCCATGGGTGGGGGTGCGGGCTATCCCAGGGGGTGGGGTGTCCAGGGTTGGGGATGTTTGGGGGGGCTATCCAAGGTGGTGTAGCTGTCCAGTGGGGGCTATCCAGGGGGTGGGTGTGTCCATGGGGGTGGGGGTGGGTGGGGGTGGGGGTGTTCAGGGGAGGCAATACCCATATAATACCTTGAAAATTACCTATACCCAATCCAACCAACATCAAAATTCCCATCCATTACCCAAAAAATATCCAATTCATTATAAATATCACTATACTTCCCATTATTCCATGAAAAAAAATTATAAATGAAAAATCCAAAACGAATTTCTAACAAAGATAAATTCCATAAAAACTTACATATCTCCCCACTAAAAAGAGTATAACCACCTACACCACTACCCCAACTGTCCCCAATACCTTCACATGGGCCATCAATATATCTATTACCCAACTCAAGACAATATGACCCAACAAACCCTTTACCATCTTTGAGTGAGGATACATCTCACCAGAACCTCCATTAGTTCATATGGTTCACTAACTCTACAATGAAAGAGTGTATATGAAGACTTAAAATAAAAGTGATTCACAAAATCATGACACTTGAAGTATACAGAAAAAAATAAATCAAATAAAAGTGCACTTATTGGGTATACCATGCCACATACTGCAAGTACCTCTAGTTTAGGCCAAATCAAAATAGAATAAAAATTAGATGAAAAACATTAAAAATAAGTTACAACTTATAGATTTTATGTGTATACCTAAAAAATTGTTTCATTGATGATGGATCTATCAGGTGGAAGGAGTTACGTAGACTAGGATAAAGAGAGAGCTTCAGGAGACCTTCGATTTAGGGCTACAATTGCACAGAGGAGGGAATTGGATCTATGGTGTATTTGGGGGAAAATGTTCCTAACAGATTTTAAAAATTGTTGGGAAATATAATCTTTCCTAAAAACAATAAAAAACATTGGTATACATTAGAAAAATAACATCTGTCCCAATGGTTTACTCAAACCATTGGGAATAGATGATTCTAAAAATAGTATACCAGTACTTTTTTCATACCATAGAGAAAGGTTGATGTAAAATCAGTATACCTATGATTAGTTAAAACCATTGCAATAAAAGTTTTGGGAAAGCCTCCATTTCCACCTGGGTTAGATGAGGGAACTGGGCATGGTTCGAGATCCTCTTGGGTGTCATTGGTGTCTTTATTTTCCATTATTCATTTTGACACATGAGATATACCATGGCATGACATGTTTTTTCAATTTTAGTTAGATATTTCATTTACTACTTAATTATATCCATATATTGGTATTTTTTATATTTATATATGATTCCTCTATTGATTAATAATTCTAATGGTGTTTAATCTGATATAATATGGTATAGTCTCCCTAGAGCTGACTTATCTGACCCTCGCTGCTGGTTGGTAGCCTCTAGCCAACGAGGAGGTGCGCCTAAGGTCTTGTGATGGACCAACTCGGGGAACCTTTTCATGGCACCCAGTTTAGGACGTTACACCCTAAATTTTCAATAATTTATTGTTAAAATTAATTTTTATATGGAAAAAAATAGACAAAATATTAGAGTAAATGATATTCTTTCAAAACATATCTCAACCACTCTTGTTCTTATTCATCCTTTATGTTTTTGTACATATTTTCAACATTTACCCATTTTACCTAAAAATAAATTTATTTTCTTGTAATGAACCAAATTTCTCATATATATATATATATATATAATTTTATTTGATTAATATTTATTACATGGAATAATGATCCATGATATAATTTTATAGGTATATTGCCTGTGGAAAATTGGATACATAAAAAACTGGTTGATAGGCGAAATATAAGATCTCTGACCATTGAATTCATAACTAGCACCCTTCTTATAAATACCACACAAAATACCTTTCATCATAACCTAAGGAATAAAATTAAGAAATGGTTCTCTCATATGATGGGTTAGGGTAAAAAGGGGGATATCAACAAAAAGTGAATATATGGTTTTAAGAATAAGAGAAGAACCTTTGAAAATATTACCCTATATATAATAGATCATGAACATGAGTCTTTTCATAAATCATGGTAGTTCAAAAAACATGAATAATTATGTAATCGAATAAAGTGGTCTATCAGAGCCTAAAATTATCTTTATACATACATTTTTGGCATACACATAAGAAAAGAAAATCGTTTCCTTTTTAATAATGATGAAATTCTAAAAATATCATAGTAGAATAGGTTCACTCCCCAAACCATCATATTTTTCATGGTTCACAACCATGATCAACATAGTGGAAAACGTGCCTTAATGATCTAGGTTCACACCCCATACAAACCATATATATCTCATGATATATGAATCTTTACCTAATGCATTCGAGGGAGAAAGAAGCCCTACCCATACATGGGTATATTTCAACCACATTCCATAGCTATAACATAACCACCATCACCTATTGAAAATAATACATAAGTGTTACATAAGATCATAAAACATTCATCATTTCATAAAACATCAAGAAGAATTGTGTTTTAAAAAAAAATTCATCATAACTCAACCCATGGTAATATAATTCGTTTCAGAAACATATATTTATCATAATACTATAAAATCTAGAAAAAAATAAGGGTGGTATTATTGGTTCATATCCTTATTAAAACACAAGTGACAAAAAAAGATTTCATCTATAATGGAAAATTATTTTGAAATATCAGTTGGAAAATTTCTAATGAAAATGGAATATCTAATTTAAACATTAACTTAAAAAGTATTTCAAAAAACTCTATAGAAATAAATTTTTTGGAAAATATACTTGGATAATTAAAAAAATTAAACCATTTAGTGGTCATGATGGTGTAAAATTCATTGCATGATGTACACATTAAAAAAATTATCATTTGACATTTTCTATAAAGGTCAAAAGTACCTTGTTGTGTAAATTAAATGTAGAGTCACTTAAATAATTTTTTTGAAAATCCATAAAATGTGTATAAAGGAATTAAAAAAAGTATCAATATTGAAATAATTATTTATAACATTATTAAAAAACATGTATATAGATGCAAAAAATATTTTAGAAAGAAGGGAGAAATACAGTGGCGTTGTCTTAAACAAAATTAATTTTAAATATTTAGTATATAATGGTTTTTAAATGAATTTAAAACATATATATTTATGATAGAACCATTTGAGAAGAAAATAATTTATTTTCTTCATTGATAATTAAAAATATTTCCTCATTGGATGCATATCGTAAACATCCAGATAAACAATGAGATTGTATCATAAAACCCTTAACAATATGATAAATTTTGAATCATATTTCCCATTAAATAATTATCATTAAATAAAATTTTAAAAATCATGAAAATAATGATATTAACGGTATAAAGAATAAAATGGGTAGTACATACACTAAAAAAATAAACAAGTAGTGAATATTACATACATATCTCAAAAATAAAAGAGTGACTATAAATCCTAAACATGTTTGATACTCATATATAATAAATATATGTTTATTATAAACATATTAATGAACCAAAATTATATTTATCATCAAATATATAATTTACCTATCATAGTTTTGTAATCATTTATTAAAAATTCAATATAAAAATCATTTTGTGGGTAAAAACTTCTTCATATTTCATGTATGTTTTCATTTGGTATTTTCAGTACGTGTTTTATATCTTGGTTCCATAATATAAAGAATTATTCCACGATATATAGTCAAATATGATAATTATATATTTATTTATATTAATAAATATATTTTAGATATATAAAATGAATTACACTGTTTATTGTGACACCTTGCCTTAAATAGGAATGAATGTTGTTTCTATTTTCTTATTGTATGAAATTAAAGAAAGGTAAATAAAATCTCAACAACAAATAATAATAATTATTAATTATATAAACAATATATTAACTAAATATATCAGTTTTAATATCCATGTCAAATGAAATGATAAATGTCTCACATCATTTCGTGGATGTGGTAGTCCACTATTATATACGAGTGACATTATCATTTTCTAATGTATTGGATGGTAAGAATATAAATGTAATATAATATCTATAAAAGTATAAAAATTTCATAAATATCATATATTATCCTTAAATCCATCGTTATCTCTAAAATTAGAGGTGGTTATAGAAAAATAATTACTTTAGTTTTTGAGGCAGCAATCCACCATACAGAAAGTGGACGATTTTGGTTCCCTTTTAATTGAAGAGGATATGTATATTGGTTATTACCTTGAAATAATAAATTAAAATTTAAAGGAAGATTATTTTTTTATTATATCAGAAATTTTTTAACAATATTTTAAGAACGTGGAAGAATAAATTATCAAAAAACAAACGTATAATAATTTTACCTCTTCTTCTAAGAACCCCTTTAGGTTTACACATAATGATTTATTAGGAGGGTTTATTTATAAAAAAAGGCATCTAAAATTTGGGTAGGTAAGTGTGTAGATTATTAGGGTATGTATTGTAAAAAAAGGGGTTTGGATGTGTTATGTGGAGAGGAGGGAGGGTTCCCTTTTTCAGTGGGTAGGGGCCACACATGAATTTCTTAAATGAAAATGTGTACCAAGGTTTTAATCATTCTATATTGATAAAGAAATGGTTCATTATAGAATTTTATCTTAAATATTATAGAATTATATTTATAAAATTTAATTAGTAAAATGTTTATGTCATTTTAAACCTTATCATTTTATTTTTACCACAGTTTTACCCATTTTAACTTTAACTGTATTAATTAATTTTTATATTTTTCATTTTATATGGACCTAAAATAAAATTTACCATAATATATTATATTTAATAAATTAAATAAAAATTTTAAATCCACTTTTTAAAAAACAAATCACATAATTCTATGTTTTTAATTTAGAATAAAATACCTAGTCGTGATGAAAAAACTATTTTCCAAAGTGAAGGTTTTCATAAATATATAATTGTTTATCATCAATTTCGAATAAAATTTTGTTTATAATGACCTAAATTGTGTTAATGAAAACATATTTTTATATAATTTAATGTTTTATAAATTAAAAAAAATTCTCTTTAATTTCATTAATCAAAATCGTTGATTTTAATAAAAAAAATTATTTTTCTCTATTCACGGAAAAATTAATATTTTTAGAAAATTATCAAAAATCCACCATAAGCTAATTTGGAAATTATTATTCCAAGAATGATGTTGTATTTTCCCAAATTAATTTTATAAACATTACTGAAATTAATTTTATATTTTTTCAAAAATAGATGTTAAAATTTATTTTAGAAAATATAATTTAGAATCATATAATTACATTACTAAGAAATAATTGTTTATTTATAAATATATTATATTTATAACAAAAAAACATTTAATATTTAAAATGTTAATATTATTATTTTTATCAACATATTTAACAAATAGGTAATAATTTTCATAATAATATAAATAGTATACTGTCATTTAATAAAACTCAGGGTTGCGTGTAACCCAATATATCAAAGAATTTAAATTTATTTGAAATCTTTTAATTAATTTCCACGATGTTAAATTATACCCCAATTAAAAATAATTTCACCATTTATTTTATACAATTTTGTAAAACAATTATGAAACGTTTTCCTCATTATAACTTATGGATGTCAAGTTGATTCTTCAAGCTAGTTTTTTTTTCACAAAACATTGATGACTTTAGTGGTATTGTTTAATAGAAATTTTATTTATGGTCCAAAATATCCATTAATTTTTACTCATATAATATATTATTATATTTATGTATGATCTTTTAGTTCATTATATGCTATATATTAGGTATATACATCTCAAGAGAGATATATTGAACACATCATGAAAATAAGAGAGGTTTAGTGGAAGTTCCAAGCGATAAGCTACATTCTCGATAAAATCAATATTTTAAAAGGGATAAATAAATATGGGTATTAATTTTATCTTCCTTCCACATCTCATAACAGTCATCAATATATAAATTAAAAAAAACATTCTCGCCATCTTCAAATTCAAGATCATGTCAACGATTATCATCATAACATTTTTTTTGGTTTTTTGATGCCTTTATGTGTTGCTGGATAGATCTAACCTTATCTGTTATTTCTTCCACTAGATATGGTCTTAATAGATTTCATTATCTAAATTCAACCTAAAATTTTGTAGTTATATAATCACTTATATATAGGTCTTCGTAAGGAAGTATTTGAATGCCTGAGTGAAAGCTATTGTTGTAATAAAATTCAACTTGAGGAAGGTGGAGATCCCATCCACCTTTTAAAATACATAGTACAAGATCTCATCATATCTGATAGTGTTTTATTTTTTATATAAGACTAACCATATATCTATTGATGATACATAACTATGTATCCAGATTTTACGGAATACTTCTCCCTAACATCAAGGTAAATCTTAAATCCTGACTAGATGTAATGCAATGTAGTACTCTATAAAACCATATCAATTTCTTAATTTATATCTTGGTAGGAACATAAAAATGAGAATAAAATATAATATTGATGATTTGTGATATATTGGTAATTAAATTAACTATATTCCATATAAATATTCTCATAGGATATTTTTGGGAATCCAACCAGAAAATCTATGATGATGTTTTCCCATTTACATTCTGATATGAGTATTGTTTGTAACATCCCATTCCTGTTTTATCTCATAGAATTAACTAGATAGAATAACAAACAAAATTATAAAATTGTTGTGATATCATTATTCATTCCATCCCACCATAGATACTCCTTTAAATTACTGTACATATTTGTACTTCCATGATGAATAGACAATCACAATCTATGATCCTCCTCTCACTTCTCCTTATTGAGAACTAGTATTATGGGGACATAAACCTATTTCATGAACCTTAATACTCTATAAAACCCAATATGAAACTCATCTACATTTCTCACATTCTTCTAGAGCTCCACATCACCCCTATATTCCTCTTTAACCAATACCTGGATAAATGGATGACCACTCATTTGAGAAAGATAATATTTCTTCCTATGATTCTTGATTTCCAATTCCAACTTTTGAAAATATATAACATTTAGATATATTCTGGTCCTCATCATAGATAATGTATAAATATACAATAAACTCAAAGCATTTTCAACATTTTTCACTTTGATAAGGTGGTAATGTATTGGGGATTCATAATAATTAATCATCATTAAAAATCATCTCGGATTCTAGTTCAACATTTTTTGTGAGAATATAATTTTTAAAACATTGTGATAACTATATATATATCACAAATTTCCCTATAAATATAGTTCCAAAATATCTTTAATGAAAAAAATTATTTCAACTAACTAAAAATCATGTTTTTGGGTATTTTTATCATAAACCATAAATTGTCATAAGGCATAAGATATAACCATGCCATTATACATGTTAATAGATCCGCAAACTTTCATAGATGCATCAATATTGATTAAAAACTCTTCTACAATATAGGATAATGTAATCATAGGTGTCTTGAAAAATCATCTATTGTATTACATGAAATTTTTCCGAAATATATTAATCTAAATGAATGTGGATCTCTTCTGTGTAATCTAGGTTTTTTATTATATAGTTGTGATAAATTATCTATACCACATGAATGGATCAAAGGCCTTCATTTTTATTGATTTTTGATAACCCCCCTTTCAACGGATTAGGGGGAACCCATACAAGGCCTGTATGCTAAGAGATTACATGGCCCATAGGGTTAAGAGATTACATGACCCAAAGGTCTTAATGAATTCAACCACACTATCTACAAGGAAATACCCCTCCCCAGCATCTGAATCTTGATAGCATCTCTCCACCTTTTCATGACCGTCTGGCTTGGTTTCCCTTGCAAGCACAGGCTGGTACCGATGGCATATCCATACACTCTCATTCTGAAAATCCATTAGGCCCTGCTCTGGTGAGTTCACCTGCTCATAATCCTCTTCTGGGGTTGCTTCTTTTTTGTAGTGTGTCTGGGGACTAAATTCATGTGTCCTGAAGGCCTTGGGGTGGCTCTATGGACTTAAGGTGGCATGAAGGCCTTGATAATAAACTGGACCGAGGGCCTAGTGTGGTTCGAAAGCCTTTCAGGACCCGAGGACTAAACTAGTGGCCCGAAGGCCCAGATGGATGAATAGTTATTGCTGCTAGAGTACCGAATAGTTCCTGCTATAGTACTGCTATAATACTACAACAGTGGATCGAATATCTACCACCACTGGACTTGATCTCATGTCTCTTGGATGAACCTAGCGAGTCCTCACCAACTAGGTCGAGGCTCATGTGTGATAAATTCTCTATAGACCCTCGATAATATCTATCTAACTCAAGAAAAGTTTTGATCTCAATTACCATGGTTAGTCTTGGATCATTTTCAATAGTCTACGTCTTTTATGGATCCACTTATATACCATCTCTTGAGATTATATGACTTTAGAATGAAACCTTTAAAAAAAATCAATCTTTTGAAAATTTTCTTTCAATTTATCCTTAAATATAACCTTTATAAAAATTCATAATGTATTCTACATGATATTCCTTAATATTTGAATATATAATAATACTATTTATGATGATTATAAAAAAATAATAAATGACATATATCACGTTTCTATTAAATTAATCCTTGATGATAGTAGTGGAATTAGTATGGCCAAATGGAATCACAATATACTCATACTATCCATACCTAGTATAATAATATGTATTATATATATTCCCCTTCTTAACCATAAATTTATCGTATACAGAATGAATGTTAATCTTGGAGAAGTATTTTTCCATAAACAAGCATGATCACCCGTTAAACCCAAAACCCAACCCGCCATGTGGGAAGGCCCAAGAGGCATTCCCGATCCCCCCAGGTTGACGACTAGTATTTGAAATCAAATATATCACCTTTAGAATTATTTTCCCAAAAAATATAGGATCAAATATAGATGTAATAGCATGTGTCATGAAATAATTAGAATTAGTTCCTAACAGAGACATGTACAGAATTTGATACAACTTTAACAATAAAACTCAAACTATAATAAACCAAAACTAAGATGAAACCCAACAAGTCATCCAAGTGTCCTCGTGGTTAAAACCATATATTTAGAAACCCACTCAATAGAAAACCAATCTAGAAACCAAAACCTCCAACCCAGCTTAGGCCTATGGATGATTAACTCCATAAGAAGGTTGTCACCATAAATAGATTTGTAAGTAAGAATTGTAAAATACATACATTTCCTTTCCCATAAGAGTCGCCAAGAAATAGTTTGAAATACATATTAAAAATAGGTTTTTATCTTTTAAATATCCAAACACATAATTCTAGATAAATTCATGCTTCTAAACAACCCAAAACTATCATTTTAAAAGTCTGTTTCCATTTTATAACATACTAGTTTCATAACCAATACAAGAAAAAGATTTATATATGAGGAAATAAAAAAGGGGTTGGTGATAATTAATGTATGTATGATAAGTAAGTGAAACACTAGAAAAACAATACAAATACAAGTAGGAATATACTGGTGAAAGAGTTAACCCAGAACAATAGATATTAGATATAATATACAGACACATAATCACGAGAATTTTGTAGACCTATCAGGTAGAAATTCCATGATTTAATCGGTTCAGACTCACCTATAATCATATAGTGAGTCTCCATAGTCAATAACTAACTGGATGATCTAAACTATCCAATCCAGTTGTAGCTCCCACCCATCCTCTTAGAAAATATAGGGTGTACCAAGACATCTAATCAATGTTTATAAGAAACCACCATTCGACCATATAGATAACACATAATAATCACTTGATAATAATACATGATGAATGGGGAGGTCCTCAAACTCATGACTCAAACCTATAACCCAAAACCACTATGCTTCTGAGACCAAACACTAACACCACCTATGAGATGACCCATTCCTATGAGGGTCCACAATAGAGGTTCTCATCCCACATCAAGTCACACACAAGTTCCAATCACTACATCACATCATAGAGGCATTCAAACCATTTTCCATAACATAACAAGGTACCAAATAGGTACTAACTTTTCTTTAAACAAAATTCTTTTGCGAAACACTTTTTGAAACCAATGTGAAATCATACAACATAAATTAATAGGTCTAAATAGTTCTCTATTTCCTTTAGTTGGAAATTTTTTAAGGTACCAAATTTCCAATGTATTAGAAATAAAATTTGAAAAAAAGATTTCAAATAATTTAGAGACCAATGAACCATTTATGATGCAATGTGGTTTTTGGAGGAATCATCTGGGAAGAGTAGTCCTATAAAAGAGAAGGGTGGAGTGGAAAAAAAATTTATATATGGATTTTATTTAGGATATACCATCATTATTTGTGGGACTATCCATAGGTTCACCCTGTGCAACTACGGATATGCCCACATCCAATGGAATACCACCAAAAAACCAATTAAGTAACCAGAAACCAATCCAATGGAAGAAATAAATAAATTTTACACCTAATATAAATCACATACAGAATAACTCAATAAAAAAATATGCATAAAAATCATATACAACAACCAAATTACAGGGAAAACTAAATTAACAAAACCATCCTTATAAAGAAAAACTCAAACCAACCAATTTAAGAATTAAAGACATGTTTCATTTTCTCAATAATTTATCATGCATATAAATATAGTTATATTTAATGAAATCCTTTTAAAACTAATTTTCATCCAATTTCCATCATAAAAACACAACAATGAGATAAAAAATAACATCATAAGCTTCATAATGAAATTTTAAAAATAATTTTTATAGCTCAAGCATTCTAGGGATTGATTTGGAAAAGTAATAGACAGAAACAACTAACTCATTGACATGTTTATGTGACAAAACATCAATAGATGGTATAAATCACCACAAAAGATAATCCAAATACCATAGAATCAAAGGAAGACAAGACACACATCAACACTAGCCTCTAGTATTCATCTACAACAAAACCCCAAAATAGAGAAACCAAGAACTCAAGAGATAATGATAAGGAGAGGAGAAAATTGACCAAAAAATATAACAAACTCACCTTATACTAAAACAAATTACCCAATTATAGGTTATTATTTTTAGTTTAGTGATATTTATAATCCCATAAAAATACATTAAAAGAGGTTATGAGGAACCACTGCTAAAGTTCCCTCTTACTATAAATAGATGAAATTTTGAGGAACTTCTAGTAAAATAATGAGTAATATAGGTGTTGTTGTGTTTGAGGGGGTTAAAACCCCATATAATTTAAAAAATATATTTGTTGAGAGGGTTATTTAACGCTCTCTAATTTATATAACAAATTAATGGTATTTGGAAACATCCATTATTTGTGACAGATGCAAAATAATAGAGGTGGTTTTGGGAACCGCCTCTATTTAAGGGTAAATTAGAGGGTGTTTTAACACCCTATAATTTCCATATAGTAGAGGTAGTTTCAAAACCTCATTTAATTATTAATGTTTTTGAAATATTTTATATTCCCACCAGCTCAATAATGAATAATGTTGTTTGTCGGTGACCCTCCGCTCCTTTTCTTATCCTATTCCTCTCTTTCACTAGTGAGCTCCTACCATTCATTCCCCACTAGTGAGTCTCTCCTATTCCTATATGTGGCGCCCCTCTAGTTTCACATTGCCGCCAAAACTCCCGCCACACTCACTTGACAATAAGAGATTCACATGGGGGGTTTCGAACCCATGAACATCACATCATCTCTTGGGCCCCTCTACCACTCTGAAAAAATTGATTTATATATTATTATTACAGATTATTTTATTTTTATATTTTATGAATTAGTTGAAAATAAATATTATTTGAATAAGTATTTAAATAAATGTAAATATATAACACACACACACAAACAAATATATTTTAATATATAAATTATTATATTAGGTATTTATGTATTTATATTTTAATAAATACAAATGTTATTAAATTCTTAATTTTCTATAACTATATATTTTATATTTTTAATTTATGTATTTATATATTTTTGAAAATATTTATGTCAATTATTTATATAATTAAATAAATATTTATATATGACATACTTACATATTTATATAATATATATATATAAGTATTTGCTTAATACATTTATATAATGTAATTAAATGTGAATTTTTATAAGGTATTCCAATACATATATTTATTATTATGAACCTTAATATATATTTATTTGTATAATATTATATATAATTAATATATAAATAATATTACATGAAATATATATATATATACATGGAAAAAAATTTATGTAAATATATCTCAAAAATATTATTATTATTTTATGAAATAAATCTTATAAAAATATAATATATAAAAAAAATTTATAAAAAAATTTATATAATGTAAAATGAAATAAATTTTATATTATATATAATTAATATGTATGTTATAAAGAGTTAATATTATATTAAATACAATATATTCATATATATAATTAATATTATTTGAAATTTAATTTTTAAAAATATTTATCTAATGTATTTCAATATATATTTATTACTACTCACATTAAAATATATATATATATATATTTCAAAAAATATAATTTTAAATTTTTACGTACATTAATATATATGTATTTTAGTTAATATTATTGTATAATATTATGTACATTAGAAAATATTTACTTCTATAAATTTTATATCATCTGGTATGAATTATATATAATATAAAAGCATAAACATATTATTTAAATGTATTATTATTATTATTATAATAATATAAATTATAGAAACTAAAATATTAGATTTTTATATGATAATTTTTTAAATGAATTATATTTATGTATATATTTATATAATATTGTTTTTGAATTTTTATTATTTATAGTTAACATTATATCAACTTCCAATTTATTAATATATATATATGTACCAAAAACTATATAATTATATTTATGTTTACATATAAATACAATTAATTATAATCATATAGACATTTTAAATAATATATTCATATAATGGATTTAAACACATTTATATATTGTGTTTTAATTACTTATATTTATATATTTATATTATATGGAATTTGAATTTTTTTAAATAGTGGGGGTTCGCAATACTCTTTATTCTCCTAAAAAATGGGGTTTTGAACCCCCTAAAATTTAAAGAAATTATAAGTTGTTTTGCACCCCCTATAATTTAAGAAATTAGAAAGGGGTTTTGAAACCCCACTAATTTACTATATTATAGGGTGTTTTGAACCTCTACTAATCTACTTAAATAAAAACACTTATAAACCACCTATATTTTTTTAAATTTGAGGGGTTTCAAGACACCATAAAAATAAAAAAAAGATATTAAAAATTAATTTTAGAATATTCTTAGGTGGTTGGAAAACCCTTATCATTAATTAAATTTGAAGGGGTTTATAACCCTCTCAATTTAATGATTATCTAGGTCCACACATACCCCAATAGAATTTATATAGAAAACGGATTTTTAGGGTGTTCGTAACCCCCACTAAATTTGATTATTAGAGTGGGTTGTGCCTAAAAACCTCTAAAGAACTCTCTATAATAACTATATTTCTCCAAAGTGGTCGGAAACTTAGAGGGATTCAATGGTGGAAGGAGATAATGAGTTGATGGTTTTTAGGAGCACCTTATTGCGCATAGGTTGTGAAAAAGAAGTGGTAACAGATTTTGGGTTAAAACGCAAGAGGAAAAATAGTAGAATTCTACAATTTTAAATGGATTGGGAATGGTACATGGGTTGGCTACATGGTTTTCCAAACCCTACACAAATAGAGCACACTTTACTTGAGAAGAGGGGCTCCGCACTTGGGATGGCGGTGTGTTTTGGGATACTACCCATCAAATTTGTGATTTGGATATATAAAAAATTTTAGAACAATGTGACTACACGTCATATGGTTATTATAACACTGTGAAATATATGCCCCATGCCCTTGACACCAAAGTATAGTAGCATTTTTTCTTATAAGACTCACACTGTTTGGACCAAATCATTATCTAATCATTCCTGGAAAACTGTGAAATATTAAATTGAACTAGAAACACCCTTACCCAGAAATATCTACATGGTTTATTCAAAAACCATTCAAAAAAACTATGAATACGATAAAAGGCCAACTGAAATCTATAAAAGTCAAAAATTCAGTCATTGAACTCATCCTACACATCAACAAAAAGATCCAAAATTGATAAAATAAAAAAAATATTTGAAAAATCATAGTATGAGTGTGATAATTATTCCTATAAAAGACACTTTAGTCCCTTATAAAGACTTCCAACCACAAGAGGAGGAAAACTGAAGCTCAAAAAATATTGAGATCAAACAAATGAATGCTCCACTTTGTGAAATTTTACTCCAAAACTCAAACATGGCCATCTCTGAATAAATCCAGAACACAAATATCCATGAGAGATAAATTGAGATATCTCCCCACCACACGAAACACACTAGAACACCCCTATGGGACAGACCAACTTTTGAATACCCAACACAAACTGAAACCAAAAAAAGGGGGAACTTGTAGAAAATACCCATACCACAAAACTATTTCAACCATATTTCATAGACTCAACAAGACACAATAATATCCAAAGATAACACAACAAAAAACCAAAATCAAATTGCGAAAAGGTTAAACAAACTCTAAAGAGACAAATCAATGACACACTATGAGAAAGGGAAGAAATTAGAATAAAAAAATGGCGTCCCTAAGTATTTGATGAAAATATATGTATGTTACTATAATAGATAAAACATAAGCCAAAAAACCTCAGTAGTATCCAGTCCAACACTAGAGATAAATTCCAGGACATGGTTCTCCACACCCCCAGTATTTCATGAATATTCATGAAGCTTCACTATGGGGACTATGACTAGAGACCTGATGTCTTGAAGCATCTACCTCCCCATAGTCAGGTGCTGGAATCCTCTGACTAAGACTCTCTCTTTATAAAAATTGACTTGAAGAATGTCTATATGTGACTCAGATGTAAATATCGTCAATATGACTTTATTTGATTGGTACATGATGGCATTAAATGCCCGAATGTTCCAAAAATGGAAGAATATGGTTATGATGAAAAAAATCCAGAACCATCAAATGAAATTCTTTAGGAACATGTTCCTCTAGAACACACCACCCTTTTGATGGGGAACCTTCACTATCTCTAACTACCACTGACTACATTCAAGTAAGAAACACAACTAGAAACACTTCATCCCCCAAATTCCAAAACCAAATCTCCCTATAAGAGAGAAATCGACCAATAATCTTTGGATGAAAACCCACAACAAAGGGAGGAGATTTAAAATGATCCTCTTATGGTGCCTATAGAGAAAAACAACCAATTCCATAAAGTGATCCATATAGGCCTTCACCATTGACTGACCATACTGGAAGCTCAAGAGATCATAAAATTTTCTCACATCCGTATTTTTAGGTATGAAAAATAAAATAAATTTTGTCTTAGACACTTCCCAGGACATACCATATTGAAACAACGATGAGACAATAAAATTCCACCAATCCAAGTATAGAACTCAAAACAAACCCAAAATGACACACACTCTCACAGATTCGGGAGTTCCAACTAAATTTAAAATACCATATAATTCATAACACCACTTCGCAACCTATAATGATGCATGAGCAGCATAAAAACCTGAAAAAACTAATACAAACACGACTCTTCAACCCAACATAGAGTTTGGATAGTTCTGATAACTGGAAAAGGCCCACTAGAAACCATTGGACCTTTCTGGGTGAAATTCTCTTTGAAGAAAGAATGCATAATGAAAAAATAAAAATCAAAGCAAAATCCATCAAAAAGAAACCTAAACAACCAAAACCCAAAAATCACATCCCAAAAATCAAAAAATGAAACCACAATCCACTTTTAATACCGAACTTTTATATTTAATATCCCAAAACATCTCATCCCAATGAAACTTTTCAAAATACCCCACTCACCTCCAAATCCAATTAAATCACCAAATCCCACATTAAAAATAAACCCAACACTTGAAATAAATATTCTTTTGAAAACCTCGTCTTCTCAATAACTTTTTTAATTTTATAAATTGACCCACAAAAAACAAAACTGAACCAAAAAATATCTCACACCAATCCCCTAAGATAGGGAACACATATGTATTCATTAATCGATGGCATGGTTAGTTGGACATTCCAAATCCAAATGAAACCACTAGATATATGTTGATTTGTGCAATCAGAATCCACATGGGTCACTACTGCATGTGAGACCACCATACCACATTGGATCGCTTCAATTTTCATCCCTTATCTTTGTAGACCAAAATAAAAGAAAATATTCATGTCCCAAACTACCCCTAGAAACTAAAGGATTCTAATGAAAAATGGTTCATGATGTTCTTCTCGTACCAACCTATTGAGCCCTGATAGTCATATTCACTAGTCTACATGATACCCCAATTAAAAAATGTCTCCTCTGATATAATTCTGTTCATGTACCAAATTATACTGCCATCTAACATGACACCGGACTCATCCCATGGGAATTCATGAGATGCATTCTCGATCAATCAATGTAGGAAAATAGTTCCAACCATTAAATATATCAAATTTGGATGTATTTATCCAAAAATAAACTAGGATCAAATACAAAAGGTAGAGAACACAACATGAGCCAATAAAAATTGTATCTCCCAAAATACATGTATAAAATTAGATAAAAATTGATTCCAAACAAAAATAAATATAAAAACCCAGAGCCAACTAAAAACCAATGTGATCTTCATGTGACATTCTGATAAAAAGTATCCACAAACCATCCCACTCAATAGGAAACTAAAATTGAAACCTAAAAAAACAATATCTTGGTTCTTCGGACACTGAGTGTCACTTGTTGTGTGTGAGCATAAACATCTCAGTATGTAAGAACCAACAAAATACATACATTTCTTTTCCTAAAAAATTATACAAAAAATAGTTCGAAATACATATAGAAAATAGGTTATATAATTTTGAAATAAAAAATTTAAAAAAAACAATTTTATAAATAAAATGTCACTTTCCTTTTTTAAACAGGTTTCCATTTTAATACATAACAATTTGATAACCAATTCCCAAATAAGAGTCCAAACCATGTAATGAAAACTAACACACAGAAAATGAATGGGATTAGAAAAATAATTTAAACACTATCAAAAAGAATAAAAATACCTATAGATATATATTGGTGAGACAAGTAACCAAACACAACAGAAATAAGCAAGAACATACAGATAGATAACCATGTGCAATTTTTAAACATCACTAGAATGAACCACTAGATGTACTCACTTCAGGCTCTCCTGCTGGTATGTGGATAATCTCTATAATCAATAACCAATTAATGAATCTAATGTAGCCAATCTAGTGGAATGTCTTACTTTGCATCTCATCAAATATATGGGGTACCAACCCATATTATCGAGGTTGATAAGATATAATCACTCAACCCTCTAGGTGATGCCCAAAAATCCCATGAACAAATTACGCAGTGAATGGGGAGGTCCTCATAAGAATGGATCAATCCAATTACCTATAACCACCATGCATTCCTAGCCTGAACACTGACACCACATATGTGATGACCATATCCTTAGAGGATCCTCCATAGAAGTTCTCATATCACCTCAATTCACAAACAAGATCCAATTAGGCATTCATATCATTTGATAATTCAAACAATTTTCCAAAACATCACATGGTACCAACCATACCTTTAAATTTCATGAATCCAAATTAATTTAAGAAACCATATCTAAAAAAAGTTGAAATCATTAAACATACAAGAATGGTTCCAAATACCAACAATTTAATTTTGTACCAAACATGTTTTATGGTACTAAACACACCATGTTTTAGAAGACACATTTGATAAATACATTTGAAATCATTTAAAGACCAAATGACCATTTATGATAAAATGGGATTTCTGGATGAGTCTGTTGGTCAAAGGAGGTATTGGGAAGAGAAGAGAGGAGGGAAAAACATTTTTGAAATCAAGATATTCTTTTTGAAAAACAATTCGATTTTTTGTTACTATGCATAGGTACACGCCATAAACCTATGAATATACCAACCTCCAATGGAATATCCCCTGAAAACCAAAGAAGTAACTAAAAACCAATTATTAGGAATCCAATACTAACTATTACAGAAAATATAAATCTTATACATATGAAATAAACCACAATGATGCATCAAAAAAAAAGTTCCAATTCAAAAGGAAAACTAAATTATCAATCCTAACCTAGGAGAAACACACACAAAAACACCCAATTTCAAAATTAATAACCATGTGAAATTGTATCAAACACTTTACGTTCATATAGATATATGTATACTTAATGAAATCCTATGAAAACACATTTTCATCCACATTCCATCACAAAAAAACACAATGGGATCAACAAGAACATTACAAGCATCATGAAAATATTCTAAAATTAATTTGTAACTATCAAACATTAAAGGTCATCTTGTGGAATTTAAATGGATGGAATAACCTACCTCAATGAGGTGCAGATGAGATGAAAGTCTGGGATATGGAAGAACATCAAGAAAGGGAAAATTCTCACACCAAATAATCAATGGAACACAAGAAAAAGATAATCTCTAGCCTTTAGGGTTTGTCTACGAAAAAACCCCACTAAGAGAAACAATTATATCTAGAGAGAAGCAGAAAAATAGGATCAAATTGGCCAAAGACTCACTGTAAAACCATTATAGAGCTTTACTGTTGGATGAAAAGTGAGGTATGAGGGTTTTAGGGACCCCTTAGTGCTCGTAGGTTGAGAAAATGAATAGGAACCCAGTTTTTGGTTAAAAAATAAGGGAAAAGGGGGAATTTCAAATATTTTATTGACCTAGACATGTCACATGGTTTTCCAAACCATACACAAATGGTTCACACATAATTGGAGAAGAGGGGAAACGAGCCAGGGATGGATAAAAAGTTTTCAAAACTGTTCACCAACTAGGTGATTTCGAATTGTCAATAATTTTAGAACCCCAAATATATTTCCTCGTATTTTCCTCTTACCACATGGAATATGTACTCTATGTGCTTGACACCAAAATCTAGTTTCATGCTTTCTCCTAGGACACAAACTATATGGAACAAACCATGAATTAATTGTTCTAGGTAGATCATTAAATATGAAACTGAAATGGAAACATGATATTTGTGATCATTTCATATAGTTCATCCTTAAAATACGGAAACAAACCTTGTATAACCCAAAATCCACCCAAAATATCTAAAAATCAAAAATTGAAACTGAAAAATCAAATCAACATCAACAAAAATATTCAACATTTAGAAAAAAATAAATTAATTGAAAAAAATGGATGGATTGTGAAATATAGAGTGTTATCTTGTCGAAAAAAAATGAAATCAATATAGGGTATAGGAGACTTGTACTTTATTTTTATATTAATCAGTTTACTGTAATCAACTCAGAGTCACATCGATGAATCATTTTACTTAAAAAATCGAACTGGTGCACCCCGGGTTGACACACAGGGCTCAATGAATCCGTTATAAAATTTCTCGTGTAGTTTCATCTTCGATTTATAAAACTCAATAGGATACGGTCAATAATGATTCATTTTTATTGGTGTGGAACCTTGCATGTTTTTTATTGATAACTCAACTTCATGTTTCAGTGTAAGATTAGGAAACTCTTCCTAAAATTCCTCAATAAAGTCCCACACTATATAAAAATAATCCATGTTGAGTTTATACCTACCATTAGAGATAAACTACCCTTTTTAATGTGAATCCTTACACATAAAATTTATGTGATCTCTATTAGAAGATTATATATATCATCACACCGACAGATGATCATATGATGCTTTGGAATATCATATGTTACTTCCATTGGACATTTATGTGGGATTTATGTAGAGATATCTAATTCATGCATATGAGAACATAAAATTAAAATAGTAAGAGAATGGTATGGTGTATAGGAGGAACATAACTATAAACTTCAAGTGGCGAAGATTCAATTACTTGAGATATGATTATCAAACCATTATGGGTTTTCAAAGAAAAATCATATTCAATTCATTATGGATATGAATTAATATTCCTAGATACTTTACATAGTATAAGGGAATTATGATAAAATAATATAATTCAATATTTTAGTGCACCTTTCACCACCAAAACTACATTATTATATATTAAATCCAATAAAAAATGGTTAGAATAAATATCATTAATATTTGATGAAATTGATCAATCTTAAAAAATAATTAGTATGATGTCATCATGAAATGATATTAACAATCTATAACACCTTATGATGAATTTTTTTTACTCATGTACATCATCAATTCGAATCATCCTTGATAGTTTGTAAAGAGTATGATAAATTCCAAATCTTATCCCCAAGGATCATCAAACTAGGTGTGTAATAAGGCCCAGTTTCATGATCCAAGTTATGATCGAGTCCAACAGATTACACACTTTTTAGAGTTAATATCCACACCTAAAAAAGTTTTAGAGCCACATACAAATTTATTATATATAATGTGATGTTTTTATAGGAAATACAAACTCCATTATTTACCAATACATTGGAAATTATCATATAAAAAAGAATATCCTAAGGTTTTTCACTAAATTATTCTCATCATATTCTATAAAGTTAAACTAAACATTTTTATAATAACAACAATAAAAACCCAAGATTCTCAAACAATTGTATTAAATCCAAATAGACAAATATTAATTACATAACATAATGATCCTCACAAAATTCACATAGGTCAAGTGACTTTGGAAATAAGGATACAAAAAAAAACTAGTTCTTAGTTGAACTACATCTTATCCCACTAATTTTATTATAACTAGAACCCTTCATAGACATAACATACATAATATAATTCTTCCATAACAAGTGAAAATAAACATAAGAATGAGTAATATCATATACACAATAATGTTAAATAAAGAATATATCTACAAAACAAGAGTATAAGTGTTTGAATATGATAATTACATTTGAGAACTATAACCTATATACTATAGATCATAAACATGAATCAAGTCAAAAATCCTTGTGGGTCATAATAAATTAATAATAATGGAATTAAAGAACATGATAAATGATAGAATAAAATTAGCATAAGACATATACTTCTAGAATAAAAATTATCACAGAAACCCATTTATTTAGTTTTCAAGTCTCATTTCCAAAACTATTATATTAGAACAGCTTCACCCCTAAAACAATCATAGTATTAATGTTTCACTACTAGGACAATAATAGCAGTCTAAGTACATTACTTAAGAGGGTTAACTACCCATTTAATTCTTATTTATACCCTATGATATATATATTTAACTAATACTTTTGAGGTGGATATATCTCCCACAAATAATTGGTTATAACATATCCACTATACTTGGATATAATGTTACCGCTGTCATTGGTAATAAAGTAACCACCATCCATGGTTATAACTAGAAAACCATCCATAGTTATAATTTAACCATTATATGTGGTTATAAAATAACAACCATAACAAAGATAAACCCATATAAAAGTGTTCCATTAGATTATAACAAAATCATCACATTAGAAACCATGAATAGAAGTCAGTTTCATAAATATTTTCTCAATGAAATAACCAAGGGAAAGGAATGGAATTCATAAACATTTTTACATCATAAAAATAAACCATATATAAAATTAATATGTAAGATATTATGGGATAATGTTCATAGTAAAACATAAGTAACAACAAAGGATGTAATCTTATATTGAAAATGATTTCGAGAGATCCCATGGAAATATTCATGATGAAAATGGTCATTAAACTATTAAAATTACCTTATAAAAAAAATATAACAAAAAATTATAGAAATAATATTCTTTGAAAATATCCTTGAAAACATTTAATGGATTATTTAAAACATTTAGTGGTTATGATTTCAAAATATCACATTCATTCCATACATGCTAAAACATAGATTCCATTCACATTTTTGGCCAAAATTAAATGTACCACATTTGAAAATTACAATATGATTCTTCTATAACCATTTAGTAAAAAAGTTACAAATTCATAAAATTTTGTGTGAAAATTCATTTAATAATTGTGAAAACCTAATTTAAATTTTTTTTATAGAATATTGACACAGAAGAGAAAATATTTTTGACTCAATAGATAAATAAATTATACTTTTATTAATGATTTTCTCTTGGACTCTATAGTATATAATGAGAAGAAATTGAAATAATAACATGAAATTTTATAAATTTACTAAATGGGAATTAAATCAATAATATTATGGAGATATGAATCATAATATTTAATTATTTAAATAACAATAATAAAAAATCCTGATAAATAATGAAAATGTATCATAAAAACCGTACTAATTTGGTAATTTTAAAATATTATACCCCATTAAACAATTATCGGAAAATATTACATTGAAAATCAGGAAAATAAAGATAGTTATGATATAAAAGTTCAATGGGGATGTATATACACCACATAAAATAAAGTAGTGTTGAATATGAGAAATGCCCCTAAGTAATAAAAGAGCGGCTAAAAATCCCTTATCTAAAGTCTCAAATTACATCAAACATGTTTGATTCTATATAATAATAATTATATGATTTTGAAAAATATATTTAAGAGCCATTTTAATATGAAAAATACCATATATTTTTTACTTATAAATTTTTATTAACTTATTATTAATAATTCCAGGTAAAAATCATGTTCTAGGTAAATACTCTTCCGTTTTAAAGATATGTTTTGATTTCGAATTTTAGGTCCTTTTAAATTAATCATGGTTACAAATTTTAAATTCAAACATGATATAATAATCATCTATATATATTATGTAACACCCCGACCCCAGCTACCCAGAGTCGGTGCATTACTTCGTAACATTGTCATGATCACAAAAGATCAAGTCTCAAAATACCGATTAGTTTAGTTGCCTTGGAAACACTAGATACATTCATAAATGTTACATTACATCACAAAGTGAAAAACTATAATAACATAGTCTCCATAGTCCACACTTCTATCCTCTTCGGACTATCCCTGCAGGTCATTCATAAAATACTTCTTCACATCCTGGAAAATATTAAAACATTGAAAGGGGTGAGCTCAGATGCTTAGTAAGGTTAACAATATAGCGGAAGCTTTCATAAATAAACATAAACATTTAAGGAAATGTATAACTAAAACAAAAGCCTTTTAAACATGAACATCAACATAATATGGAAAAAGTAAAATGAGATAATGCCATTCACTTCTTCACATGGATATTCTACTGGTCGAATAATCACATGCAATATCAATAACCACTTTCATAATGAGGGAATGTATAATTCCAGACATTCTGAAACATTTTGTCAAGGCCTCGTCCAAGACTTCTAAAATGATTAAGGCCTCGGCCAAAACCATAAATCAAATTGGGAAAGGGCCTCGGCCAATTCCACGTCTAGTTGGCTCATGAGACCTACCGATGCATCGAGGAGCTATAGCGGGCTCCACCCATCACTTATTAAGTCCAATACATTCCTCATATGAATAGGTTAAACATATCATAAACCATAACATAATCGTAGCACATAAAACATACAGAAAGGAAACATAACATTTCCATATTTCAATCACAAGATATCAATACAACACATTGATATAATAAAAACGCTTTCAAAACCATTTTCAATAACAAAATAAAAGAAAGTTAAAACTTTGTATTTATTTTTCATTAAAAAAATGATGGCTTGTAGAGGAAGCCGAAAGTCGAATAATGGTCACGACGGTGGAGAAGTCGTTTTCGCCTCATAAGTACGGAAATAAAAACATTCCCTTTTGTCGTTTAGCAAAACGCTTCGTATTCAAAAGATTCCTTTTGAATAAACGTAAAATTCAAAGGGGTTTATACACCGTATAAAAGAAAGTTGTGTATAAAACCAAATATGCCTCAATGAAAGGGGATTGAGAAAAAGTCCTTAAAAGATCATTTTTAAAATAAAATAGATCTATTATGTGTATTCATGATAGGTACACATAAAGAAAGTAAAAATACAAAATAGTACATAATAATATCACGACATAATTTGAAAGTAGGAGATTAACCCAAAGAATGGAAGTTGGGTTAAGAAATTCTCTTACCCCGTGTCTGACATGACTCAACCGTTCTTTAACCTCCTGAATAATAAACTAGAGTTAATATATACCTTATTAAGAACCATTTTCAATTTCATTATCCTTATTATATCACTTATTACAATGATATTAACATTATGTAATTATTTAAGTTAATAACGGTCGTTTTGTCGATCTTTGGTACTTGAGTCAACAATAAACTTCTTATAATTACAAGTTGTTTATGTGGTAGAATATCCATTATCTACAGAATTATATTCATGATTTATATTTCATATATATCTTATATATCCAGTATATACATTCATTTATAATATTACATAACATTTAGTGGTAAGAAATGAAATGCACCGTTCATGGAGACGGTAAGCCGTACGTACGCATGAACACTACTTTCATTTCAATTTCATATTTAATGGGATGAAATCATAATGATATAAATGTATAATATAATTCCGGTATAACATAGTGTATAATACCATTTACTTCATCCTTTATACATCCCACATATGGCATTAACGATTCAAATCACTTTGAGGGGGCGGTAGTCCGCACTTCCTAAAATGATATTATCTCATTTTACCCATAATGGAAATCATAAAGTATGCCATAAATGAGAAATACAGAAGCATAAGTAAAACATAAACATATATCATATATAAAAATAGTGACATCTTAATGGTCACCTTTGAAGGTGTTATATGAGTGTTGAACAATCATCGTTTCGTGAGGCAGAAATTCTCCATCCACAGAAACTGTATGTTCTTTAACCATTATATGTAGGTGTGTGTAAGTGTAGCTCGAATCCTTCTTATAACAACATCCTAGTATATTTAGGATACTGTTGTTGTTACAAAAGAAATGAATAAAAATAGTTTAGGAGGTTGGAGAAGAAAAATAAAACAAAACAACATTAGAGAAGGCATTACTTCAAAATCAGGTAACTCTTTTTGATTTGAGCCAAAGGCTTCATTGGGAAGGGTTCTGCACAAATTGAGGCTTATAGGAGCAAGAGAGGGAATCTGGGAGAGTATTTGGGTAGAGTTTGGCCGAGCCAAATGGCTTGAAAGTGTGAATGAGGTGGTAGAGGTGGGGGCCTTTTATAAGAGGAGAGGAGGGGTACTCTTGGAAAGTAAGGAAATTTTACATTATTATACAATGGTTTTCGGATTCTAAAGGTCCCACACATATATAATTCGTGGATAAGGTGATAAGGGTTCTAAATCTACTCATCCAATAGGCTTTGGACAAGTGTAAGCCTTGGATTTTGCATTATCTTCTCATTTTATTTAAATCGTTAAATAATGAGGTCATCACTGCATCATAATGATGTCATAAATAATTTAATTTATTTAATGTCTAAAAATTATAAAAAAATACTATGATGTAGGAAATCTTTTTATCTTTCTAATGAATATTTATAGTCAAAATTTGGACTTGTGTAACCCCACTTAAAAACTGTTTTAGTAAAACAATTCATGTTTGTGTCAATTTAATTTTAACATTAAATAAATATATATTAATGTCATTTTCCACCTAAAGTGGATCCATGGGGTCCCCAAGTTGACCCATGGGTTGTCTTGGTCGCCCATGACTCATCCAATAGGATTAGGACAAGTGTCATGCTCATCTCATATTATTAAATCATTATTTGTACCTTAAACTACACTAATTACCTCTAATCGCGATTAAGAACTTAAAAGTTACTATTCACCAAAAAATTATTTTGATCTCATTGAACCACATTTTACTTCTTAATGACAACCATTTATGTCGAATTTTTGAAAATCAAATCACAGAAGTGGTAATATTTCATTTAAACGAAAAATCAGTTATTTAACTACCACTTAGTGGTTTCACTATTCATCAAAAATTGAAGTTTTTCAGAACAATGCCAAAATTTCACCCTAATATATAATTGATATTCCGAATTCAAAAATGATGTCTATTTTATAAAATTACAAACATATAAGTTGCATTAATTAATTTTATAATTAATTCCCACTGTCACAACAAATAGCGTGTTTTAAGAAACAATTTATATCAAAAGATTGGCAATTGTTTATGTCCAATTTCAATGTTAAATTAATTCTAATGACCACCATTGGATAAAATGGTAAAAATATATTCTAATTATACTTTAAAACCACTAAATAGTATAACTTATCACTATAAATTATTTTGATTAATAAAGTTGTTTTTAAGTATTTTTTACTATTCATAAAAAATTAGAAGTTCTCAGAAAAATACCAAAAATTCAACATAGGCTAATTTCGATATTCTGAATCCAAAAATGAAGTTCATTTTGAAATATAAAATTTCAATAATTTTAAAAAGTGGTTATTACTATTCATAACGGCTACTTTGATTAGTCTCTGTGTTTTAGAACTCGAAGTTGCGTACAATGCAAGCTATTGCATTATTGAATGAGAAGCGTATCATGGAAGCTCGGGGTGTTACATTCTCCCCTCCTTCAATAAATTGCATCCTCGCAATTTGAAAATTTTCTTTGAAAATAAAAGGTTGAAAATAGAAAATACCTTTGTGGAAAACCCACATCGGAAATAAGGATAATAAATATATAACATTAAAAGAAAGCAAGATAAGTACAAAGGTCACCCGATATAGCCCATTCTAGGATTCTATGAAAATATGGATATGGAGGAGAAACAAACCATCAAGGTCTGATGGAGAGTTATAGAAAACTGGATTAGGAGAAAGATTAACCACAAGAAAATCACAAACTTGTGATTGGATAAACGGTCATTGAATCCCCAGTTGGAAAAGTTAACCGACAACATTTTTGTTTTAAGTTACCTTTTATAATGTTGAGGAATTTATTTATGAGATTTACTAAGAATGTAAGGGAATATACATACTTGTTATGTATACTTTCATTCGTTAATAAATTTTTACCACAAACCCAACTTTTACTCCAAATGGTAACGGAACTCAAAAATATTCTATTTATCCTAATTGTATAAGGTTCCAAATGTTAACACATACCATTTAGATTAGTAAAATTATTTTGTAATAACCAGGGACTTCCTGTAGGCTAGTGGTAGGAAATAAAGGCCTGTCGCACTATGATTGTGGGTTCGATTCCTGCAGCTTTGTCCGACGCGACGGGTTATGCCCCACCCTGTAGGTTGTCCTTTTCCTAAAACTATAGTATTATAATATTCAAAAATAATCTTCAGAAATTTTTTAACCTTAAACAATACTATCCAAAGATCAACTTAATCCACTCCAACCATTATAGTTATCCAAAATACCTCTGTCCAGACTTTCTCTAAAAGGACTCTTAATTCCAAAATCAATTTATCAGATTCCCCAAACAAAGTAAAGTTTCTCTTATTGTCACATACTAAATATATAATTACCTTCATCATATTAAAACCTTAATGAAATCAACAAGTACTGAAGTACAATCCTTATATATATATATATCACATTATTCTAATAACCATAATATAATTCACGAGTCCAAAAGCACCATTACATTAGTTATTCTGCTTCAACTGTAGTCACAACATAAGATTGGCCTTGATCCCTTGGCCTTTTTTGAGGCAAGTTTCCCTGATGCTTAGGACATTCATTTGCATAATGACCCATTTCCCTATAATTATAGCATTCAACATTGACAGCCTCTTTCTTTCCCTTGAAATCACGTGCCTGGTGACCCTTTTCTCCACATTTATAACAAACTCCCATTCCTTTTAGGCACGTACCAGGGTGATTTTTCCCACAATTATCACATAATGGAAAATCCTTATTTCCCTTTTTCCCTTTATCTGTCTCTTGTTCCCCCATTCTCTTCTTCTCTTGCTTTACTTTGTTGTCATAAGAATTAGAGAATTCCTTTTCTGTCTTGATAGCACATGAGACAATGTCTTTGTACGATGAAATGTATTGTGAGACTAAAGCTCGACGGAGAAATGGTTTTAACCCATCAAAGAAACGATCAATCATACTCCTTGGGTTACGTATATAATCGGCAGCATGCCTCGCTAACCTTGTAAATATAGCCTCATACTTTGCAACATTCTCATCCTCCTTCTGCCTCAAACTCAGAAATTTCCTTTCCATATCTGCTCGATGGTCACGAGGAAAGTATTTTTCTAAGAAAATCTCTTTGAACTCCCTTCATTCCATATTCGATACGTCATCATCTTCCTTTGTGTTTTGAATCAGCGACCACCACTGATCAGCATCTCCAGTGAGGCGGTAAACTGCCATGACAACCTTCTCCCTTTCACTACCCCCCAATGCATGGAATATTTTCTTTAAGAAATTTAACCATTGATCAGCTACTATAGGATTTTTAATCCCATTAAATGTTGGTGGTTGTTGCCTCATGAAGCGGTCTAACATTGATCCTCCACGATGCGGATCAGGGTGCTCCATACGAGTAAGGTTATTATTCATAACCTGAGTGAGTTGTCCTAGTATGGTAATAAGTTGATCAGCACCAGTTGTATCACCATATCCACAATAATTGTCTTGAGAAGGAAGGCAATCCCTACACGGAGTTCGTGCATTGATACGGTTTCCATTCCTTTCACTAGGTGCCATTTCTATACAATGGCATAAACTAGATTAGTTTATGAATCAAAATACATAATTCCATACTTATAAAATACTTAACATAAATTGAACTATTTATGGATATAATCCATAATCATAAAAAGGTTTTCATTGAGAAAGTATATACTCCTAACAATTCATAGTGGTTTGTAAAGAAAATGAGAATTATCCTAAGCATATCCCCCGGGAGTGTCGTAACCAAGAGTGCAGCAAGGCCCGTTGTCGTGCACCAGTTCCCGTTCGAGTCTAGATCAAAGCGGTGTTTTCGGGTTTTACCCCTAGGCACATCTGTGCCAGATCCACCTCTACTTGCTCGTATCCAGACAGGGACGTATTGCTCCGAAAACTCACAAAATATCTATAATAACAAAATTATAGGAAGTTCTTCTATACTAATCATTAAAGTCTATCTTCGGGCTATGTGCTCTAATCAGAGTTTATCTAAATCTAGCTTCCAAGGTTAGTACTAAACTACCTCTGATACCAACTGTAATGCCCCGACCCCAGCTACCCAGAGTCGGTGCATTACTTCGTAACATTGGCATGATCACAAAAGATCAAGTCTCGAAAGACCGATTAGTTTAGTTGCCTTGGAAACACTAGATACATTCATATATGTTATATTACATCACAAAGTGAAAAACTATAATAACATAGTCTCTATAGTCCACACTTCTATCCTCTTCGGACTATCCCTGCAGGTCATTCATAAAATACTTCTTCACATTCTTGAAAATATTAAAACATTGAAAGGGGTGAGCTCAGATGCTCAGTAATGTTAACAATATAGCGGAAGCTTTCATAAATAAACATAAACATTTAAGGAAATGTGTAACTAAAACAAAAGCCTTTTAAACATGAACATCAACATAATATGGAAAAAGTAAAATGAGATAATTCCATTCACTTCTTCACATGGATATTCTACTGGTCGAATAATCACATGCAATATCAATAACCACTTTCATAATGAGGGAATGTATAATTCCAGACATTCTGAAACATTTTGTCAAGGCCTCGGCCAAGACGTCTAAAATGATTAAGGCCTCGGCCAAAACCATAAATCAAATTGGGAAAGGGCCTCGGCCAATTCAACGTCTAGTTGTCTCATGAGACCTACCGATGCATCGAGGAGCTATAGCGGGCTCCACCCATCACTTATTTAGTCCAATACATTCCTCATATGTATAGGTTAAACATATCATAAACCATAACATAATTGTATCACATAAAACATGCATAAAGGAAACATAACATTTCCACATTTCAATCACAAGATATCAATACAACACATTTATATAATAAAAACGCTTTCAAAACCATTTTCAATACCAAAATAAAATAAAGTTAAAACTTTGTATTTATTTTTCATTAAAAAAATGATGGCTTGTAGGGGAAGCCGAAACTCAAATAATGGTCACGACGGCGGAGAAGTCGTTGTCGCCACATAAGTACGGAAATAAAAACATTCCCTTTTGTCTTTTAGCAAAACTCTTCGTATTCAAAATATTCCTTTTGAATAAACGTAAAAGTCAAAGGGGTTTATACACCGTATAAAAGAAAGTTGTGTATAAAACCAAATATGCCTCAATGAAAGGGGATTGAGAAAAAGTCCTTAAAAGATCATTTTTAAAATAAAATAGATCTATTATGTGTATTCACTATAGGTACACATAAAGAAAGTAAAAATAAAAAATAGGACATAATAATATCACGACATAATTTGAAAGTAGGAGATTAACCCAAAGAATGGAAGTTGGGTTAAGAAATTCCTTTACCTCGTGTCAGACTTGACTCAACCGTTCTTTAACCTCATGAATAATAAACTAGAGTTAATATATACCTTATTAAGAACCATTTTCAATTTCATTATCCTTATTATATCACTTATTACAATGATATGATCATTATGTAATTATTTAAGTTAATAACGGTCGTTTTGTCGATCTTTGGTACTTGAGTCAACAATAAACTTCTTATAATTAAATGTTGTTTATGTGGTAGAATATCCATTATCTCCAGAATTATATCCATGATTTAGATGTCATATATATCTTATATATCCAGTATATACGTTCATTTATATTATTACACAACATTTATAGGTAAGAAATGAAATGCACCGTTCATGGAGACGGTAAGCCATACGTACGCATGAACGCTAATTTCATTTCAATTTAATATTTAATGGAAGTAAATCATAATGATATAAATGTATAATATAATTACGGTATAACATAGTGTATAATACCATTTACTTCATCCTTTATACATCCCACATATGGCATTAACGATTCAAATCAATTTGAGGGGGCGGTAGTCCGCACTTCCTAAAATGAAATTATCGCATTTTACCCATAATGGAAATCATAAAGTATTCCATAAATGAAAAATACAGAAGCATAAGTAAATCATAAACATATATCATATATAAAAATAGTGACATCTTAATGGCCACCTTTGAAGGTGTTATATGAGTGTTTAACAATCATCGTTTCGTGAGGCAGAAATTCGCCATCCACAGAAACTGTATGTTCTTTAACCATTAGATGTATGTGTGTGTAAGTGTAGCTCGAATCCTTATTATAACAACATAATAGTATATTGAGGATACTAGTGTTGTTACAAAATAAATGAATAAAAAGAGTTTAGGGGTTTGGAGAAGAAAAATAAAACAAAACAACATTAGAGAAGACATTACCTCAAAATCGGGTAACTCTTTTTGATTTGAGCCAAAGGATTCTTTGGGAAAAGTTCTGCCCAAAGTGAGGCTTCTAGGAGTAAGAGGGGGAATCTGGGAGAGTATTTGGGCAGAGGTTGGCCGAGCCAAATGGCATGAAAGTGTGAATGAGGTGGTAGAGGTGGGGGCCTTTTATAAGAGGAGAGGAGGGGTACTCTTGGAAAGTAAGAAACTTTTACATTATTATACAATGATTTTCGGATTATAAAGGTCCCACAAATATATAATTCGTGGAAAAGGTGATAAGGGTTCGAAATATACTCATCCAATAAGCTTTGGACAAGTGTAGGCCTTGGATTTTTCATTATCTTCTCATTTTATTTAAATCGTTAAATAATGAGGTCATCGCTGCATCATAATAATGTCATAAATAATTTAATTTATTTAATGTATAAAAATTATAAAAAAAATACTATGATGTAGGAAATATTTTTATCTTTATAATTAATATTTATAGTCAAAATTTGGACTTGTGTTACCCCACTTAAAAATTGTTTTAGTAAAACAACTCATGTTTGTGTCAATTTAATTTTAACATTAAATAAATATATATTAATGTCATTTTCCAACTAAAGTGGATCCATGGGGTCCCCAAGTTTACCCATGGGTTGTCTTCGTCAGGCATGACTCATCCAATAGTAGTAGGACAGGTGTCATGCTCATCTCATATTATTAAAACATTATTTGTACCTTAAACTACACTAATTACCTCTAATCGTGATTAAGAACTTAAAAGTTACTTTTCACCAAAAAATTATTTTGATCTCATTGAACCACATTTTACTTCTTAATGACAACCATGTATGTTGGATTTTTGAAAATCAAATCACAGAAGTGGTAATATTTCATTTAAATGAAAAATCAGTTATATAACTACCACTTAGTGGTTTCACTATTCATCAAAAAATTGAAGTTTTTCAGAACAATGCCAAAATTTCACCCTAAGCTATAATTGATATTCTGAATTCAAAAATGATGTATATTTTAAAAAATTCCAAACATATAAGTTGCATTAATTAATTTTATAATTAATTCCCTCTGTCACAACAAATAGCGTGTTTTAAGAAACAATTTATATCAAAATATTGGCAATTGTTTATGTCCAATTTCAATGTTAAATTAATTCTAATGACCACTATTGGATAAAATGGTAAAAATATATTCTAATTATACTTTAAAACCACTAAATAGTATAACTTATCACTATAAATTATTTTGATTAAAAAAGTTGTTTTTAAGTATTTTTCACTATTCATAAAAAAATAGAAGTTCTCAAAAAATAGCAAAAATTCAACATAGGCTAATTTCGATATTCCGAATCCAAAAATGAAGACCATTTTGAAATATAAAATTTCTATAATTTTAAAAAGTGGTTATTACTATTCATAACGGCTACTTTGATTAGTCTCCGTGTTTTAGAACTCGAAGTTGCGTACAATGCAAGCTATTGCATTATTGAATGAGAAGCGTATCATGGAAGCTCGGGGTGTTAAATATTACTTATAATTTAACCATGATTAATTCATAATGATTAGATATAGAAAATTTAATGCACCATTCATGGAGATAGAAAACTATATCTACGCATGAGCCCTATTTCTATTTCCTCGAAATGTGAAATGAGAAAAATATAAAAAATATATAAACATTATAGAATTATTTTAATTTCATAAATATCTTATTTATTAAGTAAATATATATGTATTATCTTCCATGTCAAAAGAAAATGTAAAATGTATCTCATCGCTTGGTGGAGGCAATTTTCCACATCTACGCACGAGCGACCGTATCATTTTCCATCAGATTAGAATGGATGAAGATATAAGTGAAATTAAAATTAATGAATTATATTAATATCCTAAATATCATAAATAATCAATAAATCCATCATAATCTCCAATAGTGACATAAGGTGATGGAAAATGAATTACATCTGTTCATGAGACAGTAGTCCACCTTTAACATCATTAGAGACTTTTTTTACCATATAATAGAAGAGGATGTAGAAAAATGTTATAAAGTTAACATAATAAGTTATTATTATTATTGAGATTATGGTGTTATTATATCTTGATTTGTTAATTGTTGGGCCAAAATCTCTTAAGGTATCATTGAATCATTTTTTAGGTGATTGTGTTTGTTGACAAAATGGACATCTGTGTTGTGATTGATGACAAAGAAAACCATGACATACAAATTTTTTGACAAAGGGGGTTTCATGGTGGCATGTTGAGTTCAAGGGGTGTTGTTAACGATCAATGTTTGATTAAATAATGTCGACAAAGGAATGGTTTATCTGGAGGTGGTACAAAAATAGAAGATACAAGGTGGTGCCGTTTTCCAGTGTTTGCCATATTTTTGGGCCAAAAAATCAAAAAATGGAGAAAAGTGGTTTTGGAAAAGGGACTTGAGCACCGCTGTCTTGAAGGAGAGGAAAATTTCGCGCCATATGTTATTCAATATCAGAACATCAAAATATGGAAAATTGAAAAGGGGCAGCCAAGTTTTATCGTTAGTCGTGCAAGTGACATGCGCGACAGAGACTTGCGCACTGAGACTTGCACACTGAGAGGAGACTTTCACACCATCGCACATGGTGTCCAAATACCTATAAATAGAGGTCTAACCCTCCTCATTTGGTGTGAGTTCAAAACATAGAGAAAATCAGATCTCCCGTCGCGCAAGTCTGGTGGTCGCGAAAGTGGTGGTGTGGTCATGCAAGTAAAAGTTGTGCACGAGTTGATTGTTGCGCATCCAGAGTGATTCGGGCAAGAAAGGAAGGGAGTCCCCAATGTTTTGAGTTGAAGAAGGGGGTGTCGCGCAAGTGGTTTGGTGACACTTTCATGCTAGGTTTTGAAGAAGCGCGACAATTGATGGTTGTGTGCGAAAATGGTTTTGGCATAAAAGGGTGTGAGTCGTGCTTGTTTGGAGTTGAAGAAGCTAGCATCACGAAAGATGTTGAGGTCAACCTATGCACCAATTTTATCTTGTGTGCCGAGACTTGCACGCCAGATTCGAGAAGGGAGCCAAGCATGGTTGAAGCACGACAGTGATTCAGGGATTCGTGAAAGCTGGGTGATTTCCTAATACCTTTGGTGCAAAGTGAGATTCATCTACGGGTGAAATTTGGAATTCAACAGAGCATCTACATACAATAGAGGATTTATTCATAAGTGATAATAAAGAGACCTGCATGTCTATAAAACATGAGTGAATCCTTTCCAGAGCTATATGGACTCTTCCTTAAAACCTTACATAATCATGAATTAAATGAATAATTCACATAGAGGATCTTTTAAGGTTTACTGTATTAGAGAATTAGGACATAACTATTACATCTCAAAATATTATAAAGTAGACACTAGTACTAAAAATAAAAACTCTTAAAAACAAACATGTCTAGTTCCATGTTTTAGATAGCATGACTTTTCCTTGATCCCATCCTTGACCCTATTCCACATTATGTCCTCTAAAAACATTTCAAAAAAACTTTGGGTGAGCATAAAAAGCTCATTAAGGGATACAGAAAGAAGGAAAACTGTTAGTTTTTCAAAATATCAAGTAAACCTTGAATACTTTTTCAAATTAATTCTTTTCACCTTTAAGAAGTAGTAAATACTATTCACTGAATAAAGATCACTACTTACCCTTTGTAACCAAAAGATTACAATAAAACCCATATAAAGAACACATAACAAATAAATGTAACTTGGTACATAAACATACTTAAATGGAATAACCATACGGTCGACTTCCACACATATCACTAAATGGAATATCCATACGACCGACTTCCATACCCAATGGAATGGAGGTTATAATGTAACCACCCATCCTGGTATTCACGACACCACCCATCAAATGTATTATCACGTAACCACCCGTGAAATGTCCAAGTACCATCATAACACATAAAATATTTCAAATATAAACATTTCAAAAATAACATTTCATTTGCATTCACAAGAATTAATTTCATGATATTGAAATAATCAATCCATTTTCAAAAACCATTTAAAAAGAATTTTAAAATCAAAGTATCCCATACCACATTAAAGATTTTAATGGAATAATAATTTTAAAAGATTAATGTCCATATAAATAAACACTCAAAACCATTTTTATAACATGGACATTAAAGATAAATATTTAGAATGATAAATCTTCAAATCATTTAAAAATGATATTTTTGTTAAAGAGTTTTTAACAAAATGAAAGATTCTTGAATACAAATAATTGTGGAATAACATTTAATCAGAAAATTATAATATCCTGAGAATAATGGGATTCATGATATAATTTGTCAAAGGATAGTATATAAACCTTGTAAGAGTGAGTTTTTTCATAACAGCAAAGACTTGTCAATAGAAATGTAAGTTGATATGAAATCCCTTATAAAGATGGTATCCTTTGATTAAGGATAAATCAATTACATAATTATGCGTGAAAATAATAATATACACAATATAATAGGATATTAATTTTAAATCAATCAGAGTTCATTCACACATATTTATAAGATGACATATTCAAGAAGTACAAGTTTAACCCAAATAATTGAAATTGGGTTAAGAAGTTCCTTTGCAAAAATTTGATAGCCTAACAACGTCACATTAAAATTCATAAAATTAGTTGATGATAGAGAAAATGGTATATCATCACTTGGACATAAAATTTACATCAATAAGGATATATAAGAACATATCCCCACATAAGAAGATGTAAATTAAAAGACCTAACAAAAAGAAGTCTTTTAAAAAGAGGAGGGTGAAAGGTTCCCTTACCGATTTGGGTAACTATCAAAACGTAGACCCCATGAAAGAAGAACGATAAAAAATTGATATAAATACCCATAAGTGAAATTATATTACACAAATAGTAAAATAATGGGCATTATATACACCACTCAAAGAAAATTGTGGAAAATTTAGCATAAATCTCACTGGAATAAAAGTGAGATGAAAAATCCCTTATGAAAACTCAGCAGCCTAACATCGCCACATAAAACTTCCAAAAATGGATTTATGAGATCAAATAGGGTCTCTCATTATATGAACATAAAAGTTACAGTATTATGAATATAAAATAACATCCCCAAACATAATAAAGAAGACATTGAAAGAAATTACATAAAAGAGAGTACTTAAAATGAAAGAGAGACGTAGGATCCCTTACAAAAATTCGGCAGCCTAACGACGCCACTTAAAAATTCTTAAAATGAATTGACGAGGGAAAGAGGGTGTCTCTAACCATATGAACATAAAAATTACAGTAGTATGAATATAAAATAACATCCCCAAAATATGAACATGGAGCTTAAAATAAATTACATAAAGGAGAATACATGAAAAGAAAGAGATAGGTATGATCCCTTACCTCAAGTCCGACTTTTCTTGTTCGTTTCTTTATATTACGGAATAATAAACTTTGGTCAATATATAATTGCTTAAGGACCTCCTTTAAATATTATTATTCAGTTAATATCACATATTATAATTTTATAACAAATGGTTAATAATGTGAGTTCATGTCAGACGTTTTTGTAGATGTTTGGTACATGAGTCAGAAATGAACTTGTTTTAAAATGATTGTCCATGTAGTTATAAGTAAATCATCTCAAAAATAGTATTAATGAATTAAATATAATATATATCCAGTAGATATTCATTTTATACTATTCCATAACATTTTGATATAAAATGAAATGAAATGCAACGTTCATGGAGATGGTAGGCCGTACATACGCATGAATTCTACTTTCATTTCTTTGTCATATTAATAGAATTAAAAATAAATGAAAGATATATATATTATAATTACAGTATAATATATATTTAATGTAGGTCACATATGTTCATTAATCTCATTCTTTATAAATTACATGTATTTCATGGACGAGTCACATCACTTGAGGGGGCGGTAGTCCACACATCCTCATATGAAATTATCCCATTTGCACAACATGCAAAGCATAAATGAATGTTTTAAATATAAAATATGAAAGCATAGATAAGACATAAATATAATATATATCATATAGAAATATCACCATCATAATGGCCACCATGAGATGTGGTAGGTGAAGATATAACATTCATCATTTCATGAGGTAGTAATTCACCATCCACAGAAACAATATGTTTTTTAACCATTAGACAGAGGTGTGTGTAAGTGTAGCTAGAATATTTCTCATAACAAAATCCTAGTATATTTACGATACTGGTGTTGTTAAAAAAGAAAGTAATAAAAATAGTTTAGGGGGTTGGAGGATCAAAATTAAACAAGTGAACATAAGAGAAGACATTACCTTTAAATCGGGTAACTCCCCTTAGTTTGAACCAAAAGGGTTTCTTGAAGAGCTTTCTGCCTAAGGGAAGGCTTATAAGATGAGGAGAGGGATGTGGAGAGATAAAATGGGTAGATCTTGGCCGAGCCAGTGGCTTGAGAGGTGTGGGTAAGGTGGTAGAGGTGGGGGCCTTTTATAAGAGAAGAGGAGGGGCACTTTTGGAAAGTTATAAAATATTATTTTATTATAAAATGCTTTCGGATTTTAAAGGTCCCAAAAGGATATATTTCGAGTATATGGTGATAAGGATTCAAAATACACCCATCCCATAGGTATATTACAGGTTTAAGACTTAGATGATACCCTATATTCTCATTTTATTTAAATCGTTCATTTTTGAGGTAATCATTGCATCATCACGGTGTCATAAATAAATTAATTTATTTAATGTATAAAAATTATTAAAAAATTTTATGATGTAGGAAATATTTGTATATTTCTAATTAATATTTATAGTAAAAAATATGTCTTGTATTACCCCAGGTAAAAATTGTTTTAGTAAAACAATACATGTTTGTGACATTTTAATTTTAACTTTAAATAAAAGGTTTTTAATGTCATTTTCCTACCAAAGTGGCTCCATATGGTCCCCAAGTTGACCCATGGATTTTATTTTTCGGCCACGACTCATCCAATAAGGGTAGGACATGTCTCAAGGTCATTTAATATTATTATAACATTATCTGTACCTTAAATTACACTAATTACCTTTAATCGTGATTAATAAAACTTAAAAGTTACAATTTACCAAAAAATTATTTTAATCCCATTGAACCAAATTTTACATCCTAATGAAAACCATGTATGTAGGATTTTAGAAATTAAAATTACAGAAGTGTTAATATTTCATTTAGACGAAAAATCAGTTTTTTTAACTACCACTTTGTGGTTTCACTATTCATCAAAAATTGAAGTATTTCAGAAAAATACCAAAAATTCACCTTAAGCTATATTTGATATTCCGAATTAAAAAATGATGTATATTTTAGAAAATTCCAAACATATAAGTTGCATTAATTATTTTAATAATTAATTTCCACTATCAAAATAAATAGCGTGTTTTTAAGAAATAATGTCTATTAAAAGATTGACACTAGTTTAAGTCCAATTTCAAAGTCAAATTAATCCTAATGACCACCATTGGATTAAATGGTAAAAATATATTCTAATTGCACTTTAAAACCAATTAAAAAGATTATCTAATCGTATAAATATGTTATATTAAAAAGAGGTTTTGAATTAAAATACAACACTTTTAACTAATTCATTAAAAATGAATTTTATCGGAAAAATAACAAAAATTTACACAAAGTTAATTTTGATGTCCCAATTATAAAAGAGAATTTTATTTTGTCCCATATAATTTATAAGAGTGTCCAAAACTATATTAAATAGGTTTCACCATCAAAAGGTGATAAATCGACCTTTTAGTGAATTTTAGAGTATTTATGCCTAAAAATGAATTCTTTTATTATTCTAAGACTTTATCATTTATTGGATAAATGTAAAAACATTTAACAAACATATATAATCATATTTTATTTATTTATATTCATCCCCACCAATATAAGGACTACGCGTTAACTACCATTTAAAATAATATTAATTTATTATTAGAGAGCAATGTAAGATTTCCAAAAAACTCGTTGTTGCGTATTGGGTACGCCATCAAGCATAGCATTCCATTTAAATTAATATTTACATTTTATTCACAAATATGGGTAAATATGAAAATTTAATATTCTTTATTTACCCGGGATGTTACATCCTTCCCCCCTTTTGCAAATTGCATCCTCTCAATATTAAAATCGGGCTTGGAAACGTCATTGAAAGCCCCACATCGGAAAAGGAGTAAATTAAACGGTGTCTTTAAAAGAAACAAAGGGAATTAAAAAATTTTGTCAAGTTAACCCAAACTAGGATTCCATGTAAGAAAACATGGAAATGTATGAGAAAACAAAGGGTCATGTTCTGATGGAGAGTGATAGAAAACATGTTTAGGAGAAAATTAACCACCAGAAAATCAGAAACTGGTGATGGGTTAAACAGTATTTGACTCCCCAGTAGGAATAGTTAACAGACAACATTTTTTTTAAGTTACTTTTCATTGAGGAATTTATTTATGAGCATAAGTAAATCATAAGGAAACATACTTACTTGTCGTGTAGACTCTCATCTGCTACTAGATGTCTTACAGAAACTCATATTTTCCCCAAAAGACAAGTATTTAGGGTGACTTGTTCCCATTAAGAGTGCTATAATCAACTTCTTGAGAATCAACTAATAAAAAAAAGAGAACTATATATTTCCCATGTCTTTAGACCTTAACCAAAACCAAAACAAAAAAGGTTAGTACAAGATCAGATAATCCCCAAAATGGATAATACTTTATAAAAACAAATACTACTCTTAATCTCCAAAATTTGTCAAACATTATCCAAAGTCCAAAAAAGACTATTCAATAAACATCTATCCATAAAATTATTCAAAGTAATACAAACTATGACTGAAACCCAAATCTCTAAAGGATTTCATCACATACTCTTCCAAGTTAAATCTTAGCATTTATTCCTAAATAACATCAGTTGCTCTTAAAGACTTGTATTGAAAAGTAATTAAAATAATCCCATATTCTCCATGATAGGTTAATCATTTTCATAAATAAACCAAAACATCATATGTACACAATAAAAACATATATTCTTCCAAAATACAATTCCACCGTTTCTCCTCAATTGAAATCCCAAAGTATTCTATTTTTTATAGGCATATATTGTTTCCATGATAGAGAGAACATATTCCAAAATAACCTTTATCACTCAGTCACCAAATCATTTTCCTACATTAAGGATATCCATTTAATAAATCATAAGTTCCCAAAATCAACTTATTCGTGATCCATAAAATAATTTAACTTAAAAGTATAAGTCATACTAACTAGGTACTTCATGTAGGCTAGTGGTAGGCCATGCACTGTTGTATCCCTTAAGTTGTGGGTTTGATTCCTGCGGCCTTACCAGATGTGACGTGTTTTCACCCATCCTATGGGTTGTCCTTTTTATAAAACACCAAAAATAATCCTAACATGTTTTAACCTCAATGGTTTCTTTATACCTCTCATTTTCATATAAATTCATTACGATATCAACATATTAATTCTTGAAGTCTAATTTCACCACCATAATATAGGATAAAACGATTCCCAAAAAAATTAATAACATCATACCTTGATCATGGTATCCATTTGGTTTCATCGTCATCATGTTCTCAAAGGTAGAAGGTCCATGCATTGCAACAATGATTTAGAGATCCTTCAAAATCATTTTCTTCCTCCATCCAAATACACCTTGTACAACATGGGTCATATGGGTGCTCACAGAAAAATAGTTTTGGAAAATAATCATGTATGACATATAATTTCCAGACATCTGATAAAACATGATTTCTATAAAATAGTCGGACCAATTTTGAGTTGAAACATTCAATTAATGGTCCTTTTAAAATACCATAGGTATGTGCTAAGAGACTATATTTTAGAAGAAAATATAAATATGTTTCACAAGGGTCTCATACTTCAACACCTTTTTTAAAATCATAATATGCTTCAATATCTTGTGATAAGGTAAAATATTTGAAAATGCCTTGATAATATTTACCTTTCATGAAAATATGAGAATATTGTGAAAATAGTATTTGTCTAAATAGATCCCATGATCCATAATGATAACGAGGTATAGTGGAGGTGTTTGATATGTCAAAAAAATACTTGCAAGTGAGTTGTATACTAGAAAAAGTTTCGCAGTCATCCGAACATTACTTTGCAATAATTATTGAAAGAATATCTTTAGGAAGAGAAAGGAATTTCATTTGAGATCCTCCTCCTTCCATTCGTAACAGACTTTTCTTGACCTGAAAAAATTTTATTAAATAGGATTTTAACTGAAATAATAGATATAGGGACTAACCATGTGTCTAACGAAAACTCTTAATCCCTAAAGTCGTTTAAACCGACCTCTGATACCAACTATAAGGACCATGCCTTAAAACCTTACATATTCATGAATTAAATGAATAATTCACATAGAAGATCTTTTCAGGTTTATAGTTTTAGAGAATTAGGACATAAATATTACATCTCATTAGATTACAAATTAGACACTTCTACTAAAAATAAAAACTCTTAAAAAGAATCTTGTCTAGTTCCATGTTTTAGATAGCATGACTTTTCCTTGATCCCATCCTTGATCCTATTCCACATTATGTCCTGTGAAAAACATTTCCAAAAAAACTTAGGGTGAGCATAAAAAGCTTATTAAGGGATACAAAAAGAAGGAAAACTATTATTTTTTCAAAACATCAAGTAAAACATGAATACTTTGTCAAATTAATACTTTTCACCTTTAAGAATTAGTAAATACTCTTCACTGAATAAATATCACTACTTACCCTTTGTAATAATAAGATTACCATAAAACCCATATAAAGAACACATAACATATAAAGGTAACCTGGGACATAAACATACTTAAATGGAATAACCATACGATCGACTTCCACACATATCACTAAGTGGAATAGCCATACGACTGACTTCCATACCTAATGCATTGGAGGTTATAAAGTAACCACCCATCCTGGTATTCAGGGCACCACCCGTCATATGGTTTATCACGTAACCACCCATCAAATGTCCAAGTACCATCATAACACATAAAATATTTCAAATATTAACATTTCACCAATAACATTTCATTTTCAATCACAAGAAGTAATTTCAAGATATTGAAATAATCAATCCATTTTCAAGAACCATTTAAAAAGAATTTATGAATCAAAGTGTCCCATACCACATTGAAGATTTTAATGGAATTACAATTGTAAAACACGAATGTCCATATAAATAAACACTCAAACCCATTTTTAAAACATAGACATTAAAGATAATTATTTAGAATTATAAATCTTCAAAACTTTTAAAAATGTTATTTTTGTTAAGGAGTTTTTATCAAAATGAGAGACTCTTGAATACAAATAATTGCGGAATAACATTTAATCAGAACATTATAATATCATGAGAATAAAGGGAATCATGATATAATATGTCAAAGGACAGTATATACACCATGTAAGAGTGAATTGGTGCATAACAACAATGACTTCTCAATAGAAATGTAAGTTGATATGAAATCCCTTTTAAGGAGGGTATCCTTTGATTAAGGATAAATCAATTCCATAATTGTGCGTGAAAAATAAGAATACACCCAATATAAGAGGATATTAAGTGTAAAACAATCAGATTTCATTCACACATATTTTTAAGATGACATATTCAAGAAGTACATGTTTAACCCAAAGAATTGAAATTGGGTTAAGAAGCTCCTTTGCAAAAATTCTACAACATAACGGCGTCACATTAAAATTCATAAAATTAGATGATGAGAGAAAATGGTATCTCATCACTTGAACATAAAATTTAAATCAATAAGGATATATAAGAACATATCCCCACATAAGAAGATGTAAATTAATAGACCTACCAAAAATAAGTCTTTTAAAAAGAGTAGTGTGAAAGGTTCCCTAACCGATTTGGGTAACTATCGAAACGTACACCCCATGAAAGAAGGACCATACAAAATTGATGTAAATACCCATAAATGAAATTATATTACTCAAATAGTATAATAATTGGAATTACATACACCGCTCAAAGGAAATAGTGGCAAATGTAGCATAAATATCATAGGAATAAAAGTGAGATGAAAAATCCCTTAAGAAAACTCGACAGCCTAACGACGCCACTTAAAACTTCCAAAAATGGATTTATGAAATCAAATAGGGTCTCTTGTAATAATAAAATAAAAATTAAAGTATGATGAATATAAAAGAACATCTCCAAACATAAGAAATATGATCTTAAAGGAAATGACATAAAAGAGAGTACTTAAAAGGAAATAGAGAGGTAGGATCCCTTACAAAAATCCGGCAGCCTAACGGCGCCACATAAAAATTCTTAAAATGAATTAATTAGGGAAAGAGGGGGTCTCTCACCATATAAAAATAAAAAGTACCATATGATTAATATAAAATAACATCCCCAAAATAAGATCATGGAGCTTAAAATAAATTACATAAATGAGAATACATGAAAAGAAAGAGAGAGGTAGGATCCCTTAGCTCAAGTCCGACTTGTCTTGTTCGTTTCTTTATATTCCTGAAGAATAAATTTTGGTCAATTTATAATTGAATAAGGAACTCCTTTAAATATTATTGTTCTGTTCATATCACATATTATAATGTTATAACAATTGGTTAATAATGTGAGTTCATTTTAGATGTTTTTGGCGATGTTTGGTACATGGGTTAAAAATGAACTTGTTTGAAAATGATTGTCCATGTAGTTATAAGTAAATCATCTCCAGAATAGTATTAATGATTTAAATATAATATATATCCAATACATATTCATTTTATACTATTCCATAACATTTAGAGATAAAAATAAATGAAATGCACCATTCATGGAGACGGTAGGCCGTACGTACGCATGAACACTACTTTCATTTCTTTGTAAAATTAGTGGAATTAAAAATAATTGAGAGATATATATATTATAATTCCAGTATAATATATATTTTATATAGGTCACATATGTTAATTAATCTCATTATTTATACATTACATGTATTCCATGAATTAGTCACATCACTTGAGGGGGCGGTAGTCCACACTTCCTCGTATGAAATTATCGCATTTACACAACATGCAAAGCATAAAGGTGTGTTTTAAATATAAAATTAAGAAGAATATAGAGGAAATAAATATAATATATATCATATATAAATATTTCCATCATAATGGCCACCATGAGAGGTGGTAGGAGAAGATATAACAATCATCATTTCGTGAGGGAGTAATTCGCCAACCACAGAAACAGTATGTTCTTTAACCATTATATAGAGGTGTGTGTAAGTTTAGCTCGAATAGTTCCCATAAAAACATCCTAGTATATTTAAGATAATTTTTTTGGTACAAAATAAAGGAATAAAAATAGTTTAGGGGGTTGGAGAAGCAAAACAAAACAAATGAACATAAGAGAAGACATTACCTTTAAATCGGGTAACTCCCCTTGGTTTGAACCAAAAGGGTTTTTTTAAGAGCATTCCGCCTAAGAGAAGGATTCTAGGATGAGGAGAGGGATGTGGAGAGACAAAATGGGGAGAGCATGGCCGAGCCAATGGCTTTATAGGTGTGGATACGGTGGTAGAGGTGGGGGCCTTTTATTAGATAAGAGGAGGGGCACTCTTGGAATGTTATAAAATATTACTTTATTATAAAATGCTTTTCAAATTATAAAGGTCCCGAAAGGATATATTTCTTGGATAAGGGGATAAGGTTTTTAAATACACCCATCCAATAGGTTTTTAACAGGTGTAAGACTTAGATATTACCCTATCTTCCCATTTTATTTAAATAGTTCATTTATGAGGTAATCACTACATCATCACGGTGTCATAAATAAATTAATTTATTTAATGTTTAAAAATTATAAAAAAATATTGTGATGTAGGAAATATTTTTTATCTTTATAACTAATATTTATAGAAAAAAATATGACTTGTATAACCCCATGTAATTTTGTTAGTAAAACAATACATGTTTGTGACATTTTAATTTTAACTTTAAATAAAAAGTTTTTAATGTCATTTTCCTACCAAGTTGGGTCCATGGGGGACAAAAGTTGACCGATGGATTGTCTTGGTCGGAAATGACTCATCCAATAAGGGTAGGTAAAGTGTCATGGTCATTTCATATTATTATAACATTATCTTTACCTTAAATTACACTAATTACCTTTAATCGCGATTAATAAAATTTCAAAGTTACTATTCACCAAAAAATTATTTTAATCCCATTGAACCAAATTTTACATCCTAATGACAAACACGTATGTTGGATGTTTGAAATTCAATTAACAGAAGTGGTAAAGTTTCATTTAAACGAAAAATCAGTTTTTTAATTACCACTTAGTGGTTTCACTATTCATCAACAATTGACGTTTTTCAGAAAAATACCAAAAATTCAACCTAAACTATATTTGATATTCCAAATTAAAAAATTATGTCTATTTTACAAAATTGAAAACTTATACGTTTCATTAATTAATTTAAAAATTATTTCCCGATGTCAAAATGCATAGCCTGTTTTTAAGAAACAATATCTATTAAAAGATTGACACTAATGTATGTCCAATTTCAAAGTCAAATTAATTTCAATGACCACCATTAGAATAAATGGTAAAAATATATTCTAATTTAACTTTAAAAACAATTCAAAAGATTATATAATAATATAAATAAGTTAGATTAAAAATAGTTTTTGAATTAAAATACAACATTTTTCACTAATTCATTAAAAAATGAATTTCATCAGATTAATACCAAAAATTTACACAAAGTAGATTTTGATGTCCCAATTATAAAGGAGAATTTTATTTGGTCCTATAGAATTTATAAGAGTGACCAAAACTATATTAAAGAGGGTTCACCATCAAACAGCGATAAATTGACCTTTTAGTGAATTTTAGAGTATTTATGCTTAAAATTGAATTCTTATCTTATTTTAAGCCTTTATTTTTTATTAGATAAATGTAAAAAATTTAGAAAACATATATAATCATATTTTAGTTATTTCTATTCATTCCCGACAATACAACGGCAAGGAGTTAACTACCATTTAAAATAATATTATTTTCTTACTAGAGTGCAAGGTAAGATTTACAACAAACTCGTTGTTGCGTATTGGGTATGCCATCTAGAATAGATTTCCCATTAAATTAATATTAAAATTTTATTCACAAATATGGATAAATATGAAAATGTAATATTCTTTATTTACAAGGGGTGTTACAAGAGCAGTGTGCCAAGTAAGAGGAAGAAGGTGATCCTCTCCATCGATAGTGAGCCAGAGAGAGAAAAAGGGAGTGACCATTGGGAAAGTAGTGAGCTGACCCTAAAAATAATAATGGTTGTGAGCATGGGAATATAAGTGATCTCTCCCGAACTTTGTAAACAGCAGTGCGCTTTTAGTGGATTTGGTACATCGCCTCGTCGTCGGTGTATACTCCTTGGACGTAGCCCTGTGAGGGTAAACCAAGTAAAAATCGATGTGTCCTGTGCATGCTTTAGTTTCTATTTATAATTTGATGCAGGAAAGAGAGAGAAGAGGGTCTTGCTTAACAGTGAGACAAGATCAATAGGGGTAGTTGTTTTAATCTGTCATACCCTGATTCACCCCCCTCTTAGGGAATCTAACCTAGTGGACATAACAAGTGGTATCAAAGGAAAAGGTTGTTATAAGTGGTTCTCTCTCAAATGGAGGTCGCCAATCATAAAGGGATTCCAATCTTCGACGAGAACAATTTTCAGTTATGGAAGAATCGGATGCGACACTACTTCCGATCTTTGGTAATGGGCGTATTCATAGCAGCAATGCATGGTATAACAGTTGACATCAACAAAGGGGCATTATCATAAGCCGAGCGAAGAGAATTGGATTCTGACGCCAAGGGAATAAATATTTTAGGTGGATCCCTATCCAATGCTATCTATACATAGGTGATGTCATGTAAAACATCACATGCCATGCGGGAAGAACATTTGAATATATATGAAGGATATACAAAGGTCAGAGAGGCAAAGATACAAGTATAATGGAATAAGTATGAAGATCTGAAAATGAACCTAAATGAATCTTTTGGTCCATTCTTTGACAGGGTTAATATTGTTGTTGATGATATGAGAGGTCATGGTTAAGTCATTGTGGACATAATGATCGTAAATCACATCTTGAGAAAACTTCCACCATAGTTCAATATTAAATTTTCAATACTAGAAGATAAAGATACAAAATAGCTGACACTGGACAATTTTAACATTACCATGGTTGCATATGAAAATCGGAACGATGATAAAGAGGATGTGGAAAAGGGTAAATCCCAAGAGGTGTTATTTAATGCAACAAAGAATCTCACCATTGAATATTCTTATGAAGAAGAAGAGACAGATGAGGTAATTTCATTCCATTCCTCAAATATTCAAAGAGGAAAAGGAAAGTTCAAAGGAAAACTTCCACTTTCTTGCTTTAGATTTGGAAAATTTGCTCATCTTGCAGCATGGTGCCCCAAAAAGATTCAAGAAGAAAATGATGAAGATGAAATTGAAATTCCCAAGAAGAAATCATCAGCCTATGTGAAGGGGAAGAAGAAGTTAAAGAGAAATTTCTTCAAGATAAAGAATCTTCATTCATAGAAATTGACAACTCAGATGAGTCTGAGGATGATGAGATTGAAGAGATTGAAAATTGTTAAGATGTTGGAGAAAATGCAATGGTGGCTGTTTCTAGTAGTTCTCAAGAAAAGGAAGAAACCGACTTTGATGAAGAAGAAGAATAATTTGAAGGGAGAGTTGACATGGAAGATGAATTAGAAGAATCTCTTTAATAGATAGATGTTTGGAGATAAAAAACAAAGAAATCCAACAAGGTAGTAAATGATGCCAAACTCTACATGCAACAGCAAGAAGAAGATAAGTCTGAGCTAGTGAAATAAATCTAAAATATTACGTCTTGCAGGCTAGAGAGCTCCAAAAAGGATGATGAGAATATGATCAATATTGATGAATAGAAAAGTGAGATTGATGGCTTGAATAGAAAAGTGAAATATCAAGTCATCTGTATCGAATAAATTTAAGAAGAAGTGGTCAGTATATGATTAAAAATGAAATATCAAGAAAAACTCTTGACCCCAATGTGATATCAGGAAAGAAGGTCATTCAGAGTACAGAAAAGATGAAAGAGGAGGCTAGTAGTTCAGTAAGAAAGAAGCAGAAATTGAGGTCAGATGTTAAGGATGATTCAGGGCACGATCAGAAACAAAAATCTGTGAAAATTGAAGTCCACCCGAAAGCACCCATCCCGAGATTGAAGTTTGATTTGGGAAAAAAGAAGAATCAGAATATTCAGATATCCTAAGGGGAAACTCGTAGTGCATACGTAATAAGAAGGAATGCACCTTATATTAGGTGTTATTGTAGTGGAAAGATGGAACATTCACAGTATGTGTGTTCCATAGCCAGGAGATATCGAATGGAACAAGAACAAAGGTGGAAGACAAACACAGAATGGTTCTCCAGAACATATTTTGAAGGACACTGTTTTTGGTGCAGGGGATTTGGGCACATGGCTAGGTACTGCACTTTGACCATACAAAGGAATGTTCCAAAGCAGAAAACAAATGTTCAGAAGCTGCAGATTAATGAATCGAGGGGTGAGTTAAAAATAAAAAATAGATTTGTAGCTTTCCAAGATGAAGTAGGTCCATCATAATCCGATAATGATCATTAGTATCAATCTATACCGAGTGTGGAGACAAAAATATGGACCAAGAAGAATAGAGCAGAGAATGAATTGGTTTCTGAAATTGCCCTTAAAGAATCAGATCGTTCTAGTGTGTGGGTCCTTAATAGTGGATGTACATCTCACATGACAGGAAACAAATATCTGGTTATAAGAAAAAAAAAATATGACAAAGAAGGAGTTGTCATGTTTCAGAATGATGAAGGCCTAAAGATAATTTGATAGGGAGAGGCCAGGTTTGGGGGCAAATAAATAAGACGTGCTGATGTCTTAGTTTTAGAAGGTGTTAGTAAAAATTTTCTCAGTGTCAGACAATTGTGTGACTCATGGCATTCTATATGGTTTACCAAGAAGACCCGTTTCGTCATAGGAAGAGATGGTACAGGGATTCTACAGGGAAAAAGGACAAAAGGGAATCTCTACATTGTAAGTGGAGAAGAAAATATGTTCTTTTTATCTAGAGAGGAAGAGAACAAATTTTGGAATAAGCGACTGGGTCATCAATTCCAACCATCCCTGGAAGATATGGTAATGTGTGAAGCAGCAAGAGACCTCCCTAAGCTATCATGTGATTGTACACATACATCTGATGCATGTCAGCAAGGGAAGATCATCAGAAAGACCTAAAAAGCGATGTAAAAGATGTAGACAAGAGTGCTTGAATTGGTTCATGATGATGTCTGTGGACCTATTTCACCAAGAGCCATTTCCAGTAAGAGGTATTACGTTCTTTTCATTGATGTCTATAGTATAATGGCATGGGTATTTTTCATTTCCCATAAGTCTAATGTGTTCAGCTGCTTAAAACAGTACCGAAGGGAATCTGAAATGATACTTGGACAGAAAAATCTGAAGTTTCACTAAGACAATGGTACGGAATTCACAAATATTCATGTGGAAGAGTATCTCGAGAAACATGGGATAAGGCATCATGTTTCATCAGTAAGAACTCCCCTACAAAATGGAGTGGTTGAAAGGAGAAATCAGACAATCAATAACATGTCTGGAACAATGCTTATAGAAAAAGACCTACCAAAGAAGTTTTGGAAGAAAGAAGTATTGAAATTAGTATACATTTATAATAGGGCTCAGTTTTGTCTGAATGAAGGAAAGACTTCATATGAAATGTGGAACAGAAAGAAGCCAATACTGAAATAATTTTGAATATTTGGAAGTAAGTGCTTCATTTTGAACAAAGAAAATCATAGGAAGTTTGAATCACGTGGAGAGGAGTGAATATTTCTGTGCTACTCAGGAAAAACCAAAGCATACAAATGATTTAACAAGAGGATGTGAAAAGTAATTAAGAGAAATTAAATAACTATTGTGTAAAATGAAGAGAATATTAAATAGCATAGTGAGCAATTTCTTGATGAATGTGATGAAGAGGAAAATAACACATGAGGAGAAGAAGTGGAAGATACTGACTAAGAGAAAGACACTGATGATAAACGGGAAAGTGTCATGTCTGTTTCTACATGGAAGCCAAAGAGTCGAGCTGAAATTGATAGGAAAAATATAATTGGTGATCAATCAGCTGCAGTTCAGACAAGAATATTGAATTCACTGCAACAGACATCATTACTAACACAGGTTGAGACATAATGCTTCACTGATGTAGCTAAATATGGAAACTAGATTCAAGAAATGAATTAAGAGCTAGATCAGATTGAGAATAATCATATGTGGGATATTTTTTCGAGGCCAGCAGATAAGAATGTCATCGGGACTAAATGGGTCTATCTCAACAAGAAGAATGAATACGAAACATTTATTCGGAACAAAGCATGACTAGTGTGCAAGGGGTACTCCCAGATAGAGGGAATAGATATTGATGATACATTTTCACTAGTTATGATATTAGAAACAATTAGATTATTTTTATCCATAGCAGTGCAATGAATGTTCAAAGTGTTTCATATGGACATCAAATCTTCATTTCTGAATGGTTTTCTAGATGAATAGGTTTACATTGAGTATTTAGATGGTTTTCTCATTCATGAAGATGATAATAAAGTTTTCCAGTTAAAGAAAGCACTATATGGGTTGAAACAAGCCCCAAGAGCATGGTACTCAAGGCTAGATCAGTATTTGAAGAAGCTTGTGTCTCAGCGTGGGGAGTTGATTACAATCTCTATTTATGCAACGAAATTAATCAAAGGATGATTGTGTTGGTTTATATTGATGATATAATTTTTGGCAGATTAGATGAATCTCAGTGAAGACTATTTTCCAATTTCATGAAAAGTTAGTTTGAAATGTCAATGATTGTAGAGCTAATGTTTTTCCTTGGTCTACAGGTAACACAAGGAAGGAATGGAACATTCATATCTCAATCCAAATATTCCAAAGAGGTTTTGAAATATTTTTCAATGGAAAATTCTAAGTAGATGAAGACTCTAGTTGCTACCTGGACAAAACTATCTAAAGGCTATTATAGAAAGGCAGTTAATATCATATAATATAGGAAAATTATTAGATGTTTTCTTTACATGACTACAACAAGTCCTGGTATTTTTTTCTCCACATGCTAAGGAGCTAGATATCATAATAATCCCAAGGAAAGTCACATGCTTTCCAGGAAAAGAATACTTCGGTATATCAAAGGAATGGTGGACATCGTCTTGACATATAATGACAAATCTCAGATAGAGTTATTGGGATATACTTATGCATACTGGGCCACCTTAGCGGATGATAGGAAATTAACGTCATGTGGTTCTTTCTATCATAAGAGATTGTGTATTTCTTGGCTAAGGATGATGTAAGATTGCATTTCATTGAGCACCACGGAGGCTGAGTGTATTGTGGCCACTCAATCATGCACATAGTTATTCTGGATAAAGAAACAACTTGAGGATATGGGAGTTGAAGTAAAGTCTCTGATCCGAATCCACTGTGATAACTCAATTACTATCAATCAAAGAAAAAATATAGTCCATCACTCAAAGACAAAGCGCATTGAGAAAAAGTATCATTTTATCAAGGAGAAAGTTGAGCAGGTAATCGTAAAGTTGGAGTATGTGCATACAGAGCTACATGTTGTAGACATTCTGACAATAGTCATACCCAAGGAATCTTTTTAAAGGCATCAACTGGATCTGGGAGTTCAGTCGACTCCCTGTACATGAAAAAATGTTGATGTGGGCCTCCCCCCTTCTCCCCAAGGTATGATGGGTTATTCCAAAATGTGCTGATATGTGTTCTCTATGCTGTTACAGACTGTAAAGGAGTAACATTTGGGTTCATTGACAAAGGGGATAAAATAGTGATTGTTTAAGGGGGAGATAGTGTGGCTATTTGAGAAATCATGACAGATAGGGGGTGAAGCTAATAGGCGGAGTAGCCAAATAGGGGGAGTTAAAGCTGGTTCAAAGCTATTAGCAAGAGCTTTTCTTGGACAGCACATGCAATAGTACTAAAGAGGATTTGGAGTTGAAAAGATTTAAAGTTGTGAGCAGATATGGGGAGTCTTTCAAATCTGACAATTCTAGAAGTGATCGACCAAAGAATAGATATCACGATAGCTGAGGATCATGAAAAAAGTAGAAGAGTGGTGTTGGAATGTGGTAAGAATATTTCCAAAAAAATGATATTAGTTTGGTGTCAACAGTGGGTGTTAGAGTTGAAGTGATTCAGTGATGAACATTTCATTTACTCTAGTTTCTCACGCTGAGCATTTCTCTTATGGGCTTACTGTATGTGTTGAGTAAATCCTTGATTAATATCGAAATCACAATAGGCGAATGGTGGCTGAAGAATTAACGATGTATCTTTTGATGGAATAATTGTCAACAAACCCAAAGGGGGAGATTGTTGGGAAAAAACCCCTTAAGGTATCATTGAAGAATTTTTGAGTTGATTTTGTTTTTTTGACAAAGTGGTCATCTATGTTGTGATTGTTGACAAAGCAAACCATTAAATACAATGTTTTTGACAATGGGGATTTCATGATGGCATGTCGAGTTCAAGGGATGTGGTTAAAGATCCATGTTTGATTCAAGAACGTCAACAAAGGAATGGTTGATCTAGAGGCCGTACAAAAAGAGCAGATACATGGTGGAACCATTTTCAAGGGTTTGCCAAATTTTTGGGCCTGAGAATCGACAAATGGAAAAAGGTGTTTTTCTGAAAGGGACTTGTGCGCTGTTTTCTTGAGGGAGAGGAAACATTCGCGTAGTATGTTTTTTCAAATCAGAACATCGAAATATGGAAAAGAGAGATGGGGCACCCAAGATTTAGGGTTGGTCACACAAGTGACTTGTGCGGAAGAGACTTGCATGCTGAGACTTGCACGCCGAGAGGAGACATGTGCGCCGTCGTGCAGGGTGTCCAAATTCCTATAAATAGAGATTGACCCCCCCCCCCCCTCATTCGGTGTGAGTTCAACACTTCGAGAATATCAGAGATCCCGTCGCGTAGGTGCGGTGGTCACGCAAGTGGTGGTGTGGTCACAAAAGTAGAAGTTGTGCGTTGGTTGATTATTGTGTGTCTAGAGTGGTTCGGGCGAAAAAAGGAAGGGAGTCTCCCAAGTTTTGAGTTGAAGAAGGGGGTATCATGCAAGTGGTTTCATGACACTTGAGCTCCACATTTTGAAGAAGTGCGATAGTTGATGGTTGCATAAAAAAACTGGTTTGGGCGTAAAAGGATGTGAGTCACGCAAGTTTGGAGTTGAAGAAGCTAGCGTCGCACAAGTGGATGAGGTGAACTTGCACGCCAGTTTTAACTTGCGCTCCAAGACTTGAGTGACGTCTTGGAGTAGGGAGCCATGTATGGTTGAAGAACGACAGTAATTCAAGGCTGCATGAAAGGTAGAATATTTCTAGATACCTTATGTGGAAAGTGAGATTAATCTTCGGGAGAAAGTTGGACTTCTATAGAGCATCTACATACAACAGAGGATATATTCATTTGTCATAATGGAGAGGCCTACAGGTCTATAAACTGTGAGCGGATCCTTTCCAGAGCAGTGAACCAAGGAAGAGGAAGAAGGTGATCCTCTCCATCTGCAGTGATACCGAGAGAGAGATAAAGGGAGTGACAGTTGGGAAATCGGTGAGCTGACCCTAAACATTTTAAAGGAAATGACAATGGGAATAGAAGTGATTTATCCCATACTTTGTAAACAGCACTGTGCTTTTAGTGTATTTGGTACATCGGCACATCGCAGGTGTATGCTCTTTGGACGTAGCCAAGTGATGGTGAAACATGTAAATATTCATGTGTTCTGTGCATGATTTAGTTTCTGGTTATAATTTTTTGCAGGAAAGAGACAGAAGGGTGTCTTGCTTAACAGCGAGACAAGATCAAAAGGGACAATGTTTTAATCTGTCATACCCTGATTCATCCCCCCTCTCAGGGTAACGAACCTAGTGGACCTAACATGTGGTATCAGAGGGAAAGGTTTTTATCAGTGGTCCTATCTAATATGGAGGTCACCAATCATAAAGGTATTCTGATCTTCGACAGGAACAATTTTCAGCTATGGAAGAATCGGAAGCAACACTACTTCCGATCTTTGGGAATGGGCGTATTCACTGCAGCAATACATGGTATAACATCTAACATCAACAGTGGGGCATTATCGGTATCCGAGAAAAGAGAATTGGATTCTGAGGCCAAGGGCATAAGTGATTTAGGGGGAACCCTATTTAATGCTATCTATATGAAGTTGATTTCATGTAAAACATCACATTCCATGTGGGAAAACATTTGAATATATATGAAAGAGATACAAAGGTCATAGAGGCAAAGCTACAAGTACTATGAAATAAGTATGAAGATCTGAAGATGAACCCAAATGAGTCTGTAGATGCATTGTTTGACTGGGTGAATATTGTTGTGGATGATAGGTGAGGTCTTGGTGAATTCATTGAAGACATAATGATCTTAATACACATCTTGAGAAAACTTCCACCTCAGTTCAATCTGAAAGATTCAGTACTAGAAGATAGAGATCTAAAAGTGTTGACACTGGAAAATTTTGATAGTACCCTGGTTGCATTTGAAATGAGGAACGATGATAACGAGGCTGTAGAAAAGGTTAAATCCAAATAGGTGTCATTTAAGGCCATGAAGAAGTTCACCATTGAAGATTCTCATGAAGAAGAAGAGACAGATGAGGTAATGTAATTCTTTTCCTCAAATATTCAAAGAGGAAAAGGAATGTTCAAATAAAAACTTCCACTTTCTTCATTTAGATGTAAAAAAGTTTGTTATCATGCTGCAAGGTTCCTTAAAAAGGTTCTAGAATAAAATGATGAAGATGAACTTGAAATTCCCAAGAAGAAATATTTTTCCTATGTGAAAGGGAAGAAGCAGTTCAAGAGAAATTTCTTAAAGAAGAAGAGTCTTCTTTCATTGAAATTGACAACTCATATGAGTATGAATTTGAAGAGGTTAAGGAGATTGAAAATTGTAAGGATTGTGGAGAAAATGAAATCATGGAATTTTTCGGTAGTGCTCAAGAAAAGGAAGAAACCGACACTGATGAAGAAGAATAATAAATTGAAGGGAGATATGACATGGAAGCTGAATTAGAAGTAGTTCTTAAAGAGGTTTATGTTTGGAGAGAAAAAACAAAGAAAGACAACAAAGTGGTACATGATTCCAAACTTCACATGCAACAACAGGAAGAGGATAATTCTGAGATAGTGAAAGAAGTCTAAAATAATAAGTCTTGTAGGCCAGAGATCTTAGAAAATGTTGATGAGCATAACCTCAATATTGATGAATAGAAAAGGGAGATTGGTGGCGTGAATATAAAATTTATAGATCAAGTAATGTGTATCAAAGAACTTGAAGAAGAAGTGGTCAGTCTGCGATGAAAAATGAAGGATCAAGAAAAACTTTTGACACCCAATGTGATATCAAGAAAGTAGATCATTCATAGGACATAAAATATGAAAGAGGAGGCTAGTAGTTCAGTAGGAAAGAAGAAGCACTTGAGCTCAGACATTAAGGAAGATTCAAGGCATTATCCGAAACAAAAATTTGTGAAAACTGAAGTCATACCGCAAGCACCCATCTCAAGATTGAAGGTTGATTTGGGCACAAATCCGAAATAGAATGTTCAGATATCCCAATGGGAAACTCTTAGTGCATAGGTAATACGAAGGAATGCACCTTATATCAGGTATTATTATTGTGGAAATATGGGACATTCACACTATGTGTGTTCCAAATCCAAGAGATATCGAAGGGAACAAGAAAAAAGGTGGCATCCAAATAGAGAATGGGTCTGCAGAACATATTTTTAAGGAAATTGTTTTTGTTATCGATGATTTGGGCACATGGCTAGGTACTGAACTTCGACCACACAATGGAATGTTCCAAAGCAGAAACAAAATGTTATGAAGATGCAGATTAATTAACCAAAAGGTGAGTTAAAAACACAAAATAAATTTTCATCTTTACAAGAAAAAGTAAGTCCATCATACTCTGAGAATGATCATGAGTCTCAAACTATACCGAGTGTGGAGAAAAAAATATGGACCAAGAAGAAGAGGGAAGAGAAGACAGCGTTGTATGAAATTGCAATTAAAGCATCATATCATTCTGGTGTGTGGACCCTTGATAGTGGTTGTACGTATCACATGATAGACATCAAGGATCTAGTTACACGCATAATATATGATAAAGAAGGAGTTTTCAAGTTTGGGAATGATGAAGGCCTGAAGATAATTAGATTGGGAAAGGCCAAGTTTGGGCACAAAGAAATAAGACATGCTGAGGTCTTAGTTGAAGAAGGTATTATTCACAATTTTCTTAGTGTTAGTCAATTTTGTGAATCAGAGCATTCTATACGATTTACCAAGAATACCAGTGTCAACCCGAGAAGAGATGGTACAATGATAAAATAGGGAAAAGGGACAAAATGGAATCTCTACCTTGTAAATGGAGAGGAAGATATGTGCTTTTTATCCAGAGAGGAAGAGAAAAAATTGTGGCATAAGAGACTTGGTCATCTATGCCTACAATCCCTGGAAGATATAGTAAAGTGTGAAGCAGCAAGAGACCTCCCATGGATATCACGTGATCATGAACATATGTGTGATGTCTTTAAACAATGGAAGATCATCAGAAATGCGTACAAAGAAAAGGAAAATAATTCGTCAAGAGTGCTTGAATTGGTGCATGCTAATGTCTGTCGACCTATTTCACCATGATCCATTGACAGGAAGATGTATTATGTTCTTTTAATTGATGACTATAGTAGAACGACATGTGTATTTGTTATTTCCCAAAAGTCCGATGAGTTCAGCTACGTAAAACAGTACCGAAGGGAATCTGAAAGGTTGCTTGGATTTAAAATTCTGATGTTTTGTACAGACAATGGTATGGAATTCACAAATAGTCAGGTGGAAGAGTATCTCGAGAAACATGGGATAAGGAATCAATTTTCATCAGTAAGAACTCCCCTACAAAACAGAGTAGTTAAAAGGAGAAATCAGATGATCAAAAACATTTACAGAAAAATGCTTATAGAAGAAGACCTACCAGATAAGTTTTTGAAGGATTTAGTATTGACATCAGTCTACATTTCTAATAGGTATCTGTTGTGTCTGAAGGAGGAAAGACTCTGTATGAAATTTGGTACGGAAAAAATCCAACAGTGAAATACTTTTGAATATTTGGAAGTAAGTGCTTTATTCTCAACATAGAAAAGCATAGGATGTTTGAATCACATGGAGATAAGGGAATATTTTTGGGCTACTCCAGCCAATGAAAAGCATACAAATGATTTAACAAGAGGGTGGGAAAAGTAGTTGAGAGCAGTGAAGTCACTATTGTTGAAAATGAAGAGAATATTCAATAGCACAGTGAGTAGTTTCTTGATGAATGTGATGAGGAGGAAAATAAAACAGGAGGATCAGAAGTGGCAGATGCTAACTCAGAAGAAGACACTAACTATGAACAAGAAAGTGTGAAGTCCGTGTCTGCATGTAAGCCAATGAGTCGAGCTAAAATTGAAAGGTAAAATATCATTGGTGATCAGTCAGCTCAAGTGCAGGCAAGAAGAATGAAATCATTGCAATAGACATCATTACTATCAAAAGTTGAGCTGAAACGCTTCGCTGATGCAACTTAAGATGGGAACTGGATTCAGGCAATGAATGAAGAGCTTGATCAGATTGAGTAGAATCAGACGTGGGAGATTGTTTTGAGGACAACAGATAAGAATTTCATCGGTAATAAATTGGTCTATCGCAACAAGAATAATGAATATGGCACGATGATTTGGAATAAAGCGAGACTAGTGTTCAAGGGGTACTCCCAGATATAGGGAATAGATGTTGATGATACATTTGTACTGATTGCGAGATTAAAAACAATCAGATTATTTTTAGCCATAGCAGTGCAAAGAAAATGTGAAGTGTTTCGTATGGATGTCAAATCTGCATTTTTGAATGGGTTTCCGGAAGATGAGGTATACATTGAGAATCCATATGGTTTTATCATTCATGAATATGCGAATAATTTTTTTTGGTTGAAGAAAGCACTATATGGGTTGAAACAAGCACCAAGAGCATGGCACTAAAGGCTGGATCAGTATTTGAAGAAGCATGGGTTTCAGCATGGGGGAGTTGATTACAATATCTCTTTCTGCATTGATAGTAATCAAAGGATGATGGTGATGGTTTATGTCGATGACATAATATTTGGCGGATCAGATTAAGCTCAATGCAGAAAATTTTCCGATTTTCTGAAAAGTGAGTTTGAAATGTCAATGATTGGAGAGATAACATTTTTCCTTGGTTTATAGGTAACACAAGGAAGAAATGGAACATTCATTTCTCAATCCAAATACGCGAAGGAGGTTTTGAAAAGGTTTGGAATGGAAAATTACAAGGAGTTTAAGATTCCAGTTGCTACCCGGATGAAACTATCCAAAGATGAGGATGGAAAGGCCGTTAATACCACACAATATATGAAAATTATTGGAATTTTGCTTTACTTGACTGCAAAAAGGCCTGATATTGTGTTCTCCACATTCCAAGAAGTGATATATCAGAGTAATGCCAATGAAAGTCACATGCTTTCAGTGGAAATAATAATTCTGTATATCAAGGGCACGATGGACTATGTGTTGACATATAATGACAAATCCCAGACATAGTTATTCAGATATACTGCTGCAGACTGGGCCGGTTCAGTAGATGATTGGAAATTAACGTCAGGTGGTGCATTTTATGTTGGTGGATTGTGTATTTCTTGGCTAAGCAAGAAGCAATATTGCATTTCATTGAGCACCGCAGAGGCTGAGTATATTGCAGCCACTCAAGAATGCACACAGTTATTGTGGATGAAGCAGTAGCTTAAAGATATTGAGTTGAAGTGAAGTCTCCGGTCAGAATCTAGTATGATAACTCAAGTTCTATCAATCTTAGAAATAATCCAGTCCATTATTCAAGGAAAAACCACATTAAGATAAAGATTCATTTTATCGAGGAGAAAGTTGAGTAGGGAATCGTAAAGTTGGATTATTTGCCTAATGAGCTTCAGGTTGCAGACATTCTGACAAAGGCCTTACCCAAAAAATATTTTGAGAGGCATTTACTAGCTCTGTGAGTTCATTCGACTCCCCGCACTTGAAAAAGTGTGGATGTGGGCCTCCCCCCTCTCCCCAAGGTATGATGTGTTTTTCCTTAATTTTATGATATGTGTTCTCTACTCTGTTACAGATTGCAAAGAAGTGACCATTGGGTTCGTTGATAAAGGGGGATAAAATAGTGATTGTTCAAGGGGGAGACAATGTGGCTATTTGAGAAATCATGACAGATAGGGGGAGAAGCTGACAGGCGAAGCATCCAGATAGGGGGAGTTGAAGCTAGTTCAAAGTGATTATCCAGAGCTTCGCTTGGATAGCACATGCAATAGTGCTGAAGAGGATTTTCAGTTGACAACAGTTTAAGTTGTGAGAAGATAGGGGGAGCAATTTAAATCTGATGATGCTATAAGTGATTGATCAATAAATAGATATCATGATAGTTGAGGATCGTGATAAAAGCAGAAGAGTGGTTTTGGAATTCGAAAAGAATATTTCCAAAAAATTTGTTTCAGTCTGGTGTCAACAGTGGGTGTCAGAATTTCATTGATTCATTGATGAACTTTTCATTTACTCTGGTTTCTCACGCATAGCATTTCTCATGTGGGCTTTGAGCATGTGTCGAGTAAATCCTTTATTTCTATCTGAATCGCAATAGGTGAATGTTGGTTGAAGAATTAATCATATATATTTTAATGGAAGAATTGTCAACATTCCCAAAGGGGGAGATTGTTGGAGAAAACCCTTTAAGGTATCATTGATGCATTTTTGAGGTGATTGTGTTTGTTGACAAAGTGGACATCTATGTTGTGATTGTTGAAAAAGCAAACCATGAAATGAATATTTGTTGAAAAAGTGGATTTCATGCTGGAATGTTGAGTTCAAGGGATGTGGTTAACGATCCATGTTTGATTCAACAATGTCGAAAAAGGAATGGTTGATCTGGAAGTGGTACAAAAAGAGCAGATACAAGGTGGTGCTGTTTTTAAGGGTTCGCCGAATTTTTGGGCCTGAACATCAATAAATGGAGAAAAGTGGTTTTTTAAAGGGACTTGTGAGCCGTTGTCTTGAAAGAGAGGAAACTTGTGCATAATATGTTTTTCAAAATCAGAACATCAAAATATGGAAAAGAAAGAAGGGGTGCTCATGATTTAGGGTTGGGCGTGCAAGTGACATGCGCGGTAGAGACTTGCACGCCAAGACTTGTTCATGGAGAGGAGACTTGTGCACCATCAGACAGGGTGTGAAAATGCCTATAAATAGAGGTAGACCCCTCCACATTTAGTGTGATTTAAACACTTAGAGAAAATCAAATATCCCTTCGCGTAGGGGTGGTGGTTGTGAAAAAGGTGGTGTGGTCGCGTAAGTAGATGTTGCGCGCTAATTGATTGTTGCACGTCCAGAGTGGTTCGGGCGAGAAAGGAAGGGAGTGACCCAAGTTTTGAGTTGAAGGATGGGGTGCCGTGCAAGTGTTTTTGAGACACTTGTGCGCCAGGTTTTGAAGAAGCGTGATGGTTGATTGTTGCACCCCAAAATTGGTTTAGGCGTAAAAGGGTGTGAGTCACGCAATTTAGGAGTTGATAAAGCTAGAATCACGCAAGTGGTTGAGGTGAACATGCATGCCAATTTTAACTTGCGCGACGAGACATGCGCGCCTTCTTGAAGAAGCGTGACAGGTATGGTTGATGCATAATTGTGATTCAGGGCTGCGTGAAATCTTGAAGATTGCCCGATTCCTTTGGTTCAAAGTGACATTCATCTACTTGTGAAAGATGGACTTCAATAGAGCATCTACACACAACATAGGATGTATTTATTAGTGATAATGAAGAGACATACTGTTCTATAAATCGCGAGTGGATCCTTTCCAGACCAGTGTGCCATGTTTGTGGAAGAAGGTGATCCTCTCCATCGGTAGTGAGCCAGAGAGAGAGAAAAAGGGAGTGACCATTGGGAAAGTAGTGAGATAACCATAAACATTGTAAAGTCAGTGAGAATGGGAATAGAAGTGATCTATCCCGAACTTTGTAAACATCAGTGTGCTTTTAGTGGATTTGGTACATCAGCTCATCACTCGTGTATGCTCCTTCAACGTAGCCCAGTGAGGGTGAACCAAGTAATAATCGATGTTTCATGTACATTCTTTAGTTTTTGTTTACAATTTGTTGCAGGAAAGAGAGAGAAGAGAGTCTTGCTTAACAGTGAGACAATATCAATAAGGGCATTTGTTTTAATCTTTCATACCCTGACTCACCCCCCTCTCAGGTTATCCAACCTAGTGGACCAAACAAGTGGTATTAGAAGGATTGGTTTTTATCAATGGTCCTCTCTCAAATGGAGTTCACCAATCATAAAGGGATTCCAATCTTTGACGAGAACAATTTTCAGCTATAGAATGAATCAGATGCAACACTACTTACGATCTTTGGGAATGGACGTATTCACAGCAGCAATGCATGGTATAATAGCTGACATCAACATTGGGGCATTATCGGAAAATGAGCGAAGAGAATTAGATTTTGATGCCAAGGGTATAAATGCTTTAGGGGGATCCCTATCCAATTCTATCTATACGAAGGTGATGTCATGTAAAAAATCACATGCCATGTGGGAAATTATTTTGAATATATATGAAGGAGATACAAAGGTCAGAGGGGAAAATCTACAACTACTATGGAATAAGTATGAAGATATAAATATGAACCCAAATGAGTCTGTTGATGCATTTTTTTGACATGGTAAATATTGTTGTGGATGATATGCGAGGTCTTGGTGACGTCATTGAGGTCATAAAGATCGTAAAGCGCATCTTGAGAAAACATGCAGCACCGTTCAATCCGAAAGTTTTAGTAATAGAAGATAACGATCCAAAAGAGCTGACACTAGACAATTTGCACAGTACCCTGGTTGCATATGAAATGAGGAATGATGATAATGATGATGTGGATGAAGGTAAATCCAAAGAGCTTTCATTTAAGTCCATGAAGAAGCTCAACATTTATGATTCTCAGGAAGAAGATGAGATGGATGAGGTAATGTCTTTCCTTTCCTCAAATATTCAAAGAGGAGAAATGAAGCTCAATGTAAAACATCTACATGCTTTCTTTAAATGTGGAAATGTTGGTCATCCTTCCGCAAGGTGCCCCATAAAGTTTCAAGAAGAAAATGATGAAGATGAAGTTGAAATTACCTAGAAGAAATATTTAGCGTATGTGAAAGGGAAGAAGCAGTTCAAGAAAAATTTCTTCAAGAAGAAGAATCTTCTTTCACAGAAATTGACAACTCAGATTATTTTGACACTGAAGATGTTGAGGAAATTAAAAATTGTAATGATAATGGAGAAAATGCAATGGTGGTTGTTGTCGGTATTGCCCAGTAAAAGGAAGAAACCGACGCTGATGATGATGAAGTAGAGTAAATTGAATGGAGAGTTGACATGGAAGTTGAATTAGAAGCATCTCTTGAAGATATAGATGTTTGGAGACTAAAAAAAAGAAGTCCAACAACGTGGTACATGATGCTGAACTCTACGTGCAACAGAAGGAAGAAGGGAAGTCTAAGCTAGTGAAAGAAATAAAAAAACTTAAGTCTTTCAGGCTAGAGAGCTCAGAAAATGTTGATGAGCATAATATCAAGATTGAAGAAAAGAAAAGGGAGATCAATGGATTGAATAGAAATGTGAATGATCAAGTCAAGTGTATCGACGAACTTGAAGAAGAAGTGGTCATTCTGTGATGAAAAAATGAAGGATCAAGACAAACTCTTGACACCCAATATGATATTAGAAAAGCAGGTCATTCATATGACAGAAAATATGAAATAGGAGGCTAGTAGTTCAGTAGGAAAGAAGCAGCGATTTAGCTCAGACGTTAGGGCTGATTCAGGGCATGATTAGAAACAAAAATCTATGAAAATTGATGTCAGACCGTAAGCACCCATCCGAAGATTTATGGTTGATTTGGGAACAAAGCAGAATCAGATTATTCAGAGATCCCAAGGGGAAACTCGTAGAGCATAGGTAATATGGAGGAATACACCTTATATCAGGTGATATTGTTGTGGAAAGATGGAAATTCACAGTATGTGGGTTCCATAGCCAAGAGATATCGAAGTAAACAAGAACAAAGGTGGAATCCAAACATAGAATGTTTCTACAGAACATATTATTAAGGACATTGTTTTTGGTGTAGAGTATTTGGGAACATTTCTAGGCACTGCACTTCGACCATACAAAGGAATGTGCCAAAGAAGAAACAAAATGTTTAGAAGCTGCAGATAATGAACCAAGAGGTGAGTTAAAAACATAAAATATATTTTCAGCTTTTCAAGATGAACTAGGTCCATCATAGTCTAAAATGATCATGAGTCTCAATATATACTGAGTGTGGAGACAATAATATGGACCAAGAAGAAGAGAGCACATAAAGCAGTGGTTGCTGAAATTTCCCTTAAAGCGTCAGATCGTTCTAGTGTGTGGACCCTTGATAATGGTTATACATCTCACATGACATGAAACAAGGATATGGTTATAGGCATAAAATAAGACAATGAAGGAGTTGTCATGTTTGGGAATGATGATGGAATGAAGATAATTCGATTGGGAAATTCCAGGTTTGGGGGCAAAGAAATAAGACCTGCTGATGTATTAGTTGTAGAAGGTTTTATTGACAATTTGCTCAGTGCCAGTCAATTGTTTGACATAGGACATTCTGTACGGTTTACCAAGAAGACCTGTGTCATCATAGGAAGATATTGTATAGTGATACAATGGTGAAAAAGGACAAAAGGGAATCTCTACCTTATAAGTGGAGAAGAAGATATGTGATCTTTATCCAGAGAGGAAGAGAACAAATTGTGGAATAAGTGACTTGGTCATCTACACCAACCATACCTATAAGATTTGGTAAAGTGTGAACCAGCAAGAGACCTCCCTAAGCTCTCATGTGATCGTACACATACGTTTGACACCTATCAACAAGGGAAGATCATCAGAAATACAAAACAGTGAATGAAAAGAAGTTGACAAGAGTGCTTGAATTGGTGCATGGTGATGTATGTGGACCTATTTCATCAAAATCCATTTACGGAAAAAGGTATTACGTTCTTTTCATTGATGACTATAGCAGAATGTAATGGGTATTTGTTATTGCCCATAAGTCCAATGTGTTCAAATTCTTAAAATAGTACCGAAGGGAATAAAAAAGGATACCTGGATAGAAAATTATGATGTTTCACATACACAATGGTATGGAATTTTCAAACAGTCAGGTGGAAGATTATCTTGAGAAACATGGGATAAGGCAAAAAGATTCCTCTGTAAGAACTCCCCAACAAAATGTAGTGGTTGAAAGGAGAAATCGGATCATCAACAACAAGGCCAGAACAATGCTTATAGAAAATGACCTACCAGAGATGTTTTGGAAGGATGCAGTATTGACATCAGTCTACATTTCTAAGAGGGATCTGTTGTTTATGAAAGAAGGAAAGACTCCGTATGAAATGTGGTACAGAAAGAAGCCAAAAATTAAATACTTTCGAATATTTGGAAGTAATTTCTTCATTATCAACAATGAAAACCATATGATGTTTGAATCACATGGATATGATGGAATATTTTTGGGCTACTCAGGCGAAATTAAAGCATACAAATGCTTTCACAAGAGGATGGGAAAAGTCATTGACAACAATGACGTCACTATTGTGGAAAATGAAGAGAATATTCAATAGAACAGTGAGAAGTTTCATGATGAAAGTGATGAAGAGAAAAATAACACATGGGGAGTAGAAGTGGAAGATTCTAACTTAGAAGAAGACCCTGGTGATGAACAAGAAAGTGTCAAGTCTGTGTCTGAAAGAAATAAAAAGAGTCGAGCTGAAATTGACAGGAAAAATATCATTGGTCATCAGTCATCTCTAGTTCATATAAGAAGAATAATATCATTGCAGCAGACATCATTACTATCATAGGTTGAGCCGAAATGCTTCGCTGATGCCACTGAAGATGGAAACTGGATTTAGGAAATGAATGAAGAGCTAGATGAGATTTAGAAGAATAAGACATGTGAGATTGTTTTGAGTCCAGCAGATTAGAATGTCATCGGAACTAAATGGGTTTATCGAAACAAGATGAATTAATATTACACAGTGATTCAGAACAAAGAATGACTAGTGTTCAAGGGGTACTCCTAGATAGAGGGAACAAATTTTGATGAGGCATTTTCACCAGTTGCGAGATTAGAAACAATCAGATTATTTTTAGCCATAGCAGTGCAAAGAAAATTCAAAGTGTTTCAGATGGACATCAAATATGCATTTCTAAAAGGGTTTCTGGAAGAAGAGATGTACATTGAGTAGCCAGATGGTTTTATCATTCATGAATATGATAATATTGTTTCTTGGTTGAAGAAAGAACTATATGGGTTGAAACAATCACCAAGAGCATGATACTCAAGGCTGAATCATTATTTGAATAATCTTGGGTTTCAGTGTGGGGGATTTGATTAAATTCTCTATTTCAGTAACGAAATTAATCAACAGATGGTGGTGTGGGTTTATGTCGATGACATAATATTTGGTGGATCAGATAAAGCTAAGTGCAGACAGTTTTTTGATTTCAAGAAAAGTGAGTTTGAAATGTCAATGATTGGAGAGCTAACGTTTTCCTTAGTCTATAGGTAACACAAGGAAGGAATGAAACATTCATTTATCAATCCAAATATACCAAGGAGGTTTTGAAATGGATTTGAATGGAAAATTCCTAGAAGATGAAAACTCCAGTTGCTACCCAGATGAAACTATCCAATGATGAGGATGGAAAGGCAGATAATATCACAGATTATAGGCAAATTATTGGAAGGTTTCTTTACCTGATTACAACAAGGCCTGATATTGTTTTCGCCACATGCCAAGAAGCGAGATATCAGAGTAATCCCAAGTAAAGTTACATGATTGTAGTGATAATAATACTTTAGTATATCAAGGGTACGGTGGACTTTGTCTTGACATATAATAACAAATCTCAGACATAGTTATTGGGATATACTGATGCAGACTAGGCCAGTTCTGCCAATGATAGGAAATCAATGTCAGGTGGTGATTTATATCTTGGTGGATTGTGTATTTAATGGCTATGCAAGAAGAAAGATTGCATTTCATTGAGCACCGTAGAGGCTAAGTATATTGCAGCCACTCAAGCGTGCACACAGTTATTGTGGATGGAGCATCATCTTGAAGATATGCGAGTTGAATTGAAGTCTCCAATCAGAATCCAGTCTGATAACTCAAGTGCAATCAAACTTAGTAAAAATATAGTCCATCATTCAAGGAAAAAGCACAATGAGATAAAGTATAATTTTATCAAGGAGAATGTTGAGCAGGGAATAGTAAATTTAGAGAATGTTCCTATAGAGCGATAGGTTCTAGACATTTTAACAAAGGCCTTACCCTAGGAAGCTTTAGAGAGGCATAAAATGGATCTGGGAGTTCAGTCGACTCCCTGAACTTGAAAAAGCTTGGATGTGGGCCTCCCCCCTCTCCTTGAGGTATGATGTGTTTTTCCCTAAAGTGTTATTATGTGTTCTCTACTCTGTTACAGACTGCAAAGGAGTGACCGTTGGGTTATTTGGAAAAGGGGGAGAAAATAATGATTATTCGAGGGGGAGACATTGTGGCTATTTGTGAAATCATGACAGATAGGGTGAGAAGCTGACAGGAAGAGTATCCAGAAAGGGGGATTTGAAGCTAGTTCAAAGTGCATAGCCAGAGCGTTGCTTGGACAACATAGGCAATAGTGCTGAAGAGGATTTGCAGTTCACAAGTGTTAAATCTATGAGCAGATAGGGGGACCATTTTAAATATGACGATTCTAGAAGTGATTGATCAATGAATATATATCACTATAACTGAGGATCGTGATAAAAGCAGAAGTGTGGTGTTGGAATGCGGTTAGAATATTTCCAAAAAATTGGTATCGATTTGGTGTCAACAGTTGGTGTCAGAGGTGAAGTGATTCATTGATGAAATTTTTATTTACTCTTGTTTCTCATGCCGAGCATTGATCATGTGGGCTTAGAGAATGTGTTGAGAAATCCTTGAACACTATCGGAATAACAATAGGCGAATGGTTCCTGAAGAATTAACGATGTATCTTTTTATGGAAGATTTTCAACAAACACAAAGGGGGATATTGTTGGGAAAAATACCTTAAGGTATTACTGAATCATTTTTTAGTTGATTGTGTTTGTTGACAAAGTGGACATCTGTGTTGAGATTGTTGACAATGAAAACCATGAAATACAATTTTATTGATAAAGGAGATTTCATGATGGCATGTCGAGTTCAAGGGATATCGTTAACGATCCATGTTTGATTCAAGATTGTCGATAAAGGAATGGTTTATCTGGAAGTGGTACAAAAATAGCAGATACAAGGTGGCGTCATTTTCTAGGGTTTGCCAAATTTTTGGGCCTAAAAATCGACAAATGGAGAAAAGTGTTTTTGGAAAAGGGACTTGCGTGCCATTGTATTGAAGGAGAGGAATCTTGTGCGCCATATGTTCTTCAAGATCAAAAAATCAAAATATGGTAAAGGGAAAAGGGGCGCCCAAGTTTTAGGGTTGGTTTTGCAAGTGACTTGCGCGGTAGAGACTTGTGCACCAGGACTTGCGCACTGAGAGGAGACTTCTGCGCCATCCCACAGGGTGTCAAAATTCCTATGAATAGAGGTTGACCCCTCCTCATTTGGTGTGAGTTCAACAATTAGTGAAAATAAGAGCTCTTGTCGTGTAGGTGTAGTGAGGTTGCGCATGTAGAATTTGCGCACTAGTTGATTGTGGTGCGTCTAGAGTGGCTTGGGAGAGAAAGAAAGGGAGTCGCCCAAGTTTTGAGTTGAAGAATGGGGTGTCGCACAAGTGGTTTGATGACCTATGCACACCATGTTTTGAAGAAGCATGACAGTTGATGGTTACATGCCACAAATGGTTTGGGCGTAAAAGGGTGTGAGTCGTGCATGTTTGGAGTTGAAGAAGCTAGCATCGCATAAGTGGTTGAGGTGAACTGGAAAGCCAGTTTTAACTTGCGTGCCAAGACTTGTACACCGGCTTGGAGAACAGTGCCAGATATGGTTGAAGCATGACCATGATTCCAGGCTGCGTGAAATCTAGGAGATTTATTGATACCTTCAGTGCAAAGTGAGATTAATCTACGGGTGAAAGTTGGATTTCAACCGAGCATCTACAAACAATAGAGGATGTATTCATTAGTGATAATGAAGAGACCTACAGGTCTATAAACTGTGAGGGGAAAGTTTCCTGCGCAGTGAGCGAATGAAGAGGAAGAAGGTGATCCTCTCCATCGATAGTGAGCCAGAGAGAGATAGAAAGGGAGTGACCCTTGGGAAAGCAGTGAGTTGACCCTAAACATTGTAAAGGAAGTGATCCTGGGAATAGAAGTGATCTATCCTGAACTTTGTAAATAGTAGTGCACTTTTAGTGGATTTCGTACATCGGCTTATTGCCGGTGTATGATCCTTGGACGTAGCCCTATGATGGTGAACCAAGTAAAATTTTTGTGTCATGTGAATGCTTTAGTTTCTATTGTTAATTTGCTGTAGGAAAGGGAGAGAAGAGAGTCTTTCTTAACAGCGTGACAAGATCAACAGGGGCACTTGTTTTAATCTGGCATACCCTGATTCACCCCCCCTCTCAGGGTATCCTACCTAGTGGACCTAACAAGTGTTATCAGAGGGAAAGGGTTTTATATGTGGTTCTCTCTAAAATGGAGGTCGCCAATCATAAAGGGATTTTGATCTTCGATGGGAACATTTTTCAGCTATGGAAGAATCAGACGCAACACTACATCTGATCCTTGGGAATGGACGTATTTACAACAGCAATGCATGGTATAAGAGTAAACATCGACATTGGGAAATTATCGAAATCCGAGCGAAGAGAATTGGATTCTGACGCCAAGGGAATAAATTATTTATGGGGAGCCCTATCCAATGATATCTATATGAAGGTGATGTCATGTAAAACATCACATGCCATTTGGGAAATTCTTTTGAATATATTTGAAGGAGATAAAAAGTTCAGAGAGGAAAAGATACAAGTACTATGAAATAAGTATGAAGATCTGAAGATGAATCTGAATGAGTCTGTTGATGAATTCATTGACAGGGTAAATATTGTTGTGGAAGATATGTGAGGTCTTGGTGAAGTCATTGAAGACATTACGATCATAAATCATATCTTGAGAAAACTTTCACCTCAGTTCAATCTGAATGTTTCAGTACTAGAAGATAATGATCCAAAATAGATAACACTAGACAATTTGCACATTACCCTAGTTGCATATGAAATGAGGAACGATGATAACGAGGCTGTGGAAAAGGGAAAATCCCAAGAGGAGTCATTTAAGGCAATGAAGAAGCTCAACATTGAAGATTCGTAGAAAGAAGATGAGACAGATGAGGTAATGTCATTCCATTCCTCAAATCTTCAAAGAGGAAAAGGAAAGTTCAAAGGAAAACTTCCACTTGCTTGCTTTAGATGTGGAAAATTTGGTCATCTTTCTACAGGGTTCCCCAAAATGTTTCAAGAATAAAATGATGATGATGATGTTGAAATTCCAAAGAAGAAATCTTCAGCCAATGTGATAGGGTAGAAGCAGTTCAAGAGAAATTTCTTTAAAACGAAAAATCTTCTTTCACAGAAATTGACATCTCAGATGAGTTTGTGGTTGAAGAGGTTGAGGATATTGAAAATTTTAACGATCATGGAGACAATGAAATGGTGGATGTTGTTGGTAGTGCTCAAGAAAAGGAAGAAACCAACACTAATGAAGAAGAAGACGAAATTGAAGGGAGAGTTCACATAAAAGCTGAATTAGATGAAGCTCTTGAAGAGATAGATGTTTGGAGAGCAAAAAGAAAGAATGCCAACAAGGTGGTATGTGATTGCAAACTCTACATGCAACAGCAGGAAGAAGAGAAGTCTGAGCTAGTGAAAGAAATTGAAAATATTATGTATTACATGCCAGAGAGCTCAGAAATGGTTGATGAGCATAAGCTCAAGATTGAAGAACAGAAAAGGGAGATCGATTGCATAAATAGAAAAGTGAAAGACCAAGTCAAGTGTATCGAAGAACATGAAGAATAAGTTGTCAGTCTGCGACAAAAAATGATGGATAAAAAAAACACTTGACCCCCATGTGATATCAGGAAAGCAGGTCATTCATAGGACATAAAAGATGAAAGAGGAGGATATTAGTTCAGAAGGAAAGAAGCAACAATTGAGGTCAGGCGTTAAGGCTGATTCAGGGCATGATGAGAAAAAAAAATCTGTGAAAATGGAAGTTATACCATTTTCACCTATCTCAAGATTGATGGTTTATTTGGGCACAAAGCAGAATTAGAATATTTAGAGATCCTAAGGGAAAACTCATAGTGCTGAGGTAATACGAAGGAATGAACCTTATATTAGGTGTTATTGTTGTGGAAAAATGGGACATTCACAGTATGTGTGTTCCATAGCCAAGAGATAACGAAGGGAACAAGAAAAATGGTGGCATCCAAACAAATAATGGTTCTATAGAAAATAATTTGAAGGACATTGTTTTTGGTGCAGAGGATTTGGGCACATGGCTAGGTACTACACTTTGACCATACAAAGGAATGTTCCAAACTACAAAAAAAATGTTCAGAAGGTGCAGATTAATGAACTGATAGGTGAGTTAAAAACAAAAAATAGATTTGTAGCTTTGCGAGATGAAGTAGGTCCATCATACTCTAAGAATAATCAAGAGTCTTAATCAATATCGAGGGTGGAGACAAAAATATGGACCAAGAATAAGAGAGTTGAGAAGGCAGTGGTTGCTGAAATTTCCATTAAAGCATCGGATAGTTCTGGTGTGTGGATCCTTGATAGTGGTTGTACGTCTCACATGACAGGAAAAAGGATCACGTTAGAGGCCTAAAATATGACAAAGAAGGAGTTTTCAAGTTTGGTAATGATGAAGGCTTGAAGATAATTGGATCTGGAAAGGCCGGGTTTGGGGAAAAAGAAATAAGATATGCTAATTTCTTAATTGTAGAAGGTCTTAGTCACAATTTACATAGTGTTGGTCAATTGTTTTACTCAGGGCATTCTATTCAGTTTACCAAGAAGACCTCTGTCATCATGGGAAGAGATGGTATAGTGATACTAAGGGGAAAAGGAAAAAATAGAATATCTACATTGTATGTGGAGAATATGATAAGTGCTTTTTATCTAGAGAGGAAGAGAACAAATTGTGGCATAATCGACTTGGTCATCTATGCAAAACATCCCTGGATGATCTGGTAACGTGTGAAGCAGCAAGAGACCTCCCTATGATATCACCTGAGCGTACACATATGTGTAACGCCTGTCAACAAGGGAAGATCATTAGAAATACATTCAAAGCGAAGGAAAAGAAGTCGACAAGAGTGCTTGAATTGGTGAATGCTGATTTATGTGGACGTATTTCACCAAGAGCCGTTGACGGGAAATTGTATTACGTTATTTTCATTGATGACTATAGAAGAATGGAATGGGTATTTGTTATTGCCCATAATTATGATGTGTTCAGCTGCATAAAACAGTATCGAAGGGAATCTGAAAGGATGCTTGGACAGAAAATTCTGATGTTTCGTAAAGACAATAGTGCAGAATTCACCAACAGTCAGGTGGAAGAGTATCTTAAGAAACATGGGATAAGGCATAAATTTTCTTCAGTATGAACTCCCAAACAAAATGGAGTGGTTGAAAGGAGAAATCATATCATCAACACCATGTCCAGAACAATGATTATAGAAAAACACCTACTAGAGATGTTTTTTAAGGAAGTAGTATTGACATCAGTCTACATTTCTAACATGGCTCTGTTTTGTTCGAAAGAATGAATGAATCCGAATGAAATGTGGTACGGAAAGAAGCCAATAGTGAAATACTTTCGAATATTTGGAAGTAATTTATTCATTCTCATCAATGAAAACCATAGTAAGTATGAATCACATGGATATATGGTAATATTTCTAGTCTACTCAGGAAAAATAAAATCATAAAAATTCATTAACAAGAGTCTTGAAAAATAGTTGAGAGAAATAACATCACTATTTTGGAAAATGAAGAAAATATTCAATAGCACGGTGAGTAGTTTCTCGATGAATGTGATGAAGAGGAAAATAATACTGAAGGACAAGAGGTGGAAGATGCTAACTTAGAAGAAAACGCTGATGATGAATAGGAATGTGCCAAGTCTGTGTCTGTAAGGAAGCCAAAGAGTGGAGCTGAAATTGACAGGAAAAATATCATTGCTGATCATTTAGCACCAGTTCAGACATGAAAAATTAAATCACTGAAACAGAAATCATTACGATCATAGGTTGAAGAGAAATATTTAGGTGATGTAGCTGAAGATGGAAACAGGATTCAGGTAATGAATGAAGAGATAGATCAGATTGAGAGGAATCAGTTGTGGGAGATTGTTTCTAGGCAAGCAAATAAGATTGTCATCAGGACTAAATGGGTCTATCGCAACAAGATGAATGAATATGGAATAGTGATTCGGAAAAAATCACGACTAGTGAGCAAGGGGTACTCCCAGATAGAGGGAGTAGATGTTGATGAGACATTTGCATCGGTTTCTAGATTGAAAAAAATCTGATTATTTTTAGCCATAGCAGTGCAAATAATGTTCAATGTGTTTCAGATGGACTTTAAATCTGCATTTCTAATGGGTTTCTAGAAGAAGAGGTATACATTGAGATGCCAGATGGTTTTCTCATTGATGAAGATTAGAATAATGTTTGTAGTTTGAAAAAAGCACTATATGGTTTGAAATAAGCACCAAGAGCATGATACACAAGGCTGGATCAGTATTTGATGAAGCTTGGGTTTCAACTTTGGGGAGTTGATTACAATCTCTATTTCAGCAATGATATTAATCAAAGGATTATGGTTTTGGTTTATGTCAATGAAATAATATTTGGTAGATCAGATGATGCTCAGTGTAAACAGTTTTCCGATTTCCTGAATTGTTAGTTTGAAATGTCAATGATTGGGGAGCTAACTTTTTTCCTAGGTCTACAGGTAACACAAGGAAGGAGTTGAACATTCATTTCTCAATCCCAATATGCCAAAGAGGTTTTATAATAGTTTGGAATGGAAAATTCCAAAGAGATGAAGACTCTAGTCGCTACCCGGATGAAACTATCCAATGATGAGGATGGAAAGGCAGTTAATATCATAGAATATAGGCAAATTATTGGCATTTCGCTTTACATGACTGCAACAAGGCCTGATATTGTTTTTGCTACATGCCAAGAAGAGATATATCAGAGTAATCCCATGGAACGTCACATGATTACAGTGAAAATAATACTTCAGTATATTAAGGGAACGATAGACTTCAGATTGACATATAATGAAAAATATCAAACAGAGTTATTGGGATATACTAATGCAGACTGGGCCGGTTCTGCAGAAGATAGGAAATCAATGTGAGGTGGTGCTTTCTATCTTAGCGGATTGTGTATTTCTTGGATAAGAAAGAAGCCCAATTTCATTTCATTGAGCACCAAGAAGGATGAGTATATTGCGACCACTAAAGCATGAACACAGTTATTGTGGATGAAGAAGTAGCTTGAAGATATGGGAGTTGAAGTGAAGTCTCCGATCAGAATTTAGTGTGATAACTCAAGTTCTATCAATATTAGTAAAAATATAGTCGATCATTCAAGGAAAAATCAAATTGAGATAATGTATTTTTGTATCAAGGATAAAGTTGAGAAGGGAATCGTAAAGTCGGAGTATGTGCCTATAGAGCTACATGTTACAGACATTCTGACAAAGGCCCACCCAAACAAGCTTTTGATAGGCATCGACTATCTCTGGGAGTTCAGTCAACACCCTATACTTGAAAATGTGTGGATGTGGGCCTCCCCCCTCTCCCTGAGGTTTGATGAGTTTTTCACTAATGTGCTGATTGGTGTTCTCTACTCTGTTACAGACTGCAAAAGAGTGACCTTTGGGTTCATTGACAAAGGGGGAGAAAATACTGATTGTTCAAGGGGGAGACAATTTGGAAATTTGAGAAAACATGACAGACGGAGGGAAAAGCTGATAGGAAGAGCTGCTAGATAGGGGGAGTTAAATCTGGTTCAATGTGCTTACCTAGACCATTGCTTGGAAATCACATGCAATAATGCTAAATAGGATTTTCAGTTGACAAGTGTTAAAGCTGTGAGCATATAGGGGGAGGGTTTTAAATTTTAAGATGCTAGAAGTGATCGATCAAAGAATAGATATCATGATATACGAGGATCCTGATAATAGTATAAGAGTGGTGTTGGAATGCGGTAAGAATATTTCCAAAAAATTAGTATCAGTTTGGTGTCATCAGTGGGTGTCAGAGTTGAAGTGATTCATTGATGAAATTTTCATTTACTTTTGTTTCTCATGCTGATCATTGCTCATCAGTGCTTAGAGTATGTGTTGAGTAAATCCTTGATCGCTATCGGAATCGCAATAAGCGAATGTTGGATAAAGAATTAACGACGTATCTTTTTATGGAATAATTTTCCAAAAACCCAAAGGGGGATATTTTTGGGAAAAAGACACTTAAGGTGTCATTGAATCATTTTTGAGGTGATTGTGTTTGTTGAAAAAGTGGACATCTGTGTTGTGATTGCCGACAAAGGAAACCATGATATACAAATTTGTCAAAAAAGGGGATTTCATGATGGTATGTATAGTTCAAGGGATGTGGCTAACGATCCATGTTTGATTCAAGAATTTCAACAAAGAAATGATTGATCTGGAGGCGGTACAAAAAGAGTAGATAAAAGGTGGCGTCGTTTTCAAGGGTTTGCCAAATTTTTGGGCCTGAAAGTCAACAAATGAAGAAAAGTGGTTTTGGAAAAGGGACTTGTGCGCCGTTTTCTTGAAGGAGAGGAAACTTGTTCGCTATATTTTTTTCAAGATCAAAACATTGAAATATGGATAAGGGAAAAGGGGTGTCCATGTTTTAGGGTTGGGCGCGCAAGTGACTTGTGCGGCAGAGACTTGTGTGCAAAGATGATACTTGTGTGCCGTCGCTCAGGGTTTACAAATTCCTATAAATAGAGTATGACCCCTCCTCATTCAGTGTGAGTTTAACACTTTGAGAAAACCAAAGCTCCCATCACGCTGATGTGGTTGTCGCATAAGTGGTGGTGTGGTCGCGCAAGTAGAAGTTGCGCACTAGTTGATTGTTGCGTTTCTAGAGTGGATTGAGTGAGAAAGAAAGCGAGTCGCCCATGTTTTGAGTTGAAGAAGGGGGTGTCGTGCAAGTGGTTTGGTGACACTTTCGTTCCAGGTTTTGAAGAAGCGGGACAGTTGATGGTTACACGCCAAAATTTGTTTGGGAATAAAAGTGTGTGAGTCCCGCAAGTTTAGAGTTGAAGATGTTGGGTCGGAACAAACAGGAAGGATGGCAAGAGGGGGGGTGAATTGCCTTTTAAAAAATAATTAACAAATTAAAATCAAAGTGAAGGATGCAGCGGAAATAAAGAAGGCAAGACACACAAAATTGATAACGGAGTTCGGCCAAAACCCGGCCTACGTCTCCGCTCCCAACTCAACCGTTGAGAGATTCCTACCGCTTGCTTTTCATTGGTTTTATCAAGAAACCCACTAGGCTTTGAGGTAGCACTAGGACCTATTACAGCTTGCTTTTGGTGGTTAAGCAAGAACCCACTTGCTTTTAATGGTTTAGCAAGAACCCACTATCTTTCTTACAGGTGAAGGATAGCTCACCTATGTCTCAAGCTATTTAAAGGAAAGCTTGACAACCTCTTCACACCTTAGTGGTGATGTGAAACCCAAAATAAGGAGGGATAGAAAAGAGTTTGGGGTTTGTAGGCACAAACCCAAATTGAAGCTCAAAATAAATAAAGAATGAAAAACCGTAATGGAGGAAGTCTTGGGCGCCTTTGATTGATTGGAGATGTTGAAGGCCGCTTCCAAGCTTCTTTGAAGGAGCTCCTTGGATGTGGAATTGGATGGAGCACTTGGGGTTCCTTGAGGTGGCTCGCCGGAGGATTGCCGAATGATGGAAAATGTGTCCGTTGGCTTCACAATAGTTCCGGTTGGTGTCCGGGGCTTCCTTGGCCTTTATTTATAGGCATGGAACCCTTGAGGAGGCTTCGGAGCCGTTGGAGAGGTCTTCGGAGCCGTTGGAGGCCAAAAGAAGGTTGACTGGTCAAAGCCAACTGCGATTTTGACTGGGCTACCGGCTGGCCGGTACAGCTCCACCGGCTGGCCGGTGCCTTGGATGTTGAGAAGTGCTTCTGCCCAGGAGCCACCGGCTGGCCGGTGAGAAGGCCACCGGCTGGCCGGTGGTGAGACAGTAGGTCTCACTGTTCAGTCTGGGTGCCACCGGCTGGCCGGTGGCAGAGCCACCGGCTGACCGGTGGAACCTGGCAGTGGCCAATGCCTCTGCCAGGTCCACCGGCTGGCCGGTGCTATCACACCGGTTGGCCGGTGGACTGAATTTCAGTCCACTTCTTGATTCTTTCTTGGGCCATTTTCTTGGCAACCTTGTGCCTATCAACACAAACACTTGAAAACAAGTTAGATAAGAAAGAGGGTGATTGTGATCATAAAAATCAAACCTCGAGGGGTTCGAGAGGTACAACAATCTCCCCCTATTTTGATGATCACAATCACCAAAACAGTTAAAGTAAAAACATAAATGAAAGGCATGCTTTTAAATGATAAATTGAAAATAAATACTAAGCATGAGAGAAAAGATTCTCCCCCAATCAATCAAGAAATTTCTCCCCCTTTGTGATTATCAAAATAGAATGGGGCATAAAACTTGATTGAGGGAAAGGATTTGAAAAACAAGATTGAGATTTGAAAATCAATTGAAATTTTTGAAATTGAAATGAAAATTTGAATAACAGTTTGAGTTGAAAGTTTTGAATCAAAAATTGAATAGAAAATTTTGAATTGAAAATTTTGAAACCAAGAGTTGAAATTGAAAGTTTGAATCGAAAATTTTGAATTGAAAATTTGAAATGAGAATTTTGAATGAAAATTTTTAATTCACAAAAAGGCTTAAAAGAACCTGACTCCCCCTAAATAAAGACAATAAATCACCGGGGAGAGGAAATAAATTTTGGCCCGGAGAGACTCGCAAGAAGGGATTTTTCAATCCATACTTGTCTCATAGCGGTTCTTCTCCTATAGAATTCATCGGAATAGAAAATAGAATTGGGTTGGCCGTACCGGGCGTTTTTACAATTACATTCATAAATAAGGTGCCCGGGTTTTTTACAATAATTGCAAAATTTAAAACAAGAACTTCCCCTTACAAAAACAGTGGGTGCATGGGAGGAGGAAGCTTGGTTGGTATAGCCAAGTCCTTGAGTGGTCCTAGAAATTCGTTGGGAACCTAGGAGATTGTTCAAATTTTGTTCCCCTTGGGTGAACTTAGCAAGGGTCTCCCTTAGGTCTTTGATGGTTGATTCCATGGAATCAACATTTGGGAAATTTTGGATTTTGAGGGACATCTCCTCCTTCTCTTTGAGAAGTTGTTCTTTTTCGGAGGAGAGTTTTTTGAAAGACTTTTTTAAAGCAACAAATTTTGACGATAAAGCATGAAAACCTTTTTATAGTTGGTCTCTAGCATGTGAGAGTTCTTCATAAGAAAGATGATTTAAAGAATTGGAATTTGAAGAACAAGAGGAAGAGGAGTCGGAAGAAGTTACCTCATGGAATGCCATTAGGCATTTTGTACCTTGGTCGCTCGAGGAGGAGGAAGAGGACGATGAGGAGGTGTCACTCCATGTCGCCTTGAGGACCTTTTTCTTTCCTTTCTCCTTTGGCGTGGCCCGTTTTTTGTTGAGTGGGCAATCGGGCTTGTAATGGCCCTTTTCGCCGCACCCGTAGCATTTTACCTTGGGCTCGGATCTTGCAGTGGGTTCTTGCTTTCGGTGCTTGCGGGATTTTTTCTTCTTGTGCTTCTTCATAAACTTGTGCATTTGGCGGGCGAGATTCTCCATTTCCGAGTCGCCGCTTGATGATGAGGACGATGAGGAAGGAGATGAGGAAGAAGATGAGGAGGAGCTTACTTCCTTTTGTACCTTGAGGGCAATGTTCTTTGGTTTCTTGATTGGTGTGCCCTCCTTTTGAGCTTGCCTCCTCATCGTGATCTCGTACGTCATTAGGGATCCGATGAGCTCCTCTACTGGCATATTTTTGACGTCCTTAGCTTCTTGGATCGCCGTCACCTTTGGTGCCCATGAGCTCAGAAGGACCCATAAGATCTTCTTGACCATCGTCTCGGCTGAAACATCATCACGAAGAGATTTCCTTCCATTGCACACGTCAGTAAAGCGAGTAAACATTTCAGAAATTGATTCATTTGGGTGCATAGAAAAAGATTCAAAATCCTGACGGTACATGTCCAATCGAGTATCCTTGACTTTATTAGTGCCTTCATGGGTCACTTCTAAAAGCTTCCAAATTTCATGAGCGGAGGTGCATGTGGAATCTCGATTGAACTCGTTTCGGTCAAGGCCGCAATGAAGAGCATTCATGGCTTTGCCATCAAGCTCAAAATTTCTAATGTCGGCTTGGGTCCATTTGGATTCGTCGGGGGTAGACAAAGTATAACCTTGCATGACAATTTTGTAAATAGGATATCCTATGCTTCTAAGAAAGGTAGTCATGCGGGTTTTCCAATAATTATAGTCGGTTCCATCAAAAAATGGAGCACGAACCAATGAGAGGCCCTCGGGGGCGAAAGAGGTTGATGCCATCTTAATGGATCTTAAATTTGAAACCGGGTTAGGGTATTACTCAAATTTCCCTTTGATACCAATTGTTGGGTCGGAACAAACGGGAAGGATGGCAAGAGGGGGGGTGAATTGCCTTTTAAAAAATAATTAACAAATTAAAATCAAAGTGAAGGATGCAGCGGAAATAAAGAAGGCAAGACACACAAAATTGATAACGGAGTTCGGCCAAAACCCGGCCTACATCTCCGCTCCCAACTCAACCGTTGAGAGATTCCTACCGCTTGCTTTTCAATGGTTTTAGCAAGAAACCCACTAGGCTTTGAGGTAGCACTAGGACCTATTACAGCTTGCTTTTGGTGGTTAAGCAAGAACCCAATTGCTTTTAATGGTTTAGCAAGAACCCACTATCCTTCTTACAGGTGAAGGATAGCTCACCTATGTCTCAAGCTATTTAAAGGAAAGCTTGACAACCTCTTCACACCTTAGTGGTGATGTGAAACCCCAAAGAAGGAGGGATAGAAAAGAGTTTGGGGTTTGTAGGCACAAACCCAAATTGAAGCTCAAAATAAATAAAGAATGAAAAACTGTAATGGAGGAAGTCTTGGGCGCCTTTGATTGATTAGAGATGTTGAAGGCCGCTTCCAAGCTTCTTTGAAGGAGCTCCTTGGATGTGGAATTGGATGGAGCACTTGGGGTTCCTTGAGGTGGCTCGCCGGAGGATTGCCGAATGATGGAAAATGTGTCCGTTGGCTTCACAATAGTTCCGGTTGGTGTCCGGGGCTTCCTTGGCCTTTATTTATAGGCATGGAACCCTTGGGGAGGCTTCGGAGCCGTTGGAGAGGTCTTCGGAGCCGTTGGAGGCCAAAAGAAGGTTGACTGGTCAAAGCCAACGGCTAGTTTGACTGGGCTACCGGCTGGCCAGTACAGCTCCACCGGCTGGCCGGTGCCTTGGATGTTGAGAAGTGCTTCTGCCCAGGAGCCACCGGCTGGCCGGTGAGAAGGCCACCGGCGGGCCGGTGGTGAGACAGTAGGTCTCACTGTTCAGTCTGGGTGCCACCGGCTGGCCGGTGGCAGAGCCACCGGCTGACCGGTGGAACCTGGCAGTGGGCAATGCCTCTGCCAGGTCCACCGGCTGGCCGGTGCTATCACACCGGTTGGCCGGTGGACTGAATTTCAGTCCACTTCTTGATTCTTTCTTGGGCCATTTTCTTGGCAACCTTGTGCCTATCAACACAAACACTTGAAAACAAGTTAGATAAGAAAGAGGGTGATTGTGATCATAAAAATCAAACCTCGAGGGGTTCGAGAGGTACAACAGAAGAAGCTAGCATCGCACAAGTGGTTGAGGTGAACTTGAACGCCAGTTTTAACTTGCGTGCCAAGAATTGTATTCCGGCTTGGAGAAGGGCACCAGGTATGGTTGAAGCACAGTAGTGATTCAGGGCTGCGTGAAAGATGGAAGATTGTCTGATACCTTCGGTGCAAAGGGAGATTCATCTATGGGTGAAAGTAGGACTTTAACAGAGCATCTACATACAATAGAGGATGTATTCATTAGTGATAATGAAGAGACCTACAGGTCTATAAACACTGAGTGGATCCTTTTCAGGGTAGTGAGACAAGGAAGAGGAAGAAGGTGATCCTCTCCATCGTTAGTGAGCCAGAGAGAGAGAAAAATGGAGTGACCCATGGGAAAGCAGTGAGCGGACCCTAAACATTGTAAAGTTAGTGAGCCTGGGAATTGAGGTGATATATTTTTAACTTTGTAAACAACAGTGTGCTTTTAGTGGATTTGGTACATCGGCGCATCGCCGGTGAATGCAGCTTGGATGTAGCCCAGTGAGGGTGAACCAAGTAAAAATCAATGTGTCTTATGCATGCTTTAGTTTATGTTTATAATTTGCTGCATCAAAGAGAGAAAAGATAGTCTTTCTTAATAGTGAGACAAGATCAATAGGGGAAACTGTTTTAATCTATCATACCCAGATTCACCCCCCTCTCAGAGTATCTAACCTAGAGGACCTAATAAGTGGTATCAGAGGGAATGGCTTTTATCAGTGGTTCTCTCTCAAATGGAGGTCACCAATCATAAAGGGATTATGATATTCGATGGGAACAATATTTAGCTATGGTGGAATTGGATGAAACACTACTTCTGATTTTGGGAATGGACGTATTCATAGAAGTAATGCATGGTATAACAGCTAACATCAACAGTGCAACATTATCGGAAGCTGAGCAAAGAGAATTGGATTCGGATGCCAAGGGCAAAAAATGCTTTAGGGTTAGCCCCATATAATGCTATATATATGAAGGTAGTGTCATGTAAAACATTGCATGCCATGTGGGAAAAACGTTTTAATATATGTGAAATAGATACAATGGTCAGAGAGGCAAAGCTACAAGTACTATGGAATAAGTATGAAGATCTGAAGATGAACCCGAATGAGTTTTTTGATGCATTATTTGATAGGGTAAATATTGTTGTGGAATTTATGTGAGATCTTGGTGAAGTCATTGAAATCATAAAGATTGTAAAGCGCATCTTGAGTTTAATTCAACATCAGTTCAATCCGAACGATTCAGTACTAGAAGATACAGATCAAAAAGAGTTGACACTGTACAATTTTCATAGTACCCTGATTTCACATGAAATGAGGAATGATGATTACGAGGCTCTGGAAAAGGGTAATTCCAAAGAGGTGTCATTTAAGGCCATGAAGAAGCTCACCATTGAATATTCTTAGGAAGAAGAAGAGACAGATGAGGTAATGTCATTATTTTCCTCAAATATACAAAGAGGAAAATGAAAGTTCAAAGGAAACATCCACTTGATTGCTTTTGATGGGGAAAATTTGGACATCTTACCGCTAGGTGCCCCAAAAAGTTTCAAGAAGAAAGTTATGAAGATGATGTTGAAATTCCCTAGAAGAAATATTTAGCCAATACGAAAGAGAAGAAGCAGTTCAATAGAAATTTCATCAAGAAGAAGAGTCTTCATTCACAAGAAATTGATAACTCAGATGAGTCTGAGGTTGAATAGGTTGATGAAATTGAAAATTGTAAAGATAATGGAGAGAATAAAATGGTGGCTATTGTCAGTCATACTCATGAAAAAGAAGAAACTGACGCTGATGAAGAAGATGATGAAATTGAAGTGAGAGATGACATGGAAGCAGAATTAGAAGCAGATCTTGACGAGATAGATGTTTGGAGAGAAAAAACAATGAAATACAACATGGTCTTACATGATTCCAAACTCTACATGCAATAGCAGGAAGAAGAGAAGTCTCATCTAGTGAAAGAAATATAAAATCTTCAGACTTATAGGCTAGAGATCTCAGAAAAGGTTGATGAGCATAAGCTCAAGATTGAAGAATAGAAAAGGGAGATCGATGGCTTCAATAGAAAAGTGAAAGATCAAGTCTAGTGTATCGAAGAACTTGAAGAACTGGTCAATCTGCGATGAAAAATGAAGGATTAGAAAAAACTCTTGACCCACAATGTGATATCAAGAATGTAGTTCATTAAGAGGATATAGAAGATTAAAGAGGAGGCTAGTAGTTCAGTAGTAAAAAAGCAGCAATTGAGCTCAGACGTTAAGGCTGATTCAAGGTATGATCAGAAACAAAAATATGTGAATATTGAAGTCCGACCATAAGCACCCATCTCGAGATTGAAGGTTGATTTGGGCACAAATAAGAATCAGAATATTCATATATCCCAAGGGGAAACTCGTAGTGCAGAGGTAATATGAAGGAATTCACCTTATATTAGGTGCTATTGTTGTGGAAAGATGGTACATTTATAGTATGTGTGTTCCATAGCCAACATATATCGAAGGGAACAAAAACAAAGGTGGCTTCCAAATAGAGAATGGTTCCCCAGAACATATTTTGAAGGAATTTTTTTTGGTAAAGATGATTTGGTTACATGGCTAGGTACTGCACTTCGACCATACAAAGGAATGTGCCAAAGCCGAAACAAAATGTTCAAAAGCTGCAGATTAATGAACCGAGAGGTGAGTTAAAAAAACAAAATAGATTTGAAGCTTTTCAAGATGAAGTAGGTTCATCATACTCTGAGAATGATCTTGAGTCTCAATCTATACCGAGTGTGGAGACAAAAATATGGACCAAGAAGAAGAGAGCAAAAAAGGCGGTGGTTGCTTAAATTTCCCGTAAAGAATCAGATCGTTTTGGTATGTGGATCATTGATAGTGGTTGTATGTCTCACATTAATGGCAACAGGGATCTGGTTATAGGCATAAAATATGAAAAAGAAAGAGTTTTCAAGTTTGGGAATGATGAAGGCCTGAAGATAATTGGATCAGGAAAGGCCAGGTTTGGGGGCAAAGAATTAAGACATGATGATGTCTTAGTTTTAGAAGGTCTTAGTCACAATTTGCTCAGTGTCAGTCAATTGTGTGAGTCAGGGAATTCTATATGGTTTACCAAGAAAACATGTGTCCTCACGAGAATAGATGGTACATCGATAATACGAGGAAAAATAACAAAAGGGAATCTCTACAATGTAAGTGGAGAAGAAGATATTTTAATTTTATCCAGAGAGTAAGAGAACAAATTATGGCATAAGCAACTTGGTCATCTATTCCAACCATCCCTAGAACATCTGGTAATGTGTGAAGAAGTAAGACACCTCCCTAAGCTATCACGTGATTGTACAAATATGTGCGACGCTTGCCAATAAGGGAAGATCATCAGAAAGACATACAAAGTGAAGGAAAATAAGTCGACAAAGTTCTTGAATTGGTGCATGTTGATGTCTTTGGACCTATTTCACCATGAGCCATTAATGGGAATAGGTATTACGTTCTTGAAATTGATTACTATAGAAGAATGGCATGAGTATTTTTTATTCCCCATAAGTCTGATGTCTTCACCTTCTTAAAATAGTACCGAAGGGAATCCGAAAGGATTCTTGGACAGAAGATTCTAATGTTTTGTACAGACAATGGTACAAAATTCACAAATAGTCAGGTGGTAGAGTATCTCATGAAACATGGGATAAGGCATCAAGTTTCTTTAGTAAGAACTCCCCTACAAAATGGATTGGTTGAAATGAGAAATATGACCATCAACAACATGGCTATAACTATTCTTACAGAAAAAGACCTACAAGAGAAGTTTTAGAAGGAAGCAGTATTGACATCAGTCTACATTTCTAATTGGACTCTGTTGTGTCTGAAAGAAAGAATGACTATGATTGAAATGTGGTATGGAAAGAAGCCAACAGTGAAGTGATTTTGAATATTTTGAAGTAAGTGCTTCATTCTCAACAAATAAAGGCATAAGAAGTTTGAATCATGTGGAGATGAGTGAATATTTATGGGCTACTCAGAAAAAATTAGTGTATAAAAATGCTTTAATAAAATGTTGGAAAATGTAGTTGAGAGTAATAACGTCACTATTGTGGAAAATGAAGAGAATATTCAACAGTAGAGAGAGCAGTTTCTTGATGAAAGTGATGAAGAGGAAAATAACATAGGAGGAGCAGAAGTGGCAGATGCTGACTCAGAAGAAGACACTGATTATGAATAAGAAAGTTTCAAGTCTGTGTCTGCAAGGAAGCCAAAGAGTCGAGCTGAAATTGATAGGAAAAATATCATTGGTGATTAGACAGCTCCGGTTCAAACAAGAAGAATGAAATCACTGCAACAGATATCATTACTATCACAGGTTGAGCCGAAATGCTTCGTTGATGAAGCTGAAGATGGAAATTGGATTCAGGTAATGAATGAAGAGCTAGATCATATTGAGAAGAATCAGACGTGGGAGATTGTTTTGAGGCCAGTAGATAATAATGTCATCGGGTCTAAATGGGTCTATCACAACAAGATGAATGAATATGGCACAGTGATTCGGAACAAAGCATGACAAGTGTTCAATGGGTACCCCCAAATATAGGGAATAGATGTTGATAATAGATTTTCACCGGTTACGAGATTAGAAACATTCAGATTATTTTTAGCCATAGCAGTGCAAAGAAAGTTCAAAGTGTTTCATATGGACATCAAATCTGCATTTCTGAATGGTTTCTTGAAGAAGTGGTGTACATTGAGTATCCAGATGGTTTTCTCATTCATGAAGCTGATAATAAAGCTTTTAGGTTGAAGAAAGCACTATATGGGTTGACACAAGCACCAAGAGCATAATAATCAAGGATGGATCAGTATTTGTAGAATCTTGGGTTTCATCGTGGGAGTGTTTATTACAATCTCAATTTTAGCAAAGATTGTAATCAAATGATTATGGTGTTGGTTTATATCGATGACATAATATTTTGCAGATCAGATGAAGCTCAGTGCAGACATTTTTCCAATTTCATGAAAAGTGAATTTGAAATGTCATTGATTGGAGAGCTAACATTTTTCCTTGTTCTATAAGTAACACAAGGAAGGAATAGGAAATTAATTTCTCAATCTAAATATGCCAATGAAGTTTTGAAATGGTTTGGAATGGAAAATTACAAGGAGATGAAGACTCCAGCTGCTACCAGGATGAAACTATACAAATATGAGGATGGAAAGGAAGTTAATATCATATAATATTGGAAAATTATTGGAATTTTTCTTTACTTGAATGCGATAAGGCCTGATATTTTCTTCACCATATTGAAACCAGTGAGATACCAGAGTAATCCTAAGGAAATTTACATGTTTGTAGTAAAAAAGAATACTTTGGTGTATCGAGGGCATGGTGGACTTCCTCCTGACATATAATGAGAAATCTCAGAAATTTTTTTTGGGATATACTGATGTGGACTGGGCCAGATCAACAGATGAAATGAAATCAACATCATGTGGTGCCGTCTATCTTGGCAGATTTTGTAATTCTTGGCTAAGCAAGAATCATGATTTCATTTCATTGAGAACCATGGAGGTTGGGTATATTGTTTCTACTCCAGCATGCACACAGTTATTGTGGATGAATTAGCAGCATGAAGATATGGGAGTTTTAGTGAATCCTCCGATCGGAATCCAGTGTGATAACTCAAGTGCTATAAATTTTAGCAAAAATCCAGTCCATAACTCAAAGAAAAAGGCACATTGTGATAAAGTATCATTTTATCGTGGAGAATGTTGATCAAGGAATTGTAAAGTTGGTGTGTGTGACTACAGTGCTATAGGTTGTAGACGTTCTGAAAAAGGCCTTACCCAAGGATGATTTTGAGAGGCATCGACTGGCTCTGTGATTTTAGTCGACCCACCGCACATGAAAATGTGTGGATGTGGGCCACCCCCTCTCCCTGAGGTATGATTTGTTTTTCCTCAATGTGGTGATATGTGTTATCTACTCTGTTACAGACTAAAAAGGAGTGACCTTTGGGTTCGTTGACAAAGGGGATGAAAATTGTGATTGTTCACGGGGGAGACAGTGTGGCTATTTGAGAAATCATGACAGATAGGGGGTGAAACTGACAGGTGGAGCATCCATATAGGGGGATTTGAATCTTGTTCAAAGCGCTTTTCCATAGCATTGGTTTGACGATACAAGAAATAGTGCTGAAGATGATTTTCAGTTGACAAGAGTTAAAGCTGTGAGCATATAGGGAGAGCATTTTAAATCTGACGATGCTAGAAGTGATCGATCAAAGAATAGATATCACGACATCTGAGGATCGTGATAAAAGCAGGGAAGCGGTGTTGGAATGTGGTAAGAATATTTCCAAAAAAATTGGTATCAGTTTGGTGTCAATAGTAGTTGTCAGAGTTGAAGTGATTCATTGATGAACTTTTCATTTACTCTTGTTTCTCACGCCGAGAATTGCTCATCTAGTCTAAGATTATGTGTTGAGTAAATCCTTGATCTCAATTGGAATATCAATAATAGAATGGTGGCTGATGAATTGATGATGTATCTTTTTATGGATGAATTTTCAACAAAACCAAAGGGGGATATTGTTGGGAAAAAATCTATTAAGGTATCATTGAAGATTTTTTTGAGGTGATTGTGTTTGTTGACAAAGTGGACATCTATGTTGCGATTGTTGACAAAGAAAACCATGACATAATTTTTTTTTTACAAAGGGGATTTCATGGTGTCATGTCAAGATCAAGGGATGTGATTAAGGATCCCTGTTTTATTCAAGAACGTCGACAAAGTAATGGTTGGTCTAGAGCTGGTACAAAAAGATAAGATACAAAGTTGCACCATTTTTCATTGTTTGCAAAATTTTTGGGCTTGAAAATCGACAAATTGAGAAAAGTTGTTTTGGGAAAGGGACTGGCGCACTGTTGTCTTCAAGGATAGGAAACTTGCCCGCCATGTTTTTTTCAAGATCAGAACATCAAAATATGGTAAATGGAAAAGGGTCGCCCAAGTTTTCAGGTTGGTCGCACAAGTGACTTGTGCGGCAGGGACTTGTGCGCCGAGACTTGCGCGCCAAGAGGAGACTTTTTCACCACCTCACAGGGTGTCCAAATACCTATAAATAGAGGACGAACCATCCTCATTCGGTGTGAGTTCAACACTTAGAGAATATCAGAGCTCCCATCACGCAAGTATGGTGGTCACACAAGTGGTGGTGTGGTCGTGCAAGTAGAAGTTGCACGCTAGTTGATTGTTGCGCGTCCAAAGTTGTTCGGGCGAGAAAGGTATGGAGTCGCCCATGTTTTGAGTTAAAGATGGGGATATCATGCAAGTGGTTTGGTGAAACATGCACGCTAGTTTTTTAAGAAGCACGACCATTGATTGTTGTGTGCCAAAATTGGTTTGGGCGTAAAAGGGTGCGAGTCACACAAGTTTGGAGTTGAAGTAGCTAGCGTCGCGCAACTAGTTGAGGTGAACTTGCACATCAGTTTTAACATGCGCGTCGAGACTTACGTGCCTACATGGAGAAGGGTGCTAGGTATGGTTGATGCAAGATAGTGATTCAGGGCTGTGTGAAAGCTAGAAGATTGCCTGATACCTTCAGTGTAAAGTGAGATTCAACTACAGGTGAAAGTTAGACTTCAACATGGCATCTACATACAACCGAGGATGTATTCATTAGTGATAATGAAGAGACCTACATGTCTATAAACTGTTAGTAGATCCTTTCCCAAGAAATGACTCAAGGAAGAGGTAGAATATGATCCTCTCCATTGGCAGTAAGCTAGAGAGAGAGAAAAAGGGAGTGACCATTGGGAAAGAAGTGAGATGACCCTAAACATTGTAATGGCAGTGAGCCTGAGAATAGAATTTATATATCCTGAACATTCTAAATATTAGTGCGCTTTTAGTGTATTTGGTACATCGGCACATCATCAGTGTATGCTCCTTGGACGTATCCCTAGTGAGGGTGAACCAAGTAAAAATCATTATCTCATGTGCATGCTTTAGTTTCTGTTTATACTTTGCTGCATGATAGAGAGAGAAGAGAGTCTTGCTTAACAACGAGACAAGCTCAATATGGGCAGTTGTTTTAATTTTTCATACCATGATTCACCCCCCTCTCAGGGTATCTAACCTATTGGATCTAACATTAACAAATTTTGATGGAGGTGCAAGAAGAAATAAAATAAAAACACAAGCTTAAAAATTTTATAACTTCTTTAGAGATCATATTTAGGTTTATACCTTATGAAATATTTAGAGTGTTCCCTAATAAAACTATGTACAATAAGATGTGGTAGATATTTAAGGAAGATATTGGGGTAGTTATTTTCCAAAACAATGTGATTTTTATGTGTGAAGTTGATAGGATATGTGATACCCTTTTCTTACTGGGGGGAGATGACACAAATGAAATTTTTGAAACGAAAAAAGGTGTACCCGCATTTTAAGCATGAAAAAATATTCTAAATGGTCAATTATAGAACCATAAAATTTATAAGGTCAAAAAATATAAAAAAATTATAATTGAAAAATATAATACCTCATTATGATATTTATAATTTTAGATTAACCTCATTAAACGTTTTTAACTGTAATCATGGTACTTACTTTCTATATTTTAATATATATATTTTTACAAAAATAATATTTGAAAATATTGTATAATATTACATATTTTGATTAAAAATGTAGAATATATTTTTACAAATTACATTCATCAAATTCTAAAGTTTAAATTTATAATTAAACCCGTAGACGCAATGAAAAACTGGTTTTACAAAGAGAAATGATTCATAAATGTAAAATGTTTTAATATTAAAATTAAAAATGGATTAGATTCCATTGAACTAAATTGGTTTAATTATAAAATAACTAAAAATATATTTCTTAAATTATTTAAAATAAATTTATCTTTTCAGTCTCTTGGAAAAAAAGAATATTTTAATTAAAATCAGTATTTTTACTATTCGCTTAAAACTAAAAAATTTCATAAAATTCTATAAAATACATTGTTTCCTAATTTTGACATGTTAATTACATGAATGATTTTATTTTTTTTAAAATATATTGTATAAAATATTAAAGAGATGATTTAATTATTTTTTCACAAAAAGATATAAAACTCATCTTTTGGTAGAAATGTATATTCAAAGAATATTATGATTTTACTAAAAAATTGAGTACTTATTTATAAATATATTTTCACTGTATTAAAGCAATAAAATTAATTTCAAAATTATAGATATTACTCTTCATAACTTCAGGATTCATGTCTAGGTTTTGATGGTCGTAATAATATTTACATTATATAATGGTTCTTTAAAACTCTATGTTCGACGAAACAGAAGATATATTAGATGTTAAATACAGTTGAAATAATAATAAAATATCACGGTGTTATATTGGTAATAAAAATTTAAACAATATTAGTAAATTTTAATAAAAAATATTATTATTGAACTTTTCACCTAACTTAATATTTTTATTTTTTATCTTTTAATATATAGATCAAGGAAATTTTCTAATTATGTGAATAAGTGATTTTAGAAATAAATAAAATTAATATTGTATAACATAATGTAGATAAATTGTTTTTACTCTTTAAAAAAATTTATAAGATAAAATAATTTTTATTCCATTTTTACTGACTTAAATTGATTTATTATAAAAAAAATTCAATTATAAGAAAACTGAAAATGGAACCTCTCTTGAAAATAATTGATTTAAAAACACCAAATGTAGTATTTTTATTAATGTAAAATTTTAATTAGTTATAAAAAATTTTCCCATAGGTTTTCCATTTTAAAATAATATTTTAAAATGAATTTTATTATTACATTAAATACTATTTTATTATTTAAAATGTTTTCTAAACCCATATGTCTTTCTTATATAAAAATGAAATCATAAAAATTAAATGCTTCTTAAGATTCATATTTATTTACTTAAAACTAAAAATTTCATAAAATAATTAAAAAATTGAAACATTGATAAGTTTGAAAATATTAATTAAAAAATTAAGTTCATTTTTTCCAATTTATATTTCCATAATATATAAATTAATTTTTTAAAAAAGTTAAAATATAAATAAAGACTACTTTTATAAGAAGATGTAATTTTAAAATATTATCTATTATTAGTATTTTTTAATATAAATCACTTACTATATTCATGTTCATCAATTATTAATATCACATTTGATTTATTATCATTAATCATATTTTATGTGAAATAGAAATGCATATGGATAAATTTTATTTTTTTAGAAAAATAAATTTTTTAAGAGAAAATGGTCTTGTATAAAAGTTTTTATAAACTTACTGAATTAAATTCCTTATAAAAGTATAATTTGTTTTCTATATAAATTAAATTAATATAGTGGTTACACATATTCATTCCCACTAATTAAATTGATATTTTTTAATGGTCAGTGTTAAAATATTTATATTTTTTTCTAAACATATCATTGGTTCACATAAGATTAGTGTTTCTTATGGTACAAGCTATCAAAGAGACTAAGTTATTTAAATATAATCATATATGATGATCTTTCATTGTTATAATCCACCCCCAAAAAAAATTCATCCTTTTATTTTTATTTTTCATGTAAAAAATATCATTGTGTATGTATAATAAAGAAATATGTCGAGTTATCAACATTTCTATCATATGGAATTCTGGGAAAATCACGAATAATCATATATCCATATTGTGTTTTTTTCAACCATATGAGAAAGATAACTATCATAGTGGGCTATTAAGACCTATTTTAGTTCTCCCTGATTATATATTCAAAGTTTTAGTTATATTTGTCCAACATTTTGAATCAAATTATATTCCGATTTTTTGTATTCAGTATCAATACATATGCACATACATACAACAAACATCAATCCTTATTCACCTATGCTTTTTCAAAATTATAATAACTGAGAGAAGTTAAGTTTAAAATAAGTTTACAGTAATGAATTAGTCTCGTACTCCTAAGGATTATTGAGATACATATTTAGACCCCTTTCAGACCATCCAAGAATATCCACCACCATCGTACCCGCATGAAACCTTTCAAAAATATCCATTTACCTAATCACCAACATCAACATATAACCACCCATAAACTCAAATATTTGGTACACTAATTTTAAAATGATTTCCCCATGATGACCTCTAAGGTAATTTTTTATAGGGGATGGATATCCTTCCATGTCCACTCCAGGTGACACTTCATATTCCCAAACATTTCCTTCCAAGACATGAATTCTTTCCTACAGATGTTTCATGGTCTTATGTGCTATATGGGTTCTAACATAATTAGAACAAACCACCTAGCCTCAAGGTTACATGTTTTCCATTCACTTTTCTACCTCACAATCATTTCCTTTTTCACTCATGATAGTGTATGAGTTTTTCATTCTACTTCCACAGTCTGAGTAGTGATCTTATCTTCTATGGCTACACTAATACATATATGCAGTGGTAGTGCATTGATGGATGATAATTTAGATGATTGATTTTATTCTTCTATTTTTTTAGGGAAATTAAAATCTCTTATCATTGGGATCTATTTATTAACTCTAATATCATCCATTTCATTCAATAGAGTATTTATGTTCAATATGACTACTATTTATTTAATAAGCAGTATATGTTGAAATATCTAATCCATTACTAGAATAAAAAAATTATATTAAATAAAAGAACCACAACATTAATATTTCACTAAGAATAAACTTGGGTTATAATAATATATCTACTAAAAATTTCGTTTTATAATAAATTCATTAGTATTGTGATTTAATACTCATTATGAGTTTCCCAGATACACCAGGATTTCTAAAATAAGAATGTAGTATGTAATCCAAAACTCAAGTAGGGGATATGTGTACCTTCATCCATTTGTTTTCATGACCGAATCCCACTAGTGGGGGTAGTATACCACTTCCATTGATTTATTTATCATAAAGGATGATAATTTTTATCACCCTTATTATCCCATAAATAATTTAGTTCAAATAATACAACTAATATTTTAAACTTTTTCATTATTTGTTCAATGTTTGTTTCTTTGTTTTGGGTTCTATAAAACTTATCATCAAAATCGTTAAAATATTGTTCCAAAATTACCTTGAAAATTTATAAAATATTCTAAACCCATTAAAAATTTATATAAATTCTTTCAAAATCCAACCTAAACTTTCTCAAATAACATTAGTCACTCTGATAACCACATACCCAAGTATGTACATTCCCAAATCATATATTTTGAAAACAATAAATGTTGAAATCCTATATAAATATTCCAGACATTAAACGACATTTAGAATATATATTCCATAAAAACTAGCTTTTTATTTAACCCTCTAATGAAATGAATCCCATGTTCATAAGGTCACACACGTTTCAATATATATCATAATCAAAAAAATGTGGTGAAATTCTCTAAAAATATTATTAATAAATTCTTCAAACCCTGAATTCCAATTAATATATTACATTAATATTCAAAATCAAACAACCCATTATTATAACATCATCATGTGTATATTAAACATAAGAGTTATACATACCTAAATCTTTTCTTCTCCCATAGTAATTTCACAAGACATAACATGTCATAAAATCACTTTTCAAGGTAGATAATACCATTTAATATATTTTTACTTAAATTTAATTTCAATAAATTGAAAATTAATCCTTATATGTTTCACAAAATAAGTATATATATTATAATATTTTATAATATCAATGAAAAATATCATTTACTAATGAAAATAGAAAAGAGTTTCAAGAAGATATCAATCTCACTACCTTATGCAATAATAGGAAAAAAGTATTTTTTCATAACAGGAATATAATAAAAATATTGACAATTTATGTTTTCTTCCTTATTTGGATATAAAACATAATTATTTATCTGTGAAAATAACTCTCATATTTATTTATATGACCCATTTTCAACCATTTTCCAAAATAAAAAGTGGTTAAGATAAAATTGAATATATTTATATAAAAAACTAAATCCAAATAATTCTTAACTTATGAAACTTTTTTAAAAATTTAGTACTTTTAGGTCGACCGTTGAATTTCATTGTTTAATGCTTGGGTATCTATGGTTATTTTTCTATTTTTTTCTCAAACTAAATTAGGTACCATAACTTATAAACCCTTTTTATTAGCTTATAAACAGAATTTGATTAACCAGTGTACGTCAGCAAGATGTTTCCCAACATGCGTGAAGTCTTAGAAAACCCCATTATACACCATAACTATGATTGAGCCAATGATCTAATATCGGTATCTAGGGTGATTAACCATAGGTTCATCTGTGAGAAAACCACACATACATTAAAGTATGCCTATAGGGATGTGTTACTAAGAAAAAAATTGATATATACTTTATCAAAATATCAGTATTTTATCCAATTCATATACATATTCCTAGTTCCTTCTCCAATGTTTTAATACCCTAATCCCCTAATAAAATGTGCATTATTTCCTAAAAATTAAATTACTTAAAAATCCAAAATTGTTATATATTCCTTGAAATTATTATCAATATTAACATATTAGAACTTAAATTATCTTTAATAGACATCAAAATCTCTAATATTATCTAAATATTATATTTGAAAAATCTACAAAATATCAGAGACACACTCTATGAATCAATACTCAGGGGAAAATAGTTCCCACTATTTCTTTGATGCCAACTATACATACTTGGTTATACTAATTCTTAATTAAAAATCAATAATGAATTTTTTAACTATATATTCGAAGTATCATTTTGGGTTTGTAGATTAAGATAACTAGGATATCACAAAATCTGAAAAATCCCATGTATTGCTCAACTAATGGACATTTTATCATTTTATATGAAAAAAGAAAAAAAATCCATAATTAGTCCTTGATATATCCCATTAATTAATTCACGTGTATTATACTTCTAAATATGTCACATATACCACTTATGTTCATAACATATGTAAATATAAACATATGAAAGGGTTATATCAAACAATTATTAAGGGAAGACATATAGCCGTGAAAATCATGGCATAATCAAGTCATAAGTATTATGGAAGGAATAAGTAAACAACATGAAGCCATAATCAACATGGAACATAGTTCATTATAAATACATCAAAATATACAAAATCTAAATATCAATTTTCATATTATATAAATGGAATTTATAATTTTTTTAAAAAAATATTATCATGGCCTTATGAAAAGTCATTTAGTTGTCATTGAGACCACAGTCAATGTAACACCCCGAGATTTTATGAAAAATATTACTTTTAATTTCATTAATGTCTTGTGTTGTACGCTACACAAAAAAGGATCTTGCACAACCCCCATCCCTGACTGGTCTTGCATTACACACAATCACATCCTTCCATGATAGTGTGTGTTGTACGCAATACCGAGTTTCGCTAAACAACGATATGTTATATAAAATAGCCGTTATGAATAGTAATACTCACTTTTTGAAATTTTATAAATTTTTTCTTTCAAAATGGACTTCATTTTTGGATTCATAATATCGAAATTATCCTAGGGTGATTTTTTGGTATTTTTCTGAAAACTTTCAATTTTTGATGAATAGTGAAAATACTGGGTTACTATTTAACCGACATTTTATTTAAATAATTATTTGTTTTATTTAAATTTATTTTAGGTAAAAATTGATACATAATACCTATATAAGCTCAATTTAGGTCATTGGAGTTATTTTATAATAATTTTAGATATATATTTTTTTTTTGAACTTTTGACCTTCTTTTACCAACCTTCTAAGAGAATTTGAAAATTTACATAAAACTTAATTTTTACGCTTCTGTGAGTGGAATTTCGAAAATCCAGGAGACATGGTTAATATCAAGGACTAAAATTTGGTTCAATGAGATGAAAATAATTTTTCGCGAATAGTAACTTTTTACTTTTTTTACCACGGTTAAAAGTAAATAGGGTAATTAAGGGTAAAAATGATATTATTATTACCCTAACACATGTCTTAATTCCATTGGATAATTTTAATATGACCAAAAACAACCTTAGGAATAAAATATGACCATTTAGGCCCACTTGGATTCTATTAGGACATTTAATATTAATTTATTTAAAGAAGGGTTAAAATAGTTAAAATCAAAGTTGAATAAGTAAAGAATTTTTTATATAGGGTTATACATAAGATAAATTAGACTATAAATATTAATTATAAAGATAATACTATTTCCTACATAATGGTATTTTATTTTTAATTTTTAGACTTTAGATAATTTAATTTATTTGTGACACAATGATGATGCAATAATTATCTTATTAATGAAATATTGACATAAGTGATGTTATAAATACCCAAATAAATGTAATTTGAGCATTTTTATGAATTAAAATAATTTTATATTTTAATAGGACATTTTTTTATTTATTTAATTAACATTTTTTGAACTAATAATTCTGTTATGATTTTCACAAAAATCAATTACCAAATAGTGTCAAAATTGACAGAAAATACTTTTTAAAAAAATATTATATTATTAATTTTTATGTTATTCCTAAAAATATAAGGATTCGCCAAATGACTTAGATAAGGTTATATATATTAATAATAAACAAATTGGGGCTAGTTTGTCTTGTTATAGTTTGTTTATTAACCTTATAGTGTAAGAAAACCAGAAGACACGGTAAAAGTAAAATTATTTAACTTAAAGTCAAATCAAAATGACAAGGTTAAAATAGATACCTAAACTTGTCTAAATTCTATTGGATGAAAGGATTTATACCCCTCCCCACCTTATCTTAGAAATAAATCAATTTGGAGTTATTAAAAACCTTATATGACTTTATAATAAAATAATATTTTTTGTTTTTCCAAAGGTACCCCTCTCCTCCCTTATAAAAGGGAACCTCCTCCCTCCCTTCCTCACACCACATTGAGGCCTCAAGATCTGCCAAACCATGAAAAATTACATTCTCCACTTCTTTATAAACATCCTAGAGGTCTTGGTTTTCTTTAAAGACCAATTTTAGTTCCCTAATAGGAGGTATCAACGAGGCGCTTCAAAGAAGAGGTAATGTCCGTCACCGATTCTTTCAACTTTATTTCTTCTTCCACTTATTCTTATTTAGTTGTTTCATTATGAGGTAATAACATAAGTGTAACTCATATAATGATATTTTATTATATGTATGAAACAACCCTATTTCACCATCTATCCATCGTACGGAAAACGAAATCACCACGTGTGCGTACGTATGGAATACCGTCTCCACGCCGTGGTGAAATCTGTTTTTCCACCAACACCTTACATGGATGGGTATAATGGTATAAATAATACCTATATATGGTTATTATAACATCATAATGATTCTGATATATTATACCATCCACTCCAATTCTATTCAATAATTATGGAAATGATATCATCGCTCGTGCATACGTACGGACTACCGTCTCCACGACGCAATGATATTCATTCTCCATGTTAACCATACATGAATGATCATAAAGTTTATATAATGAATAATAAAGAAATATCTAAAATAATAATTCTACTTGATTTATGTTTATATATATGTATTCCATCTATTTATTTTCATTCAAATCAATAAGGAAACGAAAACAGCGTTCACGCGTACGTACAGCCTACCGTCTCCATAAATGATGTATTTCATTCCTTTTATTGATCTATAATATATATATATATGTATATTATGAATATATATTATATATAAATAATGTTTTACATTCTGTAATTAGTTAAATCAGGATATAAGTAATAATATCAAGAATGAAAAGTCAAAACACATACGATAAATGAAATGATTTTACCCAAAACGTTGCTTTAAAATGGAACTTACAAAAAGAACGGGTAATATAAAGTCATAAGTGAACCATATATGATATCATAATAATGGATATGATTCTTTAATAAGTCAATGACATTGTTCAAATAATTATACAGGAGGTTCGGATATGTATGAAGCATATCAGACCTAAGGTAAGGGATAATTTTGAAAATCTAATTTTTATCTTAGATTGCTTATTCGTAAGAATTTACTGGGGTTATTGTTATCATCTATGTCAATGTTTTATAAAAGTGTTTTCATGTATGTTTAAAGTCCCTTTCTACCCATTTTGAATTTTACCCCATGGTATGGAAGGGATCTTTCTTTTTTTTACCCTACGAGGTACTTCATTGACTTTTCTGACAAAGGTATGAGAATAATGTTTTTTTAACTTATATGGAACAAATAGAAGTTTACAATTTTATAAAGCCTTATTTTCACGAAGATTACTAAAAAATATTTCATGACTATTTTCAAAAAAATATCTTTCTTTAAAAATTGCATGGAGTTTTGTGAGAATAAATTGATTTTGAAGAAGAAAAGATATTTTCCTCAAGAATTCATTTCAAGTGTTTTATCAAAACCATTTTCCCATCTAAGATGACTTTATTTCATATGTGTATGTTTCAAGTAAAATGTCTCAATTATTTACATGGTTTCACTTTTCTTATTATGAAATGATATCCATTTATTTTATATGGATTATGTGATGATGAGATGCAGTTTTTGAAACCCATTTTATTCGTTGGGTTGTTATGAATGATGTATGTTTATTTTGCGACACAAGTAGGAATTATTTCATTATGAGAGGGGTGTGACCTATATCTCCCTCCAATGCATTGGTTGAATATTTATATCTCATGAAATAGACATGGCTGGAATGGTAAGTTAATCCAGTTTAGTGTTACTGGACTGGAACAAGGAGTGAACTCGATTCAGAATGGGACTTTGTCCACTAAGATGGTCTTGGCAGCAATGCCTTGGATACTATGGAAATCATAACATGTGCTTAATGGATTCCACAATTACAAGTATTATTACCATGCTAGTTTATCATGACTAATGTTCCATTATGATCTATGCTTTGTGTACTTCTACATTTTATGTCGTTGCTCAAGATTTTGATGTTTAAACATTATGTTCATGTTTTTACGTTCAAATGTATATGGTCTGTTTTATTTTATCCATGCATACCCTTACTGGGCATTTGATCTCACCCTTTTTTTGTTTTCTTTTCCCCAGGATTTAAAGAAATGTTTTATGTAAGAAAAAAGGGGGGAGATATATATGGGAGATGTTGAAGATCTTTCACCACGACTAGAAGATTATATTCCGAGTTTCCAAAGACACTAAAGTATTACTATCCTTGTGTGTCTGTTTTTGTTATGTACTAAGTATTCCGCAAAAGTAATGAAATGTTCATGTACGTCAAGCTTTGTGTATCTACAGTTTGTATCAGAGGAAATGTTTAGTAAACCTTTGGAAAATAGGATGCGAGAACTTTAGTGAGATCCCTAGAGGTATTTATAAGGTATGTCTTGGGATGTCCCTAAGGTTATGTATAATTATAGGTTATAGTCCTAGAATTAGGTTAACGATCTTAGAATTAAACCTAAGATGTTAGATATTGATGGTACTCCCCCATTATTATGTTGTTTTCCCTAGCATGATTTTTTCCTCTCACACTATTCTTTTTGGGTTTTAGAAAATGGATGGAAACAAAATGATTCACGATAATGGAGGATATGATGGACAATGGAATGATATTACTCATGAGCAACCAAATGAAATGGGATTTGGAAGTCCAAACATAATTATTATGCCGAATCGGAAATCTCAAAATATGATCAATAAACCCAAATTTGGTAAGTTTCATGACTCGTCTAATAAGAGAAAGATGGAGTTTCACGATGATCATAGAGGAAAGAACGTTCAATTTCCCCTATGTAAATCATGTTGGAAGAGGCATGAAGGAGAATGTTTCAAAGGAACTGAAAGATGCTTTGGGTGTGGAAACGAATGACACAAAGCTAGTAAATGCAAATGAAAAGGTTCAGTTAACACCATGGATTAGGATAATGGTATTGCTACGACATCAAAAATGGTTAAATGTTTTAAATGTGGAATGTACGGGCATTATGTAAACCAATTACCTAAGGTAAAGTCTCATGAAGAGAATCATTATGGTCGTCTGGGTAGTATTTATGTTGATGATGATGAAGAGACTACAAATGATTTGTAAGATGAAAGAATTGTTGAAGCTCAATCAATGGTTTAAGAAGGTAATGGAATGATTATATGTTTGTTAAGTGTAATGTTGTATAAGTAATCTCATGGTACTATGAAATAAAGAGACATGTAAAGATTGTTACACTGTTGTCTTTCCTTATGTTTTGAAAGTGTATGATTAATGGTACTAGTAACCATGAAAGGTTATTCAGATATTTTTGGAAAGTAGATGATATGCTCATAATGAAGGGATAAGGAGAAAATTAAATGTTTGATAGTATTCATGAGCTCATGACTGATATAAGGAGAAGGTTATATCATGGTTTGAGTATATATAATGTTTGGATTTTGGTATATGGAAAGAGTTACCTTTTGACAGCATTCATGTTTTAACTAAGGTTCTATGGTAATTTCTGTTTTAAGAGAACACATGATTAAGGAATTCACATGTTTGGAATGTGACCAACAAGATATATCGTATGATAAAATGATGTTATTAACATTCTTGTTATGTGACCTTTCCAGTAATCATTTTCTGTACACTATGAGATTGGACAGATGTATTTTGGATAAATCTAAAGATTGGAAAGGGTTATGTCAGAAATTAGATAGAATTGTTTAAGGCTAGGACTTTTTTCGATATTATTGCAGGAATGCCATTATAATGTAGTTTTAGATAATGGGACAACCTGCAAGACAGGCGATAACCCATCGCGTCGGACAAGGCTGTAGAACTTGAAACCACAACCGAAGTGTGACAGGCCTTTATTTCCTACCATTGTCCTATAGGTTGTCCCTGGTTAGTAGAAACTAGTTGTATTTTATAATGCAGGATGATAGATGAAGTATAAGTCCACATATGATTAATCTCACCATAGAAGGAATTATGTATATAACTTTTTCTAACTTATGTTTGAGATAGATGGAATGACCTATCATTCTATCGCATGATCTGCTAAAACTTCGCGAAAGACAAATTAAACATCATTTCATAAAGAGATGAAGTGGAAATTGTTCAAGGCACGAACAATGGTAAAATTATACCAAAATAATGTAAGTATTTATTCTAATTCAAATTCTTCAACTTTAGGGATGTGATCTTGAAAATCAAATTTTTTTTCCTAGTTCCCTTATATCTGATTAATCAGATGGTACCCTAGATCATAAAAAATTTATGGTTTTGTGATTGTTGGCTTTTTCATAGCTATGTTCTCTACCACTCTCCATCAGAACATGTCAGTTAGATTTCTCTTCCATATCCATATTTTCACCTATGTTCTCTTATGTGGAAACCCAATGATTAGTTAATTTGGGTAACCGTTATGTTTCATACTTTTGTTTTTAAAGACAAGTTTTGGTATTCTTTTTTACGATGTGGGTTTCAATTAAATAAACTCTTGAGTAGTAAACCATTTATAAACCCGACGAATTTCAAGGGAGAAATTTATGTTAAGGGGGTAGAATGTAACACACCGAGATTTTATGAAAAATATTCATTTTAATTTCATTAATGTCTTATGTTGTACGCTACACCAAAAGTTTCTTGCACAACACGCACCCCTGACTTGGCTTGCATTACACGCAATCGCAACCTTCCACGATAGCGTGTGTTGTTCGCAATACTGAGTTTCACTAAACAACGATATGTTATATAAACCAGCCATTATGAATAGTAATACCCACTTTTTAAAATTTTATAAATTTTATCTTTCAAAATGGAATTCATTTTTTATTCAGAATATCGAAATTAGCCTAGTGTGAATTTTTGGTATTTTTCTGAAAACATTCAATTTTTGATGAATACTGAAAACACTGGGTTACTATTCAAAAACCGACTTTTTATTTAAATAATTATTTATTTTATTTAAATTTATTTTAGGTCAAAATGGATACATAATACCTATATAATCTCAATTTATGTCATTGGAGTCATTTTATAATAATTTTAGATGTATAAAAATTTTATTGAACTTTTCACCGTCTTTTACCCACCTCCTAGGAGAATTTGCAAATTCACATAAAACATAATTTTACTGCTTCGGTGAGTGGAATTTCAAAAATATGAGAGACATGATTAATATCAAGGACTAAAATGTGGTTCAATGAGATGAAAATAATTTCTGCTGAATAGTAACTTTTTAATTTTTTTACCACGGTTAAAAGTAAATATGTTAATTAAGGGTAAAATGATATTATTATTATCATAAAACATGTCCTAATTCTATTGGATAAGTGTAATTCGACCAAAAACAACCTTAGGAATAAAATATGACCATTTAGGCCCACTTGGATTAGATTAGGACATTTAATACTAATTTATTTAAAGAAGGGTTAAAATAGTTAAAATCAATGATTAATAAGAAAATAATATTTTATTTAGGGATATACATAAGATAAATTCAACTATAAATATTAATTAGAAAGATAAAAGGATTTCCGAAATTATGGTATTTTATTTGTAATTTTTAGTCTTTACATAATATAATTTATTTATGACACAATGATGATGTAGTAATTACTTTATTAATGAAATATTGACATAATTTATGTTATAAAAAACCCAAATAAATGTAATTTGAGACTTTTTATTAATTCCAATAATTTTCTATCTTAATATGGAATGTTAGTATTGATTTAAAGAACTTTTTTAGAACTAATAATTCTGTTATGATTTTCACAAAAATCAATTACCAAAAAGTGTCAAAAGTGACATAAAATAGTTTTTAAAAAAAATATTATATTATTAATTGTTATTTTATTCCTAAAAATCTAAGGTTAGGCAAAATTAATTAGATAAGGTTATATATATTAATAATTAACAACTTGGGGCTCTTTTGGCATGTTATAGTTTGTTTATTAACCTTATAGTGTAAGAAAACAAGAAGACACAGTAAAAGTAAAATTATTTAACGTAAAGTTAAATCTAAATTATAATGTTAAAATAGATACCTAAACTTGTCTAAATTATATTGGATGAGAGGATTTCGACCCATCCCCACCTTATCTTCGAAATAAATAATTTTTGAGCAATTAAAAACCGAATATTACTTTATAATAAAATATTATTTTTAGTTTTTCCAAAGGTGCCCCTCTCCTCCCTTATAAAAGGGAACCTCTTCCCTCCCTTACTCAAACCACATTGTGCCTTAAAGCTCGGCCAAAAACTGCAAAATTTTCCTCTCCACTTCCCTATAAACATCCTAGAGGTCCTGGTCTTCTTCAATGAACAATTTATGTGCCCTAAGAGGAGGTCTTAAGGAGGCGCTTTAAAGAAGAGGTAATGTCAGTCACCGATTCTTTCAACTTTATTTCTTCTTCCACTTCTTCTTCATTAGTTGTTTCATTATGAAGTAATAACATCAGAATAACTCATATAATGATATGTTATTATATGTATGAAACAACCCTATTTCAACATCTATACATCCAACAGAAAACGAAATCACCACGCGTGCGTACATACAGAATATCGTCTCCATGCCGTGGTGAAATCTGTTTTTCCACCAACACCTTACATGGATGGGTATAATGGTGTAAATAATTACAATATATAGTTATTATAATTTCATACTGATTATAATATATTTTACCATCCAATCCTATTATATTCAATAATTATGGGAATGATAACATCGCTCGTACGTACGTACGGACTACCGTCTCCACGACGCGATGAGATTCATTCTCCATGTTAACCATACATGAATGATCATAAAGTTTATATAATGAATAATAATAAAATATATGAAATAATTATGCTACTGTATTTATGTATATATATATATGTATGTCATCTATTTAATTTCATTCAATTCAATAAGGAAACGAAAACAACGTTCATGCGTACGTACGACCTACCGTCTCCAAGAACTGTGTATTTCATTACTTTTATCGATCTATAATATATATATGTATATGATGAATATATATTATATATAATTCTTGTTTTAAATTCTGGAATTATGTAAATCAGGATATAAGTAATAATATCAAGAATGACAAGTCAAAAAACATACGATAAATGAAATGATTTTACCCAAAACGTTGCTTTAACATGGAACTTACAAAAAGAATGGTTAATATAAAGTCATAAGTGAACCATATATGATATCATAACAGTGAATACGATTCTTTAATAATTAAATTACATTATTCAAATAATTATATAGGAGGTTCGGATACGTACGAAGCATATCGGACCTAAGGTAAGGGATAATTTTTCAAATCTCATTTTTATCCGAGATTTCTTATTCGTAAGTATTTACTGGGGTTATTGTTATCATCCATGTCCATGTTTTATAAAAGTGTTTTCATGTATGTTTAAAGTCCTTTTATACCCATTTTGACTTTTACCCCATGGTATGGAAGGAATATTTCTTTTTTTTACCCTACGAGGTACATTTTTGACTTTTCTGACAAAGGTACGAGAAGAATGTTATTTTATATTATACGGCACAAAAAACAGTTTATGATTTTACAAAGCCTTATTTTCATGAAGCTTACTCAAAAATATTTCATGAATATTTTCAACAAAATCTCTTTCTTTTAAAATTGCATGACGTTTTGTGAAATGAAATTTATTTTGAAGAAGAAAGGATATTTTCCTCAAGAATTCATTTCAAGTGTTTTATCAAAACCATTTTTCCAATTAAGATGACTTTATTTCATATGTGTATGTTTAATGTATAATGTCTCTATGATTTACATGGTTTCTATTTTCTTATTATTAAATGATATACATTTATTTTATATGGATTATGTGATGATGTTTTTGAAACCCATTTTATTCGTTGGGTTGTTATGAATGCTGTATGTTTATTTTGTGGTACAAGTAATAATGATTTCATTATGAGATTGGTGGGACCTATATCTCCCTCCAATTAATTGGGTATAGATTTATATCTCATGAGATACACATGGCTGGAACGGTAAGTTAATTCGGTTCAGTGTTACAGGACTGGAACGAGGAGTGAACTCGATTCAGAGTGGGACTTTGTCCACTAAGATGGTCTTGGAAGCAATGACTTGGCTACTATGGAAATCATAACATGTTCTTAATGGATGCCACAATTACAAGTTTTATTACCAATCTAGATTATCATGACTAATGTTCCATTGTGATCTATGCTTTGTGTACTTCCATGTTTTATGTCATTGCTCAAGATTTTGATGTTTAAACATTATGTTCAGGTTTTAAAGTTCAAATGTATATGAAATATTTTATTTTATCCATTCATACCCTTACTGAGCTTTTTATATCACCCCTTTTATGTTTTCTTTTCCCCAGGATTTAATGGAAGGTTTTAGGTAAGAAAAAAAGGGGAAGATCTTTATGGGAGATGTTGAAAATCTTTCACCACGATTAGAAGATTATATTCCGAGTTTCCAAAGACACTAAACTACTACTGTCCTTGTGTGTCTGTTTTTGTTATGTACTAAGTATTCCGCAAAAGTAATGTAATGTTCATTTACGTCAAGCTTTGGGTCTCTACAGTGGGTATCAGAGGAAAGGTTTAGTCAACATTTGGAAACTAGGATGCAAGAACTTAAGTGAGATCCCTAGAGATATTTCTAAGGTATGTCTAGGGATGTCCCTAAGGTTAAGTATAAGTATAAGTTATAGTCCTAGAATTACGGTAACGATCTTAGAATTAAACCAAAGATGTTAGATATTGAAGGTACTCCCCCTTTATTATATTGTTTTCCCTAGCATGATTTTTTCCTCTCACAGTATTCTTTTTGGGTTTTAGAAAATGGCTGGAAATAAGATGATTCATGATAATGGAGGATATGATGGACAATGGAATGATATTCTTCATGAGAATCCAAATGAAATTTGATTTGGAAGTCTAAAAATCATTATTATGCCGAATCAGAAATCTCATAATATGATCAATAAACTCAAATTTGGTAAGTTTCCTGACTCAGCTAATAAGATAAAGATGGAGTTTCATGATGATCATAGAAGAAAGAAAGTTCAATTTCCCCTATTTAAATCATGTGGGAAGAGGCATCAAGGAGAATGTTTCAAAGGAACTGGAAGATGCTTTGGGTGTGGAAAGTAAGGGCACAAAGCCAGTAAGTGTGAAGGAAAAGGTTCAGTTAACACCATGGATGAGGATAATGGTATTGCTACGACATCAACAATGGTTAAATATTTTAAATGTGGAATGTACGGGCTTTGTGCAAACCAATTCCCTAAGGGAAAGTCTCATGAAGAGAATCAGTATGGTAATATGGGTAGTATTTATGTTGATGATGATGAAGAGACTACAAATGATAAGTAAAATCAAAGAATTGTTGAAGCTTAGTCAATGGTTTAAGAAGGTAGTGGAATGATTACTTGTTTATCATGTGTAATTTTGTATAATTAATCTCGTGGTACTATGGAATAAAGAGACATATAAGGATTGTTACACTATTGTCTTTCCTTAAGTTTTGAAAGAATATGATTAATGGTACCAGTAACCATGAACGGTTATTCAGATTTTTTTGGAAAGTAGATGATATGCGCATAATGAACGGATAAGGAGTAAATTAAATGTTTGATAGTATTCATGAGCTCATGAATGATATAAGGAGAAGGTTATATCATTGTTTGAGTATATAGAATGTTTAGATTTTGGTATGTGGAAAGAGTTACCTTTTGAAAACATTCTTGTTTTCACTAGGGTTCTATGGTAATTTCTGTTTCAAGAGAACACATCATTAAGGAATTCACATGTTTGGAATGTGACTAACAAGATATATCGTATGATAAAATGATGTTATTCACGTTCTTGTTCTGTGACCCTTCCAGTAATCATTTTCTGTACACTATGAGATTGGACAGAAGTATTTTGGATAAGACTAATGATTGGAAAGGGTTATGTCAGAAATTAGATAGTATTGATTAAGGCTAGGACTCGTTTTCGATATTATTGCAGGAATGTCATTATAATGTATTTTTAGAAAAAGGGACAACCTGAAAGACGGGCGACAACCCATCACGTCGGACAAGGATGTGGAAATCGAACCCAAAAACAAAGTGAGACAGGCCTTTATTTCCTACCACTAGCCTACAGAAAGTCCCAGGTTAGTTGAAACTAGTTTTATTTTATTATGCAGGATGATAGATGAAGTATAAGTCCATATATGATTAATCTCACCATAGATGGAATTATGTATATAACTTTTTCTAACTTATGTTTGAGACAGATGGAATGACCTATCAATCTATCACATGAACTGCTAAAACATCGCGAAAGACAAATTCAACTTCATTTATTAATGTGATGAAGTGGAAGTTGTTCAAGGCATGAACATCGGTAAGATTATACCAAAATAAATTAAGTATTTATTCTAATTCAAATTCTTCAACTTTAGGGAAGTGATCTTGAAAACCAAATATGTTGTCCTAGTGCCCTTATATCTGATGAATCATATGGTACCCTAGATCATCACAAATTTATGGCTTTGTGATTGTTGGAATTTTCATAGCCATGTTCTCTACCACTCTCCATCAGAAGATGACGGTTGTATTTCTCTTCCATATTCATGTTTTCACCTATGTTCTCCTATATGGAAACCCAATAATTAGTTAATTTGGGTAACCATTATGTTTCATACTTTTGTTTTTAAAGCCATGTTTTGGTATTACTTTTTACTATGTGGGTTTCTATTAAAGAAACTTTCGAGTAGTAAACCATTTATAACCCCGACGAATTTCGAGGGCGAAATTCATTTTAAGGGGGGTAGAATGTAACACTCCGTGATTTTATGAAAAACAACAATTTTAATTTCATAAATGTCTTCTGTTGTACGATACACCAAAAGGAGAATTCACAACACGCACCACTGAATTGGCTTGCATTACACATAATCACGACCTTCCACGATAGTGTGTGTTGTACGCAATACTGAGTTTCGCTAAACAACGATATGTTATATAAACTATCTGTTATGAATAGTAATACCCACTTTTTAAAATTTTATAAATTTTATCTATCAAAATGGAATTTATTTTTTGATTCAGAATATCGAAATTAGCCTAGGGTGAATTTTTGGTATTTTTCTGAAAACATTCAATTTTTGATGAATAGTGAAAACACTAGGTTACTATTCAAAAACCGACTTTTTTAGTTAAATAATTATTTATTTTATTTAATTTTATTTTAGGTCAAAATTGATACACAATACCTATATAAGATCAATTTAAGTCATTGGAGTCATTTTATAATAATTTTAGATATATAAAAAATTTATTGAACATTTCACCGTCTTTTACCCACCTCCTAGAAAAATTTGTAAATTTACATAAAACATAATTATACCACTTCTGTGAGAGGAATTTAAAAAATCCAGGAGAAATGGTTAATATCAAGTACTAAAATGTGGTTCAATGAGATGAAAATAATTTATGGTGAATAGTAACTTTTTACTTTTTTTACCACAGTTAAAAGTTAATAGGGTAATTAAGTGTAAAAATGATATTATTATTACCCTAACACATGTCATAATTCTATTGGATAAGTGTAATTATACCAAAACCAACCTTAGGAATAAAATATGACCATTTAGGCCCACTTGGATTAGATTAGGACATTTAATATTAATTTATTTAAAGAAGGGTTAAAATAGTTAAAATCAAAGTGTAATAAGTAAATCAAATTTTATATAGGGTTATACATAATATAAATTCGACTATAAATATTAATTATAAATATAAAACAATTTCCTACAAAATGGTAGTTTATTTTTAATTTTTAGACTTTAAATAATTTAATTTATTTATGACACAATGATGATGTGGTAATTATATTATTAATGAAATATTGACATAATTGATGTTATAAATACCCAAATAAATGTAATTTTAGACTTTTTATGAATTAAAATAATTTTTTATGTTAATATGAAATGTTAGTATTGATTTAATTAATGTGTTTCGAACTAATCATTCTGTTATGATATTCACAAAAATCAATTACCAAATAGTATCAAAATTGACATAAAATAGTTTTTAAAACAAATATTATATTATTAATTGTTATTTTATTCCTAAAAATATAAGGTTCAGCCAAATGACTTATATGAGGTTATATATATTAATAATTAAAAAATTGTGTCTCTTTTGTCTTGTTATAGTTTGTTTATTAACCTTATAGTGTAAGAAAACAAGAAGACACGGTAAAAATAAAATTATTTAACTTAAAGTTAAATCTAAATGATAAGGATAAAATAGATATATAAACTTGTATAAATTTTATTTTATGAGAGTATTTCGACCCATACCCACCTTATCTTCGAAATAAATCAATTTGGAGCTATTAAAAACCGAATATGACTTTATAATAAAATAATATTTTTAGTTTTTCCAAAGGTACCCCTCTCCTCCCTTATAAATGGGAACCTCCTCCCTCCCTTTCTCACACTACTTTGAGCCTTCTTGCTTGGAAAAACCCTGACAAATTATCTTATCCACTTCCCTAGAAACATCCTAGTGGTCCTGGTATTCTTCAAAGACCAATTTTAGTGCCCTAAGAGGAGGTCTCAAAGAGGCGCTTCAAAGTAGAGGTAATGTCCGTTACCGATTCTTTCAACTTTATTTCATCTTCCACTTCTTCTTATTTAGTTGTTTCATTTTGAAGTAATAACATTAGTATAACTCATATACTGATATTTTATTATAAGTAAGAAACAAACCTATTTCACCATCTATCCATCCTACGGAAAACGAAATCACCACGCGTGCGTACGTACAGAATACCGTCTCCACGCCGTGGTGAAATCTGTTTTTCCACCAACACCTTACATGGATGGGTATAATGGTGTAAAGAATAAATATATATAGTTATTATAACATCATACCGATTATGATATATTAAACCATACACTACAATTCAATTCAATAATTATGGAAATGATATCATCGCTCGTGCGTACGTACGGACTACCGTCTCCACGATGCGATGAGATTCATTCTCCATGTTAACCATACATGATTGATCATAATGTTTATATAATGAATAATAATGAAATATATGAAATAATAATTCTACTGGATTTATGTATATATATATATATGTATTTCATCTATTTTTTTCATTCAATTCAATAAGGAAATGAAAACAGCGTTCATGTGTACGTACGGCCCACCGTCTCCATGAACGGTGTATTTCATTCCTTTTATCGATCTATAATATATATATGTATATGATAAATATATATTATATATAAATCATTTTTTTCATTCTGGAATTATGTAAATCAGTATATAAGTAATAATATCTAGAACGACAAGTCGAAACACATACGATAAATGAAATGATTTTACCCAAAACGATGCTTTAACATGGAACTTACAAAAAGAACAGGTAATATAAAGTCATAAGTGGACCATATATGATATCATAACAATTAATATGAATCTGTAATAAGTAAATGACATTAATAAAATTATTATACATGAGGTTAGGATACGTACGAAGCATATCAGACCTAAGGTAAGGGATAATTTTGCAAATCTCATTTTTATCTGAGATTGCTTATTTGTAAGTATTTACTCGGGTTATTGTTATCATCCATGTAAATGTTTTATAAAATTATTTTCATGTATGTTTAAAGTCCTTTTCTACCCATTTTGACTTTTACCCCATGGTATGTATGGAATCTTTCTTTTATTTACCCTACGAGGTACTTTTTTGACTTTTCCAACAAAGGTATGAGAAGATTTTTTTTAACTTATACGGCACAAACAGAAGTTTACAATTTTACAAAGCCTTATTTTCACAAAGATTCCTCAAAAAGATTTTATGAATATTTTCAAAAAAAATCTCTTTCTTTTAAAATTTCATGACGTCTTGTGAAAAGAAATTGATTTTTAATAAGAAATGATATTTTCCTCAAGAACTCATTTCAATTGTTTTAACAAAACCATTTTTCCATCTAAGATCAATTTATTTCATATGTTTATATTTCAAGTATAAGGTCTCTATGATTTACATGGTTTCACTTTTCTTATTATGAAATGATATTCATTTATTTTATATGGATTATGTGATGATGGGATGATGTTTTTGAACCCCATTTTATTTGTTGGGTTGTTATGAATGATGTATGTTTATTTTGTGGCACAAGTAATAATGATTTCATTATGAGATGGGTGGAACCTATATCTCTCTACAATGCATTAGGTAAATATTTATATATAATGATATATACATGGCTGGAATGGTATGTTAATCCGGTTCAGTGTTACAGGACTGGAACAAGGAGTGAACTCAAATCAGAATGGGACTTTGTCCACTACGATGGTCTTGGCAGCAATGCCTTGGCTACTATGGAAATCATAACATGTGCTTAATGGATGCCACAATTACAAGTATTATTACCATTCTAGTTTATCATGACTAATGTTCCATTATGATCTATGCTTTGTGTACTTCCATGTTTTATGTCGTTGCTCAAGATTTTGATGTTTAAACCTTATGTTCATGTTTTTAAGTTCAAATGTATATAGTATGTTTTATTTTATTCATGCTTATCCTTACTGAGCATTTGAGCTCACCCTTTTTATGTTTTCTTTTCTCCATGATTAAAGAAAGGTTTCACGTAAGAAAAAAAGGGGGAAGATCTTTATGGGAGATGTTGAAGATCTTTCACCACGATTAGAAGATTATATTCCGAGTTTCCAAAGACACTAATCTATTATGGTTCTTGTGTGTCTTTTTTTGTTATTTACTAAGTATTCCACAAAAGTAATGTAATGTTCATTTACGTCCAACTTTGGGTCTCTAAAGTCAAGACATATTCCTAAATTGGGTTGGAATTAACTAAATACTGAAACATGTGTTGTCTGATGAGATATATCAAAGCATTGACGGGATATATAATTCGGGGATTCGCCCATAAGGTAATTAATTCCTATGAATTAACCATAAGAGTCACCATCAAATTTCATATGATTAATTGAGGTACAAATTAGTTAATAAAACATGGATATAAATATATTGAGAAATACATAAATAAAATACAATATCAATATTCTTTAGTAGTCAATAATCATCAAGACTTCAAATGATTATCCAAATTTCATAAAAATGTAAAAAATTATCAAAAAAACATAAAAAAGGAGGTGGGTGTTCAAAAAATACATATTCAACTTGAATATAATCATTTGTATTGGAATAAAAACATACAGTCAAACAATACTCATTCCCATGTTAATAAATGTGTTAACAAGATCATAACTAATATATGAAAAGAAGGAGGGAGGTCAAACAATACATAGTCAAATTGAAAGTAATTCTAAATATTATAATAACAATATATGGTATTTGATTAATTTTCCCCATGTCAATAAAATAGGCAACATTAACATAACCCATCCGATGAATGAAGGTTCATGGTCAAATAATACATATTGAGCCATCCAATAATCTGTTGAAATAGAATAATAGTGTATGGAAGGACAATACATATGCCCATATAGATATAATAACATTATATCTAGGTGATCATAATCCAATATGAAATATTAAAAAATTTATGTTGACAGCTTATAGTGTAATGAGTATATGTATAAGTCAACATAGGAATAACATGGCCATATTCCATCAAGATAATGATTGTTAATTGTTTAATAAAAACAAATCCCATGAAACGAGAAATATTTTTCAAAGGGTTTATATGGTAGGATATTGTATCCAATGATATCAATGGTAGAATAACATATAATTAAGTAAATGGTTTGAATATAGAAATATTATATGAAATATGTTCAATGAAATTGTCATAAGAATGAATATTTTGTTGTAAAAAACCTCACTATTGGGGAACAACTGAATCTATGGATAGATGAATAAGGGGTTTTGATTTTTCTAGTATTTCCCATGAAATATAAGTATTATAATATAAATACATCCTTGGGAAATAAATTCACCATATAAAGGAAGAATGGTTCACAATATTTATTATGTATCAATGAATCTAAATTGATACCATGAAAATAATTACAGCTTGAGTAAAAGGTGAAAACAAAAACCCCATAAAGAGAGGGATTGTAATTGAGTTTAAATTAATATTGTTATAAGATATTTCATGATATAAAATATGAAATATGTAGTATATACACAATATATAGGAATTTAGGTGAATAATATAAATCATTATCAAAAATAAAAATTTTATACAAAAAAAACATAACTCTTATTACTAAAAACCATAAAGATGCTCCAAAATCATTGTCGTATATATCATAATCACTTAATTAAAAACCATTTACATATTTAGTTTTTAATCTTAAACTTCATAAATAATCATTATCAACATGAACACTTCTTTTTTGTCATAGTGGGTGTTTATAGATTTGATCATCGGTACATGTTTCATAATAGAGGTGTATAGGTTTATCCTTTATTAAATGTTCACCATTACTATTATAAAGCCTAGGTTTAATTTTTCTTCAATAAATCAATAAGTACTGGTGGATAACGTGGTAATTCATGTAGAATTGTTATAGATACATCTAATGTGATTGGAGGTCAGGATCGTACAATTTTCCTTGCATAAATACGATGATTTTTTTTTCATAAATGTGAAGTAAATGTGTTATGATAGAACAATTTTTTTCCACAATGTTTAGAAAATAATGAAGTCCACTCAATTTGAATTTTATTTTCATGAGGAAGTTAAGAATTTATTAAAGAGGTTTGGATTTAAATTTTTAATTGTGAAGTCTTGGAATTACCATTATTATAAATTTATTCAAATTATATTATATTTAAAATGATATATCCAACTATGCAAGCCACGAAAAGCCGAAACCCAACCACATGTTTGACCAGGAGGTTGACCATGGCTAGAGGATCCAGTTTGGCTTAACTGGCTAGTGGTAATAGAGTGGTCCCATGTGTATTTCCCATAAGGTAAAGGGTATAGAAGTGGGTGTATCACAATATGGTGGAACACAATTGAAGGAAGGGATGGAAGAGTGTGTTTTTAGAGGGGGATCATAAAATCATGATACATAATTGCATTAATGTGTTGATAAACTATGACTTCAATATATTCCACCTTGGGGTGGGGTTAATAGAATTTTGGTAATATTCCAACATCTTATAAATTTGAATGTGGAATGTGCCTTATGATGCAATCTACATGAGCTTCTTATTGACATACCACCCCAACCAATTTAATAGAGCCAATCAACTTCAACCCTCGGACACCTATGGATATTAGTCCCTCAACAACGAAGAGAGTTGGACACTAAAAGATCAAGAAAAATAGTCATTAATAATGGTAATGTTAAAGTATAAAAAAATGTAATAATGAACAGAAAAAATCATAAAATTTGATCTTGAATTTAAAGGATTTTGGTGAATCTGTCACATAAATCCCATCATAAGAACCAATGGCCTTTGCAAGAATGAGAAAAAATGAATGAATCCATCATGTGATGATATTTTAATCATGAGATTGAGTGAAGACAACTAGTGAATCCATTTCATAATGATTTATGACCACATAAAGATCACATATTTTATATGAACTATCATTTTGATTATTCCAATTTTTTGAGAGGATGTTGAATGAGGGATTGCATGATCAAATAAGTGATCATTCCAAGAAAAATGAATCATTCAAGCAGTTTTTTTTATATAACTAGTTCATTCAAGATATTATTCATTAAAGATTCAATGATCTTTTGGTGTTCAAATAGGTTACTGAAATTCCATAAAACTACGATCTTCACAACCTATATAACAGATGTAGAGAAGAGATATCTACTACTAGTGTTCTGAAAAATTAAGAGTTCATATCAAAATAGAGGATCCCAAATGATTTTATAACATGAAGGAGATATCACTAATCAATCTTGGATATAAGATGTAATGAATGAGGAACTTGTAGAAAACTCATATTCCTACAAATGTGATCCTACCGACACCCATGTGTCATAAAAAAAGTTTAAGACAAACTCATGGACACAACTACTGTATCATAAAGGAGAACATGAAGACATATCCTATCAAAAAATAAAACATGAAAACAAAATTATATTATTTATAGTTAACATAAAGAAACATTCTTACATAAAGGATTTTTAGATAGTCATATGAGTCCGTCGATCTCGCGAGGGATTTTTTGAAGAAACTTGGGAACCCAACATCATTCATTACGTCAAGAAGATTTTGACATAGTAACTCATGGATTCTCATATTATCACATGGTGTTTTCATTTTCAATGTATTTAGATCATTAAAAAACACACATTGAGGATTTACTTTAAAGGGAGGATATTTTTTGTGAAACTAATATGATTATGCAAAGGATTAATTGAAGTCATGAGATCTTTTTGTATAAATGAAGTAGGACAATATGTGATTTTCACCCTGGTCTTGTGATGGTAGAAAAAATATCACACAGTCTTGGTTAGATCGTCAACATCACATGATAAAGTGAATAACAAAAAATGATAAAGGTTTCATGAAACCCTTGCAATTGATGAATGTATAATTAAGATAGGTGAAACAATTCAGATACCATGAAATATGTTCATAATGTGCATGTGATTTATATTAGTTGATAATTCATGAAGAAGTAGTATGAATTTGTGAAAGTTATTCCTTACATAAAATATTAAAGATCAATATGTGCCCCACATTCATACATTTAATTCATATCAGGACTTCAGGGAGAAGAATTAATATCCCAATCATTATTTTAAAAAGGAAACTGGTCATTATAGGTGATCAGAGTTAATTGAGAAAGGAAGATAGATATATTTAGTGGGTTTCAAAGAAAATTTTACTTTACATGGGGAAGTGAGATCTTAAAATTTCAAGAAGGAATATTAATAATCATCCTACATTGGATCATGCCTTTCTCAGAGGGGATGTCCTCTAGTTAGGGAAGGGAGTAGTTGAATTTTTCTGGTTTGAACAAGGAGTGGAAGTCTCTTTATGGGAGTAAAAGTAACATTATTTCTTTGGTAGATGTAATAATATAGAGATAATTTTAATCACTTTATAGATTGTGAAAAATATATTTTGGGGGACCAACCAGGTAAGAAGCAAGTCTTTATATTGAAACGTGAAAACATCATGTGATTCTCTCTATATTACTACTACTATTAATGAAGTTATATTGAGATATAATATTAAGTGGACCAATAAACGGAAAAACATAGAGAATTTGAACTAGAATGAATTGAAATTTGAAAAAAAAACCACGGATTCCATCCTCCAATCTTAGGGGTCAACACATCTAGGGTCACTATAAGTGGTTACAAAGCATTATGTTCCCTATAATGTTCCATGAAGTATTATGATTGATGGAAAATGATAATTTTGTTTATATCTAGGTTTTCTAACAATTTAGTGAAATAATTATCATAGTTTCATGAATATGATACTACCCTATCTCTTATCACTTAGCCGAGAAGTGAGAGATGAAACAATAGTTGGTTTTTCACCCATTCTTAATGATCATTGAATGAAACAAGATGGGAACATAAATGTTGAGTAAGATGGAAAGGCCCAACATTCAATATTATTCCTTCAATATAAAAGGTCTACAAAAAATTCATGGGTCACCATATTGTTATGTATATCTCAGATAAACTCTTAAGAATCAATGAAAGGAATTTCAATGTTAGGAAACCAAAATTTATGATTGGAGGGGGGTTTTTTTATATGAAAATATGTGGTTAAGTATTTCTTTATGAATATATCACCATATTAAAAGAGATAGTATGAAACATTTGTGGAATTTGTGATAATGTAAAAATATATACCATTTTCAAAAATAATATTGGAATTTTATAGATCAATTTTATTCAAACTTCTCATCCTAGGAAGAAAGAGATTATTTATCTCTTTATGAACTACATAAAATTCTCATATATGCCGAGATGAGGAAAATTAAATTTTTTAAGAAGAAAGATAAAACCAATATGGTCTTTAAAGCCACAACAAAGGGAAATCTCATATAATTAGAAGCAGAATAATATGATTACTCAAATACTGATTAGGAATATTATGAATTTAATCACATTGTTTCCCTAATATATAAATGTTCATTGAAGGGAAAATCGATGTGAAAGAATTACAAACCACCTAAATTATTCAACTATTATTAAACATATAATTTTTCCATGAATTATCCAAAGAATAAAGTTAGAGAATCTGAATTAGAATCAGAATCAAATGATAATGGATCTGATACACACAATTGGAATATGAAGAAAAAATATTGAATAATAATGATTATAAATATAATGAAAAATAAAAATAATGTTTCATATTTATGATTTTCATCAGATAATAAAGTTTATTTCTTTTCCCAATAAAATAGAAGAACTAATTCATCATGTAGTGGTGATTATAGGGAGGTATGAATATATCTTGAGTGGATGATTAATGAAAAACTATAATTCATTATGAAAAAAATAAAATATCTCCATAATGAAATGAATAATCTTTAGATATAAAAAAAATTAACTACTAAAGATAATAAGGAAGAAATACATCATGTTAGTGAATAATAGAATGAGTTGATCAAGAAATATGTATCTTCAATTAGAGAGATCAATATTCAAATATTATAAAAAATTGAACATGAAAAATATTATATGATATATTGGAGAGAGTTTTATAGTTAGATAAAAAGAGATTTCTGAGACACAATCCATATGATCCACAATTCAACATGAGTTGAATATATCTAGATAATATTTTAGAAAATCTTTCGATATCAATGGAGAAACATATCATGTTGGAGAGAATAATGGTAAAGGTGAACATAATAATTTTATGGATATGTAAATTTTAATATTGTATGTGTGAAATAGAAATATGAGAATTTGAAATCCATGGAGAGTGAGAGTAAATATCACACATGCGGGAAGAGGAAAAGTTTTCAAATAGGGCCATAACCCCCTATGTAGAGAAAAAAACATAGTTCTATATTTATATGAATACAATATGGGAAAATAAATTTTCATGGTTTTTATTGGTTTTGTGGAAAACAAGGTCACAAAGAGTACATTTTTTAGCTTCTACGTATCAATACAATTAATGAGAAAAGAATCAATGGGGGTTTCAATAAGTATGAGGGGATATAATCTCAAATAAAAAAAATATAAATACATCTACACCAAAATTATATACAGAAATAAAATTTCATGTTCTAGAATAATTATTTGGTTAATGATGCTTGGATGGTCTCAATGATGATGTATGAATGAAATTTTTTGAAGGAGTAGTTTTTTATTCTATAAAAGTTGATATGTTCCAAAATAAAACCAATGACAAGCCATGTAGATATGTTGGTAAAACTAAGAATGTCGAAAAAGACTCCATTATTTTTTTCCACATCACTTGAAACATTATAAAAAATTAGAGAATGTTTAAAAAATATCTTAATGATACGGATAGAAACAAAAACCATAAAAAGGTGGAAGTTAGTGAAAAGTTATCCACAATTGGAATCATGAAAATCCAAAAAAATTAATGTTGCAAAATTCATTCCACACAATGATGAAGTCCAAGGGGAGAGAAAAGAAACTAAAACTGACGAGACAACAAAAAAATACAACTAAATCTTCCCATACTATAATTGGTAGAAATGAATAACCTAGATTGAGTAGAGTCACTCAGTCTTAATGTTACTCTTGATGAACAAGAAGGTCCATCATTATCCCCTTATAAATATAAATTCTTTTGTATTACCATTCAGGGAATTGATGGAGATGGATAAATACAATGAAGAATACCAATAAAAAATTTATCCCTTGTTCATAATTTTATTAAAAATATTAGTTTATGTTAATATAAGACAAAGGGGGAGTTAAATAATTTTCACTTGAAATTTATGATGTGTTAATTGCGGTATGTGAATGGTAAACTATATAATTGATAAATTTGATTATATCCAATCGCTTTAATTAGACAGGAGAATTTTTTAGTATGGTTTCACATGCATGGTGTTTATAGATTTCGTAGACATCTTTGGTTATATCTCTATTTTTTATACAATAAGTTATCCCAAATAGACTTTTGGATTAACTATGTTTATTTTCTAATATAACCATGGGAGATCATTCCTCTCTTATATGTGACCATCTATTTTTTATAAGATAGATGATTGTTATATCAAAAATATGATGGTAGTAGAAGACCTCATTTACCATTTCTGTATTGATTTTAAAAAATGGGAAGAATATTAATCACCATATATTGAATTATGTTATGTGAAAATGTCTCCAAAAAATAGGGACATTATTGTTCCTATATTGAGTTTTTTTTAATTAACTAAATATGTGATGGTGGATTAACTGGAGATTCTTAGATAATTGTTATGGTTTCATATAATTTAATTTGATGTCCAAATTGGAAAATTGTCCTTGGAAAAAATTTGACGATTTATTGATCTGATAAAAAATGTCCACAACCTACATTAAGAAGGAATACATTATTTACCACAATTTTTGGATGAATTATGATAGTCAAAAAATATGAAGTGCATTTTCATGAATAAGTACAATATTTATGGAAGTGGTTTTTCATTACATTTTTAATTGAGTAGGACTGGAATTACAATTATATTATATGTATTCAAATGGAATTAATTAAACATGATCTAGTCAACTGACTAATCCATGGCTGGCTCGGACCCAACCACATATAGGACTAAGAGGTTGACCATTATTGGGGTACCAACATGGATGAACCAAAGAAAGATAGAGGAGGGGGATATTTTGTAAGGCACACCTGATCATGGGAATCTTAGTGGAGGCTCCACCCTATAGGGCACCCTATTGGTAGTAAGAGATGATGTAGGGAGTAGTCATAGGGGGACGAGGATTTTTGGATGATCAATGGGATCTTTTTATTAGTAAATCATGGTATCAAAATATTCTGACATCGATGCGGGATGGAAAGAGCGTGGGTGCTATTTCTGGATATTAAAAGATGGACATAACATAGACCATCATATGAAATCAACACGAACCATCCATTGAGATCTTCTGCCCAACCAGTTCAAATGATCTAATCATCATCAACCCTCTGTCTCTAGAGGCCACTATTCATGAAATAATCAAGATGGTCGGCCACCGCAAGATCAAGACATGTAATCATCCCCACAAGATATATTAGTGTCTCAAGACAATTAAAACTTAAATGATGAAATAATAAAACATCATATTTCATGAAATTGATATTCATGAATCCATTTCCTAAATACTATTATAAGAAATAGTGGTTATTTCCATAACAAGAAGTAATTCATGAAGACATCATGGGATGATTTTTTATCGTGTGTTATATAAAATAAAACCACTAAATCCATCACATAAAGACAGACAATCGCATGAATATCCCAAGTTTTATATGAATTAAAATTTCAATTATTATGATTTCATAAGTTGATTCTGATTGATAAATCACATAATGAATAGATTGATCATGCAAAGAAGAATAAACCATTCTCATGGATTGAATGATCTCACTAGCGTCATCTGATATGTTCGACATTAATGTTTCATATATATATATTCAGGCATTGTAAGAGTTCCTTAAAAACCATAAAAATTAGATCTACACCACTTATATAAACTCAGTTAGAGTAGGGAGTTCATCTACTAGTTTAATGAGAAATCATGTGTAACTCTTGATATAGAGGAGTCTGCATGATTCGATCAAGTGAAGAATATTGTGTGAGACAATTTTTGTCACACAATGTCTAGTACGAGGAACCCATAAAAAAGTATTTTCCCACAATGGTTATTATATGGACACCACATGTGTTATATTAAGGAGTTTTAAAAAACCCAAAAATGTAAACTATTTCTTATGAATGAGAACCTGCGATCATCTCCTAGAATACGAAGGAACATGCATATATTATTCTTCTCTTGAAAAATAACATTCAGAATCTTTCATATGTGATTGAGTTTCAAATTATCATGTGAGCCCTCTAATTTTATGGTGGAATTTTTGAAGGAACACATAGAAACCACCTATTTCATTTCATGAAGAATATGTTGATATAGTAGCTAGTGGACATTCATATTATCAAGAAATTTTATCATTTGTAGAGCATTGTGATCATGAGAAACACATTAATGTAGGTAGAATGATTAAGGTGTAATTGTTCTCATGAGTATTGTATGATAATGTGAAGGAAGTATTCTGATTGTGAGATATATTCATACATTATTAGGAGTAGAAGCTGTGAGTTTTACTAAGGTCATGAAAATAATTTTAAAATATTACATAATTTTGGATAGATCATATGATTTACCTGATATATTGAAGAATAATGGAAGAAACATGGTGCATAAAACCTATGAAATCTATGAAATAATAATTGAGAAACATGAAAGCATTTGGATTCCATAAAATCCATGCTTGAAGTGTACCTGATAGAAGTGGGTTTTTATTTAATGAAGAAGGTATTCGATTTCATAAAAGATATTCCATGAGTAAAATATTGAAAAAAATCGTGTGAACCTCTTGTAAAAATTTAATTGTGTCTATGATTTTAGATTAAAAGAATAATTTCCATATCATTTTTTCATAAAGGAAAGTGGTCATTATTGGTGATCAGAATTAATTGAGGAAGGATGAAAAAAATCAATAGTGGATATAGAGGATACCAAAACTGTACATAAAAAATTAATATCCTACTAGTTCTTGGAGTAATATTAATGTTAATCCTATAGTGGATCAAGCCTTCATCCAAGATGATGTCATTTTTTTGTTCCATGAGAAAATTAAGTCTTCTGTTTGGACACAAAATCATGAAGAGTCTCTTGTGTAGAGCTAATGAAAATGGATTTTAGTTTGACATATAGAAAAATGTGTATCTAATTTAGAGAAAAATAATTATAATCAATTTTTTCATAGTGAATAATACATGTTAGGCATGGAAAGGAGTGGTTATTTGTACCAAAACATGTAAATACCGTGTTCTAATCCCACTATTACTACCGTTAAAAATGAAGTGATATTTAGAGATAATATTGAGTGATCCAAAACCATAAAAATTTAATGAGGGTGAATTAGAATAAATGGAAATTAATAAAAAGAAAGCACTGATTTTCCCCTCCCCTCTCATTGGTCAATATGGTATAAGAAACTACAATTAGGTCATTATTTTTATTTGTAGGGATGTTTTATAATGACTTAATATTTTCTAATATCCAATGATGGATATTTTAATATTTACACTATAAGATTATCTTGATATGAATCTTGATTAAGTGATTCTAAATAATCAATCTGTATTTAGTTAATTAATGAATTAAATATTGACATAGCATCGAAACCCCCAAAAGAAAAACAATTATTTACACATTTATATCATATTATACTAGAAATTATGTTCCTATAAAAATTCATTATATAAATTCACTATATATTTTTAATAAGTGGTTAAACTAACCAAAACATGAATATCTCAAGATACAGTGAATGATTCAGAGATTGTTTTATTATAATATATTTATAAAAGAATAATAATGATATAATATAGTTTTGTTTATTTTTTTATATCATGATTTGAATGAATTATATGAATAAATAATGGATATGTAAATGATAAATTTTTTTAATAAAAGGTCACCCTGTTATAATATGAACATTATATTATTAAATTAATGATGATCATTTATTGATCAGGTCATTAATTTGATATTTAATTTTTAATACCATATAAATAATGATATAATAAAAATATTATTTATCCTTTAATAACATTTTTTACCCATCATTTTTTGGTGGTGAAAAAAAATTAAAGCCTTTGTGTTGTTGAGGCGGTGGTCTGCATAACACATGAAGAATGGTTTTTTTTTCAAATTAGATAGGGTATATGAATAAACAATAATAATGAAGTTATTATTATAATACTAAAGGTTATAAATGAATCTAATACACGTATGTTATTTCCTCGAGAATAAATATTAAACAATATTATAATGTAAAAAATTATATAGTTGATAAGAGTTAAATCAGTGACTTGATTTTTCCTTGGAAGTATCATAGGAAACAAAGGCATTATGCTATATAATTATGACATAAATATTTAAAATGTAAGAGAGTGTTATAGGGGGGAATAATTTAAAATTTCAACAATAAATTCTTTGTAGTGGTGTGTGTTGAATTGGTGAAGATGTTACCCTTTTATAAGTGAAGTGAAGTATAATTTTGGGAGCTAACCTAGTATTTTCAATATTTTAATGTTAATATTCAATTGTAAATGTGAGAAATAGAAAATAGAGGAGAGAAATATTCTTTGTAGAAAACACCAATAAAAATATTTTTTGAAAAACATATATTGTTTTTACAATTTTTGTTAACATTTACCACTTTCCCGATACTTACTTTTACCTTAATACTTAATGTTTAGAATCTAGAAATTAATTTTAATGAGAAATATAAAGATTAAAATTTATACCTAATTTTATTTTTATAATTTAAAATTTTATAACCATTTTAACAAATAAAATTTGTAAAGGATTGAGAATTTTATTTTAAAATAAATAAATTTAATCACATAAAAAACTATTATGAGAATAATGTTTTTAACCATTAAATTTATATATATGGAAAAATTATTTTTAATAATTATTTTAATAAAATAAATTGTATTTTTATAAAATATATATAATTAATTCGGCTTCTCTTTCATTCCAAAATATAATATCTTTTAAAAAACTATTTAAAAATATAAAAATGATATTTTTTTATTTAAGAAACATTTTAATTAGTTATAAATATATTCTCTATAGCTTTTATGAGATCAAAAAATATTATTAAAATTATATAATTTTTAATTATATTAATATTAAATTACATAAATTGTTTTTAATGTTTAGGTCATTCTTAAATTACAATAATGTTTTACCAATTTTATGTATCTTGAAAACAATAATATTTATCTGAAAACAGTCCTTCTAAAAACATGATAAATATTTTATACTGTGTAAAATTTAATATGAGAAACTGAAAACTAATGTTAATTTTCATTAATTTAAAAATATAATTTTTTTAATTTTTTTAATTAAATAATAAAATATAATGAAAAATGTTTTTATTATAAAATGGAATTTTTCAATTTTAATTGTTATTATAATTGTCACAAATAATTTAAAAAATATATTAGTGTTAACAAATTATAAATATCATATGAAATTTATCATCATTAACCATATGTTTCTTGAAACATAAATTTGTATCATATCAAACACAATTTTTATAACAAAAATTCAACAAAAAAGATATTTCTTATCATTTTAGATAAACTACTTTAATTTAATTCATATTAAAGGTAGGATTTTAATTCCATATAACATTAGTTCATAAAACCTTTACACCTAATAATTCCCACTAATTCAATGACATGTTTTTTTACCGTCATACATAAATATTTCTATTTTATCTAATTATATTTTGGTTTTATTTTTTTCAGTGTTTCATGTGGAGAAAGTTAACGAAAAAATTAACCTATTTAATGGTAATAAAATATTGATATATTAGTGCATTACAATATTAATATATGTTTTATAAAGTATTATTTTAATTAAACACTCAAATTATGAATTTTAATTATCCTAGACTAATGTTCATTATAGATTATTATAGTTTATAAATAAATTTCTAGGTTCGCTTGAATTCTATTCTTATTTTAGGATATGGAATATTATCACAAGAAAAAAAAATATTTTTTTATAATTGATGATCCATGAAATATACCACATTAAGTATAATTAGGAATGAATTTCATATACTAAGGGTGCATGATTTATATTTTCTTTCCCTACCTATTTTTTTATCGATAACTAGAATGTGAAGCTTCTTTATATGATACATTTCTTACATAATAAATTATGTTTTTCTAATAAATGGGTTGTCAGTTATATTTCACATAATTTAATTTTTTTTATGTTAACGAAGATAGGAATTTTACTCTCGTATTATTAATATGACATCTATGACATTTATCAAGATAGATTTAGGAAATTTAAGTCCATACATATAAATTTAAATGAAATGTTCTTGAAAATATAGAAGTGGTACATATGTTCCCCTTATCTATTAAATAAATGAAATTTTATGTGTTTGTAGACCTGGTTAGTGTATTCATGAAGAGTATAGAATTTATTAAGAGGGAATATATGATTGTAATACTCTATTCACAATAGTCTCTAGATGTCTTAAATGATGGGATAATTTTTAAATACATGTCGATATATAATTAATACTATGGTCACACAGATATATATATACCTTTTTTAATGAAAATTATTCTAGATCCATTTATTGACACATTAGGATTTTTGTTTTATTATATGATTATATTTTATAAAATCTATGAATTTGGTGATTTATATTTTTTTTCAAACCTACAAAGTCCAATGGGTTCAAAATTTATTGTTAACAAAATAAGTATTAAGTATAAAAAACAAACAATGTTATTATAAAAACGTTTTAGAGTTTATCCAAAAGAATATTTTGATAATTACTAAAAAGTTATTATAAATTTTGTAATTCAATGTCTAATTGATGATATATTTCTACAAATTATTTATAAAATAACGAAATGTGGTTTTTTATATGATTTCACATCTTATCATATACGATATGATATAATTTCAAGTGGAAATAATATATTATATGTTTAATGATGGTGGAATATTGAAAATAATATACCATAATTACATATGATATAATATTTCATGATACTTTTTTTTCATATAGTATGACATACATATATAAAAATACTTATATTTAATTCTGTAGGGAACATATTATTCTATAGTATATTGATATCCTCTATTCTTTCTTAGAATGTAATATTTTATGGCAGTGTGGAATCAAAAATACACGTATCATACATAGTGATCTATTTGGAAATATTATAAATAATTTAAGAGAGTTTAGTTGTAATATTTCATGTACTTAAATAATTTTATGTCTGATAGTGTACAAGATACAGAAGACCGAGAAAAAATGAACCGTGAAATATTGTTATTTAATTATGAAGATTACAATCATTCCATTAATTTTGTTGGTATGAATAAGTTTATAGACAATATTATTTAAATACATAATCATTTTAATCAATAAACATTTATTTACAAATTCATAGGTAATCATTGCGGAATTTTTATATTTAAATAATATTGTATATAAACTTATTCATACCAACCAAATTAATGGAATGATTATAATCTTCATATTTAAATATAACCATTTTATTATTTAATGATATGATTTCTTAAATTAGTTTCATTTCTTTTCTTGACTGAATAAAATAATTAGTTTAAAAAAAATTTAGAAATTATATTTCATAAAATAAATACCACTTTTCGAATTCGTATATCAAAATAATCATATGGATATTTTTAGATGTTTTTCATAAAATTTTTAATTTTCAATTAATAGTGAAAAATATATATTTTTATTGAAAAATGTATATTCATTTAAAGTATTTAAACAGTAAAAATAAATTATGGAATATTTTTAAAATTTAATTATTTTTTATTTAAAATATCTCAATTAATTTTGTTTTATTAAATTACATTATTGTATTTGGTATAGAAATATTTTTATCTCGAAAGGGAATTTCCTAAAAACCACTTTTCTCTATATAATGATGTATTAATTTAATGTTAAATTATTTCATTTCTATGAATTTAATTTTGAAAAAAGGCTTCCATATTTTTAATAAATATGTGAATTTTTTTTAAATTATTAATTTTTTTTTGTTTTATGAAAAATAACCTCACTAAATTTATATTATATAGGTAAGGGTCAACCAAGTATTCGAAGATAAAAATATATGATAAGAAATAAAAATTGACCGTAACAAATCCCATAATTATATATATATATATATATATCATACATAATGAATCCAAATTCGAATATATGGCCACTTTTACAATTTACCAGGTTTTTTGACTGTTTATTTTATTTTATATAAATAAACATCAAAACTTTCAATCTCTTGGTTTTATTATCATTAAATTTATCACATAAGAATAAAGTGGTGATATATTTACCTATAAATATTAATATATAATAAAATATATTTATTATGGTAATTTATATTTGATTTTTTCTATAGAAATAATTATCTAAAATTATTTTGCAACAAAGAAAAAATACTAGTGCAAGAAGAAAAAAATCATGAAAACTATTTTTTTAAACTAAAAAAAATATTTGAGTGATTTTTCTTTTTAAAATATTTTATTGAGAAAATGACATATTATATATTCATGTATTAAATTTTCTCTAATTCCATTATTTTATTGTAGTTTTAAAATCCAAGTTAATTGAATATTTCCTTTAGAGGCATAGATGTTCTCTTATAATAAATATAAATTTGTTAAATGATATGAAGTTTCTAACAATATTATATTCTTCCAAGTTAATTATAATTTTTCTATTACCTCACCTATTGTCAGTAGGTGTTCCATTTATCAATTTTTAATAACTATATAAACATTATAGTGGTAACAAAACAATGATATCAACATAAATATAAAAAGGGTTAACAAAGGATAAAACATGATAAGGGCAAAAATATGATCCAAGATAGTTTATATTTAATTTTGAAAGTGTATTTTAACTAATAATCATATTATATTTCAATATTATTAATTTAGATCCATTTGGACTTCAGAATTATTTTATATTTATTTAAAATTTTTATAAATTTGAGGAGTGCCCTTCTCATCTCTTATAAAAGGGAACATATTATTCTCATTTATTAAAAATTAAAAATAAAATATTCATCCAATTTCAACTAAAATAACATCCTAAAATCCCCCCTTTTATCCTAGAGACAATTTCTCTTTGTGATTGTGTGTGTACTACAATCTCCATAAAGTGACATGATTAATTTTTAATCCTCACACCACATAAATAACACATATAATTATATTTAATGAAATAATATTTTAATTATTATATAATGATAATTACATAAAGGAAAAATAATAATAAAATTATTTCCATAATTATATTTGAAAAATTTAATCATGTATCATGTGTACACACGTCTTACAATCTCCATGATTTTAATGTAGTTCATTTTCTTCATAAACCTCTCCAAGATTGGTTTCAAAATTATAATGTATATATATGTGTGATAATTATTTAATTATTATCATTTTATATATTATGAACTAATGACCCATTTTTACATGGTAATCATTAAAATTATTTTTTGAGAAATTATGTAGCAAATGTTCTCAAAATACCCAATGTGGACATTATGGATTAAGAAATTAAATATTTCATTAAAATAAAATAAATAAACAAAGTATAGAGAAACGTTAAAATATTTTTTGTTTTCTTGTGAAATAAAATAATTTACATGAGTTTTGTATAGTGGTGTTAAAGGACATAAATAGAATTTCTAGACTCAGGTTAAGGTATTTTACCTCAATTTATATTAATTGGGTAAATTTTTTTTACCAAACTAATTTCTCTAATATGTTGTATATACAACCCAATTAAAATGTTAGATCATGAATCCTTTAAATTTAATGGATTTGGATAGTTGAATGATAATTTAATTCATCAATGGTGAATTTTATTAAATGTTACCAAGAGGCTAAAGGATTCTTAACTTAACTTTCTGTCATTCAGTTATATCTCTTCTTCATTTAAGTTGGTATGACATTAATATTTGTTAGATATATAAACCGATTAATTCTGTTTTTTTATTTTCCTTTTCAAAATTTACGTTGGTTAAAAAAAATTTCTCCATTTATTGATTCTGATTTCAATAATATTAACTTTGAAAGGGATTTATTTGTATCAAACACATTTTTTTGATATATGATTCAGATTGTACACAATGATTTTTCTCGTATGGTTTTCATAATACACCATGAATTATTTTTAAATAAAAATTAACTTTATTCATGTGATCTATAGTGTCAAACCATATTTTTATATCCAATTACATTTGTTTGAAATGTTACAAATTTGATGTTTTCTTTGTGTCACAATCTCATATTATTCCAGGATTTTCTATATACAAGGACAATTTGAAGGAAATTTTGTTCTCATATTTTATTGAAACAGATATCTTATATTTTATTATTGTTATCAATTTTTATGAATGTTTAATTTCTATATCCTACCTTATTTATTAAATCAACAACAAGGAATTCATTTTTTAGTAATACTGAACCTGTAAATTCATTTACATTGGGAAACATCCTCTTCCATATAAATTTTTTTTTAAAAATGTTTTCAAATATTTTTTTACAAAAAAAATTATTTGATAAATTTATTTTGACTAATATTTCATATTATTTTTAAATTATTTAATAGGATATTTTTTGAATGTTTTAAAAATGGTTCAATTTTCACTCCATTTATAAAATCATGGAAATTAATGTAAATTTTTAACATTTACAACATGAACAAATTTTCTTTTCGGCATAATAATTATTTTCCTCAAATAATCCATTATAAATTTATAAAGTTTATTTGACATAAAATAATTATGATAATATTTTTTTAATTATTTTTGAATGTTTTTTAAATTGAATGTCCTGTTATCCTCAAAAATTATTTTGTTGATCTTTTTTATGGAATTTACATTCTTCAACATCAATAAAAATTGATTTTACTTAAAATCCATTAAGGAAAAGATGTAATAATAAAACAATTATTAATTATTTGGATATGATACAATATTTTAATGTAATCTATTTACTTTCCACGGGTGAGTCAAATAATGAAAGAATAATGATTATTTTTATTTAAAAATTTAAAATAATCAAAATTATTTATTAACGAATGGTACTTGGATAACATTGATGACAACTGCTGATCCTGATACATCTTATATGTAGGTATGTTCTCCATTTATTTCATGATTAATGGGTGATACTGACACAAGTTATATGAAGGGTTGAGTCCCATTATAGATCACAATGAATGGGTGATCCTCATACAACTAATTCTAAGGGTTGGGCCCTATTATAGCTCAGGATGAATGGGTGAGATCAATATATATTATACTCAGTGTGTGAACATTATTTATCTCTAATATATTAGAAAATGTTCCTTGTATTTATAATATTGATGGATGGAGTTACCAGAGGCTTTATCCTATGAATTTTAATGGGTATCATATTATTTATTAAAGTGGTTATGAAGATGATATTTTAAGACAACAAAAATTTTTATTTATGCTTTATATTAGGTTTTAATGATTCCTTTAATCATGATTGACATCACAATGATAACTATTATCAAATATTTTGAGTCATGTTTTGGTTTATATCATTATTCTATGATAAATAAATGATTATCTAGGTATTTATGTGTATGAATTCTCCTTTTTAATTCCCATGATCATTGATTGGTTTAATTTTCCCATATTCTCATCTTATGCTCCTTGATGATAATGAATAGTGAATACTTATGTTTACTATTATTGATAATTTTAGATCACCATTTTTATATTTCATTTTCCCTAGGATATGAAGAATTATTATATATTTTTAGACTCTAGGAAGATATAATATGGGGAATGGTTTTTGGGATATGTTGACAAATTAATGGGGATTATGAAAAAATTAGTATAGTGGGATAAATACTCCCACGAAATCATGATTTTTGTTTATGTAAGTCTTTTTCCTATATTCTCTAAAACTCAAAAAAAATATCCTTTGGTATATAAGTGATCCAATATTTCTTTATAATTTTGGAAATTTTGGATGCCAAAAAATTGGGTCATATCTATCCATATTGAATCCATTAATATTATGTTATTAGAACCAAATATTAGAGTGTAGTTATGAGGCTATTTTAGGAGTATAAATGAGTCAAAAATGAAATAATCTACAAATAGATAATTTTATATATCAAATTTATTAGGATAAATTTGATGAGATAGTGTGTCCGAATGCGTGAAATTAGATATAATTTAATGAATTTACTCCCACTTCGGAAAAATTAATGAGTAAATTAAAAAGCATATGGAGAATCACAATAACCTATATAAAGGATGACAGACCACATATAATCGGTATATTCTGAATTTAAAAAATATATATCCATATATATTTCCCACATGAATCATTATTCTTTTATCCTCATTTACTATATTAGACATTATCATATCATTAATGTTCAGAATGTCATCCCTAAACTGTTTGGGTGATTTATTATAATGCATCCAAATAATTTAGTGGAAATATCATATTTAGTTTTCTTTAAATAAATATATGAAGGAATATATGAAAGATAAGATCATATATATTTCTATATAATGTATTAATTATTATTTTATAGTTTATAAGATTTTAGTTTCAATGGAAATGTGTTATAATGTCTTATGGTTTCTAATTTTTTATCTCCTTTTATAAAATTTTAATGACACCATAAAATCCTTTTGGATACTATATTAATATTATAAATACTGTATTACTTTTATACTGACTACATAGGAAAATAAATTTTAAAATATTATAAATTTATGTATAAAATAAAAATATATCTGAAAAAAAAATAATTGATTTAACATAACACATTTTAGGAAAAAAATTTAAGAAATTTATTATTATCTAATAAAAATTCAACAAATTCTACTATAATACAACAATATACCCTATTATCAATGGATAAATATGGATACATTATAAATATTTCGAAAGTAAATATAAAAATATAAGGAGAAAGAATCAAGATGAATTATAAATTTATACATTTATATTCAATGATATTTAGAAACATTAAAATAATTGATTAAAATTTCATTAAATTTTACAATAAATATTTATTTATATAAAAACAATAATCCATAGTGTTTTATAATTATTTATAATAATTAAAAATTGTTTTACATTAATATTATCTGATGACTGTATTCATATTGGTATTGTCAATTACACATACTCTGCAAATTATATTCATTCTACCTATAAAATAATGTCTACCATATTGAAGTACCATTTCTTACATTAATTTATTTTTTGAATAAAAAATAATTTTTATAGAAATAATGTTCACTATACATAACAATTTGGATATTTCTATTATCTACAATTATTATAACCTAAATGTATAATATTAACCTTTTTATAACCTTCCACTATGATGTAATTTAATAATTTTTATTATATAATGTGATACATATAAAGAAATTTTTAATAAATAGAGAATACTATTATTTTTCCTTATTGTAATAATAATAGTCTATTTTTCAATATAAGTCTATGGTCCATGATATTTAAATTTATTACTCATGATATTAATTTGGATTATTAGATCATTTTATTTAATATTTATATATTGAGTATATATAATTTATTTCTGTTTTTGTTAATCGATGAATGAAATTTTTTCTATATGAAAATATTTATTTGTTCATCTGTCTAATTATTTTTTATGATTATTTGTTACTAGAAAAAAATTCTCAATTAAGTCATGCAGAAATTATCAATGAATGGATAAATATAAGAAAAGTAATAATCTATAAATATGATTTTTATAATTTTCCCCATAAAGTAAATTTAATGAGAATAATTCGTTATCATTGTTAATTATTATTAAATTTATATTGGTAAAGGTTTATGGAATAATGGTTTTATACTAAGGTTGAAAATTAATTTTTTTTGTCTATGTTCACTCACCAAATTTATGAACCTTAAATTCACTATAATGTTTTTTACAAAACTAATTATGATTGGTTCATAATATGACATAAAAAAATATAAATTTCAATTTTATAAGTTCATATTTGTTATAATTGAACAAGATTTATAAAATTTCATATTAATTTCCGATACATTCCTTTCATAATTCCAAACAATAAATAACATATTCTTTGATATCAATTATGATTCCTAACAAGCACACATATAAATGTGATATGATATTACATATAAAAAATGAAAATTTATTTAATTTAAAAATTCATAGAATCATAATTTTAGTTAATTTTTGAAATATGTACATTATACCTGAAATAAATTCCAAAAAATAGTTTATTTTTATATTGTCTGAATTCATGACTTCTGATATAATCCTCAATATAAAATATAGTATTCATGTTATACATAGTAGTATATATATTAATAATCTTTATAACTAAGGAAATTATGTAACATAGGAAAAATAATGATATTAAATTCGTATTTAGGGATAATATATCAAAGAAACTATATGAATAAATGCATGATCACTACATATATAATATTGGAGTAATATGAAGAATGAGAGAGAAAAGGTAATATAAAGCATGAAATAGTAATGATAAATAACATAATGTGGGATGTCATGAACCTACTCTAAAACACACCTTCTAGGATAGTGGGAACATATTTGTGACCCAACAAAGACAACCTATAATAGGCCATGAGTAAGAAACTACCAATAATGGTAAGGAGAACAATAATATGGGAGGAATTACATTCAAATTCATAGTAAATGAAACATATTCTGCCACTCAATATCATAATAATAAAAAATCCAAATCTAGTATTTTAATTTTCTTAAAATGAAAGACCAATATAGTAAAATAAACTAATAATCTTATATTGTAGCTATAATAAAAACTAACTACCCTCAAATAACCTCAATGATCTCTTAACACCCAACTCTATCACAAACTCCCTCTAGAAGTCCTTATATAGATTTATATATCTATTTGAGTATGTGAAAATACCCTTACTCATATATGGGTGTGGAAATTTGTATACTTATAAGTATTGTATACATAACCTCTTTCAATAATTTGGAATAATAATACTTAATACATTATAAATAAATATTCAAATAAATTGATTACCTTAATTAGATCAATTATTTTCCCAAAATCACAAAGGATATCTCAAAATGTAATGCGTAGAAGTTGGTAAATAAGATAATATCAATAAATATAAGAAATTTAATCTACTTTAGATATTTTTGGGAAAAAATATGTGAATTCACGTCCATACTAAACAATGGATTGTCAATGGTTTCTTTGAATATGTTATCATAGCAGGATTCTTGAAAAAATACAACAGTCGAATAGTACATATTTTGAAATATAATTTATAATTAATTAATATAAAGGAATAAATTTAAATTAAATTAAATTATTTATTTATTATAAAATATTTTGACATATTCTTGTCCCACTATTGTTTTATTGAATGAGTCATGTGTAGAATATTTCCAACAATATCCAAATGTACTCAACGAACCTTGAATTTTGATGATATAAATTTTGAGTTCTATAATGTATGATTCTAAATAATTGATCATTTTCTATTGTGAAAAATCAGAATTATTATTTATGGACTAATTATTTCTCTTGTTCTCTTATCCTTTGATTGTGAGGAGGGTGATTATTTCTCATTGACCTTAAAAGCATTCTTGATAATTTTTTCTCTTCAATGGAGCAAATTATATGGGGTTAATATTTCAAAAATAAATCATCTCAACCTAGAAATGATACAATCATGTTTATATATCAATCATAGATAATTGGTTATTGCATATAAGTCCATAGATAATCAATTAATTCTTAGTTAACATGATATTTAGAAATAATTATAATAATATTTTTAGTTGACATGCATTAAGCTAACATATTATTTAAAGATAATTTCCTAAAAATAACTAATTAAGATTTATTCTAGTGAAATTAATCACATAATTCACTTATATCCAATAACACAGTCCATTATTATTCTTTGGAATTTATCAAACCTTTAATAATGAATATTTATTTTAACAAGTAAATATAATATCATGATTAGTTTAGAAAATAAGTTAATATTATACCTGATAAACTAAATAATAAATAGTAATTTAATATTAATGTATTCATTAAAATAATTACTATTTACATTGTGAATAAAAAAAGATGAATATGTATTATATATTTTAATAATTTTTAATTTCGCTGCGAATAAATATTTATTTTATATTCAAATCACATATTTACATTCATGAGTAACGATCATTAAATTAATGTGATCAATCATTCCTAAATATTTATTAATCAAAAATCCAAAAATAATAATTATTTAATAATGAATATTTAAATAGAATATAACTAATAATATTCAAAAACATAGTGTGTGAACCTCTACCTCATATTACATACTAACATTAGGTAAAACTTGCCTAATGTATAAGATAAATATCTACAAACATGTAAAGACACCTATAGAATAAGATATTAATGTCACAGTGACAAAACCCTTATATAGATTCTCACTTTTTAATAAAACCACATTTTCTGGATATATAATAAAAAAAGATTCATAATTTTTTTAATTATTCAATAAAAATGAATTATAATTATTTATATTTAATAAATATAGTTTTGGATTTACTAACCTTGAAATTCATTTAACATATAGTTATATATCAATAAAAGGTCAAAAAAGATCTACTTATCTTAAATCATAATGGAAAAAATCTATTAATGACATATTTATTAATTCTATATGACTTGTTTTGGACACCATGAATCCCACCACCCCATGAAAATGTATTTCACAGTTTTTGTCAATACATCTAGTTATGTGACTAATGATATGAATTAAAAATTATCTCAAATATATAGACCAACACTAAGACTAACATATGGATACTCCCAATGACATATAAATCATATGTAATTCATATGTTTGGGACATACCTTATAAGATCATTTATTTGAGATTACCAATGGAGAACTCCATGACAACAAGTCTCAATGTATTATGTTCCATCTAACCCTGATACCCTATATCATTTGTGTATATGTATATGATGTCATCCACCCTAAAATATATATATAACATTATCATTTCACATCAAGGTTATCATCATAGTAGAGAAATTTTATGTTATTATTATGTGAAAATACTCTTATTATATTAACGCATTGATGTTATATAGATGAAAAATGAATATATGATTGGGTATTTATTAATGTTATTTTCCATTAATCAGATAATAAGTTAATGTTCAATTTTGTTGGTTTGAGGGAAAAGAAACAGATAGGCTACCACCTAAACTAGATCCAACTACTAATAATATTTTATTTCATTAATTATTATATGATAGTCATGATTCTAAAAATATATGGATATAGATAGTGTAAGTACCATGTTCTCGTTATTTTTTTCTTAGTATGGCTTCATCTCTTTAAGAGTGTCCCCCAAGAGGTGATATCAATGACCATATAACTAATTTCCTTTTACATCCCTTATATATTGGATAATATTATTTTATCAATATCATCATAATATGTTTGTGATTGAATATTATGGTACAAGATCAAAATGTAAAACAAATAAATTCTCACACAAGTTCATTTGATTCATCAGAAGCTGCAACATACTTGATCTATATAGATATTGTAATAATTGATTTTATTACGTTTTATCTTGCTTATTATCATATCCAAATATTTATATAATATAAATTTGATCTAAATAAATTTTATATTTGTATCCACTAAAAACTGGTATTCCCATTTCTCCAGTTTGAAGTAACTCAGCCCATTTTACATATTCTATGTAATGTTAGATAATTTAAATGGCTATCCTTTGTAGTTCTACTAGTTATGTTTAAAATTCCCTCTTTATCCTTTATGTATAATCAATATAAAGAATTTGTGCAATTCATATATTTGGAGATATATTTATAAGTTACTATAAGGAATATGTAGTGTAATCCTCATAAAAAAATTTCCTCTCCTTTCACACACTACTGTGGAAATATTTCAATCCATTTGATACATGAAACGAATCTTTGTCAATTTAATTATTGTGTAATGATATACTGATGTAAAAAATTGGAGATTATAAATGTTAATTGTTTCCTAAATAACTGTGAGTTATAATATTATTTATAGTATTATGACCGTAAAAAAACATAAAACCAAAAAAATAATTTTTTAATGGATATATTAACATTAGTCAGCAACAAAACCTATTAAAATTCCAAAAATTAAAATATGACAAAAAATATAAACTAATAAAATTATGATGGGAAAATCTAGATCCTTGTAATCTACTTGAATCACTGACCCTATGAAAAATAATATAGAAAATAATCATAATATTAGTAAAGAAATCTATGACATCAAAAATTTAAATATATAACCCTAGGAGGAATTTTAGAGAATAATACATAATGGAATTAATAGGTACAATTAAGAAGTAATGTGACAGTTGGAATAGTATCCACACCATAGGGAAAAGTAACACGATTTTTATAAGTAGTAATTTCACCTCAAAATAATTAATATAAAAAAATAATTATCATGGTTAATTTAATAAAATAAAATTTTTATAATTCTATAAACTAAATATTAATATTAAAAACTAAAATAAAATAAAATAACATTTTTCATAAAATGTATTTTAATGTTTTCTTAAAAAAAATTATATTAAAAAATATTAATTATGTATGAAATTTCTCTTTATAAATATAATATAATTTATATAATCATTAAGTAAAAATTATTCAATGGACATTTTTTAATGTAAAATACTTTAATTTTTACATGAATATTAAAAATATGTGTTTTCACTTATCACAATTTTTATGGAATAACGATTATTCCATAATGTTATAAAAAAATATAAAATTCTCATTTCTACCTAAAACTAAATTAAAAATATTAATGAGTTATTTCAAAATATTAAACTTCTTTTCCAAACAGAACAAATATTTTCCAACATTTAATTTCAATTATATTCTATTAAAAAACAATGTTTCATTTTCTCAAATTTTTTTAATAAACTAATGAATTCAGTATTATAAATGGTATTGATGATATAAAACCATTGTATTTTATTTCTAAATGATTCAACATTTAAAAAATATCAATACTTCAAAATTTACCTTTGATATAGTATTTTATTTAATATTTTAACTAAAAAATATCCCTCTACTTCGAGATAAATAAACCCTCACCCTCCACTAGAAGAAAGACAAAACATTATAGTATTAAATACTATATACACCCAAATTCATGACCTTAATCCATTTATAATCATTTGGGACCCATTGAAGTATTTCAATTCCATGAATTTAATGATTTTATTATCAGAGAGAATAAGTAATGCCATGAAGATGGTATAATTTAATCTACTCTTATTCAAATGTTACTATTATCTTCTTATTTTTCTCTATTCCTTTTAAAATAAAATATTCTGAGATTAAATTTTTATGTTAAAATTATATTAAAAAATTTAGACTACTATAATTACTATATTTATGACATATATACATGTCGGGATTCTCTGTTCTAAAATTTTGATAGTGTCCCATCAATGGTCAATTAACTGCCAACAAAGACATTTTCAACACCTTATACCCCATGAACTTCATGGATGGATATTATATAATATATATAAAATATTATTATTTAATATATATTACTGAAATAATTTTTCTTATTTATAAATGATCGTTACAAAAAAGAAATCTCAAAGACATACATGATAATTTAATGAAAACAGGATAGAAAAAGATCTTATATTTAAAAAATAATAATATTAAATAAGAAAAAATTATTATAATAGATCAATAAATATATAAATAAACATAATTAACATTTGGTTCAATTTTTTAGTGAATCTTTATTTATTATTCAGGTGTTGTAAAAGTGAATATATAATAAAAAATTATTTTCTAAAACACCACATTGTCTCTTTTTTTTGAGATTTTTCTTATATACTACCGAATAATAAGGTTTTATAAAAAAATATGATTTAAAATATAAATTTAGAAACCCCAATGGTTATTCGGGAATATATTCTTTATGATAATCTTCTAGAAAACCTTTCCTTTCCATGAGTTTATATCATGACTCTGATTTTTTATATTATATGAGGCATGAATGATTATGAAATGTTTTTGATGTGACAGGTAGGACTAAAATTTTATGGCCTACTAATTAATTGGTAAATGTGATATAACTCTTGTGATTATGTAATTTATAAATTAACATGATGCTGGATTTTTATGAAATTAGGATGCTATGATTTCTTCCCATATGTTTTGCATGAAAATGAATATAGGTTTGTTAACAACTTTGGGTCGTATTTGACCACATGTTTTGATGTTTCATTGTTATAAATTTTCCATGTTAAATTTATTTTTTTATTTTTTAACTATGGATTATAATATTAATTAAATGATTATGATATAATGATATTGATTATTCTCATATATATATTATTCATTCTTATTAATTATTCCTCATATGTAATCCCTCCTTCATTTAGGCTCTTAGATAACCCATTTGTTTAATGTATATCATTAGGAAGCGAGATGTACTATGCAGAATGTTAGAGATTTTATGTTGATAATGATTATAGAAATAAAAAATGATTATGTTTTAATATGTATAAGTGATGTATGAGCCTAAATATTCCAAGATACCAAATCATTTCATCATGGATTATATCACTCACTACTACAAAAATGGTCAAGTAAAGCACCACCATTTATCAGTGCTAAGGAAAAAGTACTGATAAAGGAACCCTTTATCGACTCTTTTCTAGAGCTGATAATACCATAGTCCCATTTTATATAATGGGGTGCACAGTGCCCTCTGTTTATCACTCCCTCAGTTTCTCGCGGTACAGTACCCCTATGACAACTCCCCTCCCCTGATCTTCTCTTTACCAGACCTCCACTGCTATCCATACTCTACCGTGAACCCTACTCATTATCCTCCCCCTCGAACCCCTTCCTCGGATCCTCCTCTACGCAAACCCTAATTCTCATCCTCGTCGATGTACCCTACTCCCTACAATCCAAACTCCATTTATCAACTATTAGAGACTCCTCACATGCACCTCCCCCTTCGTCGGTCATGTCTTCCCCTCCCGAGGTAGCGCAGGAGGCTCCTTGACTACTCAATGGTTCTTCTATCCATCCATCTGGGGTGAGATCTACTCTAGGTAAGTATTCCACTTCTCCTTTTAGGTTTATCTTTTCCAGAGGGTAGGGTTCCGTTTATAGGATTTAATCTTGGGAGTTAGGATTTAATATTATTTTATTTGGGTAAATCTTTACTTGCTAGGTTTTTGTTTTGGTGCAGTTGAGGTGCAATCGGGGTCCCAAATTGTATTTCAGAAAATTCTTCACCCAATATTAGTGGTTCCATGCCGTAAAATTTTTAGATGTTTTTAAGATGCTTTGTTATGCCTTTAGTCTTGTTCTATAAATTAATACTATAATGTGAATTGAGTTTTCGAAGCTTTTTTCATGCCTCTGTGTTTGAATGGAATTTAAATAAAGGAAATGGTTATGTTTTGTGTGTGTTGTAGTTTAATAATTCTTAAGAAGGGTATTATTGGTTGTTTAAAAGGTAAGAAATATGTTTTCCAAGGCACTAGAGGTGACCATGGGTATGGGTGTAGGTCATAAAAATGAAACATAATAATTTAGCATGGTTTCTTTGTTGTGAATTTTTAAATATGACTTTTATGTTTCTCAAATTATGAAAGACATGTTTTAAAATTATTCTTTATGTATTTTTTATTTTATAAGGGGGGTCAACCCATGAAGTTGGTTTATTAACTTTAGGGTCTTATTATGTTTCCTAAAATGGAATTTGACCAATGTGTAGGTAATGGAAAATTTATTTGGAAGAGGTTTTGGTGTGAGTAAAAATATAAAATGGTTTGTTTTGTGGAAAATGGATATTTCCTTGAAATTATAAGCATTTAGTTATAAAATATTAGTGATTATGGATCCTTCTTTGGATTATTTCATATTTTAATGATAAAGGAAAATTATTTAATGATGCCTTCGAAATTTATTTATGGTGTGATTAGTTTTTAATTTATATTAAGAGAGGATTTATAAAGGGTGAACTGTATTTGAATTCTATTCCATTGTTTATGTTAAATGTCTATATTACACTTTATGTAGTGTATCTTCTAAATCTTTTTTCCCTATGGATTTACCCTTGAAAAATTCACCCCTTTTTGAAGGATGTTTTATCACAATTTGATATTTTTATCCCTTCCAGTATGTGTTTTTTACCACTAAGGGATTTTTTTATCCCATTGTATGGGAATGTGATTTTTTATGGAATGGATGTAAGACATGTCTGTGGATATTAGTTACATGTTTGAGGAAGGTGTGGGAGAGTTATTGTATATCCATTAGATGTTCATGATAGAATTTATATTCACTAACCTCAACTTTATATTTATTATGTTAATTTGTGTAACAAAACCTATGTTATTCCATAGTAATTTTTGATAATCCAAGGTTATTTTTCTCCCCTAAGAACACCTTTGTGTTTGAAAATGTATCTACTATATTAGTTTTCTCATCAAGATTGAATCCTTGTTTTCATTTTATTTTAGTTTTGTCTCTAGTTTTGGGTTGTTTAATGTGATTATTTTATTATGAATGAGGTGGCTGGTAGGGGTGGTCAAAAGTATTTTTAATGTTTTTCTGAAAGGGTGGTGGGTGCTAGAACTATATTTAAGGGGGTTTGAAAGTTTGTTGATTTTGATGGGAGGTCTATCCTGGTTCTATTGATTTCCAAATCTTTATTGGAATAGTAAGTCTATATTAATCTATATTTTTGTAAGGAATTGGTTCTCTTCTACTATATTTGGAAGTCCTGTTTCGTGTATTTGAATCATAAATAATAATATTTGATATTCAAATAGGTTGTAGATGAATAAATATTGGATTGATGTTAATCATTTTACAATAGAGTATGAGAACGAAGTGAAATATTTAATCAATTTTACCGAGGATCATGCACATGATCCTTATCAAATTCTTTTTTCGGGTTTACGTTCTTTATATTCTTGACTAATTAATCCAGAGGAGTTTGAAGAACATTTGATATTTCATGGTATATATCCGAGTTATAATGTTGGAATAAACACAAAGAAAACATGAATGTAACTACTAGATGGGATAAAAATTCATTCTATGGATCATCATATATGATTACAAATATTTATAATGAAGAAGACTGTATGGAGGATGTGAATATAGATGTCAATGATGATGAAGATCATATTAAGGAAATGACATGGACAGTTGAAGATGAACTCTGTGATTTCCCAAAATTGTTTGAGAAGTTTAAGAGTTGTGAAAAGACACAATTGAATGTTGGTTGCACTAAATATATATCACTTTCAGTTGTACGGATGTTGTATAAATTGAAAGCAAGAAACAGATGGAGTGATGTTAGTTTTATAGAACTACTTTCTATCTTGAATGACATGTTCCCAGAGGATAATGAGCTCCCAAGATGAACATATGAAGCTAAAATAATTCTACTCTCTATGGGTATGATTTCTGAAAAAATACACGCCTTCCCGAAAGACTGTATATTGTTTCGAAAGGTGAACAAATCACTTACAGAATTCCCTAAGTTTGGGGATCATCGATACAAGAAAGATGAATCTAGTATTATGAATGTTTTATGGTACTTTCCAATCATTACAATGTTTAGACATCTATATGGAAGCTAAGAAAATGAAATAAAATTGTTGCAGAATGGAGATAATAGAATTAATGATCGAAAATTACATCACCTAGTCAACTCTCCTAGAGGGAAGAGAAATGGCCATGAGTATCCTGATTTTTGAAATGTGTCGAGAGACCATCATCCTGCGTTATATACATATAGAGTGAATCCTATTGGTTTTCAAACCAGCACTCCCAGTACATGGCCTGTTATGTTGGTAAATTAAAACTTCCCACCGTGGTTATACATGAAATAGAAATTCACCATTTTATCTATGCTTATATCATGACGTAATCAACCAGGTAAAGATATTGATGTTTATTTGTCTCCTTTGATATAGGATTTGATGTTATTGTGGGATTCATGTGTTCTATGCTATGATGCTTATTAAAGTGAATACTTCACATTGCGAGAAATGTTGTATAGGAAAATAAATGACTTTCTTGATTATGGAAATTTGTCATGCTATAACATTAAAGGAACTCAAGGTTGTCCTGTGTGTGAAGAAGATACGAAATCAATTAGGTTGAAACATTCATTAGAATCTTTGTTTCTAGGACATTATATATTTCTACCCCATCGGCATATGTACTGATCTAGGACGACATCATTCAATGGAAGTTCATAACAATGTATAACACCGTATCCACTAGTAATTGATCAGTTGCTTGAGAATGTAAAAGATGTGAACACTGTTTTTGGTATACCATTTTCAAAAAACTATAGAAAATCAGTTGGAAAAATAGATCAATTTTTTTTGAATTACCATACTGGAATTGTCTGTACATTAGAAATTTTATTGATGTGATGCATGTGGAAAAAAATTTATGTGATATTTTTAACTGAATGTTGTTAAATTCCCCTACAAAAACAAAGGACTGAATTAAGGCAAGGTTTACATGGTTGATATGGGAATACGAGAATATTTGGCTCTCGTGAAGCATCAAAATTGAATGTTTCTTTTTCCAGCTACTTACACTCTTTCTAGGGATGAGAGATATTACTTTTTCAACTTCTAAAATGATGTGAATGTTCCATAGTTGTATTCATAAAATATCAAGAAAATTTTGTCAATGAATTATTTTAAGTCAAATGTTTTGAAATCACATAACATCCATGTTTTGATTCAAGATTTAATCCCTACATCTTTACATTTAATTTTTCCAAAGAATGTTCATCATACGTTATCCAAGATTCTTTTCTTTTACAAATCTATATGTAGCAAAGTTTTAGACCCAGAGAAATTTCCAACTATGGAAATAGAAATTTTTATCATATTATGTGAATTAGAAATGTTCTTCCAACCAAAATTATTTTATATGATGTTTCATTTGATGGATCACTTGGTGAGAGAGATTCAAATTTTTGGTCCTATACACTATGGATGGATGTACCCAATTGAATGATATTTTAATATTTTGAAAGGGTAGGTAAAAAATCGATGTTAGATAGAGGGTTGTATTGTGGAGAGATATATTTTTTAGTAAGCCATTGAATTATATACTGAATACCATTCTAATGTGTAAAGAATTGGTCTCCCAAAATCTCATCACACTGGATGCATTGAGGGTGAGGGAATTTCTAGAAGAGATGTTGTGAAAATCAATATTAATGATTCGGAGCATGCCCACCCTTATGTTTTGCATAACAGTTGGGAGGTTGCTCTATATATTGAAACCCATAATGAAATTACTAGGGATTTGAATCCATCAAGTGCTGAAAAATGGATATTAAATACACAAAATCACAAGTTTATAGGATGGTTTCGGGACCATATGATTATGAATTTAGATGAAAATCCGAATTCAATTTTAGAACAACTTCGATGGCTAGTAGACGGACCAAGTGTGTATGTATTATCATACAATGGTTATGTAATTAATGGTTATACATTCTATACAGACGAACATTATGATGATAATAACATGAAAAATAGTAGAGTTACACTTTTTTCTAAAGCGAGGCATATTTTTTATAGTAAGGACAGAAATCCAATTTATGCAAATATTTCATACTTTGGCATTGTCAATCAAATATAGAAGTTAGATTATATGACATTCCAATTATTGATTTTTCAATACAAATGGGTGGATAAAAATAGTGGTGTTAAAATAGATGAATTAGGATTTGTGAAAGTTGATTTTAGTAAATAAGGGAAAAAATATAAACATTTTTTAATGGCATCACAAGAGGTAGAAGTATTTTATGTTAAAGATCATGCAAAGCAAAAGTGGTCTATTTTTATGTTACCGTCCAAAACTATTGATAGGTCCGATGAAAATTTATTTGAGGATGATATTTTTAGTGGTATGTCGCAATTATTTCGTAGCGGTCCCAATGTATACGATGTTATTTATGTTAGAGGATACCTCAATGAAGGGATTTGGATAATCAATAGAGGTGTTAAATCCCTTCATCCATTGAAAAAAAGAAAGTGAGTTCAACAAATAGGGTAATTTTTTTTTTGTAATATAGATCTTGTCATTTTAGGTTATTATCTAATCATTAATTGGTTTATGTAAAGTAAAGTAACTATTCAATCAATTTTGAAAATAATGACTTTTTTATGTTCTAGTGCTCCTATATGTGAGGCTGAACAAGTCTCTTAAGCTGCTGCTGCTCACAGTGCAGAGCAATAAGTTTTTGAACCTATTTTTTCTCCTAGTGTTGAGGTCCAACAACCAGTAGCACATGACGTTGTTACCATTTTAGATGAACATATTTATGATGTTGATATCGATGAAATGGTGATGGAAGAAGGATCAATGTCACCAAAAACACAGGTGCGCCATTTTTTGACAGTGTTACCCAAAGTTCTTAAGGAAAAAAGCAAAGGCATAAAATTTGTTATCGGATTGAATGCACGAGGCCAACATGTGAATCCCAGCAAGGCTGTGTTTAGTAGTTACATTGGTATTGTCACTCGGCAACGCATTCCGGTTGATATAGATTCATGTCCCCAAGTTGTTTCTAGGATGAAGGCTATGATATAGGAAGAAATTATGGTAACATTATGATATTATTTCTTTAGTTTACTAGAAAATAAATTAATGAAATAGTGTCTTACTCTTCTCAATCCCTTTTAGAGTACATTTATAGTATCTGATTCATAGAATAATTATGTACTATGGCTTTCAAGAAGGATTTATTGAGGTTTTTTCACTATTATACAAAATGTCACCTATAAGATTCCAATGGTAAAATAAACCCGCACCCACCACTTGTCTACGCCTACCTGATATCCCAAGAAGCATGTGATGAATTTATTAGCCTCCATTGGGATGAGAAGTTTCAGGTTCATTGGGGAAGATAATACATTGCTTGAGGATATGTGTATTCATCACATTGATTGTAAATAGTTCATTTATGAAACAAAAACACTGTACTGAACATGAGGAACATGCATCAAAACCAACATACCACTATAGTAAAGAAAGGATGGGGTACACATCACTAGAAAGAAAAATGGTGCGTATTTTAAATTTACATTAATATTGTTATGATACAAGAAACATCATCATAATATCTTTCTATATTTATATGTAGATTGATGAGTCTAAATCAAAAGACACTTCCATCCCACGTCATGTGCTATAAAAGGTGGCACATGTGAATAAGTAAGGGAATCTAGTAGATAGAAAAACAAAAAAGTGTGGGAAATATGTGTAAGTATGACATGATAAAATGTTTTGTTTTAAATTTTTATTACCTAATAATAATTACTTATTTTCCAATATCCAACAGTCACAAGAATTAACTACTCTTGTAGAGGCTGCAGACCTATTATCGACGTCTTTAAAGTGGTCATATCAATATAGTCGTGCCATAGGTGCGGTGTTTGGGGTTACACCCTAGATATATTTTGAAAAAATAAACAAACTGATGATATAAATGAAGAAATGAAACAAATGAGAAAAATTCTATAAACTCTGGAAGAATGATTTCAATGGAAGGGAGAGTTTCTAGAAACTTTTATGGGTGAGAAGCAAGTATAAGACACAAATCAGGAATAGCCAGTGCGTAAAGATCTCTTAATACCACCCACTATCTTTGAGGTGAGCCATTAACAACAACGAGTTGTCTTAGCCGTGGTAATCAATATTCTAATAAATTTTCCCATGAAATTTGAATCAGACAAACACTGATACTTTTCTTATACTAATCTTCTATAGGGAGATAAAAATTGTGAATTATATCTTTAAACACCCACCTATCAACTTGTAGTGAGGTCTATGGTGTTCAACCTCCCATAAAACAAGCTGCATAATATACCACTTCCAAAAGATCATCTGAAAGTGATGATTACTGTATCTGATGATCCAAATAAAGAGCTATATATTCCACATGATGAAGATTATATTCATACGATCAATAAGGTTATTGGGACATTCATTACATATCCTTCACAACTTGTAAGAGTATACGTGGACAAATATGTATTTGTTTCCATTTTTCAAGGTAAAACTTTATCAATTAATGAAAAAAAGATCTGAACCAATGAATGTTATTATAGATGGAGAAAGGGAAGGGGGTGAAAAGAAATGTGGGATCAAAATCATCTAATGGATTGACCAACTGATCAAAACGATCTTCTGAAAGCCAAATTACAAAGCTTGTTCTCTATCCACAATTACTAGCATTGAAGACTCATGTGGATACAAAGCTAAAAATTCGTAGTTGTCATAAAGTTGTTTTTGAAAAGAATGTATACAGAGAGGAAATTGATTATTTCATTGCTGCTAAAAATTTAAATTACATCATTGAATATGATTTCCTAGGATTCATAGTTGAAAATTTATATATGATGTTAGTTTTCATGAATTGAATTTATAAAAGATGATATAATGTGATAATTATGAATAAATGAATTTTATATTTTTGTCATGCGTATATTTGAAAAACAATTGAAGGGATTTCCCCATGTTCCAAAATTAGGGCTCATTAGATCTCATACCACATCAACACAACTAATGAAATTAGAGCAATCAAAAAGGGATGAAATAGTGAAAGGCTTGCTGAAAATATTCAAAAGCAAGATTATGGATGACAAAATCTTCCTAATAACAACCATGTAGGGGTAAAACTCTACGATTAGGTCATATAAATTCTATTTTCAATTATTTCATTATATATTCCTTTTTGTGTTTTTATGCAACATTGGCTGGTAATTGCACTGACCATAGATACTCCAATGATTTATTTTCTAGATTCAATGAAATTATATCCAAGAAACTGACCACACATGATAGATTTTGTGAATTTGTAAGATACAACATCATAAAATTTAGTTCTAAACATCATGTTTTATTATTTATATTATCTTTCAGAGAGGATTCTGTTATAATTAGGCGGTTTCTAAATATTGTATATAAAATGGAATGAGGACAGGGGTAAGAATAAAGAGGCGAGAAAGTACTACGTTTGGACAAGTATCAGGGTATATATAATAAAATTCCAATATCCAAAAAAAATATAAGAACAAGTTACTTATCCTCTAAATGATCCTAGTTTTTTTAGTGTCCAAGGCAAAAAAACGATAAATATCACGGTTATTATGTTTGTAAATTTATTAGAGAGATCGTTTCCATCAACAAACTAGCATCCCTAAAGAGGTATTCTAAAAAAAAAACTACTATTTAACGTAAATTATTAATTAATTATTTATTTATATATTTTACAGTACTACTATAACTATTGGAAAGCCTCATATTCACAAGATGATATAGATTTGTTCAGAATCGAGTTGGATGCATACCTAATTGATGATTGTACACAGATAGCATGACGATCTGACTTGGGGATGTGTATAATTGGTCATTTTTTGAGTGAGGTTCATAGAGAACAAAAGATGAAACACTATTCTACCAAAATGGTCATTGGAAAATTTTAATTGTTATTAAGTAAATCATCCTTTCTCCAATGAGTCATTTTTTCATTTTAACAGATGAAATGCACTAGCAACATGAAAGAATGTTGAACCACTTTTGTTTGGGATTTGGATATGAAAAACCAGTAAAATATCCAAAATACATTCATATAACGCATGACAACTCAAATTAAAAGAAAATATGAGTAAACACCTCCTCCCTAAATTTTTTTCTGTATGAGCATCGAGATGCCAAATTGATTCCCATGCGTTGATCATTTTCATTGGTAGAAATTGTATGTTTTCAGATTATCCTTATTAAGAAAAATAAACATTGTTAGAACCTCCTTCCTCCATAATAAATCCCCCATTACATACATGATTTCAATTTATAACAACTATCCATGGGTCATTTTTGACGTGTACGAGTCAACCCCACCTTAATCCGGGGAACAGTGTGACCGGTATCACTCATAGTTTTTCACTTTTGTATAAAATGGACATTAATTTAAGTGAAAAAAACTAACCTATAGAAAACCAAACAAATCCATTAGGATTGTGTTGACACTTTTGGCCATTGGTCCATAGGTAATTTATGAAGTGTAAGATTCAACCCCACCACAATATGATGCACGGTGTGGCCGGTATCACTCAAAGTGTCTGTCTTTTGTTTAAAATAGAATGAATTTTACGTGAAAACAACAAATGACATATGGAAAACTAACCAAAAGCATTTGTATTATGTTTATACTATAGGATAACATTACATGGCTCATTTTTGACATGTATGAGTCAAACCCACTGCAATTTGAGGCATGGTGTGACCGATACCACTCAATGTGTGTCTATTTTGTTTAAAATGGACTGAATTTTAAGTGAAAAAAAACTGACATATGGAAAACTGACCACGAACATTTGAATTATATATATAACATAGGAGAATGATACATGGGTAATTTTGGTCGTGTAAAAGTCATCCTCGCCTAAATCTGGGGCACGGTGTGGCCGATATCACTCAAAGGGACTCCCTTTTGTTTAAAATGGACTTAATTTTAGGTGAAAACAAAAAATGACTTACAGAAAACTGACAAATGCATTAAGATTGTGTTGATACTTTATAACAACAATACAAGGGTCATTTGTGACATGTATGAGTCAACCTCACCTCAATATGAGGCACGATGTGGCTATTATCACTCAAAGAGTCTCTCTTTGGTTTAAAATGGACAGAATTTTAATTGAAAACAACAACTGACATATGGAAAACTTACCAAATGAATTATGATTGTGTTGATATTTTAGGCCAATGATCCATGAGTAATTTTTATGTGTATGAGTCAACCCTACCTCAATAAAAGGCACGTTGGTTCTAGTATCACTCAAAGTGTCTCTTTTTTTAAATGGACAAAATTTTAAGTGAAAACAACAACTGACTTATAGAAAACCAAAAAAATGATATTGGATTGTGTTGATACTTTAGAAAAAAGATCCATGGGTCATTTTGGATATCTAAAATTCAACCCTGCCTAAATCTGAGGCACGGTGTGGCCGGTATCACTCAAAGTAGTTCTCTTTTGTTTAAAATAGACAGAATTGTAAGTGTAAACAACAACTGACATACATAAAACCGATCAAACACTTTCATATTTTGTTGATACCTTAGGATAATGATCCGTGGGTATTTTTTGATATATAAGATTCAAACGCGCCTCAATCTATGGAACAAGGTGACGGGAATCACTCCTTGCGTCTCTCTTTTGTTAAAAATGGAAATAATTTAAGTGAAAACAAAAACTAAAATACATAAAACCAACCAAACACATTAGTATTGTGTTGATACTTTAGGAAAACGATAAATGGGTCATTATCCACATGTATTATTCCACACCGCCTCAATTTATGTCACGGTGTGGCCGGTATCACTCAATGTGTTTCTTTTTTGTTTGAAATGGACATAATATTAAGTGAAAACTAAAACTGACATATAGAAAACCAACCAAATGCATTCAGATTATGCTGATACATTAGGAGAGCGATACATGGGTCATTTTTGATGTGTAATATTCAAACATGATTCAATCTGAGGCACGATGTGATCGGTATCACTCAAAGTGTCTCTCTTTTGTTTAAAATGGACAGAATTTTAAGTGAGAACAATAATTGACATATGGAAATCCAGTCAAATGCATTTGGATTGTGCTGATACATTAGTAGAATGATCCAGGGGTCATTTTTGATGTGAACGACTCAACCTCACCTCAATCTCAGGCATAGTGTGGCCGGTATCACTCAAACTATCTCTCTTTTGTTTAAAATGGACATTATTTTATGTGAAGACAACAACTAACAAACAGAAATACAACAAAACACATTCATATTGTGTTGATACATTAGTCCTGTAATCCATTGGTCATGTGTGACGTGTACATGTCATCCTTGTCTCAATCTGAGGCACGGTGTGACCGGTATCACTCAAAGTGTCTATCATTTGTTTAAAATGGACATAATGTTAAGTGAAAACAAAAACTGACAAACTAAAAACCAACCAAACACATTGATATTGTGTTGATACATTATTCCAACGATCCATGGGTAATTTGTGACATGTACGAGTCAACAATGCCTCAATCCAAGGCACCGTGTGGCCGGTATCACTCAAATTTTCTCCCTTTTGTTTACAATGGATATAACATTAAGTGAAAAAAACAATTGACAGACTAAAAACCAACAGAACACATTATGATTGCTTTGATAATTTACGAAAATGATCCTTGGGTATTGTTTAATGTGTAACAATCAACCCCACCTAAATTTGAGTCAGGGTGTGGCCGGTATCACTCAATGTGCCTCTCTTTTGTTTAAAATGGACCGAATTTTAAGAGAAAACAACCACTTACATAAGTAAAACCAACCAAACGCATTATGATTGTGTTGATACTTTAGTAGAAAAATACATGGGTCATTTTTGATGTGTACAAGTCAACCCTGCATTAATATGAGGCACATTGTGGCCTGTATCAATCAAATTGTCTCTATTTTGTTTTTTAATGGACAAAATTTTTAATGAAAACAACAAATGACATACGGAAAACCAAGAAAATGCATTCATATTGTTTTGATACATGAGTATAATGTTAAATGGTTCATTTTTGTTGTGTAAGAAACAACCTGACCTCAATCTGAGGCACGGTGTGGCCAATATCCCTCAATGTGTCTCTCTATTGTTTAAAATGGACAGAATTTTAAGTGAAAACAACAAATGACAAACGGAAAACTGAACAAATGCATTCTAATTGTGTTCATACAATAAAAAACTATCCATGGGTCATGTGAGATGATTCAAAGTCAACCTGGCCTCAATATGAGGCATAGTGAGGCCAAAATCACTCAAAGTGTCTCGGTTTTGTTTAAAATGGATGGAATTTTAAGTGAAAACAACAACTGTACTAAGGAAAAAAACCAAACACATTCAAATTGAATTTATACATTAATAAAACGATCCATGGGTCATTTGTGATGTGTATGAGTCAACCCTGCCTCAATCCGAGACACGGTGTGGCCGGTATCACTCAATGTGTTTCTCTTTTGTTTAAAATGGACATAAATTTAAGTGAAAACAAAAACCTGACATATGGAAAACTGACCAAATGAATTCTGATTGTGTTTATACATTTGGAAAATGATCCATGGGTCATTTTTTATGTGTAATAGTCAATACTGCCTCAATTTGAGGCATGTTGTGACCGGTATTACTCAAAGTGTATCTCTTTTGTTTAAAATTGATAGAAATTTAAGTGAAAACAACAACTGATATACGGAAAACCAGACAAATGCATTCAGATTGGGTTGATACATTAGTTGAGCGATCCATGGGACATTTCTGATGTGTAAGAGTTAACCACACCTCAATACGAGGCACGTTGTGGCTGGTATCACTCAAAGTGTCTCTATTTTGTTTAAAATGCACATAATTTTAAGGGAAACAACAATTGTCATACCGAAATCAAACCAAACGCCTTAGTATTGTGTTGATACGTTATTACAATGATCCATGAGTAATTTGTGACATGTAAGAGTCAACAATTCCTCAATCCAAGGCACGGTGTGATAGGTATCACTCAAAGTGTCTCTCTTTTGTTTAAAATGGACATAATTTTAAGTTAAAACAACAACTGACATACGAGAAACCAGCCAACAACAATCAGATTGTGTTAATAATTTATTAGAATGATCCATGAGTCATTTTTGACGTTTACAAGTCCACCCTGCCTCAATAAAAGGCACGGTGTGGCCGGTATCACCCAAAGTGTTTCTCTTTTGTTGAAAATGGATATAATTTTAAGTAAAAACAACAACTGACATTCGGAAAACAAACCAAACACATTTTTATTGTGTTTAAAATTTAGTAAAACGATCCATGGGTCATTTGAGACATGCAACAGTCAATCCCGCCTCAATACGCGGCATGTTGTGTCCAGTATCGCTCAAAGTGTCTCACATTTGTTTAAAATGGACCAAATTTTGAGTGAAAAGAACAACTGACATACCGAAAACCCTACCAAACAATTCTTATTGCATTGATACTTTATTATAATGACCCATGGGTAATTTTTGACGTGTAATAGTCAACCCCTCTTCAATAAGAGGCCCAGTGTGGCCGGTATCACTCAATGTGTCTCTCTTTTGGTTGAAATGGACAGAATATTAAGTGAAAATAACAACTCACAAACGGAAAACTGACCATACATATTCATATTTTTTTGATACTTTATTAGAATAATACATGGGTCATTTTTGATGTGTAAGAGTCAACCCCGCCTCAATTTGAGGCATGGTGTGGCTGGTATCACTCAAAGTGCCTCTCTTTTGTTTAAAATGGACTGAATTTTAAGTGAAAGCAACCACTGACATACGGAAAATTGACCAAGAACATTTATATTGTGTTGATATTTTAAAAAAAATATCCATGAATCATGTGTGATGTGTATGAGTCATCCCCTACTCAATATAAAACATGGTGTGGCATTTATCACACAAAGTGTCTCTCATTTGTTTAAAATGGACATAATTTTAAGTGAAAACAAGAACTAACATACGAAAAACTAACCAAACGCTTTCGGATTGTGTTGAAACGATAGTCAAAAGATCCATGGGTCATGCTTAATGTGTAACTGTCAACCCTGTCTCAATATGATGCATGGTGCGGCCGTTATCACTCAAAGTGTCTCTTTTTTGTTTAAAATGGACAAAATTTAAAGTGAAAAAAAAACTGACATACGAAAAGCCAACCAGACAAATTTGGATTGTGTTGATAATTTTGGAGAACGATCCATGGATCATTTGGGATATGTAAGAGTCAACCTGGCCTCAATCTGCGGCATAGTGTGACCGTTATCACTCAAAGTGTCTTTTTTTTGTTTAAAATCGACATAGTTTTAAGTGAAAACAACAACTAACATACGGAAAACCAACCAAACACATTCATATTTTGTTGATACTTTAGAAGAAAAATAAACGGGTCACTCATGACGTGTAATGTTAAACCCTACCTCATTCTAAGGCACGGTGTGGCCAGTATCACTCCAAGTGTCTCTCTTTTGTTTAAAATGGACATAATTATAAGTGAAAACAACAACTGAAATACGAAAAACCAACTAAACGAATTCGGATTATGTTGATACTTTAGGAAAACAATCCATGGGTCATGTGTGATGTGTTAGAGATAACCCCACCTCAATCCGAGGCACGATGTGACCAGTGCCACTCAAAGCGTATCTCTTTTTTTTAAAAGCTTAGAATTTTAAGTGAAAACAACAACTAACAAATGAAAAACCAACCAAACTAATTTGGATTGTGTTGATACTTTAAGAAAATGATCCATGGATCATTTTTGATGTGTAAGTGTCAACCCCGCCTCATTCTGAGGCACGGTGTGGCCGGTATCACTCAAAGTGTCTCTCTTTTTTTAAAATGGAAATAATTTTAAGTGAAGAAAATGACTAATCAAGAGTATAGGATGGACAAAGAATAAAAATATATATCCCAAACATTTATAAACATTTTAAATGGAATGAAAATAATACAACACACCATATGATAAAGGCATAAAAAAAGAACACATTTCCTTAAGTGTCCCAAGAATCACCCAAATCCATCTACCATGAGAAATCTACAGGTGAAACTCTCTAAGTCCCAAGGAAAAATATCCCAAAAGGAACTCAAGATCCATAAACAAATTCCATATCCAAGAATGACATAAATCCAAACCACCAAAAACACAAATAATAACTCACACAGATGCCTTAATCAAAATATTCTTAATGTTCTGACCCTGAACTCTCTCTATATATTTTATATGAGGAAATATAAGATATCATTTGAAGGAGATAATATTTAATCATACCTTTTGATAATCATAATGAATAATTATAAAATCACATTTTTTATAGATTTTTCCAATCATTTGATCCTAAATTGACTGCCACTGCATATTTTATCTATGTGAACTGCTTGTTTGATATGCTGATTTTTTTCAGGTCTTATTTGGGTGTGTTGCTGTAGAATTTTATATCACAGTAGGTAGGGTATTTATCCGTTCTCAAAAAGTGCTGCTAATGGGAGCCTTTATCAACACTGAACAAGCACTGATAATTGTTCCCTTTATCAGCACTAAGCATTACAATACTTTTTTAGTGCTGTTAAAGCCCGTTTTGTGTGCTGAAAAAGCCCATTTTTTGTAGTAGTGACTATTATATTGTTTATCAAAACAAAGATGTAATAGTTATGTATGCTAATTTGGGGTCACTATAGTCAGTATCTAATCATGGGTTACTTAATTTGTGAATTACGATTATAAAAAATATGAGAAAACATAATAATAAGTCTATGTAAAGGTAAACATCTTTATTTTACATATAGAATAATATTTTATAGTTTCATAGAAATTTAATCACTATCAAGATATTATTAGTGGATATGTAATAGGAATATTTTTACCTATTCATAGTGACTATAAAAAGCATGGATTGGGAATTGAATTGATCACCACCTGGTGAAAGAAAAACTTGTCATGCGGCACACCTAGTTTGACCCTTCTAGGGGATATGCTTAAAATAATCAAGAATTATATACAAACCATTACAAAATACCTATATCTAAATAAGTTATTTATATTAATGTTATAAAATTATTAAATTACATGATCGTAAAAGTATCTTATTTGAATAATTCTATTCCAAACATATGGATCCTATAATATATGTCTTTAGAATTAGTTTTCACATAAGGTAAAAATATTTATTAATTATTTGTCGAACTATATATTGTTCAATAATTTTATATTAAAAAATGGTTAAAACCAAACAAAAGTAGACCAAAAAACCTTGTGAGGGGCATTAAAATGATTATCTGAATGACATCCCCAATTGTAAATGATGTGGAGTGAAGAATATTAGGTTGATTTATTCCTAGCTATATCATGATAGGAACAATATCATGAAAAATGTATAAAATATACTTTCTACCAAGAAGGATAAACTAGCCGTCTTTTCCTTTATGTGGAAATGACCATAGATGGTTATCAAATCATACGATCCACTTTTAATGGAATAACTAGTTAACTCAGTGGATAAAAATATTTAGTTCTTAACTGTTTTTAAAAGAGAAATGTAACCTTGGAGTCTATCGTTAAAATGGTGGAAGATGATAAATAATAACATGAAGAATGAATAAATTGAATAAATGAAGTTGTAATACTTCTTGAATTTTTTATTAACAAGTATATTATTCAAGATATTTAATCAATGTTGGAGATATATTTCCTAGAGTTTAAAAGAATCTTAGTCCATAACTATGTATGAGGTAACTTTCACAATGCTAGAATTATACACCATAGGTTTTTTAATAAAGAATAAAATACTATTTTATTTATTAATTAGTTATTTTAAAAATAAAATTTAGAAATATCTTGTACTCCAAGACTTAGGGTGTTATGAAAAATTATTTTGATATGATCTCATAGTAGTGATGGATTTTATAAAATAGCCTCAAGATTATAGAGTGAATAAATAAATGTTGGTGTTTTAATTTGGGGAACCTAATTTTAATGGAAGAATGAATATAAAATCACCAAAATTGATTTTTTTGGAATAAGAATCATGTTAATTGACTCCAAGGGGTAAAGAATTATTCAGGTTTGAGAGATTTTGTCACTGAGATCATGAATGTTGAAGAGACCTAAAGAAGACAACCAAGAAAATGGAGGAAAAGAGGGAATATCCTGATGCCCCACCCATGGTTCAATGCTTCCTCTTTAGGGGGGAAAATAACTATGCAAGATAATTTATTATACTATGAGTATTTGATTGTAATAAATATCAGAAACTGAAAAATTAAAAGAGTAAGGGAATTATTATTCTGTTATTACCACTGAGGTGGAATATAAAAACCATGTCGTACAATGTAAACTTCTTATTCACCCAAGAATGTACAATAGTTTATTTGAATCTAGTTATAAACATTCCTTTATATCCATAATATTTTCTGGAAATATTGGATCATATCTATGATTCCATCATGTAGATATAACCATAAACACACCTATTAGGGAAATCAATGCAACCCATGTGTTGGATTATTCTCCTATTAGAATCTATGGGATGATTCTTCTTTTAAATATTTTCAACCATACCATAGTGGAATTTTATCCTATACTAGTAATGGATTGGCTCTCATTATATAGAGAACATATCAACTAATGATAAATTTAAATAACATTATATATTGTAAAAAATCCCATTCTACTATAGTATTAAATTAAATATCATGAATATCCTTTAGAAGATCCCTCAAATGTGTGGGTATTGATACTGAACAATGAAACATAACTTTCCTCAATGGATGAGTTGAAGAAATGCTATGACTCTAAAGAAATATATATTTTGGGGGAATACACTAATATATTTCCTTAATAGTTACCTATAAATCTCCAAGACTATGAGGTATATTTTTTATTAGAGTATATACTCAGACTTGCTCATATCTTCAAATTTCCTTATAGGACGACCATTACGATTATAGAGTAGTTGAAGAAGCTTCAATAATATAATTAGTTATATGGGTTTAAATTCCCAATTGAATCTTCTTATTGTTATCAAGTTCTGTTTTTCATAAAAAAAATGATGGATTAATATGATAGTGCATTAATTACTGGAAGCTCCACAAGATCACCTTAAAGAACTAGTATCCCTTAATATGGATTGGTGACTTTTTTTTATTAACTATAAAGATCTTAATACATATAAAATGTGGATATTTTTAGATATATCATCAACTAATGTAATGAAGGAATATATTCACAAGACCACATAATATTTAAGGTATTTTTTCTATGAGTTCATTACGATTCCATTCCTTCATACTAATTACCTTAAAATATTCATATATTTGATTAATATTGTTTTTAGGATACCATGAAAAATGTTTGGTGGTATTTATAGATGATACTCTAATTTAATAAAGGTAAAAATTAGAAAGGGAGGTTAATATAAGGATTGATTTTAAAACATTATGATACGTGAAAATGTATCATATGTTCATAATGTGTATTTGTTGATGTGTAAAGTCACATTATAGGGAAGCATGATCACAAGTAAGGTAATTTAGGTAGACCCTTAAAATAAAAAAGGAAATTTAGGAATACCCAGGACCCTCTAGTGTCTCTAGAAGCTATATTTTTATTAACTTATTTTGGAACTATCGAGGTTTTTTTTAAAAAAATAATAATGATTTTATTGCCTATTAAATATGTTATCATAAAAAAAGGTAAAGTTAGTATGTATATTAGAATTTATGGAATGATATAAATAAGATCATGATTTGGGAGCTTGTAATCACACTACCATTATGTGGTTAACTTATTGTGATATATTTATATTCATTAAAAAAGTCATTGAGTATGTATTCATTTGGACTGATAAACTTATAACATAATCCTTATTAAAATTAAAGATAACTGAGCATAATTAATGGACACATTATCTGGAGTTATAATGTAATGTATTCATCTTAATGATTTTGTGGTACTAACTCTATTGTGATAAGTGTGACATATACACGTATCAACAGTGAAAGAAGTATATATTAATAAATAATGAGTTGACCATGCATCAATGAAGTTGGTTATAGGTGACCAAAAATTTAGTTTTCTATATTCACTTCTATATAAAAAATTAGAACAAGTAAGATGATGTGCTTAATAGAGAAAAGCAATATAATTTATCCATTATGATAATTAAGAAGTATTCTGTCATAATTAACATACAATATATGGACATAGAAATCACTATTTCTGGGAATACATCTAAACATTACCAAATGACGTTAAAACCATCAATCCAAGAGATGATCAAGGAGGAAAAAATAGATGTCCAAGATCATTAAAATAAAGTTGAAGTGGTAATGTATTGAAAGGCTACCAAATTGAACATTTATTAACATTGTTTCGTTTAGTTTGAAACGAGAAAGTGATTCCATGCATCACCTAATATAAATAAAGAGCTATTGTGTAATGCACATAAATATTATTTCTCAATCTATCCTAGATGTACTGAGATATATTGTGATATTTAAGAGAACATATTATGGGAAAAATATAAAGGAGATCATTAAGTACACTTGAGAGTTCTTGGAATATGAGGAGACTAAATAATAGATTTGTATATTTAATAGAAAGATGAAACCATTTCCCATATCCATTTGGAAATGGAAGAACATCACCATGAACTTTTTAACAGGTCTCCTGAAGGAATACAATATGATCAATGTGATATGAGTTGTGTTAGATTGAATGACCAAGTATATTCAAAAATATATATTTATGACTATTTCCCAATTGACTAAATTTATTTGATATAAACAAAATATGTTTTAAGGCTATAGGGGTAACAACTGTTTATTGTCTTTCATTGTGATCCATGGTTCACTTATAAATTCAAGAAAATTATTCAACATTCTATGAAAAATGAATTCAATTTTATTACATATTATCAAGATATAAATGATTAGAAATATGAAATAATCATTAAAACACTCATGGTCCTAATGGGAGATCACTATATGAAATTTAAAGGAGGATTTAATAAATTTATCCCATTAGTCTAGTTTCAATTGACCAATATCAACCACTCGATTATTCCAATGGATCTATGCGATTATCTATATGATAACTGATGTAAAAAACCTACTTTTTTACATGAAGTTGGTAGAAAAAAAATATTTGGACTCGATGTTTTGCAAAAAATAAGAGAGATGTTTCAATCCATCTAATATTATACAAAATTGATCTGAGTTAGAAGAAAAGTTTTGATGAAAAACTTTAAATGGAAATGGTGTCTAATGTTGGAGATAATTTTTTCCATATAATATCAGTATGGATGAGTTTTATGAAGGTGGTAATTGGATGTAATATTATCCCATAGTACATTGCCCCTTTGAGATCACTAATTATATAGTAGTAGTAACCTATCAATTATCACATCCACTAAACATGGAATATGTTCATGATTTTTCTATATATATCTCATACAAAATTACATACCTCCTCCCTCACTTGTACTAATACCGAATAAAGTAAAAATAAAGCATGGAATATCTTTTTATGAGAATCTGGTGATGATATTGGAATAGAAAAAAAATTCTTTGAAACAATGCAACCCACATTGTAAATGTAAAATGGTGAAACCATAAATACTAAGAGGTGACAATTGAATTTTATGAACCTATGTAATAGAATTACCCTAATTTTATATAAAATGATAATATGAGGTGAAATTCCAAGACTAAAATTTCAAAATGGGGGAAGAATGTATCAACCCATATTTATTAATTGATATTTGTTTCTTGAATAAATATGTGTTATATTACATTTTTTAATACTATAAACATACAATAAAATGAGAAACTATGAAAATATTATTCATTTAATAGATATCATTACCCTAGTCCGTAAATACAAACATGAATATGAAAAACATTGAAGTGGGAATAAACAAAAAAGAATAAAAGATGAATTGGAAAACTTAGATCCTTCAAATATGCTAGAATAATTTCCATCATGAAAAACACTATAAGAAAGATATGAAATGTTATTAAACCAATAAAATCCTTAAAATGATAAATATTGAATATTGGGATGAATATTTTTGAAAAATAGATAAAATAATGAAGATGTATTTAATGGTGGTAATGTAACCACTAGAATAGACACCTGACCATTAAAAATAGTAACATAACTATTGTGAATAGTAACATGACCATTGGGAATAATAATTTATCTAATAAATAAATAAAATTAAATAAATAAAATATTTATCATGATTAATTTTATAAAATATTTATATTATAATTATATAAATAAATACAATCATTAAAAATTAAATGAATATATAAGATAATTTTTAATAAAATGTATTTTACCGCACTTTATAAAAAATCAGAAATTTTATATTAAATTGTAACAATATATATTTTAAAATTTAAACTAATAAAATAAATTCCATTTATAAAATCCAAACATTGATATTATCTAAGGTTTATTTTTTTGGAAATTTTTTGATCTACATAAGTTTTTACAAGAACAATTAAAATAATATGCTTAGAATACTGCATGATTTATGAAAAAATGAGGGTATGAATAAATAAATGATAAATTGGTAATTTGTATTAAAATTATTTTTAATAATATTAATTGTTACTTTAAAATAAATAAAATTCATTTTTAAACCTGAAAATTATTTTAAAATTCTAAATTTAAAATAATTCCACAGATATAAATTTTTTCAATTTTCCAATATTCATTTTTATTATGAATTCTATTTATAATTTGGATGAAAATACAAATTTTTTTAATCGATTTATTATTCATAATTTCATAAATCTCACGGCTATAAGGATTACCTTTGGTATTGTATTTTATTATACATTTTAACTAAAAATTACGCCTCTACATTTTAATTAAAAATCAACCCTCTAAAGGAAAACCATATAATATCCACATTAAAAATAGTAAAATAAGAAAAAAAATTACAATATTATGTTGAAAATAATATTTAGGTATTTTCAACATGTATTCAACTCCAATAATTCAAGGATTTTAGGGTCATTAAGAAGAACCGACACTGAGATTACTGTATGTTTTTATAAAATGTTGCTCATATTTTCCATTTCTCATTCAGTTTTTCTCATTTCCTATCTACCTAAATATTATATTATTTAGTGAGTAGTTTGTTTAAAATTATATTAACGATTTTAAACTATGTTAATGACTATATTTATGATATATTTACTTGTTAATGTTATATTTTCATCACTTTTGACAATATCTTATAAATAGTCAGTTAACTGACAATAAAGACAATTATAATTATCTAACCACCACCACATTCGTGAATGGATATTATGAAATATATAGAATTTAGAAATATTAAAATTAACTTATTAAAATATTATATAGTTAATATTACTTATCTATTAATGACAATGAACAAAAAATAGGAAAATAAAAAAAAGAGATATGTTTTTCAAAAAATGATAAAACAATAATTTACATTCAGTAAATAATATTATGAAATATAATAAAATAATTATAATGGATAAATAGTGACATAAAAGAATATAATAAACTTATGTTTACACGTTTTAACAAACATAATTTTTTTATTTATGATTTGGAAATGCAATAAAATAATGTGAGATTTAAGGTAAGGGGATTCTCGTACCCAAAACTATTTCTTTTTGAGTTATTCTCCCCATTCAAAATTTATTTTATAGGGATGTTCATATAATTTTTATAAAAGTTTCTCCCAAAATTAATTCCCTTTTTTAGGGTCATACATCTTTCTACACATTCAACAATATTTCAAATAAATTTTTTCATAATGACGATAATTTACATAACATCGAATTTAATTCACTTGATTTGTTTCTTATCAACTGAAATATTTTATTCCAAAATGTTATTTCAATAATTAATTGTTTAAAAAAGTGTATAATAATGAAATGAATCATATTAAAAAACAATGAAACCAATTCCTTTCCATGGGATTATTTGATCACTACAATTGTTTAACATTCTATGTTCTAAACATGATTATTAGCATTTTATGTTGTGATGTGTTATGCTAGAATTGTGTATCCCTATAATGAATTGGTTAATTTTATATATTTCATTATGTTATGTTTTTTCATTTTCATCAATACTATATCTTTATTCATAATTATTTTTCTATGATTTATTCATATACTTTATGCGTGAAATTATGTTATCTTTATTCCCAACTTTCTGTGTTATATGACTTCTATATTATGATGTTTCATTATTATAAATATTCCACATTAAATGTCATTATAATCTTTTTCCCTTATGGTTATTATGATGATATTATTCTAGTGATACGTTGATGTTGATTATTCTCACCCAGCTACTATTGATTCATATCTCTTATTCATTATATCATACCCCAACACTTATGATTCCTTTAGATAATTAATTTCATTGATTAATATCATCATGTGGTTAAATTTACTATGGATTATTTGAGAGGTTGTTTTGAGGTTAAAATATAAGTATATAAATAATGTTTACATTTTTTGTATATATTTGATGTATGAGCCAAATTTTACCGAGAAACTCAACCGTTGGTTCAGTGATTTTATCAATATTATATTTTTTATCATAAAAAGCATGTAATAGCTTCATAAAAAAGTATTATAGCTATAAATAATACATATATATGTTTCTCTATATATTTTTTTCAACAAAATATGGAATTTTATTTATTTAATTTTTAGATAAATTAATATCAATAATCTATAATACTAATAATCTCTACACCAAATGTTATGAACATATGAATTGTCAAAATCTATAGTTTTCCCATTTAATCATGTATATAAATGGATCAAAATTCGTCTAAATTAATATTATATGTCATTATATAGACTTAATCAAGAATGGATCAATATAACATTCATTCTTTATTCTATTTTTAAGGTGTCACCAACCCTTTGTTTAGTTGTGTCATATATAAATTCTCTCTATGGGTTCCTCATGGAAGGTGGTATTGAAATATGATTACCCGCATATCGAATAGATAAATTTTCTAGGATAAGTACATTTCTAATGAATTTAGGAATGATCACATTTAATATCTATTCATTACTTACTGGTAACATAATAGAACCACCCAATTTTTTGTTTATATTAAATAACCACTTATGGATTTATATGAAATATGGAAGTTATAAAAATAATGAAATTAATATTACTCATAGAATACATCTTCGAATTCAATTGAATATGTCAATAATATCTAGTTTCTATGTACTTATTTTATTTTATTAATCACTATTCTTATCGAATAATCTATAACTTTACTTAGTGATCAAATAACTACCCTTATATTTTCATCATTTGTAACAAGAATGTGTATTTGGAAAAATTATCCCCAATAATACTAGTTGTGTTTACCCTCCTATTCATACTTATATGAATCAGAATCCTAGAAATATTTGAATTCTAGTTTTCATCCACATTATCTAAATTGATATGCTTCCCTTAATGAAAAATATCTTTTTAAATATATTCCCATCACGGTTTTATTATCTTATATAATATTAGGATAAGTAACATATATTTAATTTTTATTTCTATATGATATATTTTTATTGCATAACATGCTTTAAAAAAATATTCCCATGATACACCATGTGAAATATCACAATAGAATCCCATAATTTTGTAAATTATATGATATCTATTGAGAAAATTTAATTTGAATATTCATGGATGTTACAGATCATTTTTTAAATATGGTAAGAATCAAATTATGAAGAACATAAAGAGAAACTAAGATTCTTTGATGATCTACCATGTACATCCATAACTATTTATATTTAAATAAGGCAATCTGAGATTAAGGAAAACATCACTCCATTTTTAAAAGTTTGATAAATATTTTATTAAGATATATAGTGTTAATCCAACTCGGAGTATCCAATATTTTTTTTTGTGTTCATTCAATACATCCACTTTGCATTCTAAACACATATTAATGGAATGTAATTATTTATATGAACTTATCTCTAACATCATCTTATAAAATATCAAGTGGTAAATATGAAACAACCCTAGAATCATGGGGACATACCTTCTTTTATAATGGTTAATTTGTCTAAATATAACATGTATTAATATCAATAATACAAATTGGTTTTATATCCAAGGATTATAAATAATATTTCTTATAAATCATTGAAAATTAATTGACAGAGAAATAACTTTATAAAAATGGGTGTGAGTGTTACATTTTATATTTATAATTTATTATTTAACTGTTAATTATGTATGAAAAAAATATAATAAATTAATTTAAAATGAAATCACGCATTATTCTTCCAAGAAACTCACTATGATAATTTCTTTGGAAAAACAAATAAAAATAATACATTAACTAGAACTAGTCCACTTAGAAAACTAAGGTCTTGTGATTCTCACTGCTAATGTTGAAATCATCCTTTCTCAGAAACAAAGATAAATGACCATACATCTTGTAATTTTTTCATTACATCCATTATTTTTATATTTCTATAAAAAATAGTAACTAACATTATTTATTTAATTACAAATATGTGATTCTTGGTTTATGATAAATATACCACATTTAAATGCAATTTATATCATATTCATCAATTCATTGTAGATTTTCTTTCTCTAAATATTTTGGCCACATGAAATGAAAATATTCTCTAATTCTATTCTCTCCCCTTAAATCCAAAGTATTGTTGAAGGATTATGTAATGGTACAATTTACCATGAATTGGTAATAGTATTTTCATCATTATATTAATTTGTTTTCACCATATATGATTATAATAAAATTTCAATCTTATACTTATCTATATTAAAATGAATATTCAAATCATTTATAGGCAATTCAGTTTTATTATTCATAATGTAATTCAGGATGAATATGGAGTTCCCAATAGTTAAATTCTATAGTGTGATATTAATGATTAATTTATTATCCATAAGAACACTATCTTCAAAATCTAATCAATGTAATCCAATATTTTGATGGAATGATCACTTTATTGGTCTGTGTCTTTCAGTTTACGTTGTTCTAGTTCATTAATTATATCATTTTTTCTTTGACACTTCTTATCCATTTCAATTTTAGAGATTTTATTTTTTAATATTGTAATAATCCATATCCTTTTGTTAAATCTTCATCTACCAGGTTATAACTTATAGGGAAATGCAACAGAATAAAAATCATCATTCATGAATCTCTACTAGGCCTCCTTTGGGCCCTCACTCTCTGGATGAGGTGGATGAATAGGTAATGTGGACTATAACATATAATATAAATTTTACTATAGTATTTTTTTATGAATGACTATACAGTCTATAGAAATTTGTATTCGTGAGGACAATACGTTATTTCTAAAAAAAGTCCCAGTGTTCTCATGTTTTCAGTTTTTTTTATATGTTAATTAAAATTTTATTTTATGATAATATTTTGATTACAAAATTGTGACATTGATTTATTAATTTATTAGACTGACACTACTATATTGAATCCTTATAATTATCACTATTATATTTTCGTTTTACTTTCCCATGGGCATTACAGTGTTAACGATCTATTTTTTCTCTTTATAAGCTTGACAAGGGGCAGAAAACTTACATGAAAGTATTTAGGTACGGAGGTCCCTCTTATCAAATTACCTCACATTGACATTATTCCTTAAGTGGAATCCTAAATACTAAAATCCTAGATTCATATTTCCTCACCACTCGCCTCCAAATTTCACAGTCTAGTGGAGGTGATTAACCAATTATATGAACTATGTTTTTTTGACTCTAATGTTTTTGATAAAACTACCCGATAATTGAAATATCCTAGAAGAAGTCCATACAAGTACCATGAATTTTTTTTGTATTTTAACTCATGTAATGGTAGGATATACGAACATAAAATTTTCATTTATGAGTTTTTTACATTATGAAAAAATTTATAATATTTTTTCATATTAAATTTTATAATATTATATCGATTATATAAAAATAAGTAAATATGCCCCAGTATAAAATTTAGGCATAATATATTTACTTCTTTTACAAGTTTTAGGCTTAATAATTTATTTTTGGAAAATATTAAAATAATCTATCTGATAAAAATAAATAAATTTCCACAAATAAATATTGAAAAAAGATAAATATTTGCAGTATGATCATGATATTTTATAATGTTAATTTTATTATAATGATGAAAAATTACCTTTGATCCTAGGTAGTAACTCATAGAAATATTCTTAGATTGAGTTAAAACAAGTATCTTATATTAAATGTATCTTTATCATTGTATTCACTACAACCCAAGTTCTAAACCACATCCTTTACATGTAGTTACAACCATTACATTTTTTCTTACATGCTGGTGAGGGGAACCTTGTGTTGGGTTATATAAAAAAAACTATAATTACTAAATTCCATAAAAAACAATGGTTGGGGATGAATTACCAGACATCATATTTAATTTTATAAAACTATTATCACCTAAAGAAATCACTGAATAAATACTAATTTAAAAAACATCAAATACATAAATTAATCTTACAAGCTCATGATTATCTATCATTGTAATGAATACCGATTTTAAATAATAAAGGCATTGAATTTAATTAATTATTTATTAGGATAAATCACTTGAATTAATTATCTCACTAATGAATTAATTAATTTAACTTAATCATATATCTAAACACCCATAGAGATTCTGTTCAAATATCATTTTATACAAATTGGATAATTTAGATTTAATTTAGATTTAAAACATACAAGGCGTTGACAGACAAGGGACATGATCATTACCCTTCTGGTCAGTCTTAAATTCCATCATTAAATTTATCACGATGTGTAAAAAAGGTAAAATCAATGTGAAAACTATATTATGACATGCAGAAAATTACATTATGCATGGTGAGACTCTATATGGGCCTTGTCATATACCACACACTTACATGACATGTATCATACATAATGTGTCACAATATTAAATTGTGTTTAGTTTCATTAGTAAATCCAAGTATCTATATTGACATTTATGACATAAAACCTGAAATTAATTAATGTGTCATGTACCACTAGTAATGATAATACAATACATGGTGTGTAAGATGACCATATATGACATGACATTTTGAAGTAACATGGAAATTAATGTATCATTTAATTATAAGAATACACTGTCACAATATTTTCCTGTAAACTACAATCCTTATATATTAGATTAATTCCAAAATTAAGGTCCATTATATGTATTTAATTTACACTATTATTTCCAGGTTTGGAATGCACTCCATTTAAATTTATTTGAGTTATATTTCATGTACATATTATTAAAAATGGTGTTCTTTGTTAAGAGGTCATCCACGATACATGCTGAGGGACTAACCATGTAATCGAATTTGAAAATAATGAGTCAAATTATGTTTAATATAGATACATTCCATTTAATTTCATATATATGATGATACTGTGAATTTAGTTAACAAACAAAGTGTAATTATTACATGTATTGAATATTGAGCATATAGCTTATGTGTCTCCCATGAGGTGAACTTGGGTGTGTTAGAGGGTTTGTACAAAAGTTATGTTCCATGTTACCCTTCATGTTGTGTTTCATTTATCCAGATCAATATACTCTATTTAATAATGTTATGTACTATTTTCCTACATGATATGGAATGATTTTAAAAACTCATTATGGTGTGGAAAATTAGGATATATAATGTTTATTATTCAAATAGATCACATGGAGTCCCATATTATTCAAATAGAATATTTTATACTCTAGATATGATCTTAGATTATTATTCTTATATTTTTTTCCTATTTTCTGTCATATAAAAAGAAATAAACATGAAATATTAAATTAAAAATTAAATAATGGAAAATAAGGAATGAAATTACTTTAGTAATTGTATAATTTTATATATGACTAAAAATTAATTCTAAATTATTATGTGACTTATTTTATAACTCTTGAAGGCTATAAGATTTCAAAATAATATTAATCCACTTAGTCAATTTTCAGTTTTCATTAGTTTCATTAGATAAATCGTTATTACTAGATGACAGAAACCATTGATGAATCCAAGAGAATATGTGTCCCCATATAATTAATAAATAATTTATATAATGGAAATAATTTCATTATATATAATTATTTTATCATTATGTAATAATCTATCTTCTTTTTATCATGTAGTTTTGTTTATCAACAGATTCATGTGAGGAATCCTTTTAGTTTTAACCACATGTTCTCCTCATTTATTGACCTAAAATTTTAAATCCTTAAATATAATTAATGTTTCTTATAACTCCTATCACTAATTTAATCACAAATGAACCAAAAAATTTTAATAATACAATGTTACTAAAAATATTTTAACCACTATGATGGTATGATGTTTATAGCTATTACCTTTATTAGAGAAATAAATAGTATAAGTAAATATTCAAAAATATTGTAATAAAATTGATTTTATTTATAATAAAAATTCATTTAAAAAATAATTTAAAATTTATAATTATAAATGTGATTAATTAAAATTCAATTTTGAACTCCTCTCATGAAATTTTAATAACTAATAATTTTTGAATTGTTTATGAAAAGATTAATGTTTTAGTAAAAAATTACGATTTTATCAAAATTTTCACTTTTTAAGAACATAATATATTGATTAAAAACATTTTAATTTATAAAATATATTTTTAAGGAATAAAATTATTCATTTAAATATATTAAATTCTCTTATAAATACTATTTCTATCATGTCATGAAAAATAGAGAATGTATTAGTTTTATTGAAATTATATTCAGTATTTCCTTTGACTGAAGTTTTTTTAAGGAGATATTTTTCTTTGGGAATTATAAAAAGTCACATAAATACAATTATATTTTCAAATAAATCAATCTAGTTAATTAAAACATTTAATAATAAATTTTTTTATTTTATATAAATTTAATTATGGAAAACATCATTTTTCTAAAAATTGTTTTTATATGGTTATGTGTTCTTGTTTAGAAATTTGCATTTCAAACATTTATAAATTTTTTATAAAAAATGTATTTAAAATTTAACACAATAAGTATAAAAATTGTTAATTAGTTAAATTTTAATTTAATATATCAAAATTAATTACTATGTTTAAAAAAATATTACCCAAATAAAAAGATAGAATATTAAAAAGATATTTACCTATGGGAAATTCCCAAAAGCTATTAAGAAAATGATTTCATGAAAGTTGTTGAGATAAAATTCTTCTTTAAATTTTTATAAACTCCAATTTCCTCCAATAACGATCCATTTTCCAATGAATAGTAAAATGAAATTATTGAAAACTGATGAGTATTTATAAAAGATCCATTTTATCAACTTATAGTAGGATATCACTTCCACCTTTAAGAAGCTATAATTAAAAATAAAAGTCCTAATTAATAATATAAAATTATACTCTCCCTATAACCCCAGTACATAAAACATTCCATTGTAACACAACATTATCCTAAGACCATAAATTTCAAGGGAACATTGAAGAAAACCCCATGTCTCTAATGTAAGTTTACCTCATTATTAATCATTTATTCTTAATCAAAATCTTCCATATATCCTATCACCATAATAAGATTATTAATTAAATTGGATTTTAATTATTATTTAATGAAATATTAATGGTCTAACCATTAATTTTTTATTTATATAAATTTATAAATAAAAAATGAAGATCATAAGTGCATTCCAAGAACTTGAAACTCCATGAAGAGACATCATTTTTTGTCATTTATGAATTTCATAGTATTCATCAATGGTGTAAATGGTGAATAAATATTATATATCTAATAAAATAATGTTTATAATGATTTAATTTAATATCCAACTTCACCACCTCTAATGTTATGATAAAATTTAATGTTAATCATGCATACATGAGGAATACTGCCTCTACGATGAAACATTTTCTAGGTTTTATAAATATTTTTATATGTTATTTGAAAATAAATTTTTTCAATTTGATTAATTTTGAATAATAATAAATTTTTTCCTATTTAATAATGATATTACGTCAAAATAAAATACTCCTTAACCATAAATCCAAATCGAGTTAATGTGTATTTATGTTTGGGTTGACATGACCACATATAAGAAACATTTTATAAAAATAAGATTATGGATGACTATGAAAAAACGAAACTTAATTTCTTTGTAATATATTAAGAAAAAAATATAATATGGTACTTAAAATTTTATGTTATGTATATAATTTATTATTATCGTAACATTTTGATTCACTAAGTGTACCAAAATTATCTGACACCAATTCAATTTTCAAACAAATAAATGTTGGGAACTATATAAAAAATATAAAACAGATAACAATAAATGTTCTATATTAAATTAAATATATAAATATAATAGTATTATGTATTTATCTATTAATAATAATTTTGTTATTCCAAAACATAATCACATTAACATAAATATTCCAGAACAAGTTAAGGGGATATATCTTAATTTACATTCATTAACACTCTATATGTATTGATTAACCAATTCTTTATTAATGTGGTGTGTTTAATTCCTAGTAGATATTAATATACTAAATTAAAAATTATTCATTTGTTCTAAATTTTTGTTCCATTCTATCTATTTTATGGGTTTTTTATTTAATTTTCTACCCATGTCATATGGGTTTCCATCTCAATTTCATTTCACTGTGATATGTTTATGTTATACAAAATTCTTACATTATAATGTTATCGTTTAAACCCAATTGTTTTTATTATATTATTACTGTATTATGGATCATGGTATTAAAAGTTTAATTTCATTTTTTATTTCTCTTGAAGATATGATTTAATGGATTCAAAGATTGTTAATTACATTCATGAATCAAATAATTTCCTTGGGTCATAATCCATTTTATAAGACTAGAATATTTAAATATTGATCTATTATACACTATAATTATGTTATGTTGTATTTCATATGGTGTTTTGGGTAATTAATGTGTAAAAAAAATTATTATACATTTTTTATTCTATTATTTCATCAAAATAAATTTTTATTTAGAATAATGCTCATTTATGTTAATAGAATTTCCATTATTAACCCATGTTTTACCTTCTAAAAAAATTTAGTCTTTATTGAGTGGCCAATTATGTTTTTTATTTAGAAATGATTCTTCATTTACACTTTAATCATGTTAAAACATTTGTTTCAACATATTTTTGAAAATCCGGGCTTTCTAAAAATGGTTGTTCAAAATGATTGAAAGGTTTTTATAACGTTTTAAAAATTAAAGGTCTTATCTTGCAATAAAAAAGTTAACTTGATAAAATTTAGATATTTTATAGGTTTTCATTTTTAAAGATTATATTTAAAGAGAAAAAATATTTTAATTTAATTTCAGTATCCCTTTTTGAAAAAAAATGTGTTTTTAAATTTTAAAATATTTATGATACTATTGAAATGTAATGAATATTAAATTATTATAACGAAAAACCTATATCTTAAAATCCTGGATCTGATACAGAAAAATATAGATGTTATATTTATAGGTTTGATATCCAGAAATGTGTCCTAATTTTATTTATCCCAAATGTAAAATGTCAAAAGGTTATATTGGATCACCTAAATTCCCAAGGACCATTTTGGTTTATAGTTTCATGAAAGTTTGTTAAAATATTACATAAGGAAGATTAATGAAATAAATATATAATTTTTACAAATATACACAAGTTTTCATATTCCATATTAAGTTATAATGGTCTGCCATGATATTCTCCAAATATTAATCCTTTCTATACTTATTTAGTTTATCATAATTATTCATTACATGAGGAATTAAAAAACTAACGAGGATGAGATAAAATGATTAGTAAGGGAAGAAATAAGAATTAACAATTGAATTTCATTAGTTATGGTAAGATAATAATAATGGTATGATGATATAATTATATTTCATGAGAATATCATAATGGAAATAATACCCATAAATACCTGGATCATGAATCATGAAAAAAGAATAAATATTTTATAAAGATAATAGTTTATGGAATCAATCATCACGATCTATTAATATTGGTTAAATGAATAATTAAAACCCCATATAATTTAAATTGCAACGTTTTCAAGAAACATAGTGAATTAAAATCAAGACCTATTTTAAATTTTTTTAAGAAATAAATGGATCCTAGTTAAATCTATAGTATAACAACACTGATTAAATCCTTCATTATTTCCTATAATTACAAGGGATATACCACAATTAATTGAGGTACTATAATGGGGTTCAACTTCATATAATCTATATTAGGGTCACACGTTTTTCATGATCGATAATGGTGATCTACCAAAAATTTATGATATAATGGAATGACCATTTCTCATATAGAATTCTCACATACCATATCATGAATAATACATCATAAAATCCTTGAAATTATTTTTGAAAAAATATGTAAAAAATTTATTAATATATAAATACTCATTCCTGTTTAAATCCCACTTTCTAATCATAAATCAACTGAAACAAAGGAAATATTGGTTTTATTTAATGAAAAAATGAAATAATATAAGTAAATTAAAATATAATATAATTATTAAAGTAGTGTTAAATGTAGTTATTTCCTTATATATTAAAATAGAACATTCACCTCATAACATGATTAACCATTTCAAGAGAAATAATTTCCATGAAAATCTCTTTTAAATAGTTATAATCTCTTTAAAGAAGGAATATAGATGGTATATTGGGAAAATATATCTAGTTGATATTTATTAAAATCAATGGTGTTTTCTATTGAAAAAGTGATATAATATTAAAAGAAATTGAATACCATTCCTGGGGAAAATATTCTCTGGAATTTGAAAATAAGATTAAAAACATAGTAATTTACAAAATATTGTGGAACAAACTTTCTTTGAAAATTAAATTTCAAAAGTATTAAGGATTATTCAATGAATATATTTATCATTATTGTAGTAAAATATGTTCATTTTTTAAATTCAAAAAAAAATATCTTTAATTATTTGGTAAAAGGTAATAAAGTGTGACCTATTCAGAAAATGTTAAGAAATTTATATTATATATTTTTTAAAAAAGGGGATAAAATTTGACGGAATATATCGTTAGGAAATAAAGATTATTTAAAAAACCCTTTTGTATTTCTCCAAAAAACATGGATATAGGGGAGAATGATCACAGATCAAAATGAAGATATAAGATCAGTATCACTTAAAAATGTCATTTTTGGTGATTATTCAATAAATAATGGTGGAAATAGAAATATAAAATATATATCACATTCATAAATATCAGGGAATAAAATATATTTCGTTCACGAAAAAATCATCATATGATTTCCACCAAATTGACCTTGAATATATATAATCAATAAATAATGGAAATTGTAACAAAAAACATTTCCACTTCGGTAACATTTCAATAATAAAACACAAGGAAGAATCACATTAAATGAAACTTTTAATAAAATGTACATATTAAGATTCATGATATACTATGTATAAGGGGTATCATATACACCTTATAAAATAATTTTGTGTATATTGTAAAGAGAAGTCCCATATAAACAAAAATATAAGATGAATCACCCTTATAAAGATCTTATCATTGAATTGATAATTAATCAACGTTGAGAATATGTGTAAAAATTATTAAAAAAATAAAAATAAAAAATAAGAAAATTAGTTATTTATTCACACATAATCATGGAATAAAGGTATAAATAAATAATAGATGTAACCCAACAAACAGATATTGAGTTAAAAACCCATTACCACATTGTAACATTCATATAAAATCCCAATGGATAAAATAATTAATATTTCAACATAAAATATCTTGAATTATGTTAGAATAAATATATGAAAATAAATTGTCAATATATACACCATATAAAATAAATTCGGTTCATAATAATAAAATATTCCACATTCAATTGAAATTCAGAAAAATCCCTTACAAAGAGTCCATAATTTCCCATGTATGCCCATTAAATAATACATAATAAAATTAAATTGATTATATTAATTTAAAAAAACATTTTATAGGATTAATAATTTATTATTAAACCATTTTCATTATTTAATAAAAAAAATATTAATATATTTAATCATTTAAGTCAACATCGAGGGTTTTGAGGATGTTTGGTATGTAATTTTAGAATGACTTCGGCATGTGGACCATCATACAAAGGGATAATTATTCAATAATATAAGTAATATTGATCATGAAATCATGATCATAATTAACCATTAATTTTAAATTTTAAAGAATATAATTAAATATAGTTATGAACAATCTACTATGTTACAATCATGAAGACATTAGGTTATATATAAACATGAATAAGATTTATGTGTTTCAAAAATCAGTATAGAAATAACGAAATAATTTTTTACTTAATTGTTGGTATTAAAATAATAAATAAATTATTTTTTATTTTTTATATAGTTATATATATATATAATCATTGTGATGTGGTGATGGAAAAGTAATTTTATTTCTTCGTGGAGGATATAGTCCACACGTACACACATACATCCTTTTTATTATTCAATGGATTAAAATATATGAAATATATATGATATATTATCTTTAAATAATGAATAATACTTCATTAATTTCATACGTAAATAATAAATCCATCATTATAACTTTCTATGAGAGACAGTTATGGAAAATGAATTTCAGAGGCTCATGAGGTAGTAGTCCACCCTTCACAAAAACTATGGGTTTTTATCCCATTTGATGAAAGAGGATATGAATATAAGTTTTATCATTAAAATGTAAGAAAATAATTTTATGGATGATTCCAGTTTCATTATTTAATCATTTTTTAAATATTTTAAGGAGGTGGAAGAAAAAATAAAATAAAAACACGTTTTTAAGAACTATACCTCTTCATTGGAAAACCTCTTCATGTTTGCACCTAAATCTTACCTACATTATTTTAATGATTAAACAATGGATTGTGGGATTTGATAATGGATTTATGGAATTTATTAGATCCGGTATTTTAAAAACAAAAATGTTTTTATGTTTTGAATAAATGAGATGTTGTATTAACCATTAATAATGGAGGGGAGGGACACTCGTGGAATTTCATTGAATATTAAATTAATGTAATTTAGTTTTGATGTAAAAATAGGGAAAAATGATTATATTGAAATAAAATATTATGATAATTATAAATAATATTATAAATTAAAATGAAGATATATTTGGATTCCATTTTTACAATTATTATTTTATTTTATCCCATTATCATCCCTTTTGATAGTTTGAGTGGCATCAATATTTTTTAATGTGACGGGATAATTATGGATACTATAAAAGGAATAAAAACCCCCAAATGGAAAAAAGATTATATCATAACCAATATATTATTATCATAGACGATGGTATTTTTTTAATTTTAGATCATTTAATGAAACATTATTTAACATAATATAACATAAATGTCAATTCTTGAAATATTCATTTAATATGAATTTTAAAAGTAAACTACAACAATTTAATTTTTAAAAAATTTAAGGAAAACATATAAAACATATTATTTATATCCATAGAAACCATGTAAATCCATAAATAAGTCATATAATTTTATATATAGTGTTTTCAAAATTATTTTATTGATTTTGTACTACTTACAAAGGTATAATGTTAGTCTTCCAAAATTATTTAATATAATTATTTTTTAACTAAAATTAAAAATAAATTTCCATGATAAAAAATCTTAAATAATTTAAATGAACATTTATAATTTAACATATCCTATTGTTATGCATATGATAAAAATGTAAATCTAATAATAAAATAAATAGAACATTTTTTAATTTTTTGAATATAAAATAATATAATGATAAAAATGATGTCCAAATGAAAAGAGGTTATATATTTTAAATCTGATGGTTTATGGATTAAATATACTCATAATAAAAAATTATGTAATGGTTTAATTTTATTTTTATTGTCATTATCATATTAAATTTAAACTAAACTTCCCGATTCTTAATTTTGGAGTTGAAATAATTTTACCAAGGTTACTATTAAAAATGATCATGAAAAAGTGGGAAATATTAAAATATTTTTAACCATTAATTAAAAATATAGATTCTATTTTCATTGTTTTGATTCTCGAAGTGAAAAAAATTAATGTTAAAATAAATATGTAAAACACAAAGAATAAATGTTTTTATAAAGATTTCATTCTATACCCGAAAATATACTTATACTAAAACTTGGGGAAATGATTATTAAAATGATCTTAATAAAATTATATATATTAAAATAATATTTTTTTTCTTAATTAAAATAATTTTCAATGTATAACGATTCATTTTTATGAATGAAAAATGATAGTTGTACAAAAATCTATATTTTTCACTATTCTGTCAAAGAAAAATAAATTCCAAAAAATACAAAAAAATTTCCCAAGATAATTTTTTATCATGATTTAAAAAATGATATTGATTTTTAGATATTAATATTTATAAAATATCATGAAATTAAATGTAACACTTTTATAAAAAAAGTAAATAAATAGTGTTTTATGATGAAAACGTGTTTTTGAGGAATTAAATGGATTTAATAGAAAATTGGTGCTTATTTAAGAAGCATTAGTCAATTATTTATTTATTTATAACTTTAGATATATTTAATAACATTTTCCATCATATTCATATCTCTAATACAATGGATAGATTATAGAATTCATATTTAAATAATAATATATTTTTTAGATAAGTGTTGTGGGCCTTACATGTGATTAAACATAATTTAATTCAAATAAAGTCTTACAGTGTTTCAATATGACAGCCTTCAAAAAAATAATCCTATAAATTTTAAATAGATATCATATATCTAGGGTTTATCATTTAAAAATACCATTTTTGAGATCCCAACAATAAAAAGGATTAATAAAACATCCTCATGAAAAGAGAGATAGGGAAATATGAAGGTTATTTAAAATAAAAAATAAATATATTTAAAAATATGATGAAATTATCCGAATGTAAATATATATATATATAATAGAAAACTAAATACCATGGACCGAAATAGTTTTTTGGAGAACATGTTAATGCGAACATTAACGACCACAAAATCATAATTATGGGATGGATTATGGGACTATTGATTTTCCACTGGAAGAGGCTAATATTCATTTTTAAGTTATATAGTTTTAATGTGTCTTGTTATTCATAAATACCATTTTAGTGCATTTTACACTTTGAACATCATTTCAAATCATGATTGCAATTCTTTCTTAAAATGCAGTATTACATGGTATATTTGTGAGCAAAATTTACAATAGTCAATTGTCTTGATTTTAATTACATATTTAGTTATTCAGCTTTCTCATTACATTGGGAACAATTCATACTTTTGGTGCACTTGATGAATCAAATTGGAAGACCACCAAAGTGGGTCTTGAACCAACAACATTCTGGGCGAAGTGAGCTGGAGAGCATCCCAATAAAATTATTATAGCGGCCAGGATTTATGACCAAAGAGTCTCAAAAATTATCTCGAGATTGTAGAAATCATTGTAAACATTTCATTCAACAGTGTCCCAAGCTAATTTGAATGTTTTAATGGAGTTCCAGGTGGCCCAATTTTAAGATGCAATTCTGGACCAGATTCTGTGGCCTAGAAAAACAGCCCACCAGTTAAATTATATCTCGAAAACCACAAATTATTTTGGGTTGAAATTTTACATGCTATTAGGGGACATCCTGGGATTCAGTTAAGTATACTATAGACTGCTCTAATTTGGCCTTATTGAAGGTCATTTTTGGGATTCGGTTCGGTGGATGAAATCTGGCTCCCACTTCGAGGAAAAAGTTGAAAGGTCTCTTCAACATTATATGACCACCCACCTAGGTCCACCACAATTAATTAATGATAATGTGATTGATGGTGGCTCAGCCCAAGGCCTCCTTAATGGCTGTGTAAGGTAGTATCAATGGAGGATTTAGGGATCTTGGAGTATTACTTTCATTGTAATGTTGTTACGCCAAATTGCCTTTGTAATGTTCTTCTTTCACATTGTAGTTGTCTGAATCAACTTAGTTTTCAATAAAAGTAATTATTATTCTCATTTTCTATTCTTTTTCTTTTCACATTCATACCGTTTCCCCAAGGTGTGATCTTATTCACACCAACAATTTTGAATTTATTCACACAATGGTGGAGTGATCATTTCATTGTTTTATTTTTCTTTTTCAATTTTTCCCTTATGAGTCTGCTTTCTGCTTCATTTGAGATCATAGAATCAATGGAGGGATAAATTGTTATGGGTTGGTACTAGGGAGTTTAATGGGGTCGATTGGATGTTATTTTATGATCTAAAATTCTGTAATAATTTCATTAATTTAATATTTCCATTTTATGATTATTCTCTTCTTCATCTTCACCAACTTTAACAATGACATATTTCAAGTGATAGTACAATCCAATTCCATAAAGTGATCATTAAATTGATCCTCTATGTACATTGGTTATTAGATTTGGAATTATGTAGGGATTAAATTGATGAATGATTTTGAGGAATTATATCATTTTGTGGATACATCATGAATTAGTGAAATGAACATTATACGAAAATAAATACTTCCAATGTAACCCTAGTAACAACTTAGGATCAACTCAACTTTATTAATTGTTTTAGACTATGTAATTGTACGTTTTAATTTATTTTATTTAAATTAAATTAGTAGTTATTCAAATCGGATCAATCCAAATAGTTCCCCACTCCATAGCCAAATCCTTCCAGAATTAGAGTGTCTCTAGGTTTCTTCTTTGGTCCCTGTGGATTCGACCCCTTCCTAAACTACAACAAACGCATTCCTGTAGGGTAAATTTTGGCGCACCCAAATTTTGGAGCCATTGTCGGGGAACCAAGTATGTATCTTGACACGTATCATCCTTTTCTCACCCCACGTTCTCTATTATTACCCCTATATCTTTTATCATTACCTCTTTCTGTTTGTGTGTGTCCTGAGACTCTAGAATCAATCTTTCTATATTCTATAATAGAGTATCTTCAAAATTACTAAGTCACAAACTCATGTTGTAATCAAATGGAAAATCAATATCAGGATGTCCATATATTAGAAAATTTCTTTGATTAACCCTTGATTAATTACCCCACACCCGATGAGACATACAATCAATGGAAAAATAAATGCTTAAATGATCAATTTACTACCCTCTCAAGAATGATTGAAGAGTACAATTGTAGTGAAGTCCATAATGTTCAACCTCCTATCCTATCGGTTACTCAATCATTTCTTGGACAACTGTGTAATCAAATGGAGATAATGAATTTTGATGATTCTTCTTTGAGGATAGAACTAAAAAACATTAAAACATGTGAAGAACCCACTTGAGGGTCAGGGAAATCATAGTTAGAAAATGAAGTGAATTGGTCATGTAATGTTGAATGTCAAGATGAAGAGTGTTTAAATCAGGATGAAATTTATTTTTTCAATTCAAAAGATAATAAATTGACATCGTGGATTGAATTTACTGAACATGGCTCCATTATTGAATTTTTAGGACCATCGATCCATGAACAATTGGGTGAAATCCCAAACATTGAGCCCACACATACACCTATAATTAAAATGGACACTTTTGGGGATAAAAAATATTTTTATAAAGAACCCATTCATTCTAATGTTTTTGGAGAAGAAACTAATTTTCATTCAAATTTCTAATCTTCTTTAGGAAATTTCAATCAACCTGAACTCAAAATCATTATCCTCCCTTCCCCACTCAAGTATCCCATAATTTTTGATAGGCAAGATCTTGGGGATTTCATTCATTCATCTAATGAAACCCAAAAACGGGGGTTGATCATTGATTTATTAGGAAATACTACAGAATAAAAAAGGTTAACCATTTCTGATACTCCTTGCATTCTCCAATTCAGTTTAGAAAATAGGATTTTTCATTAATCAAATTAAAAACATTCTTACCAATCACAAGGGAGAATAATTCTCAAAAAATGTTGAATTGGAGAAATATGGGGTCCTTAAAATGTTGAAAGTTGGTATTGGGTAGGTTATGGGTCCATGTCGAGCTAGCGACGTTAAACAAAAGTGGTGCATGGGAGGTAACTCGTGGGTTTCATGTTTTATTTTATTTAATTAGTACTTCAAACTGTTGAAATGTTCATTTTTTATGATTAAGGATGGATATGAAAGTGGAGGACCGTATTCATTTGTGTCACGCGGTTTGGTCCATGTGTAATACCTTACCCATAAAATTTAAGGAAGACAATGTATCATCAGTTTATTTTATTTTATTTTATGTTTTTGTAGGTATTTAAAAAAAATATTGTTGAACTGCTCTTATTTTATGAGTAAAGATGGGTATGAGATGGGAGCACCATATTAATCTGTGTCATGTGGTGTGATCCCTATGTAATACCTTACCTAGAAAATTTAGAGAAGATAATGTATCATCAGTTTGATTTTTTAAAATTAAAAAAAATAAAAAACAAGGAAAACCATAAATGTTTCGATACTTGGTATTAAATAATTGTTCTGTTGTTTGTTTTGTATGATTTTTTCTTCTTTTTATGGTTCAGGAACTATTTTTAGTGATACATGTTTAATCTAGGAGGTTCCTACATCCCCGAAGATATCAAAGGAGTAATCTGGAGCATCATGAACTTCAACTTCAAAAACCAGGTGAATTTGTTCCATGTTTATCATTTTCAATTTCTCTTGGATCTCCTCTCCTACCCCCTTATAACATTTCATTTCTTTAAACACTGGGGAAAATGTTATTCTATATTGGGGGAGATGAAATAAATATTTTCATTTTGTGTGGAAAAAAATGTGTCTGGAAGTAAACATTTCATTAACCTTGAACATGATAACACACATTGAAATCTCTAAAATTGGATATCAAATTATTCTGAATACCTTGATTCTGATTTGAATTCATGTTTAAGTTCGTGTGAATAGATTTTGGAAAGTGAGGTTGTCTGATGTGATTTTTAACCATTTATATTTTCATCCATTTATTTAAAAAAAATATTGTGCACGTCCTTTAGATTGTGGGATATTAGTTTGAATTCTTGGGACCCATAATATATGGCATTGTTTTGGTGATGATTTTAATTTTAACATGAATATTAAAAATAAAAATTATGCTTTAGAGAAATGGATTGACCTAATGTGTGGATTTCGGCACTTGGGGATAACGACTCCAATGTTTTATGGCCTGGAGTTGGGAATTTTATCTATATTTGTCATAATTTGAATTTGTTTTTCATTGAGTTAACTCGAGACGATGCCCGAGTATGTGAGCTTCACATGGTGCCCTAAGGTCTTTGAGCCTGAGAGTCATCGGCAACGTATTGCTACATGGGTTTACTCTATTGATTTCAATTTCAATTTCCATGAAAAAATTTCAAAAAAAAACAAACAGAAACACAAAACAAAAAAAAGAAAATGAAAAAAACTGAATACTCATTTTAATATTAAAATCACATTTCTCCTAAAGATTGCATCTTTTCTCCCTTTGAATGAAAATGGACCCCCTTGTCTATTGTGATGCACAACACTTCATCATGCTTAATTGAAATTGGATGAAATGTAGTGATTAATTTGAAAAAGGAGTGGGCTTGGGCTTGGGTTATGCCTGTAGACATAGATTTTTTTAAATGATTTTGTTGGATTTCCTAATTTTTTGGTATTATGTCTTTGGGTGAGTAATGTGTATTAAAATGTTTTTGTAAAAGGTTATTCAAATTTCATGTTTGTGAGATATATTTTGCTCGGGACTAGAAAAAATCATGTTGGGGGTGTGATTACCCACTGGAAGAGGCTAATATTAATTGTTAATTTATATATTTTTCATGTGACTTGGTATTCATAAATACCATTTTAGTGCATTTTACAATTTGAACATCATTTCACATCATGATTGCAATTCTTTCTTAAAATGCACTATTACATGGTACATTTGAGATCACAATTTACAATAGCCAATTTTAATGATTTTAATTTCATATTTAATTTTCAGGATTCTCATTCCATTGGGAACAATTCATAATTTTGGTGCACTTGATGATTCAAATTGGAAGACCACCAAAGTGGACCTTGAACCAACAACATTCTGGGCAAAGTGAGATAAACAACAACCCAATAACATTACTATACCAGACATTATTTAAGATCAAAGAGTCTCAGTCATTAATTGAAGATAGAATAAATCATGGGGAACATTTCATTTAACAGTGTCCCAAGATAATTTGAATGTTTTAGTGGAGTTACAGGTGGCCCAATTTGAAAATTCAATTCTGGGCCAGATTCTGCGGCCCAGAAAAACATCCCATCATTTAAATCATATCTTGGAAAAAAAACAGTATTTTGGGCTTAAATTTTACAATCTACTAGGAAACAACATCTTCTTCATTTAAGTCTTCTATGGACCATTCCTATTCGTCCTTCTAGAATGTTATTTTGGCGCTTCTGTTTGGTGGATGAAATCTGGCTCCCACTTCAAGGAAAGAGTTGAAAGCTCTCCTCTACATTAAATGTCCACCCACCTAGGTCCACCAAAATTAATTAAAGAGAGTGAGATTTATGGTGGATCGCCCCAAGGCCTCCTAAATGGATATTTAAGGTAGTAGCAATAGTGGATTTGGGGATCTTGTATTTTTTTACTTTCACTGTAATGATGTTATTGCAAATTGCCATTATAACATTCTTCCTTCACATGTAAGTTGTTTGAATCACCTTAGTTTTCAATAAATGTTCTTCTTATTTTATTTTTATGTTCTTATTCTTTTCACATTGATACAGTTTCCCCAAGGTGTGATCTTATTCACACCAACACTTGTGAATTTATTCTAGAACGGTGGAGTGATCATTTCATTGTTTTATTTTTCTTCTTCAATTTCTCCCCTATGAGTCTGCATTCCGCTTCCTTTGAGATCATAGAATAAATGGAGGGATAAAAACTTATGGGTTTTTTCTAGGGAGTTTCATGTGGAAGATTGGAAGTTATTTTATGATCTAATATTCTATAATCATTTCATTAATTTAAGATTTCCATTTGATGATTATTTTCTTCTTCATCTTCTCCAACTTTAACAATGAAAAATTTCAAGTGCTAGTACGATCCAATTCCTTGCAGTGATCATTAAATTGATCTTCTAATTTCATTGGTGATTAGACTTGGAATTGTGTAGGGGTTAAATTGGTGAATTATTTTGAGTAATTATATAATTTTGTGGATATGTCTTGAATTAGTGATACAAACGTTATAAGAAAATAAATACATCCAATCTAACCCTAGTAACAACGTAGGTTCAACCCATCTCCATTAATTTTTTTAGACTAAGTAATTGTATGTTGTAATTATTTTTTTAAATTAAATCAGTAGTTATTAAAATCAAATCAATCAAAACAGTTGGCCATTCCATAGCCAAATCCTTCCAAAATAAGACTGTCTCTTAGTTTCTTCTTTCGTCCCTGTGGATTTTCCCACTACCTGTATTAAAACAACCGCATACCTGTAAAGTAAATTTGGGTGTAATCAAATTTTTTCGCCGTTTTTAGGGACCCAAGTGTGTACCATGACACGTATCATCCTTTTCTCACCCCACATTCTCTATTCTCAGCCCCATCTCTCTTATCTTTACCCATTTCTGTTTGTGTGTGTTATGAGAATCTAGGATCCAAATTTATGTCTTCTCCAATGGGGTATCTTCCAAATTAACAAGTCACAAACTCATTCTGGAATCAAATGGAAAATAAATACCGATAATTCCATAATTTAGATAATTTATTTGATCAACCCTTGATTAATTACCCGACATCCGATGAGACATACAATCAATGGGATTGTGAATGTTTAAATGATCAATTTCCTTCCCTCTCAAGGATGATTGAGGAGTCCAATCTTAGTGAAGTCCATAATGTTCAACCTCCCATCCTATATGTTACTCAATAATTTCTTGAACAATTGTGTATTCGAATAGAGATAATGAAATTTGTGGTTTCATCTTTGAGGTTAGAACTACAAAACATTAAAACATGTGAAGAACCCACTTTAGAGTCTGTGAAATCAGAGTTAGATAATGATGTGAATTAGTCAATTAATGTTGAAAGTCAAGCTTAAGAGTGTTTCAATTAGGATGAAATTGATTTTTTGAATTCAAAATATAATAACTTGACATCATGGATTGAGTTTCATGAACATGGCTCCATTAGTGGATTTTTAGGACCCCTAATCAGTGAACAATTGGGAGAAATCCAAAACATTGAGCCCATTCCTACTCCTAGAATTCAAATGGAAACTTTTGGAGATAAAACATATTTTTATAAGGAATTAATTCATTCTAATGTTTTCAGAGAAGAAACTAATTTTCATTCAAATTGTTAATATTCTTTAGGAAATTCCAATCAACCTGAACTCAAAATAATTGTCCTTCCTTCCCCACTCATGTATCCTATCATTTGTGATAGGCATGATCTTGGGGTTTTCATTCATTAATCTCATGAAACCAAAACTGGTGGTTGATCTTTGATTTATTAGGAAATACTACACAAGAAACAAGGTCAACCATTTCTGATACTCCTTGCATTCTCCCATTAATTTTAGAAAATAGGATTGTTCATGAGTCAAATTCGAAACCATCTTACCAATCACAAGGGATAATCACTCTCAATCATGTTGAAGTGGAGAAATATTGGGTCATTAAAATGTTGAATGTTAGTATTGGGTACGTTAGGGGTCCATGTTGAGCTAGCGACGTTAAAAAAAAGCACTACACGGAAGGCAACCGGTGGTTTTCATGTTTTATTTTTTTTAATAAGTAATTCAGACTATAGATATGTTCTTTATTTATGAGTAAGGATGGGTATTATTGGAGATCACCATATTCATCTGTGTCATGCGATGTGATCCCATAGTAATACATTCACTAGAAAATTTAAAGAAGAACATGTTTCATCAGTTTATTTTTTTTATGTTTTTGTTGGTATTTAAAAAAATAGATTGTTGAATTGTTCTTGTTTTATTAGTAAGGATGGGTATGAAAGGGGAGCACCGTATTCATCCATGTTACGCGGTGCGATCCCTGAGTAATACCTCACCCAGAAAATTTTAAGAAGAAAATGTATCATTAGTTTGATTTTTTAATATTAAAAAAATTAAAAAACAATGAAAATCATAAAAAGTTTGATACTTGGTATTAAATAAATTTTTGTGTCTTTTTTTTGTTTACTTTGTTCTTCTTTGTGTGGTTAAAGAACTATTTTGGGTGATAAATGTTCAATCAAGGAGGTTCCTACATCCCCCAATAGATCAAAGGAGTAATCTAGAGAATCATGAACTTCAACATCAAAAACCGGTTGAATTTGTTCCATATTTGTCATTTTCAATTTCCTCTTTGAACTCCTCTCCTACCCTATTCTAAATTTTCATTTCATTAAACACCGGGGAAAATGTTATTCTATGTTGGGGGGAGATGAAATAAAAATTTTGATTTTGAGTGCAAAAAAATGTGTGGAAGGAAAAATTTCCTTAACCTTGAACTTGATAACACACATTGCAATCTCTAAAATTTGAAATCAAATAATTTTGAATTCCTTGATTCTGATTTTAATGCATGTTTTAGTTCATGTGCATAGAATTTGGAAATTTCGGGTGTTCGATGTGATTTTTCACCATTTATATTTTCATCAATTTATTTAAAAATACACCATGTACGTCCATTAAGTTGTGGGGTATTAGTTTGAAATCTTGATACCCATAATAAATGGCATAGGGTTGGTGATCATTTATTTTTAACATGAGTATTCAAAAAATATAAATTTGTGCGTAGAGAAATAGATTGACCTAATGTGTGGCTTTTGGAACTTGGGGATCATGACTCCATAGTTTTCTATCCTGGAGATGGGCATTTTATCTGTATTAGTGGTAATTTGAATTTGTTATTGATTGAGTTAACTCGAGACGATCCCCGAGTATGTGAGATTCACTTGGTTCCCTAAGGTCTTTGCTCCTGGGAGTCATCGGCCAAGTCTTGCTACATCGGTTGACTTGATTGGGTTCAATTTCAATTACCATGGAAAAATTGAAAAAAAAACAAAATAACAAACAAAAAATAAACAAAAAAAAAGAAAAAGGAAAAAATTGTATACTTATCTTAATATTAAAATCTCATTCCTCCTAGCGCTTCCATCTTTTCTCCCATTGAATGAATATGAACCCCGATGTCTATTGTGATGCACAACACTTCGTCATGCTTAATTGAAATTGGATGAAATGTAGCGATGAATTTGAACAAAAGAGTGGGCTTGGGCTTGGGTTATGCTTCTGGACATATCTTAATTTAAATTATTCTGATGGGTTATATAATTTTTTGATATGAGGACTTTTGGGTGAGCAATGTGTATTAAAATGTTTTTGGAAATGGTCATTCAAATTTCATGTTTGTGGGATATATTTTTCTCTGGACTAGGAAAAGTCAACTTGGGGGATTTGATTAGCCACTAGAAGAAGCTGATATTCATTGTTAATTTTTATAGTTTTCATGTGACTTGTTATTCATAAATACCATTTTAGTGCATTTTACACTTTGAACATCATTTCACATCATGATTGCAATTCTTTCTTAAAATGAACTATTACATGGTACATTTCAGAGCATAATTTACAATATTCAACTGTCTTGATTTTAATATCATATTTGATTTTCTGGTTTATAATTCCATTGGGAACAATTCATACGTTTGGTTCACTTGATTATTTATATTGGAAGATCACCAAAGTGGGCCTTGAACCAATAATATTTAGGGAGATGTGAGCTGGACAGTAGCCCAATAAAATTATTGTAGGGGCCAGGATTTAAACCCAAAGAGTCTAAACAATTAACTGGTGATAGAAGACATCATGGGAAACATTTCATTCAACATTGGACTAAGCTAATTCGAATGTTATTATAGAGTTTATGGTGGCCCAAGTTGAAGATGTAATTCTGTGCCGGATTCCGCGGCCCAGAAAAACAGCCCACCATTTAAATCGTATATCGCAAACCACAAAGTATTTGGGATGAAAGTTTACGGCCTATTTGGGGACATCCGGGGATTCAGTTAAGTATCCTATAGACCACTCCAATTATGCATTATAGAAGGAGATTTCGGTGTTTCTATTCGGTGTATGAAATCTGGCTCCCACTTCGAGGCAAGAGTTGGAAGGCCTCCCCTACATTAAATGTCCACCCACCTAGGTCCACTAAAATTAATTAAAGAGAGTGGGATTGATGGTGGATCCACCCAAGGCCACTTAAATAGCTATTTAAGTAAGTATCAATAGTGGATTTAGGGATCTTGGAGTTTTACTTTCATTGTAATGTGGTTATGCCAAATTGCCTTTGTAATGTTTTTCTTTCACATGTAAGTTGTTTGAATCACCATAGTTTTTTATAAAAGTTATTTTTCTTCTATTTTTCTGTTATTCTTCTTTTCACATTTATCCCATTTCCCCAAGGTGTGATCTTATTCACACCAACACTTGGGAATTTATTCACACAATGGGGGAGTGATCATTTCATTGTTTTATATTTCTTCTTCAATTCCGCCCCTATGAGTCTGCTTTCCGCTTCCTTTGAGATCATTGAATCAATAGAGGGATAAACCCTTATGGGTTGGTCCTAGGGACTTTCATGGGATATATTGGATGTTATTTTATGATCTAAAATTCGATAATCATTTCATTAATGTATGATTTCCAATTGATGATTATTTTCTTATTCATCTTCGCCAACTTTAACAATGAAAAATTTTGAGTGGTAGTACGATCCAATTCCTTGGAGTGGTCATTAAATTGATTCTCAAAGTAAATTGGTGATTAGACATGGAATTGTTAATGTATTAAATTAGTGAATTATTTTGAGGAATTATTTCATTTTTTGGATACGTCATAAATTAGAGAAACGAAAAATATAAGAAAATAAATACATCCAATCTAACCCTTGTAACAACTTAGGATTTACTCATATACATTAATTTTTTAGACTAAGTAATTGTATGTTTTAATTTATTTTCTTTAAATTAAATAACTAGTTATTCAAATGAAATCAATCCAAATAGTTGGCCACTCCATAGCCAAATCTTTAAAAAATTAGAGTGTCTCTAGGTTTCTTCTTCGGTCCCTGTGGATTCGACACCTACCTATACTACAACAACAAAATACTTGTAAGGTAAATTTTGGCACAACAAACTAACAATTTATTGAAAATTAAGGCAATACAATAACTTTTTTATTTCAAGAGAAATTTCACTAAAATTTAGGAATAAATTTACCATATATACTAAAATCAAGTGAAATAATATTTATTTCCTAAATATAATCCCATCATATAATCAATTTCTACCACAATCTCATCTATTTCTCCAAATAATGAGTACTCAAGATGAATTTATCATTTTTAGAGCACTAGAATAAAATTATAATGGATAAAATAATTCCTCAAAGGGATAAGAATATATTTATTGTTTATTTTTACATTAACCAAAATAAGGTTAGGATAAGGTAATATAACCCCCCAAAAATGAATGAACAAATCATATATATAAATAAAACATGAATCTCAAAATCATCAACTATAACACACAATTATTAACATAGATCATTTGATAAATAACTAATATTAATATTTATTAGAATATTGGTTAATAAGATTGAAACACAAACAGTAAAAATATTTATTCATATAATCTTAAAAGATTAATTTCATATGTATATCCAAATAACTATAGTAACTTATGATTTCATATAACCAAAAGGTATATTCTCCTATAAAATAATATCCAAAATATGATAACAATTTCCAAATATAACCAGAATCACCATAAATACATATTATGATCATATATCATTACAAAAGACATTTCAAACATGGCTCCTCAATAAATACTTCATGTTTAATATAGGATTTACAAATACCCTAACCAAATAAAATGGATCCCAAAATACAATTAATCGCCTTAAGATTTCTTCACAATAAACATCAGAAGTTGTTTCTTGTACTAAGAACATATATCCAAACATAAAATCATAAATCCATGATGGCATCCCAAACACTTAGTAGAACATCATGTGAAAAATTCCAATCTCCAATGTTTTCTATGACATGCATTGATTCCATTGGTACCACCCTTGAACCCGCACTCTCAAATTTTGGGCTGAAAAAATTATAAATTTATGGCTTAATTTCAAATTAATGTGACATAATGTTTTCTAAAAAAATAAAATTTTAAAAGGAAATATATGATCACTTACATTCCCAGGGATCTTTTTGTTTAATAGATTTATAGTATTATGAACAAATTAATAAAAAAAACTGAATACTAAAATAGAGAATTATTCCTACTATACTAAGATTTTCATATTCGATGTCAAATAATCATAATCACCAAAAACATTCTTCACATATGAAAATATTCCTGAATAAAATCATTTATCATCATTATTCATAACTTGTGTAAATGTTAAAAATAAGTATTTTGAGCTCAAATGATCGTTAAAGGTAAAAATATGTGTTGAAAATTGAATATCATTATTGAGAATAAGATGATAGTAAGGGTATGTGTACATAATCATAGTTTATCAAAATAACATAAGGGAAAACATACACATAAAAACCTAAGTAATAAATTAGGATACATAGAATAAATCCTTTGCTAAATAATGAGTCATTAGAATCAATAATTATGAGGCATTTATTGTCAATCATGTTCTAAGGAATCCATAAAAACCATAGAAATTTTTTTTTAAGGAAACATAGAGAATCATATTCATAACCAATTATAAAATATTGATGTAAATATATAGATTCTATTTGAATTAATATGTTAAAAACACTAGTTAACTGCATCATTCATTCTATTGTTGAAAATGAACATAACCCAATGTAGTGAGAAGCTATAATAGAGGGAATCCTTTATATATTATATATTAACATCCGCCATTATTTATAAAATAAAATGGTTCTTAGACCATTGTATAATATATTCATGATTTATCCTTAACCATATGTAATTCTCAAGTACCATATCATGAAAAAAACCACATAAAACAATTAAAAACTCTTTTACCCATATGAAAAACCTTTCTAGATATTGAAATTAAATTTTATTTTTAAGAATCGATTTTAAAAACATAAATCAACAAGAAAAATGAAAGAAGTATTTTTATTTAATAAAAACATGAAATATTATAGGTCATTCCAAAGAAAAAATTATTATTACAATGGCTAATTATTTTTGTTATTGTATACATTAAAATTGGAAATTTATTCGATAATATGATTAACATGGGGAAAGTAGAAAAATTTCCTTGAAAATATTTATTAGAATTTAATAATCAAGATAAATAAAGAGGATATTATATTATAAAATATCCCAATTGGATCATAAGTAATGTAAAGGGTTTTTAGGAATTGATGAATGAAAATACCACTAAAATATCATGAAAATCATTCATTGGGAAAATATTTGTTTCACATTGAACATTACATTTAAAAATTAAAATTCATAAGATATCATGAAAATAATTTTTTTAAAAAATAAACGTATAGAATTATAAATAAATATTAACATAAATAATAGTGATGATGGTGAAAATATTAATTGATAATGTAAACTTTAAAAATATACATTCTATTTAAACATTTTGTAAAAGTGAATTAAAATTTACCTATTTAGAAAATGTTAAGAAAATTATATTTAAATTTTTTTAGTTAAATATAAAATTGGTAATGTAAAATGGATTATTGAAATAATTTAGGTTTTTAAAAGAATTCATTAGCGAAATTGTTTGAAAATAATGATTTGGAAGAGATTGATCCTTGATCTAAAAGAGAATTCAAGAATAATATAACTCACAAGTAACTTTTATGATGTTAATTTGACAAATAAGGTTGGAAAATTACATTATAAATATAAAACAAAATAAGAACTATATTATATTTAAATATATTTTTTTAAATAAAATTATAGGATATGGTTTCCCGCAAAGGAAACTTTACCATAAATAATCTATAAAATAAAGGATATTGTAAGGAAAAGACTTTTTAAAGATGGTTACATTAAAATATTAATCCCCATAGAAGAATCGGGTAAAAAGTTAAATTTATTATCATGAAAATAATAAGATTATTTATATAAAATTTTAATGTTTAAACATATACAATCCATCAAATAAGATATGTTCATATCATAAACGTTGGTCCCAAATGATGAAAACATGAAATGAATAACCTCTAAAAAGATAAATTCATTGAATTACGAATTAATCAATGGTGATATTATGTGTAAAAAATAAAGATACACAAAAATTAAAAATATTAAATATAATAATTTATACACACATTCTAGAAAATCATGTCGTAAAAAAATAATAAATAAGAGTTATAACCCAACAAAAAAATTGAGTAAAAAACCCCTTTAAAACATTAGTAATAGTGATGTAAAATAAATTTGGAAAAAATAATTAATGTTTTAAAATAAAATATCATTAAGTATATATTATTTATGACATAAAAACTAAAATGGGTATTATATTCACCACATAAAATTAATTCAATGGATAATAATAAAATAATCCTTAATGAATGCAAATCTAGAAGAAACCCCATACGGTAAGTCTATAAATTCTGTGTATTTTATCAAAATAAAACAAAATAAACTAAAAAAATTATTTAATTCTTTAAGAACCTTTTAAATGTGTATTTATTTATCATTAAGCCATTGTATTCATTTTTTATGATGAAAATTTTAATTACTTAATTACTTAATTCATTGTTGGGTGTTTTAAGGATATTCAGTTTATAATTTCATATCAACATTGGAATTTTGACCAAGGAAAAAGTTGAAATTATTCCATAATATACTTGTTAATAAAAAAAATAATTTTTATATAGGAGTTATACTTTTTAAAATCAATCATGAATGATTGTTATAAAAAATAAACTATTTTACAATCAGGGAGACGGTAGGTCATCGTATGCATGAGTAATGCTTAAATTTTTCAATGATTATTAAAGAATAAAAGTATGTATTATTTTAAAATTAAAAAATTCTAATAATATCATAACTAATATATAATTTAATTGAATAAAATTATATATATATAATCTATGTGTAGTGGTGATGAAAAATGAATCATGTCACTCATTAGAGGTAGTAGTCCACTCGTACACAAGAAAGGAGTAATAATTCATTAATGGATTAAAAGGTATTGAAATATTTGACATAATATATTTTAATAAATATAAATATAAAACTAATATAATACATATACATTAAATCCATCATTATAACAATCAATGAGAGATGAGCATGGAAAATGAATTACATCAGTTTGGGAGGTTGTAGTCCTCTCTACAAACAAATGATTGATTTAATTCACATTTTATGGAACATGAGTTGGATATAAGATGTTTAATTAATAAAAAAATATAATTATTGTTAAATTAATTGGAAGATTATACAAAACAAAAAAATTCATGGCCAATAACTACCCCTCTTCTTTGAAAATTTACTTTATGCTTACACAATATTAATTACATTGTTGGTTTTTGGATCCAACCAAGGACTGTATGACTTGAATAGGGACTTAAGTAAGGTATTTGTGTATTTATTTCCCATAAAAATTATATTTTAATTATGAAACAATAATAAGAATAGGTTTCTGTATATAAGAGAGGGATATATATAGGGAACTCCTAGAATTTCATAAAATTGTAAATTAATATAAATTTATCTTGATATCCAAAAATCTTCAAATTTTTAATATAAGTTTATAAGATGAGGATGAGTCAAAATCATCTCATATAAATTTTTTTTACATGTTTGAACTATATTTTTATCCAAACTCCTTGTTTTAAAGCTTCATTCACCCTTTTGACCATTACAGTTATATCAATGTTTTTTACCCTTAAAGGGATAATACAGTTAATAAAAAAAGATAATAAGCCCATAAATGGATTATGGTCATTTAAAAAACCATACCCTATTCAATTTTCCAATTATTGATATTCTAAGAATTTAAAATCACTTAATAAAACATTACTTATTATTAAATAACATTATTGTCAAATTTTTAAGTATTAATTTAATTTGACTTTTAATACTATAAGAAGATAATTTAATTATAATAAAATGTATCCACGCCTGTATAATATTTAAATGTTATATAATTAGTTTTAATAACAAAAAAATCAATCTATCAATATTATTTTTACTATTTTAAATATTTTTCTTATTTTTCTTTTCTTCAACAAGCACTATGTCATTGTTGTATATGCATTTAAGAATACTATTAATTCATTGAAATTAAAAAAAAATTATCAGGATGAAAACAAAAATTATATTTATAATTAATAATTCATACTTACTATATCCTCTATTTATCCTTATGTCAAAATTTTAATTATAAAAAAAAGAATGAGTTTTATTGAGTTCTCATTATGTACAAGAATATATTGGTCAAAATAATGGTAACATTTCTCAAAAGAGTCATGTATCTATATTATCTATTTTTATGGATGAAATATTATAAAAATTTAAGGAAAATTTTAGGAACATATTTAGGTCCTTATCATATTATTTGTATCCTAGAGTACCTGATTTACACTTAGAAAGGTGACATAAATTTACTAAAGAAATTATTAATCGTGGATAAAAGTAAAAGGGTAAAATTTAAAAATTATGGAATAAATAATTAAATTTTTTAATATTTTTTTTAAATTCATTTTATAAAAACGGAATAAATTAATTTTAATATGAATGTGTACAAGAAAGTGAAAAAAAATTCTTATAAAAATGTGTTTTAAGACCAATAATATATGTATACCAAATTTAGGAATAATGATGAATCATATTATTCTAATTATATGATATATAATCAAATAATAATTGTGTAAAATTGAGTAAAAATTAAAATAATAGTTATGATTTTTAGAAAAATAAAATTACAATTTTATAAAACTATGTATTTATTATTATTATCATAAAGATCAATCTCTTCAGAAAAATACTAAAATTTTTCAAAAATGAATTTTCAATATGATCATTTAAAAAATTATATCATTTTATCATATAAAATTTATAAAATTTAGTAAATTAATTAAATATATTTTATCATAATACTAAAATAAAAACCATTTTTGAAGACATCATGTTTTAAAATAATTAATTAGATTTAATTAAAATTGAGTTCTTATCTTCAAAGAATTAATAAATAGGTTTTTATTTCTTATTAAAAATATATATATATTTAATAATAATTTAGTCATTCCTATTCATACCTACCAAATCAACATCTAGGATATAACATTCGTATTTAATTAATAATATTTCATGGTATTTTTCGTTTGGTGTCATGCATTATAAAATCTATATACATAATGTCACTTCATTAAAATATTAAGGCATTAATATTTAAATATAAAATTTAAAAAATATTTCATTTATGTCTTTCTATTTTTATATATTCTTGTGACAATTAAATGGATCAAAATTATTTTCACATTCCTTTTCAAAATATTATTAATTTTCTTGTTTTCAATGTTAAATATCATTCTTAAATGTAAATGTTTTTAGTGTATATTCACTTATCAATTTTGAAACCTAATTTATTTTCAAAAATATATTTTTTTTATAATTATATTTTAAGGATTTAAAAAATTATTCTTCTTAATTTGTGAATTTTTTAATATAATATATGTTGTATCTTTTATTAAAATGTTTTAAATCAAATGTTAAATCGTTTTTGTTTCGAGTTATATTTTCCCTCCAAGGATTTTATTTCATGATGTAATGTTTTATATACCATGATATACTATTTTAAAATTATTTATATTTGAAAATGATATTTTAATAACCTAGTCTTTTTTAAGATCATGTTATGTGATGTCTTCAAATGGTTTAAGAAACCCATTTTTTTCAATGGGTTCATCAATATATGATTATGATTTATTTTTAAATGGGCCAAATTTGTATTAATGTTAGTGGTTGGAATCCAATATCTTCATACAATGAATTACATATGGATTTATATATCCCAAGAAAATTATGTTATGTATGACTGATTTATTTTATCATATTCTGATGTTTGGAATTTTTTTTTAAAATAAGAAGTGTTGGGAATTTTTTTATCACTATTTAAAATGTTAGAATTTTGTTTCTTGGAATTTTGTTTGATTAAACCATAAACTGTGGGATTTTTGTTTTTTATAACATAAATAATGGGAATTTTATTTTTCAGAATGCTATAATTTACATATAATTATATTTTTTACATAAATCACTATTATATAAAGTTCCATATTTAAATATTCCTATGATTGTGCCACGATTCCAATATGATTTTCAAGATATGTAAATATTTTGAGATTATTTCATTTTCAATGAAATTACATGATATCAATATTACACATTTTATGGTATTTTATAGTACTATGTTATGTTCACATGTTTATGATATTTTATATGTGTTCTGATCCAAGTATTACCCTTTATGATAATGATCTATATATGAAGTAAAATTACTATAACATATTTTATAATAATAATATAACGTCTCTTTATATTTTATGGTGATATAAATTCCATCCTATGAAAATTATTCATGTTTATGATCAAATACTGTATGATATGATTATACATTTCTATTATTTTGATCTCCAATATTTCATATATTTTAATTTCTTAGGTTATGTGGAAGATTATATCATATGATATTCCAAAAAATGATCTAGATAATAATGTTTATATATTAATGTTCTAATGTGGTGTAAAATATGTTATTTATATTTCTAGTCTCCAAGACCCTACTCCTATATGTCCTCAATTTTTTTGGCCATTTTAAATATTTATTAATTAAATCATGATATTATTTTACAATTTATGTCATGTTAATATTTTCTCACAACCATTGATATCAAAGGAAGGTGTTATTATTTTTTATATCAGTTTAGTAATATATATAAATTTGTTTAGTCACTTTTAGAGATTAATTTATATAAATAATTTAATACACTATAAAAGGTTGATAAAGTAAGTATCAATAAACTATGATATCCAAAAATGAAAATAAATTCATGTGGTTTTGGGTTCACCTTGAAGTATAACCCTATTTTTATATTGCAAGGTGTTGTATTCTCAAGAAATAATATACCTAGGGGTACTAACATCAGAGATGAAATGTTGAGTTTTGACTCAATAGTCACCTAAATAATGATTCTTTGGACTTATTATACACATATTTTTGACACACTTTTAGGATATTATTTAGTTACTCACATTTTTAATGAACCATTAATATCTATATATTTTGTTAAGTAATTTTGGTATGATATATGGGAGAACACAACATAATTAAACAATGATTGAACTAATATTGATTTAGGATGAAAAAATACAATTTTATGGTTTCAAAGAGTATAAATTTTAAAGGTTTATTTGCTAATAATTCTATCATGATGTAAATATTGAAAAACCAATATTACGAACTTTTTGTATTAATAAATGATGAAGGCCAAAGGAAACATATTAATAAAGGCTTCCCTAGATAATACAAAGATTTTCATAGTGATAAATATTATTGTTTGTTAATTGAATTATTAATTATTTTGGTTATTATTAACAACATGAGCAATGTTTAACATTCAAACACTAAAAAATTGACAAAAATGAAGTACCCAAAAATATTATGTATTGGGGACCACAAAGTAAATATGATTCAAAATTATACAATTCAATCATGGTAGAATAATAATCTAGTGAAATGTCTTGAATGAAAATAAAGATGATTTATGAATAGAAAATGTGGAATTGAGTAACAATTTAGCAGGGAAAAAGTATGAGTTTTGTTGAAATTGTAAAAGGAAATAAATTTCATCTTAATGAACCAATGATGGTCATTTCTTTTAAATTTTGGGATATTGTAAATTGTTGATATTATTTCCCAAACACAATAGATAATAAGGATAATGTGTATGATAATACTCCACAATGAAGAATAGTATATGAAATTGATTCTATTGAAGGAAATAGTGACTATTGATGAAAACATATCATATACTCCATAAGTATTAATTCCCTATCTAATTTTAGTTTCAGTAACTATATAAAATCATGGATGTTTTCATAGTGCATCAATGAAAAAAATAATTATTTAATATAATATAATATTATTATTTTATCCAAATATTTTGTTTGAGGGAATATTATACATTTTAATATAACTAGTTTATTATTTAGTGGAATTTAATACAGCTTTGGGAATTGATTAAATATTTTTTCATAGATTCTGTATAAATTATGATAATAAGGATACCCCGATTCATATTTCAAAATAACATATAGTTAGGTGTCATTACAAGTTGACTATAAACCCTCCTGGAAAATGATTCTATTGTAGGAGTTGTGATACTTAATCATGATGGATGTTTCATTGAAATTTTTAGAATGATAATATATTTTTAGATGTTCTTATTATAAAGGAATGTATGAGTTTCATTATCATACCAAAATTAGTAATGTTGATAACAAATTATAAAATTACTCACAACTATTGTAAATCTTATTGATTCCAAAAAATATCATTGTTAGTAAGTTATTATTAAAATTTCCATGATAATATTAATTTATGGTGAAGAATACATCGACCAATTATTTATATCCTTTAAAATACATATGATAATCAACAAATTCTGAAACATGATAAAATAAAAAATAAGAAAAAAATATTAAATAATATTTAATAAACACGACGATATTATACCATTAATAGCTATAATTATATAAGATAAATAAATAAAATGAGTTACTATTGAAAAATATTATAATAAAAGATTTATTCTATATATTTTTACATTATTTTAAAATCCAAATTTCATATTTCTAATATATAAATTTGAAAAAATTAATATAATTGTTCAATACCTCTCATGATAATTTAATGATTATGAATTGTTGTATTTTTTATAAAAATGTCTATTTTTAGATGAAAATAAACTTTTTCCAATTTTATCACAATGTGAGAATATTCTAGAAGAATAAAAAATTTTAAAAGAAAAAAATATATTTAATGAATAACAATATATATTTTAATATATTAATTGATATTATAAATTCTAGGTTAAATATTTTTAAAAATAAATAAACATTTTAAATTAATGAGAATTATTTTTGACATTCTCTTTTCCTTTTTTCTCCAATGTTTGATTTAGTTATGGGGTTCAATTAAAACCACACAAAATCATTTAGATTTATTTAAAATCAATTTATTTACTTAAAATCAATAATGATGTTATTTTTTTCTTATATATAAATTTAATGATGAAAAGAATACATTTTCCTAATATACTGTTTTATATAATTATGTATGTTTATTTTAAAATAAACCTTTCTTATAATTAGAAATTTTATACGGTAATTTTTTTCAAATATAAACTAATAAGGTAAAAATTATGTAATAAGATTAATTTTAATTTTAGTTATCCAGATTAATTACCAATGTTATAATAATGTTACCCTTTCAAAAATAAAAAATGGGAAAAAATCCTTCTAAAAAATGGACAATTAAATTAAAAATCATTTCAAAATAAGCTAGTGATGTGAATTTCATCATTATATTTTCCAAAAAATTATGATTTTTTACAGTTGATCTATTAATCCTTTAATTGTAAAATGGAATTATTTTATCATATTCTATAATGATGAAAATTATACCATTTCAATGAAAATTTAACCTTTTATTTACTCATTAAAAATCTACATTATATCCCCCCATAGAATACTCTATACAAAACATAATCATGTAATCAGTTATTTTAATGATAATATTATATATTTGAAGTGAACATATAAGGATAAATCATGTCTCCAACTTATGTGTTATCTCTTACTTATTTTATACTTCATAATCACACTCTATGTATTATCATGACATGTGAATAATAAAATGACTTCATTACCATTATAATACTGACATAATTTTAAATAAATTGTATAATAATTTTTTTTCATCTCTAAAAATTTATAAAAAAAAGATGATCATCATTACTATGTTGTCTGGACTGCTGCCTCCATGATGGAACATCGTTATTTTTATATTAACAAAATTCATGAATACTATTATTTGTTGAAAATATGTACAGATATTATGCACCATATATAATTTTGATTCTTGAATGGAAATTTAATTTCCATCAATACCACCTCTCAATCATTGTGATTCAAGAACAGTAATCATGAATACGTGCATATTACCACCTCTACGATGAAACACTTTTCATTCCTCATATATATTTTCACACAATAAATAAAATTATTCAAAAAGATATCACCGTGATGAATTAATGATTTTAATATCATTATAGTTTTTTAAATGATATAATTTCAAAATAAACATATCTGTTATAATACCCACCAAAAGAGATAAAGCATGCTCAATCATGGGATGATGTAACATACAATGTGATTAATGCTTTAAAATTAGATGTTTGATTTATATGAAATCATGAAAAATAATTTTACCATAATAAATTAATCAAATATGGATTATTATATAGTTAATTTACAAATATATTATTTATTAAATTACTATTAAAGTCATAGTTTTTCCTAATGATTACCAAAATATGTCTCCAATAATTTAATTTATACACAAGCACATGGAGGAACTATATAATAAATAAATATAATATGATATTAATTGGTAAATATTTAATTAAATATTGAATTATAAGTTTTCTTTGAATGTATCTACTAAATATAATTTGTTTATTCCAGAATTTAACTGGGTGCACATATTGAATTTGGATCCCTGTAATTGATTTCATCTTTGTTTTCAATTATTGAAACATAGTTAAATTTTATGAAAAAATTGGTGTATATAATTTAAATATGAAATTATATATCTATAATTAACATTTATTCGAGGTAATATAATTTTAATTATATTCTCTCCCTTTTATATGGTTTTTATTTTAAATTATTACCTAGGTTATAAGTTCCCATATCTCTATTTAATTTCATTGATACATGTTTATTATATAAACCACGTTTACATTTTTATTGTATAATTAGCAACCAATTTTCAGTTTAAAATAATTAATATATTATGTTTAATTATATCTAATATTAAATTTCCTGTTACATTTCTCATGGTTTTATGATTTAAAATCTATAAAATAAGTAAGGGTTTTTTATCTCACAACATTTCCTTGGGTTATAATCACTTTTGTATTACTATATAAATTAATGATTGATCTATTCTACTTAATGATGATGTTATGATGTATTTTTTACTTTTTTTCATTGAACTCATGTTTGACACCAAAATTATTCTCCCTTTTTATTATATTGCCTTGTTGAAATGTATTTTTTGTCAAGAATAATTATTATTTTTGTTAATTTATATTTCATCCTTATACAGTTTTTTTACAACTCCTAAATAATATCCTATCTGCAGTGAAAATAAAATTGTTTTAATCCTGTATGATCATTTTCAAATAATTTATTTATTTTTTAATATGGTCTTTTCATGTTTATAAGTATTTTGTTTTCCTAAAACGGTTATTTCAAATATTTAAGTAATTTTTTCTAGCCCTTCTAAATAAAAATACATATTATCCACTCTACCTCTTCAATTGATAAGTTTTATTTAGATTATAGGCATCCATTATTAAATATTATGTTTAAAATTAAATATAATTAAGGTATCTTCACTCTCCCATTTTGAAAATATAATAATTTTCAATCTATCCATTATTTATGATTATTTTTAAAAGTAATGATTTTTAATTTATTTTCACTATCCCTTTTTGAAAACAACTACAATTATTTATTTTAATTTATTAAAAAAAATTAAAAAAATATTGGTTATCCAAGTATTTCCAATTTACATTTTCAAATATTTAAGGAATTTAATGTTTCCATTATTAAATATTCTTTTGAAATAAAAACTATACCTATTTAATTTGAGTATACCTTTTTGAAAACTTATGTATTAGGATCATTTATTTGGGGCATTTTGAAATTTGGTATTCATAAGTTATTCTTTTTCCATATTATAAAATGTGATCATAAGGTTTTTACTCTTTATATTTTAAAATAATTTCATCAAATTTTTTTCATAAATATATTATGTGTTCACTTATATTTATCCACCATGATTTATTGTTCATTATGTTATATTTTATCACTAATTTTAATATTATTATAATATGTTTTCTTTTGTAAAATGACATTTTTTATATCCTCATGTTTATTAATCATGTTACATGATGTTCTAAAAATGTTAAAGAAACCCATTCCTTCCATAGATTCATGAAGAAAAATTTATGATTCATTTTTAAATGGAAAAAATAATTAACAATGTTGATGGGTAGGGTCCAATATCATTCTCCAAAACAATGGTTATAGATTTATATCTCATGATAAATGAATTTTAAAAATGAACAAATTTTTTTGTTGATGACATAAAGTGTTGAGATTTTGTTTTTCCATAACATTATGTTTGGTATTTTTTTCAAAACCAGAATAGCGTACATTTTGATTGCATACAATACAATAAAGAGGGAATTGTATTGTTAAAAAAAATGAGGTTTAGAAAAAAATCACAACATAAAATGAGGTAATTTTTCTTATTCATAATTATATAATTTATATATGCTTATGTTTTTGTTATAATTAATTATTTCAAGAACATAAATAATCTTATATTCCAATAACAATTACATATTTGAAAAAAGTTTTCATAGTAATGAAAAATATTCAATGTTCATATTATTTCCATGAAATATCATGTTTTTATGATTTTTCCTTATTTTTAAAATATTTCAAAATTTTATGTGTCCCTCATTTTTTTTATGATTTTTGACATGTGTTTTGTGAGAGGACTTATCATTTTTGATAATGGTATCTATATGATCTCATATTAATTTAAAATGTTTTATGATTATTATCAGTGCTCTTTTGATCTTTTATTAAGATATTTATGTCTACCTTGTTTTCTCCTTAATGTTTATGATCTAATAATATATTTTTTTCCCTTTCCTAGCCTTTGAGATAACCAATTTATAATTTTTTACTTCCCCAAGTTATAAGGATTATTATGTCTAATGATATATCTTTAAAGTCTATACAGGAGCATGATTATGGAAACAATATTATAATTTATGTAAAATATATCAATTATATATCTAGTTTCTAGAGCATTGGACTAGTAGGTCCACAAATTATGAGACTATTTTTGTGATGTATTTATTAATTTGTGATATTATATTTCTATTAATGTAATGTTTATCTATTGTCATCACACTTCAAAACTCAAAAAAACCCCAACGAATATCTTGGTGCTTATGTAGACTATTATTAACATTTATATAAGTCATAATTGATATAAATATGAATTATTCCTTTCAAAATAAATTTATATCTAATTATATAAATCCTTGAGAGAGAGATGGATAGGAAGATGATCATTCCTATCTATTATTATGAGTTTTCTACAAGATTTTATCTCTATATTGGAGAGAACTTTCAATGAATAATATTGTTCAGAACCATCATATCAACCTTGAAATGATAAAATCTATTTTATATAACTATGTTAGATATTTTTTTATTGAACATGGACCCTTATCTAGTCTTTTAATCCTTATATAACCCCAAATTTAATGATTATAATAGAAATATGATTACTTCAGGGATATGTACTATAATAATAGATTATTTAAATATCAATTAATAATAAAGAATTTTATTATTTATTAAATGATATTAAATATATCATTCCAACTAGACCATTTACTTAGTTTGTTATTCCTCAGTATTTATCCAACCTTAAATAATGACTATTTATTTAAATAAAAAATATCACGACATTATATAGTCAATAGATAAATAATTATTTTGTTAAATTAAATCATGAATAATGATTTATACCATATTCAAATAATAAGAAAAATAATTATCTGTCATAATGTGAATTAAAAATAGATAAATAAATCTTATATATTCAGGTAATTATTAATTTATTTATTTTTAAATATTTAATTAACAGTAAACTCACATATTTATTCATTAAAATAATGGGTGATTAAATTTTATATGATCAATCATACATGAATAATTAGTTGAACAAAACACTAGAATTACCATTATTCAAATAGTTGAATTAAAAAAATTAACCTTGATTGATGATACACATTTTATGTGACCCTTTTGTCCTCTTTCTCTATGGAATTCAATTTTGTTACCAAAAGTCAATGATCAAAATTTAGCAACACATCAAATCACCTTATAGAAAAATAAGTAAACGTTGTAATGAGAACAATATCCTACAAATGTTAATTGTATAAAATTTTCTCTCGTTATCTATGCCGACCCAAAAAAGATGATTACCTGGAATTATGAACCTATATGCATCATTTATGATTATTTGACATCCATAAATGAAAGCTTTGATATCTTACCATGGACATGGATTTCTCATACAATTCTTTCTCAATAAAAGTACTCTAGATATATACATTTATTAATTCATAATGGTGAAATCCTTTCATAAAATATTCATTAATTTTATATCACTCATGATACACACAACATATCCTACCTCAAAAAGACCATATGATATTACATTTTCATGAAAATATATAATTACCAAACACTTGACATCAATTGATAATAATCTCAATTATTAGGATAAATACACACAACAATAGATATGAATATCTAGTGACACCTATAACTTATGGTATTTTATTGAGAAAGTATACTCTCATAACATCCTCTTTGAGGTTAATAAGTGAAATATTATTGATAAAAAGATTGTATGTATATCCCCTGATATATTTTATCAAATTAAACTATTCTGATCATTTAATTGATCCATAAAACTGTTATTTTACTTTATTTATATAACAATTCATGGATCCCATGATTGTAGGGAACATCCCTGACCTTTTAATGTAAAACAATTATAATTAAATTTTTACTACGATGTTATGAAGTAGGACAATAATCATATTATAATTTGATTATTAATATCCAAGACCATTACTATTTAGTTAATGATAGGTACAATGTAATTTATTCTAGGGAAATAACTCAAACAATTTCCATAGTTCCACTAGACCAATCACCAAAAACACTATTGTTTTAGATCCCATTTCTCTCATAAACTCCATAATTCATATTTATCATCTATGAACAAATTTCACAACTAGAAGTATATACACATAGTTCTATCATAATAACATACCCATAATATAATAGTAAGTATTAGACATAGTGGGTCCTCAATAAAAAATATATATTTGATTTCATTACAATATTTGTATTCATACACACGTAATAACTATAATCCATTATATCTTGGTTACAAGTATACACTATAACATTAAGCCTATATAGCCCATTTATACATGTATTTTATAACCTTGAACCATTATATCCACTATGAATATATATAATCTATTTGTAATTATCCATAGATAAAATATTACTATATATTATATTCTTCTAAGAGAGTGTGGTGTAAAAGGTTTAGTTATCCATCCATATCTTTGACATGTTAGATATTTAGATAACTCCTAGAACCTAAGGCCATATATTTTTGTGGGTAATGACATTTGACTTGGGTGTTGGAGTTTAAAAATTAAAAATAATATAACAACTATTATATCACACAATCATTTTAAGGGGAAAAATTCATTCTAAGACTCTAACTATAGATAAAATCCCACATAATAACCTAGACACCATTATTAAGGAAAATAAATATCATAAATTACGATAAAAATATAATCATAGATCAATATTATCTAAAATCAATAATTATTATGCATTTATAAACTAATGAATAATGTTCAATCATCAATTATGGATAAATATTCACATTATTTATTAAAATCCCTGGTGATTTTATTCAATATTGTAACTCTATTTTCCATACCCATGAAATTTTTGTAATTAATTATTAATGAGTAATCATTATTTAACTAATTCATTAATCAACTACTATTGTATACAATTGGGAAACTATGATACATCTCTACAAATAATAAAGACGGATAATCCTGAATGGAATTAGAAAATAGCATCCATAATACTACAAAACTATAGATATGAAAAAATTGAATATTGGAACCCAACATTATCCAAATATTTCAATATCATAACCAATACATTTCCATTCCATTCATACCATCCCACTATCATCTGCATCAAGATTCCAGCATAAAAATATCAATACAATACAACCCTCTCCATATCAACCAACCAATAATTATATTTAAATTTAAATGAGACAATATATATAATATTATAATAAATATATATATATTTTAGAAAACAATATATCAACCAACCATAATATCAACAAGAAATTAATACCTATTAAATCAATCCTTGTAATTGTATAGAAAAAAAGAACAAAATATAGTCCAAAATAAGACTAAATTTCAAATGTCATCATCTATCATTAATATATTCATTCAAAAATTTAATTTTGTATAGTAATCAAGAAATAATTAATTTGAATATGGAATCAAATAATATAGGTGATAAAAAAATTTATATATATTTTCAATAAAACGCTTTATCATGTTATGATTTTCTATGTTTGAATGATGATATCATTGAATTACTAATTCAATGAACTTTTTCTATTAACATATATAAGTTATATAATAGGTCTTATATTGGAAATTATTCAAATTAGAATAAATAATTGATGTAATACCTTATCTCATGATCTAAAAAATAACATGATAAAAAAATGATTCAAAATATTACACTGAGAGATACATCACCATTTTTTTAATTATTTTGTTCTAGATTATTTTTTTTTCATATATATAAATATATCATAGAAGTCAAAAATCCCTTATCTCATCTAGAGCCTCAACAAATAACTGTTCAGGAATAAAGAGAGGAAGATTTAAATAATGTTATTAACAGAATATAAAAACCTAATAAATAAATCTCAATAGCCACCATAAGAAATACAACACAAGTCTGACATACAAAATCCAATTTCTAGTAAAACAATTACACTTATAATAGGGAGTGTCATGGATAAAAGGTAGTGATATTGAGGGTGATCATTTGCATCCATGGGCTAAAAACAATTTAGGGGAACTCACTGATCTATGAATGTTGATCTCTTGTTATATATGCTTCATGTGAAATGAAAAATATTGAACCAATGTGATGGAAAACCATCTATAAAAAATTAAAACGATTGAATTATGTGATGATTTATTTTGGGAATTCATTTTAAAAAAATAAATCTACTATCTTAAATTCTATATGAATGAGGGAGATCATAGTGCATTAACTATCACCAACCCACAACATCCTAATCACAAAAAATTATGTCGTAAACATTCAATGTTAAATTATCATTATCATACATTTCAGCGTTTTCCAAATTCCATGGGTTATTATTGAGAACACCCATATCAATTTGAAAACATAATTAATTTTTAAAGGATAGTTTTCTATTTTTTACAAAGAATATTACAAATTCGTATGCGAGAATTACTCTTACATATTGAAGAAATTATTGTTAAATATTATAGTAAATATTATTACATATTCAGTTTTAAATTTTATATATTATGATTTTAATATTATATATATATATAAATGACTCTATTATATAAAAAAACTCTTACATATAAATAAGATACTTGTAGATATTTAACATTTCATTTTTACATATAAAGGTGTTAATCATATGAATTTATATAAAGACTCTTACATAAGGATTTTTTTTAAATAATGGTGTTGTTAAATGACATATAATGGACTTGAACTCATTTGCAAGGGTCAATTATGTTATTAAGGGATAAAAATAAGATATGATTCTATAAAAAGGGTGTTGTGTGCATAATATTTATGTGATAAAGGATTAAACACAAGGGTCGCATCATTAAAAAAATTTGATACATAAGTTTCATTTCCAGGATAAATAAAGATATGTAAGGTTCATTATCATAATAATGGTTCGTATGTATTGGTTATTTATGTGACTATTTGTTATGTTTAATTTTCATTTATGTGATAAATGGTGATATTAATGTGTCACTTTCGTGATAATGGTTGTTATATAAGTGTGAGTTCCACGACCAAGGACGAAAAATACAGGCCATTTCCATGATAAATAATGACATGTAATTATTTATTCATAAATTTGAAGTCTTGATGTTTCAAAAATTAAGTGCAATTGACCAACATACCATCCATTAAACGATGAATTTATAGAACAAATAGAATCTCTAGAAACACCTCCATTAATATATCTTTCTATCAATAAATCTAAGCCAATCACTGAACATCATTCGAATCATGTTGATCCTAAAAATGATAAATGTGAAGTTATAGAATATCAATGACCATATATCATATTACACTCTCTGTAATATCATCCATGATAATAAAAAACAATATGGGATGGAAAAGGTAAACGTTGTCTATACTGATTACACCACATGATACAACTCCCTAGTTTATCAGTATTGTAAGAGCATAAATAATTCAGTATAAGGGGAAGAAATAAAATAATAAAAAACATCCACCTTTTTGAAAATCAATACATGATTTTGTATATCATATCAATAAAATCAATCATCAATCATGTTTTGATATTTAACATAAATCTATGAAATAAATTCCCATACATACTCTTCTAATCCGTCATGCCTCCATGGGATAAAAATGAGAATATCCTTTCCACACAAAAAATTCACATAACAGTCTCAAATTTCAATGGGAACCACTACTAGTGTCACATCATCTTCAAAAACCAAGTCACCTTAGTAAATGAAATAAGAGTTATCATATTAATACATATAGATCTAAAATATATTGAAACCACCATATATCTTATACATATTTAAAGAAAGCCAGAAATTATACAAAATATAAATAATTCACTCCAACACCTCAATGTGCCTAATTAGATATAGAGAAATATTTATCCAATAATAAAAACATTTCTACAGATGATGAGTATATTCCTTCTAGAATACACGATCCCTACTATTTTACTTCACATTCCACATCATATGATCATCACAGTACTTTTGATGATTATACACTATTATCATCGTCATACAGATCCAACACACCATTTCTGTCATACATGATAGTAATTTATATATAACCATCAAGTAAATCCTATCATTGGTCTAATAAAATGGATAACTAATTTTTTTAACAAAATATACATCAAATGGGGACATTATAAATGGTTTTTTGTTAACATTATTATTGAAAAACTCAATCAAGTGTTGGCACTTTAACCATGACAATAAAAAATATAGAATTCATGGGAGGGACATGTCTTAAAAATTCATGATATTCTATAATATTTAGTTATTAATATATGGATAAAATAATTTTATGTGGAATATATGATATCCAAGTGGTTATTAATGATATTTATATACTCATATTGAAAATAAAGGATCCCTATCAAATATGATAATCATTAGAACACCTTCAATCATGATTATCTCAAAAAATAACTTCCATGATAGGGTATGCACTAGTCATGACACTTTTATATCAAAAACGTGATATGAATTCATCAAATGATCCATAATATTCATGATATCATTTTATCCCACTAATCACGATATTGACAAGTCACAAAATTTATTGAAATTTACTACCACTTCATCTCTGGGAAGTATATAAGATAACGCAACCCACCAATAATATGATGGATGAAATTTAATTTTATTTCAGAAAAACCAAAAATATTAGAACTCTATGATAAACCTCTTTTTCCCTTATGCTCTAAAACTGACAAACCAATGCATAATAAATCATATCCACAAAAAGATATAATTCAAAGGGATATATTTAAATATCAAAAAGTAAAACTTCACATATCACAAAGGGAATGAAGATACCCCAGTAATAAAAACTAATAATGAATATCCACATACCATCCCTTATGGGACACTTAAAATAAAACATGAACTCCTTTTTTATTTTCCAAATACCCAAACTAAAATTATTCCACTTACGATAGCAAGGATGAAAAAATCATTATCTCGTACAAATACTATTTACCATTTACATCCTCCATATAAAGGTGCATCACTAGAATATCCTCCATAACATTACAAGAATCTATGAACTGTTGAATTACATCTCCATGTGATTTATTACGAAGAACTTCTACAACATAATTTCGATTACATGGTGAATATGAAATAAAAAAGTTGTAATCGTGTAATATTTCATTGCAAATATACAATAACTAGTTCATGTCACAATGGGAGAATATATATCATAAACAAATTTTATCTATAAAGACTATAAGGTTCTCACCAATGAGATAGTATTAAAACAACATCCTGAAAAAGTTGATCACTAAGATAATTATTTGGGGTAGTGTTTTTGATTTCAGGTGTTCATAACTGTTGACACCCAAAAGTGATGTTCCTTATCTACTATATCAAAATGAAAACCAATATTATTCATAAAGTATTGTAAAATAATAAAATTTATCACCTTTATTTAATAATTAGAGAACATGATCATTAACCATATTATCCTCACAGTACATAAATATAGATTTTAATTTGTTAATACACAGTAAATTCATAACCATACTAGTGAAGGATATCAAATAGACTATGATATATGAGAACATTGTAATAAATCTCCAATAATAACTTGTCAAATTAAAGAAATTATGAACCTTCACAAAATTCATAGGTACTATCAAATGAAACAATTTCATCCATCTTCAAATGATCCACTAATAAACTCCATTACACGTGAAATTACCAATTAAATAAACCATTAAGGGATATAAATTTCACTCAGATATTTTCCCAAATCATCGATAACTTCTAAAGACCACAAAAATGGTTCAAAATTATTATGTGTGATCATATATGGACTTAGTGTGAAAAACAATGTTAACAATGAACATCCTCAAAATCAAGTTATTAAACTCACTAAAATATATTTCATCAGTCACATAAAAATTTCATGTTTTTTAAGACACTTAATGTAATACACAGACTCATAGTCCCCACAATGATACATAATGTCCATATATGGTATATCCTAATCCTTAACCATAATCATATGATTAATAGATGAAAAATAAATCTTTTTTTCCAACTATATCAATTTAGTAGATTGAATAGCATATAAATATGGGGAATAGAATACTTTTTATTCACTGAAACCAGATTCAAGATACTATAAATGATAAATAATCATATACTAACTTTTTCTTTATTTGTGAAGTAGATTAAAATAACTAATGATGAAATAGTAGGTCGAACCGAAAATCTATATTGAGGAGCATTAAATTTTTAATATGGATCTCATAAAACTCATAAGACACCTTATTGTAGGGATATATCAATATCAAAGATATAACTAGTTGAAACATAGTTCCAATGCCAATTTTATATAGATGGGGAATGATTATAACCTCCTTATGAAAAAAATTAGGGTACACATCAATAACCCTATAAAAATCAGGATAAACTCTCCCAAACACAATATCAACTTTCTATAATAAAAGATAAGGCTTTATGATAAATTGGGCCCAACTGGTGGTCTCTCTCAATATAGAACACAATATTATTTATGTTAGCATCAATGGATATGGATCTCATTCTAATGAAACCAGAAATAGAGTAGAAAAAATAAAACTAGAACATGTTTATAATGAAATCATATGTCCATATCTACAAATAAAGGATGTCACACAATGTTTGATTCTTTCCTATCATTAGGTAACAATCAAAAATTAAATTATACATGTTGACTAAAACTCTAACTAGTGTAGTCAAATCCAACAGAAATGGAATCAACTCCATCATAATTCCTAAATCCAAGACTAGGGAAGACGAAATGAAGTAGTGAAAAACTCTTAAATTGAACAAAGAATTCACCCATTTATAAAAAAAAAAATGATATATTTTGGGAGATATAGCTCACGTTGTGATAGAAGAACAATCTCATTCATCTGGACTATAATTTTTCAATGACCTCTTAAGCCCTGTTGTTTACATCCTCTATGGGCATAGTCTACAATGTGCCCATAAGGAATGAGGGTATAATGAGAGTAATCCTTTCTCAATTCGTCTCAATTTTACTTACCAATGTTTGGAGTTCATAACTTCTACTATTTTTTCATCTATTCCTGTTACTACAATTGTGACCTCACAATAAAATATGAAATATTTTCCACATGAAATGTTGTGAACCTAACCCTAGTATCCTTGATCCAATGACTACTACAATTAAATCTTTATAAGGTACATTAATTTGATCCTAAATTAAGAATTATTTTAGTAGTAAAGGTAAACAGGATATATACAAGATTCACATAGTACATTTGAATACATATATTATAACATATTTTTTTATTTGAGAATAACTAAAATCTATCTCGAAAATCCATATATATCTTAGGAAGTATACGTAATTGAATCATAGGGTAAGGAAAAAAATATGGGAGATTGTAAATTCTTAGTAATGGTTCTATAAATGGGAAGGAATCATGAATAAATGAATCATTATCAATAAATAATGAACAATATGAAATGATAAATAACTATTCACAGATTCTATTTAAATAAACTAACTACATTAATATATAGGAAATAATAAATATAAAAAGTTATATAACATAATTTCATGATATTATTTTAATAAAATATAAATAAAATACAACTACATGTCATTTAAAAATGAAAATATCTAGGATAAAAATATCATTAAGGAAGGAAATTCTTAATTATTAGACGTTACATTTCCCAGGAAAATGATTCCATTACCCTAAATATCTACCCTTAATATTGTTTAAAATATACTGGGTAAAAACCCAATTAGCTGAGGATATCGTTCAAATTAATCCCAGGAGACTTGCGATGCATTGAGGGACATCCATTAACAGATCTTGAACCCATGAATTTATTTCCCAAAGAATTATTCATAAATCAATTAATATATATAATTCCTAAAAAAGTTTCCTCCTCATTACATATCCATATTGATTAAAGGATACAAATTTATAAATATTTCCATACTTAATTAATTAACTATCAATAAAAAACTGTATGTGAATATTTTGTATGGTTTAGGAAATAATCAAATCCATGGTAAATGTAATGATATTTGCCGTAAATTTAATTTTAAATGATACCTAAACTATTATCAATTCAAGGGGAAGTTAATGATTACAAAAATGGTTCAATGTAGTGAATGTCAATACTATACATAGTAAAAATAAACATAATCCATATAGAGAAAAAATAAATTTTTTATCAATTAAACATATACTCATTGGAGTAATAAAAAATATTTTTTTTTCATTGAGGAATATAAATACCATAAAAATATCATTTAAAATACCTGAGTAAAATATCCTCTTAATTTATGAATATCACTTTTTAAAACATAATACATTTTGAAAATCCTTTTAATTGAAAATTATTTTTTAAAAATATAATTTTTGAGATTATAAAGATAAATGTTTCTTCAAAAATAAATTTATTAACATTTAAAGGAATATTCAAATAATTTCTAATCTTGTTGATAGGTAATTTTGTGTATACCATAAAGAATATTTCTTTTTCACTGCAAAATGGTTAGAAAAGTACATTATTTAGAAAGAGAAAAGAATATTTCTTTTTAATTTACCTCTATAAAACAAAAATGGTTGAAAATTAATTTGATAAATCAGTTTGATAAGGTTAAAAAGATTTTTTAGATCCTTTTTAGAAACCATATTTTGTGGAAGAAAACAGATTTTCAACGGAAGAGATAAACGAAGACAAGTTTTCTTCAAAAAAATTTATAAAACATTTTATGTTCCAATGATATGAATAATTTGACTATTAAATGAAATATATCATGACTAAAATTTAAATAATTAAATAATAGGGATTTATTATAATATGATAAATAATTTCCTTCAACTAAAGTACAAGATTAATCAATCTCAATTTTAATGCAATTTTGAAATAAACCCTTAGAATGATCATAATGTTCAATAGAGAATTATTAATTGAATAAAATATCTTTATTAATATTAAATAAACATAAAATTAGAGGAAATAAAAAATAATTCAATCATAATTAATTATACACATAATCATATAATAATAAAGATAATTAAGACGTAATATAACCCAACGAAAGGAAACTGAGTTATTAAATTATTTACCACTTGGTAACTTTTAATTCAAATCACATTAGAAGATAAAATTCAAATTAAATCTAAAAATAACATGAATAATTAATTGTTCAAGATATTATATGTCAATTTTAATGTAAATATATCATATAAATAATAATATGTGCATATCATTACAATATGTCTTAATGAAATGAAATTGAGGTGAAATCCCTTACCCAATGATTCCATTTGGTTTATAATTCCCTAACATCAAGTATAGTGTTTTTTAAAAATTTACTAGATAATTCCAAAACCATAGTAATATTTAATATATCATATATGATCCATTTATAACATCTTATCATCCATTTATTAAAAACCAATCATTATTTTCATCGTTTGAGGAAAAAATTTCCTTATTTTTTATTATTTTTTCCCCATGAAAGATTCATATCTTCACAAATTTTATAGTTATATTAATTCTAAAATAATAATCACGAAATAATAATATTATTTTTAAATCAATATTTCTATTAAAACGAATAATTAATGATGGTTATGAAAAATTAAGTAAGTTGTGATCATGGAGACAAAAGGTCGTACGTACGCATGCGTAACATTTTAATTTTTCACTGATCATTATAGATAAATGTTATGCAATATTTTATATTTATAAAATGATCTAAATATAATTAATATCATTTTATATTGTTTTATATATCATCCATTTTGTGTGGTGATGAAAATATAGTAAAATTTCTTTCTGAAGGGATGTTATCATCATTTCATGAGTGAAAAAGTATAGAATATAAATTATTTTAAAAAATGAAAAATATTCCATTAAAATAACAAATTTGTCATTTATATCACATATAATATTTAAAAAAAATTATAACCTTCCATGTGAGGCATTAGTTAAAGACAAATCAAATCGCTTCGCAAGGTGGTAGTCTGCTGTAAAAATGAGCGACATTACCACATCTTCAATATAATGAAAGGGAAAAATAAATTTATATGTATATATATATATGATATAATTACTCCATAGGTATACAGATAATATAAAAATCATATATATTATTTAAACCCATCATCATACCAAACCCTGATGGGTGGAAATCAAAAAATGAACAACATTGGTTCACGAGGTGGCAATATTCCATTCAAATGAAAGATACTTTCGTTACCAATATGGCTGAAGGGGATATGGTTTTAGATCACAATATTATAATACAAAAAAAAACTATTATATGTATGATAATATTTTATATATCATAATTCTGAAATAAAAATTGATGGTGGTGGAGAAAGAAGTAAAATAATAAAGCTTATTGAATAACATTACCTCTTTATCGTGTATTTTCCATAGTTTTTCATTAAATCCTTCTTATGTTGGGTTTCTACCCAAGATAAGGCTTCATGGATGAAATTATCTATATTGTTGTGTGATATGTCTAGTTATTGATAGATGAATTTTTTGAAGGGGTGAAGAAGAAGGGATATGTCATGAACCGACCTAAAGGGTCTTGAGCTGCGACTCCCCAAGCCTGCCTCCAAGAGGCCAGGGGATGGTGACTAGGGCCGAGTTGGAAATCACACACATGGGAGACCTTATCATATCATACCAGAAAACAAGAATCCATATAAACTTCTATAAAATAGTGCATAGATATATAGAAAATAAAAATTAATGCATTCATGCATCAATTCCCAACCAGTGTATAATAAAATTCAAAAATGGAAAATATAGGGTCTACCAAAAGAAAACAACAAAATAATCCAATAGATGAAACACTATCAATAAATAGATCAAATTAAACACCCAAAAAACCCTCATGTTTCATGTCCATGAGGTAATGCTTGATAGAAAACATCATAGAAGAATTCACCCAATGACTAACCAAACCCCAACTCCTCAGGTAAGGGGTCCCACCCAGGGTATGCGGGGGGACAATAAATACCTAGCAGGAACAACTAACAGCAAAAGGGGTATCACACAACAACCCGAATCGGGAAAAAATCACCTAACAAAGGATCAATGCACAAGTAGAGTTTGACATGTAGATTTTGAGAACTCCATTAAGGAAAAGGTTGCGATAGATCATAGAAGGAATAAATATATATCGAAACACAGATAGGGAGTCTGTGCCTAGGGCTCACTGGGGGATCCGTACCCTACTGGAACATCCTATATAGAGGATCAGTTGCCTTGTAAATATATGTCACTCCAAAATCAAAAATCGTACCATGAAAAACAAAAAGGGATGTGAGTGTTATGGTTGGCGTCTCGGTATGACACATGCTCCAAATCCGATGAGTCTTATGTCGAAGAAGATTGAGAAAACTCACTCCAGAATGCAAGAATCCATCTGCGATGCACATGTGAAAATTATATAAAGAGTTATCACAATCTAGGGAAGGGGTTGTGATACCATGAATACTAATAGTATCCTAATATGGGTCACAATCTAGTGAAGGGTATGTGATACTGAAAGCCCATTTTGATAAAGGACCAGGGGGACCCACTCAACCCAACTAATTGAAAAGTCCCAAATAAGGAATAGGGGGACCCAGACAACCCTATTTGTAATGGTGTTGCTAACCCATGTGACCCACACAACATCTCGCACACACCATCACACCTAGGCCCAAACTGTGGCCACCATCACGTTCTATGCAGAAAACAAGAAAGATAGACTATTTCTTTACCCAAAAATGATACCTAGTTGAAAGGGAACCATTCATCGAAAAAATCCAGAGCAAGTCCTCATGGAACCCATCCCTAAATAGTAAAAAAATCTAATGGATCACACTTTTTCTATCCTAATGGGAAACACCTGGGATCGACTACTAATTCATCAAAAATAAACAAATGGAGAAAACGTCATTTTTTACGGAGAACATCCAAACTGGTCCTCATGAACCCTGCACCCCAATCATAGTTTATAAATGAAAAATCAGTTTTTTGGAAAATTATCATTATTACCAGGGTCTAAACATCACTGACATTGCGTCAAATGGACATCAGTCGCAGAAGGAATGCCCTACACAAGAATAAAAAAATATTTATTATTATTTTATTGTCATCATTAATGGAAGTATCATTCCACCAAAAATCAAAACTATAACCAAAGGGCCAAAAAATTAATTTGAAACATCTTCCTCATAGAATGGATCATGTCCCCACAAATATCACGTGAATCAAATGTCTGATTTGAGTTCTTTCGGAGTTTAAAACTCCCCTGGATTGAAACTAGCTACACCAGCCTGCTCTAGTTAGTCTGGCCTACCCGAATGTTGTCCAACCCACTGCAACCACTTCCCATTGACCTCCATTACTGTCTCCTTCTGGCCTCTTATTCACCTCGTGCTATGCTGACGTTCCAGCTCCCACACCCTCGCATACCCCGTTCTCTTCCAACACCCCCTGCCCATCAATAGTTCAACATCGTCCAACAACCCAGTGGACCCTACAACACTTTGGAAGACTTCTAACATATCCAACAAACCCTCCATAGGGATACACCTTTCTCGAGCAACCCTCACTAGAGGTGCGCTTTCTCCACCTTCCGCAGACCACCAAGAACACTTTGGTGGTGAAAAAATAGATCTGAGACCATAACTAGGATCCTTAGATCCAGATCTACACATACAATGTGATGATATTAAAAAAAGACAAAACATAAATAGGGATCCAGAATTAAGACTCAAAATATCTTACCTTGTGAAAAAACACCAAATCTTTGAGGTCAATTTAGTTCTCAAAAGTTGTTGTTTCACGATTCGAGAGCAACTGCAATAATGATCAGAGATCAATGATGCATCGTTTTGTTGGTTTGGCCTTCGGTTCATCCATCAGAGAAGAGGAAATAGAATGGGAGTCCTTCTAATTAAATTTCACGGGGTGGGGGAGGAGAATGGATTGTTTTTTTTAAATAAATCATTTCACCGATTTAAATCCTCATATACATGCCTCTATCTAAAAAACTTGGTGCAAGAAACATTATGTTGTTCCTTGGGTAAATTCAATGTTCTAAATCCAACCATAGGTTTCAAAATTCTATATGAGGCATTGTGAGAGTTATTCTATCCAACATCCAAAATAAATTAATTTATTTTATTTATGAAAATTCCCTCGATAACGTTTTCCATAGAAATCATGCGCCCCAAAAAAATATACTCTTCCAAGGGTAAACGACTAGGCTATGGACACAACCATGGCCCTATATTTATGATGCAAGCTACCATTTAATTGATATACCATTTCAGAAATTTTCATTGTATAAAAAATATATAATGTTTTTATAACATTTATTCAGAGCACGCTGAGACACCGAATCACACAATGTATTAGTTCCTAACTGTGAATGTATATGTAGAAATATTTCAGAGTCTGAAAGGTCCAAACCATGGATTCTAAATCTTCCCTACCTTACGAATTTTCATCCCTTAAAAGAAAAATTCTAGTCATAAGGGAATGAAATTGAACTCATAACTGGGTCTCCCTTTCCAATGAGTTAACCAATCCACCATAGAGGGCACCAACGGGTTCATGTGCTACTGACCATCACACACTCAGGAGAACCCCAAGGCCAACCACACCCATGTATATATCATTCATGGTCAACATAGTTCAACTAGGGACATGTATACACAACTGTGACATTTGGGAACACTAAATGCCTTGTCTCTGGCAGTCGTAGGGTCTATTAGTATTCCACCTCACTAACCTGACATACAAACCAACTAACCCATTCTGAATATAGAAGTCAATTGAACTCATCCACCACACCTTGATACTATCTACTTTGAGAAACACTGACACACCCACACAGTTATGAATCATATCCAAAGAATGACTCTTTTTACCGAAAGCAACCCTCATTTTTTGAGTCGGAACCACGTCAAACTACACCCCAACCTCCTCCATTGACTCACATACCAAGATGATGATGATCATGAAAGGTTATAGAAAAACAATAGAGGGTTACCAAAAAACACAACCTATGTCTTAATAGGACCTTATCATAATATTCCATACAAAAAACCTTCCTAAGAAAAAACATGTCATAGTGACTCATCCACCACACATTGAAACAATATTCTTTGTGTGGAACTAACTATCTCACACAATTTTAGTCACATCAATATAATGTATCTCATTGTGGGACAGAACCCTCTTTCATGTGTATTCAAAGCTAAACTGAATGACACCAACATAAGTTCTTACCAATACCTTGATAAAACATCGATCAAGAAATAGAATGGTAATAATAGCTCATACATGTTTGTATAAAACTACTACAATAAGACGAAAATACAAAGATAATACCTATATCCATCCACAGATCCCCTTGGTTATATGCCTCCAAGTCATCCAGTTATCCCCACCCCATCCTCTATCTTCGAGAGCCTGGTATGGGCCACATGGGGGGTAGAGTTGGTGGAAAATCATACCACATTCCACCTCCTACTGTAGTACTATCTTGTCTTCCACATTCGCCACCATGTCGACCTCCTTGATTGAAACACTATCTATTCCATGGGGTTCCATCGATAATATCCCTTTTAGTAGCACATAGGGTCATACAATCTATATCAAGATGTCCCCACTGTCACAAAAATTTAAATGCTTCTCCTACTACTGACCAGAACCCTAGTGTAGATCCTTAATTTAGGCATTAATATGGCTCCAAAAATGATGGTGCCTCTTGTACTGGATAGGTGAAAACTATATATCCCACTCGACCTAGATGATAGATTAAATATGTATCTAATTCTCACTATATTTTTGTGACCCTATTTCATCATTGTCCAACACCAACAAAGTTATCCATGAATCAGTCTGACACGCTGAATCCACCTGAAACCTTATAGGTTTGTCAATGCACTTCTCGAAGAGTGGTGGATCCACCACATGTACAGCCGAAGAATAACATCCCTCATGACCAATCCCCTAAAATGTGACCTATCATCTCAATATGTCATACACCAAACCCTTCTTTGGAAACCATGAATGTTGTCATCGTGGAAACATACTGAAACAAATACATGACATACCACAATCAATTAGTATATTTGGAGAGGTGAATCATGATAGATCGGAGAAACCCAAAACTCAGTCTCATGGGATTCATGTGCCCTTATATCATTGTGACACATGTCCTAGTGTCCCATGTCTAATGATGTGTTATCTGAGTCATGGTAAATGGATACATCAGTCGCCAAAACAACCCAAGAGTCCCTAGCTAGAAAGTAAAACTAGAAACATCCTAACACTACAACTATGTAACCCAAACCAAAATCACTACTAAACCAACTATGAACTAAGGTATCAAATGTTGAATATTCTCTAATCGAACGCTGTCATGACCTGATCAAATTTGGCTCGATCTGGGACCCCCGAAGCCTGCCTCCAATAGGGTTGGGGGTGGAGACGTTCACCGAGAATGAAATCACACACATGGGAGGCCTTAGTCTATCGTACATGTACACACGAACTGGCATATAACACCATTAAATAGGGAATATATATATATATAGAAACATAAATATAATGAATGCATACATATACTCAAAACCAGTGGCGCACAAAAGTACAAGAAAGGAAAATCCAGGTCCCACCAAAAGAAAACTAAAAAAATATAAAAAATACTCATATGGATGGGATCCCTATCGAACGAACCACAAATAATCTCCTTAGCCATGCTCTAGTAAACTCCCCGGTCGTCCGGCTCGCAAAGCTCAACCTTCTCTGGGCCTTACAGGGACTCCATCGAAAGGTCGTTGGTCTTCCCAAGACACAAAACATGTGCATGATATTAAAATGTAGGGGTGAGTATAAAGATGTTGTATAGGAACCCAAAAATCCCAAAATGAAAATAGAAACTGAAAGGCATTAGTATGCTCCTCCCATCTGGAGAGAAACCATAAGAGTGAAACTCCATCTCCAGAACATCCTTAGCTAACACATGACTAGTCATCTCGATATATCTAGAACGTCAGCAAAAGGAAAAAAGCCCTACAGACACCCATAATAATATCCAGATATAATCTTATCCATGTTTCATGGTCCCAAACATATATTATCCCCGGTAAATTACTTGATATTCCAACACAACACTCTCAACGATTTCTTGAGGTACTGACCTCATAGAAAGCAATAAGAACAAATCCATCCTTTATAGATCGTAAACCAAAAGGGGGAAAGCATCGACATCTCGAATTCCAAGAGCCTAACTCACCATCCTATATGGAAATCCACAAAGAAATTCCACTCCTTTATTAAAATGAACAAAATACATACCCAACCAATCCTCGTGGTTTCTGTCCACAAGAGAAATCTCGATAGACAACATCATGGAAGAAGTCACCCAGTGATTAAACCAGCCCCAACTCCTCAGGTAGGGGATCACACCTAGGGCCCACTATGGGAAACTAAAATTGTAGTAATAAGAATGAAAATTGAAATTGGAATCACACAACAACCCGAATTTGAAACAACTCACCTAGTAGATGATCAATGCCCATGTAGAGTTTGTCCCGCCGATTCAGAGAACACTGTCGAGGTAAACATCACGATAGATTACAGAAGGAAAAAAAATATTGATATATATAAAGGGAGTCTGGGCCCTGGTCTCAATGGGGGTTCCATAACCTACTCAAACATCATGGGTATAGGATCAATTATTGGGTAAATATTGGTCACGGTGACACCAAAACCCCTACCAGCAAAAACAAGAATGATCATGAGGATCATGATAGGCCTCTCGTGGTGACACATACTCCAAATCTATTGAGTCTTCTGTTAAAGAGGATTATGAAAACTCACTCTTGAAATGGGGAACACATATTCACTACACATAGGAAAAGCATCTAATGAGGGGTCCCAATCCAGTGAATGGGACGTGATACCGAATCCCTTGTAGATAAAGGACCAGGGGGACCCACTCAACCCAGCTGTTCGAAACGTTACAAACAAGGAACACGGGGACCCAAGAAAAACTACTTGTAATGGAATAAATAAAAAAAACCACACAACATCACCATCAAACAGTGTCTCCTATGCTCAAAACATGGCCACCATCAAGTTCTATGCGAAAAAACACGGAGGATATAATAATTACTAGCCCAAAATGTATAACCATTAAAAAGGAAAATTTTCTCTACAAAAATATCGATAAGGTACAAATGGTCCCCCTTTCCTCGATACCAAATTTTTTTTATGGATTTCAACTTTGTGATCTTCATGAAAAAAATATAGGGCTCATTTGTCCAAAATAGACACCAGGTGAAAAAGTCACTTTTCACCGCAAATGCCCAAACCAAGCCTCAAGGTCCCTATAATGTCTCAGATTTTCCATGTATTATTTTTAAATATTATATGGAATTATTGTGAGGCTAGGAGAAGAGACGAAACCTCATTCCGCGGCCCGGTGAGCTGGGAACAGTGGTTTGAAACTTTTTAAGTTAAGTGAGTCGGCACTCATGCGTGGTTGTTGCAGTTTCCAAACGGATGCCTGGATTAAAAATCCGAGGGAACCATTGTGTTCGGAATGAATAATTTACCCATGAACATGCCTAAACTCGTCCGGCGCGAGACTAGGGGAAAAGTTAATTTTTGGACGTTTTTAGTAAAATAAAAATAAAATAAATTTTTACTAAAATCTTATTTTATTTTATGGAAACACCTGATGCGGTGCGACAATGGTGTAGTTGTTTCCTTAATTAATATAATATCATAATGACACAAGAATGGAAAGTTGGAGTCATTATTACTGCCGCGTAATTAATTTCCATGCACGTTTCCCTTTTTTTGGGATGATCGGATGTTGCTCGTTGGCCACGACTGAGGGGAACCTCTGGAGAAATCCGTGGGGCGTTGGAGAAAACTCTCGGTGACGAATCAAAGATGAGAATCCTTGCGCCAATGAAGTTTGAGGATCTCGACGATGACGACGACACTAAACCCTCATCAATGATCGATCCTTTATAAATTTAGGGGTTTTTATTTCATTCCTATTTCCCCATTTTTTGGTCTAAACGATGATAACGGATCAACCACGAACAAGTTGATCCGCGAATTCATACGTTGTTACGGTATGGATTTTCTTTGGGATGATTTTGGAAATTTTATCCATGTTATTTATTTTTGTTTATTTTATTATCCCTTTAAGCCTATTAATGGGAGCAGATCAACACCGTGGCGAACGACGGCGGAGGTTGGTTCCTCAATTTGATTATTAGATTTCTTCCACCTATTCTTTCTTCTTGCGCGTTCTTTGTGTACTTCATGGGGAAACGTACAACGGATCGTTGCACATCTGTTCTACAATGCAACGATCCCAATTCAAGGATTCGACACCACAATGACCTTGCGGAGGTGCGACGAAGATGGTGGGTGACTAATCAGACCGAATCGGGAAAGGGCATTATTCGAGTGTTCTTCGCGCGGGAGGATCAAATCATGTTTTTGGAGCTGATCGGAGGCCCGAAAACACCGTAAGCAGCAACTTGGTGTCGGGGAAACCAAAACCTGGGAGTTTCGTGGCGATCGGATGGCCAGATCAATGAACGGAGCATCACCAGAGGCGCGACAGCGGAGGTCCAAGTTTCTAGAAATTTCTAGAATACACGGCATGTACTTCCGTAGAACGCGCCGTGTAGTACTGGAGGAATCTAGGGTTTTGGAGTCAGAGAAGAATCACATGGCGTGCGACCTTGGTTGCATTACGTGTTGGACATCCCTGAAGCTCGATGTGTATTTTGGGAAATACACAGACACAAGATGATCTACACGGCTTCCATCGACACGTCGTGTATAGATTGGCATAGGCAGATACACGGAGCTCGGCATGTATCCTGGGGATACACGGAAACGGGATGGAGTACACGACCGTGTACTCCATCACACGGCCAGGAGAGACCGGTAACACGGGTCACCCCGTGTGCCGATTACATGGGTTGGAACACATGGGTTGATAACCGTGTACGGGCACATGGATAGAGTACATGGAGCCAACCCCAGTCACTCAGAAAGGGAATGTACACCGTACTACATGTCGTGTACTTAGTTTTTCCTACACAACCAGCCTCACGACACTGGCCTTTGAACACGGGCAGTACCCAGGGTCAGAAAAAACGATGTGTAACCTGTCTATATGTCGTGTACTTTTCTCAAAACAACACGGTCCTTTTGTTCACCATATCTTATACATATTTAGTTTGGGTTAGTACCCCTTCTTATCGTTCCCCTGAAGGTCAGGCATCATTTCCTCACACAAGAGTATGATCCTTTCAGTAGGGCATTCTGTGATAGAGTCAGGCATCCATCTGAGAGGCCCGGATCAAGATCCTCTATCCATTCCTGACCCTAGTTAGAGTCAGTCATCGACATGAACAGCTCTACCGGGTGTTGATCCTCTACCTAGCTGGTGTATCACCTAACTGGTGAATCTGGATGAGTCACGGTATCTTCCATGGCCCGGGTAGGGATCCCCATCTGTGTATCGTGATCTTTCACACTTAAGAGTGTGTCTCTCGTAATGAGTGATTTCTCTCTACCGTAACCTTCCCACTCAGGATTGTGTCTAATTTAATGATTGTAGCTACCTATCGTGATAGTTCCCGACGAAAAACACTTCTCGGATGGATGTCATCGGAGCTATAAGACTCGTGGAGTGTGTTCTCCCAGAATGAATGCATCACGAAATCTTCGAACAGAATCCCTAACGGGGGTATGTGGTTGTGTGACTTGTCTCTAGACCACGGGTCTGGGTTTTGAGTATATATGGTTTGATCTATATGTTCTGTAGACATATACTATGAATAGTTGACTGTACCTTTACCTTGTGTACTGCTTTGTGGTTTTCGGGGTCCTCTACTGAGTATTGTTATACTCACCCCTACACTGGCCTTGCCCGCACATCTGGTGTCTTGTGCAGATGCACATCCTTTTGATAGAGTCTATTGCATACCAGGACAGGACTGAGCTTTCTGAGTTCCCTACAGGCCGAGGTGTTCCCACATCTACGAGTAGCAGTCCCATTACCTTTTGTGTTTACAGGTTGGACTTTATAGTTTTCAGACTCCTGTTTTTGGTGGGCTAGTATTCTAGCCTAGTTTACTTTTAGTATCTAACATTTTTCGTACTCTGTTGGTTGGCTTTAGTTTCATGCATGCATTTTGTCCCTTTGTGTTTTTCATTTCAGCATTTGGGGGCTTGGAGATGTGTGTGTGTGTGTGTAAAGGTACATAAGAAATGCCTCCCACATTAGTAATATGCCTACTCGGTGCTAGTCGCCAGCCCCTGGCCTATTGGAGGTTGGATTGGGGAGTCACGACACGGGACCCACTGGGACAGGTCATTACAGAGTTATATCAGAGATGGCTGGTTCTACCTTAGGACAAAGAGTCTGTGAGTTTGGTTTGGGGAAACTGTGTTAAGTGTTTCGGGTTCGGCTTTCAGGCTAGAGACTCCAGTGTTGGTGCGGCAACCGACGTATCCATACACCAGGACTCTAATAACCTGATTTTTGACTCGGTACACGAAAACAGTGGTTGCGGGGAAATAAAATGCACATGCATCATATAGGAATGGGTTGTGTTTTCCATGTCCTTTGTGTCAGCTATCTAGATATATTCATTGACCATGGTACATATTGTATCTTTACAGGATGCTTCCATGATGCATACCCAATAGTATTCTGCAGCATGATCACGAGGATGACCCCCTCAGTGACGAGGCTTCGATACATTGACCAGTTCTCCAAGCATTTCCACCAGGTGGTGCACCTACTATACTACCACCAGTGGAGCAGCCAGTGGTACCTGTAGTACCAACCGGAGAGGAGCGTAGGCTCAGCGCGCTCCATGAGTTCTAGAGACAGAGACCCCTCAGGTTCCGAGGTGATCCCAACCCTCAGGCGACTGAGTACTGGATTGAGGCGGTTACCAGAGTTTTCCGTCTAGTGGGGACACCATCAAACCAGATGGTGATCTTTGGAGTGAGCCTTCTTTAGGGTTCGGCGGGACGATGGTGGAGTCTGACCACCCAGACTCACTACAATGAGACTCTTTCATGGACAGAGTTCAAGCGAATCTTCAGGGAGGAGTTCTCTCCGGTTACACTGAGAGTTGTACGCATCCAGTAGCATCCCATGCTTCAGCAGGGCAGTATGACAGTGGCTGACTATTCATCGAGGTTCACCAACCTCGCCAGGTACTCGGTGGATATGGTCAGGGATCTGTACTTCAGATCTTGGTCCTTCAAACAAGTTCTGCGACATGAAATCCGAGCTAGTGTTGTGACTCTATTCATATCGACTTATGGTTGAGTGCTCTAGAGGGGCTTGGTGATCGAGAGTATCTTGGTGGAGCAGAGGCAGCCGCCGACTGTCAGCAGAAGGCAAACAGGTGCGGAGACCTCGGTGGCAGGGAGCCGGGATATATGCAAGGATCAGGATGTGAGAGACATCAGAGGAGGTCCCAGGATTGGGGATTGACAGTCCAAGGCACTCAGGATGGATCAAGTCAACTTAGGGAGAAGCGATGTTATGCATGCGATGGTAGGGGACATCTAGCTAGAGATTCCCCGACCCATCGAGCTGGTGACAAGGAAGCAGTGGATGGACTACCAAGGTAGAGGCAGAGAACAAAACAGGTAGACCCTCCAGGCAGTAGATGTGGCAGAGGAGCAGGGAGAGCTACAGGTTGTGGAAGACGCTTTGACTTACTTCCACCACCACCCCCAGGAGGTCTGCACCAGGCATAGGGAGCTGGGGGACAGGGGCAGGGACAGCTACATATGGTCGCGGCGTATGACTCAGGGGCTCTAGGGATTATTCAAGGTACGATCTATGTCTTCTCTACCGTAGCTTCCTTACTCATTGTCACAGGTTCTAGTCATTCCCTTATAGCCACATGTCTTGTACAAAACCTCGAGATTCCGGTAGAACTGTTGACTTGATCCTTACGCTTGGAGACACCTAAGGGAAGAGACTCGACGATCACACACCTTTGGAGACGGTGTTATCTTACCCTTGGAGGTAAGAGTTTCGGTTAAACCCTCTTGGTGGTAGCGTTGAGGCCTTACGACGTCATTATCGGTATGGATTGGTTATCTTCAGTCCATCCCGGATTGACTGTTTTAGGCGAAGAGTGTGGTGTGTCCACCGTGATGGAATTGGGTTTTCCTTCTTTTGGAGAAAAGGAATCCCAGGTAGCACAAAATGGGCTCATGCATATGAGGGTGTATCCTATCACTCATGATTTGTCTTGCCTTACCCTCGGAGTAGTAGATGTTGTGAGATCTCAGTTCCCAGCAGTGGTGGTGGAGTATTAGGGTGTCTTTCCTGAAGATGTTCTAGGATTACCTGCCCACCGAGAAATTGACTCTGCATCGACATACACCCCAAGATGACACTGATTTCCTCATCGGCATATCAGATGGTTCCCTTAGAGCTTCGCGGGCTGTGGGTGTCGTTGGAGGATTTGCAGAGCAAGGGCTTCGTAAGACCCAGCATCTCACCCTGTGTGGCCCCAGTCTTGTTTGCTAATAAGGCAGACGAGCGTCTGAGGTTGTGCATGGATTACCGGTGCCTAAACCAGGTGACTGTGAAGAACACGTATCCACTTCTAGGAATCGATAAACTCTTCGATCAGCTAAGAGGGGCACAGTGGTTCTCGAAGGTTGAGCTTCGATCAGGCTATCACCAGTTACGAGTATGAGATGAGGATATAGTGAAGAAGACTTTCAGATGCCGCTACAGTCACTATGAGAACATTGTGATGCTCTTCGGCATGACGAAGGCCCCCACAGTGTCCATGAGGCTGATGAACCGGATCTTCCAGTCGTACTTGGACCCGTTCGTGGTGCTCTTCATCAACGACATCCTCGTGTACTCGGCGTCAGAGGAGGAGCATGCGAGACACCTGCGGATGGTTCTGGACATACTCCGGGAGCACCGGCTTTATGGGAAGCTCTCGAAGTGTCAGTTCTAGATTCAGGAGGTCCACTTCCTGGGACATGTCATCTCAAAAGATGTATTAGCTGTAGATCCATCCATGGTGGTGGCTGTGTTATCATGGTAGCCACCACGGAGCGTGGTGGAGGTGCGGAGCTACCTTGGGTTGGTAGGATATTATGAGAGATTCATTCCTGATTTGTCCCGAATATTAGCACTGATGACATCATTGACTAGTAAGGGGAAACCCTTCATGTGGACAGAGAAGTGCCAACACGCTTTTCAGTAGTTCAGATAGAGTTTGACGAGCTCCCCAGTCTTGAGATTGCCAGAGGACGGTGTTGAGTACATAGTTTTCTGCGACGCATTAGGGACTGGGCTTGGCTGTTTCCTGATACAGTGGCATGCATTGATTGCTTATGGTTCGCACTAGATTAGGCCACATGAGCAGAACTATGGAACCCATGATCTCGAGTTGGCAGTGGTAGTCTTCGCACTGAATATGTGCTGATACTACCTAATGGGTGAGTGGTTTATTGTCTACTCTGACAACAATATCCTCAAGTACATCTTTTCGCAAAACGATTTGAATCTGTGGAAGAGATGATGGCTAGAGTTACTCCAGGACAACGATTTCAAGATCATCTATACTCTTGTATAGGGTAACAAGGTGGCAGGTTCTCTTAGTAGAAGGTAGAGCTCACAACTTTTGAGTGAGGAGACACAACAGTTAGCCACGTTACAGTTATACTTCGTGGATGGAGAGGATACAACTTACCTACAGTCTATGGTTATCACCCCTCAACTCTTACTGTGAGTTTGGGAGGCACAGCTTAGGGATGTCGAATGTGTGGCTTTACGTGCTCATTTATCCACAGGACATGCTCCTGATGGATATTCGCAAGGTGGGGAGTAGGTACTTCTTTTCAAAGGATGCACTGTTGTACCAGTGGCGTTTCCGTAGGAGGTCCTGAGGGAGTTTCATACATCCCCATTGGAGGTACATCCTGGGGTGGCCAAGATGTACCAGGATCTCCGACAACAGTTCTAGTGGTCAGGCATGAAGAAGGCAGTAACGGATTTTTTTTCTCGTTGCCTCACTTGCCAGCAGGTGAAGGCAGAGCACCGGGTTCCAGTGGGATTAGCTCACCCCTGGAAGTTCCAGAGTGGATGTAGGATGGAATATCGATGGAATTCATGATAGGCTTACCACAGATGTCCAAGGGGGTTGATTCCATCTAGGTGATCGTTGACCGACTCACCAAGTCGGCCTACATCCTAGCTATCAGGGAGCAGTGTTCTGTAGAGAGCTTGGGACACCTCTATGTGTAGGATATAGTTCAGATTCATGGCGTCCCCTCGACTATAGTCTCAGATAGAGATGCCCGCTTCACATCCCATTTGTGGAAGGGATTGCAGGAGGCTTTCGGGACTCAACTACGCTTGAGAACAACGTTTCATCCCTAGACTGGTGGTCAGACAGAGAGGACCATTCAGGTTCTCGAGGATATGTTGCGAGCTTCTATCTTGGACATTGGTCGTAGTTTGGAGGACCACCTACCACTGGTGGAGTTTGCGTACAACAACAACTACCACAACACCATTGGTATGGCACCGTTCAAGGCCTTGTATGGGAGACCCTACCGGTCACTGATTTGTTGGACCGACCTCAGAGAGTCAGCACTCATTGGTCCAGAGTTTGTACGAGCTACCACAATGAAGGTTCAGATCAACCGAGAGTGGATGAAGACTGCACAGAGCTGGTAGAAGTCCTATACTGACCGGCGATGGAGGCCCCTGGAGTTCGAATAGGGAGACCATGTCTTTCTTTGAGTCTCCCCTCAATGAGGGTTACCGTGATTTTTCTGAGGCGTCAATCTATCTCTAAGGTTCAATAGACCCTTCCAGATATAGAGCTGAGTTGGAGAGGTGGCATACCGACTAGCTCTACCACCACAGTTGCATTGGGTAGATGATATCTTCCAAATGTTGTAACTGAGGAGGTACGTGCAAGACCCATTGTACATCACCGACTCGGGAGATATGGACATCGAGGATAGAGATACCTTTGCTGAGTACCCAGTGGAGATCGAGGATCAGCAAGAGAGGATCCTTCATGGGCAATCGATTCCCTTGGTGCGCGTCCGGTGGTAGTATGGGGATCTTCAGGAGAGCACGTGGGAGTGGGAGGCTCAGATCCATGACCAATACAAACATCATTTTTAGTAGCCTTTTTTTTGGATTTCTAGGGACATAAATCCCCAAGGAGGGGAGAATGTAATGTCTCAGATTTCTTGTGTATTATTTTTAAATATTATATAAAATTATTTCGAGACGAAGGGTAGAGATGGAACCTCATTCCGTGGCCCAGTGAGCTCGGAATGGTTGTTTGAAACTTTTTAGGTTATGTGAGTTGGCACTCATGCACGGTTATTGCAGCTTCCAAATGGATGTCCGGATAAAAAATATGAGGGCACCGTTGCGTCCGGGATGACGACAGTACTCAAGAACGAGCCTAGCCTTGTACAGTGTGGGTTGAGGGGAAAAGTTATTTTTCAGACGTTTTTAGTAAAATAAAAATAAAATAAATTTTTACTAAATGTTTATTTTATTTCATGGAAACACCATTTGCGGTGAAAAAACGGGGAAGTTGTTTCCTTAATTAGTGGAATGTCATAATGATGTAAGAATGGAATGTTGGAGTCATTATTACTATCACATAATTAATTTCCATGCACATTTCCCTTTTTTGTGATGATCCGATGTTTCTCGTTGGTGAATATTGAGGGGAACCTCTGGAGAAATCCTTGGGGATTTTGAGAAAACTCTCGGTGATGTACGACGACAGATCAATGTTGAGAGTCGTTGTGACAACGAAGTCCGAGGATCTTGATGACGACGGCTATGTGACACCTTCAACAACAATCGATCCTTTCTAAAGGTAGGGGTTGTAATTTCATTTCCCTTTCCCCATTTTTTAGTTTAAACAACGAACACGGATCAGCCACAAACAAGTTGATCCGCAGATTCGTATGTTCTTGTGGGAGGTATTTTATTTGGGATGATTGTGGGGATTTAATCCATGTTATTTATTGATGTTGATTTTATGCTCTATTTAAGCCTATTAATGGGAGTGGATCAACGCCGTGATGAACGATGGTGTAGGATAGTTCCTCAATTTGTTTATTGGATTTATTCCCGCTTTTCGTTCTTCTCGTGATTTCTTCGTTTTCTTCACGTGGCGAAGAACAATGGATCGTTGTGCATCCGTTCTGTGATGCAACGATCCCAAGTCAAGGATTCTACACCACAACGGCCTTGCAGAGGTGCGACGACGATGGTGGGTGACGAATCGCACCGGATTGGGAAAGGGAATTCTTCGAGCGTTCATCACACTGGAGGATCAAATCATTTTTTCAGAGCCGTTCGGATGCTCTAAAAAACTAGAAGTAGTTTCGTGGTGTCGGGGCGACCAAAACCTGGGAGTTTCATAGAGATCGGACAACCAGATCGACGAACGGAGAATCACCAGAGGCGCGACAGTGGAGGTCCACATATCTGGATACATACAGAATACAAGGCGTGTACTTATACAGAACATGTCGTTTAGTACTCGCGGAGGCTAGGGATTCAGGGTTAGAGAGGAATCTCATGGCGTGCGACCTTGTTCGCACGGTGTGTTGGACTTCCCCGAAGCTCAGCATGTATTTTGGGAAACACACGGACACGGGATGATCTACACGGCTTCAGGCGGCACTGCGTGTATAGATTGGAAGAGGCAGCTACGCGGAGCTCGGCATGTATCTTGGGGATACATGGACACTGGATGGATTACACGACCATTTACTCCATCACACGGTCAGGCGAGGCCCGTAACATGGGTCACCCAGTGTGCCGATTACACATGTTGGAACACACAGGTTGATGACCTTGTATAGGAACATGGCTAGAGTACATGGAGCCAACCCCAGTCACTCAGAAACATCATGAAAACCATACTACACACCTTGTACATAGTTTTTCTAACATGACGAACCTCACTAAATGGGTCGATGAACACGGGAAGTACCTAGGGCCAGACAACACGGCGTGTAACCTTTCTAAATGTCATGTACTTTTCTGAAAACGGCATCGTCCTTTTGTTCACCGTATCTTGGAAATATTTCATTTGGGTTAATTCCCCTTCTTCGTATTCCCCTGAAGTTCAGACATCATTTAATCACACAAGTGTATGATCCCTTCCGCATGACTTTCTGTGATAGAGTCAGGCATCCATCTGAGAGGCCCAGATCGAGATCCTCTATCCATTCCTTACCCTAGGAAGAGTCAGGCATCGACGTGACCAAATCTACTAGGCATTGATCATATACCAAGATGGTGTATCACCTAAATGGTGAATATGAATGAGTCACGGTATCCGGTATGGCCCTGGCTGTGATCCTCATCTGTGTATCATGATCTTTTCCACTCAGGAGTGTGTCTCCCGTAATGAGTGCTTTCTCTCTACCGTAACCTTCCCACTCAGTAATGTATATCTCATAATGTGTGTAGCTACCTATCGTGACGGTTCCTGATGAATAGTACTTCTCGGATGGACGTCATCAGAGATATAAGACTCGTGGAGTGTGTTCTCCTAGAACGAGTGCATCACGGAATCTTCAAACAGAATCCCTAACAGGGGTATGCGGTTGTGTGAATTTTTTCTAGACCACAGGTCTGGGAATTGAGTATATCTGGTTCGTTATATATGTTATGTAGACATATATTGTGCATAGCTAACTGTACCATTACTTTGTGTACTGCTTTGTGGTTTTCAAGGTCCTCTACCGAGTATTGTTATACACACCCCTACACGGGCCTTGCCCGCACTTCTGGTGTCTTGTCAAGACGAGCAGACTTTTGACAGAATCCAGGGCAGACCAGGATAGGACCGAGCTTTCTAAGTTCCCTACAGTAGGAGGCGTTCCTAAGGCTATGAGCATCAGTCCCATTACCTTTTGTGTTTACAGGTTGGACTTTATAGTTTTCAGACTCTTGTTTTTGGTGGGCTTGTATTCTGGCCCAGTTTACTTTTAGTACTCTACCTTTCATCGTACTCTATTGGTTGGGTTTAGTTGTATGCATGCATTTTGTCCCATAGTTTTTTACATTTCAACATTTTTGGTCTTGGAGATATGTGCATGTGTACATGTACTTAGGAAATGCCTCCCATGTCAGTAATATGCCTACTCGGTGCTAGTCGCCAGCCCCTGGCCTATTGGAGGTGGCCTTGGGGAGTCACGGTGCGGGCCCCACTGGGACGGGTTGTGACAGTCCCCACACCCAGATATTAGTTTAATAAACAAAAATCTGTTTTTTATATTTCCTAATTAATTCATGGATCTCAAAGATACCGACGGTGCATCAAACAGACATCAGATGCAGGAGGTATGTCTGACACAAGAATCACCAAATAATAATAATTATATTATTATTATTAATCTATATTTCATTCCCCGAATATTATTTCCCACAAAAGGTCCATAGAAAACACTAAAAAGTATTTCCTTGAAGAAAGGATCATGTCTCCATAGACAAAACATGAATCATAGGTCTTGTTCAATAGTTACTTGAGTTTAAAACTCCCAAACCAAAATTGGCTCGATCGTCCCACTCTGGCCGGTCCAGCCCACCTGACTGTGACTCGTCCCACTCCAACTATGGATCACTGTGCTATGCCCTGGATACTAAGATAAATTCTCTATGCCCCTCTTTATGCCACCATGATGGCACCCTCACCCCCTCACACCCGGTGCTCCGTCGACCCCCCCCCCCAACGAGGTTCCGCACCGACCTACTGCCTGCGGCCCCTACCACAGTCCAATGACCTTCCTTCACTGGTAGTGCCCTAGCCATGCCTCCAAAACTTTCCAGAGACACAAGGGCTAGAGTTGTGTGGCCTCGACCTTCCACATACCGCATGGAATGCACAGGTTGTCAAAAAACATATCTGAGACTAGATCTAGAATCCTGAGATCCCGATCTATACATATGGGGTGGAGAATTTCCAAAAAATGAAAATATAAATGTGTATTGGGATTTAAAACTCAAAATCACTTTCCTCATGAAAAAATGATGATGTTTAGAGGCTGATTCAGCACTCACAAAGAATCTTTTACATGATCTGAGAGCATTAACCATCATGAGAAGAGATCACATGCCCTTCGTTTGGTTGATTTTGCCTTTGGTTCATCGGTTGGTGAAGAGGAAGGGGGATGACCCTCTTGCTACTTGAGTTGCAAGGGGTGGGGTTTGATAAGGGATTGATTTTTTAAAGACATAAATTCCACATTTTAACTCCCAATCAACATGACTCTATCTAAAACACCAAACGCAGGGAACTTTATGTCACGCCTTGAGTAAACATGATGTTTTAAACCCAACCATAGGATCATAAATTCAATATGATACTCCGTTCAAGATTTATTCGATCCGACATCAAAAATAAATTATTTCAATTATTTATGAATATACCCTCAATATATTTTTCCACAGAAATCATTCTCCCAAAAACATTACCATTAATAGGGTAAACGACACACTCCAGACAGAACTATGGTGACAGATATGTTTTCCGAGTTAATGCCCAATAGATAACCTATTTCCACCATCTGTATAGTATAAAAATAATTAATAAATTTATAAAATGTATGCTAGGAACACCTTTCCATGAAATCACATGATATTTTTGCACAATGATTTGGGATTATATGAAGAAAAATTCCAGGGTCTTATAGGACCAAACATGAGTATCTACAGGATAAGGGGAATCCTTTATAAGTGAGGTGATTGGAATAACTGTTTTTATTTTGAATGTGTGAATTCCACCCATGTTCTGTTCTTTTCATAAGGAAAAAATAGTGTTCCCTTATATATAATTGAATATATAAGGTCATAATATGTCCATAAAATGGATTGGGATAATTTTTAGGTCATTTTAACACAATATAATCTATTTTAATCCACTATGTAAACTTATGTTGTCCATAATCATTTCAATTAATTATTACTATTTTTATTATTTATTTTTTTAAATAAGATAGAATATTTATATATTATACGTTATATGAATTAAAAATATTTAATCAAATTTTTAAAATTTGATTAACATAATTTGAATATTTCTATTTGAAATTAATCCTTCAGACGGGATGATAAAGTGGAATTTTAAAGATAAAATGTCAAAATGTTTACAATGCTTTTATATATATATTCAATAAGAAAGTGTTTTAAATGATATAAATAGGATTAATAGATTTATAATTTTAATATTTAGACATTATAAATAATTAAAATTATAATTTTACATTATATATTCTTTATATGAAATGTAAATTTGGAACTAAAATTTAGTATTTTTATTTATTCATCAATAAATGAAACTTCATAGAAAAATACAAAACAAAATCCTATGATAATTATGGTATTACAACTTCGGAAATTAAGATCATTTTTTGAAGAAAAAGTATCAAAAAATAAGAAAATATAATTCAATTTATTCTCTACAAGCTTGAATAAACTATTTTTGAGAAAAAAAATACTATTTTTGAGAAAAAAAATACTATTTTTTAGAAAAAAATAATTTCCTTTTAATTTCATTATTTAATGTATAATAAATAGAAAAATAATAACAAATTGATAATATATATTTTAATAATATATTTAATCATATTTATTCTCTCTATTCCAACAACTAGACATTAGCTATCATATTAAATCATAATATTAATAATATATTCATATTCAGTAAAACAAAATATTTTGTATAACATAATCTATCGAATGAAATCATTGTCACATGAATCACAAGATAAAAATATATATTTTTTTAATTAAAGATAACATATTTTTATGTATCTTACACTATTAAATAACGATGTATTATTTTAAAATTTTCAAGTTGTTACATTATCAATGCCTTAAATAAATTCAATCATTGAAATTAGCACTTGATCTCTGTAATCAGGGGTTTTATATTTGAAAACCAGATATTGAAATCCCACATTGTAAAATAGTTAAGAAAATATCATTTCAATAATATATAATTTGAATTAAAAATCTGTATGGAATAACGCATATCTATGATACTAAGTATGTGAACATTAATGGATAATGAAGATATAAACATGGAGTAAAAGAAAAAATATTTATAGAGATTGACTGGGGTCATTGATCATAAGAACGAAAAAGATAAATTTAATATTGGGGGCCATAAATCCATATACCTTTTCTTAATTTTATATAAAACCAAATTAATAGGCTATTAATGTAACATAATAACTTTTTTTGGAGATCATTTCACAAATATTGAGTAATTCTTCTATTTCTTAAGAATATATGGTAATGTACATAGATAAAATATCCCTTTTTCATAAACACAATTTAATCCTTTGTTTCTCTTATTTCAATTTCTAATTTACCCATTTTCTCCATTACATTATTATCAATAATTGAATTTTTATACATGAAACACTAAAATTATCTTTGATTGGATTGTAAGATCCATAATGAGTGACAATTCATTCCATCTATCTCTAAATATTTTCAGAAACCAATATGGTTAATATATTAATATATACACAGAAAAGGTAATATTTTTATTTCATCATTAATAATTATTAGTAAAATTATTTTACTAAAAAATGACATATTAACCAGGAAATCAGATAGTAAAATGGTATATGTGAAACCATTATCATCCATTAGTTATCGGTTCATTCCCCACCGCCTTTCCAGATGTGACGTGTTGACACCCAACATACAGACTACCCTTTAATAAAATATATTATAAAATTCCTATATAGTTCTAATAAACATTATGTCCATATTTGATATAAATTTAGTTATTAAAGAACCTTTATATTAATTTATTAAATACTATTTTTTACTCAGTTTGTTAATTTCTATTGAATATTATTAAAATGTAATTAATGATCATATCAACCCTAATAGTTAAGAATACCATTTAAATCAATTCTATAAAACATAAAGTCATTATTATCGATAATTGTTTTTCACTAAATCATATATTATATCAATGGGTTGGATTACCGTAAATTTCTAACATAATATCTTTAATCTTTTGACATTATTACCACATAAGGAGTAAAAACAGTTCTTTCGAAATTTTAACTTACGATCAGTATTAAACTCATTATACCAAGATGGTATACATATATATTAGGTTAATGAACCATAACTTCCTCTATAATTTAATACAATCCCTATATGTTTTATTATTCTATGAATGAAAATACTATTGGTTAAATGATTCGACAATTTAATTCTTGATTCATAGTAAATAAAGAATTCATCCATTATATATCTTGTTTTGTATTACCATGGTCTAAGGGATACCCATTGGAATATTTCATTGACATAGGTAATTCCTAGGCTCTGCACATTTAAGACAACATACTACAAATGAATCCTTATAAGGTGATTTAATTCCATCAATAATATTCTTCATTTTTTCCATAAATATTCACTGATTTGTGTCCATATTTTCATAACATAAGTCATTTTTTTGATCATTTGAGACAACTTATTCGTCATATATTTCCATAAACATGACATTAATAGAAATTGAGCCTTATTTTCTCTATGGCCCCCATCATATGATCTTTTAGAAAACTACATCCTTCTCTTATTTTCCGATTTTATAAGTTGGTTACGGTGTATATTATTAAAAATATATTTGGAAAACTATTTATAAATTATCACTATATCATTCAATTAAATATATACATATTTTTATTATCATAGTCACCTAATTATTCCTCATAATAAATTATTACATGATTCTATTGGGTTCCATCCATTGAATAAAAAAATCACAATTTGACTAATAATAATAATAGTGGAAAACCCGTATAATCACTATCAATATGTTTCAATATTGACACATTATTTTAAATCAATGAATCGTTACAATTAACTAAGTGATTCATTTTAATTAACCTCTAAAATAATTAATAATAGTTTTAATATAAAAATAGAATTTCCATAACTTATACCCTCAGGAGTATCAAACCAGGTGTGTAATAATTCCCATTGTCATCTACAAGGTTATGATAGCATCAAGATGACTCACACTTTTCAAATATATTACCCATAGGTACAATTTTTTTAGAACTATGTCTAAAAATTTTACCTAGAAGAATTATTATTTCAATTAAAACCCGTATAATCTATACCTTACCAAAAAAATTAGGAATTTATTCTATACTTATCATCAAGTAATGTGTTACAGTTATGTTCCCTTGTTTATTCATTCTATAATCTAGTTTATAGGGTATATACAAAACGTCCACTAATACAAACTCTAGTGACCATGATATCTATATCCTAGACTCAGTTAGTTCTACCATTACATTGGAATAAGATTCTTGGAATGACATCTGGAAGGAACAAATAATTTAGTTGTATTGGTAAACTAGATACATACATGACTCACATATTACATTTTAATATAAAAATAACAATATGATATAGTTTCATTTAGATAATTTCTTTATTAAATCTATAATATCTTTGTATATCATTCAATATATCCTTCATGGAATCTAATGGAAATGAGTGAAAATTAGGCTAAGATAAAATTCTCTTTAAGGCTTAATTAAAAGGGAATCAATCATGAATAATATAAGGAACACAAATAGTAAATGAACTATATGTAATGGTTTGTAACTTACCACACATTCCATTTAAATATGTTGAAAACATGAATAAAAAAGGAATAATAAATATTAAATGGTAATTATTTAAAAATCATACAATTTAATCCCTAAACTAGAAATAAAATTCGTTCAGAGATAATTCTATATTTAAAATCTCATGGATAATAATAAATCAGACTGAAGGAAATGTTTTATTATTTGATTTCATGTTTCCAAGGAACATGATACCATTAAAATAAAGATCATTACTTAAGATAGATTAAATCATACTAGGTAAAAACTCACTTAGGTAAGGTTATACTACTAATTAGTTCATTGATATTACAAATTCATCGATGGGATTGCATTGATCGGTCCCCAATCCATGTTTAACTTATACAAATAATGAATCAGATATCAAATAATCAATCTAACACATAACAAATATTCCTCTTTATTTAATATATTCATTAAGTGAAGGATATATAGTTATCAATATTTCATCATTTAATAAAATAACTATCAAGTAAACATTGTACATAAAAATGATATACATTTTAAGATATAATATTATTCATGATAATTGATATGGATATTTATGGAAAATTTAATGTTCAATGATAACTGATTAGAAAATCATTCTAGGGGATGTTAATGACTTAAAAATGTTTCAAGGATGTAAATGTCAATATAATCCTTGGTACAAATTCTCACAATCCATATATAGAAAGAATATTGATGTTATTAATAGAATGTATACCCATTAGAGTATGAATAAATGTTTTTCTCATTAATGGATGGATATACCATAAAAATATATTTAAAATATTTATTAAGGAAAATATAAATTTTATTTTGAATATCACTTTTTAAAACATAAAAAAATACCTTTTTTAAAATATTTGATGAAAATAAATATTTTACCAACAATTAAGAATCAAAATTCATTAAAAATAACCTTATATAATTTCAATGGAAGGTTTATTGAAATGACAGTCATGTTTGTGGGTAATTCCATGCATACATTTAAATAAATTCTTTTTAATGGAAATAATATTATAAAATTTCTTTTTTAAGAAATGATGGTGAAAATTCCGTCAAAAACATTATAAAAATATTTAAAATGGATAAAAGTTCCTTTGATAAATAAATTTTAAATGGATAAAAACATTTTTGAAATTTTTTTTGGGAATATGTTTTGGAAGAAAGTATATTTTCAACCAAATAGATAATAAATTTCATATTTTCCTGAAAACATTTTTATGGAATTTTATGTTCCAAAAATTATAAAACATGGGAATTTAACAAGAAATAGATCATGAATAACTATATAAGAATACAATGATAAGTATTTTTTAGATGATGATAAAATATTTGTATTCAACTGTAATTTATGAATAAATAATCTCGATTTGAATGAGATTGTGATGTAAACCATTACAATGATAATAATATTGATGAGGGAAATAATAAATGAATAAAATATGTGTATAAAAAGTGAATAAAAAAATAATTGTGAATAGAAGATAATATAATCACAATTTTATACACATAATCTTATAATAATAAATTAAACGAATATATAATATAACCAATGGAAAAGAAATTTTGTTTTGAAGCTCTTTACCAATTATTAACATCAAATTAGAATCACATTAGATGACTTAAATCATATTAAAACTAAAAATACCCTAAATAATGATGTATTCATTACATTACGTTTCGTAAATTTAGTATATACCCCACAGATATAAATTATGTGCATAAAATTAAATTATAAATTAATAAAATGAAATTGAGATTAAATCACTTACATTACTCTTCCATTTGGTAAAAAATGCATTAAAATCCACTATACTTGTTCAAAAAATGTTATTAAGTTATTATATAACCATATTTATAAATATTATATCACATGTGATCCTTTTATAACATCATATCACTATTCATTAACAATAATTCATTATTTTCATTATTTCGTGAGTTAATTCTCTTGTTTTTCATACATGTGTTTCATTATTAATGATCTTGTTATTGCACATATTATATAGTATTTATTCTATATAGGAAAATAACCATGAAATAATTATCATATTTTTAAATCAATATTTATTTTAAAACCAATCATAAATGGTGGTTATGAATAATGATGTATGTTACGATCATGGAGATAGTAGGCCATACATATACATGTGAAACGTTTTAACTTTTCACTGATTGATATGGAATAGAGGTAAGAAATATTTCACATTTTAAAATTTATTAATATAATAGTTAAAATATTTTATATTTATATATATCATCTATTTGTTTTGGTGATGCAATAATCGTTACATAGCTTGATGAAGGTTGTCGTCCACACATACACAAACAATGTTATAATGTTTACATGAGTGGAAATGAATGAAATATAAATTAACTTCCAAAAAGAAAAATATTTAATTAATTCCAAAATTTTATAATTTATATCACATATAATATATAAAATTATCATTATTAACATCCATGTAAAGTGTTTAGGAACAATGAGTAACATTGTTTCTTGAGGAGGTAGTCTGTCGTACACACTAGCGACGTTATCGTATCTCCTACAAAATTGATGAAATATATATGATATATTGACTCTAGAGGTATACGTATTATATATATATATCATATATATTATTAATATTCACCATTATACCCATCATTGAGATGTGTAAATGGAAAATACGACATTTTTTTGTAAGGAACCAGTCCTCCGTACACATGAATTAGGAATTTACAACCCATATTGTAGAATTTTATAATGTAAATACTATTAAAAAATCCCTATATAAGGAATATAATTAGGTTATTATATCATCATGGTTTAATAAAAAATTTATGGATGTGGATAGAGAAGTAAAATTTAGAATCTCGTTCAAAAACATTACCTCTTCTTTCGGTATCCTCCTCATGTTTTCAATAAAGCCTTCATGGGTTATATTTATTCCCAATATAAGGGTTATATAGTTGGGGCATGAAGTTTTTTATAGTGATTTTGGGAAGGTATTATCCTATCTAAATTATTATTCATGGGTGAAGAAGAGAGTAGAGTGGATGCCCTTTATAAGTGTAGGGAGTGGCATACTAGTAATTTTTTAGAATGGGTGAACTCCACAAACATTTTTTCTTTTCACCAGGAACCAGTAATTTTACATTATATATACAATAAGGGATAATGTCTAAATATTTCCATAAAATTTATTTTGGACTTATTTTGGGTCTTTTTTACAATTTATATATATGTTTCACCACTAAGTAAATTTGTTTTCTCTTTAGTCACTTTAATTAATTTTAAATATTTTGACAACTAATTTTGGAAAATTATTATTTTTATCATAATAGAAAATAAAAAATATTATTATTGTCTATATTTTAACAATTTTAACAAATTCAAATAATATAATTGGAAAAATTCAATATAAAATTAATATCTTATGCTGGATGAGAAATCTGGTTTTCAAAGATAAAATGTTCAAACAATTACAATGTTTTTATATCAATAGTCAACAAGAAACTCATTATAATGAAATAAATTGGTTTAATATATGTTTATTTGGTATATTGTGACCTTAAATCCAATTAAAACTATAATTTAACAATATTTTTTTTTTTGAAAAATGGCAGTTTTCGATTAAAATCCACTTTTTTTAACTATACATCCAAAAATGAAACATTATTGAATGATACCAAAATATAACCTTAAGATAAATTTAATATATTCATACTAAAATTAAAGATTTTTTTAAAAATAAAATTTCCTAAATTGGAGAATTTTAATGTTAGATTATGTACACAATGCATGATTAAACAGTCGTTTAGAGAAAATATACCTTTTCTAGAAAATATTTACTTTTCTTTTAAAATATAATTATTTCACTTATAATCAATAGATTAGTTAAAAAAATTAAAGCTATATATTTTAATAAGTTTATTAATATTATTTCTTCCAACCATTCTAATGAAAATGTGGTAAATATCATATTAATTAAAAATAATTATAGTATATTATTATTCGTTAAAATTTAGTCTTATGTTTAACACACGCTACCAAAAGAACTCTTTTTTGCGTGTAACAAAATCTAAACATAGCATTGTGTTTAATTCAAGATAACTAAATATAACCTGTAACATATGTTATCGAATTAAATTTTATACTTTAATAATTTTCAGTGTGTTACGATAAACAATTTATTTACATTTTAATAGTGTCTTGTATGTTATCCTTTAATAATTTTTCAATCAACCATCATTTTTCATTCAATATATAATAATATATTTAAAATAAGAATTTATAATAAAGGTATTTCCTTGAAATAAATCTATTCAATATTCTTTTCATAACCATAATAATACTAATCCAAATTGAGAAATTCAGTTTTACGATTTTTTAACTAGTAGGATAAATTTCATTCAACTAGACAAACTACTAATTATAATTATATGTGTCTAAAATAAATAATTCTTTTTCAAAATCTTGAGGTGGAAATTTTTTTATCAACCTACAGTAAATTAGTCATATATGATTATAAATGACTCAAAATGTTTTTATTCTAATTATTAAAAAAAATTATATTGATTCCCTACATGTCCATAAAATATCATAGATATATCTAGTTATCATGATTATAAATTTTCATAGTAATGTAGGGGAAAGTTTTGACTCGTCCAAGACAGAGAAGGTTAAATTCATAATACGAGGACAAATTTATTCTAAACACGTCAAACTAACTCGGCATTTTGTGGTAGAATTGTTAAAATAAAAAAATCATAGATGTAAAACTTTTGATGTTTGACCATTTTTCTGGGAACATAACATTAATATTACATAAGAAAATATAATAAAAAATTCACACAACTCATTATTATAAAAATTTCATCCACATATATAACACCCAAATATTTCATAGTAGATTATCTTATTAGAGTAATTCTATAGCTTGTTCTACACACAACACCGAGTTCGAGCGCACCACGACTTAATAAACTAGCCGTTCAAAAGAAGTTATTAATAGTATTAACTGAATTTTGAATTTTGTATAATTATTTTAATTTTAGAATCATATTATGAGTTTTTTAGACATAATGTATGAACAAATTTATTTTTTCCACATAAAAGAAGTATTTTTTAAAAAAATTCAATTTTACCACCTTTTAATGGAGAACCCGTTTTAAATACAATAATTGAAACTCTTATATTTTAAAATTGTAAATATAAAATTATTATTTATAATTGGGACATTAATATTTAGTTTTGATAAATTTTTGGTGTTCTTATGATAACATTCATTTTTGGGTGAATAATGAAAAATGATAAATTTTAACCTAAAACAACATTTTTAATTATAATAATTTATAGTATTAAATTATAAATTTGAATAGTTTGGAAGTATAATTATATTATATTTTTATCATTTAATAAAATTTTGGTCATTATAAGTAATTTCACATTCAAATTTGACATAAACACATTTAACTCTAATGATATGTTTTAATTTTAGAAACCTGCGTTTTGGTTTTGAAAACGAAATTAATTTTAAATTAGTAAATGAAAATTAAATGTTTTTAATTTATGAAAATAGACTTCATTTTTTAATTCGGATTATCAAAAATATCTTAAGGTAAATTTTTGGTATTTTTCTGAAGACTTTCAATTTTTGATAAATAGTGAAAAACACTACGTTATTATTTAAAACCGACTTTTTATATTAATAATTAGTTATTTTATTTTAGTCTAATTTAAGTCAAAATAGATATATAATACCTATATATGTTCAATGTAATTTATTGGAGTCATTTTATAATATGTTTAGATATATAAAATTTTATCGAATTTTTTACCGTCTTTTACCCACCTCCTAGGAGCATTTGAAAATTTGAAAACAAAACATAATTTTACCGCTTCTGTGAGTTGATTTTAAAAATTTTGAGATACAAGGTTAATAAAAATAAGTAAAATTTTGTAAAAAAAGATGAAAATAATTTTTGGTGAGTAGTTACTTTTGAATTTTATTTACCACGGTTAAAAGTAAATAGGGAAATTAAGGGTAAAAATGATTTTAAAATTAGCCCAACACAAGTCCTGATTCTATTGGATAAGTTTAATTCTACCAAATAAAACCTTAGGAATAAAATATTATCCTTTACGTCCACTTGAATTAGATTTGTAAATTTATTATTATTTAATTTAAAGAAGAGTTAAAAGTGTAAAATTTATGTTTTCATAACTAAAACATTTTTAATATAGGGTAATACATAAGGTAATCGTGACAATAAATATTTATTATAAAGATAAAAATATTTAGAACATAATGGTATTTTATTTATAATTCTTATACATTAAATAGTTAATCTTATTTATGACACAATGATTATGGAGTAATTACCTTAATAATAAAAGATTACAATAATTGATATTATAAATATCCAAATAAATATAATTTGAGACTTGTGACAAATTATACTAATTTTATAGGTTAATATGACATGTTACGGTTTATTCAATCAATTTTCTTTGAATTAATCACACTGTTATGATTTTAACAAAAAATAAATACCAAATAGTGTTAAAATTGACATAAAATAGTTTTTAAAACAAAAACTATATTATTGGTTGATATAATATTCCTAAAAATCAATGGTTTAAAAAATGGGCTTAAATAATATTATATATGTATATAATGAAGCACATGAGATTATATTGGAAGATTATAATATGTTAATTAACCATATAGTGTAAGAATACAAGAAGACACGATAAAAGATAAACTATTTTACTAAGAGTTAAACCTAAAAGATAAGGTTAATATGGTAACCTAAGCTTGTATAAAACCTATTGGTTGATAGTATTTCGACTCATAACAACCTAAGTTTCTATAAAAATTCATTTGGAGACAATATAAACCGAATATGGTTATATAATAAATTAATACTGTAATATTTTCTTAAAGTGACCCTCACCCCTCTTATAAAAGGTCACTTCCCCTTACGTCAATATTGCACCTCCAAAGCCATTTGGCTAGGTCAAACCCTACCCAAATATCTTCTAAATTTTCCTCCATTTATTCTATATGCATTAATTTGGTTATAAATCCATCCTATGTAGCCCTTTTGATCAAGTCAAAAAGATTAACCCCAAAAGAAGTAAATATTTCATCACCTCTTTCAGGTTCTTTTTTCATCCCCTTCATCATTCTTTGTTTTTTCCATTCTAAAATAATAAATCCAGTATCGTTTAAATATTGTGATGTTATTATAAATATGGTAAAACATATTAATTATTTTATCCATCCTATAAATGACAAAGTCACCATATGTGCATACGTACAGATTACCGTCTCCACGTCGGGGTGTAGTTTGTTATTCAAGCATTCATTATTTTGAAGGGTATAATAGTGAGTATAAATGATGTAAATAATAAATACAACTTGTTACAAATTCTGTATACATTATATAACATCCAATTACATATGATTTCTCCATCAATATAATGATATTTTCGCTCCTACGTACGTACGGATTACCGTCTCCACAACACGATGAGATTCATTTCCACATTCACCATTCAATGATGATTATAAAAAAAATTATTGTTAATAAGTATGTAATATATTTCATAATAATGCTACTGGACATATATATATATATATATATTAACATACATATATATTATTCACTTACTTCCGTTCAATACGATATGAAAACGGAAGCAACGTTTATGCCTACGAATGACATACCATCTCCATAAACAGTGTCTTCTATATCATTTATCTATCTATTATAAATATTTACATTCTAAATATATATGATATATAAATATAGGTTTTTATTCTATAAGTATTTAAATCATGACCAAAATGATATGATCAATAATAACAAGTTAAAACACGTACGATAAAGAAAGATATTATTCCATAAAATGTTAATTTACCATGGAAATTATTATTAAATGAGTAGTATAAAGTAATAAATGAGTAAGGTATGATATAATAAATATTAATATGGTTCTGGTATATTTTAATAACATACTATGGTCATTATACAAGAGTTTAAATGTACCCTCAACAAAAGTAATTTTCAAGGTAATGGTTAATTACTCATTCTCATTATTATCCGAGATTGTTTATGAGTAATTATTTGCTGGGAAATATCTGTCATCAGTTTCCATATTACAGAAAAATATTTTCAATTTTATTTTTTCTATTGTTTTAATGAATGGACTCTTTAACTAGATCATAATTTTAAGTGGGTTAAATATTTTTTCATCTAAATCATTCTCATTAATTTCAATGTTTTCAAAATGGGGTTTAAGTATAATTTTATATAGACATGAATGTTTTTAAAATTTTAATTCCTTTAAAAAGTTTCAATGTGGTATGGAACTCTTTGATTAATAAATGTATTTAAATTTATTCCTTTCTAAATTATGTGACTGACGCACGCCTGTCGTAGGGCATGGCAAAAGCAATTTAATTTTCCTAGTTAAGCATAGAAGCTGACCAGGGTTGTCTCACTTGATAAGCTTTCTCAATCGTTTACTTACGTAATCTAATTTAACTAAACTTCTTATTTTTGGTGTTTTTATATTATCTAGTAATGGAAAACAATTAAATTAAAATAAAAGATAAAACTAACATGAAAGGAAAAAATGCAAATAATTGAGAAAGAGCTTGGCCTTTTTGGGTTGGTTTCTAGGTTTCAACATTATCCTTGTTGATATTTAAATTAAGTTTGATAATTAAATTATGAAATCTCATTCATGATTTAATATTATTTTATTTATTGGTGTGAAATCTTGAATGAATTTTTCAATCTTAAATTCACCTCCTCCTACAATCAAGGTTGATGGCACACCTTGATCAAGAGTGTGTCATCTTCCAAGACCTGGCTCCATTGTATGTCATTTCAACCACCGAATGGCTCAACATCATTGTATGAAGAGATTGTATCCAATATAAGGGAGGGAAAATATTTAATAATAGAATATAAATGAGTTTGAGATCAGTGTCGTGGTGGACGATCGCCACACCCGTGCACATCACTCTTACTCATCAGAAACTTAATAAAAATCGCAATTTAAGCAGAGAATAAATGAAATTTCCACATAACTCCCCTGGGAAAAGTCTTGGGTTAACCCCTCATATTTGAGGGTAAGAGGTCGCAGTGGATAATATGAGAAGAATAAAAGAAGAAAAGACGGATAAAAAATGAAGAAGAAAACAGGGTGGATGGGTGGACACAAAAATAATGCAGAAATTTTATTAGAAATCTAAATTAAAACTGAAAACTAAAAAAACATAAAGAAATGAAATGAAATGGGGAATAGTTTTTGCCGGCCTCCCTCGGTGGAGATCTCCTCCTTGGTGACTTGAAGGAATGGATGGAGAATAAGATGCTTTGAGAGGGTGGATCTCTCCTCCTTTTATAGAAAGAATTTTTTCCTTGGATGTTGACGCGTCTTAGCTCCATTAAATGAAATATTCCCGTGTTTAGCCCTTCTTGAATTGTCTTCATAATTTTCTTATACGTGTCCCCTCAAAATCTCATCGGATTTGTACATGTATTCCAGGAGTTATGGCCGTTTTACTCTTTGCATTCATTCTGTCCAGTCAGACTCTCCAAAACTAAATCCTCCAGATTAGGGTTATTTAATTACCCCATAAACTGCCAATTCACTCAGTTCTTCCTCAATAAAAAATCCTCCAAAACTCATTGTGCGTCCACCCACGGAATTTCACAAGCTTTGGACTCCCCATGGATGAGTTATGGATCCCACAACAAAAATAGGAAGAACTGAAAACATTTTTCTTTCTCCTAGTTGTGATCTTCTTTTGAGCTTCCATATGGCCGATTCAGATTTTTGTCCAAAAATAGTATGTGACGCCCTCGATGCTTAGAAAATTTAATAGAATGAATTTTTCAATTTTGATCATTGTAGATAATGTTATGGCCAAACTACCGAAATAATTTAAAATTGTTAAAAATCCAAAATGGCTAATTTTTACTATTCAGCTCAAAATCACACTAAAACCTATAAACATGACAATTAGCCACCCAATAACACTTTTTTGGGATTATAAAAAATGATTTACAGTATAAAATTATGAAAATGTGATCTTCATCACTCCCCCACACTTAAACATTTCACTCCTAGGAAATCATCTTACATCCAAATCAAAATCCACACAACAATCAAAAATGAGAAAATATCAATGATTTTATTCAAAATAGAATTCCGTCATGTCACATATATGAATAATAATTCTCTATTATTTTAATTTCAATCACTAAAATTTGTTCAACCTTATAAATCAATCCATTCCCCAATCACAACCTTCCTCACATTGAATTTTATGTCACTCTTCACTCAAGAGAATTTGAATCTATAGTTATACTCATACTTGAAAATCGCATGCATCACCATAGGTTTGTGAAAAATATCATTTCTCCACAGCGTGAAACATGAAAATAAATTTAACAAAGAGGTATTTAATTAATGGTTCAAAAGATTCTGTGGCTTATAGTTGGTGGGAAAATGATTGAAAAATGTTCGAGCCCAGAAAGAGGAGGTTGGACTTTTAAGTACAATGCATGATTATATCAAGTGAAAATACAAGAAAATTCCTCACCCAATCCCACTTGAAAATGTAAAACACAACACCAACACATTTTAATTATATGGGACATGAGACAAGAAGTTATTATAAAGAATGATATCATCTATGTTCTCATTTTTTTCATAGCTCTAGAAAGGCACAACTTTTTTTTTATTTTCTTTATTTTCTTTTTTTTCATAGAGGATGAGCTGAAAATTCAATACAATTAATGAATGAAAATTCATTCCCTTGATTTTTGGGTGGTACATGAGTCATAAAAGAATGTACATTGAGGAATTCATGGTCATCTACATTTTTTTAACGAGAAATGGATGAAACAAATAAAGCACAATGAAATGACGAAACATTCCCAATTCGCTTATTGTCTACTGCCCAAAGAATTGACACACACCTAGCATCACCCAAAAATGATACACATCCCAATGAACGCACACGAAAGGAACTTCACCCACAATCAAACTTGAAATATCCATTCAAAAATACTAAAAGTGTGGGTAGTTAAGGAAAATTGTCTTGTAATGTGGCTTAATCCTATAAAGAAATTCATGTCATCTAAGGGCTTACAAAGGATAAATGTAAAGGTGGGTATCAAGATAAAATGTGGCTAGACAAAGATAAGCCTTAATCATTTTAAATAAATTCCATAAAATCCAAAGATTCAAAAGTGAATTATTCACAAATTTGGGTTCTCACACAAAATTCATGTTTCCCACAAGAAAGTGTGGGTATAAGGAAGAATATGAAAAAGTGGTTTAGAATACCTCACAGGATTGGAAAAATATTTTTAGTCAGTGTTTCATGGGCATGGATTTCAAAAATCATTCAAACTCATTAAAATGCTTGAAAATCCATTTCAAAGGAAAATAAATCACATGAATAATAATTTAAAATCAATTATTTCAAAAATAATTTCAACTCTTTCAAAATAAATTGATGTGTGAAAAGTGATAATAAAATTCATTAAAGATCAAAATATGTTTTGGACCAAAAAAATGAAAGGATTTTAAATGATAATCACAAAAAGTTAACTCCCTTTTGAAATATTGATTCGGCACTCTTCCTCTAATTATCGGGGCTTCCATCTAACTTCGTGATCCTACAAAAGAAAAATTACTCAACTAATCAAAAGGATCGTTTCATTTACGATGAAAATGAAAAGAGGGAGGGGGCCACATGTTAGACTATTTCCTAATGCTGAATTTGAAATCTAAATTCCTAATATTGAAAATTAAATTACTATAATGAATATAGAGGATAAATCTTGGAATGATCCCCCAAGTGGGCCCTGGAATCTTTTACTTCCTCCAGAGGGCAGTACAAGCTTTTATCCATAATTTTTTGGTGGATGAAGCTTCATTGATTTGAACCACCACATGTGGTTCTTCGTAGATTTATGTTCTTTGTTCTTGTTGAGGAGGAATTCATAGAATGATTATACTAGATCTTCCCCCTTCACAATTTGGTATAGCTCACATGGAGGGGGTAGGATGAAGTAGGGAGCCTCCTCCTCATTTGTTGCTAGTTGTGAAATGTGTTCTTCAAAATCCAGTGGCTTCTCCAGATGTGATGCATGAAAGGAAAAATCAAAGTGATATTCAAAATTTAAATTTGAAATATTAATTTCAAAAACTTCCCTTTTAAAGTAGGCAGCTTGTAGATTTGGTTCTTCATGTAGAGCCACTGTTATCGTTTCTTGGACTTCCTCAAGCATATGATCAATTTCCTTAGGGAGCTCCAGGTGTTCCTCAACAGGTGCAATTTCTCCTTCTTCATCTTCCTCCAAGGTGATACACGGATTGAACGAATCTAAAAATTCAATGTCATAAGGGGTGATACTCAAATCAGATTGATTAAAATCAGAAAAATTAGAGTTCATGGAAGGATCAACTCCCTGAGTTGGTTCTAGTTCAATCACTTATTCAGTTGAAAGTGCCTATTGTTGTTGATTATAACTGGATGGAGGTAGTTAGTCGATCTCCTCCATTTTGAGTTTGGCCTCAACTTCATGGATGTCTTCAGGGAAATCTGGGAAGAATAGTGGCACTTTTTCTTTGCCTCAAGTCTTTTTTAGTCAATTTGGAGTTCATCAACCCTGGCCATCAAATATTCCAGTGAGGTCCATGTTTCTATGCATCTTTATTTCTGCTTGACCATTGTCATAAGTGCATCAGCTCTTCGTTGGAGGGCCTCCTCAGTGTAGTCTTGTTCTTCCTCCTGCACCTGTGAGTAATTGTTCCTTGCAGAATAATTTAAATTTGAATGCATCATGGAAAAAGTTTTTTTAAAATGGAAACAATCTAAAATTTGAAATTAGAAAATTTAAAGTAAACAACTGATTAGCTCCCAGCAACGGTTCCAGTTTGGACGCACGCCTGTCGTAGGGTGTGGAAAAAGCAATTTAATTTTCCTAGTGCAGCATAGAAGCTGACCAGGGTCGTCTCACTTGAGGATCTTTCTCAATAATTTACTTACTTAATCTAATTTAACTATACTACTTCTTTTTGGTGTTTTTATATTATCTAGTAATGGAAAACAATTAAATTAAAATAAATGATAAAACTAACATGCAATGACAAAATGCAATTAATTGAGAAAGAACTTGGCCTTTATGGGTTGGTTTGTGGGTTTCATCATTCTCCTTGATGATATTTAAATTACGTTTGACAATTCAATTATGAGATCTCATTCATGAATTACTATTCGTTTATTTATTGGTGTGAAATCTTGAATGCATTTTGCAATCGTAACTTCACCTCCTCCTATAATCATGGTTGATTGCACACCTCGATCGAGAGTGTGTCATCTTCCAAGACGTGGCTCCATCGTATGCCATTTCAACCATTGAATGGATCAACTTCATCATATGAAGATCTTGTATCCAGTATAAGGGAGGGAAAATATTTAATAAAAGAATAGAAATTAATTTGAGATCAGTGTCATGGTGGACGATCGCCACACCCGTGCACATCACTCTTACTCATCAGAAACTTAATAAAAATCGGAATTTAAGCACAGAATAAATGAAATCTCCACATACCTATCCCGGTAAAAGTCTCGGGTTAACCCATCATATTTGATGGTAATAGGTCACGGTGGATAATATGAAAAGAATAAAAGAAAAAAAGAAGGAGAAGAAATGAAGAAGAAAACAGGGTGGATGGGTGGACACAAAAATAATGCATGAATTTTATAGAAATCTAAATTACAACTGAAAACTAAAACAAAAATAAAGAAAACAAATTAAATGGGGAAGATTTGTGGTTGTCCTCCCTCGGTGGAGATCTCCTCCTTGGTGCCTTGAAGGAATGGATGAAGAATGAGATGCTTTGAGAGGGTGGAGCTCTCCTCCTTTTATAGACAGAATTTTTCCCTCAGATGTCGATGCGTTTTAGATCCCTTAAATGACATATTCACGCGTTGAGACGTTCTTGAATGTTGTCCATAATTCTCTTGGACGTGTCCCCTCAAAATATCAGCGGATTTGGACATTAATTCCAAGAGTTATGGCCATTTTACTCTGAGAATTTATTATGTCCAGTCAGACTCTCCAAAACTAAATCCTCCAAATTAGGGTGATTTAATGACCCCATAAACTGCCAATTCACTCGGTTAGTCATTCATAAAAGATGATCCAAAACTCCTTGCGCGTCCACCCTCATAATTTCACAAGCGTTGGGCATACCATGAATGAGTTATGGATCCCAAACCAAAACTAGGCAGAACTGAAAACAGTTTTTTATTTCTCCCACTTGTGAGCTTTTTTTTAGCTTCCATATAGCCGATTCAGATTTTAGTCCAAAAATTGTAAATGAATACCTGGATGTTTAGAAAATATAAAAGATGGAATTTTTCAATTTTTATCAGTGTAGGTAATATTATGGACAAACTACCGAAATAATTTAAAACTGTTAAAAATCCAAAATGGCCAATTTTTACTATTCATCTCAAAATAACACTAAAACCTAAACACATGACAATTACCCATCCAATAACACTTTTTTGGGATTATAAAAAATTATTTACAATATAAAATATATGAAAATGTGAGATTCATTAGTAACTTTTTAAATATTTTCATGAAAAATGTATATTTCTCTAAAAGAGTTTTACAAATCATTTTCATCTATGTCAACATCCTTGAATGGATTTTAAACTTTTTTGAAGTTGATTTATTATGATACAAATATTCTATATTGTATTAAAGGTTTTGTGATATGTTTAACATTGGATGTGTTATTTTTATACCATTCGTGGTTCATGGATTAATTATTGACATTTCCTATGTCAGTTTTAATAAAAATGTTTATGTTACTTTCAAACCTTTTCATATGATGAATGCATTGGACTTAGTAAGTCACGGGTGGAGCCTGATATAGCTCTTTGATGCATCAGTAGGTATCATAAGACAATTATACATGGAATTTTATGAGGCCTTTCCCAATTTGATATATGGTTATTCCTGAGGCCTAAATCATTTTTAGACGTCTTGGCTGAGGCCTTGACATAATGTTTTACAATGTCCGACATTATGTATATGATTATTCGACTAATATAATACCCATGTTCATGTTAATATGTCAATTTTTTATTTATTTTTTCTAAAGTATGTTCAATTATATGTTAAAAATGATTTGGATTTTTAACACATCTTGCCTTAAAATTTTATAGCTTCCATTTAAATTATTTACCCTTACTACAAATCTAAGCTCATCCCTTTCTTATGATTTATTTCCCAGGATCCCAGGTGTTTTATAATTGAGATGTAGGGTTAAACAAAGGGAAAAATTGCGTTCTCAAAGGATTGTTTATGTTGTGTTGTATGTTAGAAAGTGTAATGTAATGTTCATGTATATAATCTATTTTCCATGACTGCTAAACTGATCGGACCTTCGAGACTAGATTCCTTGTAATCATGATAATGTATTAAAATAATGCACTGACTCTGGGCTTCTGGAGTCAAGGAGTTACCGTTGGTATCAGAGAAAGTTTAGCAAAAACCTTGGAAATATATTTAGATAAACTCTGATTAGAGAACACTACCCTAAGATATACTTTGAGGATTAGAATATAAAATATTCCTATAATTTTCATAATATAGATATTTTTTTGTGTTTTCTAAGCAATACATCCCCTTATGGATACGAGAAGGTAGAGTCGGCTCTGGCACTGATGTACCTAGGGGTAAAACCCAAAAACACTAATTTGACCTTGACTCGAATGAGAGTTGGTGAAAAACAATGGGCCTTACTGTACTATTGGTTATGACACTCCCAAGGGATATTCATAGGATAATTTACATTTTCATTACAAGACATTATGAAGGATTTAGGTGTAAATACTTCCTCAAAAAAATATTATTATAACTATGGATTATATCAATCAATTTTTCAATTAATGTTATGAATTTTACATGCTTCGAATTATTCATTGTGATTCATAAACTGACCTAGGGTATTCCATTTTATAGAAATGGCGCCCAGTAGAAGGAATGAGAACTACAGCAATACATATGATCCATAGAGTAAGAATGATCATATCATTCATGGAATTAAGACAAGATTTAGAATAGAAATATTCTCCCACGTATTCTCAACATATGAAGAAATAATATCATGTGTTAAAAAGATATGTAAATAATTCTCTGATTCCTATGGCTTTGAATGGAAGCAAGAGAAGAAAGTGATGGAGGAGAGAAAGATGGATAAATGGAAGTGGGTAAAGAAATATTTTCCCATATGTGGTAACTGGAAAAAAATAACCATGGTAAATGCTTAAAGGGATTCAGAGTTTGTTATAAGTGTGGAGAAAAAGGACACCAAGTACGTGATTGCATTAGAAATAAAAAGTTTTCAAATGTACAATGCTTCATCTGCAAGGAGTTGGGACACTACGCGAATCAATGTCCAAATCCTCAGACTATACCCCAAATAATTCTATTGGATAATAATCAAGTTACAACCTTAACAAAGATGAAGATGAATGATTAGATTTCTTATATTTTAATTTATGTATAGTGTCATTTGAGTGGTGTATTAATTATGTACATGTTATAAGAATTATAGAGTATATAAGGATTGTGCTATAGTATTATTTCATTAAGGACTTGTTATTGTGTGGAACCAAGAAAAGTGACTCAATGGAATGTTAAATTTTTAGTTAAAATACATGGACAAAGGAAAGAAAAAATATTAATATGGTCCTGATACTGAAATATTGATTTTTTAATAAGAGATTATTGATTTATTATATTAGATATTATTAAAATCCTTGGAACTAGTTAATGGTTTTTTTTTCATTTATTGTTGGAGATTGCAATATTTTTGTATAGAAGGATTATATCTAGTATTCTATAAGAAATAAGGGCACATGAATGTAATCAACAAGGTTTTATGGTAATTTAGGGTGTTACCATGTTTCAAAATTATACATGATGATGGTACTCACATGTTGTTATGTGGAAAAAATGATCTTTCTTGTGTTCACCTTCCTTATAAATTTTGGACTGTGAGTTTGGATAAGAGTATTTTGGATAAGTATAAAGGTTTGAATCGATTAATATTGACATTGGATACTCTTGTTATTGTTAAATCATTTCTTAATATTATTGTTGGATTTTCAGAAAAAGGACAACATGGAGGTCGGGTGATAACTCGTCGCGTCCAACAAGGCTGCGAGACTTGAACCCGCAACTGATGGGAGACAGTGTTGCATCACCTACCACTGACCTATGTGATTTCCTGGCTTGTATAATGTAGTTTTTTTAAATTTTCTGTTAAATGAATTATAAATTAAATATTTTTGTAACCCTATACATTTACGATAAATAGAATATTTTTGAATTCTATTATCTATTGGAGTGAATTATGAGTTTGTGGTGGAATTAGTTAAAAGATGATAGCCTACATGTCAAGTATATTTATTTTATTATTCTATGAATAAATTAATTCTTAAACTTTATTGAAGGGATATTAAATCCAAAAATGTGTTATCCTAATATCTTATGTTTTTTTGAACAGACGATGTTTTAAAACATCATATCTCGATGGATTTGAGGCCCTCAATTTTACACTTGTTTTTGATTGATGATTTTAATCACTACCTATAAATATTTACATTTTACCACTAATTATGTGTCTCTAATTTCCACCAATGTTTTCCTAATTGAGATCATAATTTGGTGGTGACTTTTTAATTTCCCTTTCACTCTTATTAAGAATAATTTTATTAACCCAATTATCGATGTGGGTTTTCAACAAAGGTATTTTTCTATTTTTTACCATTTATTTTTGAAGAACAATTTCAAATTATGATGACTCAATTTATTTAAGGATAAGAGAATGTGACGACCAAATATTTCCTATTACATTATCTCATTAATGTAATTCAATAGCTTGCGCTACATGCAACACCGAGTTCGAGCGCACCACGACTTACAAAACTATCCGTTCAAAAGCGATTAAGAATAGTATTAACTGAATTTTGAATTTTATATAATCCTTAAAACTTTATAATCTATATTATGAGTTTCAAAGATATAAATTAAGAATATATTCATTTTTTAGATAAAAGAAGTATTTTTCAAAAAATGAAATTTTACCACCTTTTAATGGAAGATCCTTTTTAAATCCAATATTTGACACTTTCATATATTAAATTTGACAAAATAAACCTTTTCTTTAGAATCGTGGCATAAAATTTAGTTTCGATAAATTTTTGGTGTGTTTATGATAACTTTCATATTTGGGTTAATAGTGAAAAATACTAAATTTTAACTGAAAACAACTTTTTTAATTAAAATAATTTATAGTTTCAAATTATACATTTGAATTGTATGGAAGTATAATTATATTATATTTTTATCATTTAATACATGTTTTGTCATAATAAGTAATTTCATATTTAAATTTGACATAATGACGTGTCAATCTTTTGATAGGTTTTACATTTTTAAAAACAAGCTTTTTTTTGATAACGGGAATTAATTTTTAATTAGTAAATGAAACTTCTATGTTTTTTATTTGGTAAAATAGACTTAATTTTCGAATTCTGAATATCAAAATTATCTTATTGAAAATTTTTGGTATTTTTCTGAAAACTTTCAATTTTAGATAAATAGGGAAAACACTGTGTTATTATTTAAAACCGCCTTTTTATTTAAATAATTACTTATTTTATATTAAATATTTTAGTTATAGTAGATATATAATAGCTATATATGTTCATTGTAATTCATTGGAGTCATCTTATAATAATTTTAGATATATAAAATTTTATCGAACTTTTTACCGTCTTGTACCCACCTCCTAGGAGCATTTGCAGATTTGCATAAAACATAATATTACCACTTCTGTGAGTTGAATTTAAAAAATCTGAGAGACACGGTTAATATCATTATGTAAAATGTGTTTCTAATAAGATGACAATAATTTTTGTTGTATAGTATCTTTTGACTTTTATTAACCAAAATTAAAACTAAATTGGGTAATTATGGGTTAAAATGATTTTACAATTACCCTAACATATGTCATAATTCTATTGGATAAGTATAATTAGACCAAAATCAACCTTAGTAATAAAATAGGATCCTTTAGATTCACATGGATTAGATTAGGACATTTATTATTTTTAATTAAAAGAATAGTTAAAAGTGTTAAATTCACATTTTCATAACAATTTTCTTTAATATATTGTTATATATAAGATAAATTCTACTATAAATATTTGTTAGAAAGATAAAAATATTTCCTACTTAATGGTATTTTATTTAAAATTTTTATACATTAAATAATTAAATTTATTTACAACACAATGATGATGCAGAAATTACATTATTAATAAAAGATTGAAATAATTGATATTATAAATACCCAAATAAATGTAATTTGAAACTTTTAATAAATTATACTAACTTTATAGTTTAGTATGAAATTTTAGGGTTAATTAAATAAAAAAAATTGAAGTAATTATTCTGTTATGATTTTAACAAAAATAAAAGTACCAAATAGTTTCAAATTTGAAAAACAAATTGTTTACAAAACAAAAACTATATTATTGGTAGATATAATATTCTTAAAAATATAAGTTTCGGTCAAAGGGAATAAATAATATTATATATGCCATCAATGGACCACATGAGGTTCTCTCAAAAGTTTAGAGTAATTTTATTAACCATATAGTGTAAGAATACCGAAAGACACGATAAAGATTAAACTATTTAACAAAGAGTTAAATCTAAAAGATAAGGTTTAAATGGTTACCTAAACTTGTGTAAAACCTATTGGTTGAGATGATTTAGACCCATAACCACATAAGGCTCTAAATAAATTTATTTAGAGCCATTATAAACCGAATAATATTGTATAATAAATTAATACATTAATCTTTTCCTAAAGTGACCCTCACCTCTCTTATAAAAGGGAACTTACCCTTCTCTCAAAAACCCAACTCCAAAAGCCATTTGTCTCAGCCAAAACCTACCCAAATATCCTCCAAACGTTCCTACCTTAATTTTAGAGGCCATACCTCAGTCATAAATCCCACCTATGGATCCCTTTTGATCATGTCAAAAGAAAAAACCCAAATAATAGGTAAATATTTCATCACCTCTTTCAAGTTCTTTTCATCTTCCACATCCTCTTTCTTTATTCTTTACATTATAAAATAATAACTCCAGTATCTTCTATATATTCTGATGTTATTATAAAAATTTTACAACCATATTAATTATTATATATATCCTATAAATGACAAATTCACCATACGTGCTTACGTACGGATTACCGTCTCCATGTCATGGTGTAGTTTGTTATTCAAACATTTCATTATTTGGATGGGTATAATAATGAGAATAACTGATGTAAAAAATAAATATAACATGTTAATTATTTATTATATATGATATACCATCCAATTACATTCTATTTAACCATCAATATAATGATGTTGTCTCTCGTGCGTACGTACGGATTACCGTCTCCACGACGAAATGAGATTAATTTCAACATTTACCATTCAACAATGACTATAAAATATATATATTATTAATAAGTATTTAATATATGAAACAATAATTCTATTTGATATATATACATATATGTATGTATGAATGTAATTACATATATCTTATTCACTTACTTCTGTTCAATATGATATGAAAATAGAAACAACGTTTATGCGTACGAACAACATACCGTCTCCATAAACGGTGCCTTCCATTTCATATATATATCTATTATAAGTAATTATATTATAAATATATATGATATAGAAATCATGTTTTATATTCTTGAAGGATTTAAATCATTATCTAAATGATACGATCATGAATAACAAGTTAAAACATGTATGATAAAGAAAGTGATTATTCCCTAAAATGTTAATTTAACATGGAAATCATTATTAAATGGGTAGTATAAATTCATAAATGAATCATGTATGATATAATAAATATGTATATAGTTCTCGTATAATTTTATAACATAATATGGTAATTCTAAAGGAGGTTAAACGTACCCTCGACCAAAAGAATGTGCAAAGTAATGGTTAATTATTCAATATCATTATTATCTGAGATTTTTTATGAGTAAGTATTTACTGGGGAATATTTTTTATCAGTGTCCATATTTCATAAAAATGTTTTCAAAATAATTTTTTTTAATGTTTTATGGAATGGAATATTTTACTATATCATCATTTTAAATGTTTTAAATATTTATTCTTCTAAATCATTATCATTAATGTCCATGTTTTCAAATTGGATTGTAAAGATTTATTTAAATGGACATTAATGTTCTCAAAATGTTAATTCCTTTTAAAAGAATCAAATTTTTATGGGACACTTTTATTAAAAAATGTCTTTAAATGTATTCCATTCTAAATTATGTGACTATTTTAATGTTTTCAAGAAAAAGGGATATTTATCTCAAAGGGTTTTACAAATCATTTTCTCCTATGGGAACATCCTTTGATGGATTTTAAACTTGTTTGATGTTGATTTATAATGATAAAAATCATCCATATTGTATTGATGGTTTTGCGATATGTTTGACTATGGATGTGTTATTTTTTTACCAATCATAGTTTATGGATAAAGTGTTGACATTTCATATGCTATTTTTAATACGAATGAATATGTTATGTTTAAACCTTTTCATACGAGGAATGCATTGGACTTGGTATTTGATGGGTGGTTCCTACTATAGATCCTCGATGAATCTATAGGTCTCATGATACAATTAGTAGTGGAATTGGATGAGGCCTTTCCAAATTTGATATATGGTTTTGGCCGAGGCCTATATCCTTTTTAGACATTTTGGTTGAGGCCTTGACAAGATGTTTCAGAATTTACAGCATTATGTATTCCCTCATTATGAAATTAGATATTACATATGATTATTCGACTATTATAATATCTATGTTCATTTTAATATGGTAATTTTTAATTTATTTTTTCCATATTTTGTTCAAGTTTATGTTTAAAATTCTTTTGTTTTTACTACACATCTTGCCTTAAATTTTTATAGCTACCACTAAATTATTTACAATTATTGGGCATCTGAGTTAACATCTTTCTTATGTTTTAGTTTCCCAAGATCCCAATAAGTGTTTTATGATTGAGATTATGTGTTTATCTATGGTATCAATGATGTTCTCAAAGGATTATTTATGTCATGTTGTATGTTAAGAAAGTGTAATTTAACGTTCATGTATATAACTTATTTTCCAAGACTGTTAAACTGATCTTTCCTTCGAGATGTGATTCCTTGTAATCATGCTAATGTATTAAAATAATGCATTTAATTTGGTCTTCTGGGGTCGGGGCATTACAACATCCTTCCAAATGTTTTGATATTTTTAATTAGAATAAATTGGGGTTAGGAACATGTAATGAAATATAAGTGGGATCCACTAATGTTTTTCTTGTACATTGTTTTCTTATTTTTTCATTAAATTGTTAACCCCCCCCCCATTTTATTGATCTAGGGAGTGCCTTTTAATGACCTCCATCTTTATAAGATTTCAATTCCAAGGGATATTTTAAATTTCAAATATAGAGAAGGTATTATTTTTATAATTGGGAATTCTTTTAGAATATTAAAATATGGATAAATTTAAAGGATTTTTTTAATATGGATGATGATTTTGGAGTTTTATTAGGTTATAAGGTAAATCTATAATATTCGTGGAGAATTTTGGTATTTTCAAAAGATAGTTACCCTATCTTTCTATTATCACATTGTGATGGAAAATTGATTGATTTAAAATTTTTAGGTTGTGTTTCCTAGGGGTATTGTGTATGATTTTAAACAAACTATGAAAAAGATAAAATTGATGTTTTAGAGGAAGGTTCATAGTTGGTTATTAATTTAGTAAACTCTGTAGAAAAACCATGTAACATAGAAAACCTGGTATGGTAATGGATATAAGGTTGACATCTTAGTTGGTTTACTATATTTCCAAAATGTGTGAGGGAGGGGGGAATAAGACAGTTTGATCCACATGGTTCAGAAAACCATATGATAATAATTCAATCTGTCTTCTTTCTATATGACTATAAATTAAACATTTACCCCTCCAAATGTTAATCCATCATTCAATATTCCTTCTCCATCTCATGAATCTATGATAGGAGGTAATTAATTTACCATTCCTCCATTTCCACTTCAATTATGGGGTCTCTTCATTATTGTTATGTGTCGATTTTAGGGGAGATATTCCCATCCAATAATGATTTCCTCATTTTACGAATTACCTTATAATTTTTAGTTATTTTTATTAGGGTTCTTGAATATATTCTAACATATCTTGGTGCAATCTTCATGTTATTATGGGGCCTTTTCAAAACATAGGTAATGAACATCAAGAGATGATTCTTCATTTCAATGCTCACCATTTAATTAAAGTTACATCACCATATATATTTATAGGGGTTTTATTAAAATTGTAATTTAATTTATAGATTAACTGATTCATAATGTTATATCATTTGACAATTATTGTATTTTTTGTATAAAATAGGCATGTTAGGTGTAGCTAGTCAGGTTTTTGGTGCAGTGATACGACGTAGTGACTTTTAGGTGATTATTTATATTTTTAATTAAATTGACATATTAATTATAAATATTATAAATATATTATATTTATATTATGGAATGAGATAAGTTATAATGAAATGATATGAAGAATTTATGAGTTTACTTGAGATTTTATTGGTTGTGGCTATTGAAATTGAGTTTTAATGAGGTTCAGGGTCTCTTGAACATATCCATAAAGTATATAAATTTATTTATGTTAATGTGTTGTTTGGTAAATCCACTTGGGTGATCAATATACAATTTGTAATGAATTAATTATTTAAGAAAACAAAAAATCAAATTTACTATCTGTCAAGGTAAATGAGAGAATCTTAGACACTGGTGTGATGCCTCAATAGTTGATGGTTGAATGAATTATAATAATGTTGTGATAGGATATACATTTAACCCATACGAGGTTAAATATATGAAATTAATAAACATAGTTGACCTTGAGTTAGGTTCCTTTACCTCCCCAATGTAGGAATCAGAATTTGACCAGGTGTAGAAAACCGTGGATGACAAATTAGAACTAATGGGTAGGTTATGATGAGATATGAGATTCATTTTACCATTTGTATTAAAGATTTCAAAGGGAAAATAGTGTTACCTTCCCCTTTTAATAAGATATTATATGATAGTATACCATGCGTAGACTTGTTACATGTATAATAAGTGTACCAACCAAGTATGGATCAGGAGGAGTGGTGAGAATTATAATATATTCCTAGTATTATATTTACTATGAGTTTGAGTAAGCGTTACCATGATTAAGGTGATGATAAATGACAGTACATTATTTGAGGAATTTTCGTGAATCAAGAGTTGAGGTTATGATTTAAGATCACATATAGGGTGTTCATGTTATTATATGGACTGGGGGACCATTATGTTTTCACCTATGTTCTGTTAAAACTTAAGATGGTTATTTTAAGATATATTGCATAATTGATTTTGGTCAACACTATAGAACATAATAATTGATGTTGATGGTCATGGTAATGCACCCGAGGAACTGAAAATGATTATTAGTGAAGGGTTTAGGAAGATGTAGAAACCAATGAATATTTAAATATATGATATGTTACGACATTGAGGTTGACCCCCAAAAGTTTAAAATTATAGTTCTAGGATACCTAAGGCTTTAAATTATGCATGATGATATTTAATGAGATTCCCTTTATTCCAGAGATATGATTATTTCACCTATTAATATATAATCAACATATGGTGTTCCTAGGATATCGTGATGAAATGGGATATGATATGAGATTCCTTGGATTCCTATGTTTGGTATATTCTTTCAAATGGGGACTACATGAGATGACTGGGTTCCTTGGATCTATTTATATGTCTGATGTTATTTTATGAGATGTTTTGGGCACCTAGGATCTCATCTTTTAAAAATATGTTATTTAATATTTCATGGTTTTTGGGATCTTTCATTATTTATAATGATGCAATATGAGATACATAAAATTTTGAGGATCTATATATTGACAATTGTGTAATGTAATGGGTGGAATTATATGATTTATTAATTATAAAAAATGCAATATGTACCAACATGGATATTTTGATGGTATGGTTATGTCACCTGATACTGAATTAGATTCCCATGATTACCATGATTATCTTATTTTTCTTGTTGATAACTATAAGTGATTCATATGTTTTAAAGGGTATAGCATTATTCAAGATGTTGGTTAATTAGTTTCCAAGGATCTATTCAATGCACCTGATCTTATATGATACTCTTAGGGTTCGAGGATATGTATTTATGTCTAATGGTACTATATGAGATGGCTATAATTTATAGGATATATCCATTGTGATCAAAATGATTATAATAATAAGATATGAATAGTATTTGGTGATGTCATGATATCATAATGAGATAAATAGGATACTACCTATTATCTGGATATTAATATTATAACTAAAATATTCCTTGGATGCTTCCAAGGATCAATTTATTATTTTTGTGTTGCAATGGAAATGATGAATACAAAAGAAGGTGGGGGTGAATTGTGTCCTTTTAAAATCAAAAAAATAAATAAAAAACATCCCTCTTAAAATGAAGATATCATTTCCTTATATTCTAATGTTGAGTGTGCATAAAAAATAAATAAAGTAATAGAATATGGGTTTGTATAGTGGTTTCAGGCATATAAACACCCTAGTCTACCACAACAACGCTCTACTACATGAGATAGGTAATTTTCACTTGTAATTCATCTTATATAGGGACATATATTACTATGTACTGGTAGTTGAAACCTTAATAATATTTTATAGGGCCTTCGGGTTATTTTATAGGGAACCAAAATATTCATGAGATAGTCAAATAATATTACACTCCACCATTATTGAGTCTGAACAGCCAATACACAAAATAAAATAAATAAGATGAAGTTTCCTGTGAAATAGGATTATATCACAGTTTCACTAGTAACTGGAAGATGTATACGATATTCAATAATGCATAGTAGTATCAAAATAGAATTCAATATTCTGTATGATTTTTATTTAAATATTACAAAATATATTATACAGTGTTGTGAAACCATCTTTTCATCATTATACCATGACATAATAATGATTTAAAAATAATATTTCTCTCTTATTTAAAATGAATAGTAGTATAATGAAAATATTTCAGTAATTTCTTTTCATCATAGTTTTTAGGTCTCTTCTCATGTTCATATATTTTCATTTCTGACTATAGATATATATATTTAGAGAATACTTATATAGAGGTTTCAAACATCCAATTTATTTAAACATTCAAAATAATTAGATTCAATAGCCTTCAAAAATGTCTTAGGAACATCATAACACTATTGGTTTCTTCTTGTAGAATAAATATCCAATAAATGCATTCCAAATAATTTGAATAAACCCTCCAATAATACCTCTAGAATAATAAAAGCATCTAGAAATTTAAAACTCCAATTGAAATCCACTCAAACTTCTCTAAACATAGACAAAAATTCCTAAAACATGAAAAAAGTAATGAATATTGGAGATAAAATCATTCAAATATAGTCCCAAAATCTATTAGAAACATGGACAATTTAATCTGATAAATATGAGCCTTTGAATTATCCATAAAATAGTGTTAAAAAGATAATAACTATGATCGATAATATTTCAGAAATCGTGGAAAATATCTTTAATTTTAAACTCTATCATTGAATAATCATGAATATTTGTCCATCATGTAATGAAAATACATTGAAAGGTAGGTAAACAATTTACAGTTGTTCAAAAACATAAGGTAGATAGAAAATACGTTTTGTTTATAAAATATAGTACTCCTTCCAAATGTAGGGTAGAAGATACATAATGTTACAATAATTTATCTTACATGATTCATATGTTTCTTTCCAGACAATGGGTTCCAAAAAAAATATTTTACACTCAAATAGGGTAAACATCTCTCTTACAAATGTGAATATTATTACTTCTGAATTCACTGAATTTTTTTATCCCTTTAACATCAGATTAATCATTCAACCTGTAAGACAATTTTTGTAAATACCAATATATTTCAATTGGATAATGATTCCAATAGATTCAACTTATACAGATCCTTATAACATTATAAAATAAAATCAATATGATCTGTAAAAACTACAGCTAGGAAAATAGTGGGCCAGAGTATAGGAAAATATGTTAACCTTCCTAAAGACTCTTTTATCCTTTGAAGTAAACTGATTTAATGAAGATAAAAATATTATATTTCTAACTCATCAATTTTATTGATTCCAATGTTTTTATAAATATCATTAAAATAACAACCATACCTTTTTAAATATGTAAATTACAGATTTCTAAATTGCTGAAGCAACATTGGTGATTTTTTAGACTACCAAAAAATCATTTTCTAACTTCTATATACACTAATATTGTTTAGAAAAATACATTTTATATCAAATGGTATAAAGTGCACCTTAATATTTTCAATTTAGCCTAATATATCACCATTATTCATATGTAAATTTATGATGAATATTAAAATGTCACTTAAACTTCTTATAACAAACTTGATTAATTTTTTCACCATCAAAACAACTACATTTTATTTTTTCATTAGAAATTGACATGAAAATAATATTTCCAAATTTCCAATAGAATAATCTCCATAATAATAAAATATTTTTTTAATCAGATTAAAAATAAGTACTATAAGATAAAAAATTGAATCACGTGTAAGAACCTGGTTTTTTCTATAAAAAACTTTGTAATATTCTTGATGTCATTCCAGAGCAGCACCTTCAGACGGCGTGCGATTCCGAGTCCCGGTGTTTCCAGAATTATATTTTTAGTGCGTTCACACTGGGCACGCCAAATAAATGGGATAACTTCTAAACGGTGAACCAGATTCTAAATCTGAGACTATAGATGGGTCAGAAATGGGGTGTTCACCCTAGGAACGGCGTAAAGCATGTCGGCGCGGGTGGTTGGGACCCCTCGCCCGTTAACAAAATGTTAAATGGATAATTAAAATAATTAATTTATTCGTTTAATAGTTAAACTCAAGTATATATTAAATGGTTTCTCAGTGTATAAAACCAAGGGCACCGTTGATTCCAGAACATGCCGTTTACCATAGTAGGGGTGTAACTTTTTCAGGCGCATGCCTTTTTTCAAAAATGCCGCATGGGCGTTTTCGTAATTTGGCGGCCTCGGGCGTTCAGTTTTAAAACTTTTGAATGGGGCCTCAGATTAAAATTCTGAGACTTCCATTGTGCTCGAGAGGTGGTGTTTACCCTAGGTGCTGCCTAACTTTAACCGCATCGTGGGTTTTGGACGCAGGTGTTTCCAAGGGACGAGTTTTTAATTAAGGAGTTTAATTTCTTAAACTCCTCTCCCTCTCAGCCATCCTCATTCCACCCCTGGTGAAACCCCCTCACACTCAACCTCCTCTCACCTTCCACCTACTCCTCCTCCCTCCCAATCAAGGTGGAAGCGACTACGGCGGGGTGCGGATCGCCGACGAAGCTCCGGGCTTTTCCCAACAAGGTAGGTGGTCGTTGTTTTCAGTTTTTAAATCCTGATCCCCTCTTCAAACCCCAATTATAGCATTGAAATTTTGTTTTATCTCCGAGAAAATTCCATACTTGCGTAGTATATTTTCTAGGCTTTCCGACGCACTTTTCGGTTTGAAAATCTGATTCCCGAGGCGTTCTCGGTTGTACAACAAAGGTATGTGGGTTTTTGGTGTTTTTTCAGCGATTTTGGATTCTCCAGTGAGCTGGGACGGCAGTCCAGTGAGGGTTCATGGCGGCGGAATGACGTCCTCAGGAGGCGGTAGCCTCCGACGGTGCTCCCCGGCGGCTGTGGCCTCAGCTCAGGCGGCGACGCTACGGGCGTGGCTACGGACGATGAGCGTGGGTCAGGGGGTTTCTCCGGGTGAGCTGGGGAAGCGGAGGGGAGGGTCCGTCGGATGCGTCGGCCGGTTGACGCGAAGGACCGGGGTCGCGGCGTGTGACCTCGCTCGGGAGATTGTGACCTGCTGAACGCGGGTCTTCGTGTGGAGTAGCGACTAACCCCGTGGTCGGTCGGTTTGGATGACCGCGGTCCGCACGGGTGAACAGCGGGCCGCGGCAGCTCGGCCGACTGAGCCGCGGGTCGGCCGGCTCAGGCCGGTCCAGGGGGTGGGGACTGGCTGGACCGGTCCCGTCCACCCCCACTTGCGTCCGATGACACTTAAGCTAGAATAACTCTTATGCCGGGTGTCAGATTCGCGTGTCATCTGAAGCGACACAATCCTTGGATCGAGGCGGACATTTTGAGATGGCCTCGGGAATTTTTAATTCCTTAGACGAGGGCCTCGGTTGAATTTCACGCCTTTAGGCAGATTGACGTTTTTCTAGGGGTTTGTGTTTTGAGCGGTGCAGACGTATCCGACATCTGATTTATGCTCCTTGAGCGGCGTTTGGACCCTAGAACCGAGGCGGATCCTTCCAGGGTTGTTTCAGGTGTTGAAGCCGAAGTTGAGGCATGGGCCCCATGACCCTTCTTCTATGCTGTGAGCAGCGTTTTGGAAATTTTTATCTGATGTCTGTTCGGGGGTGCGACCAGTAGATTTTGGGTGTTTTTCCGAGGTCATTGCATTGGTGCAATCTTCTTGCTTTAATTTTGCACGGTGGTGCGGGCCCCACGAGGGCCGTTTTGGGAGCTGGCAAGGATTTCCAGCATTATCACCGGGTGTTCATTTTGGACAAGGGAATAATACATCTTGTGTACATTTTTGAGAGGATCGCAACGGTGCAATCTGTTCGTTGCACATCGGTTCTGGGGTGTGGGTCCCACTTAGAACCGCTCATGCGTAGTTTGACGAAATGCATCTTTTTCTCTGGATAATTGTTCCATGCAAGTAAGAATTTTTTTTTTTGACGTGTCATTCCGAGGAGATCACAATGGTGTGATGTGCCTGACTGTTTTTGGGGCTGAGGCTCAGGACCACGGGACGTCGTTTGTGCATAAAGCAGTGTTGAATGACTTTTTCGTTGGATATCTGTTTAAGGTGAGTAAATATTATATCTCACATTTTTTTCCACAATGATTACAACAGTATGAACTTTTTGGATGTGAGGAGCCTCATTAGAGATCTTATTAAACATGGAAGAAAGTAAGGTGCTCCGGTTGTGGTTCTTCCTACTGTGATTGTAGCGGACCCTTGCTGTGTGATGGAATGCACTCTCGTGTGAGTGAAGTAAATGTTTGAAGAGATGTAGTTGGCCGTTCTGGGGCTGATGAGGAGGAATGTTGGAGTTGTTAAGTGTACGCCTTTGTGTTGACGTTGGGTTCTGTGTGCATGATAAACTTTGGTATGGAAATGTGGTATACTCTGGGAGTATATGGAAAATCTTGGAGGTACATGTGGTTGTTTGTACCTGAGAACATTTGTGAGATTTGTTGGAGTTGACTTGGGGCCACATGTCATGTGGGCCCCATGCGCATGCCATGTTCTTCTTTGTGTACCCTTGACCTCTAGAGACATAGAGGGTCCCTCAGTTCTCATTTGTTTGACCAGTAGGGTTGAGTTTCCCCCTGGTTTTGTTCTCGTTTGTTTGACCAGTAGGGTTGAGTTCCCCCTGGTTCTGTATTCATTTTTTTTGACCAGCAGGGTTGATTTTCCCATGGTTCTATTCTAATTTGTTTGACTAGAAGGGTTGAGTGGGTTTCCCAATAGTCCTGATCACGATGGTTTCGACCAGAAAGGTTGAGTGGTTTTTCCCTGGTTCTGTTCTTGATGGTTTGGCCGGCCGAGTTGCTTCAAGTTCCCATGTAGTGTTCTTCTAGATTCAGTGTGATCAACACATTACGCGGGCATCGATCCTCTACCCAAGAGTTTGTTTCCAGCAGGGCTGGCCATGAGGTTTTTTCCAATAGGGCTGGACAGTGGGGTATCATCCAAGAGGGGTGGCTAGTTGTACCATCCAACATGGATGGATAGTATAGCGGTGTTCACCGAGAAGTACCATCCATCAGGGATGTCCAGAGCGGTTTCAGGTTTACCTCCAGTGGGGCTGGGATGTGGTTCCTGATGCCGGGTTTACCTCCAGCTGGGCTGGGAAGTGGTCCCCAGTGACGGTTCCGAGCCTCCCTCCAGTGGAGTATCCTTTTATGGGATTGGGCATCGGGACTCGTCGACAACATTAGCGGGGTCTCCCTCCATTGGATTACCCTTTTATGGGACTGGACAGTGTGGCACCCGTCGACTCTTTCTGGTTCTCTCTCCAGTAGGAACCCGTCGAATTCCAGGGATTACCCTCCAGTGGAGCTGGGAAGGGGGGTCACCTGTCGACTTTGAGGAGACCTTTCGACTGTGGGGCAGTAACGAGGTGTGGTTTGATGTTCCCCTAGAACACTCAAGTACGAGGGGTACTTTCCCCAACAAGACACGTCCTTGCGACTCGACCTAAAACCGTGCGGGCGAGTCAGTTCCCCCAAAGTAGATAGTGTTATGGTGCAGTGATTTGAGCCCCTTGACTTACAGTTTGGGGCGGACATGCGGGATGCTGGGCATCAATGGTGTTTACTTCTGGGACTGTTGGTTAATCATTTCCTTGGGTCGTGCTACGGGATGGAGATCCCCTTACGATCTTGTTGAGGTTTCTTAACAGGTCATATATATATAAATATATATACCTTTTTCTAGTACACAATTCTTTGGTTTTGGTTAATATCCTTCCACGGTAGGTGAAGACGCGTGGGGTATGCCATGTGCTTTCCGTGTCTAGATTCTCGTGGTTGGATGAGTCTACTCTCCTGCTAAAGGTAGCAAAGACTCGATGAGAAGTTCATCTTCTCACCGTTTCTAGCTCCTTGTGTTTGGATGAGTCTACTTCCTTCCTCTAGTTGGGTTTAGTTTTACTCTTTACTGAAATCTCGGTTGTACTCCTTTACTTTTCCCAGTCCGATCTACTACTCACTCTTAGATATCTCTTTTGTTTCTCCCAACAGCCTTTGGGGAATCCTACTAAGAATTTTTATACTCACCCCTACTTGGGATTTTCCCACACTTGGTGTGCCCTTGCAGACAACAGACAGGTGGATCGTGACTTCAACAGAGCATAGGAGATCGGGACCTTGGACCGCGTACTGTGGTTGGAGTCGGGTTCCAGGCGGGGGACCCTTCCAGATATTTTTCTTTTGATTACCTGTTGTCTTGTTGTGGAAATTTTCTAGTTGGGCCTGTGTTTTTCCCTTTTTCTTTTCAGTTTTCCTTCAGATTTTACTTTGTACTGTTTAGAGGTCGACGCACTTTGTGGTTAATTTATAGTAGTTCATTCATTACCTTTTCTTTTACTCTACACTTTGGCATTGAGTGTCCTGCGTGTGTGAGTACATGTACTCAGGCAAAGGCCTCCCCATGTTTTTTAGCCTTCGGTGGTTGTCACCAGCCCCTGGCCAATGGAGGAAGGCTTGGGGTAGTTGCGGATCAAGCCCGGGTAGGTTCGGGCCATGAAAAAGTGGTATCAGAGGTGGTTCGTTCCTTGGGACGTTTTTCGGACATCTATGAAAAGAAATTGGTTGAGATTTAGGGAAACAGTGTCAACAGGTCTCGAGAGCGGCTCTTGGGCTAGGGAGTCCAGTTATAGTGTGGCGGCTGACGTATCCATTCACCAGGACGCTGATAACCTGCTTGTCAACTCAGCATACTGAGACACTCATTCCAGGGAAAATTGGATTGTGCATCACCTAGGATTGAGTCTTTGACTGTCATTATTGAGTTATCTCCCCATCGTTTTTGTTACCGTTATATACATATATGCTCATCTGACCGCGACACTCCTTGATAACATTCAGGATGTTTCTGCAAAGATAGCTAGCCAGGATACCATCTTTGGTTCGTGACGACGAGCCTTTGAGCTACGAAGCCTTAGTCTAGGACCCATCATGCAAGTCCCTTTCTCTGGGTGGGCCAGTAGTAGTACCCCCACCTAGTGAGCAGTAGACAACTTCAGGAGAAAAGACTGAGTTTGAGTGATGGTTGAGCACGCTCTGTGAGGTCCAGCGATAGAGACCACTGAGGATCAGTGGTGAGACAGACCCTCAGGCAGTAGAGGTTTGGCCGGAGATAGTGGTTCACCTTTCCAGGCTTGTGTAGATACTGGCAGATATTATGGTGGCTTTGGCTGCCAGCATTTTCCACGGAGTAGCTGGGTGGTGGTGGAGTCTGGTGACTCAGTTTCTTGACAAGTCGTCGCTTTCGTATGGATAATTTCAGTTGTTGTTTCATGAGGAGTTTTTTCTCCTCCAGGTTATGATCCATTCGGATTCCGGAGCTCCTGCAGTTTTAGTAAGGAGGGATGATGGTGGCCGAGTACACAGCTAGTTTCGCAGAACGTGCACGCTTTTACCCAGATATGGTCCACGACGGAATCTTCCAAGCGCGGCAGTTCAAGCAGGGTCTATGAAGAGAGATGTGTGCTATCATAGTACCCTTGGGCATTCCCACATATGTCGGGGTGCAAGAGCATGCACTGGTGACAGAAAGCTTCCTCTCACATTATATAGTTTGTGGTGGTAGCAGGAACATTGGAGGTGAGACGTCTGCTGTAGCTTGTGGCTGTCGGCAAGCCGAACCTCGACGCAGGTGGATTTCTGACAACCGGACTCAGGGGTGTGGTTGTACACCATAGTGGAGCCAGAAGGCACCAGGGCATCCCGAAGAGTGCCGGTGATATTCTTGCGACGAGCAAGATCACTTGGTGTGAGACTGCCCATCAAGGCACGCAATGAATATCAGGCAGGCAGCAGGTGCTCCAACGCGACAGAGGCAACGTCGTGATCAGAGTAGCGCCCAAAGAGTTGGTGCTAACGGAGGAGTGGGGGAATCTCGTATTGGGGAATGACTTTATGAGGTCTTCCCATCACCACTAGGTGGTCCACATCAGGCTCTGGGAGCTGACAGTTGGGAGCACAGACATTCGCGGGCTATGGATATCTACGATCCTGTAGAGCATGAGGTGACAATAGGTACGCTATATATCTCTTCTACTTTTTGTATAAGAATTTTTAGCCTATGTTTGAAATTATTTTCTCCCTACTCCTTGCTCGAGGTGTTACCAGGGTGACTCGTGGCATCGGTGTAACCCTATTTAAGTAGAGTAAAAGGCGTGGGACCTTTTTCTTTAGTCAATGGTGTTGACTCTTTCACTCTCCGAGAGTGTAAGAGAGTCATAGTTGTGAGACATCAACTATGAAACCTTGTGTGACTGAATATCCTTGGGTGTTTCTCCATATGGATATTTTGAAGGATGGAATCTCCGGGCTTTATCCCAGGTCCAAGTGGTGATTCCAGTAACGGCGTGCGATGTAGGGGTTCAGTTGGGGATGTGAGCTACCCTTGAGAGCCTTCAGGACTTTTGAGACCGTGCGAAGGGATGATGAGGTTCCCTACCACCTTTCCCTAACCCCAAGGCTGGGAGTTGGTGCATGACGTCTCCCACAAGAATCACCCGAGAAAAAGTGTGTGTGCTCTTATGCACGACATCGACAAGGGCAGACCTCGTGTGAACAGATCAAATCCTTCGGTCTATGTGCGATGACATGGGACGGTGAAGAGTTCTTCTAGGTACGGGTGATCCGGGTGTGGGCTTTATACCATGAGTTGTTCCCTGGTTTTGCTTTTTGGGGATGAAAATATTGAAAAAGGGGATAATGTATGAACCCGGTTTTGGATATAAAAGACATTGGAATATTCTTGATGTTATTACAGAGTAGCGCCTTCATATGGCATGTGATTCTGATCCCTGGTGTGGCCGGAATTAAATTTTTAGTGTGTTCACACTGGGCACGCCAAATAAATGGGATAACTAATAAAGAATTCTTCGGATCCTAAATCTGAGAGTACAGATGTGGTTGAAATGGGATTTTGACCCCAGGAACGACACAAATCATGTCGATGTGGGACGTTCGGATGCCTCTCCTGTTAACAGAATGTTAAACAGATAATTAAAATAATTAATTTATTCTTTTAATGGTTAAACTCGGGTATCTCGTAAATGGTTTCTAAGATAGGAGAACTGACGTCACCGTTGAGTCCGGAACTTGTCGTTTACCGTAGGAGGGGTGTAAATTTTATTGGCGCGAGCCGTCTGTGAAAAATGCCGCCAGGGGAATTTTTGTAATTTGGCAGCCTTGGGCTTTTAGTTTTATAACATTTGAACGGGGCCTCAGATTAAAATTCGGAGACCTCCGTTGTGCTCGGAAGGTGGTGTTTACCCTAGGAATGACCTAACTTTAAGCGCATCGGGGGTTTTGGACGTGGGTGTTTTCAGGGGTTGAGTTTTTAATTAAGGAGTTTAATTACTTAAACTCCTCTCCCTCTCCCCCATCCTCATTCCACCCCGGGAGAAACCCCCTCACACTCAACCTCCTCTATAATTCCACCCCCTCCTCCTCCCTCTCAATCAAGGTGGAATCAGCAACGACGACCTGCAGATTAATGACAAATCTCTGGGATATTCCCCACAAGGTAAGAAGTCATTGTTTTCAGTTTTTAAATCTAGAACCCCTCTTTGAACACCAATCATAGTGTCAAAAGTTTTTTTGATCTTCATAAAAATCCCATACTTGCATAGTATATTGTTTGAGCTTTCCGACACACTTTTAGGATTCAAAATATGAGTCCGGAGGCATTCCCGGTTGTCCGTCGAAGGTCAGTAGGTTTGTGGTGTTTTTCCGGCGATTATGGGTTCTCCGACGAGCGGAGACGGCGATTCGGCGAGGGTTCACAGTAGCGGCGCAACGTCCTCCGGAGGCAGCGGCCTCCGGCGGTGCTCCCAGGTGGCGGAAGCCAAGTCTCAGGCGGCGGCGCTGTGGGAGCGGCTGTGGATGGTGAGCGCGAGGTAGAGGGCTCCTCCGTCGGAGCTGGGGGCATGTAGTGGAAGGGTCGGCTGGCTGCGCGGGCCGGTTGACACGAAGAACCAGGTTCACGACACGAGAACCTGCTCGAAATATAGAGACCCGCCGAACGCGGGTCTCCGCGTGGAACAGCGACGGGCCTCGTGGCTGGTCAGTTTGGAGGACCGCGGTCCGTGCGGGTGAACCACGGGCCGTGGAAACTCGGTCGTTTGAGCAACCAGCCGACCGGCTGGGACTGGTCCAGGGGGTGTGGACAGGTCGGGCCAGTCCGATCCACCCCCACTTGCGTTCGATGACGCTTAAGCTGGTGTAACTCCTATGCTCGGTGCCAGATTCATGTGCCGTCTGCGGCGACGCGATCCTTGGATCGAGGCATACGTTTTGGGATGGCCTCGAGAATTATTAATTCTTGAGATGAGGGCCCCGATGGCATGTCATGCCTTTAATAGGATTGATGTTTTTCCAGGGGATCATGTGTTGAGCTGCGCGGACACATCCGACGTCCGATTTAAGTGACGTCAGTGGCGTTGGGACCCTTGTACCGAGGCAGAACATTCCAGGGTGGTTTCATGTGTTTATGCCATAGTTGAGATGTGGGCCCCACGACCCGTCTTTCATGCTGTGAGAAACATTTGGAAACTTTTTCATCGGACGTCAGTTCGGGCCGTAAGACCAATCGATTTTGGGTGTTTTTCTAAGGGCATTACATTGGCGCAATCATCCCACATTAATTTCGCATGATGTTGTGGGCCCCATGAGGGTTGTATTGGGAGTTGGCGGTGATTTCCAGCATTATTACCGGGTGTCCGTTTTGGACAAGTGAATAGTCCATATTTTGTAATTTTTCGAGAGGATCGCAACGCTGCGATCCATTCTTTGTGCTTCAGGACTGGTGTCTGGTCCCACATAGAACCACTCATGTTCGGATTGATGAAATGCATCATTTTCTCCAAATATCTGTTCCACGCAAGTAATCATTCCTTTTGACGTGTCATTACGAGGAGATCGCAATGGTGCGATGCGCCTGACTATTTTTTGGGATGAGGCTCGAGACCACGTGATGTTGTTTCGGTGTAAAGTAGTGTTAAACGACTTTTCCGTCGGATATCCGTTTGAGGCGAGTAAATAGTCTATCTCACCTATTTTTCTATGATGATTACTATGTTACGAACCGTTTGGATGTGAGGAGCCTCATTCAATATCTTATTAAACATGAAAGAAAGTAAGTTGCTCTGGTGGTGGTTCGTTCTACTGTGTTTGTAGCGGACCCTTGGTGTGTGATCTCATGCACTCCCGTGTGAGTGAAGTAAATGTTTGAAGAGATGTATTTGGCCATTCCTGGGCCGATGAGGAGGCAAGTTGGTGTTGTTACGTTTATGCCTTCGCGTTGACGTTGGGTGTCGTGTGCACAATAGCCTTTGGGCTAGAAACGTGGTATACTGTAGGAGTATACAGGAACGCTTGGAGGTACATGTGGTTGTTTGTATTTGAGAACGTTTATGTGCATGGTTGGAGTTGACTTGGGGCCACACTTCGTGTGGTCCCCATGTGCGTGACGTGTTCTGCTTTGCGTACCCTTGACCTCTCATGACATAGGGGATCCCTCTAAGCTCGTTTGTTTGATCAAGAGGGTTGCCCCTGGTTCTGTTCTCGTTTGTTTGACCAGCAGGGTTGAGTTTCCCCTTGGTTCTTTACTCGTTTGTTTGACCGGAAAGGTTGAGCTTTCCCTAGTTCTATTCTTGTTTGTTTGACATGTAGGGTTGAGTGGGTTTCCCCCTGGTCCTGTTCAAGATGGTTTCGACCAGTAGGTTTGAGTGGTTTTCCCCTTGTTTTGTTCTTGATGGTTTGGCCGGTAGAGTTGCTTCATGTTCCCTAGTAGAGTTCTTGTGGATTCAGTATGACCAACACATTACACATGAACTGATCCTCTACCCAGGAGGTTGTTTCCAACAGGGCTGGCCAGGTGGTTGTTTCCAGAAGGACTGGCTAGTGGGGTACCATCCAGCATTGGTGGCCAGTTGTACCATCCAGCAGAGATGAAAAGTAGGTTACCATCCAGTAGGGATGACCAGTACAATAGTGTTCACTGAGCAGTACCATCCCACAGGGATGGCTAGAGCGGTTTTGGGTTTACCACCAGCAGGGCTGGGAAGTGGTCCTTGATGCCGGGTATACATCCAGATGGGCTGGGAAGTGGTCCCCAATGACGGTTCCGAGCCTCCCTCTAGTGGAGTACCCTTTTACTGGAATGAGCATTGGGACTCACCGATGACGTTAGCCGGGTCTCCCTCCAGTGGATTACCCTTTTACGGGACTTGGTAGTGTGGCACCTGTCAACTCTTGATGGGTATCCCTCCAGTGGGAACCCGTCAACTTCCATGGATTACCCTCTAGTGGGGATGGGCAGGTGGGTCTCCTGTCGACATTGAGGAGACCTCTCGACTGTGGGGTAGCGACGAGGTGTGGTTTGACGTTCCCATAGAATTCTCAAGGACGAGAAGCGTTTTCCCCAACAAGACGCGTCCTTGCGACACGACCTAAAACAGTACGAGCGAGTCAGTGCTGCCCAAAGCGGATAGTGTCAAGGTGCGGTGATTTGAGCCCCTTTACATGCAGTTCGGGGCAGATGTGTGGGATGCTGGGCATCAGTGGTGTTTACTTCTGTGACTATTAGATACTCATTTCCTTTGGTTGATCTACAGGATTGAGATCCCCTAATGATCTTGTTCGGGTTTCTTGAATGAGTATATATATATGTATACCTTGTTCTAGTACCCAATTCTTGGGTTTTGGTTACTCTCTTCCAGGAGAGACGAAGACACACGGGGTATGCCACGTGCTTTCTATGTCTTGCTTCTCATGGTTGGATGAGTCTACTCTCCTTCTATAGGTAGCGAAGACTCAACGAGAATTTCATATTCTCACCGTCTCTATCTCCTTGTGTTTTGATGAGTCTACTTCCATCCTCTTATTGGGTTGAGTTTTACTCTTTAATGCACTCTCGGTTGTACTCCTGTACTTTTCCCTGTCTGATCTTCTTCTCACTCTTCGATATCTCCTTTGTTTATCCTTTGAGCCTTTGGGGTATCCTACTGAGTATTTTTATACTCACCCCTGCTTGGGCTTTCCTCGCACATGGTGTGCCCTTGCAGACGACAGACAGGTGGATCGTGTCTTCATTAGAGCTTAGGAGATCAAGAGCTTGGACCGCGTATGGTGGTCGTATTCGGGTTCTAGGTGGGGGACCCTTCCACTTGTTTTTCATTTGTATACCTGTTGCTGGGTTGTGGCACTTTTCTGGTTGGGCGTGTGTTTTGCCCTTTTTTTCAGTTTACCTTCAACTTTTACTTTGTAATGTTTAGAGGTCGATGCACTTTGTGGTTAATTTAGAGTAGTTGGTAATTTACCTTTTCTTTTACTCTGCACTTTTTCATTGAGTGTGCTGCGTGTGTGTGTGTACAGGTACTCAGGAAAAGGCCACCCCGATTTTTTTAGCCTTCGGTGCTTGTTGCCAGCCCCTGGCCTATGGAGGCGGGCTTGGGGTAGTTGCGACTCGAGCTCGGGTAGGGTCGATTCGTGACATAACCGAATAAAATTTATTTAAAAAATAAAGAATGATGTGTTTTTATAATAATGAAAACTAAAAAAAGATAAGAATGGAAAGAAGCCACTTTTCTTTATTCACCTTTTTAATAAATTTAAAACCATATCTCTTTACCAACTATTTATCCCCATTTATATACGGATAAAAAATATGATTTATTTAGTATATTAGATAATACAATATATATTTACATCTTGTATAATGAATTCTAAATTTATTCAGCTATATAAAAAATTATTTAATAATCTAAAACTAAGGTTTCTTACCCATTTTTAAAAAATAATCAAATATGAGTTCTTGAGGCTGATATGGAAAATATTTTTTAATACTAACAATAATATAAACTCAAACTAAATTCCCAATTCATTAAAAAAGATAAAAATATATTATCAATGAGACATTAAAAAAATGAAATACAATTAAAATAAGGTATTTTAATTAATTTACTAAACCGTTTAGTTCATTCCACAAAAAAACACTAAAATAAATGATAAATATTTAAAAAAACTCTCCCTAAGACAAATAAATAATATTAATGATATTAAACCAATGCAAATTATTAAAAAAATAATGGAATTTAAATGAAATAATTTTAAAAAATATAAAATAAATAATTTTAAAATAATTATATTTAATAAATTTCATATTATTTAATTAAATACTATTCATACTTCATGAATGAACCAAACATTTAAATATAATAATAAAATAATTTATCCTAAATAGTCGTAGAAAAATTTAGCAGATGAAATTAATTTTGTTAGTAAAAAATTACACGCATATAGGAAATGTAACAATTTATATAAATTAAAAATATTATGTTTGGTGGTAATTGATTAATATAATAAAGCATTGAATGAATTTATCTAATAAAAAAATTGAGTGTGAAAAGGATTTATCAGTTTAACCATAATAATAAATAAATGTACATTAATATCAGAATAAAACATTAATATATTTTTCTTACCCTATATAAAATAGTTACTAAATTTTAATTGAATATAAAAATTGAAAATAAAATTATTCTTTGATTAATTGTTCAATCTATAATTAAGTTTCTATTTCAAATAATAAGAAATAAAAATATAATAAGTTTACATAATTTTCATGTTTCTGTATTATGATATAATAATGATGTTCGACTGAGAAAACCTACAAAATATAAAATACATGTTCATTTTGGAAAACATATATTTTTCAGTCTAGTAGTGTAAAAAACAGAAGGTTTACGGGAATATATATGTTCATTTTGATGAAAATTTTATAATTAATGTTAGAAAATTATTTCTAATAATGAACATAGCTTGACAGCACAAAAATGATTTTTTCTAAAATTACCATCATTTGAAAAATTTCCACTAATACCACAATAGAATCATTTTAATGTGGACATGTTTTAGCCATTAAAACCATGAAAAAACACAATTCATGTATAATTTTGTATTTTATCCATTATTACTAATAACATGATTTATTTTGTGGTTTTTTTAAATGAATTTGATCCAAATAGCTTTATCCGTAAATAGGAATAATATAATCTATTTCTAATTTATCATCATTATCAACAAAATTATAATCTTTATTTAGTGAAGATCATAATAAATATTAGAAATATTGATCTTAAATCTACATTTTTTTCACAAAATTTCATTATTAATTGATATAACATCATAATATATTCTATGTTTTCTATGATATTTCTCTAATGATTAAAAATTTTCTTGAATCATAAAACAATATTTATCTTGTCCATTCAGAGGATAATTTTAGAAATCAAAATTTTCAGAGTATGATGATTGTACTTTATTAGATTGGGCCTTAGTACATAGATTTACATTTTTTATTTCAATATCATATTCTCTATTTTTACTAGATTCATCACATATAATGGAACGAATATGATAAGAAAATTCATCCATATAATCTTTGAGGGAGACATTTTCTTTTTGATAGAAATATGAATATTAGTTTGCTCTTTTATCACAGCTTCAGAAATCTCAATCAAATACATTAAATCATGATTTTCTTCAGATATTGGAGTTCCCAAGATGGTATCATCATTTTCAACATTTGTAAATTTATAAATTCCTTCACAAGAAAATATGATTTCTTACCACATCTCATAGGCATTACCAAATTCTGAAATAATATTAAAAATATCAAGACCAAGACTATATATAATTGAATTCTTGGATTTTTAATTAACATCATATTCATCTTCCTTCACGTCATCCCACTTTTCAATTTCTATAGAGATTTTATTTGTTTTAACATTATTTATGTAAAACTTGAAACCAATACACTTCCAATAAATAATCATCATTTCTTTCCAAGATAAATTTTTATTTCCATTAATATAAGGGTCACAAATAATAGTCATAACTTATCTAAGATCAACTATTTTGATTTTCAGTCATCTAAAAAATTATATTAGTCATGGTAGAGGCAAATTAAATCCTTAATGTTCCAAAATATTCCAGTACTTTCTATTAAATTTAGCTATTAGATAGAAACAAAAGAGTTTTCAAGGATTTCAAAAAATATAAATTTAGATAAGATCACTTCCTTGGATACCAATTATTTGTATTAATTATTAACATATTTCAAACAATAAGAAATATATCAAATATATTCCAACCTTTGATACCACTTATTGTGTAAAAATGTTTATAACAAAGAAATAAGGGTAGATAATTACAAAATTTTTAAAATCCTGAAAAACAAAATCAAAACATACCTTTTTAAATAAAGTGACCATTTACTTCTCTCTTATAGTTGAGTGAGTTGCAAATATAAATAATGTAACATAAAATGAAGATGTATAGTGTTTTAGGGAATAGAAATACGCTAGTGCATGCCAACAACACTCTAATCCATGAGCATGGTTATTTTCACTAGTAGGTTGTCTTATCTAGTGAACTCTACAACTGAGTACTGACACTTGACACCTTTTTAGGATTTTACAAGGCCTTCTGGTTCTTTTATAGGGAACTAAAATATCCATATCATAGTTGTATAAGATAACACTCAATCAATATTGAGTATGAGAAGCTAAAAAATCAAAGGATATTATATGAGATGATGTTTTTGGTCAAATAGGTTTAACTCACAATTTCAGCAGAAAATGATAGATGTAGAATATCTTCATTAATGAAAAATTATAAAAAAAATATTTATCAATTTTGGGTAGAATTTATCTTCTTTAAACATTAAAAATCATATTATGTATTGCTTTTCCATATTCCATTGTTATTGAAACTGTGAGAGAATAAGTATGTTCAAAGAATATTTATCTCATCATTAAAGGATGATCCAAAAAATGAAAATATTTCATCACATTATATTAATCAGGGTTTTTATGTATTTGGTCTTCTTAGTATATTTTATTTATCTTCTAGAGGGAGAAGTAGATAGAGAATAAATATCCAGTAGTTTTATATATCCTCTTCTATCAGATGTTCAAAACAAAGAGAGTCAATGTCCTTCATAAATATCATATGAATAGCATAGCACCATAGAATTATCCATGTAGAATAAATATAACACAAATGCATTCCAAATAATTTGAATAACGATTAAAATAATACCACCATAATACTAGATGAATTTAATATTTTAAAACTCTCAATAAATTTTATTGAAATATAGTCAAAAAATTCCTAAAAACTAGTTGTAAAATAATTCATGAATATTTGAAATTGAATCCTTGAGATAGAGTCATAACATATTTTATAATAGAACAAATTTAATATGATTAAGTAGATCCTATGAATCTTTTGTAAAACATCATTAAAATGATATAAAAATTATTTGATACAATTAGAAAAAAATGGAAAATATATTATTTTAAAACCCTATTGTTGAATCCCAAAACATAGGGTTACTTCACACAAAAATAACTATGAATACCAGGCTAAGAACATATAATTGTTCACAAATAGATGATTCTTTACAAATGTAGGGATTATGATCCAAACTTTTCCAATTTCATCTGGTTTATGATATGTATGTTTCATTACAATCATTGGGATCCCAACCCAAAAGTATTTAAAAAAAATGTAGGGTACAAAACACATTGAAAAAAATTGAACATCTTTACATTATACTTCACTGTTTTTTTGAACCCTTAAACATATGATTCATCCATCTTCCTAGAAGAATTTTTTTCATTAAATCATTATATACTTTTAATTATTATGTAATGGAATCAATTTGACCTTTATTCCTCCCGATATGATCAAAAAATAGAATCCATAAGTTCTAGAAAAACTACAAGTGGGATAATAGCTTTCTAAGACATTGGATAATTTATTGACCATCAAAAATACATTTTAAGTCTTCATTGTAAACATATAAAATCATGATAAAAATATTTCCATCCATCAAACTTGTTTTATAGTGATTATGATATCTATAAAACATGATATAAAACAATAACCTTTTCATAACAAATATATACGATGACGTGTTTCTAAAATGATTCTTCAACTTACATGATTTTTTAGAGTACCAAAACATCATTTTCAGACTTCCAAAAAAACTAATTATATTTAGATAAACCCTGTATATATCCAATAGTATAATTTTGAAAGGAATAATATCACATTACATTGTGTTATCATTATAATTAAAAAGTTAATTTAAGTTGGAAACTACATTTTCACTTTAAAATAGTATAACAACATTGATGATTTTTTGAACCATCAAAACAAGTAAATTGTATTTTTAAATTAACACACAGAATAATAATAATATTTTTATATTTCTAGAAAAAAACCAAAATAACCTAATCACTATTTCTACAGTTATGAAATAAATATTACGAGATACTAAATCTAAAACACATATTCCTTGGATGATCACGAGGAAATGGTGTTCAATATTTAAGTGCATTAATTATCATGAGATTATTGGGACAAAATAGATTTTTATCTAAACAATGATTATTTTACCAACCTAGAGACACTTTGAAACTCCAATAATCATGTTTTTTTAATCCTGGGTGTCACCTTAATCCTTAATGATCGATTGTAATTTTATATTATGATTTCATAGTGTAAGTATATTATGTTGGATCATAACCTATGTTAATACATAGAATATATATAGGTTATGTTGGAGACTTTATTGGTGGTTCCCTATTGTGATGAGGCTTCACCCTACTTGGGAATCCATATAACATCAGTTCTTAGAAAAATATACCTATTTTCATGTTTATATATTGAAAAGGGATAGTCTTTCATGATCTAGAAATATTTCATAGATATAATTTTATATTTGGTTGCAGTGAATAATGGTGATGGAAATATACACCCTTTTATATTCTATTCCATTTTATATTTTTTATATAAAGTTGTCTATGTGGGTTAATAATTATGATTTGTAACTTATTCTTGAAAATTAAATTTTTTAATGTATTTTTTGTTGATTATAGATAATGTCGTTATTGTTTATCTGAATTTAAGTTTTGTTACTTTCACTATTATAGATTTCTCTCATATGAGGGTATAGTCTCTCCACTAGAACAATCTAGATCCTAACTATAAGTTGAAAACCTATTTCATGTTGGGATTCATGTCTCAGTTCCTGTGACACCTTATTCTAGGTAATAGATATTGAACTCGGATAGAGAGTCATAAAGTTGTATTAGAGAATTTTTATTTGTCCTACAATTTTTGGAGATGATAGAAATGAGATATTTGAATGTGTGACAATATGTGATGGACCTTAAAATAATGTGTCATTAATACATTTTCTGAGGATAATCCATGTTTATTAGGGATATGGGGTTACTGTTCTTTTTTTTAATATCACAAATGATATATTTTTTCATTGTTGATATGTGAATTTGATATTTTAATTTATAGTTATTGACTATTGTCCCATTGAAAATATGCATGTTTTACATACATTATATTTTTTTATTCTTCACTAATATGAAATTTTTGTGATTTTTTGTGATTTTTTTTATTATATCACTAATAATTTGGAATCAACTATTAAATGTTTTAGAAACAACAAATTTATTGTTTTCTAATATAACTTGTCTGTGGAATTCTACATAGTTAAAACAAAGAATTTTTTCTATGATGATAGGTAATTTAAATCGTACAAATGGATCATCCCTGATTATTACTATATATTCCCCCAATATATGGCATGTTTAGTGACCCTTAATAGTTTTGTAAGGGAACCCGATTCCAGGATACATTTTTTAATAAAAATATATTTGATTATATAATCTCTCATTAACAACCCATATCGCATTGTCGATTACATATTTAGGGTAGAATTTTAAATTAATAAACTATATGAATATGGATTATTCAATACATATTTTCATGTGATGATGTATATATATGATGTTGGATGAGATTTTTTCCCCAAGTGTTTAATATTATGTGAAAATTTCAAGTGAGGATTAATGACATTGAGTGAGTAGATGGATTTTCATGAGATGCCTAAAATTTATGTCTATAAGAACCCTAGAGTGGATGTTTTGACATGTGAATTTATTTGTGATATTTAGATGGAATGATAGTTATTTTACTATGAGTTTTTACCTATTAGATACATGATTAATATGATAAATTAGAGAGCTCAATTACCTTCAAATGTGGTTGGGGTATTATTGATCCATGTGATATGCATAGGGGACACTCAGTATAAGTATTCTATCATTAATGTGAGAACTATATAGTTGAGAATCTTGGGAAAATGTGTCAGTTTATAGGATAGATTCACTAGATGTGCTATAGAGTAATCCATTTCCACTACCTGACCCAACCATGGGATTGAACCGCAACAACCCCAAGCATGCCTTTATTAGATATGGGTGGCAACAAGCACTGAGGGAATACTATACTTAGGGAAGACATTTCCTAAAAACCTGAAAACACACACAAAACCAAGTCAATGTAAAAATGAAAAAGGAATGAAATGAAAAATGAGAAACTATTATAAATATACCAAATATGAAAGAACCACTAACTCGAATGAAGTAAGGTAGTGTATACGGAAAAGAAAACATTGAAAAATACACAGCTAAACAAAAATATGGCCCAACCAGACAAAACTAGAAAAGAGTAAACATTTGGGAGATCATATCTCATGTATTCCAATCTATTACCACCATATATGGTTTAAGAACCATGTATCCCTTAGATCACATAATATTATTATTGACATATCCACCATCTGTAAAAGAGATGACACATGTTGGAAAAATTCAAAGCAGGGGTGAGTATGTACATACCTAGAAGAATACCCAAACAAGGATGTAGACGAAGCAATAAAGAAACAACTGAATTGGGAATTAGTAGATATAACAATGTAATGAAAAAGAGTACATCTCAACCAAAAAATAGTGTGAAATTGAACTCTTCCAAACTCATGAATCTCAAAACGGATTGAATATGAAATTTTCATTGAGTCTTTTATACCTATATAAGGAGAGTTGGCTCATCCAACCAGAAGAATCTAAACACAAAAAGTACATAGCATACCCTGTGCATATTTACCTATCCTAGAAGGATAGTAATAATACCCTGGGGGTACTTACTGCTCTACGATATATATATATATATGCTCCGTTAAATAATACCAAATGAGATAGTAAGGGGGTCTCCAACCCAAAACTCATCAGAAGAATATGATAATCCAATCATTCCGAGTTAAGTCACTCTTTGATGGCTATCACCTCATTCATCTTCCCAGAACACAAAAGTCCAATCCAATCAATATTTTTTATATTATCAAGTGACACTTTTATATGGTAAGTGTGAACCAAAAGCAACAAAAAAAGAAAATTACAGCATACAAAATTGAAAATTCAAAAAAAAACCAGTCTGATTCATTACCTCCATTAACAGCACTCAAACATCGACAACATTCAAATTTCAAAAATCATCACCCATCCCGACACCCAACTACCTCGACAAACTCGTCGCGCTGATCATCTCATTCGGAAGCCTAAATAACCCTCTCCAGACATCAACATCCATCCATCACTACATCATCACTGACACCCCAGTTCGTGTCATCATCACCACTCGACGTCGTCATTACAACTCACTGGCATCATCCAAATAACCACACCAGAGAGTTCAAGAACCGCCCATAGGAGACCATCCACCATGTCACCGGAGGTGAAAGAGTACCTCATTCTCATTAGTCCATAGGTATTCATTGTGATGCCCATTTAGGGGTCACAAATTTCTAGATATAAACTCATGACTTGGTATGTCGGGATGGTCCTACAATAGTATTCATCAAGGAATGCCACTTCCTACCCCACCTAGAGGGTACAACATGGGTAGGATATTGGGGAATTCCACAACCTATTTATACGGGATGGAAATCCCATTGAGTAATCAAGGAAATTCCACTACTTATCCCTACTATAGGGTTACACATGGAAGATATCATTGGGGAATGCCACTGCCCATACCAGCTGGATGGTAAGCACCGAACATTAAGCAAATCAATTACCCAGTCCTACTAGAGGGTAACTGGGAAATATTTCTAAGGAACTCCATTTCCTAGTCCAGCTAGAGTGTAATCCCAGTACTGCCATCAATAAACACCATTTCCTAGACCTGAAAGACGGTAAGTCCAGTTCTACTCAATTGATGTTGCGATTTCTACCATCATCTGGTGTTGCCTCATCGCATGCTAAACTTAGAAAATTCCACATATTATCATGAAATAACCTTCCAAGGAAACCATCCTCCTATATGTAAAAAAACTCTCATGATACGAATTGGAATGTTCAATATCCTAGTTAAAATGATGGACATGTAGAGGTGTGAATATCACATAGAAGAGTTCAATTAATACACAACATGTGAGGGGACCCACGTGATGTGTGGTCCCTCTTCACCGCCAAGACATGTCTCTAGTTGGTACATAGGACCCGCCCCATTTAGTAGAACACACATTTTAGGTGGAAAAACACCATGTCTAAAATATCCATGATTGAGGCCATGTCCTTCAGTCGTGTCCATGCACTCAAACCTCATGTCGGAGATCATTGGTAAAAAAAATTCAGTACACAATAGATACCACTCGTGTGGCCAACCCATGTCTGTAAAATCATACATGGTATCCCACCCCATGAGACCCATCACATGGGTTGTCCCACCTAGGAGGGTGAACACAATGGATGAGGACCAACATCACAACTTATTATCCTTATCTTTTCACACACCCTAAAACACCTCTGAGGGATGCTACATGCTATTGTTTTTTCATCCTAAATAGAGTATAATGGGAATATTTCTAAATTTAATGGTTTTTCATATATCATCATCGACACATATAATCCATTAAAACCATTTTACATTCTGTAAAATTTATTCACTCTATCTTCAGATCTTACCGCAAATCACGCTCGCTTGCCATCATTCCCCAGGAATTGATCACCATAAGTAATGAGTGTTTCATTCTTAATTCGATAATAACCTATCAATTCAATGCTCAATAATTTCGATACAAATCATCACAATTAAAATTCATTCTTCGTGATGATTCAAGATCTAAAATATCCTTGTGATTTAATTATCGTTTCTTCAAACTGTAATAAATCCAAACACACTTTTGAGCTTGGGTTGCTCGATAAATGTCGAATTAGGTACTAGGAGTTCCAGCGGAGAAGAATGCAATGAAAATAGTGTTTGATGATCATTATACAATAGATCTTGGCCAATAATCAATAAAGTGAAATCTGGATTAAAAATAATTGATAAAATATATTTTCAACACTCATCCTCACAAATGGTTTGAAAAAGGGGTGTCGATTGAAGAATGACAATCGATATGTTCAAACATTTAATCAAAAGGAGGAAAACCATAATTGAAGATTCCTACGTATTTTATGTATCATTTTGTACATAATTAGGCATTGAACTTTCATGGAGCAATATCCATTTCATTCATTATTCTTTGATCCACCTTGAATTTGAGGTTTATTGTTCGTTGAAGGAAAACAATAGAAGAAAAAGATTGTCTCACAAGAGAATCCAATGAATTTTGAGTCCAACCATAGAACAATACCTCTAATGAACTATTTATAAACTTTTAAATAGGCCATGGTTGATTAGTCAAATTATTTTACAAATAAATTATTTATCATAAATTTACCACCAATGATAGGGGTTTGAATATCCCACACCAACTCATTTTATATCATGCCTATGGTAAACACCACATTTTGGACCCAACTATGGTCTCATATTTTTGATCTGATCAACCATTTTAGATTTATCTATTTTTATTCAATTGACCATGTGAACACTATTTAAAATATATTTCATATTTTTATAAAACCTATTCTAGGAAAACTAGGTGTCAGAATTTTATTCCTTCTCAGTGCGTAACTATAAAAATATATTTAGAAATAATTTAATTTCATACAAAGAAAAAAACAGGTCACTTCATCATTCCTTTCTGTAATCTTATAGTCCTTGAAATAAAAGTCTAGGAAAAAACATAGGTTTGTAATCCCACAAATGGCTCTCCCACTCATAGAAACTCACATTCATGTTTCAATGCTGCCACAATATGTGAACCAAAGCGATGGTCCATCCCCACAAGTTCCTCTCCTCTTGTTTCTCAATTTCAACAGGCTACTCATCAATGTTGGATCCATTATTCATTTCATACTACCCTAGTAAAAAATGTTCAGAGGTTCATGAATATATTTCTTTAGCTGTGACATGTGGAAGAAGTCGTGCACCCACTCCAACTCTAGGTATAGGGTGACGCCGTGTGCAACTTTACCAACCCTCTACAAAATCTTGATTTTCCCAATGAACCTTGGGAAAAACTTCTCTCCATGGAATAACCTCTACATTCCTCATTCTGGGGATACTCTCAAGAAGTAGTGGTCTTTATTTATGAACTCCAAGGGCTTTTGATGACGATCTTCATAAGATTTCTATCTTTTCTTGGCTATCCTCATCTGTTCATGGTTGACCAACACTTTCTATGTGTTCGCCTTCACCAACATTGGGTCCATGAGAGATGACTCTCTAATAAACATCCAGTACAAGGGTGACCCAAAGGGTCTCCTGTATAGTTCTTAAAAAGGTTCCATATTAATGGTAGAGTTTTATTTGTTGTTGAATGAAAACTCTACCAGTGGCATGTGATCCTCCAAGCTTCTGCTGAAATACAACACACAAGCCCTAAACATATCATCGAGCACCTGGATAGTCCACTCAGTCTTCCGCAAAATATATGGGCGAATGGTTGTACACATCCTCAAATGGGTACCGAATGCATCATGTAGGACCCTACATAGTCATGATGTTAACAACATGTTTCGATCAGAGACAATCGTCAACAGTTCCCCATGAAGGAGGACGATCTACCATACGTACAACTAGCCCCAAAATCTCCACCGAACATTGTTACATACAAAAAATTAATTGAAAAGACTTCATTATTCACTCTACAATCACCCATATGGTTTAATGGACCTTTTTAATGTGTGAAATGCCTGGGATGAATTCCATGGACATGTCTTCACATTTCTTCTCTGAAATTTCAAGAGTCTGTGGAAAACCTAGAAGAACACGGTGATCAACCTTCACCAAATATCATGTAATGAATCATGAGACAAAATCAGCTATGCTTTGTCACTTGTTTGAACACCAAAATTTCTAATAATTATATATATACATCTCTTGTACACTATGACATACATCTAGTGGAGAAGAGATGTACTCTCACAACACCTTCTCCCGCATTGCGATTGGAACTACTATTCGATCCTAGAACATGATATCATTATTATCATCTTCAAAATACTCATATAGTGCGTCACCTATGAATTTATAGTCAATAATAACTTCATTGTATATGTCTCTTTGGTGACACTTCTTCAAGTGCTCGAGAAGCAATGGTGTCAACACAATTGAATGAAAAAAAAGGTGTACCCATATTCTGTACCAAGATCAGATGTAGCATAGGTAACTACTTAGATGATTCATACATTAATAGATCATCGGGATTCCGGGTTAGGGAATCTACTATAACTCTTCCTTTCCCTATATTAGTGACTTTCTCGAAGTCATAGTTATGAAGGAACTCTATCCAGCATCGCTACCTCAGGATTTGGTCCCTATATTTGAAGATGTACCTAAGGATATGGTGGTTTGAGTAAACAAAAAAGCACTCTCCCAGATGTTATTTCCTCAAAGTACTCAAGGTGATACTACTTATAGTGTCTCTAGGTCATAGTTCATTTTGTTTTACTCATGGGGTGTCAACTACTTCAACTCGTATGTGATAATTGCCTATCATTGCGTCAACACACTATTGAGCCCAACTCGTGAGGAATCACAATACACTAACAAATCCAATCCTTCCAATGATAGCCTCACCAATGGAGTTATATTAAGCCTCAGCCTCAAATAATTTAAGGCCTTCTAGTACATTTGGGACAAGGTACAAGGTTATCCCTCCCACGTCAGTGTGGTTAAATGGGTTCGATTATGGCTAACTCTATTACAAACCTTATATAGTACCCTTCTATTCTAAGGATAATTCATACCTCTTATACATTCATGGATGGTTACTAGGCATGAACTATCTCGATATTTTCTAGATCCATTACAAAACCTTGTATGAAAATTACTTTCAACATAAATTGAACATCCTATATCCAAAACTAAAATTTCGAGAGCTTTCAATAACGATGGTTCTCTCGAAGTAAATCAAGAACCATCCTCAAGTGAGTTGTAGGCTCCTCCTCTATTTCAAATATGGATAGAATATCTTCGATGGTGACAAAAAAATGATCCAAAAATGTATGTAAGAACTGGTTCATCAAATCCATACAAAAGATGGGGAAATTTTTCACATGAATGGGAATCACTAGAAACTTTTAGTGTTTGTAGGAACATCAGAATGTCAAATTTGAAATATCATCCACATGAAACTACAACTGGTTGTATTATGACCTTAGATCATTCTTGGATAACCCGATCACACCTCACAACTAATCATTGAGTTACTCAATCCATGTTAATGGATACCGTTTCTTTATCAGGACCTGGTTTAGGTGAAGATAATTTATAGAATGTCGTGATATCTTATCAGTCTTTTTTACAAATAGAACTGGTTTCACCTGTGGGGAAAACTAGGTCTGATGAAACCATTATCACAATGGTCCTCTGATGGAAACTCTAGCTCCTGATCTTGATAAGTTCTATCTGATATGTTGTAGAATATATTAGGGATGTCCCAGTTTGAAAATAAATGCAAAAATCTATCTCTTGCCTCACATGTAGTCTTAGAACGACTGCAGGGAAGATGTATATATAATCCTCCACAACTAAAGGAACCCAGATTCCATAAGATACTGGTGAACCAAGGGTTATAATTGATAACTAATTGGTAATAGGATTCAACCTATTTCTCACAACACCAATTTATCATGATACGTGGACTTTCTCACTGAAAAAAGGAGGACTGCATCCCATCAGTGCGCAGGGATCTGATCGGTCAGTGGTGGTAGTCAATTTCAGCACGAACCATGGTAATCCAATCCAATCCCAATAGGAAATATTAGGGTTCCATCATGCTTATACAAAGGTCCCATATTAACTCTATCCTAGAAGATATTACTCACACATTTGGTAGATGAATGATACGTAAGAAAGTTTCCCAGTAGGAATCTAGTGACAATGAGGATATTTTAGCATCACTACTCGGAGCTCTATATCACACCCTAGGATATGATAAATAAAGTAATGAATGGATCCTATTTATACTAATACTCAAGAATGAGTGTTATAAACAAATATCATACCTCTAATCATCTCGTGCACTATAGGATCATAAACATCCAAAGCTTGAAGTTGTCCGTAGCCCCAGCCTCCATCACCATTAACCTGATATGGGCCACAAGGTGGTGGTGATGAAAGGAAATCATACATTAATACCCATCCTATAGCTCCTCATATCCCTCCTACAACTTCTCCTTAGTGATGACTACCCTATCCCCACCTGGGAGATCCCCGATCACAATTCTATCTCTGCCATGGCGGTCTATCTGTTATCTTCTTAGGAAGATCAGGTCACTTTGTTAGGTTTCCTCATGCCATGTGACCTCGCCTATGACAAGAATAAAATTGGAACACCCCAATATTCACTGGTGATCTACACTTCCCCTAAAGTGCAGGACCACATCCTTGAGTCTTCTCATGAATGGGTCTCATGTTCTTTGATCTCTAAAAATAGCATGCTGCAGTAGAAGAATCAACCCATTTGTTCCCTCTACCGACTCTAGCTATCTTCCATCCCTCTATCAAAGTTTCCCACTCCAGCACCCCAACATAGGAGGAGATGCACAACGGTACTACATTGGCTCAGATCTGTTCAAAAATTTCTTTCTCAAACATTTGTGCTCAGAAGTATCCATCTCTGATCATTTCTATAGAGTAGCATGTAATCTTTGTAAACTTAGCCTCATAATCTTCTGCTATAATTCCTCCATTATAAAGCACTATATTCTTTGCAATCTGGATTGAAAATAATTATGAGGTTTAGTATACCTCTATAAATAGCTATTGGAATCATCCAATGCTAGTGTCGAATCATTGTGCATCTGGGTAACTAGGATTCACGAACTTCCATTTGCTTTGTGGAAGAGACTAGCTTCCCAATCCATGATATGATCCATTGGGGTCCGAATAATCCTGATGATACATTCCATCTTCTATATCCAATCCTCTGATACTTGAGTATCTGCCTTGTTGTGGATCCTCAATACTCTCTGATACTAGAACACGTAGAGTGCACTCAGCCTGCTCACATACTCAGCCTACTCTGCTAGGAAAATATTCTTCTCAATAGGTGGAGGTCCTTCTACCATCCCACCTGATAGAAGGTGATTATGAGATGGACCCTTAACTGAGGCATTGTTTCTTATAAGTTCATCATCATGAACTATATCTAGAATCCCTACTAATGGGCATTGTGGAGGTATCTTGAATATTATGAAGGAGAATCGTGGTAAGATGATCACACACACATAGACACATATTTATATATATATATCAACAAATGTGGGGATATGAATCAACATGTATAATCAATGATTCAATAATATATGATTCATGTACCATCGATCCCTGTAATAAATTTATATCCATGTAGAGTCAACAATTAGTTATTCAATATCATGGTGAGTGGGTATGTCGGCTACCACACCATCACTAGACTCCCTATCCTGAGAGAAAAAATTGAGGCACTTTGAAAATATTTCCCTCAACCAAAATTTTTTATGGGAAACATCCAAACAATGTACCAATGGATGAACCCACTATGATACCGATATATCACAACCAGAACCATGTCAAGGCTCGAGCTGCAACTACCCATGGCTCCATAATCTTGGGGGTGGTTCAAGGACCCTAAGGGAAACTAAAATCATAGAGACAGTTTCTTAAAAATATGTACACACACTACCAACTAAATGAAAAAGTGAACAAGGAATGAAATGAAGAATGAAAAACTATTATAAATATAACTGATATGCATGAACCACTAAAAATAGCATGTTATGATAGGGTATACTGAAATTATAAAGTTGAAAAATATATTCCCAAACCAGAAATATTTCCCAACCTAACATAACTGGAAATGATAAACGTATGAGAGGCCCCAGTTTTTGTATCCATACTATGACCACCATACGCAGTCCAATAATCTCAAGTCTATAAGCCCCTATAATCTCACGAAAAAACTATCTTCCACCTAGTGAATATGTGAACCATGTTGGGAAAATAGTAAAGCTCAACCCCAATAAGAGAGTGAAAGCGAACTCGACGAATCATAAAGAGCCCGACAAAGTGACATGATGAACATGTTGTCAATTATTTCTACATATAACTAGAGAGTGGAATCCTCCAACTAGGAGAATCTAATCACCAAAACCATGTGACATACCTCGGGTTCCTTTGACCCTCCTAGAATGAGATTAACCATACCCAAGGAGTGGGTACTGGAGTAGGATATATATGCGCTCAGTAAAATAATCCCAAAAGAGTGAGGATGGGGATCTATATTCCATAGATCAACCCTAAAAGAATGATAGAAAATATTTCCAATATAAATCCATCAGCAATTTCTAGCACCTCATTCATCTTTCAAGAACCCACAAGTCAAAGAGATTCAATCAGCACACCTCGATACTATCCTCCTTTGGCGCCATTCAGTCACCTGCATAGTTTTATGTTTCTACACAAGAACAAATCTTAGTGGGGAAAGCGTCCCTCATTATCATGATTCTAAAGGAATGTATAACCATGCCTCATCACATGGATTCATAGTAAAGGGGTCAAAATTTTATGGAATGTATCTCGTGCCCTAGGGCGTTAGGAGGGTACTACTCTGGTAGTCACTAAGGACTGCCACTACCATCCCAGCTAGAGTGTACCACATTGAAAGGTCATAGAGGCTCATCGTTTCTCATTCATACTAGAGGATATGCCTGGTGAGTCATTAAGGATACTCCACTTCCCATCCTAGTAGGAGTGTTATGCCTAGATGATGTCATTTGGGGAAATTCATAGCCTAGACTAGCTGGAGGGTGATTCCCGAACATCAAGGAGAACCATTTACCAGTTCCATTGGATAGTAATTAAGAAATATTATCGAGGAATGAAACTTCAAATCATATCTATAGGGTAAGATCGATACTTCAATCGGGGAATACCACTTCCCAACCTAGCTAAAATTTAATCCATGTACTGCTCTAGTGATGCAGTGATTACTGCAATTATCAGGTGTCACATTAGTGAATCCAGATGCCGAACATATCACATCATATCTCAAAATATGATTCTAAGGGAACCATTTAATTCTACACAGAAAACACTCAGGATAGGTATCTCATGGGAAAATATCTGAGTTCAAATAAAGGAGGTACAAAGGATAGAAGATCTCTCTTATGAGAGTAAGCAATATACGATGTGTGATGGGGACCACACAACATGTGGTCCCTATTCACTACCTGGATGTGTCTCTGGTTAGTACATGGGTCACATCCAATGTTTTAAAATATAGTGTGTAGAAGGAATACATGTCATGTCTAAATAATACAGGATTGTGGTTGTGTCAGGTTGTTGTGTCAATGTAATGCGACCACGTGTTTGTGTTCACTGGTACACATCACGATGGTCCACAATAGATACCATGCATGTGGCTAACCAATGAATCTGTTCTATTACACACAATCCTCAACCATGTGACCCATCACATAGGTTGTCATGCTAGGGAGGGTGTACATGGTGTGTGAGGCCAAACTACATGTCATTTTATCCTTATATTATCCTAAACCCTAACACCGCCACTAAGTTAGGATACATGAAGTGTGTTCTTTATCCTACACAGTGTGTAGTCAGGATTTTTTTCAGAATCATTATTTTTTCACATATCTTCATATGTGCATTGAATCTATTCAAATTGTCCAAGATCTTGGCTAATTTATTCCTAAAATATTCATATCTAACCAAGAATTTCACTTTCTAGCCATAGTTTTCCAATAATAGATCATAAGAACCAACAAGAGGATCATTATTCATTTTCCTCATGCATGTCCATTCGATGATTGATAAAATGGCACCAAATAATCCAGTTTACCATCAAATATCCATGATGAATATTGTTTTATGCTGATCTCATGAATTTGTTTCCATTTGACCAATCCTTAAAAAATACAGACACCCGATAGATCTAGGGTCACCCCATAACTATCGAACTGGGAACTGTGGAGTTCTAACATCGAGGAATGCAGTGAATGGAGGAAGATATTTACTGTGGACAGAGTGTTTGATGGTCATCAAACAAGAGTTATTTTCCACTGATCAAGAGTGTGTTATCCTTATTTGAAACAATTTAACAAAATAAAATTCTATACTCAAACTCATTAGAAGCTTTGAAATATGGGAATTGATCGGTGAATGAAATTAAAGAACGCGTTCTGCAATGGTGAAGGATGATCCATTGTATTCATTTCTCTTTGATTCATCATAAATCTAAGGTTCACATTTATTAAAAGAAAAACTACAGGGGAAGAAGATGATCTCAATAGAAAATCCTACAAATTAGGAGGTTTAACATTGCCAAATACTACTGATGACCAATTTATAAAAATTCAATTATTTCCAAGTATATTAGTAAAATAATTTTTTAAATAAATTATTTTACATTAAAGACCTGGCTACAAGTAAGGGTTTCAAATTTCCCACGATGACTCATTTTATGTTTTTCCTAGTGTAAAAACCATGGTTTGGACCGAACCATGGAATTTTATTACTGATCTAATCAACCATTTGATATTTATTCTATTTTCCTCAATTAATCAAGCTAGTGAAATGTAAAATATGTTTAATATATTTAAAATATTTTAATTTAGGAACAACAAGCCTCATAATTACACATCGTCTATTCAACTAACTCCATAAATATATTTAGAAATGATTCATAGTACTAAAATGAATAAAATGTGTCACTATAGTCATATTTTTCATGTACAATCGTTGGGATTTCTTAATTAACATTTTTTGTTCTACTTTGTAAATGGGGATAATTTTTTTGGGTAGGATATTGGTATTCATAAATTTATTGATTGCAATATTCAATTTTTATTGGATGGTGGATTGAGATCCTAGATGGACATATCATGGAAGAATATTGTCTTGGTAGTTGCATCTAGTTTTTTAATGACTCCCCGGTTTTTAGGTGATCTTTTGGTAGGAATGGTATATTAGATATGTCATGCTTCTTGGATGAATCATCATTGATTTTTTTCTAGATGATATTGAAATTTTGGGAGGCATGGTTAGTGAATAAAGGTCATGATACAAGGATTCAAGAGATAAGAATCTAGGTGGTGTAAGTCAGATGGTGTATATGGGTTACAAAAAGGTGAACACATACATGATTATTTCCCATTAAAATAATATGAGTTATTGATCACTATTATAAATGAAGGCTTTTTTGGTTTCACAACATGCATGTGAAATATTTCTAAAGTTGGTTTTCCATGAGTGGGCTCTTGAATATTCTATTTAGATATTTTTGGATTCAACGTGGTTTTCTATAGTTTTGATGACAATTAGAGGTCCAACATGGTCAGGGAAAACCATATATTTTAATTATAATACCATGCTATAATTGATCTAACCACATGATGTGATTGGGTATGACATGATAGATGAGTATGGCATAAAAGGAGTGATATGTTTGTCTTGTAAGCACAAATTTATAAATAGTGGAAGATGTTCGGTACTAGGGAATCTCATTGCGAGTAGTGATCTATTATCCTTAAATGGTGTGACCATCATTGTGGATGAATTTTATTGATGTAGTGGTTGTAATTCCAAATTATCAAATAATGGGTGTTGATTAATGTTTTATATTGGTAAATTAGTAGGATAATAATTTAAATGTGTAGTTATTACTTTCACTAATAGATGGAGTGTTGGATATATAGATCATTTTTTGGTTTAGTGGAGCGATGAAAAGAAAAACCCCTTGGTGGGGTCCATCATATCAGTCTCGGATATATAATCCCATTTTTAATATGGTCATAGTCTTGATGAGTCTAGTCATTGGAGAATTAATATTTAATTGTATTTCACATGTGTTGGTGGATTTTATTTATTTTTATCCTATAGAGAACAAATATTTATGGTCAATAATAAATTTTTGATGGAGATTATGCATTATCATTAAGTTTAAGATGGTTTTTTTGATACAATAAAAATGATTTTCAAATAATCGATGTGAAAATTATCAGTAGCAGAGTATGCATATAGATTTATTTGAATGAGGATCCAATCAGGGATTTACATTAAGATATGTGTTTTAACATTGGTGAAGATGGTTGGATAATCTCTCGAAGCGAATGATTATTAAACCATTTTGAATAGATGATGTGCAAATGCATCATCGACAGTGACTGGTTATTTTTTAGAATGGTGAGCAAGAGATGGATCAAAGAGTACATTTATGTTAAAATGGTACTTTGAGTTATAAAATGCACCAAAAATATCATTGGACCATCAAGGATACATTTTTATGTCATTATAATATTGTGGAACACTATGTCTTCGAACCAAACATCTTGAGAAGAGACATATTGATTGAAAACAATGATCCTAGGAATAAATTAATTTATAAAACCTTAATATATATGGATAGACAAGTTTAGTGGGGAACTAATCTTTTAATAGTGGTGATGTTGAGCTAGGAAACCAGGTTCAGATAAATAGTACATCTCATATTAGGAGTTTTTCGGTGGAATCTATTTTAGAATTTAGGGATAGATTTGGGTGAGTATATTATGTATTATCAACATGGGTTGATCTGGATTAATGGTTAACAAGCTAATAAGGATTCTTAGGGATAAGTAGTTATTTTGTGTAGAGGTTATGGTTGACAACTACATTATAGGATATATATTTTTAGGAATTTTTTTAGACTCATTAAGGATTTGAATTGTGAGTTAGAATTCATAAAAGAATTAAAATTGTTTTTTCATATTGAGAGGATGTTTTTTATATCTCTATATTGGATCGATATTTTTTATATGTTATTTAGTAAATTTTGAGATCATTCGATTGAGTATTCAAATTTTGGAAAGGGATTTACCCAACCACATGTTTACCAAAAATTTATGGGAAACTATGTTACTGGATTATGTGAGTTGGTATTTCCCATTGGCATGGTAAAAAGTCGGAGAATGATTTATGGAATTAACTAAAAACCAATTAATAACCTACAAAAGGGTGTTTCCAATTTGGTTCATGGTAAAATAATCATTGTATCCAAACCGTGTGATCTGAAAATTTTGGGATATTGAATGATACATGGTTTAATCATTCTTGGGAAACTATGCGTCTAAACCTTATTTGGGGTTTCAGGTTGATAATGTTAAAGTTGTGTGGATGTTCCACTACTTTGGAAGATATTTTGAGGCCACGAGACTGCCTAGATTATATTAAAAATGGGTTGTTTCCCGTTTCCACCCATAGTATTTGTAACCCCACTCCCCTATTCCTCCTCCATCATATATTATTGAGCTAAGATTCCATCATATCTCTAGAAACATTCATTCCCCCCCTTATTTTGGGAGGATTCTATGGTGTTTATAGTTATTTGGGTTGTGTTTTTATATTTACAAATATTTTTTACATTAAATATTTACCCCCGATTTTGGATGATTTGGATTAGTGTTCTTAATATGATTCCAATGTAGTATGGTCTACTTGTCATAATTTGATCAGTATATTCATTTGCGTGGATAAATAAAATAATGGAAAATTGTTTTCATGTATTTTATAACAATTTAATTAGTGGTATTTTTCCAATGAAATTTTTTATGTTTTTTAATAAAATAAAAAATCAACTGATAGAGGAATATAAGAATGATATTTGATATTTTTCTTGTCATTATGTCAAGGGTCTTCCAAGGCTTGTCTGAGTATGAGGGATAATAATTTCAGTGTGGTGAGATAAAAATGTGTTTTTAAAAAAATTTCCTACTATTAATGAAATTGATATATTAATTATAAATTATTATAACTAATTATTTTGATTCATTGGATTGAAATATGTTGTTGGAAGATTATAAGAGTTAATAATGAGCTTCAGCTATAGTTATTGGGTTAGGCTAAATGTTTATTTCATTATATATGATTGGTGTTCCATTGAACATTTGTAAAAACCCATACTAAATAAATTTAATGCCTTTACAAATTGAATATGTTTTATATTATATTATATGTTTTTAGACACATATAACACATATAAAAAGAAAATGATTATTAAATAAATGGATATCAATATGTTAGTAAAAAATTAAACCCATGAATATTATAAATATAATCATAGGGAAGAAAATATAAAATAGAAAAAGTAGAATAGGATGTTTTGGGTTATCCTTAACTTCTAGAGTCATCTCTCCCAAAAAAAACACAATTTAAATGAAATAGAATATTATGATTCCAATCGATATTTTACCGCTTGAAAATATAAAACATTGGTAAACATTGTAGTGAATGATGTATAGAAGAAATAAGATATATTTATTGGAGGTAATATGACAATTAGAATAGTAATGTGACCATTGAAACTATAACTTGGCCATTATTAATTTTAACCTGACTATTAGAAATAATAACATTTCCGTTGGAAGAGTAACATGATAAAAATTATAATAAAATGAAATAAAAATAATATTTATAATATGAAAGGTAATAAAATATAAATATATTGAATCTATAAAATAAATACAATGAATAATAATTCAGGAAATTAAAATCACTATTTATGAAATATAAAATGTAATGTATTTCATAACAATCATAATTTTTATTTTTATAATTAAAATTAAATATAAAATAAAATTAATTACCTAAAATCAATATTTTTTTATTATAAAATCATTGATATTTAACATGGACTAATTTGTTTACAAATTTATGAGAAACATATCTTTTTTCTTAAATAAAAAAATAATATATTTGAAAAATTGAATGTTTATGTCAAAAATATTATGGATTAATTTCCTAACAATTGATAATTTATTTATCCTTTCACAAAATAAATTCAATAATATAAATGCTTTATTTAATAAAAATAATCCTAATTTCCCAACCTAAAAAAGTAATTTCCATTGTCTAAAGGTCTTTGTTTTCCCTTTAAATAAATTTGTTGTTCATTTGTCTCCATTTATATTGATTAAACTAAAAAAATTATTTTAATGATATTCAAGGTCCTCGAATCATTTTATCTTATAAAATTATTTTTCATAATGTAAAAAATGTTTTTATTGATCATTTTACCTTTGATATTATAATAAATTCAAAATTTCATCCCAAAAATACCTCTATCCTCAAGTATAAATATCCCTTCTCCTCTCCCATGGATAACCATATACCATAAACTTACCAAAAACAATTATCAACCAAAAAAAACTCCCTTAATACCCTTATCCTAATCAATATTACAAGTAAGAAAACTCTTATAATTCAAGTATTTTAGTGTCATAGGAAAAAGCAACACTAAGAAGTGGGTAATTTTACATCAACTTTTCATTTAATTTCCCACTTCTCTTCCTCAAATTCTCCATTACATTCAACAAAAATATTAAAAAATTAATTTTTAATTGTGTTAAAATTATATTAATTATTTTAACCTACTATATTAAATATATTTTTGACATTTTTACATGTTAAGGTTCACCTTCCCCCTCTTTTTTAATGTCTCACAAACAACTGCTAAACCGCTAATTTGGACAATGACCTCTCTCTAATTTTCACCACAATAGTGGGTGGATATAACCAATTATATATAACTCATAAATATTTTATTACAACTATGTTATGTTTCAATAATTAATATTACTTATGTATAAATGACCTTGACTAAAAATAGAGAAATTGAAACAAGACAAGATATTTTAAGAAGAATATGATATAAAAAAGTTCGACATTTTTAAATGGTAATTATGAAATATTATAAAATTATTATAATTGATAAAAAGTGAAAAAATCAACATAATTTAATTTTGAATCCATGTTTTACTAAACATGAGTTTTTCATATAGGAAGTAGAAAATTTATTAAATAAATCACGATTTTTGTTAAGGGGATTCAAATACCCAACTTTTCTTTTTGGGTCAACTTATATTTCACATTGATTTTATAATAAAAAATCCTATAATATACTAATAATTAACATAAATTATTATTCTAATTTTATTTATGTTGATATAGGAATTCATTATTTATCAAAATGATTTTAAATCCAATTATGATGATTTTTTAAATTAAATTATTTTTCCAAAACATCTCTTGCATCTTATTGAGTAGTTTATTTTCTAAATAAAAAATTGATATTTTATACAAAAATTTCACCTCCTTTATTCATATTTAAATGCTAATGTTAGTTAAGGGATTATTATTTACAAAAAATTTTCGAACCCCATTCCTTTTCATGGGATTATTTAATGAGTGGGATTTTTATAAGATCTCTTCCCATGTCGATTTTATATTTATAAGAATTTAATGATTTTCTGAGTCAGTGTGGAATAATTTATGCCTCCAATGAATTGGAAAATGTGTCGTAGATACTAATATTATATTTTTATTCTATAGAATAATTCTGTCATCATTAAAAATTATGATATTATGACTCATGCAGATATGTTATGCGTGACCATGATTATCGATTTCTTCACAACTGTGTGTTGTATTTGAAATATATGTTATAATGTTTGATTGTTATTAATATTCCAAATTCTATTCAATTTCAAATTATTCCATCATTATTATGTTGATTATTTCATATTTATAATATGATTATGATAATTATTATCTCCCATGTATTATTGATCATGCATCTTACTCCTATGTTTTAAATCCCATTACTATACTTTTAACATGCCCATTTCTTTTATGTGTATCATAAGGTGAATACGTTCACCAAGGAGATCAACAGATATTTTAGAAGTAATTTGATGAATAATTGAATAATTTATCTTTTCTATTTATAAATGATATATGAACCAAAATTTCACATGATACGTGTAACACCATGAGATTTTATGTTTTTTAATTAATTTAATACTTTTAATATGTTTCATTTCATAAAACAGCGAAATTCGTTATTTAATATATATTAATGAATTATGTTTGTAATTAATTATAATAAATACCATGTTATTAATAGTATATATGGAACATAAAGTATATAATTCTCTACATGATGCCGCAAGGGGATCTTACAAAACATGCAATATAAACAGAGCCTGAGATACATGCATTACTGAGTGTTACCAAAAAATAATACATTATGAAATTATTATTATTTAATAAGATATAAATCAAGCTTTAAATTTATTTTTAAAGTTATAAATTACTTGTGAATATATCTATCTGAATTAATTGGTTACCTATTAATTAGAAAATTTTAAAGAAACCAAATTAATACAAAGGGAATGATTTTATAAAAGACTGTTTTTATGTGAAAAAACAATTGTTCTTCTTAAGTTAAATGAATAAATAATGGTGAATGAAATATTTTAATTTTATATGATATATATTCTATTTTTTTATATTCGTCAAAATTTTTTTATAATCATAAGATGATAACATTTCCAATATTACAAATAAAAAATAATATTTCTATAAAATTAGTCTTTTACAAACTTTTAGTGAATAACCTATTTTAAATCTAAATTTTGTAACTTTTACAAATATAATATGAAAAATAAAATTTGTATTAAAAATAGAAACAAAAATTTTAGGTTACGGTAATTTTTTTAATTTATTTGTGAAGCTTTATTTTTTGATGAATAGTAAAAATTACTAAGTTTTCCTTCAAAACATCTTTTTTATCTTAATTCTTTATAAGGATAAATTATATATTAAATTATTTTGAAAGTATAATTAGATAATTTTTTTAAAAAATTAATATATTTTATGTCTTTATAATCAAATTCAAATTGAAATTGACTTGAAATACATAAAAGACATTTAAACTTTTTTAACCTAAAAAAATCGCATTTGTGTCCCGACTACATGATTAAATTAAAATTAACTTAAGAAAAATATGTTATTGTAATTTGTAAAATTTGGTTAATAATTTTGAATCAGCATAATTTATAATTTATAATAAGGACAACATTTTTCCCTACCAAAATGCTTAGTTAATGTAATTATAAATAATAACAATGATTATGAGAAAATTATGCTTGTCAAAGGAATAAAACATAAATAGAAGAGAACAAATGTCCTATAAACTTATATAAAACCCATTTTATGGACTTTATTTCAATTATCCTTATATTATTTAGTTTTTTTGACTTTTTTCAGGAAACATTGTGGGTACACCTAACTCACAGGAAGTGGGTCCTTTCTCTCCCTTATAAAATGCCACAACTTCTGCCCTCCTTCACACCTCTCAAAACACGTAGATTCGACTAAAATTTACCCAATACGCTTAACAAAATCCATCCCATACTCCTTTAGTCATAACTTGGTAAAACATAAATCCTTGGAATCTATCTGGTGAAAACCAAATACAATTACCCAAAGAAGTGGTAACATCCTCCATCAAGCACATTTATCTTATTTTCATTCTAAACACCTCCACTCTCCTTGTTACACGCTTACAAAAAAACAAATGTATAATAAATTTACTTATATTTTTTTTATTATACGGTTATGACCTACACTTATACACATGTTCATCCAATGGGTAATGAACATACTATCTATGTATATGAAGAATTACTACCTCCCGAGACAATGATTGTTCATTTCCCCTTTACCAAAGTTCTTGTTGGGAATAATGATGGTAAAAAAACTATGTATATGATATATATGATAAATATAAATTCTTTAAGAATATTTAATTTTTTTATAACACTTGTCTTTAAACATTCCATTTTGGGTAAATACAATAATTTTGTTTGAGGAAGTGTGGACTATACCCCCTCAATGTGATGTTAATCATTCACATACTACATGCAATGTTTTAAGGGTATTTTAGTTAAATTATATGATATATGTTAAATAATTATGCTATTTTGATCATATTATATACATTTATACAAACATTTTATTTTCATTGTTTCATTAAATAAGATAATAAAACGGAAACAACATTCATGCACACGTACGACCTACTGTCTACATGAATGGTGTATTCCATTTCATACTTATCTATAAAATAGATTAGTATAATAAAAATATTATTAATATATGAGATATTTATATAATCTTTTAAATTTTCGAAATCATGATATATGTATAAGGAATAAAGGTATAACAAATTAAGAGAAATGTGAAAAACAAAGTGAAAGTTACCTGAAGCTCAACCTTGACAAGAAATTTTTTACAAGAGGGTAGAAAAAAGTAATAATTAAAACATATATGGTATTAGATAGAAGAATTTGGTTCTGTGATAGATATATATCAAACATACTCCTATTATATAGTAGGTTTTAATGAGTACAGATAGAATCAAGACAGAAGGTAAGGGAATTTCATCTCACATTTTATATCTATGAGATACATATCGTATTCAAAAATAATTTATTTCATGTTGTGTGTATACATCCAATTTATGTATTCAGGGATTATTATAATTAAATTAATATTTATATACATAAACATTTTATTTTCTTACCTTCATGGGGTTTATGTTTGAACAGTTACCAATCTGGTAATGTAATTTGGTCTCAATTAGCCATCTTTGAGATACATGCCATGTTTTGAACCTATATTTTCCAATGAGGTTTATATACGGCATTTGAAATATTATATCATGAATCTCATAATTTTCATGATATTTTAATATTCATTTCATTTTATTCATTAGATTATGTTATTATTTAAATTTCTCGAATTTGTACCAGGTTATAGTAAGAATCTCACCGTTTATTTATACTATTTTTAATTATTCTCCCATTGATGAAATAATTTAACCCATATCTAAATAACTATAATGGTGTGTCATGATTCGGGTTATTTGTATTATATCAAAATAATGGTACCATTTTCCACTCTTTGTGACATAAAATGACCCAAAAACTGTTTTCTAGAAAGGCGAAATTTACCTATCTCTTTGGTTAGAAATATGTGTTCCATAAAAACATATTTTTATAAAATACTTCATGTAATATTATACTACTATTATACAATCAATAAAATCCATTTTCACCATGTTTTTCCTTTTTTAAAAAATGGGTTTTAATTAATGGAATCTATTTGTCCTTCTATGGTCGAGGAACTTTTCTAACCTTTTAATTTTGGAAAAAAAGAATGTTTGGCATGTACAGATTTACCCACTATAATTTCCTTGATGCTTAATTTAAAATATTTCAATTTTATTTTTAAAAATTATTTTTTTTCATAATATTCTATAAATTAGTTTGTTTTAATGTGGTTTTTAATGAAAAATGTTTTCAAAAAACATTTATGTTTAAAAAGTGTTTTAAATGACATTCAAACTTTTCAAAATAAGTTTTCAAAATGATTTTAAAAAAAAAATTATTTACAATTATATCAAATCATATTTTTTATATTTCTAATTTATTTTCATTGAATATGGTTTTTAATTTTTCTTAATATTATTTTATATTTTTTATCGAAAAATGTTTCTATGAAATTTTCACGATTCATTTATATATTTTCATGGAGAAAGGCTTTTAAAACGATTTCAAGACATCATTATATGTTTTCAAGGTACATTCTATGAATATTATTTTCACAAAAATTTAAATTTTCAAATATTTTTTTAAAATAAGAAACAATATATTCATCAAGAAATATTTTTAAATGATATCTCAAAATTATTTCCTCTCTAAGATAAAATATTTTTATGTTGATCATGATTTTCTAGGAAGTTATTTATAGGTTCCATTTATATTTATTCAAATAATGATTTTTGTTTTGATGAAATGATGTTTATGAAATTTTATTCCACTTCCATGGGTAATATGTCTAGGAAAAAAATTCTTCTTTCATGGGTCATATGTCAGTGAAACATTTTCCTCTTCCATGAGTTATATTCATATTAAATGTTTTCCCTTCGTTGGGTGACACTATGATAAATTCTTATGAGAACTGATTAATATCATTCGTATCTCTATGATTAAATGATTATAAATCTTATATAATTTTCATAGGTTATGATATGATTAAATTTTTATGATACTCATTTCATTTCATGGGTTATCATGTGATCAATTTTTATAGGTCATGATATGATAAAAGTTTTATTATCATGTCACACATATATTTATGACTAATTATGTGATTTTTGGGACCAATATCACCCTCCAATTAATTTTGTAATGATGGATGACTCATGAGTAAATATTTTATGTGTGAACATGACTTAATGTGCACAATCATATGCATGGAACTAGTTTCATGCCTATAAGTTTATGTGTGAACCGGATAACATGTTCAATATTTTATCCATGGACCTAGTTTCATGTCCATATGTTTATGTGTGAACCTGATTACATGTTCAAAATTTTATTATTGTTCCTTATTTTGTTTTCATAATGTTACATGTGAAATTTATTACATGTGCACAATGTAATGAATCAACCTGTTAACATGTCAATAAGTTATGTGTGAAAGTGATTAAATTTTCACAATATTATTCATGAACCTGATTTCATGTCTACATCATTATTTTTTTTCTTAGTTTCATATCCATAAGTTTATGAGAGGGAATTATTTCATTTTCTTAACATAATTTGAGAAAATGTTTTTACTTATATATGTTGATAATGTTATATGTTGTAGTTAATACCATAATTGAATTTCTTATTCATATGTAATGCTTTCATTGATTATGTTACTGATTATCATATTATTAATGTCATGTCAATTACAAATATTAATGTTATGATTCATGTAATATCTTTGATATTTAGGTACTTATATTCAAATGGTACAATCATGTTCTCGTAACCTTATGTTCTTATTATGCTTGTCTACGTACATTATTTACCCTAATTTAATAGTCGAGCTCACTCGTTTCTTTTATTTCCTCCCCTCAAGTCATGTAGAAAGGTTTTTAAGTATAATTAAAATGGGAAGATATTTGTGGGACTAATTGAAATTATTTCACTAAGTTAGAAATTTTTGTTCCATGTTTCTAAGGTAATTAACTAATATCATATTTGGGTGTCTATTATTATAAATTATTAATTATTCCACAAAAATGATGTAACTTATATATAAATTAATATTGGTTCATTTTAGTTGGTATCATAGTAAAGGTTTAGTCAACATAATGAAATTAGGAGGAGAAAACATTAGTGATATCCTTATGAATATTTCAATGGAAATGTCTAGGGATGTCTATAAGGATAAGAATAAGTATGAGTTAACATTTAAGAAAATGTCCTCAAATATTACTAAAGGATATATTGAGCATGTTATTAGAAATACATCCTTACATAAATGGTACATGTGGATGTGGATTAGAATAAAATTTACCTAGGAGTAATAGGTCTGAAAATGTGCGTCAATGATGACCCGATGTATCCTTGTACATGAAAATGAGCTATACTACGCACCTGGCTTGACCATCACGGGGATATAAATTTGGAATTAGAAACTCCTTAAAAACTATCATGAAATATTTATATAGAATATGGTTATGAATAACAATGAATAAACATAAGGTGTCCAATATTAATAAAGTAGGAGCCATGATTTACGCTTCATATAATTAATTTTTTATTACTATATGGGATCCCATTATGATAAATGTTTCTCAAATTATGTTTTCTATTTTTAGTAAATTAAATAAACTTGAATTAAGATTATTAACATTTACTTTATCAAATTTTGGATGTATGGGAATTATGTGAATCAATTTGAAAAGTAGAAATCTCGCAAACAAAATAGGGAAAGTGGTTTGAGTATTGGTTATAGTTCTAAAGTTACAGAGACCAAAAACGACAAATGAAAGGAATTTGATATACCTAGATTATTGTCTACATTATAATCATGAGTATATTAAGGTTGAGGAACCATTAAATGTTATTAATATTTTATATTCTAGGAAATAGGTAATGATGACAACGTTTATTAAGTCTGTAATTATTTAAGAATAATGTTGGATGAATAAAGAATTTATATTTTGGAAATCAATGATTATATAATATGAATAAAGAAATTTATATGTATTTTTAGAATATTTTCTCATTAAGGATTGAATCTTACTTGTTTAATGATGATGAATACATAGAAAAGTGATTTCATTGAAAGGTGATATTATAGATTTAGGGAAGGTATCCCATAATTAATTCTGGACGTTGAGATAATGATGTTTGATAAAGATATGTTGGATATGAATGCGTAAATTTTACTCTATCTTTTACCCTAGAAACTATTATTTTAAAAGTCACCTATGTCATCAAGGATGATGTTTAAAACATGATGGATTTAAATAATATATCTATTAATCATTGGAATAATGGGGGATTCAAGTTTCCAAAATGATTTATTGTCATTTAGGTTATTTTTATGTTTCATTATAGAAAATAATGAGGGTATTCACATGTTTGTAATGTGACATCCATGTGTTACATTATGATATATTGGGGATCAATGTTATGATGATTTCAGGACATTATTTTTAAAGCATTGGATTTTCATCCATCGGATGGGTTAAAAGTGTAACCATTTATGAAAATATTATGTTACACATTGGAGGATGTTTTTATGTTAATGAATTATCTCACCACATGAGGATTTATGAATATTTGATGACCTATTTAAAAAAAATTGTGTAGATGATAAATAATGAAAAATGGGATGACATATCATGGATCTTATGACCTATTAGTGCTTTAGGAATGAAAAATTCACCATCATTTTTTGAGAAAGAGGTGATATGGATTAATAAACAAAAAAAAGTGATGTTGTCATGAAATCATTGAAGTATATATTTTAATTACAATTATTCAACATTATGAAAATTATCTATAAATATAATGATTTGCAAATACCATAACTTTTGTCGATATGGTGGCCTTTTATGTCATCAAATATTTATGACATTGATTCCCTAATATTTCCATTGATCATTTTTTTTGATGTAATTAATAAATCCATATAAATATTTACATTTTCCCTGTATTTTTAGTCTTCAATCTTGATCTATATTATCCAATTTGTAAGAAGGAGTTGTGAGTTACATTGGGTAACCATCACAGTTCAATATTTCACTATTTAATGGATATTTTATGATTCATTTTTTGGTGTGGTTATTTGTGAAAATAAATATAAATTATTAAACCTTTGACAAACTAGATTAATTTTGAGGTAAAAATTAATATAATTGAGGGTAAAATTTTACCCTTTCAGTTTTTTTGAATTTTTTATTAATAATTTAATATTTTTGATATAATGAATTTTACGCAACACTGAGAATAGTTTTTAATATATTATAATGAAATATGTTGATATTTTGTTATAAGTAATTCCAATTTAATCATGAATTTCCTACAACATAAAGGATAGAATTGTCTACATGCTACACCAATGTGACCTTGTGCTACACAAAACATCATCTTGGTTTTCAATACACACATTTCAGAGTGTTACCGAACAATGATATATCATTAAGATATTATTCATTAATAAGATATAACATAACCTTTAAATTTTATATTATTTTATTAACTATCTTGTGAATATATATAATTTAATTCATTGGTAACCAATTAATTATAGAGTAATATAGAATCCAAATGAATATTAATGGAATGATTTTATAAAATACAAATTTTATTTGAAGAAGATAATTAATATTAATAATTTAAATTTATTAATATTAGTGAATGATATTAATTAATTTTTTATTTTATATATTCAAACAACGATTTTTCATATTCATCCAATTTTTTATACTCATAATATGATAACATGCCCAATATTAACCATAAAAACCTTTATTTTTGTGAGATCAGTTTTTACTACCTTTTAATGGAGAACCTATTTAAAATATAAATATTTAATCTTTTATAAATATAATATTTTATAATCATCATCATTTTTAAAATATGAACATAAAAATTAGTTTATGGTAATTTTTTAATATTTTTTGTTATATTTTTTATTTTATAAATATTTAAAAATACTAAATTTTAATTTCGAAACTACTTTTTCATATAATTTAGTTATATGGTTAAATAATATTTTGAAAAAAGTTTAATGTTTAATTTGTCATTTTTTTATAAATTAATCAAATTTTGGTCGTTCGAATATATTTCACATTGAAACAATCTTTAAAAATATAGAATCATTTTGAATATTTTTACATAAAAAACCTGCATTGTGGTCCTGTCTACGAGATTAAATTTAAATTAAATTCAGCCACTTATTTTATTAGAATTTTGAACATTGGATTCCATATTTTTAATCATAAAAATATATAATTTATAATAATGTCATATTATATTTTTACCAAAAATATTTGTGAAAGTAATTATAATTAATTATAATAATTATAGAAAAATTATTCTTAATTATGGAATAAACCTTATAATAAAGGGGATAAAGGACCTATCCACTTGTCCAACTCATATTTTTTATAAATAATTAGTCTTCAAAATTTCACTAATGATTTGTTTTTGTTTTTTAAAATAATTGTTTTAGGTAAAAATTTGGGTACACATAAATTCTTAAAAAAAATACCAAGTGAGTCCTTCCCCACACCCTACAATAAAAGGCCACCACATATTCTATTACTCACACCTCTCAAACCACTTACTTTTCGAAACTGTCTACCAAATACACTTAAAAACATCCTTTTATTCCTCCTTGAATCCAGCCTTTTAATTTATTCAATCCATGGAATCCCTTTAGTGAAAACCAAAAAGAGTTACTCAAGAAATTGGAAACATCCTCCCCAAGCTCCTTTATATTAATTTAATTATCAAAAAAACCAATGTCCTTATACAATGATTAAAAATCAACACATGTATTCTCAATATACTATGATTTTTTTATTATAATGGTTATACATACACTTTCACACACTTCCATCAAATGGGTAAAGAACAGACTACTTACGTGTACGATGAACTATAGCCTCACAAAATGACGGTTTCTAATTTTCCCATTACCCCTTTCATGGTTGTGCATTATGATGGAAAAAATATAAATATTCATGATATAAATGATACATATTTTTTTTCTTATATAGTTACTTTACATCACATATCTTTATAATTTTCATTTTTTTTAAATATGATAGTTTCTTTAAAGGAAGTGTGGACTACGATGCCCTCAAAGCAATGTGATTCGTTTACACAGTACATAGAATGTGTTAAGTATGTTTTTATTGAACATATATGATATATAAAACATAATAATTACACATTAATAATATTATATAAATATAAACATTCATTTAATTTTCTTTCATTCTATCAATATGACAATAAAATAGAAACAACATTCATGTGTACAAATGACTTTCCATTTCCATTAACGATGTATTACATTTCATACTTATACATTCTATTGATTGTTATAATAAAATTACAGTTAATATAAATTATATTTATATCATGGTTTAAATTTTTGACATAATTATACATGTATATGGACTAAATATATACAAAATTAAGTCACATGTGATAAACAAAGTGAATTCTACCCAAATCATAACCATACACGAAATTGTAATGAAGAAAGTAATATAATGTAATAATAAAATAATATATGGAATTAGAAATAATAATATTGTTCTATTATTGATTTATAATAATCTTATATTAATTATATAGGATGATTGAACAAGTATGCCGAGAGTCGACACAAATGGAATGGTAATTTCATCTCAGTTTTTATTTCCATGAGATACATGTCTTACTAAGAACTCATTTATTTTATGTGGTGTTTTTACTAACTATTAATTTATTATGTTATTATTTTAACTAAATTCATGGGTGTATAAATATCCATTTTATTCTCTTCTTTTCATGGGGTTTATGTTTCAAATGTTACTAGTTTGGTATATTAATTTTGCCTCAATTTTTTTTATATGAGATACATTCCATGATATAAACATATATTTTTTTAACAAGGTGTATATAATACCATTTAAAAATAAAATAATTAATCCACTCATTTTCATGATTTTATAAGATTAATTTAATTTTATTCATTGCACTATTTTATGATTGAATGTTAACAAATTATTAATGGTTTGCAAATAAATATCACAGTTTAATGAGATTGTTTAGGATTATTCTCACATTGATGAAATTTTATAACACATATCTAAATAAGTAACATTAGTTTTAATAACATATTTTTAATCATGTTATATAAAATTAATGGTAACATATTTCTAATCATTGGTAAATAATATGAGCATGAGATTTTTTTAAGAATGTCTAACTTTACCTCTCTATTTGGTCAGAAATATATATTACTTCAAAAAAAATTTCTATTAATAGTTTCCAAGAATATTAATTTATTATTCTATAATCTTTAAAATAAATGTTTACCATATTTTTTCCTTTAAAATTGTTTTTTATTAAAAATAATCTTCTTGTTGATTTCTGATCGAGCCAGTTTTCTAAACGTTTTATGTTTAAAAAAGGAATTTTTGAAATGAGCATATTTACCCATTGTGATTCCCTTGAATCACACATCACATGATTTAAAAGTTATTTTTTAAAAATAATTTCTCACAAATATTCTCATAATTTAGTGGATTTTATGTGGAACTTAATAAAAAAATTCATAGTTTTTTATGTTTAAAACGATATTTAAATGACTCTAAAAACATCTATTATAAGTTTTAAAATGGCTGTTTTAAATGAAAATGTTTTCATTAATCTCATTGATTCATTTATATGTTTCGAATTTATTTTAAAAGAAAATGACTATCAAAATGTATTTAAGATTCTTTTAAATGTTTTTAAGCAAAATAGTTTTCAAAATGTTTTCAAGAGTCTTTTATAAGTTTTCAAAAAAAAATTTCAATATGATTTCAAGATGTATTTATATATTTTCACGATTTTTTATAAGAATTTATTTTTCAAATGGTTTTATTTTTTAAAAGTACATTTCAAATAATTAAAGATATTTTCCCCCACGAACTTTTTTAATATATATTTCAAAATTATTTCCCATCTAATATGACATATATTGATGTTACTCATTGAATTTTGGAAAATTTACCAAAGGATACATTCATGTTATTTCAATGAATGATTAATGTTTTATAGGAATGAAATTTATGAAAACTTGTTCCTCTTAAACAGGTTATATGGTGATGAAAACCATTACTCTTCCACTTGTTATATGTTTATGAAACATATTCCTCATCCACATGTTATATGATTATGAAACCATTTTATCTGTAATTGGTTATTCCATGAAAAATGATAATGAATCCATCTTACTTTCACAGATTAATCTTGGACTAAATAATTATAACAAAATATATATATTCCACTGGTTATGATATGATTAATTGTTTTTTATACCCATTTTATTTCATAGATTATAATATGATCTCTTTTTATTGGTCATGATATGATGCAAGTTTTATTTTCTTTTTGAAAATGAATTTATGAGTTATTATGTGATGGGCGGACCTGTATCTCCCCCAATGACTTAAGTATTGATGGATGAATCATGAGTATAAATTCTATTCATGAATCTGATTACATGTTCAAAATGTCAGTCAAGGACCCCGGGTCATGTCTATAATTTTTTTAGGAAATGATTACACGTTCAGAATTTTATTCATCGACCTGGTTGCATGTCCATAAGTTTATGCCTGAGACTGGTTACATGTTCAATGTTTTATTCATGTAACTGGTTACATGTCCATATGTTTTCCATAAACTTTATTACACGTTCACAATGCAGGATTGCACGTGATTTTCGGTTAACAACATTATTAGTGAACCTAGTTTCATGTCCATATATCTATGAGAGGGACTGATTTTTTTTCATAACATAATGAGTGAACATGTTTTTACTTATACATGCTCATGATACCATATGTTAATGTGTATTCCACAATTCCATGTGTTATTAAAATGTAATTATTTCATGGATTATTTTCATGATTATCTTATGATTCATATATTATGAAATGATAATTATTAAGCCACGATTCATGTTTATGATCTTCGATATCAAGGGTATAATATCCAATATATAATATCATGTTATCATACCTTTATTTTATTTTTATGATTTCATATTTCTTGTATTCACCGATACCGTGCATTCAACATCACTCTATTCTTATGTTTCCATTCCGTAGGTTATGAAGAAATGTTTTTAAGTATAATTACCATGGTATAAGGTCCATGTGGAAAAATTGATGATCTTTCACCGAGATAGAATATTTTTGTCCCATGTTTCTAAAGGCACTAAAATAATATGATCTTTGGGAGTTTATTTATGTAGTTTATTTTATATTCTAAAAAAATGATGTAATTTCCATGTTCGTTTTTCATTTTTATAAAACTGAATTTTTTTAATTGAACATATTAATACATTTTTATTTATTTTAAAAATTATGTAATAGTAATGTAATAAAATTAGGGTAACTATAGATGGTGTTATATGGATGGTTTAGTTTATTTTAGAATGTGTCTAAGAAAACATCTATTAAAACACTCTGGGAAAAAGATTGATTTTTTGCAAAAAACATGTAGTGTTTTGGTATTGTATAAGATCATGTAGTTTCTAAGAAATAAAATATATATATGGAATCTAATAGTATTTTTATCTTTGGAAAATATGTACCTAGGGGTAATAACCCAAAAATGATGCATTGGGTATGAACATTATCATCATTAGGTGCACAAAAAAAGAGGCACTGGTTCACACTTGTTTTGAAAATCCATTAGGTTATGAATTTTTTAATCACATGACCTATAGAAATCATTATAGTCGATATAAAACAGAATTAATTAAAATCCCAAAAATTTATAAAAATTATTACCTTATAGGATCCTAGAATAATAATTATTGGAAATACATAAATATATGTATCCCATATGACATGACTTTATAATTAATTTTTAAATGAGAGTAAATTATTTATTCAATTTTATTGTAAATACTTTTTTTAAATCCTTTGATATTTTATAAAATTGTTTTAACCATTAAAAACTAGGAAATTGTTTTGTGATGGACAATTCAATAATTTTCTAAATTACATTTGAAATGAAATGGAAGATGTATTTCAAAACATCATAGAGATTATAACCCACCTATCATAGGATATGAATATTAACCTAACTCTTTGTAACATATTTCATCACCAATGATGGATAAGTTGGTCATTTTTTTGTTAATATGGAAAGGGATATTAATGTTCAGTGGGACTTATGGTCCACTTGTGATGTTATAGTTGGTGAACTAAATGGAAAATATATTTTCTGTTCTCCCTTATTATATTAATGATATGGTTAGTCTAAATGACTATAGTATATATGGTGAATCTAATAAATTTTTGTAATTATAATTAATAGAATACCGAAAGATTAAATATAATAAATTGAGTGGTAAGACATTAAAAATTTATTTTTAATAGGTATTTCCAAAAAAAATGTTCAAACAATAATGTAGAGAGATTACGGTAGCTTAAGAAAATCAAGGGTGAATCTAATAGGGAACATAAGGAAAATTTCATTAGGCTTGAAAAAAATATCATTTTATTTCTTATCTGCAATCAAATAAAAAACAGATATATTATGTAGTGTTTTAAAACCACACCACAAAAATTATCTACCTATATGAGACATTGGTAGCTTAAAAGAAGTGGTTCAATGTAATCTAAAATATGAGATTCAGTTTAGATAATGGTCCCAGAGACAAGAAGATAATAAGATAATAATAAAATTTCAATATTACTGATGAAATGAAAAATGATTGAAGATGAATCACCTATCCACAAATCCATGATTTGGTAAGAATCACCATGTTAATTTGTTAAAAGGGATAATGAAATGGTTCAATTATTGAAGAGAATTACATAAATCTAATGAATGTCAATTACACATGATGCTTTTGACTAATGTGATAGAGTGGATTAAGGAAAATTCCAATGCATGACCCATGGATCAATGATTTAACTATAAGTATAAGAAGAAATATACATGAAAGTTCACTAAACAAAGAGATTTTATGGGTAATGAGTTTCCTCAACAACTAAATAAAAATGATAATGGGGAATTTTATTCCCCCACAAACACTGTGGTGGAAGATGAAAATTAATTCATACATGGTAATTGTTACCTTTACTCAAAAATTGAAAATATTTTATTTTATTCTAGTTGTTCACCATATTTTATATCATAAATAATTTCTTGAACTTTAAATCACATCCCCAATACCATGAAGTTGAAATATCCATTAAAAACCTAGTGTTTTGACAATAATAACCCTTGTGTTTGACTCTTATCTCGTTATAATTTTTTTTAGATTATTATAGGGAAATAATTAATCTCTATCTTGGAGAAAATTGATGATATATAAGGATATTTTTGGCTATCATTATATAGTTATCACATTAAATACTAGGAAATATATATCTATTTATATATTAGAAAACATCTCATGATATTCTAAAAGTTAAAGGATGTTCTTCAAACTTCTTTTGTTAATCCCTCAATGTTGTTAGTGATGAAACCCTTTCAAGAAGTATATTATTCCCAAATAGTTCAGTAAAATAAAATCACCAAACTTATGTAAATTATAATTGTGATGGAATATACAAAATTATTTCATAAATATTTTCCCATTATTCACATAAATGATGAGTTATATTTATCCATATATCTTATACCTTGATCCAATCCTATCTCCAAATGATCATATATTGTATCCTCAATCAAACATGAGGAGTTATAGAAACAACTACAAGAGAATTTGGTAAAACATTTCATTCACTTTAGTGAATCTCCATGGGGATCCTTGGTGAAATTTTTATACAAACAAGATAAATTAATACAACTATGTATTTATTAATTTGAGTTTAATAAGGTCACCATATAGACCAACTATCCCTATCCAATGATTATTGACTTTGTTGATCATATTTAGGGGGATTAGTTCATCTTAAATGTGGATCTTCATTCTTTATATCATTAGCCAAAGGTGAAGAAAGAAGATATATAGATGAAAAAAATGTCAATGGCATGGACACTATGAGTTCATAGTTATTCCTTTTAGTTAAAATAATTCCACTAGAATCTTCATGGATTTTATGAATATAGTCTTTAATCACCACCATGATAAATTTTTGGTAGCCTTTATTGATGATATTCTGACTTACATCAAGTGAATGTAGGAACATGCATATTATATATGGATTTTTGCAGAAACATTAAGAAGGAATAAAATATATTACTTTTTTCAAATTAGTGTAATTTGGATTAAAATATATATATTCTTGGGGTTATTTACCACAATTGAGAAAATTTATATGGACCCCACAAATACAATGGTAATTTAAAAAGTTCATAAACCCCAAAATGTCAAAAACAATCCATAGTTTTCGTGGATTATTTATAGACTAAGAATTATTTTTGATAAATTTATCACTATTTTGTGTTATACTTTCTATGTTGAAATGGAATGGTTTAAATTATGTTCAGATTTAGTAATTTACGGGAAATTTTATAGAGACATATAAGTGGAAAATCAGTGTGCCTGTACTGACAATAAAATCAACTAGAGGAGGGTTTTGGTCATAAAGTGATACTTCAATGAAGGAATTCAATTTTTTTATTCATGATTTATGATAAATTGATAGGCTATGAGTCAATAATGTTTATGATACATGAGAAGAACTACAACACGCATATTTTGAGTTAAAATCTATGATATGTACTTTGTTTATTTTACGAAAAATAATCTATGGTTATAAGTATGGAATATATATTTATCATAATATTCTAAGGTGCATATTTACATTAAATGAGATCAAAATGAATCCATTAAGATAGTTAGAGATGATCAAGGACTACGATTTCTATTGGAACCACTTTGGGTGTGATGTTGTATTTGTTGTCTATAGTTAGAAATACTGATCAAAATGAAGAATGATTTTCAAAGTAAATTACAATGTTAATGGAGGGTGGTAGAAGTGATGATTCCTGGAGAAATTATATGGATTAATATAATTAGATTCCATGTTTTTACAATTATACATTTTTTTAAAAATTAGAAGATTGTTGCACTAATCATAAGTTCAAAGAACATGTGTTAATATTGTGACATAAGTTTTACAAAAATGAAGTATAATCTATTCAAGGGTGGTGATTTTTGAGTCATGTTAGAAAAAGAAAATAAATAATAGGAATACTGAATGTAGTTTTCATGGGTTTGGTGTTATTTAAAGAAGGTGGCCATGTACATGATTTCAAGTACTAAAGTAGACATGCATATCAATTCATGTTTAGTTTTACACTCTATATTTTTTATAGGATTACATAAAAAATTTGGATAGATAACTGGATGACCAGACAGCCACAACCTGAGGCACATGTGGGACACAAGGGTCAACCGTTCCCAAGGGGAGGCCAGCCAGGATAGCCCACAAGCGGTCAGACAGTTTATAGGCCCACAACAGCGTGTGAGGGGTGATTATGTGGATATTTGGGCCGAAGATACCATAGTTGGTGGGCACAGAGTGTGCCCATAAGGCACACGTTATGTTGTAGTACCATGGAGGGAGATATAGTAATATAGTTGGTGGACGGAGTGGCTTGAAACATATACATCACTCAACTCACATGGTCGGTTCAATGTAGGAAATTTTTTTAAGGAGTGAAGAAATCCAGGCCATCTATCTGATCTCCAACAACATCATGGTCGTTCATTTATTACCACATCCGATTATCTAATCATGGTTGTGTATTGAATCTCATGTCATGTAAACATGAACAAGGACAATTTGATTCCCTCTACAGCTTCTGTTTCACCGAGCATCGTTGCCTTCTTCATCCATCCATCAACTACACCATTTCCATTCACCATAGATGATGCATAACCACAATAGACCCACCATGTATTATTTATATACATATAAGGATGGTATTTGGATCGAACTGAGGCCATGCATGCAATCTACATATTGTATCCATGTGGATAAATTGATAAAGGCCGAAGCAAACTGGGTTGCGAGGCCATACCATTTATACGAGATTCATGAATGATCTATTCATGGTTTTCATTGAGTCATTCATGAGATCCAGAATGCATGCATGTGATTTTATCACCATAAATGTGGAGCTTTCCAGAAAATGAAATAAACTAAGATATGAAACATATCTCAAACCCTGGTTTGAAAATGTTTAAAATTCTAAATAATTTTTTCATTAAATGGATAATATTCACGACATATATTCAGGAATTTGACCAAAACAAAGATGTGATCCTCACCTATAAAAGGATAGGGACACAAGGATGAGAAGTTTTCTTTATTTCATATACCCACGTGCCCTCATCCCAAAAAAATTACACTCCATGGTTTTTTATTCTGCATGAAGGATAATTCGAAGAACTACAATTCTTAAACAAGTGCAATACACTCGTTAAGTGTCTGAAAAATAAGGAGAAACACACCGCCTATGCGAAGAAGAAACCATGAGCAAGTGATAAGTTTTCTCAAACCCTCTCTATGTTTCGTGACACTTGAATACTTACTCTTATTATGCATTGTGATGATCAATCCATGAACCTTCCCTAATTCTGTGATGAATAACATCACATGTTTTTCGTAGAAGACCTGTGCACTCATTGTTTGAAGAGGAAGACCCATGGCCCCTTGATTTCCTGATGAAAAGGTGATAATTCCCTTATGATTTGATGATATATCTATACTATTTTGAGGGTGTTAATTTATGAAGAAGAAGGAATGAAGAAGGGGTGTATTCATTTTCATGCATATGCATGATTAAAAGAAGACCGTATTCTGTGTGCACATGTGAAGGATGAAGAAGAACATTTTCAAAGGACTACACCCATAAGGGTTGGTGTTCCTTGTGATTTGTGTGCATATAGAGATAAAAAGAAGTGGAAATTTGATGCACTCTTTTTTTCACATGAATACATGAATACATTATGAGAGAGAATCAAAAAAGTGGGTGCACATGTGTTAAGAAGAAGAATAAGTGAATTAAATAGAGGAGTTAAATAAATGTTACATGCTTGATTTATTGAATATATGTGAAGAAGAATGTAAGGAGAATTAATTAGGATGATTCCTATTGAGCTGATCAACATTTCAAGAATAAGCACAATGGTGTTTCTGATTCTAGAAAAGAAAAAGAATTTCTAGTGCATTTGTTTTTTCCCTAACAAAGAATATAATAATACGAAGAAATTATCATTTGGTTTTTTAGTGAAGAAGAGAGAAGTGGAGTTTGGTTACTTTCATTATGCTAAGAAAGTATAAATGAGAACAAGAAGGATGAGGAAGAAAAAACAGTATTGTGACATCCAACAGGACTCAATAGGTGGAAGGATCTATTGGTGTTTTAAAACCTTATTCAACAAGGTATAATACTATATTTAGAGAAAATATTAACAACCAACAAGGATATTCAATTTGGAAGATTTTTTCACCATTTCAAGGATTTGGACTGTTTCCCAACCCCCTCCAATGTGTAGGGACTCACAATGACTAATGGATTGTTTTCTTAGTTAAAATAAAGATAAGTTACTACATTATATTGGAGAATCCTTTTATTGGTCATCAAAATACATGTAAAGGATATAGAAACTCTTATTGAGTAGTGAACCTTGTGAAAATATAGTGTTCATATTTCTACTCCATTCTATTGTTGCATGCAATAGGAAAAAGAGAACAAGATAATATAGATCCTAAAAGGTCAAGAGGTACATGGAAAAATATTGAGGAATTTATTAAATAGTTCCCAAAACTAATTCATCCACCTCTATATGTTCTGTATATCCCAAACTGCTCCTTTTCAATTGGTATCAGAGGGTAGGTTCACCGATATATGATTATTTTTAGTGAAGTTATTATATTTTTGAAGACATGAGTTTCTCACTGGAGTCAAAAATGATGTGCAGTTCTGGTAATGATTTATTTACCTCTGATAATAAGATTATATCTACCAAGACCATTATTAACAGTACAATGAAATTTAATAGAATGATGAAGAAGAATCCCCTCTTATCTAAATAATAAGAAGTATATGTATCTTCATTCCTTACTGATAATGAAGTCATATCATTCTTGGTATGTAATGGGATGGTGGCTCAAGCTTCCACCAAGAAGATGGATAACCTTACTACCATAAATGATTAAGAGGTATGCGTTAGTACATTTGAAATTATTCTCATGATAAAAACACTAGCATATGGGGTCATTATCAATCTATAAATTCTCAAGAATAATCAATTGATTTATTACAAATGATTATTCATGGGATTCCTAAAGAAATATATTCTGGGTTTTGTTGAGTATTTCTATTTATTAATGAAGATATCACCCGCCTCTATGAAAAAAACTAATGTTTTGGAGAAATGATTGAAATAACTGATTTTTGAATGTCTAAAGATCTCCATAAAACATGAATCCTTTTAAGAATGAATGAGGGAATTTGAAATAAGTTCCTCAGAATGGGTCAAAGAAGTTAATGATAAAGAGAGAGTCAACAAGCTTCTGGAAGAAAAGATCCATTCCCTTTAAGATCATATAAAAAAGAGCACTAATGTCAACGATTTACAATTGATAGAAAATTCCAAGAAGATCAAGGAACAAGACCCTTTGTTACAAAACAATGTTAAGATGCATGTGTGTAAAGCTCAAATAATTAAAAAGGATTATGAAGAGAAGATGAATATGATTGAGGATCATAACATAATCCACAATAAAAAATGACTATAATTAAAAGAAATGGTGACCAATCTTGTGAAGACACATATTGATTCCTCACAATAGAAGGAGAAAGTTGCTTCTGGGAGTTAATGTATAATAGTGGATTCTACTATAAAAAACCTCCATCATGTGATAAAAAGATCTCGAATTCATTCAATGATCTATCACAAGCAGCTGAGAATAATAATGAACCATACATAACATCTTGTACTCATGTTTCTAAATGTGTTTCCACAAACAATTCATGTTTGGGGAAAAATTATAAACTTTTATGGATGAATAAAGTTGATAAGAAACCAACCACTATGTATAGGGTGGATAGGAAGAATAATATGGAGGGTAGTTCCATAGATATTGCACAACAGATCAGGAAAGAAGCCCAACAACATTATATTGATGATATCAATAATTAATGATTTTTGGCTCAATGTTGGTGCTGTAAAAGGTTTACGAATTGTGCATTTTTTTCGGTACAATCCTCTAAATGAATAAGAACAACGGAATCCCATTTCATGGGGGTGTAATCCATAGAGAAGGAAGAAACATCCATTGATCTAGATGTATCTGTATAGTACAAAATTATTTAAAATTCTTAACAACATCATTGATGTATGCAATGGGAGTGGTCACAATGTTGGTAAATGTCTATCTCAACATGTACAGAAAACTGATAAGAAAAAGAGACCACAAAATCATTCTTGTAATGAAAGAGTAAAAATGGGAATAAGTCAGAAAAATGTTATAAAACAAATTCTCCCAAGAAGATCTCAAGAGGAAATGGTGATAAGTCCTTGGATTCGAAATCCATGAAGTTAATGGGTGTGCATCCAAAATAACTACCAAGAAAAATACCACTATGATGAATCAATATAAAAGATAAAAACGTGACGACTTTGTTTATAATGATATATTGGATCTATGGCTATAATATTTAGAATGAATGGGAAAATCGAAGACTCACATACTAAGGATAGTGAAAAATATATGAAAAGATATCACATAATGTTAAAGAAGTCTTTTTTATGAGGTGCAACAAGGATGGTCATAATATTAAAAGTTTTATTCAATTTATTCCAACTCAAGAATAATTTTTTTAGAAGATGAAAGTTGCACTACGATATTTGGAGTGCATTGAAATAACTTGATTAAAAATGGATCACACAAAACTAAATGGGTGAGGTGATAAGGGATATACAACCACAATCAGAATTGAAGATAAAATGTTCATGTGTGAAGAGTAGAGAAAGTAGATCATCTGGGTTGAGAATATCATCTGAACCATGATGATCACATTGATGAAGAAAGAAGGATCCACCTTATTACCTTAAATCATTGTGAATTTTATTTGTTTTGATAATATAATAAATTTATGGTGAATAAATATCTCAGGGGGAGAACCATAGAATTAGTGATGAGAAGTGTTCCCTTGAGGGGTAGACATATGAAAATTTTACCATAGCTGTTATATAAATTAGAATCGACATCAGTTGGTATCAAATTCCGTTACTCTGAAAATTACTTGAAAATATGTCATTGTAAATGGTATTTTATTTCATAATATCTCATCCTTGTCTATATAAAATAACAATCTTATTACAAAGGGAGAGTAATTAAATTAATCAGAGGCATAAGAATAATGGTAATGCCCCAAAGTCACAAATCCTGTCAATTTCACTTGAGTGTTTTGATCTCTTTGATAATATGAGTGTAAGAGTTTCAGGTTAATTATTTCAAATCACATATGTTAGCCTCATACTATAATGAAATGGAAACCTATTAAGACAATTATATATTTTATAATCCAAGGAGGTATCATGATTAGTGTATAATAGATAGGTTTGTGATCTAAATCAATTCCTCTTTTTTTCTACACCAAGCATTTCTCAAGTAGACTTCAAGTGAAATGACTGATGAAATATTTCTTATGTATGGATTGATACCATCTCTTCCTTGAATAGTGTATTTAATGTAAATAAGGGGAGAGAAATTTAAATGAAAGAATGAATAGTGAAAGGTGGGGATAAAGAATTAAAGGGGATTGAAAATATTCTCATTTTCATATTTACACCTTCATTTAGTGATAAATTTTAATTATTTACAACAAATACTAAGGGGATATTTTTTCGAAATGCTTTTTGTATAAAGTTTTACTTTTTGTAAATAGTTTTCAATACTAATCAAAATAAAGAAGTAAACGATGGATTAGTTACAAAGAAAATTCCAATGTTAATGGATGATGGTTTGAGTGATGATGCATGGATAATTTTTATGGATTCATAGAATTGGATACCACCCTTGGGAAATTCCCCATGTTGTTGAAATCCGACAATTATTGCACTGATCCAAAGTCCAACGAACTAGTTTTAATGGTGTGACACAATGTTTAAAATAATTATGTATCATCCCTTTGTGGATTATTGATGTTATTTTGGAGTCCTGTTCCAAAAAGAAAATGAATAAGAGGAAAAGAGATGGAATCATGAATTGGGATTGTCTTATTTGAAGAAGTTTGTCATGCAAGGGTTTTAAAGAATTATGGTGGAAATGTATTTCAATTCATGCTAAGTTTTCCACTGAGTATTTTTTATGGGCTTACTTTAAAAATTGTGCCAGCTAACTAGCTGACCAGCCAGCCTCAACTCTAGTCAAATGTAGGACATAAGGGTCAACCACACCAAAGGGGAGGCCAACCCGACCAGCCCGCATTTGGTGAGTCTGTGTATAGGCCCACAGTTGTTCACATGGAAACATATCGTGGATAGTTTGGTTGAATCCCACAGAGTAGGTGGGAGGAGAGCACACCCACAAAGAACATGGTATGGGGCAGTATCATAGAGGGGGAGGGAGTAATGTAGACTATGGATAGAGAAGCTTGGGATATATAAATCACTCAACCTGCATGTTTGTTTCGATGTGGGAAAAAATATTAATGGGTGAAGTATTATAGGATATCCATCTTATCTCGAGAGATAACTCGACCACTCATTTAATCTTGGATATGATTTCATCATCGTGGTTTTCCATAACATTTAGTGTCTTTCCAATTAGAATGAGGACCATTTGATTCTCCCAATGACCTTTATTTCATGAAGCATCGTCGTCTTCTTCCTACAATACTCGACGGTTCCATTTTCCTTCACTAGAGCCGATGCAGAACCACAACATAGACACCATGAATGAAATATGGACATCAAAGGAGTGTTGTTGGATAGAAAAAAGTCTATGAATTAAATATACATCTTTAATCCATGTAGATAACTCGAAGAAGGAATGAAAATGGATTTTCAAGGCCTCGTTATTCCTCTGATTTTTACAGATGATATGAGACTGGTTTTTAATGTGATGAGCATGTGATCTTGAATTAATGAACTTTATTATCTCACATTAAATGAGGAGCTCATGTGAAAAAGAAATACACCATGTTATACGATATATTTCAAACACGAGTTTTCATATTTTTAAAATGATGAATATTTAATTAATTGAAAGGATGATCTTCATGGAATATCTTGAGGATTTTGAACGTGAAAATTTTATACCCACACTTATAAAATCAGAGGCACACTAAGACAAGGATGTTTCGGCCTTTCACATACCCGCGTGTGCCCATCCAAAAAATAGATAACTCCCTGGGTTTTCATTCTATGTGAAGGAGAAAACTAAGCACCACATGCCTTTAACATTTGAAATTCACTCTCGAAGTGTCTCAAAAAGAAGGAGAACCACACCCTCTGTATGAAGAATAAAACTCGATCATGTGAAAGGTTTTCTCATACCCTCGATGTGATTCGTGAAGGATACTCGATGGGGGAACAACTTCTAACGACTCACCCTTGTTGTGATTTGAGAGGACATATCAACAATAATTCTATGATTCTATGAAGAAGAACCACACATATTGTGCGTAGAAGACCCATGAAATGCCTGTGTTAAAAGGAAGACCTATGACCCCATGGTTTCATGAAGAAAATTTGAGATCACCCCAATGGTTTCGGGATATATTTATACTATTTATAATTGGTTAATTTTTGAAGAAGAATGAATTAAGATGTTTTGTACACATATTCATTCATATTCGTGATTTGAAGAAGCCCGTGTTGTGTGTGCACATTTGAAGGAATAATAAGAACATGTTAAATGGACTAAATCCATAAGATATTGTGTTTCTTTATCATTATTGTGCATACCTAGGGAAGAAGAAGCATACAATGCTTGTACTCATTCATGAACATGAATATGTGAAGACATTATAAGAAAGAATAAAAATGGTGGGTGCATATGTGTAACGAAGATGAAGGTTTCAAAGAAAGAGAGGAGTTCAACTAAATGTTACATGCATGATTTCATGCCTTCAAGTTAAGAATAAATAAATGAAAATTAATTCAGTTGATGCCCATTAATATGATCCTAATTTATTGAATAATAACATTGGTGTTTGTGATTCTATCCATAGAGAGGAAGTTATAGAGCATTTGGGATCGAGGTGTTTTCATGTTATGTGATCTTATAGTACATGCTAAAGTAGGTGTATATGGTGGCATAGTTTTCTACTGAATGAAAAAATTTTGGGCCTCGTAATCGGGAGTTTTTTAAGGAATTATTTCTACATAAGAGTGAACGAGATTCATAACAAAGATGGAAAACAACAAAGGAAGTGTAACACATATCACAGGACACAAACCACATACCATATATCTGGAACAGCTCATGAACGTAGAAGGTACTACATAGACAAGATGAAAACGGTTTGTGGAATGAAAAACATTTCACAATGAAGTTTTTTGGTTCACATCCTGGCTTGTAGTACATAGGGGGTGACCGGTTTTTAGCGCGACTTGTCATTGGTGAAAATAAGGAAGAGATCAATTTTTGGAAGAGACAGACCACCAAAAAGGGAAAATGGTGGTACCTGGACTACATAGGGAAAAAAAATTCATCGGATATATGTGGTAAATGGTGAAGGTGGGGCCATAATGAATATTTGGTAATTCTTAGTTTAGTGGATTATTCAGATAAATTTGCCTATATAAGGATCACACATCGATTCATTATAACATGGGTCTCAGATTAAAAATTTGGTTGGATTTGGTTGAAGTCTAAATTTGTTCACAAGTTTATAACATTGAAAAAGGGAGTTATGATTATAAATTAAACGAAATTAGGTGATTTTTGGGTGGTATTTATGATGACATGTTCATATAGGAGAGCCGACATGTGCGTGAAGAAATAGGTCTGTAGATATACATCAGCATGTGGACAGTAAGTAGATATAGTCTGAAGAGTGAATACATTTCACAGAAAGAAATGGTATGTGGAAGAATATTTTTGAAGGAGGAGTTTAGTCTATTGATAAGAATAAGTATGTGTAGAAGGGACGTACATAGAGGATTTTTGTAGTACATAGAGCAGGGTAGTACATAGTGAATGTAGGGTTGTACATGGATGAGTTGGAGAAGTTGGTAGAGGAAGAACTTGTGGTATGTGGGGAACTGTGGTACACAAAAAAATAAGGCCAATTCATAGAGGATATTTTCACAAATGAGATGTATTCGGAAAAGAAGATCACATATTTAGGGGAAAACATGACATCAACAGAGAATCTGTCTATAGTTTATGATGAATTGTTTAATGCCAACCCATTTAATTGATCTTTATATCGATAAACTGAGTTCATATAATTATCAATGTAGTTAGAAAGAGGGAGTCGATAGAAGTGATTTGAGGGATGAAGTGTGAAATCCCTAGAACCTTGTAATGTTAGTGCACTTGGAGCAAAGTGACTGGGCTAATCTTTTGTACTCCAAAACTAGGGAAGACTAATTTACTTTGGTATGAATGAATACCCGTCGACGTATACCCCTTGGATTTATCCCATAGTAGTGAACCAAGTAAAATCATTGTGTCGTATCTTTGTATGTAATTGTTTGTTTTATACAATTTCTCAACAGATAGGTCAAACAGGTTCATACCTATGTGGGAATAAGAACCATCAATTTAAAATAAAAATTTGATACCTAAATTCACCCTTCCCCTCTCCTGGTGTTCTAGGGTCTTACCTGTGGTATTATAGGGTAAATTTCACTATTTTTAACTCTATCATTCATCCATATAATATAGAATATGGTAAATATCTTGGGAGTACCCATATTTTATTGAAGAAATTGTATGATTTGGAAGAATAAGATAACATCTCATCTAAAATCTATAAGAATGTAAGTCCTTTTTTCTACTACATAAGTAATATAGGCCTCTAATCCAATTGGGATGTCTACGACTGATATAGATAGAAAAATGATGGATTCATATGAAAATGCATAGAATTCCTCCGTTACACCACTTTATAATCAGATATTTATAAAGGTATTGACTTGTATGTAAGCATTGTTTATGTGGGAAAAACTGGATAATATTTCTGAAGGTGACAACAATGTGAAGGTGGAGAAACTACAAGTTTTGAAAAATATGTTTAATGATCTGAATATGCATCTAAAATAAAATGTAGAGACATTTTTCAATCAAATTACCGACATTGTCGGAGCAATATGAGGAAATTATGATGAAATCAAACATATAGATATTGTTAAGAAAATCGTGAGAATACTTCCACCTTCTTTATAAAGAAACGGTGTTATCCCTTGAGGAAACTGATCATTCAAAACATTTTATGGATGATCTATTGAGCATCCTGGTGGAATATCGGATGGGATTCAAACTATAAAATGAATTGACGTGGGTAAGAAAGGAAATGGAATTCGAATCCATAGAAAACATACAATTTTAGGATATAGTATCGATGATGATAACGAGGAAAAATAAAATATTTCACTCATTTACATGAAATTAAGTATGGTAAAAGGGAATTTTGAAGGAAAGTTACCTATAGAATTTTTTTTATGGAATAGTTTGGAACATCTCCTATCGATGCACAAGAATGTTTAATGATGAAGAAAGTGAAGCTGTGGAGATGAAGAAACCATAGAAAAATCTTTTTCAAAAAAGTAGAATTCAGTTCTAGTAAAAAAATTCAAAGAATTTTTTTGTCTGTATAAAAGAAGATAATGATAGTGTATTCTTTGTGGAATAATAACTGGATTTTAAATCTAGGGATCATGCATCAATTATGGATACCATTGAAAAATATGAACAATCAAGAGATGACGCTATAAATTATTAGTTGACTACTAATATAAATCTCAAGTTTCAATATAAGGATTATTTTTGTAATCTTGAGAATCGATTCAAGAGATGGAAACAGTGGAAAGAAATTTTCGATGAGTCATCAAAATATGTTGATGTAATGGTAGCTGAAATTGATCAACTTGAGAAACTTTTAATGGAACATTAAACAAATTTTGAAATCTTAGAATATATTGTTGAACATAATATTAGAATTGAAGAACATGAAATGTTCATTAATTACATTTCATCAATAATATAAGAGAATTCCAAAACTATTCAGGGACATGTGTATGAAGTTTTTACTCTAAAAATTAAACTTGAAATTTAAATATGTCCAAAAGAAACAAATAAGAAAATACAGTTTAGAAAATTCTCATATAGTGACCTGCTTGAGAGATTTAAATGATATTATGATAGAGTTGAAATGTTTTTAAATGATAAAAAACCCTCATAGATGGGATACATAGTAATTGTTTGTGATGCAGAAACGTCGAATTGTGGTTGTCAAATAGGCCAAAATAAAGGAATGATGATAGTTTGACATATCACAGAGACATCTAATGTCCAATCCATGAAATTCTCAAACCAGACAGAAAGGATGACTGAAATCTATCCCAATGTTTCCCAAGTTGATAAACAGTTAACTTAACCATATATGAATTTTGAATAAAGGAGGAATAGAAGTTAAAATACCTTTCCTCTTATGAAATGTCAATTCTATGAAAATCTAGGTCATACCATTTCATACTATGAAGATACAGGGAGATATTTGAATGGGGGAGTGCTATGAAGTCAACAATTGGTAATGAATTCATATCATAATTCTTATAGATGAAATATTGTATATGGATATTTTTTCATTGTTCTAACATTGGCCATATTGTTTTTGATTATAGACAGAGGAATAGAATTAATAATTTGTACTCAACTCAGATAAAATTCAATAGTCTCTAACCATATAGGGTTGTTCTATCAAACATGTTCTCTCCTATAGAAGAGGAGTTTCAGTTTTATGAATCTATGCACATGGAAGAGATATTTTAAAATCCATCTTTATCCTTCAATCAAACTAATATTTCTTAGATGGAAAGAATATAATTGAGAACTCCAACCTTGTAGAAGTCACTCTCAAAGCTACCATGAACTACAACACTTGTTTTGCTGATAGTGGATGCTCATACCATATGATGAGAAATAAAGACCTATTAACAAAGGTCAATAAAAATGTCGATAGAATAGTGAGATTCGGTAATCAGGGTACTTTAATGGTCAAAGTCAGTGGAAGTATTGAAATGGACAATGATGAGTTGAAGAAGCCGGAAGTTCATTATGTGGATGGGTTACATCAAAATATCTTATGTCTGGGTCAACTCAATGAATCAGGACTTATAGTGGCATTCCATCAAAAGGAGTGCACTATAAAATTAAGAGCACGTGTATTCTCTCATGAAAAGTTGTTGAAAATATGGTAACCAATATCAAGTTGATAGTACAAAAAAAATTCTACATGACTGTTGAAGAAGAAAATAACTAGTGGCACTAGAGGTTGAGTCACATCAATCAAAATTACATGTAAAAGATATCTAAGATGACGATAGTCATTAAAATCCCTAATCTGGAATGTGAATGGGAAAGGACATGTGATACTTGCACTTGAGGGAAGTTGGTATGCATTTCATATCACCCAAATATGAAATGGTCATCAAATATTATGGATCTCATTAATATAGATGTTTGTGGTTTGATAGAAATTATTTTAACTCATAGAGAAAGGTATTTTTTCCTTCATTGATTATTATAGTAAAATGGATTGTGTGATGGTAATATTTCATAAATTTAAAATTATTTATTGAATTAAAACGTATCACAAAAAATCTGGGAATGGTACTAGATGGAGAATCAATATTCTTTGATCTGGCATTAATAGAGAATATACATCCATTGATTTTTAAAACTACCTGGGGAAACATGTTATACAACATGATGTGGAAGATGTGAGAACTCCACATCAAAATAATGTTTTTGTTCATCAGAATCGAAAGGTGAATTGAATTTCCAAAACTATGTTGTTTGAGATTAGTATCTCTTTCCAATACTAGAATAAACAAATTCAATCCTCATTTTATATTCAAAATCGAACATAGTGTTATATGGGGAAACCAAGACACCCAATGAGTTATGGAATAGATGGAATCCCACTTTGAAAAATGTTTTTTGTTTTGGATGAAATTCTGTTTTCCATAATAATGAATAAAATCAAGGAAATGTATGGTGATGATGCATATGAAGGAATATTCGTCAGATATTCAATGAATATAAAATACATCAAATGTTTTTAATAACCTTCTATGAAAAATATGGAATATAGTGATGTGAAGATCATTGAAGATAAAACAAAAAAAAATTCAAGGAATTATTCTACTAATGTGATAGAAGATGAGGAAGAATTTAGACATGGAAAAAATCCAAATAAAGAATTAGAGGAAGGAATGTAGAACACACAAGAGTCACATCATGATGTTGAATTGGATGAATAATCGGAAGAAGAAAGCATGATTTAATAAAATCCTTCTAAACCCCACCAAATAAATTGAATATCATAGATTGATTGATCTGACATCATTGGGGTTTGGACATCTCCCACATAAACCAAAAAAATGATGAATAGTTCACAATCTTCCTTCCTTTCAATTTTTGAACCATCGTTATTTGAAGATTTTTCAAAGGGGGAATCATTTGTCAAAACCATGAATGAAGAACTAGATCATATCGTTATGAACCAAACATGGAATCTTGTAAAGAGACCAGAAACCCACATTGTGATTGGTAAAAAGGGCATTTTCAAAAATTAATTTGATAAGAATAGAAATGTGATAAAAAATAAGGACTGACTTGTGTGTAAATGATATTCACAGATTCAAGGTGTTGATATTGAAGAAAAATTTACCCTAATGGCTAGACTAGATTCAATCAGACTGTTTCTTACCATAGAAATTAAAAGATGATACAAAGTGTATCAAATGGATGAAAATACAGATTTATTAAATGGTTTTCATGAAGAATATTTTCATATTATACAATCAGTGGGTTTCTTCATGGTAATGATGAAATAAAGGTTTGTATATTAAGAAAGGCTTTACATGGTCTGAAAAAGGCCCCACGAGCTTGGTAATCTCGGTTGGATTCTTATCTAAAGAATATATAATTTAAAAGAAGTGGATTGTATCATAATCATTTGTAAATAATTCTCAAAAGATCATTTCAGGGTTTTATTATATATAGATGATATTATATTTGGATGAAGTAGACAGGGATCAGTAGAACAATTTTACAATAAAATGAAATCCGAATTTTAATTGTAGAAGAACGGTGAACTCAAAAATTCATGTTGTTGGAAGTGATTCATTGAAAATTATTTAATTTTATATCTCCTGAATATAATGAAAGATAGTTTCTGAACAAATTCAATATGCATGACTCCAAACCAATGTAAAATCTGATTTATGTTGGAAAAAAACTTGGAATTCATGGGAATGAGACATCAGTATATCTCAAAATGTACAAGAGAGTCATTAGAGGGTTATTGTACTAGACTGTGACAAGGCCAGATATAATTTTTTCCACATGAATTGTGGCCCACATTCATTGTAATCTGAACTAAGAAAATATTTAATAAGTAAATAGAATCAATAGGTACATTCAAGGAACTCACAATTATAGATTATAATTTGCTTCAAGAAGAGATAGTTAACTATCAACATTTTCTGATGCTATCTAAGCTAGAGTTGTTGTTGACAGAAAGGACACAAGTAGTATAGAATTCATTATAGGAAGGAAATATATGGGTTGGTCGAGTAATCAATATTAAATTAAATCTATTAATACAGCTGAAGATGATAATATCTATGCTATAAAGTCATTCACTCATCTATTGTGTATAAATCAACAATTGATGGATATTGGTGATGAGGTGAATTAAAAATTGTTGATTAAAAATAACAACAAATGTTAAATTGTTCTTATAAATAATTTTATCCATAATTATTATTTGAAACACATTTAAATAAAATATCACTTCATCAAGGAAAATGTTGAACAACGCATGATTAAAATGGATCGTGTTGGAACTAAAGATCAAGTGGCTGATATACTGACCATTCCATAGTTAGCTTATGTCTTCGAGAATCATCGATTGAACCTTGTTGTTCAAACACCTCCTATTTCATGATGAGGTCATTAAGTATCCCCTCTCTCTAGTAGTATTAATGGTTTTAATCTGTTTTTGATTGTGATTCCGAATTATGGGGGAGATAATATCCATAGGGTGTTCCTGTTGATCTCTATTGTGTCGAAATACTAATATTTGGGTTTATTTCCAATGGGGGAGAATAGATAAATTCAATATCAGTAAAGGGAATTATGTATAATATAGAAAGGATAGGAATGAATGTATTTTAGATTATATGTAAAAATTCAATTTATTAAAATGGGGGTGAATGAGAATGAAAAAAAAACAATTTGGTGTTATAATAAAACTTTTTGAGCTTACATGGACATCCTTAAAGAATTCCAAGAAAGCAGAATACAATTCAAACATACCATTTTGTTTTCAATAATAACTATTTCTCACTTAGACTTAGAGTGTTGTTGGAAATATTTTTTCTTATGTACTAGTTTTATATTGTTGCAGGTGATTCATTGAATTTATATGAGGATTTATATAAAAACCCAAAGGGAGAGATTTCTTTAAATGAATGATATTATATACTCAAAATGGAGTATGGAATTTTTTTTTCAATCCACTTTGGGTTGATCAAGCGGTTTTAATATAATTTGATATTATTTTAATGGATGAAGTGTCCATTTAATATGGTTTAGTTTCCTAATGATTGAAAATATCTTGGGCCTCCAAATCGGAAGATTATTTTTTAAAATGGAAGGATTTCTATGAAGACGTGAACGAGATGTGGAAATGTGAAAGAAATTTGAAAATGGAGGGAACCATGTGTCATGGGGCATGAAACACATACCACGTACTGGGAATGATTTGTGGATGACGAGGGGTGTTATTCGAACTATAAGAATATGGTTCACGTAATGGAAAATGGTTCATGGTGAAGGTTTGTGGTTTGCATCGAGGCTTTTAGTTCTCGATAGGTGAACTGTTTATGTGGAATATTTTCCTTGGAGAAAAAGAGGTGGATATCGGTTCATAGAAGAGATCAACTATGGAGAAGGTAGAATGGCGGGACACTGACTTCATAGGGAAAATGGTTCGCATTAGATGTGAGTTTCATAGAGAAGGTGGAGCCATAATGAAGATTTTGTAAATCTCAGTTTATCCGATTGTTCATATCTATTTTCTTATATAAGGAGAACTAATACCTTCATTAGAATAAGGTTATGAGATTAAAAATCTTGGAGAATTTTGGTGATGTCTAAACAGGATTGCGTGTATGAAACCTTGAAAAGGATAATCTGATTATATATTCATTGAATTTTAATGATTTGTAAGTGGTTTGAAGGAAAACATTTACAAAGAGGGCAGCCAGTACATGGAGGAAGAAATAGGTCCATATATCTCCTTTATTCATATAACGTACGCAGAGAAAGTCTGTGGGGAAAATATGATTCACAGAAAGAAATAGTAAACATAAGATTATTCATGGAAGAGGAGTTTATTCTGTAGGGAAGAAGAAATAAGTGGAGTGTGGAATTACACGGATGAACAATCACATTACGCGGGGCAATACAGTATGCAGTGGAAGAAGAACTGGACGTGGTGAATCAATAGTATTTTATAAAGGAAGCACCCATGGAACGCATTGTAGTGTTGTACGTGAATGAAGAAGGCTATTTTTTGGAAGAAAAGTTTGAAAACGAGCAGTACAGGGAATGGAAGATCACATATATAGGGAAAATGGGACTTCAAAAGAGAATATATCGATAGTTATTGATTAATGCTTTAAATAAAACCCATTTATGTGACCATCATATTGTTAAAATAATTTCAGATTCTTCCCAATATAGTGATCAAGGGGGAGTCAACAAAAGTGTTCTGAGGGATGTAGTGTTCTATCCATATAAACATGTAAAGGCGGTACACCTGGCCTAGAGTGACTATGCTGATATTTTTTACTCCAAAACTACAGATGATTAGTGGACTTTGGTATGACCATCAACATGTCAGCGTATGCTCCATGGATGTATCCCATAGTGGAGAACCATGAAAAATCATGGTGTCATCTCATTGCATGTGATTTTTTGTTTTCTACACTTTCTCATTAGACAGGTTAAATATGTTCCTACCAATGTGGGAACAATATCCATCAGTTTAAAAGGAAAATTTGACACCCTGATTCACCCATCCCCTATCATGGTGTACCTAGGTCATTCCCATAGGATCTAGTTCTCCCATTTTTTGTGTTCTTATACAACAACAGCTTCCACCAAATTATTTAAATGTATCTATATGATGTTATTAGTGGAAAGTGATATATTAAACAAATTTTTTGTGATGAAGTTACTTAATGAATTCTAAATTGACATGATTTTCACAACATGACATATTGGGACCCACCAATTTAATAAAAATCTACATGTGACCACTAAAGATAGTATCAAATAGGTTGGGGTTTGGCATCCATAATTATGTTATCATGGAACACACATGTGATTTCATTTAATAGGTACTTGTATAGAAACAGAATAATCACTCTATATGCAGCAGTGTATAGATAAAACATAATACTTACTATACACTGTGTAAAATATGCATGAAAAAAAGCCCTGTGAAAAAAATCAATGTTTTGCTTCGTACTCAAAAGATAAAAGTAAAAAGTAAAATCCCACTACAAAATATAGAATATTTCAACATGATATTTAATAGGGGAGTATTTTCATGTGAAACACATGGTACAACCCATGGTCTATCTGTATCACTATAATCTTCCCAATTCTAGTCCTACTAAAGAACCTTCATGTGTATTATTGTGTTCATGGGAAAATAAATGTGTTTCCAAAGACTATATGGAGACACCAAATTTTAATACATATTTATAATATATTTTTAGATGAATATTCACTACATTAAATAACCACATTTTAGGATAACATAATAGTTTAGTGACTTTGGAAACTGGGTACATGTTTTCTCATTTGGGGAAAACTCATCAACATCTCCCATAATGATCTTCCCTATTAATAAACTTTATACACATACCGTTCATAAATCCTTAAATGAAAAAACAAGGAAATGAAAAAAATTGTGAGATATTATTCATAGAAATGGTAAATAAGAAATATATGTAATCATAACATGGACAAAAGAATATATGATCATGATCATAACATTTTAAAACCATACCCTTCATGTATATGATTGTAATATTGGGTCACTGAATAAATATCTATGGTTTATAAGCCATTTATAATTAATGAATCAAATATAATGGTACCTGAGAGAATAAAATTGTCGTATGCCAAAAAAATTTGTCATACACATATGCATAGAAAATAATTTCTGTGGAATTTGAGGATCATAGCCAAGGAAAAAATAGAAGAACAGATTCACTCCCAAACCAGTTATAGTAGTCAAGGATCACACCCAAGATTATCATGGTGGAGGGAGTTCCTTATTGAACTAGGTTCACTACCAATTCAAGTCATATATATCTCATGAAATATAAATATTTCCCAATGAATTAAATGGATATGTAGAAACCACCATTCACATAATGAAAATCAAACATATGTATTCCAAAATATCAGAAAACATTCGTCATATCATAACTCATCAATCTAAATGCATTCTGTAAATATTTAATCATATGATAATATATGGAGATGACATAAGATTCCTAATAATTTCAAAATATTATAATATAATAATGTGTGAGAAGAATCTGGTTTCATAATACTTATTTATGGTATATAATGTGTAAGAGAAATATGTATAAAAAAATCATGTAATCATAAACATAAATTATTCATAGAATATTTAGAATGGTGTCATTGGATCATGTCCCCAGTAAAACATAAGTAGTATAAAAAGATGTAACCATGAGTAGAAAATGATTTTTAAAGATACCATAGATATTTAATGGGTAAAATTTGAAATTTACTATTATAAAACAAAAAATCCACAAAACATCTTTGAAATATATTTATTTGAAAATAGTCATTTGATTTTATAAATGATTATTTTAAATATTTTAAAAGTTTTCATGAGGAAAATATTATTTAAAATATTAAATAAATATTTAAAAAACTAAAAAATTATGAAAATAATTTTAATTCAAAATAAAAATTAAAATATAGATAGTAATATTAAATGAAAATATTTTTCATGATAGAGGAAATACCCTTTATTTTTTTCTTGTTAAAAGAATGATTTATTTCACATGGTTGGTAAAATCCAAGTGTTTGTAAAATGACATGATGATTACATTTAAAATATAGTATAGAAAGTAAAACATGGGAGTAAATGTATTTATTAAATAATTTTAATAATAATAATAACATTTTTAATTTCGTTTTGAAATCATGGTTTTGGAAGAAATAGGGGGTTTTTACCAATGAGTGAAATAAATATGATTTTCCTTAAAATAAGGATTTTGAGATATTAATTAAATAGAAGGGGAAAATGTAGGGGGAAAATGAATTCTATATAAATAAACATATGATTATAAAATTCATGATTTAATTTTGAAATGGGTCATAATATTTCATCATCAGAAACAGAATCATAAAAAATCCAGATAAAGGATGAGATTGAAACATTAAATCATAACTACTTCGGTAACATTGATATGTAAGAATCATGGATTAATAAAAATAAATGAAACATAAAATATCAGGAAAATAAAAAAATTCCAGATGTTACATGTCAAATGTGATTTATATACACATCATAAAAGAATATAGGTGTAAACAATAACATATGTCTCAATACAAGAAACTTGAGACAACAATATCATACCTTAAGTCTCAATTTCCTTAATAAACATTAAAAAGTGTGGTATAATAAGTATACTATTATTATAAATATATTATACACAAAATTTATATATATAAAATACCATTTATTTCTTTTATATCATTCTATTAGCTATTTTTAAACAATTCTAGGTTAATATCATGTATCTAGAAATTAATGCTATTTTTTGTGTGTTTGGATTTATTATTTTTTATTCTCATAATTTTATCACAATTCCATCATATATAATAAATTTAACTTTGTTATATACATCATATATATTCATTATAAATGACTTTAGAGTAATTCTTAAACATTATTGTAGAAAATGAAATACACGGTTCATGGAGATAGTAGGTTGTAAGTACATATGAATGCTTTTTTAATTTTCTGAAAAATTTGAAAGAAATAAATTTAAATAACATATTACAATTAATGGATATTTTTATTTCATATATATCACGAGTTTTCATTAAAACCTTATTTATTTCATTCCATGTAATGCATGAACGAATCTCATCACTTTGCAAGCTGGTTGTTCTGCATACACACGGGTGATGTCATCTTATTCATAGAGGATGGAAATTATGAATATATGTTTTATATAATAATTAAATAATTATAATAGTAAAATAAATATAATATATAAACATTCAATAAACCATTATAACCATCTGGGAGATGTGGTAATAAAAAAATGAATGACCTCAGTTCACGAGACTGTAATCCTCTTTACACACAAAGGATGGTTTCATAACAAATTTGATGGAATTGGGGATAGTTGTAGGTTATTAAATTTAAATAAATAAATATAAGTATATTTATGAAATTTTTTTATTTCATCATTGTTTAATAATAATTTTATTAGTTTGAGTAATAAAAAATATAAAAACACTCGTTGACCAATGTTACCTCTTACTAAGGTAACCTCATTAGGTTTGTAAAAAGTCCACCCAAAGTTGGATTTATGAAAACAAATAAGGCTTATTACATTATAGGGAGAAGGATATTAAGTGATTTATATTGTTATTGGATGATATAAAATGTTTTTAAGGTGTGATATTGAGAGGATAATAGTTGTCCTTTTATAAGTGAGGTGAGTGGAGCACTTGTATGTTTTGAAAATAAAAAGGTTTACAAACGTTCAAAAACTCAAAAAGGGTCAAAATTGAAGTATTATAGATAAATGGACATGATATGGTCTATATATGTCCATAAAATATACTTTGTGATTGTTTTAGGTCATTTTAATTGTTACTATTTGTATATAACCATAGTAAACCCATTTTTACCTTATCCAGTGTAATGTCTTTACTCTTGTTATTATTAATTATGGTTAAAAATATAGTTTAAATTATTAGATTGTATAAACTAATATGACAAAAAATATGGAATCCATTTTTAAAAATTCCATTCTCATTAGTGGAAAATATTAAATTAAAATTTATTTTTCTCAAATTATGAGAAGCATGTTTTCAATGCGAAAAGGATTAAATGTTTATCATTATTTTAAATCAAAATAAAAAATAAAAAATATTAAAATAAAATAAATAAGAATATGATATATTTAAAATAAATCTTTCTATATAAAAACAATTTAATGTATAATTTATAATTATATGTAATTTAAAAAAAAATGTAGTTTTCAATTACAATTCCATATTTTCAACTCTTAATCAAAAAAATTATTCTATATTGAAAATTATCAAAAAATCACCCTATGTTAATTTTGAAATGATAATTTAAAAATTAACGTTAAATTTAAACAAAAATTTAAACATTAGTTTTTAAATAATTTAGAGAAGGTGGCCATGAAATATTTTTTAGAAAAATATAGTTTTAATCATAAAATTTGATTTATTCTAATTTATAGACAATAAAACACATTAGATGAATTTTTAAAAAGTTACTTAACATATAATAAATAAATTTCATTAAAATCATTAATTTTTTTTTGTTTGATTGGATAATTTTTTTATTAAAAAAGGTTTTTCAACAAATAATTTTCATTTATTTTCAAATTATTTTTCATTTTTATTTTTAATTAATTGGTTGGCAATGAAATTATTTTATATACATACATAATCCATGTATATTCGAAATTTATTTAACCATATTCATACCCACAATTCTAATAGCTTGATGAAGAAAATAATATTTTAATATTTTAATTATATCACACATTTAATTTAAACACATTGTAGCATGTATTACAAGCTAAACTCGGTGTTTCCTATAATGCAAAATATCATAAAGAATAAATTTAAAAGAAAAAATATTTCATAATATATTATGGGGTTACATTCTACCACACATTAAATTATTTTTTCTCCAAAAAATTCATCATACTGGTTCCATCAACTGAGGATACATCTACATCATAACATCATTAAGATCCCACATAACATCCTCAAGATGGTTATTTCACCAAAAAACATTAACTGATGGATTTTCATGTTTCATATAAAATATTCTATTTGTTTGGTATTGCTAATTGTTTTTACTCACAAGGAATAACATATTCTAGAATCAAAACCTCTAATTTAAGTACATGTGATGGATTAAGTACATACTTCCTCAGGAGAGAAACATGGAACACCTCGTGATCCTAAGAATGTATTAGGTGAACTCCCAATAGATAACCTATGGTTCAAATAAAATATTGAATTTAAACGAGTCCAATTTACAAAGGGTTTTTTTTCACTCCATTATTAAATGGATAAATTAATATTATTACATTCTCAACAATATTAAATTCCTAATCACATTGATGATTATCTATATAATGTTTTGATAATATTTTCTCATATAAGTTGCTGAATGGCACTAACCGTCTCTACAATTTCATTAGATTGGTCATCTTACAAAATAATTATTTAAAAAAATTCATTTATGTATTATAGATTCGTACAAAAATTTCTATCATTTAATTCATAAGGATCTATCAATATTATAAATTAAATGATATTGTTTCATGAAAAGTCAACTTGAAAAAGGTGTTGATCCAAACGAAAATTGAAATCTATATAACTAGATCTTATAATATCTTTCCGAATTTTAATTTTTCTATTATACTACTGATCTATATGAGGATAATACATAGGATTGAAGAACAAATCTCCACATCCAGAGCTTTCTGATGAATTTGTTAGAAAATCAATGTAAACGTCAGATCCTAATCAGATACAACAGAACCTTTTACTCTAACAAATATTTAACACATAATTAATGTATATACATTCAATCTTATCCAAATAGAAATATTCTCTAATATATATAAATTTGAATTTTTTCTTAAGGATATAGAGTATAAAATGTGTATAATTATGCACATTAGATGATTTAGAGGAGTTTTATGACAAAACACAACATGATGTCTTTCCATTAATTTTCTAGTGTGGACAATAGTCTTCCACCCATTAGACCGTTTTATATCATCCATGACGTGATTAATTAAAATTTACTCAGATAGATACTTGGAAATATATCTCTCTATTTTTTTTCACCTGAAATAATATTTCATGTAGGCTTGTGGTGGGTGTCATACAGTTGTCTCTCTACAAACATGGGTTCAAGCCCCACATCCTTTCTTTATGCAATAGGTTATCACCAGGCGTTCGTGTTATCATTTGTAAAAATAAATATTAATATGAAAATTTTAAATATATATTAAATCATACTTAAAATAATATATAATATAACATAAACTAAAAATTTTACTAATAAATTTAATCATATGTCTATAAAATAATTTCCTCCTCCAAAAATAAGGGTTGTGTTGTCATAAATGACTCTCAAAATATACATAGTCTTGATGAATTCACAAAACATAAAATCAAAAAAATGGGTTTCTACAATATTGAACAAATTATCATCATTAAAATCATAAAACCATGATCAAATATGTAACTCATAATTTAATATTACATAGAAATATATAAGATTAAAAAAATAACAAAATCCTTAGATTTTTACTTATTCTTATAAAAAAAATATAATTATTAAAATAAAACTACAATTTAATTCATGAATTTATATACATAAATGAATTTATCATTCCACTTAAACATATGTAAAGTAATAGTTCCATCCATGGTCATGAAATTAATTTCTGGGCTTGATAATTGAGATAAAAAATTCACATGCCTCCCACACATAACACATTGAACAGTTGAATAGATATTCACTATGTGGCATTCTTTTCCACATAGATAAAATATTCCCCAAAAATTGATATATTCATCTAGGTTAATCATCAAACATTCATGATATGTATAAATATAAATATTCAATCCTCTTTTTTTATTTCCATATATACCTTTATAAAATTATATCTTTCTAATATTTGGTGTGTTTGGAAACTCACTGATGTCCATGTTGTTAAAAATATATCACGATAGATGATTAAGAATAATAAAAATACCATTCTATCTAGTCATCATCTAATATGATTTGACATAGTCATAGATTTTTTTATTAGAGCCAATGATTACTTGATTTCGTATCCTTATATTCATCAACTAGGTCCCAAAAATAATATGCGGAGAAAAAATAATCATTGTGGAAAACCACATAGTCTTAAAACCATTTATGTGAAGTCCAAAAAAACATCATTTAAAAAAAATGAAACCTTAGGATTAAATTAATCAATTCATATTCATGTTTTATTTATGCCCTTTACACAGGTTCATAATGAAATTTTAAATTTACAAATCACATTCTTCGGGAGTGTCAAACATAATGTGTAATAAGGACCTTTTTCATGCAACATGTAATGATCGAGTCCATCTGAATTTTTTTTCAAAATTATTACACACAGAAACCACCAATAAAGATCCACATTCACATATAATTTCTATAAAGGTAATAAATTTCTTGGAAACCATTTTCTCAATCATTTACCAAAATTCAAGACAATTTATGAATATTTTGATTCACCCTTAATCTTATCCTTAGATAAATACCTATACATATATTGAAAAATATCCCAGTGTATATCCTTAAATATTTCTCATCCTAGTTTCCAAAGGTTATTTATACCTATAATTTAATACTGACTCTAGAAATCGAGACATATCAAACATATATATTACATAATTTTTATAAAAATATAATTCATTACACAAAAAGATGCAGAAGAAGAATAATAGATTAGTGTACTTAGAGAATAGCTACAAGAAATTATAATTTTTTGAATGATCTTCAACATATCCCAAAGGATATTCTCCTTTAGTACTATTCAAAAATACACCCAACCTTATACATTTATTCACATCCTAGGAAAAGGGAATATAAAAAAGGGTGATCTTAGATGCTGATTAAGGGTAAATATGGGATAAATTTAATAATAACATGAACATAATTTTATAAAAACATCAGTATAATATATTAAAATCATACCCTTATTATCAATGATCAAAATATTGAGTCATGTAATAATGATTGGCAGTTCATAAGACATGAATCATGATGTAATCAGAGAATGTGTTCCATTAGAGTATATCAGTGGCGTAAGGCATAACATTTCTTCATAAAATAAGCATAGAAAATAATTTCCCCAGTATTCAAGTCTCACTGAAAAGGATATAATAGTGTAATGGGTTCACTCACAAAAGTGTCATAGTAGTCATGTTTAAGTCCTAATACCATCATGGAAGTCAATGTTCCATACATAACTATGTTCACTCACAATTCCAATGCTTTCTATCACATGATATAAAAATATTAATCAAATACATTGGAGGGAGATATATGTCGCACCATTCACATAATAAAAAACATATATACAAGTTCCACAATGTCGTAAAACATTCATCATATCATAACCCATTAAATTGAATGGGTTTCATTAATATTTAATAATATCATAACATGTGGAAAACATACATGTTTCATAATAATTTTATCATTTTATCATATAATAAACTATGAAAATATTGTGGTTTAATAATTTTTCTAAAAAGGTATAGCCCGTGAATGTGAAATAGGTTTCATAAACAGTGCATTATTTTAAACATAAATCATTCAGGGAAATAATTATAATAGAATCCTTGGATCGTATCATTAGTAAAGAATAATTATAACAAATTGATTTCATCTAATACTGAAAATGATTTTGAAAGATCACTTAAAAAATTTTCTAAGGAAAAAAAATTTCATAAAAAGTCACTGTTTAAAAAACTAATAATTCATAAAACATTTTGGAAATATTTTTATTGGAAAATATTTTTTTATTGTTAAAATTGAATCTTTAAAATAGATTAAAACATTTATTTAAAAAAATGTTATTCTAATTTGAATAAAAAACATTATAAACCTAAATACATTAGAAAATACTTTTATTTTAAAATAAAATTGAAAAAATATAATGTAATATTCAAATAAAATAACGGCCATGATCGATGGAATTCCATTCATGTCGTACACCTTAAAAAGGATTCTTTTTACATTTTAATTTAAAGTTAAACATATATTCTTCTGAAAAAAACCTGACTATTACATTTAATGAAAATTAAAAAACAATTAAGGCATAAAAAATTAATTAATAAATAATCTTAGGAATAAAAAATTAAAAAAATTTGAAGATATCATGGGTTTAGAATGATAACGGGATTTTCAACTAAAAAAATAAATAAAGGTGGTTTTCCTTAAAAACACTATTCTGTACTTCCGAATAAATAAAAGAGAAAAATGAACATTAATTTTTTTATTTTACATAATATCAATAAGATATTTAATTTTTTTTATTTTCATAATAAATTTACCAATGTATTTCATCATAAGAAATATTATCATGATCAATGTTGATAAATGATTGGATTGTAATATAAAATAATAAAAATGTTTGTAACATTAAATTGTAATCACTAAGAAAGAATAAAAGAAGATTAAACATAAAATATTAATAGAATAAATAAATTCATTATATTAATTTTAAATTTTTATGTATATACACCTCAAAAAATAATATATATGCATAACATAACATATATCTTAGGGAAATAAAAATGAGACAGAAAAAAATTACCTTCATTCTCGACTTCCATCATACATATTCAATCCTCCATTATATTAATTATATGATTATCATACATATATTATTAAACCATAAAAATAAATATGATAACGCATATTAAATTATTTTTACCTTTTGTTATATTTTTATTAACACTTCGATGTTAATGTCATGTTTTGGGGAATAAATAAATTGTTTTTCACGTATGTTTAGATTTGCTATTTTTTAGTTCAAATTAATTTGATTAGTATTACATAAAATAAAAAATTTGAACAATGATATAAAAATAATATATATTCATTATATATGTTTTATATTAAGCCATAAATGTGAGAGATTGAAAATTAAATACATTGTTCATGGTAACGGTAGGTCATACATACGCATAAACACTATTTACATTTTATTAATAGATTGAATAAAAGATAAGTAAATAATATATAACTATTACAGAATCATTTTAATTTCATATATATCACATATTTTAATTTTATCTAAACTTATTACCTTCCTTATATAGCGTGAATGAATCACATCTCATTGCAAAGCTATAGTCTGCCATACACACGAGGGGCGTTATCATATTCCCATAGATTGGAAAGTTTAGAATTGTGTGTGATATATTATCTAAAAATGTTAAATAATATAATAAATTTCATATATATACATTTAATAAATCATTATAAAAATATAAGAGAGGTGGTAATGGAAAAAATATTGACATCAGTTCATGAGGGGGTAGTTTGTCATCCACACGAATGATGAATTTGTATCACATTTGATTGAAGTGGGGATGTTTTTAGGTAATTCAGTTAACATATAATCATATTAGTACATGTAATATACTTATTATATTATATCACAATGTTTTAAAAATAATTTAATTAGGAATAAGAATTAAAAAAACAAAACCCATAGATGAAGAAAGTTACCTCTTCCTATAGTAACCTCCTTAGGATTGAAGAAAAATCATTACATGGAAGGATTTATGAAAAACTGATGATTCTTGGATAATAGTATGAATTTTTTAAGTTATATGGGTAGGTATTTATTTAACCAAAATGGGTTTATAGTGTGAATAAAATAGGAGATGAGGTGGCCTTTTATAAGTGAGATGAGTTGTAAAAATCTAATTTCTGAAGGAAAAAATGTGTACCCATGTTTTTAAAATTAAAAATGGTACCAAATTTAATATTATAGACAAATATAACATAAATGGTTATAATCTATCTCACGAATATATTTTATACTATTTTTTATGTCATTTTAGTAATTAATGTTTTAGTTTAACCCGCGATACACGATTTTTTACCATAATTACGCAAATTGATTTTTAATGTTTTTACTATTTATTATAGTCAAATATTAAGTTGAATATATTATATAATATCAATATTTTTTATTAAAAATATATAATCCATTTTTCCAAATTCAACTTATTGATGTGTAGATTTTTTATTTAAAATTACTCCCATATACATGATAAGAAAGAAGGTTTTCAAAGGGAAAATGATCAAATGTTTAAAAGGCCACCATTTACAAAATCCATATGAAAATGATTCCAATGACCTAAATTTTATTCTTTGATATATAATTTTAATAATTAAAATTTAAAACCAAATTAAAATATAATTTTATTTTAAAAATATTTTAAATAAAAAATGGATTTTTCAAATAAAATTACATAATTTTCACTATGAATCAAAAAATTAATATGTTCATAACATTTAAAAAAATCCACAAATACTATTTAGTCGTTATTATTTGATAAAATAAAAATTGTTTTTTAAAAACTATTTTCTTAATTTTTCTAAAAATATTTTAAAATAAGTTCACAAAATAGGTTAGAAAACTACTATGTAGAAAAATACAGCATTAATCATAAAATAGGATTTATTATCATATCATAACTATAAAACACATAAGATTAATATTACGAATGATATTTAATTTGGTATGTATGAATTTCATTAACACCATTAACATAACATGATTTTTTTGATTAATATGTTTTCTTTCATAAAAATTGCTTTCTTGAAAAATATTTCTTTTATTTTTAAATTGTTTTTCATTTTATTTTTTCAATTAATTACCCACCAGATAATTCAATTTGTATATATTTTTAAACCATATATTTTCATAATTTAGTTAATCATTTTCATACCTATTATTCCAAAGGTTGGGTGATAATAATAATATATTAATATATTAATAATATTTTATAATTCCAAAACTGTGATGTTACATGTAATGAAAGATAAACATGTTGTTTTATATAATTATAAATATAAAAAATAATAAATTTATGTAGAAATATATATCATAAAATGTAAATGTGTTACAGATCTTTCATGAGTGAATATAAAAAACACAATAGGCCCCAAAAAATCAAAAAATGTGAAAAATTGGAGTACATCTGTAGCGACCCAACCCCAGAAACACCTAATAAGTGTCTTATAATGAATAAATTAGAATTATGGGAAGGAATATAATAATAATGGAATGAGTGTTTAGTAATCTTGTTAAACCAAATACATACATGAGTTTTATTAGAAAATAATACAATAATTACAAAATAATTTTTTTCTTCAAAATAAATAGATTCGAAGAAAACTCTAATCCATCTTGAAAATCTGGGAATATACTACATAGTAATCTTTTTGGATACCTATGGAATAAAACATAATAAGGGTGATCTAAAATTCTTAGTATGGGAAAAATTTAGTGGAATCAATAATTAATCAACGATAATGGTCAACATAAAAAGGTAAATAACTGAACATATATTCCATTCAAATAAATAAATAAGGAAAAAAATATGGAAATATATGAAAATGAATCACCTTCCATTAAATCAATGAAATGAAAATGAAATTTATCAATATATATTTAAACAAAAAATATCATGAATGATTAGTAACTGAAACTAATACGAAGAAAATGGTAAATTATTGGACACCATGATTCAAATGTACAAAGAACTATTACAATCAAGACCACTCATAAGATAGTTTAGAATATCGAGTATAAACCCATATAATTTGGGGAATCAAATTAATCTCATGAGACTATCGATGCATCAAGTGGATTTCATTTACCGGTCCCTAACCCATAGGACACACATTAAATAGTCTCCAACCTATGTATTGCATGTCCAAATCATTCCTCTTAAAAAAATAAACAGTACACCTTATAAAATATTTTTTTTAATAATTTATATGTATTTATAAATATTTAACAATGTAATCAAATATCATGAAAAGTAAACATCATATTGAAAAGTGTATTTGGTTAAGGCAATGATCTTATCTATGAAAAATGATATGGATATTTAAGGGATATTCAATGTCAAATGATCATAAGAAATTCAATATTTCAAGGGGACAAAAGGAATTCTGGAAGCATAAATGAATATTATCCTTAAAAAAATCAACCATAACCCATACATAAGAAGATTAAAGATGGTATTAATACAATGTAACCCATGTGTAGTAAAATAAAGTGTCATTGTATTTGATGAATGGAAACATTATATAAAGATATTTTAAAATAATTATTGGGGAAAATGTAATTTTTTTAAAAAAGCCATTCGAAAAAAATCATCAAAAAAAACAACTTTGAAATTATTTTATTTTAAAAATAAAAAATTAAACATGAAAAGGATGATTCAAACAAATGATGGTCGGTAAATCCATAGAATCCATACAAGCTACATAGAATAACCCTTTTCCATAGTTAATGTTTAGAATGATTCTTGTTTAGAAAGTTAAAAGAACATTACATTGAAAAAATCATGAAATATGCATAGGGTAAAAATTTAATTACCAAATAATTTTAAAAAAATTGGAAATATTTTAACAAAATATGGTTTTTATAAGAAACAGGTTCTTTGAATAAATAGAGATACATGGTTTTGTTTTCTAGGAAAAAATCATAACAAATTTGGACTTCCAAAGACTGAAAAAGCGACACCAATACATGAAAATGAACATGGAATACTAGATGATTGAACAATAATAGTTTTATTGGATAATTTTCATATACCTGTCATGAATGGAAATACTGTTAGAAGATCATTAAATTTATTATTGAAGAAAATATAATTAAACATTTCAAAGTGTCCCATAACACTTTGAAACATTTTAAATAAAAATCCTTAAAAAGGAACTATATTAAATTAAATTATAAAATTCAATTAAGATAATTTTTTTAAATATATAATAAAAAAAATGGGAAGTAGATACACCACACAAAATATGTATGTGGCGAACATGACATTTATCTCATGGATGAAAAAAGTGAGATGTGAATCGCTTACCAATGTGGTAAAAAATGAATTGGAAACCCAAAGGTAATAATACTGAAATAAAACATTTCCATACCATTAATATAATATAATTCATGATATTATATTTAAATTTTTTAGTATTTAAACAAAAAATAAGTGATTAGGTTCACACGAAGAAAGTATTCCTCACAAAAATAAAATTGATATAGGAATCAAACACCTCGAGTTTTCTTTCATGTGAACCCACTTTAACGTACTATATAATAAAATAATGTTAATTTACTACATTATTTATAAACTTTTTCATTTTTTTAATTACTTTTATTTCACTTTTTACTATATTGCAGACATATTCTTAAACAACTAAGTTTAAGTCGGGTATTTTGAAAAAATTCGATTTATGTGTCAAAAACAATATTGTTAGGTAAAGAATGGCAAAATGGGTCATTATATAACATCTATAGAATAATAATAAAGTCATAATTATCATATTTATATAGTAATTATACTTTTAAAATCAATTATTAAATATGGTTATGAGATATGAATCAATGCTATGATCATGGAGACAATAATCTATAAATACACATGAGTAACATTCCCAATTTTCATTGATCGTTGTGTGAAGAACATAAGTATCTCCATATCATTCTATAATTATAAATATATCATAAATTAATTTAATTTGGTCATATATAATTATATATATACATATTTTTATACAAAAGGAATCACATCCTGCCGAGGAGGCGGTTCTCCACACATTCATGAACAATGTTATCACTTATTAAGTGTGTGAAAGGAAAAAAAGGAAAATGATTTGTATATATTTTATTTCCATAAAGGTAATTATTTAATGAATAAAATATAGTGGTTTTTATGTCACACATGTTTAATTGAATCCATCATTTATATGTTCATGTATAGCATTAAAAAATCACTTCGCATTGAGGGGGTTGTAGTCCACACATCATCAAACCATCTAAGTATATTAATACAAAACGAAACATAATAATGGTATGCATTATTAAATGATTATAGAAGTTTATATAAATAATAATTATCATATATATCATATATAAAAATACTGTTCTTCAAAATGGGCACCCTGACATTTGGAAATTAAGAAATGTATAATCATTATTTTGTGAGGATGTAGTTCACCGTACACCTAAAAAATATGTTCATTACTCATTAAATGGATTTTTTTGTATGTTTAGGTCAAACCCAAAATATTTAAAAATATCAGAATATTTTTCATAATGTTTTTATTATACATACATGTAATAAGAATATTTTAGGTGGTGGAAAATTAAATGAAAGAAGAGATATTTTTGGCAAGTGTATCATTAAAATTCAGTTAACTCATTTTTATTTATACCAAAGGGATTACATGGAATTATTTAAGACTAATGTTATGATTCATGGTCAAGTGAAGTAATTTTGGTATTATATATGGAAATTTTTTGGGAGATACTAAATAGTTTTAGATGTTTTATTAATGTGGAGATATGGTGGAATTTATAGTGGAGGAAGTGGTCTCACTTGGTATTTTTGAAATGATGGTAGGTGTACCCACATTTGTACCTAATATAGGTCTTAAAACCCAAAAAAACTCAATAATATATGGTTAATGTATAAATCACATCTTGAAAAAGGGTTTTGGATAATTTTTTAGGTCATTTGTTCCCTTAAGATACAATTTTAGACCTTTATTAATATAATGTTTTCCTTAATAATTGTAATTAATTATAATATCATCATATAATATTTTTGGTCAGAAATTTTTTTGATTATTATAAATTATAAATTATTAAGATTACAAATATATAATCCAATATTCTAAATTCTAATCAACTAATTGGTAGAAAATAATTTAGAGTTCGTCTTTCTCGCGAGATGACAATGTGGGTTTTTTAAAGTAAAAACATCCAAAATCCAGATAAGTTTTTACATTCAATTTCCATGTTAAATAAATTAAGATGATCTAAATTTTGTTAATTAAAGAAATATCATATAATTAATCTTAAAATAATTACAATTATAGTTTATCCTTGTAAATAAATTATTTGAATATCCAATTTTGACTTAAAATTCAGTATTTTTCAATATTAATTAAAAAATAAATTTTTTAGAATAATATAGAAAAATCATCTTAACTTAATTCATATGTTTATATTTTTAAGATGAAGTTTATTTTTTCATATAAAATAAATTAGTTTGTAAAAAATAATATTTAAAATGGGTTTTAAATTAAAAGGATATAAAATTACCTTTATAAAAACATTGGTTATTTATATGTAAAATATTTTTTTTACTTATCTTATTCATATGAAAACAAATGGATAAATATTAGAAATATATTTAATATGTAAAAATATATTTTATTAAAATAATTAAACAATTTTATTTAATTATTCATATCATGAAAAAACATCATTGGAAGTTTAACAATAATAATATTTGTTTTTATATCAAAGTGGCTATTATTTTTATTTCTCATTAACTGGTAACCCATGACATCATTTTATATTTATATACACCTTAAATTTCTATAAGTTATTTAAAAATATTCAAAACCACAAACAAAATGGCTAGGTCATATCATTTTATATTAACAAATAATATTTTATTGATACAATGTTATTTGGTGAAGCTCAGGTTTTGTTTAATAGATGATATCCTGGAAATTCATTCTTCTGTGGAACACAAGCTATCGAAGAAGGTAGATATTTCATGTAATGAAACATAAATAGGGGTATCATTAAGTAAAAGTAATATAATATAATATATTTGTTTATGATAGTTAATATATTATAATATATCTAGTTTGTATATTCCCTTTATATACAAGGTGTTTCGGGTCATACACGTTATTGAATAGAAATTTGTACATTATTATTTTCAGGTTTTACATTCTCTCTACATTAATTATTCATTCCATTTCAATTTAATCTCAATCTTTGAAATATATTGTTTGATACTTCCTGTATTGATATCCCACATCATAATGGTTTGTAAAATGTCCCCCAAAAAATAAGGAGTGATAAAAACAAAGGTCACATGAACTACCATGTATATATGTCTCTCTAAAAGAGAACATTATTGGAAATTGAAATTATGTACTTTTAGGAAATGTTTAAATATATATAGGGAGTGATTCAGGTCATCAATCTGAAATATGTTAACGATCAAGAGAATGTTGAGGGCCTCAAATCCATAAATCCTTGCTGATTTAAGTAACCATATGTTCAACAAAAATTAAGGTATTAGGACAACAATCTTTCTTGATGATACCTTATTAATTTTTATGAAGTATTTTTCTTCGTATGGTCATTTTGAAATATATTAAATTTATATGTTTATATTTCAAATGTTCAATCCTATCATTTTTTTGTGCTTCGATCAAATTCAAATCCATTCCTTTACTCTGATAAATTAATTACGAATAATGATTTTTTTTATTACTAAAGAACTAAAAAAACTATTCAAGGATCCTAAGTAATATAATATAGTAAATAGTCTAACTATTAGTATATAAAAATCTTCTAAAATCAATATTGTTAATATATTAATCTTTATTCCTCATTATTGATACTAGCAGTTCATTATTAACATTATTTGTCAAATTGTTTAACTAAAAAGAATGAAAATTTAACCAAGATATTACATAGGACAATGGTTTACATGAAACCATTATCGTCCATACATCATGGGTTCAAGAACCATGTAATATCTGGACATTATTGTGTGTCACCCGCCTTATAGGTTTTCCTTTTTCTGAAACAGAATTAATATAATTTCCAAAATAAATCTGATTGAAAAACTTGAAATAAGGTTTATAACAAAATAGAATTTCAGATGAGGTCCTCAATAAAACCTCAATACTTAAATAACTCATCCATTGTATTTCTCATTAGTAATTCCTGGATTTTGGATTTGTCCATAATATCATTTATAGGAATTCTAAACCATTACTCCTTCTATTAAATCTAAAACACCATAGGTTTAACCTATGTTATCCATTATCTAAATCATTCATAATGGGTTTTAAATAAAATTTTAATTATTCTATTAATACCCCCCAATACTATAAAAATATGTGCATAGTAATTCTTGTTGTCTTGTACCTACTTTCCTAGGGCCAGGCTTGGAACAACTTACTAGAGTTAGTACTCTTAGGTACATTTATTCTAGAACCATGTCCACTCGTAGTGTCCAGAAAAGGGTTTATTATTATAGGGACCAATATAATCCCTACCTTACCAAAATATATGATTTTATTATATTCTTATTGTCACACCCCGACCTTAAATTCGTCTCTATTTATTTAATTCTTGGCTTCGGATTCTCGCGCCGATGTCCGAGCTAGGTCCCGAGTTAAATTTTTTTCGTCGTTTAATGTTTTTGGTGGGTTTTGGACTCGCGCACGGGCATTGCGTGGTTAGAAGTGGCCGTGTGGTCGCCTTAGGTGCTTGTGCGGGTGCCCGAGCGGTCTGCGTTAAGGCGCACAATGTGTGCACATTTTTTTTTGGCGTACGATGAGTGCGCGGGGACCCCGTTTTCAGAATTTGATAATTATGTGGTCTAAGTTAAAAAAAAATAGTTGTTAATAAAAATAGTAATTTTATGTTGTTGTTATTATTATTATTATAATTATTATTATCATTTATATTATTAGTATTATTATTAGGAGTTAAAAAAATGGCCCTAACCCTAACCAGCGGCGCAACCCCCTCTCCCCCGTTTTTTTTTCATTCTTTCTCTTTGCGGCGCGCCCCCCTGGTTTGCGGCCTCCCCTGCCGAGCTCCCTCCGCCTCGCCCGGCCGTAGCAGCCTCGACCCTCTCCTCCCAACGCGCGTCGCCCCCTCCCCGCGATCTGTCCGCCGCCGGCTCCCGCTCGCCCAGGCCTCTGCGCGACCCTCGGCCTTCTTGCGGCGCCCGAGTCCCCTTGCCCCTGCGTGCGTCGGCCTCGCAGCCCCTCTCTCCCTCGGCGATCCCAGCTCCGGCAGACCTCCGTCCAGCGACCGCCTCCGACACCCCCCCGGCTGGCCTCACGTCCATGTCGCTCCCAGCACCGCTCGCCGCCTCCTCTCTCCGCTGCCGGCTCCCACTCACACCACCTCTGCACGCACCCCCCCTCTTTAACCCAGTGTGGCTCTCCCTTTCCCCTCGGCCACCACCTGCGCGAGCCGATGCCAGAAATCTTTATCTGTTTGATGCTCGTAAGAGTCATCGGCGGTGTTTGTGGCCGTTGACACCGACTTCGATCCAAATGCATTCTGGAGGATCGTGACCAAGAGAAAGAACTATAATTGCAGAGGATTCAAGCACAAGGAAGAGACTCTCAAACTCATGAATCGAGAGTACACCAGTGAGTTTCTAGATTAACGACTGTAGCTTCTTTTGTAGTTTGGGTTCTGTTGATCGGGTCTTCTGTTTGGTATCCATGAACAAACAAAATGAAATCAGAGAAGATTGAATTCTTTTCAGCACTCATGTCTAATTGAAAACTCAACAAATCCTTCATTCTACTTTTTTCTCTCCGGTCAACGCAGCTTCCCTCCACGGCTCTTGCACCAGCCCAGCGGCCGCCGCCGCCCTCACCATCCTGCAGCTGCTCCGCTCCCAGCACCCAACATCAACTCACCTCTAGGATTTCCTCCTGCGCCTCGGCCTTTGCTCACCCAACACCCTCATCCAGCGACAGTGAGCTCGTCCCACGCCTCCCGCCTGTATCTCAGCTTTTCCCCTGCTTTCCCGCCGGCCTCCCGACCTCTGGCGAGCCCCCCTACCGGGCAGCAGCGCACCCGATAATCAGCGCGCGACCTCTGACGGTCTCCCTGCCGGTGCGCGCCGCCCCTTTAACTGTCGCGCGACCCCGTGGGTCGAGCGCGTCTCTGCGCCGAGGTGAGTTTTGTGTCGTGTGATTGTATATATATATTTATATTTTTTTGGTTGCTTGATTAATTGTTTGTTTTCTGCAGCGCGTTGGCGGATTAATTCCGCAATGCGGAGGTCTTTGGCTTGCGAGCGCGTATGCGCCTGCGCGGGGTGTTCTACGTCGTCGTGTTCGGTTTGCGACTTTAGGTGAGGTTTGCCTCGTTTCTTACCCGAATTATTTTATATCAACGTTTATATATTTTTGTGTGTATATATATATATATATATTAGTTTTTAAATGAATTTTTATTAGTCAGTGGTTATGTGATTTTAATTGTTGTGCGTTCGATGCAGCGCGTTGGCGTGATAACCTCGCGATACTGTGGTCGTCAACGTGCGTGTGTTTGTGCGTTCATGCGAGGTGCGACACACCGTGCGTTTGGATTTTAAGATGAGGTAGGTCCCCCATTGCACTTATCTTTAAATTTAGAATTTATTAATTGCTTGATGTTTTTCTAATTTTAATGAATGATAAATAATATTAGATAATAGAATCTTAAATGATTATTTAGTTTGAAAAGTTCCGTTTATTTTATACCGAACAATTGAAACATTTTCTTGACGGGCGGACACCCAGTTTTGAAAGAGTTCCCGTTTGGCCCTTAAACATAATTCACGGAACTTCAAATGTGCTTCTAGTTTTAAAGATAAATAATTTCTTCTGAACAAGTGTTTTGAACTTTTTGAGAAATGAGGTTTTACTTTAAATTGGTGAAGGCCCGTTTGGCACTTTAATGAAATGGATTATCTTGGAAATCCCACTCGGGGGTGATCTTTGGTGTGCGTTGTTTGCGTGAGCTGCATGTGATGTTTGTGCATTGTGACTGATTTATTTACATTGTAGACGCACCCCTTTTTATTGCTTGTGTTGGCATGGGAACCTGGCATATTGAGTGAATTTTCTGAGAACGATTGCTGCACTAGTTTAGACCATGCACTGGATAGTGGCCCCATAGCAGGGGAATACTGAGTTATTGCTGCTATGGGGATTGGGCCCCTCTGTTAGGCCATGCAGGGCTATGTCGGGTAGTATTATGGGCGTTATGACGTCATCGAGTTATGGCATGCCTCAGGATGAGTCACACGTATAGTACGTTCTGGATTGTTCACGATCTCCTAGGTTCAACCCATGTTTCTTTTAGTGTTTATTTGTGTGTGGCGGATGATTGAGAGGTCGAGTTCGGTTGCTGACCCATGTGTGCCACTTTTACCATTGCCCTTAGTGTGTGTTGTGTGTGATTATCCTTTTGACTAAAAACTAAAGATTGGATTTCTAAATTGTTCACAAAATGTTTTAAAAATGTAATGCACCTGTTTCTTTCAACATTAAACTTGTTCTAAATTAAAAAGGGCAATGGACTGTTACTTGTTTTAGAAATGTATGTGTGTGGAAACCATATTTTATATAATTTAGTTCAAACCTGGAATTGATAAACTCTTTATTCATTGGTATGTGCTTTGGGATAGAATTAGTCGGGCCTACCTACTGAGTTTTAATACTCACGCCTATAGTGTTTTCTTGTTTTTAGTTCTGTTGCAGGTTTTTGTTCGCCTTGAGCGATGTTGGTTGTGGTATTGGAGAGTGACCCATGGGGTTACCTGGAGTTTGGATCGTGGTCAGGTTAGTAGTGTTGTTGGTTGCTCTTTCTTTATTCATTTTTGTTCTATTTTATTTCCGCTGTTTAGTTTATTTTCCTTTGGGCCAAATCGCTCCCACCTGCTTAATTTTGATGCCCGGCACTAGTTGCCAGCCCGTGGGGATTGGGAACGCCCTTCGAGCCATGTCGCGAGCCGGCTCGGGGGACCGGTTCAGGTTCGACCCGGGTTGGTTCGTGACAAAATGGTATTAGAGGAGGCCCTTGTTATTTGGGATGTCCGGTAGATGGAGATTAGGATTGTCGGGACTTGAGAGGCAGGTACGGGAAGGACGTCATGAACCCTCGCCCGTTATGCACCTCGAGTCGCCAGGGATAGTCCGGGAATCGAGTCTTTGTTTCGTTTTGGATTGTTTTGGATTAAGGGATGACAACAGAGGTAAGCCGATGTTACATCGTGATTTCACATGGAGTAGTGACCCATGTGGATTCTGGGTACATTGTTTGAATTTCTCCTAGTGGTCGACGCCTACTTGGGACATGGCCCACTACCATGTCACCAGGTTATGCGTGACTACTAGTCCCTCGCTGCGGTGTTTGATGCAATTTAAGTGTCGTTTTTGTTCCGGTTGGTGTTAGTGCATTTTTTGAAATGGAAAAAAAAGGGGTTTTGAAAATGAGACTGATTTCTTTTAAAGGACATTAAATTTATGAAATGAGTTTTAAAAACTAAAAGCATTTGGTTTGGAAAACTGATGTTTGGTCGAGATCGGTTTGGGGTGAAACCTCAGGTACTCCTTATGGACGTTTCCACATGTGAGAAGATGCGTGGAAAGTGCGCGTTGGTGCGTATGAATGAAAGTGGATGAATACATGTGCAACGGTTCATGATATTACCTTGGTGTGTTTGAAATTTAAGGCTTGACCTGGTTTTGTAAATTGGCTTTTAAAGAGGAAAATGGTTTTGGAGAGCGGTTTTGGTTTAAAAAGTGGAGTTGGTATTTGGAAAGTAGACTTGAAAGAAGGTGGTTTTGAAATATAAAGTGAAAAGCGGTTTTGGGGTTGTGTTTGTTTTTGTTTGGTTTTGAGCTTGTTGTTTTTGGACGAGGGTGCTTTATTGACGTTGCTTCGATTGATATCAGTTTCGTCTCGGTGTTATATATGTTTTTCAAAAATGCCGCCCAGAAAGGTCCCTAGAGTTTTGATGAGTCATGCCCAGTTTTTGGTCCTTCTTGGACATTGTCCGTACTTCGTGGTGATTGGAGTCTGTTAGAGACAGTGCATTGGCTTGAAGAGGTCGAGCGCATCTCCAGGGCATTGGGAACTCCCGAAGCGGTTAAAGTGTATGTGTTTTGGGTCTGTTTGAAGGACCAGATCTGGACGAGTTGGAGTTGTTCTCCCCGTCATTACTGTAAGTTGGGATGATGTGGTATGTCTTCAAAGCCATCTTCGTTCAATGGTTTATACTTGTGGAGGTGAGGATGAAGGAAATGAAAGAGTTTATACGTGTTCAACATGGCCAGCAGATGGTGAAAGCATATGTTGAACATTTCAAGGATCTTGTGTCTCTTTTTCCGGGGGTAGAGTCGCAAGACTGGATGAAGACTTCTCTCATCATCAAGGGTCTTCGTTTAGATATCAAGGAGCGGGTCCTCCTTTCTGAGGACCATCACTTTGAGAAGCTGGTGGATAAGGCGTTCTTAGTTGAGTTGGTCGTTGGAGTGGATATGGTTGACAATCCAGCGTATCCACTTTCTCGTCAAGGTTCCCCATCTGGAGAGTAGTGTGTGCCAGAGGGACCTATTCCTAAAACATTCTCTTTAGTGGCTCTAACTTCCAGTTTATCGGACCTTCTAATGGTTTACCGTCAGTATGGATGTTTGGGGCATGCAAGCCGTCATGTCACACCCCTCCGAAGTCGTGCCATCATTGCAGGTGTCTAGATCATCTCGATAAGCTTTGTGAGGAGTGTCGCATGAGGGAGGCACTGTGACCAGAAGATTCCAGTGCCTGACTGTGAGGCAAGAGATGCTTCAACCATCAAAGCCCCAACCACAGGTCTTGGGGTGAAGCTCGCGCACAGTCAGAAGTTGTCAGGGGTGTGACGCCTCGGTTCGGGTTTCGTGTTCCGTGTTGCCAATAGAACATTTAAAGCCCTTCGGTTCTCGTCCTTCCACTGTTAAAGTTTTGGTGTTATTGTAGGTTCATGGTGCCGTTGTAAGGTTGGGGATGAACGTGTTCGTTTGTAATCCAAACAGTCTTGTTTGTCGGATTATGGTGTTCTGGGTAATGCGTTTTCTTTTTCTTAAAAGTATGTTTGGACCTTGCATGGGTTAATCTTGGTTTAGCGGTATTCGTTTGGATGTATAAATGGTTGTGGAGGGGTACAGGTTTGCGGTAATGCTTGAGTTTACTTCATGTGTTTGGTTTATCTCAGAGGTTTCTTTCTTGTGTTCAGGATTTTGGTCTATGTCTAGTGTTCCAAGTTTTAGCAGAGGTGTTGTTTTTCTCGTGCTATAAAGGTTAGTTTGGGAGTTTCTGTGTCGCCCCCCCTCCCCCTTCCCGAGGTGGTTTGGTCGAGTGCTAAATTTTCACACTAGTTGAGTTCTTGTGGTGGGGAGAACCCTCTCGTGTTCTCTTATTCTTTTATGTTGTGGTTTCTCTTGATTTTGTTTGGGCATGAATTCTTGTTTGGTCTATCGTTTGACTGTGTGACTTTCTGGGGGCAGAAAGTGTCTGTGGTGGGGAGAATTGTCACACCCCGACCTTAAATTTGTCTCTATTTATTTAATTCTTGGCTTCGGATTCTCGCGCCGATGTCCGAGCTAGGTCCCGAGTTAAATTTTTTTTCGTCGTTTAATGTTTTTGGTGGGTTTTGGACTCGCGCACGGGCACTGCGTGGTTAGAAGTGGCCGTGTGGTCGCCTTAGGTGCTTGTGCGGGTGCCCGAGCGGTCTGCGTTAAGGCGCACAATGTGTGCACATTTTTTTTTTTGGCGTACGATGAGTGCGCGGGGACCCCGTTTTCAGAATTTGATAATTATGTGGTCTAAGTTAAAAAAAAAATAGTTGTTAATAAAAATAGTAATTTTATGTTGTTGTTATTATTATTTTTATAATTATTATTATCCTTTATATTATTAGTATTATTATTAGGAGTTAAAAAAATGGCCCTAACCCTAACCAGCGGCGCAACCCCCTCTTCCCCCGTTTTTTTTTCTTTCTTTCTCTTTGCGGCGCGCCCCCTAGTTTGCGGCCTCCCCTGCCGAGCTCCCTCCGCCTCGCCCGGCCGTAGCAGCCTCGACTCTCTCCTCCCAACGCGCGTCGCCCCCTCCCCGCGATCTGTCTGCCGCCGGCTCCCGCTCGCCCAGGCCTCTGCGCGACCCCCGGCCTTCTTGCGGCGCCCGAGTCCCCTTGCCCCTGCGTGCGTCGGCCTCGCATCCCCTCTCTCCCTCGGCGATCCCAGCTCCGGCAGACCTCCGTCCAGCGACCGCCTCCAACACCCCCCCGGCTGGCCTCCCGTCCATGTCGCTCCCAGCACCGCTCACCACCTCCTCTCTCTGCTGCCGGCTCCCACTCACACCACCTCTGCACGCACCCCCCCTCTTTAACCCAGTGTGGCGCTCCCTTTCCCCTCGGCCACCACATGCGCGAGCCGATGCCAGAAATCTTTATCCGTTCGATGCTCGTAAGAGTCATCGGTGGTGTTTGTGGCCGTTGACGCCGACTTCGATCCAAAGGCATTCTGGAGGATCGTGACCAAGAGCAAGAACTATAATTGCAAGGGATTCAAGCACAAGGAAGAGACTCTCAAAATCATGAATCGAGAGTACACCAGTGAGTTTCTAGATTAACGACTGTAGCTTCTTTTGTAGTTTGGGTTCTGTTGATCGGGTCTTCTGTTTGGTATCCATGAACAAACAAAATGAAATCAGAGAAGATTGAATTCTTTTCAGCACTCCTGTCTAATTGAAAACTCAACAAATCCTTCTTTCTACTTTTTTCTCTCCGGTCAACGCAGATTCCCTCCACGGCTCTTGCACCAGCCCAGCGGCCGCCGCCGCCCTCACCATCCTGCAGCTGCTCCGCTCCCAGCACCCAACATCAACTCACCTCTAGGATTTCCTCCTGCGCCTCGGCCTTTTCTCACCCAACACCCTCATCCAGCGACAGTGCGCTCGTCCCACGCCTCCCGCCTGTATCTCAGCTTTGCCCCTGCTTTCCCGCCGGCCTCCCGACCTCCGGCGAGCCCCCCTACAGGGCAGCAGCGCACCCGATAATCAGCGCGCGACCTCTGACGGTCTCCCTGCCGGTGCGCGCCGCCCCTTTAACTGTCGCGCGACCCCGTGGGTCGAGCGCGTCTCTGCGCCGAGGTGAGTTTTGTGTCGTGTGATTGTATATATATTTATATTTTTTGGTTGGTTGATTAATTGTTTGTTTTCTGCAGCGCGTTGGCGGATTAATTCCACAATGCGGAGGTATTTGGCTTGCGAGCGCGTATGCACCTGCGCGGGGTGTTCTACGTCGTCGTGTTCGGTTTGCGACTTTAGGTGAGGTTTGCCTCGTTTCTTACCCGAATTATTTTATATCAACGTTTATATATTTTTGTGTGTATATATATATATATATAGATATATATATATATATATATTATTTTTTAAATGAATTTTTATTAGTCAGTGGTTATGTGATTTTAATTGTTGTGCGTTCGATGCAGCGCGTTGGTGTGATAACCTCGCGATACTGTGGTCGTCAACGTGCGTGTGTTTGTGCGTTCATGCGAGGTGCGACACACCGTGCGTTTGGATTTCAAGATGAGGTAGGTCCCCCATTGCACTTATCTTTAAATTTAGAATTTATTAATTGCTTGATGTTTTTCTAATTTTAATGAATGATAAATAATATTAGATAATATAATCTTAAATGATTATTTAGTTTTAAAAGTGCCGTTTATTTTATACCGAACAATTGAAACATTTTCTTGACGGGCGGACACCCAGTTTTGAAAGAGTGCCCGTTTGGCCTTTAAACATAATTCACGGAACTTCAAATGTGCTTCTAGTTTTAAAGATAAATAATTTCTTCTGAACAAGTGTTTTGAACTTTTTGAGAAATGAGGTTTTACTTTAAATTGGTGAAGGCCCGTTTGGCACTTTAATGAAATGGATTATCTCGTAAATCCCACTCGGGGGTGATCTTTGGTGTGCGTTGTTTGCGTGAGTTGCATGTGATGTTTGTGCATCGTGACTGATTTATTTACATTGTAGACGCACCCCCTTTTTATTGCTTGTGTTGGCATGGGAACCTGGCATATTGAGTGAATTTTCTGAGAACGATTGCTGCACTAGTTTAGACCACGCACTGGCTAGTGGCCCCATAGCAGGGGAATACTGAGTTATTGCTGCTATGGGGATTGGGCCCCTCGGTTAGGCCATGCAGGGCTATGCCGGGTAGTATTATGGGCGTTATGACGTCATCGAGTTATGGCATGCCTCAGGATGAGTCACGCGTATAGTACGTTCTGGATTGTTCACGATCTCCTAGGTTCAACCCATGTTTCTTTTAGTGTTTATTTGTGTGTGGCGGATGATTGAGAGGTCGAGTTCGGTTGCTGACCCATGTGTGCCACTTTTACCATTGCCCTTAGTGTGTGTTGTGTGTGATTCTCCTTTTGACTAAAAACTAAAGTTTGGATTTCTAAATTGTTCACAAAATGTTTTAAAAATGCAATGCACCTGTTTCTTTCAACATTAAACTTGTTCTAAATTAAAAAGGGCAATGGACTGTTACTTGTTTTAGAAATGTATGTGTGTGGAAACCATATTTTATATAATTTAGTTCAAACCTGGAATTGATAAACCCTTTATTCATTGGTATGTGCTTTGGGATAGAATTAGTCGGGCCTACCTACTGAGTTTTAATACTCACGCCTATAGTGTTTTCTTGTTTTTAGTTCTGTTGCAGGTTTTTGTTCGCCTTGAGCGATGTTGGTTGTGGTATTGGAGAGTGACCCATGGGGTTACCTGGAGTTTGGATTGTGGTCAGGTTAGTAGTGTTGTTGGTTGCTCTTTCTTTATTCATTTTTGTTCTATTTTATTTTCTGCTGTTTAGTTTATTTTCCTTTGGGCCAAATCGTTCCCACCTGCTTAATTTTGATGCCCGGCACTAGTTGCCAGCCCGTGGGGATTGGGAACGCCCTTCGGGCCATGTCGCGAGCCGGCTCGGGGGACCGGTTCAGGTTCGACCCGGGTTGGTTCGTGACACTTATCCTCAAATTATATCCAAGGGTTATGTTCTACAAACTATGTTTTATTAAATCTTGTTCCAAGGTTTCTACTAAACATTATATGATACCAACTATAGAGACTCGTCCCCAGAATCCAGGAGTAGGTGTTTGATACAAAATACATTTGCATGAATACATGGAATAAAATTTAAATGGAACTAGAGTTTACAATTCTTAGAAATCTAGATACATAAATGAGTCTTTTATTACAAATTAACACACTAATTAAAACATTACCTTTTTCATCTAAATAAATAACTTTGAGGATAACTCTAATCCATATAGAAAATCAATGCATATCTATCACATTACTCCTCGAGAATTCATTGGGAATGATATATAATAATGGTGAGTTCAAATTTTCATTAAGGGAAAATTGTAGCATAAGAAATAATAAATCATTGAGAATAGTTAATACGGAATTGTATATAATGAAACTCATGTTCCATTCAATTAACTAGAAAAATAAAAAATTATGGAAAGTAAGAAACTGAAACATATACTATTTAAAAAATGAACAAAAAAAATATCTCTGTATAGATATGTCAATTAAAAATATCCTGGATGAATATCAAATGAAACTAATATGATGGAGATGCTCATTTATTGGACTACTTATTTCCTTGGTAGATAGAACCATTACCATCAAGATCTTTCAAAATAAATTTTTCATATTAGGTTGAAACCTATATAATTTTTGCAACTACTTTGTCCCATTTGACTATCTATGCATTGATGGGATTTCATTAATCAGTCCCAACCACATAGGGATTTCCTCAAATGGTTTTCAAGCTATGTATTGCAGGTCCAAAACATTCCTCATATCTAAGAGAAAATATGCCTTATCAAAAATTGATATATAAAAAATTATAAATATTTATATATATTTTCCCAAATAATCAAATAAATGTCAATGAAAATACCATATAAAAATGGTAATGGTTGCACAATAATAATATCCATGAAAAATGATATTAATACTTAGGGGGTATTCAATGTCAAAGGATTATATGAAATTGAATATTTCAAGGGAACTAATATGATTCCAGGATGTGAATGTGAATACTATCCATGGAAAAATAAATCATAATAAATCCATTGTAAGATTAAGTATGATTTCAATAAAACATTACCAATTTGTATTAAAATAAATGTTTGTTTTGGTTGATGAATGGAAACATTATAAAAAGATATTTTAAAATAATTCTTGGGGAAAATATCCTTTTTTAAGAAACCATTTGAGAACCCTTTTCATTCAATATATTCTTTGAATTTTTTTTTAATTTTACCTCTTAAACATGAAATGGAATTTTCTATGGAAGAAATGATGGTAAATCCATACAATTCGTCTAATTTAAACTAAATATACATTTTAAACAGTTAATGTTTAAAAATATTCCTTGCTCTCAATGTGATAAAAATATTCCTTTGAAATCATCGGAAATATATAAAAGGGTGAAAATATATTTACAAAATCATTTTAAAAACATTTTTGAATACATTTTTACAAAAGAAGGTTTTTATAAGAAACTAGGTTCTCTAACTAAAGAAAGATAAAAAGTCTAATTTTCTTAAAAAATATTTTCTAATACATTTTGAATACCAAAAATGGGGAAAATGGTAAAAATACATGAAAATGAAAATGAAAAACTAGAGAATTGAAATAGAATTGGTTTCTCAACAATGGTCATGCTCTTTAATCAAATTTATATACCATTGAAATAACATTAGTGTTATTTTTGAGGAAAATAATCATTATACATTCTAAAGTGTCAGATACAACTTTGAAAATTGTTTATTCATAATATTCATGAAGTAATAATATTGAATGAAATTTATATATACCATGAAATATATATGTATTAGTCATATAATATAAAAAAGGGTAGTAGATACACCAAATACAATAAGTAAGTGGTGAACATTACATTTATATCACATATGTAAAAGTGAGCATAGAATCTCATGAAAATGTGGTAAAAAATGAATTGTAAAACACAGAGGTAATCATTGTTAAGTGAAAAATTTATACACTATGAGTATAATAGAATTAATTATATTACTTGTCAATGTGGAAATATTTATACTATATATATTAAATTATGTGACTCATAATAAAGCATTCTTCATAGAAAGAAAAGTGAGACAAGAATCCTTACCTCGAGTTTACTTTTAGGTGAACAAAATTTAGCTAATTGTATAATAAAATTATCTTAATTTTATATTTTTTTGATAAAATTTTTCATATTTATAATTATTTTTATTTCAATTTTTACTATTTTTTTCTTAAATAATTAAACAATTAAGATTACATCAGGTGTCTTGATAACATTCTATTTATGTATCAAAAACAACTTTTTTGGGTCATATATGGAAAAATGGGTTATTATATAACATATTAAGAATAATAATCCAGAAATAATTATCATATTTATACAGTAATTATAATTTTAAAACCAGTCATTAAATACGGTTATGAAAAATGAATCATCATTACGATCAATGAGATGGTAGGTCGTACGTACACATGAGTAGCATTCCCATTTTTCAACGATAGTTATAAAATAAAGGTAAGTCATAGAATCTCATTCTAGAATGAACATTATATCATAAATACCATTTTATTTGATCATATATAATTCTATTGATTTTATAAGAATTGCATTGTGTCAAGTAGGTGTTGGTGCACATGTCCACAAACAAAGTTATCACTTTTTAAGTGTGTGAAAGGGTAATAATGAAAATACTATATTTGTTGTAATGAATAGACCCTAGAATCCCAGAGCTAGTGATTTATTTTAATACATTGGAATGATGATAAGGAATTAATTTCTGAAAGACTGATAAGTTTAATAATCTTGGAAAATAGATTTCAGAAAATAACCATTCATTACAATACAAAACATAATATGCAACATAGTCTATTAATTGATAAAGCCACTATTTCCCTGTCTAAACCCATTATGTCAGTCACATAACATTTCATGGAGTCTTGGGAAAATAAATCAAATGAAATGGGTGAGCTCATATGCTTCTTAAGTATAAACAATAGATTCAAAGATATCACAAATAAGTATAAATTTTTATGGAATGGTATAAAACTAAAACACAATCCTTTTAAAATATTTTCTTCATCATAATATGGTTTGATTAAATCAAATAATTCCATATAAGCATGTACATGTATATTCTACTAGTCCAATAGTCACATGTAATATCAATAACAAATCTCATAATGTGGTAATGCATAATTTCTGACATCATAACCACTACGTCAAGGCCTTGTGACAAGACCATACACAAATATCCCATAAAGGCCTTGTGCAAAGACACCATATTTTCTTATGAGGCCAACAGATGCATCGAGGGGATATAGAGGGACCCACCCGTTACATACAAATTCCAATGCCTTCCTCATATGAAAAGGGTGAAACATAACATAAAGATTTGTATTAAACATAGATTATGAAATATTAATACTTTAACCATAAAGAATGATTGGTGTAAAAATAGCACGTACATAGTCAAACATAACATTAACCCTTCAATACAATATAGAATATTTTATCAAACTAAATTATACATAAAATCCAACAATATAGGTTGTAAAAGCTGAAAATAATCTAATGGAGTCATTAAAAAATCTTTGAAATAAATACCCCTTTTTATTTTGAAATATTTTTATAGCTGTGAAATTATAAAACAAAACAAATCTTTTGAAAACAAAAATGAATGTTTGATTGGTATTCTTCAATGTTGTAATAAGACATAATGGTAGAAAATAATTATCACGCTGTATAAGTAAGAAAACAACATTTCCCTAATTTATCAAAAAGGTCATAAAGTACCTCGATTCAAAAATGACCAAAATATTCCGTTCAATAAATTTTAAAAAAAATTCAATGATGGATATATATGAGTTTATGAAATTGTAGAGGTATTGGAAATGTGGTTTAAAAGTGTATTTTTATGACACATAGATGTGGATGATAAATATTCCCCAGTATATACTTTTGTTTAGACTATCTTGGATAAAAACGAGATTGTGAAATTAACCTTTACGTTGTACCTTTAATTAGTAAAAGATGAGTTAGACTCTTATAAAATGATTAAATTATTTTACTAAATTTTAAAAGAACCATATTCATATTTTTTATATCATATATGATCCTCTTATATCATTTTGTTAATAATATTTTAATGTTACCATTGATTTGGGTGTTAACTCCATTAATTCTTTATGCATGTTTTATCATGAATCTCTTGTTCTTATGAATAGAATATAATTTTTTCATATATAGAATGATATTAATTTCATAAATAATATATTTACTCATCAAATGAATTTTATAATCATTCATGAATGGTTAATGTGAATAATGAATCTCAATATTTCGTGGGGAGGGTAGGTCGTACAAACGAACGAGGAACAATATTATTTCTTTAATGGTTAAGTTTTATGGAAATGGATGTTATATTTATTATAAATAATAATAATCATGTCATATTCAATAGTTATATCTATAATAATAATAATAATTCCCATAAAATTCACATAATCTTTATTACAAAATTATACTACAGTGTGAATATGGTATGTCGTACGTACGCATGCATGGTGATATTAATATTTGTTGGAGAGATAAAATGATGAATATGGTAGTACCATTATTATAATAACATCTCATTATATTTATTATACTAGTTTTATTACTTTTTATTTACTCAACATAAAAAGAGGATGTAGAAGAAGAAAAAAACATGGAAAGTGGTGATAAAATGATTACATCTTCTTCGGGTTTGTCCTTTTTTATTTTCACGAAGGGACTCCATAAGTAAGTTTTATGCTAAAAATTTGGCATTTGGGATTAATTTATGGAATTTTGGAGGATATTTTAGAATGGGATTACTGAGAAAATGGGCTTTTAGGTGCGAATAAAAGGGAAGCAGAAGTGCCGTTTTATAGAAGAGATTTGGGGCGCTTTAGAAAAGTCTTGAAATATTAATTTATTTTAAAATGATTTTTAGTTTCTAATGTGTAAAATTTGAATAATTTTGAGGATAATATTTTGATGGGTCAAAATAATCACAACTAATTTTTTTTCATCTTTAGTTCATAAAATTAAACATATCTTTATATTTAACCCTGAGTTAAATGCTCAATCATTTACCATGTCTTCTTGTATTTTAACACTACATGGATAATATAGTTACTATAAAATGAAAAAATAACCTAAAGTGGCTCATTTAGAATAGATATATAACTATCCATGTTATATGGTAGAATGTCATATTTATATGACTTTTATATCATTTAATAAAATAGTTTTTACTTTAAATTCTAATTAATGTCAATTTTGACTCTATTTAGGACTTTATTTTTGTTAATATCATAACAACATGATTATTTTGAAAAAAATCATTATTTTAATCCTATAATATTATATTAATACAGAATTTGTTTTATGGTATCAAATATTTCAAATAATATTTATTTTAATATTTATAATATCATTTTTTGTTTCTTTTATGAATAAGGTAATCACTACATCATCATATTGTAATACGTAAATTTATTTATATAACGTATAAAAATTATAAATAAAATACTATGATGTATAAAACTATTTTAGATTTATAATGATTATTTATTGTCAGAGTTATCTGTTATATAACCCTGTATTAAGTTTTTACAGAAAAATGATAAATGTATATTTTATATTTCTCTTTAACTTAAATTAATTATTAAAACACGTCATTATCACAATGAATTGGCTCCAATGTGATAAAAATTCGGCCTAAGGATTATTTTTGTCTTTAATGACTCGTACAATTGTATTAGGACAAGTTTTAGGGTAGTTTAATGTAATTATAATTTTATTATTACCCTTATTTACACCACTTAACTATCAACCGTGGAAGAGAAAAATAATTTCTAATGTTACTATTTATAATGTATAAAAATCGAAAACTACCTGTTTACAAAATTTGGAACATATCATTAAGAATATGGAATAAACATTTATCAATTAAAATTTCATAATTTTCATAAAATAATATAAAATTAAATACCGTTTTTAAAATAAGAAAAAAAATATTTAAAAAAGTAAAAACCATCAAAATATTGACATGTGTTTATATCAAATTTCAATGTTAATTTACATCAATTGTCTATATTTGGATTCAATGATAAAAAAATAATATAATTATACTTTAAAATCATTTAAAATTATAATATCAATATATAAAAAAAATATATGAAATGGATGTTTTGAATTAAAATGCAATTTTTTTCACTATTCATTAAAATATGAAAGTGATCATAAAAACACCAAAAAATATATCCAAACAAAAAATTTATGTCCCTATTATAATGAATTGTTTTTTTATCAAATTTAATATTTAAAAGTGTCACATTTTGGATTTAGAAAGGGTTCTCTATTAAAAGGCGGTAAAACTACATTATTTGAAAAATAATTCTTTTATCCTAAAAATTGATTTTATTCTTATATCATGTCCCAAAAATAAATATGATTATTGATAAAATTATATCAAATATATATAAAAAAAGTATGTTTAATAATATTTATAATCTATAATTTAATTAAATATTTATATATTATATTAAATATTAATATTTTACAAATAAAATTTTTAAAACCAGGTCTTCTGTGTAATGCAAGACAAATCAATATTGTGTGTAGTGTAGGCTTAAAATGGTGTTGTGTAAAAATAAATATATAAATAATATTTAATTAATTTATAAAAGAAAATAGTTTAATGTCTCGGGGTGTTACATTCTCCCCCAGATTCAATAAATTATGTCCTCACAATTTTAAATTTCCCATAGAAAATAAACACTTGATACAAAAAAAACACATGTATCGAAAATTCACATAGAAAATAAGGTTAATAAAATATAATCTAAATATGAGGGAATTTGAAATGTGATAATTTCCATAAAATTTGGATTTTGAATAGAAGAACATTTGTGGAAATTATAGATACATACTTAGAGGAGAAACATTAGTATTTATAGGGAGTGGTTGAGGTCATCAATCACACAAAATATAAAAATCAATGGAAAATTGAGGGCCTAAAATCCATAAATATATGATGATTTAAAATACCATAAATTAAATTGATTTTTTACTTGGGATACATATTTAGTAAAAAATATTTTATAGATAATTTTTTCCAAAGTTGAGGGATTATTTTAGAACAAAGATAAGTACTCGATAAAACATACTAGATTCCATCAATGTTATCCTTTGGTTGAGATTCAATTTATTTTCACATAATATTCTAAATTATTACTAAAACTAAAAAGGATAGATCTATTTATCCATTAAATCACCCTTTAACCTCATATAATAATATCAACTATTCAACTTACTATATTCCAACATTAATACTCAGCCAAAATTCTTACATCCAAATTCAATGTCTAGAAAAAAATATGATTAATGTTAAAATTATATCAAATATATAAAATTAATTTTTTTAATAAAATTAACAACCAGTAATTTAATTTATATTTTATATATAATATTAAATAATAATATTTATAAATATATATTTTTTCAGTAAAACTAAGTCTTCTGTGTAACGCAAGAGAACTCATTATTGTTTGTTGTGTATGCATAACATAGTGTTGTGTTAGAATAAAGAATGAAATAAAATAAAATTTATTCATAAATGAAAATATTTTATTATCTTGAGGTGTTACATTATCCCCCATCTTCAATAAAGTTGGTCATTATAATTTTAATTTTCACATAGAAAATAAATAGTTAATACCACAAAAATACGTATGTGTAAAATCTACATCGATAATAAGGTTAAAAAATATAATATTACAATGATGGAGAGGGAAATGTAATTATCCCCACAAAATTTGGATTTATAATAGAATAAAATCTATGGAAAGTAGAGATATATACTTGGAGGAGAAACATAAGTATTTATATGGAGTGATTGAGGTTATCAATCACACAAAAGAGAACAATTAATGGAAAATTGAGGACCTCAAATACATTAATCTATTATGATTTGAAATACCATCATCCCAATTGATTGTTCACTTGAGATACATATTTAGGATAATATAATTGTTTAGATTCTTTTTCTAAGAGTTGATAGATTATTTTTCAAAAAAGAAAAGTACTTGATAAAACATATTTTATTCCATCAATGTTTTCCTATGGTTGTGCTTAAGTTTATTTTCACATAATCCTCTAAATTTTTTCTGGAACTAAGAAGGTTCTATCAAAGTATCAAAAAAATCATACATTTTTACCTCAAACAATAATATAAACTATTCAACTTAAGTTATTCTAACATTAAGACTCAACCCAAATTATTCCATCCAAACTCACTATCCAAAAAGGTCCTTAAATTTCAAAATTCAATGTTAACATCATATCACCCAATCAATTTAATTTATCTCCATTTCTCTCATACCAAATATTTGATCACCTTTTAATCCTTAGTGATAAATCTTGTTCCTCCAAATCCATAATGAAGATGTACTGCAGTAAAATACTTATATATCTCATGAAACTTATAACCATAGAACCATTGAGTTATAAATTATCGAATCCAAATACGAAAAAACATTAATAATTTCAATTCACTGTTAAAACATTAACTATTCTTCAGCATCTTTTTCTTTAATTGCTCCTTCATCTCATTTATCCATTTTTGTCTCTTCATTATATGTTGTAAAACCATTACATGTATAACATTACTAATTCTATCAACTGACCAAAACTCAAATCACAAAGTGTGAAATAGAAATCATAGTGATATAGTCATGAAAAATAATTCCTAGGATCTCTAAAATATTCCATCTTCTTCTCTATCCATATGTAAATATAATTAACCAAGTTTATACATTATCGTACTTAAACGATGATACCCAATACTAAGACTTATCCTCAATGTTATTAATAGGTTTATGTCTGCTAATAATTTATTTCTAAATCTAATTTCTATTGTAGGTTCAAAACATCCTTTGGTACCAAATATATTTCCCCAACCCCAGAATCACATAGCAGGTGCATTATTTAATACATTATAATGATTATAATGAATCAAGACCTAAAGGATCGATCATTTTAGTAATCATGGAAAAACTATTGATATAATAACCATTTATTAAAACTCAAAACATAATATGTAATGTAGTATATTATTTGAGAATGAAAATATTCCCTTAGCGTAACCCTTCATATCAATCATAAAACAACTCTTGGAATCCTGGGAAAATAAAACATAATAAATGTGTTTTATCAGATGCTCAATAAGGATAAAAAATATGTGGGAAGCTATCTCAAATATGCATAAACTTTTAAATAAATGTATAAAACTAAAATAAAATCCTTTTAAAATATTGTATTTAGTATAATATGGAATGAATAAATCAAATAAATCCATTTAAACCTTTACATAGATATTCTACTATTCAAATAATCACATATAAATTAATGAATCTTCTCATAAGGAGGGAGTGCATAACAACCGACATCATAACCACTACATCAATTCTTCATGCTATGACTATACATAAACATTATTTCAAGGCTTTGTCACAAGACAATAGATTGTCTCTTGAGACCAACTGATGCATAATGGGGCAATAACGGGCCCCACTAGCTACTTACTAAGTCCACTAAATTCTTTATATGGAAATTCTGAAACATAACATAAATATTCGTATTAATCGTATAATATGAAATGTTAATACTTTAACCATAAACCATTACTGGTTTGAAAATAGCACATCCACAGTCAAACATATGATAAACACTTAAATACAAAATGAAAGGTTTTATCAACCTCAGTTAAGCATGAAATACAATAATGGATGTCTAAATAGATGAAAATAATCTAATGTAATCGTTAAAACTATATGAGAAAAATATCCTTTTTTTAATTTAAAATCATTTAAAAGCTGTGAAATTATGAATGAAAATAATTATTTTGAAAATAACCTTGTATGTTTGTAATGGAATCTACAAGATGGTTAGAATACATATCAGTGTAAAATATCTCTCTCTCCATATATATTTAGAAACATTATTTCCTAATTTTTTCTATAAGTTCATAATGTACCTTGTTTGGAAAACAATCGAAATATATTTTTCAAAAAGTTTTATAAATAGTCAAACATGGGTATAAATGAATTTAATCTATTATAGATACATATAAAAAGTATTTTAATTTTTTTTTATAAAACATGGATGTGGATGATAAATATTAATAAATATATAATTATGTATAGTCAATCACAGATAAAAATGAGATTTTGATCTTATCCATTATCATGTACATTCCTTTAGTCGAGGGTGAATTTAACTCATTTATAATGATTAATGTATGTTATTAAATAATAAAAGGACCATATTCATATTTATTGTATCATATATGGTTATATTATATTGTTTTTTTAATAATATTTTAGTATTACCATTGTTTTGGCTATTAAGTGCTTTATTTTCCTATGCATGTTTCATCATTTCGGTCATGTTTATTATGCATAGAGTATATTTTTATTCATATAAAGAATGAAATAATGTTCATAAATATTATATTTACTCGTAAAATAAATTTTATATCCACTATTTAATGGTTAATGTGGAGAATGAATCGCATTACATCACGGTGATGGTAGGTCGAACGTACGCACATACGACGAAATCCATCGTCTAATGGTTAAATGGCATGAAATATGATGGTATATTAATTATAAAGAATCATATACATGATAAATTAATTATTTATGTCCATAATACTTATCATTATATGCATCCAAATAATGTATTTCTGAATAATAAATTACACCATAGTGTAGAGATGGTAAGTCGTACATCTGCACACACGGTGATATTATTTTTCATAGGGAGGATAAAATGATGATTATTGTTTTCCAATGATTATAATTAAATTTCAGTATATTGATTAAACATGATTTATTAATTTGGTTTGGAAACAACATATAAAGAGGAGGTAGAATTAGAAATGGACATTTAATGATGTGCTAAAATTATTACCCCTATTTCAGGCGTCTCCATTAGATTTTCACAAAAGGACTAATTATGATGGTTTTTTTCTCAATGTGTAGCATCTAGGATAAATTTTGGGATGTTGGGATTTTATTAGGTCATTACTGGGATGATAAAAATGACTTTTTCAGATGTGAATAAAATAGAATGAGAAGTGTCCTTTTATAGGAGTAGTGAGGGGATCTTTAAGAACGTATTGAAATATTGATTTATTATAAAATATTTTTCTGTTTATAATGGGTAAATGGTTATTTATTTAGAGGATAATAAGAGTATTGATCTAAATCCTCCCATCCAATAGGTTTTATACATTTTTAGGTCATAAAATTAACCTTATATTTTATATTTAATGCTTTGTTATATAGTTTTACTTTTACCATGTCTTCTTTCATTTTTACACTACTTGGGGTAATATAGTGACACTAAAATGAGAAGACAACCTAATGAAGACAATTTATTAAACTTTTATCCCTATCGATGTTATTTGGACTAATCATAAATTTTTATTACATTTATATCATTTCATAGAATATTATTTAGTTTAAAATTACATTTCTATTTATTTTTACACTATTTAAGACTTGATTTTTGTTAAATTCATTACAACATGATTCTTATGAAAAATATTCATTAAATGATTACTAACATATCATAGTCAACCATAAATTTTATGGATGGAATAATATATTTGAAATATTATTTATTTTTATATTTATAAGATCATTTATTTGATTCATTATTTGATATGATAATCACTACATCATCACTGTATCATAAATAAATATATTTATTTAATTTTTGAAATTAATAAATAAAATACCGTGATATAGAAAATATTATTAGATTTATAATAACTATTTATAGTTGAAGATATCAGTTCTACCACCCTGTATTAAATTTTTTTCATAAAAAGATATATGTTTATGTTATATTTATCTTTACTTTTCATTATTTATTATGGCATGTCATTATCACACACAAGTTGCTCCCAAATGCCAATAATTCGGCATAAAGATTGTTTTGGTCCCCCATGACTCATCCAAAAGGATTATGAAAAACATTAGAGTAGATATATATTATTATAATATTATTTTTACCCTTATTTACCTCATTTTTCATTTTACAATTGTAGATTAAAATATGTAATACAATTACTATTTATAATGTCCAAAAAAATACCTATTTACACAATTTGGACCTTATTATTCCAAATAGGTAATCTATTTATATTAATTCAAAACCCATAATATTTTTTAATTAGTTTAAAATTAGATATCGTTGTCAAAATGTGAAAATTGGTTTTAAAAAAATTAAAACCATCAAAAGATTGACATGTGTTTAAATCAAAATTCAATGTTAAATTACATCCAATGATCATAATTTGATTAAATGGTAAAAATATATAATTATACATTAAAATAAAATAATCTTATAATATAAATATATAAATAAATTAGATAAAAATGATATTTTCAATTAAAATGAACTATTTTTAATATTCCTTAAAATATGATAGTTATAGAAAACACACCAAAAAACCATCGAAACACGATTTTTATGTCCTGAACATAAATAAAAAAGTTTGATTTTTCAAATTGAATATATAAAAATGCCCAATATTTTATTTTAAAAAGGGTTCACCATTTAAAGGCAGTAAAACTACATTAATTGAAAAATAATTCTTTTATTTGAAAAATTGAATTTTTTCTCTAAGATGACTATAAAATACATATTATTACTGTTAAAATTATATTTAATATATAAATTTTAAAATGTGGTCAACACTATTCATATTCGCTAATTTAATGGATAAGTTATATATTATGTTAAATAATACCATTTTTTAATATATTATTGTTCAATAAAACTGGGTCTTGCATTTAACACAACAAAAATCATAATTTTGTGTAGTTTATTCTTAATATGGTGTTGTGTATAATTAATGAAAGAAAAAAAATTAAATTTATTATGATATGATAATAATATAATGTCTTGGTGTGTTATATATTATATTTCACGAAATTAAGTTATTTGATTAATAAAATATATAGTTGGTTTATGCGACATATATTTAATTTATACAATCATTTATATGTAACATGTATCAGTTTAATGTATCACATTACATTAAGGGGACAGTAGTCCAAACGTCCTCCAACGATGGTATCATATTAACATACAATGGAAAGTATTAATTGTATGGGTAATGAAATTATTAAGTATGTATAATGAAATAATAAATATTTTATATAACATATATTAATGGAGGATCTATAAAAATGGAAATATTGAGAGGTGGTAAAGGAAAAAATGAATAATCACCATTTCATGAGGCACTAGTTCACCGTATACGGAAATTGTACATTTGTTCCCAGTTATATGGAAGTGTGTATAAGTTTCGGTCGAAACTATAATATAAAAAAACTAGTATACATTTTATAATTCTCTTATAATATGAATCATGATAAATAATATTTATGGGGGTGGAAAAGTAAATGAAGTAAGAGAGATCATTGAAATGTATTGCCTTAATAATCAGGTATCTCCTTTTGTTTATACCAAAGCGAATCCTCATAAGGATCTATTCACAATGGGAAGATTAAAGCTATAGGTTAGGGATTTTTGGAAGGAATATGGGATTATATTTTCCAAACCTATGTGTTTTGAGTGGTCTGAGTAATTGGGAGAAGTGGTGGCCTTTTATAGTTGGGTAAAATAACTCACTTAGAATGTTTGCAAAGAATATTGGTGTCCTCGTGTTTTAACATAAAACAATGTCCTAAAAACCAACCATAAAATAATGGAAGGATAATGTATGAATTATGGATACTGATTTGGTTTTGGACAATTTTATATGTCATTTGGTCCATTAAATTAAAAGTTTATTCTTATATTAATCTTAATTTTACCTTAATAATTATAATAAATTTTAATTACTTACAATTATATTTTTGATAAAAAAAATTGGTCTTATTATAAATTATAAATTATTATGATTCCAAATATTAAATACATTTTCTAAATTCCAAACTCATAAGTCTCATAATGTAATTTAAAATTTATCCAGTAAACAAGACGACAATTATGGTTTTTAATGTAAATACATCCAATTCTATGATAAGTTTTTACATTCTATTTCAAAGTTAAATTGATCCAAATGACCTTAATTTGGTTAATTTATAATAATATAATCTAATTAAAATTTAATTATAATTAATATTAAAATTTAAACATATAAACAAACTAGAAGAAAAATTTGTTTTCAACTAAAAGTAAGTATTTTCACTCTTCACTAAAAATTAAATGTCTTAAAAAATTATAAACAATTCACCCTAAACTAATTATTATGATTATATTTAAAATATTATGTTTATTTTGACATATAAAATCAATTAATGTTTCAAAAATTATTTTTTCAAAGGGGCTCTTCATTAACAGCTGATAAAATTACCTTTATCAAAATATAGGTTTTATGTGTAAAATAGTGTTTATTCTTATTTTATGCCTATCAAATATAATGTATGAATGAAAAAAATATTTTTTTGGCATATAAGAAATAATATTTAATTAAAATATATCACTAATTGTAATTATTTATTTTTATTAATATAGAACTACTTTAGAAGTATAAAAATAGTAATATTTATTTTTGTATATAATTGGTTCTTATTTTCATTTCACAGTAATTGGTAACCAATTATTTCATTTTATATTTATTTATAAAAGAAATTTTCATAAGTTACTTAATACTATTTATAACCTCTAACATAATATCTAGTTTAAATCATATTATATTAAATATTTTTTATTAATAATACATTGTTAATTGGTGAAACTCAGTTTTTTGTGTACCACAAGCTATAGTGGAAGGTCGCTCTTACATTATTGAAAGCTATCGAGGAAGGATTCACTTGTGTGTAACGGTATATAACTTATTATTTCATTAATTACATTCTATATAATATAATATATTTATATAAGGTAGTAAATATATTAGAATGTTTCATGTTAGTATATTCCCTTTTTACACATAGTGTTGTGTTTCATTCACGCTATTGAACAAAAATATATACTCCATAATTTCATGGTGCTACAAAATTTTCCCACTCAAAAGATAATTAATAGGTTACCAAATGGTAAGAGGGAGAGAGATCGAGTTATACATCTCACCATCTTAGCTACGATTAGTGATTCGGCTCAACAACACTAAGGAATGTCAATCAGGATATGAGATATACTAACATAATTTGAAATCCCATACATACTAAAGAGAGAGACCAGACCTCAAAGTGGTATCAACCATACTAGGATCCATTATATTCTATTTAATAATTATTATAAAACTCTAGAATGAGAAATAAATCCATTATCTCTTCCATCCCCAACAGTTTTAATTTAAGATATCTCACTTAATGGGTAATACTAAACTGGGTGATCTCATGCCAGTCATCCCTGATAGCATCCATTCATAATAAATTTCTCACCATTATTTTTAAAATTCATCATTATATAAATCCTTGGATATTAATTCCCATGTATGGTATCACACCCATGGCTTGTAGAGGACCCCAAGTCCCCAAGTAGAACTCAGAGAATTACAATACATAATAGGGGATCCCACACATTACAACTGATAGACTACATGAACCCTAAAAAAACATTGATGATATCATCACAAATATTGGATATTCTACCTAGGACAACTAGGGGGTGTCACAAATCTAACAAGGAATAACACTCCAACTAGGGGGTCAATTCCCAATCATTTTGGTCACACCAATACAAAAATCCCGGTATAGGAATGAAAATATGAGAGAGGATATCACTTCAGGCATCATGGAGAGATTCACCACAACTCTAATAAAACCAATACCATATAGGGGATCAAAATATAATTCTCAGGGACTAAGGACACTGTATACGCTCATATGAATAGACCTAGGGAACACACCCTACTGAAAATGATGTACTCATAAAAAAAGTATCCCCTAGATCATCTTTCATTGAATATCTAATTCTAGAAAAATGTACACATTCATGTTCTACATGTAAATGCACCTTTGATATGTTACTCGTTGGTCTTAATATGAGTTTTGAAGGAAGAGATACATGAGGTACTGATTTATGTGGGGATTAAATTGCGTTTAACTACAGTACACAGTGTATATATTAGGGATCAACATTTCTTATGTCCACTCATGGTACTCAGTGAGTATAAATAATATATACAATGTTTAAATCCATTTGTGAATCGTTTAATCTCATATAGACGCAAAGGGAATGTACTTACCTACAAATTTCTTGGATTTCTATGTGATAAAATGTAGCATACAGGTTTGGGGTGCCGCCCAAAGGTTCCCCATCCCTGGTTGGTCACATGGCCTCAAGAACATTTCCCAAGCACTAAAATATTTTAACTAGAAGCAAGGGCCTTAGGTGTGATAGTGTGGAAGCTATGCCCTAATTGGAATAGTAACACTGCAAAAGAAAACGTATAACAATAGTGAAAGAAGTAATGACATAAAATATGTAAACATCAGAAAATTGAATGTAAATAAACAACTAAAGCATATATATGTAAATAATGATGCATGACACAAGTATCTAGGAAACTATCCAAACAAGTCACAACACTGGAATACATTACTCAATAAAATTACAAAGAAAACATGTAAACTCCAACCGTATCGTAAGCCTCATCATGGACCCATGCTTCACAACTCCACAATAGTTAGGTACCATAAGTAGAAGGGACCTTTCCCTTATCAATACCTGCAATAATATAATCTTTTTGGGCCCAAAATCATGACCCAAACATGGTTTGAGACAAATCCCATTAGGCATCCACCAAATTATGTTTTCATAACTTTTAGGGAATATATATAATAGGAAAATTTGAAAAACTAAGTAATAAAAAAGGATGTCCTATAAAGTAAATAGTCCTACAGTTTCAAATACATTCATTTTCATTTATTATTTATTCAACTAATCATTCACACGTAACCCACTGGTAATGTTCTCACAGACTAGCCCCTCTGGTTACACTTATCATTTTACAATAAAGATATAATGACCTCCTGGGATAGCTCACATAGTATAACCCCTTTATTATCATGAAAACAAAGACTATCTGAGAATAACTCACCGTCAATTTCTCATATAGTATTTCAAAGATTAACTACAACACATCTAAGAAATCACATAATGTCAATTCCTAATGTGGTATCATAACAATATTTATAGACACTCTGAGGGAGCACCCAATGTCAATAACCCCTATGGTCTCATAGAGTTTAAAGTACTACATTCACTCTGGAAAAGACCTCAACAACAATTCCCCCGATGGTCTCACTACACCATGTTACCACAGCCCTGTCTAAAGAATGCTTGCACAAAAAATATTTAACAGCCAATGTAAGTAACAATTACTACTTCAATAAATGGCTCCAAATCATAACACATGCATTTCAGATAATATCACTCCATCCTAATAGCACTAATCATGGAAAATAGAGAATCCTAATAATAAATTCAAGACCCAAAAAACAATATCATATCAAACATGGTAAAACACATTCATTTCAAGGTAAATAACCCTATTTACAATCCAAAACCCATACTCAAGAAAGCAAGGCATGGCAGACATTAACAATGTTAAATTTCCAAAACATGAAATACCCTAAATTAGGGAATTGGGAACTTTTTACCCCATATAATTCATAGACAATCTACAAAAAGTCACAAACCACCTGCCTCAGTGTTTTACATGTGATATAGTTGAACCTTAGCCTCAGAATCAACCTAAAATGTTGTAGATCTACAAAAATGACTAAATGTTAAACCAAGGATATCTCATGAATGAGTAGGAATCATGATATTAGTCTCTAGAATAAGGGAGAACACCCAGATCAAAATCCAACACAACTGACAAAGTTTGATTTGGATTACAGACGTCTATTCAGAGGATTTGAGAAGAATCGGCGATATTCACCTATCCTGGACGAGACAGGTCCAGAGAAAGATGGTTCTATCGATAAAATATGACCCCAGTATGATATACCAATTAAAAAAATACATGACATGTTCTTAGAGGATACAAGGCTTGTATAGGCCATTAATAGGGCCTACATTAGGCAATCTCTAAGTCACCTCACACGACCATGTAGTCGGCCATTACAAGAGCTGTACCCGGCTACCCATGATAACTGGGTACACATTGTGTGCTCTCTAGTACATGGTATGTATTCCTTAAATTTAAACAAACACTTATTTTTATAAAAAACACCAGAACTCAAGATCCATACCGAAAATGAAGATCCGAGTTCTTAAAAACTTCCACCCCTTAAAGAGATTAGTCACTAAATTTCCCTAAAAAGGTAGTGAAGAAGTAGAAGAATCCTTGAACAAATCCAGCCACAACAAGCGCACATCAGTTCTCTTCTCCCATGTATCATCTTCTTCGCGTATGTTCTAAAATAGCACCCATACTACATGAATAGACTGGACATTGAGAACCTTTTCACTATGATCAATGGTCTGGATCAGATTCTCCTCAAGCGATGCATCCACCTCTAACAAAAATATCTCTGGTTGGAAAACATGAGGTGAGTTTGAGAAGTAACTCCATAGCTGAAAAATGTGGAGGAAGTCGTGCATGGTTCTGTACCTCTGAGGAAACTGAAAATGATAGGAACCATCCCAAATCTATCCAAAACCTCAAATGGACAGATGTATCTTGGAGAAATCTTACCCCGTCTCCTAGTCCTCACGTGTCCCCACCATAGTGTGACACATAGAAATACCTGATCTCTAACCTTGAACTCTAGAGATCATATTCTTCGATCAGTATAAGACTTTTGTCATTATTGTGGAGAAATAAAACTCTTCTGAATCAACGCCACCTGCTCTATTGTCTCCTGGAAAAGACGAGGTCCTAGTATACGTGCCACTCCTGCCTCTGTCCACCATAATGGTGATTGACATGACCAATTCACCAAAGCCTCATAAGGTTCCATGTGAATAGTTTCTTGAAAACAATTATTTTAGGAAAACTCTACCATAGGTATGTTCTTCTCTCTAGAACATTAAAAATCTAGGATGTATGCTCGAAGCATGTCCTCCATCACCACTATTGTATGCTTGGACTGACCATCTATCTGGAGAAGGTATGTTGTACTCAGAAGTACATGTGTACCCAAATCCCTCTATTGTTCCTGCCAGAACTAATAAGAAAAATAGGCATCCCTATCTGAAATTATGGAGTACGGAACCCAATGAAATTTTACAATCTCTCGGATGTAAAACCATACCACCTCATCAACACTAATGGACTACTTTATTGGTAAGAAATTTGAAACCATCGTGATTCTGTAAATGAAAACCCAAACTACATCACTCCCTCGAGGAGACCCTAGAAAAACTATCACAAAGTACATCACGACATCATTACACTTCCACTTAGAAATGGGCAACTGCTAAAAAAGCCTTGATGGTCTCTGATGCTCCACCTTCACAATCTGAAAGGTGGAATACCTCATAAAAAACCATAAACATCTCTCTTCATGCTTGGCCACCAATACTAATGGTGTATATCTCTATACATCATTGTGACACCAGGATGAACTTCCCAAACTGATGAATGAAAATCCGGCATCACCTCATCACGTATGTTGGATGATAACCATACACATCCATAGAAGCGCATGATTTCATCCTCTCACATGGTCCATCCAGAAATCAGGTCCTCTCCCGACACACTCTCCCATAGGACTAGGCCTTCAGCACTTGATAGATGCCTCATTCGCACTCGCTCATGAAGAAATAGGTGACATATTTAGAATAAATAAACCACTACCCGTGTCTGTTGTGCGCCTCTAAATGCATATCAGAGAATAGATCCATAATCATCCACTCACTAATGTCCTCAGGAACTGCCTATATCTGAGTCCTCCTACTCAACACATCATCCACTTCATTTCATTTCATAGGGTTATAGGGAAGCTCAAAATATATGGACTGAAGTTATTCAACCCACCTTTGTTGTCTCAAGTTGTGAAGATATAATTGAGACTTTTTTGTTTGGTAAAACCCAAAAAATCCTTCCCAACAGATAATGTCTATAATTGCGTAAGGCATGAACAAATACCTGCAACTCAAGATCATACGTTGGGTAATTCCTTTTATGTGGCCTCAACTGCTGAGACTCATATGCAATGACTCATTTCCAATGCATAAGAACTTCTCCCAGACTGATACTTAATGCATAACAGTAAATAGTATAACTCTTTCCCGGCTCTGGATAAACTAGTATTGGTTCTGAAGTCAACCTCACTACTAGATCTTGAAAGGTTGAATCGAATGAATATGTCCATAGGAACTTCGCACAATTCTTAGTTAGGCCCATCAGTAGAGATACTATGCATGAGAAGTCCTATTTTATGCGTCTATAGTAACCAGTCATCCCTAGAAAACTTCATACCTCAAGGAAGTTATTCCGATACTCCCAAGAAAATACTGCCCTCCCTTTTTTTGGGTCTACTAATACTCCTGTCTCTGAGATTACATGACCCGTGAAGTGAATTTGGTCTATCCAAAAGTGAAATTTTGAGAGATTATCATATAATAGATTCTCTCTCAGTCTACTCATAATGTTATCAAGATGGGTAGGATGGTCATGTCGTGTGTTAGAGTACACCAAGATATCGTCCAAAAAAATACCACAAAATAATCCATGTATGGATGGAAAACTTGGTTCATCAATTTCATAAAAACTGTAGGCATGTTTGTGAGACCGAACGGAATAATCACATAATCATAAAGACCATACCTAATCTGAATGGTTGTAAGAGGTATATCAGATGGTTTAACACACAACTGATGATAACAGTATATCAAGTAAATCTTGGAGGACACCTAGACTACTCAAAGATTATCAAAGAGATCATCAATCCTTTGTAAGGGATATCGGTTCATGAATGTCAACTGGTTCAACTTCCAATAATAATCACTAATTATGAGGTTACCAACATCTATCTTCCAAAATAGGACTGGAGACCCCTAAGACATGTACTTGGTCAGATTAATCCCTTTTCCTACAACTCCTCTAAATTCTTCTTGATCTCCTGTAACTCTGGTGTTGCCGTCTTCTAAGGAGTAATGGACACCATTGCCGCTCCTCACATAAGATCAATAGAAAATTCTACCTCTATCTCCGAAGGAAAACCTAAATATTCCTTCATAATGATATCCATGAAACGATCCACCACTGGAGGAAAGTCCATATGTGAATTTCCCAGGTCATCGAGATACGGACTAGTAATCTAGACAGTTACTCTTGACAACCCATGATGCTCGTGTTCTGCTATGCTCTACTATACATCCCATTCACCCTTATGTAGATTCAAACCTCCCTCGGGTGATGAGGAACTCACCCTATGACAGTAGAAGTTTATAAAATCCCGGTAGGGAACTAACTAGTACATTATGTGAATGACGTCATAGCCTATCATCTCTAAGACATAGAGGTCCCATATGAACGGACACCCTCCAACCTCAAGAGGGAACTCCTTGCTCAGACATAAAGTAGCCATTCTAGTCCCCAACTGATTTTATAACATTAAGATATCAGCAAAAGAAAATATTCAGATCCCAATGCTCTCCTCAATAGAAACAGATATGAAACTATGGTAAAACCCTATTTCTAAAAGAGAAGAAGCTAAAACTAAGGAAAACAAAATCAGACCTCTAACTATAAGGGGTCTGAGATCCTACTCCTACGGGGTCTTCTCCGCTTAAAAATTCAGACTAGTACCACAACAATGCAGCCCAACCTGACCACCCTGATCTAATCCATCCTGTTTTCACTGAAATCCTGGTGAATGAATACCATGGACATGACCTCCACATCTACCTAAATGGACGGATGAACTCTAGTACCCAAATTGATGAGAAACTATTTGTCCTGCTACTGAACTTAGAGTCCTAGAAGAACTAATGTCACCAGCTTCTAGTGAGAACAACTAACATAAATGCTCAATATGACCCATCTACATGCAAGATAAGCACTCAATCGGGACTCTCGGGCAATGTAGCCTCATATGCTTGCATTTCCCGCACTTGTAGCATACCAGCTGGATACCTAAAGTTTCCTCCTACCTACTCAGATCTCTACGTGTGGATACCCTATGGCGCTTCCTACTATCAGTCAGTGAAGCACCTACTTTAACTGTTGAACCACCCTAGCCTGTATCCCTCGAATCCCTCACATTGCGCTCTATGATCAATGCATGGTTGAATATGAAATATACATTCATCAACCTATACATGTTAACATGAGATCAAATGTAATTCCGGAGACCATCCACAAACTTCATCTCAATTAATATCTGATCCCCCCCCAAGAATGGGTGTGAAGTACTGCATCTCTATAATGTGATAAGAATACTCCATGACTGAGAGAGCAACCTGCTCCAAACTCATGAACTATCGGGATCGATCAACCCTCAATGTCATTGGGTAGAAGTATGAATAGAAGGTACACTAGAACTCATCCCATGACATAACATGTTAGTGTCCCACTACTGATATCACATCCCACCATATCACTTCAGAATTTCAAAGCATATATGTAGCGAGATTCACCCTCCTTTCTGGAGGCATCACTAGATGATTGAAGATAGACAACATGGATTATAACCTTGACTCTCTAGCCTGAGGCACCCCATCCCATGATAATGTGGGAGGATGATATTTCTGAAAAACCTGATTAAACACTTCTATAAAAGGGGCAGGGTGTAGTGTCCGCATAAACCTAATAAATCCTTTTCAGAACTGTTCATCATCACCTTTGTATGGTATAACTACGGGTGCCAAGACGGGAACAACGGGAGGATCGACTAGTAGTCCCTGATTTACCATTTTCAATATTACATCATTGCCACGTATCTGGCTCCCAACCAGAGGATGTCTTGATTGAATTACTCTACAAGTTCAATCATACACCTCAGTTCAAGATTATCAAGGACTGAAGCATAGAATTCCATGAAATGGAATAGGAGGAAGAAAAATTCATGTTCTTAAAAACATGAATACACAACATGTATCACCCCTACATGGAATGTAACATTGATCTTTTACAATGGAGAGTACTTCATCCAACAGTGGTCATGTAACACCCCATACACACAGTGTGTTCTCCCTTGACAGAGTGTGTACATGAATCATTTCCCCCATCCTGAGTTCCTTTACACGTCTAAACCAAATAGTTCTATCAGAACAAGACTACATGGAATGTTTTTTCTAGACAAAAGATGTGCTAGAAGGAATACATTGACCCTTTTTGTTATTCACATGGTCGATTACATGGTCAAATCCACACAATGTGTACTACCTTATTTTTCACCCTCTTGTGTCATTAGTCACATGGCGGATACATGGTCTCTATAACATGTCGTGTACTTCCTGTACACGGCATGTTCCACCAATTATTTCCCAACCATGTTTCCTTTACAACCCAGGAAGTCACATTGTCAGGGATTTCATGACGTGTAAATATAGCACACAGTGTGTACTTATGTAAAATTGTTCCACCCAGAACAGAAGAATACATGGCATGTAGTCATCATTACACACCATGTATTCTAGGTTTTTTCGGACTGTAATCCTTAGAAACTACTCTGTAAACCCATTAATCACCAAAACAAACATTTAAATTTCCATATTTTGATCCTTGAGGGCCCATACTCCCCGCAAATCAAAGATTCGCATCGTATACAAGTACATCACAAGGAATAACCATGCAATCAATCGCATGATCCACCAAATTATGATCCTTGATGGCCCATAACACCTCAGGTACCAATGTTTGGCACTCATTCAAACAAAACCTTACACAATTCAATTCCTTATAAAATAGAAGGTATTATTTCAAGACATCTATCATGATAGCATGCATATCTTTCACGTCATATATCACAAGAATATGAAATAAATATTGCACCCTAAATGGCATGACAAGAATATTTGGAATGTGATCTATAGCAAGTTCTTATACGATGTATTAGATGACATACCCTCATCTCATAAGGTTGTAATAGAAATAGAACCTCAATAATATCATCAATAACAACACAAAACATGTGAATCACCCAATTGTGAAATCAAATGAACTATAATAACTGCAAAAAAGACAAAAATTTCAATATTCGAGGCATATTATCTTTTCCCTATACACGGGATAGCTAATCCCGGGAATAGCTTATTACAAACTGACTATTCATTTCAATCCCTATATATAATCTCCATACAGTATGTCGAGAATAAAAGAATCCCTCTGATACTACTTTGTAACATCCTGGTTCTAGGTTCCACTCAATGATGGCCCGTCCCCGGTTGGTCAGATGGCATCAAGTGCATTTCCTCAAATGCCAGAGGCTGCCGACTAGTTGTGATGACCTTTGGTGTAATAGTGGCGAAACTATGCCTTAATTGGAAGAATGAAACTGTGGAAACAAACATATAATAGTAGCAGAAGTAGTAATTCCTTAAAATAATTAAACATCGGATGAATAAGAGTAGATAATCATCTATAGCATATATATGTAAATAATTATTCATGTCATAAGTATCTAGGAATGAATTCAAACAAGTCACAATTCTAGAATACAGTACTAAATCCAAGTACTATGAAAACAAGTAATCTCTAATAGTATCGCAAGACTCATCATTGTCCAATGCTCCTCAACTCCACAGCAGTCAATTACTTAATGTAGTAGGGTGTTTTCCCCTATCTATACCTGCAACAATATAATCAGTTTGGGCTCAAAATCATGACCTAAACAGGGTGTGAGGAAAATCCTAATAGGAAACCATCAAAAGATCAGTTCCTAACTATAATTGAATATATATAAGATTAAAATGTGAAAAATGAAGTTATAAACATGGAAGTACACAAAAGTAGAAATTCCAAGAGTTTCAACTACATTCATTTAAATTTATTAATTATTAAACCAATCATTCAAAAGTATCCCTATGGGAACGTTCTCACATACTAACCCCTCTAGATCAATTAATCATTAAAAAAATGATAAAATGACCCCTGGGATAGCTCACATAGTCTAACACCTTTGGTCTCATGAAAAAAAATACTCTCTGAGGAAGCACTCACCGTCAATTCCCCCTATAGTCCTTGAATGATAAACTATAAAATTTATGGGGAAGCACTCAACCTCAATTCCCCTTTTGGTATTATAAATATACATATAGAATCTCTCAGGGTGAACTCAACATCAATCCCCCCTATAGTATCACAGCATGAAAAGTACAACAGAAAATCTAGGGACGCCATCAACATCAATTCCCCCTATGGTATGACTACACCTAGCTCCCACATCCCTATGTAAAGAAATTATACAAAAACAATATTCAACATCCATATTAAGTCACAAATACTACATGGATAAATTTTTCTAAATAATAACAAAAGTAAGTCAGATAATATTAGTCCATCCTAACAACACTAGGCATGGAATGCAGAGTAGCCTAATAGGAAATTGTAGACCCAACGACCACTATTAGATCAAACATGGAAAAACACATCCATATTAAGGTAAATAACCCTATTTAAATTAAAAAACCCCATACTCAAGAAAACAAGGCATGGCGGGAAATAATAGGGCTAAATTCCATAAACACGAAATGCCTTAAACTAGGGTATTGATCAATTTATTCACATATAATTCAAATAAAATCTATAGAAATTAAAAAACCACGTACCTCGACATTGTACGAATGATATAGTTGAAACTCAACATCTTATTTGACCAAGAACAACGTAGATCTACAAAAACATCTAATACGTTCAACTATGTATATCTCATGAAAGAGGATAAATCAAGAGATGCGACTTTAGAAGAAGGAATAACTCACTGATTCGATTCCAATGTAACTGATGGAGTTTGATTCCAAGCATGGAAGGCTGTTCGTGGGCACAAAAAAGAATCACCGATATTTATCACTCATGGATGAGACTAGTTAATAAGAATACAATTAATTCAATGAGACACAACCCCGATCCGACATGACAATTAAAAATAAAAATATACATTTTGTTCCCTGAGGATACACGGCGTGTCTAGGCCTTTACTGGGCCCTACTTTAGGCAGTCTCTAGGTAACCTCACATGACCATGTGCTCAACCATTACACATCCAGTACATGGATACCCATAGAAACCAGGTACACAGTGTGTACTCCTTAAATTTCCCAAAGCTCCTCTTTTTCTAAAAACCCCCGAAATCAAGATCTACACATGAAATGAAGAATTAATTTCTTACATGAAACACAATGTGTACACTATTTATATGTGGGGTTCCATCATCTTGGGAATCTGTATGTGTCCTACAGCCCCTGCCCTTGATCATATCCCATACCCATGTATACTTCCCATGACCAGTAAATGGTACATTTTCTTTAACCCATTTAAACCAAGGGTTAGTCAATGTACTACCACAAGACCATGTCCCCGTACATGTAACATAATCCCATGTACTCATCCACATGTAAAAGTCCTATGTCATAGGTAGTACCCCTAGTACATTATTTGTAGTTCCAAAAAAATCTCCCCCAAATTGGGTGAGAAAACGACATGTTCTCCTTCACTATATCTCATGTGTTCTATATTTTCAAATGGGAAAATCCTGAGAACTCCCGAAAAACAAAATTTCTTCCCCTATTACTCACAACTCTACCACCATGGGATTCTGAAAAATCATAAATTGTATATAAATCCTAAAAATGATGCATATGAATAGGTCCTAATGAAATACTCAAAAATCACCATACCTCATAGAGAAATACTAAAGATTCATATCCAAATCCTTTTCCTAATGTTGTTATAGCACAATCCATTATCGATCATTATAATGAGAGGTGTCGAGAAGTGACTTATCTCATTGGTTCCTCCTTGTTTCATCTATCACACATGGGATAATACCTATCCATTTACTCTGCACATGAGAATCAATATGGGGCTGGCTATTTTAACTCTTTATTATTTATTTATATTAAATTATTATTTATTTAACTTCTACTTTCTTAGATGGATTTCTTCTACCAAATTCATTAATTCGATAAAAAATATTACACACCTTGGGTAATACATTCATCCTAGAAACATCCATCCTCTTAGATTTCTCATATGGTTATATTTTCGTGAGTTATTTAATTATTCACTTAAAACTACACACATATAATAAAACATATTTAATATTCTTATTATAACCACACTGAGACTCTTCCATCATTAAAATTTCATTTCCTATCTTCTCCCAACCCCATAAATATTCCTAAAAATATTCCAAAGTATAAAATAGTAAAAATAGGGTTATTACACTATCCATACATTTAGTTTCTTATCCCAAAAAAAATGAAAATGATACTCTTAATAGAGAATAATTTTCTTTTAATTGGGATTACCATATATGGGTTCTCTCCAAATGGTTTGTATTATATTAACGAAAATGAATCTAAGGGAAACACATTCCCATAAAATTTTCATCTCTATTTATTACACATATGAAACTGATCACCTCAAAAATACATCTATAGTATCAATGTATCTTGCACCGTGGTCGACATCATGCAAAAAATTGTGCACTTGTATCATTAGCTAGGTCATGTGGAAAAAACTACTCACTTGGTATTACTTCCCTATTTAGTTCAAGTGGAATTACAACTACATAACACATTACATGAACTAGAAAATGTTCGTCTAAACCCCATAGATAGCATTCCTTCCTACCCAAATCGCTGTAATAAGTGATATTAATTGATCTTCTGAAATAGGTGATCTCCACATCAAAATTCAATGGCCACAATATGATATCAAAAAAATATTTTTGATATGTTATAATATATATCATCTACCTCTATATGAACTAAACCATATACAACCATCACTGGGCCAAACTCATGGCCCATAAGTGTTGTCTCACACCAGTATTGACCAATATAGTGGTGACCATCATGGTATCCTTTACATGGTCCCAAAACTAACATTAATTATTGAATAATATTCTTTAGAACCTGAAATGTATTCTTTTCATGGAAAGGAACTATGGAATATAATTCGTTCAAAATAAAAAATGATCCCCAAATCCTATGGTATACTATCCAAATTTGTGATGCAATGTGGGGATCATGGTATCAAACTATAATCGAGGGTATTCTAGGGAGTCGAAATGACTCCTATAAGAACATGAATCCCAAACATCCCACAATGATTTTTTATAGGGTGGTTAGGAAGAGGGCATGCCTAATGAGTCATTTTAAGGAAACAATAGTATTATCATTCCCTCTCAATGATTGTGGAATCCCCATAATGAAAAATAAAAACAAACACATCCATGAATTCACTACCATATGTAACCTAAGTCGTTAACACATAATAGGTGAGATAAAATGAGATAAAATCAGAAATAATATACAATATCTTTGTCCACTAAAACCAATGTTAAAGGATCTAGTTACAATCACCCCTCTCCTCGGTGTATAACTATTTGAACGAAACACATGTAGCACCTCATCTCCACGTTCGAATGGTGTAATTTTCCATCCATTAATGTCTTCCATACACCCACCTTATAAAAATCCATTTAGAACAAGTCCATTGGATATTTGACCATGATATAGCCTACAAAAAATATCAATGTAGTTTCTACACTAAATCACTGTTGATGTTTTGGGATAATACCCATTGACTATAGATATGATGCACCATGAATACCCTCAAGGAACATGGGAAAAGAGTAAAACATATCAACTAAATCTCTCTAAAAAAGTGAAAAAAATATTTACTGTGACAATCTTTTACTATGTCCACACCTGTGGGAGGCTCTCCTGTAAGAAATCCCTCAGATATGGTTAGGTCCAATGTGGCTCCCATTCCCATGAAGACATATATAAGAAGTGGACCAATATATTCTAGAACCAAATTCATTTGATATTTAATTAATGATTCTACTCTGAGAGTATGTTTAGAAACACAATCATGTGTTTATCATGGTCCATATTTGAAACTATGAACATGAGGGTAATAACAAAGGAAAATACCATAAAACAATCAAAGAAGGATTAAGAATAATGTTCACAATTCCAAAATACTATTATGCAGCATCCAACTAACAAAAATATATCACCATGAACCCAGTGAAATTATATTTTATTTTGAAACCACATTTAGTAAATCTTCATATTAAACATGGGGTTCGGATAAAAATATCATGTGGCCAAACTCTAGGAACCATCATTCCCACAACCATTATTTGAACAACTTATAGATTATTGATGGTGAATAATCCTATTAGATAGTGAAATTTTCTAGGTGAAATCAATATAAACCTAACCTCATTATCTCTTCCACCTCCCAGGTGAAAAATAATTAGCTACCCATATGAACAAACTAGATATGACAGTGCCCTTTTTTTAAAGACCTCTAACGACACCATCATGTCATTAAGCTCAACATGATCTATTTAATGTTATTTCAAAAATAATGGGGATAAAAAATTATTAAATTCCATGAAAACATATCTATTATAGGGAGTTATACATGATGAATCCTTTTAAATATATCATCATTCTACACAACCACTGTGGGATGGTGAGAGAACATAACATTCTTTTTCCAATGATTAACACTCTCCCTCAAATGAGTGATCAACTATAACCAATCATGAATGTTCTCATTATGATCTAAATGGTTTTCCTATCAACTTAATTAAAACATCATCTCATCACCACAGACACGAGACATCCTTTCCTTGAAACTAGAAACTGAGAAAGGATGGTAGATTACCGGTCTTTTCCATGGAAAATACCGCAGGGTATCATTGTCAATATGAAAATAATTCCTCATGAGGAATCCTCTACACCTAAATAATGTTTACATTATTATATAAGAGAGTGATCATCGATGTTCTTTGTGGGTGAAACCAAACATGCATGTCAATCTAAAAGGGAACCACTAGAATCATTAAGCCTCAAATAGGGGTTATGATTTGGGAAAAGTGTCTCATGACATTAGAAACTATATATGGAGTAGTGAAGATATATATCACATTATAAACCACACACACACTTGTTAGGCTAAAAGACCATACTTTATAATGATCATCCTTTCCCTCAACCACCTATTTAATAGAAAAAGGGCTCACTTTAATAGCATTAAAAACAAAATAATAAAAAACACACTAGATAAATGAAATCTTCCCCCACACCTGCCCACTATCATCTTTTGGTGATAGTGGCGAACCAACATTGTTTTGTATCACGTCATGAGAATGAATCTCAGTCAGAGAAGTGTACATACTTCCTATGTGTCTAAAGACATAAAAAAACTCTAACACATGCCTTCTATGAAACCCACATTACCCTATAAATTTCTATCTAATTGGACCACCAAAAAATGGGTAATATATAAGAAATTAACCTCTGCCATAGATCACTCTAGTCTATCACCAAACATAGGGGTCCAACTCACCATAATGCATGCGCATTCTCAGAATTCATAACTCATGATGCCCAATTAACCTAGGTGCATCATATACTAGTAGCACCATAACCGACTAATAATAAAAGAATAAAACTAGTTTTGAGAAAAATAATTCTATATAAATGGGTCCAAATGCTATAGAAATAAAACAATTGCCATGATGAAATTATATAATGATGGAGAGGCAAGATCACCCTGAAAAATCATTGTTCATTTTCACAGGATCTAAAGAAAGATTGTAATCCTAGATATATCATCATACTATCTTGATGGAACCTTAAACTTCTCATCACATGGCCGATCACCACTAAACCACTAGGGATCTATCCAAGAACTACACAATGTGGTGTTGCAATAATATGTGACCACATATATAAAAGAATAATCTAAAGAACACTAAGCCTGTGAAAAACCTCTATTGTTACAAATGGAACATCCTACTACTCAATAGGTCATAAAAATACTTTAGAACAATAAGGAGTTACAAAATTATATGCAAAACCATACAAAGTATCTTTATCTTTATGCATATCATCACCATGAACACACTCCAAAAACATAGATTACTTTAATGAAGGAAGAATCTGACGATAACCAAGACACACCATGTTAAAAATAGGTTTTTAGGGACATGAATCATGAATGAATTGGGATCCTCAAATCATTTATATTTATAATTCATGTTAGTTACTATATGTACCTAGTTAAAAACTGGGTTGTTAGGGTCCTAGTTAATTAATTGGTAGGCTTCCACATAAAATCTAGAGTCACCTCTCAGAAAGATGAACCTGAGAAACTTAATAATTATTTCCCTAGGTACCAAACTAAAAGTAATAGATATAATATAATCATATATTTGGTCCTAGTAGAACCTCTCTGATATAAATATTTCATATCATAGAAAAATACGGTCTTCCAGTATTTTAGATAACTTTGTGTTACCGCCCCAAGATTGCCCAAAAAGGATCGATATTGGTGTCTAATGTTTAGTAGGAATATCACACACAATGGATTTATTAGGCTATGTACCTAAACCTAAGAAAAAACATATACCACTGTAAAAAATTTCCTAGATAAAAATTAAATCTTAATTTCATGAGTGTAAAAAATGAATGAAATGCTATCTAAGAAAATATTAGAGTAAAACAATTTACTAAAAAGTATAAAGGGAAAAATAAAATCTTACAATAACATATAAAAGTTTCCAACCATCCACGTATGATGGAATTCAGTCCAATAAAACACCTTGTACAAAATATGGTACATCAAGCTCACTATTATCCACTTGCTCTTGGTCCTCATTGGACTTTGTCAAGAGGCATGTCATCCGCATAAGACGTGATATATGTGGTAGATCCCATATAGAGGTGAAAATATCAATACCTAGAATGTGACCAATTTCCCAAAAATAAAGAGGGAAACTTAAATAATTACTTTGTTCATTCCATAAGCAAAAGGGTACAAAATAACAATAAATAGAGAAAAGGGGTTACCTATATCTATATCTCATATATGATTATTGATTCATATTAGAATCATTGATGTATGTTAATCCGAATATGCTATATACAACGTAGATCCAATAACCTAAATATACTATAGATAGAGGCCATGTATCTAACTGTTCTCAACCATACTTCCATCAACAGTATTATATAGTATGATAAAGACAATTCTCATATAGGAGAACTCACTACCTAAGATATTCCATCCATTAGGGAAATTTTCTGAGGGATCTCACTCATTGGGTATGATTGCACTAGTGGAACTCATGTCGACTAACCCCGATGGTAGTAATTAAAGAGAACATACACGTCTTGTATTTCTAAAGGTAGTCACACTAGAACTTAGTGGCTCTCAATACATAGTTGAGGGATCACACCCATATATCATTTAGGTCACAAATAATGACACTATAATATAGTGGATCTCAATACATAGATAAATTATCACACTTAAAAATACTAAGGAGCACAATTAACGATAATATAAACAATGGAGATCTCGACACATAGATAGGGGATCACACTTAAGACCACTGAGGGACACCATAAACCTAATCTAGAATAACCCACTATGTATGAGATCTTTTAATTTAACAATTTTTCATTCTACTACATCAAAATCCCACCTTAGTAATTTGATATGCTAGAGGATCCCACTCTGAGATTCTCGGAGGGATTCACCAGACCTATAAGTGAACCAATCATACATAGATGATCACAATAATATTCTCAATACATAATTATAGAGTTTACCCTATTAGGGATGGAATAAGGTAACACAACCAACTGACAGTAATATGTTCATCACTAAAATAATAAATGATCTACAATAATCTCATGGAACATATGTAATTTCAAAAATAATCCCACCCTTACCTTAGCTGTAGAAAACTAGTCAAACTACTTGTGGGACATAAAATAATTTCTGAATTATAGATATATGTGAGAGTGATGTCTTTGTGAGGAGTAAATAATATGGTCACATTGTAGAGGATGTGTCACTCAGGGATGATACCCTTTCTTATTCCCACATGTATCTCGGAATGTATAATGAATATTCACAATGTGCATATCATTTTACATAGTCTGTAACCTTTCTTGAACTCCAAAGGCTTCTCCCCTCTTAGACATGGCTTGGTTGGAAATGTGGAGTCACATGACATGTATGTTTAGTGCACAACATTTTATATCATCATTGTTGCACGTTCATGTTCTCCAGCCCATAAAAATATACATCATCCTATTCTGTTATATGTCCACCCATTCACATGTACCTGGACGAGTCCTCATACGCATGTATAACTAGGTTCTATAAATGCACTACCACCTGTCCACACCCCCTTACAATGAACATCATCCCATGTACTCGGCCAAATGTCCATGTCTCTCTACACACCGTGTATCCCCTTTACATGGTGTCTAGTTCAAAAATAAAATTCTTCTTAATATGGAAATAACCAATAGATTGTTCTCCTAAACTACACACCATTTGATTAGGATTTTTGAACTAGGAAATCATATGAACAACCTAAATCCCCCAATTTCCCTAATAGATCTACCCATATAGGCTCCTCAAAAGACATAAGACAGCTTCAAAACAAAATAAAAATACATATTTGGTTATTGAGATGTAAAAATTCATAAATTTTGTCACCTTGTAGAGAAAACCTGAAGCATTGGGTTCAAATAATTTCCCAGAAGCTGATGCACTATTATCTAAGAGTGATCATGATTAAGAACCGAGATAGGTAGTGCCTCCTATTATTATTTCATCCTTAGTTCATCTATCATGAAATGGATAATACCTCTAACTTTTATAAGTTTATGAGAATAAAAACATGGAGGGGAATTATACCCCATAATCATTTAGATATATAATATTAATTATTTGATTTTTTTACACTGATGCCCATAGATTCCTTCTACTGAATGCCCAATTTTGACCAAAATTATATCATTACTAGTGTAAAACTCACATCCCTAAAAAAATTATGGTCATGGATTTCCCATCCAAGGTACTATTTTATATTGACTCCATTATTTAGACAGAACAATGCACATGTTTTAAATTATAAATAATATTTTTAATATCTCCACTCCAAGCCTCTCTAGTCCACCAAATTCAATTCTATCTCTACGTCCAACCTCAGAAATATTTCTAGATAAATTCTAAAGTCATAAATATCAAAAAAATGTTCACTAAACACGTATTATAATTGAAATTAATTATAAATTAAAATATATCCAACAAAATATAATATTTATTTAGATTCATTAAATTATCTTAGATGATGACAGTCAAAGGGATATATAGTTTGATGTTAGAGATAAAAGTTTCCTTATTTTATTACCATAGAAGATAATCTTGAATTTTTTAGTGAAATTAAATTATATCCCTAGGTATATTAGACCATCATAGATCAATGATCACATAGTAGTATGAGAATATATTCTATAAATGTTACCAAACATTTAATATGATCATGTTAGGTTATACATATATCTCACATAGAAGTTTATACATTATTCCTCACATGTAATGAATATATTTGTGGTAAAAATGTATAAAAAACCCTTTATGAGGAGACTCTTACAATGTTCATGAATTCTGAAGAAAACTTTCTACGGAATCAGACAATCCATCATGTAAATGTATAGTGCTAGAAGCATAAATATAATAAGGTGACAAGGTTACCCAAGGAAAACTTGATTCAGAAGTACCCTAATATGTTCCCAAAAAAGAATTTGAGATGAAATTATAGGAATGAAATTTATAAAAGGGGGAATAATGTAATTATCAATACATTATAAATGATATTTTTTCATGAATTAATATTTGATATATTATATTGTATAGTAATATAAGCATACATCACATAAAAAACCATACTAAATTTATTAATACCATTCCATTAGTCAATAAGTAATCCCTTCAAAATTTTGAATATTTTCATTGGAATAAAAACATTAAAACTATTATGGAAACATTTGGAACAACTAGTTATACTAGAATCATTTTAGAAAGAAAAAAATGGAAATGAAATAGAATATTAGTAAAATAATAATTTTTTTAGAAAAAAGAAAATATAGATCCTTCTGAGGAATTCCAGTGAATGATGTATGATGGAATGAATATGTACCCATAGCTGGTAATATGACTATTACAATATTTATTTTATAGTTGGAATTGTAATATGATCCTTAATAATAGTAAAATGACCAATATTAATAGTAAAATTACCATTGAAATATATATTTTAACTCAAAATAATAAAATATAAAAATTCTCATATTCATAATGAGTAATTTGAGAAACTATAAATATTTTAATTTTATAAAATATTTAGAAATATAAAATATCAAAAAATAATAATTATATTTTCTATAAATTGTATTTAAATCCATTTAGTAGTAATTATAAATTTTATGCTAATAATTAAAAATACATACGTGTTTCCAATATTTTTGTTGGGGTACGCCTGCCCAATTCCCTTGAAGTGATGATAGCGTCACATTGTTATTTCCCCACATTATTGATTTTCATAGGAGGCCAAAATTCATCACATTAAACAATGATTTATGTTTCATGATTGAAATAGGAATATTGGATGTCGATCCCTCCATCCCAGGATTCCTCCTTGAAACTCGTCTCAGAGTTTGGGTTTCCCTCATAGATTTAAGTTATATTCACTGAACTAATTCTTGATGCCATATATTCGTGGACATCAGTAAATGTTTTTTCTTCTATTTGGAAATTCCAAGGAGTCAGGATAGGGTAGTAACATTCGGTTAGTAATGTAGTCATGTTGGGAATCACTAGAATTATTGGACTCTAGGAACATTTGTCACACGCAATCTTCATCATAAGAGTGATCCTCCTGATGGGGTCTCTAGGAATTGAAACTGAGGATTCCCATGTTGATCATGAGGAATCTGATGCCAATATAATTCCTTCTATTGCATTCACCATAGGCATCCCATGTTTTCAAGTGACTATAACTTTTTGTATGTTAATTTGTTCATAAAAATTTGTGTTACATTATTTTGTAAAAAAAAATATATATCTATTTTCTAATGAAATGAGAATAATTGAAATGATACCATTGGGTTTACACTATTATATGACCATTGTTAAATTATTACCATTGGTATAAATTAATTTTGGTCCATATGACGGTTGAAAATGATACACTGAATAATAATTTTAACATTATAATTTGTATTATAAATGGAAACGTTAATGGATAATTATTTGAAGAAAGAAGTATTGATAGAATCATTCAGCAGAGTCACATCATTAGAATCCCATTTTCCATAACATGGGATTGTTTAGAATATTTGGGATCCCCCATTGACCAGTACGAAGCAATGATTCATCATGTTATTCTTGAATGAAGTCAGCTATGATTGAAGTTCAATTTATTGGAGATTACCAATCGAGCGATGTTATGCAAGACCCCCATAAGTTTATAACTATCACACACCTAATCCTTATGTTTTATGTGGGTTTTATAATAGGTTATGTGATAAGAAATTGGTTACTTATTGTAAAGTCTCATTATATAAATAATTCTTTTGTTCCATCATTTCCAATTTTGGATTTGTTTTTTTAAAATATGATGAATTTCATAAAATGAATTTTCATATTGAAATTGTACATTTAAAAATAGATATAATTGATTATAATTGATTATTTTATTACTAATAATATTTATTTTAATGAAATTTTATTATTAAAACACACATATTTAAACTTTAAATGATAAAATAATTTTTTCCCATGTGTCAGAAATTTCACTATGAATTTTACTATGCATTTTCATTTGGCTATAATTATTAATAAATAAGGTATTCTATATTTATATTTTTAATTTATCATAACTATATAATTATTTTGATAAAATAAGAATAATTTTTTTAAATTATGACATTTAAATTAGGTTAGGGTATTTTATTCATAATTTTCTACAAAATTTTGTTATTCGGTGAATTGAAAAAATTCATTTTTGAGATTTTGTTATGTTTAATGACCTCAAAATGATATAATAAGACATATATAATGATTTTGGACACATATATATTAAAATATAATAATATGTATCCCATGTGATAAATACAATGGTAAAGTCCATGGTCTTGCAAATACCACTATTGAGGTGTCCCAGGAAATTAATAAACAAACTTCCTATTTTTTATATAAATAAACACCCATTTAATTATATAAATTCATTAAAAATTAATTCTCAATGATTCTATGATATTATTACCTCAAAATTAGTGCACTAAATATTTCTTCAATCCCCCCAAGATCCCAGTTTTTCATTTTGTTGAGTTACTCTTTACAGTAATGGAAATTTCAACTTCCCTTTTTCTTTCATGTTCTATTTTTATGTGGTATATCATTTTAATTTCATTATTATATTAGTAATTCATATTTATTAAATATTAATACATTATTAATATTATTTTTTTAATGGGATACACTTTTCCCTCCCCTTTATAGGTTTTTGAAAACAGTGTTGCACACCCATTTTGCAGGATATTTTTTTTCTCAAAATTTCTCTCTTTTTCTCAAGAAATTATTTTATTTTTTTTGTGACTAAACAAACCAATTTATTAACCATGGTTATTAAAATTTATAAAAATTATTTATTTTTTATTTTTTAATTAACATATATAAATCCCACCTTCATTTTCCTTTGGTTTGAAATGACATATGGATCTTCTTTTTATGAATTTTCAAAAACACCATGATTTTCAAATGAAACTAGTTTTGTAATTAAAAAGTATATATAAAATGTTTTATTATATTTTTTGTCTCAGATTAATTATTAAATATTAAGTATGATTAATAATAGAGTTTTAATTTTTTGGGTAATGAATTTTATCTCCAGATATGACATGTTTTACGATACCTTAGTAGATAACCATATAAATTTTTATTAACCCTCAGTGATAAAAGTTGGTGATATTTTTATCTACGAATCATTTAAATTTTGTAACCTCATTTATATGCTATAAATCATGTTCTTATTATTATTATATTCCTCTTTTACCATTTTCCATTCTTTTATGATAGTCCTTATGTTCTTTTCGATAATTCGCTTAATCACATGCAAACTATTTATTTTGATTTCTCTTATAGAGCATTAGGTTCCCCCTTTCCATTCATGCATGTACCCAATTTCTGAGATATAGTAATTTATCTTAATAATAACCTATGATGAATCCTTTCACATGGATTAGAATAAATTTTTCTTGTTTTTATATATTATTTACATTATTTTCAGGAAACGAAACATTAAAATATCATATATTTATACCATGAAAATGAAAAGTTATGTAATAAAAAAGAATGATTACATATTTGATATCAATGGATGGTTTAGTTTTTATAGTAATTATTATTTTAAAACATTATTAATAACCTTAGGTATATGTTAACCTATAGAAAAAATTCATGGTATTTTGGTGAAATATTTTGTATGTGGTTTCTGATCAATGAAATCCATCTCTCGATATACACAAGTTGATGTGGATCTGACACAGTTGTATATATGGGTAAATCTGAAAAATAAGGCATTGATCTAAACTCATATGGAAACTTGAGAATGAACATGGGACCTTCTACACTACTGGTGGATATGTTTAGTTAATCACATTATTTTAATAAACCATTATAAATGATTAATAGATAATGTAATTGTTGTTAATGAATAAAATATTTATTAATAATGATTTAAGACATGAAATTAAATTATAATTATAATATTATTAATTGAAATTCATTTATTAATAATGTTTTATTATTTTAGAAACTAGATGGATAATGTATATACTGTATAAATGGTGAGCGCAACGGACCAACTACTGATGACCATCCAATGGAAACCAGAATGGAAAAAATCAGTAGAATGAGGAATCAACAGACTCATGTTATGGGAAATAACATAAATCAAGATGAGAGACCAAGTTCCTATAAAATAGAAAAAAATTTCAATGATTCCTTTATTCATCAATGACCATCGTCTTTTATTGGACGTACTGAGCCATTGATTGATGAATAGTGGATAAGCTCTATTGAAAAAAATATTTTTTTACTCTGTTGTTTGGAATAGAATAGAAGCACCCAAGATTTGTACCGATTTGAGGGGGAAGCTGATAAATGGTGCATTTTGATCAAAATTAAGAATCCAATATAGTATATTGAAGTTATAAAGTGGGAAATGTTCAGGGGATCATTTTCCGAAAAATATTTTCCCCGTTCGATGAAAAAAAATGGAGAAGGAATTCTTAGAGGTGAATCCAAAGGAGAATAAATATGTAGTAAGATATGAGATGAAGTTCAGATGACATTATCACTACACCTCAATCTCTTTTATGGATCCTAATATAATGGTTGATAGATTATTTGGTGGACTATGACCCCAACTATTGAAGAATATTTCTAATCGAGACTATGAATTTTATAAGAAGATAATATGAAGTGAAATGAAGGTCAAACTGTTGTTGGGTGAGATTCATTGGACTGAAAAATAAAATATATATATATATATATATATATTTAGAAGTAAGATAACAGACGATCTTCCATTAAGGATGGGGAGGAATGTAGGTGCAACATTGTATGGTCAATTAGTGTGCTAAGAAGCATTCAAGAAACTACTTTCTCTAGAGAAGGAAATATTACAAGTGTGAAAGAGTTGTCTATAAAACTCTGAACAATCATATTCATTTGAATCCTCAATTTCTCAACAAAAACTTCAAAGGTAATATAATTCATGACCTAATTAAAGTCAAATTATTCATGTGTGGATAGATCGAGCTCTTTTCAAATCACAGTCCAAATCCAATGATAATGGAGGGGAATCACCATAAACCATAGCATAGGACATGGGAACAAGGTAGATCATTTAATATCATTATATATGATTTGGATGCTTCAAATTATGTGTTGTCATCTATTCCCATTCTTCTCTCAAATCTAGAAAAATACTTCATTTGATTACGGTTCTACATATTCAATTATTTCCTCCAAGTTTGAAATGAATATTGAAAAAATCCCTAAACTTCTAGAAGTATAGTTATTAGTCAAGACTCTTGGTGGTATTATCCAAGGATCATGTGTGTATAGAAACCTTAGTATTCTCTTTAGAGACCGACATCTCATTTCAAATATAATATTCTATCCCATGTCTAAATTTTATATTTTACCAGGGATGGACTGGCACTCAATGTACAATAGTATGATCGACTATAAAGGAAATATAACCACATTAGTCTTGAATGGAAATAACTATACATGTTTTCAAAGGAGTGATATATTGATATAAGTTTTGTCTAAAAGAACCACCTATATAATTCTTTATGGAGGTGATTTATGAAGATGAATAAGTAAATTAATGTATACGAATATAGAATGTACCCATCATTGAAGAATGTATTAATGTATTTCCATAAAAGTTACTTGGACATCCCCCAAAAAGTGAGGTATAGTTTCCCATTGATCTTATGTCTTGATACAAGAATATTTGAAATACCCCATATAGAATGGATAATGTGTAGCTGGAGGAATAAATGAACCAACTCCAATATATTTTGTAGAAGTGGTTTATCTAGCCATGTGTGTCTCCTTAGGGATAAAATATTCTCTTTTTGATAAATAAGGATGGATCAATGTTGTTATGAAATTACTATAGAGAACTTTTTAGGCTCACTATAAAGAATATGTAGCCTATTCTAATAATTAATGATTTATTTGACCATCTTGATAGGGCTAAATTATTCTCCGATATGGATCTTACATCTGGTTATCATCAATTGTGGGGGATAGAATAAGATCTTACAAAGACCGTATTTTGATAAGGATATTGTAATTATGATTTAGTTTTTATTCCCTTTTTCTAGACTAATTCTCCTCATATTTTTATGGATTTGAATAAAAATGTCATTAAAGACTACCTTGAAAAGTTTTTTGTAGTTTTTATTCATGACATTATTATATATTCCAATTGTCAGGGGGATAATGAGGATCATCTTAGGGTTATTTTAAAAAATATGAGGATAGATATGCTATTTTAAAAGTTCATCAAATGTGAATTTTGGTTATAAAAAGAATATTTTTTAAGGTTCATTGTACATAATGAAGGAATATCAACTAACCAAAAAATGATAATGATTTTAGAGGAGTGGAATCATCCTACAATGGTAACTGAGATTCTTTATTTCCTTGGTTTAGTAGGATACTATATGAGGCTTGTGAAAAAAAACTCACAACTTTCTAACCCACCAACCATGTTTACTCAAAAAAGGGGTCATGTTAATTTGGAAAAAGAAATGTGAAAAAAATTTCCAAGAGAAAAATAAGATATTGGTTACTACAACTGTGTTAACTCTTCCCTCTATCAGAGAAGGATTTTTTATTTGTAGTGATGCATCTTCAAAAGGACTTGGTTGTTTCCTCATGAAATAAGACAAGGTTATTTCTTATACATACTTACAGTTGAATCTTCAGGATTAGAAGTATCCTAGAATGACCTAGATCTGGTAGCATTTGTTTTTTCGATGAAGATATCATGGAACTATATTTATGGGGTGTAATGTAATATATACATAATCCATCAATGTTTAAAGTATATTTTCATAGAAAAAAAAATTAAACATGTGATAAAGTATATTGTTTTAACATCTTAAAGACCATTATTATTAAATTAAATACTATGAGTGTTCAATTTAGTATCATATTGGCCATGAAAACAATGTATCTGATGAATTAAGTATTAAAGGCTCATTTGTTTTAGTAATAATGAGGATTACATGTGATCTTTTTAATAAAATACCTAGTAAAACTAGACATGGTCAACATAAGTGAAGGGAACTCATCAACCAAATCCCAAATGATTTCTAAACCTTTATTAAAGGATAAAATCAATAAATCCTAATTTGAGGACCCATCATTACATATGAAGATATGGATGTGAATAGTGGAATGTTTCTTGAGTTCAATATTGATCAAGAATTTGTAATAAAGATTCATAAAAGGCTTTGTGTTTCATATATTCTATAAATAAAGAATGTGATGAGGGATGAAGATCATATCTATACATTCTCTATACATATTCGAATCCTGAAAATGTATAGGGACCTTAATGATTATTATTGGTGGGATTACAAGAATAGGGATATTTCCAACTACACTATAATGTTCCTGGTGGGTCATAAACATAAGGTATATTGATCACTTCTTAAAGTGGTATTACAACCACTACTGATACCTGTATGGAAGTGAGATAATATCAATATTTAATTTTTCACTAGTCTCCCTAAAATACCCAAAATAAATAATGAGATATGTGCTATAGAGGATAGTCTCACCAAGGATTCCCATTTTAGGTCTATTCAATACGATTTCTCACTGTATCAAATTCCATGGTTTTGTATGAAATATGTGGTAAAGATGTATGGGGTACCAGTTTATAATATTTCTGATCCTGATATAAGGTTCACAAAAAATTTTGGAGAATTATTCAACATGATTTGAATACTGAATTGAATTTTAGTATGGCCTATGACCCATAAACTGAAGGCCAATTTGAAAATACTATTCAGACACTCTATGAGATGTTGACAACATTATAAATGGATAAAGGTGTATGGGATAAACATCTCCCATTTATTGAAGTTCTCATAAAACAACAGATTCTATTTAAGTATTAAAATGGAACCATAGGTATCCTTATATTAAAATTTCTGTAGAACCCATACTTTTCGGGATGAAGTTGGTGAGAGAATTATTTTTGGTCCGGATCATGGGCAAAAGATGTTTGAAAATGTTCATGTCATCCAACAACAATAAAAGTCTTCCCAGAGTCTGTAGAAGAGCTATTCTGACAACCGCCGAATGTAATTAGAGTTTGATGTTAGAGATAAGGTTGTCCTTGAAATTTAACCTTGTAGTAGAGTCATGCAGTTTGGGAAAAAAGGTAAGCTCATTCCCTAGTACATTAAACCCTAAGAAATCATTGATCCCATAGGATAAGAGGACTATCATATATCACTTACTCAAAATCTAGCTCATGTTCGAGATATATTCCTTGTATCTCTCTTGATGAAGTACATATGTGACCCTTCACATGTACTAAATCTAGATGTGGTATAACTGAAACCTGAACTCTCTTATGAGGAGCATCCAGTGGAGATTTTTGAACAAAAGGAAATGGTTCTACACAACAAGACTACCAACCTCATTAAAGTGTTGTAATGGAACCAAAAACATGAATACGAGACGTGGGAAATAAAGGAGAAAATGAGGAAAAATTACCCACACCAATTCTGAGCTATGGGAATGAGTTGAAATTTTAGGGAATAAATTTCTTATATGGGGACGAATGTAATGACCCGAACATTTTGAGTCATAATTATTTCCTAAAAATGTGTGTTATATTATATTGAACACAATAAAATACATCCTATTACAAATAAATTGAATATAATTTTTATCTTTCCATTTTTTTGACCATTATTTGACCGTTGGTCAACATGAACAATAGAAATAATACTCTTAATAATAATTTTAACAAATTAATTATTATTAAGAATAGAAATGAAAATGTATAATTAATGTAGAAAGAATGGTCGATGGCCTAATCTAGTAGAGTCGGGTCGTATGAAGAAATTTTTTTAAAAAATTTAAGGGAGGTAGTATATTTAGGCTCCATTCTTGAGAAATCTCAAGGATAGATTGAACATTTTAATCTTAAAAAAAATAGCATATGAGAGAAGTTCTAGTTAGTGGATATTACCACTCTAACAATGTTAATCGAGCATCCCCATGAGTCTATCACTATTGCACTCCTCACCCATAGGTAGTATGTGGGTGTTATGAGGGGTAATTTGTTAGGCCATTGTTACTTATTGTATAATACATTTGTCTAAATAAAATTTATGTTCCATCATTTATGTTTTGAGTTTTCTTTTTCATAAAATTATGACACCTATTATAAATTGATCATTCAGACAGAAATATTACTCTTCAAAAAAGGTATAATTATTATAATTGACTAATTTAATATTAATAAGGATTATTTTAATGAATTACTATGATTAGAACACTTTTATTTTAAACTAAATGACACATTTTTTTTTTGATTTTCATGTGTTAGAAATTTCACAATGCATTCACTATTTATTTTTTCTCTGCTATTATTTTTAATAAATAATTTTAGTTTATATTTAATGGTTAAATTTTTCTTACATATATAATTATTATGATAAAATAAACATAATTTTTTAAATAATCTTGTCAAAATTAGTATAGGGGGAATTTATGAGAATTTTGTAAAAAAAAAGTTGATGAATAGTAAAAATAATATTTTGAGTTTTTGGTATGTTTTATGACATCATAATGATGTAATAAGTAATATAGTATTTTTGATAGAGATTTTGGATTAAAATATGATAATTTTTTTCCCATGTTAGCAATTCCTTGAGAAAGTTCCATAGTAAATCCCATGGATTTGCAAATACCACTATAGTGGTGTCCAAGGAAATTAATAAAAAAACTCCACCTATTATGCAACAAATAACCACCAATTTCATCATTTAGATTCATTAAAAATTCATCATCCATTAATATCTAATTTTATAAACTCACAAGGTGTTCCCATAAGTTTTTCTCAATCCCCAAGGTCCCAATCATCTTGTTTTTGTAGTTACTCTTCAAGGTAAGGGAAATATTAACTTCTCTTTTCCTTTCATGTTCAATTATTATGTGATATGTCTTTAAAATATTCATAAAATGTCCTTATTTACATTTTATTCTTTCTCTATATTATATTAAGGTTATTTTTTTTAATGGGATAACTTTTTCATATATATTTTTTATTTTTTCTAAAACAGCTTTTTACAGATGTTATGCTGCATAGTTTTCTACTCAATTTTTTTATTTTTCTCAAGAAATTATTTTATTTTATTTTGTGAATACCCAAACCTATTTCTTATATAGGGGTATTTAAAAGGATTTAGAAATTTTATATTTTATTATAGTATTAATATATATGAAATTCACCTTCATTTTCTATTGGATTAAAGTGAAAAAAGGGTCTTGTTTTTAATCACTTTGTAAAACGACATGATTTTGATATAAAACCTGTATTTTTTATTCTCCGTGCATTATTTATTAAATTTTTTGTGATATTTGTGAGTAAAATTAATTAATTCATACTATAGGTATTCCACGATAGTTCTCCAATGTATTGGGTATATAATTTAATCTCTATAGATGACATGTTTTAGGATACCTTTGAGAATAACCTTAGTAATATTTATGACACATCGGTGATAAACCATGGTCTTATGATTATGAATGACTCAATTAAATGTTATATAAACATTTATATTTTAGAATCTTGTTATTTTCATTATTATATACATATTTTATTATTTTCATTCCTTTAGTATATTCCTTATGTTTTACAAATAATTCTCATAGTCACATGTAAATTGATTCCCCTAATTTCACTTACTAGGATTTATGCTCACCTTTTCCATTGATGTATGTCCCCAGGTTAGTAGATGCATTAATTGAACATAGTAAGAACCTATGATGAATCCTTTCAATTGTATTAGAATAATTTTTCAATGTGTTCATGTGTTATTTTACTTATTTCCATGAAAATATAATTTAAAAGATCCTCAGTTTATAACATGTTAGTGAAATGTTATATAATGAGAAGGCAGGATGCCATATATTTAGCTTAAGGTAGCTCATGTTGAGGGAAAAAATATTCCAATGTGTTCACGGTATGCATATTGTTTATATAATGATGAAGCAATATGGGATATTTCGATATTTTAACTTATTTTGGATACAGAATGAGACTGATTAGAACACCCCATGGAGGAGGATCATGTATGTGCATCCCTAAGAATGACCAATAATGATGTTTTTATATATTGAGAGATCTGAATATTTATGGGGGATTAACCTAGGTCGGTGTCCCATAAAAGTAAGATTTAACACCATTAAGTCTGATTTGGACACCACTAGAGGCAGATTAGGGAGGTCCACCCCTATGAGGGGACACCAAGGATTACCATTGGTTAGGATTGAACTTTGGGGAGGAATTATACATAGCACATTTTGAAGGAATTGATCCAAACCGCATAGATAGACAGATTGTCTAGTTTTTATACATAATATCTTAAATTAAAAATAGTATTTATCTTTGTTCAATTATTTTGAATTAGGTGGGGAATACAAAAGGGTGATTCATAGGAGCTATTAATTATATCAATGGAATGCATGGGGCCATGATGTAGGATCATCCGAGATGGGTCTCACAGTTTTATTGGGATGTTGTGGCCAGGGTAAAATCATAATGGATAGTTTAATGATTGAATGGTGTGGATGTATTGGATGGATAGTTGGGTTTTCTAGGATTGGGAAATAGAGAGACATCCTATGTATCCAATGTGATTGGAAATGAAAGACCATAGAATATGAAAAGGGGCATTGGGTCATAATCCTAAATAGGGGGTGCAAAGAACATGTGGTTGGGGATTATGTGTATAATATCCCATTGAATAAGGTTACTAAATGGGGAATTATCTAGGAGCTATGATCATTAAGGGTGGAGGTGGATGGTTGTTATATTCGTTGTTATCATCTAGGATGATTTGATTCATGCTCATTTTGAGAAAAACAAATAGTAATAGATAGACTCGATTCACATGTCTCGACAGATTCATTGATGAGTAATGATGTGGGGCTTATGACTAGATGTTTCCTAAAGAGGATATCATTCCCTTTTTGGATTATATCATTCATTATAGGTGGGGCTTATGTATGGGGGCCTCCCGTGTAGGATATCATCCCATGTGGGGAGAATCTAATATCCTTTGAGTGGGTATTACATATTGAGGCTTTTAGATTTAGGTTTAGGGTTTTATGTATGTCAGAATCATGTCAATAATTTGTGTTCTCATGATTCTAGATGATTCATGAATAAATTTTTCCACTAAAAACTTGTATCCAAGGGGTATGGGAGGAGAATGAGTGAACCCTACTACAAGAGAGTCATGGATCATACTCAAGGAGGTAATTTTTAGAATTAATCCATTCCCTACATAGAGGATTTCATTCAATTTGAGGAAGATGTCATTCTATGTCACTCAAATGTGGTACATATCATGTTCCCTACACAGGGTACGGTTCAAAGTTTTTCATTATTTATTGAGGATGATTTTTCTTGTAAGTTATATGTCATTCAACATAGACATGGATGGAATACTCCTTATATAATGGGACTACATAACCATTAAATATACACCTTTTTTAGGGGAATGACTTTGTAAATTCCAAGATATGATAGTGTAAATGATGGGTCAGTCATGAGGTTCATTCTAGAGTCCCTTTGTAGAAAAAAAAGTTGTATTAGAAAATAAATCATGAAAAGTAAGTGTTTAGAAAACATATGCACTAGTGTCATAGGGGATACCTTGGGAGGGACCAATAAATCAGTTTCAACCAGACTGAAGGGTTTCCCACAAGAGTCATACACAATTCATAAGGTTTTAACGTAACAAGGTCTCAGACATGGTTCTTTAGAATAAATTAAATCCATGGAAGATCAAGGAAGGGGTGCGTGCAAGACATGGTTCTTGCATGAAAAACATACTGTTGAGTTCATGATTTGGTATCACCCAAGAATAGGGGTAAACAATATTGAGGAATGATTCATGAACTTGACATAGGATTCAAGAGCATGCTAAAATATTAAAATACTATGGTCCCACTAAATGGAGGACCCATAAAAATCCTATCATGAAAGATCTATACCTTGAGGGTTCCATTCATTTTTAGTTGTCACCAAAGTTACTATTATATGAAAAAGATGGTTGGTTTTACTACTAGAGGATAAACATGATGAAGGGGGTGGAATTCAATATATGGAAAAAGCCATCAATGAAAATGTGAAAGACTTTGGTGGTAGAAGAGGTATTCTACCTTGATTCATTCATTATCACCGGGGATGAGCATGTAAAGGGATGTTTGACATCGTATTGGGTGTGAAAGAACATTTTGTACAAATTAAAATCTTATTTGAAAATCAGGATACTAGTGAACACCTTCACTGGACTTCTTAGAATGTTCTGTTTAGTTAGAAAATTGCATTTGTTTACAAAATTATTGTATTTTTTAGCTTCATTGAGAATTCAGATCCACCAAATTCCTCCAACCCCCTCATAATCTGAGCTAAAAGGGGACCAAGAGGCTTTGTTTTGAGGAAAACACTAATGAAACTTTTTCTCCCTGTTTTCTTGAAAAACTCTTAATGGGGTGCATAAGACGCCTTGTTCACACATGGAAGATGAGGTCCATGCCCATAAATAACTGGGGGCAGTGTATAGTACCATAATTTTTATCATGATCATCCCTTATATCTCATGCGCATATGCTCAAACCACCTATAATGAAGAATGACCATTGAACATTTCTACTATGCAGCTTATGTTTTTTGCATGATTACAATTTTTTTAAAAATTGGCATAATTTTCAAGTACAACTTGATCTTTCATCAAGGATCATGTCATGAATTCCATACCTAAAATCTTGTGCTCTTAGTCCTTATAATTTTATTATCTAATCAAAATGTTATCCCAATAGGGAGCTTCTAATATTGAAGTTATTGTCATTGATAAAATAGCTGGAATGATACGGAACCCTTATATTTATCAGTCCTAGAGAATTGTATCTTATAATCAGATGCTTATAGGGATGTAGACATTACCTTCTAAGGATTATCCATGAAGTGACTATCTTATTTTGTGGAACATCAGACCTATGAATGAAATAATCATTATTGTGCATTGTGTTGATTCACCATGGGTGTGGTCCATGCGGGAAGATGATCTCCAGAACTTGGAAATCACATTCCGTGGTTATGATTTCAGAGATCATAGGGACATGGTTGTCAATGTGCGGAATAGGAGGATGGGGATGATCACGAGGGATTATCCAGTGGATGAATAATACTCTGACATTTTTTCACTACCATACAAAGTAGAATTTGATGCAACATCATGGGATGGTTGAAGGAATATGACTTAAGGTCCAGTGGTAACTTTTTATGTGTGTGGGTCTTGGTGTGCTGGGTACACTACATGTCCCATGAATAAGAGGTATATCTGGAAACAATTGGGTTGTATAAAAAAGTATGGATGTCACTGATTTATTTATACCAACAATTGAAACATATTTATGAGATCCTTATACAATGGTCCCTAGACATGAATATATTTTATCTCCACATTGGGGAGGTTGACATCATTTTATGGAATATCCATTTCATCAGAGGCATCTATTTGAACGGATTCCATTATGATGAATCCCTACAGCAATAAAATCCATTTGGGAAAAGAGAGAGAACCATGATCTTGGTGTGACACTTTCTGGTGGCTGTGAAGGAGAAGATGAATTTCATGTACCCATTTCAAAATGATATCCTTTTCCTGGAGTGTTTTAAACTCTTTCTCAAGAAGGACCTAAAGATTAAAATTTTGGGTCGATGGATGTAGTGTCCATTTTCATCGTACAGTGGGAATGGAAAATATTTGTTTATCATAGAGGAAGGGTAGTACTAGAAGTAGGGATACATCATGGTGTGGAAATGGGATCCACTAGTGTTTATTTTTCGTTCTTGGATACTTTATTATGTGGGTGGCCACAACAAGTGAGGGAAATTATGATGGGATTCTATCTAGGGGTATTGGTGATGGAACCAATTCAAGATGGCGTGAAAAATTTCAACCTAGGAATATCAATGTTGGACATGTTATATAACATATTGGGTTGCGTTTTTATATGGAACACACCTAGGAGGATCTATGGGATGTTCCAATTTTTTCACTGATGGTTCTAAAACACCTTTGGGTTTAGGTATTCCCAAATTCCATTCATCCATTGAATGATTGTTTACAGTTGTCCCTAATAGACACTTTAGGGGTCTAAACCATAAATATTAATATGTAATGGATTTTGATTAAAATTATTAACCATGAAATCATCAACTTTTATAACACTCCAATTCTAGTTGGTTTGAAGTTGTACAACCTGCATAGGTCATGGGAGGAAAAGGTGTACCAGAAAAGCATCATGGGAGGATTGCAGGTGACCCAGATCAACATAAAGGTTGTTTGTGAGTCGTATATGACATCCCGCTTTGAAAGGTAGTTCATATTACTTCAATGAGTGGGGAAGAAAGACTACATGGGGATCCATGGATATTTACACCCTTGTATCCTTTTCCAAATGTGGTTAATACTAACATTAGAGGACTCTAGTGAAACCATCATGTTACCGATAGCCAATATCAATACAAGCCTATAAATGTAATATTCCATAAAATGGGTGGAATCATATCCTAATGAAATACTAAGGAAACATATCCAGGTGGTAGATGTAGTGACTAGGGAGAAACAATATCAAGGAATCAAGAGGGATTCATATCAAGGGGTGAGCTAGACTTCCGGGTTTTCACAAGATAGAACTGTGATGGGGGGGGATGTCAGAATTTGTGATCAAAACCCATCTTTATAGAGTAGAATGGTCCTTGTACTGACATTTTGGTCCATGAAAAGTGGCTCCCCGAAAAAATACGAGACACCATTTATACTATGAAAAATATGTTATCAGTCCATATCATTAGCATTCTTGGTGAAAATCGTAGAAATAACTTGTGATATATGACTTATAGAGGAAGTTAAAATATGAAGGTATTGAGTTTCCAAATTACATGAACATTTATGTGTTATAATGGGTGAACTTCCATAGATGAAATGCATACCTAATGTCCAAGTATATTTTTGCATTCCAACAGAGGTATTATGATGTACCCCCACCATGGTAAAAGAGATTCATTATTAGCTTCTTAATAGGGCAGATACAAAGACCCAGTAATAAACCAAAGAAGAAGAAGTATAAAAAGAAGTGTCAAATGATGGGGAATCATAGGGGAAAACATCTCACCAATGGAGTACATAAGAGAGTAGTGATATTGTGTGATCTAATGAAAGGATGACCAAATATCTCTCAGTAATCCATAACTTACATCATTCTATGATTACTACCATTCATTATGCAGGTTTTCTAACTAAAAATTTACTTTTATAAGAGAATATTGATAGTTAAAAAGACCACCCACTTTAATAGGTGAAGATATTTAAACTTTTACGATGGATAATGCTCTAGGGCCAGTGCCCCGTGATGATCCATGTGGTGATCCAATCGAGGTTTAGGCATTCAGGTTATATTTTTTTAGAGTTAAAGGTCCTCCCTATAATATATGAGGGACCAATCCATGGTATATCTAAGCTTACACCTACATTTAAAGAGGAAACATATTCAATGAATCTAATCATCAATATTCCTCCTTCTCAAGGTAAGAGCTCATTTCAAATCATTCATCTATAATCAAACATACAATAAGTTGTAGCATCATTGTGTTTTCATATTCTATATTAATTTTTCCCTAAAAAATAAGAAAAACTTGTGGCAATCATCATAATACTTATTTTTAAATGTTATCATGGGGTGAAAGTCCCTGTTGTGTATTGTAATCTCAACATGGATTTACTCGGCTCATGTAATTATCTAATTTCACTAAGTGATACTCATAATTTGATCATCAGTACGACTAAGGGGAATTCATTCCATAGAGTGGTTAGAAGATAGAAAGGTCCAATAGTGGACCATGCTGAGGGAATCAGAGGAATGTAAACTAATGGATGCTCCAAATCATGAGGTGATCATTAACCAAGCCAATCCATTCCTAGACTCAGATGAACAGGTGCCCACGACTATATATGAGTCCACTAATGGGGCAGAACTTGAGGCTGGTGGGTGTGAGGATTCTAATTAAGAATCATGTGAGGATGGTAATACACATGGTCTAGACCCCATTCCATTGGATAGGATGATGGAAGAATATCTTACTTCAAAACACTTTCTACAAATCTATATTATGATCATGTGAATCGTAAATTTATTTAAAACTCTGATCCTGATGCATCCAAAGATAATCACATCATCCAGTTTAGGTCAGGGATGTGTATTCAATACTTCGTCGACCAAACTCCATAGCCATATATAGTGGGCTAAATGGGGTCTTCTCACCATTGGATACAAAATATGTGCACCAGAGGGGCATATGCTTGAGGCTCCACCCACTAGTCTGCGATTATATTTCCAAAAAATATTTTGGAAGGGAGCTAGCATCTAGAGATATTATAGTCACAGATGAATTCCTACAACATAATAATTGTTGACAATCCAACATGGAGATACATTATCTGTTGGATCATGTAAGGGAGTGTGTTTCCTTCCTCAGGACTCAATCAACAGTTATCAAGACATTAAGGGCAAAAATGGTGGAGGCCATGTTCCAGATAAAGCTGACCACTACTCATTTTTCCAACCTCTAGTATATTTTGGGATAGTCATAAGAATGATCTCACAAGATTCGTCTGATAGCTAGTGATGAGAAAGAGTAGATCAAATGGAGTCAACAAATCCTGGGGGCCACATACTAGAGGCTAGTGATGTTGAAGTTCCCAATCACCGGTGTAGATCAATAGATTCCCTCATTCTAAAACTCTTGAGATAATACAATATGTGAATGAAACATGATGTGTCTCATTGTGTATGTTTTCATTTGAAACTCATCAGTGGATGGATACATTTATATTCATGATTTAATATTCTCAAATCAATCATATTTGTGAGATAACTAATGACAGCTCAGTAAGATCATGTGGTCCATGAATAATATGAGAAACAACGGAAGAAAACATAATTGTTCACATTCTATTAGATTGTTAGACAACCATTGAACACTCTAGTTCTATTACTTATGTCTTCCAATCATGTGCTTTCATGGTGATAGAGGTTTTCGACGGAGACACAGGATATTAGAATAGCCCACATGATTTCTAGTATTCTCTAGTTTATGAACATGTTAATTAATGGGGAATTGGAAACAATCCTATCAAAGGGGGATGACATGTGTGAATCAGAAAAACCCAAAATTCGGAACATGATGAGAATATTATGGAGATATAGGATACCTTCTAATCATCTTCTTAATAAAAAATACATATCATTATCATGGAATGGGGAATAAATGAGGGTCGATATCTAATAATGTTAATAACGAGGAACCTATATTGGGGTTTCATCTTCTATATTCCTGAACATTGATCAAGGATAGTTGCTGATCCAAAAAAGCATGGGACCAAACCACTAGGGGGACCATTTAGGTGTGGATGATGATGATGGTCCCAATACGGGTTACACAAATAATAGAAATGGAGTCATGGAATGTTCTAATAGGTCCCAACAAAATCTGAAATATTCCATTTTGACTTAGGGATCATTGGTGCATGCGCATTGGTCTAAACAAAGATCAAACCCTTCATCAAGTGGGGCATCATCACAGATTTCAAGCGATGGATTGAAAGGAGAAGGAGAGGTAGATAACCAAAACTATTGTATGGGGCCTCTTTTGATGATGAATCGGGATGCCTTGCAATTTTACATCATGAAATGGGGGTGATAGACAAATAGGTTTACGTCATACAATGAGGACTATGCATGGAACAATTTTAGCATCATGTGTTCCAAACAAAATCCACCGATTAATATTTTATTTTTTGGACTGATGCAATTTAAAGTAATGATTCATGGAATTGTCTTTGTATCATAGTTTAAATTCATTGAGTTTGGACCATGGTGATCATATCCAAAACATGTATGTGTAGTCAAACAAATTGGAAAATATTTTGTGAATGATGTCCACGGAGGCCCATCTCTAAACCACATATTCATGGGGGAACTCTCATATATTTTAAAGTAGTAATTACATGGACATATGATTCCAGTTTATGGTTATAGAGTTTGGACCAAGGATACCTTTTTCATTTGGACCACTTCATTACACACCCAACTAGAACTCTTAAGCCCACATGGGAGACTCCTTCCATGTGGAAACACACAATAGGGGTTGTTCCAAGTGTTAAGTAAATACACAAGGATATAAGGGAATGGAAAAGAGGTATGTAGATACTGTTAAGATATGTATCAGATGTGGTTGATAAGTAGGGATCAACTATTGATCATGTTTAGGATATAGGGACCATGACCAAGTCAGTACGGAATGGGGTGAGAAAATGAATGATAAAATGTTTTCTATGCTCAAGAACAAATAATCTACCATTTTTTTCAGAGATCCATTATGGTGATGGACTAAAAGGGTGGTGATCTAGAAATGGAGTGATATAATGTTTTTAGGCGGTCTGAACAGATTTGAATGGTGATGGAAACCCAACTCTATAACGTCACGAATTGTGGAAAAAAAATATTTGGAAGCGAGATCCAATTTTAGGGTGTGAAAATAGTTTTAAATTCATTTTCCTTGGAATATGAATAATAGATTAAAGAAGTTTTTCATGAACCATCAAGGGTTTATTTCAGTATTATTGTATATAAAAGTCATATTTTAGTTAAAAAATGATGCTGATGAGTCAAAATAGTTATTCATGGTACATACACACCATAATAATAACGACATATATTTTAAATTCGTAATGATAGGACTCTAACTGAGTCCACGTGGCCAAAGTGTTAATGGATTTTCAGATGGGCCCAAAGAAAAACTATCTGAGTGTAACTAGTTTTCTCCTAAGGATAGGAATTAAGTCACACATAGTTCTAGATCCCAATGTGGTGGGATACCAACACTGGTAAAATTGACCTTCTCTAGCAACCGTAATGAGTTATCCTAAACTTTTTCTAGTTAGGGTCATTGGTAAATGTCATTCATTGAGGAAATTAGACTATTTATTTTAATGTCTTACTACTCGGACTAAAAGGGATAAAAATTGTATAAATTTAAAATTATTGGAGTTATTGAAAATAATTTAATGGTTTATAACATGGATCATGGGTAAAGGGGGAATTCAATTTTTTTTAAGTTGTGAAAGATTTAAAACATTTTTTAAATGAGCCAAGGTTTATTTTCACCACATGAAATGATCTAGATTCCAGTTTCCTGAAATTTTATTCCATACGGTCTAGAATATAGGGATGAATTGTTTATAGTAATGACATGTAGAATAGGAAAAATGATAATTTCTTGGGAATTTTTGGGGCATAGAAGAGGCACAACCAGATGCGAATGATCCAGAGAGGATCTCGTATAACCTATAAATCTTGAAGTAGATTGCGTATAGTTTAAGTTAATGTTCACAAAATACAAACTAAGCTAAGGGGATGAGGGTTTGATTATTATATCAATGGGCCTAAAGAAACAATATCTTGGCATCACTATGTATCCAATAATAATGGGAATCAGTCCACAGATATTTTCTACCACAGTGTGGTAAGAGACCAAAAGTTGTAGGAGTAATACACTATATAAAGGGAACTAACAATGTTAGAACCTAGTTTTTATGGTTTTGGAGTTCAAATCATAAGGGGGATTTTCTCTAGTGGGTATGTGTAGTGAGTTGTTTTTACAATCCCAATGAAGATAAGGGCCTATGAGAGAAACACAACACAAAATATCATAAGGAAAATCCTCATATAGTTTCGTGTCATGATTCTTGGTCTGTGTTGAGGCCAAGGGGGTAAAGATTTCATAAACTTGTGGATGGACCTGAAGAATAAATGGTTGGCCTTGAATTTCTATCACATAAAGACGTGAATCAAAAAACATGTAGTCCTTGAAAATTAATTTATCATAATTTCATGGGGTATGGACAAAGATGAAAAATTGTTAATGGGAAGAAATTTCATGGATGGACCCAATAATGAATATATGGGAGTCACTACATATCTCCCAAATAGCGATTTAGAGTGATGAAAACTAGATCTAGATGGTCATTATGACCTCACTTCCATAATCTAGGGAATAATCAGTTACTTGCGTAGAATTATGGGTCATCGTATGATAATCCAAGAGAGCCTTGGGGATCTTGTAAGAAAAATATTTCATTTTATGGACTATAATATTCTATAGAATGTTGGAGATAGTTTTATTGAATGTCTAAGTATTTACATTTTCCTACACATGGTAGTGAGTAGTATGGTTGTGTTAAATATTGTAATTTGTGTACAAATTCATAATCTCAATAGCCCAAAATGTAACGCCCCGACCCTAGTTACCCAGAGTCGGTGCATTACTTCGTAACATTGGCATGATCACAAGAAAGATCAAATCTCGAAAGACTGATTGGTTTAGTAGCCTTGGAAACAGTAGATATATTCATAGGTTTTACATTACATCATAAAATGAAAAACTACTACAACAACATAATGTCTCCATAATCCACACTCATATCCCCACATAATATCCCTGAAGGTCATTCATAATTTACTTCTTCACTTCCTGGGAAAAATAAAACATAGAAAAGGGGTGAGCTCAAATGCCCAGTAAGGATAACAATATAGCGGAAACTTTCATAAATAAGAATAAACATTTAAGGCAATGTATAACTAAAACAACAGCCTTTCAAACTTGAACTTTCAACATTGTATGGCATAAATAAAATGAAATAATGCCATTTACTCATTCACATGGATATTCTACTAATCGAATAATCACATGCAAAATCACTAACCACTTTCATAATGTTGGAATGCATAATGCTAAACTTTAATTTCTTTTCAAGGCCTCGTCCCAAGACCTTGGGGATAACTGTAACCGGAACCCAACCCGGAGTGCCTCTAATAACCGGACACCAACCCGGAGTGCCTCTAATAACCGGACACCAACCCGGAGTGCCTCTAATAACCGGAGACCAAACCGGAGGGCTTTCTTTTACCAGTCCCTAACCTGGAGGGCTTACTTTTACCAGTCCCCAACCTGGAGGGCTTACTTTAACCAGTCCCCAACCTGGAACGTACTTGTCTAACACATTCATATGAAGTAAAGGTTGAAATATAACATAAACATTCTTATTGGAACTAGAATACGAAATGTCAATACTTTACTCATAAACCATGAATTCTATATAAATGACACATCTACAGTCAAACATATCACAAAAATTCATTACAACATGGAAGTTTTATATCATAATAAGTCAACTTCAAATAATCTTAAAATCCATCAAAGGATGTTGACATATATGAAAATGTTTTTTTTAAAAAATTATTGAGAGAAATATCCCTTTTTCATGAAAACATTTTAATGTTACACAATTTAGAAAGTAAGGCATTTAAATACATTTTTGAATCAAATTTTCCCATACCACTTTGAAACTTTTTAATGGAATTAACACTTTTAAAACATTCATTTTCATATAATAAATCCTTACAAACCATTTTGAAAACGTGGACATAAATGAGGATGATTTAGAAGAATAAATATTTAAAACATTTAAAATGATATTTTAGTAAAAGTTCCCTTATAAATAATCCCTTTTAAAACTCTTTTATGAAATATGTACATGGATAGTAAATATGTCCCTGTAGATACTTACGTAAAGACAACCTCGGATATTAAAGAGATTGTGAAGTAAACCCTTATCAATTTGGTAACTTATGAAACATACAACCCATGTAAGAGGTATCATACAATGAAAATGTAAATACACATAAGGTAAAGTGTATTACACAATGAATACAATTATGGGCAGTACATACACCACACAAAAGATAATAGTGGAAATATGGCATGAATCTCACGGAAATAAAGAGTGAGATGAAAACCCCTTACCATGTTAATCAACTGAGTCGTATGGACAAAAGTTAAAAACCACCAAATTATTTACAGAATAACATGAATATAAAGAAAATAATGATAATATATATCAAATTCCAGTACACAATACACCACTTTCAATAATTTAGTGGCGAATAATGGAAATCTCACGGAATTGAATGTGAGATAAGAAAATCCCTTACCTTGTACTTTTCCTTGGTTGGGGTAGGTTAACCTCCTGTAAAATGGTGAAATAATTGTTATACAATAATCATATACATTAATATGATGTCATATATGATCTTTTAATATTGATTTGATAATAATATCTTAGTATTATCATTGTTTCGGGTGTTAACTTACTTGTTTTCTTTTATATGTTTTGTTACGTAAGACATGTTTGTAAAGGATAGGTTTTATATTATTCATATCCAGAATGATATCAAGTCCTTAAACATCATTTTTTTAAATCATCAAATGATAATTATACTTGAATGGATACGATGGAGAATGAACCTCATCGCGTTCGTGGAGATGGTAGTCCGTACGTACGCACGAGCGACAATATCATTATTTTGATATTAAAATAATATATAAATGGATGGTATATCATATATACAGAATCATTAACATGTTATATTTATTATTTACATGAGTTACACATCATTATTATACCCATCCAAATAATATTATATTGAATAACAATTACACCACGACGTGGAGACGGTAAGTCGTACGTACGCACGTATGGTGACATGTTATTCAAAGGGTGGGTAGAATACTGAATATGGTTGTACCATATTTATAATAACATCACAGTATATATATGATACTGGATTTATTATTTTAAAATGGTAACAACAAAGTAATAAGAAGTGGAAGAAGAAATGAACTTAGAAAAGGGTGGTGAAATCATTACCTCTTCTTCGGGTTCTTCCTTTTGATTTGATCAAAAGGGCTCCTTAGGTTGGCTTTCTGATCAAACTAAGGCCCCTAGGTTGTATTGAGGGAAGTTGGGAGAGTATTTGGGAAGAGTTTGGCCAAACCAAAAGGCTTTGAAGGTGTGAAGAAATGAGGAGGAGTGCCCTTTTATAAGAGGGGTGAGGGGCACCTTTGGAAAAGCTAGAAATATTAATTTATAATAACTTAATATTCGGTTTCTAATGGATACAAAGTTTATTATTCAAAGGTTAAGGTGGGGATGGGTCGAAAACCACTCAACCAATAGAATTTAGACAGGTTTGGGTACTTATATTAACCTTATCTTTAAGTATTAACTCTATGTTAATTAGTTTCACTTTTACAATGTCTCTTCGTATTTTTATATAATATGGTTAATAAACTTACTATATACATCCAAGAAACACCCAAGTGGTACATTAATGATGAACCTATCATGATATAAGTCTCTTGGCCGAACCTTAGATTTTTAGGAATTTAATATCAATTAATAATATAATATTTCTTTTAAGAACTCTCTTATGTCAATTTTGACACTATTCAATAGTTGATTTTTGTGAAACTTATAACAGATTTATTACTTAGAAAAAAGTCGATTAAATCAATCCTAATATATCTTATTATCCTATAAAATTAGTTTAATTCATTAAAAGTTTCATATTATATTTATTTGGGTATTTATAATATCAATTATTTTAATTTTTCACTATTATAGTAATTACTGCATCATCATTGTGTCATAAATAAAATAAATTATTTAATATCTAAAAATTATAAATAAACTATAATTATGTAGTAAATCCTTTTATCTTTCTAATTAATATTTATAATCTAAAATCCAACATATATAACCCTATGTAACAATTGTTTTTCTAAAAGATATTTGCTTGTGTCATTTTTGTATTCATTTTAATTTAATTAAAATAAAGTGTCATTATCACTTACAAGTGGATCCATGGGGTCCCAAAATCGACCCAAAGATGGCCATGGTCGACCATGTATCAACCAATAGGGTTAAGACACGTTTTAGGGTAATTTAGTATTATTATAATATTATTTGTTAACTCTTATTTACCGGATTTACCCTTAACCATGGTAAATAAAATTTTTACCGCAGTAATTATTCAAAATGTCTAAAAATAAAAGTTACCTATTTACACAATTTGAAAATACTGATTCCAAATATGGAATCCATTTTCCTAAATTCAAAACACAGAAGTGGCAGAAATTAATTTAAAATTAATTCCCGCTGTCAAAACAAAAAGCGTGTTTTTAAGAGATAATAACTATCAAAAGATTGACACTTGTTTATGTTCGGTTTAATTGTAAAATTATGTCCAATGACCAACATTATATTAAATTGTAAAAATATATTCTAAATATACTTTAAAACCACTCAAATTCATAATTTATCACTATTAATTATTTTGATTAAAAAAGTTGTTTTTAATTAAAATTTAGTAATTTTCACTATTCATCAAAATATGAAAGTGATCCAAAAAGTACCAAAATTTCAACTTAGGCTAAATTCGATATTCCGAATCCAGAAATGAAGTCAATTTTAAAATATAAAATATATATAATTTCAAAAAGTAGGTATTACTATTCATAACGGCTAGTTTGATTGGTTGTGGTGTGTGTTAAAACTCAAGGTTGCGTACAACACACGCTACTGTATTATTCAAAGAAAACGTACCGTGGAAGCTTGGGATGTTTCATTTTAAATTTTTGATGTCCCCATTCAGTCAAAAAGTTTAAAATATTGTATTTAAAAAGGGTTCACTATTAAAAGTTGATAAAAGTGCAATAGTGAAAATGAATTTGTTCTTGCATTATGTCTAAGATACTCATAATATGGAAAAATTATAAGGATTATATAAAGTTTAAAATTTATTTAATACTATTCATAACCTCTTTTGAATGGATTTTTGGTAAGTCAATGTGTAAGTGAACTCGGTGTTGCGTGTAGTGGAAGTTATTGAATTATTTTGAAGAAATAACACATTATGAATTCTTGGGGTGTTACATTCTCCCCTCCTTCAATAAATTGCGTCCTCGCAATTTGAAATTGTTCTTCGAAAATAAAAGGTTGAAAGTAGAAAATATATTTGTGGGAAAACCCACATTGGAAATTGGGTTACTAAAATTTAGTCTTAATATGAGGAAAAGAGAAATCAAAGGGTCACCACCAAATTATGATCTCGATTAGGAGAACATTGGTGGCAATTAGAGACATATAATTGGAGGAAAAACGTAAATATTTGTAGGTAGTGATTGAGGTCATCAATCACAAATTAGTGTAAAATTGAGGTCCTTAAATTCATCAATCTATGATGATTTGAAATACCATCGGTTCAACAAAACATAGGGTATTATGATAACACATTTTTGACGTTTCAAAATATCTTAGTTGAAATCCCACATCGAACAATTAATTAATGAGGCCTCTATTTAAAATAAAGAGTCGAAAGTATGAAGATTACCGAAAATAACACATACTAGGGTTCCATGTAGGAAAATATGGATATGGAAGAAAAATCTAACCATCAATTATCTGATGGAGAGTGGTAGAGAACATGGCTATGAAAAGGCCAACAATCCCAAAGCCATAAATTAGTGATGATTTAAGGTACCATCGAGGAAAACATTTTTTTTCTAAGTTGCTTTTCATAATACTGAGGAATTTATTTATGAGATTGGCTAAGATCATAAGGAGATATACATACTTTATAATTAGAGTTTTATCCATTAATAAATTTCTACCACAAACTCAACTTTCACTCTAAAAGATAATAGAATGTAAAAAAATTCTATTTACACTATTCGTATAGGGTTCCAAAATAAACGAATTTATAATTCATCTATAAGATCTTTTAATAAAAACTACATTATTTAATCCAGGACATCTCGTGGGCCAGTGGTAGGTGATACACCCTTGTCGCCCTTCGGTTGCGGGTTCAAGTCTCGCAGCCTTGCCGGACGCGATGGGTTGCCGCCCGACCTCCGGGTTGTCCTTTTATGGAAATCCAAAATAATCCAAACTAGAACTATCCAAAATACTTCTGTCCAAACTCACAGTCCAACATTTATAAGGAATGTAAACATAATATAGATCCTTTTTACCCCGTAATAGCATATGAATACCTTCATCATGTATTACCATATTCCTTATTGATTACATTCATGATCCCTTATTCCATATAGAATGCTGGATATACTTCATTAATCCAAAAATGTTTTAAGCCCCAACAATGATGGAATATACAAATCATTAATCAGTTCCAAGGTAGTCAAGAATATCCAATATAATTTATCCAAAACAATCACATATTATTCCAAAATCACTACCTCAGTATCAGAACTATATTATGATTTATCATTCTCTCAACCATATATTTTCAAAAAATTTATCCTGCTATTGAGTCACTTTTCGTTGTTCCACACAATATCATGTCCTTAATGAAATAGTACTGCAGTACAATCCTTATATACTCCATAATTATTATAACAAGTACATTGTTGATACAACACTCAATTGACATAATCAGCATAAGAACTCTAATCATTCCTCTTCATCTGTGGTAGTATCATAACCTTATTATTATCCAATAACATCATTTGCGGCATAGTCTGATGACTGGGACATAGGTTCGCGTAGTGTCCAAACTCCTTGCAAATGAAGCATTGTACATTTAAAACCATTTTCTTACCCTTGCAGTCACGTACTTTGTGTCGTTTTCCTCCACACTTATAACAAACTCCCATTCCTTTCAGGCAAGTTCCAGGGTGTTTCTTTCCACAGTTACCACATATGGGAAAATTCTTCTTTTCCCTCATCCCTTTATCCATCTTTCTCTCTTCCATCCTTTTCTTCTCTTGCTTCCCTTCAAAGCCATAGGACTCAGTAAACTCTTTACATATCTTATCAACACATGATATTATTTCTTCATATGATGATAATACATGGGAGACTATTTCTCTTATAAATTCTAGCTTAATACCATTAAAGATATGATCCTTCCTTCTCTTTGGATCATGTGCATTTCTGGAGTTCTCATTCCTTCTACTGGGCCCCATTTCTAAACAATGGCATACACTAGATCAGTTTATGAATCAAAATACATAATCCCATACTTATAAAACACTTAACATAAATTTAACTATTTATGGATATAATCCATAATCATAAAAATGTCTCCTTTGAGGATGTATATACTCATAAACCCTTCATAATGGTTTGTAAAGAAAATGAGAATTATCCTAAGCATATCCCCCGGGAGTGTCGTAACCAAGAGTGCAGCAAGGCCCGTTGTCGTGCACCAGTTCCCGTTCGAGTCTAGCTCAAAGCGGTGTTTTCAGGTTTTACCCCTAGGTACATCTGTGCTAGAGCCGCCTCTACCTGCACGTATCCAGACAGGGATGTATTGCTCGGAAAACTCACAAAATCTCTACAATACAAAAATTCTAGGATGTTCTTCTATACTAATCCTCAAAGTTAATCTTAGGTCTACGTGCTCTAATCAGAGTTTATCTAAATCTAGCTTCCAAGGATTGTACTAAACTTCCTCTGATACCAACTGTAACTCCCCGAACCTAGTTACCAAGAGTCGGTGCATTACTTCGTAACATTGGCATGATCACAAGAAAGATCAAATCTCGAAAGACCGATTGGTTTAGTAGCCTTGGAAACACTAGATATATTCATAAGTTTTACATTACATCATAAAATGAAAAACTACTACAACAACATAATGTCTCCATAATCCACACTCATATCCCCACATAATATCCCTAAAGGTCATTCATAATTTACTTCTTCACTTCCTGGGAAAAATAAAACATAGAAAAGGGGTGAGCTCAAATGCCCAGTAAGGATAACAATATAGAGGAAACTTTCATAAATAAGAATAAACATTTAAGGCAGTGTATAACTAAAACAACAGCCTTTGAAACTTGAACTTTCAACATTGTATGGCATAAATAAAATGAAATAATGCCATTTACTCATTCACATGGATATTCTACTAATTGAATAATCACTTGCAAAATCACTAACCACTTTCATAATGTTGGAATGCATAATTCTAAACATTAATTTCTTTTAAAGGCCTCGTCCCAAGACCTTGGGGATAACTGTAACCGGAACCCAACCCGGAGTGCCTCTAATAACCGGACACCAACCCGGAGTGCCTCTAATAACCAGACACCAACCCGGAGTGCCTCTAATAACTGGAGACCAAACCGGAGGGCTTTCTTTTACCAGTCCCTAACCTGGAGGGCTTACTTTTACCAGTCCCCAACCTGGAGGGCTTACTTTAACCAGTCCCCAACCTGGAACATACTTGTCCAACACATTCATATGAAGTAAAGGTTGAAATATAACATAAAAATTCTTATTGGAACTAGCATACGAAATGTCAATACTTTACTCATAAACCATGAATGCTATATAAATGAAACATCTACAGTCAAACATATCACAAAAATTCATTACAATATGGAAGTTTTATATCATAATAAGTCAACTTCAAATAATCTTAAAATCCATCAAAGGATGTTGACATATATGAAAATGTTTTTTTTTAAATTATTGAGAGAAATATCCCTTTTTCATGAAAACATTTTAATGTTACACAATTTAGAAAGTAAGGCATTTAAATACATTTTTGAATCAAATTGTCCCATACCACTTTGAAACTTTTTAATGGAATTAAAACTTTTAAAACATTCATTTTCATATAATAAATCCTTACAAACCATTTTGAAAACGTGGACATAAATGAGGATGATTTAGAAGAATAAATATTTAAAACATTTAAAATGATGTTTTAGTAAAATTTCCCTTAGAAATAATCCCTTTGAAAACTCTTTTATGAAATATGGACATGGATAGTAAATATGTCCCTGTAGATACATACGTAAAGACAACCTCGGATATTAAAGAGATTGTGAAGTAAACCCTTATCAATTTGGTAACTTATGAAACATACAACCCATGAAAGAGGTATCATACAATGAAAATGTAAATACACATAAGGTAAAGTGTATTACACAAAGAATACAATTATGGGCAGTACATACACCACACAAAAGATAATAGTGGAAATATGGCATGAATCTCACGGAAATAAAGAGTGAGATGAAAACCCCTTACCATGTTAATCAACTGAGTCGTATGGACAAAAGTTAATAACCACCAAATTATTTACAGAATAACATGAATATAATGAAAATCATGATAATATATATCAAATGCCAGTACACAATACCCCACTTTCAATAATTTAGTGGCGAATAATGGAAATCTCACGGAATTGAATGTGAGATAAGAAAATCCCTTACCTTGTACTTTTCCTTGGTTGGGGTAGGTTAACCTCCTGTATAATGGTGAAATAATTGTTATACAATAATCATATACATTAATATGATATCATATATGATCTTTTAATATTGATTTGATAATAATATCTTAGTATTATCGTTGTTTCGGGTGTTAACTTACTTGTTTTATTTTATATGTTTTGTTACGTAAGACATGTTTGTAAAGGATAGGTTTTATATTATTCATATCCAGAATGATATAAAGTCCTTAAAAATCATTTTTTTAAATCATCAAATGATAATTATACTTGAATGGATACGATGGAGAATGAATCTCATCGCGTTCGTGGAGACGGTAGTCCGTACGTACGCACGAGAGACAATATCATTCTTTTGATATTAAAATAATATATAAATGGATGGTATATCATATATACAGAATCATTAACATGTTATATTTATTATCTACATGAGTTACACATCATTATTATAAGCATCCAAATAATATTATATTGAATAACAATTACACCACGACGTGGAGACGGTAAGCCGTACGTACACACGTATGGTGACATGTTATTCAAAGGGTGGATAGAATACTGAATATGGTTGTAACATATTTATAATAACATCACAGTATATATATTATACTGGATTTATTATTTTAGAATGTTAACAACAAAGGAAGAAGAAGTGGAAGAAGAAATGAACTTAGAAAAGGGTGGTGAAATCATTACCTCTTCTTCGGGTTCTTCCTTTTGATTTGATCAAAAGGGCTCTTTAGGTTGGCTTTCTGATCAAACTAAGGCCCATAGGTTGTAGTGAGGGAAGTTGGGAGAGTATTTGGGCAGAGTTTGGCCGAACCAAAAGGCTATGAAGGTGTGAAGAAATGAGAAGGAGGAGTGCCCTTTTATAAGAGGGGTGAGGGGCACCTTTGGAAAAGCTAGAAATATTAATTTATAATAAATTCATATTCTGTTTATAATGGATACAAAGTTTATTATTCAAAGGTTAAGGTGGGGATGGGTCAAAAACCACTCAACCAATAGAATTTATACAGGTTTGGGTACTTATATTAACCTTATCTTTAAGTATTAACTCTAAGTTAATTAGTTTCACTTTTACAATGTCTCTTTGTATTTTTATATAATATGGTTAATAAACATACTATATACATCCAAGAGACCCCCAAGTGGTCCATTAATGATTAACCTATCATGATATAAGTCTCTTGTCCGGACCTTAGATTTTTAGGAATTTAATATCAATTAATAATATAATATATGTTTTAAGAACTCTTTTATATCAATTTTGACACTATTCAATAGTTGATTTTTCTGAAACTTATAACAGATTTATTACTTCAAAAAAAGTCAATTAAATCAATCCTAATATATCATATTATCCTATAAAATTAGTTTAATTCATTAAAAGCTTCCTATTATATTTATTTGGGTATTTATAATATCAATTATTTTAATTTTTCACTATTATAGTAATTACTTCATCATCATTGTGTCATAAATAAAATAAATTATTTCATGTCTAAAAATTATAAATAAAATATAATTATGTAGTACATATTTTTATCTTTCTAATTAATATTTATAATCTAAAATCCAACATATATAACCCTATGTAACAATTGTTTTTCTAAAAGATATATGCTTGTATCATTTTTGTATTCATTTTAACTTAATTAAAATAAAGTGTCATTATCACTTACAAGTGGATCCATGGGGTCCCAAAATCGACCCAAAGATTCCCATGGTCGACCATGTATCAACCAATAGGGTTAAGACACGTTTTAGGGTAATTTAGTATTATTATAATATTATTTTTTAACCCTTATTTACCGGATTTACCCTTAACCATGGTAAATAAAATTTTTACCGCAGTAATTATTCAAAATGTCTAAAAATAAAAGTTACCTATTTACACAATTTGAAAATCCTGATTCCAAATATGGAATCTATTTTCCTAAATTCAAAACACAGAAGTGGCAGAAATTAATTTAAAATTAATTCCCGCTGTCAAAACAAAAAGCGTGTTTTTAAGAGATAATAACTATCAAAAGATTGACACTTGTTTATGTTCGGTTTAATTGTAAAATTATGTCCAATGACCAACATTATATTAAATTGTAAAAATATATTCTAAATATACTTTAAAACCACTCAAATTCATAATTTATCACTATTAATTATTTTGATTAAAAAAGTTTTTTTTAATTAAAATTTAGTAATTTTAACTATTCATCAAAATATGAAAGTTATCCAAAAAGTACCAAAATTTCACCTTAGGATAAATTCGATATTCCAAATCCAGAAATGAAGTCCATTTTAAAATATAAAATATATATAATTTCAAAAAGTAGGTATTACTATTCATAACGGCTAGTTTGATTGGTTGTGGTGTGTGTTAAAACTCAAGGTTGCGTACAACACACGCTACTGTATTATTCAAAGAAAACGTACCGTGGAAGCTTGAGATGTTTCATTTTAAATTTTTGATGTCCCCATTTAGTCAAAAAGTTTAAAATATTCTATTTAAAAAGGGTTCACTATTAAAATTTGATAAAAGTGCAATACTGAAAATGAATTTGTTCTTGCATTATGTCTAAGATACTCATAATATGGAAAAATTATAAGGATTATATAAAGTTTAAAATGTATTTAATACTATTCATAACCTCTTTTGAATGGATTTTTGGTAAGTCATTGTGCAAGTGAACTCGGTGTTGCGTGTAGTGCACGTTATTGAATTATTCTGAAGAAATAACACATTATGAATTCTTGGGGTGTTACACAAAATTTAGTTTCCTTGTTAGTGAGAACTACATGAGATAATCCAAATCAATGGACGATGTTGGATATAAGGAATTTAACAACTTATCGGGCCTTGAACCCCTTAAGAAGAATATCTTATACCCATTTGTTGAATAACTCTATCAAGCTCAGAGTGAACCTATACACGTGATCTATTGTTGGTGGATATTTTCCAATAACATTGATTACCCACACCACAAATGTTCAAGAATACATGGTAGTATGGAGGGGTTCTAGATGTCAATGCACTATATTGGTATGGTTCTAAAGCACATGAAACTTCTTGGAGAACTTGATATATTCTTGGATAATTGTGGGCCATAAGTATCAAACCTTGTGAATATTTTGGGAGAGATTCAACCCTGGATGATGATCCCCACACGACCCACCATGATTTTCCTTTATAACCATGGGGATCTCATCTCCATGAATTTAATATAGCAAAATTCCATGAAACCCACTTATTTAGTGAGTCCACTTGATTTTGGGCCCACTCTAGAGGGTAATATGCATTGATGATAACATATGCACTCATATTCAACTCAATCCGATGGGAAACACCATTATTTAGAAACATAACAAAAACAATTCATTATAAATCTTCCTCCACTATAAGGGGTCTGGAGGTCCTATTGTGGAGGCACATATAGTCAGTTGATTTACCTATGGTCTGTTAATATCATCATCTTTAATAATAGTACTAGTGACCCTTTTATACACCAAATTAATGAGAAGGTCATTCTTGTTAGGTTCTGCAAGGGATGCATCCAAGATAGCCCAGTCATAGGCTCAACCATTCGATTACGGATGAACATGAGTGACTTATGGCTGATATGGTAACTAGGGAATCTTTTAAAGGGTGAACCCAAGTACGTGCACAAGGTTTGGCTTCTGGAAGAAGTAGTAATAAATAATTTTCTTGATGAAAAATTTAGATTCACCCTAGACATGTAGGTGGGGACACCATAATTGAGAGCCATCTCAACACCAATAATGAGATATTAATACTCAAACCCATTTTTGGTGCAACCTTTTGACTTCTAGATTGTGTATGGAAGCATAAACCATTTATTGGAGATGAAGATGATCCCCTATCTTACATTGTTGAGCTTTTAATCATTGATCATTATACTGGATGAGATCTATAAGTAACCATTTAAATTTATTTTCCAACTAGGAATAACATGTTGCACTAGGTGGGATATCTTCTTCTAGAGAATATACATTCATAAGAGCGTTTTCTAGAGCTGGATGGGTGGATACAAAGTCTACTAATTATTGACCCTTGATGGAATTCTATAGAAAAACCTTGATGTCGAACTTTGGGGGGACCAATCCCACCCCCACCCCTTGATAAATGACATTTCAACATTAAAATATTTAAAATGTAATTTACTTCATCCACAAGGGAAACAAAATCTATCTCATGATTTTGTAGGTAATTATACAACATCATGACTTCAAAAACATTTAAAATGAATATATTCTCGATGAGAGAGTATATTTATATCTTGTCAAGGTAAATGAAACTTAGATAGTATAAATTGATCTATATCACATCATTTTTCTTTTGAGTGAGTATTGAACCACGGGACTGACCATGGTGGCCACAAAGAGGGCATGAGGGTTCCCTGATATGGGTACCATCATAATAAGAGTCTTCATAAGATACTACTTAATTTCCATGAATGTACTATGGAAATATTCATCCCACTAATAGATAGTACAATTATTCATGATCCTAGAGAAGGGATTACACATGATACAAATATTCCTAATGAATCTATGTATTTAGGTTAAGTGGAATTGAAGGGATTGGAGCTCCCATAGGTTACTCATAAGAGGGATCTGACCGATGTCCTTGACCTTTTCGGTTTTGATCTCAATACCTCTATATTTGATGAAGAAGCCTAAAAACATTATATAGGTAACCCAAAAAGACAAAATCAAGTGGTCCATCATCATATGTTAGATACAGAGGAAGCCATAAAATTCCTCAGATCTCTGAAATGGTCCTGCCACTAGATGGATATTCCCAGAAAATAATCCACGTTGAATTCCTCTTCCATCCCAAGGATCTGTATGAATATTTGGTGCATTGATCAATGATATGTTTCTCTTCAATTAATTTGAATGAGGTGTATTAACTGATTATATAAAGTTCTTTGAGGTTCTCTAAAGTTGGTAGTATCCTCATCCTCAAGGTCTATCTAGATATTATTTTATCTATAATTCTCATCCATGATGGAATGATCCTAGAAACTTGTTTTATAGGTGATTAATTTCACTATCACTAGAGGGGGACAATAATACTTTGGAAACCAGTGATTGTGATCCTAGAAGTAGATACAGGCTCTAATCTACCCCCCTTTTTTTACTTTCTAGGATGATGTTGGCCAGCCACTTAGGGTACGGAACATCCTTAAAGAAGTTTTATTTGATAATTTTATCAACATTATCCTCTAACATGGCACTATGAGAAGGTTTCATATTATTGGGAGGCTTCTTGAACCCATAATGATTTACTGGGAGACTAAAATGGTGGATGGTGACATGAGGTTATATTATGGGAATCCCATTATATATTTGGTAAAATAAATAATAATGATACTTATGAAAAAAATAGTCCATCTTTTCCTCTAGAGGGTTTGCTAAAATGATTTGTGATTTCCTCATATTTGACAAGATGTTGAGATTAATTTATATCAGTTCATCCGCAGTACTAGAGATGACATATTCATATGTAGGAGTACCATCTTCCAGATACTCTTCATCATCCAAGGTATGGTAATCGGTGGGAGGAAATTACCCATCTAGGCTAACTAATTCTAGGTGAACACTTATGCCATCCTGGGTGGAAGATAATGAATCCAAAATGGGACATGCATTCTCTATTGAAACCATGATGAAATAAGTTTTTCCAATTCCATCATTCCATTGACCGTGGGGTCCGTGCATGATAAGAAAATAAATTGTGGTTTGTCAAATTATTTTGGTTCAACCCATCTCGATGAAAGAAGCGAGTGTGATGTACATTTTTTTCATGGGGGGAGGACATCTCAATGCATTATAGGGGCAGTTCATTCTAGTACCACCAGATATTGACTTGTGTAAAAATACGAGGTAATATTAGGGTAGTTTTTGTACGTTGGGATGCAACGTCCATTCCTTATAGAAATCAAAATGAATATTTTCATTTTTTATGTTGTTGACTCCAACTGGTGAATCATGAGGATGGAAGCATCATCCAAGTCCATCCGCAGGATGGATGTGATGGTGTTGTGATAATCCCCTTTTGTCTGAACTAGCTTTAACTTGCTCCGATATTATTCAGCATCTATATATCATTCTTTACAAAATTAAAATGGAGAAAATTCACTTTTGAGCACACCTACTCAAGAATTGGGAGAGTACTTGAAGCATTTCCCTATACAAAGTGGTAACTCTTGCATTCAGAAGAAGCCATTCACTTCCCATTAATGTGTTGTTGGTGGTATCATATGAGACAACCATAAATTCATTGTTTTCTACCCAGCCATCAAACTGAGTCATCAAATAGATTCTTCCACATGGTCTATTCTAATTCTTTTCATAATCCTGGATTATTAGGTCAGAGGGACTAAAGTCATCTTCAGTCACTCCTAGTTGGTAGAGCATCAGGGACCAGATAAAATTGATTATAGAACTCGTGTCAACCATAGAATGATGGACCTCAACTCCATTAAACGATACAGTGTTGTATAGTGGGAGAATGTTCCCCTATATCAGAGATCCATCATCATCTCTAGAAATTGAGATGATGTCTTGGAATTATACTTTCTCTGCCTCCTCAGTATAGAAGGAATCTACAATTACTGCCTCTATTTCAAATTGGAGGGGGCTCTTTAGGGACTCTATGAGGGAATCACGCATTTATTCAAATTAGAGGAGGAACTCAAGGTTTGATAGCTTTACTATAATGATGGATATGTAATTATAACAAACCATATTGTCATGTTATATTAAAATTACTTCCCACAAGGGGTTGATCTTTGGAAGCAAGAAAAATTAGAACTATAGGATGATCCACCAAGTTATGGTTGGTGACAATAATTTACTTTATTTCATTAGAAAACTCACCTAGAAACACTTCCGTATGACTATCGGCTGGTTGAGACTAGATTTTTTCGTCACATGGAAGATTATGGTGTGATCGTGGCTATTCCTCCAGGTCAATTAGCACAATCTGTTGTTGTGGTGAGTCGGATGGATCAGTTTAAGATGACTGTTCTTATAGAGCTCTGTATAAAATATATTTTTTTTACTTTTAGTAGAGTGCATGGATTGGAAAGGTTCACCTTTCTAGTATATATTCCTTAGACCACTCCTTTGATGACATCGTCCAGAGGCACCCAAAGATATTTACTAATATTAATTGTCATTTTGGACTATGATGCGATACACAAAATCGATGGTATTTATATAGGCATAATATTGGTCATCAGTGGAGAATTTTTCCAAATCTAGGAGGATAAAGGTCTTGTTCACATATTTTGAGGCATTAAATCAAATAAAGTGAAATATTTAAATAGCTCTGATGGGGGATTTTCATTCCCTTACACCATGGTCACCTACTCTTCTAGGAAAACGATGTCTAGAAGGTGGTTGTAGAAGCATTCTCTAGATAAGGTGCGGTGACTTAATTATAATTGGACAGGATTAAGATGGAGCGAATGAATCCATGGGAACAAGAAATTACTATGCGAGCTAACTAGTTGTCACACTTTTTACTCACAAGTTTGGAAACGTATTTACAATCACTGAAACCCTCCCTATCTCCATTGGGCTTAGAAAATATGTCTTCCATATACGCTAGGATCTCACATAACATGACCAAACCATTATATACTTTCTCTTGGAGACATTTATTGAACATGTATAATTTTTTGATCCTAATTCCAATGATTCTATGGTAGGTGAGGTTGTCAAGGAGGTAGTGAAGTTAGAATCTTGGGGATTGTTTCACATTGGATGCTCTGTAATCCCATTTTTCAAGGAACTATGGAATCTTCATGGAACCTTCATATCCTAAAAGGAGTAGGTATAGAGTCTCCAATTTGGGAAGGGATCTTAGGGATCATGGATATAACCAGACTCTAGAACCAAATGAGGGTCCAAATCCACAATTTCACATCTAGGAAAAAGTGTATTCTGATGTGGTGCTTGTGGATTATGCACATGGTGAGGCTTATCATAGTGAGGGTTCTATACATGGTGAGGATATTTGGAGTGTGGTTTGGACTTCACAAATATAACATCTATGGAGCCTCTAACTATACTATGGTGGTAGTATCTACCATATCAGTTATTATTTTAGGAGAAGGAGGATGAAATGGGTGTTCTATCTGATCATACTACAAGCCTTCCACTAAGAGTTGTGCATTTTCCAAGAAATCCTAAAATCCACCTTCGATGTTCTGAGTGACATAGTAAGGGAACAATTTAGTCTTTAAATTCCCCCAACACATCGTAAATATCTTCTATTGGGTCAGTGGTATATCGATTGAATATTTTATGCCCTTCCATTGGGGGAAAATTTTTGGAATCATTAATCTGGACATTTGATGCAGGTGAAGTGGTTATAAATAGTTGTCTCGCATGTAGTGGATCTGAACTGGTAGAGAAAATACCTACGGAGGTCTTCCTGACTAGTAATGGATCTAATGGGTAACTAGTTGTACCAGAAAAATGAAATCCCTACTAATGTCTACAGAAAACATCAGATCCTAGCTACTTTCTACATCTATGGAAGGACCAACATGGGATGACACCTTGGGATAAAGTGGAACAAATTATGTAGTAGGTGTATCATCCTGTTAATGGGGGTAACGGTTGGATTTCCAAAATATAGGGTTGTTAGCATATCATCCACCCACTCCAGATACACATTGTTTTCTGGTGGGATTTAAACACGTCTCATCTCAAGGGATTAAAGGTGAGTGGGGAGAGTGGATATAAAATATTTCATGTGTGAATTCCTAATCAACAATTCATTTGATGTCTCATAAACATAGAAAGAAGGATTACTGACTCATGGAGCAGCTTGTGGAGCAATATGATCTTCGCCCTGAGGTAGATTATCATGATACATAGGCAGATTAGGCGATGCATACCTTGGTATCTTTCAATAACCCCTATTTCTACACTACATGTATGCAAAATATTTTCATTATCAATTAGGAGTAATATGACAAGAAAAACATTTGGTTCCCCTAGTTCCCCAGCTACCTCAGTAGAGGAGGGACATGATATTGTGGAGTAGTACCATAATCTGAGTTCCTCTTAGCAAAGAGTGAATGATTTATACACTTTAGATCTACAATATTATTTTTCAGGGTTAACATTGCATGATTGACTCCCATATTCTATGTGAAATCAAACAGATTAAGGAGATAAGAGGTCAGGATCTAATATTTACCCCTGTTGTTATCCCACCCCATGGGAAATTAATTAGATGGTTTTTCAAGGCTGAGTTTCATCCTTTGACGGTGAGTGAGAAAAATGTCTGAGGGGTACACCATATACAACACCACTCCAATGGTGGGTACTCTCCATATATTTTCATTCTAGTGTCCCTATCTTTAGTGGGTATATTAAGTATAACCATACTCACCATGATGGTCTCCAAAGTCACATCCTCAATGACACTGGTTTGTTAGGCTATCGATGGATAATACTATAGTGAATAGTATCATACTACCCCCAACCATAGATTCTCACATGTTGGGATACCTCTTCAAAGATTATGTGTATTACAATGAAACTCAAAACACATCTATGTTGAGTGGTCTGATCGTATATTGGTGATGTAGAATTTTGATACACCAAGAGTGTTGGAAACTCAATTATGATACACTTATGATCAATTTCATCAATGCGATATTCTATCCCTAGGTAGACTAAATGATGATCATGTAGGTGGAAACACATCACCCATATGGTTTGGTGGAAGCTTATAACCTCATCTGGGGTGAGGGACTCCAAAATGTTGATGTCGGGAACTGGATTCAGCTAGAATGCATTAGAAAACTAATCATCAACTATAGAATCTCATTGGATTCCCTGTTCAGAAGTAGGGACCTACTCTTAGTAAAATCGTTCAATGGTCGAAACCTGATGTGAGAATTGTGGTGGTAACAATTTGGATCGGTGCAGTGTTGGAATGCTATGTGGAAAAGATGTTGTATGATCTAACTATTTGCTGCATGCTCAGTCATCTCTCAAAGGTGGTGTCTCCAACATCATGACATCCTTGTCATGATGGGTGTGTACAATTTCCTCAGTTGTGAGGTAAAAATATTTTTTGGATGGTTTATCGTATGATCATCATCTAAAAATATATAGAATAAATCCTAGTGATCACGTGTAGAGGTATATAAAAAAACTAGTGAAGAAAAATATGACTACACAGTGAGTCCAGGAAAGGGTGTAGCCAAATCCTCCTCCACATGATTAGAAGTACAAATGGATTTAGGGATATCATGTTTCTCACCTTACGTGATAAATAACATGACTTGTTGAGATTCTTCCCTAGACTCTTCTATATATGGATGAGGTATAGGCTCCATCATTGAATCGCACCCCACTTCAGAATCTGATAAGAGAAAAAGATTGAAAATTAAGTAGGGATTCCTATAATTTCTCGTTTGGTGGTGATAGTTCACCATTCAACCCGGGACAGTTTTTTAGGGCACGAGAATTCTTCAGCAAGAATATTTATTTCTTGTTGTTGGGTGATGGTGTGGGGAGGACATCTGATTTGATATTTTTTAGATACTAGGAGGTCCTATGTATTGGCTATTGTTGGATAAAGGATGACCTCCTCATAGACTCCTATAAGATTTAAAAGGACGTCCACTTTGGATAGTGACATAGGTAGGAGAATTTGTTATTTGGTTGATGGGAATATGGGGAGAATATCCCTGTCAGATGTGGGGGCATGGAGGACCTCCACTTTGGTGGACTAAGGTGTATGGAGGGCCTCTGCACTGATGAAACTAGACATTAGGAGGACCTCTGTTTTGAGAAACATTAGTATGGGGAGGACCATAGTACTAGTTTCTAGATTCATGGGGTGGACTCCATTGTGGTGAGAGTTGGAGAGCATATGACCTATTCTAGAGTAGAAGGAAACATGGGGAGGTCCTATATGTTGACCAATGAAGGATTTGGGAGGACCTCTACACTGGATGAATATTACACTGGGAAGATCTCTTTGTATGCCTTTAATGATTTACTGATGATGACCTTTATAATCATCATCGATGAATCGGGGAGGGCCTTTTCATTGGTCATTGATGGAGTGGGGATGTCCTCCTAGTAATATGAGGATGGCCAATAAGACCTTTTCACTAATGGGTTGTGACATGGGAGTGCCTCCGTATCGGGAATAATAAGCACAGGGAGGACCTCCGTGCTGGATGTTGGAGAAGTGTGGAGGACCTCCTCTTTGATAGATGCAAGGAACATGGGGAGGACAACCATGTTGACGGTGCGAGTGAGGAGGACCTCCAATCTAGATGGTTACCATATAGGGAGGGCCTCTATACTAAATCTCCACTTCACGGACTGACCTGTAACAGATGTTTCCAGAGCCAATGGTTGACAGAGTCAACCCAACATACATATAGGACAGCTGGGGTCTCAATCCCAACCATGCATTAGTGGGACTTCATTCTTTTTTAGAAAGGATATGGAGGAATGTGTTGGTGGTTTCAAGAGGTACTAGGCCTATGAGAAATGATTCCACTTAATGGGTATTATCCTGAGCATGGGCTCGATGTTATCGTTTGGTCATCTAGATTGGGGCATGAAAGCAATGGAATAGTCCACTTATTTGAAGACCTAAAGGAATGATCAATGTTGGCTTTTATCAAGCTAGCTGGGATCCCCCTATGGTGGCTCCTAGATAGGTGATGTAGTCAGGATAAAGGGGAATCTACCACCGGCTCGGATTAGGGGAATGATCCATAAGATCAATTCATGAATAGGAATTGAAATAGGTTATTTTTCAGAGTGTAAATTAGAGTATCCTTGCATGAAACATTGTTATGGAAGTGTCGGTGATGATAGAAATCCTCCAAAACCAAGAAATCCATATACCTCATGGTTGTGTATCCTTCATGCCCATACCAATTTATGAGTGCATTAATCACCATCCTCTGACTAATATCTAATGGTGACATAGGGCATGATCATCCAATAGACGTAGACATTGATGAAATTGTGGTGGATGACAGGTCATGTAGTATTGACACACTAAAACATCTACTTCCCATACATAGTATTACATTAGGTAGTTGGGTTCCTAAAGCACGGGTCCTATAAGGAATACTGATCCATATAGCACTATGTGTTCAAAGAAGGAAATTCCTAATGCCCCATCATCATCCAATATTCAATGTTTAGAGAGATATTTTCATGATAATGATGTCAAAGACCATAGTTCCAAATGTTTAACTGCACCATTTTGTTTAGTTCCATGTAGGGATAATGTTTTTCTTAGTGGGACTTGGTGCTCGATAGCTTTATCTAGGGACATGCTTATATATTACTATCTCGAAGGGTATTATTCACCATATTGAGGGTAAGATTTTTATGTTGGGTTCAAAATTTATTTTTGTGTCCCAACATCATTATCTTATATGTACAATCATTGATCTAATGACCTACATGGAAAATCCCAGTGGTAGAATGAGAAAAGCTTCACGTTGGGTTCAATGTTTTCGTTTCTAATGCTTTAGTCGAGGCACTCCTTCCGTATTTTTTTGATGTGACGTTGGCTTCACATGGATGTTTCCCAACATTCCCACTTTCCAAAGGTAGGAAAATTTAATCCCTTTAAATGGTTATGTCTATACCATGATTGAAATGCAGTTATGGGATGTCCGTCCCTCCTTTAATGCATTTCTCCTTGGAACACATCTCCGAGTTCGCATCTCCCACATATATTTATATTTTGTTCATGGAATTCATTCACAGTTCTATATATTTTTCGAAACTAGTTAATTACAGTGTATTTTTCTGGACATTAAAAGGGGTATTGATATGAAAGAAACTGTTGATCGGAAGAGTAGTCACATTTGGAATCCCTTTCATGTTTGGATTATAGGAAAAATTGGCAACATGTAGTCTTCCTCATAGTTGGAAAACTCATGAATGAATATCAAGTCATAGAACCTGAGGTATTCCATGTCGATCATGAATAATTTTATGCTAAAATAATATCTTCTAAGGCTTTCACCTCAGGAATACAATGTTCATCCATAGGTAGGTGAATTTTTGGGTTCATATCTTCCCAGATTTTCACCTTAGGCATCCCATGCTAATAATGAGGTTGTAGTGTGAGATAGGTCATAAGACTAATGTCTTGCGAAGCTGGAATGAGATGGATCAAAACTGTTAGTGTATGTGGATCATGGAAGTGAATACCTAGGATGGATAAATCAATAAGGTTTATTGGATATGTGTATCATAAGGCCTATAAAGGCGGACACGAGTGGTGTGTCTTATAATGTGAGGTTTTCACTCCATGAAGGTTGATCTAGACATCGCTGGAGGTGAATTGGGGAGGTAAAACACTATGAGGTTGACACCAAGGTTTACCATTGGTTTGGATAGAACTATATGGTGGAATTAAATGTACCCTATTTAAAATAAAGGGATCAAAACCTGCATAGTTCAATGGATTGTGTTGGTTGTACACATAAGAGATTTGATTTTCAAGAGGATTGATCTTGGTGGGATTTCACTTAATTGTGTGGGATATACACATGGGTGATTTCTTGGTGCTACTAATAGATTAAATTTTATTAAAGGGTATTATGTGTAAGATAGAACATGATGGGTGGCATGATTTTACCAGGATGTGGCCGCCTTGGTAAAATTAAAATATATTGTGGATGTATTGAAAAAAGTGGATTGATTGGATGGGTTTTTATTTTTTCTTGGTATAGACCACATATATAGTTACTATGTATCACATTTTATTATTAATAAAATCCCACATAGTTTGATATGTGGTTTTGGATGTTACTCATAATGAGTAGATCGAAGGAACATATGCTTGGGGTTTATGTGTAAAAATGACATGTTAGTGATGGAGAATGGATGGGACATAATACAAGAGGTATTACTATTTATGAGAGTGGTTATTGATATTGCATGGGATTGTTCGACTAGTAGAATATCCATGTGAGTAAGTAAATGGCATTATTTTATTTTATCTTTTCCATTTTATGCTGAAGTTCAAGTTTAACAGGCTTTTGTTTTGGTTATAAACTGCCTTAAGTGTTTATGCTTATCTATGAATGCTTCTTCTATAATGTTATCCTTAGTGAGCATCTGAGATCACACCATTCAATGTTTTATTCTTGCCATGATTATGAAGAAGTAATTTATGAATGACCTGCAGGGATAGTATGAGGGGATATGAAGACAAGATGTTTTTTTATGATGTAATGTAAAACTTTATGGATATATCTAGTTATTCCAAGCATCTAAACTAATCGGTCTTTCGAAACTTGATCTTTCTAGTGATCATGCCAATGTTATGTAATAATGCACCGACTCTGGGTAACTAGGGTCGGGGCGTTACAGTTGGTATTTTAGAAAGATTAGTACAAACATTGGAAGCTAGATTTAGATAAACTATGATTAGAGCACGTAGACCTAAGATGAAATTTGATTATTAGTGTAGAAGAACTTCCTAGAATTTTGGTATTGTAGAGATTTTGTGATATTTCCGAGCAATACATCCCTGTCTGGATACGAGTAGGTAGAGGCGGCTCTGGAACAGATGTACCTAGGAATAAAACCAGAAAACACTTCTTTGAGCAAGACTCAAACGGGAACTGGTGCACGACAACGGGACTTGCTGTACTCTTTGTTACGACACTGCCAGGGGATATGCTTAGTATAATTTACATTTTCTTTACAAACTAATTTAAGTAATATATATATAAGATGATAGTAAATGACCTTGGTTAATCCTAATATGTTTTAAATTGAGAATATGGTGACATGTTAATCTCTAAATGATTTTACGACTATTGTTACTCACACAATGCTTTCTGGTTTTAGTCAATGGGTGGATTCCAAGGAAGTCATATTGACTTTGAGAATGATGTACAAGGTGGGAACGATGGTGCCAATGAGCAACAAAATTGAATGTTGATAGGTGTAAAAGATATCAGCTTTTTGCCAAATCAGTTTTCCAAAAATATGATCTACAACATATATATTAACCAACTCCCAGACTCAACAATGAAGAGAAAGGTGATGAATGATAAGAGCTCCATCAATGGAGACCATGGAGAAAACAACCCTCAATTTCAATCATGCATGAAATGTGGAAGGAGACACCCAGGAATGTGTCTCAATGGGACAAATAAATTCTTTACGTGTAGGAAGGAAGGACATAAAGTGAAGAATTGCCGAAGAAAAATGAAGAGTACTATGGAAGAAGATAAAAATGGTCCCAATAGTCCATTTAAAGTCATTTTCCGTAAAAGTAGGGTACCTGTCCATTACTCGAGTGAATGCGCTATTCTATAGGATATTTTCTTGGTCAAAGAAGAAGCTATGTGGAAATAAATGGTTAGAGAAATTTTTAAAAAGTATTAGCACTCCTTGTTGAAGGGTTTACTTTGGAATAATTTTCTCCTGTATTTGTAACCCCACAGTTTTCCATATGAGAATGATATTTGAGGAAGAATTGTCTCTTCTCTTGTGGATTTATGTATAAATAACCATGTGGTTTTATATGATCATTGGGGTTTGAGAGAATTATAAGTTATTATAATTTGGGATGAAAATGCAAGGTATGATATAACATTTGTGGTATAATTATTTTATTTTGAGGAATTTATCTCATTTTGTAAATATTATAAAATATATTTTTTGAAAAAGGACAACACGTAGACTGTGTGATAACCTGTTGCGTCGGACAAAGCTGTGGGAATCGAACCCACAACCAAAGTGCGATTGGGATTTTTCACCTACCACTAGACTACATGAAGTCCCTGGTTAGTGTGACTATTTTTTTTAGTTAAATGATTTTATTGATCAATAAAATGTTGATTTGGGTTCTTATGTCTTATCAGATGAATACCCTTAGTATAGGAAAATGATTTGGTGATTAAGTGATAAATGTTATTCTGGAAGATGTTCACTTTGTTGGGAACACTATATGTCGAAGGAAAATAGTATACTATGGGATGTTATTAGAGGAGTAATGGTGGATTTTTATCTATGCTTTTATTGTGGATCTATAGTGATTTGGGTTATTAATGGAAATGATTAACCTATAATAAAGAATATGTGATTATGTTAATTACTTTTAAGTATGTGAATTTAAGAGTAGATGATGTCATTTGGAGATACAATTTAACATGGAAGAATACATTCTTATAAGTTTTGGGTTTCAATATTAGTTTGGATTATATTGAAGGATTTTAAGGAAAATTTATTATTGAATTTTATTTTTTTAACTTTGGGGAATTGTTGGATTAATTTTAGAAATTTAGATTAGTATTTTTTTTCTCTAATGGAATATTCATTTAGGGGATCATCAGATATTATACTAACCATTTTGGTTTTTATTAATCTCTAAAGACAAGTTAAATATATAGTTTATCCTACATGGATCATGTATTTCTATAGAAGTTTATTCTAGCTCTTTTATTGTGACCAAGTCTTCTTGAATACTCATTGCTCAAAAAAAATAAGTTAGTGGTAACAAGTTATTAAATAATGAAACTCTACTTAAAAAGTAAGTATATATCATTTTGTTCTTAGTCAATATCATAAATTAATTCCTCATCCTTATGTAATGTATCTTAAAACAAAAAAAAAATGTTGGCTGTTTACTTTCCTACTAGGAGACTAATGGCCGTTTGTCCCAACAGAAGTTTGTGGTTTTCTTATTGTTAACTTTCTCCTGATCATGATTTCAATCCCTCTCCATCATAACTTGACACTTAGTTTATCATCCATATCCATGTTTTCCTACATGGAATCCGAGTATGGGTTATCTTGGATGACCTTTATGCCTCTCTTTCTTTCTTTTAAAGTGATAGTTTTATTGACTCTTTTTCTGATGTGGTACTTTCCAATATATTCCCAAGAACAATTATAAAAATTGCGAGGATGCAATTTATTGAAGCAGGGGAGAATGTAACACCCCAAACTTCTACGGTACGCTTCTCTTTGAATAATGTGATAGCGTGTGTTGTACGCAACACCACGTTCTAACACACCATAACCAATCACACTAGCCGTTATGAATAGTAATACCTATTTTTGAAATTTTATAAATTCTATATCTCAAAATGGACTTCATTCATGGATTCGGAATATTGAAATTATCCTAGGGTGAAATTTTGGTACTTTTCGGATAACTTTCATATTTTGATGAATAGTGAAAATTACTAAATTTTAATTAAAAACAAATTTTTTAATAAAAATAATTAATAGTGATAAATTATGAATTTGAGTGGTTTTAAAGTATATATAGAATATATTTTTACCATGTAATACAATGTGGGTCATCGAACAAAATTTCACATTTAAACCAGACATAAACAAATGTCAATCTTTTTATAGTTATTATCTCTTAAAAACACGCTTTTTGTTTTAACAACGGGAATTAATTTTAAATTAATTTATGTCACTTATGTGTTTTGAATTTCGAAAAATGGATTCCATATTTGGAATCAGGATGTTCAAATTGTGTAAATAGGTAACTTTTATTTTTAGACATTTTGAATAATTACTTCGGTATATATTTTATTTACCATGGTTAAAGGGTAAATCCGGTAAACAAGGGTTAAAAAATAATAGTATAATAATACTAAATTACCCTAAAACGTGTCTTAACCCTATTGGTTGATACATGGTCGAAGATGGGCATCTTTGGGTCGATTTTGGGACCCCATGGATCCACTTGTAAGTGATAATGACACTTTATTTTAATTAAGTTAAAATAAATACAAAAATAACACAAGCATATATCTTTTAGAAAAACAATTGTTACATAGGGTTATATATGTTGGATTTTAGACTATAAATATTAATTAGAAAGATAAAAAGTTTTCCTACATAATTTTAGTTTATTTATAATTTTTAGACATTAAATAAGTTAATTTATTTATGACACAATCGTGATGCAGTAATTACCATAATAGTGAAAAATTAGAATAATTGATATTATAAATACCCAAAAAAATATAATTTTAGCATTTTATTTAATTACACTAATTTTATAGGTTAATATGACATATTAGGATTGATTTAATGAACTTTTTTAGAAGTAATAATTCTGTTATTTTTTTCAATAAAATCAACTATTGAATAGTGTCAAAATAGACATAAAAGTGTTTTTAAAACAGATATTATATTATTAATTGATATTACATTTCTAAAAATCTAAGGATTGGCCAAAAGACTTATATCATGATAGTTATATAATTAATGGACCACTTGGGGTCTCTTGAATGTATATAGTAATTTTATTAACAATATAATATAAAAATACAAAGAGACATTGTAAAAGTGAAACTAATTAACTAAGAGTTAATACTTAATGATAAGGTTAATATAATGATCCAAACCTGTCTAAATTGTATTGGTTGAGTTGTTTTCGACGCATCTCCACCTTAAAATATAAATAATAAACTTTTGATCCATTAGAAAGTGAATATGAATTTATTATAAATTAATCATTCTAGCTTTTCCAAAGGTGCCCCTCGCCCCTCTTATAAAAGGGAACTCATCCTTCTCATTTCTTCACGCCTTAAAAGCCTTTTGGTTCAGCCAACCCTTACCCAAATACTCTATCAACTTCCCTCACTACAACATAGAGGCCTTAGTTTGATCATATAGCCATCCTAAGGATCCCTTTTGATCAAATCAAAAGAAAGAACTCGAAGAAGAGGTAATGTTTTCACCACCCCTTTTTAAGTTCATTTCTTCTTCCACTTATTTTTTATTTGTTATTACCATTATAAAATAATAACTACAGTATCATATATATAATGTGATGTTATTATAAATATGGTACAACCATATTCAGTATTCTATCCATCCTTTGAATAACATGTCACCATACGTGCGTACGTACGGCTTACCGTCTCCACGTCGTGGTGTAATTGTTATTCAATATATTATTATTTGGATGGGTATAATAATGATGTATAACTCATGTAAATGATAAATATAACATGTTAATATTCTGTATATATGATATACCATCCATTTATATATTATTTTAATATCAAAAGAATGATATTGTCGCTCGTGTGTACGTACGGACTACCGTCTCCACGAACGCGATGAGATTCATTTCTCCATCGTATCCATTAAAGTATAATTATCATTTGATTATTAAAAATAATTTTTAAAGACTTGATATCATTCTTGATATGAATAAGATACAACCTAACCATGACAACCATGGCTTACGTAACAAAACATATAAAAGAAAACGAGTAAGCTAACACCCGAAACAACGATAATTCTAAGATATTATTAACAAAGCAATGTTAAAAGATCACATATGATATCATATTAATGTATATGATTATTGAATAATTTAATAACAATTATTTCACCATTATAAAGGAGGTTAACCTACCATCGACCAAGGAAAAAGTACAAAGAAAGGGGTTTCTTATCTCACTCTTAATTTCGTGAGAATTCCATTGTTCACCACTTATTTATTGCATGTGGTGTATGTGTACTGCCCATGATTGTATTCATTTTGTAATATACATTAATTTATGGGTATTTACATCATCATTGTATGATCCTTATTTCATGGGTGCATGTTTCATAATTCACCAAATCGATAAGGGAATTTGAAATTTCAATTTCCATTTATTCGGCTTTACGCATACTTCATTGATAATTTTACTCCAAGATTATGCGTTGAATCACTATTCATTTTATTATGTCATAATTTCCACTCCATGCTCTGTGGATATACTCTTGATACACATAATCACTCCATTGATAATTTCTCAAGTCATCGATATGAATTTGATAAGAGTAATTTTAACTCATTCTCCATTTTTTGAGTTAAACATCAAATTCATTGGTGTTGTTTTTACAAGATTATGTGTGAATGTCCTTTGATTGTTTTACACTAAATATAAAATCATATTTAGTGTATTTATATTTTTTACACAAAACTATGTCGTTGATTTATCCTTAACCTAAGGATGTGGATTTTATGAGAGATTTCACCTCAATTTACATTCCATTGAGACTTCTTCGTTGTTATACACCAAATCACTTTCATATTGTGTATATAATATACTTTGACATAGTATATCATGAATTCCTTAATTCTCATGATATTACAATGTTTTGATTACCTCAATTATTTGAATACATGTGCCTCTCTTTTGGTTAGAAACTCTAACCAAAATACCATTTTAAAATGTTTTAAAGACTTATTCTTCTAAATCTTTCTCATTAATGTCCATGTTTTAAAAATGGTTTTAAGGATTTATTTATATGGACAATAAAGTTTTAAAATTAAAACTCCTTTTAAAAGTTTCAAAGTGGTATGGGACACTTTGATTCAAAAATCTATTTTTAAATGGCTTCTTGAAAAATAGTGTGATTTTTAAATGATTTCAAGAAAAAGGGTGATATTTATCTCAAATAGTATTGATGATTATTTTCATCTATGTCATCATCCTTCATTATTATTGATTGAGGTTAATGTGATACAATACAATCTTCCATATTGTATCAAATTAGTTATGTTTGACTGTGGATGTGCTATTTTTATACCATTCGTGGTTTGTGGTTAATGTATTGACATTTCGTATGCTAGTTTTAATATGAATGTTTAAGTTATGTTTAAACCTTTTCATATGGGAATGCATTGCACTTAATAAGTGACAGGTGGAGCCCGCTATAGCTCCTCGATGCATCGGTAGGACTCATTAGACAAACTAGTGTCTTGGCACAAGGCCTTGGCAAAATCTTATTTGTAGTCTTGGCACGAGGCCTTGACTATGTGGTTATGATATTCTGGCATTATGCATTCCATCATTATGAAAGTGGTTATTGATATTTCATGGGATTGTTCGACTAGTATAATATCCATGTGAGTAAGTAAATGGAATTATTTTATTTTATCTTTTCCATTTTATGCTGAAGTTCAAGTTTAAAAGGCTTTTGTTTTAGTTATAAACTGCTTTAAGTGTTTATGATTATCTGTGAAAGCTTCTGCTATATTGTTATCCTTACTGAGCATCTGAGCTCACCCCTTTCAATGTTTTATTTTTCCCACAATTATGAAGAAGTAATTTATGAATGACCTGCAGGGATAGTATGAGGGGATATGAAGACAAGATGTTTTTTTATGATGTAATGTAAAACTTTATGGATGTATCTAGTTATTCCAAGGCTACTAAACTAATCGGTCTTTCGAAACATTATCTTTATTGTGATCATGCCAATGTTATGTAATAATGCACCGACTCTGGGTAACTGGGGTTGGGGCGTTACAGTTGGTATCAGAGGAAGTTTAGTACAAACCTTGGAAGCTAGATTTAGATAAAATCTGATTAGGGCACATAGGCCTAAGATGAACTTTGAGGATTAGTATAGAAGAACTTCCTAGAAGTTTGGTATTGTAGGGATTTTGTGAGTTTTCTGAGAGATACATCCCTGTCTGGATACGAGTAGGTAGAGGCGGCTCTGGCACAGATGTACCTAGGGGTAAAACCCGAAAACACCGCTTTGAGCTAGACTCGAACGGGAACTGGTGCACGACAACGGGTCTTGCTGCACTCTTGGTTACGAAACTCCCAAGGGATATGCTTAGGATAATTTACATTTTCTTTACAAACCGATTTATGTAATATATATATAAGATGAGAGTAAATGACCTTGGTTAATCCTAATATGTTTGAAATTGAGAATATGGTGACATGTTAATCTCTAAATGATATTACGACTACTGTTACTCACACAATGCTTTCTGGTTTTAGTCAATTGCTGGATTCTAAGGAAGACATAGTGACTTTGATAATGATGTACAAGGTGGCAATGGTGGTTCCAATGAGCAACAAAATGGAATGTTGATAGGTGTAAAAGTTATCGTCTTTATGCCAAATCAGTTTTCCAAAAATATGATCAACAACATATATATTAACCAACTCCCAGACTCAACATGGAAGAGAAAGGTGATGAATGATAAGAGCTCCAGCAATGGAGACCATGGAGAAAAGAACCCTCAATTTCAATCATGCAGGAAATGTGGAAGGAGACACCCAGGAAAGTGTCTCAATGGGACAAAGAAATGCTTTACGTGCAGGAAGGAAGGACATAAAGTGAAGAATTGCCGAAGAAAATTGAAGAGTACTATGGAAGAAGATAAAAATGGTCCCAAGAGTCCATTTACAGTCATTTGCCGTAAATGTAGGGGACCTGGCCATTACTCGAGTGAATGCCCAATTCTATAGGATATTTTCTTCGTCAAAGAAGAAGCTATGTGGAAATAAATGGTTGGAGAAATTTTTAAAAAGTATTAGTGCTCCTTGTTAATGGGTTTACTTTGGAATAATTTTCTATTGTATTTGTAACCCCACAGTTTTCTATATGAGAATGATATTTGAGGAAGAATTGTCTCTTCTCTTGTGGATATAGGTATAAATAACCATTTGGTTTTATATTATCATTGGCGTTTGAGTGAATTATAAGTTATTATAATTTGGGATGAAAATGCAAGGTATGATATAAAATTTGTGGTTAAATTATGTTATTTTGAGGAATTTATCTCATTTCGGTAATATTATAAAATATAGTTTTTGAAATAGGACAACACGTAGACCGTGTGACAACCCATCGCATCGGAAAAAGCTGTGGGAATCGAACTCACAACTAAAGTGCGATTGGGATTTATCGCCTACCATGAGAATATGTGATGTCCCTAGTTAGTGTGACTATTTTTTTAGTTAAATGATTTTATTGATCAATAATATGATGATCTGGGTTCTTATGTCTTATCAAATGAATACCCTTAGTATTGGAAAGTGATTTGGTGATTAAGTGATAAATTTTATTTTGGAAGATGTTCACTTTGTTGGGAACACTATATGTCCAAGGAAAATAGAATACTATGGGATGTTATTAGAGTAGTAATGGTGGATTTTTATCTATGTTTTTATTGTGGATCTATAGTGATTTGGGTTATTTATGGAAATTATTACCCTATGATAAAGAATATGTGATTATGTTAATTACTTTTAAGTATTTGACTTTAAGATTAGATGATGTCATTTGGAGATAAAATTTAACGTGGAAGACTACATTCTTATAAGTTTCGGGTTTCAATATTAGTTTGGATAATATTGAAGGATTTTAAGGAAAATTTATTATTGAATGTTATTTTTTTAACTTTGGGGTATTGTTGGATTAATTTTAGAAATTAAGATTAGTATTTTTTTTCTCTAATGGAATATACATTTGGGGGATCATCAGATCTTATACTAACCATTTTGGTTTTGATTAATCTCTAAAGACAAGTTAAATATGTAGTTTAACCTACATGGATCATGTATTTCTATTGAAGTTTATTCTAGATCTTTTATTGTGACCAAGTCTTCTTGAATACTCATTGTTCAAAAAAATAAGTTAGTGGTAAAAAGTTACTAAATAATAAAACTCTACTTGAAAAGTAAGTATATCTCTTTATGTTCTTAGTCAATATCATAAATGAATTCCTCATCCTTATGTAATGTAACTTAAAACAAAAAAGAATGTTGGCCATTTACATTCCTACTAGGAGACTAATGGTCATTTGTCCCAACACAAGTTTGTGGTTTTCTTATTGTTAACTTTCTCCTAATCATGATTTCGATCCCTCTCCATCAGAACTTGACACATAGTTTGTCATCCATATCCATGTTTTCCTACATGGAATCCGAGTATGGGTTATCTTGGATGACTTTTATACCTCTCTTTTTTTTTAAAGTGATAGTTTTATTGACTCTTTTTCCGATGTGGAACTTTCCATTATATTCCCAAGCACAATTTTAAAAATTGCGAGGATGCAATTTATTGAAGGAGGGGAGAATGTAACACCCCAAACTTCTACGGTACACTTCTCTTTGAATAATGTGATAGCGTGTGTTGTACGCAACACCAAGTTCTAACACACCATAACCAATCACACTAACCGTTATGAATAGTAATACCTACTTTTTGAAATTTTATAAATTCTATATATCAAAATGGACTTCATTTTTGGATTCGGAATATTGAAATTAGCCTAGGGAGAAATTTTGGTACTTTTCAGATAACATTCATATTTTGATGAATACTGAAAATTACTAAATTTTAATTAAAAAATACTTTTTTAATCAAGATAATTAACAGTGATAAATTATGAATTTGAGTGGTTTTAAAGTATATTTAGAATATATTTTTACCATGTAATACAATGTGGGTCATCGAACATAATTTTACATTTAAACCAGACATAAACAAGTGCCAATCTTTTGATAGTTGTTATCTCTTAAAAACACGCTTTTTGTTTTAACAACAGGAATTAATTTTAAATTAATTTCTGCACTTCTGTGTTTTGAATTTTGAAAAATGGATTAAATATTTGGAATCATGATTTTAAAATTGTGTAAATAGGTATCTTTTATTTTTAGACATTTTGGATAATTACTTCGGTAAATATTTTATTTATCATGGTTAAAGGGTAAATCTGGTAAACAAGGGTTAAAAAATAATATTATAATAATAATAAATTACCCTAAAACGTGTCTAAACCCTATTGGTTGATACATGGTCGACCATGGTCATCATTGGGTCGATTTTGGGACCCCATGGATCCACTTGTAAGTGATAATGACCCTTTATTTTAATTAAGTTAAAATAAATACAAAAATGACACAAGCATATTTCTTTTAGAAAAACAATTGTTACATAAAGTTATATATGTTGGATTTTAGACTATAAATATTCATTTAAAATATAAAAATCTTTCCAACATAATTATATTTTATTTATAATTTTTAGACATTATATACGTTAATTTATATATGACACAATGGTGATATAGTAATTACCATAACAGTGAAAAATTAGAATAATTGATATTATAAATACCCAAATAAATATAATTTGAGCCTTTTATTGAATTAAAATAATTTTCTAGGTTAATATGACATATTAGTTTTGATTTAATTATCTTTTTTCGAAGTAATAATTCTGTTATATGTTTCACAAACATCAACTATTGAATAGTGTCAAAATTGACATAAAAGTGTTTTTAAAACAAATATTATATTATTAATTGATATTAAATTCCTAAAAATCTAAGGATCGTCCCAGAGACTTATATAATGATATTTATATCATTAATGGACCACTTTGGGGTCTCTTGGATGTATATTGTATGTTTATTAACCATATAATATAAAAATACAAAGATACATTGTAAAAGTGAAACTAATTAACTAAGAGTTAATACTTAAAGATAAGGTTAATATAATGACCCAAACCTGTCTAAATTATATTGGTTGAGTTTTTTTGACCCATAACCACCTTGAAATTTAAATAATAAACTTTGGAGCCATTATAAACCGAATATAAATTTATTATCAATTAATATTTCTAGCTTTTCCAAAGGTGCCCCTCGCCCCTCTTAAAAAGGGGCACTCATCCTTCTCATTTATTCACACATTCAAAGCCTTTTGGTTCAGCCAAACCCTGCCCCAATACTCTCTCAACTTCCCTCGCTACAACCTAGAGTCCTTAGTTTGATCAAAAAGCCAACCTAAGGAGCCCTTTTGATCAAATCAAAAGGAAGAACCCGAAGAAGAGGTAATGTTTTCACCACCCCTTTTCAAGTTCCTTTCTTCTTCCACATCTTTTTTCTTTGTTATTACCATTATAAAAAAATAACTCCATTATCATATATATACTGTTATGTTATTATAAATATGGTACAACCATATTCAGTATTCTATACATCTTTTGAATAACATGTCACCATACGTGCGTACGTACGGCTTACCGTCTCCACGTCGTGGTGTAATTGTTATTCAATATTTTTTTATTTGGATGTGTAAAATAATGATGTGTAACTCATTAAAATAATAAAAATAACATGTTAATGATTCTTTATATATGATATAACATCCATTTATATATTATTTTAATATCAGAAGAATGATATTGTCGCTCGTGTGTACGTACGGACTACCGTCTCCACGAACGCGATGAGATTCATTTATCCATCGTATCCATTCAAGTATAAACATCATTTGATGATTAAAAATAATGTTTAAAGACTTGATATAATTCGGGATATGAATAAGATACATCCTAACCATAAAAACCATGGCTTACGTAACAAAACATATAAAAGAAAACGAGTAAGTTAACACCCGAAACAATGATAATTCTAAGATATTATTAACAAAGCAATGTTAAAAGTTCATATATGATATCATATTAATGTATATGATTATTGAATAATTTAATAACAATTATTTCACTATTATACAGGAGGTTAACCTACCATCGACCAAGGAAAAAGTACAAAGTAATGGCTTTCTTATCTCACTCTTAATTTCGTGAGAATTCCATTGTTCACCACTTATTTATTGCATGTGGTGTATGTGTACTGCCCATGATTGTATTCATTGTGTAATATACTTTAATTTATGGGTATTTACATCATCATTGTATGATACTTCTTTCATGGGTGCATGTTTCATAAGTTACCAAATCGATAAGGGAATTTGAAATTTCAATTTCCATTTATTTGGCTTTACGCATAATTCATTGATTATTTTACTCCATGATTATGTGTGGAATCACTATTCATTTGATTATGTCATAATTTCCACTCCCCGTTCTGTGGATATAATTTTGATACACATAATCACTCCATTGATAATTTATCAAGTAATCGATATGAATTTGATAAGAGTAATTTTAACTCATTCTCCATTTGTTGAGTTAAACATCAAATTCATTGGTGTTGTTTTTACAAGATTATGTGTGTATGTCCTGTAATTGTTTTGCACTAAATATCCAATCATATTTAGTGTATTTATATTTTTCACACATAACTATGTCGTTGATTTATCCGTAACCTAAGTATACAGCCTTTATGAGAGATTTCACCTCAATTTACATTCCATTGAGACTTGTTCGTTGTTATACACCAAATCACTTTCATATGGTGTATATAATGTACTTTGACATAGTATATCATGAATTCCTTTATTCTCATGATATTAAAATGTTTTCATTACCCCAATTATTTTAATACAAGTGTCTCTCTTTTGGTTAGAAACTCTAACCAAAATACCATTTTAAAATGTTTTAAAGACTTATTCTTCTAAATCTTGCTCATTAATGTCCATGTTTTAAAAATGTTTTTAATTATTTATTTATATGGACATTATAGTTTTAAAATTAAAACTCCTTTTAAAATTTTCAAAGTGGTATGAGACACTTTGATTCAAAAATCTATTTTTAAATGGATTCTTGACAAATAGTGTGATTTTTAAATGATTTCAAGAAAAAGGGGGATATTTATCTCAAATAGTTTTGATGATTATTTTCATCTATGTCATCATCCTTCATTATTCTTGATTGAGGTTAATGTGATATAATACAATCTTACATATTGTATCAAATGAGTTATGTTTGACTGTGGATGTGCTATTTTTATACCATTCGTGGTTTGTGGTAAAAGTATTGACATTTCGTATGCTAGTTTTAATAAGAATGTTTATGTTATGTTTAAACCTTTTCATATGGAAATGCATTGGACTTAATAAGTGACGGGTGGAGCCCGTTATAGCACCTCGATGCATCGGTAGGCCTCATGAGACAAACTAGTGTCTTGGTACAAGGCCTTGGAAAAATCTTATTTGTAGTCTTGGCACGAGGCCTTGGCTATGTGGTTATGATAGTCGGGAATTATACATTCCATCATTATGAAAGTGGTTATTGATATTGCATGGGATTGTTCGACTAGTAGAATATCCATGCAAGTAAGTAAATGGAATTATTTTATTTTATCTTTGCCATTTTATGCTGAAGTTCAGGTTTAAAAGGCTTTTGTTTTAGTTATAAACTGCCTTAAGTGTTTATGCTTATCTATGAAAGCATCTGCTATAATGTTATCCTTACTGAGCATCTGAGCTCACCCCTATCAATGTTTTATTTTTCCCAGGATTATGAAGAAGTAATTTATGAATGACCTACAGGGATAGTATGAGGGGTTATGAAGACAAGATGTTTTTTATGATGTAATGTAAAACATTATGGATATATCTAGTTATTCCAAGGCTACTAAACTAATCGGTCTTTCGAAACTTGATCTTTCTTGTGATCATGCCAATGTAATGTAATAATGCACCGACTCTGGGTAACTGGGGTTGGGCGTTACAGTTGGTATCAGAGGAAGTTTAGTACAAACCATGGAATCTAGATTTATATAAACTCTGATTAGAGCATGTAGACCTAAGATGAACTTTGAGGATTAGTATAGAAGAACTTCCTAAAATTTTGGTATTGTAGAGATTTTGTGAGTTTTCCGGGCAATACATCCTTGTCTTGATACGAGTAGGTAGAGGCAGCTCTGGCACCGATGTACCTAGGAGTAAAACCTGAAAACACCGCTTTGAGCAAGACTCGAACGGGAACTGGTGCACGACAACGGCCCTTACTACACTCTTGGTTACGACACTCCCAGGGGATATGCTTAGGATAATTTACATTTTCTTTACAAACCGATTTAAGTAATATATATATAAGATGAAAGTAAACGACATTGGTTAATTCTAATATGTTTCAAATTGAGAATATGGTGACATGTTAATCTCTAAATGATTTTACGACTATTGTTACTCACACAATGCTTTCTATTTTTAGTCAATGGCTGGATTCCAAGGAAGTCATAGTGACATTGAGAATGATGTACAAGGTGGGAACGGTGGTGCCAATTAGCAACAAAATGGAATGTTGATAGGTGTAAAAGATATCGTCTTTATTCCAAATAAGTTTTCCAAAAATATGATCAACAACATATATATTGACCAACTCCCAGACTCAACAAGGAAGAGAAAGGTGATGAATGATAAGAGCTCCAGCAATGGAGGCCATGTAGAAAAGAACCCTCAATTTCCATCGTGCAGGAAATGTGGAAGGAGTCACCCAGGAAAGTGTCTCAATGGGACAAAGAAATGCTTTATGTGTAGGAAGAAAGGACATAAAGTGAATAATTGCTGAAGAAAAGTGAAGAGTAATATGGAAGAAGATAAAAATGGTCCCAAGAGTCCATTTACAGTCATTTTCCGTAAATGTAGGGGACCTGGACATTACTCAAGTGAATGCCCTATTCTATAGGATATTTTCTTGGTCAAAGAAGAAGCTATGTGGAAATAAATGGTTGGAGAAATTTTTAAAATGTATTAGCTCTCCTTGTTGATGGGATTACTTTGGAAAAATTTTCTCTTGTATTTGTAACCCCGAAGATTGCCATATGAGAATGATATTTGAGGAAGAATTGTCTCTTCTCTTGTGGATATAGGTATAAATAACCATTTGGTTTTATATGATCATTGGCGTTTGAGAGAATTATAAGTTATTATAATTTGATATGAAAATGCAAGGTATGGTATAACATTTGTGGTTAAATTATGTTATTTTGAGGAATTTATCTCATTTTGGTAATATTATAAAATATAGTTTTTGAAAAAGGACAACACGTAGACCAGGTGACAACCCGTCGCATCGGACAAAGCTGTGGGAATCGAACCCACAACCAAAGTGTGATTGGGATTTATCGCCTACCACTGGACTACGTGAAGTCCCTGTATAGTGTGACTATTTTTTTAGTTAAATGATTTTATTGATCAATAATATGTTGATTTGGGTTCTTATGTATTATCAAATGAATAACCTTAGTATAGGAAAATGGTTTGGTGATTAATTGATAAATGTTATTTTGGAAGATGTTCACATTGTTGGGAACACTATATGTCCAAGGAAAATATAATACTATGGGATGTTATTAGAGGAGTAATAGTGGATTTTTATCTATGTTTTTATTGTGGATCTATAGTGATTTGGGTAATTTATAGAAATGATTAACCTATAATAAATAATATGTGATTATGTTAATTACTTTTAAGTATGTGACTTTAAGTGTAGATGATGTCATTTGGAGATACAATTTAACGTGGAAGACTAAATTCTTATAAGTTTTGGGTTTCAATATTAGTTTGGATTATATTGAAGGATTTTAACGAAAATTTATTATTGAATGTTATTTATTTAACTTTGGGGTATTGTTGGTTTAATTTTAGAAATTAAGAATAGTATTTTGTTTCTCTAATGGAATATACATTTCGGGGATCATCAGATCTTATACTAACCATTTTGGATTTGATTAATCTCTAAAGACATGTTAAATATATAGTTTATCCTACATGGATCATGTATTTCTATATATGTTTATTCTAGCTCTTTTATTGTGACCAAGTTTTCTTGAATACTCATTGTTCAAAAAAAAATAAGTTAGTGGTAAAAAGTAATTAAATAATGAAACTATACTTAAAAAGTAAGTATATATCTTTATGTTCTTAGTAAATATCATAAATGAATTCCTCATCCTTATGTATTTTAACTTAAAACAAAAAAAATGTTGGCCGTTTACTTTCCTACTAGGAGACTAATGGTCGTTTGTCCCAAGACAAGTTTGTGTTTTTATTATTGTTAACTTTATCCTGATCATGATTTTTATCCCACTCCATCAGAACTTGACGCTTAGTTTATCATCCATATCCTTGTTTTCCTACATGGAATCCGAGTATGGGTTATCTTGAATGACCTTTATACCTCTCATTCTTTCTTTTAGAGTGATAGTTTTATTGACTCTTTTTCAGATGTGGGACTTTCCATTATATTACCAAGCACAATTTTAAAAATTGCTAGGACGCAATTTATTGAAGGAGGGGAGAATTTAACACCCCAAACTTCTACGATACGCTTGTCTTTGAATAATGTGATAGCGTGTGTTGTACAAAACACCAAGTTCTAACACACCATAACCAATCACACAAGCCGTTATGAATAGTAATACCTACTTTTTGAAATTTTATAAATTCTATATCTCAAAATGGACTTCATTTTTGGATTCGGAATATTGAAATTATCCTAGGGTGAAATGTTTGTACTTTTCAGATAACTTTTATATTTTGATGAATAGTGAGAATTACTAAATTTTAATTAAAAACAACTTTTTTAATCAAAATAATTAATAGTGATAAATTATGAATTTGAGTGGTTTTAAAGTATATTTTGAATATATTTTTACCATGTAATACAATGTGGGTCATCGAACATAATTTTACATTTAAACCAAACATAATCAAGTGTCAATCTTTTGATAGTTATTATCTCTTAAAAACACGCTTTTTGTTTTAACAACCGGAATTAATTTTAAATTAATTTCTACCACTTCGGTGTTTTGAATTTGGAGAAATGGATTCCATATTTGGAATCAGGATGTTCAAATTTTGTAAATAGGTAACTTTTATTTTTAGACATTTTGGATAATTACTTCGGTAAATATTTTATTTACCATGGTTAAAGGGTAAATCCGGTAAACAAGGGTTAAAAAATAATATTATAATAATATTAAATTACCCTAAAACGTGTCTTAACCCTATTGGTTGATATATGGTCGACCATGGGAATCTTTGGGTCGATTTGGGGACCCCATGGATTCACTTGTAAGTGATAATGACACTTTATTTTAATAAAGTTAAAATAAATACAAAAATGGAACAAGCATATATCTTTTAGAAAAACAATTGTTACTTATGGTTATATATGTTGCATTTTAGACTATAAATATTCATTAGAAAGATAAAAGGATTTCCTACATAATGAAATTTTATTTATAATTTTTAGACATTAAATAAGTTAATTTATTTATGACACAATAGTGATGCAGTAATTACCATAATAGTGAAAAATTAGAATAATTGATATTATAAATACCCAAATAAATATAATTTGAGACTTATATTGACTTAAACTAATTTTATAGGTTAATATGACATATTAGGATTGATTTAATTAACTTTTTTCTAAGTAATAATTCTGTTATGTGTTTCCCAAAAATCAACTATTGAATAGTGTCAAAATTGACATAAAAGTGTTTTTAAAACAAATATTATATTATTTATTGATATTAAATTCCTAAAAATATAAGGTTCGGCCACGAGACTTATATCATGATAGTTATATCATTAATGGACCACTTGGGTCTCTCTTTGATGAATATTGTAAGTCTATTAACCATATAACATAAAAATACAAAGAGACATTGTAAATGTGAAACTAATTAACTAAGAGTTAATACATAATGATAAGGTTAATATAATGACCCAAACCTGTATAAATTATACTGGTTGAGTTGTTTTCGACCCATCTCCACCTTAAAATTTAAATAATAAACTTTGGAGCCATTATAAACTGAATATGATTTTATTATAAATTAATATTTCTAGCTTTTCCAAAGGTTCCCCTCACCCCTCTTATAAAAGGGCACTACTCCTTCTCATTTCTTCACACCATAAAAGCCTTTTGGTTCGGCCAAAACCTGCCCAAATACTCTCTCCACTTCCCTCACTACAACCTGGAGGACTTAGTTTGATCATAAATCCATCCTAAGGATCCCTTTTTATCAAATCAAAAGGAAGAACCCGAAGAAGAGGTATTGTTTTCACCACCCCTTTTCAAATTCATTTCTTCTTCCACTTATTTTTTCTTTGTTATTACCATTATAAAATAATAACTCCAGTATCATATATATACTGTGATGTTATTATAAATATGGTACAACCATATTCAGTATTCTATCCATCCATTGAAAAACATGTCACCATACGTGCGTACGTACGACTTACCGTCTCCACGTCGTGGTGTAATTGTTATTCAATATATTATTATTTGGATGGGTATAATAATGATGTGTAACTCATGTAAATAATAAATATAACATGTTAATGATGCTTTATATATGATATACCATCCATTTATATATTATTTTAATATCAAAATAATGATATTGTCGCTCGTGTGTACGTACGGACTACCGTCTCCACGAACGCGATGAGATTCATTTCTCCATCGTATCCATTCAAGTATAATTATCATTTGATGATTAAAAATAATGTTTAAAGACTTGATATCATTCTGGATATGAATAATATACAACCTAACCATGACAACCATGGCTTACGTAACAAAAAAAATAAAAGAAAACGAGTAAGTAAACACCCGAAACGACGATAATTCTAAGATATTATTAACAAAGCAATGTTAAAATATCATATATGATATCATATTAATGTATATGATTATTTAATAATTTAATAAAAATTATTTCACTATTATACAGGAGGTTAACCTACCATCGACCAAGGAAAAAGTACAAAGTAAGGGGTTTCTTCTCTCACTCATAATTTCGTGAGAATTCCATTTTTCACCACTTATTTATTGCATGTGGTGTATGTGTACTGCCCATGATTGTATTCATTGTGTAATATACTTTAAATTATGGGTATTGACATCATCATTTTATGATCATTCTTTCATGGGTGTATGTTTCATAAGTTACCAAATCAATAAGGGAATTTGAAATTTCAATTTCCATTTATTCGGATTTACGCATACTTCATTGATTATTTTACTCCAAGATTATGTGTGGAATCACTATTAATTTGATTATGTTATAATTTCCACTCCCCGTTCTGTGGAAATACATTTGATACACATAATCACTCCATTGATAATTTCTCAAGTCATCGATATGAATTTGATAAGAGTAATTTTAACTCATTCTCCATTTGTTGAGTTAAACATCAAATTCATTGGTGTTGTTTTTACAAGATTATGTGTGAATGTCCTTTGATTGTTTTACACTAAATATCCGATCATATTTAGTGTATTTATATTTTTCACACGTAACTATGTCGTTGATTTATCCTTAACCTAAGGATACAGACTTATGAGAGATTTCACCTCAATTTACATTCCATTGAGACTTCTTCGTTGTTATACACCAAATCACTTTCATATGGTGTATACAATGTACTTTGACATAGTATATCATGAATTACTTTATTCTCATGATATTACAATGTTTTGATTATCTCCATTATTTGAATTCAAGTTTCTCCCTTTTGGTTAGAAACTCTAACCAAAATACCATTTTAAAATGTTTTAAAGACTTATTCTTCTAAATCTTGCTCATTATTTTCCATGTTTTAAAAATGGTTTAAAGATTTATTTATATGGAAATTAAATTTTTAAAATTAAAACTCCTTTTAAATGTTTCAAAGTGGTATGGGACACTTTGATTCAAAAATCTATTTTTAAATGGCTTCTTGACAAATAGTGTGATTTTTAAATGATTTCAAGAAAAAGGGGGATATTAATCTCAATTAGTTTTGATGATTATTTTCATCTATGTCATCATCCTTCATTATTCTTGATTGAGGTTAATGTGATACAATAAAATCTTCCATATTGTATCAAATGAGTTATGTTTGACTGTGGATGTGCTATTTTTATACCATTCGTGGTTTGTGGTTAAAGTATTGACATTTCGTATGCTAGTTTTAATACGAATTTTTATGTTATGTTTAAACCTTTTCATATGGGAATGCATTGGACTTAATAAGTGATGGGTGGAGCCTGCTATAGCTCCTCGATGCATCAGTAGGTCTCATGAGACAAACTAGTGTCTTGGCACAAGGCCTTGGAAAAATCTTATTTGTAGTCTTGGCACGAGGCCTTGGCTATGTGGTTATGATAGTCTGGCATTATGCATTCTATCATTATGAAAGTGGTTATTGATATTGCATGGGATTGTTCGACTAGTAGAATATCCATGTGAGTAAGTAAATGGCATTATTTTATTTTATCTTTGCCATTTTATGCTGAAGTTCAAGTTTAAAAGGCTTTTGTTTTAGTTACAAACTGCCTTAAGTGTTTATGCTTATCTATGAAAGCTTATGCTATAATGTTATCCTTAATGATCATCTGAGCTCACCCCTTTCAATGTTTTATTTTTCCCAGCATTATGAAGAAGTAATTTATGAATGAACTGTAGGGATAGTATGAGGGGATATGAAGACAATATGTTTTTTATGAAGTAATGTAAAACTTTATGGATGTATCTAGTTATTACAAGGCTACTAAACAAATCGGTCTTTAGAAACCTGATCTTTCTTGTGATCATTCCAATGTTATGTAATAATGCACCGACTCTGGGTAACTGGGGTCGGGCGTTACAGTTAGTATCAGAGGTTGTTTAGTACAAACCTTGGAAGCTAGATTTAGATAAACTCTGATTAGAGCACGTAGACCTAAGATGAACATTGAGGATTAGTATAGAAGAACTTCCTAGAATTTTGGTATTGTAGAGATTTTGTGAGTTTTCCGAGCAATACATCCCTGTCTGGATACGAGTAGGTAGAGGCGGCTCTGGCACAGATGTACCTAGGGGTAAAACCTGAAAACACCGCTTTGAGCTAGAGTCGAACGGGAACTGGTGCACGACAACGGGCCTTGCTATACTCTTGGTTACGACACTCCCAGGGGATATGCTTAGGATAATTTACATTTTCTTTACAAACCGATTTAAGTAATATATATATAAGATGAGTGTAAATGACCTTGGTTAATCCTAATATGTTTCAAATTGAGAATATGGTGACATGTTAATCTCTAAATGATTTTACGACTATTGTTACTCACACAATGCTTTCTGGTTTTAGTCAATGGTTGGATTCCAAGGAAGTCATAGTGACTTTGAGAATGATGTACAAAGTGGGAACGGTGGTGCCAATGAGCAACAAAATGGAATGTTGATAGGTGTAAAAGATATCGTCTTTATGCCAAATCATTTTTTCAAAAATATGATCAACAACATATATACTAACCAACTCTCAAACTCAACAAGAAGAGAAAGGTGATGAATGATAAGAGCTCCTGCAATGGAGACCATGGAGAAAAGAACCCTCAATTTCCATCATGTAGGAAATGTGGAAGGAGACAACCAGGAAAGTGTCTCAATGGGACAAAGAAATGCTTTACGTGTAGGAAGGAAGGACATAAAGTGATGAATTGCCGATGAAAAATGAAGAGTACTATGGAAGAAGATAAAAATGGTCCCAAGAGTCCATTTACAGTCATTTTCCATAAATGTAGTGGACCTGGCCATTACTCGAGTGAATGACCTATTCTATAGGATATTTTCTTGGTCAAAGAAGAAGCTATATGGAAATAAATGGTTGAAGAAATTTTTAAAATGTATTAGCGCTCCTTGTTGATGGGTTTACATTGGAATAATTTTCTCTTTTATTTGTAACCCCGCAGTTTTCCATATGAGAATGATATTTGAGGAATAATTGTCTCTTCTCTTGTGGACATTGGTATAAATAACCATTTGGTTTTATATGATCATTGGGGTTTGAGAGAATTATAAGTTATTATAATCTGAGATGAAAATGCAAGGTATGATATAACATTTTTGGTTAAATTATGTTATTTTGAGGAATTTATCTCATTTTGGTAATATTATAAAATATAGTTTTCGAAAAAGGACAACACGTAGACCGTGTGACAACCCGTCGCATCGTACAAAGCTGTGGGAATCGAACCCACAACCAAAGTGTGAATGCGATTTATTGCCTACCACTGGACTACGTGAAGTCCCTGGTTAGTGTGACTATTTTTTTTAGTTAAATAATTTTATTGATCAATAATATGTTGATTTGGGTTCTTATGTATTATCAAATGAATACCCTTAGTATAGGAAATTGATTTGGTGATTAAGTGATAAATGTTATTTTGGAAGATGTTCACTTTGTTGGGAACACTATATGTCCAAGTAAAATAGAATAATATGGGATGTTATGAGAGGAGTAATGGTGGATTTTTATCTATGTTTTTATTGTGGATCTATAGTGATTTGGGTTATTTATGGAAATGATTAACCTATAATAAAGAATATGTGATTATGTTAATTTCTTTTAAGTATGTGTCTTTAAGAGTAGGTGATGTCATTTGGAGATACAATTTAACGTGGAAGACTACATTCTTATAAGTTTTGGGTTTCAATATTATTTTGGATTATATTGAAGGATTTTAAGGAAAATTTATTATTGAATGTTATTTATTTAACTTTGGGGTATTGTTGGTTTAATTTTAGAAATTAAGAATAGTATTTTTTTTCTCTAATGGAATATACATTTGGGGGATCATCAGATCTTATACTAACCATTTTGGTTTTGATTAATCTCAAAAGACAAGTTAAATATATAGTTTATCCTACATGGATCATGTATTTCTATAGAAGTTTATTCTAGCTCTTTTATTGTGACCAAGTCTTCTTGAATACTCAATGTTCAAAAAAATAAGTTAGTGGTAAAAAGTTATTAAATAATGAAACTCTACTTAAAAAGTAAGTATATCTCTTTATATTCTTAGTCAATATCATAAATGAATTCCTCATCCTTATGTAATGTAACGTAAAACAAAAAAAATGTTGGCCATTTACTTTCCTACTAGGAGACTAATGGTCGTTTGTCCCAACACAAGTATGTGGTTTTATTATTGTTAAATTTCTCCTGATCATGATTTCAATCCCTCTCCATCATAACTTGACACTTATTTTATCATCCATATCCATGTTTTCCTACATGGAATCCGAGTATGGGTTATCTTGGATGACCTTTATACCTCTCTTTCGTTCGTTTAAAGTGATAGTTTTATTGACTCTTTTTCCGATGTAGGACTTTCTATTATATTCCCAAGAACAATTTTAAAAATTGAGAGAATGCAATTTATTGAAGGAGGGGAGAATGTAACACCCCAAACTTCTACGGTACGTTTCTCTTTGAATAATGTGATAGCATGTGTTGTACGCAACACCAAGTTCTAACACACCATAACCAATCACACTAGCCATTATGAATAGTAATTCCTAATTTTTGAAATTTATAAATTCTATATCTCAAAATGGACTTCATTTTTGGATTCGGAATATTGAAATTAGCCTAGGGTGAAATTTTTGTACTTTTCAGATAACTTTCATATTTTGATGAATAGTGAAAATTACTAAATTTTAATTAAAAACAACTTTTTTAATCAAAATAATTAATAGAGATAAATTATGAATTTGAGTTGTTTTAAAGTATATTTAGAATATATTTTTACCATGTAAAACAATGTGGGTCATTGAACATAATTTCACAATTAATCCAGACATAAACAAGTGTCAATCGTTTGATAGTTATTATCTCTTAAAAACACGCTTTTTGTTTTAACAACGGGAATTAATTTTAAATTAATTTCTGAAACTTATGTGTTTTGAATTTAGAAAAATTGATTCCATATTTGGAATCAGGATTTTAAAATTATGTAAATAGGTAACTTTTATTTTTAGACATTTTGGATAATGACTTCGGTAAATATTTTATTTACCATGGTTAAAGTGTAAATCCGGTAAACAAGGGTTAAAAAATAATAATATAATAATAATTAATTACCCTAAAACGTCTCTTAACCCTATTTGTTGATACATGGTCGACCATGGGCATCTTTGGGTCGATTTTGGGACCCCATGGATCCACTTCTAAGTGATAATGACACTTTATTTTAATTAAGTTAAAATAAATACAAAAATGACACAAGCATATATCTTTTTGAAAAACAATTTTTACATAGGGTTATATATGTTGTATTTTAGACTATAAATATTTATTAGTAAGATAAAAGGATTTCATACATAATTATATTTTATTTATAATTTTTATACATTAAATAAGTTAATTTATTTATGACACAATGGTGATGCAGTAATTACCATAATTGTGAAAAATTAGAATAATTGATATTATAAATACCCAAATAAATATAATTTTAGACTTTTATTGAATTAAACTAATTTTATAGGTTAATATGACATATTAGGATTGAATTAATTGACTTTTTTCGATGTAATCATTCTGTTATGTGTTTCACAAAAATCAACCATTGAATAGTGTCAAAATTGACATAAAAGATTTTTTAAACCAAATATTATATTATTAATTGATATTAAATTCATAAAAATATAAGGTTCGGAAAAAGACTTATATAATGATAGTTATATCATTAATGGGCCACTTGGGGGTCTCTTGGATGTATATAGTACGTTTATTAACCATATAATATAAAATTACAAAGAGACATTGTAAAAGTGAAACTAATTAACTAAGAGTTAATACTTAAAGATAAGGTTAATATAATGACCCAAACCTATCTAAATTATATTGGTTGAGTTGTTTTCGACCCATACCCACCTTAAAATTTAAATACTAAACTTTGGAGCCATTAGGAACAGAATATGAATTTATTATAAATTAATATTTCTAGCTTTTCCAAAGGTGCCCCTCACCCCTCTTATAAAAGGGCACTCCTCCTTCTCATTTCTTCACACCTTCAAAGCCTTTTGGTTCGGCTAAAACCTACCCAAATACTCTCTCAACTTACCTCATTACATACTAGAGGCCTTAGTTTTATCATAAATCCAACCTATGGAGATTTTTTGATCATATCAAAAGGAAGAACCCGAAGAAGAGGTAATGTTTTCACCAACCCTTTTCAAGTTCCTTTCTTCTTCCATTTATTTATTCTTTTTTATTACCATTATAAAATAATAACTCCAGTATCATATATATACTGTGATGTTATTATAAATATGGTAACACCATATTCAGTATTCTATCCATCCTTTGAATAGCATGTCACCATACGTGCGTACGTACGGCTTACCGTCTCCACGTCGTGGTGTAATTGTTATTCAATATATTATTATTTGTATGGGTATAATAATGATGTGTAACTCATGTAAATAATAAATATAACATTTTAATGATTCTGTATATATGATATACCATCCATTTATATATTATTTTAATATCAAAAGAATGTTATTGTCGCTCGTGTGTATGTACGGACTACCGTCTCCACGAACACGATGAGATTCATTTCTCCATTGTATCCATTCAAGTATAATTACCTTTTGATGATTAAAAATAATGTTTAAATACTTTATATCATTTTGGATATGAATAAGATACAAACTAACCATTACAACCATGGCTTACGTAACAAAACATATTAAAGAAAACGAGTAAGTTAACACCTGAACGATGATAATTCTAAGATATTATTAACGAAGCAATGTTAAAAGATCATATATGATATCATATTAATGTATATTATTATTGAATAATTTAATAACAATTATTTCACCATTATACAAGAGTTTAACCTACCATCGACCAAGGAAAAAGTACAAAGGGGTTTCTTCTCTCACTCTTAATTTTGTGAGAATTCCATTGTTCACCACTTATTTATTGCATGTGGTGTATGTGTACTGCCTATGATTGTATTCATTGTGTAATATACTTTAATTTATGGGTATTTACATCATAATTGTATGATCCTTCTTTCATGGGTGCATGTTTCATAAGTTACCAAATCGATAAGGGAATTTGAAATTTCAATTTCCATTTATTCGGCTTTACGCATACTTCATTGATTATTTTACTCCATGATTATGTGTGGAATCACTATTAATTTGATTATGTCATAATTTACACTCCCCATTCTGTGGATATACTTTTTATACACATAATCACTCCATTTATAATTTTTCAAGTCATCGATATGAATTTGAAAAGAGTAATTTTAACTCATTCTCCATTTGTTGAGTTAAACATCAAATTCATTGGTGTTGTTTTTACAAGATTATGTGTGAATGTCTTTTGATTGTTTTACACTAAATATCCAATCATATTTAGTGTATTTATATTTTCCACACATAACTATGTCATTGATTTATCCTTAACCTAAGGATACAACCTTTATGAGAGATTTCACCTCAATTTACATTCCATTGAGACTTCTTCATTGTTATACACCAAATCACTTTCATATGGTGTATATAATGTACTTTGACATAGTATATCATTAATTCCTTTATTCTCATGATATTAAAATGTTTTTATTACCTCAATTATTTGAATACAAGTGTCTCCCTTTTGGTTAGAATCTCTAACCAAAATGCCATTTTAAAATGTTTTAAAGACTTATTCTTCTAAATCTTGCTCATTAATTTACATGTTTTAAAAATGGTTTTAAGGATTTATTTATATGGACATTAAAGTTTTAAAATTAAAACTCCTTTTAAAAGTTTCAAATTGGTATGGGACACTTTTATTCAAAAATCTATTTTTAAATGGCTTCTTGACAAATAGTGTGATTTTTAAATGATTTCAAGAAAAAGGGGGATATTTATCTCAAATAGTTTTGATGATTATTTTAATCTATGTCATCATCCTTCATTATTCTTGATTGAGGTTAATGTGATACAATACAATCTTCCATATTGTATCTAAAGAGTTATGTTTGACTGTGGATGTTCTATTTTTATACCATTCGTGGTTTGTGGTTAAAGTATTGACATTTCGTATGCTAGTTTTAATACGAATGTTTATGTTATGTTTAAACCCTTTCATATGGGAGTGAATTGGACATAATAAGTGACAGTTGGAGCCCGCTATAGATCCTCGATGCATCGATAGGTCTCATGAGACAAACTAGTGTCTTGGCACAAGGCCTTGGCAAAATCTTATTTGTAGTCTAGGCACGAGGCCTTGGCTATGTGGTTATGATAGTCTGGCATTATGCATTCCATCATTATGAAAGTGGTTATTGATATTGCATGGCATTTTTCGACTAGTAGAATATCCATGTGAGTAAGTAAATGGCATTATTTTATTTTATCTTTGCCATTTTATGCTGAAGTTCAAGTTTAAAAGGCTTTTGTTTTAGTTATAAACTGCATTAAGTGTTTATGCTTATCTATGAAAGCTTCTGGTATAATGTTATCCTTACTGAGCATCTGAGCTCACCCCTTTCAATGTTTTATTTTTCCCAGGATTATGAAGAAATAATTTATGAATGACCTGCAGCGATAGTATGAGGGGATATGAAGACAAGATGTTTTTTTATGATGTAATGTAAAACATTATGGATGTATCTAGTTATTCCAAGGCTACTAAACTAATCGGCCTTTCGAAACATGATCTTTCTTGTGATCATGCCAATGTTATGAAATAATGCACCGACTCTGGGTAACTGGGTCGGGGCGTTACATATAGAACCTAAATGGGTATTAAAAAGAAACTAATAAACATAATATACCTAATTATAAACAACCTTACCTTTATTTAGTAGGGAGAAGTGATTTAATCTTCACAGAAATACTCAACTATCAGCTCAGATCCTAGGGGTATGTCATTATTTTAACACCCCAAGATTTCATAGTGCGTTATTTCTTCAAAATAATTCAATAACTTGCACTTCACGCAACACCGAGTTCAAGCGCACCATGACTTACCAAACTAGCTGTTAAAAAGAGGTTATGAATAGTATTAACTTAATTTTGAACATTATATAATCCTTATAATTTTAGAATCAATATAATGAGTTTCTTAGACATAATGTAAGAAGAAATTCATTTTCTTCATATAAATGATGAATTTTTAAAAAAATGCACTTTTACTGACTTTTAATGGTGATCCCTTTTTAAATCCAATATTTTAAAACTTTTATGTATTCAATTTGACTAAATAAATTTATTATTTAGAATGGGGAAATCAGAAATTTACAATGTAACACCCCAAGATTCCTCGGTACGCATCTCTTTGAATAATATAGTAGCGTGGGTTTTACGCAACTTCGAGTTCTAACACACACCACAACCAATCAAACTAGCCCGTATGAATAGTAATACCCACTTTTTAAAATTTTATACATTTTAACATTCAAAATGGAATTCATTTTTGGATTTGTAATATCGAAATTATCCTAGGATAAAATTTGTTACTTTTCGGATAACTTTTATATTTTGATGAATAGTGAAAATTACTAAATTTTTATTAAAAACAACTTTTTTAAAAGGAATAATTAATAGTGATAGATTATGAATTTGAGTGGTTTTAAAGTATATTTAGAATATATTTTTACCATTTAATACAATGTTGGTCATTGAACATAATTTCACATTTAAACCAGACATAAACAAGTGTCAATCTTTTGATAGTTATTATCTTTTAAAAACACGCATTTTTTTTTGACAGCGGGAATTAATTTTAAATTAATTTCTGCCACTTCTTTGTTTTGAATCTGAAAAAATGGACTCCATATTTGGAATCAATAGGTCAAAATTGTGTAAATAGGTAACTTTTATTTTTATACATTTTGAATAATTATTTCGGTAAATATTTTATTTACCATGGTTAATGGGTAAATCCGGTAAATAATGGTAATAAAATAATATTATAATAAAAATAAATCACCCTAATATGTGTATTAACCTTATTCGGTGTATGTTTTCATGCATATAACCACATTATCTCATTCAGTGTTGGTCTCCATTCCTGACACTTCATAACTCATTCGGTGTATGTTTTCAAGCATATAAACATATAATCTCATGTTTGGATATCTGTTAGAGAAGAACACCATGTCCATGTCCCAACATATAATCGGTCTACAATTCCAGGAAAATCACAACAAAAATCACATTTATTTTATCATTCTTTTACTCATAGGAATTATATAAATAATTCCATTATTAATCGAAATATTAGTTAAATATTTCACAGTCAATTAGTTTTATTAACAGTTAACTAACCCCATAAACCATAAATTAATTAATAAATTAATTAATAAATAAAAAAACTCTTTCCATAATTAATTCTAGAATATTAATTATCCATATCAAATTTAACATTCCATAATTAATTCTAATAGTTAATTATATTTTATCAACAACATGGAACATAATTAATTCTTAGAATTAATTATCTGACTTAGAAAATCATCATTTCATAATTAATTTCCCCAAATTAGTTATTTTATCCCAATATTTCCAATATCTCAATTTCAATATCAACACCCATAACCAATACCTAATTCAAATATATATTTGGGAAACCCCCTTTTGTTTGTTCCATGATAAAATTATCAATTAATCACTATGGGAATCACAAGTCAATTACACATTACAAATTACTCCAATTTATGAAATAAATTATCAGGGGAATATAGAATGATACATATACTCACATTATCATATAAAATCCATGACTATGGGAGTTTGATTTAGACCACCTAACTCAACTTATTTATCGATGATAGCCCAACTGAAATCCCAAAAATATGAGGGGCACAACGTCATCAATCAAGTTAAATATCTAAATCCCTAAACCAAAATTATGTTCAAATCCATCGAGATCTTTAAAATCAATATCTAGATCTCAAGTCATAGATCTAGAACACATCTATAATGTTTAGATCCAGTGAAATGGTGGATATTTTTTAAGAACATATCAAAGAATGATAGAGGAATGAACAAGAGAAGAAACGAGATGGAATCCACATACTATGAAGAGAGAAGACAGTCAATCAGGGAATTCAATCTTGAAGAAAGTTGTTTGAATAACCTTGGAATCCCTCCAGAAGAATCTGGGATCACATAGAATACGTCATGCCTAATCCATGGTTGAAATTTGAGTGTATCTAGGCATTGGATGGTTTTCAAATTATATTTTATGTTAAATATTCTTACATGCGGGGTTCCCTGAACGTGACCTAGTCAAGGTCCCTGAGGAGCGCCCTAAGGTCGGCCTCCTCCTGCAACGCCTGCCTTTGGAAGAGTGGGAGCTCATTGTCCCTGCTGCTGTTTCTGAAAGGACCTGGATGGAAACTGTTGTGGCTGGGGCGGGTCTTGCACTGGCCCACCCCCATTGTATTGTACTCAGTCTGGGCACTGATTGTGAAGGTTCCCATGGCTACCATATATGAATCATCTTGTTCTTGGTCCTGAGAGGTAAGGGAATGGACCGGGAGATCCGAACTGGAATGGCTGGGGCCTTCTCCCTACTGGTCGAAACCTAGAGGGCCCTAATGCTGGAGGCTTGCTGCTGATAGCCTTCCCCTTCGACGAGCACAACTGGATTCTCTCTTGCGATACACCTCCCAGCATGTGCATCCTCTCCACCACTTCAGCCATCTTCTGGACCTCCATGTAAGTCGGTAAGGTGAATGGAGTAACAACATACTGAAGCGAAGGGCGAAGTTTCTACTCCAAACGTCTCTCCCGAGACTCCTCATCTGGAAAGAGGTCCGGATCAAAGTAGAGGAGATCCTGGAACACGATCCCCAACTCTCTCATTGACATACCCCCTTGCTAGAGGGAGAGAAGTTCCTGCCTCTTCTCGTCCTTCATTGTGGAAGAGAAGAATTCCACCCAAAACTCCCTCTCGAAATCAGTCCATGTCACCTCAGTCTCCCGCTTCTCTCCAAGATAAAGTGGCCACCACTGACACACTGCTCCCCACATCTAGATTACAGCCAGAGGAAACCAATATTCCTTCAGAGCCCAGATCAAGCTGAAAACTATCACCAGCTCTTCTAGCCAGCTCTCTGTCTCCATGTCTGAGATGTTACCCTTGGACTTCTCAAGGGTCTGATGCTAAATGGAACAAAGAGTCTTATCCCACTGATCGTCCTCTTCCTCTCAGGCATCCCTCTGTCGATCATCCAAATCAACTTCCAAGGCCTTGATCGACCGCACTACCCTTGGTCGCCATCCAGGTGCCATAACTGCAATGTAAGAAAGGAATGCCTAATCCAGAGTAGCATAGAAGACTTTTTTAAAAAAATTTGAGACTTCATATCCATTTTAAATCCCCAAAATACCCATGAAACACCTGAACACAAGTCATTATGATGCATGCACCTTTCCTAGGGTCTCTAAACATCAATCATTGTAGCCTCACTTGCTCATTCGGTGGGCCCAGAGTCCTTGCATCCGATCATGGGGGGACCTAAAATCCCGTGTCCTTGCCGGTCTTCCTTGGCCTATTTCACGCACCAGGATTTCCTAACACTATTTCCCTATCATCCCATGAAATCATCATTGTGCCTAACTATAGACTCCATCCTATATCTCAACCTATCCTCCACCTCTGATATCATTTTATCACGACCCGACTTTACCAAGATGAGAGAAGGGACAACAGGTTTCCAAACCCTTTCTTCATCAAGTTGAGGAAGAGATAATGACCCCCAAGACACTCCTTCAATAGGACCCGGAGTGGCGACTAGCACCAAGTGTATAGAATCACACACAATATGGAAGGAATTATCTTTTTTATTTAATAGGATCGGGGGATAAGATCGTAAATCCCAACAACACAAAAAGTTTAAGTACAGGTAAAGAAAAAACAAAGAATTTAAATATGAATGTTCCAAAAGTAAATGCTACAAGGTACAAGAAAACCCAAAATGAAAATACCAAAGAGAGGAAATCAAAACCGACAACTATCCCAACTTCTGAACTTGTATGATCCTGCACGATCCCTAAATTCATCCTGGAAACTTGACAACAGTTTTATATACGTAGGGTGAGCAAACAAGTATACGTAGGAGGGAAAACCAAAGACTCTTGTGCACAAGTGGGGAGGCATTCGAAAGCCCCATGAGAAAGGAGATAACCAAATCACATTACAAGGAAAACTATCCACCCAAGCCTCACCAAGGCACACTCCCCAAATAATGAAAGTCAAGTAATGTATACGGATAACACATCGATATTTGGGTACCCCACATCACTTTCCCAGTGGTTATTGAAGACATCCTACGCATATAACCTCTCCCGCCATTTTCATTGTAGTCCCACACCCACACCCCACCCACACAAACCTGGGCACAAACGCACATCCCACCCACAGACACCTAGTCCACAACAACCACATGTAACCACGCCCACAAACACTTGGGACAGAACAACTACTGCCATGCCCAAAGACACATGTGTCTCATCCCGAAGACACTTGGGGAACAACCTGCCCGCACACACCTGGGCCAACCACCATAACTACCCTACCCGAAGAATCATGGGATAGAATGGACCTCAGGCCATCACATCCTGCTGATGAGTCTTGGGTTATTCAGGAATGGGAGTAGAAAAGGTGCTAATAACCAACCACTCATAGGAGTGTTGGGAAAAAAACACCCTCCCCCATGAAATGGGGGTGTTCCACATGAATTGATCCACATGGGTGGGGTGCGAATAAGAAACAAAAAAACTATAATTATATATTTATGTAATAATTACTCATCCTAACCCAGGGGTTCCAAAACCAACCTAATCACAAATACCATCATTGCTATTCATTCACAAGAAGCACCAAACCCACAACCGTGTCACCACTCATCCCGAAAAAAAAATTATCCATTGATTCCATTATTTATTTCATGTTCAAGTGATTATATTTAAGTAAATTCAGCACTACTGGGCAAGTAACAGGAATAACCACAAGCCAGATAAAGAGAAACAACCAAACTACAATTTAAGCATTCACACCCTGTTTTAATGTAAAGCCACAAAAAAACAAAGGTATTTGTGAGGTCCCTCGAAGTACTGGAACCAAACCAAGCCTCGAGATACATCCCCACACAGATTCAGATTCACAACCAACAACCGTGCCACAACAGAGGATCCCATCTCCATCCACATCACCCCATAAGCATCAAGTAGAACAACACACCTACTACCAAAACAGAGTAGGGAAACATCCATGTTCAAGAACATCATTCATTAGGTTCTTCTTTCGGTTGGTTAACCAGGGTGACCACACAAGGAATGATGTTCACTAGGCATCTATTTAACAATCTGAGTTTAGGTGATTAACAAATTTCCATGTTACAGTTATTTAATCCTGTAAATATCCGGAAGCACAGAGGTTCATTAGTTCATAAGCAATGACCACCAACAACCATGATTTTTAGTGGGAATGATCTTGTACAATTCACAACACATAATAAAGTATAAGAAATACAACAGAAACATCGATCACACCCCCATTCATTCTATAAAATTACACATGTTATATTCATTAATGTTTGGTTTCATCCATCCCACAGAAACAATAGCATACCCACCCCACATGATACACAGTAAGAGAGACGAAGGAAAAACACTACTTGGATGATCAAAGATAGATGTTTCCCTCCACACACCAAGAATTGGGGATGCGAAACATCCAGGGGAGGAGCATCAGAGACTCCAGGGATGGGCAGTATGGGCTACAGTGCATGTGCACCACTTTCCTAAGGAAGGGGACTCCAAATGCTCCAAGGGAAGAACAAACCAGGCCAAGAAAAAGAAAAAGAGGACAGCTAGTGTGATAAAGATGAGCTTGAGAATTACTAGATATCAATATCTTTAGTGGATTTAAAGTCGAATCAAGGTTTCACCATGCGGTTGGGTGGTTACACACGACGAGATTATTTTTTTATTTAATAAATCTCATCGGGAAAAGGTGGTAACAACGATGACTTTAAAGATTTTATATAAACAGAGGGGAATGTTACACAGACACAAAGCTGGGTCCGTTGAGGGTCACCCCACTATAAGGAATTAGAAACATTGATCATGGGGCTAAAAACGGGCTTGAACTACTTCCAAAGGGTATAAAATTTTTAAAATTGGCATTACGAGAAAAACTGTAGAAGAAAAACCCGACAAGACTTTGTGACACCGATCACGTCGCACCGATTGGTGACACACCGATCTTGTACCACCGATCAGTGACACAAAGATCGTGTCACACTGATTGGTCACACACTGATCGGTCGCACCTATCAGTGATAGGCCGATCGTGTCCCACTGATCAGTCGCAGTGAGTGGTGACACATCGATCGTGTCACACCGATCGGTGAGACAATGAAATGACGTCCTACCACCGAGACGCCATCCTTAGGTTCCATAATTTCGAAAGGAATGGACCATGGGGGTCTGGGCCATTACAATATGGTTGAAAAAAATAAGAAATTAATTCACCGGTTACAAATTTATTAAAAATGAATATATGAACCAATTGAATGTAAAGGGATTGTTTAGAAAATCTATTTCTATGATCACAATTCTATTTAATCATAATAAATTAAATTAATAAAAATTATATAGGGACATTAATGAAATATAGATATTACATATTAAATTAGATATTATTTATTTTAAAATAATATATTGGATATGAACAAGAATATCACAATCCTAATATTTTGAATAAAAATAAATATTTTATTAAACATAATTTTTCTATATTTTAATGTTGAATGCAATTTAAATAGAATTTTGGTACTAATATAGAATTTATATTTCAAATAAAAATTCATATTTGGAATAAAAACCATAAAAACAAGGCTAGGATGAGTTTTTTCAATTTTCTTGGGAAGTTTAAGTTTTTGATGAATTATAAAAGATACAGAATTTTAATTCAATTTTTTTAATTTATTTAATTTATTATTTTAAATTATATTTTTAATTATTATAAAATTTTAATTTGAGAATTTTTTTATTATTTAAACCAATTTAGGTTATTGGAATCAATTTCAATTAAAAATTTGACATATAAATGTACAAATATTTTGAAAATGATTACATAAAAAACTAGCATTATCATTACATCAGCGGGATTAAATTTAAATTAATTTATGCCAATTTTTGGAATTTGGAATTTGGGAAATTTTAATTTAATTTTTTAATCTCAATAATTTAGAATTTATAATATGGTAAAAAAATTATAACAGAAATGTGATTAAAATTTATTAAATTTAATTACGATGATAAATATAAAAACTAACATAAAAATGGACTCAAACATAAAAATAAGAGCCAAACGGACCTAGAAACTTTTCCAAAATCAATTTTATGGCTATATTTAAAAACTATATTCAATTGGATATAAATTTTTCTATTATTGGATCCCTGGTAAATGGGAAAAATATGGGTGGAATTCCCTTTTTCAAAATTAACATCAGTTCCTCTCCTCCACTAAAAAAAGGAACTCCAGACTTCACATATTCACACGTCTCAATAAACATTGGCTCAACCATGATAATCCCATGTTGATCCTCAACATACCTCTCATTAACCTATAAGATTCACCTTGTTCATAAATTCATCCATGGATTCCCTTTGGTGCAAAGAAATTAGTTACTAAAATAAGAGGTAACCTCCTCCGTCATGTTTGTTGTGTCTTTTGTATCTCAAATATTTATATTATATTTATTAGAGGATAGTATAATAAAAATAGTATCCTAAATATAATAATATTTTATAATAGTTAGTTTTCAATCTACACTTACACAAGCTTCCATCTACTGGGTAACAAACACACAATTTATGTGTACATTGATCTACTGCCTTATGAAACAATGAATATTCATTTTCCCCTTTAACAACTATCATGGTTTGGAATTATTATAGAGGATCTATTTATATATTATATATATTATATTTATAATTTCTTTATACATATTTAATTATATTGTAACACATACTTTTATGTACTCAATTTTGTGTGAATATGTTAACATCGTTTGTGGAACTCCCAACTACTACCCCTCAATGGGATGTGAATCATTTATATAATAGATAAAATATGTAAGGGATGGTTTTAAAAATACTATTTAACATATATGACATAGATATGATACTATAATTATAATATACATACATATATTTTAGATTTTATAATTTTAATATGTAAAAGGAAGGAAGTACCGTTCATGCGTACGTACAGCCTACCATCTCAATTAATAATACATTCCATTTCTTATCTAAAAAATTTATGGATTATTTTAAATAAATGTATAATAAATATATATTATATTTATATAATTGTTAAATTGTGAATATGATGAAAACATTATAGGAAGAACAAAAAAATGTTAATAAATATTATAAAATTAGGAAATTAACATAAAAAGAGAAAATAATGATTTCTTGCAATCTAACTAGTAGTAAAATATTATAAAAATATAAAATATTATATAATAAACCTTAATAAAATTTTGTAATATGTTATTAAAACTCTAAAATCCTCTATAAAGGAGTCTAATGGAATTTCATAAAAAAGAAACACAAGATAATGGATTTTCATCACACATTTCATGTCCATGAGATAAACATCATCTTCAACCCTTACTTATTTTGTGTGGTGTATATATTTACCCTTTTGATATATAAAATCATGAACACGTTTATCATCGTCTTTTTCATAAATTATATTTAATGTTATTGATTTTTGGGGATATGATTTAAATGTTTCAATGTAATATGGCACAATATAAGATGTTTAATGTCAATTTACCTCATGAATGTGTCAAATGATTATCTTTTATATCTCACATTCATTTGTTATTGTTATGTATATCTAGTAAAAATCACATTCTTATAATAATTTTTATTTTAGTTTACATTTTTCTTAAATATCAATATCCACAAGTAATGGAAATTGTTTTTTCTAAAATCATATACCTTGTTATATACGATGTTCAAGTTGATAGTTATTTGATAAAATGGGGAATTATTGAGAAATTTTTATTTTTTATTCAATACAGATATTTGATAACGAATGTTTTTCATGAGTTAAATAAGTTATTGAAAATATGAGGATTTATTGGATAGGTATGAAAGGTGTGGAACCAAGTTATATATAGGTCCTCGATACATCATTAGTCACATGGGATGAAATCAGTTAGATAGCCTTAGCTAATGGGTTTTGACCAATATGTTTTTTAAATTTTCTTTAAGGAAAAGGTATCATGTTATTGGGAAACATGACACCCAATAATTAATAATTTCATTCATTTTTATTTAGTTATTATTTTCCATGAGACTTTTCATTGATATATCTATGGTTTCATTTCATTTTAAATTCATTGATTATATAATATGTGTTTCAGTTTCATTACATTACTTGTTTATTTTTTATCTAGTTATTTTAATGGCATGTGTTTTTAGTTATTAACATTCAATATTGCAATTCATTAATTTTATTGTTTACATGGAATGTGAAATTATTTATTACCTTTCAATATTTATTATTCTCATTATTTTATTACTGCTTCCACTAAAGTTTTCTCTTACAAAGAATTTGAGGTCTGCCGTATTATGTTTCCTTTACTGAAATACAAGAAGTATATAAGGAATGATATTGTTGGATACTCTATGTGGAAGAATTTTATCCCTGAATTAAAAAAATAGGTTGTAATTATTGTATTCATTGGTAAAACAATACATATGTATGTATTTGGTTTACCATGGATACCAAACTCTTCTGTCCATAAAGATTTGATTCCTTGTAATCAAGCCAACATAATGGTAGTAGACACTAACTCTGGGATCTCTATGGTCGGGTCTCTATAGTTAAGAATCAAACTTTTGGCATTTTCCCCAAGCCCTATCTACATCCATATAGTATGTTTGGGTACCTGATGATGGCCCAAGATAGGGTGTTAGATAAAATCACAGTATAGAATCACTAATGGTGTCTATAATAAGTCACAAATATGAAAAATAAGCTAATAAGTCGTCAATGTATATCGTAGTTATAATAGTAATGAAACAAGTTACCATGGAATAATTAAAAAATTTAAATATAACTATCATGAAATTTACTAATCCCTACAATACACTAGTCAAACTCCCATAATAAGGTATCTGTAATGAAAACTGAAATAACTAACATGTCAATTTTATATATATAACATATTAGATCATCCATGGCATTATTGTATTACCTATATATCATATCATCCATTTCCATGATGAATAACCAAGAAGATCACAACTACAAAGATCGATACATGTAATTAAAATTGTTAGACACCATGATGATAGATCCAAGGCATTGTGAAACAAGGTGTACCTGTCGAGTCCAGGTATCATCTCCTAGAAAACTCTATTATTCTTAGAATGGGGTCCAAGGATCATTTCAACAATCCATGTACACTGTGAGGCCAGGAAAGCCTGATCTATGAGGTGGTAAGGCCCATGAAATCCTTGGAAGACAATATCTGAGTAATATCATCCAATACTTCTAATATCGTTATCATGGCCAAGGTGTAGCAAACACATAGATTATAATTTATAAATTCACCATTAAAAATATTTATTAATCACAATAATACATGTTTAATGATTTTCCCACTCATATAACAATTCGCATATAAAATAAATAAATAGTTCACATCATGTGTAACATATAAATGGAATAAAATCATCACCTAATCATTTAATTCAATTGAAATCATAATGTGATTAATATAACTAGGAAATAACTAACCCAAACCCCATGTGTGGTATAACATTTGGTAGAAGAAGATTTATTACCCATAGATACATTAGTTTGGGGAAACAACCTCCAATATTCATAAGAAACTAAAGGGAATCCCAAAAAAGATCTAATAAATTCAATTTAATTATTAAATTATTTATTTGGGTGCCTTCAGAATGTACATCATGAAACACAATGGTAACTTTCTATATAAATATCCATACTATGTGGGAAATATATAGACCACCTTCTATAGGTATATATTGAAATCCTCATCCATCATCAGTTTATGATTTGACATAGATCGTGAGAAAAATGATGGAAGGATAAAGAAAATATAAATATGAAATATTTTCTAGAACCTAAAATCAATATTGATACAAAGTGGAATGATAAGTAGAATAAAGGGAATGGAGTAATCATCGATATGAATCAAACTAGGCCGAAAAAAATTCAATTCTATGTTTTTATGAACGAATGGGACAAAGACCTATGATTTGGAATTCATGTGGATCTCCCAAATGAATTCATATTGTTTTGATACTTTAGGAAAACGATCCATTGGTCATTTGTGACATTTAAGAACTGACCTCACCTCAATCTGACGAATGGTGGGACCGGTATGGCTAAAAGTGTCTGATATCAGTTTGAAATTTACAAAAACATTAGAAAACAACACAAGGGACATACGTAAAATCGTGAAAACGCATTCGGATTGTTTATATACTTTAGTAAAACTATCCATGTGTCATTTTTGACGTGTACGAATCAACCGCACCTCAATCTGATGCACGGTGAGACCGTTATGGATAAAAGTGTCTAATATCAGTTTTAAAATTGACATAAACTTTAGAAAACAACACAATTAACAAACAAAATACCACGAAACTGTGTTCAGATTATTTTTATACTTTAGGAAAACAATCCATGAGTCATTTTTGATGTGTACGAATCAACCACACCTCAATTTGATGCACGGTGTGACCGATATGGCTTAAAGTGTCTGATATCAGTTTCAAATTGACATAATCATTATAAAACAACACTACTGACATATGAAATACCGAGAAAACAAATTCTGATTGTTTTGATACTTTAGGAAAAAAATACATGAGTCATTTTTGACGTGTATGAATTGAAAACACCTCAATCCGATGCACTGTGTGACCGGAATGGCTAAAAGTGTCTGATAACAGTTTGAAATTGACATTAATGTTAGAAAACAACACTACTGACATACGGAATACCAAGAAAACACGTTCGTATTTTTTTGATACTTTTGGACAGAGATCCATGAGTCATTTTTGATGTGTATGAATCAACCACACCTCAATCCAACGTATGGTGTGACTGGTATGGCTAACAGTTTCTGATATCAGTTTCAAATTGACATAAACTTTAGAAAACAACACTACTGACATATGGAATACCGATAAAAAGCATTAGGATTGTTTTGATACTTTACGACAAAGATCCATGAGTCATTTGGACGTTTATGAATCGACTGCACCTCAATCCATTGCACGGTGTGACCGGTATGGCTAAAAGTGTCTCATATCTGTTTCAAATTGACATAAACATTTGAAAACAACACAAGTGACATATGAAAAACCAAGAAAACATGTTCATACTATTTTGATACATTAGGACAATGATCCATGAGTCATTGTGATGTGTACGAATCAAACTCACCTCAAACTGACACACGGTGTGACTGGTATGGCTAAAAGTGTATGATATCTGTTTGAAATTGACATTAACTTTAGAAAACAACACTATTGACATACAGAATACCAAGAAAATGCATTCTTATTGTTTTGATACTATGGGACCATGATCCATGAGTCATTTGTGATGTGTAAAAATCAACCACACCTCCATCCGATGCGCGGTGTGACCGGTATGGCTAAAATTGACTGATATGAGTTTCATATTGATATAAACTTTAGAAAACAACACTACTGACATACGGAATACTGATCAAACGCATTCATATTGTTTTTATACTTCAGTAAAACGATCCATGAATCATTTTTGATGTGTAATAATCTACCACACCTCATTCCGACACACGGTGTGACTAGGATGGCTAAAAGTGTCTGATATCAGTTTCAAATTGATATAATCATTAGAAAAAAAAACACAAGTGACATATAGAAAACTGAGAAAACGCATTCGGATTGTTTTGATACTTTGGGACAACAATCCATGAGTTATTTGTGACGTGTATGAATCAACATTATCTCAATCCGACACACGATGTGACTGATATGGCTTAAAGTGTCTGATATCAGTTTGAAATTGACATTAACTTTAGAAAACAACACTACTGACATACGAAATACTGAGAAAACACGTTTGGATTGATTTGATACTTTAGAAAAACATTCCATTAGTCATTTTTGATTTGTACGAATCAACCATACCTCATTCGGACGCACAGTGTGATCGGTATAGCTAAAAGTGTCTGATATCTGTTTCAAATTGATATAAACTTTAGAAAACAACAATAATTACATGAGGAATACTAATAAAAAAGTTTCATATTGTTTTGATACTTTAGGAAAACGATCCATTAGTCATTTTTGATGTGAACAAATCGACCTCACCTCAATCCGACGCACGGTGTGACTAGTATGGCTAAAAGTTCCTGATATCAGTTTGAAATTGACACTAACTTTAGAAAACACCACAAGTGACATATGGAATACTGAGAAAACGCATTCCAATTGTTTTGATACTTTAAGAAAATGATCCATGAGTCATTTTTGAGGTGTATGAATTGACTGCATCTCCATCCGATTCACGGTGTAACCGGTATGGCTAAAAGTGTCTAATATTAGTTTCAAATTGACATTAACTTTAGAAAGCAACACAAGTGACATACGGAAAACTGATAAAATGAGTTCATATTGTTTTTATACTTTAGGAAAATGATCCATGAGTCATTTTTGATGTGTATGAATCGACTGAACCTCAATCCGATGCATGGTGTGACCGGTATGGCTAAAACTGTCCAATATGAGTTTCCAATTGACTTAAACATTATAAAACAACACAAGTGACATACAAAAAACTGAGCAAACGCGTTTGTATTATTTTGATACTTTAGGACAACAATCCATGAGTCATTTGTGCTGTGTAGAAATCAACCATACCTTAATCCGATCCACAGTGTGACCGGTAAAGCTTTTCATTAGATAAAGAATCATTATTTATTAAATGAGAGAAATCGTCCAAAATCATAATGATTTTACATTATTCCCATTCATTGTTTTAATAATGAAAACATCTGAGTTTATCATTTCCATATTTTAGTTTCACATTTCCATATTAATGTATTCTTTCATATTAATGATTTATATTATTTAATTATTGTATTTATAACATAATATTTATTTTCTTATATAAGTGAATTTATTACCTTCAGTTCGGATGCTTTGTTCGGAAACAAATACTGTGGATGAAACTTTTTGAGAGCAGATCACGAATATCAAAGGATGAAACATTAATTTTAATAGCTGTTATTGGATAATTATAATTGTAACCATGTAAAAAATTGATTGAAATGTATTTAGCAGTGCATTTTTTTGTATTCATGATGTTAAGTTGATGTATATAGAATATCTTGTCAAAATATTGTGTGCGGGTGCTATTTTGTGCAGATGTTTAGGTGTTATTTTGTGCAGGTGTGCTGGTTTGTGCAGGTGTGCAGGTGCTGGTTATGCAGGTGCAGGAGAAGGTGCCTTTATCAGCGCTTTTCTGAGCGTTGATAAAGGACACCTTTAACAGCGCTAAAAGAGCGTTGATAAAGGGCCCTATTATCAGCGATTAAGGTAGAGCTGCTAATGGAACCCCTTTATCAGCGCTAGAAAAGTGCTGTTAATTTTGGCGTAGATAGGGGGTCCCCTGTATCAGCACTTTTCGTAGCACTGATAAAGGGGACCCCCTTTATCTACGACGGCATTAACAACGCTTTTCTAGAGTAGTTAATGTCGGTTTTTAGCGCTAATTAAAGGCCAAGTTGTAGTAGTGTCTTGGTGTACTCAACATCAATGGAGGAGTATGCTATGCATCTATAGATAGTTCAGGATACACTCCGAGAGCACCAACATTATTGCATACTCTCAAAGTGAATGTTTTATTTACAGGAGGTCCAATTTCTGGGACATGTTATCTTGGAGGCTGAAGTTACAGTTGATCCAGCAAAGATAGAGACAGTGCTATTGTGGGATCCACCAAAGAGTGTGACTGATGTGCATAGTTTCTTGGGTTCGCTGGGAACTACCAGATATTCGTACCTGACTTTTCCAGAGTAGAAACACCCTTTAAACCTTGGACAACGAAGGGACAACCTTTCTTTTGGACATCGAGTTTCCAGCAGAGTTCCTAAGAGGTGAGGATGATACTGATGTGTTCCCCCGTGAGGAGGCTATTAGAAGTGGTAGTTGGGTATGCAGTATACTATGATGCATCAGGGACCGAACATGGATGTTTCCTGATGTATGAGCAAGTGGTGATCACCTACAACTCATGGTAGCTAAGGAAACACAAGAATAACTGTGCCACTCAATACCTGGAGTTAGCAGAAAAGGTCATTTCCTTGATGTTGTGGCATCTCTAATTGATGGGTGAATGGTTTACCATCTACTCTGATCACAAGAGTCTCAGGTATATCTTCTCAGAGGAATACCTGAACCTGAAACCAAGGCTATGGCTGGAGTTCCTCCAGGTCTGTAACATTGAGATAGTTTATACTACTGGGAAGAGAACGTAGTAGCAAACACACTCAGCAGAAGGTCTGGTTTAGAGCTGCTGAGTGAGGTGAAAGAGAATCTCGTCGCGATTCCAATATCCTTCATGGATAGTGATGGATAATCTTAACTCTTGTCTATTATAGTAACTCCCCCACTCAATCTGTGAGTTAGGGAGGCATAGCTTGTGGAAGTTGACTACGAGGCCCTTAGTTATCATATATCCTTAGGAAGGGTTCCTGAAAGATTTTTTTAATGGTGGGTAGAACATCATCCTTTCTAGAGGACGCACCTTGGTTCTAGTGACTCTATGAGAAGAGGTATTGAGGGTGTTCCACACATCTTCTATGGTGGTACTTCCTGGTGTGGATAATATGTATCAAGACCATGGGTGTTAGTACTGTTGGCCAGGGATGAAGAAAGCAATGGTGGAGTTCATTTCACGATGCCCCACTTGTCATCAAGTGAAGGTCGAGCATCAGGTTTCAGTAGGTTTGACACAACCACAATAGGTACAGTAATGGAAGTTGGATGGTATATTCATAGACATCATAATAGGATTACTACATAAATAAAGGGGCCATGATTCCATCTAGGTTATCGTTGACCAACTCACTATGTCGGCCCACTTCCAACCCATTTAATAGCAGGGTTTAGTTGAGGGCTTGAGAAGCCTCTATGTACAGAAAATTGTATGGCTTCAGGGGTTTCCATCAAATATTGTTTTAGATCATGGGTCTTTTTTTACTTCTCGGTTGTTTAAGGGATTTTATGAGGCATTCTAGAATCAACTATGCTTGATCACCACCTTTCACCCTCAGACAGATCGTCAGATGGAGCAGACTATATAGACACTTGAGGACATGTTTTGTTCTTGCATCTTCGATTATGAATGAGGTTGGGAGGACCGCGTTCCACTGGTGGAGTTCTCATCTGACCATAGTCATCACTCCACTATCATCCTGGCACTGTTTGAAGCCTTGTACGGGGAGACCGTGTAGAACAACTCTATGCTGGATAGACCCAGGGGAGACAGAACTTATGGGTCCAGAGTTGCTATAAGCTACCACTGAGAAAGTGCAGACCATTCAGGAGATGATGAAGAATATACAGAGAATGAATATTTCTTATTCCGACAATAGATTGAGACATTTGAGTTCGAGGAAAGAAACCATGTCTTCATAAGGTTCTCACCTAGACATTGATTGCGGAGATTTGGCCAGGTTAGTATGTTTTCTCTGAGGTTCATCAGACCATACCAGATTCTTAACAGAGTTGGAAAGGTGGCTTACTTCCTAGCTCGTCCCCCAGAGATGCATCAATTGCATGATGTTTTCCATGTGTCGTAGTTGAGGAGAATTGTGCATGATTCATCGCACTTTATTGACTGGGGAGAGCTGGACCTTGACGATGAGGTGACATTCGCGGAGTTCCCTAAAGGGATATAGGATTGACCAGAGAATGTCCTCTATGGATGGTCAATCCCTCTAGTGTGAGTTTGTTGGAGTAAGGGAACATCTAGGAGAGAACATGGGAGCGGGAGGCTCAGATTCATGCTTGGTAGCCCCATTTGTTTTTGTAGCATTTATTTTGGATATTACAGATGTAAATCATTAAGGTGGAGAGAATGTAAAGAACTAGAAATTCTGTATTAAATATTATAAATATATGAAATTATTATGAGTTAGCGAAAATTAAAGGAATGCGATTCTGATGCCCGGAGAGCCTGAGAGAGAATTTTGACCACTTTTTAAGGTACTTTTAGTAAATGGGTGAGCTGAGATTTCTATGTTTTGAACTGGTGATTAGATTAAAAATCTGACGGTACCATTGAATTTTCAGCGCTGGGATTTTTTGAGGTGACGCTTAGCTTTGACCAGAAATGGTTGGACTAAAAATTTAATTTTTTAGAATTTTAGGAAAAATAATAAAATAACTAAATAAGATTTTTTATTATTTCTGCAACAGTTGACCTGAAGATGGTGGGACCATAGTGTGACGTTGGGCTTTAATATAGGGTCTTTTGAATAACTTTAACATGTCATTGTGTAACCTCAATTCTTGTGATTTAATAGGTTAATTAATTAGTATTTGTTAATGAATCATATTAATGAACCAATGTGGGGGGTTATCTTTCCCTTTATTTAATCAAATCATTGGTGTGGGTTCTAGGAACCCACTGGAGGACTCTTAACAATGTCTTGGCTACGTCTTCCTCCAACGAAGAATGAATATTTCACAACTCTATTGAGGATTCGATCAGGAGATCGATGAATGCCGATGAACACCTAGGAAGGAGGATACTTCTTCCTCATCTGTAACGTCTTCCAATGAGTTCAACATAGGAGTTTTGTAGTTAAACTATGAGTTTGTTGATTATAGAAATCCTTCCCATGTTACAATGCTAACGCAGAGGAGACAAACCAAACCAAAAAAGGCATGAACCCTCAGATGATATAAATTTGATGCGTTCTTTGTGGAAGACCTAGAAATATAGAGGCCAGGAAAAACTGAGGGTCTTGCTATGCAGGTGGCATCTCAGGATGCTCATAGGTGTAGACAGGAAGAAAATCGGACCGCCGGAGCATCACCGTCAGCCCGCGGAAGAAGTGGTGACATGACGGTGCTAGCTACCGGTGGAGGGGCCTATCAAAGGTGGAGGTGACCACCAGAGGTGACCGGAGACAGTGTTCAGCTCCGAACAACCCTGATAGGACATAATCTCCCGAAGGTGCCACGACGGATAGGGGTGGATATCCTTTGTCAGTCTCACTGATGGCAGGTGTCATGCCATGAAGTAGGTGTCGCTGCAGAGGGTGGACCCATTCCTGCTGGTCCCTCTTCTTGACTAGTCTATTTGGATAGGTCAGGTGGCGTGGCAGAACCTAGATCCCCAGATTTAGGATCCCAAACAAACTCATTTGTTCGGGGAGGCAGAGTGCGCCTATCAAGTCAGTCGTGCCCAGTCAGCGGGTTGGGCTGGATATGTGGCTCAGTTGGCCATGCCCAACAAGGTGGTCTGGTCCGGTCCAACGGCCGAGAAACCCAGAACGGGCCCAATTAGACAAGGTCGGCCCCAGCCAGTTCAGGTCGGGCCGGGCCTAGACCCTTTTTACCCAGTTTTTCTTAAAAGGACATGTCATCTATACCAGACATCTGTTTGACGAACCATATGTGGTGCTAGAATGCTTGTGAGTTGGTAGTTCTTTTTAGATAATCCACATGGGTTTTGGAAAATGTTAGAGTATGACTTGGTTGGATATAACTTGTATCCAACAAGGACCTTAACACTAAAATTACTATAACTAATAGACCGAATATACAATTGACGCTCCATCTATTGCATTAGAACCCTTATGACATGTCAGTTCAATAGGTTTCTTATTTTTGGGACTTTGTGGTGGTCGAGGTATGACCAATGGCTAGGGGATAGGATCCTCCAGGAATCAATCAAGCTATGTGCGGGAGTTCGGTGGATGGTTGTGATATGATGAAGCACCTATCAATCCAATGTGGGTCATCAATTAGTGATCCTATGTGTGTCATAACTTAGAAATCCTACAAGGTTCAGTATTTAGTGTTACTCTATGGGTCATCACGTAGAGACCCTCAGTGGTTTAACAATTAGTGATCCTCAGTGGGTCAACTCCTAGAGATCCTCCGTGGGTCCGCAGGTAGAGATCCTCTGTGTGTCAGCACCTAGCGATCCTATGTGGTTCATCAACTAGAAACCTTGTGTGGTCTAGAAGAAAAATACTCTTGATAGACTAAGATTACCTATCTTTATAACTAATCATCATTATTCGTGTTCATTAAGTTTTATACCCGGTGTGAGCCAAGTCTTCTACTTTTTTATTTGTAATTGAGATCATTCTTTTTAGTTTTTCCTTTGTGTAATTTTAGGAGACTTTTGGGAGTTTTAAGGTCCCTAATAGGTATTTTTATACTCACCCCGATATGGGATTCTCCTGCTCCTTGTTGTGTATTGTGCCGATTACTGACATCTTTGACTGAGGTTTAGAATCCAGGAATCGACAGTGCACAAAGGTGACCAGTTGATGTAGAGAGCCGCAATGACGAGTTGTACCTACCCTTCCGGTAGGATCCTTGGAAGACGACCTCAAGAGCTATTTTTCCTTTTTGATATATTTTTTTACATGGGTTTGAATTTATAGCCCATTCTGCTCCATTTCAATGTTTTACTTTCGATAGATATATTATGTGTTTAGTTCTTATTGTGTACCTGGTCTGTGTGTTTTTATATTTAAAGGTATTTTAATCCAATTTTTAGGGATATTTTATTCCGGTGCTAGTTTCCAACCCATGGCCTCTGGACGTCAGGTTTGGGGTAGTCACAGAATGGGCCCTAGGGGACGATTGGTGAATGGGTTTCATCTTCTATTTTCGTAAAAGGACAATTAAAATGAACATGGAAGTAATGCTTCATATATAACTCATTTCCTGCAAATCATCTTTTTTTTAATTGAAATTTTTAAACTCCATAGTAGCCATCATATAAGGTTGAATAGATACTAGTGTAGCTCCATGAACTTGATCAATAGAGAAATAAATCCACTCTCTTAGGAGGTGAACCAAAAATGTTTTCTTGGATTTTTCCCATGAAATGGTCAACCACTAGAGGAAATTATACATGAAGCACTACCTGAACATTAAAATAAAAAATATAAATTAGGGATGTATTCCCACCCAGACTATGATTTTCAAATCCATATCTTATTTCCTACACATTTTATTCACCATTATGAATTAAAAATACCACCTATAGTGATGTGAATGTCACCCTCTAGATGTATCAATAAAAAATTATCCATAAGAAACTAGCTAGTTCATCAATAGTATGATTCCAGAGCTTTTCACTTTGAGGGAAAAAATATTTCTTATGAATTGACACCCAACAATTTCAAGGGGGAACTCCCTACAATGGAGAATAGAGTCTGTTATTCTCTTCAACGGAGTATCGAGTGTAATAACTCCCACAATAGACATTACTAAAATCCCCATGATTTATAATAGAGATATAGATAAGAAACTATGCAATAAACCTATGTCAATAAGGCCAGACACAAATGTAAAGGATACTATGATCATACCTCCAAATATAAATAGTCTGACACCCAACTCCTCTGGGGAAGAATGTAAAAAATATATCTGGCATGCACCAAGGCCTTGTGAAAAAACCTCACTACCTTGAGTAGTCCCACTATGTTGTCTCAGTACATCTTTTTTTGGTCTTCCATGATCAAAACCACTACCACATCATCCAGAATGATCTATAGTACTATAGTTCCCTGAATAATGTGGAGTTTTGAAACCATTAACAAACCTTATGTATGAGATGACCCCATGCACTGAAATCTAAAGGGGAAGTACCATAAAAATTATATATCTATCCCATCAGACAATAAGATTCGAACTCGACTAGGTCACCATAAAATTGATTCCTCATGTGTCTATGTTTACCACCCTGATGAAAAAAAACCATACTAAAAGTACTCAAATTTTGTCTGGTACTCATCTCATGGGATGCCTTAAATAACATTATCCTACAACAAAATTTGAACTATTGTATCATGGTACTATACTGCTCTTATCTGGGTTAGCAGGTTCCCTTAGGTTTTTCTCTCTAACTAGTGCCTGATTTACTATCTCAATAATTTTCATGTACTAAAACACAATTCCATATGATTTGTCATCATGGTAGAGACCTTCCCTGATGTGCATGTCCTTAATATCTCATTACCATTGTATTTAGGCATAAAACATGTCAACTCTTTATATCATGTCATATAATATATAACATTCATAAATCCCTGCACCAGACACATGAATTGACTAACCCAGTCTTCTATGAGTGTCTCAGGAAAAAATTATTCATGGAATTTTGATTTGAAATCACTCTAAACCTTATCGCGCAACATATCACGTGAGATCGAAACATCCCTCATTGATTTTATTATCCACATAATTTGTTATCTTGAATATTCTCATAGAAGGTTTCTCAAGATTCTCAATGATCGAAAATAGAGTATCAAAACATAAATCAACAACATGTAGACTTCTATTCCCATAAAATTTGGGAGGATTTATCTGTTATAACACTCATTTCTTCTTTTCTATTCATGGGGATAACTTCAGTTCTCCCTGAAATGTAAGAATATAATGTAAAACTACCTTATGGAATGGTTCCTCAACACTTGTGTATTATAAAACAACATGTTCTATAGCTTGAACTATTGGACGATCCACCTATAACACATATCCCCCAAATATTTTAGCATGATCTTCTCCACACTCCTGGAGTATGATTGGAGGTTGTTGTGGTGGTATGTCTATACAATACAAATGCATACCTTATAGAATATTAACAACTAGAACTCCAAATCCAAAAGTGTAGGTTAGGTAAAAACCTTCTTATAGAAACGTTAAAACCCTCTTCCATGTCCTAAATCCAGTACTGGTTAAAAAATTGTCGTAACATCACAAGAGTCATTTACTAATACCCACTCTAATGTCGGGTGATGATTGAGTTCCCTATTTACCAGTTCAAATCTCTATTTGATTTCATATTCATTTGAAAATATCCATTAAATGGTTCAACCAAATGGAATTTCACTTAAGATATGTAGGGGGCTCTACACATCATGAACCAAAATATGATTTCCACATTATTCATGGTATAACACATTCCAGTACATGCAACCAATGTTCCATGACACAACGTGCCATAATTATCTTCATAGGGTGTCTATTATAGGCCAATAAAGAAAACACTATTTATTTTATGGATATAAATATATGTACCAACCATGTTTCTCAATTCCTTGAATAATCATTTATCACACCTTAGGTATGTTAATTAAGGTACACATCATAGTCATGTAGTTAATAAATTCTCTCTATTTTTCATGGAATAATGCATGGAATATGAATCTTAATAAGTTCTTACAATGATACAATAGATGGAATACCCTAATATCAAAGGGTTGCAAAAAATTAGAACTTAAAATCATATTAATAATAACATAACAATTCAATTTTTCACCAAATGGTGAAATATAATCAACTGTAATAGAAAAAATCTAGAAGACAATAATTTCCATTTGAGGAAATTTGGATTTTCTATATGAATTTTTTATCTACTCCAGGGAACAACTCATTACCAAATTCTAAAATATTACTAATCACCTATATATTTTCACCATATAGTAATAAATAATGGAAAAATAATCTAAAACCACTTTTTAAAGTCCTAACCTGTGTGCCACTACCTTGTTTCCCGAGCTGGTGAGTTACACGGCCTCAAGCGCATCTCAGTGAAAGCTAAAGGATACTGATAAGTAGTGGGGGATTAGGGTGTATCAGTGAAGGGGGGGGGGATTATTCCATAATTTCCATAGTTTAACAGATATTTAGAAATATATAAGGTCAATAGTGGATGAATTATAATAATATATAAGAAGAAGGAATATACACGATGACCACTAGATCAGTAACCCATCCTAGAAGATGTATTATAAAAATAGATATAAAACACAAGAAGCTGATATCAATACTCAAAATAAGGAAACTAAATCACAAAAAATATGATAATAATATAATTCATGATTCTACAAATAAACCAAAATAGTTATAAAGTCAACTAGTTTAATAAATTTATCAGTATACAAAAAATACCAAAAACAGTTATCGCATCTAGCATCACAATCCTCATATCAGCCATGTACTCCACTTATTCTATGAATTTCATAAACTCAACCATCTAGCATTGGGTGATTTACCTAATACCTACATGCATCTATATAGTCTTTTTGGGTACCCAATGGTTAACGAGATAAGGGGTGAGATAATATCCTAATAGGCCACCACCAAAGGTGTCTATTACAAGTCATAGTTTTTCAATTAAAGATAAGAAGTTTGAAATGTATATCATTATTATAGATTATATGAATCAATTTCCCATGGAATAATAAATGAAAGTAATGTTTTATTGTCCAGATGTACATGTCTCCCTACAGTACAATGGTCTAGATCCTATAACAAGGAATCTATAAAGAGAACTAAAAAACACCATAAAAAAGTAGTATACACATCATATCATATCATCCATGACCATGTTGTGTAACCTATATATATAATATCAACCATGACCACTCTCTACAACCAATCATGTCAAGTTTTCCATGGTTGGGCCATATATCTAGATGGACCAGACACTACGGGGCTGAATCCAATGAATAGTGAAGTAAGGAATCCTCATCGAGTAATATGAGAATCACGATAGAAACACATTTAGATATAGAAGGGCTTTGATTTATCATTTTGATATATCATGTCCACTATGGTCCCAAGGAATATGGATCCATGGGGTGGGAAGGCTCATGGAATCCCCCAAAATCATGACCCAAGGAGCAATCTCATCCAATTAATTTAGTCTCGCTAACATGACCCATTGTGTAGAACACCCATGGAATTGTACACATCAATTAATGATTCAATACATTTATCAATTCACAATAATCCATTTTCCATTAGTTTACCCACTCATATAACAATTCAAATTTTTGAAATTAAATATTTTACATCATTTATAACATGGGAATGGTGGAAAACCTTCTCATAACCATTCAATTGAATTCAATTATTTATGATATTACTGTAAAATAAAAAGTAATACAAGACTCCCCAGGGATTGTATAACAATATAATGAAGAGAAGGCACAACCCATGGGTTTCCTAGGTTGGGAAAAAACCTCAAATAGACATAAAAACTAATGTCATATCTACCATGAATCAATACATTAAATTATATTTCATGTAAGATCTGGAAATTCTATCATGAAGCATAATTTCAACTATCTCTATAATTCACCATACCATGGGGAATAGTATAAACCACCTATTGTTGGTACTTAGTGGTGTGAATATTCTTTATTAGATTTTTATTCAACTAAATTCAAGAAGAAAAATGAACACTGAGTGAAGAAACTGGAAATATGGAATATTATCTTGAACCTAAATAACTCTTTCAAAACCTAGTAGAACGAATAATGACACAAAAGTAATGTATTACACACTATAACGAATCCAACACGATCGATGAAATTAGATTTAGAGTTTTTATCATAAAATGGTAACATGGCCTATTATTTAGCATTGAAGAGGAGCTTCTAATTTTTTATGTTTTCCATTGAAGGAGAATGAAAATTAATTTTAGGTTACAATAAAATTTAATATAAATTTGGTTAATTTTAAAAAATATCTAGGATACATAGTTTGACAAATATTGTTCAAATTTTTCACCCTTCACTATGTTAAGGGTAACCCCACATAGGTCATGCACAAAGTATTCGAAAAATGTGGAATCTAGGGCTTTTACCAATATAAAAATACTATAAAATGTCACATTGGTATACAGAAAAGGTCACATAGTTTCTCTGAAACTACTCGACTTGTACCACCTCACTTCCAAGCCTCACATAGTCAGGGGTAACTGTGCAAATTTACTTATATATATTATCCTAACCGTGCTTCCAGATGTTTTTTTCCAAATATTGGGGATATGAGGTATGAACAAACCTCGGACCCCCCCCCCCTAATATAGATGTGAAGACATTGGGTAAACACATTGGGCCATAAAAATAGTTAAACATAAAAACATAAGATCCATACCTTGAAAGAAAACTCCGGATCATACATGAGTACAAAACCAATGGGACACTAGGAATAAATCCTCAATATGTTTGAAAATAGATAAGATTATATTCCATTGAAATTCATTTCTAGGAAAGAAATAAAATAAAATATTATACTGAGTTAGCATGTGCTAAAAAACCCACCATAGTCCCCTGACCATACCTACATCATCTCCTTGATGGAACATCTTTATAATATAATTCATATTCTATTTTCAACCATAAGGTTTCCATATTTATCCCACACCATTGAGATGGATGAAATGTTGCTGGTGAGGCCACAAACCCATTATATTCCAACACTACCTTAAGCCACTCCATAAGGATATCATATCTTAACATTGTATCCCGAGTAAGGTAACCAAATACTATCACACCCCACTATCAATGATAGATTCATATTACCTTATAGAATCATACAAATATTTCATGCCATATAAGTCCATTATTCTCCATCACCATACTCAGTGTAAAAATAAAATAAACTGAAATGTCTAAACACCCTCCCCTCTAGGTCAACTAAGCCATGACAGGTCTATCTATCACTTTGGAACCATGTATAGAACAAAAAAACATATCATATTCAAAATACATTACAAGGAAACATTTTCACCAAATCAATCACGTATATCCATATTCATTACAAAATAATCATGGAATCTGTAGAAAAAAACACATTTAATGAAACTACAACATGGTTTCATAGGCCACACACAAACATGTGATAAAAAAATCAACATGGTATCGTAGTTTACACAATCTCACACACATGATAAAACATATAATATGGTCTCATGGTCTATCCTGTAGACACATGTGACAATACTGAAGCAAGATCTAATTATATATGCACAAAAACACGCATAATGAAAAAATAATATACATGGAAATAAAATAGATAGGATATTTCTAACATAAGCATACCTATATTAATATCATTTTTCATTGAAATATTCAACTCCCAAACCAAATTTTCACACCAAGAAGTACAATCTTGTACGTAGAACATATTTTAACATAACATGAAAAGTATCCTAAAATTAGACTAAAAAATAAATCAATTCAAGAATAATGATCCAGATCATCATACCGAATGAAAACCACCATGTGAAATGGTAGGTAAATGTCTATTCAAAGGAATATAAAACTATTTCTAAATGAATATTATATTAAGAAGAGTGTCTATGTACCTAAAATTTTTATTCAATGAGAATAATCATCACTTTCCAATGATTAATACACTATCATGTTAGAGCAATGATGGCTTAAAGATCATGGTTTCTATGGAAGTAAGTCAATGCATATAGAGTTTCCTAGGCCCATTGATGGAGATTATGATGTCATTAAAAGTCAAATTAGTCATCAATAGAAAGAGTTATAATTTTATTAATAGGGTAAGGAGTCAATTCAAAATACTTTAATACCTCAAATTAATTGACCTCGTGTTTCTCCCTTCAAATATATGAGAAAAGATTAGAATAATAATGGTTTTTTCCATTTGAATACTTCCAAACTATTTTCTCATCCTCCACTATTGTTGTACTGTTCATGACGTATTGTAAAAAATATAGACCACCATGACTATGTGATAGGGATATATGTATCCCTCCCACCATTCACTATAGAATGAGTGTGGTAAGGTATCCTAGATGATGTTTCACAACACCATTAAATGACTACCACACATAGGACCTTCCAAATGACACCTCATTTAGGAAATACTGTATTTCACATCAAGCCACCATGGTCATGATGTTTTTATTTTTTTCTAAAACCATATAAACCAACTTTTAAGATTGTATAAAATTATAAAATCATAGAAGCATTTACACAATAATTAATCCACCCAATGAAAAAAATGGATAACATATAAATTAATATTTCCATATTAGATATAAATATATTGAGGCATTACAATCTATATCTCTAGGGATACTCATACTCAAGAAGCTTCTCTATAAATCTTATTCATACATCTCAGTATTCCAAGATCAAACATATGACTCCTACTCTCACATTCCCTATAGTTTTCATATATACCACCATAATACCTGAAAATGTTATGAAAATATCCCCCAAAATAACTTATCACTATTATTTATGATCAAAAATAGACATTCAAAAAATGTTTCATTTGGTTCTAACTCAACATCCTCCAAATTGATCATATTTTCTAGATCAAGAATTTACTTTTTTAGACGAGAAATGTTGAACACATTATGCATACCTCGAAATAATATAGTGTGGTACGGTAGGTAATCAACATTTGTGATAAATTTATTGACTTCAAGTAGTACAGAAATCAATTTTGTAATCTCCCCCACATTCATGAATGATAGTTCCCCATATGAGTGGAAACACTAAACAGAACCAGGTCTCAAACATCACACTCCAATGGTTATCCCCTCCCGCCTTTATGGAATCACAACAAGTTATGAATTATAACCAAACAATTACTAATCAACTACACTCTCTTAGAGGTCTCCTATACCATAATATTCCCAATAATATTCTCCTCACCCACCACATTCTAACATCGTGGGGAGTGGCACAATCATCTATATAGAGACTCAAATTCATTCATCTAAATAAATTCTTATAGAATTCTATTTTAAGAGTACTCCACAAATGATAGGTTCTTTTCCAACAGTCCCCCAAATTCTAGGAAGCATTAATAAAGAATACCATTAATGATAAAAAAATTTATCTTTATATTTCTATATGTATGTTGATGATATATCATACTCAGTTTCAAATGAGTCCCAAAAACACTGACGATAATTTCACAAAAGACATCATAAAATTAATATGCCTATCTAATACGACTCAATAAGTCACTCCATGTAATTGTACAATATATTATATATGTAGATTTATGATCTCATCTATAGAGTGTCTCTTTAATATTGTTACAATGTTTCCAACAATCATTAACCCATTGACTACCTCCCAAACGACATCACGATTCCTGGAAGTCTTATGTAACTGTATCATAAATTACATCATCACACTATCCCACTTCCACATAGTGTCCAGATGTTTCAAATGAAAACTAGTAGAATTATATTTATAGAACATTATTATAATTTTGTTGGAAATAATTCATGATTTAAATCTAATAACATTTATCTTCATACCTATCCACAACAATGATATCAAATATATTGACACATCTTTTTATTCCTTGGATGAATTATTTTTTTTGAAAACTGATAGTATCTAAAAAACTCCTTACTCAAGGAAACTAAAATAAGAACTATCCCATGGATGTATATCACATCACCATTATCTAAGGACCACCCTTGGGATGGGACACCTCTTTTCAAACATTTCCATATCACCATACACTCAGGATATTACTCTTATATTTATTTAACATTGTATAGCAAAGAATACATTAGAACCAATGGTGAAAATGTTATAACTCTATGATCCTATAATACATAAACTATCCATATTTTCATTAATATAGTTATATTACATTCCTACCATAAATTAATCCCTATAATATCCAATATATCTAGAGATTTCCTACAAATAGAATATGAAAAGACATTGCAACTCCCTAGACCACAGGCCTTCATAAATTAAAATTTATACAGATACTCCACCTAAAACGTATTATAAATGATTAGATCCCAGTATGAGTAAATATATCTGAGACCCTTGTGGTCTATATAAATAATAAATTAATTACTTAATAGTAAATATCAAATATATATCAAATCATGCTACATTACTATCAAATCTATGTAATGTGTTGTTTGTTTCTGTAATTATTTAATAGTTGAAATGACCCATAAGATACTACCTAATATCTAAAAATTAGTATAGTACCCAATCAAAATTTTGAGGCATCTCAGTAAACCATGTATCTGCAACCATGATCTAGAAATGTTAGAATTTGGGTTTTAATCCATATTCTCTTCAGATCTAGGAATACCTCCTCACATTTATTTTTTTCACTCAAAATTTACTCATTATTTTTATTCTCCATAATTAGAGCATCATATTTTTAGAAACCCTATATGAAATTTATATAGTAACCGGCTAAACTAAGGATTCCCCGAATCTCAAACACATTCAATGATTTTTCACATGTCTTAACTACTTCTACTTTCTCTTAGTCTGAAAATATTTCTACCTTTAATAAATAATACACATTGAACAACACACCCTTGATCCAATTTTAAAACATTTATATATTTTTATAATGATTATTTTATTGAATTTTAATCAATAAAATATAATGTATCATTGTGTTCATTATTTAAATCAAAGAGTATACGAAGATATTATCCACACACACCACAACAAAAGATTTAAGGTACAAGTGGCGGATTTATTTATTAGATAAATGAACTCCTCAAGAACACTTTTCAATACAAAAATTGAATGAAAAAATACATATATAGTTTGTATCTACTCCTAATCATTTTATTTGGAATATCCTCCCATCTAACCTGAAGCTAGTGGTATGCTGACATTAATTTAATCATGGAGAAAAACCATGCCACAAAAACCTGTTAAAAATTCATTAATCTATGGAAAGATTTGTTTATTATACCTGGTTACATGATTAACATTCTTATAGTGTAAAAAATTTGGACTTCTATCCACATTCTTTAGGATAAAAATCAGGTAACCTAAGGTATATGTGATTGTTCAGATAAAACAATTAACTCAAAATCCATTAGATGTAACTAGAGTTACTTAAAATCATATTGTATTATCTAATATGAGGGAACAAATAATATTTGATCTCCTATAATGATATTTATCTCTAATTCAATCCCCCTTTCATGTGGAAGTCCTGAAAACGCATCTAGATATACATCCTAATACAAGTCCATCATAGAAGGAATGGAAGTGGATACTTATGGCTACAAAAAAAGAACAAGTCCAACCACCTATATTAAAATATTTCAAATCATTCTCATTTTTTTACCATTCTTCTTGATATAACTTCCCACTCACCATTAATCAAAAAATTACCTCCCTCTTGTTGAAATACAGTATACAAATTACCTATAGTAGTATGTATACACTCGATAACTAATTTGATTGTCCATGTTGATGATCAAATTGTTCTATTCTTCTCATGGATAATGAAATACTATATATTATAGTATATTGTTACTACTAATTGAAATTGTAGAAATATTTGGATAATATCACCTTTCATTCCTATGGGTGTATCAAGAGATAATAACTCAAAAGGTAACTTGACAGGTCAATGACATAAAAAAATAATTTAAATGGATAAAAAATAATAAGAATAAGAAATATATACAAGAAAGGTATAAAGTGTCAATTTGATCAACAAAATACCTCAAATATTTTATACTCCCTCTTTAATGTTAGTTGGATCCTAAAATATTTAATACACTAGGCCTACCACAGCTTCACAAAACTATCCTTGGTATGCATGATAGGAATGAGTCATAAATGTATTGTGGGTATAAAAATATTACTGAGTACCCAATAATGTTCTATTTTTCAATTTTTTTCACGGAATTAGACCCCTATGAGAGGTTGGTTATGAAGAAATAGAGACTAAATGCTACTTAATCTGCATATTTCAAAACTAATTAAACAATATCTGAGTCTATGGGAATATTTTACAATAATTCACACTAATTCCACAATTGAAACATTGAGGATATGTTACTCTCTAGATAAGGAGATGAAAAACCCTTAAATTTCTTTTTCTATCTACAATGACTCTATCGTGTATCCTCTACCACCATCTTTATACTACTCAATGTATCATTGGGAAGATTTTAGAAAGATAGAAGAAGAACTATATATATTTCCTTTTCCAAACACTTCATTATCATCAGGGACTTGTGATTCACCTATATATATGTTGTGAAGTCAACTATATTAGCATGAAATAATAATTTATGTTATGAAATGATCTTAAAAATCATCACATTATATTACCCATTCGTAGCTAAAAGATGAGAAAAGTGGGGGAAATCTTTGAAACAGGTTATATAAATAGAAAACATCATAAATCCCAAATGTGGCTTCACGGTCTCCTATGAATGCAGCACTGTGAACATATATGGAAATAAATCACTGATAAAATGGTCATTGAAGGCCATACAATTTAATCTATCACCTATCACATCCTAGTTCATCACACCCTACCACATCACAGTGGGTTCTTGATGAATGAATTCATACAACATCACCAGTCAATCATATAGTGTTTACTCTAGATTAGTGATCCACAATATGAAATTTATCAATTCCTCAACATCTTATGGGACTCTATTTCCATAAAATGATCTAGGATTAAACAGGTGATATTATGAATCATTGTCAATCATAGTATTAAAAACTATTGGACCTTTTATATTCTCCAGGTGGAAACCTCCTAGCTAAAGTGTCCCTTTTGACTAAACCTATGAAGTAGATTCATGATTAGTATCTTGAAAAACTAGTAGTATAATTGTGATTTCCTTGCTTGAGGTATATTCCCAACTGACTTCTCTAGGTGTCCCTAATATATGGAATCAAGGAGACAATTTAATAAATTAAAACATATTTTTAGATTAACTAATAATGTTTATATATACTACAACATAACCAATTCATATTAATAAAAAATCAATTATAGAAAACAAATCATATGAGGCAATCAAAATAATCTAATCATATTCCTCTTAGTACTAAAATTGTCCTAACTATAGTTCTATATACATGACCATTTTTTCAAGTTATATATATTACATCAATAACTATATAGTCCAAATTTTAAATTTATGAATAGATATACAATAAGAGAAGAGAAATATATATATATATATATATATATATCCATTTTTTCAAATAAAAAAATATTTAACTATAGAACAACAAGAAATACTCGGAATTCCTATATATGACATGTGATCTTATGTTCTTATTCATGATGCATGAATTCACCCAAACCAAATAAATACATAAAAATAAGTATTACCTAGATCAAAACAAGACCATAAAACCTTAACTACAACAAAAGTTATAATCACTGTATCTCAGATGTCTGTATATATGCCTGTATTATCCAGTCAAACATGAATGAGCCCTTCACATGTAACTCAAAACCTTCCATCTTTCTACTATGTCATAAAATAAAATCAAGAATTATGAATTATAAAAAACCTAATGTGATAACACTTTGTGACAACCCATCATGAATCACTAGGTCAATAGAAGAGTACCACATATCCTCATGTGTTCCTACCCTAATCCATTAGGCTTCTTACTAGTAGTGAAGTTATGTTTCTTCAGTAGGGATATTATAACCTCAGTATCATTATCACCAAGGATTGTTTATAACCTAATAAAATAATTAAACAATTATATAAAAATTAATCAAATGTAACTCAATAAATATATTAAAATATTCCAAGAAACCAAATAATGGTAATTAAAAAAACTTGTGAGAATGATCAATTTGTAAATAAGCCCCTAGAAAACACAATAGTGTATTTCATTGTAAGATCTTTGATCAATATTATTTGTATCATAGTTCCATGACACTGGGGATTATCCCATTCATGTATCCCTGTCCATGAATTTTACACAGACATTGCGAGGAAGATGTATGGTATGAGTATAAATCCATTCAGGTCCCACAAATGCATCATTAAAATGATTTCTCATTCATAAGAGTGTATCTCGTGATAATAAATATTCCATAAATATATAACATTCAATCATATAAAAAGTGGTATTGCAATAAAAAATCCACGATATACCCCTGGATATACCTAGTTTGGATCTATGTTTGAACATAGTAATTATAATATTCCTGTGATAGAGTTAACCACAAGGTCACAAACTGTATACCACTATTGAGATAATGAAGACAAGAAAACAGATAAGACATAAAGCCCATTTTTTGACACTAACTAGGGTACGAGTATAAGACAATTATGTCATAGTAAATTTTCTAATGAAATGTCACTAGATACTATAATTTACCACTATATTCTCTTTTTTAATATCACTAATGGCCATTATTCCCCCATGTACATCCACACAAGGACAGCCTGCCTCATTATCTAACACAAGTGTGTCATTAAATTACATGTAGTGTCTAAAAATACTCCCGCGCTATGGAAAATATTCCACTATAGGTCCACTGGTCAATTTGGTAACATAAATGGAACAAAAAACATTTCATAGAGAAAATACATCATAATGATACAGTTTCATCATGTAAATCAGATATATCAAGAGTCATAATATAAAACTCATGGTAAAAATATCTAAACAAACACATGTGACTAAACATTGACTTGGTCTCGAGGGATAAATATGCTCACAAGTTTTTAATAACATCAATAAGGTCCTCCAATCTATAGATGAACACAATAATGATCAAGAATTAAACAAGGTCTCATTGTATATGCATGAACACTTATTAGAATAAGATAAATAATGGTATATGAATAAAATCACACAAAGTCACACCATACTAATAATAATATACATCACCTCAACATGGTAAAATTATTCCTAACTAAATAATGTTGATGTCAATGATATGTTTATTCAAGAGAATCATCACCTGGAACATGTTCACAAACAAAATAGAACATACTTTAATGCCAAGAGTAGATAGATCCACATCCAATAGAAAATAACACGAGTTCCATTATGATAATCAAAAAGGAAAAAAGTAAATGAAAAAGATACACATTATCTTACCTAAAAACCCACCTTCAATCATAGGTATATATCTAGTTGAAGGGATAGAAAATTGTCTCTCAAGGATAAATTTAAAAATAATTTTATTATTGATCATATCAATCTAAATTAATGATACAACGCTCAATATTCAATGGATTATTCAAAGAAGAAGATTGAAAATACAGTCATAAAAGATAATGCTTCCTAGGGAAGTAAATCAATATAAATAGGGAATCTATGGTTTATCCACGGAGTGTCTAAAATTCATCTAGATCAAAGGAAGGGTCCAGATATTGAGGTATTATTTTATTAACTATGTAAATAAATAACTAAAACCCTTTTATGTAAACTATTTAATGATCCACACATTTCAAATTCAAATGAATTATATGTGGGAACAAGACTGCATGTTTCTTTGATTTCTAAATATTTTGACTGCCACAACATAATCTACCATGTCCAAACCATGAAAATGGACTTCTTGACATAATAAAAAATGGAAATCCCACAATGGGAATCTGATAATGATCTGGAAGTTTTCTCTCACCAATCCCTATTACTATTATAATGGTGATGTAACCTAGCCCATATCCCACAAAACCTTTCCATAAGCACCATAGCTATGATGTGACCTTGAATCCCCCATTTATGATTCCCATGTTCACAAAAGACCACCACGACCAGCACCAAAATCATGAAGTCTATTTTTTTCCATGAATTCTAAAATTGGATTTAATGTTTCAAAAAGATACAAAACCCATAAAAGACATTACCCAATAATGCCTCCAAATAATAATTAAATAGATAATATGGAAAATATATGGTTTTTATTGATATGGAAAATTATAATTCATTACATGATTGAAGATATTTTATAAGATTCCTAAGTTACATTGGATCTTGTAATTCTACCTATTGTTATTTGAATTTCATATAAATCTAGGATGCATGGTTATTTATTATGTCAATATATATTATCACTATGATTACTATGAATTTTTAATTAATCATAGTAATATTATATACATAGTATGTCAATAAGATTTGGTTATTGATATATATTTTTTTTTGAAATTCATAGTATACTCATAGGTATCTTGATATAGATCCTGATAGTTCATTATTTCTTAGAATGTTCTTAGGATATGATGATTTTACTTAGTATTATGAGATGCATAGAATAGTTCCTAGGGTGTAGTGTTTAATCCGGATTTATATTCATTTTTATGATATTATAGGTTTAATCATGTTTCACTCTAATGATTATCTAACTTTCTCATATAATTTTCGACATTAGCAGATGATGGTATGGTTGATGTCATATTTCAACAAGAATTCATAGGAATTAAAATGATTATATATTATTATTATAAATCATATATTTATTTATTATCAATATATCACATTTTAATGCACTATATATATATAATATGTTAGGATTCATTTTTAGGGTTCCCCACTTAGGTTTTCTCTAATGGATTCTAGAAATTTGGGTGAGCTGAGTCCTAGTTATGGTCATAGAGACTCTTCTATATTTTTATTTATTATATTTACATGTTGTGTCAACGTTGTGGGAAATTATTTATGATGTATTAAGTTTTAATTTCATATTAGTTTTTAATATCATTGTTGTCATATTGATTTTTTAATACAGATATTATATGATAATCATGACGCTTGATCATTTTCAATTGAATTATTCACTATGATTTGAGGGTATAGTATACCCAATATAATACAATAGACCATAAATTAAATTTTTATGCCTCTAAAATATGGGGATGAATTATTTATTTAATTGGAAACTAGAGTCTGGTTATTGGAGAGTGAAATGGGTTGGTACAATACAAGCCTTTTGATATAATCTTGATATAGATTTTTTTCACACTTTCGGTCGTTATATATTTTTTATTGTTTTTATAATGGTCTTAATTTTGTTCTTTTTATCAAATTTTCATGTTTGTAATTCGTATATTTGATTAAATGGAACAAAAAACCTCATGATTTCATGCATAAATTGGGTTGTGTGTTGATTTTGTCTGATTGGTCTCTTTTATTTCAGTTATTTATTGTGACTGTTCTTATGGGTTCTGTTGGTAAATTAATTCCATAATATTGCACTCACCGGAGTGTATTATTTTATATGAGAACATTGTATTTATAGAAACCAGAATAGAATCCCCATGTATTTCATTATGTCAGTCCTAGATAATTTTGGAAATTGATACTATAGACCAATTGATAAATTTGTGGTAGTTAGTGGTGAATTACATCATGTTTACATTTAGATAATAAGTCATATAATATGAAGAAGTCACATATATTTTTTTATCCTTGGTATAGGTTTTGGAATCAATTATCTATACCACATCTATTGACATACATGACTATTATGAATCAATGAATTTTTTTTGGGATGGTCATGATTAGTTAATTTATTGTTTTTTAATAGCTTGGTTTCAATTATTGTCTTAAAATCACGACCCCCCACATTTTCACCAATATCATTTACTATTTTTCAATTTTATTCATTAACCATATAATGATACAAGGCATCCATGATACAAGATATATGGTTCATACTATATTAATGATATTATAATATAAAAATAACTATCTAATTTAACAAATGTTATAGTTGGATCAAAAATTGAAATAATTATTTGGCAATCTTAAATAATTTCTATGGTTTATTCATATATTTATCAATATGAAATTATAGATAAAAAATAAATCAATAATTTAATATTTCAATATGATATATAATCACATAATGAAATAATCAAATAATTTTTAAAATTATAATAAAATGATATTTTGAGAAATATTTAGGTAACATAAATGGATTTGAAAATGTTAGTAACCATTCTATGATTAAAAAACTGCATGAAAATATTCCAATCAACCAATTTATTTAATAATGAACAATAAGAAAACGAGTTTATGGATAAATTCAACTAGTTTTGTCCGTTTCATATTCTAGAGAGGAAAAAACCCCAAACGTACCAATTGATTTCTGTGATTACGATAAAAATTTTGAAATGATTTATAGTATGAAATTATTTTAAATAACATTTCATTTTTATATGAAACGATTAAAATGAAAGAACAATACATTTTACCACCTTTATGATCAATGATAATAGATATTTTGATCCAAACTATGTTTAATAAATTATAGAGTGACCACTTTTCAGTATAATAAATTAATTCTCAATGTTAGTGGATTGAGAGAAAAAGTTAAATGTTAAAATTTATAAGAGAGATACTTTCTTGATCATTAATTTGGATAAAAGTTTATTGATACAAAATATCAAATTAAAATACCATTTTTTTTATAAATTAATCCATAAACGAGTAGGCCCATGAAGGATAAGAATTTGAAGCATGGATAATTAATGTTGAGGACAGATTGGAAGAACTCATTGTGCTTTATACAGGTGCATAAAAAGATGATGGTGAAAAACATGAAATAATTGAAGAATAAATTTCTTAACATAAATAATATGAATATATCTATCATTTACATAAGTATTCATCACCAATTGAAATGAATCTTTTAGTATAAAAATATATGGAAGACATCTACCTTCTCTTCCATCCACATTTGAAACTATATTTATCCTTTTCTTCATTCTTGAATATTGGAACACTTATTTTTATTTTATTTTCATGTTCCCCATCTAGGAACCCACTTATGGATATAGATAGAAATAATATGTTTTCGTTATTTTTATGGAAACCGCATTCATAAATATACTTCACATAAATTACCACAACTTCAAGACTAGTTACAGTAGAATCCTAGAAACTCTGTTGGGGGTTTTTAGTCAATATCAACCCACATTTACCAAATAATTTATTTTTATATTTACTTATTCTATATTAATATAATAAATCTTAATTTTTTCGTCTTTTATTTATTCATAAATTATTAATAAGAATTATGGTAAATTATAGATCCATTGAAAAATAAACCAAGGTCATTATATTTATTCCTTTGGGTTTGGAACTCTTATTGTTGTAATTTAAATTTATAAAAATTTAATTGTAGTTAGATAATAGGTGGATGTGAAATACTATTACTTTTAATTTTTTTTTATTTTTTATGTATCATTTGTTGTATTTTTAGAAATTATTTTTCAAGTATTTTTTATATTCTCAATTGTCAAGTGTTTTTTGGTCTTGAGCTAAATAAAATACACTATAAAATTTCAAACATCCTATTATTTATGGAAAAAGTTTTATATATTAATATATAAGGATTAAAATTATTATTGAATTAGATATTTCTTCTCTGCCTTCAAATATGTTCATTTATATATGTTTTATTGATTTTGAGGATTATTCTCAATTTTTTAGTAAAAAAATTAATATGTTTTCCAAACAATGATCTTTAGAAATATTTTACATTATTCTAAATAAATATTTTTTCATGATAGTCCTGAGGTATTTATTGATATAATTACATTACAATTTTTATCCATTAAAATGGTTTTACAGTCCATGAATTGTGTTAAATGTTATTAAGGAACCATTTTGAAAGCCCATTTTTTACATTCAACACCTATTTTAGACTTCCCTTACATGAAAAAATTTATAATCCCCATATAACCAAGAAAAATATTTTTATGTGGCCTCATTACCTGAAATTTATCCCCTTTTAATTGTCTCTATATGTAATAGAGTGATCATGGTTGAACTCAAATTTGGGGGAGGTAGACTCTAAGTTTTGTTCTACTGTATTAAAGAATATGTTTGAGGTGAGTTGAAAATTTGTATGCATTTAATGGGTCATTTAGGTATTATTATATTAGAATTGAACAATGTAGGGATATCGAAAATATTTTTCAAAACTAGGTAATGGGATTTCACCACTATTTAATGATACTAAATCTTCTATTTCAATTAAAAATAAAAAATATTCACTAAAATTTTGAATATGAGATAAACTAGATAAAAGTCCTCTAAAATGTTGGAAGAGGGAATACATATTTATACCATTTAAATGAGAAGTGTGTATTTTTCCATAAAAAATCACAACTATTGGATTTTAACCTATAGAAGGATTGTGAGGAGTTCTATAGTATTTTTTATAAACAATTTTTTTTTCCACTTTAAATCATTAGAGACTAAGGACAGACATCCTTCTACCTCATTATTTTCACATTTAATCCCAATTAATTCAAAACATTGAAAAAACATGTAAAATCACATATGCCTGATGCATTTATGACACCATTAATTAAAGATACTAGGAATGATGTAATCCTATGCATATCGTGCATGAGCTTAGGAATGAGAAAGGCTAGATTTAAAATAACTGATCAAGAGGGAAATATATATCCTTGGATGTATGAATGAAATGATCATAGTGATTAATATGATATAAAATGTATTCTTTTGAGTCATGATAAATTTGTGAATTTCAATCCATATAAGAGGCATGATATTTTCTTTCGGTTCTTGAGTTGATTAGTGATTCCATTAATAAATCACATTTTTTGTTTTGACCCCTATAAATATTATCACTCAGGAGTGAAAATGATTATTTGTTATTACATGATAATATACTAAATATTAAAAATGTTTCATCCTTATTAATGTTTTATAAATTTTTATGGGGTCTAGTTTCTCATCGCTTGGTAATTTTTCATTTAACACTCATTATTCATTAATTATAAAAAACATTAAAAATGGAAATTTATATTTTTTATATTTTAATGGAATTTTTTGGGATTCCTTTAATAAAATTCAACAGAATAATTGAATTCTAAAAATTCCATTTCCTATAGTTTAATTGTTATTTGACATCATTTTAGTAAAGTATAAAATGTTTTGAATCGAACTATTTGAGCCCCAAATGAATCATAAAAAATGTAAAATATTTTGATATGTGGAATTAAAAAACATTTAATCTATGGTACATAGATAATGATATATGACTCAGAATGGAATCAATCTAAATATGAGTTAGTTATATCTTTAGGTAATATCAATATAAAATATCCTTGAAATATTTGGTCATTACGGTTATATCATGGATTGTGTAATTAGAAATACCATATTTAATTTTTCTACACGTATCCTATAGGCCCAGAATTTTTGGGGGTGTATTTATAACTTATATAAAAATCATTATAGTCTAATTTAATTGGATATTGATCTATTTTGGAGAGAAATAATGACTTAGAATCTGTAAGACATGATTTGAAGGATAATCTACTATTCCTATTACTTATAAAAATAGTCATCCACGTAATTTCAAGGAGATAGAATCATAGAATAAGAAAAGGGGTGGCTATAATAGTATTATATAATAGAGGAATAACGTTTATATTATTTAATTATATATTTTTTTATCTCTAATACCTTAATTATTTATACCACCATTGTGATAAATCTAAGGGGTCTATGTATATGTAATATCAAGATCTATTTTGGAACTTTTTTGGGAGAATCATAAATTATTTCAGATTGAATTCTATTATTTTTTGATTTTTTATTTGTTTTCTATGTTCAATTCTATTATTTTCACATAAAAATTTATTAAATGAAAATACATATCCATTCACACACAACCATGATTTTGTGCTGATATGAGTTGATTTTTTTATTCTCTCACATTTTTTCTTATGATTGTTTTTGGGATTTGGTGGTTGATTAATGTTATATTCTTACACTCATGGGAGTAAATATTTTAGTATGAAAATATTTTATTTATAGAAAAAACCCATGAAGAAACATAGATTTCATTACACATTTTTTTGATGAGTTTATATAATGATAATGTAGAAAATTAATTGATTCATAGTAATTGTTAGTGAATGAATTAATGATTCCAATCGAATCAGATTAGGTATCCTATTGATAATTAAAATATCAGGTCGGGTTCAACATGGTATAATCCATGGAGTATATGATTATTCGTACATTATTTGATAGTGATAATGGTTGTTCATCGACAGACCCTTACTTGGGTTGTTTTTTTATTTATTTGTATAAAAATTTCATTTTAATTACAATGTTTTAATTTTTTTATGTTAAACTATAGAAACCCTCTCATTTTCAAAAATATAATTTTTCATTTAGAAATATAATTTTATTTCTTTTTTTGTATTTAATTATTTATTAAGAGAAGACCTAGGGTTTATGCTACTGTGTATATACTCTAGTATAAAATTAACAATAACATTTGAAATTATTGAACATGAAATCAAATGTATGAATATTAACAAGGTCTCTATATCTTCATTTAGATAAGAAAGAGTATAGAAAATTAGATTTGATTGAATATAACCTATATAAGAGAATAAAACAACATCTAATCACTATAAAGAGTCTTAATTACTTCGACCTCCAACGAAATGAGATAATGTCATAAAATGGTGACAAATAACTATTTGAAACACCGGTTTACTTTGAAACTGAGATCCAATTATGATAAAATTTCTCTATTTAAAGTGATGATGACTTTACTCAAATAAAAATATGGAACAATTAAAAAAACTATATAACAAATAATTTTTTGAACACCTCATAAAATGTCAAATATTTTTATGATGTTGATCGGTGTGGGATATCTAGATTAAATGAATCCTTGAAATTAATCACATCTAGCCTCTAAATATAGTCTATGGTAATAAATAATAATATAGGTGGTTCTAAAAATAATTATTAAACAATTACAAACTATAACTCTAATAGAAAATACAAAACCTCCCATACTTATGTGATTCTTCTTTTTCCAAGACTGTAGCTCAACCTAAATCAATTTTTATGGAATCTCCCATGAGGTTGATTAACCCTCCCAATCACCATGAAATAATACTCACCACAAAAGAGAATATCCACAAAATATAATGTTAGAAAAAATAATCCATTTCTCATTCCAAGGAAGGATCATATTGAGAAAAATACCACTTCCTTTGACCATGTAAAAATCTTCTAATCATAAATGGATCTTTCATACTACTATAGCTATTAAAACAAGATATGAATATATGAATTCCTCTAAGAATCATCCATTCTATCATAAACTATCCGTCAATATTTATTTCATCGAACATATCCTTAGAGGTATGTGAGTGATGATGTTGTAAACCATGTGAAATCCTTGATATATATTAAAATGTTCTAGTGTTAATAAAAGTTGAACATGAAATACTTATTTCTACCAAGTTTAAAGTCATCACAATTCCAATCATTTTCCAAATTCAACCATTGTCCCAAATACTTATGATTCCTGATCCTTACATATGTATCGAACATTCAAGAGTAATCACATAAAATAATATATTTTATAAATATATTTCCTACGAATGGGGTCATAGGGGACCTTATTTCCTTATTTCCTAACAAATTTTCTTTTTCTTATATCACATAATAGGTTAAAATGGTACTTCATCCCAAAAATTTCCTGAAATCCTCACATGTGCCTATCTCTAAAATATATTCTATCTCCAAACCAAAATATATTATATATATTTTTAATTAACCACTCCCAATATTACTCTTATTGTGTTAAAATTGATGATGTGAGTGTACCCTGATACATACCATCAATAGGCCATCAGTTTGTTATTGTCACCAAGGGTATAGAAAACACATATATTAGAGGAATTTCCCACATAATTCCTAATAGATGATAATGAATCCACCAATTATCATATTTATAATAAGTAAACCAATTTTATTGTGTGAAATGTAATACAATTCGAAAAAAATATAGAAAAATAAGATGATAAACTCATATAGAAGAGACAATGAAAAACCAAACTCTTAAATAACCTTTATGTGTTAGTAATGGAATTCTTGAGCATAAAATCCCTCACACAAATGTAAAAATGAATATATATATATATATATATTAATATATATGTGTGAGAATATAGGTATAGTTGGAATGATTCTCCCTAAAAAATAACACATCATTTTGAAAGAAGAATATTAATGTTAAGTGAATGAACGAAGAAGTCAACTTTTTTCATAAATCTGGTGAAATATATTCACAATGTCACCAAGGATTTCTCAAAAAAGTAAAAAACACAACTATGTAATATGATATTAATTAATATATAGAAAAAATAAACTCTAATTCATGAATCTAAATAAATCAGTCTCCCTAAACCCCAACATCTCATGACTTAGTGATATCATCCACTCTATAGGTCATATTACACATCCATGTAAGCACATCCCAAATAAATTAACATAATCAATAAAATATCATCATCACATCCCCATAATATTATAGTAATACCGAGATATGTAACATCCATCCTAAATACACACAATACTCTAATCTATTATATCCTACGTATAAATTAAAATGCAATACTGATAATTTATTACATCCTAGAACCAATTATACACTATAACCTTAAGCTACAATAATCTTCCTATATTTTTTTAATAACCATGAGGTTGAAAAAAATATATGTAAAAACCTATAAAATTTTGTCACCAGAGCCCAAATATTCCTCTTTAATATAAAATAATATGAAGAGAAACTGGGCCAGAGGAATAAGGTATCAACCCTAAACCATGTCATTCTAGATGTTGGGAGAACACCAGAAACCCATAGGGAAATGTGGGAATCAGTCAATTTATACATTGTAATTGGCATATATAAATGAAAAACAAAGTGATTATTAAAAAAAATTCTCAGTGAAAAAATCCATTCCAATACATGAACTAAATGTAATATCATACATGAAAAACAATGTACCATATGTATGGACTAGATGATAATAATTTCATATTAAAAATAATCATGGTTAAAAATTATCTCTAATAATTAATTATAATGAATTTAAAAATAAATTAATAATATATTTAATAAATTCTAATTAAACATTCATACTAATCCTTCAATTACAATGTTGTGTTATTCAATTTAATAATTTCAATTTCAATACTCATTATCTTTTAGTAATCACGTCTTCAATTTCTCTAATTCTTGATGTAATCCATTAATTAGTTTAGATTTCATAATTAAGGGGTACTAAAAAAATACCTAAAAATGAAGGATATATGTTAATGGGATAAGAAAATAGAATCTATTAAATAATGAAATAGTATATAAGAAAACAATAACCAATAAGTGTATGAATATTGATCTAACTATCCCAACATTAACCATAATACTTTTCCACAGAAAGCATATTATCCCACCATAAACCACATCTAATATATTAATCAAAAAATAAATAGATTTCAATTATAACACTACGTGGGATATAATACTATAATATATATATATATATATATATCATAGAAAATAATAATTCTTGAAAAAAAAAGTTAATGTTAAATTAATAAATCATTAATCAAGGTGATAAAGATTAAAAAAATGTGTAAACATAGTCACCCACTTGAGTAAATTCATGCAATAAATATATAACATTACAAACTTAATTTAATCCTTTCATTATGAGAATTATTCAGTATGAAATAAAGCCAAATGCGATAATAACAAATATTATTTTTAAACACTAAGTATACAATATCAGATAAATTATTTATAATGATGATAATTTTTAAGAAATAATGGAAAATTCAATGAATACCAAACTCATTAACAACACATAATTACCTTATTTATTTTTTAAATAGGGTTTAGTAATTAAATAATTTAATGTGAAAATAAATAGTAACAAAAAATACATCAGTACACTTTATACAGAAAAAGATGACACAACATAATGAATTTAAAATTATTATCTGTCGAACTACACTACCCCATTTGATTTCTCTATATCTATATTAGTATTATATTTAGGTTAACCTCAGAGATCTACACATTAGAAACCAAATATTTTTAATTCGGTATTCACTCATAATTAATTAGGATAATTATTGAATCCCCTACCAAATTATATCCTAAGAAAATCATTTTTTAAGAAAACTAAGGTATTTGTTCTCATAGAAAAGAACACATAAGAAATTCCCCAAAATCCAAGAGAACAATACCCACATTCATCTCCATGACCAAATAATAAAAAAGAAAAATCCAACTAATACTGAAACCATTCCCTGAAAAAAAAAGTGAGAGGACCAAAAATAAAAGAATTTAAACTTTTCTTGCATGAAAAATTGGTTTATCCCCTAATTCCAAGGACCAATACTAACAAATTGGTAATAACAAATCTCAGAATACATATCTTTAATAACCTAGTGTGTTTGAATGGCATTTTTTCTTAGAAGTAAATGTGAATTGTATTTCATTTTATAGTATTATACACATAAAACACAAATGGAATGTATAAAATCATTATTACATTAATTAAAAACATTAAAATAGTCAAATACCAATCCAATTAAATCTCAAAATATTATATTGGGGGAAATCAAAAATTTAATAACTATAATGGGAGAATATAGATTACACCACTCTTTTAGTAATATCCCTCAAAAGAAAAAACCTATATAAATAAAATAAAATATCAGTAAATTATTAAAAAATTTATAAAATGGAAATGTTGAACCATTATAGTAATTGAGGTCAGTAATGAAAGAATATGAATATATAAGAAAAAATTTGACCATTAGAATAGTAACCTGGCCATTTATTTCATAACTATAATATTCGAAATGGTAACATGACCATTGGAATGTTAATTTTACATCAAAATCATATATTTTGATATAAATAATATTTACAAAGACTAATGTCGGTAATTATAAATATAATAATCCAAAAAATAGAATGAATAAAAAATTAATGAAAATATAAGCACATTTTTAATAAAGTATATTTTAAATTATTTAATAAAAAAAATTATTTTGAAATTTAAATATATATATGATAGAAATTTATTTTTAAAAATTAATATCATATTTTAAATAATCAAATCAAAATATTCATATGGTTATATTTTTTATTCTTCTAAAATCCATCAAATTTTATGTTATTTGCAAAAATACAGTTTACCATGTTAGTGGTGTATCTTGAAATACATCATTCAGGAATTAAAAGTGGAATAATAATTTCTAGAAATTTATTCTACAAAAAAAATATTAATTTCATAACTGATTAATTAAAATAGAATAAATTTATTTCAAAAAAAATTCATTCCAATGAAATAAATATAACATATTACCATAAAATAACATTTTATGTTTTTCCCTCATTTCCTTTTTATTTATGTATTGACTTCAAATTATCATGTGATTCAATGTCTTAGAATAATTTTATTTAATTAATATATGGTATAAAATTTCAAAATGATGACTATTACAATTATTAACTTACATATAATAATTTATTTGTTATTTTAACATAAAAATACCCCACATCTCAAGCATATGTAACCCATCTCCCCCTTAAAAACCAAGCGTCCCTCACCTCACCAAACAAAGGATCATCGAAAATTCATTCTCATAATATTATAAGTATACCTAGTATTTTTATCTAGAAATAAAACTCCATGAGTCAAATTATTACAATGTCGTAGAGGAGAAGAATCACTAAGAATAGGGTAATCTATCTCAAAGTAATCAACTCATTCTCATATACTATTTCTATTTTTTCTCCAGCCCTTTAATATAAAAATCATAAAAGGATAGTATAATATTATCTTAAAATTAAATTAGATACCTAAACCTATTGTAATTATTGTATTTATAACATATAAAATTGATATATGTTTTATTCATGTTCATTAAACATTTTATCATTAACAGTTGATTAACTATCATCGAGGATGTTGGAAATTATTTACATTTCACCAAAAAATGGATGGTTATAATAAATTATTTATAATATTTAAATGAATAAGTATATTTATTTTAATATTCTTTAATTAATTCTAGGTATTGGATTAATGACATTGAAAAAAATTGAAAAATAAAATCATAATGTGAAATTTTTAAGGAACACGTGATATTAAAATTCATCTACATCAACAATAAAAATTATGAAATTTAATCCATTTTTATATTTAAAATTTATTTAATTAAATTCACATTATTAACATAGAATTCAACGATTTAGTAACCATATGATTATTATTCATGAGTTAGAAAAGTGCTGAAATAAAGCAATATTTACAGTAAAGTGATTCTTAAACAACAATCCTTTTATTTTTCTTATCCCTCATTCATGAAATCATTATTATAAAAATTCCTCTAAAATTCCATAAATCTCATTTAAATATTTTTATTTTTTATTTTCTAGGATATTAATTTGGTAACTATTATTTTTATGTCAAATACAAAAAAAAATTAAAAATCATTTCATTCCAAAACAAATATTCGACTCAAATTGATTTTTCTTTTTTCCTCAATAATGATGATTTTTATGAAAAATATATTTTTAATTATCCATTTTTGAACCCCAATATTAATTCATGAATTTTTAATTTATATAATCCTTATAAAACCCACTCCTTCCATTGATAATTTCTAAGATAGTGATATTTATACATTTTTTGTGGACGCATGTTAATGTGAATTTTATAATATCATGTGTGGGCCCAGAATTATATATCCCTCCATGGAATTGAGTAATTTGATGTATATTTTGATGGTATTTGTATCATACATGAAAATTCATCTATATATCTTCACAATGATTGTGTTCTGATCTATGAACATATATTATGTGAAGAAATTATATTAGCTCTATAAAAAATTATTTATGGTATTTGAAGACAATGAAATTTTGTTTCATAGTTATGATTCACTAAATTTGAATCCATTCTCAAATTTATTCCCCATTTGTATAATTATAATAACATTATTATAACATTATTATGATGATTATTCTCACTCTTGTGTTATTAATTCATGTTTTTTTCTTCCATGTTATCCTTCCCCTCAAAGGGATTTTTAATCAACCCTTTATTAGTTCTATATCCTCATGTTAGTACATATACCAAGGATATGGTGAGATATTTAGATTGATAGAGAGGAATAATTTAAAAAAAATATTTTTTAATCTGTATAATAGATGAATGATCCAAATTATAACAAGACATTAAACCGTGGGATCATGGATTTTCTCACTATTATATTGTTTATTTTTTATAATTTTTAAATTGACATTTCAGAAAATGTAGGTTCAGTAAAATTTGTATTATATATTAAATTTAGTTAATTATGGAAATAACATTAGAAAAATAATTTTTAAACCATTTTTATATGACTATTAAAGGGTAAAACATCCTATAAGAATCATTTTAGAAAAAAATATAGACATAGGGATCCCATAAGTTATGCCTTTAGAGTTAATTATGAAAAAAATATTGAATTTATTTATTCATTATTTTTTGAATTATTTTTTTAAAATATTTTTAATTCCATAAAATGGTTGGAATCATGAGAAACCGAGCTAAAAAACCATATGAGAGAAAATAAAACATTATTATAAACATCACCCCCAATTCCATGGGCGGTGAAGTTCAAAACACTTTTGCGATAAATTCCTACATATATCTTGTTATGAAAAATTTATAAAACCACAGGGAAGTTCTACCTTTACAAATAAGCATAAAATTTATATTGAGTCCTTTTTTATAAATATAATCTATGATTAATGGAAAATTTGAAATGCATGTTACGAAATAGTTAGTAATTCAATGGATAATATATTTTCGGTGCAATACTATTCTAAAAATGAGATGGTAAATCTAGAAATATATCATTTAAATAGATAAGATAATCAATGTTGGTCCTCAATAATAATATAATTATAAATAATGAAATAGAATAGATGGTGTGGGATGACATTATAGATATATGTTTAACAGTTTTTTCCCTAAGCACATTGAATAAATATGGAGAGAGAATTACCATCTTAAGAAAAAAGAACTTGAACCTTGCTTGACCTATAAGAAAAACAACAAAAGGATTTCATTATACAAATACGGTTTTCATATAAAAAATGATAAAAAAATTAGATTTAGTATTTAGTCGATTAATTCCACACCTTAGAAACGTTATAGCTTCCATAGTCTTCATGAGTTTTGAAGAAGTGGTTTGTTGTTCTCTCAATGTAGATATTTAATTTGGATATTGGTCCATTTTAAATCTGTATTAGAAGTTATTAATTGTGAATAAATTAATTTCTTTAAACAATAATGGAGTGGTGAGGATAAAACCCCACACATCTCGAAAATGTGAGAAGAAGAATCATTGTAATTTCCTCAAAGGGATGGAGAAACGATTCATGTGTCCAAGAGAAGGCCTCCAAGCTCTTAAATGTTGACACTACTTGATGAATCCAAATAAAATTAGGGAGGGGAGAGATGATAATCTTAATGAACCACCCATTGTTAAATTCTTCAACTATAGAGAGAAAATTCACTATAGAAGATATTGGACAAGAAAACAAGTGCTTGAGTGTAATCAGCATTAGTAACCATCATTGAAGAAGGAGTAAGTTAAAGAATATTCCATTATTACTAATGAAGTGGATCCAAGAAATAATTTTGTACAAGGTACACTATTATTGAATCAATAATGATTTTTTTATTTTATTAATGTTCTATATATTCCATTATATCCACCATGTTTTATTTTAAAAAATATTTGAATCCGTGATACATTGTTATACATATATCGATTATAAGACGTAATGTTTGGTTGATTTCCACCCATGTGTTGGAATCTTATCCTATTAGTGTATGTGGGAATATTCTTCAATAAAAACTTATAATACTTCCTTTTTTGGAATTCTATTCTATATTGGTAATGCATTGGATCTCATTATATATATAAAACATCAATTTTCATGAAAATAAATCCCTTTTCATATTATGAACCTTGAAATTATCCTATATAAATATAAGGAATATCCTGAATCTATTTTGTAAAATACCTCAATGGTGTGGATATTGATAGAATTGATGAAGCAAAACTTTCCAAAATTTTTGAGATAAAAGAAGTTATCATCCTTAATGAAATTCCAATTTTTAATATATACAATAAAATATTCCATGAAGAGTTACCCAAAAATTCCCCTAGATCTTGAGGCGGTGTTATCAATACAAAGAATACACAATTCCATTGTAATACCCAAATACCCATATACAATGGCCTTGAACAAAATATAAGAGTTAATGAATAAAATTCAAGAGAACTTTGAAAAAGGATAAAATATTCCCTAGTGCATGAAATTGGGAAGAACTGGTTATCTTTGTAAGGAAGAAACGATGGATAAATATGGTTGTGTATCCATTACATTATAATCTACATTATCACCATAAAGAACATGTATCCCTTATTATGGATTGATGTATTTATTGGTCTACTATGAGAATCTCAGTAATTCCCAATAGCGGATCCTCAGTCTAGATATCATTAACCAAAGGTTGAGGAAGAAGGATATTTAAAATATAGCCTTCCTTAAAATTTAGGTGTACTATGATTTCATTGTGATTCCCATTAAAATAACTAATTCCCCCAATAATATTTTTCGATTTGATAAATAGAGTTTTTAGATAATATGTCAACAAATTTATGGTAGTGTTTATTGATGTAATTATCATTTAATCAAAGAGAAAAATGAATTTCAATAGAATGTAAGGACAGTTTTTGAGACATTATTAATGGAAACATTATATGCTATGTTATGAAGGTGTGACTTTTTTATTCATGCTTTACAAAATATGGGTAATGTGATCACAAGTAAGGTACATTTTATGGAATCATCGAAGAAAAATTCAATTTGAAGAATGGCCTAGACTATCTGGTGTCACTGAAATTCATAATTTTATTTTTTTTATATGGAAAATTTTAAAGTTTTCTGAGAAACTTCTCAAACTTTTATATCCCTATAACTATTTATTAGCAGAAATGGGTAAATTATGTCTTGGAAGACGAATGTGAGGAATGATGTAACAATATGAAGTGGAAGCTAATAACTTTTCCTATACTCACATTACCATCAAGTGGAGAAGGTTTTGTGATATAGAGTGATGTATCAAATTTTTTCTTGCATTGCGTTCTCAAGATCAATGAAAAGGTATTATCCTAAAACACACGATAAAATAAGACACTTGAGAAAACTACTAATTTATTGATATGTAGTTAGTAGCTGTGATCTTTATGTCAATGATTTGGAAGAACTACATATACGGTGAGATGTGTGAAAAATATAACAATCAAAAGTATCTATAGTATATATTATCATAAATAGACCTCAACATGTTTCAGAGAATATGGTTGGTGCTAATAATGAATGATGATGGATTCATTAACCACCATTAAAGAAATATGAAAATGGTAGCCATCGATCATAGATGAAAATATGATGATACTCTATTCATAATGTAAATTTTTAAAGAACATATCTTCATGTTTCTGAAATGGATGGATGCGGGTATCAGAATGTTATGAAATAAATTCTATGATTCCAAAATTTATTTCATTATCATATGTCTAGGAGAATATCAAGGATCCAAAAGGGGATGATATATAGATTTAAAAGATACTGGAATCAATAAATAAATATACACTATATTCTCTCAAATTGATTATGATGGTGTCATAAGGATTTGGACTAGAATTTTTCAGCCATGATTAAGTGATATAAAGAATTTGATTTTGGAAAATTCACATAGCTCATCTCTCTCCTTTTATCATGGAATTAATAATATATGGAATTATCATTGGGTACCATTCTCATGAGAGGACATGAAAAATGATATTGATTAATATATATCATAATGATCTGTATGTCAGAAAGTTGTATTACGGTGATATATGTATAAGGGTTGATGCTTCCATTTCGTATACCCAGTAATAAATGAGAGAAAATAATCATGGAATATTACACTGGTATTTTGAATACATCCAAATAAAAAATGGGATATTTGTTTTGGGGGATTGACTCGTCAATGATTCCAAATCCATTTCTATTCGGGATAATTCCTCAGTTTAAAAACATTCTGCGATATATGAAAAGGATGTAGTGAGGCCCTATTGGTTACCTCTACCAATCATATATTGTTACGATCAAAATATTAATTCTAAATTATGGAAAATTATTCATCCTTATTGGAATTATAAATTTAATTTGACTATGGACTATCACCCCCATACTAATGGCCAGCCTGTAATGAAAATTTAGTCACAATTGGACATGCTAAGATCCTTCTCGATATAATTTAAATGAGTATGGGATCAACATATACCATTAGTTTAGTTCTTATTCAAAAATTTATTACAATATATTATTCCATTGGATCGATATAAATATTTTTATTAGAATCCATATAAATCTCATAATTTTAGTGATGAAGTTGGTGAATGAAATATAATTTTACCTGATTACATTCAAGAGATGATATATAAGGATATAGTCAACCAAAAATATAGAATATATAGTTAGTGTAAGTTAATGGACTATGTTTAAAACCATCATAGGGACATGGAGTTTGATGATGGAGAAAATGATTTCCTTGAAATATCACAATGGAAGAAATAAACGAGTTTTGCAAATAATGGTAATCATTTCCCATTATATATTTTCCTCTATGAGATCATTGATATCAAAATTGGATATATCTATGAACATAAACTTCCACAAATATTTCTCAAGTTCATTATGTGTTCCACATATCTCTACTCAAAAAATACATAACTAACCCCTCGCATATACAAAATCAATATGATATAAAAATTTAGAATAAAATCATCTATGAGAAGAATCTAGTGAATACCATAGATGTAGAAAAAAATATCTACACAAAATAGAAAAATAACTTATCAAAGTGATGTGGACGAGACTTATATACAAGGAGGAGACATGGTAATCCATAGAAACAATGAAACATATGTACCCTCACCTTTTGTCAACCAAGAATACAAATTAAAATTTGTCAACTTAAATTAATAAATGGGAATGAATGTAACAACCCATAGATGATAAATGATATTTTTTTCTTGAAATAAATTTCTATTATAATATACTATACAATATTATACAGATAAAAAATATTAGATAATAAAACAAGACATTATTTAATTAAATAAAATCTTTACATTGGTAATATAATAATCCCATTAAAATTCAAAATATTACAATATAAAAAATATATAATATAAAAACGAAAATAGTAAAATATTTATTTCTCCAATATTCTAAAATATTCCCTACTATAAAAAATACTGTAGAAATAAATAATATAGTAATAAACCAATAAAAATTATTGATAATGGATGTGTGGAATATTGGGAGGAATTGAGGTGAATAATGAATGAAGAAATTAATAGTTATTTATAGTTTGAAATGTCACCATTGAAATAGTAACTGAACAATTGGAATGGTGACCTAACAGTTGGGAATAGTAGGCTGACCATTGGATTAGTAATTTAAGCCAAAAAATAATTTTTTTTTATAAATTAAATTTATCATGATTAATTTAATAAATAATATAACTGTAATGAAAAATAAATAAGTAACTCAATGAAAATATAAGTGCATTTATAATGAAATGTATTTGAAAGTATTTCCGAAAAATAATATTTTTATATCGAAAATTAAAAATCATTCTAACAAAAAATAATTTAGATAAAATTATCATAATTTTCAAAATCATATCATATAAATTTTATAAGGGTTATTTTATTTAATTTTATGAAATGCATCAAATTTAATGTTAATAGAAGAAATAGAATTTTTCCATAACCGGTGTATCTTAAATTACATCATTATTGATGTAATAATTACCTAAAAATTTTCTAGATCACGATTATTGATATAAAATATCAATTATTTCATTAATTATTCAAAAAATTATAATAATAATAATTTCCCATGTGAAAATACTTTTTATATTCTAAAATCTAAAGTCTTACAATAAAATAATATTTTCTAATTTATCCACCCTTCCATTGAGTTAAACGAATTATTTTTTATTATAAATTAATTGATAGACTTAAAATAAATAAATTTAATTAAAATTATATTTATAATTTCTGAAAGATAATTATTAAATTTTTTACTAATGATGTACCATTTTTTGAATATTTTATCAAAAAAATACCCCTCTCTGTATTATAAATAACCAGTGTTCGCCCACTCTGAAAACCACCCCTACCTAAATTTATAAACCAACGATATACCCAAATATTTTCTATTAATACTATTTTGATACATATTGAATTTTTTATCCATACAACAGTTTGAATCATAGAATTATAGAGAGGTAGATATGGTACAACACGAAGAAGAGGGAGAGCTCTCACCAATTATTCTCCTCATTCCCATATCCTCTTTATATTTTTCTACTCCCTATTAAAAAAATAGTAGTAAAGTACTTACATATTATTTTAATATTATTGTAATGCTTTTATCCTACTTGATATATTATATTTGTTACAAATTATATTCTCATAGGTCTCATTCTCTCTCTTTTAACAATCGTCCACTAATGGCTGGTTAAACAACAATGAGAATGATTCCAATTATTTTCTTATCACCATACCAATGGGTGGTTATAATAAACAATTTATGATATATAATGTTATATATATGTATTTTAATATTTTAGAATTAATTCTACTTATTTGTAAAATAAATTGAACAAAATAGAAAAATAAAAAAAAGTGAGTTATTTTTTAGGAAAGAACAATTTCAAAATGATTCTGCATAAAGATTTGAAATTGAAAATTTTAATAAAATTTATATTATTAAAAATTAATCACATAATTTAACATAATAAAATTAATTTTCAATGTTTTAAAAACCCTATGTTTATTATTTAGGAGGTGGAAAAACGAAGAAATCTGGAATGATTTAAGGTAAGGGGATTCACGAACCACACTACATTTCTTTTGGTAATCCATATCCATTGAAATTATAGGTATATATATTATTAAAATATTATATAATAATTAGATAAATATTATTCAATTTTATTTTTAGGGATACACATGATTCCACCATCATTTTTATTACCAATACAAAAACATTCCAAAAATTATATTCTATCCAAAAAAATCATTAACCCCTCTAAAGTTATTTCTTCTTCAATCAAGATTTATGATGTTTATACTGAATTTATTTTAAAATATTAATTTATAAACCTCAATGTTTCTTCATGAAATAATTTTTTATGTAATACGTAAGAAAACCATTCCTTTCTATGTGTTATTTCATGACAATGATTATTATACGTTCTATGTGGGATGCATGATAATATGGATATTTTTATGTGATAGTATGTTCTGGTGTTATAATAACCACCAAAGAATTTTTGTTAATTTCTTTTATCTCATGATTTTGTTTTTATTATGTATGAATATGAGACTAAATTTTTTTCTAAATGATCATGTTATATTATATGGACATATGTAATGTGTTTAAATGATTCTAGATTTGTTCAAGACTTTGTGTGATTTTTTACCAATATGACATGATTTTTCATTGATAGGTATCAACAAATTCCATTCATTCTTCGAATATATTTTCAAATCTTATAATGATAACATCATTATTATAAAATGATTTTGATTATTATTCTCACCCATGTACTATTGATTCATTTTATCCTATTTTGTTATCCTTCCCCACAGTTAGGTTTTTGGTCACACATTATTTGATGTATATCCTTATCTGACTAGATGTACTAATGATAATTTGAGATATTTACAATGGTAAAGAAAAATAATTTAAATAATTTTTATGTTTTATTTTGTACAATTGATTTAGAAGACCAGGTTTCCGAAGACACTAAACATTTGGATCATGGATTGTATCTCTATTATGTTTTTTAACATGCAAATTATTTAATAGTCATGTAAGAAAAAGTAGGGTCTATATATTATATAAATTCATATTGGGTTTGATGGAATTTTGGATGATTGATCAATATGCCTGGGGAACGATGGATTTAAAAATTCAAATACATTAATCAAATTATGATCCTTTTGGTTGTATACATATTTTTAAAATACAATAAACTATCATAAATTTTATTTGGATGAAGGAGGTTAAAGATAAATGTCTATCAACATATTTTTATGTCCATATATAAAAATATAACAATGAAAATGTGTCATTATAAATGGTTACATCCCCATGTTTCATGGTTTTCCATAGCCTATAAGATATGATTGATAACACCACTATCAATCGTAAAATATGATTCAGGCCAAATGAAGTATTTTATCTTCTTTGAAAAAGGGATTCACTCTAACATATGTGGGAATTATTTCAATATATTTAATAAATAAATGTTATATATTGAATACATGATACCATTTATTATTATTTTTTGTTATGTATCACTTAAAAGGATATTATGTAATTTGGTTCTTTATTTATGTATTGATATATTACATTTACATTTAAATTATAGAATCTGATGCATTAATTAATTAATCTTACATACCAATAAATTTCTCTTAATTAGTAAAAAAATTATGTATAAGTTTTTAATCATATGTATTATAGTGTTGACTCTTTCATAGTAAAAATATGATAAAATATGGTGTTTCACCATGATACACAATTGTACTCAACTCATACACATGTGTCACATCAATGAAAAATGTGGAAACACAAGGCTCGCCTTTTAAAAAAAAGGTGATATTGAAGGGATATTTCTATAAGAAAGGTGGAAATTAAAGGTTTACTTCTCTAATAGAGGGTTATATATAAAGAGATTTTTAGAAAATGGTGGACAAATAATCGTAATTTATATGATAAAGTGTTATCTTAAGGGTCACTTTTGTAACCATGGGTGATACGCAGGGTATATTTTTTGATAAATAGTCATACACGGGGTCACCAATAATCCAATTATAGATATGTTAGGGACACATCAATGTCCAAGGGTGAACCATTCGGTCATATCCTATGAAAAAGTGTGACAGGAAAGAGTTACTTCATTAGTATGTGTAAGTCCATAATTTTCAAAAAACAAATAGGGTGTTGGACCTACAAAATATACTATAGAACTACCCAATTATTGATAATAAAATAGATTTAGAACCAACACCATTATTTTATCATTTTTGGGAACCTACAAGTCTACCAAAAAACATCCATTAAATCCCTCAACACTTGGGAAATAAAAAAAGAGGGGTTTGGGAAAATCCAAGACCTTATAAAGAATAACAAAAATGATGGGGACTCAAAATGTCTAACATCTATATGCATACTATCAATACCATATACAAAGACAAATACATAACGTTTATGGATTATACTATTATAATTTATAATTTCTCACATATGACCTGCCACTTATTTATATGGATATATAATTTGGATATTAACTCCCCTATATCCCCATCCAATGAATTTCATCTGATAATAAAAATTTCTTAGGAATATATAGTATAATGTAAAATAATTTAAAACATATTTATATATTTCACAATAATAAATGATTTGATTTTCATTGTTTTTATGAATAGAAGAAATTGATATATAATCATGTGAATAGTCTGTCAGAGTCAATCAAATGATACACCTTTTTAAGTGAATACTAATTAATCTTATAATATAGTATAGGGTAATAACAATAATAGAGTCAAGGGAAATGTAAACACAATGACTTGGTGGATTTTTAATATATATTCTTTATTTCAAATGGGAAGGTTTTGTTAGAAAGAAATTTCTTATGACTGAATAATAATGTGAGAGGTCTTACTATTTGGTGAAATATAAATAAGGATTAATAAATCAATTTAAAAACTCATGATATAAAAAAATAAGTCATTAATAATTTTTAAGGGAATGGGAATAATCATTCATTTCACATAAGAGCTAGGTCAATGGGTTATCAAGGAATCAATAAATACTTGTCACATCTATAAGTACCATTAAGTAAAATTCCCCATCCCAACTCTTATAGTTTAGGGTTTAAAGGCCTACATAAAGGTATCTATATAAAATGGCATGAGGCATTACCTCAAGAACCATAAGAAATATTTTATTAGTGAGGAATTTTAAAATTGAAGATAATTGTTATGTGTAATTTTTTATAATGATAGATTTAAAAACCACTACTAATTGATAAAGGATTCTTCAAAAACATCCTCCAATCACTGATTGATTTGTAGAAATGCATAAAATAATCACTAAATACAAATTATTATACTATTTTTATCTTTAGGAATAATTTTTTAAGAAACAAAATGAAGAGTATTATAATTATTTATAACTAATAATTTTAAAATTATAATTAATACTCATAATGAGGAAAACCATTGGATTAAAATTCCATGTTCTAAAGAATATATTAAATAAATAATTTATTTAAATGTAAACTTAATTATTAAAATTTAAAAAAAATTAAATAGATAATAATAAATAAATAATCATAAATTAAAAAATTAATATAATTTATTATTGTTAATTTAATATAATATATCATTAATTAAATATGAATAAAAATAAAATTAATTTTAAGCATAAAATTATATTTACTACTTTTAAACAATTTATAGTAATTATATCTAATATATAATAATGACTAAACATTAATTAATAAAATATATATTAATTAATACACGTTAATATGAAATCAATGAGCTATATAATAATAATTTACAAATTTTATAGTATTAAATTAATATATTAATTATTAGATATTAATTATTAATTATTATTCATTATAAACAATTTAATGTCTCTTACTAATTAATAATTACATATGATGAATAATAATTTTTATTTTATAATTAAAAATAAAATAATGACTATTTAACAATTAATATTAATAATATATAATATATAATTAATATAAAAAGTAATGAATATATTATTTTTAAAATAAAAAAGAAATTGATGTAAATATTTTAATGAATATATTGATATAAATAAATATAAATACATGTAATCCTATAAATAATTGTATATATATACATAAATACATATATAAAATGGTATATTTAATTATAAAAATAATATATATATTTTTTGTGAGATAGGGGTGACGTGCGACGGTGCGACGGAGCAAAACCATGTCATAGTTCAGGTAGATGGTGCGACACAATGAAAACGATTGGTGACTTAGAGTGATGTTTAACTTCTCAAACAATCCTCAAACTCTCTTTATCTTGGTTTTTTTTTCTATATTTAGTGAGGTCTTCAGACCATTATGAACAATGTCCCCATCAGCCATTAAATATACAATTAAAATATTTTAGTGGGTGCATGTCATTTCTTGTGTGGAGGGATGAGGCCATACCCACTGTGGTGTCTCAGTGTGTATGTGTTTTACGATTTTAGACTCATATATCTATGAAGAATTTATATTTATATTTATTTATAATTTCATGTATTCATATATATATATATATATATATTAATTTATTTTTATAAATATTTTCATATATTTATAAATATATTTAAATGAATTATTTTATTTTCAAATTATGAATAAATAATAATTCACTTTAAAAAATTAAATATATCTCATTAATTTGAAATGGAAATGGTTAAAAATAACTTTTAATTATTCATTAAACAGATAATATTTGTTATTTTACAATTTTTATTAATAATATGAAATAGATAATTAATATATAACTTTATATATATATTAACATATGAGTATAAATTGGGAATTGTGTATAAAAATTCAAATTGTGAGTATATAAATAGATATATATATATATATATATTCATGAAAATAAAGACATATATATGTAAAAATATAATTATATATATATAGACAATAATATATACATTTATTTATATAATAAGACAGAATTATATATATGTGAACACATATATATATATATATATAAAGGTAATTATAATTACATGTATTCATATATATATATATATATATATATATATTAATAGATATTTATATTTATTTTCTAACATTTACAAATTTATATATAATTATATTCATAAAAATTTATATGTAATTATTTTTTAATATTTATATAAGTACATATAAATAATGGATAAATAAGTTATCATTTTTAATAGTTAAATATATCTTATTAATTAGTAATTATATATGGAAAAAAAATAATATGTATTTTGAAATTAAAATTAAAATGGAAAAATATTAACAATATGAAACATGGGATTAATAATTAAATGTAAAAAAATATAAATATAAATCTTTAAATATATAAATATGTACAAATATATGTATTTATATACATTTATATAAATATAAAAATAGTTATAATTATAAAAATATAAAAAAGAACATGTAAATATATAAATAAATAAATTAATATACAAATACATAAATAATTATATATATATAACTTTAAATATATTGATTTTATTAAAGAGAATCATATAGTTAATAATATATAATAATATAATAATATAAAATTCTATATGTGTGTGTGTGTTGATCCCACTTTGTGATTGTGTTTTATTTGTTATCAATGTGTCAATGAGTTGTAATGTCTTGATGTCAATATGTATTGAGGAAATAATATCTAGGATGAATGAAGGGGTTTCTGGAAAGTTGAGATGAAATATTGAGTTCCCAAGTAAGGTGTTGAATTTTCAAATGAATATTAGGTACTTAGGGCTATAATTACACCGTAACACAGCACATAGACACAAAAACTATGATGGGTGGGTCAAAGCCACCCAATGGATAAACCAACCATTAACATTATAAAGAACCAACTAATGCACCCTTGAAAACAACCTTACAGATTATTCCATGAATGTCCCATATTAAAACAGAAACTATTTAGTCATACTATATTATCATGTATCTAGGATCTTTGGTACCCATGTGTCCCTTATAGGCTGAGCCTACCCTAAAACTAATGATGGGAATCCCCATCTTGTCAATAAATGTTTTGTCAGTGATGCAGAATTGTACCAGACCACCGCCCCTATTCGAGCTGTTTTCACCAATTACATCCGAATGGGGAAACACATCACACCACACATAATTCAGCCACACCTCAAGTTCCTTCTATAATGTCACCTATGCACCACCACACACATCATATCCCCATAATTTTTAATGAATCCCTCATTAATAGATCCAATTCTTCCATGTCCATCTCCACACCTCATCTGAGCTACCACCTTTATCGCATATCATTGTTGGGGTGTCATCACCAACGCACCTCACCAAAGGACCTTCCACTACCCTCACCTTCTGTCACCATCGGGGCACTGTACATCCACATGCTACATCCTCTAGCACACCCTCACTGATATTCATTCCACTCCCTCTCTATCCATCACCATCAGGGAGTAGTCTTCATGTTCACCTTATTAGAGGTCATTCCCCCACCGTCGTTGAACCTACCACCGCATTACAGGTTGTTGCTATTGGGTGACCCCATCCATGAACATCCAACAGGGTTGTCACCCCCAAGAAGTGAATGATACCCATGTATCATGGGAAATTAATATTAGATACATGGATTATATATCTCGATGAAATTATATTGGTAATTTAAGAAGTGGTTACTATGTTACGAAAGCAATATGTTTAGATGAAGGGGTTTTTGAAAAGCTCGGACAGTTAATCTATTTACAGGGTGTTGGAAAATTTAGAAGGCAAGGAATGACAGTCGTCACAATAAATTCTCCGGAACACAGGTTGGTATTATTTTCAAAATGAAGAATTCTTTTTTGGACCTGGTCAGGGTATGCCCTGATTTCCATTCAGTGCCATCGGTGAGCTCCATAACCTCCAACGCTTTCTCCGATCAACAGGCCATCTCCTTTGGGCAGGGAAAGTGGGTTCGCTGGAGACCTCCAAGCCAGGGATTAAGACTTAACTCGGACGGATCTATGATCATTGGGGTGATGCGCGGCGGGGGGGGGGGGGTGTCGTGAGAGATCCAGCGGGGTCAGTGACTACAGCGTTTAGTGGTGATCTTGGAAGAGGCGATTCACTTTAAGAAGAGGCTCAGGCCTTGGCTGTAGGTCTGGAAATGTGTTCTCGGAGGAGGATCTATCTGACAGCGGAAGATACTGACTCCATGCTTTTTTGCAATGCGTTGCTCGGAAAAGGTAAGGTTCCTTGGAGTATTGCTTACACTGTTAGGAGATGAAAAATTCAAATTGGGTCTCACATGGAGTTATCTCACACATGGTGGGAAGGAAATATGGTGGTTGATTTCTTGGCCTCTCTGGAAACCCCTGAATGCAGTATGTTTTCTTTCTCAAATTTGGGGTCGTTTCCTGGTGAGGGGATGAAGTTCGTGGTTAATAATGCTCTGGGATTTCAGTATATTAGACCACCGTGACGTCCTTTTGTGTATTGTGTTTTTAATCAATAAAAATGATAATTTTCAGTCAATCAGTAGATGAAGAGGTTTTCATTTTATTTAGAGAATAAATCTAGAGATTATATGTTAAAAATACCACTAACTAAAAATAATATCTTGCTATATAGATGATATATAAGTGAATATAGAATATCTAGAGTTGAGAAAAGGTGATATACATTACTAGTATCTATGTAATGATAGTTTTATATCAATATAAAGGTCACAATTAGAATAGTAGTTGTATAAGGGTAATGAGAAACCCGAAAGAGAAATGAAACTGTCTTTCCAACTATCCAAGACCTACATATGGGTAACAGGTGGATCATAATACCAATTAAAAGGTAACATAATTCCCATATAAATAATGATTATATAATTTGTAAAGGAATTAATAGTTTTCATAGTTCTTATATTCTAGGTAAATGTGTATTAATTCATTCGATGATAAAACAAGCATCAAAGATCAAAGTCCCATTATTGTTATGAGGATTTGAAGTGGCTCTAGATGGATGAAACTAAAAAATTTAGATATCATCAATATATTAATAATTTAATATTTTAGGTTAATTAAATTTTTTTCAAGTTATCAGAATCATTTTTCAAAGAGGATGATCAGATTATAGAAAGAAGTGGTGTGAGAATTGTAAATGATTCTCATAGTCAATAATTTTATTTGGAAAATTAGTGATAATTTCAATCATTCTTTCATGTGAAGAATTAAAATTTGTGAAATTATGAACCATTTATTCTATGGTGGTTGGAAGTTTTATGAAATAAAAGACCAAACTATACATGATTTTGTGTAGGAATGTTTCCTCACTATTGATGAGTTACAAAGTAGTAAGAATTATAGATATAAATTAGGAGGAGGATTTATCTACCCCACAAAGTGTATCAAGTTTTATGTAACAAAATATATTACTAGACACTATTAAATAAAGGAGACAATAGTTATAGTTAAAGGAAACTAAAGAAAAATAATAACGTTTAGTGGATAATCTTTTCATCAGGATGCAAGTTGTTTCCAAATATCTTAATGTTTCCATGAATAATATTTTTTATAAATAATTATATCCCATAGAAAGAATGAGTGTGTACATGAATATATAATTAAAATGTTAATTTATGATGAATATTATATTTCCATATCACCATGAATTTTTCAATATGCATCTTCAATCAAAATAAATGGAAATTTAAATTTTTTTGATGAATAATGATCTTGAAACTTTGATGAGTCACTACTGGAATTCTTGTTAATTGTGAAGGCCTGTTTACAATGGGATCCTATCGCATATAGGCTTTAGCGATGGGGCCCCGTTGCAAATAGACTGTTGCAGAAAACTCTGTTGTAACTACACTTATTTGCAATGGACCCATCACAAATAACTATATTTACGACGGGAAACATCCCTATCGCAAAAAAGATTCCAATTATATGTATTATATATAAATAAATGTTTTTGTGACGGGCCATCGCAAACACGATTTGTGATGGGCTCTAGTACCATGGCAATATATATATATATATATATATATATATATATATATATAACTTTCTGCGATGGGCCCGTCGCAACAAATTATTTGCGATGGTCAAGAAGTACCATCGCAAATATTTTTCTAAATATATTTAGTTAGAATAATTTTTACAGGACCCCATTGCCAAAGGTCCCGTCGCAAAAAATAAAATAATTTTTTAAAAAATATAATTTAATAAAATTACGATTAATGATAAAATAATATTACTATTATTAAAAAAATAAAAAAATTAAAAAAAAATTAAAATCCTCAATATTCACAACAAAATAATATAATATTAAAAACTAAATTATGTAATATTTGCACCGATATAAAAGATAGAGAATTTAAATAATTCATATTACAATGTTAAATTCAAATGTCTGTAACATAAAAAAATCACTGGGGGTCGTCTTCTGGAGGAGGTGGAGGAGATGAAGGAGCTGGTGGAGGAAACACCATCCCGAAACTATGAGTCAGACATCGCATGTACTCCATCTGCACGTGATGCTGCTGTTGCCATGGATGCATCTCCTCCTAATGCTGCTACTGCTACTGTTGCTTCCATCGACGCATCTCTTCTTGCTGCTTCTGCAAAATCTTTATATGCTCATCCTGAGCTCGTAACTGCTCATGATACTGTGATCCAGAAGATGATGCCTCTCCAAGAGCTCTTCTCAAGATGGATTCTGACATCACAACAGTTACATAATAAGTACCAGGAGTCAAATGAGAGCTGATGCCAACTACTCTGCACTTCTCAAAGCCATACTGAGTCGCCTGCATCCCTACCGCCTCATCGAAATGGTGAGCACTTGTCTGCTCAGCCATCTCATCCTAACCCTCAGCCTGTGTCTTAGAGGTCGCATCCTCATATCACTCCTTCAATTCCAATTTAATGTTAAAATTGTAAAAATATTATATGCAGTTAATTGTTAAACTGAAAAAAAAATACTACCCACAATCTGCCGCTGGCGATCACCTCTAATCTCTCCAATGGCTGGATCATTGTACACCCTTCGATAAACGTCGAACTCTGTAATATCGGGATGCTCAACATCCTACAGAAATATAAACTGAACTGTTTATATTTAAAGTTATATAAAATATTTAAAAAATATACTTATTAGATGCTCTCTATGCGAACTGAATGTGTGGCTAGCAGCTCGATGTGTCACCTCCTCTCTCCCCCGGTTCTGTCATCGCACTGAAGATCTCCTCTAAAATCTCCCACCCAACTAGTGTAAACATAATCCATCCCAAATGTGAGATGAAATGTACTCTGGTCGGTGGGCTCTACATGACTCATCAAATTCTGTCACCCCTACTTTCTAAATGGTTTCCCTTCCCACATTGTGCACAAACTGGCAGAAACGGTCACACATAGAAACCTGCCATGCCGCGTGGATAGCGTCGCGCATTCTATCATCGATTAGATACCAAAACCCTACAATTATTTTATAATATAATGTTAATAAAATATATTTCAAAATAAATATTATTTATTTACGTACCAGCCAATGATGGAACATGTCGTGTCACCCATCAACAGGAATCTGTTCCCATGTGATCCATGGCTGAGAAAAATAATTGTTCAATATAGCGCTCCCCTTTCCAATAGCTACGTATTGAAAACTGGGAAAAAGGAATTAATAATCAAACAATTAGTATATATATAAACAAATTAATAAAATCAAACTAAAATATATAGGTTATCATACCTCCGTGTGCGTGGATCAAAACCAAGATGTGGATGTCGCTCAGGGATAGGGTCAGGAATCATCAGTCGTGCAAGACCACACCCCCTCCACGTACCACCTGAACCACCAGTAGGCTGAGGGTAAGCTGATCCCACATCCTCATCATCCAAAGGTAGCTCAACCACCTCTAACTCGCGCAATAGATCAGATTCCATCTGAAACAAAAAATGATTGCTGTTAGCAGATAGTTGAAAATAACTATTATATATAGATATATATTAGTTATGATTATAACCATCATTTAACTATGTAAATGTTTTCTCTTCATTCTCTTCTCCATATATGTCAATGTCAATGTCTTCATCTTCCTCCTCTGCATCATCAATATCCATATGAGTTTCAGTTTCAGAATCTCTATTCATTTCAAATTCAGTGGTAACATCATTAACATCTTCATCACCATCGATCCTTAATTGTGGGGTGTCATCATTGATATTCACATCTCTTTGTAAATCAGATAGATTTTGATTCGTCTCGTGAAAAATTTCAATTCCTTCCACTTCAGCAAAACCACATTCAGTTTGTGTAAACTGATTTTCCCGAGATTTCATTTTGATTATGTTCTAAAAATAGATCAAGTATCATGAAGTAGCAGAGTACTTTTCATAATAAATTTTATGTGACTGTTGATCCAGTAAAAATAGTTTATTTACTGCAAGAAGACATTTATATTTAATATCGACGATTCCATGAGTCGGATGAACATGAAAACATCTCTCAGTATCCAACCACCAACATTTAAACATTGTTATGTAATTCTATCCTAGATAACACACTTCAATAATTTCATCCAAAATTCCATAAAATCCAGCTTCAGTTTCTCTGTGATGTGATCCTATCAAGAAAACAACACTGTTCATTGTGTTTTTGTTTCCCCGTATGCATGTGTATGAAATCAAAAACCATTCAAGAAAACTATACCAATCACTTAAGTCTCTTGAAGTATCCTCTTGCTCTCATAGTAATTTTCAGGCAACACATTTCCTTTAGGTAACACTATTTTAACCAAAGCAAATATCTGATCAAATCAGTTGTTTCACATTGCATTATCTGATTTAATAGCTATAAATTTTGCAACTGCTTCTAATTTTCTTATCCTGCAACCAGGATATAATTAATCCTCAACAGACATCAACAAATCATAAAATTCATATGGTGCCAACTCAGGAGTTAAATCAATATCATCGTGAGTTTCAGTTTGTTGCACAGATAGACCTGCAACATCTTGTACGAAATTTTGAAATCGTGTTGGATTCAGAATCATGTTATTAGGATCTTCTCTGGAACTGTGTTCACCATGTTAACACCAAAAACCATAATCATTGTTGAAAACCAAACCTCAATAGTTGTCCCCCAACCTTGTCAAATGTGTCAAACGTTCTCAGAGCACATTTTTTACAAGGACACTTAATTGTGCCTTCTGAAACATATTCTGGGTTTAATGATGAAAACGCTAATAAATCTTCAACACCCTCAATATATATAGGATTTAAACTAGAACCATTTGGATTTCTATGCTGATTTATCCAAGATCGATCATCTAATAATGACTGATGTTGACTTCCAAGTTCCATATTTTTCAACATAAAATATAAAATCATCAATGTTTTTGAATAGATTGAAATTATAAAAACATTATATGAAAAAGAAGATAAATAATTACAACTACATAATAATTATCATTAATTATGGGTGACACAATTTCTAGTGGATTGATGGCTACTCTTTTGTCCGATAGCTCATTTAATTTTATCTTTCTCATTCTTATTATTGCTAATTATTGTTAATTATTCCTAATTATTCCTAATTATTGTTAATTATTACATATTATTACTAATTATTACTAATTATAACTAATTATAACTAATTGTTACTAATTATTACAATTTATTACTAAGTATTACAATTTATTACTAATTATTACTATTTATTACTAATTTAACAATACATAGAAATACATAACAAAAGGAAAACTGCTTGAATAATGAAAAAAAAAATTTAATCATCATTATGGAGAAGATTACAAAATTTTTCATTTCATTATCCAAGAAGATTTCGTTTACTAATTATTAGTAAAGAAATTATATTATCAATATTTACGAAGAAACAATATTAATATTATTAAAATATTTAAAAATTTATAAAATATTAAAATTATCAATATACATAACAGACTTTGTTCTATTCTTAACATTTTTAAATCCCAAAGGGTCGTCAATTTTCAAGTCATGTGCAGTAAAAAGTTTTTTTCGGTCATGTCCAATGTAAACTCTAGAATTGTACTTGCATGGTTGATCACCCTGCAAGTAGTGTTGTAATAGGATGACCAAAGTAATGATGTTCTCATCTCTAAAAATCATCTCACATTACCTTTTACATCGATCATTCTTCCTTAAAAATTTAAGGGGATGTCATTATTTTTCCCTTAAATTTTCAAGGAAGAATGGTCAATGAAATGGTTCATGTGAGATAATTCTTATATATTAGAAGGGCATGACATGGTTTGTCTGATTGCAACACTACTTTCGAGGTGATCAACCATACAAGGGAAATTATAGAGATTACGTTGGACATGTACGACACAAACTTTTTATTGCGCATGACCTGACAATTGGCGACCGTTTGAGATTTGAACATCTTAAGAATAGAGCAAATCATGTTTCGAATATTGATAATTTTAATATTTTATAAATATTTTATTATTTAGTAATATTAATATATAGTTTTTTTGTAAATATTGATAATATAATTCTCTTATTGCTAATTATTGTTAATTATTGCTAATTATTCCTAATTATTCCGAATTATTCTTAATTATTCCTAATTATTCCTAATTATTCCTAATTATTCCTAATTTTTTCTAATTATTCCTAATTATTCCTAATTATTCTTAATTATTCCTAATTATTCATAATTATTCCTAATTATTCCTAATTAATCCTAATTATTCATAATTATTATTAATTATTACTAATTATTATTAATTATTACTAATTATTACTAATTATTACTAATTACTACTAATTATTACTAATTATTACTAATTAGTACTAATTATTACTAATTATTACTAATTATTACTAATTATTACTAAATATATCTAATTATTACTAATTATTACTAATTATTACTAATTATTACTAATTATTACTAATTATAGTTAATTATTACTAATTATAGCTAATTATTACTAATTATAGCTACATATTACTAATTATAGCTAATTATTACTAATTGTAGCTAATTTTTACTAATTATAGAAAATTATTACTAATTATTGCTAATTATTAGTAATTATAGATAATTATTATTAATTATAGCTAATAATTACTAATTATAGCTAATTAGTACTAATTATAGCTAATTATTTCTAATTATTGCTAATTATTACTAATTATTACTAATTATATCGAATTATTACTAATTGTATCTAATTATATCTAATTGTATCTAATTATATCTAATTATATCTAATTATATCTAATTATATCTAATTATATCTAATTATATCTCAGTATAGCAAATTATATCTTATTATTCCTATGTATATGTAATTATTCCTATGTATATCTAATTATTCTTAAGTATATCTAGTTATACCTAATTAATCTATTTATTCCTAATTAAGCTAATTGTTCCTAATATAGCAATTATTCCTTTGTATATCTAATAATTTTAAAGTATAGCTAATTATTCCTAAGTATAGCTAATTATTCCTAAGTATAGCTAATTATTCCTAACTATAGCTAATTATTCCTAACTATAGATAATTATTTCTAACTACAGCTAATTATTCCTAACTACAGTTAATTATTCATAACTATAGCTAATTATTCCTAACTACAGCTAATTATACCTAACTATAGCTAATTATACCCAATTATTGCTAATTATACCTAATTATTGCTAATTATAACTAATTATTGCTAATTATACCTAATTATTGCTAATTATACCTAATTATTTCTAATTATACCTAATTATTGCTAATTATACCCAATTATTGCTAATTATACATAATTATTTCTAATTATACACAATTTTTAAAAATCATACATAATTATTACTAATTATTCCTAATTATATCTATTTATTCCTAATTATACCTATTTATTTCTAATTATATCTATTTATTCATAATTATATCTACTAATTCATAATTATATCTACTTATTCCTAATTATACCTACTTATTCCTAATTATATCTACTTATTCCTAATTATATCTATTTATTCCTAATTATATCTTCTTATTCCTAGTTATATCTACTTATTCCTAATTATATCTACATATTGATAAATATATCTACTTATTGCTAATTGTATCTACTTATTGCTAATTATATCTACTTATTGCTAATTATATCTATTTATTACTAATTATATCTCTTTATTCCTAATTATAACTATTTATTTCTAATTATATCTATTTATTCCTAATTATATCTAATTAATATAAATTATAACTAATTATTTATAATTATAACTAACAATATCAATTTCATAGTAAAAATAAATATAAATAAAAATCAATTGAAATCTAATTAAATTACAACTAATAAACAAAAATTAAAATTAACATAGAAAAATAAAATAAATATAAAAAAATAATATATAATTACCTTAAACATTGATATTCTGAAGATTTTGATGCCCTCTGATTGCTCTCGTATAAAATACTTATACTAAAATAAAATTTCTATTTGAAACTGAAGAATGAAGGGAGAGAGAGAGAGCAAGATCTGAATTATTTGGAAAAAAACGTTGGGGGTATATATTGGTTATATTAGTTGCGACGGGATTAGTAGCGATGGGCGTCCCTTCACAAATAGTGGTATTTGCGACGGGCCCCGTCACAAATACCCTCGCCCACATTAATTACATTCAGTGGTTAAAAGGTTATGTGCGATGGGTCTCATCACAAATAGTACCTGCCGACAGTCTTTTTGCGACGGGACGTCATCCGGTCGCAAAAAGGTATTGACCGCCGCTTGGTATTTGCGGAGGGACCCATCGCAAATCCCCCTTTGCGTTTTGGCGCAGACGTCACACCAAACTATTTGCAATAGGAGACGAATTTCTGTTTCAAAGAAGTCATTATTTGCGACGGGCTAGTCTCTCCATCACAAATAGCTTCCTAGACGGGTTATTTGCGACGAGATTTCTTCCCGTCGCAAATAACCCGTCGCAAATAATGATTTTTCCCGTAGTGAGTGTTATTTGAGGGTGTTGGAATATGGTAAAGTATTTACAATGAAAATATAGTTTTTTAATAGATATAAGCCCTTTCCTAGAAAATCAAGGCTCTTTAATTTAAAAAAATGAACAAACTTACACATGTCTAAAGATGAGTGTCTTATCACATTTCCTCTTCAGAAGAGGTAATAACTCATCAGGAAGATGATCATGCTAGAGAAAATAAACTCCATTAATCCCCATGTTTTACAAGGCCATCTGCCACCAAATTAGATTCTCTATAAGTATGAGTGATGATATGGTTCATATAGTGAAGAGAGTCCCTGAAATTGAGCCAATGATTAGTGAGATTCCAAAATAAGTGAAAAGATCCCAACCAGATTATAGAATAAATGGTAGGAGAATCACTCTCAAGTTAAATATTATTCCACCCATGTATTTTTCCTCCTGTAATGAAACAATAATTCTAATCATCTCATCCTCATGCGAGGAGGTGAAGCCCTAAGAACCACGGACACACCTAAGAACGCTCCCTCCATAACTCCTCAAGATAGTTCCATATCCAGAGGGACCTGGATTATTAAGAGAAGCTCCACCGCAGTTAACTTTAATCCATCCGAGAAGTGGATGCTTCCATAACACTTCTAATGTATTATATGGTGGCTTAAAATCACCAATTACATCAATTTGTGTTATAATAGTCAGATCATTATTTTATTTGGAAAAAAAATGCTTGTTTGGAGTGAAGGCCTCACGACTAGTATAATGATCATGAGATGAAGCCGTGTGGGCTGAGAATGACTGACTGGCAGGAAGAACATGACTTCAAGCATACTAGGTATAGTGCATTAGTTCCAAATCAGTGATCATGAAGAGGTCAATGAACTAACTGGAAAGGGAAAGGGACCCCCAGCTCTGCATTAAGTCACAGATGAAGATCATCTACATTAGAGATATATCATGCAGGTCTCAAATTGATTTCCACATCGAAGTAGTTGCAACACATTTGAGGAAAAGATGATCTTCATACTCAATATGCTTGTGACAAAGATCACATACGGAGAATTGCGAAATTCCATAATAATGGAGATAAGAATATATTGGAATTTTTTAGTTTAAAACTCGTTAAGACAAAATAGCCTTCGAGGGTCTGATATAATTCTTATGCAACCCATCCATCCATCAAGAACCATGTTGCATTGCAAATGAAACGTATAATACAACTTGGAGGAACAAAATCCATTAATAGAAGGATTCTTTTCCCAAAATCCTCCCTTTTAGAGAATAAATAATCGTTAATAATGATCAAAATTTGGTTCGAAAGGCCCTCCATGTTACCAAGCTACTCTTTGATAGAAACGTTCAAATCCAAGATAGAGTCTTCACCTTAAATCAAATCTGCAAGAGGGGTAACAGTCCAGATAGCTCTCTAGATTTCAAGAGATGATTCCATGGAGACTAACAGCCTTGAGTGATAATCAATTGATGAAAATATTTATTTTAATTCAGGACACACCATGGAGAAAAGATGGTTAAAAGAACCATTCTTAAGACTATTCATAAATTTTATCCGAAATAAATAAAGTACCTCAAAATTGTTGGTTAATAGTCTCTACAGAAAAGTATCTTAGAAAGGATAATTAAAAAGATGAAGATTTATTATCCCTAAACCCACGTATCATAAGGATTTCAAAAATTATTCCAAGAAGGCATACCAAATTTCCTTTCAAGAATGTTGGCACTCCATATGAAATTATTAAGAGAAACAGTTATATTCATCTCAGAGGAATATGCCATTTATACACCATAAATCAGTAAACAAACTTGGATACAATTACCGATTTAACCAAAAAAACCCTTCCAGTCATGGAGAGATTTTTTCTCTTTCCAAATAGCAAATTTCCTTCTAATTTTTCTAAGGATATTTGAAAAATATAATTCTTTATGACTCCCCCAAAATAATGGTACCCCGAAGTAGTTGAAAACAAGGGTCCCTTGATTAATTATTAACTCTCGAACAATTTCATTCTTCCTAGAATTGGATATATAACTTACAAAGTAATCAAATGATTTTTCCCAACATATCCCTTTACCATAGAAAGAAGAATAATGAAAATGGCCTATTTTATATTCCTTATATTTCACATATAACCCTGGATGAAAAGGATAATTTCATTAGCATAGATAAATTGAGTAGTAGCTAACATACCTCTACCAACATTAATAGGGTTAATTTTTCTATTGCCTTCCATGATGGAAAGAAGTCTTCTAAGGTAATTTCTATAATGGAGAACATAATGGAAGAAAGTGGGTCACCGTATATAACCCCTCTTGAAAAATAAAAATACACCATTGATGATAGATTAATAAGGATTGATATTTGAGCTGATCTGAAAATGGTTTGGATCCATGAAATAAAGATACCCTTAAAAAAAATCATATCAAGAACCTTTCAAATGATTCCCCAGTCCATTGTGACCAAGCCATTTCTGAAATCAATCTTTAGAGAAATATTTCCACCACTAGTGTATTTCATTAATAGATTCACACATTCCTAAGTAGTGATGAGAAAATCTTGGATGGACCTTCCCATAATAAAACCAAATTGGTTGGGGGAAACAATCATACTTTCAATAATAGATATTATTGTACCCAAAATTTTACAAATGATTTAAAAAAATGTTAACCAATGTAACTTTCCAAAAAAATGTATTTCATTGGAATTTTACACTTTTGGATTCAAATATAAGAATTGAGTATCTTGGCCATGAGGAAGATCAACCCTTTGAATAAATGAATTACAATACTATAGACATCATTTTGAATAATGTCCCAATATGTTTGAAATAGTAAGTTACCAAAACCATTTGAGCTTGGAGAACATTCCTATTTAAGGATGAATACTTCCTCTTTAATCTCAAGATTCAAGGGTATAGATGCGAGATTGGTTTTATTATCATGATTCACAAGTCTAGGAAAAATACCTTCCAATGGATTGGTAGGAAGGGAAGGTCCATTGAAAAGATCCATGAAATAATCAATCACATGAATCGATAGATCCACCCTATTTTCAATAATCTGATCCCCAGTTGTAATCAAGGTTAAATGCATGGAGATGTTCATGATTTTATAAAGTGAATTAAAAAATTTGGAATTCCTATCACCATACTCCAACCATTTGGATCTAAAAATATCTCATTAGAAATAATCCTTGAGATTCAAAATTTTATTCAACTTAGACAAACTCTATGATTTTCCTTGTACACCATAAGAGAAATTATTTAGTGTGATTTTCTCATGAAAATTCCAGATACAAACTTCATGGGATGAGATTGTTGGATCAAGGAAGCTAAATTGGTCATTGCCCCAAATTTTGAGAGCAATTTTAAGTATATTAAGCTTGATGACACAAAAAAATTCATGCTTCCTATAATCCATCTAATTTCAAATCAGTTCAACTATGGGGATACATTCTGGTTTCATATTCAATGTCTTTTTGAAACTAAAAGGTAAGGGAGGCCTAGGATCCTTTCCCACCAAGTCAACCATTATGGGGTGATGACCCGTGTTGCTTTTTGATAATGTTGTGCAAGAAATGGAACCCCAATCATTAAAAAATTCTTCACTGACCAAGACCTGCCAATTTGACTAAAAAAACCGGTTCAAAAAACATTCAATACTGAGTTTATATATCTCCGACCATGTTAATTTCAGATAGCCCATTATAATCAGTGCAATCTTTGAACTATCTAGAGGACATAACACTAGACATGGCCCCCAAATTCACATCAGGATTCATAATGGTATTAATGTCCCCAATGAAATACCAAGTACCTAAAATAAGATAATTGAGATCCCTAGTATCCAACCATAATATTATTCAGGCCTGATAATTGTTATAGTAATATAAAAAAGGGCAAAAAATGAGAGCCAATGTACCTAAATGAGTAGGTAACTTACTTTTCTCTATAAGTTACAAAGGGGATACAAGATATGAATTTATGTGCCCTAAACCACATCATTTCAGCCTCTGACAATAATTTTTTAGAGTTAACCAACTTAAAACCCAAATTTTCAGGATTTGCATTATTTGAAGAGAAGACCCTCTTAGGTTATTAGATACCAAAAAATAATAATCCTATGAAGTATAATGAAGTGCCTAACAGACCTAATAGTGTCTCTATTAGACATCCACTGACAATTCGAGAATAGTATATTCATTTAACCATTTGTCTTGGGTTAATTTCCTCTTTTTTGGATCCAACAACTTTTATCTTTCCATCTTTCGGAGGCATTTGATATTTCTTTTTCGGGCTGGGAACTGCATCCAGGAAGTCCTTGATATTGGAATCTCCCTTTCCTATTTTGATGAGCATCCCACTGCCCCTATTAACTTCCATGGGCCTCTGAGAAGACCATCACCATCATCATGTCTTTTATTGGATTCATTTAAAACCAGACTGACACCCTGAGAATCTTTGAGGGGGAAACATTATCAGCATTCCCCACCTAAAACAAGTTCATATATGCGCATGTTCCAGCTCCAACATAAACTGTGGTGAAGATGCCATATCTACAGAATTTAAACACAGTATAATATTTCTAGTTCTTGAAATAGAAGAAGTAGACAATGCATGAATCGATACAGTGGACTATGTATGAAATTATTGGGGTGAAGCAATAATATTTACTTGATTTGAAGACACTTGCATACTTCAAGTTGATATAACAATAGCAGTAGATAGTGCATTATCTTTTGTAGGGTTTGATGTTAGTGTGATATCTCGAATTTTTTTTATAGTAATAGTAGCCAGTGCACCATCTTATGGGGTAGGATCTGCTAAAATAATAGGAGCTTATACAAGATTTCAAATCTCTGAGTGGTAGTTTGGGATGTTGTGACAATGGCTATCACCATTGCACCATAAAGGAGTGGAGGTGAATCTGCCTAGATGGAAGAACCATCCGGATTAGAAGGGTTATGCTCTTCCAGCATGAGCTTAACTAAGTATCTTATTTCATTAGAAATATCCTAAGGAATTAAATTTTCCTCCATTTCCTTGTGAATATTAAAGACCATATTTTATACATCACCTGAAATATTATATAATAGTATTTGATCATCTAGAGAAAACAATATGGAAGCAGAACATGTCATTTCATCATTCTCTTTCTGTTTTACCTCCATGATATCAACCCATGCTTGCTTCTCTATCAAGGAGGGACCTACTAACGGTAGGACATGAGAAGATAAATTAGGCTGGATCTTTATGGGTGGATCATTATATTTATAAATGGATTCTTTTTTAACATGAACATTATTTTTCATTATATTTTTATTGACCACATTCAAATATGATGCACTAAAATCAACATTGACCTTGATCTGAAGCACCATGCAGTTAGAAACATAATTACAGACTATCCTGAAATCATTACAAAAAGGAGGAACGTTTTCATACTCCACTTTGACTTCAGATGTGCTGCAATTTTATTGAAAGGAAATGATTGTAGTCCATTTTCTTTCTATGTTAACATCCACTAGCATTCGAGTATAGAAACCTAATGCACCATCCATGGTTCAATGATCTAATATGATTGGGATATCGAGGAAAGATGATATTTCATTGATGATCCTTCGGTAACAAGAAAATAAAATCAAACAAGGCAATCTAACCCATATTCGGGAATTGGAAAACATGGTGTTGAAAGGATTAAAATAGAAATTCCATTTAGATGACCTGAGAATTTTAGGTATGAGTTGAAGATTACCAATGTTCCAAGGAATGTTCAAGGCATCCTTGGAGTTGAGTATGACGTGGACGTAACCTCTCGTAATTGGGATTAACCTCCAATCATGGTTTCCCCAATAGTGGGCACCCTATTTTTGAGGTCAGCATAGGACCAAGGTTGATCCCCTTTTGGGTAAATTGGCTGGCCTAGGATCATGATCCTGTAATGGTTAATTAATTGTAGCAAGGCTTCCATATCTTCCCCCTCCAAGAAACATCCATTGTCGAGTCTTGTGACATTGGAAGATCTCAACGATTCCTCCCTCACTGGATCTGATGAACCTGTAAGTTCCATTGTGAAAGATAAACCCTTTTACTAAAGTTCTAGGGTTCGTGAGTATCCAAATCTTTGATTATGTCCTTAAAAAAATGATATATCATATTTGTAAGAGAGTTCTGAATTAGGGATAACTAGTCCATTTATGGGGATATATTTAATCTCTAAAGAACTAAATATTAATTATTTCAAAGTAATAATAACCTATATATTGTTATTTTCATGCACATACTGATCTAGTGATGTATATAAGTTGTGAGGTTCAACTGATTCATGAAGGAGACACATAATACACTATAAATAATAATAATAAAAAGAAGAAGAATAACAATAACACCAAAAATCATGAAACATATACATGTAATAGAAACAATATTCAATAAAATTTTATAAGATAACCAAATTATTGTTTCCACATTCTATATATTTTTAATGAACCATGAGGTAGACCATTTCATGGATTCGTTAGAGGTGGATGATAATTGATATAGTCCAAGAGGTACTTGATCCAAAATAAGTGATATTTATTCAAGTAAGTGATTGAAAATTATCTAGTAAAAAGGGACATCAAGACATATGTTATTTTTTACTGGTCTATTCAATGATAATTAGTTATAGGGAATACCAATTCACATTCATTCAGTAATAATAATATTGAAGTTTAGTTTTATTTAGAAAACATCCATATATGGGTGGTGGGATAGTCATCCATAATGAGGAAAACCTCTTTAAATATTCATAGTGTTCCCTTATAATTTAGTACCATATCATCTTTCATACTAATGATAAGATAGATAATGATTGAAAAAGATCCAGTCACTAAATAAGTGAATAGAATCCAAATGAGTAATTTTTAAATTGGTTTATATTATACCAGTATCAATTTATCCTATATCCTTCTTAGAGATGTCTCATTTTGAAACCACCAATCAGTATTAACTATTTTTCACACATCAATTGAATTAACTTATTTAAAGTATTATTTGAAGAATTTAGTTTTCTCTTTTATAAGGCTTGATGATGTAGAAATTTTATGGAGCTTGTAGATTGAATATAAAATAAACCAATGAAGATATGACTTTAATGACACTGAAAAATATGGAGAAAATAGAGGGAATGAAGTTATTAAAGACCCCATAAAAAGAAAACAATGATCCTCTACTAATTGAATGTATTAAAATTATATATCATCATAATATTTATATTGATAACATGTCTCCAAAAGAAACTTTTGATGTTAAAACTTTTATCCTATGTAAAGTGGATGAAAAATCAGTCTCCTCGTGAATTATTATATATAAGGAAAAACTTTACATGGAAGATGATGTCTCGATGGTTAAATATAACTTTAATAGAATCAAAAATAAGTATGACATAAGTGTTATAGAATCAATTATATAATAACAGAGACTAATAATATTTTAGGGTTGATCCAATAATAACTGACATAATATTTACTAGATGAATTTTTTTAACATAAATTTTTAAATAATCAAAAATAAAGATGAATAATGTTCTATTGGTTTCACATCTGATGAAAATAATTTTAATTTCATACCCAAAAATAAATCTAAAATAACAAGTATATTTTATTTTTTACAAAACATTATCAATTGTTTTTATTTTCCAATATATATATATATTACACCAACATGATTTTGTTGTACATTTTCACCATAAAAATTCATTTCTCCCTCCATAATAATACCATCATTACAATTTTTTTTACTATAAAAAATTTATATATCCATTATCCCATCATTTATTGTTCCTTATCCATGACCAAATATCCATTTATAATATCAATAAAGTTAAATTTGTCAGAAAAATACTATAAACTGTACAAGATGTTTTTTTAAAAAGTTATATTTAAATAGATCCTAATATATATTTAATATTATTAAAATATTAGATTTTACCTCATTTAATTTTCCCCAATTCATCCATTAATTGTTTTTCATTATTATCATTATATAATTTAACAAACACGATGTTTTAATATTTATAATTTTTATCTAATTATTTAATCATATTAAGTCATGATTATTTCAATTTATTATGTGAAAGAACTATCTAGGGTTATGGGTCCTCTAATAGGATTTTTATTAAAAAATTTTCACATATCATTATTAAAAACTAACATGAAATGGGATTTTATGTATGTTGTTTAAAAAAATGTCAAAATTTGTATTTATCACCAATTATTTAAATAATCAATATTATAAAGTAGTTATATATTAGTTTTTAATTAACTTATGTGAAAAATTATTAAAATAAATTATTATTAATATATATTTTTTTAATTATTTTTTAACATGGGTTATAATAACGTTCCATAAAAATATATTTGCCTCATTTCTTAGAAATACATCACCTAAAAAATTAATGAAAAAAATTATTTTTTACTAGTGCGCAAATTAATTGGAAAATAGTTATGTATGATTCAGGTTATCTTCTCTATATGAATAATGGTGATGTAATTTTTTCAAAATATCCCTAGAAGAGAACAATGTATCAGTGGGGAAGACGATAATTTTTGGATTCACAAGAAGAATCATTTGGTTCTAATAAATAAATCATAAATAACTTCCCAAATTAAATTTTAATATATATTTGTGTAATTCATATAAGTATTTAGGAGGGTATCAACCACTATGAAGATTATCATGAAGGGATATAGAAGGATTTTAGTGAAAGGAAACAAAAATATTTTAGGCTTTGTAATTATATAGGAGAATTAAATTCATTGAACAAATAGGTCAAATAAATATATTCATGTTATTAAAATTAATAACTCTCTATAATTCATGAGATAGAGGAAGCCAAGAATGGTCGTAAAGAAAAATACAATATAGTAAAAGATGTTACTGATGAAAAATATCAATAGGAGAATACATACAATAAGATTAATGTGTTTGAAAATCTAGTATGATAATAGAGACAAATCCTGGAAGATCTAAACAAATATATGTTAAATATACATGCTAAAATAATAAATACTATATAGAATGAGAAAAACTATTTCAATTTGATATTCTTAGAGGATAATATAAAATTAATATATCTGAAAAAAAATCAATCCATGTCATCAGAAAAAACTATAATGAAATTTTATTCCATATAAAATATTACATATGATTGTAATGGTAAAATGAATATATTTGGTGGAATGAATGTTTAATGATCATATACCAATCATCATGTAATAACATCAAAAGTAAAACTTTTATCCTTTAAAAAATAAATATATTTTACTAAATATATCTCTTAAATTAGAGTTGGTGAATAATCAAAAAATATATAAACTTTGATGAATAAAATTTATGGTAAACAATCCTATACACCTCCATTATATTTATTCATGTATAATATTTTATTTTACATAAAATCTTCACAACCATAAAATGTAAATTATAAAAAATTGAAAGTAATTTTTTTAAAATATATAGACATAAGTGGTTGAAGGAGGATAACGAAGGATTATTGGATGTTATTTTAACAATATGATATTAATGCATATATCATTGAAAAAAATAAATAATGTGGAAGCCTATTCAATAAAATGGGAGCATAAATCAGGGGATTGAAGTTCCAAACTAAATTTACAGCCACAAACTATGATAAAAAATATATCAAGAAAAATAGTAGGAAAAATTCATGGAAATAACTATGATGTTTTAATTTCTTGTGGTCATAGTTATGACGAATTCATTTATAAAATATTAAATCATATTAATATAATAAATGAAAAGATAAAACCACATAGGTTGGATATTGGAGATAAGATAATGGTTGGAATAAATCATTATTAAAAAATTAAAAGGAAATTACAATGGAATTTATGAGGAAAGTCGGGTAGCTAGTCATGGTCGATAAGTATATGGGTAAACTCATAAAAACCCATTAAATCTTATAATATTATTCCACTAACAGTATTACATAATATATATCCTTTTTGAATGAATAGATCATACCATTGATTTTTTTAAACACACATTGTGTATAAGTGTTAATGGTAGAAAGAACATGAAGAATGTAAGTGTAGTGTTGACGAAAAATAACTGGACATGCTTCGGGAGGAAAATTCATATGAAACCATTTGTAATAAAAAAGAAGGATGAGAGCATGAAAAATGTGTGTTTATAAATTTAGACTATAGAATTAGATAAATAATGTGAAATGAAATACCAAAATAAGGGAGGTCCCAAATGGAATAAAATCATTCTACATGGAGTATAAATATAATTTCATGTGATGTTTTAAAAACTATATAACCTCTCATATCATGATGAGTTCTATGGGTGGTTTAAGTAGGTTGATCTCAACTGAAATTATTGTATCATAAACGTAACAAACAGAGAATAAATTATAATGAATATGATTGATAAATCGATCAATGGTTTTACCTTGATGGATCATGTTAAAATAAACATTTTAGAAAATTAGAGAAGATAATAATCCATGATATTCTAAGTAAAATCATAGTAGGAAATAAAATATTATAGAATAAAAATCTTATCCAAATTTTGAGATAAATTGGTACGGGTATACTAGTCCAGAAGAAATTTACAATCCCACTACCCACATTAATAAATATAGAGGTCTACCTTATTCAATATAATTTAAACTATTATTATTTTCTAATCATGGAGGGATTTTTAGTGATGTTAGTTCAAAAATATCGTAATTATTAATAATATTAAGATATAATAATCATTCATGATATGAAAATTAAACCATCTTGGTAGGATATATGAAACAGTTTTATAAATAACATGTGGAGAAAAGACCAAACATAATGAAGATGAATAAGCCTTCAAAATAGGATAACATTGTAATAAAAGTACCCACCATGGATGAAATTAAATTCATGACATGTTAATGATTATCTAAATATGTAATTCTTCTATTATGAAGAAATAATGAATGCTTCTATCATTTTTTATCTCAATATCTAGAATCACAAATCATATTGGGTGATGAGATAACACTTAATGAAATGGTAGTGAATATCATCCCTTGGGGGAAATTGGGTCTTGAAAAATTAAAATGCTGATTAAATTATCAAAAATATGGAATTTATAGACGGTCCTTGAAAAGATATCATTGAAAGTTATATCTTGGAACATTTTATATCAAGTTTTATGGAATAATATATGATATTTATGGGGACATATTGAATTTATAAATGTTTAAAATGAAGAAACATTATGGAGTTCAATGGAAGCTTGAAAAAAAAACCAAATGGAATCACTTGAATTATTTTAATTAGATTGTATAATGAGTGTTGAAAATTAAAGATGATAACTCCAGATTATATTTGAAAAAATTTATATCAATAAGTCTCATCAGTATGGATACATTTGAATTACCCTTAATGAATATAATTAAAAAAATTTATAGTTGGTATCATTTTATATTGATATATAGATAACATGGATATCTATGAAAAATAAATATGTTTTATACCCTAATAAATGATCATCTAGAATTTGAGTTGGATTATTTATGTTAATGATGAAATGACACCATCAAATATTTTGATGTATTATTACTTGTTATCTTGAAATGGATAGAAGAGGAAAATTATAATGATGATAGTGAGTCTGAATGAGTGAAGAGAATATTCTGAATTTAATTTAAATGGGTTATATTTAAATATTATTCTCTAATTGGTCTTATTGTCAAATTCAAATAGGGTGATTGTTGAACCCCATTTTTTATGGTATAATAGATTTTTATCAGTGAGTCAATGATTGGAAAATTAACAATGTTAATTTATATTGGTGGATGGATAACATGTAAGAATAAAATAGTTTTTAAACATGTTATTTATAATTTGTGACTTTCAATGAATGGAATTAAATTTTATAAGAAACAGAAAATATTTCATGTTTTTTTGATGATTTATATTAAGCCTTAGAAGATGTTCTAGGTGATGAAGTTAGTATCCACCCACCATATGATGTGAATGATAAAATTGTATTATGTGTAAATAATATGAGAAAATGATTTATATATATTCATAAATTTCATGGAAAAAATAATATTTCTTAATGTATTGAGAAATTCATGCGTTGAGATTAAGAGGTTTTTATTTTTTTTGGGATCCAATATGGAGATTCTGGGTTGAAATAATTATATAAGTTAAATTAATTATTGATTTATAGAATATAAATAATGGAAAAATAGAATCTCAGAAGCTATATATAGGATATATAAATTACTAGAATCTATATTAATGTATATTAATTAATAAGAACGGTAACAATTTTAATATTATAATTTTTAGGGTATTGATTTATATATATGATAAATCTATGTTTCATTTTCATTTAACAAGACCTATGTAACATTACCAGTTTGATATTATTACCTATGTTAAGGTAACATATAAACTATATAAATGATTTTTGGATACCAAAAAATGTATTTTGAGTATCACAAATTATAATATTTTCTGTAAATGATTATAAATTTAGTCAATGTTACAAAAATATTCAAAGAAAAAAATTACTGATTGATTATGATGATTATTTATGTATTTAAAAATATTAATTTATAAAATGATGATTTCATTGACACCAGAAATTATTCAGAATCAAGACAAATATGATTCTATTAAGACGTGGAGAACCAAACTACAGAGATGAAGATTAAGCTTCATAGAGTATTTTTACGAGAAGTAAAAGTGTATATCATACTAATATATGGTATGATAAAAACAATTGAATTATCACCTTTGTGTTTCACATGAATTTCAAAACTATGAAAATTGATTACCCATTTATTCCATGTTGTATAGACATTTCATGAAATATGAGTCAATAATGTAGAGTATTTTGATTCATAGTTTTGGTAATCAAAGAAGAGTTAGAAAGTGGAAGGAGAAAGATTTATAAAAAGGGGTGAATATTATTACTCCACGACATAGTAGATATTATTTTTATATGAATAAATCCACTGCGAGACAATATTACATTGAGAATAATGTGGTGGTATTAATAGGTAGTTGAAGAAAAGGAAAGAATATCAGTAGAGATTATACATGTTGTGAAGAAAAGAGTTTCAATGTTTCATGAGATTTATATAATATGAGAATGTAATTAAAATATAGATACCATGAAAATGTTAAATGTGTATAGGTATATTTAAGAGATACATTAATGTAAAAATAAAATGATATTTCTTTATTGCATTGAGATTTTTTATTTCATGTCTTCTAGTGAAATACAAGGTTGGTTACATTTTTTGAAGACTAATGATCTTGAGGTTTCAATGATTTAGATTTGAGGGATTATTAATATGAGGAATATCCAATGATATTTTAATGTTTATTTTTATATAAATATCTATTAATTTTTTATTTGAATAAAAATAATATAAATATAGTGGATCTACACTATATTCTGATGAAAGTTTTTTAGTGTTATGGATAAAATTATTATAAAAACCACATCAAAATTTGGTTTTGTTTAATAAGGATAGTATATGAGATCATGAATTTGGTTTGATCTCAATATTTATTAATTCAAATTCGAATGATAAGAAACAGAAAATATTTCATCCACTTTCTCATCGATTCAAGTTGAATAATAGAGTGGATCCAATATGAATTAATACAACTCTACATATATAAAGAAAAAAAATATAAAAATTGTGGTATATATATATATAATATTTAGGATGATTTTATGTGATATATATTAGTTATATTTTATATTTTTTAGAATTATGATGACCCTTGTGGAATCCCCTTTGATTATTGCATACATAGGTGAAGATCATTCAATGAGTCCTTGAAAAACATAATAAAATAAATGCGATATTAATTAAATGCTATGAAAGGAAATAGCATTCTATACAGAGTATTAAATCCACCACTTCTTCCATTCATATTTAAATCATGGATAACGAGTTCAAGGTTTTATAATTTATTTTTATTTATTTGATAATGAGAATGAATTCTAATGTTCATATGGTAAATATGCTAATACATCAAAGAGATAGTAATATATAAGGTTTCTAACCTTGTTAAAAAATATTATTGCTCTATTTTACTTAAATACTATATCAACATATATACTAAACAAGTGACTGCTAATGTGTGAAGGAGAATGAGTCACTAAATTAGTTTAGTGGTGCTAAAAGGCAAAATGGTTAAAAGTATGTGAACATTGATTCACTAGCACCTTAGTGTTGGACACATCCCTATTTGATCATATCAATGTTCTAAAACATACATTTATTCATATATATATATATAATTTTATATAATTACATATATTTATATATATATATAAGTATTTTTCTAAATTTATATGTAGTTATATTTTTATATGATTCAAATTATTTATCAATTGTAAAAGAATATGTTTCCCCAAATATATTAATTTACAAACATATATAAAATTATATTACTTAATTGTAATCACCACAAATAATGTTTGATGGAAAATTAAATTATTTTAATAACAACAAAGAGGTGGTGGTTTAAATCTCATTCCATGCATTACATAATTTTTAAGGCGGGTAGGGTGGACCAAAGATTAGCCATGGGGGTTAGAAATATGATGTGGCGGGCCCAATATGGGATGAACAATGTTGGGAGTAGACTAAGTTGATCTTGAACTATGGTGGCCCTATCTTATACTAGTTGAAATGGGCTTTATTTGGAATAGTTTTGGGCTTGGCATGCTCAATATGGGACTATTTTACTTGACCCTCAGTTGGAGTGGGATATATATGGGAAAGATAGAGGTAATAAAAATAATAATACAAATCAGAAATTTAAATAATAATTGATAATTAAAAACATATCTTGATTAATGATTTATCAAATATATTATATAAATTGAAAGAATGCTATAAATAATCTATTTTAAAAATGTTTCATAAGGAAATAATTTGTAACAGGTTTATGAAAATACCATGAATCATTTGATGATAATATAGACCCCCAGTAAATCCCATTTTTCATTTATTTTAAATATAAAAAATCACATATTCGCATGCAAAAACAACCACCAGAACATAAAAAAGTCACAAATTATTATGGACTACCATTTTTTGTGGCTATGTTTGTGTCTAGGATAGGCATGACCATGTGTAGTTGGGTGTATTTTAGATTTAAGGGGGTCCGTTTTTTGAATGTTTTCCAAGTGTTGGGACTTCGATCATTTTGAAAGAAGCTATCAGGTACAAATTGGAATAGCATTGAGTACACAATGAGCCCATTTCATGTAAGGGTCATTATAAGTGGTCTACATGCCACCATGTGGATAGTGGATTATTACCTACTTCCCAGAGGGTACGAAGATGATGGTGAAAAAGTATCTAAGTCCACCATTTTTTAATTTTTATTCAAATTTAGTAATTATATAAATTTATTTGAAAAATAATGGTGCCCTCATTTGTTTCTAAGGTAAGATATTGAACAACAACATTCATGTCTAATTCCCATATCTATTTTAGCATAATTTCATTAATTGTTTATCTATTATATGATATATTGTTAAAATGGTGTCTTCATGGGAGTGCCTAATTCAAGGAATTTTTTATGTTGAACATTTTTGTATTTTTTGATAGTTTCCTACTAATATATAAATTTTTCTAATTTTTATATGGATTCATGGTTTCATTCACATATGGTTGAATCACGAGATGGAATTTTATGAGATATATCTTATCAATACTTGGTAGATGGTCCCTATAATTATATATGAATATGAGACACTTCTCTCTGTGATTATGACTTTGGTGGGGTGTGTGAATAATTATGAATGGAACGTCATGTGATTTCGTTGTTTGATATGTTTTAGGTGTTGTTTCATATGAAATTTTACCCAGGTAATTGTCATGGATTGGGTACATATGTGTTTGTGTATTTGGGGGTTTTTTTATTTTTTTTACGGTTTGTTGTGTTTTTAGTCAAGAAATATTTGGCTTTATGAGGTTTATTGGATATGTGATAGTTATGGCCCCTATAACTAGATGATGGTGTGGAATTAATTCTTGATGTGGGGTGTTATCAATCATATATATTTATAGATATTTAGGTTCACCATGACTATGTAGTCATATATTATTATAGAAGTAACTTATCGTAAGTATAAAGTCATTGGTTTGTGGGAAAAATGGGGTGACTATGAATCTTTGTCACTCATATATAGCAAGATCATCAATACATAGAAGCACATAAAATATTGATTTTTGTCACTAAATTCATTACTATACATACTAAATAATTTAGAATGATTGGTGATGGTTAATTATGATCATCATATTTTTGAGAGACACTCACCGAGCATGGAAGTGTTTATCATGAACATAGATACATAAATTTCAATATGTGATGGATTATATGGTTGGATGATAATGGATAGATATGTTTCTCTATGTTTAATGGGTGTAATTATTATTCTATATGAGATTCTAGGTGTGTTCATAATATGGATACATAATCCCACTTTAGAATTGGTTATGATGCTTGGTTTCTTAGCTATGGTCTTTGATGCATTGAGTGATGCATGAACAATTTATTAGGCTTATAGTTGACCATATATCCTACTTTTCAAGAACCTATATATTTGTGGATAATACCAATGATTCTTTTGTTGGTACAAATATGGTTTATACTCACACACTAAAAATACTCTCCGGATAAGATATATATTTAATTAGTCACAACTCAAGAAAGGGAAAGGTCCCTGTGAATTTTTATTAGAGGCTACAGTGGTGATGGAAGCACTAATGAGACATTCATTGATTTTGGAGCAATTGTGTGGATCCTTGGAACTGTATTCATGTTTTCATTTTGTTTTATTTGGGAATGAATTATGTTATAATCCCATGGGTAATGTAATTTACAATTGGATTAATTTTTGATCATTGAAGATGATAAATTTGTATAAAATGTGATATATTTTTAGTTGTATGGCCAGTTTTTAATTTCATTGAATATGTATTTCAATTTATTCCATGGTTGTTTTTCATGATTACATTTTATGGTATAGTCTACCCAATATCAACATGTAGACCGTTTCTATTACTCACAATCCTTTGTAATTATGGGATGCATGTTTATGGACAAGTGGAACGCCTAGATCAGGTGTAGTTTAGGTGATCCAAGTTAGAGTGGGTTTTATATTCTTTTATAAAATCATGGTTGTTAACATGTACTATCAATGAGGGATGAAAGGCCTAGTTTCAAAAAAAATGGTATCAATAGGGGTGTTATTTTGTTCATTGTGATGATAGTTTTGATGTTTGGGACGGATTTGACTTGTGAGTGAATCCTGTGTAAGTGAGTATCTAAATCATATATATGATACTCCCAATTTTCTAGTATTCGAGATGTTTCATAGATTATTGATATTATTGTATGTTGATTTATGAAATTGATTCATTATTACATTTATATGAATTATGTTTTACTCTTATCAAATATAGATAAGTTAATGTGTCTTTTATTAATATTTTTTGGCATTTAAGGGCCAACTGAAATATCATTGTTTGCATCTAAAATAATTATTGGTTCTAGGGAAAAGACTTCATTATTATAATATTTCAATAACATGCGATATATGGTATTCTGATATAAAATATTATTTGAATTATACTAATGTAAACATGATTTATGAGCCATATTCATAATGTGAACATGGATATTGTTTGAGTATATGATATTGACCATGAAATAGAGATACAGGAATGTGTGTTCATATGATTTGTGATGTGGCTGTAGGAAAGGAAATATAAGGTATAGTGAGATGTATTACCTAGTATAGAATTCCCTAGTTGTAAAATCTGATCTATGAAATTTTTATAGAGAATAATATTTTGTTTTCAATGCACTATAACATAACAGACTCCAATAAATATCTAAGAGGGTATATATGTCCACATGATGAGGAGAATACCAATAATTTCCATGGATGGTATAAATTTTGTTTCCCCATTCAAGATCCAATTAAGGGCCCTAAGGGTGTAAGTGAGAATCTTCCATGAGTTAAGGTTTCATGGAATCCCATGAATATTATTGTTATCGGATGCTTATTTGATTATTAATTATGGTTTATTCTACAATATGTCATAAAATATATTAAACATAGGACATGAGGAAGTAAACCATATATAGTGATTGTGATTATGGTGTTTTTTCCCATCATACTTCATTATTATAGGGGAGGGTGGATCCTAGGTAGAAAAGATTTTTACTAAGTCAGATTAGAACACAATAAATATAATTGAGGGTCCCTAGGGAGGAGGGTGATATTGGTGATCTATATGCTCATAACAACATGAAGTACTATTGGGTAATATTGGTACATGAAGGTAGGAATTGGTTTAAGTCTTTGTTGAAATGTTTAGTGAGGTTCATTGAGTAACTTTACACCAAGACATGAATTGAATAACTAGGCTGCCAGTTAATTAATTTCAAAAAAGAGATATTATGGTACTTGATTATGTATCAATTTCATGAATTTATTTTGTTTTTCACTGTTATGAATGGAATATGAGATGTTACTATTTTAGTATAATCATCAATATCCTATTAAAGTAATTGTAAGCATCATCATGTTTATATGTTTGCTTGATAAGTTAATTTTTCATTGATATTGTAGTGGAACATGAATAATTGTAGTTCAATCATCCAAATGTGGAAAGAGGGGTTGGTAATGCAGCATCATGTAATAGAAAATGTAGGTACGAGAAGAACCATCTTGGTATCCAATGTATGGGGTTATCTTATAATAATTGAATTTTATTCTCTATAAAGTGTTATTAGTATTAGGTATTGGGACATGTTCATACAAATGATATTCATATAACTAAGGAGTGTCATGCTTAAAAATAAATGAGAAAATTGGAGAGTGTTTTCTAGAAAATTGCATTGGTAGAACAAGGTTGTTGACAAAATCATACTCAACTATCTAATGTTGGACTGAGGGTAGAGCATCCGGTTAGTAGTTGGTACTTATTTTCATGAGAAGAGTGTGAAAGTGGAATAGGTTTCCATTATAGGGGGAACTAATCATCAGATATATATATATATATATATACACTATCTCAAGGTTTGGGTTTTAGTTATTTAATCTAGTTTACCTGACTATGTAAATGATTGTTAAAGATGCATTGACAGTTAGCAGTATGTCTTAAGATGTTGTTTTTCATTTTTCAGGATGGGAAATGGGGAAATTTTCATGACATTTGTAAAATGGATACATTATATGATGGTTAAGTGTTGAAATGTAATATGATTAATGTTTAAAATGTTTTTAATGATGAATATGTGTTGTTTTAGTATAACTATCTATAATAGTACAATCATAATTTTAGTTACTTTTTCTGTGGTGCGATTCATATTGAATATAGTATCTATAGTTATAATTAGTTTAATTGATCCTTGTCGGTAATGGTAAATAGGAATGTATGGGTGTTCTACACAATATATTATAGTATCTAGGGTGATGTGAGTGTGTTTCAATGGTTTTTGAAATATTTTCATAGTGTTTGATTGGAAATATATCAAGGTGGAGTCATTATATATATGGGAGGTCATACCTACCAATGATTTTAGGATAGTAAATTTTTTTCACAGTCAATAATAAATTTTTTAATTATGTGTAATTTGTTTCAAATGGGTTGATGAAGGATTCAGGTTTTGTATTTATATTAGGTCCTAATGTCGAGATTTTAGTCTTTATGGAGAAGCCACCAGGTACCTAGTGGACCTATACTGGGTACTCAATGTACCTAACAAGGGTGGGGGTGGGTCTATGTAGTCCAATAGGCAACCGATGGACCTAGGACATTTTATGAATTTCTATATCTTTCTTTGTGAGATTGGAAAATGTACTTGGTTCCACTCTATTTATTTTATATATTTTATAATTTTTTAATTTTTTAATATTTTCATAAACATAGTGCATGTTAATTTATTTTCCCAGGAGTGGCTCGATGTAATTTTTCCCAATCTCAAATTCATATCCATACTCTTCTTCATCTATTTTTAATCATTAATTGTGTTGTCCATTATTGGGAGTTTCGTCATTTATTCTCTATTTATCTTCATTATTTATTACCAACATAACTTTTTTATATCTTTTTACAACTAAATTATTTATTTTTCATCATTTTCTCTAGATTCATGATTTATTTGTACTGTTGAAAATTAGTTGGGGGAATAAAATAGGCTTTGCACTATTATTACCAGGTAAAAAGACCAAATAATTTTAAATTTAAATTTGTTCCTACAACATGTAATCATATATTTCGTGTGGTGTGAAAGAGATTGATAATAAAACTATTTGTAGATGTATTGTTTGATGGTTTTTTTCATCATGTGTATTGATTATGATTTTACATGGGGAAGAGGTTTTGATGGGTTACAAATGGGTAACTAAATTTGAGGCATGTTTGAAATGTTTTCCTAGGTTTTGACATGTTGGGTCATGTAATGTGCAGATTGAGTTGGTTCATTTGGCATTTTATTGGTGTGGTAAATGTGGCTATGTGACCATGTGGATAAAATTCATTATTTAAGGTGGTGTAAACCTCTAATGATGGTGAATATTGACGTTTTTCAAGTGTTTTTTTTAAATATGTTATTGGAAAAACCACACACCATGAGGTTGATACCATTAGTTTATGTGAACATAATGGTGACTGGGTAAATACAAAACAAATATGTAGTAGCATCCCTTATAGATATAACTATATAAAATAAGATATTGATCATATAATTTTTGGAGGGATATATATTATACATTTCCAGGATAGGTTAGGGGTGATATTTACCACTATGCTAGGGAGAGATGCTATTTTAGAATAGGAATTTTCATCTCAATTAATGAATTAGATATTTTAATGAATGATGTATTTTATTATATTTTAATAAAGGAGATATTTATCTCTACAGATTCCATGACTGTATCTAGTAACATGGGAGGGCCTCTAGGCATGTTTAAACTCTCAAAACATCAAATATATCAAGATTTGGTCGTAGTAGGAATGCGTCTCTGTCCCGGTTTCTTGAGTACAGAGTGGAGTGAGGATATATTATTGAGATTATTTTTGAATATACAAAAAAAATGTTCATTCTGAGATATATTATTGGATATATCAATGGTTACCATTAGTGGTACCCTAATATGTTTATAATCACACCATAAGTGGGATTTTTAAAGGGAATATAGACTTTTTATCTCATCAATTAAGAAGTGGAAAGTTCCCTACGACAAATGATTCTTGTCTTGAGATGTAATGGATATCTTAGTTTGATGTTGGTGTAGGTTAAAAGTATATAGTGTATTCTTGGTACCAAATAAATGCTTTTATATTTTTATTTTTGATTATTTTTTATGTTATTAGAACATGGAAAATCTAATTTATAATTGAATTAAATACACGACATTATAGATTATTATTATGTATGATAGAGACATATTATTAGTTCTATGTTTTCTTAATTAATTTGAATAATTATTTGTAATTATCTATTTATTTTTTTGGTTTATTATTTTTATAGTATATTCCCCTCTATAGGACCATATAGATACCGAACACTAGTTCGTAGCCTGTCTTGTATTATTGAGTCATTCATTATTTCTACTGGTTATAATTTTATAGGGCATCATTCAGTAATCTAGTTCTTTATTGGTGTCACGAATTAATGATACAGTTTAATATATATAAAAAATCAGCCATGATATTTTGCAAGATAAAATATGAATACCGTGTCGAAAAACACACAACCAAAACAAATGCACTTCTGTATAGTGATGACTTGAGAGGCATCATCATAATTATGGTTCTATTTCAGAATATTTCACATCTACCACACACATCCCACCTCTTTGATCAACCTCTAAAATTATATTTAGATTTCCATGGGAACTAGGTGAATAGTTAAAAATGGTACATATATGGGTGAGTATTGAAATACAAAACAGAGTTGTCTCATATTGAGAGTTGACTTAATATACATATAGTCTTCATGTTCATAAACAATAAATATTGTGTAAATAAATAAAAATCACCAAATATCATCACAAGATATAATATTATTCGTGATCAATTACAACACCCTAAAAACATAAAAGAAAAAAATTGGGTTCAGTGGAAAATATGAAATTAGACAAAAATCATATATGAAAGTGTGATACTATGAGAAATTAAAATATATTTATTTTGAAATAAATTTGGTCACATCTATAGATTGTTGAACACACAACCCCGAGTATAATTGAACCATAATATTGTATACCAATATAACCAAACCATAAAACATAGATTATGAATAATATTATCTAAAATAATAATAAAAGATTGTATAAATATGTATAAAATAAATTAAATTGTAATATATCGATATGATATAAAATTTTGATCTATTGTAAAGATATAGAAATGGTTGCTGAAAAACATTATTTTTCTAAAATTCAGCCTCATTGTTCTTTGAATACAATCATTAAAATTAATATTTTTCTCCCTTAGAAAATATAAAATAGAAAATGAACATAATTTTTTTAAATCATAATTTTCAAATTATCTTAAAGTTAATTTTATTTAAATTTAACAATAGATTAATTTTTTTAAGGAATAATGAAAATTAATTATTTTTTATTGAGAATATGCATTACATGTAATATATTTTCTAGTTTCATAGTGGTTTAAAATTATTTTAATATAAAAAATAGTCAAATTATATTATAATAATTTTAATTTAGGAATTGGGATAAATTGCATATTTAATTTTGATATTAAAACTTTTTATAGTTATGTGAATTTTGATGTTGACAAATCAAATTTTTATCACTTTAATTGGATTTTTTAAATAAAATTATTCTGCCTATATTAATGGAATATTTATAAATGGACTAAATATTTGGAATAATAATAATCAATGTTATACAAATAGTTCAACTTATTTTTTGGTGATAATTAATAGTAAAAATAGTAAAAAATAAATACCATTGTTAATGTTCAAACTATTTTTCTTGTTGGAAAAATAAAATTATAAGGGTTAAAATGACCTTCAAACATGACAAATTCATATATATATGAAACATTTCAACATTTTCTCTCCTATAGTTATATAATTACCAATTTTAACCTATGTGGGATGTGAATAGTCTAGGTGTTACTTTTTTCATAAAATCAATGTATGTACACTCTCTAATTCAATCAAATGGGAATTCAAACTGTTTATAATGTGTAAGGCATACTAAGACCTTGTGAACTGATGAGAATAGTTTTCCATACCCACCACAAATAGTAGAATGTGATGAAATATTTTACATATTTATGTGATATTTATGAAATTAATATAATTATTTACTTAAATTATTGCATATTAAATCATAAATTCAAAACTATTTTAACAAAACTATGTCACTCATGTGTATCTATGGACTACCACCTTCTCACATAGATATGAAATGTTTTAAATTTTATTTGGAAATCGATGATAATAAATATATATTTAAATAATAATCATGAAATTTAAAATATAATAATGTATATATAATGGTGAAATATTATTTTCCAATCTTACATTCCATCTGATGGTAAAATAGAAACAACGTTCATGTGTTTGTAGCGCCTACCATCACAAAGAAAAATGTAACCCATTTTCCAAAATATAAATTTTATATAATATTATAAAAAGATATATAATGATTATATATAATATTTATACCATTTTTAACATTATAGATATAATAGAACCATGATCAATCTAAAAATAATGAAATTAATGTTCAAAACATACATGAAAAACGAATCAATTATCAGTTGAAATTGTGATCTTAGAAAATAATTATTAATAAACGATCCATAAAATACAATAATTAAATCATATAACGTATGAAATTTATGAATATAAAATTTTAATATATTTATAAAAAATATTTATTTATTACACGGGTAGAATGTACATGTGTGATGGGAATCAGACCTAATGCAAGGGTTTATCATAACACTTTTACATTCATAAAAAATATTCTACATTGAGCAATTATGTTTTAGGGTGTATATAAAACCCTCATGATATGTTATTTCAATAATCCGTTTATATTCATATTATTTAAATTCTCATTATATTTTATTTCTTTAAGGGGGATATGATTCAACTATTACCAAATTGATAACGGTTTATGTTACAGTCTAATTATTTGTTAAGATTATTAGGGATTATGTTCTTGATATCAAAATAGTATTATATACCTATAATTAAATGAATATATTTTTCCCCTATAGTTATTGAATAATTTTAAATAATTTTTACCATTTTATTATCTTTAAAACTAAAAATGTTTTGTAAAATTATATAATTAAATGATGACATTATTTATCTATTCATCTTAAAAATAATTTTATTTTAAATTTATATTCTCTAAATATATTTTCAAGTTTTTAAAATTCAGTAAATAAAATTTAAGTAAAATTTTTAGATAGGATTTTATTTTTACAAAACCTTATAAAATTAATCATTATTCCCTTTTCAGAATAAAGTTATTTGTGAATTTTCATAGAAAAATGTGAAAGGAATCATTGGTTTCAAATGTATAACATGAATTTAATTTCATACCTTCATGACCATTCATGTTTTTATTGATTAATTTTATGATTAAAATTATCTTTTCAATGATAATTATTTTTATAATATTTTCAGATCATTTAGTTTTAAAAGGTATTTTTTCAATGTGTATCGATTATTTTCATAAAGAAATATTTTACTAAACATCCTTATGGAATTTATATTTATCCATGTCAACAAACCTTGTTCTAGTTTTTCTCCATTGGGGATATGTTTTAATGATACCATCCTTAATATTTAAATGAATTTTTAATGATTTTCTTATCTATGGATATACTATGTTGATATTATTAATATTAATTGGGATGGTTTATGGTTATGTTTATTGATTGTGGTCATTATTAACAATTGGTCTGCTAGTTTTTCAATATGAATGTTTACATTTTTTATGTTTCTATCATGACCTGTCCTCGGGGCCCGTGTCGTGGCTACCCCAAGCCCACCTTCCATTGGCCAGGGGCTGGTTACTAGCACCAAAGGCGTAAATCCCTATACTAGGAAGGCATTGCCTTTAGAAAATTATCAAACATAACAGAGTACGCAACTAAAGTAAGCACTATGTAATGCTGTATACAAAAGTAAATGCTGAAAAGAAAATGGGCCAGAAATATAAGCCCAACAGTAAGTACAGTACAACTGAAAAGATAGTACAACTGTAGTAAAGTAAAACAGCAACCACAGAGTTGTCCTATGGAAATCCCACCTAAAGGATGGGTACAGATGGCCTCCTCAGCACCATATGTCCATCTGTCCGCTCTGTGTACGTCTCGCCAAGTGGTCTACCTCCGGGTACCGTCCATCTCTACAAGTATCCTCCTCGATCAGTGTTGTCTGTCGTCTGCATCCAACACAATGTAGTGCGGGCATAGCCTCTGTAGGGGAGAGTATACGATACTCAGCAGGGACCCCGAGACCCTAGAAGGTCTCCCAGAATACACCAAGGATAAATCACAGAAGTAAGATACAATCACGATTTATCAACCAACTCTATATAGGTATATGCCCAAACATATAGCTAATTCATCAATCACAGTTCAAATCCAACTCTGAAGCCCAAACACAACTCAATCCACACAAGAAATAATTCAATCACATCAATGATAATGATTGAAAGTCAATACTTATCTCACACAGGTATAAATCTTTCATATAGTGATAGAAATGATCAGATTTAGTCACTGATTAATCTAAGTTATCGGACCCACGTAGGATACTAGACCAGCTAAGCTGTCGGGCCAACGTAGGATACTAGACCAGCTAAGTTGTCAGACCCACGTAGGATACTAGATGATCAACTCTGTCAGACCTACTCAGGATACACGTACCGAAGTCAAACTGTCAGACCCACTTCGGATACAAGTACAGTAGTCGTCGCTGCCGAACACACAGATGATTCCAGTATAGTATTCGTCGCTACTGAACCCACAGAGGATTCCAGTACAGTAGTCGTCACTGCCGAACCCACAGAGGATTCTAGTAGAGTACTATTTTCTACCGAAGCCACAGAGGATTATAGTATAGTAGTCATCACGGCCAAACGCACGGAGGATTCTAATATAGTATCCGTCGCTTCCGAACCCACAAAGGATTCCAGTATAGTAGTCGTCGCAATCGCAGCCAGCTCTAGGGTCCCCGCACACAGTACGCTCGATTCCGGGAGGGTCTGCTACTTGAGTCAAAGGTCGATACATCAACTATCACGAAGTCCTGAGTTTATGTATCCATAAGTTCTGTCTCGTCATAAGGAACCCAACGTGACAGACGACACGTCAATGAGACGCCTAGTATGAGAGTTATTAGCTTTTTTGTTCTAGGGGATCAGTTGGATTTCTAGTACAATCCAACCTTGCCATACTCCAATATCATCCTAATACCAAGTAGAGTATTCCAAAAGGACCGTATCGTCCAAATTAAACCATCTTAGTTGACGGCACGTCAATCGGACATTCGTTCCTTAAGAAATTAGCATTTCCGCTCTGAGGGCCCGATGGTTTTGAGTCCGAAGCCACCAGGACGTACCCAATCTTCGCCAAAACCTTGAGTGTAATATACTAAAAAGATTGTCTCGATCCAAGGAATCCTACACAACTGACATTGTGTCGATCGGAGTTCCTTATCTCAAGTTATGGGATAAATACTAAAATGGGTTCGAAGAGGGGGGTTTGGGTCCGGTCCGACCCGGCCCAACCTGCCCTGGGTCGGCCCAAACCGAGTCGACCCGACCCGGGTCCGGGTCTGGCCCATTAGGGCGCAGCCCGGCCCGACGGCTGCAGCCCGACCCAGCGGGGCACGACCCGACCCCGTGGCAGGCGGCCTGGCCCATAGGGGCGTAGCCCGGCCCAGTGGTAGGCCACGACTCGGCCCGTTGGTCGAGCGGTTTGGGGGGCACAACCCCCAATTTTCTGAAATGGCGGCACCGATCGGCGCCACCGCTCCTATCCGTTCAGCCGAAGCCGGTCGGTCTTCCTGGCGTGAGCGGCCCACGGTTGTGGGTCACTGTCCTCCACATGTAGTGCCAGGCAGTGTCGCGACCTCTAACCCGTCTGGCAGGCGGTCGGCCGGTTCGCTGCCAAAATGGCCCGCGGAGTGCGGGCCACGGTCCTCTGCAGCGCGGCGCCCCTTGTGGCGCAGCAGTCTCCATGTCTGGCTGACTACGACCGGTCGGTCCTTCTTTGTCCACACGGCCCGCGTATGCGGGCCATGGTTCTTCTGTATGTGACCGACACTTGGATGCCGCTTCTTCAGGTCGCCATCACCTTCGATTGTCACCGCCAAAATAGACAAGAACCATTGGAGGGTCGTCAGTCCATGTTTGTTTAGCTCGTTCCCTCCGTGTTAGGTGATATTAATTGGCCGAATACAATTCAAGCATTCAACAAGGAGAAAATATAATTTCATTCACTTATTATTATATCAAACCCCCTACCTCGATCTCAAATCGTTGAACGTCGACAAGCCGCGGATGTCGAGCATCACGGAGGTCAGGCGTCACGGAATACAGATATCGATTTCATTGTCAACGGGATTCATTCAAGGAGGAAGCTTATCCGACATTCCTAATGGGCGGCTCCTCCTCTTGTGTCTTGGACAAAGATCGTAGATGACTTCGTCATTCTTCGGCGGTTCTTCGTTGGAAGGATGAAGCTCTCCCTTAATTCTCCAAAGGTTCCACCACTGAATATTTTCCAACCAAAATAATAAAAAGGCTTCCCCCAATATAATAACATTTCCATGTAATGCAAATTAATTCAAAACTATATAAATTAAGTGGAATTAATTAATCTTAGAGTTGGCACATTCATGAGAGGCGGGTGGTGGAGGGACTCCACCATTAATGAGGGGAGTTGTCAAAACTTAAGAGAGGATAAAGGGATTTTAAGGGATGTTTTAAGGTTAGGGCTCTTGTGGGCCCCAACTCACATTATCCTCTCATGGGAGGTTATGTGGGTGTGGGCCCCACCACTAACATCCCCTTTTAAGAAATAACCACCAAATATAAATAAAATTGTGTACAACAATTTTATTTAATTTATTATAAATCCCCAAAAATTAACTTCTCCTCCCGAGCAAACACAACCGTGATAAAGGTCCCCTTAATCAAAAACTGGTGTTGCGAGTTCTTTGGTGCCATCAGATTTCAATTCCAAGCACCGGTTCAAAAGATAGAAAAACACACACGTACGTTTACTGAACATACCCAAACAATACTTCAGCAATTGATTCCAGTAACACCGGGTCTCGGAATCAGGCGCCGTCAGAAACTACGGACTTTTAAAATTTCAAATAATTAATAGAAAAAAATTTCATTGAAATTTCCAGGAATTTATACTACCATCACCTCAGGGCTTTACATCCCCGTAAAGCTACAACACACACTAGGGAATCAAATGGGGGTACTGAGAACGCATCTGAGCCTCCAACTCCCAAGTGCTCTCCTAGAGGTTCATGTGCTGCCAGTGAATGCGCACCAAAGAAATCGACCATCCACATAGGACGTTCTCTTGTCGATCCTTGATCTCCACCAGGACCTCTGTGAATCTCTCCCATCATCAATTTCCAGCTCTGTGTGGTCAATGGTTTGTGATGGTTCGCGCACATATATCCTCAGATGAGATACGTTTAAGATGTCGTACAACCGGTGCAACTGAGGTGGAAGGGCCAGGTGGTATGCCACCTTTCCCACTCTGTTGCGGACATGGAATGGTCTGATGAAATGTGAAGATAGCTAGTCATCCCGACAAAATCTCCGTACACCTCGTTGAGGTGAGACCCGTAAGAAGACGTGGTCGCCATCCTCAAACTCCAGTAGTTTCCATATCCTATTAGAATAAGACTTATGTCTTCTCCGTGCAGTCTTCATCCACTCCTGGATGATCTGCACCTTTTCTATCATAGCCTAAACCATATCTGATTCTACAAGTGCAGACTCCCCTGGGTCAGTCTAGCACATAGGTGATCTGCAAGGTAGGTCGTACAATGCCTTGTAAGGGACCATCCGGATGGTGGAGTGGTAACTGTTGTTGTGATCAATCTCCGCCAAGGGTGACTGATCCTCCCAGGTGTGACCAAAGTCAAGGACACATGCACAGATCATGTCCTCGATAGTCTGAATTGTCCTCTCTATCTAGACGTCCTTCTATGGATGGAAGGCGGTGCTCAGACGTAGCTACGTCCCGAATGCCTCCTGCAACCCCTTCCAATGCTTTGAAGTAAATCATATATCCCAATCGGATATGGTCATCCATGGTAAACCATGAAGCCGTACGATCTCTTGTACGTAGAGGCATCTCATGATCTATATTGAACCCTGCTCTCTGATCAGTTGGAAGTGGGCTGACTTGGTGAGTCGGTCGATGATCACCCTCATAGAGTTGTTCCCTCTGGATGTATGTGGATTTCCCATCACGAAATCCATGGATATCGCATCCCACTTCCACTCTGGGACCTCTACGGGTAGTACTAAGCCTGCTGGTACCTGGTGCTCCATCTTCACTTGCTGACAAGTGAGGTATTGTGAAACGAACTCTGCTATAGCTTTTCCCTTCCCAGAAGTATAGACTATCTCAAGGTCATAGTCCCGGAGGAACCCAAGACAATGTCACCCTCTCAGGTCCAGGTCCTTCTATGAGAAGACATACCTAAGAATTTTTATATTAGAGTAAACTGTAAATTATTCTCTCAATGAACTATTGGTGTGACTAGCCATTTGAAAATAACTTGAATAAACCCTTTTTCCTTTACGTCCTAGAAGAGCTGCTAAGATATCTCCTTTTCCTAAAAGAGAAATCTGGTCTCATCCCCCAGATGAACCACGTTATTTCCCTAATACAGTCAATCATGACATGAATAGTACTATTTCATACCATGGACGACATCATAAGGCCTCGACACTACTACCAAGAGATCCAACCATTACTGTTGCCTCCATGGGTCAAGTCACAATGTTGGCAGTAGTGTGTGGTCACTGGGTCTCATCCAGTTGGAATCTAAAATGTGAGGTTCAACTCAACAGTTTTAACCAGAACCTCTCAGTATCAACCATAAGATAAGGTATGAAAGCAAAAATCACATGGACACATGACTTTTATTACTGCATCTCAAATAAAACGACACCAAGAAACCACAAACAATGACATCAACAATGCTAGAAGCGTCATGAACAAAAGTATCCATGCCTGAGCTAGTGCCGCTCTTGTACACCTACTCCTGGAGCACTATGGTCGTAGGCCTCAGCTTCCGGAAGCTGATCTCTCCCCTTTCCATCCATTCCCTACGGTCGGGGTGGACTTCCTGGTGGTGGAGGTGGTAGGGCCTCGAAACGTCATCCACTACGTACTGCTCAGCCAGCTCCTCTACCTCATTTTCCAGCTCTCGGCGGACCACCACGGTCGAACCTCTACCTCTTCATGGGAGGTCCCTCAACTTCCTGCTACTCATCTGCAGGGCAGGTCATGTTGTCTCGAGCAATGTGACCCTGCCTTCCGCATGCATAGCACTACCTGCTCCTCGTATAACTGGCTTTGTTTTGTGTGCACCACACAACCGAACTAGTATCCTAAGATCGCCCACCAGATTGCCTGGTCCACATGGACCTCTGCATCAACAGTCTATTGTCGGCTGCAGAGGACTCCGCTACGTGTCGTCCTACGCAGGGTCTCGTCACTGGTGACTACTAAACGAGAAAACTCCCCACAAGAAGGGATCTCTCCATCACCCTCACCTGCGTTAGGATGTTGAAAGAGATCATCGAAGCCCTGATCTCATGCCAGATTCCATGCTCGAAGGTTTGGGCCCTGAAAAATTGGTCTCTTACCATATCCATGGAGTAGCGTGAGAGGTCAGTGAACCTCGCTGAGTACTGAGAAACTATCTTGCTTCACTACTACAGATGAAGTAACTCCTGAATCCGCACCGCATGAAGGGTGGCCGAACAAACTCTACCCGGAACAGGCTCTCGAAGTCTGTCGATAGTAGTGATTCCTCATCATGCACCTGGATCATCAGGCTCCACCATCTTCCTACCACTACATGCAGGAGACTCGCAACAAGGATCAACATGAGGTCATCTGGTGTCCCTACCAGTATGAAAACTCTAATGATAGCCTCCAGCCACTCCTCAGCTGCATGGGGGTCCGTCTCTCCGCGGAACCTGGGTGGCCTCTGTCGGTGGAACTCGTGCAACACACTTAGAAAACATTCACTCTCTGATGCTGGGGCTGGTGGTATCGATGGACTAGTGGGTAAAGGTTCCACTGGTGCCTCCAATGGGATGGGGCCCTGTACCAAGGCTTCATCGCTCGGTGGGATATCGTCTCGTAAGTAACTCAGAACCCTAGAAGGCCGCATTCGTGGGGCCATCCTGAAAAGGAAAAGGTGCGCCACAGTTGAAGAATTATACCTGATGAGTTAACACAATGTAATCATGAGGAAAATATTTTCAAAGGAAACAAACACGCAATCAGTGTTTTCGTGCACTAAGTTGGAATTCAGAGATCAAGGTCCAGGTGTATGTATACGTCGGCTGCCGCACCAACACATGACTCCTAGGACTAAAAAACACACTCAATACTCTTAACACTATTTCTTTTCAGAAAATAATGATCATAGTCCTATATTCTGCAGTAGAACTGACTCCCCTTATACCAATTTGTCACGATTCTCCCTTGGGGCCCGTGTTGTGACTACCCAAATCCTGCATTCTATAGGCTAGGGGCTGGCGACTAGTACCAAAGGCGTAAATACATATACTAGGAAGGAGTTGCCTTTAGAAAAGAAACAAAAACAACAGAGTACGTAACTGAAGTCAGAAATAAGAAATACTGTATACAAAAGTAAATGCTGAAAAGAAAAGGGTCCAGAAATACAAGCCCAAAAGTATGTACAGTACAACTGAAAAGCTAGTACAACTGCAGTAAAGTAAAATAGCAACCACTGAGTCGTCCTCCGGGAATCCCACCTGAAGGGTGTGTACAGATGGCCTCCTCAGCACCCCAGGTCTATCTGTCTGATCTGTGTATGTCTCGCCAAGTGGTTCACCTTCAGGTACCGTCCAACTACACAAGTATCCTCTTCGATCAGTGTTGTCTGTCGTCTGCATCCAACACAATGTAGTGCAAGCATAACCTGCGCACGGGTGAGTATACGATACTCAGTAGGGACCACAAGACCCCAAAAGATCTCCCAAAATCCATGAAGGATAAATCAGAGAGGTAATATAGAATCATGAAGTATCAACCAACTCTACTTAGGTATAAGCCCATACATATACCTAAGTCGTCGATCCTGGTTCGGCTCCAACTCTCAAGCCCATGAATAACCCAATCCACACAGGAAAGAAATCAATCACATCGATGATAATGATTGAAAGTCAACACTCAGATCACACAAGTATACATATTTTGTATAGTGATAGATATTATCAGATGTAGTCATTGATTCATCTAAGCTATCGGACCCACGTATGACCCTAGACCAGCTAAGCAGTCAGAACCACGTAGGATACTAGACCAGCTACTCTGTCGGACCCACTCAGGATACAAGTACAGAATTCAAACTGTTGGATCCAATTAGAATACAAGTACATTAGTCATTGCTACCGAACCCACGGAGGATTCCAGTATAGTAGACATCGCTTCCGAACCCATAGGGGATTCTAGTACAGTTGTCATGACTGCTGAACCCATGGAGGATTCTAGTACAGTAGTCATCACTGTCGAACCAATGGAGGATTGTAGTACATTAGTCATCGATGTCGACCCCATTGAGGATTCCAGTACCATAGTCGTCGCTGCCGAACCCACTAAGGTTTCCGGTATAGTATTCATCGCTGCTGAACCCACGGAGGATTCTAGTATAGTGTTCGTCACAGTCGCAGCCAGATCTAGGGTCCCCGTACACAGTACACTCGATTCCGAGAGGGTCCACTCCTCTAGTCAAAGGTCTATATATAAACTATCACGATGTCCTGAGTTGATGTATCCATATGTTCTGTCTCATCATAACGAATCCAAAGGGACAGATGGCACGTTAATCGGATGCCCGACTTGAGAGTTATTAGCTTTTCCATTCCTGGGACACTGTTGGATTTTGGTTACAATCCAACCCGGACATACTCAAATCTCATCCAAATATAATGTGGATTATTCCAAAAGGACTGTTTCATCAAAACTAAACCAATGGAGTTGATGGCACATCAATTGGACATACGGTCCATAAGTTATAAGTGTTTCCGTTCCGAGGGCCCGACTGGTTTTGAGTCTGAACCAACCCTACCATACGCAAAATTCGCCAAAAACATGAGTTTAATATACTACAATGACCTTCTCAATACAAGGAATACTTTGCAACTAACGGTGCGTCTATCGGAGTTCCGTATCTCATGTTATGGTGGTAATACTAAAATGGGCCCGAAGAGGGGGGTTTAAGTCTGGTCCGACCCAACCCGAACTAGGTTGACCCAAACTGGGTCTAGGTCCGGCCCAGTAGGGCACGGCCCAGCCCGGCGGCTGTGGTATAGCCCTGCGGGGCACTGCCCGCCCTAGTGGCAGGCGGCCCGGCCCAGCGGGGCACGACCCAACCCAGCAGCAGGCCGCAGGCCCTGGTTTTCCGAAACAATGGCACCGAGCATCCCGTGGTTGCGGGTCGCTGTCCTCCGCACGGGGTGCCAGTCGGCACCCCTACCTTCAATCCGGCAGTAGGTGGCCAGCCAGTTCACCATCGAAGCGGCCCACGGAGTGTGGTCCGTAGTCCTCTGAAGCACGGCACCCCTTGTTGTGCCACGGTCTCCATGTCCAGCCGGCTATGGCCGGCCGGTCCTTCTTTGGCTGAGCGGCCCTCGGATGCGGGTTGTGGTTATTATCTATGTGACTGCCACTCGGCCGCCGCTTCCTCCGGTCGCCATCACCTTCGAATGATGTCACCAAAATAGTCAATAACTATCAGAGGGTTTTCGGGCCGTGTTCGTTCAGTCCGCGCCCTCCACGTTAAGCGATATCAATTGGCCGATGACAATACAAGCATTCACCAAGGATATAATATAATTTCATTCACTTAAAATAATATCAAACCCCCTAACTCGATTTAAAATCGTTGCACATCGACGAGCTGTGGTGGTCGAGTGTCGTAGAGGTCGGACGTCACAGAATACGGACGACGATTCCATTGTCATTGGGGTTCATTCATAGAGGAAGCATATCTAACGTTCCTCACGGGCGACTGCACCTCTTGTGTCTCGGACTAAGATCGTAGATGGCTTCTTCATTATTCAGTGGTTCTTCGTTTGAAGGATGGAGCTCTCCTATAATTATCCAAAGGTTCCAGCATCGAATATTTACCAACCAAAAAAATGAAAAGGCTTCCCCCAATATAATAACATTTCCATGTAATTCAAATTAATTCAAAACAACATTAATTTAGTGGCATTAATTAATCTCAGAGTTGGCACATTCATGAGAGGGAGGGAGGTGGAGAGGCTACACCATTAATGAGTGGAGGTGTCAAAATATAAGAGGGGTTAAAGGGAGTTTAAAGGAAGTTGTAGGGTAAGGGATCATGTGGGCCCCACCTCACATTATCCTCTCATGGAAGGTTATGTGGGTGTGGGCTTGACCTCTAACTTCACCTTGTAGGAAATAACCACCAAATATAAATAAAATTGTGTACAACAATTTTATTTAATTTATTATAAATACCCAAAAATTAACTTCTCCTCCCGAGCAAACACAACCGCGATAAAGGTCCCCTTAAGCGAAAACTGGTGCTGCAAGATCATCGGTGCCCTCAGATTTCAATTCCAAGCACCACATCAAAAGATAGAAAAACCCTCACATACGTTAACTGAACATACCCGAACAAAACATCAGAAATTTATTCCTAACACATGGGGCCTCGGAATGAGGCACCGTCAGAAACTGCAGACTCGTAAAATTACAAAGAAATAAAGATTTTTTTTTCTTCAAATTTATGGGTTTTTATAGTTTCCACCATTTCTTATATGGAATGGATTGGACATAGTATGTGACTAGATAATCCCCCTATAGCCCTTTGATGAAATGGTATATATCATGAGACAAACTAGATTGGGGTTTTGATGAGTCCTTACCAATTTATATTGTTGTCTCCAAACAATGCCTAAATTGTACTTCCGATATCATGGCCCAAGAGCTCAACGATATATTTTAAATATAAAAAATTATTCATTCCATCATTATAAAGTAACTTACTAATGTCTATTTTATTAAATTATTTGTTATGATCTCAATGGATGGTTTTCTAGATCATGAGATTATTTATATTATATTATTTGATAATCATTTAATTTTTTCATATTATTAATTCCTTATTATCTTCTGATTTATGCATACCCTGATTGATCATTTAAGCTCCCCCTTCTTATGTTTTTTTCACTAGAACACAATGAATTATATTATAATTAATATGTAGGGGTTTTCTAGTGAAAATAATGATATAATATAATGAAAAACAATGGTATATTTTATTTTTTCAAATTTATGTGAAATAAATTTTTGTATCTAATTAAAAATTACAACTCATCTATTTAGTCCTGTAACACCCCGAGCTTCCACGATATGCATCTCATTCAATAATGCAATAGCTTGCATTGTACACAACTTTGAGTTTTAACACATCGCAACTAATCAAAGTAGCCGTTATAAATAGTAATAACCACTTTTTAAATTTACAGAAATTTTATATTTCAAAATGGACTTCATTTTTGTATTCCTAATATTGAAATTAGCCTATGTTGAATTTTTTGTAATTTTCTGAGAACTTCCAAATTTTTATGAATAGTGAAAAATACTTAAAACAACTTTTTTAATCAAAATAATTTATAGTGATAAGTTATACTATTGAGTGGTTTTAATGTATAATTAGAATATATTTTTACCATTTTATCCAATGGTGGTCATTAAAATTAATTTAACATTTAAAATGGACATAAACAATTGCCAATCTTTTGATATAAATTGTTTCTTAAAAACACGCTATTTGTTCTGACAGCGGGAATTAATTATAAAATTAATTAATGCAACTTATATGTTTGGAATTTTTTAAAATAGACATCATTTTTGAATTCGGAATATCCATTATAGCTTAGGGTGAAATTTTGGCATTGTTCTGAAAAACTTCAATTTTTGATGAATAGTGAAACCACTAAGTGGTAGTTAAATAACTGATTTTTCGTTTAAATGAAATATTACCACTTCTGTGATTTGATTTTCAAAAATCCGACATACATGGTTGTCATTAAGAAGTAAAATGTGGTTCAATGAGATTAAAATAATTTTTTGGTGAATAGTAACTTTTAAGTTCTTAATCGCGATTAGAGGTAATTAGTGTAGTTTAAGGTACAAATAATGTTTTTATAATATGAGATGAGCATTACACTTGTCCTACTCCTATTGGATTAGTCATGGCTGACCAAGACAACCCATGGGTCAACTTGGGGACCCCATGGAGCCACTTTAGTTGGAAAATGACATTAATATATATTTATTTAATGTTAAAATTAAATTGACACAAACATGAGTAATTTTACTAAAACAGTTTTTAAGTGGGGTTACAGAAGTCCAAATTTTGACTATAAATATTCATTAGAAATATAAAAATATTTCCAACATCATATTATTTTTTTATAATTTTTATAAATTAAATAAATTAAATTATTTATGACATCATTACGATGCAGCGATGACCTCATTATTTAACGATTTTAATAAAATGAAAAGATAATGCAAAATCCAAGGCTTACACTTGTCCAAAGACTATTGTATGGGTAGATTGCGAACCCTTATCACCTTACCCATGAATTATATGAGTGTGGTACCTTTAGAATCCTAAAAGCATTGTGTAATAATGTAACATTTCAATCTTTCCAAAAAAGCCCCTCCTCTCCTCTTATAAAAGGCCCCCACCTCTACCACCTCATTCACACTTTCAAGCCATTTGTCTCGTCCAACCTCTGCCCAAATACTCTCCCAGCTTCCCCCTCTTACTCCTAGAAGCCTCACTTTGGGCAGAACTCTTCCCAATGAATCCTTTGGCTCAAATCAAAAAGAGTTACCTGATTTTGAGGTAATGTCTTCTCTAATGTTGTTTTGTTTTATTTTTCTTCTCCAACCCCGTAAACTCTTTTTATTCATTTCTTTTGTAACAACACCAGTATAATCAATATACTAGGATGTTGTTATAATAAGGATTCGAGCTACACTTACACACACCTACATCTAATGGTTAAAGAACATACTATTTCTGTTGATGGCGAATTTTTGCCTCACGAAACGATGATTGTTCAACACTCATATAACACCTTCAAAGGTGGACATTAAGATGTCACTATTTTTATATATGATATATGATATGTTTATGTTTTACTTATGCTTCTTTATTTCTCATTTATGGCATACTTTATGATTTCCATTATGGGTAAAATGCGATAATTTCATTTTAGGAAGTGCGGACTACCGCCCCCTCAATGTGATTTGAATCGTTAATGCCATATGTGGGATGTATAAAGGATGAAGTAAATGGTATTATACACTATGTTATACCGGAATTATATTATACATTTATATAATTATGATTTCGTTCCATTAAATATGAAATTGAAATGAAAGTAGCGTTCATGCGTACGTACGGCTTACCGTCTCCATGAACGGTGCAATTCATTTCTTACCTCTAAATGTTATGTAATATTATAAATGAATGTATATACTGGATATATAAGATATATATGACATCTAAATCATGAATATAATTATGGAGATAATGGATATTCTACCACATAAACAACTTGTAATTATAAGAAGTTTATTGTTGACTCAAGTACCAAAGATCGACAAAACGACCGTTATTAACTTAAATAATTACATAATGTTCATATCATTGTACTAAGTGATATAATAAGGATAATGAAATTGAAAATGGTTCTTAATAAGGTATATATTAACTCTAGTTTATTATTCAGGAGGTTAAAGAACGGTTGAGTCAAGTCAGACACGAGGTAAGGGAATTTCTTAACCCAACTTCCATTCTTTGGGTTAATCTCCTACTTTCAAATTATGTCATGATATTATTATGTCTTACTTTGTATTTTTACTTTCTTTATGTGTACCTATAGTGAATATAAATAATAGATCTATTTTATTTTAAAAATGATCTATTTAAGGACTTCGTCTCAATCCCCATTCATTGAGGCATATTTGGTTTTATACACAACTTTCTTTTATACGGTGTATAAACCCCTTTGAATTTTAAGTGTATTCAAAAGGTTTTCTTTTATAATTATATGATTTTTAACTGATTTAAAGAAGAGATATTTCTCTCAAATATATGAAAATCCAGTGCAAATGTATACTTATTTAACGCAAACTTAAAAATGTTTGCAGAAAACCCGACTCTCGAGTGTGGTAGACAGGAAGGGATTGGGCGTGGACCCATCATGGCCTGTAATTAGTCGAGAAGTCTCAGAATTAGTTATTTTGTTTTCAGAAGCTTGCATAATGTTTTCATAAAAATACTGGAGTATATTTGAGGAATTTTAAACATAAGTATCTTCTAAAAAAATTACATCGGTAGGTCTCATGAGACAACTAGACGTGAAATTGGCCGAGGCCCTTTCCCAATTTGATTTATGGTTTTGGCCGAGGCCTTAATCATTTTAGACGTCTTGGCCGAGGCCTTGACAAAATGTTTCAGAATGTCTGGAATTTTACATTCCCTCATTGTGAAAGTGGTTATTGATATTGCATGTGATTATTCGACCAGTAGAATATCCATGTGAAGAAGTGAATGGCATTATCTCATTTTACTTTTTCCATATTATGTTGATGTTAATGTTTAAAAGGATTTTGTTTTAGTTATACATTGCCTTAAATGTTTATGTTTATTTATGAAAGCTTCCTCTATATTGTTAACCTTACTGAGCATCTGAGCTCACCCCTTTCAATGTTTTAATATTTTCCAGGATGTGAAGAAGTATTTTATGAATGACCTACAGGGATAGTCCGAAGAGGATAGAAGTGTGGACTATGGAGACTATGTTATTATAGTTTTTCACTTTGTGATGTAATGTAACATTTATGATTGTATCTAGTGTTTCCAAGGCCACTAAACTAATCAGTCTTTCGAGACATGATCTTTTGTGATCATGCCAATGTTACGAAGTAATGCACCGACTCTGGGTAGCTAGGGTCGGGGCGTTACAGTTGGTATCAGAGGCAGTTTAGTACAAACCTTGGAAGCTAGATGTAGATAAACTCTGATTAGAGCACATAGCCCAAAGATAGACTTTGAGGATTAGTATAGAAGAACTTCCTAGAATTTTGGTATTATAGAGATGTTATGAGTTTTCCGAGCAATACATCCCTGTCTGGATACGAGCAGGTAGAGGCGGCTCTGGCACAGATATACCTAGGGGTAAAACCTGAAAACACCGCTTTGAGCTAGACTCGAACAGGAACTGGTGCACGACAACGGGCCTTGCTGCACTCTTGGTTACGACACTCCCGGGGGATATGCTTAGGATAATTCTCATTTTCTTTACAAACCACTATGAACGGATATGAGTATATACTTCCTCAAATAAAACCTTTTTATGATTATGGATTATATCCATAAATAGTTCAATTTATGTTATGTATTTTACAAGTATGGAATTATGTATTTTGATTCATAAACTAATTTAGTTTATGACATTGTTTAGAAATGGCGCCTAGTGGAAGGAATGGAAATCGTATCAATGCACGCACTCCGTGTAGGGATTGCCCTCCCGCTCAAGATAATTATTGTGGATATGGAGATACAACTGGTGCTGATCAACTTATTACCATACTGGGACAACTCACTCAAGTTATGAATAATAACCTTAATCGTATGGATCACCCTAATCCACAACGTGGAGGATCAATGTTAGACCGTTTCATGAGGCAACAACCACCAAAATTTAATGGGGGTACAAATCTGTTAGTAGATGAGCAATGGATAAACTCCTTAGAGAAAATATTCCATGCCTTGGGGAGTAGCGAAAGGGAGAAGGTTGTCATGGCAGTTTACCGCCTCACTTGAGATTCCGATTAGTGGTGGTCGCTGATTCAAAACACAAAAGAAGATGATGACATATCGAATATGGAATAGAGGGAGTTCAAAGAACTTTTCTTATAAAAATACTTTCCTCGTGACCATCGAGCAGATATGGAAAGATAATTTCTGAGTCTCAGGCAGAAGGAGGATGAGAATGTCGCAAAGTATGAGGCTAGCTTTACAAGGTTAGCGAGGAATGCTGCCAATTATATACGTAACCCAAGGAGTAAGATTGATCGTTTCATTGATGGGTTAAAACCATTTCTCCGTCGATCTTTAGTATCACAATCCTTCTCATCATACAAAGATATTGTCTCGTGTGCTATCAAGACAGAAAAGGAATTCTCTATGTCTTATGACAAAAAAGTAAAGCAAGAGAAGAAGAGAACGGATGAACAAGAGATAGATAAAGGGAAAAAGGGAAAGAAGGATTTTCCATTATGTGATAATTGTGGGACGAATCACCCTGGTATGTGCCTAAAAGGAATGGGAGTTTGTTATAAATGTGGAGAAAAGGGTCACCAGTATCGTGATTGCAAGGGAAAAGGCTGTCAAAGTTGAATGCTACAATTGTAGGGAAATGGGTCATTATGCAAATGAATGTCCTAAGCGTCAAGGAAACTTACCTCAGAAAAGGACAAGGGATCAAGGCCAATCTTATGCTGTGACTACATTTGAAGAAGAATAATTAATGTATTGGTGCTTTTGGACTCAAGGACTATATTCTGGTTATAAGAATAATGTGATATATATAAAGATTTTACTGCAGTACTTTTTGATTTCAGTAAGGTTTTAATATGATTAAGGTAATCATATTTTTAGTATGTGACAATAAGAGAAACTTTTCTTTGTTTGGGGAATCTGATGTTACAATTGATTTTGGAATTTAGAGACCTTTTAGAGAAAGTCTGGACGGAGGTATTTTGGATAACTATTAAGGTTGGAATGCATTAAGTTGAACCATGGACAGTATTGTTTAAGGTTAAAGCATTTCCGAAGATTATTTTTGGAATATTATAATACTATAGTTTTAGGAAAAGGACAACCTGCAGGGTGGGGAATAACCCGTCGCGTCAGACAAAGCTGTAGGAATCGAACCCACAACCATAGTGCGACAAGCCTTTATTTCCTACCACTAGCCTACAAGAAGTCCCTGGTTATTACAAAATAGTTTTACTAATCTAAATGGTATGTGTTAACATTTGGAACCTTATAAAATTAGGATAAATAGAATATTTTTGAGTTCCGTTACCATTTGGAGTAAAAGTTGGGTTTGTGGTAAAAATTTATTAACGAATGAAATTATACATAACAAGTATGTATATTCCCTTACGTTCTTAGTAAATCTCCTAAATAAATTCCTCATCATTATAAAAGGTAACTTAAAACAAAAATGTTGTCGGTTAACTTTTCCAACTGGGGATTCAATGACCGTTTAACCAATCACAAGTTTGTGATTTTCTTGTGGTTAAACATTCTCCTAATCTTGTTTTCTATAACTCTCCAACAGACCTTGATGGTTTGTTTCTCCTCCATATCCATATTTTCATAGAATCCTAGAATGGGCTATATCGGGTTACCTTTGTACTTATCTTGCTTTCTTTTAATGTTATATATTTATTAACCTTATTTCCGATGTGGGTTTTCCACAAAGGTATTTTCTATTTTCAACCTTTTATTTACAAAGAAAAATTTCAAATTGCGAGGACGCAATTTATTGAAGGAGGGGATAATGTAACACCCCGAGCTTCCACGATTCGCATCTCATTCAATAATGCAATAGCTTGCATTGTACGCAACTTTGAGTTTTAACACATCGCAACTAATCAAAGTAGCCGTTATGAATAGTAATAACCACATTTTAAATTTACAGAAATTTTATATTTCAAAATGGACTTCATTTTTGTATTCCTAATATTGAAATTAGACTATGTTGAATTTTTTGTAATTTTCTGAGAACTTCCAAATTTTTATGAATAGTGAAAAATTCTTTAAACAAATTTTTTAATCAAAATAATTTATAGTGATAAGTTATACTATTGAGTGGTTTTAAAGTATTATTAGAATATATTTTTACCATTTTATCCAATGGTGGTCATTAAAATTAATTTAACATTGAAAATGGACATAAACAATTGCCAATCTTTTGATATAAATTGTTTCTTAAAAACACGCTATTTGTTCTGACAGCGGGAATTAATTATGAAATTAATTAATGCAACTTATATGTTTGGAATTTTTTAAAATAGAAATCATTTTTGAATTTGGAATATCAATTATAGCTTAGGATGAAATTTTGGCATTATTCTGAAAAACTTCAATTTTTGATGAATAGTGAAACCACTAAGTGGTAGTTAAATAACTGATTTTTCATTTAAATGAAATATTACCACTTCTGTGATTTGATTTTCAAAAATCCGACATACATGTTTGTCATTAAGAAGTAAAATGTGGTTCAATGAGATTAAAATAATTTTTTGTTGAATAGTAACTTTTACGTTCTTAATCGCGATTAGAGGTAATTTGTGTAGTTTAAGGTACAAATAATGTTTTAATAATATGAGATAAGCATGAAACTTGTCCTAATACTATTTTATGAGTAATGGACGACCAAGAAAACCCATGGGTCAACATGGGGACCCCATGGAGCCACTTTAGTTGGAAAATGACATTAATATATATTTATTTAATGTTAAAATTAAATTGACACAAACATGAGTTATTTTACTAAAACAGTTTTTAAGTGGGGTTAAACAAGTCCAAATTTTGACTATAAATATTCATTAGAAAGATAAAAAGATTTCCTACATCATAGTATTTTTTTATAATTTTTAGACATTAAATAAATTAAATTATTTATGACATAATTACGATGCAGCGATGACCTCATTATTTAATGATTTTAATAAAATGAAATGATAATGCAAAATCCAAGGCTTACACTTCTCCAAAGACTATTTGATGGGTATATTTCGAACCATTATCACCGTAACCATGAATTATATAAGTTTGGGAACTTTAGAATCCTAAAATCATTGTGTAATAATGTAACATTTCAATCTTTCCAAAAAAGGCCCTCCTCTCCTCTTATAAAAGGCCCCCACCTCTACCACCTCATTCACACTTTCAAGCCATTTGGCTCGGCCAACCTCTACCCAAATACTCTCCCAGCTTTCCCCTATTACTCTTAGAAGCCTCACTTGGGGCAGAACTCTTCCCAAAGAAGCCTTTGGCTCAAATCAAAAAGAGTTACCCGATTTTGAGGTAATGTCTTCTCTAATGTTGTTTTGTTTTATTTTTATTCTCCAACCCCCTAAACTCTTTTTATTCATTTATTTTGTAACAACAACAGTATACTAAATATACTAGGATGTTGTTATAAGAAGTATTAGAGCTACACTTACACACACCTACATCTAATGGTTAAAGAACATACGGTTTCTGTGGATGGAGAATTTCTACCTCACGAAACGATGATTGTTCAACACTCATATAACACCTTCAAAAGTTTCCATTAAGATGTCAATATTTTTATATATGATATATAATATGTTTATGTTTTACTTATGCTTCTTTATTTCTCATTTATGGCATACTTTATGATTTCCATTATGGGTAAAATGCGATAATTTCATTTTAGGAAGTGCGGACTACCGCCCCCTCAAAGTGATTTGAATCGTTAATGCCATATGTGGGATGTATAAAGGATGAAGTAAATGGTATTATACACTATGTTATACCGGAATTATATTATACATTTATATCATTATGATTTCGTACCATTAAATATGAAATTGAAATGAAAGTAGCGTTCATGTGTACGTACGGCTTACCGTCTCCATGAACGGTGCATTTCATTTCTTACCACTAAATGTTATGTAATATTATAAATGAATGTATATACTGGATATATAAGATATATATGACATCTAAATCATGAATATAATTCTGGAGATAATGGATATTCTACCACATAAACAACTTGTAATTATAAGAAGTTTATTGTTGACTCAAGTACCAAAGATCGACAAAACGACTGTTATTAACTTAAATAATTACATAATATTCATATCATTGTAATAAGTGATATAATAAGGATAATTAAATTGAAAATGGTTCTTAATAAGGTATATATTTACTCTAGTTTATTATTCAGGAGGTTAAATAACGGTTGAGTCAAGTCAGACACGAGGTAAGGGAACTTCTTAACCCAACTTCCATTCTTTGGGTTAATCTCCTACTTTCAAATTATGTCATGATATTATTATGTCTTATTTTGTATTTTTACTTTCTTTATGTGTACCTATAGTGAATACAAATAATAGATCTATTTTATTTTACAAATTATCTATTTAAGGAATTCGTCTCAATCTCCTTTCATTGAGGCATATTTGGTTTTATACACAACATTCTTTTATACGGTGTATAAACCCCTTTGACTTTTATGTGTATTCAAAAGGTTTTCTTTTATAATTATATGATTTTTAAATGATTTAAAGAAGATGTATTTCTCCCAAATTTATGAAAATCCAGTGAAAATGTTTACGTATTTAACGCAATCTTAAAAATGTTTGCAGAAAATCCGACTCTCGAGTGTGGTAGACAGGAAGGGATTGGGCGTGGACCCATCATGGCCTGTAATTAGTCGAGAAGTCTCAGAATTAGTTATTTAGTTTTCAGAAGCTTGCATAATGTCTTCATAAAAACACTGGAATATATTTGAGGAATTTTAAACATAAGTATCTTCTAAAAAAATTTCATCGGTAGGTCTCATGAGACAACTAGACGTGGAATTGGCCGAGGCCCTTTCCCAATTTGATTTATGGTTTTGGCCGAGGCCTTAATCAATTTAGACTTCTTGGCCGAGGCCTTGACAAAATGTTTCAGAATGTCTGGAATTATACATTCCCTCATTATGAAAGTGGTCATTGATATTGCATGTGATTATTCGACCAGTATAATATCCATGTGAAGAAGTGAATGACATTATCTCATTTTACTTTTTCCATATTATGTTGATGTTCATGTTTAAAAGGCTTTTGTTTTAGTTATACATTGCCTTAAATGTTTATGTTTATTAATGAAAGCTTCCGCTATATTGTTAACCTTACTGAGCATTTGAGCTCACCCCTTTCAATGTTTTAATATTTTCAGGATGTGAAGAAGTATTTTATGAATGACCTGCAGGGATAGTCCGAAGAGGATAGAAGTGTGGACTATGGAGACTATGTTATTATAGTTTTTCACTTTGTGATGTAATGTAACATTTATGATTGTATCTAGTGTTTCCAAGGCAACTAAACTAATCGGTCTTTCGAGACTTGATCTTTTGTGATCATGCCAATGTTACGAAGTAATGCACCGACTCTGGGTAGCTAGGGTCGGGGTGTTACAGTTGGTATCAGAGGCAGTTTAGTACTAACCTTGGAAGCTAGATGTAGATAAACTCTGATTAGGGCACATAGCCCAAAGATAGACTTTGAGGATTAGTATAGAAGAACTTCCTAGAATTTTGGTATTATAGAGATGTTATGATTTTTCCGAGCAATACATCCCTGTCTGGAAACGAGCAGGTAGAGGCGGCTCTGGCACAGATGTACCTAGGGGTAAAACCCGAAAACACCGCTTTGAGCTAGACTCGAACGGGAACTGGTGCACGACAACGGGCCTTGCTGCACTCTTGGTTACGACACTCCCGGGGGATATGCTTAGGACAATTCTCATTTTCTTTAAAAACCACTATGAACGGTTATGAGTATATACTTCCTCAAATAAAAACTTTTTATGATTATGGATTATATACATAAATAGTTCAATTTATGTTAAGTGTTTTACAAGTATGGAATTATGTATTTTGATTCATAAACTAATCTAGATTATGACATTGTTTAGAAATGGTGCCTAGTGGATGGAATGGAAACCGTATCAATGCACGCACTCCGTGTAGGGATTGCCCTCCTGCTCAAGATAATTATTGTGGATCTAGAGATACAACTGGTGCTGATCAACTTATTACCATACTGGGACAACTCACTCAAGTTATGAATAATAAACTTACTCGTATGGATCACCCTGATCCACAACGTGGAGGATCAATGTTAGACCGTTTCATGAGGCAACAACCACCAACATTTAATGGGGGTAAAAATCCGTTAGTATCTGAGCAATGGATAAACTCCTTAGAGAAAATATTCCATGCCTTGGGGAGTAGCGAAAGGGAGAAGGTTGTCATGGCAGTTTACCGCCTCACTGGAGATGCCGATCAGTGGTGGTCACTGATTCAAAACACAAAGGAAGATGATGACATATCGAATATGGAATGGAGGGAGTTCAAAGAGCTTTTCATAGAAAAATACTTTCCTCGTGACCATCGAGCAGCTATGGAAAGACAATTTCTGAGTCTCAGGCAGAAGGAGGATGAGAATGTCGCAAAGTATGAGGCTAACTTTACAAGGTTAGCGAGGCATGCTGCCGATTATATACGTAACCCAAGGAGTAAGATTGATCGTTTCTTTGATGGGTTAAAACCATTTCTCCGTCGATCTTTAGTATCACAATCCTTCTCATCATACAAAGATATTGTCTCGTGTGCTATCAAGACATAAAAGTAATTCTCTAAGTCTTAGACAACAAAGTAAAGCAAGAGAAGAAGAGAACGGATGAAAAAGAGACAGATAAAGGGAAAAAGGGAAAGAAGGATTTTCCATTATGTGATAATTGTGGGAAGAATCACCCTGGTACGTGGCTAAAAGGAATGGGAGGTTGTTATAAATGTGGAGAGAAGGGTCACCAGGCTCGTGATTGCAAGGGAAAAGGCTGTCAAAGTTGAATGCTACAATTGTAGGGAAATGGGGCATTATGCAAATGAATGTCCTAAGCGTCAAGGAAACTTACCTCAGAAAAGGCCAAGGGATCAAGGCCAATCTTATGCTGTGACTACAGTTGAAGCAGAATAATTAATGTATTGGTGCTTTTGGACTCAAGGATTATATTCTGGTTATAAGAATAATGTGATATATATAAAGATTGTACTGCAGTACTTTTTGATTTCAGTAAGGTTTTAATATAATTAAGGTAATCATATTTTTAGTATGTGACAATAAGAGAAACTTTTCTTTGTTTGGGGAATCTGATGTTACAATTGATTTTGGAATTTAGAGACCTTTTAGAGAAAGTCTGGACGGAGGTATTTTGGATAACTATTTAGGTTGGAATGCATTAAGTTGAACCATGGATAGTATTGTTTAAGGTTAAAGCATTTCCGAAGATTATTTTTGGAATATTATAATACTATAGTTTTAGGAAAAGGACAACCTGCAGGGTGGGGAATAACCGGTCGCGTCGGACAAAGCTGCAGGAATCGAACCCACAACTATAGTGCGACAAGCCTTTATTTCCTACCACTAGCCTACAGGAAGTCCCTGGTTATTACAAAATAGTTTTACTAATCTAAATGGTATGTGTTAACATTTGGAACCTTATAAAATTAGGATAAATAGAATATTTTTGAGTTCCGTTACCATTTGGAGTAAAAGTTGGGTTTGAGGTAAAAATTTATTAACGAATGAAAGTATACATAACAAGTATGTATATTCCCTTACGTTCTTAGTAAATCTCCTAAATAAATTCCTCATCATTATAAAAGGTAACTTAAAACAAAAATGTTGTCGGTTAACTTTTCCAACTGGGGATTCAATGACTATTTAACCAATCACAAGTTTGTGATTTTCTTGTGGTTAAACATTCTCCTAATCCTGTTTTCTATAACTCTCCATCAGACCTTGATGGTTTGTTTCTCCTCCATATCCATATTTTCATAGAATCCTAGAATGGGCTATATCGGGTGACCTTTGTACTTATCTTGCTTTCATTTAATGTTATATATTTATTAACCTTATTTCCGATGTGGGTTTTCTACAAAGGTATTTTCTATTTTCAACCTTTTATTTACAAAGAAAAATTTCAAATTGCGAGGACACAATTTATTGAAGGAGGGGAGAATGTAACACCCCGAGCTTCCACGATACGCATCTCATTCAATAATGCAATAGCTTGCATTGTACGCAACTTTGAGTTTTAACACATCGCAACTAATCAAAGTAGCCGTTATGAAGAGTAATAACAACATTTTAAATTTACAGAAATTTTATATTTCAAAATGGACTTCATTTTTGTATTCCTAATATTGAAATTAGCCTATGTTGAATTTTTTGTAATTTTCTGAGAACTTCCAAATTTTTATGAATAGTGAAAAATTCTTTAAACAAATTTTTTAATCAAAAAAATTTATAGTGATAAGTTATACTATTGAGTAGTTTTAAATTATTATTAGAATATATTTTTACCATTTTATCCAATGGTGGTCATTAAAATTAATTTAACATTGAAAATGGACATAAACAATTGCCAGTCTTTTGATATAAATTGTTTCTTAAAAACACGCTATTTGTTCTGACAGAGGGAAGTAATTATAAAATTAATTAATGAAACTTATATGTTTGGAATTTTGTAAAATAGACATCATTTTTGAATTCGTAATATCAGTTATAGCTTAGGGTGAAATTTTGGCATTGTTCTGAAAAACTTCAATATTTGATAAATAGTGAAACCACTAAGTGGTAGTTAAATAACTGATTTTTTGTTTAAATGAAATATTACAACTTATGTGATTTGATTTTCAAAAATCCGACATACATGGTTGTCATTAAGAAGTAAAATGTGGTTCAATGAGATTAAAATAATTTTTTGGTGAATAGTAACTTTTAAGTTCTTAATCGCGATTAAAGGTAATTAGTGTAGTTTAAGGTACAAATAATGTTTTAATAATATGAGATGAGCTTGAAACTTGTCCTACTCCTATTGGATGAGTCATGGCCGACCAAGACAACCCATGGGTCAACTTTGGGACCCCATATAGCCACTTTAGTTGGAAAATGACATTAATATATATTTATTTAATGTTAAAATTAAATTGACACAAACATGAGTTATTTTACTAAAACAGTTTTTAAGTGGCGTTACACAAGTCCAAATTTTGACAATAAATATTCATTAGAAAGATAAAACGATTTCATACATCATATTATTTTTTTTATAAATTTTAGACATTAAATAAATAAAATTATTTATGACATCATTACGATGCAGCGATGACCTCATTATTTAACGATTTTAATAAAATGAAAAGATAATGCAAAATCCAAGGCTTACACTTGTCCAAAGACTATTGGATGGGTAGATTTCGAACCCTTATCACCTTACCCACGAATTATATAAGTGTGGGACCTTTAGAATCCGAAAAGCATTGTGTAATAATGTAACATTTCAATCTTTCCAAAAAAGCCCATCCTCTCCTCTTATAAAAGGCCCCCACCTCTAACACCTCATTCACACTTTCAAGCCATTTGGCTCGGCCAACCTCTGCCCAAATACTCTCCCAGCTTCCCCCTCTTACTCCTAGAAGCCTCACATTGGGCAGAACTCTTCCCAAAGAAGCCTTTCGCTCAAATCAAAAAGAGTTACCCGATTTTGAGGTAATGTCTTCTCTAATGTTGTTTTGTTTTATTTTTCTTCTCCAACCCCCTAAACTCTTTTTATTCATTTCTTTTGTAACAAAAACAGTATACTCAATATACTAGTATGTTTTTATAAGAAGTATTCGAGCTACACTTACACACACCTATATCTAATGGTTAAAGAACATACGGTTTCTGTGGACGGCGAATTTCTGCCTCACGAAACGATGATTGTTCAACACTCATATAACACCTTCAAAGGTGGCCATTAAGATGTAACTATTTTTATATATGATATATAATATGTTTATGTTTTACTTATGCTTCTGTATTTCTCATTTATGGCATACTTTATGATTTCCATTATGGGTAAAATGCGATAATTTCATTTTAGGAAGTGCGGACTACCGCCCCATCAAAGTGATTTGAATCGTTAATGCCATATGTGGGATGTATAAAGGATGAAGTAAATGGTATTATACACTATGTAATACCAGAATTATATTATACATTTATATCATTATTATTTCGTTCCATTAAATATGAAATTGAAATGAAAGTAGCGCTCATGCGTACGTACGGCTTACCGTCTCCATGAACGGTGCATTTCATTTCTTACCTCTAAATGTTATGTAATATTATAAATGAATGTATATACTGGATATATAAGATATATATGACATCTAAATCATGAATATAATTCTGGAGATAATGGATATCTTACCACATAAGCAACTTGTAATTATAAGATGTTTATTGTTGACTCAAGTACCAAAGATCGACAAAACGACCGTTATTAACTTAAATAATTACATAATGTTCATATCATTGTAATAAGTGATATTATAAGGATAATGAAATTGAAAATGGTTCTTAATAAGGTATATATTAACTCTACTTTATTATTCATGAGGTTAAAGAACGGTTGAGTCAAGTCAGACACGAGGTAAGGGAATTTCTTAACCCAACTTCCATTCTTTAGGTTAATCTCCTACTTTCAAATTATGTCATGATATTATTATGTCTTATTTTGTATTTTTTCTTTCTTTATGTGTACCTATAGTGAATAAAAATAATAGATCGATTTTATTTTAAAAATGATCTATTTAAGGAATTCGTCTCAATCCCCTTTCATTGAGGCATATTTGGTTTTATACACAACTTTCTTTTATACGGTGTATAAACCCCTTTGACTTTTAAGTGTATTCAAAAGGTTTTCTTTTATAATTATATGATTTTTAGATGATTTAAAGAAGAGTTATTTCTCTCAAATATATGAAAATCCAGTGCAAATGTATACGTATTTAACGCAAGCTTAAAAATGTTTGCAGAAAACCCGACTCTCGAGTGTGGTAGACAGGAAGGGATTGGGCGTGGACCCATCATGGCCTGTAATTAGTCGAGAAGTCTCAGAATTAGTTATTTTGTTTTCAAAAGCTTGCATAATGTTTTAATAAAAAAACTGGAGTATATTTGAGGAATTTTAAACATAAGTATCTTCTAAAAAAATTGCATCGGTAGGTCTCATGAGACAACTAGACGTGGAATTGGCCGAGGCCCTTTCCCAATTTGATTTATGGTTTTGGCTGAGGCCTTAATCATTTTAGACTTCTTGGCCGAGGCCTTGACAAAATGTTTTAGAATGTCTGGAATTATACATTCCCTCATTATGGAAGTGGTTATTGATATTGCATGTGATTATTCGACCAGTAGAATATCCATGTGAAGAAGTGAATGGCATTATCTAATTTTAATTTTGCCATATTATGTTGATGTTCATGTTTAAAAGGATTTTGTTTTAGTTATACATTTCCTTAAATGTTTATGTTTATTTATGAAAGCTTCCGCTATATTGTTAACATTACTGAGCATCTGAGCTCACCCCTTTCAATGTTTTAATATTTTCCAGGATGTGAAGAAGTATTTTATGAATGACCTGCAGGGATAGTCCGAAGAGGATAGAAGTGTGGACTATGGAGACTATGTTATTATAGTTTTTCACTTTGTGATGTAATGTATCATTTATGATTGTATCTAGTGTTTCCAAGGAAACTAAACTAATCGGTCTTTCGAGACTTGATCTTTTGTGATCATGCCAATGTTACGAAGTAATGCACCGACTCTGGGTAGCTGGGGTCGGGGCGTTACAAGTCCTTTGGGATGTGATCACTTGTATCTCGAATCAATGAAATAAATTAACCAAAATTTTTTTTATATTTGGGTCAGAGTATTTAATATTTATATTAGATAATGTTTATTAGAAACCTTAGTAAATTGATTTAAAAAAACATAGAATAATGAATATAACCCTTGAAGTACATTGAATATAAGTCTATTTATTGGAAAAAAATCATAATTCTTTGGTAAGATAGAGATTGTGTGGTTTATATAGAATGAAAAATTTGTTTGGATAATAAAATTAGAAGTGGTTTAAGAAAATAATTACATAGTGGTAATATATATGAAAATGGTTCTTCAGGCTGGACTGATGTGTTACATAGTATATGAAAACATTTCTTATTATATATCTGGATTGAAAAACGATGGGGTATTTTTCGGTTAATTCAAAATTTCATTGTGATCCCCCCCTGAATAATTTAATTATATTATGAACAAGAATTTACTACGATAAAATTATAGTTCTTGGTTTTTTAATAGATGTAAATAGAAGGAATTGGGTTATCATTGAATTTTAATGAAATTTTGTTGATGAGAATATTAATTAAATTATTATATGAGTAGATGATACTATGATTATTCATTATTAGTTATCACTATATATAATTACCAACTTGAACATTGACAAAATATCGGGCCCACCAATGAAGAGAAGTATAGAGTTTACTGAGATCATGGTTGCTGGAGTCTATGTAAAAAGTAAGATTCAGTTTCATATATGTCAATAATGTGCAATGAATCCCTAAAATAAAATTCTCAAAGGAATCAAAATGTGTTTTATTTTTGGATAATAATGGAACATAGTTAGCAATAGTTGAGGGATAATGAAAAGTCTAGTTAACAAAACATATTGGAATAATAATCTATATATCGTATTATTAAGAGATGAATGATTTTAATATTGGTGGTTATGAAGTATTAAAATCAATTTCATAGGGGGTAAATCTCATGAAAATGATAAAAAAAGTTGTATGAGTAATTATTTTTATGTTTATGATGAAGATACTAAGAATTAAATTTGAAAGGAATAATTTTTTATGGAATAATATGACAAAATGGATTAATAGTGTAAAAAGTAATTTTATTTATTATTTTTTTATGTATTGGGAATTGAATAATTATGTTGTATAAGAACATTATAAAATATATTCTTGATATTATAATATTGAAATATTTGAGGATTATACTATATTAGTATTCTCTTTTGGATTTGGAAGCCTATATTTAATGAAAAAAATAAAACTGATTCGGTGGAAAGTTAATATATTTTTAGATCATATGATTTATGGAAGATAGATGTAAATAAGTAGTTTTTGTTTAGTTATTAACGGTAAGAAATTTTTATGGGATTGTATTGGTGACCATGAAATTTGTGAGAGATTTAATTGTTTATGTAAGTTTTACTAGAATTTAGTACATATGTGGAATTATGGGATATATTCGACAATATGGGATTATTTTTTTTAGGAAAATAAATTTTAATAATTATTTTATTATAATAATAGAATTAAATGTTTTTGTATGAGAAATTCATTGATACAAAAAAAATTTTGGGAATCTAATTTTATGTAGATTTTTTAAAATGTAGTTACATTACTTATAAGATTTTAGAATTTGAATTTGGTTAGAAATATTTATATGATTGATGAGGTAAATTATTTATTTTCATTATATATTTTAATTATTGGTTTATTTCTGAGGTTTTGGGAACTAATATACTATTTTATAACTCGTGATAATTCTTTTTCTTAAAATAAATATTGATTTAGGAAGAATGACTTTTAATTATTTAATTTTTGTTATGATATGTAAAATGTAATTTTTATAATTTTATGAATAATAATTTTAACATTGTATATTCGCTTCATGGTGTAATAAAAAATGTAGAAATATTTTTAGGAAAATAACAGGATGAAATTAAAATTAAAATATATCAAGTGAATATATTTTTTGGTGTACACTATTTTGATATAAAAATTATTCCTCAAATCTAGGAAAAATGGATCATAAAACAAAAATTATTTCTTATTACGTTCATTTCTATTGAATAAAATTATCTTTTATGTCAATGCCGATTTTAGTTAATGTGGTTGTCTACAATCTATTTATCATTTACATTATTTTTAATCAATGATCTATATCACTCTTCTTAATTACTTAGGATTTTAAACCATGATATTAATTTTACTTACTACGAATTTTCTATTATATAGAATCTTATTTTTGTTTTACTAAATAAAATCTTACTATGTCTATTTAACTATTTAATGTTCCTTTTCTATTAAACATTTTTATTATTTATGCATTCAAAAATTAAATTTCCCAATGTCAAAATAATTTTTTTTGAATGTATGTTCATATTGCAAGGATGAATTTTATTGAAGGTGGATAGAATGTAACACCCAAAGAATCTACAAGAAGAATATTTCATTATATAGAGAATACTAAACACAATAATGATTTCATGCGCTAATATAACACCCCTATACATTATGATATTTCTTTTTTCAAATAAAATAAATATCATCTATATCTTGTGGAACACACAACCCCGAGTTTAAAAGAACTATAATATATTTTATAATTAAAACATAGCTTTAAAATTATCGGGATTGAATACGAATAAATAAAATATTAAATTTATATTATTAATAGATGTATAAAATAAATTTGATGTCTTTTATTTATAAGAAATAAAACAAAAACTATTCAAATAAAATAGAAATTGTTTTTGGAAACTAAATTTTTATAAAAGATGTTATATTTATGCATTTAGCACATATATTTAAATAAATTTCTACCACATTTAGATACATTATTTTTATAAAATAACATTAATTTTTTAATTATAATTTAGAAATTATCATTGAGTGAATTTTTGATAATTTTCTGAAAATATTAATTTTTCTACGAATTGTTAAAAATACTTATTTTTACTGGAAAATATATGTTCACGTAAATTATCTAACATTTCCATATTGAGTAATTTTTTTATAAAAGTTAAATATTTTTTTTATATTATAAAAAATATTATTTATTTTATTGGGAATAATTTTATATTTAATTTCTACATTGAAATATTATATTCTTCTAAAAACAATTCATTACAAGATCACTTTCACATCACGCCAATGGGTTTTATATAAAATTAAAAATTCTTATATCACTGAATGGAATTTGGAAAAATTATTCCATATTTATACTCATCACAGTTAATATTATATATAAATGTAAACATAATTTCTGTTCATCATTAATAGTAAAATTTACTTATCTCTGATATGCTTAAAACGGGTTTAGCGAGGGTTAATCTAAAAATATAAGGACAATAATTTCCAAGATAATTTTAAAATTTCAATTATTTGGAAAAATGTATACCTTATAACATCAATTGTTATATATTGACCCATTTTATACATTTTTCAAATTTTAACAACATGTGTATCACTTGTTCTTTTCAAAATATTTGAATGTGTCTTCACGTGTAATCATAAAGGCCCTCCCATAATATATCCTATTATCACTCCCAAATACTTTTTTATCATCTATTACAAGGAAAAATATATTTCAAACCTACCATACCATGTTCTATATTAATTTTATTGATTATAAGTGAAATTATTAAACTCATTAGGTATAACCATCAAGTGCTTTTTTGAAGAACAGGTAAAGTACCTAACCACGCATTTTCATTTTACTTCTAACTATAAATATCTAAAATAAAATGAAAATATAAAAAATAACTATAAAACTATATCTTATATACTTGTATGTAATGTTTTTTATGTAATATCCTATATCAATCTCGTCTTCCATTAAATGGGAAATGAGACCATTGATAGTGTGTACCGCGGACTACTGCCTCCAAAGCTAATTTAATTCCTTTTCCATCACAAAATCTATAGAATATATTTAATTATTTATTAAAAATATATATATAATATTGAAAATATTAATATAATTATATAATTATAATAGCATATATAATTTCTTACATTCCAATCTATTGAAATCCAATAACATTGCTCATGAATACTTGTGGACTACTGTCTCCATGTAGCGATTAGAAATGTTATTAATTTTATTTTCAAATCGGTGGTAATAAGGATATATTTATCGGTTATGAGACATAAATTTTATATTTTAATGGTTCTATAAATGTGAAATATTATTTACCATTCTCACATTCCATGTTTTTAAGACATCAAAACAACACTCATGCGTACATACGACCTACGTATCAACAAAAAGTGTCACTCATTTTAACATATCTAAATTTTATTTAATTTTAAGTATATATATAAAATAATTATATATGATATTTAAATCATTTTAAAAATTATTTATGTTATGCTATTGAGAGAAAGGAAAGGTGGGAGACCTTCCTTTGACGATTCTCTTGTGATTTTCAGGCTGATTCAATGGTTAATTCACTGGAATTCCATTTTGATCCGAAAGATGTCTTTATTCCCCCCTCGAAGATGGTGGTTACGGGTGGTGGGATTTCATCGAATCCTACGGATGCTGTGAAGGAAGATCTGACGAACCCTAGGAGGAAGTCTGAGGTTTTTGTTTCCTGGAATAGGTTTTTTTTCTAAATCTCAACATGAATCTTATTCTTTACATCAATGGATTACCAGGAACGACTCAATAACATTTGTGGAAGCGAGTCCAAAAATTCTAGAAGCTCATCTTGAAGAATAACGGTTCTCCCTCCTCGGCAGATTATCGGGAACTCAGAGTGACACCCCTCTGAGGGTTGAAGATGTGTGGGCTTGTTTATCTCAGAGTTGGGGCTTCACTAACTGCTGGCATTTGAAATCAATCGGGAGGGGTACTTTCCATATTGTTTTCCCTTCGAAGGAGCTTCAAAATGTAGCATGGTGCTTTGGAACAGTTTCGATGAAACCTGGTTACATCATGGTGCAACAGTGGGATCCCTTATCAAGTCCTCATACAGTTAAGAACTCCTCCACTCAGACATGGATTCGAATTAGGGGTATGAATTGGTTTTTATGGCACCTGTCAGTTTTGTGGGAGGTTGTCTCTACTGTTGGTTTCATGATTAAGGTGGAAAATGAAACATAGCATCCTAGGTATAGTCAGTTTGCTCATGTTTTTGTTAGAGATTGATTTATCTCAAGTTCTGATTGACACTGTTTTCCTTGTTGCGGGAGAAATTTATTTAGAACTGGATATCCAATATGCGTGGTTTTCTACATTATGTAAGTCTTGTCTGTACATTGTACATGCTCTTTACCAATGTCACAAGAAGATAAAATGTTCATTATGTAAATCCTTGGGTCATTTCCCAGAGCAGTTCAAGAGGAAACAAGTTGATCCTCAAGGTAGTAAGTAGGTTTCCTGGAGGAAGGATTTTCACAATCTTGGTATCTCTACATTTGTTGAGGATTTCCAAAAAGGTCTTCCAAAGTCTGATGCATTTCATCAATCTACAAATGTTTATACTGTGCCAGTGAATTTTGGATCATTGGAGCGGGGCACCTTTGGGGTTACTAAGGGTCTTGATAACAATTCCTTGGCTGATGTGTCTGAGGAAGAGGAGGGAAGTCAATCTGAGCATGAGGCTGATATCAATAAGGATGTAAACCAAGAGTTGGAGCGAGCTACAATATCTTCTCCTTGCAAGAAGGGTAAGATGAAGATTTTGGATGCTGGTGGTTTCTAGTTGGTGATGCCTAAGAAGAAGAAGGCCTATCCAATTAATGAAGTGTAGGTGGCCAATGTGGATACTCGGATGGAAGTGGATTTGAGGATGGATAACACTGCTGTAGGATAGGATCCTGGTAAGCAGAGGGTTCAGGATGAGGTGCCAGTGGCCAATGTGGTTGCACGGATGGAATTGGTTTCAAGGATGGATAATACTATTGTTGGAGAGGATTCTTTTCAACATGAGATTTAGAAGGAGGTGAAGGTGGCCAATGTGGATTCTTTTTTGGTTCCGAGGATGGACAATATGGTTGTAGGGAATGCTGCTGCTAAACCAGGAATTAAGATTGATGTGATGGTGGATAATATTGTTTATGTGGAGAAGTCTGGTGGTCTACATGTTTTCTTAGGAGGAGTGGGCCTACTCCCATCATCTGCCTCTAAGAAAGGTGCTAGTTTAGAAGGATTAATCCTAATAACATGGAAGATGTTACTACACCTAGTCATGTCCTAGATACAGTGTGATCTCCCCCAATGGTTTCTGATCAGGGGGGTACAATGTGATTGTCATCTCAATGGATGAATCTAGTATTGTGGAGTTTCAAGGACATGAAAATCCATCTTTCAATTTCGTTTCAATGTTATATTCTATTAATACTCATGAATTTGATTTTCTTAATCTTAAAGGACTCAAAAATGCAGGATGTAGTAACCGAACGTGCCTCTCCTCGACGCCTACGGCTTTTGATGGTTTGGAGGCCCCAAATGAGGTGGGCCATTCTGTTTGTGCGGCTTTGCAGGACTCCAAGGATGTACAAGAGGCTTCTCATGAGCATGAAGAGCCTACTCATGATGTTGCACACCAGGATGTTAGATTCTCTATTGATGCTACACATTCAATGCTGCATCGGGAATCTCCTCATATAGAAACTGATTTGAACATGATAGAGGTTATGGAGATGGATGATGCTTCAGTGATGCAAAGGGGAAGAGGGTGACATCCAGCTAATCGGGGAGGATCTCAGGGTCGAGGCTGACCCATAAAAAGGTAATATCTGGGGTCCTGATGTGTCTGTTTAGTTTTCTATCCGGGTGTGGTGTTTGACATGAAAGAATTTCCATCGTTCCGTTGTACTTTTACACTTTTTAAATAAATTTTTGGGGTCATGGGTTTTTGAATCCCTGGCTAAACCATTTTTAGTATATATGTTATTTTAACTTTGATCAATGTAAAATGAATGAAATTTCATAACCAAAAGATACGTGAAAAATGAAGCAGTTATCACTTGAAATAGTGAATTTAACAAAGAAATATTAACAAACGTTTCCTAAAAAACAATAAAAATTAATATATGCAAGGAAATATATGATTATGGTTATCTAAAATTGTGTAATAAATCTATATTTTTTAAAGTGGGGTAATATAATCATATAATGGGAATCCGACTTCGTGTAAGGGTTTCTCATCGCACATTTACTTCCATGAGGCATATATCATATAAAAAACTTATTTATTTTCTGTGGGGTATATACTTCACATTTGATATAATGTATATCAGAAATACCATTATCTTAAATTTATTTCAATTGTCCTCTGATTTGATTTCTTTAATGGGGATCATTATTCAAATGTTACCAAAGTTGTAAGGGTCTACGTTTCAATTTCATTTTTTAACATGATTATGTATGATTAAGTATCCAATGATGAATTATTATGATATAAAAATTTAAAACTCATTATAATTAGTATACATTGGTCATTAATTAAATTTTTATTTATTTATTCCATTTTAATATATTTTGTACAAAAAATTGTTGTGATTTTTTAACAATAGTTTACATTATTTCTCTATTTGATATAAAATATTTTTTTCCTTACAAATTCATGTTTTTTATAAATATTTTTAAAAATGTGGTTTGAATTATCTAAATTATTTAGTGAATAAATATTTACATAAGATTTTAATAAAAAAATTAAAAGGACTTTCTCGATCATTTTCTCAATATGGTTTTTTCTTAAATTCTTTTACTAAAACATGAAAGGACCAATTGTATTAACGGGTGTGGAAAGAATCAGATTCCCCACTATCATAACAACTAAATGTTTAAAAGAGTAATTTATATGGTTCAAATTTTGTTTTAAAATAAAAACTTTTGTAATTTTTTTGTGAAATTTTCAATTTAAAAATGTTATTTTTATAATTGAAATGTTTATGTGCTATAATTTTTTTAATTATATCATTATCAGATTTCAATTCATGATCATCAAAAAATATTTTTATAATTGTACACCATTGTGGAAATTTTATAATGATACCATAATTTTTGTTTATCTACATGGGTTATGAACAGTTTTACTAGATATATTTTATGTTGATACCATTAATATAACTCTGAATGGTTTACGATTAAGTTTATTGAACTTTGAAATTATAAAAAATTGTATATACTAGTTTTCAAATATGAATTTTTATGCTGATTAGGATTATATGTTTTTATATGAGGAATTTATCAAGCATAAAAATTGACCATAGGATCCCATTGTAGCTCCTCAATGCATATATAGGTAAAATAAAAAAAACTAGATTGGGTTTTTTCCAGTACCATTCCCACTTTTACAGATTTAGTATTATGAGGAATCGAGAATATTTCAGGTTTCATTGAATAAGGCCACAATGGTATTTTTTCATATGTTCAAAATTATGAAGTTTATTATTATGAATTGAGTTTTTTATGTATTTGTGTTTAATTTATTTTTATGACATGGATGGAAGTTTTTCTAGCCCACAAAATTATACTTATGGAATTATTTTATTATCAATTATTCATAACATATTATTCAACCCATGTTATCTTCCATTATATGTATACCCTTACTATGTATTGGATGTAGTGACCCTAACCCATTAGCCTTGAGCCAATGTCTAACATATTAAACATGAAAAATATAAAAGGAATGGAATCATAATTGACAAAATAGTTTAGTAGTCTTGGTAAACATTAAAAATTAAGGATTCCTATATTACATATTAATACACGAATTATGATAATTTTTTTAAAAGGAATTACTTTATTCCATATATAATATCCTTTCATATGAATCATAATAAAATCCATGGATTCCTTGGAAGGTTATTAATAGAAGGGTGAATTTAAATTATCTATAAGTGTTACGTACAAGGACATGTTTTATGAAAAAATTAATAATTATCAATAAGTAATGAATTATATAGAAATATAAATATATGAACACACATTACATTTAAATAAATGTATAATATAATAAATGGAAATGTCAATAATTGAATGAAAATCCATTTACCCAATAATTTGAATTTTATAATAAGATAATGAATAATCAATATTCCATGTTAAATAACTCAAAATACAATCCATTTAATCAATAAAATGAGAATGAAATGCATCAAGAGATAATATCATAATTAAAATCTCATTTATAATAATAACTGAATTCATATTAATGGGATTTTTTTTGGTACATAATTTCAGAGGAGCATGATAAACCAACCATCTTGAAAATTAAAAACATAGTTTAAAACTACTGGGTAAAACTTATTCAATTCGGACAACCATAATTCTACTATAAAGAAAATTCATAGGACTATCTAAATCTACTCGGTACAGGCATATAAGGATTGGAGAAATTGTTTTTCTCATTAGGCATATCGATGCACTGAGAGGATATGTTTAATTAGGACCCAACCATGTACTAATATCCAAATAATTCCTCATATACCAAATAATATATTTAATTGATGAATATTTTTTCATCATAATGTGTCTTTATGGTGTAATGAATATAGATTTATCAATATTTAACTAAATGAAAAAATGAATTCCAATATAGAACACCATATGTAAACATCATGTATAGTTTAATATATAAATATATAATTGATAATTAATAATTACATTCAGTGGAAATTTAATTTATAATGATCATAAGAATGTGAATAATTCAAGGGGAAGTTAATTACTACCACAATGAAACAAGGTAGTGAATTTCATATTAATCCATGGTCATAATAATGATTAACCATCCTTATGAATTTTAGGTACACTAGGTAAGATACCCAGAGGGGGGTGAATTATGGCATGACATATTAAAAAAAATTCCCCTGTAATCTTTTTTCATTGTAAAGAAAACAATCTTCTCTATATCCTTCCCGATGTAGAGAATAAACTAATATTGAAGCATTCACAAGACACAACAACTTTAATTGGTTTACCCTCACTGGGCTACATTCAAAGAGCATACATCGAAAAAGTTCTGATGTTACAAATCCAATAAAAGCGCACCGTTGTTTATAGGTTCAATGTGGAATCACTTTCCCTCCTAGTTTATAACCACTCACAATTTGAAAGCTCACCGCTCCCTCAACAGACTTTTTCTCACTGATTCTTCACATGATCCACTCAATGTTTAAAGACATCTATCTCTATTCATTAACTTTAATTAATGAATCCTCCACTATATATAGATTCTTTATAGATGCCTCAATTTCATCCATAGATAAATACATATTTTACACTGAACTCTAGGAAATACCTTTCCACCACTTTTTGTAAAGATTATTTCCTTCTCAAAGCCCCTCTTTCATAAAGAAAAAATTGGCCCTCACAATTAACCTTTCATGATTCACAAATTTTTATTCGTGAAGAAACTTTAACTAATTAAAAGCAGTACTTTATTAATCAACTTTCACAAATCTCAAACTGGCCTTCGTGAATCTCACATGTTTCGGTTGGCTTTTTAGGGCCTTCACGAATTCCTTGATTTTCGCGATCCTTGGAAAATTCGAATCATGAATGACTTCACATACCACCTTCACAATGCCTCTTTGAGAACACAAAGATATAAAAAAAAATTTGATTCTATCTTCACTTCTTACTTCTTTTGAAGTGGGTGGCCTCATATTTATAGGGTTGGCACTTTGAGAAGCTCCCCCTCCTTTAGTTCTTTTTCCGGATTCGTCTTCATGAAGCACCTCCATTTCACCAAGATCTACTATAATTTTCCATTCACAAATATCATCTTAATCGTAGAGCTCTCCCTCTTCATGGCACCCATTCAAATCACAAAGCCTTCTATCAAAGTTTGTGAAGAACTTGGTCATAGATCGTGAAGGTCCCTTTTTCTCCGAATCATGAAGCTTGTCTCTTTCATGAAGAGCATCACCAGAAATCTTTTATCCTCTGTGAAACACAACTACCAAGTTACATCTTCACTAATTTCACGCATTTTACATATTTTGATGATATCTTTGAGGAAATATACTTTTCGTGATGAAAACTAAACTCCAAATTTTAGACCCCAAAAATTTAGAAAACACTCGAAAACAACACCACCTTATTTATATTATTTTGTACCACCTCTAGTTCTTATATTCCATTGTCAATGTTCTTTTTAAACATGGATTTCCATGATATCACTAGAAATCAACAACTCACCATGAAAACCTTCTTTGCCAGCAAATACAACCAACACAAAAATGCTACAATGTTACCATAGTAGATTCCTTCCCAATAAGGAATAATACTAATTGTATCAATACATCATATCCATTTTGGATTATGTAAAGTAACAGGTCATTGTCTTTAATGAATAAAAATATATTTGTCTTTTAGGAATATATATTTTTAATTTTTAAATTCATTTATTAAAATAGAAGACATTTTGAAAATCCGTTTCATTTAAAATAAAATTAAAAAGCCTAGAATTTTCTAATTATTAAGGGAAAATATTACATCAATATAACATTGTAAAAATTAAAGTGACTACTCAATGATAGGATGGTCAAGATATAATTTAATTATGTATAAGTATTACAATCTAAAAATAAAATTCCATTTTCACATTGAAAACTCTATAAAAGTTGCGATTTAGGAAAATTACAGGAGGATTCATTTCTCATTTTTTGAAAAAGATAAACATGAATTATTTTAAAAAAAATTATTATTGTAATAAAATTTTATTAAAAAGTTAAAAAATAGGAAAATTTTCTTCAATAAACAATTTCAAAAAGGATATAATAATTTGATTATTTTTTAAAAAAACAAGGGTCTTCATGAATAAGGTTTTATGATTAAAGAGAGATATAATGTAATATTTTCCTAAAAACATATTCTCAATTATTTTGTGTACCAAATTGGTGGGAAATGGTAATATTAGATGAAAAAGTTCACAAATAACCTGATTTTTCAAAATTTAAAGGGTTTTTTCGATAATGAAAAAATAAATTCCAAATATATTATTAATGAATATAAAATATCGATGAGAATGAGATTATTAAATAAATCCATACAATAATCATAATGATTCATTGAGAATTAATAACGAAATAAATTATATGTATCAAAAATATTTTCACATAAATAATCTTTCGGTCAAACCTATGATAATAAAAATGTATTGTACACATAATCATATAATATCAGAACAATGATGAAGCAATATCTCTGAATCAAAAGTAATTGAGATTTACTACTTTTTGCTACATAGAACTTTTTATGTCCAATCCACTTGGATGAAATAATTCAAATTGTAAAATAAATTACAATTAATTATTTATTATTGATGATATTAAATTTCAATGGGTAGTATTATATACACAATATAATCTAAATTAGGTTTTGAACATTACCATATGCCTCAATGAAATGAAATTGAGGTGAAATATCTTACCTAAAACTTCCATTTGGTTAAACATGATTTCAAATATTTATTAGTTGTCATAAACATTTTACAAAATTTAAATACATATTAATATTTATAATATAATTAATGGTCCATTTATATATTCTAATCAATAATTCATTAATAATCATTAATTATTTTCATTATTTCGAGTGTTAATTTCCTTGTTTTCTCGTGCATGGTTTCCCATGGAAAATATGGTTAATACTCATATTATATAGTTATATAATCTATGAAATGAAAATAATTTAATAATTATCATATATTTAAATCAATTATACATTAAAACCATTCATGACTTGTTTTTATGAAAAACAATGTACATTACAATCATGGGGAAAGGGGGTTATAGATATGCATGAGTAACATTTCCATTTTTTCAATAATAAATATTGAAATAAGATTAGTAGTTTATTAGAATTAAATAATGATAATTATATAATTTTTTCCCTATTTTTTAAATATACTTATATATAACATCTATGTTGTGTTGTTATGAAAATACAGTCACATCGCTTCATGAAATAGTAGTTCACTTGTTCACTATCCATGTTATCATCATTCAGTGAGTGAAAATGTAAGAAAGAAATGGTATATATTATCATTTAATAATGATAAATAAATATTAAATATAATTATTATTTCATTAATATAATATATAATCATTAAAATTATCATTATCACTTTCCATGAAAACAATTAGTGAAAGACAAATCACTTCGCTTCGTGAGGTAGTTGTCCACTATACACTGGAACGACTATATTCCATCTCATAATGACTGGAATTTAAAATGGTATACATTATATAATGACTCAAATGGTATAATAATATATTAAATATCATATATATTATTTTAATCGATCAATATACCAAAATAAGAGAGGTGGTAATGAAAAAATGAATGAGATTAGTTCGTGAGGACGTCATCCGCTGTAGAGACAAATGATGATTTCGTAACCCATTTCATGGAATTAGATATGACTATTGATAATTAAATAATTTTTAAAAATACAATTATATTTAATATAGTTTTTTATTATATAATAATGGTTTAATAATAACTGATATATATGGAGGAAAACAAAATATAAAATCTCTTATTGAATAACATTACAATTTCTTCAACTATCCTCCGTATGTTTTCAAAAATTCCTTATTAGGATGATATTTTTCCAAAATTGGGAATAAAGGATGATATTTGGTATTTTTTATGGTTTTATTGCATGGTATGTCCAAACAAAAGTATTTTTATGGTGAAAATAAGGGAGAATGTGGGATGTCCTTTTATAGGTGAGGTGAGTGGTTCACATATAATATTTTGAAAAGACTAAATCTTTATCATTATTTGTCTTGTAAAAAGAATAAAAAATAAAAAATTATAAATCATATGATACATAATTTCTAAATTTGGACCTAAATGGGGTATTTTATAGGTCTTTATCCCATTTTAAAACTTATCTTATTAGTATTATCAAAAGTAAAACATTTTTACCATCACCGTGGTTAATAATTTTTTTCGTTTTCACTGTTAATTTTTTCAATAAAATATAATGATAATATTATAAATTATAAAATATTATAAATATAAATATTTAGTACATATTAAAAAATTTAATTCATTAAAATGTAAAATTTTAATTTAAAATTAATCTGGAATTCGCGATGAGAAAGAGGATTTTTAAAGACCAAATGTACAAAAGGATAAAATGTTTCTATATCGAATACCAATATGAAATTTTTTCAAATGATTAAAATATGAATAATTGTTAATAAATTTATCTAAGTTTAATTTAAAACCAATTATAAATGTAATTTTTCCTTAGTAATTATTTAAATAAAAAACAATTTTTTTTGAAATTCTATTTTCACTATCCATATAAAATGAAATATTTCATAAAAATCCAAAAAATCCTAAAAAGATAATATTTGTATTATTATTTATGAAATTAAGTTATTTTTAACAAATAATATTTCTAAAAGTTGTATAAAATAATTTTATATTATGTGTGAAAAGCTCGACAGAACAACTTTTTATAAAAGTAATGTTTTTCATAAAACATTTATTTTACATTCAAATTATTCTTATTTTTGTATAATAAATTGATAAAAACTTTTTTAATAATTTATTAATAACCATTAATACCCACATATTTAATAGCTAGGTTATAAATATTATGATAAATAATAATATTTTAATAATAGTTTGCATTTCCATTAAACTTGGTGTTGCATGTAATGCAAGACAAACTCAATCTTGTGTGTAATGAAATATAAACATATTATGGTGTGTAAAAGAAGATAAACTAAATATATTTTGTAATTAAAACTATTGAATATATTCAGTTTATTTATAAATTTTATCATACAATATCAATGTTTTATATTTTCTTATATGCTTCGTGTAATATAATATCGTGTAAAATATTATTATTGTTGACTTGTGGGTAGTTTCATTTTCTCAAAATTAAATAAATAAAATCCTAAGAATTTAAAAATGATAATTGTTTTCATGAAATTGATATTGGGAGATTATTTTTCTGAAAACTAAAATTGTAAATGAATTTTATAAAAAATCTTCTTAATAAGTGAAAAAGTGAATTACAATGGTCATATAGAATAAAACATAATATGTTTAATAAAAATATAAAATTAGTGGGAAGTGAAAGCATGGACATAAAAGAGAAAGATAACACCCATATACCGATGTAAAGTGATAGAAAATATTTTCTAGAGGAATCTAATCAATAAAGATCCATAAAACATCAATGTGAAAAAGTTCATTACCATGATAAAAAATGATTTGTATATGGAAACAAATTTGTTTGAATATCATTTTACTAGAGTTGAGTAATTATTTCACTCTCTATAAATATAAGTAAATATACATTCTTGATAATTTTTTATTCATAATAGTACTACAGATTTAGCTTTTAACAGTGCTAGGGTTCATGAGTGCTAAAAAAGAATCAGATAAAGCGGGTCTTTATTAGTGATAAAAATTCACTGATAAAGGATCCACTATTATTAGAGCTAGTAAAAAAGCTTTGACAAAGGGTATATTTCAAAAATAAAAAAATTATATTTCATTAATAATAATTTCTAAATATATCAATATTTTTATATTAATATAAATAATATATATATATATATATATTATCTATTTTAGAAATGGATTAATATGAATTTAAACATAATATATAAGTTACATAGTGAAAATTTCTTTTTAAAAAAATTAAAAAATTTATTAATTAGTAATTTTATAATAATTATCAAGTAATAGTCATTTAATAAAATACGAATGACATAAAAATTAAATAAATTAATGAATTGTCTAACAGAAGTTGAAAAAATTACTTAAACTCTAAATGACCATAAATTTTGATATTAGTGTCTATTTTAGATCTATAACATTTCAAATAAAATTCATGTAATGATATCTATGAATTGGTTACTCAAGAGAACCTCAATGAATTTTTTAGGTAAAAAATTCCATGAAGTACACCAAAACGTTTTTTAGTGAGGGTATCCTAATATTTAAATATTTGATGAAATTTCATCCTTAGTTATGAGGGAATTCTCTTGTTTTATATAGGTATTGAATTTAATACATGGTATTATATTCATATTTATATATTGGTTTTTAAATATTTTAATTTTTTATATTGTATTTTTATTTAAAATTAAATATATGCCTATTTTATTTTATTTAACAATAATATATATCATTAAAAAAATACTCATTTCAACAAATATTTTTAAATACATAAAATAAATATTTGTAATATATTTTATCTAAATTAAATAATTAACCATTTTATTTCCCTTATACAAATGCATTAATATGTGTATATAAGGTTTATAAATAAATATGTTTGTATTAATAAACACACATATATATATATATATTCTAATATATATAAATTAATATTAAAATACAATATATTAATATATATATCCCAAAATTATAAATATATGCAAATAAATAGAAAAGGCATAAAATATTCATCAAAACACACATGACATAGTGGCAAAAAGCATCAAATCACTTAAGGGAGGTCCTAGGATCAAATCTAGGCACACATAAGTATTTGGGGTATAATTATAGAGTTGTGGAAGGGGTGGGGGTGCATGATAGCTGTTGGGGAGTGGAAAATGCTGAGAAAGGAGGGTTGTTAGCATTGTGAATGGGGGTGGTGGGGGTTCAAGGAAAATATTATTTAAAAAATAATAGCTATGAATTTTTTCAATGTTAAATGTCAACCATTAATACTGCTAAAAAATTATTGATAAAGGTTGACCTTTAACATAACTTGATTTTTTAGAACTTTTCAAGCTCTAATAAAACCCTTTGGATTTCACTGTTAAATTTTTAATTTACAGTTCTATTGGCAAGATTTAATCCTTTGTTTGTTCCTTGATTTATAACAATTTCGTTTCATACTCTAACAAATTAATATGAAACAAATGAAAGTAATAATTTTAAAAGAACAGAAATTAATTTTGAATGATACATAAGATCCATAGAATAATAGTGTGATATTCATCCTATATTTACTAAAACTAAAATGGTTACAAAAATTTATCCATTAAAAGAAAAATTGCAACTTAGTCTATTGCATAATTAGTTGAACCTTAGGATAGTCTAAAATATGTGTGATAGAATCTAGAAAGTAGGTCACTAAATGAGAATTATATTCCATGTACAATATACAATAGATATTAATGTCAAATTAATAATATGTGCATACCTTGATCACCGATGATACTTAATGAAAATGTGCCTTCTTTTTTATTCTTTAACGTAATCATATATTGTTAGATATTTTCCTTAAATCCAAAAATTCTTTAAAATACATTAATAGTATCATAAAGAACTTTTTAAATGAATCATTAATCAGTATGAAAGTAGATATCAGAATATAATTTACTTTTTCCATGTCAATATTATCTTTATGAAAACATCATTATCTCAGCATTAGGAACACATTAATGGTTATTTTCCCTCAATCATTAGTTTTTTGAGATATTAATCATTCCTTGGATTTGTTTTCATGATTAGAAATACCGTTCAATATAAACATTTATATAATTTAGTAAAAATTATAGTAGTACAGTCCTTATAAATTTTATTTTCATTATAACCTATATATGATCTAAAAATACCCAATTAATAAATTCTGAATCTACATAGAAAAACTTTATTCATTACACATATTTTGGGGTAAAAACCAAATTTCTTTAATGACTTATAAGATTTTTTTCAGGTAGAGTCATTTGATTTACGGGGTAGTTATTTTCATAGTTCCACATATCATTATAGTTTATCATATTTAGTTAGAAATATTTTTATTTCCCTTACTATCAAAATCAGGGTGGACTTTCCCTCTACACCTATAGAAAACTCCCATTCCTTTTAACTAAGTATGGGGATGTTTCATTCCACCATTATCACATGTGGTAAACACTAATTTCCATTCATTAATTCATCCATCATTTTATCTTGCACACTCTTTATAAATATCTTCCATTTCAATCCAAAAATACATGGAGAATTATTCCTCTATTTGATATCACATGATACTATGTCCCTATACAATTAGATTTTTTGGGAGACCATATTCTATTATAGGATTATCTTAATTTCATCAAAGTAATGACAATTATTACTCTTTAGATTGTGGTAATTAATGGGTTTACCATTAATTCTTATAGGTTAAATTTATAAAGAATATAATTTAGTAAATTATATCATATCATAATGAAACATAATGTATAATCTGAGAACTTATGAAATACATAATATAAATTGAAAATTTTATTCTTAGATAATTATATAATTATAAAAATGGTTACTTTTGGGATATCATTAATTTAAAATACATAATTCTTTCTTGAAAATAAAAGAAAAATTATTAAAATAATATCCCTTAGTAGTGTCAGGCCAGTTGTTTAGTAACGCCTATTATCGCTCACCAGGTAAAGATTGGTTCAAACCCAGTACTCCTTTTTTGAGTTATTAATTTTAGGTACCACTATTGGAAAACCACACTAACTTGTAGTATATAGGAAGAGATTTATTGAATGTAAAAATAACATGATCTATACCTTAACAAAACATTATAAATTTCATTTAATATTCCTCATATTTTAACATATGTTTATATTCCCTAATATATATTTTCCTATGTCTACTTTCCAAGGATTCAACTATACTTTTTTATACCAATTGTAGAAACCCTGGCCCCAGTATACTAAGTAAATTTCCTCCTTTAATACATTGTAATAAGATACACATAATCACATCCCAAAGTACTGATTATTTTAGTACTGTTATTAAACTAGATACATAATAATTATGTAGAGAACCTATATTGGTGGCTATCCATAATGTATATCAATGACCAATGGTGGAATCATTCATGGTCTAGGCTTCACGGGAGTGAATCGTGCTATATAGGGTGCACATGAGGAGTTTAATGTAGTTATATTCTTTATGTGATTTGAGTGATCCCAAAGGGAGCTTCTTATGTGATTCGTACTTATGTGAAGCTGGTGAAAACTGTTATTGTATCATGCTTGGATAGACACTCATGATGCATGGATAAGAAGTTTTCATGGCTTGTTAGGGGCACAATCCTTTGAGTCTTCATCGCGTTGTTGAGTAGAGGAGAACTGCAATGTTGATGTTCGAGGACGTCACATGTTTCATGTCCACTGGTGGGTGTCCTTAGACATAGGTATGGAAATATCTTGTCTAAATCAACATTGCTCACTCTATAACCAAAGAATCCCAATTAAAAAAATGATATTGATCAAGGTAATACATATTAAATTGGGAGACATGAAGCACATTATAAATTTATGTCAGTTTTGAAGGTAAAGATAACATGTATGAATCCTTACCAACCCAATATGTAATCTCAAAAGGTCTAACATACCTCGGTGTTAGATTTCCTTTGTTTCCCAACTAATAATGGCCTAAGTGAGGTTCAACTTTCATGAACACCTAATTACCCAAAAAAACAATAGATCATCAAAACTCTATTCATCATAAGATATATGGGGACTTTGAGCTGTCCACAATCATTGTCTGATTAGCTTGAATTTCACAGATTTCTCTTACACTATGATTGGTCCCAAAAATGAGGTCTCACACACATCATTCTATCATAAAGGGTACTGATTCTATAAATAGTATATTTTCTCAAATTAATCCATTCAGATCAAGGGTTGGTAACTATTATTATTTAAAAAATCGACCAATCCAAAATTGATTTCCCATGAACCTCCAAAATCCAAGACACATCCACAGATCATGTTTTCTCTTATCTAATTTTTTTTCCATATGACCATCCGTTTGAGGATGAAATTCAATGCTCAATTTTATTTTCATCTTTGAGTCCTATTAGAAGACGTCCCAAAAGGTGAGGTAAAAAAGGTGTCTTTCTCTTAGAAGATGACTGAAAGTATACCACGAAGACACACTACCTACTAAATATATAACTTTACCATCTCATTAACCTTTGTTGAATCTATGATCATAATGAAATGGGTTTATTTGGTCAAATGATCAATCACTTCCAAAATGTAATTTTTTCATTGATGTGTATGAGGTATTCAAATAATAAAATCAATAGAGATCTTGACCCACATCTTTGTAGGAATATGTTTTGATTGAAACAAGACATAGGAACATTGGTGAACTTAAATCACTTGCTAACATATATAACACCTCGATATGAAGTCAATAACATCTTCTTTAATACATTTCCATCAAAACTACAAACGCACATCATAATACATCTTGGTATCATGAGGATGAATGACCCAATGACATTGCTGACTATACTGCATCACAACCTTCCTCAGTGATAAGGGAACCACAGATCAGCCTAGAAAAAATAAGAATCCATAAATAGATAATGACCAATCGTGAGGTGTGTCCCCACCATGATGACACCACATAGACTGCTGACATAGCTCATCACCGGTATTCTCTTACTGAATATGATCCATAAGAGATGTGTCCAATTTTACACTAGCTAAGAACACACCTCCACTGTTCCCCATGGTCTCCAAGTGTATTTGGGAAAGAATCCCTATCTAGGTCCACTCGTCATTGGACTCTTTCAACACATGTATAGAAAACTTTTTGATGAATGAGTTCACCTCAAAATTATCTTTTCATATGGTATAGATGATATCAAAATAAATACCTATACGATACTCAAACCAATGACCCCACTTATAGTTTCAATATTTTATGGTGAAGATGTATTATAGGCTCATATAATCTAAATAAAATAAAAATTTCTCTCCAAATAAATAATATAAACCCATTTTCTATGCCTGCATCACTATTAATAACTCAATGACATGGGTTATATAGATCCTTTCATGTTTTCAGAGTTAGAGAGATCCATACGCCAACATATTGTCTTCTTCAATAAGAAAAAACCGAAGAACCATACTAGAGGAATCATAATAAACCACATATCCCTTTCTTGATTCTAGAATGATAAACCCAAGAGCGATAGTCAACCACCTCTTTAGCTCAATGAAGGTATCCTGACATTTGATGATCCATTCAAACATCACCCGTTTTCTAGTGAGTTCTATCATTGGAGAAGAAATATGAGATAATTCATGATCAACCCGCATGAAATACCTTTCCAGTCCTAAGAAGATTATCTTGTCAAACACAATACTCAGTTTATCCCATGGCATAACTTCCCTAATATTCTTAGTGTCTAATGATACCCCTTTTACATATATAACATGGCCTACAAACTTCCCCTATTTAATCTAAAATGTTCACTTTGAATACATGGAATAAAGGAGATGATCCAGATGTTTTCCCAAAATAAATCTCAAATGATGCTCATATGCCTCATCATTTCCAGAATAAACTAGGATTTCATACATGAATACAATGAAATGAAATTCAAGATGATGGTGCACCAATCTATTCATAAGTCTCATAAAAACTGTTGGGGTATTTGTTAACCCATAAGCCGTGTCCATGTACTCAAAATCTCCATACCTACTTCAGAAAGTCATTATCAAGATGTCCGCCTATTTTTTTCCTGACATGGTGGTAACCAGAATGCATGTCTACCTAAGAAAATAACTTTTACCATTTTTATATATCAAACGAGTCATCAATTTGTGGCAAAATATACTTTTACATGAGGGTTACCTTATTCATCATCTGGTAATAAATGAATAACATGAGAGATCCAACGACTTTTTCATGAACAAACATGGGAGGCCTAATGATAGATTTAAGAGTGAATGAATCCATTGGATTCCAAATCTTATATTCATAACATTAATTAAATCATCTTTGCAGGTGGAATGCGATTTTATGAAATAGATATCTGCTGCAATGCTAGTACCAAATCAATCGACAACTCCATATCCTACACTAGATTCAAGAATGAATAATCATATAGAAATTACTCAGGAAACTCATCCACAATAGGAGGTAATCAACCATCATGAGAACTACAATCATCCTCTTATTCTATTGATGATAACTGAATAATGATATTACCCATGTCAAGGAATGTAGGTCTAACATGACCTGACTGGGGATCCCATTCACTATGGAAAACATGGGTACTTCCATCAGTTTCCAAGAAACTGATTCACCACAAGTAGGAATTGATATGTGGTTAACAGTGTGCCATCTAATCCAAGATGAGGGTCACTTCAAAGAGGATCATATTCATGATTAGGATGTCCAATTACAACTCAACCCCAGACACAGTGAGGCCACATTACAGACACTTGAGACCAATATCCCAATTCATGCCAAGAGGTGTTACCAAATCCATCGCAAAATACATGAGACCAGTTAATAAATTTAACAACATTACAAGATGGGAAGAGAGATGAAAATTATAAGAACCAATATGAAAAAACACAGCTATAAATGATGAAATAAAAATGGTGCCTCAAACTGTCGATGGCCTTGTATTTGAAACAACTACTACCTAATCCACTGCATGAAAATACTTTGTCACTATCTGATCCTGGGAGAGAACGCTTTCATGTGGATCTACCCTGAACTGGTACATCCTGGAAAATGATCCAGCCCTTCCCCCATGACTAGAATACCACGATCCCACCATCCTATATGGTTCTAACTATAATAGTATCCCCAATAATTGATATATCTTTATCCACTCTGATAAGAATGTGTTTCCCTTCCAAATCACTTCAAGTGCCCCTTCACTCCACATCGATGACCATATTTTGAAGGAGACATAAATACAAGTCGTATGTGCCCTATAATTTTATACTGGTGTCACAAAATGGACCCTGCATCAGAATCCATGGATGAATACTATAGATAGGGATTTCATGAACTACCAGAAAATATTTTTTCCCTATTTATCTCTCTTTATCTTCTTGTCTAAAGAACTTCCACTTCCCACAGCTGACACTACTCCAGATAACCCATACATTCTTTTCTAATATATCTTGATCATGAAAGCATGATCAACCACCTTAACATAGGTATTCATATTTATCAAAAATACACGGGATATAAATCTCTCGTCCTTACTCATATCATACCTACGAGATTTCATCTACTCTTGGAAAAAATCATAGGCACGTACAAAACTGCCTCAACAAAGAGATTGGAATACCTCATCACTGACTAGTCTCCCTTTGAACGATCCATGAAATCCAAGGATCTGGAACATTCCCAAACATCGGAACAATACTACTCATTGAAGATAATCATGAAATCTTTCTAACTCATCCACTCAGTTTTCCCAGTTTGGACCACTGATTCCCACCACCTCTGACTTGGACCTTTATGAAATTATAATGAACATTTCACCATGGCTTCCACTTGAGTTTCATGAAATTAAAACATGAACTCCATAGTGTCTACCCACTCATCTACCACTGAAATATAAGCATTTACCTACATTGAAGGAGGCTCATTAATGAGAAACACTTGATCTTTGTCCATTCTAGGACCTGGTTTAACTTCTCTAACAAGAGTAGTACTAGGACCCACTTCATTTACCAAAGCCTAGATATCCATAACCACCTCTTATACTAATCTCCCATCCATTGGTGAGGGAGAACTCTCTCCCTCCACTTCCCCCGGGTTCACATGAAGTCGATAGGGATGAATATTTCTACAAGAGGACAATAATCCTAAGAAAAACCATCAATAAAACCATATGATAAATATTCATTAAAGAAAAAATACCAACATTCCATAAATAAAAACAAGTAATACCATAATAATAATATGAAATAATATACAAACTACCCCCCTCCAACCTAGTTTCTATATACATTATTCATGCTGTATATATCGCATGGAGTATATGTTAAACAAAAATTCCAAATCTCGTGGTGAATCAAGATCTATCATGAGGTGCGCTAGAGAGGCACCCTACTTAAAACAATAACCTCCAGCGCCGATAATACTAGATCCATTCTATCTTGACTCATCAAAAATATCATGACACAAAAGATAATACATTGATCTAATACCATTTTTTATAGACTAGTTAAGAGTTAAATTTGACCCGACACCTAACCCGGTCATTGGCATGTATTGAAGGGTGTTCCCCATTCCCACGGGCTGACAACTAGTGAACGAGTATTAGTAAAAAACATTGGGAATAATTTTACCGAACTTTAAAACAATAAAAACCCCAAAATTATAAATAAAAAAATATATTACTCATATAATATAATGGATTAACATCTTTTAGATATTTTATAAAAGAAATTTAAAAAAAAATGTGATGCCATAAAAAAGTGTAAATGAACAATCCAAAAAACCACCATATGACAAGAGGCTCATTTCCCTCAAGCCAAAACCACATCACTAGTATGGGAAGACTTGTAGAATCCCAAACCACCATATCAAAACACCTTACCTTTACTAATGTCAAACATAACCCAGTTTACTTCCATCCTATGTTTTGTGTACGGTGTGAGCCAAATCACAAAAGGATTCCACCCACTGAAATGTTTCCATTCTATAAACATTATAATTCAAAATAAAATGCATGTTTTATAAAATTTCCATAAAACATTTTAATGGAATGTAATTTATGTAGATAAAATGATTTCTTTTTAAGTAGTCAACAAGGTTTATCATATGCCAAAAAATGTGAATGATATCCTAATAGATCAATTTGTCAAAAGAGATCCATATGAAAAATACCAAAGAGTGGGACCCTAGAGGCATCGTATCTCAGTGAAAAGTGTTATAACAACCAAAACCATCCATATTTCTAAGAACAACTCACTATAGATGATAACATCAAATGTTACAATGGTCTGTAATCATTATCAATATTTATTTATAGTTTTCATAATCAATCCCTCTATGTGAATTTGGGATGAATCCACTCTTGAATCACTATTATATTAGTCCAGGTCCTACAACCAAGACATTTAGGATTACCTTTATATTCGACTCAAAGATTACACATGTCATACAATGTCATTTTCACATTTACATAATCCAAAACCAAAATAAATATGATAAGAAATTATTTCCCATTCAAAACCCATTTTGAATCCAAAGACACACAAAAAAATTTCATAATAAACTTATCACTACCCACTTGTTTTATCAAATACCTTGAGTACACAAAACATGGATTCATGTATGAAAAACACATAGAATATAATACATTTCCCTTAAAAACATAATTTTCAACATATAACAACCCAAATTAATTTTAAAAACTCATTATACACCTTATAAAAATCCATATAATGTAAACACGGATCAACACAAGAATATTAAATTCATCCAACAATCCTTAAGCACAGAACCACCAACCCCGTGCTAAGAAACTCTCAGAAAATTGGTCCCAACTACAACCACATCTCATTTTCTCCATAAATATGAATGATCGAACCTAAATCCTCAATAATAAACCCCTAAAATTGTGATCTAATCCTAAAAACAACACCCTACCCACTAGGGAAGAGAAACCCCAAATAAATAGTGTAGACACCCTAGAAAAGAGGGGGAAACAAGAAAGAAGGAACTTAAGTAGAATAACACCAAAAATGCAACCAAATTGTATCATAATGGAGAGGAGATGAAGGTTAGGGAGAGAATATGGTATAAATCCTGATTGTAGGTGAGGATGAGTAATTTGGGGTAAAAAACATTGGAGAGAGAAACATAAAAATCCAATTTTAATTACCTATATAGTCTACATTGTTTGTCTACATAGTTTTCCAAAGCGTGCAAAATTTGTGATTCCTGTACTCTCTAAGAAAAAGATAATGCATTGTTTGGCCACAAGGATTATGAAACATGTCAAAACCCTGTGATAAAACACTATCCCATAGAAACTCCTTTGTGTGGGATTTCTTGGGTATGGTGCATAGTTTCCCCATACCATGTCCAAGCCATGCACTACCCCCAATGCCTGATTTTTTTCCATTTTATTGAGATTTACAAAGGAAATCCATGGAATAAAATAAATGCAAAAAATAAAAAGAATAATACCTCAAAATAAATCATGGATGAGACTGTATTTCAAAGAGGAAAACAATTCATGGGATATAAGAATTTTATTTGAAACAATAAATGATCATGTTGATGTGATATGGTAAAATCCTCTATTAATCTCTTAATTAATCATTAAAATATATATTTTTTTGTGAAACTAACATACTTAAATGAATTATTTTTTAACTTTTATTTCTAAATAAATAAATTTCGAGTATTCCTATAATTAGTGAAATAATTTTTATACTCATTATTGTTTTCAACCCAATTTTGGTTGAAAACCCTTTTATTTATCATTTTATTGTCACTATTTTAATTATATTCATCATTTTCATGAATAATATATTGTTTTAACAAATATTTATAATTTTTTTATATTATGAGAAATCATATTTTTATTTATAATAAATATTATATTTATAATTTAATATTCATTCAAAAAATTCCACAATTTCAAAGGATAATAATTTCGATAAATTTGATGTTAATTTTTTTATTCTTTAATTTTAGTTTCAGTTTATTTGGTTGGAAAGAATAAAATTTATTGTTTTCCCATTCTATATGTAAAAATTAATTCTTGTTATTTATATAAATTATTTAATTTTAATTAAATAGAAGTTTAAATATTATAATTGATGTAGAAAACATCATTCTAAATGAAGGAAGTATAATCAGGGTTACCAAGGTATGTATGTTTCTTTATATAAATATATATATTGAAATTAAATATTTTACTAAAATTTCACATAGATTTTTTTAAATAATGTTTACTTATTATATTTTTCCATAGGGGATGGTACATAAATATTATAAGTGTGGAATTTCATGTTTAAAAAAACATTCATATATCGATATAGAGAAAAGATTAACAACTGGATTTGATGATAACGACCATTGATCTGGCCCACATACCAAGTAATATAAATGTTACATACCAATGTAGATTCATTTTTGGATAAAAACGTCATTCCTTTATTTAATGAGGGTAAACTTATATCAACCATTTTTTTATGATATATATTTTTATTTTCTTTGATTTCTTGTGTTGTACGCTACACCTAGATAATCTTGCACTATATGAAACACCAAATTATCTTGTTATATATACATCATTATGCTTGGGTTGTTTTTCAAAGAATTTCAGGTTCTTCTGATATAATTAATTTCATGAAATATCTATTTTATTTTAACAACTAATTATTGTTATGTTTCCTTAAAACCGGGTCATTATAATGTCGTGTATAAACTATATTAACTTTTTCCTGAAAAAATATTTCAATGAAATTAAAAGTTTATAAAAAAACCACCCTTGATGGATTTTTTTATTTTTATATATATTTAATATATTCAATATAATTTTTAAATTTCATCTTATATGTTTTCTAGACCTCATATAAGAACAAATTCAATTTTTAATACAAAAGTAGTATTTTTAAAAAATGCAGTTTTGTCATCTTTTCATTGAACACCCTTTTTAAATTTAGCATTGGTAAATTTATATATTTAAATATAAAATAATTATTTTGAATAGTGATTGAAAAATTTAATTTGGATGATTTTTGGATATTTTTATGATAAATTGTATGTTTTGATAAATAGTAGAAATATACTAAATTTTAATTGAAAAACTTTTTTTCATTGAAATAATTTATGTGAATAAATTATATAATTGAATGGTTTTAAAGTAAAAAATGGATTATATTTTTATCAGTTAATATAATTTTTCTAATTACAATGAATTTTATCAAGAATTTTGATGTAGTAACATTTCAATATTTCGTAATGTTTTAACATTTAAAATCATGTTTTTTCATTCTGAAAATTGGATAAATTTTAAATTCATTACCGAAAATTATTTGTTTTTAATTTTTAAAAATTGACTATATATTTGGAATCAATAGTTCCAAATTATCTAAATAGATTTATTTTATTTTGTGCCATGATTAATAGTAACCACATTATATATATAAATATGGTAAATGGTAAATCAATTAATTAACGGTAAATGTAATATAATTAATTTACCTTCACACATGTCATAATATGATTTTTTGTGTTCTTTTAGACATAAAACATATTTGGGTCGAAAATATTCCCTTTTAAATCCACAAGGATAAGATTACGACATTTAATATATTTTATATAATGAAATGTAAAATGTGTCTTTTTCAAATTTAAATAACATTTTCATTTTTAAAAAAAGTTAATATATAAGATAATTTTTTTTCCAAATACTAAATCTAAAGATAAATTATTTTTCATTATCATGGTAATTGATTTTAAATTTTTACGATATAATTATATACCTTAAAGGAATACATATTGACGATGTAGAAATTATTAAATTGATGAAAAATTAATAACATAATTATCAATAGAATTTTAATAACCATTATAAGAAATAACATGAAAGAATCATATTAGTTAAGTATATATCGACCATGATAATCCAATGGTGGAGTTACTGACAATTTTAATCCTAATATAATTGATTATTATAGTTAGATAATTTTAATTAAAATGATTTTAAACTTGTCACATTCTTGTTTTAATAATTATAAAATTTTAATGCAGGATTTTACAAAAGGTATATTTTAATATAGGTATTCTTATGAAAAACAGATGATTTATATTAAGCATAATATTGTTTAATTTTTACACAATAAATAATTATATTAAATAATTACACAAAATTGATGTAGTAATTATTTTATTAATTGAAATATAAAATTAATGTTACCAAAATGTACTAAAATTAATATAATTTTGTATAATTAATATATAAAAAAATCTTGATGACCTTGATGCCTTATATATTTAAAATAATTGATGTTAACATCTTATCTTGTTTTTATTGAAAATTGATTAAATGAATAGCATCCAACTGACACTAATGATTTTTTTCTTCAAATTAATTATTTATTAAGTTCATTAAAAATAAAAAAATACTTTCAAAAATATAAAATAATTGTTGATTATTTTAAAATGTTCTATATTATTCATTCTTGGTCTAATGGACATCGTATATGTAAAAATTAACCTATTTTAATATTGATCAATTTGTTACATTAGTTAAAATTAAAAGAGAATAATTAATGGTAAAACAAAATGACATGGTTCTAAATGATATCAATAAATGTCTTAAGATTATAGTATGATGATATTAAAAATATAACTCATCTAATATTCAAAATAAATACATTTTGGAGGTTTTTTAGGTGTTTTTAATTTATTAAAAATTAATATTTTCGGAGTTTCCAAAAGTACCACACACCTCAATTATTAAAGGGAACCTCCTCCCCCACCTCTTCACGTCAAATTTTCCTTAACTGTCATCCATCCCCTAAGTAGTTTCCTTACCAACATTCCTATTTATATTATATAATCTTTTTACATCTCAAATGACTAACTCAAGTACGTTTAATATTATTTCTTGAGGGAGAATATCGAAGAAGATGTAATCCCATCTATCGATTCTTTCAAAGTTATTTCTTATTATACATTGTATTCAGGAGTTGTTTCCATTTTAATGTAAATATGTTTGGTATTACTTTTATTAATAGATGTTATTTTAATTATGGAACAACCATAATCCACCTTATATCTATCATATGAAAAACAAAAGCACGTGTGCGTATGTACCACTTATCATCTCCGCACCATGGTGTAATCTGTTTTTCACTTCCCCATTACTTCGACGAGTATAATAACAGAAATAATTAATATATATAATTTTTATAACATTATATTAATTCTAAAAAAATATATTATCCACTTCCATACCATTTCACAATTACGGTAATAATATTTTCAATAGTGTGTATGTACAACGTATCTTCTCTACGATGAAAAGAAATTCATTCTACATGGTATCCATTAAATCAAAATTATATAAATTTATTTAAATATATAATAGGGAATATATAATATCAATATCAATATGTTAAGGATATATGTATAATATGAGAAAAAAATAACTTATCCCATGAAGCACGCATAAGAAAATAAATCAATTAATAACTGATGGATGAGTAATAATGTTATTAACAAATGAATCATAATATGATCATATTTTATATCCTAAAATAAATATTATTATTTAATAAATCAATTAAATTATTTAATTCTTTAATATGGAGTCATGTATACTTACAATGGATATCAGACCTTAGATAAGGGATTATTTTTCCTTAATTTTAATTCTGTGTGACTTAGGCTTCACACACCACCTATTTATTTTGAGTTTTACTTATGACTCCTATGAATGTTATTATGATTATTATAATGAATTTTATTATATGAATATATTTTTTTTGTTTTATGAGGCATACGATTTGAATTATTATAATTTGGTAAAGGATAATTTCTGAATTTAATTTTTTATCCGAGATTTTTTATTTGAAAGTAATTAATGGGGTATATTTATCATCCATGCCTATTTTTAAGCATTTTTATTATAAAATATTATTTATTTGTTTATATAATATTTTTAAAGTTAAATTTATACATTAGTTAATTTTTATGAACTTTTATGAATGGAATATTTTTTCATTTTCGATATGAGTTTCTTTTTATATTCTGATAATAGTATGATAAAAATGATTTCCTTTAACTTATATGATATCAACAAATTTTTACGCTTTCATAATGACTTATTTCCTTGAATCATTCTTTATATGATTTCATGTTTATTTTAAATAAATTATTTTCATTTAATATTTCATGAAGTTTTGAGAAAATAAAATATTTATGAAGAAGAAAGGATATTTTCCCCAACAATTAATTTTATTTATTTTATCGAAATTATTTCCCATCATAGATTACTTTATCTAATATGGTAATGTTTCATGTATATTATCCCTATTATTCCTTTTACTGGATTATGTTCTTTATGGAATACTATTTATGAAATCAATTTGTTTAACACAGATGAGAAAATGATGTAATGATGTTTACGAAACCCATTTTATTCCTTAGGTTATGTTATGATGAATGATTTATATTTTTATTACACACGTAATAATGATTTCATTTTAGGGGGGTTAGGACCTATATCTCCCTCCAATTCATTTGGTAATGATTTATATTTTATTATATAGATAGGACTATAATGGAATGTAATTCGGGTCCAGTAATACAGGTATAGAATGATAAGGAAATCAGGAACATTAATACAGGGCTGGAATAAAGAGTGAACTGGATTAATTAAAAGACTTTGTCTATTATAATATTCTTGGGAATGAACCTTAACTAACTTGAAATTATTTATATCCTTATATACATTCCACAAAATTTATGTCTTAGGTTATTCAATTCGTCTATATATTTATTGATTATTTATGATCTATTCTTAATTATTCAATGACATGATATCACGATCCTTGATATGTATGATAAGATTTTCATTTTTTACGTTCTTATGTATTATGGTTTTTTTTGTGATTGATGTCTCCCTTATTTACCCTTACAGATCATCTTAGATCACCTTTTTTTATTTTCCTCATGTACTGGAGATGGGCATTAAGTAATATTTGAAAAATGGGGTTCTAGTTATAATGTAAAAAAATAGATGATGTAGATGTTTTATGAAACTGTTGTTTTTGTTTCCCTATTTCCTGATACATTAAACTAACATGGTCCTTCAATTACTGTTTTTTTCATGTATTAGGTATTCTAATTAACTAATGTAATTTATATGTACATAATTCTTTGAAAGTTATAGTTGGTATCATAGTCAAGGTTTAATTTACCATTAGAAACTAGGATGTGAATACATTAGTGAGATACCTAAAAATATTTATAAGGAAACAGTAGGGATGTGCTAATGAAATGTCTAATTAGAGGATACACTCCAAGATTTCTCATAACTATCAGGAATAAACTAGGATTAGACCTATGATGATAGAAATTGAATGTACTCCTCCAATATTATGTTACTTTCGAAGTATGATTTTTTCCTCTCACACTTTTCATTTTAGATTTAATCAATTGGAGGGAAATAAGAGGATTCATGTTAATGTAGAATATTGTGGAAAATGGAATGATATTCCTCATTAGAAATAAAATGAAATGCAATGTGGAAGGTAAAATATCATTGTTATGTATAGAGACTCAATATTGATGTACATTAACATTAAATTACTTTTTTAGAATACATAATACATGACAAAAACAAATGCCCAAAGACTATATTAGTTTAGTTTCTTTGGAAACTAAAAACATAAACATATAATCGTGGTGAATGATCATCAACATATCCAATAAAGATATTCCCATTTTTTTTCCTAACTAAAACCTTTCTCTATATCATGGAGAAAAGAAAACCTAAAAAGGGTGAGCTCAAATGCTTAGTAAGGGTAATCAAAGGAAATACCTATCATATATAACATTTGAAAATATTATCATACATATGAGAGATCATAATATCATGTCATGGGATAAATTATAGATGTTTAATATAATCCCAATAATCAGATCAAAATACATGAAACGTTATGGAATACACACATAGTCATATAAAATCATTTCATACTAGTCAAGGTTCATTTCCAAGACCATCATTTCTGAAAAAGTCCATCACTGAATCGAGTTCACTCCTCATTCCAGTCCTGTATTAATGAACTAGATTTACTAGTCGTTCTAGCCATATCTATCCCATTAGATAAAAATATTTACCTAATGCATTTTAGGTAGATATAGGTCCCACCAATCACTTAATGAAACCATTATTATGTGTTCCAAAAATACATAATTCATACATTATAGCATAACCCATGCAATAAAATGGGATTCTTAAACATCATCCAATCATAACATAATCCATATAAGAAAAATGACTTCATAAAATTAATTCCATCACAACATAATCAAATCAAAGTTACAATAGATATATAAAAATAACACTACATCAAATTAGATAGAAAATAATTTTTCTAAAACAAAAGAACTTAATTTTTTAAAAAAATATCCTTTATTCTTCAATAACATTTTCTTCTCTCAATATGCCATGCAATTTTAAAAGAATTGAATTTAAATAAAAATAAACTTGAAAACATTTAATTTTATATTCATGGAAATAACTCTCCATGAAATCATAAAAATCCATTCATGCCATATAAGTTAAAAAAATTCTAATCATACTTTTGCTGGAAAAGTCAACAAGTAACTCGTATGGTAAAAAAAATAAAGATTTCATCCATACCATGTAATAAAAGTCAAAAAAAGTGTCAAAATGAGTTTAAACAAACATGGAAGAATAAAAAACATTTGATTAAAACTTTTTCAGGAAACATGGACATTGATGATAAATATAACCCCAGTAAATACTTACAAATAAATAATATCAGATAAAAATTGCTTCGGAAAAGTTATCCCTTAACTTAGGTCCAATATGCTTTGTATGCATCTTAACCTCCTATATAATGATTTAAATTATTTTATGGATTTATTCCAAAATCATAATTATTTTTATGATAAAATTTCTGATCATATTTTCATCTGTTTGTTAGTAACATTTGATTGTTACTCATTATTCATGTATTAAATGCCTTTTGTTCTTACGTATGATTTTTTGGATAAATTATTGTTCCTATATTTAGGTTATTGATATATCACTTAAAGAATGGTATTATTATAATATATATGGTATTTTTTAATTGTATTCACTTATAATATCATGGTTTAATGATGATCATGTTGAACGAATCACATCACACCATGGAGATGGTTAATCATACGTACGCACAGGAGACGATATCATTCCTATAATTATTGAATGGTTTTGAAGTTGATGGTTTATTGTATGTAATATTTAGTATAATTTTATATTATTCATATATAGGTATTATTTACATTATTATACCAATCCATGTAATGTGGTGGTGAAAAATAGATTACACCACAGCGTAGATACGTTAAGCCATACATACGCACATGCGATGATTTCATTTTTTTTATAGGATGAATAGTATGTGAAATATGGTTGTATGTGTTTATAATAACATATCAGAATATTATGGATAATAACGTTATTATTTTCGAATGAAACAACTAAATAATACGAAGTAGAATAAGAAAGAAACTTGAAAGAATTGGAAGAAGAGATTACCTCTTCCTCGACATGCCTCCTTTGAATTTTCACTTAGGGCACTAGAGTTGGTCTTTTGAGAAGAAAAGAAACTAAAACATGTTACAAGGGAAGAATAGAATAGTAATGGGTATGGTTTTTCTGATCTTGAAGGCTCAAATTTGAGTTAAGAGGAGAGGGAGGATGTTCTTGTTATAAGAGAGGCGAGGGCACTTTAGGAAATTCTCAAAAATATTAATTTATAATAAAATCAAATCCTACAAAAAAAAACATCCAAAGTGTACCTAATTTAAATATGTGATTTATTTGTAATATCATCACAAAATAAATTTTGGAAAACATATTTTTTCAATTTAAACGTTATCCTTTTAATTGACCGTTAGTTATTCTATTAAAGTTAAATTTTTGTAATAACATTCTAAATATTTAATAGTAATGAATATTTAGGTATGTAGTGTTAATTAAATATTAATGTATACATTATGAAATTTTAGACATTATAATTTTTAATTTTTAATTTTAAATTATTATTTTAAATTTTAAATTATTTAATAATATGTTTTGTTTTTAAAATATCAATAATGTCAATTTTGAAAATATTCATTTAAAAGACTTTAAATACAATTCTTATAGAAGATAAATTCGAAAAAAATATGAAATAAAATAATATCATGTCATATGCACCTATAAAGTTCATATAGAACATTAATTAATTCATATGATAATTATTTTAACATTTTTAAAACCATTTAGATGATATTTCTATTAATAAAATAATTTCAACATCACTATAGTGTCATCATTAATGGTAATTATTTAATATTTTAAAATTTTAAATAAATTTTTATGAAGTGGGTAATCTTCTTATCTTCATAGAGACTATCTATAGTCGATTTTATCTCCTAGTTATCCATATATTAAAATTAATAACCTTATATAAGAAAAGATTGCAACACATTGTCCATTTCATTAGTTGTTATTATATTCATGTTATTTTGATGGGTAACTGGAAATGAAGTGATTCCATCTATAATAATAGATGATAAGGGTTAAATTTAAGCATTCAATAGGTTATTTATCAGTGTTAAGATAATTTTATAATGTTATTTTTACCCTTAATTACCTGATTCATCTTTATCCATGCTAATAAAAATAATTACCAAAGTAACTATTCATAATGAACAAAAATAAAAGTAGCATATTAACATAATTTAGACCTAATAATTCCAAATATTCAATCCATTTTTCAAAATTCTAAACACATATGTTTCATTAATTAATTTAAAATTAATCCTGTTGTTGAGAAAACATGTTTTAAAAGTTAAAACATTGCAATAGATTGAAATGTTTTTACCGATGAATTCAATATAAAATTAATGATAATGACATAAATAATATTAAATGGTAAAAATATGTTCTATATTTTATTTAAAACCATTAAATATTATAATTTATCCCTATAAATTATCTTGATTAAAAAAGTTGTTTTTAATTAAAATGTACCGTATTTTAACTATTCAACAAAATATGAAAGTTATTAGAAAAAATATCAACAAATTATCTAAAGTAAATTTTTTTACCTTTATTACAATGAATAAATTTGTTTTTTTAAATTGAATTTGTAAATGTTTCAAAAATAATATTTAAAATGGGTGCGCCATCAAAAGGCTGAAAAACTGAATTTTTTTAAAAATACTAATTTTATACGAAAAAATAATTTTGTTCTCATACCATGTTCTAGAAAATGTGTAATATGAATGATAATTTTATAAAATTAAAAATGTGGTTAATATAATTCATAATGGATAGATTATATAATATTTTAATATTATATAGTTGTTTAATGAAACTCGGTATTGCATACCACACAAGCTATCAAGGAAGGTCGCTATTGCATGTAACACATGCCATGTTAGTGTTGCATGCAATAAAAGCTTCCTTTTTTGTTTCATATAACATAATACAAACCTATTTCGTTTATACATTGAACAAAATCTATAGTCAGTGTTGAATTATATCAAAAGAACATGAAATTGTGTGCAACACAAGCCAAGAATAGTGTTGCATATATTGCAAGATAATATGGTGTTGTGTATTGAGAATGATAATCTTGATGTAGTGTACAACATAAGAAATCAATGAAATTATAAATAATCGATCCATAAAATCTTGGGGTGTTATATTCCACCCCCCATAAAATGAAATTTTCCCTCGAAATTCATCAGGGTTATAAATGGTTTACTACATGAATGTCTCTTTCATGGACACCCACATCGTAAAAAGGGATACTAAGACATCATTTTCAAAAGTAATGTTATAAATGTAATGGTTACCCAAAGTAAATCATCAATATATTTCCACATATGATAATATTGGTGGGAAGTGTTAACATGGATATGGAAGAGAAGTCTATTTATCATGTTCTGATGGAAAGTGATAGATAAGAATATTTGGAGAAACTTAACTACAAGAAATTCGTAAATCTGCAATGATTTAAGGGACTATCGGATTCATAGAATAAGAAAATAATAGGATAAAATGTTTGGTTTTTAATATCCTTTCCCAATTCATAAATAATTTTGCATAAACACTTACATGATTTTGCTAAAATTTACTGGTTTTTCATTCCTTGACCAATTTCCAGTACAACTCTTATTTAATGAAATGATGTCAAAATTTTCATTCTTGAAGTGTTAGAATATCATGTGATAGAATGATAGGTCATTCCATCTGTCTCTATAACAAAAAGAATTGCACAAGTTATAAAATATACATAAGTCTATCTATGGTGAGATTAATCGTATATGGTCCCAGAAATGGGCTTATAATTCATCTATCATTCCGGTTAATAAAATAAATCTAATTTTTACTAACCATGGACTTCATATAGGCCATTGGTAGGCGATACAGGCCTATCACACTTTGTTGGTGGGTTAGATTCCCACAGCCTTGTCCAACGAGAAGGATTGTCACCTGTCCTGCATGTTGTCCTTTTTCTAAAACAATGCTATTATAACTATATAGAAATAAAATAAAAAAAGTTCTATCCTTAAAAAATAATATCATATGTCCAACATAATCCATTCCAACCTTTAGGATTATCTGAAATCATTCTATCTAATATCACAGTTCAAAGAAAACAATTACCAGAAAGGTCATATAACAGGCATGTAAATACCATCATGTATTCCCCATATATCACAAGATATATCTTTTTGGTCACATTCCTTTCATTTTAAGTAATTCCTCATACATTCCCTTAAAATATGATAATAACATATATAAACGTAGAACCATAGTGAAAACCTGAATTCTATCAAAATTAACTCTTTTCGTACAACCAAAATTCTATATACTCAAACCATGATATCAATTTTTCCGTTTATCAATCATGAGCTAATTAATACTATCGAAAATATTATTTTTCCCTCATCCCTTCATTTTGCGCTTGACATATTCATTCAAGAAAATATTTCAATCACTTTTCATGGTTACTAGTACAATATAATTATTGAAAAACATATTATACCAATACATAGAGATTCCAATGGTCCATAATACTATAAATGGGATTCCCCAACACTTTTATGAATTCCCATTACATAAAACTTAATCTTTCAACTACTTCATTGTCTTATTCAAAATCCCTAGTATTGATCAGATGTGACTTCCCTTTGTCTTTTTCCTTAAGTGTTTGTTGATATTGAGCATCATTTACACTTGGAATGGGGAATTTTTTAGCATAATTCCCCATTTCCTTGCACTTATAGCATTGATGTGTTGGTGGTGTGTTCTCTGTAATCTTTTCTACATTCACAACATTAGAACCTTTTTCCAATTAATTCGGCACTCAACTGCTTGATGACCTTCTGTTCCATACTTTATACATTTTCTAATAAATTTAAGAGAATCTATACCATACTTCCTTCCACAGTTTGAGCATATGAAAACGTTTATATTCTTCTCACCATTTTTTTGAGATTTTCCTTTGAACTCTATCTTTCGTTTCTTATCAAATCCATGATATGGGTATGTAACACCAACTTCTTGTCCTACCATGATTTCACAATGCACAATCTCCTCTTAGCTACTGAAGTCTCTTTTAGATAATTCCCTTCAAAGCCTTGGTTTTAAGCCACTAAAGAATTGATCAACTTTACATTCAGGTTGGATGATAAATCTAGAAGCATACCTTGCAAGTCTTTTAAAATTTTCTTCGTATGTACTCACAGATTCATAATCATTTTTCTTAAGATCAAGGAGCTAATTTTCCCTCATTTTTCAAATAATATGAGAGAAGTACTTATTGGAAAATAAGTTCTTGAACTTATCGCATTCCATGGATTCAATTTCATCTTGTTGCCTTGTATTCTTAATTATATTCCACCACTAGTCTGATACACCTTCAAAACGATAGATAGACAAAATGACCTTTTCATGTTTTGAACAATGAAGGAGGGAAAATATCTTTTCAATGGTAATGATCCATTGTTCATAGACAAGTGGATTAGAAGACACACTGAAAGAAGGTGGACGTTTCCTCATGAAGGAATCAATTGAATTTTGTTCTCTTCTCTTCTCATTTCGGTGTCTTGAATGATTTATAGATTGTCTAAGTATAGAAATATGATTTTGGATTACATATCCCATAACATTTTGCTGTTCAGGAGAATAATCATTGCCTTTCCCAATGCATTAATCAATAACATGGTTCTTTTGGGTTCCATCCATCGTCTAAAACACAAAAAAAATAGTGTGAGAGGAAAAAAATCATACTACACAAACAAAATTATCATAGGGGAGTACATTCAATCTATAACATAATAGGTTTAATCCTATGATATTTATGATCATTATAATAATTCATGGAATGCGACATATACTTATTCTTAACCATATGGACATCACTTGACATATCCTTAGAAATATCTCTAGTGATCTCACTAATATTTTGACATCCTAGTTTCTAATGGTTGAGTAATCCTTCGCTCTGATACCAACTTTATAGACCCAAGCTTTACATACATGGACATTACATTAATTATATGGATTTCTTAATACATGACACAAAAAAATTCCCATAAATATCTTACCCTTTTTTCCCTACATAAAACCTTTATTTATATCCTGGGGATAAGAAATCTTAAAAAGGGTGAGCTCAAATTATTAGTAAGTGTAAAAAAAGAAAATTCCAATCATATAAAACATTTGAAAATATAATCCTGCATATGAGATATCATAATATCATGTCATGGGAAAAATTATAAAAATTAAATATAACCCCAATAATCAAAATATAAGACATGAAAAAAAACATACATACATAAGCATAGAAAATCATTTCATATTAGTCAAGGATCGTTGTGAAGACCGTCAAAGTGGATAAAGTCCATTTCATAATCGAGTTCACTCCTCGTTTCAGTACTGAAATACTAAACAGGATTTACATGTCATTCCAGCCATGTCTATCTTATGACATACAAATATTTACCCAATAAATTGTAGGGCGATACAAGTCTCACCCATCTCATAATGAAACCATTCTTATGTGTGCCACAAAATCATAAATCAGACATTATAACATAACCCATGTAATAAAATAGGATTATTAAAAATAATGCCATAATAACGTAATCCATATAAGATAAAAGGACTACATAAAAATAATTCAATCATAACATAATCCAATAAAATTAATAACAGGGATAGAAACATAACCCAATTTGATCGTAGGTTGAAAATAATTTTGATAAAACACTTGGACTTAGTTCTTGATGAAAATATCATTTCTTCTTCAAAAACATTTCCTTTTCTCAATATGTCATGAAATTTTATAAGAAAAGAAGTTTATTTTAAATAAGCATGAAATCTTGTAAAAGAAGATTCATTGATTTAGTGCTCTATGATATCAAAAAAATCTGTTCATTCTATATAACTTAAAAAAACAATCTCTTTGTACTTTTTCTGGAAAAGTCAAAATGTTCCTCATATGGTAAACAAAAGAATGATTCCATCCATACCATGTGGTAAAAGTCAAAAAAGGGTATAAATGACGTTAAAAATAAATGGAGGAATAAAAAACATTTTATGAAAACAATTTTTGAAAACATTGACATGGATGATAAATATAACCCCAGTAAATACTTATGAATAAATAATCTAAGAAAAAAATGAGATTTGAAAATTTATATGTTACCATAGGTCTGATATGATTCGTATGAATCTAAACCTCCTTTATAATGATTTAAATAATGATATGGATTTATTAAAAAAACATAATCATCATATGTTGACATTTATGATCTTATTTTCATATATGTTTTAGTAAGATTTCATTATTACATGTTATTCGGGTATTAACTATGTTATGTTCTTACGTATGTATTGTGGTATAAATTTTTTTCCTCTTTTTTGGTTATAGTTATATCATTTAAAACATGGAATTAGTATAATATATATCATATTTATTCATTAAATTAATTTATATAATCACAGTTTAATGAAAATCATGTAGAATGAATCATATCGCACTATGAAGATGGTAAGCCGTACGTACGCATGAGCGACAATATCATTACCATAATTTGTGAATGGTATGGAAGTGGATGATGTAGAGTATCTAAGAATTATTAAAAATTTTATAATATTCATATATATGTATTATTTACACCATCATACCCGTCCATGTAAAGTGGTGGTGAATAAAAGATTACACCACGGCGTGGAGATAGTAAGCTGTATGTACGCATGCGCGGTGACATCATTATTTAGTAGGATGGATATAAGGTGAAATAGGGATGTTTCATATTTATAATAAAATATCAGTATATGAGTGATACTGAAATTATTATTTTATAATGAAACAACTAAAGAAGAGGTCGTAGAAGAAGAATGAAACTTGAATGAATCGGTATAAGAGATTATCTCTTTCTCGGTGTTCCTCCTTTGAATTTCCTCAAAGAGAACTAGAGTTGTTCTTTTGAGAAGACAAGAACCTCAAAAATGTTACTAGTAAAGTTGGTAAGAATAATGGGAAGGGATTGGCTGAGTTTGAAGGCTCAAAATGGAGTTAATTAGAGAGGGAGGAAGTTTCCTTTAACAAGAGGGGAGAGGGGCTCTTTAGGAAATTCTCAAAAAGATTAATTTATAATAAAATATAACCCTACCAAAATACCTAAAAAATGTCTCTAATTACATTAGGATATGAGATAGGGTTTTAATATCATTAACCAATAAATTTTGGAAAATTTATTTTGAAAATTTAAAAATTAATTTTTTTAATTGACCCTTAGTTTTTCTATTAAAGATTAATTTTGGTAATAACATTATAAAAATTTAATGGTAATTAATATTTACTTATGTGGTGTTAATTTACCATAAATGGGTATTGTATGATATTTTAGTCCTTAAAATTATAAATTTTTAATTTTTAAATGTTTTTATGATTTTTATATGATTTAATAAAATGTTATGTTTTTTAAAATATCAATACTGTCTATTTTAACACTATTCATTTATTAGTCTTTAAATAAAATTGACACAGAATATAAATTCAAAAAAAAAATTATATACACTCCTAACATGTAATAGTATCATATAAAATTCATAATAACATTAGTTAGTTCATATGTAATTTCTTTTATCATTTTTCAATCCATTTATTTGATATTTCTAAAAATAAAATAATTTCTACATCACTATTGTGTCATTGTTATTGTTAATTATTTAATCTCAAAAAATTATCAAGTAAATTTTTATTATTTTAATAATTATTTTATATTTTTAGAGACTATTTATAGTCTATTTTATCTCCTAGTTTTCTATATACTAAAATTAATACCCTTATATAAAAAAGAAATTGGGACACCTTTTCCATTTCATTAGTTTTTATTACATTCATGTCATTTACATAGGTAAGTGGAAATAAAGTGATCAAATTTAAAAAAATAGATTATAAGGGTCAAATTTAATCATCCAATAATATTTTTACTGATGATAAGGTAATTTTATAATATTATTTTTACCCTTAATTACCTGATTCACCTTTATCCTTGATAATAAAAATAATTTCCAAATTTTCTATTCATAATGAAAACAACATAGCCTATAAACCTAATTTGGACCCAATGATTATAAATAAGGAATAAATTTTTCAAAATTAAAAACATATAAGTTTCAATAATTAATTTAATTTTAATCATGTCGTTGAGAAAATGGGTTTTAAAAGTTCAAACAGTGCAAAAGATTGAAATGTTTTTACCTATGACACCAGTGTAAAATTAATGATAACAGCCTACATTATATTAAATGGTAAAAATATATTCTATTTATACTTTAAAATAATTAAATATTATAATTTTACCGTATAAATTATCATGATTCCAAATGTTGTTTATAATTAAAATTTAGTATATTTTTACTGTTCATCTAAATATAAAAGTTATCATAAAAATATCATAAAACTATCAAAAGTAAAAATTATGTCCTGATTGAAAAGAGTAAGTTTATTTTGTCAAATTTAACATATAAATGTGTCAAAATTAGATTTAGAATGGGTATGCCATCAAAATCTGACAAAACTACATTTTTTTAAAAATACTTATTTTATATGAAAAAATTATTTTGATCTCATACCATGTTCTAGAAAATTTTTAAGACGAATGATAATTTTATAAATTTAAAAATGTGGTTAATACTATTCATAATGTCTAGCTTATTTAATATTTTAATAATATATCATTGTTTAGTGAAAATCGATATCTCATACCACACAAGCTATCGAAGAAGTTTTCTCTTGCATGTAACATAAGCCATGTCATTGTTTCATGTAGTGAAAGATTTCTTTGGTGTTTCATATAACATAATTCAAGCTTAGTTAATTTATACATTTAACAAAATCTATAATCATTGTTGAATTCTATCAAAATAACTTGAAATTTTGTGAAATAAAAGCTCAGAATAGTGTTTCATATATTGAAAGGTAATACGGTTGTGCATATAGCGCAAGCTAATCATGGTGTAGTGTACAATAATGTTCATTAATGAAATTAAAAAGAATATATCTCACAAAATCTTGGGGATTTAAATTATTCCAAATCAGTAATATCATAATATGATAATAAATGTCAACTTTGTTCAATTTTTCTACCCACCTAACAATTGGAGGATAGAGTTTCAGGATTATCATAGAGGAAAGAAAGATCAATTATCCTCATGTAAATCATGTGGGAAGAGGAATTAAGGATAATATTTAGAAGGAACTAAAAGATGATTTCGGTGAGGAAAAGAAGGACAAAAAACTAGTAATTCAAAGAAAATGGTTCAGTTAACAAAATAGAAATTGATAATCATATTTCTAAATCATCAGTGATGGTTAAATTTTTTAAATGTGAAATGTATGTTCATTAAGAAAGTAGATTACGTAGGGGTATAACTAATGAGTAGAATAATATTGTTCATATGAGTAGTATTTATATTTATGATGATGAAGTGACAATGAATGACAAATGAGATGAAAGAACTGTTATAGAATAAAATGATGAAGCTTGGTCAATGGTTTAATAAGATAGTGGAACGATTACATGTTTATCAAGATTAATGTTGTATAAAGTGTTTTATGGTATTATGGAATATAAAATCACATAAGAACTATTACAATACTGTTTTTCCTTATGTATTTGAATGTATATGTTGAATGGAACTAGTAATGATTAAAATTTATTTAGATATTTCTTGGAAAAAAATTAAGGGAAGAATAACCCTTTGTATAAGAATGGTGATGAGATAATTAAATTTTTATGAAGATATATTTGATATGAATATGTAAATTATACGGTAATGATTTAATTAGAACTGATTATGGATTTTTTTTCAAGAGGATTATGTTATCATGGATGAAGTATACAACTTTTTGGGACTTATGAAATATATCTAATATGGTTTGGAATAAAAAAACATGCATGTTTTCAATAATGATATATGCAGATTCATGTAATTACCATGACTCAAGGGAATACATTATGAATGAGATCATATGTTTGTATTGTGTTCAAAAAGAGATAAATTATGATATATGAGGGATAAATAGTAAGGCCAGTTATTGTACCTCTTTCTAATGGTTTGGATTTCATGTTTTTAGAATGATTATAAAGTTATCCATTTATGGATAGTATAAGTTAAACTCTAGATGATGTCTATATTATCTCACTATAGGTGGAAATATGGATATTAGCTAAATTTTTATAACTTTTTTTTGTGATAAATATAGATGGAATGGCCTACCATTCTATTAGTGGATCACATTATCTATTAATAGTTCATTAATAAAAAAATCAACATCATTACATTGAATAATAACTGAATGGGAAATTTGTTAAGGCACACCAAATGGAGTTATTGTATAGAAAAATGTAAATATATTTTCTCATTCAAATTACTTCTCATTAGGAAAAAGTAATCATGATGTAAAAGGCTGTCTTGTTATCATCATTTTTAAGAAATCAATGACCTATTTCACGTTTATTTATTTTAGGGTTTTGTGATTGTTATACTTCAATGGATCACCAACTTTCTTGTGATCAGTGATTTTTACCAATCTATACGATTATTTATGCTTTTCATACATTCCCAATAATCACCTGTGTCCTCATATTTAGATACCTAGTAAGGATTGTTTTTGGTTAACTATTATTTTCTAACTATTCTTCTTAAAACCGAATTGTGAGACCTTGTATTTTTATGTGGGTTTCATTGAAATAAAAAAGTAAGTCTTAAATACTTTAATACCCCAGATGAAATTTTCTGGAGAAAGTCATTTTAAGGGGGGTATAATGTGACATCTTGATATTTTTAAAATATTTTTATTTTTAATTTCAACGATGTCATGTGTTATATAGTACTCCATGATAGGCTTTCATTATATGCAAAACTGAATTACCTTGCGGCATACACAACACTATACATGGATTTTTTTTGACAAATTATCAATTTTATGTGATATAATTCATTTTACACAATCGCTGTTTTATGTGAATAACTAAATATATTTATATTATATTATAACCATGTCATTATATTAGCGGTTATGAATAGTATTAACTTTCTATTGAAAAAAAATTTAAATGAATATATGGGAGTTTATAAAATTATAAAATCACCCTTGATGGATATTATTAATTTAATATATATTTAATATATTAAATATAATTTTTAAAATAAATATTTTGTGTTTTCTATACATGACATAAGAACAAAATTAATTTTTCATATAAAAGAATTAATTTTTAAAAAAAATTGTTTTCCACTTTTGATAGCAGAACAATTTTAAATCTAATTTTTTAAATTTAAATATTTTATATTTAGAAATTTAAAAATTTTATTTGGAATTAGGATATTGAAATTTACTTTGGATGTTTTTTTTAATTTTCTGATATGATTTATGTTTTTATGAATAGTAATAATATACTAAATTTTAATTGAAAACATCATTTTTCAATGAAATAATTAATGTGGATAAATTATAATATTGAATATTTTTAAATTAGAAAGTCAATCTATTTTTAGCATTTAATATAATTTGGGTCATTCTCATTAATGTTACCATAAATTTTGATGTAAAAACTTTTCAATATTTTGTAGTGTTTTAACATTTAAAAAACTATTTCTTTATTCTGAAAATGAGATTAATTTTAAATTTATTACTAAAAAATGTATGTTTTGAATTTATAAAAATTTAAAACATATATATAATTATTATTTTAAAATTATGTAAAAAACATTATTTTATTTTTGGGTGTTATGTATAGGAACTTTATTAATTTATAATAATAAGGAAAAAAGGTAAATCTAGTTATCAAGGGTAAATATAATATTGTAAAATTTCTATAACACATGTACTAATATTATTTTATGAGTTATTTTTGACCTAAAACATTATTTGGTCAAAATTATACCCTTTCTGAAGGCACATAGATGAGATTATGAAATTTAATATATTTTATTTTAAGAAAATTTGAATAAGTCTTTTAATTTAATAAATTTATCAATTTTAAAATAATGTTATACAGAAGATAAATTCCATTATATATACTCACTTGAAAGATACAATGTTATTATTTATAATGTTAATTTAATTGAAATTTTAATTAATTAATTATTTAACTTAATTGAATATATATTGATAATGCAGAACATATTTAATTGATGAAAAATCAATAAACTAATTTTTATTAAAATAATAATAAACCTTAAAAAACAAAAAAAACATGACCAAATCTTATTCGTCGAGTATATCATGACCATAACCATCCATGTTTTGATTTTTTGACCATTTTGATCCTTATAAATGAGATTATGGAACTTATATGATTTTGTTGGATGCGATGTTAAACTTGTAACATTCATTTTTTAATAAGTATAACATTTTATATGTATGTTTTCTGAGGAGATATATTTGAATATAGGTTTTTTATGAAATATAAATGATTTCAATTTTTCATAATGTATTATTTTTTATTTTTATCCAAAAAAAATTAAATATTTTACATAATTACAAAATACCGATGTAGTAATTATTTTATCTATGGAAATATCAAATTGATTTTAATAAAATACAAATATATATATATATATATTCTGATAATTATTATATCCAAACAAAATTATATATTAACTTAACCCCTTATGGATACAATAATTTTTTTTAGATTAACAACTCATCTTTATATTTTTTAAAAATCCATTAAATGAATATCGTCAAGTTGAAATTATTGTTATTTTGTCAAAATTTAGTTTTATAAAATAGTTTAAATATCCTAAAATATATTAAATAATATTAAATAATTCTTTTTTAATATAAAATTCTATATAGTGTTCATTTATGGTCTAATTGACATCAAATAACTACAAATTTCACTGTTTTAATATTTAATGACATGTTACCTTAGTAAAACATTAAAATGAATACTTAATGGTAAAACATAATGAAAATGTTTGAAATAAAATAAAAAATGTCAACAAATTATTGGTTGAAAATATTACAACCTTATCTCATTTCATATTCAAAATAAGTACATTAATGTGGTTTTTGGATGTGTTTTGTGTTTATTATAAATTAATATTGTTGGAGTTTCCAATAGTTCTCCTCACCTCAATTATAAAAGGGAACCTCCTCCCACAAATATTCACTTAAATTTGAGACTTAAATAAAACCACCATGCTCTTTATTTCACCCTTAAGCAAGATTTCTTACATAAAATATAACTTCATACACCCATGAACATTGAGATATCTTGTTTATTTTGGGATTAGAAACATTACATAACAACTTAGAACACAAAACACAACATCATTATTGAAAACATCTTTTACACGACCACAACATTCCTTCGCACTTATTATTGAATGAGATAACATGAGGACATGCATAAAAAAGGGTGAGCTATAAAGCACAGTAAGGGAGTAAAAAAGGCATAACATTAATAAAATAGTACATGTTAGGAAATAGTAATATCAATGGATCACAAGAGAAACATGCACATAAAGGCATGATATAGCATGATTATCATAACATGGAAATGTGATCAAAATTGTAAAAGATATTAGAATGGGCCGAGGATCATTTCACATGGGGCATGATAAGACCCTAATTTCACTTGAATTATCATGATTATACCATCCTTGCACTTGACATATCAAGATACTAATTTTTATCCAATGCATTAGAGCGTTATCAAGGCACACCCTCCTTGTTCATTTCATATCAATCATAAGTGTTCAACAAAGATCATAAAACATGGATTCATTAAACATCCTAATATATTAAATGATAAAGTAATGTGGAATTTTTACATTAAACTCTAGAATCAATTAGTAAATGTTCATAAAGGTGAATACCCTTGATAGATAAATTGTCATGGTATTCACTACACACATACTTTGGATTGGAAAATCGCGGTGCAATTTTGGCAGCGTAACCGCATGACCTAAGAATTCCTAAAAATCGTTGATGAGTGAGAAATTTGAGTTTCATTATATGTACATGAAATGGATAGTAATGGAGTTAATATTGATACATTCCCCAATATATATAATGTAATTTATATTAATATAAAAAAATAATTTCTTGAATGTAAATGAGGAGAGAGAAAACCCTACGGAATTTCGGCATGGTAAAAGGTATATTTTGGAGACATTAATAAGATTGAAAGGGGTATATAATCATTATAATATTAGTATTTTTGTATGGGTGAGGTTATAAATCATACCCTAACATTTTTAAATGAAAATAAAAGGGTATAAAAACATATAGAAATTTGGACAAAAATGAGAAAGGAATAAATCCATTACGAAATTTCAGCATGGTAATGGGTGCACATGAGAGGCATTAATGAGAGAGGAAAGGGACCTCTCATAATTCCAACATAATGATTTAATTATAATGGAGGTTTTACATATTAACCCAAAATTTGTAATTGAAAATAAAATGGTATAGAAACAAAAGGATTCTTGGACAAAAAATGAGAGAGGAAAAAATCCCTTACTTGGAAGTGTGATCCCAAAGTCTTGGGAGAGGCTTGAGAGAAGCTTCTTGGGAGCTTGGGGAGCCTTTGGAGGATTCTATAGAGAGGAGGGTAGAGGTTGGTATAGTTCCAATGGCATTGATTTAAGAGGAAGTGGTATCATGGATGGGGTTATACAAGAAAAGAGGGAGAATTCTTTATTATATAGGTTTTGGACACCACACATTAATCTAATCAAAACCACAAACCAACCCATGGTTTTTTCCCATGGTTATTGAAAAATGGGAGTGGAAATCATTATTTTATCTGGAAAATATCCTAACGTCTTAAAATATTATGCTTGCTTATGTAGAGGTGAGTCACACTCTCATAGATATCAATTTAAAAAGTTATAATGTTTTATAAGTCTGGAAGAGTCCACTAAATATTTTTGAAATAAATAAAAAAAACTAAAATAAAATTATTTTAATGGAAAATAATATATTGTCTGAGCATGTTGTTTATAGTATTTTATTATATAACTATTGGGTCATTATGAAGTCATAAAACACATTATATATTTAAATAGTATTAATTTTTACCCTAAAATTCCATTGTCTCCAAAAATTTTAAAAACATCACCGTTGGATAATTTTGATGTCATGAATACAAAACCAAAATTTATTTTACATTGATAATTTTCAAAATACGTGAATTATTTTTAAAATAAAAATTGGCATTTATCAAAAATTCCTTGGTTTTGACCAAATTCATTTTTCAAACCATAAAAAAAATTCAATTTTATTCATTAAAATTATATGATAATTTATATTTATTAAATATTAACTACTTAATAATATTTTGTTAAAATATTATTTAATTAAAAATCCATTAATTCATCAAAATGTATTTCTTAATTGAATATTAACTAAAAAATGATATTTTTTCATTAATAATTATTTTCAAAGTAACACTAACAAATTGAATGGATATTCTATAAAGAAAAATAATATATATAACCTTAGTGCTAGGGTATTTTTACATATCCCATTATAACACCCGTACAAGACTGAAGGGAATGGTGTGTGATGGTGACAGACTCTTGGGGTGGCTCGGATAACATCTCTCGGGTGGTAATCGCTATAAACTTTCACTTCTCTCACAGGTAGTTCTGCTCGGGCATAACATGTTGAAGCTCAGCTTGGACCTAGTTAAGAGAGAATCCCAGTGATACTAACTCCTTTCTGAGCTATGGTAAATGGGCTTTGTATGGATCGATTCATTGGATGAGGTCATCACTTAACTTGTCTGAGTAAACTGGATTTTTTAAATCCCTGTATTTATTCTAATCCTGTGATCACTGTTTGATTAATATATTAGCGACAGTCACAATTCATAACGGTATTTTAAAATCCAAAAACAAAAAAAACAAAAGATTTCATTTGTTATATAACCATATTACATAATAATACATTTAATTAGATTCAAGATGATTTTTCCTTAATGAATGTTTGGGTCATTACAATCTTCCCCCATTAAGAAATTTCTCCCTCAAAATTAACATTTCCACCGCAAAAATACATGAGGGTAACTCTCCTTCATCACTTCCTCTGATGCCCACATTGATTTCTCCTACTTTTGGTTGCACCATAACACCTTGACCAGGGAAATTATCTTATTTTGTAGTACTTCTTCCCTAATATATAAGATCTTCACCGGCTTCTATTCATACGAGAGGTCATTCTACAATTGTACCACCTTGGGATTGAGTACATTTAAAGGGTCGGGTATTAAATTACTCAATCACGATGCATGTAATACATCATGTACTTGATATAGGTGCAGTTGAAGTTCTAGTCGATATTCCACTACTCCAATTTGATAAAGGATCTCAAAAGGGAAGATGTTCCTTGGAATATGCTTTACCATCTTCCCAAATCTCATAACTCTCTTCCATAGGGATATGCGGAGGAATACCATGTCTTTGGCTTCAAGCTCTAGGTCTCATCTACGATTATAAACATAACTCTTCTGTTGAATCTGGGCAGCTTTAATGTGCTTCTGGATGGTCTTAACATTTTCCACTATTTCTTCGACCATATCTGGACCTAGGAGTTTTCTCTCACATAAATAATCCCAACATGCCATTGTTTTGAACCTCTTCGCATAAAAAGCTTCATAAAGAGCCATTTGGATGCATGAGTGGAAACTGTTATTGTTTGAGAACTCAAAAAGAGGTTGATTTTGATCCCAACCTACTTTGAAGTCTATTGAAAATGATCTAAACATGACCTCAAGTTTTTGGATATTCTGCTCATATTGGCCATCAGTTTGAGGATGATAAGCTACAATGAAGTTCAGCTTAGTATTTTGAGCATGTTGAATACTAATCCAGAACATATAGGTGAATCGTAGATGTCAATAAGATTCAATAGATAGTGGTACAACTTGCATCCTTACCACTTCTCTAATATATATCTGTTCCAGTTAATCTTATGTGAAATAATATTGAATTAAAATAATGTTTGCATTATTTGTAAGATGATCCACAACAACTTAGATAGCATTGTTTTGTTTGGATATCTTTAGTTGTCTAGTGAAAAAGTCAATGGTGATGTTCTCTCATTTCTTTACTGGTATGTGTAATGGTTTCATCGTCCCCTTAAACTTCTTCCTATTAGCCTTCACTTATTGACTTACTAGGAACATTTATATATACTTAGATATCTCCTTATTTATGTTATCACCCCAATAATTCTCTCAGAGATCTCGATTCATCTCTATGTTTCTAGGGTGAATGGAGAAATTTGATCAATGTGCATTATCCAAAAAATTGTCATTTAACTCTCAATTTGATGGAACACATAGTCATGAAACAAAGCATCCAATTCCTTCTTCATTGACATTGAACTCTGATTATTTCCCTTTTTTGATAGTTTCCACCTTCCTGTGATTCCCACATCATCCTTTTGAGCATCCTTTACCATTTCCAAAAGAGATGGTTGAGCAATAATTTGTGAAAGGATTGATGATGTCCCCTCCTTTATGATTCCCATTTCCATCTTCATCAAATCTAAGAATATTGGATCCTTTTCATTTCATATCAATTATAGAATCTCCGGGTCCCTTCTACTTAGAGAATACGCCACCATGTTCTCTTTCCCATGGTGGTAATGGATTGAGTAGTCATAGTCATTGATCAGCTCTTACCATCTTCATTGGAGCAAGTTCAACTCTTTCTATGTGAATATATACTTGAGTCTTTTGTGATCAATATATAAATCCAACTTCTCCCTAAAGAGTTAATTTCGCTAAATTTTTAAAGCAAAGATCACCGCATCCAACATTAGATCATGTGTTGAATATTTTTTCTCATGAACTTGTAATTGCTTTGAATAATATCTAATTAATTTGTTATTTCTCATCAACACACAACCCAGGACCTTCTTCGAAGACTCCCTAAATACAACAAAAAGTACTCCACTTGTGGGTAATGTGAGAAAGGGAGCAATGATAAGTGTCCTTTTCAACTCATTGAAGCTCTCTTCACACTAGTCACTCTAAGAAAACATTACTCCCTTTTAGTTATCTTTGTTAGACTGTTGGATAATAGGGAAAATTTTCTCATAAATTATTGATAACATCTAGCTAAACCTTGGAAGCTATGGACATCCATTACCAATGATAGCCTTGGCCATCCCTCAATTACAGCTTTCTTGGAGGGATCCATTGATATCCCATTGTTTGTGATGATATGACCCATGAATGATACCTTCTTCAACCAGAACTCACACTTGATGTACTTTTCATAGAGAATCTCTTTTCGCAAGGTCTATAGTACAATGCTTAGATGCTCCTCACGCTTCTCCTTATTTTTGAAGTATATTAGAATATTTTATATAAATACTAGCACAATTTATTCGTGGTAATATATAATGAATCTATTAATCATGTACATGAAGTTTTATGTAGAATTAGTGAGTCCTAAAGGCATTACTATGAATTCATATCGCCTATATCTTGTACGAAAAAAAGCCTTGGGGGTATCCTTATTTTTCACCCTTATATGGTAATATCCCGACTGCAAGTCCACCTTAGAGAAGTATTGTTTTCCACATAGCTGATCGATGAAATCCTCACTTCGGAGTAGATGATAATTTTTCTTTACTGAAATGTAGTTGGACTCACAATAATCAATGCAAATTTGCATTGAACAATCTTTTTTTTTTGACGAATTGGAATAGTGCACCCCATGGTGATACACTTGGGCATATAAACCCTTTAGCTAGATTCTCCAATAGTTGTTTTATCAACTCTTCAAGATCCAAAACATCCATTCTATATGGAGTCTTGGATATTGGAAACATGCCAGGTATAAGGCCAATTAGGAATTCAACATCTCTTCTAAGTGGAAGACAAGTAAATTCCATGGATAAAACTTCAGCGAATTCCCCCACAATAGGAATTTCTTCCAGGATGGTTGATTCCATAGAATCAATCATTTGAGCCATATATGCATGCTCATATAGTAGTAATATCCATGCTTGAGATGATGGTGCTAAAAAAGATTCATCTTTCTCCTTTCACTTGTATGGAATCAGTGGTCGATTCTCCATATTGAGAGTGATTTACCTATCATGGTAATTTATATTGCCTCTATATATGGAATGCCAATCCATGCTGATAATTGCATCAAATTCCACTAGATGAAGTATGAATAGGTTCGCCGACAAGTTAAATCCCCATATTGTGACTGGGGAGGAGTTATATTCATGGGATGAAATGATTGCCCCATTTTTTATACTCACTTATATATTTACTTCCATGATTTGTGGTGGTGTTGGGATTATTCTACTAATCTTTTGGGATATGAAAGATTGTGTTGGGGGAGAATCAAAAAAGTATGTTCACTATTCTTGAATGAATAATTAGAGTACCTATACCCACTACGTTTTCGGGGTTCACTTCGGTGGTAGTGATGTAAAATCCTTCCCTTGCTTCCTTAGTGGTTGTTGGTACCCTTTAGAAACACTTGGATTAGGGATCTAGTTTTCAAAGTGCCCTGGTTCTTTGCAGCTAAAGCAATGAAAAACATGTTGAGGGTCAAATTGATAATTCCTCCAATTTATCATAGCTGCGTGTTTCTATTTTCGGAAATTAATAGGTAGGCGTCTTTCTCTTCTACACCTAATGCATTTCCTCACCCCCCTTAGGAAATTTATGGGGTGCTTCTTTCCACACCTTTGGCAAGTGTGGTGCTATATTTTCTTAGAACCGTTGGATTTATCCATCAGAAAGCCATAATTGAAGTCCTCCGTACCCTTTATATCCCCATTATACCCCTGAGATTCACCGATCTATATTTAAACTTTGAGGCAACATTGTACAATTTATTTATAGCGTTCGATGTTATGGATCGCTAGGTATTTTTTTGGCTAGAATTTACCCCACCAATGAAGTGGTAAATGTTTTATTCGGGGGAAATGCTCTAATGTATTATTCATCTTTTTTATTGAGGGAAAGGATGTACCTTTCTATATTATGTTGGAGGGTGAAATTAAAATATTAATCCAAATTTTTTTTACAGAAATCCTTCCAATATAATGTCTCAATATCCTCCTCAGGATTCGTATTTTTTATCAATATCCACCACTGATCGGCTTCACCCTCCATATGATAAGCATCCAGAATAACCTTCTCTTCATCGGAACATTGAAGGATGGAGAAGATCTTTTAAATAGAGGTGATCCATTGTTCATCAATTGAGGGATCGAATGATCAATTAAAAGTAGGAGGCCTTTCTCTCATGAAGCTCTCGATTGTGACTTGTTCTTTCTTAGGGGGTGTTGAAAGTTCTTCTTGACCCATGTTTCTATTAAAATATTGATTTAACTATGTGTGTATCCTGACAATGTTCGTGATTCCCGCCCCATTGGATTGGGCATATCATTAGACCAGTCATCACTTATATCTTCAAAGTAGTAGTTATCACGAGTCCTCCTATTATCGACTATTGGCTAGAATAAAAGGAATTTTTGGGGTAACACATAATGTTTAATCCAAAGAAAAAAATGGGTGAATTATAATTTACTTTTATTTCCTTAACTTATGATCTTATAGGCTTCAATCAATGTTATCTATTATCTACATCCCAACATATATTATAATGGATTTTTTTAATTCTTTTAATATGGTTCATACTAATATTATGAATTTACCAAAGAATATCCCCTGGGAGTGTCGTAACCAAGAGTGTAGAAACACCCATTTTTGTGTACCATGATTCCCCGGGTAAAGCCTGGAACACCTTGTTAGTGTTTTCACTCCTAGTTAAATTTGTGCCAAAGTCACCTCTACCTACTCGTATCTAGAGGAAGATGTATCTTCTTGATAAACCAAGTTACTCAATACTTAGAAAAATTTAGGGATGTTTTTATTATACTTATTTTCATCTTTAAGGCTTCGTTAGGGTTTTCAAATCCTAATCCTTAAAATAACTAAAACTACCCTCTGATACAAACTAAAACAGCCTTACTCATTATTTCACACTAAAAAATGATTTATTACATAATAATGAACTTAATAAAACCCTGAAGATCGATAGGTCTAGTGTATTTATGGCTTAGGAAAATTATATAATAACTTATAACACAAAAAACAACACCTTTATTGAACACTTATTTTACATGACTGCTACATTCCATCATAATTAGCATCGCATGGGATAACTTGGGGACAAACATAAGAAAAGGGTGGGATATAAATCATAATAAGGGAGTAAAAAAGGCATAAAATGAATAATATAGTTGATATTAGTAAATATTAAAATCAATGTATCCCAAGAGAAACATAAACATAAAGGCATGATATAACATTATTATCATAACATGGAAATGTGAAATCAACATTTAACATGATATTAGCATCAGATAAGGATAATTTCCCATTGAGTATGAGTAAACACTAATTTTACTTGAATTATAATGATTAAACCCACATTGCACTTGAGGTATCATGATACTCTTCTTTACCCAATGCTCTGGAGTGCTATTAGTGCACACCCTCCTAAATCATTTTATTTCATGCATAATTGAGCCCCATATATCATACAACATGGATTCATTAAATATCATCAATTATTACACAATAAAGGAATTGGTTATTCATACATGAAACTCTATAATCAAAAATTAAATGTGCATAAATTTGAATACCCTAGATAGATAAATGGGCAAAGTATTCACTATACAATGACTTTGGCTTTGAAAATGACGGTGCAATTTTGGCAGCATAATGACATGACATAAGAAGTCATTAAAATGGTGGATGAGATAGAAATAGGTGTCTCCTAATATGTAAATTAAATGGTAAGTAATGGGGGTCATATAGATACATTCTCAAACATATGTAATGGAATTTATATTCACAAAAAAAAATAATTTCTTGAATGTAAAAGTGGAGAGAGAAACCCCTATAGAATTTTGGCATGGTAATAGGTATTCATGGGAGGAATTAATGAGAGAGAAATGAGTATCTGATAATTCAAACATATGTAGGGATGTTTGGGAGAGGTTCTAAATCATACCCCAATTTTTTTGAATGAAAATAAAATGGTATAACAGCATATAAAAATCTAGAAAAAAAATGAGAAAGGAAGAAATCCATTACAGAATTTTGGCATGGTAACATATTTACGTGATTTGAATTAATTAGAGAGGAAATGGTTTTCTCTTAATTAAACAATAATTATATAATTATAGGGATTTTGTAAAATCATACCCCAATGTTTTTAATTGAAAAGACAAGGTTATAACAACTAAAAGAAACATGGAAAAAAAATGAGAGAGGTAGAAATCCCTTACTTGGATGTCTGATCCCAATGGATTGGTAGAGACTTGAGAGAGGATTCTAGGGAGAATAGGTCCCCTTGGGATGATTCTAGAGAATGTAGGGGAGATTTTGGTTGAGCTTTAAAGGCTTCTAATGAATAGAAATTGGGATCATGGCTGGGTTTATATAGGAAAAGGTAGGGAATTCATTATTTTTTAGAATTTATACACAACACATTAAAGTAATCAAAACCATAAACCAGACCGTGAGTTTTTCACATGTTTATTACCAAAGTGGAGTAGAAAAAATTATTTTATAAGTCCAATGGCCGAAATTCTAAAAATATTATTCTTGCTTATGTAAAGGTGAATTACACTCTCATAGAAATCAATTTAAAAAGTTAAAATGTTTTATAAGTGATCGAGGACCCAGTAAATCTTTGTAAAATAAATCAAACAAACCTAAAATCACATTATTTTAATGGTAAACCTTATATTTTCTGAACATAATTTTTATAGTATTCGCTAATGGGTCATTATGAGGTAATACTACACATTATATATTTAAACGTTATTTATTTTTTACAAGAAAAATCTGTTGTCTCTGAATATTATGAAACATTAATTGTTGGATAATTTCAATGTCATGATTCTAAAAATAATATTCATTTTTTTCTAAATAATTTTATAAATATGTGAGTTTTTAAACTTAAAATAAAAACTAATATTTTTCAAAAATTCATGGGTTTTGTCAAAAAATAGCTTTCAAACCATAATAATAATTTCAAATTTATTCAAAAAAATTATACGATATTTTATATTTAATACATATAAATTTAGTAATAATATTTCGTTAAAATATTTTTTAATTCAAAAATCCATTAATTCATCAAAATAAATTTTTGAATTGAATATTACCTAAAAATGCTATTTTTTCATTAAAATCTATTTACAAAGTAACACTATAAAATAAATGTATATTCTAAATAAAAAATATTGTACACAATATCAGTTCTAGTTTCCTATTACGTAACCCTTTATAAACCTACAAATAACCGAAGGGTAAGGTGTTTGATGGTGACATACTCTTAGGGTGGCTCTGATAACATTACTCGGGTGGTAATCTCTTTCAACTTCTACTTCTCCCATAGGTGGTTCCGCTCGAGCATAATGTGTTGAAGCTCATCTTGGGATTGGTCTAGAGCGAATCACATTGATGCCACCTCCTTTCCAAACTCCCTCAAATGGGATTCGTATGGAGCAACTTTACTGGATGAGGTCATTGCTTCCTTTTTCTAAGAAAACAGGATTTGTTAAATCCCAATATTTATTTTAGTCATGTGATCTCTGTTTAATGGGTATATTAGAAACTATCACAATTCTTAACGGTATTTTAAAATCAAAAAACATAAAACCACGGATTTTTATATGTTATATAACCATCTTATATAATAATAAATTTAATTAGATTCAAGTGGAATTTCATAATGAATGTTTGTGTCGTTATATTAAATATAATCCATTCCCCACCCATTTCCATTATCAACATACCTAATCTCATTCTAAATATTCTGGTCATCTCAAAATATCAAATCTAGTACGATTAAGTGGAGGACTATAGGGATCACGTTGAAGAAGAGGATTTCTCCTCCACCGATTCATTCAAAATTACTTCTTCTTCTACTTACTATTTATGAGGTGTTTCCATTATAATGTCATAAATCCAATATCACTTATATATTTATATTTTCTTATAATTATTTGGCAACTATATTCTACCTTTTATACATTCAATGAAAAAAAAATCACCACACGTGCATACATATAGCTTACTATCTCCACGCCTTGGTGTAAACTAATTTTCACTACCACCCTACTCGGATCGATATAATGATAGAAATAATAAATATATATGATTATTATAACATCATGGGGATTCAATAAGAAAATAATTATTATCCACTTCCATACTTTTTCATAATTATGGGAATCTTATCATCGCCCGTGTGTATGTACAACATACCATCTTCACAGTGTGTTGTGAATCATTATACATGATATCCATTAAATCATTATTATATAAATGTATTAAAATAAAAAAAATATGAAATATCTTATATTAATATCATTATAAAAATGATATAACTATAATCTATGAATAGGAATAAGAAATTATCCGATGAAACATGCGTAAGAAAATAAATAATTTAACACCTGATGGATGAATAATAATGTTATGAACAAATTGATGATAATATGATCATATATGATATCATAAAAATGGCAATAATTCTGGAATAAATCAATGGAATTAATTTATTCATTATACTAGATGTTCATATACTTACAAAGGATAGGATACATAAGGTAAGTGAATATTTTGTCTCCCTCTTATTTATGTGGGAAATATGCCTTATACACCACCTATTTCTTTTTATTTTTTGTTTATTTCACCCATTAATGATTTTATGATTCTTAATAAAAAGGTTATAATGTAAATATAATTTTTTTCATTTTATGAGGCATACAAATCAACTGATTATAAATTGGTAAGGGATAATTTCACAATCTCATTTTTAACCATGATTGTCTATTAATTAGTACTTATTGAGGTATATATATCATCCATATACATGTATCATATATATGTATTATAATGTATTCCTTAGTTTCTTATAATATATTTCAATAAAAAAATTTTGCATTAGTGAATTTTAATGAATTGGTATTAATTTAATATTTATTCATTTTTGATATGAGGAACTTTTTGACTTTCCAAAAAAAGTAATATAAGAGTGTTTTACTTTAACTTATACGGAATGAATGAATTTTTAATCTTTCATAATTCCATATTTCCATGAATCGTGCATTACAAGATTTCAATTTTATTTTCAATGATATTATTTCTTTTAAAATTGAGTGGTATTTTGAGAAAAGAAATCGTTAATGAAGAATAAATGATATTTTCCTCAATAATTAATTCCAAGGGTTTATGAAAATTATTTTCCATCTAAGATTACAATATTTAATAGGGATATGTTTCAATTATTTTATGCCTATTAATAATATGACTATATTTTTTTATGGAATGATATTTTTAAAATCCACTTGTTTTACATTGATTATATTATGATGTAATGATGTTCAAGAAACACATTTTATTCCATGGGTTTTTCTATGATGAATTATTTATGTTTTTTGGAAGACGTAATAATGATTTTATTTTTTGATCGGTGGGACCTATATTTACCTTCAATTCATTGGGAAATGATTTATATATCATGGGGCTGAAAGGAATGGAACTAAAAGTAATCTGGTTCAGAAATACATGGTTGGAACGACATATAAGTTTAGTTTAGTAATACCGGGCTGAAATGAAGAGTGAAATCATTTTAGAAAACATTATCCATAATGATGGTCATTTAAACGAGACTTAAAAAATATTAAATGAATTATATGCTTATGTGAATTAAAAAAATTACATTTCTTTTGTTATTCCTTTTCGTAATATGTTCATTTATTCGTTATGATCTACTATGATTTATTCCATGACATGATATCATAATCTATGATATATAGGAGACGGTTTTAAACTTTTATGTTCTTATGTATTGTGATAGGGATATGACTGATATATCACTTTTTTACCCTTAATAAGAATCTAATCTCATGTAAATACCCGTATTTCTTGTGGATTATTTTTTAATACATGGAAATTTTATGAGTCCGTAGTTTCTGATGGCACTTGATTCCGAGGCCCGGTGTGCCCGGAATCAATTTATGAAGTTTTGTTTGTCTACATTTAGAAAATGTATGAGCGGGATTTTATATCTTTCTAACCAGTGCTCGGAACCGAAATCCTATGGCACCGTTGAACTCGCGGCGTCAGTGATCGCTAAGTAAGACCTTCACCGCAGTTGTGTTTTAAGAAGAGTGGAAGATAATTTTTGGGGTTTTAAAAAAATAATTAGATAAAAATAAGACATAAATTATTTTTATATTATGGTGGTTAAAACCTCCATGTGAAGGTTAGTGGTGGGGGCCACCCGTACATAACCTCCCTTGGGAAGATTTTATTTTGTGGGGCCCAAACAAGTTTCTTAACTCTTCTAACTCCACATTAATTTTGGAACACCTATAACCCCCCATTTATGTGGGTTAAACTCTCCACCTTCCCCCATTACTTCAATGTTCCAAATCTATCACAATTAATTAATTAATTAAACCCTTTTAATTAATTAATTATCTCCTTTTGGGTGGGTCTTGAGAGAGATCGTCATCCTCTCAATGAAGAACGCGAAGAACGCTCCTTCCACTGAAGAACGATGAACACCAACTTCTTCCTTCTTCAACCGGGGCAAGAAAAGGGAAGCATCACCCACGAAGAATGCTGACACCATCCTCGACTTCTTCATTCCCGACATCAATGAAACAACACCGCCTTTCCCCGCAACTTCATCAACGAACAATCATCAAGAATGGTATGGGTTATTTTACGATTGATTACTACCCTCCATACCCCATCATATGTTTTGTGTTTTGAGAACTGAATGATATCACTGTAATGAGGAGGTATCAGACCCCATGAAAGCTGCCCGACCCTCCCCTTTTTTGGTTCTTGTTTGATGATGACGGAGGTGGTACTCGAGGCGACTAACAACGAGCTGGCCACGAAGAAAGCCGACAGTGCAAGGCCTCTGGGTCACCACAAGGGCGCGGCACCGCAGTGCTGCGTAGAGAATTGAGCCGCAACCAGGCAGGCCATGGTGGTGCTAGTGGGGCGCGATTCTGTTGCACCACGCTGGAAGAAAGGACCGCGGCTAGGAGGGTCACCGTATTCAGATTGTGTCTTGGTGCCGCCAGGCCGCGAGGAGCAGCAGAGAGCTACGGCTAGGGTGGGCCATGGTGGCGGGGCATGACACGGACGCAACCTACCGGTGGTGCAGGACTGCGGCCTTAGGCCATGGCGGACTAGAGAGGGCGGATGGCTGAGCCAGCCGCCGGTACATGCTACAGGCAAGACCATCGAGTTCTGCGGTTACGAGGGGCCGGCGCCTCGCCCCCCCCCCCTCCCACGTGTGGCTAGCCAAGCACATGGGCTGGTCAGCCAGGCCACACAGGCCGCCGAGCCACCCTTTGGGCTAGTTCGTACCTTCGGGTTGGGCCGCCCATTCGGGCTGGGCCTCCCCTTTGGGTCGGGTCAGATTCACGGACCGGGTCGGGTCAGTCCCACTGGCTCGGACCAGACCTGAAACCGACAAACCCGTTTACACCTTTTTTTCCATATCATGGGCTACGGGCGTCCATTTGATGAACCGCCAGGGTTCCAATATTCTTGGAACGAATCCATCCCTTTTATAATACCCCATGGGAGTTTAGGGTATAGTTGAGATACGGTCAGTTCGGTTCGTACACGAAACCCACCGGGCCCCCAGGACTAAAAAGCTAATGACTCACAAATCGGGCGTCCGATTGACGCACCATCTATTGCGTTGAGACCCCTTTGACATGGCATACCTTTGAGATACTTCCACGTGAGACTTCGTGACACATGGAGTATCAAATCATAGCTCATGGAGCATATCCCCCCGGAGATGAGCAGACAGAGTGCATAGACGTAGTAGTTGATAGAACAGATGACTACCTAACTGATTCAACATGGAGTGATTCGAATAGCCCATTGGGGAGCACCCAGTATTTGGCGGTATACCCATGGATGATGGAGCACCTGGTAGTTGGTTGCAGAACCGCAGTACTCGGTAGGAGGAGTAACTCTATAGGCTATTATGGGGAGCGCACTGTATTTGGCGGCAGACCATTGCGGACAGATCGCCTAGTAGTTGGCAGCAGACCCATGATACTCGATAGGAGAAGTACCTCAACAATCCAAGGTTAGTGAGAATCACCTTAGTGTCACGACAAGCCCACTGTTCTCGATAGAGGAGGAGTTCTCCAGCAGATGTGGTTTAGATAATGGAAATCCTGGTTTGAGCTGAGTCAATGACATTTGTGTATTCCACATGATTGACATGGGTTTCTTGATAACGTAGGTATATGTATGGGAATATACGTAAGTAGTGGTTATCCATTGAAATCATACTTTGTTGTTTATCCTTGTTGGATTTTGTGAGACATTGAGGGTCTCGGGGTCGCTGCTGAGTATTGTTATACTATTCCTTGCACAGGCTATGCACGCACCTCGTTGTATTGAATGCAGACGATGGACAGCGCTGACCGAGGCGGAGTGTACAAGGACTGGACGGTACCAAGAGGTGGACTTCATGATGAGTCGGTACCCGGAGGAGACAGATGAATGTGGAGCACTAAGGAGGCTATATGTACCTACCCTTCTGGTAGGATCTAAGGTGAACAATCCAGGAGCATCTAGATACCTTCCAGCTAGTTGTCTTTTTAGTTGTAACTATTTTTCCTTTCCTTGTACTTTACTGTTGGGATTTTATTTATGGCCCATTTACTTTCATCATACTTTTATATAGATTTTACTTAGTTTTTCCTTCCACTTGTGTGTGTTTACGATTTATAAAAGCAATGCCTTCCCAGTTTTAGGAAATTATGCCTTTAGTGCTAGTCTCCAGCCCCTGGCCTATGGATGGCGGGTTTGGGGTAGTCAAGATATGGGCCTCGGTGGATGGGTTATAAAAATTGGTATCAAGGGATTCGGTTATACTGCAGAACATAGGGATCTGATCTTTCTTTTTTTGTGAAGAAATAGTTTTAATCGTACCGAGTGTGGTTTTCAATTCAGGGAGTCCAATGTTGGTGCAGCGGCCAATGTATTCGTACACCAAGACCCTGAATACTGATTTCTAACTGAGTGTACGAAAACACTGATTGTATGTGTGTTTTAAAATGTTTTATTTATGTTAGCTCAAACCAGGTCAGCTCACCAAGTAAATTCTTTTGCCAGTGTCTCATCTGTTTCTTTCAGGATGCCTCCCCGCAGACAAATAGTTAGAGCGCCGAGAGTTGTACATACTGACAGCTTTCCGAGTGACTAGGCCTCATTACATGGCCCTCTTCCAATTGAGGCAACACCGGAGGCACCAATGGTACAACTTTCTGTTCTACCACCGATTCCACCTGCCCCTGAAGGAGAGAGTGCACACCGCTTGAGCACGCTGCACAAGTTCCAGCACCATAGGCCACCCTGATTAATGGGAGAGGCAGACCCACATGCATCTGAGGATTGGCTTGAGGATGTGGTGAGAGTATTCAGGCTAGTAGGGACACCGGCAGACGTCATGGTGATCCTTACTGCCAGCCTCTTTTCGGCAGCAGCAGGCAAATGGTGGAGCCTTATGCTTTAGATGCATGACGAGGTGACACATCTATGGGCAGACATTGAGGGCCTTTTCTGTGTTTATTTTTTTACCAGCCTCCCTTTGAGCGGTTTGGATACAGGAGCTACTTCATCTGCATCAGGGCAGTATGAGTGTAGCTTAGAACTCAGCGAGGTTCACTGACATCTCGCGCTACTCCACTGATATAGTAAGAGACCCATTGTTCAAGGCCCATACATTTGATCAGGGACTCAAACATGATATCAGAGCTTTATTCATCTCCCACAACATCCCGACATAGACAAGGGTGTTGGAACGAGCCATCCTAGTGGAGAGTTTCCTAACTGAGTAGTCTCGAGTAGCGAGACCCACCACTAGTCGACTTGTAGTGGAGTCTTCTGTAGCTGGCAGTAGACAGATGACGTAGAGGTCCAAGAGAACTAGATCCACAGGTAGTTGACTGCACAACTCAGGATCGATTTTTTGGGGCACCCAGAGTGGAGACAAATCCAGACATGCCAGGAGTGGATAGTGTTACTCCTACAGAGGGCTTGGTCACATGGATCGTGACTGTCCGACCCGCCGCTCTGATGATCAGCAGACAATTGACGGACCTCCTAGGCAAAGGCAGTTGTTCGATCGAGGTGGTCTGCATGGCAGAGGTGGAAATGGGAGAGGATCTGGATGTGCAACTGGTGAAGGATGAAAATACAAGGTGCTACCCCCACCCCCACCAGTAGGTCCACCTCGACCACAGGGAGCAGGTGGATAGGGCAGAGCACAGCTTCATACAGCTGAGGATTACGATCATGGTTCTCTAGATGTGATACGAGGTATGATATATGTCTACTCCACCATAGCTACAGTTATTATAGACACAGGTGCAATCAACTCTTTCGTAGCCACTGCCCTCGTTCGATGCTTAATGATTCTGACGGAGTTGTTGGCTTTATCCTTATAGCTAGAGACTCTTACGGGAGTAGGCTTGACGAATATGCACTGGTTCCAGCAGTATGATCTTACTCTAGGAAGCGAGAGCTTCAGTTGGGTTTTCCTCATAGCAGCGTCTAGGCCTTACGACGATATCTTGGGTAAGGATTGGTTATCTACAGTCCACGCTCCGATCGACTGTATTAGGCTCAAAGTGCGGTTTGTTCACATGGATGGGACCACCTTCACCTTTACCAGTGAGAACGGAACATTTTCATTGCAGGGCAGACATACTCGGAGTAGGGTGAAGCCGATCACTCACCAGTTGGCTTGCCTTACCCTCAGAGAGGTTGATATGGAGAGTGCGACTTATCCTGTAGTGGTGGACCAGTACATGGATTTTTTTCCTAACGATGTTCCAAGACTACCTCCTCACGGAGAGGTGGTCTTATATATTGACATGTACCCGTGGATGACACCAATATCTACACCAGCATATCGGATGGCTCCCGCTGAGCTTCGCGAGCTGAGGGTACAATTAGAGGACTTGCAGGAGAAGGGGTTCATGTGGCCCAGTGTTTCTCCCTGGGCATCCCCAATTCGGTTCTCCAAGAAGTCGAATGGGAGTTTGAGGCTATATGTTGACTACCATCACCTGAACCGGGTGATCGTAATGAATAAGTACCCACTATAGAGGATTGATGACATCATTGATCATCTCAGGGGAGCATGATGGTTCTTGAAGATAGACCTTAGATCAGGCTATCAGCAACTCAGAGTTCAAGTTGAGGATGTGTAGAAGAAGGCCTTCAGGTGTCAGTATGGCTATTAAGTGTTCTTTTTATGCCCTTTGGCATAACCAATGCTCCAGTAGTGTTTATGAGTCTCATGAATAGGATCATCCAGCCTTACCACAATTTCTTTGTCGTAGTCTTAATTGAAGACATTCTGATTTACTCGACTACTGAATAAGAGCATGACTACCATTTTCAGGTAGTATTGGATACACTCCAAGAGCACCAGCTTTATGGTAAGCTCTCGAAGTGCCAGATTTGGATTCGAGTGGTTCACTTCTTGGGACACATCATCTCGAAGGCTGCAGTTGCAGTGGATCCAATGAAGATCGAAGCAGTACTTGTTTGGGAGCCTCCCAAGAGTGTTACGAAGGGACAAATATTCCTTGGTTTGGATGGATACTATCATATATTCATCCCACACTTCTCTAGAATTGCAGCACCTCTTTCATCCTTAACAAAGAAGGGGAAACCCTTCATGTGGTCAGAGAGATGCGAGCAATGCTTTCAAGAGCTTAGGCATAGGCGAACTAGGGCCCCATTCTTGAGGCTTCCAGAGGAGGGTGTAGGGTATGTAGTTTATTGAGATGCATCAGGGACTGTACGTGGGTGTGTCCTGATGCAGGAGCAAGCTGTGATCGCGTATGGTTCTCTGTAGTTGAGAAAACATGAGCAGAACTACGCTACCCATGACCTGGAGTTTGCAGTAGTGGTCTTCGCCTTGATGATTTGGAAAAAATATATGATGAGCGGAAATTTTACCATATACTATGATCACAAGAGTCTCAGGTATATCTTCTCTCAAAAGGACTTGAATCTAACATAGCGGGATTGGCTAGAGTTCGTCCAAGATTAAAACATCGAGATAGTCTATACTCTTGGGAAGGGGAACGTAGTAGCAGATTCACTAAGCATGAGGTCTGGCATATAGCTGCAAGGAGAGGCAACGGATCAGCTTGATTCCCTATAGATATCCTTTGGGAATAGGAATGGAGTAGCCTATCTTCAGTCTCTTATAGTCACACCACCACTTTTTCAATGAGTCAGGGAGGCGCAGTGTGGAGACACTGACTGTGAGATGTGACGTTATCAGATATCCACAAGGAAAGCATATGATGAATTTTCTAAAGGTGGGTAGCACGTCATCCTTTTCAGAGGATGTTCCATGGTACCAGTTTCATTTCAGGAGGAGGCATTTAGGGGGTTCCACACTTCCCGTCTTGCAGTACAACCAGTTGTGGCGAATATGTACCAGGACCTTAGACGATGGCATTGGTGGCCAGGTATGAAGAAGGTAGTAGCAGAGTTTGTCTCACGATGCCTCACTTGTCAGCATGTGAAGGCATTGCACTAGGTACCAGCAGTCTTTGTTTATCCCTTATAGGTCCAAGAGTGGAATTGGGATGAGATATACATGGACTTCATAATGGGTATTCCACGCATATGTATGAGTTGTGACTCGATTTGGGTGATCGTCGACTGACTCACCAAGTCGGCCCACTTCATACGGATCAGAGAACATGGCTCAATAGAAAGCTAGGATGCCTCTACATGTAGGAGATTGTGTTATTACATGGAGTACCATCTTCTATTTTCTTCGACCATGACACACAATTTACTTCCTGGATATAGAAGGGGTTGTAGAAATCTTTTGGGACATAGCTTCTCTTGAGCACCTCCTTCCATCCTCAGACGGATGTTAAGACCGAGAGGACCATCCAGACCCTCGAGGACATGCAACATGCATGCTTCCTCGACTTCTGTCGTAGCTGGGAGATTCACTTGCCTTTGGTGGAGTTTTCCTACAATAACATCTATCACTCCACCATCGGTATGGTACCTTTCAAGGTGTTGTACGGGTGGCCTTGAAGATCACCACTAAGCTGGACAGACCCAGGGGAGTCAGCATAAGTGGGACCAGAGATGGTATGGGATACCACAGAGAAGGTGCAGATCATATAAGAGTGGATGAAGACTGCACATAGTTGGTAGAAGTCGTATGCTGATAGGATACGGAGACCTCTGGAGTTCTAAGATAGAAACCACGTCTTCCTACGGGTCTCACCTCGATGAGGTATATGAATATTTGGCCGAGGTGGAATGTTATCTCTACGATTAATCAGACCATTCCAGGTCCTCAACAAAGTAGGCGAGGTGGCTTACAGCTTAGCTCTTCCACCTTAGTTGCACCGGGTGCACGAAATCATCCACATATCTCAACTAAGGAGTTACGTGCACGACCCATCCCACATCATCGACCACGGGGAGCTGGAAATCGATGACAGGGCGACTTTCATGGAGGTCCCAATGGAGATTGAGAATCGGTAGTTGCGGGTCCTACGTGGATGGTCGATACCTCTGGTGCGTATTCGTTAGCAACGCGGGTACTTCTAGGAGAGAACATGGGAGAGGGAGGCTCGTATACATTCTCAGTGCCCCCATTTGTTCTGTTAGTGTGAGTTTTAGCATACGGGGATGTAAATCCCTGAGGAGGGGAGAATGGAAAGACCTGTATTTCTCATGGATTTTTTTTAAATACATGGGAATTTTACAAGTCCGCATTTTTTCATGGCACTTGATTCTGAGGCTAGGTGTGTCTGGAATCAATTTCTGATGTTTTTCTCGGGTACGTTCAGTAAACATGTGAGCGGGATTTTATAACTTCTGAACAGGTGCTCGAAAATGAATTCTGAGGGCACCGTTGAACTTGTATCGTCGGTGATTTCTTAGTGAGACCTTCACTGTGGTTGCATTTTATCAAGAGTAGAATACAGTTTTTGGTGGTTTTTAGTTAAATTGAATAAAGATAAAGTTTTAACTTTATTTTATTTTTGGTGGTTAAAACCTCTAAGGGGAGGTTAGTTGTGGGGCCCACCCACACATAACCTCATGTGGGAGGATTTTATTTAGTGGGTCCCATACGAGTTTCATAGCTCTTCTAACTCCACATTAATATTGGAACACCTCTAACCCCCCATTTAGGTGGGTTAACCTCTCCACCTTCCCACATTGCATTAATGTGCCAACTCTCTCACAATTAATTAATTAAACCCTTACAATTAATTAATTATCTCATTTTGAACTCTTTTGAATTCAAGCCAACGATTAAATAATAGACAAACTATTATATAATTTGGTTGGAAATTATTTTGGGTGGGAATTGAGAGAGAACTTCATCCTCTCAATGAAGAACGTGAAGAACACTCCTTCCACCAAAGAACTTTGAGCACCATCTTCTTCGTCTTCAATAGGAGAAAGTTGCAGAAGCACTGCTGCTCATGAAGAATGCTGACGACATCCTCTCGATTCTTTTTCCCTGAATCCTTCCTCCTAGTCTTCTTTTTCTTCTACCCGACGTCAACGGAACGACGTCTACTTCCCGTGACTTTGTTATTGAGCGACAATCGAGGTAAGGGTTTTGAGTGGTTTTTTTCCCGTTCTACTTCGTTGATATTATTTTTTGTACTCGTTATGTTTAATGTTATCAACATGAGATGGGGGATATGGACTGCACTAACACAGCCGACCCTCCCCCTTTTGTTGACCTTTTTTGTTAACGATGGAGGAACAGACCGCAATGAACAACGGCGGATGGAAATGGGCTGTCCGTGAAAGAAACCGGCGATGCAAAGGCCACCGGTTCACCAAGAGGGTGCTCGCTACGCGGAGGAGAGACATGGCCACGTCGGGCCGCAACGGAGGCGTGTGGCACCGTCGCGCCGCGCGAAGGGCTACAGGAGGCCATGGCCAAGACGGACCATTGTGGAGAGGCACGACCAGGGCTGGCCACGGTGGGAGAGAAGGGGCGGGGCACCGTCGCGCCATGCCGGAGAAGACCCGCGGCCTATGGACACGGTGGACAGGGGAAGGCAGTCGGGTGAGCCGACCGCCGGTGCATGCTATAGGCGGGGCCTTCGGGTCCCGCGTTTACTAGGGGTTGGCCCCTCGTGCTGGCTATTTTGGACAAAGGGGGGGGGGGGTCGCGACACCACCCTCCCACTCATGGCCAGCCAGACTATGCGGGCCGGCCGGCCCGGCCATGCGTGCCGCTAGGCCGGGATTCCCCTTCATGTTGGGCCACCATTCAGGTCGGGCCGCATTCGGGCCGGGATGGCCCCATGGGTCGGGCCATACCTTCGGGACGAGCTACCCCTTCGAGCTAGGCCGCCCCTTCAGGCCAAGTCAAAATCACGGACCGGGTCGGGTCAGTCCGACTGGGTCGGATCGAACCCGAACCCGTAAGACACGTTTACACCTTTTGGCCCATATAATGGGCTACAAGTGTCTGTTTGATGAACCGTCAGTGGATTTGATATTCTTGGAATGAATCCGTACCTTTGATATACCCCATAAGATTTCAGGGTATAGTTGAGATACGATCAGTTTGGTTCATGCACGAAACCAACCGGTCCCCCGGGACTAAAAGTATAATAACTCACAGACCGTGTGTCTGATTGACGTGTGGTCTGTTGCGTTGAGACCCCTATGACATTGTGGTCCTTTAAGATACTTATACATGATAATTTGTGACACATGGAGTATCAATCCATTTATCATAGATCAAATCGTCCCAGAGACGAGTAGACATTTGGCAAAGACCTAGTAGCTGACAGAACTCACGACTGCTTGACCGATTCGACGCAGAGAGATTCGACTAGACTAATGGGTAGCGCATGGTATTTGGAGGCAGAACCATGGAGGACGAAATGTCGGGTAGTTGGCAGTAGACCCGCGGTACTCGACTGCATGAGTACCTCTGTAGGCTATTAGGGGGAGCACCCGGTATTTGGTGGCAGACCCACAGTGGACGGAGCGCCTGGTAGTTGGCAGCAAACTCGTGGTACTCGACAGGAGGAGTACCTCAGTAGTCCAAGGATTGTGAGAACTGCCTCGGTGTCACGACAGGCCCACTATACTCAACAGAGGAGTATTTATCTTACATCCGTGGTTTCGACAATGAAAATCCTGGTTTGTGCTGAGTCAATGACTTTTGAGTTTTCCTCGCGATTGAGATGGGTTACTTGATAACATAGGTATATATATGGGAAAATAACTAAGTATTGGTAATCTGTTGAAATCTTAATTTTTGGATTATCCATGTTGGTTTTTGTGAGACCATGAGGGTCCCTAGGTCCCTACTAAGTATCGTTATACTCACCCCTGCACAGGCTATGCCCGCACCTCGTTGTGTTGGATACAGATGATGGACAGTGCAGACGCAGGCCGAGAGCACCAGGACAAGATGGTACGGGAGGAGGAACTTACGATGTATCGGTACACAGTGGAGTCTAATGGACCTGGAATGCTGAGGGGGCCATCTTTACCTACCCTTCAGGTAGGAACCCCGGAGGACGATCCAAGAGCTACTTCCACCTTACAACTATTTGTCCCTTTTTCAGTTGTACTTACATTTAGTTGTATTTATTCTGTATCGTTGGGCTTGTATTCTGGACCCACTTTACTTTTAGTACACTTGTTATACAGATTTTACTTACTGTTTGCTTCCTCTTGTACTCTGGTTGTGTGAGATTACTTTTTATAAAGGCTATGCCTTCTCAGTTTTAGGGAATTATGTCTTTGGTGCTAGTCGCCAGCCCCTGGCCTATGCAAGGCGGGCTTGCGATAATTACCACACGAACCCCAGGGGATGGGTCATGATATCCCTCCCATTTAATGGTTCCCAATAGGAAATTATGAAGTTTATTACATAATATATGAAAAATGGGGTCTAGTTATCAAGGAAAAATCATGTGTTTGTGTATAATTTTTATGAACAAGTTATTTATGTTTTATAGTTTCCAGGGACATGAAACAAATATGGTCTCTAGGAACATTTTTGTGTCATGTATTAATTATTCCACAAAATTAATTTAATGTCCACGTATGTCAATTTTTTGTCATTATACAACTGGTCGAGTGATGATCATTTATGGTAATAAAAAATGATAACATTTTAAATAATATTTATCTATATTTCCAATGGATTAAATATTAAAAAAAAATCATAATATTTAATATATTCAATTATATATTAATTTCATCTTTTATAATTTAAAAAAATTAAAAAAAATTCTTTACATTTTGGAAAATGGTGGATTGATTTATAAAAAATTAACTTCATATTGTATTATGATGAGAATAAAAAATCAAGATCCATGAATTTTTTATTTTATTATATATATAGAGACATGTGGTATTTTTCTCTCCATTCAGTTTGTGTAAACCTCAATGATATATAATTATCATCAATAATATTTATTTGTTAATTTTTTTATTATTTATTGATAATTTTATAATTTCTTATTATGTAACAATCTTGTAGTAAATCTCTTCTGGAGGTACAGTTGTTTCTAACGCTTTCTCCAAGGCGGGCACATCTGTTTGTTTGAGGACGACTAAGAGAATATGACTTTTTCCCCACATTCCTTCTTTCCGAAGGTGGGTGGCATCCGTCGCTTATTCATGGACGTTTTCCCCTTGATCAAAATGGGGTGATCGGATGTCAGTTCCTCCTTCCATGGATTCCTCCTCAGAACTCGTCACCTAGTCTGAGTATCCCTTAAATATTAAGACGTTGTTTGTGAAACGTTTCCTAGTTCCATATCTTCATGGATGCTGATTAATTACACTGCTTCTATCGGGACATTCCAAGGGGTCCGAAAAAGGAAGGAACATTCGATTGGGGGAGTAGTTACATTGGGCATCACTGGCATGTCTGGATTCTAGAACAATAGCACATCTGGTTTTCTTCCCCTTATGATAGGGCTTCTCGAGGGCACAGAATCCCGAGACATCCCATGTCAAATTCAAGTAATTATATGTCATAGGCATGTCTCAAAGGTCTTCCTCATCTTCCTCTATTTAACACAGGTTATGACGTGAGTTTAACATCTAGAAGAGACAAATCAGACTGATCAGAACACTGACGAGAGTGGATCAGAGGGGTGCATTCTCAGGGGAGATAGATCACTGATATTGGTGGTGATGTGTGGTATGTTACCCAATTGATTCTTTGAGTGGTGAGGAAATGAGATGGAATGATCCTAGTGGGATGTGGCTGCCTAGGTAGAATCATGATGGATGGTGGAGAGTTAAATGAAGTGGTGGGGGATTAGGTGGAACCATTGTGAAGGTGACGGGGGTATTAGGCTTGAGCCACAAAGAGAATTCCTATGTATCCTCATGGAAGGGAATCAAAGTCTACGTAGTTCGATGAGGCGATGGGACACTGAAGGAGGCGACCTGTATGAATAGGACCCAGAGGATGTGGAACCTCTAGGTTGGGGCATGACCTTCCTGAAACACATAGGGTCGAGGGAAAGACTAGAATGAGACATGGTTGATGGGCTTGATCCTCAGATAGGCTCCCTACATACCTTTCCTTGGCAAGGATTAAAGTCTATGTAGTTCATCCTGGGGGCATAGAATCGAGGTGTGCGCATAGCACAACGACCCAATGATATGGTGGGGTTTACATGTGGTTAATATCCTGGGTTGGTCTGACGCCTGAGGTCAGACCAGATATGTGGTTTACAATAAAGGGAACTACAATGTCTTATTGCTAGATTGGAAACACAATGGCTAACCGCACGTTGGGTTCACAATAGCTTACCGCTGGATGGGGTCACAACGGCTTACCGCTGGATTGGGTCACAATGGTTTACCATTGGATGGGGTTATCCTCATGGAGGCTTCCAACGTACATTTTCAAGGATATAGGGATCAATGTCCAAATGTTTTGAGAAGTTATATAGTTTAACATCGTGTTGGATGAAAAGGAAACATGTAGTTGAACGTCATGTCGAATGAAGGTGAATTGACATGAAGTGGGTCGGAACAACTGGGTGTTGGGATTGAAACTCAGGGATGTGTCCTACGTACCTTGCCTTGGGAAGGATCAATGTCCATGTAGTTCTGGATGGTTTGGTGCACTGGCATGAATTGGGTCGGGACCAATAGGTTTTGGGCTTCAACCACAGGGAGGCGTCCTACGTACCTTTCCATGGCAAGGATCAAAGTCCACATAGTTCGGGATGGGTCTTGGTGCGCCTACGTGAAGTTGGTCAAGACCAATGGTTGTTGGGATTGAACCTCATGGATGATTCCTATGTACCTTGCCTTGGAAAAGATCAAAGTCCACGTAGTTCAGAATGGTTTTGGGCACTGACGTGAAGGGGTTCGGGACCAATAGGTGTTGGGGATGAACCTCAGGTAGGCTTCCAACAAACCTTCCCTTGGCAAGGATCATAGTCCATGTAGTTCAAGATGGGGTGTGGGGCTTACACTCTAGGATTACCAGAGAGGATGTCATGGTCGATGCGTACTCTATGCCCATGTGAGTCATTCTTTTTGTGGGAAAAAGATCTAGCAAAGACCTGATGATCACATCATGAATGGTGTGTCCCTGTGAAGTGGAGTGGGGATTACTCATGATTGGCAGCCCAAAATGGAAACATGGACTTACGCAAGGTTCACAACTCAGGGAGATGGAGATTGAGAGTTACTATAGGATGGAGGCCCAGGTGGAGACAAATCCAAGAAGGAGAGAGATTTGGCATGGAAGAGAGGAGGGTTCTGGTTCCCATCTACATTCTCTGGTCTTTAGCCAAGCAGAATATAGGAGGATAAGGGATTCTACCTCCTTCAAGAAGGGCTAGGGTCTTACACCAAGATGGGTTCCCTTTCCCCATGGTCAGACGCCTCTCTAATAAAGAGGATCTAATTCTATGTGAGGAATGATCTCACTCTCATGGAGACTAGGGGTTGTGCAGAATGTCCAAGCTGGTGGACCCTACATGCAATGCACAAGGAGAGGTAACAATTTAATGTGTTGTGTTGTGGACGATGGTGCTTGGATGTTTAACATCCTGCACCTCGGATGAGTTAGGTCCACTCCGCACCCCTATAACTTACATAACTGATACCCACCCACCCTTGGGGAAAGGAAGGAATCAGCAATGCCCTGGTGAGGGGGTTTCATGGAGTGATCTAATGAGGGGTCCACGTTAGCATGGCTATTCAAATAAGCAATAGTAGTTAGCGTGCCTATGCAAAAAGTATGATGCAAAGAAACACAATGGGAAGCACTAACCGAGGGACATTGAAGTTACTTCGCATGAGCCTAACAGGATGTACAAGAAAAGGGTGTGTAACGTATATATTTTGGGTGTAATAAGCGCCTGAAGATGATGTCTGGAAGTGGGACATCGAAGCGAATGAGTACACATAAAGAGGGTGGACGGCACGCAAATGGAGGAGCTGTGAAGAAAAGGGCGGCGTGAGCGAACCTAATGGATTGTGAACAATCTAAGAGTTTTTCATGCAATTGCTGCGCAATTGAAATAATCGTGTGTAAAATACTGGGTGTGAGTGAAATTGAGGGTGTTGGAACACAGAAGGTGGTCGGGGGTTTGCATTCATGTAAGAGCAGTTGCGCGCCAGAAATGCCCAATGTTTTGTGCACGAGGGAAAAGGCTAGCGCGTAAGGGATCCAAACGTTTAGGGACATGGGAATGGGTCATGCTAGAGGGATCCTGCACAAAAGTGGTTCCCTGGGAGTCCTGTCGTGGAAAATAAAATACCTAAAATAAATATTTTTCACGCTGGAAAGGTGGAATTCATGCTGGGGAGATGGTTTGGATTCTTCAGCCACCGAAAGTCGAATGGGATCCTTTCTATTTATAGTCTCTTGGGGTCACTAGATCTACGTAGAAGCGGATTGGCACCAAAATAATCTAGTTCTGGGGTCGGCGGCGCGCAAGTTTACACGCTTGTCATAGGCGACGTGTATATTTTCACACAGGTGGCGCAGCCGTGCATCTTTCTGCACCTGTGCAAAAAAACACTTCGGATTCTGCTATTTTTTGCACGCGATGGCCCGTTTTCACATGCCCTTCTAATATTTCGCACATCCCATCCGTTTCTCCCGGAATTAGTTTCTAAGTAGAAATATGACTTCATTTTATCCACAAATTCCCTCTTTAGTCCTTAATCACATTTCTACATCTACAAATTCCCCCCGTCTGAATCAGATCTGTGAGGGCACACAATGGCCAAATTTTGAGGGAAACGTCGAGACATCAAATCTCCAAAGGTCGGTGCGCGTAAAACACTTAAATTGCATGTAAAACTTTGATGTTGCACATATACCTCTTTTCACGTGTGCAGAAATCCTACATTGCGCCTATAAAAAACCTTTCAGGGCCCATAGACCATATGTATTTTCTGACGTGATATGTTCTGAGCTCTCGCATACGAAAACACTCCCTTTTTTGGCACGTAATCTGAATTCTATGGCACATTATCCCTTGAGTTCAGTCATGGATTGATTTGCACAGAACCTATTTTTTCACACCACTACCTCATTTTTTTCGCACTGCATTCTGATTTTTAAGTGCATCGTACTGGTCATTTCGTGTGAGATCCTTTGGACCTTACCAAAAGAAGATGGTTGCTAATTGGGCTGATGCTGAGAGGGAAGATGAATACACCACTCGAAGGGCTGAGATGATTGTAAACCCTGAGATTTATGGTTCTTAGAAGATTGTATTCAGCAACCAATATCTCTTCAAAATTTGTACCCTCGCTTAGAAGCATTATGCGATGTCTGAAAACCTACCGATATGGGATTTCAGTATTTTGGAGGAGGTACCCATGCCGAAATTCGATGTCGATACACCGCAGTTAGGGGTGACCTTCAAAGATGATCCCCCCTGATATAAAATTACTAACGATATCCATCCTGGTAGAGAAACCAGGCACATGGATGTTTAAGTCTTGAACCCCAAGACTAGTACCATTTTGAAAAATGAGCCTGTAGCTGATTATTCTCCCTCTCATTATGCAATAACTTTCCGACAGAGTATCACCGATGAGACTAATGAATGGATATAGGATTGGGACATGTAAACTTCACAAGTGATTGGTCCTAGGCGTATTGGGTTCTCCAAACATGTGATCCATTTGGGGTCGAACTGCAGCACATTGGGTTGTTTGAGGCGTTGTGGATGTCGCAGTTCCATTTCTACTGCCAGAATGGACATGGGCCGGAGCTCTTTACCAGGTGGTCACCCAATAGAAAAAACTTCTATATTCACCATGGAGAGGTTGGTATCAGCATTTGGGACGTTCATTAAATCTGGGGCATTCCTTTGTATGGTCACAAGTAAGAATAATTCATTCCGACATGGAACATCTGGGGAGACAGATCACGAAATCCCATCCTGACATGGCATCTATTAGGGCTGGCCAAGGAGGGGCTAGAAGTCAAGGACATTCTGAAGGACATATCCTAATCAACATGGTTCAACCTATTTCTGTAGAAAGACCCGAATATCAAGATGCTGGGGTGAGGAAGAAGATGTCTGACTATTGCATAGAGAAGGAAGAGTGGATCATACTCGAGGATCCTGGAGGCGGGAGAATATCAATCCTGGGGTTTTATTGTGAATGAATGCTAAGACCCGAATGTCTGGTATGCCAGATTTCATACAACCTTCCCGACTAGGTGGCTCCTTAATTTGAGGGACATGAGGATGGGAGTTCATCTAGAAACACTGGTGATGGATGTTATTATGGCCGCAATTCAAAGGTTTAACTTGGGGGTACTTGTGTTGGCCTGTTTGTATGCCATCCTAGGGAATATCTTGAGAGGGGGTTCCCCAAGGATGATTTGTGGCCCTTTCCCAATCTTTCATTGATGGATAGAAGCTTACTGTGGTAGATACAACTTTCAAAACGCCATTCATCCCCTGGGTAACAGTATGCGGCCTTCCTTGTTATAAATTTCCAGGGTCATGTCATTGACACTCAACGATGAGGGATAAAGGATCAGGATTGAAAATCACACCAATTTTACCTTTAGTATATTACCTAGATCGTATGGCCAGATGATAGACAATTAGAATGGCTTAGTCGAGCAATTTGAAAACTTCAAGAGCATCAGAGGTCGGGTGCCTGTGGCCCTGGTCGACGGGAAGATTCTTTGCAAGCCATACGTTTCATCAAGTTTTATAGGAAGATCATATGCCATTAGTGAATTACAATGAAAGTTTACACAGAGGTATGGGACGAGAGGCATCCCTATGTTCTTCACAAAATGTGGTTGATGTTTACCACTCAAGGATCTGGAGAATTCATTACTCTTCTTCCACTAGTTATGATTATGGCCTTTCACTTAAATGCGCAAAAAATTGGTTTGTGGCATACCCTGAAGGGCTTCTCCGAAAGCGAGTCTGATAGCTCATGGTGGCCAGTGTAGAACCTAGGCAACAAGTGAGTAGACAATGAGCCATAAGGAAGGAATGGAATAGAGATTTTTGGGCAACCGGGACAGGGCACGCCGGGACTATAGTAGCAGGAATTCCAAATGGGGTGACTGTTCCTTAATCATATGAGGGAAGAAGGGATCGTGAACAACCTTGCGGAGTAGTCAGTGTGCTTCTAGGGAAATAGATGAGGTACCAACTTCAACCTTCTGACGATGCAATCTTCCCTACATTTTGGTCAGCCTGGTTGACCCTGAGGCAGTCGATGGGAACCGATGCCCTTTGGAAAAAGATAGTGAGAGACAGAATCGAGTTTCCAGAGGTAGGACTTATTAGGATTGATTTAAAGGTGAAATTCTATTGTCAACATCCTTATTTGATGGCCATGGACGTGTATGTGTGCCAGTGGGGTCGGCATGAGGAACCACCTCTCCTGGTGAAGGTAATTCTCGACCAGGAGCATGATCCAGAAAAAATTCCATATGAGGGTGACGAAACTAATTATGAGCCAGAGGGCAGTGAGTCAGAAGAAGATGAGAGGGAAGTAGAGGGTGAAGGAGAATGAGAAGAAGCATGGGGAACAAAAGAGGAGCTTTGAGGTGGAGGGTCTCAAAGGACATCCTACCAAGGGAGTCTTCGGAAGAGTGGAGAAATTAATGGCTCTAATAAAGACATAACTGAGCTACTCGAGGTATACCTCAATAATTATACATCCTTTTACTTTTCCCATCACTCGTAATCCTCAATTAGATTTTTTATCCTGCTCAGGTGCATATTGGAGCCGACTATGATGCTCCATCCAGAGGGGGGGGATGCACCAATATAAAAAGGTGGGGAGCCGACATATATTATTGATAAAACATTCATTGAAGGATCTCCCATAGTGACAACTCCTGCAGAAACAAAAATGCCAGAGTCCTATGTGCTGGGCTCTTGTATGTTTCATCACTTAGATGCATGTATTTATCATCGGAGACCTCAACTGATCGATGTGTTAATTTTTTGTGTTGTAATCACAACCATGGAGGCTCGAAAAGACACAGAATCCAGGCCCTCCACGAATGCCTCGATGGAGAACACACTGACAAACTGGAGACCCACTTCTCAAGCCGAGCCAGCCCGGGCACATGGTGAGAAAAGAGATGTGGATACTGGAGATATCAATGATGGATCAGGGTCTGATGTTTGTGGGGGAGAAGTTTCCGGGGCTGAGGCGGGAGAGGAAGGTCGCCCATATGTTGAAGAGCCCACCCCTTGGGGGGAATACCAGAAGAAGACCCTACAACTGATCTCTTGGATGCTTTCCACGACTATCGGCCTTCAGAACCTAAGGAGATAGATGAATCCGATTCGGATCATGCCGATGAAAGTTGTATTACATGGCGCAAGGGGTGTAAGTGTATGATGAACATCCTCAGTCAGCCTCAGGTAAAATGGCTAAAACAGATGGTATCACTCCACACCTGGTTGTGCTTTCACAGTGCTGGAGGGGTTGATGCTCACCATCTTCATCTAACAATCCCGGACTACATGGCTTAGAAGCTAAGTGAGAGAATCCAATGGTCCAACATTTCTTAGTGTCAGAAAGAGTTAGGGAATAACTAGGAATTCCTTAAGGTAGAGCAGGAGGTTCGTCACCTTGAATAGAAGGCGATATAAAGGGAGTCTTTCATTGCAAACTACTCTTAGCTCGTTGAGATATTAAGGGCCCAACTAGAAAATGCCCAAGAGATGATAGAGGAAGCGTGTCACCAAATGACTAAACTTCAGACTGAATGGGTGAAATCATTGGCTAGGGTCAATGAACTGCGGTCTGCGACTACAGATACAGATAGGGTTCTCAAGGGGCTGGAAGCAATCATGGGGACCACAATCTAGATGGTAGCGGTGCTGGAGTGATCTATCCAAAACATTGATCCTTACTGGCCCTATTTTGGCTGAACCCATAAACTTATCCTTCATTACAACTTCCCATTCTCAATTTCATGCATCGTCATAATATTTTCTCATTTTTTAATGCACTTCGACCACAATCCAAAAATTAAAAAGGAATAAATTCATAAGCTCATGTGGGTCTATCTCGATGTGAGAAACACTGGATGCTCACACTATTACTTTGTTTACTGTGGGAGAGGAAACCATACATTAGAAATATAGGGTAGAATGGACCATCCGGGCTTCCGAATGGAATGGGGAAGACATGAATGGAGAATAAAAATCCTCGGGACAATAAAACTATCACTTCCTCAATATGCACTAGTGCACGGGTGGGGAACCGCATAGGGAATTAGAATCAATCCCAACATAGGTTAGTGGAATGTGTGAATTAAGATAACCAAAATTCCGAACATTATGGGGGTGGGTGACAATAAAGGATGACTTTTGACTAGATTCAAAAAACAATATTCTTAATGTATTAGCATGTTATGAGTATAATAGACGACGACCAACCACTGACCATGTTTAAAACACTAGGCCTGGTTCAAAATTTCATCCATTAGTCTTCTAGAACATTTGCCTTGTATAGTAGGCAATACATAGGTAGAGCATCCATACTGTTAGTGTGTTCTTTTAGATGTGAAAGAGGACAATGGTCTGAATGAAGGATATGTAAAGATTGGAGTGTGGAGTGATGGGTTGTTCGAATAGAGTCCAACAACCCTGAAATCATGTCCCTATGGTGGAAACACATTATGTGGATGTACCAGTTTGATCAAGGTTCATTCCTTCTTCTAAACAGGGCCTCTCTCACGAGGAATCCGACACATCTCGTTATTGTCTTAGGGAATCCAGAATTTGTTCAGAGTAGAGCCGCAGATACAAGGTTCCCCGAAAGAGTTTGAGCAATGGGGCCAAAAATGTGGGGGAACATGACATACAATTCCTGGGGCTAGACCCAAAGGAAAGATGGCTGGGCCTTCCTACATATCCCATGTGGCTGGGAATCAAGTCGAACGTACTTCTGGAAGATGTCGTGCAGTTTAACATATTGTGGAAAGGACACAGAGTGGTTTTTGTTTACGATCATATAGCTTTGACCATGCTGAACTGGAAGAGGGAGGCACGCGGTGAGGTAATTACAAAAACATGATGTGAATGGGGAAACATGAGTCTGTTTCACCGCAATATGGTCCCCGATAAAACTATAGGTTAGGGGACCAAAAGGGAAAGGTAGGCTGGGCCCGAGGCCAAGTGCCTGAGCATTCCAACATACCCTATGGCGATGAGAATCAATCCATACGTAGTTATAAGTGTGACATGGTAACATATCAGGTACATTGATAATAAGGTCGTGCGAGTCTAGCCGTCACTCTAAAAGAAGCAGCATTTGATAGATATTGTTTCTCCTTTAGGATGAATGTGTGTTTTTTTGTGAAGCAATGAACCTAGGATAGAAAGTCCTGGAATCACCACAGGAATCATTTCGTATGTAGGCATTGACAAATGGTAGGGTGTGTGGCTGATACAAAACATGATGTCCCCTCAAGTGAGGACAACATGGTGCAATTCCATTTTTCATCGTGCGGCCAGGATGATAATGTCACAATTTATGATCATGTGATGGGACCAACCATGCATTTTAAAATTGTGTAATAAAGGAATTACAATTTAAAATCATGTGGGACCAGGAGAAATAGTTTAATGTCATATGGCTTGGATTATTGGAGGAATGTTCATTATGTGATAAAGAATACCTAACGTGAATGAAGATAAGGTCCACATCACACCACGCACAATTCCATGGAATGAACATTGGGCTGAGGGGAAAAAAATGGTAGATAATAGGTTGTTGGACCTATGGAAGAGGAGTACAGGTGTTTTTATGTACCCCATAAGGATGGGAATCAATCCCTACATAGTTCTTGAAGGTGTAGTTTACTGTCGTGCAAGACAATATACAGTTTAATGACATGTGGGATACGAGGAAGGAGGGACTAGCTCCTAGAAGGGGTGTACATGGTGCGGCTATTTTAAACTCGACATGAATGAAGGTATAAGAGCACACACACCACACCATGCATTCCTATAAGGTTTGGGGCCTAAAAGTCAAAAAAGAAGGGATAAATTAGTGGAACTCGATCTTGAACCAAATAAGATATGTCTGGGCATTCCTACGTTTCCCATGAGTATGGGAAACAAGCCACATGTAGTTCTTGAAGAGTGTATGTATAAAGAGATCATAGTTTATGTTCATAGATCTCAGACCATGGAGAAGCAGATCTCTTCAATGTAAGATCACACCGTGATCCAATCTATAAGACCATGTGAGTCAAACACGGTGTGAGAAAAAAGAGCGGAAGATGTTTTTGCAAAAGCTAGAATACATGTAGGGGAAGTTGGTGTGAAGCCGTGAATGATTCCATACTATGGATTTGTCCTCGTAATGTAAATATTCGCACTCAGGGATAGAATCAAGAGTGTCGAGATTCAACTTAGTCATGATGGGCTGGAAAATGATGTGATTCATGTAACCAATATTTTGGTCTTGATGGGGTTTTCATGTTGATGGAGGATAACTATTGACCATGATTGAAAAACAGCATCCATATTGTTTAACATAAAATGGGAATGACAAGTGATCATCAAATACTAACCACATTCACAACACGGTACCTGTATCAATTTTTTTGTTTGAAACCCTCATAGACTTTGTCTCATAATGGTAGGAGAGAACTTGAGTCATCCATCCATTCCATTTGGGGGTCTCTTCGGATGTGATTGATAATTAAACCCCAAATGTATGGGAACATGATGCTTGAAAAATGGGAGAAATCATGTCCTCGTAGAATCTGACACTCCAGGTTCTAAACCAGAGTAATCATTGGCACATTGATGAATCACCAAAGAGGGTGAGGGACCCGACATAAGAGTAGACAACTCGAATAGACGAGTGTTGGTAAAGGGAGTGTTGAGTGCTCTAGAGAGATAGGTATGTTGCCTGATTGATACAACACCGACAGGAATGAGGACCTATTCCCATACCACACCATATACACATATCGTAGATGAACATAGGCCAAGGGGCCAAGAGGATAGAAAGGTTTCTAATATATGGGGTTAGACCCGAAGACTAGACATTCGGGCAGTCCTACGTATCCAATAAGGATGGAAATCACACTACATATAGTTTTTGAGAAGGATAATGTGTAATTTATCATCATGCTGCATGGATGAAAATAATGGAAAGATACCCCAACGAGGGATTTGTACAAAACAATGAGTAACCCAATGTAAATTAGGAAATAATCCTATACCACACCTTAAAATCCTATGTGAGAACATGGGCTAGGGTCCCGAGAAGTCTGAGGGACATGGAGCTTGGGAACTGATAGAATGTCAGAGCTAGCTTACAGTTTAACATCTTGTTGTGAGGATGATGGTGATCATAGTTTATTGTCATAGATCTCATACCATAGACTCCTATTTTAATGTCATATGCATGGAACAGCTGAGTGGAGAGGGAGAATCATTATTCCTATGAATGAACAAAAAGTGGCAGTGATGAAAGTGGAAAATGTTTGACCAGGTTCGCAACATAGTATCAGTCCTTGTGTGACCGGAGTTTGGGGGAAAAAATTGAGCATCAACCATTGACTGCATTTTAAACATGGGACTCATATCAATTTTTTTCTCAAAATACTTGACGATGTTGGTTCGAAATTGAAGGAGAGGCCATGGGCTGAGTATCCAAGCCTTGGGGGGGGGGGTATTTTAGATATAGAAGATGATGGAAACCCAAATGATGGGGCTCGCGATGCATGGCAGGGCCTCCACACACGGAAAGGATGATAAATGAAAGAGGGATTTCCCTAGAAGATATCTTTGGAATGGAAAAATAGCCTGACATGATTGAGGACATGAGTCCATACCATACCATCGAATCCTAAATGAGAACATGTGCCAGGGGTCGAAAGGGTTGAGGGACTTGAGGTTGGGAATCCCGGCTAGTTGTAGACATATTTCCACTCATGTGGGTATTGCCTTTTCATAGATACTAAGTCCACATAAGCAATTTTCCATGCAGGAAACAAGGAGTAGGATTAGGATCTCCCCATCACAAAAGGGACCACCACATGGAATCACACTCCAACATGAGGCAGACCAATGTTTGAAGAGACAGTGGGGTAGAATGGAACACTACACTCAATGTTTGGGACATATGAGGTTGGTGACAATGACAAAGGATGACTTTTGACCAGATTCAAAACACAACAACTATATCATATGACCTGAAATGGGAACAACAAAAGAGTGTCGACCACTGACCATATTCGCAATGCGGGACTTATATCAACTTGTCGTTCGATGTCCTCGAGGGCATTGGCCAGTAATGGTAGGAGAGTCCAAGTTTTGAGCATCTATTCCATTGGGAGGCCCTTTCAAGCATGAAATATTATGGAAACCCAAAATGGATGGGATGAGTAGAGAATGTATATTCTAGTGCAGGATGAGAATCATGGGGAGATCTCAGAGTTTGGGGCTGGGCCTAGAGTCAAATTGTCTTGGTGGTATTATGAATCCCATGAAGATGGGAATCATTCCATACGTAGTCCGGAAAGATCCATGCAGTTTAATGTCATGCCGTAAGGATGTGAGAGGAGAGAAGAAAGAGGGATGGAACATGGTGAAATCATCATAACCCTGGAATGAGTGGGGGAAAGAAGCATGTACAAATCCATGTGAGATCCTCCAAAAGAACTATACCCAGGAGGGGATAGTCAAAGAGGAAAATAGGGCTAGACCCAAGATGAAGCATTTGAGCATTCCTACATATCCCAATAGGAATGGATTCAGGACATACACAGTTCTTGCTATTTAAAATCTTGTAGGATGACATACAGTTCAACTTCATGCGAGATGACATACAATTTTACATCATGTGGGACATTTTATAGTTTAAGGTGTGTGGGACTGGACAATTTATGGTCATGTAGGACCGAATAGTTTAATGTCATGTAAGACCAGATAGTTTAAGTTCATGTCGGACTAAAGAGTTTAATTTCATGTAGGACCGGACAGTTTAAGGTCATTTAGGACCAGACAGATTAAGTTAATATAGGACAGTTATGTTTCAGGTCATATAGGACTAGATAGTTTACGGTATTGTAGGACCCATGTTTCTCAAGAAAAGTATTGCGTGAGGAACCTGGAAATGGTGGGAGGAGTTATACGCTCACCATCCAAGGTAACAAAAGAGTATATACTATTGGAGTAAACCTTGTGAATGATGTAAGGTCCTTCCCATTTGGGCTCCAACTTGTCTGTGTTGGAATCACCTGTTTTGATAATCCCAAATCATGCTTAAACATTAATTATGATGTATTAAACCTTTGCATTAATCTTATTATTCTATGCTTAAACGTATTTTATTCTAAACAGTTCATATTCTTACTCTCATAACTTTACTGTAACAGCTTACATTAGCATTTACATAAGTTTGGTATTGTTAGCTACCAGTCAGAGTTTTATTTTCAAAGTCACAGATACAGTCAACTGTCACTACAAGGTTACAGTCGAAGTTCACAGTTACAAGGTTACAGTCGAAGACTAATACAAGCTTACAGTTACAAGTCTACTGCTATCTATTGTCAAAGCTCACAGACGAAGGTCACAGTTACAAGACTTCTGTTCAAAGTTTACTCTACAGTTGGAACTAGTTCACAGTCGAACAAGTCTACAGTTGGAACAAGTTCACAGTCGAACAAGTCTACAGTTGGAACAAGTTCACAGTCGAACAAGCCAACAGTCATAAGCCTACAGTCAAGGTTACTGTTAGACAGCTTCTGTCTACTAAGTCTACAGATGATCGAAGTCTACAGTTGACAAAGGTTACAGCTCTACAAATTTGATGTCACAAGTCTACAGTTAGAAAGGCTACAGCTACATGGAGTAAAAGCTACCATTGCAAGCCTACAGACAGCAAGCCCCTTTGTTGAAGTCAGCAGTCAGAAGGAAGTCCACAGTTGGAAGTCCACAGTTGGAAGTCCACAGTTGGAAGACCACAGTTGAAGTCAACAGTGACATACATTCTCGACTCACTGTTTTAACTTCTTTATTTCCTATATTTAATTTATTTAATTTATCTAACGGTCATATCATACATTTTGATGATTTGTCAAATACCTGATAAAGGTTGTCGGATGTCAGGAACCCGTACCTCGTACCTGCTGAAAAGAAATCTTTTCTGTCCCCTGTCGGGAGATAAATACGAGAAGACTACGCTGCCCAAATATACAACGAATACACAGAGCATGCGAACCAGAGAAGTGCGTCGTGGACAAAATATACCAGAAAAACAAAAACGAGCTCCATCAAGAACACAGAGAGGTGTTATGTGCATACAAGAAGAACCCTGAAGAACATCATCGACTACATTCTCACTACCTGTGAACCTGGAGCATACGACACTCTGTTTCTAAAACAGAAACGAGAAGAGGACTCAAACTCACTTCTGATCGAATACAAAGGAGTCAAGAGCTACACTGAGATCACCAGAACTACTTCTAAACTCTACATCTCTTGTTCTGTGATTTATTCTACCTTTTGAGCAGTGTGTGTTATCTGCTATATTAAACACACACACTGACTCCTGTACTTTCACTGGAGGATCTGTAAATCCTCAGCAAACCCTTTTACACCCCTTTTCCCACTGTGGATAGTGGTAGAGGTCTTGTGACCTGGACAGCTTGCTGCTGTTGTCTGTTTTCCCACGTATAACTGTGGCAGAGGTTGTCAAACCTGGGCAGTTTGTGAAAACTGTTGTAAAGCCCGATACAGGCTGTGTATCAATCCTTTTTATAAAATTGCTTGGTGGCAGGTGATCACCAAGTGGAAGAGGACTAAGTCTCGGCTTGAGACTGAACCTCTTGGTTAATTCACTGTGTTTGTAGTTATACTCTATATCCATACTATACATATTTAATTTCATATTCCGCTGCTACTACTTTGAAATACAATCTATCTTCAAAGCTACTTTGATAATTAAATTAGCAAGTGTTTATATTTGTTATAAATCAGTAAGTTAGTTTCAAAGGTTAATTTAATCATAAGATTAAGTTAACTGAGAATTAATCAATCTTTGAGAAATTAATTGAACCTTCATAATCTATATAAATTCACTACAGTTTAATTTGTTTTTGAAATTGGGGGATTTTATTAGAAATTGTTTTTAACAGAAATTTTAATTGGAACTCAATTCACCCCCCTCTTGAGTGTCCACTCCGACCAACATTTGGTATCAGAGGATGTGTTTATCTCTGTTTTAATTGCTCAAAGTTTTATTTTAACTCTCTGTTTACACTGTGATTGTGGTTTTATCTAAAAGATCTTAAATTTCTGTTAGTTCTAAATTTTATCTCTTTAAAATATTTTCTAGAATTTTCTTATGGATAATAGACTAGAAGGTGCTGCTACTAACAGGCCACCCTTATTTAATGGTGTGAATTATGCCCAATGGAAGCTCAAAATGAAAATTCATTTGGAAAGTATGGGTTTTGATATTTGGACTGCTATAGAGTCTCAATACAAGATTCCAGAAACTGAAAGAATAACTTGGGATGAACCTACTAAGGTAGCTTACAATAATAATTGTAAGGCTGTGAATGCTCTCTACTGTGCTCTAGGAGATGAGGAGTTCAATAGAATATCTGCATGTAAAACTGCTTTTGAAATCTGGGACACCTTAGCTGTTTCTCATGAAGGAACAACTAATGTCAAGGAAATGCGGTTAAATACTTATACTATCAAATATGATAACTTTAAGATGAAAGCTGATGAACCTATTTCTGATATGTATCTCAGGTTTAATGAGATAGTCAACACAATGAGCTCACTCGGAAAGATTGTTCCAGCAAAGGAGCAAATCATGAGATTGTTGAGATGTCTGCCTGACAGATGGAGAGGCACATCCGTTTCAATTAGAGAATCCTGTGATATTGGAACTTTGCCTGTCAAGGAGCTAATTGGTAAGCTGATGATGTACGAAGAAGAGCTAAAGGTGAACAAAGAGGAAGATGAGGAACCAAAACGAAAATCTGTAGCTTTTAAGTCTACTGCATCAAAGAGCAAAGACAATGAGAAAGTGCATATACCAACTGAAAGCTCATCTAGTGAAGACTTAGATTCTGACAGTGATGCCGAGATGGCACAAATAGCAAGGAGATTCAAGAAGTTCTATAGGAAGAAGAAGTTCTTCAGAAAACCAAACTACAAAGGTAAGTATGATAGACAAGGTAAGTGGAAGAAAGATTGGAAGAAAACTGATAAAGAAGAAGACATAGTTTGCTATGAATGTAAAATGAAAGGACACATCAAAGCTGACTGCCCTAAGTTAAAATTCAAGAAGAAATATGAGTACAAGGACAAGAATTATAAGAAAGCTCTGAAGGCCACCTGGAGTGCTTCAGAAGACAGCACAAGTGAATCAGAGTCCAGTGATTCTGAAAGAAATCGTGCTAATATGTGTTTCATGACAAACACATCTGAGGTAACCCTAGACACTCCCACTCTAAACTCTTATTATTCTGAAGGTGAAGCAGAATCTGGTTCTGATTCTGAAAATATGTCTAAAGATGAATTGACTGAATACTGTAATATGCTGGAAGAAACGTGTAATGAACTAAAGGATAAATATAAGTCTTTAAAGAAACAGCATGCTCTTACTGCAAGTGTCAAGTCTGCACTTGATGTAGAAAAAGAGAAAAATGTTCAGTTATTAAAGGAGAATACAGAACTGAAACTATCTAATGAACAACTTAGAAAGGACTTAGAAACATTCACAAATGGAAAAGATACTCTAACCCAACTGCTAGGAAAGCAAGTTGCACCTAAGTATGCTACTGGCTTGGGATACCAACCTGGACAAAGACAGTTTGCTAAAACCCGATTTATTAAGTCTGGAAAAAATCCTGCTAGTTCTAGTTTTGGAAATTCGTATGCCTCAACTGGTTACTTAAATAGTTGTAGATCAAATAAAGTATATCTCTCTAAATCTGTTGCATCTATTAATTGTATGGGACCCATAAAACAAATCTGGGTACCTAAATCCTTGATTGCTAACATATCTGGACCCAAGAAAATCTGGGTACCAAAGTCATTTCTTGTCTAATCTGTTTTGTAGGAAATCTGTTTGAAAAGCAATTACAAGAAGGTATGGTACTTAGACAGTGGATGTTCAAGACACATGTCTGGGGACTATTCCTGCTTCAAAAGCTTAATAAAGGTTGATGGAGGATATGTCACTTTTGGTGATAACTCAAAAGGAAAAATCATCGGCCTAGGCCAGATTGGTAACACTGACTCAGTATTAATTTCCAAAGTTTTATTTGTTGATGGACTTAAGTACAACCTACTTAGCATTTCTCAATTATGTGATGATGGTTTCAATGTCAAGTTTGAAAACAATTCTTGTGATGTTTATAATTCCAAAAATGCTTTAATATTTTCTGCCTTAAGAAATGAAAATGTTTATGCTGTTGACTTAAACACTTTAGCTAAACATGATGTTACTTGCTTAAATGCTTTTCATAAAGAGTCTTGGCTGTGGCATAGGAGATTAGGACACTGCAACATTCACTCACTTAGAAAACTCTCTAAGAAACACCTAGTTAGAGACCTACCTAAGCTTGAATTCCCAAATGACAAAGTGTGTAATCCCTGTCAAAAGGGAAAACAACACAAAGTTTCTTTTAAACCAAAGAAAGAAGTTTCAACTTCTCAACCACTTGAACTGGTTCACATGGATTTGTTTGGACCATCAAGAATTTCAAGTCTAAATGGGAAGCACTATGTCTATGTTCTTGTAGATGACTTTTCTAGATATACTTGGGTATATTTTCTAGCTCACAAAAGTGAAGCTTGTTCTTACTTTGTTAAATACTCTAAGTCTGTAGAAAATCTTAGTGGACTTAAGATTAAGACCCTAAGAAGTGATCATGGTCGTGAGTTTGAAAATCAAGATTTTGAATCTTACTGCTCACTCAATGGCTATTCTCATAACTTTTCTGCCCCTAGGACACCCCAACAGAATGGTGTAGTGGAAAGAAGAAACCGAACCCTGCAAGAAATTGCAAGGACTATGCTTAATGAATATGACCTGCCTGTTTACTTTTGGGCTGAAGCTGTAAATACAGCCTGCTATGTTATTAATAGAGTCTTGATTAGACCGGTTCTTAAGAAAACCCCTTATGAGTTGTGGAATAATAGAAAGCCTAAGGTTAATTACTTTAGAGTTTTTGGTTGCAAAGTCTTTATTCTGAATACTAAAGATAACCTTGATAAATTTGCTCCAAAAAGTGATGAAGGAATTTTCCTGGGTTACTCTATGTCTAGTAAAGCTTATAGAGTGTTCAATAAGAAAACCAAATGTGTGGAAGAATCTGTTCACATCAAGTTTGATGAGACTGATCCACATGAGTCTAAAACTTCTCTTGAAGATGTTGAAGAAGACTTATCTGTTCTGGACCTAAATGACAAATCCAAAGAACCTGTAATAAAAACATCCAGTTCTGTACTTTTTCCAGAATCTTCCTCTGTGGAACCCGAACCTATAAATGAACCTGAAATCTCTAGTCCAACCTTTACCAAATCAACTAGGATTCTAAAGAATCATCCTTTAGATGCTGTTGTTGGTAATCTTGATAGAGGAACACAAACTAGAGCTTCTCTAAGAAATCAGGTTGAACATCAAGCTTTTCTTTCACAGCTTGAACCCAAAAATGTCAATGATGCTATCAGTGATGAATTCTGGGTAATGGCTATGCAAGAAGAACTAAATCAGTTTGAAAGAAACAAAGTTTGGGAATTAGTGGAAAGACCTAAAGACACTCTTACCATAGGCACAAAATGGGTGTTTAGAAACAAAGTTGATGAGTTTGGTAACATAATCAGAAACAAAGCTAGGCTAGTTGCACAAGGGTATAGTCAGGAAGAAGGAATAGACTATGAGGAAACCTTTGCACCCGTGGCTAGACTAGAGGCCATTAGGATATTACTTGCTTATGCTGCTCATCTGAATTTCAAACTATATCAAATGGATGTTAAAAGTGCTTTTCTAAATGGATATATAATTGAGGATGTATTTGTGGAACAACCTCCTGGTTTTACAAATCCCCATTTTTCTAATCATGTTTTTAAACTATCTAAAGCTTTATATGGTTTAAAGCAAGCTCCAAGAGCTTGGTATGATAGGCTCAGCTCTTTTCTTATTTCAAAAGGATTTACTAAAGGGATAGCTGATCCTACTCTTTTTATTAAATGGATTTCTAAAGATGTCTTAATAGTTCAAATTTATGTGGATGATATTATCTTTGGATCTTCTAAAAATTCTTTATGTGTTGATTTTTCAAAAATAATGCAAAATGAGTTTGAAATGAGTTTAATGGGAGAACTCAAATTTTTCCTTGGATTTCAGATCTTTCAAAATAAAAATGGTATTATTTTGAACCAAAGTAAATATATTAAAGATCTTCTAAAACGTTTTTCTTTGGATGGCACCAAAGGCAGTGACACGCCTATGAGCACCACTTGCAAGTTGGACAGTGATGAAACTGGTGAACCAGTGGATCAAACCAATTACAGAGGTATGATAGGTAGTCTACTGTACCTTACTGCCAGTAGACCTGACATCATGTTCAGTGTATGCATGTGTGCTCGGTTTCAAGCCAATCCAAAAGAGTCTCATTTGACTGCTGTTAAAAGGATTTTCAAATATCTAAAACATACTCCCAATTTGGGATTATTTTATCCAAAAGGACAATCATTTGATTTATTAAGTTATTCTGATGCTGATTTTGCTGGCTGCAAGTTAGATAGAAAAAGCACCTCTGGAACATGTCACATTTTAGGCAAGTCACTAGTATCTTGGTGTAGTAAGAAGCAGAATTCTGTTGCATTGTCTACTGCCGAAGCTGAGTATATAGCTGCTGGTAGCTGTTGTGCACAAATCTTGTGGATGAAACACACTTTGCTAGACTATGGACATCAATTCAAACATGTCTCTATAAGGTGTGACAATACAAGTGCTATTAACATTTCTAAAAATCCAGTATCTCATGCTAGGACAAAACATATTGATGTGAGACATCACTTTCTGAGGGATCATTATCAAAAAGGTGATATCACTCTTGAGTTCATTGGCACTGAACATCAGTTAGCTGATATTTTTACAAAGCCTTTGAATTCTGAGAGATTAAGTTACATCAAACATGAGTTAGGTATGATTAATTATAGCACAGTTAAACCTCACAGTTAGACCTCACAGTTGAGACCTCACAGTTAGACCTCACAGTTAGACCTCACAGTTAAACCTCACAGTTAAGCCTCACAGTTAAAACCTCACAGTTGAAACCTCACAGTTAGACCTCACCGGTGTACCTCACTGTTACATCTCTCTGTAGGCTGTTTCGCTGTTTAATCTTATTTTATTTTTGCGGGAATTCGAACCGTTTCTTTTCTTTATACTTTTATTTCTAAATCCCTAAATGATAAAATTGAGAACATCGAACATATCTCAATCCACTCATCTCGACCCTTGCTCTCTCAAGTCCTAAACCCTAAACCTTCAACCGAACCTCGAAACCTCATTCAGTTCAAATGGCCAGAACAAAGCGACCCCCGACTGTCAACGAAGATGCACCAATGCCGAAGAGAACTCGAGCCAAATCCAGTGGCACCAGTAATACCCTAACAAGACTTGCAAACCCGCATCTGACCAAGAGAGAAATCTTTGCGGAAAAGGAGCTAAGTGAAGAATGGTTGTTGTCGAGCAAATCGTTAGTACTGGAAGCACTAAATGTGCAAGGATGGACCGAATGCTTCACCAACAACAATGGACCGTACTACCCAAAACTTGTGAAAGAATTCTATGAATTCCTAAGGTTCGAAGAGGAGGATGATATGCATAGACTAATATCCAGAGTAAACGGCAATGAAGTTAGTTTCTCTTCTGTCGAATGGGCTGCCTGTTTAAGAGTTCCTCATGAAGGAATATATGACTACTATTCTGGAGTAGCTCCTCCGGATAGTGGAATATTTGAGTATAAGAAGGCTCTGGAAGAACTGACAGGTGATGGTAAGTTAAGGAAGATTATTGCTGCCGAAATGAATGGAGAAGATAGACTTCTGTTTAAGTTTGTTCAGCATGTACTAAGTCCCAGAAGAGGAGACTTTGCAGTACTGAAGTACCAGGACATATTCCTGATGTACTTACTGAAGCATGGAAGGAAGATCAACCTATGTAGGTTGCTGATGGCACAGATGGAAGATATGATTAAGGCCAGCTCAAAATCCAATGCCTTGTTTCATGCTAAGCTTATTTCGGTGATGCTGAAAGTAAAGGGTGTAGCTGGAAATCATGAAGAAGTAATTGTGGCTAAAAACAGTGTCTGTATCTCAAAGGTAATCTGCAAATTCATGAAGATCAGTTGGAATCCCTGGAAGAAATCATGGGTGAATGATGAGGAGAGAATTTATGAGAATTTTGATCCCTCTACTCATCCATCTAGGCCAAGAAACAAAAGAGACCCAGGCTTAAAACCTGATGAGCCAGAACCTGTGTATTCAGATGAAGAGGAGGCTGAAGAAGCCAGTGACCCTACAAGAGAGAACACCCCCATTGATGATGGGAGTGACCCTGAGCTACCTCACAGTCCTGTCAGGACAATAACGTTTGGAGCAGCAAGCCCTCCAAAAGAACTGCCAAGTAGGGAGACTGTTCTAAGGGACAGTGACACCGAGTCTACTGAAGAAGAAGAAGATGAATCTCAATACGTTGTCAGAGATACCTCTGAAGAGGATGAAACTGTTGAGACAGAAGAGGCTGGGGCTAAGAATGAGAAAAATGAAAATGTTGCTGAAACTGAAGAAGAGGACAATGATGAAGAGAAAGAAAAAGAGCTAAGTTTGAGCCCTCCAATAGGCTATACAATTAAGTCGGTGTCTGACCAGGAAGCAGGAGTGGCATCCACTGTTGTTGATATGGAAGACATCGTTGACTCAACAGAGAAAGAGGCTAACCTCACTGCTGAACCAACAGAGGAAACTACAGTCGAACCTGCTGGGACTGCAGAAGAAAATATAGAGTTACCCAAAGCCGAACAGATAGAGGAAAATGCTCAAGAGAAAGCTCCAAGTGAGGGGGAGCATTTTGGTTCAGTCTCTGTACTTTATGATATAGAAGGATGGTCATCAGATCCAGGATATATGGTCCTTGGACTTAACTATGAAGATTCGGATGAGGAAGACAAGCCACCAAGGGATCCAGTTATCCTGACTAACAACCTTCCAATGCTTGAGACTGACAAATTGGCAACCAAGGAGGACCTTGAATCCTTAAAGGTTGAAATGAAGGAGGCTATAAGACAATCCATGGAAGAGTTGAAAACCAGTCTTTTTGATGAGCTGAAAAATGTGGAGCAATCTTTAGAATTATCCCTGGGCTGTGTTGTGCCAAGCCCAGTAAAAGAAACGATGAATGAAGTTAAAGTATGTCATACTCAGATTGAAAGCTGGACTGAAGCTGTGGTTGCCCTAAGACAATCAGTTGATTCTTTGACTGCCATGAGCAGTTCTCAAACTCAAGTGGCCGCTGAGATTCGGTACATCAAAGAGGTGATCAAACAATTTGTGGAAGTGTTTGAGCGTTTCAAGAATTCAGTCAAAGAACACTTCAGCAATCAGGATGCTGTCATTCAGAAAGTGATTGGAAATCTGACTCAGTCTTTCAAGGAGACAGTGGCATTCTCAGTCAAGTCCCTTCCTTCTTCTAGCTCTCCTGTGGACCTTGAGCAGTTTAGAAGCCTGCTCAGAGAAGAGCTTACTCAGGCCCGTGCAAATGACACATCAGACCTACAGATTCTTGCTACTACAAGAGAAGTCAGTGGTTTTGTTCGTGAGCACCTGCAGGCTGCTACTGCTTCTCAGGAGGCCATCAAAAGTAAAGTGGATTATTACTTTGATCGGATTTTCACCAAGCATCAGTTGACCAACCACTTCAAGCTCATGCTAGAAACTATGAAGCTGCCTCCTGTAACTCAAGCCTTCAAAGAACAAGTTAGCAAGCTACGAGAGTTGACCCCGGCTTTGGATAAATTCTTGGAAAACAAAGATGACTTCTTATCTACCATGGACAGAGGAGGAAACATTATCATGGATTTCAGGAATCTGCTCCTACCTTTTCTTCATGTGGATTGCACACCTGTTATAGTTCCTCCTGCCCTCCCTGTCTCCAACCCCAGTGGTTCTTCCATAATGTCCCCTGCTGAAGCCCTCCGAAGCCTTAGACCACTGATCCCTCGGCAAGCTACTCACTACCGGCCTTCAGGAGCCTCTGTTGCTGCCCCTCCAGACATTCCTGCTGCCATTCCTCAGCCTGTTGATCCTTCACCTCCTGCTCCATCTTCCTCCTCCAAAGGAAATAATCCCTTACCTCCAGATGAAGAGGATTGAGTCTGTTTATGTTTTTTTTTGATAGGGATCATGTATTCACATTTTGGGTCATGTATTGTACTCCTTATTAATACAATGTTTATCTTCTCTCTCTCTGTCTTTCTTTTTGTTAATCACAAAGGGGGAGAAATAAAGAGAAATAGATAAGGGGAGAAATGGGGAGAAATAGGGAAACTCAAGGGAAAAATGAAACTATACAGAGAGGAGAAATCCTTGCGGATTATACCTAATTTTTGTGCTCATATTGCCAATACTGTGTTTTGCACACTTCTCTCTAATACTTCTATATTTCATACTGACATAATTTGTGATTATCAAAAAGGGGGAGATTGTTGGAATCACCTGTTTTGATAATCCCAAATCATGCTTAAACATTAATTATGATGTATTAAACCTTTGCATTAATCTTATTATTCTATGCTTAAACGTATTTTATTCTAAACAGTTCATATTCTTACTCTCATAACTTTACTGTAACAGCTTACATTAGCATTTACATAAGTTTGGTATTGTTAGCTACCAGTCAGAGTTTTATTTTCAAAGTCACAGATACAGTCAACTGTCACTACAAGGTTACAGTCGAAGTTCACAGTTACAAGGTTACAGTCGAAGACTAATACAAGCTTACAGTTACAAGTCTACTGCTATCTATTGTCAAAGCTCACAGACGAAGGTCACAGTTACAAGACTTCTGTTCAAAGTTTACTCTACAGTTGGAACTAGTTCACAGTCGAACAAGTCTACAGTTGGAACAAGTTCACAGTCGAACAAGTCTACAGTTGGAACAAGTTCACAGTCGAACAAGCCTACAGTCATAAGCCTACAGTCAAGGTTACTGTTAGACAGCTTCTGTCTACTAAGTCTACAGATGATCGAAGTCTACAGTTGACAAAGGTTACAGCTCTACAAATTTGATGTCACAAGTCTACAGTTAGAAAGGCTACAGCTACATGGAGTAAAAGCTACCATTGCAAGCCTACAGACAGCAAGCCCCTTTGTTGAAGTCAGCAGTCAGAAGGAAGTCCACAGTTGGAAGTCCACAGTTGGAAGTCCACAGTTGGAAGACCACAGTTGAAGTCAACAGTGACATACATTCTCGACTCACTGTTTTAACTTCTTTATTTCCTATATTTAATTTATTTAATTTATCTAACGGTCATATCATACATTTTGATGATTTGTCAAATACCTGATAAAGGTTTTCGGATGTCAGGAACCCATACCTCGTACCTGCTGAAAAGAAATCTTTTCTGTCCCCTGTCGGGAGATAAATACGAGAAGACTACGCTGCCCAAATATACAACGAATACACAGAGCATGCGAACCAGAGAAGTGCGTCGTGGACAAAATATACCAGAAAAACAAAAACGAGCTCCATCAAGAACACAGAGAGGTGTTATGTGCATACAAGAAGAACCCTGAAGAACATCATCGACTACATTCTCACTACCTGTGAACCTGGAGCATACGACACTCTGTTTCTAAAACAGAAACGAGAAGAGGACTCAAACTCACTTCTGATCGAATACAAAGGAGTCAAGAGCTACACTGAGATCACCAGAACTACTTCTAAACTCTACATCTCTTGTTCTGTGATTTATTCTACCTTTTGAGCAGTGTGTGTTATCTGCTATATTAAACACACACACTGACTCCTGTACTTTCACTGGAGGATCTGTAAATCCTCAGCAAACCCTTTTACACCCCTTTTCCCACTGTGGATAGTGGTAGAGGTCTTGTGACCTGGACAGCTTGCTGCTGTTGTCTGTTTTCCCACGTATAACTGTGGCAGAGGTTGTCAAACCTAGGCAGTTTGTGAAAACTGTTGTAAAGCCCGATACAGGCTGTGTATCAATCCTTTTTATAAAATTGCTTGGTGGCAGGTGATCACCAAGTGGAAGAGGACTAAGTCTCGGCTTGAGACTGAACCTCTTGGTTAATTCACTGTGTTTGTAGTTATACTCTATATCCATACTATACATATTTAATTTCATATTCCGCTGCTACTACTTTGAAATACAATCTATCTTCAAAGCTACTTTGATAATTAAATTAGCAAGTGTTTATATTTGTTATAAATCAGTAAGTTAGTTTCAAAGGTTAATTTAATCATAAGATTAAGTTAACTGAGAATTAATCAATCTTTGAGAAATTAATTGAACCTTCATAATCTATATAAATTCACTACAGTTTAATTTGTTTTTGAAATTGGGGGATTTTATTAGAAATTGTTTTTAACAGAAATTTTAATTGGAACTCAATTCACCCCACTCTTGAGTGTCCACTCCGACCAACAGTCTGGTTTCTTGCCATGTATCATTGGTGTTCTCATGACCAACACTAACTCTCCTTTCAAAAAATATCAAAGGAAAACATTCTTATTGAAAGCTCTATATATCTTTTTCTGATGCCTTTCTAGATTGTACATGGCACAAAGCCTCTACTCGTCGAGCGCTTCTAACTCAGCCAGATGAATTTAAGCTACTTTATCTAGCACTCTCTAATCATAGACAGCTATGCGCAATGATGGTAATTGAATTAAGATGGGCAGAATGGCCTCTGTTTTGTACAATAGTGAATACGGGGTCACCATGGTGGAATTGCGAGTAATCGTCCGACAATCCCAGAGGGCATTGGGGAGCTTTTCCGGCCAATTATTCTAATTCTGACCAACCATTTTCTGTAGAATATTAGAGAGGGTTTTGTTGAATGCCTCAATCTGTCCATTTTTTTGCACTTGGTAGCGGGAGGTATTGTTAGAACAGATTGTTTACTTAGCATACAATTTCATCAACTATGTTTCTCATAAGTTCGTTTCATTGTCGGTGAGGATGGCATGAGGGATGATGTTGGAGCTCACAACGTCAATGATGGAATGGGCCTTGACCTCCTTGAGTGGAACTGCCTCATCCCACTTGGAGAAGAAATCTATAGCGATCGGGATAAACCTACACTGGAGACCAATCTCTAGTGGATATGGTCCCACAATGTCGAGTCATCATACTGAAAATGGCCAAGAGTACATGGTAGAGTGGAGAGGCTCTGGCGGCCGATACAAAGAGTTTGCATAAATCTGGCACAGATGGAACCTTTTGGAGAACTCAATGCAGTCATGGATCATGGAGGGACAAAAATACACTAGTCTCTGTATCTGGTGAGATTGTTTTAGCCCAGTCTGATGAGCCCCATAGGAACCTGCGTGAACCTCCTGCATGACTTGGAAAATCTCAACTCCTTGAATGAAACGGAGGAGAATCCCATCGATCTCGCGCTTTTAGAGAATCTGATCATGACCAGGACCATCCTTGAGGGTAAAATGTGATGCACAACGTTGGTTTCCCTCATTTTTGACCCGATATTCTGGGAGATTACAGTTTTGGAGGTACTCAAAAAGGAAACTATCTAGTCAAGAGTCACTTCAATCACTATATCCAGGGGACCTGGGGGTCCTGACGTGGAGGCGTCAGTGGTAAGGTGGCTTAACTTCGGTCTTTCATCGTCATCTGAAGTGACAATAGAAATGACTCTCTGGTGTGCCACAGTGATAATCAGATAATATTGTTCGGGCTCTGAATGTCATGAAGAAAATATAGATAGGGAATCAGCTTGACCATTCTGAGATTTAGGGACATGAGTATCTTCTGGCCATGATGGGAACTGGGCCATTAGCAGAGAGTGCGTTCCAATAATGGTATGAGATCTATATTTCTAACAACATAATAACTAATAATCTTCTTGATGAATAGTTCAGATTCCCCTTTCACATGAAAATGGAGAACGTCTATTTTGAGGGCCATATCGAGGCCTGTAATGAGAGCCTGATACTCCACCTCATTGTTGGTGAAGCCTTCTGAAAACAGGAATGAATACGCCAAAATGGATTTTTACATGGTAATGACAACAATACATAGGACTACTCTATTGAGCATGGGGTCATTGAGCCTCCTACCAGTGGGGCTCCTGGAAGGAAAATCAAAGTGCATTTTCTATCACAACATGGCTTGGTCTACTGAAAGAATCTCTTCATTAGGGAAATCGAGGTCCAAGGATTGGTCCGCAGGAGCTGTATGGGTATAATGGAAGTCTTCTCATGCTTTCCCCTTAAAATAATTCTGAGGGACAAACCTGATGTCGAACTGCTAGAGAATAACTGCCCACTAAGCTAGACAACCTGTCAACATGGGGTGGTTCAGGATGTACTTCTACGGATCTACTCGAGACACCAACTCTACCTCACTGTGCTGCAAATAATGTATCAATTTCTCTACTATGAATACCAGCGCAAGGCAGAACTTCTTGATAGGGGAGTGTATGGTCTCTGTTAGGAGGAGCACGTGGATGAGATAGTAGAGAATGTTCTTCATCCCCTAATTATTCTCTTGGGTGAGAAGGGTGTCGAGAAACTATTCCAGGTCGGTCACGTAATGGACTAGTGGATTTCCAAGGATGGGAGGCATTAATACTGGAGGATGAAGTAGGTACTTCTTGATTTCTTCAAAATAATTAAGCCCTTCCTCATCCCACTCATAGACAGCACCTTTCTTCATGAGCCGATAAAAGAACTTACACATTCTAGGAAAATTGGCGATGAATCGGTGTATGTAATCCATGTGGCCTTGGACGCCTCGATGCTCCCAAATTTTGATAATGCGAGACATCTCACAGATGTCCTTAATCTTCTCCGGGTCAATCTTCATGTCCCTACATCTAAAAACGAAGCCGATAGACTTTCCAGAGGTGACCTCAAAGGCAAAATTTAATGGATTCATCTTCATGTGGTAGGAACGGAGGAAGCCAAACATTTTATCAAGGTCTTTGAGATGGTCCTGATGTCTGTCAGATTTTACCACCAAATTATCCATGTAACATTCCACCGATGTTTTGAGGATCAGTTTAAATATGCGATACATATCCCACTAATAGGTGGGCTATGTATTCTTTAAACCGAAGTACATGAGTTGGTAACAAAAATTACCATGTGGTGCCTTAAAGAATGTATACTCCCCATAGTAGGGGGTTATTCATATTTAGTTATACCCAGAGTATTCATCCATGAAGGAGAGGGCTTGGAACCCAGCAATAGTGTCGATCAATAATTCTGTCATAGGAAGGGGGAAATCATCCTTCGGACAGTGACGATTGAGATCCTAGATGTCGATGCATACTCTGATCTGCCTATTCTTCATCCATATTGGAACAATTTTGACCAACCACTTTGGGTATTGAACCTCCTTAATGAAATTGTGTCTGATGAGCTTATCAACTACTGCGTCAACCATGGCACTGTGTGAAGGGTGCATCATTCTGGGAGGCTGCTTGAATCTGCGATGATTTTTAGGGAGACTGAGGTGGTGGACTGCTACCTGAGAATCTAGTCCTAGAATATCATCACAAATCCAAGAAAATATACAAATTTGTTTTTTAATGAAATCTATGTACTTCTATAGCTCCCCGAGGGGCATAACGGCACTGATCAGTGTGGTTATTTGGTCTGCCTCTCTACCAAGGTTCACCTGTACCAATTTATCGACTGTGGTGGATACTCCCTCTTCAAAGGAGGGGGAATCCTCTAAACACTATTCTTCAATTATGGAGGAGGGATCCTCAGTGGGAATAGTTTCCTCTGAGTTACCATCTCCTGATGGGAGGCTGGTAACAGCTTGTGTGGCAGTGCACACTGTATAGGGGGACTCATATGCTACTGCAACCATAGAGATGAAGGCTGTTGATCTGATCCCAAATAGTCATCAGCCCAATGGGCCACACATGATGATATCGAATCAATAATAGTGTGTTTAATTGAGATGGATTATCCTAGACTAGCGGAAAAACCAAGTATGACATATTATCTTTTCCATGGGGTGGACATCCCGATACCTTATGGGAGTAGGTGGCTCTGGGATCACCCGATCCTGATTTGTATAGGATTATGAGATGATCTTCTGTCATCTATTAGACTTAATAATTTGTTACCGCCTCTTCCCAGAAACAACCAAGAATTGTCCCATGTTTGGGGTTATAGCCTCCAATTAGTGGATTGGAAAGACATAGTCATCATCTAGATCTGTCCACAGGTCTATCGCAGTCGTGGAATGCTTGAACTAATTAGTCTGAATCTTTTTTCCTTGCTCTTGTAATTGTCATCATCCAGAGAGTGGGCATTACAAGAGGAAAAGGGAGACACCTCAAAATGGAGTACGCCAAATCGACCATTAAGGGAGTAAATTATGCACTAGTGATACGATTATGGAGTCTCCACATGTAGGTGGTTCCATGACCTTCCCATAAACACATTGTAGGTGATGTCCTGGGAGACAACCATAAATTCGGTGCTGGAAGCTAGGCCACCAAAATGGGTCATCAAACATATCATGTAGACTAGTGTCTGTTCTATCCTCTCATAACCTTGGATTCTTAGGTCATAGAGACTTAGATCATCCTCGAACAACCCCAATTTTCACAGTGTCCAAGCCGGGATTAGGTCAATCCCAGGGCCCATGTGGACCAGAAAACGGCGATCCTCTACGCCATTGAACTGGACGGTTATGTATAGTGGTCGAATGTGCCCCTGTATGTGAGAGCCTTAATCTTCTCCATATAACGAGACGATGGCCTACCATTCAGCATTCTCGACTGTCTCAACATGAAAGACTTATGTGGATGATACTTCCGTCCCAAACTGGAGAAAGCATCCTAAAGCCTTAGTGAGGGCTTCACACATATCTAATGACAGGCGAAGGGCATCAAGGATGGAGAGATTTGCTGGAATGCTGGCCAGATTTTTGAGAACATCATATTTCCATGTCAGGCACGAAGTTATTCTTATAGGAGGTCCCTCTATGATAGAATGTATGTTGGGCCTTGCTAGCTGGACTAGCAGTTGACTGGTGCTAGGAATATCCCACTGCTCACTAGTCAAGGCCTGCGGAGTGACTAGCGAATGAGGGCTCGATGATCGAGGCAGGTTTGGAGCAAAGTGTGTCTGATCATGACGTAGTCAAGGTGGCTCAGCCTAATCCAATAGCATGATTGGCGATTAATGAGGACCTGATCTCAAAAGATGAGAAAAATAAACTTGTTGTGACCTATGGTGAGCCTGTTGCCTGGTTTTAGTAGCATGCACTGCCTCGCTGGAAGTGTTGACCGAAGCACTCTGACAAACCTTATCATTGCAGCTCCATCAATGCTAATGATGGCTAGGGAAATTGGGTAGGATCCACCTGGTTCTCCTCATCATCATGAACCATGTATTGGTTTACCAAATCTTCGGCATTAACTGAGGTGTACCCTTGAATGTCGCTTGAAGAGTTTTCTACTACTGGACAGATTTTGGGAGGGATCGCCACCCCCAGGGACATGAAATCACCAAGAGTATGGTATGATGATGGAATTGGTGGGAGAAATTTTTTCCCTTGCACCGCCTGTGTTTTCTCTTCTAGGAAGAGGACGTCTGAGACGACAATACAGAAGTAGTATTACTGGATTATGAAGGCTCTGTCCAATTCAAGTGTGCACAGATGACACCATGGTTATGGGATACTGTTTTATGATCCATCCAGCCATCATACTTCAGGGTCCCATGACTAGAAACCTGATGCCACTCGCCTTCACTATCACTACTGTTGTTTGGCCTCACAAAGACACATGATACATGTGCCATAGATGGGTCTAACCAGACTATGTTTTTATCCACCTAGTATTTAAGACAGTCTTTAAACACATATAATTGTTTGAGTGTGTGCCCTGGGATCTAGTTATAGGAGATGTAATTAGGTATATTAGTGAGGTTTGCCTCTTCTGGCATCCTACACTTAGGCAGATGTACAATCCCCTCCTCCATTTCACTAAAGAAGTAGCTGGGGACCTGTGCCTCTTTAAACGAATAGGTATGGTTCCTCCTTCATAAAAAGGAGGCCCTTGGAGCCTGACCCTGATGTGGGGATATAAGAGCTTATCAAGGAGTCAGAGCCTGGTTATCTCGTCTGGGAGGTTGTGGTGCATTGCGCGAGGGCACCTACCGATTCTTAGGTGGGCGCTGCTGGGTTCTAGGTCGCGCCTGAGGCGGTGGGCCTCTGCGAGGTTGTGGAGTTGTATCCATTGGTCACAACACTAGTTTCCTGGGAACTCTATTTGAGCCACTGTGGTGTGCTCAGCCCTAGCGGCTCTTCTCGTGGGGATTACAGGAGGCTATGGGAATTCTTGCTTAGCCTGCTGTAAGACTTCTCTCTAGGCACTAGGCCTTATCAAAGAAGTCTCGAAATCCCCTGGGGTAGTTATAGATGATCATAGAGGGGACCAGTTCCATCTTGACATTCCCTATGCACATACTTAGTAGTTTCTCCTAAGTTAGTGGAATGTCGAGAGAGTACGTGATCCCTTTCCACTGGGAAAAAATTATGCAACGCGCTCAGTAGGCCTCTGCTTGCAATTAATGATTCCCGTGATACTCATCTCATGACTGGTGGAACTGAACAAGTAGAGAAATTTCCTACAATGATATTCCCAATCAGCTACTGATCTGATGGGGAGCTGGCTATACCAGGAAAACGTAGGCCCTTCACATAATTGTATGAAACATCAAAGTTTGGTGGCCTCTGACTATGATAGAGTTCCCAAAATGTGTCCACACCTTGAGATAATGTGGGTCAGGTGATGCGGCGGGTCCCTTATCCCATTGAAGGGGGAAAATTTGGAATTTTAGAAACCCGGGTGTGATGGACATCATCCACCCACGCCAGATTAAAATTGACATCATGCAGGATTGAATCCTGTCGCATCATTAATACCTCAATATGGGCAATGAGTGATTCCATTAGATCATCTAGGCCTAGGTTCCTATCGTGAAGTGGATCCCTAACCACTAGAGCATTGGTGGGTTCTTCAAGATGATAAAGAGACTCAGAAGCTCGTGGAACGACTGGTGGAACGACCTGTGGGGCAGTTGGGGGAACCTAAGCAGGGTCCTGAGGGTTTTCACACCATTCAAGAGGATTCAGAGACACATACCACGCCCTATGGCTGTATATTTTGGCCTCACCCCTATCTGCATGGGCAGGATGGTCAGGGTCACCAGGGGTAGTTCACTAAAGGGAATTTGTGTCTGCCCCTGCTGCCCTGACTGAGGATCTCCGTAGTCTGGTTGGCGCACTGCAACGCATTTAGCAAGGAGGTCATCAACCATCTTTTTGTGGTTGGATGGTTACTGATGCATCACAGATTTTTCCGGATCATCTTCCACCTTTTGCACTGAGACAGACAGGTCTTAGTGTTTAACGGCTCTAAGGTGTTCCTTTCCCTATTTGGGATTCCGACTGAGGACTAGTGCATCGGTCGGCACGGGAAGACCCAATATATTTCTTTTATGGAAAGTGACCCTTCCCAATGGATCAAATTGTTGTTGAACACCTTCCGAGGGTATGTATCCATTAAGGATTTATAGCTCATTCTCTCCCTCTAATATGTCATCCATGTTAATCACGACTCTCCCTAGGGGCATATCCTCTATGTCACCTGGAAAATCGGGCTGGCATCAGATGAAACTGAAATGGAGGGTCACGTAATGCCCCGAGCCATGGATTTTCACATGGGGAGAATCCTCCTTGATTATCCTATAGAGAAACTTAAGGCTCTAGATGCATCATTGTTGGAGGGTCTTATGGTGTCCTAGTGACTGAGGGCGTTGTGCCATGAGGAGTGCAGCTAAAAAACAAAACGACATTGTTGGCCGATGTCTTTGAAGTGCGCCCGAATCTTGGGGTAGGACACTCATCGATGAAAATGATTGAAATGAGTATACTAGAGGGTCTAGAGAAAGCATTGAACATCCTCCTAGGTGAGTACTTCTGGCACCCTGAAATTTGGTGTTGTTTCTGGACAGAACATCTCTGGGAAATGGTCCGCTATGAGAATATCCCACAAACTCCTTGGCCCAGATTCAGGTTATGGACCTTCATTCCCCCACTTGTAAACTAGTGGTGGCTGGGGAATGAGTAGAGGTATCTAATAAGACCACTGATATGGAAGGTTGGCCTGTAGGGAATACATAAATCAAGCTAACATACTGGCGCATCATGGGATAACCTCCGAATAGTGTAGTGAATTAGACACCACATCATGGTAAGACAGGCTGATGGCCACAATTGTTGTTGCAGGTAATGCGTATACCGGTGATGGACCACACTGCTGCTCTTCCATCATTGGTCCCCAGAACATCTCCTTGTAAACTCTAGTCGAGGTAGAGAGTCCTTCGGGAGTTGATTGTGGTGATTTAATGACAGTAATCTGTGGAGTTTCCAAATATTAATCCTCCTAGATATACCTGTGGAAGGGGGTGGGAATCCTATACCTCACACTCTAGAAGTATGAGGCTGATGCACCATATTCCTACCATGTCCCTTGACACGGAGGATCTTGGAAAGAGTTCCATCACTAAGTTGTATTCTACCTCAGAATCTGTGAAGAAAAATGGTTTGATCTCTGTCTGAACCTTCTCAGTGTTTTATTTATGATAGTGATGACCTTCTATCCTGCCCAAGGATTCTTCTTTCGGGAGAGTGTAGATTTCTGGAATAAGGAGGTCCTTCAATCGTACTTGTGCTTGGGCGGGTTGAACATCTACCTGAGTGAGCTGGGGTGTTTGGAGAACATGGAAAGATTTCAAAGGGAATAAAAGGAGGACCTCTTTGTCGACTAGCTAATTTTTAGAGGGGACCACCTCCAGAAATTCTAGAGTACGAAGGATCTCCTCTGGAGATGATTGCAGCATGGGTGGGACCTCCATTCTTGTTTCCCCAGGATGTGTCAACGTGAGTAGGGTCCTCGTGCTGGTCAAGCCGAACATGGGTAGCACCTCCGCACCAAGTGACAAGAAAGTGAAGCTGACCTTAACACCTCTGATTTTGGAGGGGATGAGGACCTTCACCAGCTGTTTTAATGACATGGGGAGGGCCCCCATGTTGGGGATTGACAGGATGCACAACGCCCCCACACTGATGGCTTGTAGATGGAGTAATAACCTGATACCCGATGTAATGAGTGTGAGATATGCTTCTGTACTGAGTCTCACTGCGGTGGGGAGGAACCTCATTCAGATTGAAGGAAACGCAGGGCAGACCTCCACACTACGGTTGGGAGAGGTGATGATCTGCATTCTCCATGGTGGTGGTACGGGGGAAACTCTGTACTGGGGGGGTCAATGTTTCGGGTTGGTCTGTGGTGGACACTACCTATGCCAGCGGTCAATGGAGTCAACCCAGCTTGCTAGTGGGGTGGTTGGGGCCTCAATCCAGATCTTGTATATAAGTTCCCCTACTTAGTGTACACATGGGGATAATGATATACGTCGGTGGTGTCCAAGGCCAAAATAGTTGTTGACGACGACGCCCCATGGATGGAGTCCACCTCTTCATGTTCCTGAAAATAGAGTAGGGTCAGTCGGATTGGGGCCGGTGGTGCAGGTACATAGCTTACATGCTCTTTATCCCGTGGGACCGGGTGGTGGCATTGGAGATGCCTAGTGGGGGACCTCCTTGGGGGCCCCAGGTACAAAACCTAGATCAGGCTGGCCTAGACATCCCCCATCTCGTCGGCATTGGGGAGGGAGTCGTTGAGGAATTTCGAGGGGAGTATCCTGGAACAAGTGTACATTGGGCTGGGGAGCAGTGGCTCCCGATACAGCCCCTGGTTGCGGCAGTGGCGATGAGGCATAGATGCCTCTAAATCCTGGTGGGTCATATCCCGAGTTGAGATAATCCCTGCCTCCTCGAATCGGCGTACGAGGTCATTTATTACCCTTTGTTTAATAAATTCCAAAGGGGAGATGGGGCGTGGGTTCCCAAAAGCTATGGGTGTGGGAGATTTCGAAGAAGCGGTGGAGCCATGTGAGATTGGCGTGTTGGTGCTACCCCTGCCCCTCTGTCAGTGGGTGGGTGGAGATCAGATTTTTGATGCAGCAGCTTAGTTCTATTAAAGTAGGGATATTAAACAATTAGTACCGAAACAATGAAATCAAAGTCCAATTATCCAACTCCATTTCGTATACCATAACAGTAAAGAATGATCCACACTAACAATGTCGAAGACCGGGATGCCCAACGTTTAACATCCTTAACTTCTAGTGAGTTTCATGCCAGGCCCACTATTTTCTTGGAAGGACCTGGAACCGGATAACTGGATCTGGTTACACGCTAATCCACTGATGTCTTGAATGATACTAATATTCACATTGAAGAGAAGAACATCACGTCGGGTTAACCAGTTATATTTCAGATTCTTCCCCCGGGGCACGTGCATCCAACTATTTGAGGATGACGAAGATGCGCTGACTGTTGCCCCACATTCCCGCTTTCAAAAAGCGGCAACATCCATCGCTTCTTCAGGGATGATTTCTCCTTGATAGAAATGGGATGATGGGATGTCAGTTCCGCCTTCCATGGATTCAAACTTGGATCTATTCTCCTAGTCCGAGCCTCCCTTAATGATCAAGATGTTTTTCTTGAAACTCTTCATTGTCCCATATCATGATGGATGATGATTAATTACACTGCTTCCTCTGGGACCATCCAAGGGGTCCGACCAGGGCAGCAAAATTTGGTCGGTGGAGTAGTCATTTTGAATATCACTAGTGTGTCTGGATGATAGAACACTAGCATATATGGTTTTCTTCCCCTTATGATAGGGCTTCACGAGGGTGCGAAAGCCGGAGATATCCCACATTGAATTAGGATAATTATATTCAATAGACACGTCTTGAAGGTTTTCCACAACTTTATATGTTTAACACAGGGTTCTTCGTGAGTTTAACGTCTAGTAGAGATGGATCAGGCTGATCAGAATTGTGGAGATAGTGGATCATTGGGGTGCATCCTCAAGAGAGAGGGATCACTGGTATTGGGACTGATGCGTGGTTAGTTACATGATTGATGTTATGATTGGTGAGGAAATTAAATGGCATGATCCCACCGGGATGTGGCGGCTTGGGTAGAATCAAGATAGAGGATTGAGAGTTAAATAAATTGGTGGGGGATGAAGTGGAACCATTGAGAAAGTGACAAGGTTATTAGGAATGAGCCTCGAAGATACTTCTTACATATCACCGTGGTAGGGAATCGAAGTCCTCGTAGTTTGCTCAGGAGATGGGATGCATAAGGAGGAAACCCGTATGAATAGGGCTCAGAGGAAGTGGAACCTCAATGTTAAAGCATGAACTTTCCTAAACTCATAGGTTTGAGGGAAATACCTGAATGAGACATGGGTGATGGGATTGTACATCAGGGTGGCTTCCTACATACCTTGATTTGGTGAGGATCAAAGTCCATGTAGTTCAAAGAGGGGGGGATAGAATCAGGGTGTGTGTAGAGGACAATGACCTGATGATATACTGGGACTTATGCGTGGCTAGCAGCTCGGGTTGGTTTGAAGCCTGAGGTTGAACCAGAGAAGTGGGTCCCAACAATGGGGACTACAACAGCTTACCGCTAGATTGGAAACACAACGGCTCACCACTGGTTGGGATCACAACGGATCATAGCTGGATGGGGTCATAACAGCTTACCACTGGATGGGGTCACAATGGATTACCACTGGATGAGGTTGAACATCATGGTGTCTTTCTATGTACCCTGTCTAGGAGACACGGATCAAAGCCCATGTGGTTCAATCATGTATAGTTTAACATCGTGTGGTACGAAAAGGGGGATGCAGTTTAACGTCATGTGTGACAAATGAGATCTGACATGAATGGAGTTGGAACAACAGGGTGTTGGGCTTGAACCTTAGGGAGGTGTCCTATGTACCATTCCTTGGAAAGGATCAATGTTCAAGTAGTTCTGGATGGTTTGGTGAACCGACGTGAAGGCGGTCAAGACCAATAGGTGTTGGGAATAAACCTTAGGGTGGCTTCTTATGTACCATGCCAAAGAAAGGATCAATGTCAACATAGTTTAGGATATGTGTTTGTGAAATGACACGAAGATGGTCAGGCCAATGGGTATTGGGATTGAACCTCATGGAGGATTCTTATGTACCTTTCCTTGGCTATCATCAAATTCCATGTAGTTTAGAATGGGTTGGTGTACCGATGTGAAGGGGTTGGGGAAATATAGGTGTTGGGATTGAACCTCAGGGAGGATTCATACGTACCTTACTTTGGCAAGGATCAATGTTCACGTAGTTTGTGATGTGGTGAGGGGCTTACGCTCTATGTTTCCCAGAGATGATGTCACGGTCGATGCATAGTCTAAATCGACGTGAGTCATGGTCAGTGTGAGAAACAAGATTCTTTAAAGACCTGATTATCACATCGAGAGAGGTGAGTATGTGTGAAGTGGAGTGGGGCATGAAAGTGATTAGAACCCAAAATGGAAACAAAGACTTACATGCGGTCCGCAGCCCAAGGAGATGGAGATTGGGACTTACTCCAGGATGGAGACCCGACAAAGCCCAGCGGGAGAGGGATTTGGAATGGATGATAGGAAGGTTCTGGTGCCCAACCCCCCCTCTTTGGTCTTTGTATAGTAAAAATATAGGAGGATAAAGGATTCTACCTCCCGCAAGAAAGGCTAGGGGCTTACACCAAGGTGGTCGCCCTTTCCCCACGGACAGATGTCAGTCCAAAAAGGAGGATCTGATTCCATGTGAGGAATGATCTCCCTCCCGCGGAGACTAGTGGGAATGTAGAATGTCCATGTTTGGGGACCCTGTGTGTGATGCATAATGCGAGGTCATAGATTATCATCTTGTGTTGAGGATGATGGTGTTTAGCAGTTTAACATCATGGTGCTCGGACGAGGCGTGTTTACTCTGCACCCCTAGGACTAACATAACTAATAACCACCCATCCTTGGGGAAGAGAAGGAATCAATAATTCCATGGTGACGAGGTTTCGTGAAGTGATCCAATAATGGGACCACATTACGGAGGCTATGAAAATAAATGGTAGCCATTGGTGTGCCTATGCGAAGAAGAATGAGGAGAAGCCACACAACATGAAGCACCGACCAGGGGATTTTGATGTTCCTTCACACGAGCCTAGAGGTCCATATAAGAAATGGGTGTGTAACGTAGTTGTTTTGGGTGTAAGAATCGCATGAAGATGATGTCTTTAAGAAGGAAAATAATGTTAAAGATTACGCAAAAATAGAATGGTTGGCGTGTAAATGGAGGAGCTGCGCGAAAAAGTTTGGGGTGATTAGACCCGGAGGTTTGCACACAACTGGAGAGGTTTGTGCGCAATTGGTGCAAAATTGGAATAGATGCACATAAAATACAATGTATCCACACAATTGAGGGTATTGGCACGCTGAAGGTGGTCGAGGGATTTCATGAAAGTATGAGGAGTTGTGTGCAAGAAATGCTCGAGGTTTTGCACGCAAGGGAATGTCTTGCACTCAAGGGCTCTTGAGTTTTATGGACTTGGGCGAGGGTCAAGCCAGAAGGGTCCCACGTGAAGGTGGTCCCCAGGGAGACCGTTCGTGGAAAATCTTGTACCAGAAAGCCATATTTTTCTCACAGTAATGGTGGATTTAGCATTGGGTAGATGGTTCAGATTCTTCAGCTGCTGAAAGTTAAATGGGATCCTTTCTATTTATAGGCGCTTGGTGTCACTGGGTTCGCGCAGAAGTGGATCGGAATGGAAGCAGATCGGCATGGAAACAAATCTGGTCCTGAGGTTGTGGCGCGCAAGTTTCTATGCTGGTGGAATCAGCGTGAAATTTTCCACCCCCACGCAAAAAAACCCATCAGATCCCGTAGTTTTTTTTGCACGTGATGAGCCATTTTTACGCGCCTTTCGGATATTTCATGTGGTTCTTCCTTTCCTCCCAGAATTAGTCACCAAGTTGAAATATGTCATTGTTTTATTCGAAAATTCCTTCTTTTGGCATTAAGTACATTTTTGTATCTAATATAGTTCCAAAAATTATTCCCACATGAATTTTCACTTGGATGGTATCCATTATTAGAGGAGAAACCAATTTCACATAAACATAATGAAATAAGATCAAAGTTAAGTAACAGCTACAAAGAGGTTTAACCCAGCCCCTATCCCCAACAACCCCACCTCCCTTTTCATGAAAAATAGAAAAGGGTGAGTATGGCTAAAAGGGGGTTTGATTAGCCATTCCTTATTTGAATTATCAAATAATTTTAGAAGTAATAAATAATTATTTCTCATTAATGTTACAATTTAAAAACTCATTACAGTAATATAAAATTTTAAAATATTAAATTAGGACAACCTTTTGGGTAAAAGATATAGGGTACTTTTATCCCTGATAGTAGTATGGGTGTTCTAACAAATAATTTAGAAAGATTGAACTCCCGGTTACATTATAGGGTTTTAGGTGGGTATAAATTTTAGAAATTGTTTATCTATACTCCTAGTATATAATCAATGGATTCCAAATATAAGGGAGATATAAATTCTATTACGGATAATCAATGATACTTGAATATGTTGATAGATGATATAATAAAATCATATGTATGGGATATAATCATGGAAGTGATGTGATAGACATAACATGTGTTTTCTGATTATCCAAATCATCATAAATAACAATAAATCAAGATCATATACATTCATTTTCTTATTGAGGATATCTATATATATATATGTGTTTTAGCATAATAAATTCTACACCATCTATAATATTTTTTACACCAACATCTTATGAAGTTGGATGAGGTATGAGAATTAGTAAATGATGTTGTTGTAAAAAATCCATCATGATGGTCATTTTTTGTTATTTATATTTTTAAACATGCATTTATATTATTCTTAAAGGCTAACTATAAACATTGGAGTGAAGTGTTAATGTGAATGTCTGAACAGATCTCAATGAGATCTAGTGCTAGAACTAATCACATTGAGAGTATATGTTAAAACTGGTCAAGTGTGGCATGAATATAAGAATTGATCCAGAAAATCTTGAATAAAAAATTAATCTCATGGAATGTGAATGTTATAACTGAACATGGGGAGTGTTATTAGGATAATTTATCATATAAAGGAATTACATGGAATTATCCTATGGATCGTGTGAGTCCTAAAGAATTGCATGGAGTGTTCCTAGACAAGGTAAACATGTTTCTCTTGTGATATTGATATATAAAGGATATCATGTGATCATATCATGTGACATTTATTATTATAAGATGTTTTCATATTGAGATAACATTGTTCACTTGAATACAATGTATTATTTTCCACAGAGCATGGGATTCACATGAAGACATCAGGTGATTTTCCAAGGATCTCATGAAGTGATCATACAAAGTACGTGAACAAACTTTATGATTATTAGAATATATTGCAGAGTGATATTGTGAATATAACGAATAAAAATAATATATAAATGATGAAGATATGACCCAATCATTATAAATCACCTGAAACATGATTATCGTTGGATATCATGATGGTATCTCCTGAGGAACATTACTTCAATGACTTTGATAACCCATTATTTTAATTTTATCTCACAAATGGAGAACATTAATCATGAATGATTTTCAATTGATCACATGATGGGACAACACGAGACACTGAATGAAAATGAATTTAATCGCATGAAGCACTTTTTACATGCATCGGTTGATCATGTGATGCAATAATGTGAATTCTGAAATACATATTACTGAGGTGGTGGAATAGAAGATTGTTTGTGATTTTTGGAGTTAATTTTTTTTGGTGTTTTACTATTATTACTCACTAACCAATCCTTAAGATAAGATGGGGGGTTTTTTCTAAATTATTTATATGAATAGAATTTTAAATAATTTTTTTTTTGTGATGTGACAAGTACACATGATTGAAATTGTGTATGTTTTTTAACGATAACAATGAAGTCTTATCACATAATCACATGATATGAATAAATAAAATATATGAAGTTGTCACAAGATGGTGTCATGAAAATAGATATATTTACATGGTTTTATCACTCATAAGAAGGCTTGTTGATATCCCATGATCCACATAACCTAGATAAGATCTTTTGCCAGAGTCATGAAATACTGATGAACAAAATGAAGATATTTTGTAATGGAATGACCTCAAAATACCAATTCCAAGGACATCTATTATTACATTGGAATAAGATACATGTAAATTTCTTTCTAATGGACTGAACTATTTCATAGTATTTTTATACTAAATTTAGACATTAGTCTTGTCTTACAGATTAATACACTAATCACAACATTTTTTATTTTGAGCATAACATTGAGGATAGTAACTATATTCTATCTAGCATATCCATGAATAAATTTTTTTATTACACTTCTTTCGTTCTTGGGGAATGTATTGAAAATAAGGGTGAGCTCAAATTATCATTAAGGGTAATGTAAATCATAAGTAATAATGATTCAATGAGAATAGTCAATATGGAAGGGTAAATAATGGAACACACCAGCCATGTAATTAGTAAACTGAATTGAATTGTGTAAATAATATAGAAACTCACTAACTAGACAAAGATTCCATTCACATAAATAATTAAGGAAAAAATATTTATGGTGATGTAAAAAACTAAAACACATTAAATTTAATCAATGAACTTAAAATTTATTATATCTTTAAATAAGTCACTTAAAAATATCATCAGTGAATAATATATGAAACTATTTAATAGAATAGAATAAAAATTAGACTCACTATTTCATATGTACATAGTACCTTTATCAAGAAGACCTTTCAAATGATGGTTTAAAACATACTGGGTAAAATCCAATCAAATGTGAATAGCCAATAAAATCATCCAATCATACCACTGATTATTTGAGGGGCTATATAAAATCAAGCCCCACAAATGTCGTACATGTCCAAATAATTCCTCACATATTGAATAAAATATTTATAATTGTTCCTTATAAAATATACATATATAGTAGAAGGAAAATATTTATCAATATTTCCACAAAATTATAAATTGAGTTTTAATGTCAAAACCATATGTGAAATGGTATATATTTTACAAAATATTCATATTTATGATAAATTATATTTATAATTAATGGAAATTAAATGATCAGTGATCATAATAAATTGCATATTTCAAGGGGGATAACAAACGAATCAAAGAAGTGAATTTTAAAACTGTCCTAGGCCAAAAAAATCATAGATCATCTATATGAATAATAATGATGGTATAAATACATCATATACCATGTGAAGTAAAATATAAAAGGAAACTATAGTTGATGAAAGGAAATACTATAAAATGATATTTGGAAAAATATATTTAGGAAAATATCCTTTTGGTTTTAATTTTTTTAAAAAATTTTATTTTAAAATGAATTTTGAAAATAAAAGTCTTTAATAATTAATCTTTGGAACACACATTGTAGTATTAAAAGAAATGAAGGAGGGTTAATCCATACATTTTATTTGATGTAAAAAGAACATTCATTTTTCCCTGCAAAAGGCATGAAAATGATTTGTTAGAAAAGATACAATAGGTTTTGTTTGAATAAATTGGTATAAGAAAAAAAGGGTAAAATTCATTTGTGAAATCATTTTATGAATATTATTTATTTTTTATAAAACATCGTTTTTAGAGGAAAACATGTTCTCCGAATAAAGGGATAAATGGAATCGGGTTTAATACAAATATTTTCTTAGACAACATGAATTCCAAAAATTTAGAAAAAGGTAATAATATATTAAAAAGGTAATAAAAAACTAGATGAGATGAAAATTAAAGGTTTAATTGGAAAATGGGAATACAATTTCATCAAATATATATACCATTGTAAGATCGTTATGATTATTCTGGAAGAAAATAATCTTTAAACATTCCAATGTGTTTCATACCATTTTGATGCATTTTTAATCGTAAGACTCATAAAGATATACCATATAATTAATGTTTTAAATACAATCAATATAAAAGGGTTAATGATATAATATATCAAAAGGGATAGTATATACACTACCGAAATGAAGTAAGTGGTGGATATTTCATTTGTCTCACAGATGTTAAAAGTGAGATGAATGTCCCATACGCTGAATTTATTTTTGGCATTAAAATCCTCTAAATTCCAAAATAAAAAACAGATTTTAATTACCTAATTAATTAAAAAATATTTATGTTTATGATGACTTTTATTTCACATAAAAAAATGTTGTGTAAAACTACATAAAAAATCATTTTTACATTGTGTCTCTTGACCAAATTCAGTTTTGTGTCATAAATAAATTGGGTAGGTCCACTATGGTTAAAGGGTTCATTAGATAACTTCTATAGAATAGTAATTGGGAAATAATAATAATATTTATAAATAAATTATACTTTATAACCAATCATTAAATATTGGTATGAAAAATTAACCAACATTACAATCATGGAGATGGTAGGCTGTACATACGCATGAGTAAAGTTCCTATTTTTGAATGATCATAAGGGGAAGAAGGTAATTAACAATAATATTTATATAATAATGAATATACCATAAATACGATGTTATTTACTCATATATTATATAGTTTTGAATTATTTTAATGTAACAGGGGTCAAATTGTGTCGATGAGGCGGCAATCCACACATCCACGAATAACGTTATCATATTTTATGTTTGTGAAAGGGTGAGAATTAAATTGACATATAATGTATAGAGAAATTTAATTGTGTCATGAATATCATATATATGGTTTTTATGTTACATATATTAAATTAAAACCTTCCGTTGTATTTTCCATGTATAGTGTGAATGAATCATATTTTTTTAGGGGTAGCAGTCCACACTTCCACAAATGATGTTATGGTATTTTATCAAAATGTGGATTATTAGGAAATAAATTATAAAATAATTAAATAATAAAAAATAAATAAATAATATAATATAAAAAATATATAAATAGACTATCCACCATATTTTCAAATAATGATAGGTGGTAATAGAAAACATTCAATCATTATTTCTTGAGGTGGAAGTTTTCTGTACACATAAATAAGATGTTTGTTACCAATTATATGGAAATGTGTGTAATTGATGTTCTAAAACATAGAAAAATAAAATACTAGTATATTTAGGATATGTTTATTTTTATATAATTATAGAATAATATGTGTGGAGGTGTGAGAATAGAAGTAAAATAGAAGTTCTTAAGGAAAGATGTTACCTCTTATTCGGGTAACTCTTTTTGGTTTACACAAAAGGGATTCAATAGATGGATCTATAAAAGGGTGATGATTCTAGGATTAGGTGGGGAATTTTAAGGATATAATTTTGTAGATATTGGTTGATCAATAGGGTATTGATATTAGTGAGGATGTGGGAGGAGTGGAGGCCTTTTTAAAGTGGAAGAGGAGTGATAGTCACAAAAATTTGGAAAAATACAATCTATCCATGTTTTTCCCATTCAAATTGGATCCAATAATGGAAAAAATTGATAAAGGGTAGTATGTGTTCTATATATGGTTATGCGATGGTTTTTTGACAAATTTCTAGGTCATTTTGGCCCTTAAGATAAAGGTTTAGTCCCATATTAAGCTTAATTTCACCTTAATCATTATAATTAATTTTAATTACAATCACATATATTATTAGAAAAAAATTGATTTTATATTATTATAAACTATAAATTATTATTATTCCATATTTTAATGTATATTTAAAAATCCAAATCACAGTAGTGGTAGAAATATATTAAAATTTATTCATAGTGGGGACGACTATTCGAGTTTTTAAAATTAAAAATATCTAAAACATTTCTTTGATTTTATAGTCAATGTGAAATTTAAATCAACTAAAATAAAATAATTTGGCCTAATTGATAAAACTTTATTCTAATTAAACTTTAAAATAATTAAAACATTATTTTGACCATTTATATAAGTTATATGAAGAAAAAGATTTCAATTAAAATTCATAATTTTTCACTATTACTTTAAAACTGAATCTTCGTAGAAATTTTTTTCTCCATGATATAATTTTTATAATTTTAGTTCAAATATGATGTTTATTTTAAAATATAATATGTATTAAAGGTCCCAATATTGATCTTAAAATAGGTTTTCCATTAGAATATGGTAAAAGTTCCTAAATAAAAATAAAATTTTCATTGTTTAATATTAAGTTCATTTTTATCTTATGTATACCAAATGTATTGGGTGATTGTAAAAAAATATTTTATTTAATATTTAATAAATAAATTAGATTAATATCCATTAATTTTTGTAACTAATTTAATTTAGTAGGTTAAAAGAGCATTTTGGGTATAAAAAGAGTTTTCTATAAAAATATTGATTTTATATTTGATTGGTTCATATATTCATTTATAATGAATTTATAAAAACTAAATGTGTTTTAAATTTTTTTTAAACCTATAATTTAATATTTTATATAATACTATTCACAACCAATAAATTAATGGATTTTTTTGTATAATTATATTAAATAATAATATATTGTTTCTTGATAAGACTTGATATTGTCTATAATTAAAGCTATCAAAGACGATTATTTGTGCATGTGTCATACACTAACTCAGTATATCACGTCTCAAAAAATAAATAATAGTTTGAATTTATTTAAAATATAAATATATTGAAATGTCCTAGGATAATATATTCCCTTATGTTCATGGTGTCGCGTATCTACCACGATATCAAATACAATGTTCCAACATTACGATTTTGGGGAGTTACGCAATAGATCTGCATTAATATCACAAAGTCATACAATCCACCTGAACAATATAGAATGTTTTGAATTGAAAAATAATATCTATATCTTTCACTTAATTCTTTTGATCCACATAAATAGAAGAGAGTCACATGGTCTTTTTGATATGAATAAAGTATCGTGATGGAATCATGTGATCCTCATTATTTTAAGAAGGTCTATCTAGGAATAATCTTGAAGGGATCATATGAATGAGTATTTTGTAGTTGTATCATGGAGGGATATCATAGATGAATATTATATAGGAATATCATGAATCTGTTTTTTTAGATCCATAGAGGAGTTTGTTATTGTGGATACAAAAAAAGGAGACGTTTATTCTAAGTGTCTGGAAATGGAAGTCTTCCATCAATATGTTTTCACCGATGTGAATGATATTTATAGAAAGAAAAATCAACAATGAATCTACATTAAACTGTGGATTAATTGAATATTACTAATGAAGAGGACTTCATGTCCCTAAAATATATATGAATCCTTCATAGAGTAGTGAATAAATGATATGGAATAAATTTATTTTTTACTCATGTATAGATCCATCGAAGTAAATATCAATGAAGTAACCCTTAGGATGTAGTAAGCTATCCCAAATTTTTTTAAGTAGTTTTCTTGAGAATAATAGTGATCTAGAAAGAACATGTGTAATACATGAGCATCATAGTCGTTCATGATTCCCTAACACACTACTGGATTAATTCTCCTTAAATGTATCCTAGTCAGGGCGAAAAATGTAAAAATGCATATGTCCATTTCCTTGATTTTATTCATTACATTATGTGCACAATCTTCCGATAATGTTGGTAAGAATAATAAAAATATAAATAATAAAGTGAAAAATATGTTACAATTAAAATAAATTGGTCAATATCCAGTGGGGTAGGAAGAATTTTGAATATAATATCTACACCAGGATTCACCCCTCCCACTCAAACTATATAATCATATTTTTTTCCTAAAATATGTTAAAAGGCGAAGATTAATTTTTTTACATATCTTTCTTTGAATAGTTTCTTATTCTGTTTACATAGATGGTTCATATTTCTATTATATCTATGTGACCTAGCAAGGGGAAACATCAATGAAAATGGAGACGTTTAGTTGTAATCTATTATTTGGATGTGTCTATAGAAATATTGTTATTTAGTCGAATGAAACAAAAAATGAACTAAATATTATCTTGGATAAATGAAATAGTGAAAATATTTACATAATCAATGATGATTGATGAATGGTTGGTGAACCCAATATTCCAAGTGATGTTGGAACTACTAATGATGAAAAAAATTATATAAGGAAAATATTTGACGTTTTCTAAATGAAAATGAAATTCGATAAAAAAACAGTATATGAAAATAAGTCTCAAAATATTAGTATCAAAAAATAGAAAATTGAATTGGGCAACCTGAAAGGATTAAATAAATGACTTTTTGAAGTGGCTACTGGTTTGTGGGAGAAGAATGATTCCCAATATGAAGATGTAAATCTATTATCCATAATGATTGAGAAAATAAATGCTAGTGAATAAGGAATGAATTTTAAATAAAACAAATCACAATTTTATAGAAAACTTTGATAACTTATTACACACAAATCAGAACTAATTTTAGAGAATGCATGATTTAATGATTCTTCTGGTCAGTTAAATTGAAAAATAAGCAGTTATGGGACACGATGGATAATAATTCTCATGAAATAGAAGATGAGATGACTAGTGGGAATAATCTCATGAGAGAACATAATGATTAACATGAATCTAGGACATCAAAATTCAAAAATGAGGTCAACATCTAGAATATTTCAGAAAATAAGTGAAGAAATCTAGTACGAATGTAAGAAAAAAAGTTATAGTATTTCATTAATTTATTATTTTATTATATATTGATAGGTAATAATGAACTGAAAATAAAATATTATACAATATAGGAAAATAATGAATGGATTTACTCATCCCAAAGGCCATACTATTTTCAATTTTTTTTATCAGATATAATGAAACCTATACCATGCATGATAGGAAATGTGAAAAGTTCTAGAAATCAAAAAACTATTTTATCCAATATAAATATTTTACTGTAATTAATGTAAATGTGTATTATTACTATTGGATGTGTGGTCATGTTTTAGGATTCTCTTTTGAGTATATGGAATATATTTCATGTTATGCCGATAAAAATATTTATAAATCTGAGTATATTAAGATTCTTCAGGTAATTTATGAATGGAATATTACTCAGAATAAATAAGTTTCCAAATTCTACTATTTTAAAAGAGAGATACACACTATGAATATGTTTCAAGAAGCCCAATGGATAAAATTTACAAGTAGAAATATTGATACATCATCATCTAAACCAATAAATGATATAGTGTAGTATTCATTAAATTTTAGATGTTATGTATGTTATAATTATGGGAATTTCTAATGATATTATAGTAGTATGAACGAAGGGAATTAATGGGAAATAAAAAAAAGGATATCATCAAATTGGGTAGTGTAAAATGAAATAGAAAATACTGGAAGAAAGACCTCTTTATTGGGAAAAAAATTTACAATATCAAAGATAATAGGAGGATATCAATGAATTATGTACAAATATTATCCTCTATTATACTCACAACATCTATATAAGAAATAAAATAAACAAAAAAAAGAACAAAAATAGATGAATTACTCTTATTCTGAGTAGGATGAACATAAATTAAATGAAATAATCACCCCTAGAATGATAGGTAGAGGTGAATAAATTAACTAAAAAATAAGAATAAATTATTTTTATCAGGGATAATTCATTTATCTGGCCAATAGGTTAGATGGTAATGCATGAGAATGATATCTCTAATTGAGGAAAAATAAAGAAAACATGAATAGTTCAAATATTTCTGGTGAAAGAACGAATCATTAAAAATTGTAATATAATTGGAGAATTAAACAATGAAATATTTACCTATAGAAACCCTATCCTTTTCACATAATAATACATTATTTTAAACACAATTAACATTCAAATTCCTAGACAAGGATATTAAATTCTAGTGTCTTTGGAAGACTAGGTACATAAAACAGAAAACATAAGACTAAATGAAAATTTTATTTATTTTTCATTCATTTTGATATCATAAATTTCTTTATTCTTCTACATCTAAAAAGTATAACATGGGGATAAAATGAACATAGGGATGACATAAAAATCCAATTATGGGAATAAACATAAGAATAAAGAATAATACATGTTTTATAAGGGATCATAAGATGACATAAAAGGCATGGATATACATAAAAAATCATAACATATGTAATAATGGAATAATATGAGATATAGAATCAATAGAAAACAAGACATAAGCATTATTGAAGGCTCATTTCACATGAAGGAGCATGAGTTAAGGTTAACCACCAAGACCGTTGTACATGAAGCTTGAGTCAAGGCTAACTACAAAGACTATTACACATGAAATCTTATGAGATTAAAAACTACCCAAATAATTAGGGTGATATTTGGGTAAACCCATCATGACATATTCATGAATATGTGTTCCACTTGAAGAATCAAACATACATAATGAAACAAAAACTCAAGGGTTACCCATGGTAAGAATATGGTATCATTATCTTTTCAAAAGGCATAACATAAGGGAATATCATAGTGGTGTCCATGAAGAAAAAGATATAAAACCTAAATGGACATTCATAAGGTAATATATTCCTAGATAATGATAGGTGATGTTAAACTGATGTGATAACTTGTAAAAATAGTATTTATCCAATTTTCGAATTAACACATTTTAATGCGGTTTGAGGTAAATATAAAAGATAAGATAAAGAATAAAATGGAATAATATTTTATATAAACCAAGATGTTAACCAAGAATGTTTCCAAAAAAATTATTAATTTTAGAAAAAAAATGGAATCTATAAACATATTGTAGAGGGCACATGAAAATGGTTTAGAATTTTGGATGTTCCCGTTTATCAGGCTTACTTGTCGGGAAGAATCGAGTAGGGAACCTTTTAAACACATGTATATCCACAAAAAAGAAGGATGCAAGGATATTGATACATGATTTTGAAACATATAAAATATATTTAGTATATTCCCATAATAATAAAATAGAATTTCATTTGGGTAAAAAGTGATAAATAATAACACAAAGGAATAATGGAGGTTCATGTAGAATCCATTACCTTAAGTCTGATGGTGTTCGTCACTTGATCATAATGTACTCGATTATAAAATATGATAAATAATTATATAACCCATTATATATATTTTTTTATTTATTATAACTTTATTAAGTTCAATATGGGATTTTTTATGGGTTTAGAGATTCAATTAATTCATTTGGGAGTGTTGGTTTCCTTGGTTTTCATGATTGGATTACATGTATACATGTACAAAATGTCATGTAAAGTGGTTTAAATTATCCTAAATTGACTGAATATGATATTAATTATTTTGAAATTGTTGAATGGTTATTAAATATCAGATCTCGTTATGTAATTATGATGAATCATTATATAAATACTTAAGGATAATCATTTGGGTTTATTTTGGCGGTTTTCGATCACAATAAACTCATTTTGTCTTATAAATTAATATCAGGCGAAAAAATTCATTCCAGATCATTGAATAATATATAATATATATATTATAATATTTGTTAAAAAAAATTCATGAACAACCTTCAATATGATAATAGAAATTCAAAACTTCATCGTCATTGAATGTGTTAAATTAACACATCACAAATGATATTTTATATTTTAGTATTAAATTAGGGGAAAGAAAGATGATGATTAATTATTCCATAATGATAAAATATGTATATCTATGGTAATTTAGTTATCATACCCTTTGGATGAGGGGAGGTTATGACAAAAAACATAAATACAGGAAATTGAAAGAAAAGGAAGATGGTTTTACATCATGATTCCTTCTTCTTAAGAACCTCCTTATGGGATTGGTCTTATTAATTTTTTAGGAAACAAAATCACCAGGATGTAAGGGAGTATCGTGGGAGGGTATTTGAGAAGAATATGTATAGGTTTCAAGGCTTGGTAGGTGTGAGGAGAAGACGTGGTGAGGGGTTGTACTTATTGTAGAGGAGAGGTGTGTTTTCTCATTATTTAATTTGTCTGTTTATTATTTTGGATAAATACTATGAATATTTTGAGAATTACAATCAAATATTTAAAATTAATTAAGTTATGATATATATTATTTTTTTCACATCAATGATGACTCAATGAATAATGTATTAATCTTTTAATATATAAATACTTCAAAATAGCATATTTCACTATTCACCAAAAATCGGGTACTTTAGACGAATACAAAATATTATCCCTAATTTTTTTTGAATGTGTAGAATTAAAAAATGAACTCCATTTTATGAGAATAATTATTTAAATTTGACAAATTTCAATTTTTTTTAAATTTTTTTTATTTACACAAAAAATATAGATTTTATATTTATAAATGATTTTATATGACTTTGAAAAATTATCTAAGGTCTCATTGAGTTAAATTTAAATAAAAATAATTAAAATAATAATTAAAAAATGTATTTTATAGAAATTTGTTTCTTTTAAATTTTTAAATTTTCCACAAAATTGTAATTAAATATTTATGACTTACCAAAATATCATCACTTAATTAATAAATTTTAAAATATTTAATTACAAATACTATGATATAATTATATCGTATTAAAACAATTAAAAAGGATAAATATTATTTATACTTTCATTGGTGAGGTTACTCTTTAATTTTCTAGTTTACTATACATAAGGTCCATATTACTATTTCAAAGGTCAAGATACTATTCTATTTATGTATGTTCCTCAACGTCTAAAAATGAACTTTATTTCATTAATTCATCATATATAAAGTTTACATTTTATTATTAATGAAATTTAATATGATTATACTTTATGAAATATTTATAATAATGGGATTTAAATTGATAGAATAGTTATTCATTATAATACTAGTGGTTTTAAACCTCAAATTATGAAAATAGACAAGCCTACAGAACAAATATATTCGAAGAAAACTGAGCATGTGGTTAGAGAATGTATTTTAATATGGATAAATAAGATGAATTTGTCTTAGTAGTTAAAATAATCCAAAAAAATAAAGTTTTTTCTAATAAAATATTAATGGTTTGGTTCTACAGGATCGACCACAATCCTAATATATTGCGGATTATAGAGGTACCCATCTCCTTGTGTGTTAAATATTTCTTATATCTTATAGACGTTTTCCAGCACAATGGTGGGATACATTCTATGGTGTGTGTTATGAGAGGGAATAGTTTTCCAAGCTTAATGTACATACATGTGATAAAAATAATCCTATCACATAAAGTTCATATATAGTATTAGATTCAACAAGTGGGGTTACACAATAACTCATTTTTTTAAAATCAATATTTAGATGTTTAGTGATATGGAAAAGGGAGATTATATGATGATGTTTATTATGTGAAACTAAATAACTATCAATGTTATGCAATAATCATCTAGTGGTTCTACATCACATAAAATTATTAACCATTGTTATATTAACTCAGCTCAACTCTTATTTTTTCACAAAGACATGGTCAAATGGAAGGAATAACAATAATACATGTATTTAATTATTATCTATTTTTTTAACAATTTTGTTTCTTCAAACTATTCTATGGATACTAAAAATGTATGAGAGAAAACCAAAAGTGTGTCTAACAGTTAATATCAATATTTTTGGAGAGTAATTCAACATATGGATTAATCTGAAAAATTTGGTATTAATATTCTATATCTATCAAAATCTTGGGTTTTTTGAGGGAGATAATGAGAAAAGAACTTTGGGTGTTATAGGCTCATAAGAAAAGATAGATCTTTAATGAATTGAGTAAATTCATGCTTCTTGGGATCATGGAAGTAAGATAGTGAAATGAATCGAATTAAATTAAATTTTTTAAACTCTTATTTCAGACAAATATTTCCCAACATAGTAAACATAAATTATATTTCAATGACTCAATTATATATTGTAATTTCACTGGATGAAAATCTATTAGTAGTGTGAAGCAGTAATGAATAATATGACACTAATATTTAAAATTGGTAAAATAATGAAATTCTCAATGTAATGTTTATATATACAGTCAAAGGTGAAACTGAAAATAGATGAAATAACATAGTGGTAGACGTATTTTAACCTATGGCGTGTCATGGTCAAAAAAATTTCAAATAAAAATGGGGAGAGTATCTTTTCTTTATCTAGATTTCTAGAGATTAAAGAATAATGTGTCTGTAATCATGATTTTTTATATTATAAAAAATCCAATTCATGAAGATCATTGACTAAGGAGGATTAAATTAATAAATGATGGAATGATTTTTTAATTATATTATAATATATGTGATTTATGTGAATTATATGAATGGTATCCATTGTTACAATTCATATTCTACAAATATTAGAAAAAATTCCTTCCATTTTTCTAGGACAGAGCACAATGAATTCAAATAACACTTCATCAAGAAGATTTTAGATCTTGGTCTTCAGATATTGGACCTAGAGTCGACTGAACTGGATGTTACAAGCAGTCTTAGAAAGGACATAGAAAAAGAAGAAATTGAGCATCATCGCCCGGCTCTTGGAGTTTATTTAACTCCAAAAAATTGAATAGTTTTGTTGTTGAACTCCCCCTCCTTGGGGAATGTTTTGTTTTTCCCATTACTGTAAAAATATGTTATTTATCATATTACAGACTTTAAAAGAGTGACCTATGGGATCATTGAAAATGTGGGAAAAAATATCTTAATCGTAATATGGGAAAAGACGATAAGTGGAGAATAAAGACAAGAGGAGTTCTAAATAAGAATATGCTAAAGATGTTCAATCAACAAAAAAGAATCACAAAAAGGAAAGGCCTTTGGGTTCTTGATCTATGAAGTTGATATGTGCAGTAATGAAGTGATATCAAAGATTTAACTTTTTCTATAGTTCGATGTCATGAATGTATCCAGCAGAATGTTTGATAATTAAGTGATTCATCATTTAACTTTTCAAGTTTCTCTTATTTCTCATATAGAATTTTTCTTATGAGGGAATAGTGTTTCTATTAAGAAATTCCATGATCACTGTATAGGGTAATTAAAGGAAAATGTTTTTTCATGCGCATTAATTGTATATTATATGGTTCATGAATATTATTAGTGTTTTCATCAAAAAGGGGGATATTGTTGGAAACAATCCAACTTTATGTTAATTTTTGAATGTTGGTGTTTTTTAAATGTTTTTAGGTTTTTGAAGTAGGATGATTTTCAAAGGAGGTTTTATGAGTGAATGTGAAAGTATGAACTAGTGTAATATTGAAATAATGTCATCAATGATCATCCAGGGTGCATATATTTAAATATATCATGAAAATATTAAATTTCAGAGCTATTCTTCTATAGTGAGAATGTTAGAACTCATCATGTAGAATGTGATTGTCAGAAGTGATCATACCGAGCATTATTGTAAGAACATATCATGTGAATACATAATGTGGACTGATCAAGTTGAGTGAATAATAGTAAATGATCGTGAATTGTTTTTACTGACCTGGTGAACATGTATCACATACAATCATGAGTGATTAAGGAGATCATTTTATTTCATTATGCGATCAAAATGTGTATAATAAGTTATCGTGATGAGATAATGTAAGGAAATTAGATATACTACAGGATTGTAAATATGTCATTTTGAGAACATGAAGATATCAAAATACCCTCATAGGATATCATGGAATTGTCATGAGAAGTAATTGAATACACCATATGATTTCCAGTGGATCTTCTGGAGAGATTATGTGAATTGAATGAAGACACATAAGCTATAAATGGTAGAGATGTAACATGGTGATCAAAAATCACATGATAAGATAATTTTGAATGGATATCATGATGGGATCTCATAAAGAAAATGAAGACAATTTTTTTGACACCACATTATTTTTATGTGATCTCGTGACGAGATCATGTGAAACATGCATGATTATCAATTGATCACATGATGGGATCTCATGAAACTCTCAATGAAAATATATCTGATCACAGGATGAACATATGGAATTTAATAAGTGATCATTCAAATCAATAACAAGCAATATGTAATTTTGATTACTGAAGTAGTGGAAATGAAATATTTTTGGGATTTCTGGTGTTAGGGTTGTGTAATATTTTCATTTATATCCATTGTACACTCCATGATAGTGGATTCATTTTATCTTAATAGATTTATTTATTGAGAATTTTATATAAGGGGCTTCATGTGAACTAAATTTGTATGCACATATGATATTATATAAGTGTTTTTCAGGATAATAAACAAGTATTTCACAAAAATAATATTATACTTGTAATCAGATGAAACTATTTTTGAAGGGGTATTGTGACAGTATCTTTTAAAGAAAATAATGATAAGAGTGTTTATGTAAGTAAGAACACCCATTTATGTCACACTATTTCCTTAACATGAACATGAACTCATTATAGAGCCATGAAATCTTCATGAATAGAATAAAGACACACAATACACATGAATAGAAAAACATTCATCAAATTCATGCGTATAATAAACATTATTGAGATCTGTGTAACAAGAATAGAGTCTTGTATTTTAGACTTCTTATTTCCATGACAAAATTGATTATTATGATCCATGTGATTTTAATAAATACTAATCAATAAATCATATTATCCACATGATCTAAAGGTCTCATGGAGAAGTATTATAGAGGAATATCACAATAGAGTATCATAGAGGAGTATCTTGGAGGGACCTCACAACATAATCTTATGTGGGATTCATAGGAAGGGATCATAAAAGATCTAAAGGGGTGGTAATTGTTTTTCCATATAAATTAAAATTTATTCCCTGGTGATAGAAAGTGTAAATGTTTCATCACGGAGTTTTAACATATGCGAATGAGCATCCAAAAATGGAAAACAACCAAATAATCTATATAAAATTGATGAATCACCCAACACTTTTAATGACTATATCTATATGTCCATAAACTGTGTATATAAAATTTCTAGAGTACTGGAAAAAGGAAGAGGATAAAGGAGATAATTTTCAATGAAAGAGTTCTGTAACACCCAAATATTTCATAGTACGTTATCTCTTCAAAGTAATTTAATAACTTGCGCAACATGCAACACCGAGTTTGAGCGCACCACAATTTGCCAAACTAGCTATTCAAAAGGTAGTTATGAATATTTCTAATTGAATTTTGAATTTTACATACTCTATAAAATTTTAAAATCCATATTTTTTGTTTCTTATACACTATAAAAGAACACATTCATTTTTTTCAGATAAAAGATGTATTTTTCAAGAAATGTTATTTTACCGCCTTTTAATGGAGAACACTTTTTATATCCAATATTTGACAAATTTATACATTAAATTTTAAAAAATAAACATATTCTTTAGAATTGTAACATAAAACATTAGTTTCAATAAATCTTTGGTGTTTTTCTGATAACATTCATATATGGGTGAATAGTGAAAATTACTAAATTTTAACTGAAAACAACTTTTTTAATCAAAATTATTTATATTGTTCAATTATAAATTTGAATTGTTTGGAAATATAATTATATTATATTTTTATCAGTTAATACAATTTTGATAATTATTAGTAATTTCACACTTAAATATGACTTAAACACATTCCAATCTTTTGATAGTTTTTACTTTTTAAAAAACCACTTTTGGGTTTTTACAATAGGAATTATTTTTAAATTAATTAATGAAACTTATATGTTTTTAATTTTATAAAATAGACTTAATTTTTGAATTCAGAATATAAAAAATAGCTTTGGATGAATTTTTGGTATTTTTCAGAAAACATTCATTTTTGATGAATATTGGAAAACATTTCGTTATTATTTAAAACTGACATTTTTTTAAGTAATTAGTTATTTTATTTTAATTTATTTTTGTTCTAAATAGATACATAATACCAATTTATGATCAATTTAATTAATTGGAGTCATTTTATAATAAGCTTAAATACATAAAATTTTACTGAACTTTTCAACGTCTTTTACCCACCGTCTTGGAGCATTTGAAAATTTGCATAAAACCTAATTTTATCTTTTTGGTGAGTTCAATTTCAAAAATAATAGAGACATGATTAACCTCAGTAAGTAAAATGTGGTTCAATAAGATGAAAATAATTTTGGGTGAATAGTAACTTTTGACTTTTATTTACCACGGTTATAAATAAAAAGGGTAATTAAGGGTAAAAATGATATTATAATTACCATAACAGAAGTCCTAATTCTATTGGATAAGTTTAATCCAAACAAAAACAACTTTAGGAATAAAATATGATCCCTTAGGTCCACTTGGATTAGATTAGGGCATTTATTATTATTTAATTTAAAGAAGAGTTAAAAGTGTTAAACTCATGTATTCATAAGTCATACAATTTTAATATAGGGTTATATATAAGATAAATTCAACTATAAATATTCATTAGAAGTATAAAATTATTTCCTACATTATAGTATTTTATTTATAATTTTTAGACATTAAATATTTAAATTTATTTATTACACAATGATGATGTAGTAATTACCTTATTAATTGAAGGTTAAAATAATTAATGTTATAAATATCAAAATAAATGTTGTTTGGAACTTTTGATAAATTAAAATTATTTTATATATTAATATGAAATTCTAGGGTTGATTATATAATTTGTTTTCGAAGTGATAAGGTTTATATGACTTTCAAAAAAACAAAATACCAAATAGTGTCAAAATTGACATAAAATAATTTTTTAAAAAAATACTATATTATTGGTTGATATAATATTCCTAAAATTCTAAGATTCATCCAAAGGGCTTAAATAATATTATATATGTCATTAATGTACTACCTGAGGTTCTTTTTTATGTTTAGAGAAAGTTTATTAACTATATAACGTAAGAATACAAGAAGACATGATAAAAGTTAAACTATTTAACTAAGAGTTAAATCTAAAAGATAAGGTTAAAGTTTTGAGCTAAACTTGTGTAAAACCTATTTGGTTCGGCCAAACCCTTCCCAAATATCCTCCAAACATCTCTCACTTCAACCAAGAGTCCTTACATTGACGAGAAATCCAACCTAAAGAGACCTTTTGATGAACTCAAAAGGAAACACCCGAGGAAGAGGTAATAATTTCACCACCCTCTTTCAAGTTCTTTTCTTCTTCCACTTTCTCTTTCTTTGTTATTACCATAAAAAATAATAACTCTAGTACCTTATACATACTATTATGTTATTATAAATATGGCATTACCATATTCATTATTCTATCAATCCTAGGAATGATAATGTCACCATTCGTGCGTACGTACAACTTACCATCTCCACATCGTGGTGTAGTTGTTATTCAATACATTATTATTTGGATGGGTATAATAATGATGTATAATTGATTAACTAGTAAATATAAAACATTAATTATTAATTATATTTGATATTACATCTATTTACGTAAGATTTTAATATCAAAATAACGATATTGTAGCTCATACGTACTTACAGATTACCGTCTCCACGACGTGATGAGATTCTTTTTCACATCCACCATTCAACGATGATTATAAGAATATATATTATTAATAAGTATGTAATATATGACATAATAATGATACTGGAGATTTATATATATATATATATATGAACTTACGTATATCTTATTCACTTACTTTCGTTCAATATGATATGAAAACGGAAACAACGTTTACGCCTATGTACGACCTACTGTCACCATAAACAGTGCCTTCCATTTCATATATCTATCTATTATAAATATTTATATTCTAAATATATATGATATATAAATCAAGTTTTATTTTCTAAAAGTATTTAAATCAAGATCTAAATGATACCATCAATAATAACAAGTTAAAGCATGTACGATACATAAAGCAATTATTACCTGAAATGTTATTTTAACATTGAAATCATTTTTAAATGGGTAGTATAAAGTCATAAATGAATCATTTATGATATTATAAATATGAATATTTTTCTCATATAATTTAATAACATACTATGATCATTATAAAAGAGGTTAAATGTACCCTCGACCAAATGAAAGTGCAAGGTAAGGATTATTTCCTCAATCTCATTATTATGCGAGATTTTTATGTGTAAGTATTTACGGGGAAATACTTATCATAGATACCCATATTTCGTAAATTTTTTTTCAAAAGGAATATTTTAAGGTTTTAAGGGAGGGTCTATTAAACTAGATCATCATTTCAAATGTTTTAATGATTTATATTTCAAAACCAATCTAATTAATGTTCATGATTTGAAAATGATATTAAGGATTTATTTATATGGACATGAATGTTTTGAAATGAAAATTCTTTTCAAAAGTTTCAAAGTGGTATGGGACAATTTGATTCAAAAATATATTTAAATTAATTCCTTTATAAATTGTGATACTTTTAAACGATTTCATGAAAACGGGGTATTTCTCTAAAAGCATTTTACCAATTATTTTCATTTATGTCAACCTCCTTTGATGGATATTAAACTTGTTTGAAGTTGATACAAATATTCTGTATTGTATTGAATGTTTAGTAATATGTTTGAATGTGGATGTGCTATTTTATACCATTCATTTTTTATGGATAAAGTATTTACTTTTCATACACTAGTTTTAATATGAATGTTTATGTTATGTTTAATCCTTTTCATTTGAATAATTCATTGGACTTAGTAAGTAAATGGTGGAGCCTACTATAGCTCCTCAGTGCATCGGTAGTGATCATTAGACAACCCAGTGTCTTGGCATAAGTCCATGAAAAATTCATATTTGTAGTCTTTTCACAAGGCCATGACTATGTGGTAATGATGTATGTCATTATGCATTACATCATTATGAATGTTTCTATTTGATATTACATGTGATTATTCTACTAGTAGAATATCCATGTGATTAATTAAATGTAATTATTTGATTTCTCATTTCTAAATTATGCATAATTTTATGTTTAAAATGATTATGTTTTAGTCTCATACATTTCCTTAAAATGATAGTTTTTATTTTTGAAAGATTCCTCTATATTGTTATCCTTACTGAGCATCTGAGCTCACCCCTTTCTTTGTTTTATTTTTCTAAGGATTTGAACAGGTATATTATGACTGACCTAACGGGAGATTCTATGGGATATAAATGTGGTCAGTGTAGACAATGTTGTTGGTGTTTTAATTTTATAATGTGATGTAAAACTTATGAATGTATCTTGTACTTCTAAGGCTACTAAATTGATCGGTCCTTCGTGACTTCATTCCTTATAATAACGCCAATGTATTAAAATAATACACCAACTCTAGGTAACTGGGGTTGAGGTGTTATAGTTGTTATCAGAGTAAGATTAGTACCAACCATTGAAACAAGATTTAGATACACTCTGATTATAGAACACTACCCTAAGATAGAATTTGAGGATTAGTATAGAAGAACATTCTAGAATTGTGGTGCTGTAAAGATTTTGTGAGTTTTCCAAGAAATACATCCCTATCTAGATACGAGTAGGTAGAGGGAGCTCTGGAAAAGTTGTACCTAGGTTTAAAACCCAAAACACCGCTTTGATCTAGACTCAAACATGAACATTTGAACTACAACGGGTCTTACTGAACTATTGGTTATGACCCTCCTGGGGTTTATTCTTAGGATAATTCTCAATTTCTTTAAAAACCATTATGAAATATTTAGGAGTAAATAATTCCTCAAAGAAAACATTTTTTATTATTATAGATTATATTCATAGTATTTTCAATTTACGTTTGATATTTTACAAGTTTGGAATTGTGAATTGAGATTCATAAACTGACCTAGTGGATGCCATTGTTTAGAAATGGAACCTATTATAAGGAATGATAACTCCAACAATATGCATGATACAATGAGTAAGAAGGATCATATCATTCATGGTATTAAGAGAACATTTAAAAGGGAAATAGTATCCCACGTATTCTCATCATATGAAGAAATAATATCATGTGTTAGTAAGATAAGTAAATAACTCTCCGAGTCCTATGGATTTGAAGGGAAGTAAGAGAAGAGATGGATGATAGAGAGAAAGGTGGATAAAGGGAAGAGGATAAAGAAGGATTTCCCCAAATGTGAAAATTGTGGAAAGAATCACCTTGGTATGTTCTTGAAGGAAATAAGAGTTTCTAATAAATGTGGGGAAAAAGGACACCAAGTACATGATTCTATGGGTAAGAAAAAGGTTTCAATGATGTTATTATTCATCTGAAAAGAGTAGAGACACTATACGAATCAATGTCCAAATCATCATAGTATTCCCCAACTGATGATATTGGATAATAATCAAGTTATGATACTTCCACAGATGAAGAGAGATGACTAGTTTTCTTATGTTATTATTAATGAATTACGACATTTTAGTGTTGTATCGACGATGTACCTGGTATATGCATTATGGAAATAAATAAGGATTGTACTGCAGTACAATTTCATTGAGGATTTGATATTATATGGTACTATGAAAATTGACTCAGCAGCTAGTTAAACTTTTTTGAAAATACATGGTTGAAGGAAAGTTAATCCTTAATATGGTCCTAATACTGAGGTAGTGATTTTGGAAGAAGAGATGGATGAATTGGATAAATTATATTAGATATTATTAACTTCCTTGGAACTGATTAATGGTTTGTTTATTTCATCACTGTTTGAATATTAAAAAAATTTCGATATAAGGGATATATCCACTGTCTTATAAATAATAAAGGATCATGAATGTAATCAATAAGGATTTATGGTAAATAAGGGTGTTACCATGTTTTAAAAGAATAAATGGTGAAGATATTCACATGTTATTACGTGGGAAAAAAGATCTTCATTATGTTCACTTTCCTTATAAATCTTGGACTATGAGATTGGAAAGAAGTGTTGTTGGTAAGTCTAAAGGTTGGAATGGATTATATTTGACATTGGATACTATTTTTAAGGTTAAATAATTTCTAATTATTATTTATGGATAGTTATATAAAGGACAACCCGGAGGTCGGGCGACAACCTGTCACGTCTGGAATGGTCATGAGACTTGAACCTGCAACATAAGGGAGACAATGGTGCATCACCTACCACTGGGCTTCATGATGTCCTGGTTTGTGTAATGTAGTTTTTCTAAATTGTATAACAAATTATTTATAAATTCATTATTTTTGGAACCCTATACGATTATCATGAATAGAATATTTTTGAATTCTATTATATTTTGGAGTAAAAGATGAGTTTGTGGTAGGAATTAGATAAGGATGATACTGTACTTGTAAAGTATATTTTTTTGTCCTCTTATTCTATGAATAAATTATTCATTAAACTATATGGAAGGATTATTAAACCCAGAAATGTGTTATCCTAATAACTTATGTGTTTTTGAACCGATGATATTTTAAATCATCATAGATTGATTGTTTTGAGGCCCTCAATTTTACATTGGTTTGTGATTGATGGCCTCAATCACTACCTATATATATTTAAAATTTCCCTATAATTATGTGTCTCTAATTTCCACCAATGTTCTCTTAATTGAGATCATAATTTGGTGGTGAATTTTTATTTCCCTTTCCATTTTATTAAGAATAAATTTGATTAAAGCAATTTTCAATGTGGGTTTTCCACAAAGGTATTTTCTATTATTAACCATTTATATTCGAAGAAAAATTTCAAATTTAGAGTAGAAAATTTATTTAGGTATGGGATAATGTGACACTGCAATATTTAATAGTATGTTATGACTTCAAAATAATTCAATAACTTGTGGAACATGCAACACTGAGTTTGGGTGTACCACAACATACCAAACCAGCCGTTCAAAAAATAGTTATGAAGAGTGTTAACTGAATTTTGAATATAATGTACTCTATAAAATTATACAATCCATATTATGTGTTTTCTCATTATTTAATTTCTCTGTTTATTATTTTGGATAAATACTATGAATATTTTGAGAATTACAATCAAATATTTAAAATTAATTAAGTTATGATATATATTATTTTTTTCACATCAATGATGACTCAATGAATAATGTATTAATCTTTTAATATATAAATACTGCAAAATAGCATATTTCACTATTCACCAAAAAATCGGGTACTTTAGACGAATACAAAATATTATCCCTATTTTTTTTGAATGTGTAGAATTAAAAAATGAACTCCATTTTATGAGAATAATTATTTAAATTTGACAAATTTCAATTTTTTTAAATTTTTTTTATTTACTCAAAAAATATAGATTATATATTTATAAATGATTTTATATGACTTTGAAAAATTATCTAAGGTCTCATAAAGTTAAATTTAAATAAAAATAATAAAAATAATAATTAAAAAATGTATTTTATAGAAATTTGTTTCATTTAAATTTTTAAATTTTCCACAAAATTGTAATTAAATATTTATGACATAGCAAAATATCATCACTTAATTAATAAATTTTAAAATATTTAATTACAAATACTATGATATAATTATATCATATTAAAACAATTAAAAAGGATAAATATTATTTATACTTTCATTGGTGAGGTTACTCTTTAATTTTCTAGTTTACTATAAATAAAGTCCATATTACTATTTCAAAGGTCAAGATACTATTCTATTTATGTATGTTCCTCAACGTCTAAAAATGAACATTATTTCATTAATTCATCATATATAAAGTTTATATTTTATTATTAATGAAATTTAATATGATTATACTTTAGGAAATATTTATAATAATGGGATTTAAATTGATAGAATAGTTATTCATTATAATACTAGTGGTTTTAAACCTCAAATTATGAAAATAGACAAGCCTACAGAACAAATATATTCGAAGAAAACTGAGCATGTGGTTAGAGAATGTATTTTCATATGGATAAATAAGATGAATTTGTCTTAGTAGTTAAAATAATCCGAAAAAATACAGTTTTTTCTAATAAAATATTAATGGTTTGGTTCTACAGGATCGACCACAATCCTAATATATTGCGGATTATAGAGGTACCCATCTCCTTGTGTGTTAAATATTTCTTATATTTTATAGACTTTTTCCAGCACAATGGTGGGATACATTCAATGGTGTGTGTTATGAGAGGGAATAGTTTTGCAAGCTTAATGTACATACATGTGATAAAAATAATCCTATCACATAAAGTTCATATATAGTATTAGATTCAACAAGTGGGGTTACACAATAACTCATTTTTTTAAAATCAATATTTAGATGTTTAGTTATATGGAAAAGGGAGATTATATGATGATGTTTATTATGTGAAACTAAATAACTATCAATGTTATACAATAATCATCTAGTGGTTCTACATCACATAAAATTATTAACCATTGTTATATTAACTCAGCTCAACTCTTATTTTTTCACAAAGACATGATCAAATGGAGGGAATAACAATAATACATGTATTTAATTATTATCTATTTTTTTAACAATTTTGTTTCTTCAAACTATTCTATGGATACTAAAAATGTATGAGAGAAAACCAAAAGTGTGTCTAACAGTTAATATCAATATTTTTGGAGAGTAATTCAACATATGGATTAATCTGAAAAATTTGGTATTAATATTCTATATCTATCAAAATCTTGGGTTTTTTGAGGGAGATAATGAGAAAAGAACTTTGGGTGTTATAGGCTCATAAGAAAAGATAGATCTTTAATGAATTGAGTAAATTCATGCTTCTTGGGATCATGGAAGTATGATAGTGAAATGAATCGAATTAAATTAAATTTTTTAAACTCTTATTTCAGACAAATATTTCCCAATATAGTAAACATAAATTATATTTCAATGACTCAATTATATATTGTAATTTCACTGGATGAAAATCAATTAATAGTGTGAAGCAGTAATGAATAATATGACACTAATATTTAAAATTGGTAAAATAATGAAATTCTCAATGTAATGTTTATATATACAGTCAAAGGTGAAACTGAAAATAGATGAAATAACATAGTGGTAGACGTATTTTAACCTATGGCGTGTCATGGTCAAAAAATTTTCAAATAAAAATGGGGAGAGTATCTTTTCATTATCTAGATTTCTAGAGATTAAAGAATAATTTGTCTGTAATCATGATTTTTTATCTTATAAAAAATCCAATTCATGAAGATCATTGACTAAGGAGGATTAAATTAATAAATAATGGAATGATTTTTTAATTATATTATAATATATGTGATTTATGTGAATTATATGAATGGTATCCATTGTTACAATTCATATTCTACAAATATTAGAAAAAATTCCTTCCATTTTTCTAGGATAGAGCACAATGAATTCAAATAACACTTCATCAAGAAGATTTTAGATCTTGGTCTTCAGATATTGGACCTAGAGTCGACTGAACTGCATGTTACAAGCTGTCTTAGAAAGGACATAGAAAAAGAAGAAATTGAGCATCATCGCCCGGATCTTGGAGTTTATTTAACTCCAAAAAATTGAATAGTTTTGTTGTTGAACTCCCCCTCCATGGGGAATGGTTTGTTTTTCCCATTACTGTAAAAATATGTTATTTATCATATTACAGACTTTAAAAGAGTGACCTATGGGATCATTGAAAATGTGGGAAAAAATATCTTAATCGTAATATGGTAGAAGACGATAAGTGGAGAATAAAGACAAGAGGAGTTCTAAATAAGAATATGCTAAAGATGTTCAATCAACAAAAAAGAATCACAAAAAGGAAAGGCCTTTGGGTTATTGATCTATGAAGTTGATATGTGCAGTAATGAAGTGATATCAAAGATTTAACTTTTTCTATAGTTCGATGTCATGAATGTATCCAGCAGAATGTTTGATAATTAAGTGATTCATCATTTAACTTTTCATGTTTCTCTTATTTCTCATATAGAATTTTTCTTATGAGGGAATAGTGTTTCTATTAAAAAATTCCATGATCACTGTATAGGGTAATTAAAGGAAAATGTTTTTTCATGCGCATTAATTGTATATTATATGGTTCATGAATATTATTAGTGTTTTCAACAAAAAAGGGGGATATTGTTGGAAACAATCCAACTTTATGTTAATTTTTGAATGTTGGTGTTTTTTTGAATGTTTTTAGGTTTTTGAAGTAGGATGATTTTCAAAGGAGGTTTTATGAGTGAATGTGAAAGTATGAACTAGTGTAATATAGAAATAATGTCATCAATGATCATCCAAGGTGCATATATTTAAATATATCATGAAAATATTAAATTTCAGAGCTATTCTTCTATAGTGAGAATGTTAGAACTCATCATGTAGAATGTGATTGTCAGAAGTGATCATACCGAGCATTATTGTAAGAACATATCATGTGAATAAATAATGTGGACTGATCAAGTTGAGTGAATAATAGTAAATGATGGTGAATTGTTTTTACTGACCTGGTGAACATGTATCACATACAATCATGAGTGATTAAGGAGATCATTTTATTTCATTATGCGATCAAAATGTGTATAATAAGTTATCGTGATGAGATAATGTAAGGAAATTAGATATACTACATGATTGTAAATATGTCATTTTGAGAACATGAAGATATCAAAATACCCTCATAGGATATCATGGAATTGTCATGAGAAGTAATTGAATACACCATATGATTTCCAGTGGATCTTCTGGAGAGATCATGTGAATTGAATGAAGACACATATGCTATAAATGGTAGAGATGTAACATGGTGATCAAAAATCACATGATAAGATAATTTTGAATGTATATCATGATGGGATCTCATAAAGAAAATGAAGACAATTTTTTTGACACCACATTATTTTTATGTGATCTCGTGACGAGATCATGTGAAACATACATGACTATCAATTGATCACATGATGGGATCTCATGAAACTCTCAATGAAAATATATCTGATCACAGGATGAACTTATGGAATTTAATAAGTGATCATTCAAATCAATAACAAGAAATATGTAATTTTGATTACTGAAGCAGTGGAAATGAAATATTTTTGGGATTTCTGGTGTTAGGGTTGTGTAATATTTTCATTTATATCCATTGTACACTCCATGATAGTGGATTCATTTTATCTTAATAGATTTACTTATTGAGAATTTTATATAAGGGGCTTCATGTGAACTAAATTTTTATGCACATATGATATTATATAAGTGTTTTTTAGGATAATAAACAAGTATTTCACAATAATAATATTATAATTGTAATCAGATGAAACTATTTTTGAAGGGGTATTGTGACAGTATCTTTTAAAGTGAATAATGATAAGAGTGTTTATGTAAGTAAGAACACCCATTTATGTCACACTATTTCCTTAACATGAACATGAACTCATTATAGAGCCATGAAATCTTCATGAATAGAATAAAGACACACAATACACATGAATAGAATAACATTCATCAAATTCATGCGTATAATAAACATTATTGAGATCTGTGTAACAAGAATAGAGTCTTGTATTTTAGACTTCTTATTTCCATGACAAAATTGATTATTATGATCCATGTGATTTTAATAAATACTAATCAATAAATCCTATTATCCACATGATCTAAAGGTCTCATGGAGAAGTATTATAGAGGAATCTCACAATGGAGTGTCATAGAGGAGTATCTTGGAGGGACCTCACAACATAATCTTATGTGGGATTCATAGGAAGGGATCTTAAAAGATCTAAAGGGGTGGTAATTGTTTTTCCATATAAATTAAAATTTATTCCCTGGTGATAGAAAGTGTAAATGTTTCATCACGGAGTTTTAACATATGCGAATGAGCATCCAAAAATGGAAAACAACCAAATAATCTATATAAAATTGATGAATCACCCGACACTTTTAATGACTATATCTATATGTCCATAAACTGTGTATATAAAATTTCTGGAGTACTGGAAAAAGGAAGAGGATAAAGGAGATAATTTTCAATGAAAGAGTTCTGTAACACCCAAATATTTCATAGTACGTTATCTCTTCAAAGTAATTTAATAACTTGCGCAACATGCAACACTGAGTTTGAACGCACCACAATTTGCCAAACTAGCTATTCAAAAGGTAGTTATGAATATTTCTAATTGAATTTTGAATTTTACATACTCTATAAAATTTTAAAATCCATATTTTTTGTTTCTTATACACTATAAAAGAACACATTCATTTTTTTCAGATAAAAGATGTATTTTTCAAGAAATGTTATTTTACCGCCTTTTAATGGAGAACACTTTTTATATCCAATATTTGACAAATTTATACATTAAATTTTAAAAAATAAACATATTCTTTAGAATTGTAACATAAAACATTAGTTTCAATAAATCTTTGGTGTTTTTCTGATAACATTCATATATGGGTGAATAGTGAAAATTACTAAATTTTAACTGAAAACAACTTTTTTAATCAAAATTATTTATATTGTTCAATTATAAATTTGAATTGTTTGGAAATATAATTATATTATATTTTTATCAGTTAATACAATTTTGATAATTATTAGTAATTTCACACTTAAATATGACTTAAACACATGCCAATCTTTTGATAGTTTTTACTTTTTAAAAAACCACTTTTGGGTTTTTACAATAGGAATTATTTTTAAATTAATTAATGAAACTTATATGTTTTTAATTTTATAAAATAGACTTAATTTTTGAATTCAGAATATAAAAAATAGCATTGGATGAATTTTTGGTATTTTTCAGAAAACATTCATTTTTGATGAATATTGGAAAACATTTCGTTATTATTTAAAGCTGACATTTTTTTAAGTAATTAGTTATTTTATTTTAATTTATTTTTGTTCTAAATAGATACATAATACCAATTTATGATCAATTTAATTAATTGGAGTCATTTTATAATAAGCTTAAATATATAAAATTTTACTGAACTTTTCAACGTCTTTTACCCACCGTCTTGGAGCATTTGAAAATTTGCATAAAACCTAATTTTATCTTTTTGGTGAGTTCAATTTCAAAAATAATAGAGACATGATTAACCTCAGTAAGTAAAATGTGGTTCAATAAGATGAAAATAATTTTGGGTGAATAGTAACTTTTGACTTTTATTTACCACGGTTATAAATAAAAAGGGTAATTAAGGGTAAAAATGATATTATAATTACCATAACAAAAGTCCTAATTATATTGGATAAGTTTAATCCAAACAAAAACAACTTTAGGAATAAAATATGATCCCTTAGGTCCACTTGGATTAGATTAGGGCATTTATTATTATTTAATTTAAAGAAGAGTTAAAAGTGTTAAACTCATGTATTCATAACTCATACAATTTTAATATAGGGTTATATATAAGATAAATTCAACTATAAATATTCATTAGAAGTATAAAATTATTTCCTACATTATAGTATTTTATTTATAATTTTTAGACATTAAATATTTAAATTTATTTATTACACAATGATGATGTAGTAATTACCTTATTAATGAAAGGTTAAAATAATTAATGTTATAAATATCAAAATAAATGTTCTTTGGAACTTTTGATGAATTAAAATTATTTTATATATTAATATGAAATTCTAGGGTGGATTATATAATTTGTTTTCGAAGTGATAAGGTTTATATGACTTTCACAAAAACAAAATACCAAATAGTGTCAAAATTGACATAAAATAATTTTTTTAAAAAATACTATATTATTGGTTGATATAATATTCCTAAAATTCTAAGATTCATCCAAAGGGCTTAAATAATATTATATATGTCATTAATGTACTACCTGAGGTTCTTTTTTATGTTTAGAGAAAGTTTATTAACTATATAACGTAAGAATACAAGAAGACGTGATAAAAGTTAAACTATTTAACTAAGAGTTAAATCTAAAAGATAAGGTTAATGTTTTGAGCTAAACTTGTGTAAAACCTATTTGGTTCAGCCAACCCCTTCCCAAATATCCTCCAAACTTCTCTCACTTCAACCAAGAGTCCTTACATTGATGAGAAATCCAACCTAAAGAGCCCTTTTGATGAACTCAAAAGGAAACACCCGAGGAAGAGGTAATAATTTCACCACCCTCTTTCAAGTTCTTTTCTTCTTCCACTTTCTCTTTCTTTGTTATTACCATAAAAAATAATAACTATAGTACCTTATACATACTATTATGTTATTATAAATATGGCATTACCATATTCATTATTCTATCAATCCTATGAATGATAATGTCACCATTCGTGCGTACGTACAACTTACCATCTCCACATCGTGGTGTAGTTGTTATTCAATACATTATTATTTGGATGGGTATAATAATGATGTATAATTGATTAACTAGTAAATATAAAACATTAATTATTAATTATATTTGATATTACATCTATTTACGTAATATTTTAATATCAAAATAACGATATTGTAGCTCATACATACTTACAGATTACCGTCTCCACGACGTGATGAGATTCTTTTTCACATCCACCATTCAACGATGATTATAAGAATATATATTATTAATAAGTATGTAATATATGACATAATAATGATACTGGAGATTTATATATATATATATATATATATATGAAATTACATATATCTTATTCACTTACTTTCGTTCAATATGATATGAAAACGGAAACAACGTTTACGCCTACGTACGACCTACTGTCACCATAAACAGTGCCTTCCATTTCATATATCTATCTATTATAAATATTTATATTCTAAATATATATGATATATAAATCAAGTTTTATTTTCTAAAAGTATTTAAATCATGATCTAAATGATACGATCAATAATAACAAGTTAAAGCATGTACGATACATAAAGCAATTATTACCTGAAATGTTATTTTAACATTGAAATCATTTTTAAATGGGTAGTATAAAGTAATAAATGAATCATTTATGATATTATAAATAAGAATATTGTTCTCATATAATTTAATAACATACTATGATCATTATACAAGAGGTTAAATGTACCCTCGACCAAATGAAAGTGCAAGGTATGGATTATTTCCTCAATCTCATTATTATCCGAGATTTTTATGTGTAAGTATTTACGGGGAAATACTTATCATAGATACCCATATTTCATAAAAATGTTTTCAAAAGGAATATTTTAAGGTTTTAAGGGAGGGTCTATTAAACTAGATCATCATTTCAAATGTTTTAATGATTTATATTTCAAAACCAATTTAATTAATGTTCATGATTTGAAAATGATATTAAGGATTTATTTATATGGACATGAATGTTTTGAAATGATAATTCTTTTCAAAAGTTTCAAAGTGGTATGGGACACTTTGATTCAAAAATATATTTAAATTAATTCCTTTATAAATTGTGATACTTATAAACGATTTCATGAAAACGGGGTATTTCTCTAAAAGCATTTTACCAATTATTTTCATTTATGTCAACCTCCTTTGATAGATATTAAACTTGTTTGAAGTTGATACAAATATTCTGTATTGTATTTAATGTTTAGTAATATGTTTGACTATGGATGTGCTATTTATACCATTCATTTTTTGTGGATAAAGTATTTACTTTTCATACACTAGTTTTAATATGAATGTTTATGTTATGTTTAATCCTTTTCATTTGAATAATTCATTGGACTTAGTAAGTAAATGGTGGAGCCTACTATAGCTCCTCAGTGCATCGGTAGTGATCATTAGACAACCCAGTGTCTTGGCATAAGTCCATGAAAAATTCTTATTTGTAGTCTTTTCACAAGGCCATGACTATGTGGTAATGATGTATGGCATTATGTATTACATCATTATGAATGTTTCTATTTGATATTACATGTGATTATTCTACTAGTAGAATATCCATGTGATTAATTAAATGTAATTATTTGATTTCTCATTTCTAAATTATGCATAATTTTATGTTTTAAATGATTATGTTTTAGTCTTATACATTTCCTTAAAATTATAGTTTTTATTTTTGAAAGATTCCTCTATATTGTTATCCTTACTGAGCATCTGAGCTCACCCCTTTCTTTGTTTTATTTTTCTAAGGATGTGAACAGGTATATTATAACTGACCTAACGGGAGATTCTATGGGATATAAATGTGGTCAGTGTAGACAATGTTGTTGGTGTTTTAATTTTATAATGTGATGTAAAACTTATGAATGTATCTTGTACTTCTAAGGCTACTAAATTGATCGGTCCTTCGTGACTTCATTCCTTATAATAACGCCAATGTATTAAAATAATACACCAACTCTGGGTAACTGGGGTTGAGGTGTTATAGTTGTTATCAGAGTAAGATTAGTACCAACCATTGAAACAAGATTTAGATACACTCTGATTATATAACACTACCCTAAGATAGAATTTGAGGATTAGTATAGAAGAACATTCTAGAATTGTGGTGCTGTAAAGATTTTGTGAGTTTTCCAAGAAATACATCCCCATCTAGATACGAGTAGGTAGAGGGAGCTCTGGAAAAGTTGTACCTAGGTTTAAAACCCAAAAACACCGCTTTGATCTAGACTCAAACATGAACATTTGAACTACAACGGGTCTTACTGAACTATTGGTTATGACCCTCCTGGGGTTTATTCTTAGGATAATTCTCAATTTCTTTAAAAACCATTATGAAGGATCTAGGAGTAAATAATTCCTCAAAGAAAACATTTTTTATTATTATAGATTATATTCATAGTATTTTCAATTTACGTTTGATATTTTACAAGTTTGGAATTGTGAATTGAGATTCATAAACTGACCTAGTGTATGCCATTGTTTAGAAATGGAACCTATTATAAGTAATGAGAACTCCAACAATATGCATGATACAAAGAGTAAGAAGGATCATATCATTCATGGTATTAAGCGAACATTTAAAAGGGAAATAGTATCCCACGTATTCTCATCATATGAAGAAATAATATCATGTGTTAGTAAGATAAGTAAAGAACTCTCCGAGTCCTATGGATTTGAAGGGAAGTAAGAGAAGAGATGGATGATAGAGAGAAAGGTGGATAAAGGGAAGAGGATAAAGAAGGATTTCCCCAAATGTGAAAATTGTGGAAAGAATCACCTTGGTATGTTCTTGAAGGAAATAAGAGTTTCTAATAAATGTGGGGAAAAAGGACACCAAGTACATGATTCTAAGGGTAATAAAAAGGTTTCAATGATGTCATTCTTCGTCTGCAAAGAGTAGGTACACTATACAAATCAATGTCCAAATCATCATAGTATTCCCCAACTGATGATATTGGATAATAATCAAGTTATGATACTTCCACAGATGAAGAGAGATGACTATTTTTCTTATGTTATTATTAATGAATTACGTCATTTTAGTGTTGTATCGATGATGTACCTGGTATATGCATTATGGAAATAAATAAGGATTGTACTGCAGTACAATTTCATTGAGGATTTGATATTATATGGTACTATGAAAAGTGACTCAGCAGATTGTTAAACTTTTTTGAAAATACATGGTTGAAGGAAAGTTAATCCTTAATATGGTCCTAATACTGAGGTAGTGATTTTGGAAGAATAGATGGATGAATTCGATAAATTATATTAGATATTATTAACTTCCTTGGAACTGATTAATGGTTTGTTTATTTCATCACTGTTGGAATATTAAAAAAATTTCGATATAAGGGATATATCCACTGTCTTATAAATAATAAAGGATCATGAATGTAATCAATAAGGATTTATGGTAAATAAGGGTGTTACCATGTTTTAAAAGAATAAATGGTGAAGATATTCACATGTTATTATGTGGGAAAAAAGATCTTCATTATGTTCACTTTCCTTATAAATCTTGGACTATGAGATTGGAAAGAAGTGTTGTTGGTAAGTCTAAAGGTTGGAATGGATTATATTTGACATTGGATACTATTTTTAAGGTTAAATAATTTATAATTATTATTTATGGATAGTTATATAAAGGAAAACCCGGAGGTCGGGCGACAACCTGTCACGTCTGGAATGGTCATGAGACTTGAACCTGCAACATAAGGGAGACAATGGTGCATCACCTACCACTGGGCTTCATGATGTCCTGGTTTGTGTAATTTAGTTTTTTTAAATTGTATAACAAATTATTTATAAATTCATTATTTTTGGAACCCTATACGATTATCATGAATAGAATATTTTTGAATTCTATTATATTTTGGAGTAAAAGATGAGTTTGTGGTAGGAATTAGATAAGGATGATACTGTACTTTTAAAGTATATTTTTTTGTCCTCTTATTCTATGAATAAATTATTTATTAAACTATATGGATGGATTATTAAACCCAGAAATGTGTTATCCTAATAACTTATGTGTTTTTGAACCGATGATATTTTAAATCATCATAGATTGATTGTTTTGAGGCCCTCAATTTTACATTGGTTTGTGATTGATGGCCTCAATCACTACCTATATATATTTAAAATTTCCCTCTAATTATGTGTCTCTAATTTCCACCAATGTTCTCTTAATTGAGATCATAATTTGGTGGTGAATTTTCATTTCCCTTTCCATTTTATTAAGACTAAATTTGATTAAAGAAATTTCCAATGTGGGTTTTCCACAAAGGTATTTTCTATTATTAACCATTTATATTCGAAGAAAAATTTCAAATTTAGAGTAGAAAATTTATTTAGGTATGGGATAATGTGACACTGCAATATTTAATAGTATGTTATGTCTTCAAAATAATTCAATAACTTGTGGAACATGCAACACTGAGTTTGGGTGTACCACAACATACCAAACCAGCCGTTCAAAAATTAGTTATGAAGAGTGTTAACTGAATTTTGAATATAATGTACTCTATAAAATTATACAATCCATATTATGTGTTTCTTAGACATAATATAAGAACAAATTCATTTTTTCAGATAAAAGAAGTATTTTTAAAAAATTGTAATTTTACCACCTTTTTAAAGGAAAACCCTTTCTAAATACAATATTTGACACTTTTATATATTCAATTTGACATAATATAATTCTTCTTTTTAATCGGGACACAAAAATTTTATTTTGATAAATTTTTGGTGTTTTTCCTGGTAACTTTTATATTTTGGTGAATAGTGAATGTTATTAAATTTTAACTGAAAAAAACTCTTTTAATCAAAATAATTTATAGTGTTCAATTAATAATTTGAGTGGTTTGGTATATTAATTAGATTATATTTTTATCATTTATTACAATTTTGGTCATTATATGTAATTTCACATTTAAATTTGATATAATCACATGTCAATCATTTGATAATTTTTACTTTTTAAAACCCTGCTTTTTGGTTTTTACAACGAGAATTAATTTTAATTTAATGAATTAAACTTATATGTTTTTAGTTTGATAAAATGGAATTTATTTTGGAATTCATATTATCAAAAATATCTTAGGGTGAATTTTTGAAATTTCTTTGAAAACGTTTAATTTATGATGAATAGTGAAAAACACTGCGTTATTATTTAAAACCGACTTTTTATTTAAGTAATTAGTAATTTTATTTTAATATATATTATTTAAAAATAGATACATAATAAATATGTATGTTAAATTTAATTAATTGGAGTAATTTTATAATAAGTTTAGATATATAAAATTTTATTGAACTTGATAGTGTCTTTTACCCAACTTCTATGTGCATTTTGAAAATTTACATAAAACATAATTTTACCACTTATTTGAGTTGAGTTTCAAAAACACGAGTGACATGGTTAACCTAAATAAGTAAAATGTGGTTTAATACGATGAAAAATATTTTTTGGTGATTAGTAATTTTTTACTTTTATTTACCACGGTTAAAAGTAAATATTGTAATTAAAGGTAAAAATGTTTTTATAATTACCCTAAAACTAGTACTAATTCTATTGGATATGTGTAATTCGACCATATAAAACCATAGGAATAATATATGATTATTTATATCAACTTATATTAGATTATGACATTTATTATTATTTAATTTAAACAAGAGTTAAAAGTGTTAAATTCTCATTTTGATAACTAAAACATTTTTAATATAGGGTTATACATTAGATAAATACCACTATAAATATTTAATAGAGAGATAAAAGTATTTCATACATAATTGTATTTTATTTATAATTTTTAGAAATTATCTAATTAAATTTATTTATAAAAAAATGATGATGCAACAATTACCTTATTAATGAAAGGTTAAAATAATTGATTTTATAAATATCGAAAAAATGTTATTTGATAATTTTGATGAATTACACTAATTTTTTAGGTTAATATGACATGTTAGGCTCTATTAGATAAATTGTTTCTAAGTGATAATGTTTTTATGACTTTCTCAAAAAACAAAATACCAAATAGTGTCAAAATTGAAATAAATTATTTTTTAAAAACAAATACTATATTATTGGTTGACATAATATTACTAAAAAAATAATTTTAGGTCAAAGAACATAAATAATATTATATATTTCATTAATGAACCACTTGAGGTTCTCTATTGATTTTATAGTATGTTCATTAACCATATATTGTAAGAATACAAGAAGACACGGTAAAAGTAAAACTATTTAACTAAGAGTGAAATCTAAAAGATAAGGATAAAATGGTAACCTAAACTTGTATAAAACCTATTTTTCATGGGATTTAGACCCATAACCACATATTTCTCTAAAAATGATTTTGGATCTATTATGAACCATATATTATTTTATAATAAATTAGTACTTTAATCTTTTCCTAAAGTGACCCTCACCCCTCTTATAAAAGGGCACTTCCCCTTCTCTCTAAATAAAACTTCCAAAACCATTTGGCACGGCCAAACCCTACCGAAATATACTCCCAACATCCCTAACTTCACCCTATAGTCCTTACATTGATCATAAATCTAACCTAAGGAGCCATTTTGATCAACTCAAAAGGAAACACCTGAAGAAGAGGTAATAATTTCACCACCCTCTTTCAAGTTATTTTCTTCTTCCACTTCATCTTTCTTTGTTATTACCATACCAAAATAATAACTCCAGTATCTTATATATACTATGATGTTATTATAAATATGGTATAACCATATTCATTATTATATCCATCCTATGAATGCTAATGTCACCATGCATTCGTACGTACGGCTTACCGTATCCATGTCGTGGTGTAGTTGTTATTCAACACATTATTATTTGGATGGGTATAATTATGATGTATAATTGATTAAAATAATAAATATAACACATTAATTATTCTTTATACATGATATTACATCTATTTACATAATATTTTAAAATCAAAAGATTGATATTGTCACTCATGTGTACGTACAGATTACCGTCCCCACAACACAATCAGATTCATTTCAACGTTCACCATTTAACGATAACTATAAAAATATATATTTTTAATATGTATGTAATATATGACATAATAATGATACAATTTATATATATTTACTTACATGTGTATTATTCAATTTTGTTCAATACGATATGAAAATGGAGAAAACGCTTATGCGTACATACGGCCTACCGTCTCCATAAACGGTGCCTTCCATTTCATATACTTATATATTATAAATATATATATTATATATAAATATATGATATATAAATCATGTTTTATATTATGGAAGTTTTTAAATCATGATATAAATGACACGATAAATAATAACAAGTTAAAACATGTACGATAAAGAAATCAATTATTACGTGAGATGTAAATTTAAAATAGAAATAATTATTAAATGGTTAGTATAAAGTAATAAATGAATCATACATGATATAATAAATATGAATATGGTTCTGGTATAATTTAATAACACAATATAGTCATTATACACGAGGTTAAATGTACCCTTGACTAAGGGGAAGTCCAAGGTAAGGGTTATTTCCCCAATCTCATTATTATCCAAGATTGTTTATGTGTAAGTATTTACTAGGTAATACTTATGATCGATACACATATTTCATTAAAATGTTTTCAAAATGAATATTTTAATGTTATATGGTAGGATCTATTTGACTATATTATCATTTTTAATGTTTTAATGATTTATATTTCTAAACCCATTTATGAATTTCCATGTTTTCAAAATGATTTTAAGCATTTATTTATATGGACATGAATGTATTGAAATGATAATTCCTTTAAAAAGTTTCAACTTAGCATGGGATACTCTGATTCAAAAATCTATTTACGTGACTTCATTTATAAATTCTGAGACTTTTAAACGATTTCATGAAAAAGGGGTATTTCTCTCAAAGCGTTTTACCGATCAGTTTCATTTATGCCAACATCCTTTGATGGATTTTAAACTTTTTTGAAGTTGATACAAATATTCCATATTGTACTAAATGTTTTGTGATATGTTTGAATGTGGATATGTTTTTTATACTATTCAGGGTTTTTGGATAATTTATTGACATTTCGTATGAAAATTTTAATACGAATGTTTATGTTATGTTTAAACTTTTTCATTTGAAGAATGAATTGGACTTAGTATGTGACGGGTGGAGCCCACTATAGATCATTAGTGCATCAGTATGTCTCATGAGACAAACTAGTGTCTTGGAATGAGGCTTTGACAAAAATATTATTTTTAGTTTTGGAACAAGGCTTTGACTATGTGGTTATGATGTATGGAATTATGCATTCCATCATTATGAAAGTGGCTATTTGATGTTACATGTGATTATTCGATTTGTAGAATATCCATTTGATTAAGTAAATGGAATTATTTGATTTATCATTTCTATATTATGCTAAAGATAATGTTTAAAAGGCTTTTTTTAGTCTTATACATTTCCTTAAAATGTTTATTCTTATTTATAAATGTTTTCGCTATATTTTTATCCTTAATGAGCATCTGAGCTCACCCCATTCTATGTTTTATTTTTCCCTGGATGCGAAAAGGTATATTATGACTAACCTTTAGGAATAGTATATGGAATATGAATTTGGTCAATGGAGACAATGTTTTTGTTGTTTTCATTTTATAGTGTAATGTAAAACGTATGAATGTATCTAGTACTTCTAGGGATACTAAACTGATTGGTCCTTCAGGACTTGATTCCTTATAATCATACCAATGTATTAAAATAGTACACTAACTCTAGGTAACTGGGGTCAGGGCGTTACAAGTTCCATCAAAGGAAGGATTGATGGAGTGACCCCTGGGAAGTATTTTTTCCTTAATATTATAAAGTGAGATGGGGAATATAAGTTATCTATACTAAACCTTTATAAAAATTGAGAGTTATAGTGGATTATAGTTCACCAAAACACTTTTGGATATATTCCCATTTGATGCAACCTAGTGAGGTTAAACGATGTAAATAAAATATGTATCCTTATTATTTAATTCTTGATTGAATTTATATACAACATCATCAGATAATGTTGGTGTGGATAAGATAAATATAAACACCAAAGAGGAAAAGAAGTGATTGTCATAATAAATAGGTTATGATCTAGTGGGGCATGATTTTTTTAATAGAATATACATATTCTGATTTACCCCCCCCACATCAGGGAATTTAAGACCCTTTTCTATTAATATATTTTATTGATCCAACCACTGCAGTTCTACTACAAATAGTGGAGGTAGCCATAGTTTGAAAGAGTGTTGGTCATTTTTACATTGGATATATATTATCTATAGTAATTTTACATTCTAGGTATGCATTGTTATAAATTTTTTATATCATTAAATTAAAATTCATTAAAATATTTTCATACACTTACCTTATATAGGAATATTGTAAAACTAATTATTCATTTCAATGTAATTGAAAATAATCATGTTTGGACACACGTCCTGTTATTAATGGGATAATAAAGTAAAGAAAATTATCATCTATATTAGATAAATTTTAGATAATTATGTTGATTGATTAATCTTTATAAATATATTATATTCTAAATATATTAAAAACTGAAATAATATATTTTTTAAAGGTTGAGAAACTAACTATACATGTGTTATATATTTTTCAATTTAAGTAAATTTCAATTATATTGTTTTAATTTAAATAAACATATGTTATATTAATATTTTTTTTATTATTATTATTTTCCTCCACACTATTTGCATACAATACGATCTCATGTCTGCTTTTTGATTTTATGGATCTAGATCACATTTAAATATTTTTTAAATATTAGATCCCAGAATCATGAATTCATATTTATCTAAATGATTAAAAACACACAAATTTAATGATGTTTTTCTATTCCATGACTTTTATGGAAAAATAATTATTATGAACCACTTTTAATTATACTATTATTAATGAAATAATTTTTATAATTTAGATAAAATTGAATTCAATGTATATATCTTCCAAATGAATGTAATGAATATTATTTATCCACGTTATTGGATGGTGTTTTAAGAAGATTTATTTTTTGTAGGTTTAAGTATTATTAATAAACGTTGTGTTATTTAATTTTAGTATATTTATTTTAAATATATTTGGATAATTATTATGTGAAATTAAAACATTACATTGATTGAGTTCATTAGGGCTTAATTTTCAAAAATTCAATTGGAACAATGTTAATATGTGGATGTTCGGAATCATAACTTCTATATCAGTGGATTTGTTTTTTCTTATATATCTGGTATTTTCTTTACAAAATATGGTCTCCTAAATTTACAATTATCATCCATGATAGAGTATTGAATGAGAGTACTATGTTATAGGAATGATTTAGGAGACACCGAAGACTATAAATATAGTTTATTTTAAAATGGTTAGCTTCATTATAAAAATTTTAAATTAAAAACAATATGATGCATTTTTTCATTCAAAAAAATATGTTTTAGCTTTTTTATTATGGTTTTTTGTATAATCCAAATGACACGAAACATATTTCAAATTTATTTACATAATAATTTCTTATAACACTATGTTGAATATGTACATTAATATGGGTGTCTATTATTTGTAAAATATATTGTGAATGTTTTCAAAGATATTTTATATTATAGTTTGTGATGTTTATCAATATTGTTTTGTGTGGTTGTGTTTATTTTACATATATAGAAGTATTTTTGAGTATTTTTTAATAAATATTACTAACACGTAATATGGGATTCAAGAAAAAATGATCTTAAAATTTTTTCATTTTGGAATTTGTTGTCAGTTTTATAAAAAACAACATCAAAAGAAATTTCAACATCCCTTTTAATAAAAACTAATATTAGTATCCATATATGATTGATTTACACATTGTTTTTTTAAAATACATTGAAATTATTCTATATGTATTTTTTTGAATGGATTCTACAGTATGTTTTTTATAAAAAATTATATTTAAACCCCTTCTCTTTTACATTTTCTACATTTAATATGTTTCTAACCAACATTAATTGTGTTATTTCTTCTAGTGGAAGAAAAATATATATAATAAAAATGATATTGTTGATTTCATCTACAAAAAAATTAATTCCAATTAAAATTAATTTGACCATACCAAAAACTCACTACCATGAAAATACCATAGAACATAAATTAAAAAATATTGATTTTGTCCAAATCTAATGGTTAGTTTAGTCACTCAAAAATGATATCCAAACTCAAATATAATTTTTAATAAATAAAATAATTGGTCACTACTATGAATATGAATTCCCAAGAAAGAGTAAATCCTATGTCACTATTCACTAAATGCCTAGGATTGTTCTACATGCCATAAGGATGAAGTGAAATAATCATCAATGATTAGGAGACTCCTCCATACATATATTTTCTCAAAAGATTTTTATCATGTTTTGGTTTATTTTAATATATCAAAAACTATAGGGGAGGAATATCCATTATACCATTTTACCCAATATTGCTCAATTTTTCCATTATGTATGGGCATACCATATAAATGTGTTTGGATACATTGAATGAATATAAAATTGAAACCAAAAAATCATATAAATATAAATAACTACAAATTTTAAATGTATATTATATTTTTTTAATATATTGTGTACAAATTTTAAAAAAAATTGTTATTATCCAGTATAAATAAATTTTTGATACACACTCTGGATCAACATTATGCATCACATTCTAGGTTTATCATAGAATGTGAATGTTTTAGGATAGAAATTTCTCGATTTGGTTTCCATGCATCATGGATTAATAATTCATTATTAGACTTAAGGTACCCATATAGAACTAGATATCTACTAATAATACAACATAAAAATAATAAACTCTCAAATCCACTTCTATAATCTTATATAGAAAATACCAAAAAATATTTATAAAACATGAAATTATATATCATAAACTAAAATCACCCAATTAAATATCTATAAATTCTTATTCCAACTCCACCAAGAGTGTTTTTCATAATAACTCACCCCAAAAATTTTCCTTTAATATCATCTATGATTATATGGAATCCTTAGCATATATAAATTTATCTTATAGAAATATAAAATCACTAATTTTAGTATCCTTAATTCTATCTATAATCTGTATTTTATTATTATATTAATTAGTAATAATCATACCATTATATCCTAGAACACTTTGTCAACCGTGTGTTTAGAAAAATCACCCTAAAATCAATGATGTCTATAATATTGAAGATTGAATATAAAATCATCATAAGACAAATATAATAATGGTATATCATTTTATTAACATTTTGGGGAATGGAACAAGTGAATAGATAAATGATTAAACCAACATAGGCAGATATCTATGATGAATCATTTAAAACCTAACAAGAAATTATATAATTGTTTTCATTGAACAAATCATAGCGATAAAAAATAAAATAGAATAAGGATATTGATATTCTAAAATACACCAAATGTTAAATTGTAATATATATTAGATCATATAATAATCATTAAATAAATGGAACAACATGATACATATATCATAAAAATAATATAACTAAACAAAAAACATATCATTCTCAAGTTACATCCAATGGATGATCAAGGCCTTAATACAATATCTTAATATAGACCTACATCCCTAAACAATTTAATTAAACTATTTCACATAATAGGTAATAATATATCATTTCCCTTCCATAAAAATGAAAATAACCATATGTGGAACTACTCTAATCACTGGTCCTATATAATTCTCACATTCATAGTACTATTACCTGAACATGACTCACTAAAACATTTCCCTGGGATTATGATGTGACTGTTTTTTCTTTATTCACAAACCCACTCCAAAAATGATACTATTTCGAATTTATTATCTAAATATTATTTCTGATATGGGATTAATTTCCATTAAAATTAAAATATAATATTTAGATCAATATGATAACATATAATAAAAAATATTATTGAACTAAAATCATTAGTCATAAAATCACATCAACATATAACATACATGTAAATAAACCATCACATTTATAGAAATTGAAAACTATACATAAAAACTAAAAAAACATTAATTATAATATCTTAATTAAAATGGAATATAAGTGTAGGTAAATCCAATGTATCTCCTATATTATTCATATAATATAATATACATCCTACAAATATCCTCTACATATGACATCACAACCAAAGAATGAATATTATGAGACCTTCTCTAACACAATATATTAAATATTTTATAAAATAATTAAATTTATATAATTTTATGTTTTGGGGTGAGTAGAAGGAAATCCCTCCATTAGGGAAATAACTATCTAATAATTATAAAATATATATGTTAGTGAGAAGATTATATTTCATAGTATGTAGATATATATATTTAAAAAACTCATTCATCTAATGGTTTATAAAAATTATTGATATAACTATATCTTCATATTTATTATCTTTAAAAATAAAAATAATATATACAGTATAACACATACCATCAAAATTGATATCTAAGGGATTGGTCCCTACAAAACTAACTCCAACCAATAAGTTACCCATTTCCCAAGGTCAATATCTACACATATAAATACCAATATAATATATATAGATGTGAAAGATAACCTACATGGTTGTCTATATATCGGACAACTCACCTTAATGATATTTGAAAACATTCGATCATACTTTATAGTTGATATGTAACACCCCAAGCTTCCACAGTACGTTTCCGTTTGAAATAATACAGTAGCTTGTGTTGTACGCAACTTCGAGTTCAAACACACCACAACCAATCAAACTAGCCGTTATGAATAATTAGACCCACTTTTGGAACTTTTATAAATTTTAATCTTTCAAAATGGACTTGATTTTTGGATTCTGAATATTGAAATTATCGTACTGTGAATTTTTGATATTTTTCTGAAAACATTCTATTTTTGATGAATAGTGGAAAACACAAAGTTATTATTTAAAACCAACTTTTTATTTTAATAATTATTTATTTTATTTGAATTTAATTTAGGTCAAAATATATACATAATACCTATATATGTTTAATGTAATTTATTGGTGTAATTTTATAATAATTTTAGATATATAAAATTTTTATTGAATTTTTAACCGTCTTTTACCCACCTTCTAGAAGCATTTGAAAATTTACATAAATCTTAATTTTACCACTTCTGTGAGTTGAATATTGAAAATCAAAGAGACACGATTAATATCAAGAAGAAGAATGTTCTTCAATAAGATAAAAATATTTTTTGGTGAATAGTATGTTTTGACTTTTATTAACCACGGTTAAAAGTAAATAGGGTAATTAAAGGTAAAAATGATATTATTATTACCCTAAAAAATGTCTTAATTCTATTCGATAAATTTTATTTGACCCAAAAATCTATAGGAATAAAATATGTTCCTTTAGGACACTTTTATTAGATTAGGACATTGATTATTAATTAATTCAAAGAAGAGTTAAAAGTGTTAAATTATATGTTAAATAACTAAACCATTTTTAATATAAGGTTATACATAAGATAAATTTGACTATAAATATTCATTATAAATATAAAAATAATTCTTACATAATGGTATTTTATTTATAATTTTCATTGATTATATAATTTAATATATTTATGACACAATGATGATGCAACAATTACCTTATGAATAAAATATTAAAATAATTGATATTATAAATATCCAAATAAACGTAATTTGAGACTTTTTATGAATTCCACTGATTTTTAGGTTAATATATCATATTAGGGTTGATTAAATAATTTTTTTTGAAGTAATAATGAGGTTATTTATTTAACAAAAATAAAATAGAAAATAGTGTCAAAATTGATATAAAAGAGATTTTAGAACAAATATTATATTATTAACTGATATTCTATTCATAAAAATATACGGATCCTCCAAAGGTCATAAATAATATTATATATGTAATTAATGAACCACTTGATGTTCTCTTAAAATTATATAGTTTATTTATTAACCATATAATATAAAAATTCCAATAGACATGGTAAATGTAAATCGAATTAACTAAGAGTTAAATCTAGAAGATAAGGTTAATATAGTCACACAACCTTATCTAAAACCTACTGTTTGTGTGTTTTTAGACCTATACCCACCATATACACGAAATAAATCATTTTGGGGACATTATAAACCGAAAATAATTTAATTATAAAACAATATTTCAATCGTTTTCTATGGTTCCCCTCACTCCACTTATAAAAGGGAACTCCCCTTCTCTCAAATTCACACCTTCAATGCCATTTTTCCCGACCAAACCCTACCCAAATATCCATTCAAGTTTCCTATCTTAATACTAGAGGCCTGAAATTAGTCATAAATCCAACCTATAGAGCCCATTTGATCAAATGAAAAGGAACAACCTGAAGATGAGGTAAATATTTAATCACCTATCTCAAGTTGTTTTCTTCTTCCACTTCCAATTTCTTTGTTTTTTCAATTATCAAATAATAACTCTATTAACTTCTATATACTATGATGTTATTATAAAAATTGTACAAGCATATTAATTATTTTATCCATCCTATAAATGATAAATTCACCATACGAACGAACGTACAGATTACAGTCTCCACTTCCTGTTGTAGTTTGTTATTCAAACACTTCATCATTTGGATGGGTATAATAATGAGTATAAACGATGAAAATAATAAATCTAACAATATAATGATTCTATATATATGATACATCATCCAATTTTATATAGTTTTAGTATCAAATTAATGATATTGTTGCTTGTGCGTGCGAACAGATTACCGTCTCCACGAATGTAAGGTTATTCATTCCCCATCGTATCCATTCGAGAATGATTTTCATTTTAGGATTAAAAATATGGTTTTAAGACTTAATATAATTCTAAATATGGATAAGATACATCCTATCCATAACAAAAATTACTTAAATATAAAATCATATAAAGGAAAAAGAACCAGTTAACTCTAGAAAATGATGATACTACTGAAATATCATTAATAATGCAACATTATAAGATCATATATGATATCATATTAATGTATATGGTTCTTTTATAATTTTCTAACAATTATTTCTCCATTATACATGAGGTTATCCTACCCTCAATCAAGTCAAATTACATGGTAAGGGTTAATTTTATAATATCTTCATTATTGGGGATTGTTTATACGTAACTATCTACTGGGGTCTCATTATCATCCACATCCATGCTTCTAAAAATTTATTTCAAAACATTTTTACTATTTACTAGACAATGGATTATATTCATTTATACCGTTATTTGACCTTATATGTTTTGAAAATAATCTTTCCATCATTTTCCAAACAAGTTACTTTATGAGCATTGGGACATAATTAAGGAAAGAATGTTTTTTAACTTATATGGTGGGTGTAGCTATTTTCCACCGTTATAACATCATCGAAGCTTACCTTAAATTATTATAAGAATATTTTGAAATATAAATATTTTCTTTTATTATTATTTCACTTTTAAGATGTTTCAAAATAGAAAGAGGTATTTTTTTCAAATAAATTTATTTTCTTCTATGTCAACATCCATTGATGGATTTTAAACTTGTTTGATGATGATTTATTATGATAAAAAACTTCAATATTATATTGAAGGTTTTGTTATATGTTTTACAGTGGATGTGTTATTTTTAAACCATTCATGGTTTATGGATAATGTATTTACATTTCGTATGCTATTTTTAATAGGAATGGTTATGTTATTTTAAACCTTTTCATATGAGGAATGCATAGGACTTAGTAAGTGACAGGTGGAACCCTCTATATATCTCCTTGATGTATCAACAGGTCTCATGAGACAAACTAGTGTCTTAGAACATGGCCTTGAAAAAATCTTATTTATAGTCATGGAACAAGGCCTTGATTGTGTGGTTATGAAGTCTGTCATTATTCATTCTATCATTATGAATGTTCCAATTGATATTAAATGTGATTATTCTCCTATTATAATATTCATGTGAATATGTAACTTGAATTATTTAATTTTATCTTTTCAATATTATGCTGAAGTTCAGGTTTAAAAGGCACTTGTTTTTGTCTTATACATTGCCTTAAATGTTTATGCTTATTTATAAATGTTTACGCTATATTTTTAACCTTACTGAGCATATCAGATCACCCATTTATATGTATTATTTCTCCCAGGATGTGAAAAACTATATTATATCTGGCTAATAGGGATAGTCGGTGGGTTATGAATGTTGTTAATAATGAAATTTTTTTTGTTGTTTTTATTTCTTGATGTACTGTACTAGTTATGAATGTATCTAGTATTTCCAAGGATACTAAACTAATTGGTCTTTCGGGAAATGATTTATTTGTATAATGCCAATGTTATTAAATAATTCACCGACTCTAGGTAGATGGGATTGATGCATTAGAGTTGGTATCAGAGGTAGTTTAGTATAATCCTTGGAAACGAGATTTAGACAAACTCTTATTAGAGCACATTACACTATGATAGACTTTGAGGAATAATATAGAATAACATCCTAGAATTTTGGTAATTTAGTGATTTTGTGAGTTTTCCGAGCAATACATCCCTGTCTGGATATGAGCACATAGAGGCGACTCTGGCATAGATGTAACTAGGGGTAAAACACAAAAACCCCGCTTTGAGTGAGACACGAATGGGAACTGGTGCATGACAATGGTCCTTGATACACTCTTCGTTACGACACTCCCGGTGTATATTCTTAGGACAATTCTCATTTTCATTACATACCATTTTGAAGGGTTTATGAGTATATAAATCCTCAAAGAAAACATTTTTATTATTATGGATTATATCTATAAACTTTTTAGCTTATGTTAAGTGTTTTACAAGTTTGGAATTATGTATTTCTATTCATAAAAAAATCCAGCTTATGCAATTGTTTAGAGAGGGTGCCTAGTAGAAGGAATGTAAACCTGATCAATGCACATAATCCATGTAGGGATTTCTCTGAAACTCAAGATAATTATAGTGGAGCTGGTAAGGCAACTGGTGCTGATCATTTATCACCATACTGGGACCACTCACTCAGGTTATGAATAATATCCTTACCCATATGAAGCACCCTAATCCACAACGTGGAGGATCAATGTCAGATTTCATCATGTGGAAAAAAACCACTGACATTAAATGGGAGTACAAATCACTTAGTATTTTAGCAATGTATAAATTACTTAGATAATATATTTCATTCTTTTGGGAGTAGCAAAATGAAAGAAGTTATCATGGAAATTTATCTCCCCACGGGCGATGAAGATCAATGGTGGTCATTGAATCAAAACAAAAAGGAAGATTAAGAAGTATCAGGAATGGAATGGATGGAATTTAAAAATATTTTGTAACATAACAAGTAAGTAATGAATAATATATTTTCTTTTTTATGTCTATTTATGAATTATATAGTGTTTTAAGAGGTTTAAAATGAAAATAAATCCAATATTAAGCATGGAATACTCTAATATTTTTAAAAGATTGTTTTACTGCCTTTTGATGGTAAAACATTTTTAAATATATCTTTTGAAAATTTTATAATCTATACTTTTCAAAATAACCTTATTATTTATGATTTGGACATTGAAATTTACTTTGGATTAATTTTTGGTATTTTTCTGACAATTTTAATTTTTTAATGAATAGTGAAAAATACTGCATTTTACATCAAAAATGATTTTTCATATAATTTAATTATATGGTTAGATTAACTTTTAAATTTTTTTAAAGTGTAATTAGAATATATTTTTATCATTTAATCCAATGGTGGTCATTGGGATTAATTTCACATTGAAATTGGACATAAACAATTGTCAATCTTTTGATAGGAATTGTTTCAAAAAAACCCGCTATTTATTTTGACAACAGCGAATTATTTTTAAATTAATTATTTCAATTTATATGTTTGGAATTTGGTAAAATGGATTCCATATTTGGAATCATATGGTACAAATTATTTAATTAAGACTCTTTTTTTTGGACATTATGAATTGTAACGACGGTAATTATCTTTAATTATCGTGATTAATTAGTAATCGGGTAGTTAAGGATAATAAAAAAATATCATAATAAAAACAAATGACCCCAAAATGTATCTTAATTCTACTGGTTGTTTCATGGCCGACCATGGGATTCCTTGTGCCAATCTTATGGACCCCATGGAATCAATTTTGGTTGAAAGTGACACTTTATCATTTTATTTTTAAAGAAAGGAGAATATCACTAAAGAATGTATCACCTAAGTAAAACATTTATTTTTTTCTATGTAAATTATCTCTTGGACTATAAATATTAACTGGAAATTTAAAAGGGTTTCCTATATCATAGTATTTGTTTTATAATTTTTAGACATTATATTGATTAAATTATTTATGACATCATTATGATGCAATGAGTACCTCATTAATGAACGATTTAAATAAAATGAAAAGATAATGTATATTCAATGGCATACATTTTTCAAATACATATTGGATGAGTATATTTAAAACCCTTATCACTTTATCCTCTAAATATGTCAATGTGGGACCTTTAAAATCCGAAACTCATTTTAATATAAAGTAACATTTTATAACTTTCCAAGAGTGCCCCTCCTCTCCTCTTATAAAAGCCCCCCACCTCTACCTCCTTACCCACACTTCTCAAGCCATTGTCCTGGAAAAAATCTGCTTATTTCATCTCTCTACATCCCTCTATTCCTCATAGAAAACTTACCTTAGGTAGAAATCTCTTCAAGAAACCCTTTTGTTTCAAACCAAGAGAAGTTACCCGATTTAAAGGTAAAGACTTCTCTAATTTTCTTTTGTTTTATTTTGCTTATCCGACCCCATAAACTCTTTTTATTCATTTCGTTTTGTAACAAAACCAGTATCTTCAATATACTAGGATGTTGTTATAAGAATTATGTGAGCTACACTTACACACACCTACATCTAATGGTTAAAGAACATACTGTTTCCACGGATGGCGAATTTCTGCCTAACGAAATGACAATTGTTCAATATTTTTATAACACCTTAAAAGGTGTCCATTACGATGTCAACATATTTATATATGATATATAATATGTTTATTTTTTCCTTAATCTTGTGTATTTTTCATTTATGGAATACCTTTATGGTTTCCATTATGGGTAAATGTGATATCTTCATTTCAGGATGTGCGAACTACCGCCCCCTCAAAGTTATTGGATTAGTTAATGCTACATGTGGGACGTATAAAGGATGGAGTTAGTGATATTATATATGATATTATACGGGAATTATAACATACCTTTATATCATTATGATTCCATTCCATAAAATATAAAATATAAATGAATGTAGCGTTTATGCGTAGGTATGGCTTACCGTCTCCATGAACGGTGCATTGCATTTCCTACCACTAAATGTTATGTAATATTATAAATTCATGTATATACTGGTTATATATGTCATATATGATATCAAAATCAAGAATATAATTCTGGATATAATGGATATTTTAACACATGAACAACTTGTAATTATAAAGAGTTTATTTTTGACTCAAGTACCAATGATCGAAAAAATGACCATTATTAAATTAAATAATTACATTGTGTTCATAACATAGTAATAAGTGATATAAATGAAATAATGAACTTCAAAAATGTTCTTAAGAAAGTATAAAATAACTCATGTTTATTATTCAGGAGGTTAAAGAATGATCGAGTCAATTCGGACCCGAGTTAAGGGACTTCTTCTCAAAATTATTTCATTGAGGCATATTTTGTTTTATACAGAACTTTAATTTATATGGTGTATAATCCCATTTGACTTTTATGTCAATTAAAAAGGAATCTTTTTTATACGAAGCATTTTACTAAATGAAAAAAGGAATTTTTTTTGTCGTACGTATGCTGGGACAACGACTTCTCTGCCGTCGTGACCATTATTTGAGTTTCGACTTCCTCTACTGGCCATAACATTTTTTAAATGAAAAATAAATACCATGCTTTAATTTTCTTTTATATTGGTAATGAAAATGGTTTTCATAATGTTTTTATTATATCAATGTGTTGTATTGATATCTTGTGATTGAAATGTGGAAATGTTATGTTTCCTTTATGCATGTTTTATGTGACACGATTATGTTATGGTTCTTGGGCATTGTTATGAAGACAGGTGTTCTGTGATAAACTAAGGGCGGGTGATCCCGATATAGCTCTCCAATGCATTGGGTAACGTAAAGGGTTAAAATTTTAAGGTTCCTCTGATTAGATTTAGGGAATATACTATGATGGGCATTCCAAATGTAACCATGAGGGTTACTCCCTACGTAAGAATGTTATGGATGCCTCAAGGTACCTTTATGTCTTATTATTTATATGAGTTATTCATAAATCTTATGATTTCATGAGGTATGTTAACGTGTTTATGTTTTAGGAGTAAATTATGATTTCATTGATTCTTATGTATACATGTACTAATGTTTCCTTTCCGTATTTTTATATCCCTTACTGAGCTTTTCATAATCATCCCAGGTTTTTGAAATGTAATTCATAGGTCAAGGGATAAGTACATGATGTGATGATAGTGTCAAGGAAGTGTCAAGAAAGAATCCATGTTTTATTTTAAATTTTTTTACGTTGATTGGAAAAATGAGTACTATATTTTATGTAACCACATTGTTTAAATGTGGAATGTAATGCATGATTTATGATCTAATTCTCTAAAACGATAATCCTGAAAATATCCTCAACGTGTATTCTTGAAATATCTCAAGATTAAGTAAGGTTGAAGGCAGGTGCCTTATAGTTGGTATCATAGGGAGGGTTAGATAACTTTAAGAGTAATAATTAAATTAAATGATTATCCAAAAATATTTTTTTTATGGTCAAATTGAAATGATATAGCATTTGAAGATTACCATGTTTCTTCATCTAAGACATGTTTGTTCAGAATTGTTTTCTGTAGAGGAAACAAGGAAGTAGTTCTAGGAAGGCATACAGATAGAAATGACCTTCCGAATCAGCATCTTGATATGGTCGGAATTGGAACTGAATAGTTTTTTGTAGTAATGGCACAGTTGGCGCAATCCATAATTGGTGGTGGTATCCATGCATTAGATCATCCAGATCAACCGCAGAGGAACATGTTAGTGGTGGAACATTTCATGAGGCAACATCCCCCATCATTCCGAGGATCCTCTGACCATGTTCTAGAAGAAGGGTGGATTAAATCACTAGAGAATATTTTTGATGTCATGGGGTGTTCATACAATCAAAAGGTTAGTCTTTCAATTTACCGTTGGGAGGGTGAAGCAGATCAGTGGCGGTCGATGGTTAAAAATAGTAGGGACGCTGATGAGATTGATGCACTCGATTAGGATGAATTAAAAGGTATGTTTCTTGAGAAGTATTTTCCAAAGGATGTTCGACTTAGGATGGAAAAACAATTCTTGGAATTGAGGCAAGAGGACGACTCAATGGCTATTTATGAAGAAAGGTTCACTAGATTGGCAAGGTATACTCCAAATTTTATCTGAGACTTTGATAGTAAAATCAATCATTTTTACTCAGGATTAAAGCCAAAATATCGAAGGGATTTAGATTATCGCGAGTTCAAGAGTTATAAAAATCTTGTTCGATGTGATGAGAAGGTGGAAATGGAGTTTGTCGATGATCATGTGTTCTATAACAACCAACAGAAGAGAGACCAAGGTGGCAGGAGAAAGGGAAGTATTTTTCAAAATGGTATGATGGTAAGAAAACTATGTTTCTAGTTTGTGATAAATGTGGTAAAAAGCATGATGGAGAATGTGTTTAGAATTCTGGAATGTGCTACTGATGTGGTAATATGGGACATAAGGCTCATGATTGCACTGGAAAAGATCAAGGTGATGGTAAGACCAAATTTTATTTACAGTTAGTGAAATGTTTTAAGTGCAATGAGATGGGTCACTATGCAAAATGTGTGACTGAAAAAGAGCTCAAGTAATGGGAAGTAGTTAGACTACAAGCAGAAAGGGGTGATGAAATCCTTTTCAACTACTTCAGCAGATGTTGGGAAATAAAATGAAGTGGTATCAGGTACTTTGTTTGTTTTTTCAGATTATGAAAGTGTGTTGTTTGATTCAGGGTCTACACATTCTTTCATCTCGGATAAACTTTCTATTAAATTGGTAATTCCATCTCAAGAAATGACCCCTGAACTTGTGGTAAAAACACATGGGGGAAATGTTGAGGCAAAAAGAATTTATAATAGTCTTCCTATCCTTATATGTGGAAAGAACCTACTTGTAATCCTTATCGTTTTACCTATAGTAGAGTTTGATGTTATCTTGGGTATGGATTGGCTCTCTGTTTACCATGCTAAGATTGACTTTAGAGCTAAAGAAGTTTCTTTTCAGAAATACTTTCAGTTTGTGTACAAGAATGAACCCTTACTGTTGATAACACATCAAGAGGCTAAGAAACTTGTAAAAGATGGAAATTAATGTTACCTTGCACATATTGTGGAAAACAAAGGAACTGTTCAGATTAATGATGTGCTAGTGGTAAATGAGAATCCTGATGTTTTTCTTGATGAGTTGCCTGGAATAATACCAGATCTGGAAGTTGAATTTACTGTTGACTTAGTTCTTGATGCTAATATAATTTCATAACCCCCTTATCGAATGGCTCAAATTGAACTTTTAGAGTTAAAGGAGCAATTGCAAGATTAATTAGAGAAAGGTTTCATTCGACCTAGCACATCACCACGGGGTGCTCCTATTTTATTTGTCAAAAAGAAAGATGGTTCAATGAGACTTTTCATTGATTATAGAGCCTTGAAAAAGATCACTGTTAAGAACAAATATCCTTTTCTTCATATCGATGATTTGTTTGATCATCTCCAGGGAGCTCGATATTTTTCACAGATTGACCTGAGATCGGGTTACCATCAGTTGAAGCTAAAGGAAGAAAATGTTCTGAAGATCATGTTTCATACAAGATATGGCCATTATGAATTTTTAGTTATGCCTTTTGGGTCAACCAATCCACCTGCTGTATTCATGGACCTTATGAATAGAATTTTCCATGAGTTCATGGATAAGTTTGTGGTGGTTTTCATTGATGATATTTTGGTGTTTTATAAAAGTAAAGCGGAGCATGAGAGATATTTAAGGGTTATTTTTCAAACCTTAAATGAAAACAAATTGTATGGTAAATTCAGCAAGTGTGAGTTTTTGTTGCAACCAATTTCTTTCCTTGGTCCCATTCTTTCTAAATATGGAATAACTATTGATCCTGCAAAAACAAAGGTTGTTTAAAAATGGCCAAGACCCAAAAATGTAACTGAGATTCATAGTTTTCTTGGTTTGGCAGGCTATTACTGAATATTTTTTAGAAATTTTTCATGGTTATCTAGTCCAATGACTACGCTAACTCAGAAAGTTGTTAAGTTTATCTGGACAATAGAATGTGATGATTGTTTTCAAGAATTGAAAAGAAGATTGGAGAATGCTCCAATTTTGGCACTACCTTACAGAAATGGTGAGTTTTTTTATCTATAGTGATGCTTCATTGAAAGAAATTGGTTGCGTCCTAATGCAAAATGATTAGTTAATTGGTTATACTTCACGACAGTTGAAAACTCATGAGGTAAATTACCCTACACATGATTTGGAATTAGCTGTTGTTGTTTTCGATTTAAAAATTTGGAGGCATCATTTGTATGGTGTAAAGTGTGAAATATATACTAACCACAAAAGTTTAAAGTATATATTCACTTAGAAAGAATATAACATGAGATAGAGGAGATGGCTAGAATTAATCAAGGATTATGATTGTACAATTCATTACCATCAGGGAAAAGAAAATAAAGTGGATAAGGCATTGATTCAAAAAAGTAATGATTCATTAACAATGTTTCATTTGGAATGTGATCCTTTGGTTAAGGATTTGATGAACTCTGGAATAAAATTTGTTGGTGCAGGATGTCCTTCTATTTTGTTTGAGGTATCAGTGAAATATTTTCTATCAGACAGAATTAAGCAATCACAGAAGCAAGAAAATGAGTTGTAGAAAAAGGTAGAGCTGGTTCAGAAGGGTAAGTTGCCTGAATTCAACGTTGATAATGATTGTGTTTTGAGATTTGGGAAGAGATTTTGTATTACATGTGATTCACATTTGAAGAGAGTGTTGTTATGTGAAGCTCATATTTCTCTGTTTTCAGTTCATTCAGGTAGTACTATGAATTATAGAGATCTTCGGGAGTACTAATGGTGGGACGGAATGAAAAGAGATATTGCTGATTTTACTGTGAAGTGTTTGACTTTTCAACAGGTTAAAGTAGAGCGGCAGTTACCGAAGGGGATGGTTCAGCCTTTACCAGTACCTGAGTGTAAATGAGAGAATATATCCTTGGACTTCACTGTGGGATTGCCGAAGACACCTCGAGGTAATAATGCAATCTAGGTTATTGTTGATCTCTTGACTAAATCTTCTCATTTCCATGCTATACGAGATAATTTTTCCCTAGATCAACTTTTTCATTTTCATATTAAATAGATAGTCAGGTTACATGGACTTCCACTCTCTATTGTATCTGATCATGATCTTAGTTTTACTTCTAACTTTTGGAAAGGCCTTCAGAAGTCATTGGGTACTGAATTAAATTTTAGTAAAGCTTTTCATCCTCAATCAGATAGGCAGTCAGAATGAACAATTCAAACTTTGGAGGATATTATATGTGCTTATTTGATGGATTACCAAGGAAGTTGGGGCCAACATCATTCGTTGGTTGAGTTTTCTTATAATAACAGGTTTCATTCTAGTATACAGATGGCATCATTTGAGGAATTATATGGGAAGCGATGTCGAACTCTAGCTTTTTGGGGTGAAGTAAGTGAAAGGATGTTTATAGGACCGGAATTGGTAGAAGAGTTAGCATAAAAAGTTCATCTGATACAGAAACACATGAGAACATCTCATAGTAGGTAGAAAAGTTATGCGGACAATAGGTTGAAGGATCTCACTTTTGAGGCAGGCGATTGGGTTTTTCTCAAAGTATCACCATGGAAAAGTGTGATGCAATTTGGTAAGAAAGGAAAGCTGATTCTAGGGTTCATTGGACCATATGGAATACTGGAGAGAGTTGGAATCAGTTTCATACTAAGTGGCTTTACCTCCGAGTTTATCTCAAGTACACAATGTTTTTCATGTTTTAATGTTAAGGTTGTACATGCTAGATTCATCTCATGTTTTGAGTCCAGAGGTAGTTCAACTGGAAGAGAATCTATCTTATAAGGAACTACCAGTTCAGATTCTAGACCATAGGGAGAAATTGTTGCGGAATAAGTTGATTCATCATGTAAAGGTTTTGTGGAAAACCCACATGAGTGAAGAGGCTACATGGGAATCTGAAAATGCAATGAGGGATAAATACCCCCACATATTCAATAAGTAAATAAATTCTGGGGACGCAATTTTCTAAAGGGGGAAAGGATGTAACATCCCAAGCAAGTAATGAATAAAATATTTTCTTATCTATGTCTATTTATGAATTAGATAGTCTTTTAAGAGGTTTAAAATGAGAATAAATCCAATCTTAAGCATGTAATACTCTAATATTTTTTAATGATTGTTTTACTGCCTTTTGATGGAAAACCATTTTTAAATATATATTTTGAAAATTTTATAATCTCTATTTGTCAAAATAAACTTATTATTTATGATTTAGGCATTGAAATTTACTTTGGATTAATTTTTTCTATTTTTCTAACAATGATCATTTTTTAATGAATAGTGAAAAACACTGCATTTTACATCATATCTTCTTTTTCATCTAATTTAATTTTATGATTAGATTATATTTTTAATGTTTTTTAATGTGTAATTATAATATATTTTTACCATTTAATACAATGGTGGTAATTAGGATTAATTTCTCTTTGATATTGGACATAAACAATTGTCAAACATTTGATAGAAATTGGTTCAAAAAAACCCGCTATTTGTTTTGACAACAGGAGTTATTTTTAAATTAATTATTGAAATTCCTATGATTGGAATTTGTAAAATGGATTCCATATTTAGAATCATAAGGTTCAAATTATTTAATTAAGACTCTTTTGTTTTTGGACATTAGGAATAGTAACGATTGTAATTATCTTTAATTATCGTGATTAATTAGTAATCAGGTAGTTAAGGATAATAAAATAATATCATAATAATAAAAAATGATCCCAACATGTGTCCAAATTCTACAGGTTTTTTCATGTACAACCATGGGATTCCTTGTGCCCAACTTTGGGACCCCATGGAATCACATTTGGTTGAAAGTGACTTTATCATTTTATTTTTAAAGAAAGGAGAATATCACTAAAAAATGTATCACCCGAGTAAAACATTTTTCGTTTCACCTGTGTAAATGATATGTTGGACTATAAATAGTAATTGGAATGATAATATTATTTCCCATATCATAGTATTTTTTTTATAATTTTTTGACATTAAATAAATTAAATTATTTATGACATCATGATGATGTAGCGATTTCCTCATTAATAAACGATTTAAATAAAATGAAAAGATAATGTAAAATATAAGACTTAAACATGTCAAAGACATATTGGATGAATATATTTATAACCCTCATCACATTATCCTCGATATCAATGTGGGACCTTTAAAATCGTAAACTCATTTTAATATAAAGTAATATTTTATATCATCCCAAGAGTGCCCCACCTCTCCTCTTATAAAAGGCCCACACCTCTACCTCCTTAACCACACCTCTCAAGCCATTGGCTTGGAAACACTCTTCCCATTTCATCTCTCCACGTCCCTCTCTTCATCATAGAAGCCTTATCTTAGGCAGAAAGCTCTTCATGAAACAATTTTAGTTCAAACCAAGAAGAGTTACCCGATTTAAAGATAAAGACTTCTCTAATGTTCTTTTGTTTTATTTTGCTTCTCCAACCCCCTAAACTCTTTTTATTCATTTATTTTGTAAAAACACCAGTATCTTAAATATTTTAGGATATTTTTATAAGAATTATACGAGCTAAAATTACACAAACCTACATCTAATGGTTAAAGAACATATTGTTTCCGTGGATGGCGAATTTATACCTCACGAAACGATGATAGTTAAATATTCTTATAACACCTTCAAAGCTGGCCATTAAGATGTCACTATATTTATATATGATATATAAACATTTTATTTCTTCCTTAAGCTTCTCTATTTTCATTTATGGCATACCTTTATGGTTTCCATTATGGGTAAACGCGATATCTTCATTTTAGGAAGTGCGGACTACTGCCCCCTAAAAGTGATTTGATTCGTTAATGCCATATGTGGGACGTATAAAGGATAGAGTTAATGATATTATATATATTATATTATACTAGAACTATAATATACCTTTATATAATTATGATTCCATTCCATAAAATACGAAATAGAAATGAAAGTAGTGTTGATGCGTACGTACGGCTTACCGTCTCTATGAACGACACATTTCATTTCGTACCTCTAAATGTTATGAAATATTATAAATTCATGTATATTCTGGTTATATATGAAATATATGATATCTACATCATGAATATAATTCTGGATATAATGGATATTTTACCACATGAAGAACTTGTAATTATAAAGAGTTTATTTTTGACTCAAGTTCCAATGATCGACAAAACGACCATTATTAACTTAAATAATTACATTGTGTTCATAACATGGTAATAAGTGATATAAAATAAATAATGAACTTGAAAATTGTTTTTAAGAAAGTATAAATTAACTCAAGTTTATTATTTAGGAGGTTAAAGAACGATCGAGTCATGTCGGACCCGAGGTAAGGGACTTCATCTCAATCTCCTTTCATTGAGACATATTTTGTTTTATACACAAATTTCTTTTATACGGTGTATAAACCCCTTTAACTTTTACATATATTCAAAGGGAATCTTTTTTATACGAAGCATTTTACTAAACGACAAAAGGAATGTTCTTTTTGTCATACGTATGCGGCGACAATGACTTCTCCGCCACCGTGACCATTATTTGAGTTTCGGCTTCCACTACAAGCCATAACATTTTTAAAAATGAAAAATAAATATCATGCATTACATTTCTTTTATTTTGGTTTTGAAAATGGTTTTCATAATGTTTTTATTATATCAATGTGTTGTATTGATATCTTCTGTTTGAAATGTGGAAATGTTAGGTTTTTCTTTATGCATGTTTTATGTGACACGAATATGTTATGGTTCTTTGGAATTGTTATGAAGACGGGTGGTTCTGTGGTAAACTAAGGTCGGGTGAGTCCGATATAGCTCTCTAATGCATTGGGTAACACAAATGGGTTAAACGTTAAGGTTTCTATGAAGTGATTTAGGGAATATACTATGATGGGTATTCCAAACGTAACCATGAGGGTTACTCCCTACGTAAGAATGTTATGAATGACTCAAGTTACCTTTATGTCTTATGATTTCTGAGGTATGTTAAGGTGTTTATGTTTTATGAGTGAAGTATGATTTCATTTATTCTTATGTATACATGTACTAATGTTTCCTTTCCGTATTTTTATATCCCTTACTAAGATTTTTATGCTCATCCCAAGTTTTTGAAATGATTTTCACAGGTCAAGGTAAAGGTACATGATGTGATGATAGTTTCAAGGAAGTTTCAAGAAAGAATCAATGTTTTATTTTAAATATTTTTACGTTGATGGTAAAAATTAGTACTATCTTCTATGTAACCACTTTGTTTAAATGTGGAATGTAATGCATGATTTATGATCTAATTCTCTAAAACTCTAAACCTGAAAATATCCTCAACTTGTATTCTTGAAATATCTAAAGATTAAGTAAGGTTTAAGGTCAGGGCCTTATATCATTTCTTAGAAAAGTACTTTTCTCATGACCATTGAACGGATATGGAAAGAAATTTTTTGTTTCTGAGGAAAAAAGAGGACAATAATGTTGCAAAGTTTGAGGATAACATTACAAGGATAAAAAGGCAAGAATTATATTATATACGTAATCCAAAAATTAATATTGATAATTTCTTTGATGGGTTAAAACTGTTTCTCCATCAAGCATTAGTCTCACAATCCTTCTCGACATACAAAGACATTTCTCATGTGCTATCAAGACTGAAAAGTAATTCACTAAGTCTTACAACATTAAAGAAAAGAAAGAGAAGAAGAGATCTACTGAACTATCTGTAAATGGAAATAATGGGAAGAAGGGAAAAGTTGAATATCTATACTGTAGTAAATTTGGGAAGAAACACCCCGGTACATGTCTGAAGGGAATGCACGTTTATTACAAGTTTAGTGAAATAGGCCACAATGCTCGTGATAGAGAGGGGGAAAAAGATGTTGTCAATGTTGAATGCTACAATTATAGATAAATGAAGCATTATACAAATGAATTTCTTAATTTCTAAAGAAACATACCTCAGAAAAGTCCAAGGGAACAAGTTCACGATTATGCTATCACTACTACAGATGTTGAAGCTCCGAAAGATGTGGTGGTAGGAAATTTAACGGTTTCCTTATGTTTAGAAAATGTATTATTTGATGTTGGATCATCACATTTTTTCAGATCTTCCTTGTTTGATAAGAAAATTAGATATTTCCAATTTGATTTAACAAGGGATTTGTCAGTCAATAATTTTAAGGGAATTATCATTGCAAAAATGTTTTGTGAATCATTCCCCATTAAGATACATAAATGTTATTTATCTGCTTATCTCATCTTCGTACCCATGATTGTATTTGATATAATTATCGTTATGTATTGGCTTCAAGACCATGATACAAAAAGTTATTGTACGAAGAAGGATGTTACGATTTTTGATGACGATGATAAAGAACACCTTATATTTAAAGCAGATAAGTAACCACCGTATTCTTATCTAGATCCACTCCCAATAGCTCAACTAAATTCAATTATTGGCGTGGAAGAGAATGAAATAAATATGGGTGAGGAAATGAAAGTTTAAATAGAGTACGTACTTATTTTTCAAGAATATGTTTATGTGTTTCCAGAATATTTACCTGGAAATCCTCCAGAACAAGAAATTGAGTTTTCCATTGATTTAAATCCTTGTTCCAAGCACATATCGAAGACCCCTTATAGAATGGACATTGAGGAATTAGTGGAACTAAAGAAAAAACTATAGGAATTTATTAATAAGGGATTTATTCACCCTAGTGTTTCTCCTAGGGGAGACCCTGTTCTTTTTGTTAAGAAGAAAGATGGATCTATGAGGTTGTGCATTGACTACCGGGAGATCAATGAAATAACAATAAAGAATAATTATTTCCTAACTCGCATTCATGATTTATTCGACCTAATTTATTGAGCTCAATACTTTTCAAATATTACCCTTCGATCTTGATATCATCTGTTCTGTGTGAAGAAGGTTGAAATTCCAAAGACATCAATTCAAACCATGTATAGGCATTAGGAGTTTATAGTAATGCCTTTTTGGATGACTAATGCACCTTTTCTATTCATGGATCTTATAAACATAGTTTTCACGGAATATCTTGATGACTTTGTAGTGGAATTTATTGATGGTATCATGTTATTCTCTAAAAGATATGAAGATCATGAAAATCACTTGGGCACCGTTCTGAAAACCCTCAGTAGAATTGAATTATACAGGATGTTTAGGAAGTGTGAATTCTGGATTTAGGAGATTTCATTTCTTGATCATATTCTCACTAACGATGTAATCTTTGTTGATCCTTTAAATAAAAAGTAAATCCATGAATGGCCAACACCAACGAGTATAAATAAGGTACATAGTTTTATTTTTTTTGCATGTTATTATCGACGTTTCGTCAAAAAAAATTCCCGATTGGCTAAATCATTAACCAAGCTCACACGTAAAGGGTTAAATTTTTTTGGACAAAAGAGTGTGAAGAATTTTTTGATGAACTGAAGAGAAGATTATTCAATGCTAATTTATTGACTCTACCATCATGGAATGATGGGTTTGTTATTTATAGTGATGCCTCAAAGAAAGGACTTGGTTGTGTCCTTATGCAGAATGATAGAGTTATTTCCTACGCATCACGAAAGCTAAAAATTAATGAAGAAAACTATCCTACTCATGATCTTGAGATATCAGCTATAATTATTGATTTGAAGATATGGAGACACAATCTATATGGTAAAAAATGTGATATTTATACTGATCACAAAAGTTTAATGTATATTTTCTCACAAAAAGAACTCAACACGAGGAAAAGGCGATGGCTTGAACTACTCAAGGATTATGATTTCACTATACACTACCACTCGGAGAAGGAAAATAAGGTGGCAGATTCTTTGAGCAGAAAGGATCATGGAGGTCTAGACAAGATGAGAGTTGAAATGGATCTTATATACATGGATCTAGTACAGATGGATATGGGAATAACTATAGAAGGTGAAACATCAATGTTTTTTCAAATGGTTGCCAACGTAACTTTACTAGAAAGGATAATGAGTTCTTAGATTGACGATGAGGAGTTTCAAAAGAAGATTAATGCTGTGAATGATGGGAGATTGTGTGACATCGTATATGAAGATTAAAATTAGAAATTTGGGAAGAGACATTGTGTTCAGATATACCTGAACTAAAAAGCAAATTGTTAGATAATGATCATAGATCCAATTTCCCTATACACCCTGGTAGCAATAAGATGTATAGATATTTGAAGAAACATTTTTGGTGGGAAAACATGAAGAGGGAGATTTCTGATTTTGTGTCAAGATGTATGGTTTTTCAATAGTGAAAATGAGAATGAAATAGCCTGGAGAAGTCATGCAACCTTTTCCCATACCTGAGTGGAAATGGGATAATATTACACTGGACTTTGTCATGGGATTTCCAAAGTCTCCTAGAAGGAACTATGCAATATGGGTCATTGTTGATCATCTTAACAAGTCAACACATTTTCTTGCTATAAGAGATGATATACCACTTGAATTTGTATCAAGACAGTATACTAATGAAGTTGTAATACTTTATAGAGTAACCCTATCAATTTTTTCTGAACTTGATCCCCATTTTACATCATGATCTTGAAAAGGTATTCTGAAATCCCTGGAAACTGAACTTCGTATGAGCACTGCCTACCGCCCTCAAACTGATGGACAATCAGAATGGAATATTAAAACCATAGAAGACATGTTGCAATCTTTCCCACTTGACTTTAAACGTATTTGGGGTAAATATTTACCTATGATTGAATTTTCCTATAACAATAACTTCCATTAATGTATTCAAATGGCACCATATGAAGCATTATATGAAAAGGGATGTCACGCACCATCCTATTGCGCTGAAATTGGTGAATGAAAACTTGTAGGCCTAGAACTTGATGAGGAAACGATGGAAAAGGTTATGGTAATCCAAACCCACATCAATGCAGCTCAAATTATGCAAAATAGATATGTCGATAACCGACGGAAGTATTCAGAATTTTAGGTAGGAGATCATGTTTTATTGAAGGTATATCCATGGAAGGGTGTTATACGTTTCAATAAGATGGGTAAATTGAGTCCTAGGTACATCGTATCTTTTAAAATCCAAGAACTAATTAGGGATGTAGCTTACCGTTTGGAAATGCCGCCAAGCCTCTCCAAAGATCATGATGTGTTCCACATATCACTATTGATAAAATACATGCCTGAACCAATACATTTACTCATCTATGAGTAAATTGAACTAGAACCAGATTTGTCTTACTGCAAAGATCTTCAAAATATTCTTGATACAAGAGAACAAGTTTTGAAAAACTGGACGACACTTCTGGTAAAGGTTATATAAAGAAACCACAAGATGGAAGAGACAACGTGGGAACCAGAGGAACTTATGATGAAGAACCACCCATATCTTTTTATCTAGTAATATTTAAGAAATTTCGAGGACGAATTTCTTTGAAGGAGAGAAGAATGTAACACTCCAAGCATCCATGGTACATTTCCCTTTGAATAATATAGTAGCTTGTGTTGTAATCAACATCGATTTCAAACACACCACAACCAATCAAACTAGCCGTTATGAATAGTAATACCCACTTTTTGAAATTTTATAAATTTTATCTTTCAAAATGGAATTCATTTTTTGGATTCGGAATTTCAAAATTAGCTTTGGGTGAATTTTTGGTATTTTTTTCTAAAAACATTCAATTTTTGATTAACAGTGAAAAAACTGAGTTATTGATTAAAAAATGATTTTTTTGAATAATTATTTATTTTAGGTCAAAATAGATACATGATACCTATATATGTTCAATGTAATTCATTGGAGTCAGTTTATTATAATTTTAAATATATAACAATTTTATAGAACTTTTTACTGTCTTTTACACACCTCATAAGAGAATTTGCAAATTTATATAAAACATAATTTATCTCTTCTCTGAGTTTAATTTCGAATATCTGAGAGACATAGATAATATTAAGAAGTAAAATGTGGTTCAATAAGATAAAAATAATTTTTGGTGAATAGTAACTTTTGACTTTTATTTTTCCACAGTTAAAAGTTAATAGAGTAATTAAATGTAAAAATGATATTATTATTACCCTAAAAACATTTCTTAATTCTCTTGGATAAGTGTTATTTGACTAAAAACAACCTTAGAAATAATAAATGATCCTTTAGGTCCACTTTGATTAGATTAGGACATTTATTATTATTTAATTCAAAGAAGAGATAGAAGTGTTAAATTCAAAGTTAAATAACCAAACCATTTTTAATATAGGGCTATACCTAAGATAAATGAGACTATAAATATTCATTAGAAATATAAAAATATTTCTGACCTAATTTAATCTTATTTATAATTTTTAGACATTAAATAATTTAATTTATTTAAGAAACATTGATGATTCTGTAATTACTTTATTAATAAAATATTAAAATAATTGATATTATAAATATCATAATAAATGCAATTTGAGACTTTTTATGAATTACACTAATTTTCCAGGTTAATATGACATTTTTTGGTGCATTAAATAAATTTTTTTGAAGTAATAATGCTGTTATGAATTTAACAAAAGCAAAATAGAAAATAGTGTCAAAGTTGACATAAAAGTGTTTTTAAAACAAATACGATATAATTAATTGATATTCAATACCTTAAAATTTATGGTTCAGAAATTGTCTTAAATAAAATAATATATGTCATTAATTTACCACATGAAGTTCTCTTGGATGTTTATAGTATGTTTATTAACCATATAATAAAAAAATACAAAGAGACATTATAAATGTCAAACTAATTAACTAAGAGTTAAATCTAGAAGATAAGATAATATAGTGACCCAATCCTGTCTAAAACCAACTTCTTGCATGGTTTTTGACCCATCTCCACCTTTTCCTCTAAATAAATCATTTTGGAGCCATTAAAAACCGAAAATGATTTTATTATAAAATAATATTTCAATCTTTTCCTAAGGTGCCCCTCACTCCTCTTATAAGATGACACTCCACATTATCTCAAATTCACACCATCAATGCCATTTGGATAGGCCAACCCCTACCCAAATATCCTCTCAACAGTCCTCCCTTAATTCTAGTGGCCTTACTTGCTAACCTAAAGAGCCCTTCTAATCAAATTAGAAGGATGAACCTGAAGAAGAGGTAAATATTTTATCACCTCTTTCAAGATCTTTTCTTATTCCACTTCTTCTTTCTTTGTTGTTTCCATTCTAAAATAATAACTCTAGTATCTCCTATAAACAAAGATGTCATTATAAAAATGGTACAATCTTATTCATTATTTTATCCATCCTATAAATTAAAAATTCGCCATACGTGCGTATGTACGGATTACCATTTCCACTTCGTGGTGTAGACTGTTATTCAAATAATTCATCATTTATATGGGTATAATAATGACTATAAATGATGAAAATAATAAAAATGACATTATAATGATCTTGTATATATGATATTCCATCAAATTATATAATATTTTTATATCAAAAGAATGATATTGTTGCTCGTACGTACATACGGATTTCCATCTCTACAAATGTGATGAGATTCATTCCCCATCGTATCCATTCGAGAATGATTTTCATTTGATGATGAAAAATAATGTTTAAATACTTAATATCACTCTGAATATGAATAAGATACATCCAATCCATAACAAACATTACATATGTAACAAATCATATAAAGGAAAATGAATCAGTTAACACCCAATAATGATGATACTACTGAAATATCATTAACAAAGAAATATTAGAAGATAATATATGATATCATATTAATGTTTATGGTAATATTATAATTTAATAACAATGATTTTACCATTAAAAATGAGGTTAACCTACGCTTGACCATGTAAAAGTACAATGTATGTGTTAATTTCACAATCTCTTCAATATCCGAGGTTGTTTATACGTAATTATCTACTAGGATCTCTTTATCATCCACATCCATGCTTCTTGAAAATGTATTTCAAAACATTTTTACTATTTACTAGACAATGGTTTAAAGTCATTTATACCCTTATTTGACCTTATATTTTTTTAAAGGAATATTTCTGTTGTTTTACAAACAAAGTACTTTACGACCGTTTGGAAAAAATTAAGGTAAGAATGTTTTTTAACTTATATGGCAGGTGCGGGTATTTTCCACTGTTATAACATTGTCGAAGCTTCCCTTAAAATATTATAAGAATAGTTTTCAAAAATAAATATTTTCTTTTATAATTATGTTACTTTTAAATGGATTAAAAATAGAAAGAGGTATTTATTTCAAATAGATTTCTTTTCATCTATATCAACATCCTTTGATGTATTTTAAACTTGTTTGATGTTTATTTTTTATGATACAAAACTTCCACATGGTGTTAAAGGTATTGTGACATGTTTGAATGTAAATGTGTTATTTTTACACCATTCATTGTTTATGGATAATGTATTGACATTTCGTATGATATTTTTAATATGAATGTTTATGTATTATTTAAACCTTTTCATATGAGGAATGCATTGGATTTAGTATGTGACAGGTGGAACCCACTATAGCTCCTCGATCCATTGGTTGGTCTAATGAGACAAACTAGTCTCTTGGAATAAGGCCTTGAAAAAATATTATTTGTAGTCTTGGAACAAGGACTTTACTATGTGGTTATGATGTCTTTCATTATGCATTCCATCATTATTAAAGTGGCTATTGATATTTCATGTGATTATTTGACTAATAGAATATACATGTGAATATGTAAATGGAATTATTTTATTTTATCTTTTCCATATTATGGTGATGTTCAAGTTTAAAAGAATTTTGGTTTTAGTCATATACACTACCTTAAATTTTTACGCTTATTTATGAAATTTTCTGCTATATTGTTAACCTTACCGAGCATCTGAGCTCACCGCTTTCTATGTTTTATTTTTCCCAGGATGTGGGGATGTATATTATGGCTGACCACCAGGGATATTCTGTGGGATAAGAAAGTGGTTAACGAAAATAATTTTGTTGTTGTTTTTCATTTCATGATATATTGTAAAACATATTAATGTATCTAGTCATTCTAAGGAAACTAAATAGATCGGTCATTCGTGACATAATTCTGTGTATCATTCCAATGTTATGTAATAATGCACTGTCTTTAAGAAGCTGGGGTCTGAGCGTTATGTGATAGTCATGTAGTGATGCAACAATTTATACATTCCTCAACTAATAAAACACATAATGTCTATAAATAATACCAAACATTGATATTTATAACATAATCAAATCCATTAAAACCATTAATATATCTCCTAAATTATCTCAAAAACATAACTAGAACTCGAATTAAAAATAGTAAAAAACAGGACCAATTTAAAGGGGAAAAGTAATGGGTTAAATAAATGGTCCTAACATGGGAAAAAATATTTATCCTAAAGCCATATATAAAAGTAAATAGTAATCTATCAATGAAATTGTTTACTCTAATGTAATGGAATATATTTATTTAAGACATTGTTATGATGGAAGTGGTCAAGGAAGTCACATCAATAAGATTCAAATCTCATTCAAATATGTGTTTCAAAATAGATATTAGGATATCTAAAGGAAAATTTCATGATAACCACCACCAAGGATAGTGTATTACATGATTTTATATGTGAGATAGAATCATCATAATAAACATGCCTCACATATCAATTCTTAATCCATATCCTAAACATACGAAAAAATTATATAAATACAAGGAATAACAATATTAATTCAATATTGTAGCATAATAAGTACCACCAACGCCAAAAAAATCAATATTCTCAGACACAAGTCCATTAAATTAATTATCATCATATGTCCACTAAGAGACATGGTCATTAAAAACATCATCATTATAGGTACAACTGAATATCCCATGTGAATGGTTAAATAATTAATGTTATATTTATTGTCAATGTATCATAAATTCAATATAAATATTAGGCTTAAATAATGATTTTATGAAACATTAATAGGTGCTATGAATTCATGAGGATGCATTGGATGCCATAAAGGAAAAAGATTCCATGTAGTTCAATATGTAGACTAAGTTACATACATGCTATATGGAAGAGTAGATTTGTTGCTACTATCTTGGAGAAATAAAGAGTATAAGATAAACATATAGTAGATATATATATATATATAATGATTGTAGAATTATTATTAAATTATAATGACATGTGAAAATGGAATCTGAATAAGTAATACTGTTTTCTTCAATGAAACATGATGGAGGTGAAGACCATGCTAATTTTTTTCATGAAGATATGTTGGAGTATGTGTATCCATTATTTTTTAAGGAAATTTTATATTCTATTATTTAATGATTATATTATCAGTAAGAATTCCATAAAATTATATTAAATTTCCAAGAATGAATAAATAATGTTATTTTTCAATTGTGTTGATTTTAACGAAGCTTATATTACCCAGGACATGAAGAAATTTCACTAGGAGAGTTCACATTTATTAAATAATTGTAAGTATTAAAATTAATAATTAAATCATGTAGTGTAAATAAAATATCCAATGGGTATGTTGGATGAAATATTTGGTAAAACTGATGAGGTGTTTTAAAGGTGTAAATCTTTCTTTATTAATTTAAAATGTAAATTTATAATGTAGGGGGATTTTTTTCAGATGTGAAAGAATGAATTGTAATGAGATTTTACAAAAAAAAATTGGTGAAATAATTTTTTGTTTATTAAGGATATAGTAAACCAAATCCTCCCAAGGAGGACATCTTAATCACACTAAGGATTAATATTGGCCACACAGGTTCCAACCCATCCTTGGTCGACCATGGTAGAAGGCGTCATGTGGGTTGGTAGGAAGGATATTTTGTTACACTATGTGGAATAAGTGTGGAGGATGTTCTGATATAGGGCGATTCCATTGGAACATCATAGTGGACTTGGATACTTCCAACTGACATGTTAATGGATTTAGATTACTTATTAAGAGGATGATAGTCGTTGTTATTTTGGATGTGGGATCGGTGCGATGTGGGACACATTTCAACCCCCATTAAAATGATACCTTTTTATCATAATCATATGGTCTTATTAATAAGTGTCATCTAATCAAGAAAATATCAACTTTAGCATTAAATCAAGGTATTTTCATGCAATGTGACCATGTATAATTTCAAACACCATGTGATATCAACATACTATCAATGTAACTTTGGGAATATGGTATGTAGAGATTTATACAAACCATGACTAGTAATGTGTGAGCCCATTTTGGGTGCTGGTGGTGACCATTTTTCCATTTCTGTGAATCTCATATGTGAATGAAGATTGTAGATTTTTTTTTGGTCATGGCATATGGATAAGGAAATGTTTTCTGAGGAATGAATGTTTTATGTGAATATGATTTTATTAAATTCCATATGAGTGTGATATTCAGTGAATCTACTATGTTATATTAGTTCATGGATATAATATGAATGTTATAGCATGTCTTCATGTGCCTATCTATTTTTTAAGGGGATTATAGATTATTTTGTGGTTTTTCATGTTAACGTATTGTTTACTATATTTTTTGTATTATCATATGTTAACCAATTTCTATGTATCCTATAAATACCTCTTTAAATATAAAATATGTGTTCATAAGAATTATTAACAAGTGGTTATCAAGAGTGGAAGTTCATTATTTCCCTATTTTAGTTTCGAAAAAAAAGTTTTAGTTTTAACAATGGGTAAAATTATGAGAGGGTAAGTATATGTTGTAAAATGTATATACAATGTAAATTATGATACATGTAATGTCTCAGATGTTCCATTTATTATATTTGGATATTATAAGGATTAATATCGATATCATGCATTGATATGGAAAGCAATTATGATTCATAGTGTCCCCTAAATAAAATATTGAAATATATTAAATATATTAAATATCAGACGCATATGATTTTCATAAAAAAGAAGAATATAATCTAAATGGATTCCCAAATTAGAAATTACATGGAACCATTAAACTTCATAAACGAGGTTTACCATATACGAAACTTAACATAATAATGAGTAGGTCATTTTTTTAAAAATTAACTATGAGTGTAGAAATGAATAAATTAATGTTAATGAATATTTTTATTTTAATTGTTTCAATCAAAAACTTGTTAGTATTTAAAAATAATATTACGATGAAATCCTATTATTAGTTGCATAAGCATAGAGCCTTGTATGACTCATTGGAGAGTGTCTTAGAGAATCCTCACTAGAGAAAGATGATGAAGTGGTGTATTGACTATAGACACACATTGGATTCAAATAATCTTTCAAATGACAATGGGAATGCATCATTTTTCATCAGTGGTCGAACTGAAATGATGTAAGGCATGTGGTTTCATTTTTTATTCCATGCCATTTATTTCCATAAAGAACTTAAATTGAATGAAGAATGAATTGATTAATAGATTGTGTGTTTTGTGGTATGGGATTATATTTGTAGGTGTTTTAGGGAATAATGTATTGTCTTTTTTGTTATTTAATTCATTTTTTTTGATATAATGGAAATGAGCCGAGATCAACATGAACATTGATCAAGTTCTATTCTTCTTGATTGATTTTTTATTTCCCCCAATTAATTGTTTATCATTGGAATTTTCTATTTGGATCATATCATAAAAAACTCCATCAGTCGATCTTTGTACACATGTTTCATAGAACAATGATCCAACATCATAGATCAAGGATCATCACGACAAGATTGTGGTGCGATGGAGGAATAAGTGACAAATCAGATAACACTGATACCTGATTTTTCTGTTATTTGTATCATAATAAATAATGGTGAATAAATTAATTTATGATCAGAACAAAAGCATGAATCTCATTGATTCATTGATGGATATGTTCAATGAGGTTCAACCTACATTATCCTAGCACGGTGTAGCCGGAATCAGAAGATGAAGCGGTGGAGGAGATGCTCGAATGTAGATATATGATTGTGTAAAATCCAAATCTAGAAGGTGTATAATTCAAATCTACATAGTATGTGGGGGAACCTTATAATGACAAGGGTTATCCAGATAAGGTTATGGATCACATGGAATCTGACCCGGTGACAAGTTGTGTGACCTTAACTGGGTAACTCGGCATGTACTTGAAGAAGTAATTGGACACCATGTTAAGTACACGGGTTGACTACATGGCGTGTAATCCCCCACACGATAATGAAAGGATCATAAATATGATATACCCCATGTACTGGTACATGGGCACAGGTACACAGCCTAACTCCATGTACTAGTACGCAGCTGGAGTACACCGAAAAGACCTACTGTACAAGGACATGACATTTAACACCTCTACAGGCCTTGTACTCCACTGTACTACATGGGCATAGTTTTGATGACACTGGACATTTACATGCGAATAAACCAGAGTTAAGAGACATGATATGTAACCCCTCATATATGTTCACTCATATCATTGACATGATTCTTTAGGGTTCACTACCCTTATCCTTTACCTAAAGGATTGTGTGAATCATTTCATACAAAAAGGACTAAGATCTCTTTAATATGGCTTCGTAGATTGAATTGTTGGTATCCACCAAGAGTCATAGAGTGGGATCTTATATTCATCATTGTTCTTTAGGAGGAGTTATTTGTTTCAATGTGACCAAACCAATATGGAACCAATCATCTACATTGTGGTTTAATCTAGACGGATTTGTTTGTATCACCACATTACCCTAAATGTGGTAATTATCTACGAATCATATTCCCTCTCAATATTTCACCATACTGTTTCTCATGATTGGACTAGAATAGTATAACCTCTAAGACACATGTCATCAGTGCAATCAGACAACAAAGCCTCTTCTCCCAGAATATTTGTTCATATAATCATCGATATAAAAACCTAGGTTGGTATACAATATTTATAGTACCTATAGAATGTATATCTCAGTTGACTATATCTAAATATTATTATTATATGTGTGGTAGAAAAATACCTATCTAAAGGTGTATGTATTTCCTTTGTTATGCACTTTTCTATTTTTGGGTGTCCTACTGAGTATTTTAATGCTCTACATGCACGGTATTTTCATATATGTGTCATGTCTTGTGTATACTATTGTCCTTATGATGGACTCCTAGGATGAATAATACCATACGATTCAGGGTATGTTCAGAAAAACCTAGGTGAGTTTCTACAATATTCAGAAAGTAGTCCAAATATCTTTACTTTTAGGTTGGTCTTGTGTAATAGAATCTTTGTGGTGGTACTAAATTTTTTCTTATCTACAATCTTTACATCCTATCACAATCTGGTTGTGGGATATAGATTTTTGGATGCATTGTTTTTTTATTGTTTCTACATTTCTTCAATTCGGGCCTTGACGATGCTTCTGTGTGTGTGTGGGTTTATAGGGAATTCCTCCCATGAATGTGATATACCTAATCTGTTCTTGTTACCAGCCATGGCCTGTTGGAGAAATAGTTTGGGACTAAAAACATGGGCAGATTGGGATGGGTCATGAAAGAGTGGTATCACCATAGTCGGTTCTACATTTGGACTGGTAGTCTGTGATATTGGTTTTGGGAAATAGTGTTTCGTGTTTCAAGATTAGATTTTTGGTTAGGGACTATAGTGTTGGTGTGGTGGTGGACATATCCATACAGCAAGATCGTGATCACCTAATTTTCAACTTAGTACATGGGAACACATCTGTAGGTAAAAAAGTTGTACATGCATCTTATATGAATGAGTTTTCATTTCCATTTTATTCTTCAGAAATCTCTCCTGATATAATCATTGACCACGGTACATTATGTTTTGTTCATGATTCCTATGCACTGTATGTCATCTAGTAATCTGTACCATGATCACAAGGATGGTCCCCTTTGAAATTAGGTGTGGATATAGGGACCAGTTCCTGAGATTTTACATCCATCTAGTGTACTATCCATACCCCCAATTGAAGAGAAGAACATGGTACCTACAAAGCTAGTGGATGAAAAGTGAAGGATAAGTTTGCGTCATGAGTTTCATCAAATGATACCCATTAGGTTCAAATGGGATCCTAACCCATAGGCAACTAAGTAATGGATTGAGGTGGTGACTCGTGTTTTCTATCTACTCAGCACACCATCTATTCAGATGGTGGTCCAAACAATGAGCCTTCTTTATGGATCAACAGGGATAAAGTGGTGTTTAGTTACCGTACCTTATGATGAGGTGACACTTCAGTGTATTGAATTTAATAACCTTTTCTTGAAGGAGTTCTCATCAGATACGATAAGGGTTGTTCATTTTCAGGAGCTTCTGTATCTTTAATAGGGTCTCATGACCATAGTTGAGTATTCATCGATGATTACCAACCTCTATAGGTACTCGATGGATATGGTTTGAGATCAGTTCTTCATGGATCAGACCTTTAGGGAATTTATTCCTAGAGAAATCAATGTCAATGTTATCCCTATATGCATTCCTACCGATGATGGGGTGCTAGAGCGAGCTATGGTGGTTGAGAGTTTTTTGGATTTCTAGATACAATATATGGATTTCAAAACTAGGAAAAAAGGAACCTTGACCTCGAAAGTAGGGAGCCGAAATCTGTCTCATACTCATATACCTAGGAGGTGTTTTACGATTAGGTCTCGGGGTTGAGTATCTGTTGTTCAGGGATCACATGGTGGTTCTAGTCAGCATAGAGAGAGGAGGTGCTACTCATGTGATGTACAGAGATATATCACCCGAGATTTTCTGACCAGTTATAAAATTTTCAGAGAGACTCTGTATGAACCACAAAGAAAGAGACAACAGAAAGGGAAAAAAGGATTGTAGGATGTTATACATGGAAGTGGATCTGATAGAGAATTAGTTGGTGGTCGACCATTAAACATGTTTTCAGCACCACCTCCATGTGGCCCACACCATTCATAGAGAGTTGGAGGAAAGGGGTGGGGAGAGCTGCTGGAAGAAGAGGCTTACGACCTAGGTGATCCAAGGATGATTGAAGGTGTGATATGTGTTTTTCGACATTATTTGTAGTACTGAAATACATAGGTTCTTATTATTCCAGCTTCACACACATTTTTTTGAGACATAGAGATTCTAGTTGAACTGTAGATTTGAACCATATGCTTGGAGACTCCTATGAGATATGACTCAGTGAATAGACATTGGTTCCGAAAATGTGACACGACTCTTGGATGTGAGAGTTTCATTTAGAATATCTTTCTAGTGGTGTCAAGGCCTTACGAAATCATTATTAGTATAGACTGGTTATCAACAGCCCATACTCAAATTTACTATTTCAGGCGATGGTTAAGGTGTGTCTATAGTGACAGAATGATGATCTCCTTTATCAGTGGAATGGAAAACTAGGAAATAAAGGATGGAATTTTTAATATGAATGTGTACAAACTTACTCATCATTCGTATAGCCTAACATTAGTGATGTTGATGATATGATTTCCACGTTTCATGTAGTGGTGGTAGGGTACAAGGACGCATTTTCTAAATATGTTCCATGTTTACCCCCCTGTTGAGAGATAGACTTATGCATTGATCTACACCTCAGGATGACATCGATATATATGCCATCATATCGAATGGATCCTATATAGCTTCATGTGATTAGGGTGATGTTATAGGACCTGAAGAGGAAGGCCTTTATGAGACCCATTGTTTCACCAAGGGAAACCCCAGTTTTGTTAGCCAAAAATTCATATGAGATATCGAGGTTATTTGTGGACTAGAATCACTTTCACTAGGTGATAATGAAGAACAACTATCATGGATTAATGACTTATTTGATCATTTGATTAAGGTTCAATTGTTCTCAAATATTGACCTCATATCAGTCTGTCACCATTTGTGAGTATGATATGTGGATATATCAAAGACAACATTCAGTTGTTATTACGGTCAATATGAGTACATGGCGGTTACCTTTGTTATGTCAACTACCCCATAAGTATTCATGGGAATCATGAACCAGATCATTTGGCCTTACATATACCAGTTCATGGTAGTCTTCATCGATGATATCCTTGAATACATGACATCCTAGGAGGTGAACACAAGACACTTATGGATGGTTCTGTATGTACTCTAATAGCACCATATTTATGAATAGTTCTCAAAATATAAGTGCATGATTCTAGTGGTCCATTTTATAGTAAACATTATCTCACCTAATGGAGTGGTATTGGACCTATCCAATGTCATGTAAGTGTTATCATGGGGGTTAACTAAGAGTGTGATAGATGTCAAAAGATTCCATGGGTTTGTAGGATATTACAAGAGATTCATATCTGATTTCTCTGGGATATCTGCACTCATGAAACATTTGACTCAAAATGGGAATACTTTCATGTGGTAAAATAAGTTCATATAGGATTTTAAGTAGTTCAGGTAGAGTTTGATGAGCGGGCCAATATTGACATTTTTAGAGGATGGTGTTGAGTATATAGTGTTCTTTGATATATCATGAACTGAAGAAGATTTTGTTCTAATGCGGAGGAAAGCGTTGATTTCTTATGGATCACATCATTTGAGACCACATGATAAGAAATATGTGATACACTATTTTGCTTTAGTATTATCAATATTCACATTGAAGATGTGGTGACACTACCTGATGCCCAAGTGGTTTATCATCTAATCAGTGTAGAATATTATCAAGGGTATCCTCACATAGAAGGATAGAAACATGAGATAGAGGTGGTGGTTAGAGTTTACCCTTGATTATGAGTTTGAAATTTTATTTTCTCCTTTGAAGGGGAACGTGGTATAATATTCTCTTAACATCATATCTTATTTGTTGTTAAGGAATGAGGTGTGACAGTAGCCAGCCTCATTGCATTTATCTACTGTGGATAGAGATAGAGTATCTTAACACAATTCAATTGTTTCCACCACTCAAATCATATAGTTATTTAGAAAAGCACATCCTTGGGATACCAACTGTGAGACACTACATGATTAGATATCCATAAGGGATTCTTCCGATTGAATTTTGAAAGTTGTGGAGGAAATTATTATTTTTAAAAGGAAGTATGATGGTATTAGTGATGTTAAAAGAAGAGGCACTGAGAGAGCTTCATACATCCCCATTGGTTGTAAACAGAGTTGTGTAAAATATGTACCACGACCTCCAATGTCTTTTATTATATTCAATGATAAAGAAGGAAATTAAAGAGTTCATCTCATGATGCTTTACTTGTAAACAAGTGAAGGCTAAGAACCATGTTCCATCTAGTTTAACTCCACCCCTTGAGGTTTTAGACTGGATGTGGGATGGGATATCTATAAACTACGTGAAGAGCTTACCATGTATGTACATGGGACATGATGCCAACTATGTGACCATAGACTAGTTCACCAAGTTATCCCACCTATTATATATGGGATAAAATAGTTTGGTTGTGATATTTGGATGCCTCTACATGTAGAATAATCCATGAAATTCTATAGAATATTGTTTCAAATCTGGACAATCAATTTAGATCCTAGTTTTGAAAGGGAATTCATGAAGAGTTTGGGACCCAATTATGCTTGATCATAGAGTCTCACCGCAAATAGATGTCCAAAATTAGTGGAAAATTTATGTTCTGGAAGACATGCCATGAGAGTTAATATTGGATTTTGGATGTAGATAGTAGGTTCACCTACCACAAGTGTAGTTTTCATACAAAAATGGATAACATGGATCCACTAATGTTCTTGTGCAAGCAGCCCTACATGGAACCACTTTGTTGGAATAAACCAAGAGACTCATCACTCATGGGACCCGAGTTGTTGAGAGGTACAATAGAGAATTTATAGATCATCCAAAAGTAGATGAATGCTGCACATAGATTTCAGAAGTCTTATTTTGATTGGCGATTGAGGCCGCTAGTTTTCATGGAAGGAGACCATGAGTTTCTACGAGTTTCACTGCGGTGTGGGTTACAAATATTAGGTCTTAGTGACAAGATATCTATGTGGTTCATCATCCATTTCTTGATAATTGTTAGAGTTGGATATGTGGTGTAGTTTTTATTTCCACCTCCGCAGTTAGATCGGGTCCATGAAGTCATCCACATGTTGCAATTTAGGATTTACGTGCATGAGCCCTTGCACGTTATCGACTGGGGTGAGCGTGAAATCCAGGATGGAACATCATGTGTTTAGTAGACATTGGAGATTGATGATATGTGAAAGAGGATAAATCATGGGAGATCTATTCATTCGGTGAATGTATAGTGGAAAAACATGATAATACTTTAGAGAACATGAGGGTAGTAGGCTCAGATTCATGCTCATTACCCATATCTTTTAAGTAGAATTTGATTTTGATTTTCGGGGACATAAATCTCCAAGGTGGGGAGAATTAGATGAATTTTATTTTCCATGTATTTTTTTTGTATACTATATGGATTAATTTTGAGAGTAGGGATTGGGGAGGCATGTGATTTCAAGTCTTGGTGTCCTCAGATAAAATGATTAAAATATATTAAATATATTATAAATGATGTGCATGTTGTTTTCCTGAAAAGTGGAATAACATCTAAACAGGTTCCCGAATTGTAAATTTCAGGGCACAGTTATCTCAGAATGTGAGTTTTACCTTAGTAACGTCTTAATATTAAAAAACACAGGTCATTTGTGGAAAATTCATCTTGGGCGCACAAATTAATAAAATAATATGAATAAATTATTTTATTTCAAATGATTTAGGAAAAAATTGGTTAGTCTTTAAATAGAATATTAGACAGAAATCCTTGGGTTATATTTTTTACATTGGATCATTGGGAGGATCCAAGGAAATATTCTAGGAGATATTCTCAAGAGAATGAGGATAAAGTTTCCAATAAATTATTGACACTCCTCGGATTCAACAGATCATTCCAATGATGGCCACTACACAACATTCATCTTCATTGAACAATCCAAATTGAGTTAGGCCATGTGATTTAATTTTTTAATATTTGTTATTTATTTCTATGAATAATTTGAATCAATAAATGATCATATTGAATCATAGATCATGTGCATTATAGGATGAGATTATATTTGTGGGGGTTTTAATAGAAGAATTTATTACCCTTGAGATTATTTATTTCATCAACTCTCCATCTAACAAAAAAGATGATATCGATACAAACATCGATCATGGTCTGTTACAATTGATTGTTTTGTCCACCCCCCCATTCATCATTTGTTGTGGGAATTCATTATTTGGACCACAACTCAACAAATATTGAACATTCAATAATTGTAGGCATGTTTTTTGGTGCAATTATATGAAATCATAGATCAAGGAATTGAAAGAAATAAAGGTGGTGTGAGGATGTAATCATTGATGAGTTGGATGATGTTAATACCCAATATTCATGTTCTTCATCACATGATGAAGAACAGTGGATAACCGGACTTTTTTCTAGGTTGAAGGCCCAAATATTGTTGATTCAGTGATGGATTGTCTCAACGAGGTTTGATCTATGTTTTCCAGTAAGGCGTGGGTGGAATCGGAAGATGGAGTGATGGAGGAGAGTCCCAAACTAATATATGGGATTCTGGAAAATCCCGGTCAGCATGGCATGTAAGTCAGATCTACACATCATTTGGGGGACCCTTATGTAAACTATGTTTTTTAAAAGATCGTTAAGGTTCAAAAAACATGTGACCCTATTTCAAATAATGTGACCTCTCCTGGGTAACAATGCATGTACCTGAATATGTACACAGCCACATGGTGGATTACATGGGTTGCCTACATAGTAGGTACTCCCCTACAAGACAAGGCATGGAACATGTACACTGGATTACACATATACTGGAACAAATGCATGGGTACATGGTCTAACACCGTCTATTGGCACACAACTGGAGTACACATACAAGACATTGTGTATAGGGACACGACATGTAAACAATTTATAGATAGTGTTCTCCTCTATACTACACAAACACAGTTTTATGACATGGGTTGTTTATACGAGTAGAAACCATGGTCAAGAGACACAACCATTAACCCCTCTACACACCGTGTACTCATTCGTTCATGGGTTAGATATCTTGTCCTCTATATATTTATAATGATTCGTCATGGTCAGTTCCCCTTATCCTTTCCCTAAAAGATGGTATGAATCATTTCTTACTCATTGGACTATGATCCCTTTAGTAGGAATCCCTGGATATAGTTGTTAGACCCCCCCCCCCTCAAGAGGCCTATAGTGGGATCCTATATAAATCTTCATGCTCTATGTGGACTTCTTGATATCAACATGACCAATACCAATAGGCTGTCATCCTCTACATAGAGGGTTAATCCAGATGAAGTTGTTGGTTTCACCCTATGGACCTAGATTTGATCCTCATATGTGCATCATATTCTTTTAAGATATTTCTGTGTATTATTTCTCATGATGAGACCTGACAAGAAGTAACTATTAGTTTCATGTAATAAGTGAAGTCGTACTCGGGATTGTGTTCCACTGGATGAGTGAATTGTGGAATACTTGAGCTGATTTGTTAGGCTGGTATCCTATGGTTAGGGATTACATTAAGACTGTGTGTCCTGAATAAGTACATCAAAATTTTCTTTTTATATGAACTATACACATATACCTATGTAGAGATGACTGTATATTTTTGTGATATTTTTTTTATTTCGGGTTTTCTTACCGAGTAATATTATACTCACCCAAAATATTTTTTTCCCGTGCATGGTTTTCTTGTGTAGACAATAATGCTTTTGATAGTGTCCTAGGTGGACCAAGACCATGTGGTGATATGTGAGTCTGGAAAAACCTAGGTGTGTTCCTATGTCTTTCAGATAGTTGTTTTAGCACAGTTCCATTCATGTTGGACATGTGTTATAGACTAATTATGGTGTACTTTTATTTTTACTTATTTACTTTATTTATTACCTATCATACAATGGTTGTTGGATATTGATGTATACATGCATTGGTTTTTTTGACTGTTTCAACATTTCAACATTTTATGGTATTAGAGTTGTGTTCCTGTGTACATGTACATAGGAAATTCCTCCCATGTTATTAATATTCCTTCCCTGTGCTAGTCATCGGCCCCTATCCTTATAGAGGTGAGATTGGGGAGTCCCTGCATGGGTCCCACTGGGTAGGGTCATGACATTACATGTCAATTATAATTCACTATGGATGAAGAGAAATTAGAATTATAATTTTATATAAATTCATATAGATAGCCCCACATTCTATTAATGTCATGAAAATTAATGAAAACATTTTTTATAATGAATCTATATGTGAAGCATAGAGTATGTGGAGAACCATAATGTAGTGATTCATATATGTTATGTTCTAATTATTTCATGATAAGGGCAACACTACCACATAATATATGAGAACTATACAGTGTAAAATTAAATGTTTTCTCAAAAATAATATTTTTGTGATGTACAAGGAGTAGTCATGATTCCATGAAAAATAAGAGTTGATAGAATTGAAGAAAAATAAGGAATCTAATACAAAACTATATCAATAATGGAGATGATTTGGAACTAGAATATCATTTAAGGAGATTAATTTTTTTTTTGGGTACATAGTTAGAGGAGAACATTCAGATCATTCAAATTTATAAAAAATTGATAATGTCAAAAATTCATGTTTTGATGTCCACCATACATACATACATAAACTTGTATATGAGATTACCAAAATTTATATGCTTATAAAGGAATATCATTATTATTTTTGGAATTAGTAACCATGAGATTTTGGATAAATTTCTATGGGTGGATAAACACTAAATATAACGATAACTGGGTTGTATATCCAATTAAAGGGAAGATACAGTCATTGGGAAATCTAACCAACTAATGGAGAAGAGTTATATTCTGGGATATAGATATAGTGCCAACTATATAATTGAATACTATTACATATATCCAGTTAATTACTAATAAATTGTTATTGATGATAAAATTAGAGTGTTAAATTGTTTTTGGGTTTCTATGCAATATGAAATTGAGTATTTCTTAGTACCAAAGCACTGTAAATATCATTTTTTATGTTCACTCTCACTATCTTTTTATATGTTGTGTGGATGTGAGACACAATTGAGTGGATCAACACCCAGAATAAGATTGGGTGGTTAAATTAAAATTAAATAATTCAAAAAATAAGACCATTCATTCAACACTACCCCTAAGGGGAATATATAATGGGGCTCTATAATTGGGAAAAGAGGGATGGTTATATATAAATATCCAATATTTTCTTGGTTGATTTCAACAATGTTAATGAATAGAATACTTTATATATTTTTTGTGTTAACTCAGCTGAAGGTAAGAAAATATACTCTATATGATATAATGTGAGATATTTCTCCCAGTACTCAGAGAAACAAGTAGAAATGTAAGGTAGGATTGATAAAGGAGAATCCAAAATTAAAGGGAGAAACATCACTAACTGAAAAAATCATAGTAGTATATGTTTTAATTATTCTATTGACAATGATTCTTATAATAACACATTTAGAGGATGTGATGATGTGGTATAACTTTGTTGTATTCATTATAAATTCAAAAAAAATCATATGAATGTTCTTAGAAAATTGGTATATTATATTTTTCATTCTATCAAGGCAGTTATTTTTTTAATCCAAATATTTCTTGAAGAAGAAGTTGATGAATTATAAATTTCACTAAGTGAAATGTCCATAACGTTTATTTCACTAATAGAAAATGTTTAAGCATTGGTTTAATCAATATCATTTTTCATGAAAATATTTCACCTTTTTAATAAGAATTTAAAATCTATGTTTCTATAAAGTATTACATTGATAAATATCTTATAGAAACATTCCATGGACTTGAAAATAGCATAAAATCTATTCATATAATTAATATTATCAATTATAGGTCAAATTATAATTTATTAAAGAACTAGAAAATTCCTGAAATTAATCAATTAAATGGAATGAAGAACAAATAAATATGTGGAATATTGAGTGGTGAGACATACTGATGTTTATTTATGTTGAATATAATTCCCTCACCAAGAAGTTTTTTGAGTTGGGGGAGATATTGATGAACTCGGAATCACAAAACACTATAAAACATATATTACTAGAAAAAAATTCTATCCAAAAAATATTTCCTTTAAATTAATTAATCCAAGAAGATCATGAGGTCATCCAATAATCAAATGGAAAACTCATCCAAAATAATGGTATCCCATAACATACAAATTGGATAATGTATTTTTGTTCTCTGAATTGTAGGTACTAATTTCAATCCAAATTATAGATAAGCATGAATACTGAATAATTTTTAAAAATATAATGTATCTTTAATGGTGTATCTAAGAATATATATGGAATTTTATCCCAAATAAGTTTAAAAAATGGTGGGTGTTCAAATCAAAATCCACATGGTAAAAAACCTTTGAAAAATGTACATATTATGATATAAAATAAGATAATAATGTGTCCATGATACTGTTAGTTTTATTATAATTTTGGGCATAATGAATTTAAATTTCATAATAACAAGAAAAATCGTGAAAATAATATAAGTACATATAAAAGTGGAAAAAAGGTATATAAAATATAAATCTTTTTAACCAAAATCTGAATCTAAGAGGAAAGGAACAAAAATATGTGTTGAGTAGAAAATAAAAACAAATCATTTCAAAAAGAATACAAAATAAATTAATGAAAAAGAAAGAAGAGGATATCATCATCCACTATAAAAAGATGGATAAACAATAAAAAAACTGAAATACTATTTCACTGTCAGTCTCTATGGGTATGATGGAAAATGATTAAAAATACAACCATTAAATTCATTATAGAGATGCTAGGGTAGTTTAATATATTTAATAATAATGTGAACAAGGCTATGTATTTATGTGGTTTAACAGATAATGTGGAAAATGATGTTTAAAAAAAATAAAAATATAGTTGAAGAATATTCCTTCTCCCAATGTATTATTTTAGCACAGGTTGATGATTAAGAATACTGTTATGATTGATGACAAAAAATGAATTATTGAGGTTGGAAGGAATGAAAATCCTTGGCTGAGAAAAATATCATAATCGAAGTGGGAATTGTGAAGAATTATAGAGGAATATCAATATTCTTATTATTATAGTTTTCAACAGTTTTGTATATATTATTTAATGATATAGGTGATACCCATTCGGGGGGAATTGATGGGTTAATGATGTTAAATATTTACTCCATGGTGAATGTGGAACTTATTAACAGTTTTTTAAAATTGGAATATGTAGTTTGATAATCACTAACATATATATACTCTGAATATAATGATAATAAATATCAAGGGAATTTTTATTCAAATCTAATAAGGTGGAGCTATGTCTTTTTTCATTGGATGATTTTAATGGATTTATTGATATATGTGTTGGAGACAATAGAATTTCTTGATAAATATATTTTGGGCAAAACAAAAATCAATATAACATATTTTTTATGTTTGGAATATCCAATATTATAATTTATTGATTACATTGATCACTATAACTATAAAAACTATTATATAAAAAGTTGTTTCCCATAAATACTTATATTTTTCATTATAAAGGTTATTCTCCAAGGAAAAATATGTAAATTCATTATTCCATCAATAGTGTATAAGGATGACCCTATAAATTATTTGAAGATTACATGATTTCATTACTTAATGGGATAAATAATGATGTGATAAAATGAACCCTATTACTCATTTTTATTTATTATCAATAAAGTGGATAATAACATTATAATTAGAAGGTGAATAAGTTTTAACAACAAATTCATGGGAGAGAATGCAGATCCCAAGTGAATGTTTTAAGAATGAATGTTGCACCTATTATCAATGTATCATAAATTCAATGTATAAGGACGTTATAATTGAGGATCTGATGATTCATGGGGATGAATTTAATTTTGTTTTTGACAAATATTCCAAAAAAATTTATCTATGGATTTAGGTACTTCTATAGTATATGGTAAAGGAACAATGAGGGTATTATATAGAATAATTCAAGTGGAAAATTTCAGGACTTATTGATAGTATATATCATATAATTTTTGAGTGGTTCATAAATTTATAAGGTCATGTTAAAATGAAATTTGAATAAATAATAATTATTTACATCGGTGAGTTATTTTTTAACTAATAAAAACATAAATATTTACTTTCATGATGAATTGTTGAAAACTATGTGTCCATTCTATATTTGATGAAAAAGACCATGAAATATTCGATAAATTCCTGGGGTGATTATTGGAATGATGTCCAAGAGAATGAGGTAGGGTTTTTGAAGAATGATTAAATGATGATTTTTTAAATTATGTATATTGCATATTTGTTATTATTTTTGAGTTATATGATAATTGTAATGGGATGGTTCACATTTCATAAAATATTTGAAGGAGTAAATATAAATCATTAAATTAATATGATTCAATGGATTACCGAGTGTGATAATGGAATTAGTTTTTTGGAAGGCTCATGAAGATATTGAAAATATGAAATCATAATTTGATTATATATAATGGAAAATAATAAAGGATGATGTAGTTTTGAGAGGGGAAATGAATAATTTTGTTTATATTTTACTTGGAAATTTTATTATTGAATTTTTTAATTCCCTAAAAGTATGGGATACAAATCTATCCAAGGAGAGCTAGCTCAACCACATGTTGGAGTGTGCTTAGTAATACATGATCCCACGCAATCATGGTATTCCATGGTGGAAAGAGTCTTGTAGACAGGAAGGAAGCATTTCATGAGAACAATGTTGCACCACGATGCGACAATGTAGATGATGTGTCATAATTTTTTTGTGACAAAAAATTCCTTAAATGGAAATGAATAATTGTAACTAATATGTTGAAGAAGTGAGGTCACTTATTAATCGGAGGCAAACATTTGTGTGTCTCAATGTATTGTGGGTGATATGTGGGATAATATTCACATGAATTAATAATGATAAATTTATAACATAATCACCTAATAATGTTAATCTATATCATCCGACCAATACTTATGTAATCTTATACCTTCAATTCAATGGTTTTCATGCTATATGACCAAGAATTATCTCACATTAAAAATTGTATATACACATTCTTGATGAAATATTTAAAAGTGTCTATTTATGGATTTAAGAAAATCATGCATAATAGTTTGTTTGTTTCTTTATGAGTATGTGGAGAACTTTTCTACAAATATTTATGGTTTTTATGTAGATAATTATTTTAGTTTTTGAGGGATTGTGCCACATTTATGATCAAATGTTTTGTGATGCAAGAATAAAGTATGAAAATAAAAGTGTAAAGAATGAAATATGCGCTTTTTATGCCCTGAATCTCCTATTCATGATCTATTTTAGGAGTTGACATTCAGGATTGATTGATTTATTACATATCCATTCCATCTGTGAAGGGAGGACATATTATTTATGGAATCGCATGTGGAGGATTAGTCATAAATATTTTTTGGTGTTATAATGTCATAAACACCTGAATAATAACCTATAAATAAATGGTTAACTCTCATATAAGAAAGATTTAAAATTAAAGATATGAAATTATCTATAGCGTAATTTCTTATTTAGTCTATTTTAGTTCTATAATGAAAATGATAATTTTCATGAATGATAAAATTCTCAGATGTGATGTTCATATTATGAAATGTATGTACTGCTGGAATTAATGTTCTATATGGATGATGATTTATATGAATTATATTTTTTATTTCATAATGGAAGATTTTATTACTATTCATAATGTTAAATATAATTAAAAACAATTAATTTTTTTATATATCATTATAATGGGAAGAAAAACATAATTGAATCTATAGTCGGTGGACAGAAATAAATTTAACGGTATGATAAATTTATGTGATTGAGAATACTACCATGTACTATATGTGGAATAAATAGTGGATAAGTAAAATAATTCTAATAAAGCATATATTATAGAAGTCCAAGAGATACTCAAGATAGCATAAAGAATACGAGTTATTACAAATTAAGAAAACTGAGGAAACTAGTACACCATTGTATCATGGACATAGGATAAAATAATGAAAGAATGTCTTTATATGGAAAATAGTTTATAATTTATTATTTAATGAGATGATAATATCATATCATGTGATTATTCCAAAGAGTGATCAAGTTAGCCATTCATATTTAGAGGTAGACTTGAAATACATACTTGAAGTTATAAAATAACATACCACATACCGTACCGTTTTTAAGGAATATCATTTTTAATAATGAAAAAATTAAACATGTGCTATTATTTATCCCACTAACTCTATATAAAACAGAATATATGTTTAATATGGGTATATTATCGTTCAATGAGAAGAAAATATGGTCAGGGTGTTTAACAAACCAATAAAACAGTGTTGTTTATTGTGATGTGGAACTTGAGTCAACTGGGAGGTTGACTAATAGGGTGTATAACTGGTTTATTTCTAATCCATTGTAATTGATGATAAAATTATAGTATTGAATAATTGATGAGGAATCAACCAACACGGTAATGAGTATGTATTATTAAAAAACCCAATAAATATTGTATGTTTTGTTGTATCTTTTTATTTTTGAGTATGATGAGAATATTTCATCTAATATTGAGTTCATCGAAGAAATTTAAAAGAATAAGAGTTTTCATTAAATGGAATGAATTCATAAAATATGGCCATTTATTCATCCTCTCTCCACTCATTGGAATCCATCCTAGGGCCCTAAAAAACCTCAGGGCATAGTTATAAAATGTCACATTAACACTTAATATCCATGGGATATATCAATCAACAGTATTATATAAAAAATCAATTCCAATGAATATTAGTAATGACAACCATATCGAAATAATACAAATGTAAAATAATATCATATTAATTTGATTCATATATAACCCAAATATATGAAGAAAATATGAAACCTAAAATGAATTAGATAATATCTAAATATAGTATATTTTATCCCAAATTTATTCTCTAAAATTCATATATAATCCTCTTATTTGAATGGAATATAAGTGGAAGAAGGAAAAAAGTTACAGGAAAATTATATTTCCTTTAGAGTGGTACTAGGTTCCCATTGGTTAACTACTATATTCCCATTAATCATTCATGATACTAGAGGAATTCCACTATAAACCCAAGTCCTACCTGACATCATATGTGAGTTTAAAATGAATTTATTTTGAGGACCTACTCATGGAACCTTAATAATAATAATTAAATCCCAATAGAATTTACAATATTTTAATTCATTTTTTTCTATCAATGATCCGTAATAATCATTTAATCTAATATTATTATAAAATAATATATTTTCTATGTTTTTATATATTTTGAAAAAAATATAAATAGTTTATTGTGGTATTTCATTTGATGTTAATTGAATATAAAGTAACATATATATTAAATTAAGTAATTATAATGGGATATCTTAAGTTGAATCTCACTATTCATTTATTGATTATAAATATATTCTTATTCTAATAAAATATTCTTTTAGTGACTCAACTCAATTATATTAATTAACAGACCTCACACTCACCCCTTAGTTTAGGTCTCAATAGATTATGATCATTGACTGTAATGATCCATATATTTCTTATTAAAATTGTCTAAATCACTGAAATCCACTAAACAAAGAGTCAAAAAAGTGATAACAATGATTTTACTACATAAAATACCCTCAATTGTGTGATGTATAAATTATGGTATAGATCCCAAAATACCGAATCTCAGAAAACATGGTGATAATAACACATCATTCGTACCATGATCCATCCAAATCCACCATATTAATGATTTGTTAATATATGATAAGTTATTGAGATGATCTGATCAATTAAATAATGATATATTAAAATTTTAATGAATGATAACAAACTGACTACTCCTCACCCCAAACAAAAACTATAAGTACTCCAATAAAAAATATTAGAACATTTAAATATTATGAAAATAAAAAATGGAATTACATTTTTTATCCCCAAATAGATTAAACCATATATTGTTTTTCTCTATTGAAAGGGTTACATGTTCTAAGGTAGAAGAATCATATAAAAATATATTAGACGTTATATTATTTTAATACCTAATATTATCAAAACTATAGAATTTTATTCTATTAAGAAGTCCCACAAAAGATATAGTAAATAGATTCCTTCTTGTCTTCTACTACTCAATATTTATGTTCTAAATTGTATTTTCCCCCAAAATAAACACGTTATCCTTAAAGAAAATATTTCTAGATCATCCTTCTTGCACTAATACTTTTCTTACCTAATAACACTGACTCTTAAAATTACCACTTACTTTATCCACATTAGGTTCATGCACAAAATGTCCAGCTCATTGAAATAATTTTTTTGTATGGCTTATAACCTAGTCATTGAATATATTCCTTTAACGTGATCGATAACCATCAATCTAATCCATTATAAATATTTTCCTATTCAGTTATAAAATCATGTACATCAATTACATTTTAATATGACGATATTATGAAAATTCTATTTAGAAATCTATAATTAATTTTATTATCATTAGTCGGTGAATGTACCACCATGATATTTTACCATATATTTCTCAATAAATAAATTCATCTTATCAATAACATTTGATAAAATAAATATCAAGTATAAATGAAAAGTATTATAATATAATAATATAATATTGTAATTAATTTAGAAAATTGAATAGTAAAAACAACATATTGAATAAAAATATTTTTATGTTTTTTAGATAAAAGGAACATATTAACAAGGGGGGATTAATCTGTATTAAGTTATTATATGATTGAAAAATTAATTTTCCGTCAAAATGGGTTTTGTTATATTATGTAAAAATACTATAATATATTTTTCCCATAATTGAAAAATTTATTTGAAAAAATTAATATATTTTTTAAATAATCATTTCCCAATTATCAAAGAACGTTATTTTGAAAATTCTATGAAAATATTGACTTTTCTAAGAATAGTGACATATACTGATTTTTATTGAAAACTATATTTTCATTTAAAAAATTAACATTATTTCCATTTTTTTATAAAATTTTTATAAATGAAGAATAAATTAATTTATTTTATTAATAATCCAATAATGATCACTAGATTCAATTTGTATATATTATTTTGGGAGAATGACTTTTTAAACTTATAAAGTCCTTTTTTATGGAAAACAATATTTCATCACTTTTTGTGGGTTTAATTTTAAATTAAACTCTTCCTATTATATCAATTTAATTTTATAAAATGAATTCAGAATTTATAATTATAGTTCCCTATGTTTTAAGGATTCTACATTAATTTTTCTTCCTAATGAATAATGAACTAACAAAAAAATCAGCATGATTATGGATAAAATATGGCTATCGGTAGGGTGAAAATATGTTGTAAGGGTATTTTTTCCTAATAAATATGTATATATCCTATTTTATAGACATCGTATTTCTTTATCATATCTAGCCATAGAATAAATATAAATTATAATTAATTTCTCTTCAATACTGTATTATTATATTTTAATCCATTATGAAATTCAAGGTGTGTATACTCCCTCAATTATCATTAGACACCCCTTTGTTCCTCTCATTACATAATTTTGATCTATCTAGAATGTGTAAAGTAAAAATAATTATCCTTTATTGTTTCTAATAAATGGATAATAGTTTATGGGATTATTAAAATATCATTGTAAGGGTCTTTAAGAAAGGATCTAAAGGAGACCTATGAAGAAGAGTCAATCATCCTACCAAACATAATTAAATGCATATGCTCTTATACCACATCTAAATCGATGGTAATAATTATTAAATAATATATTAATTTTTCTATATATACAAAAATTTTATTATGAATATGGAAACACCAATATAAACCATCTATTCTATTAAATTTGAAATTAATGTATTGACGGTGTGTTTGTGTCACCCACTTCCTCCATAGAGAGATACTATTAATTTTTCACCACCAACATTCATGGTTTGTCATTGTGATAGATTTGGTATTTAAATATTATATTTATAATATAATTATGACTATGTAATTATAATATCATGACAATATTCTTTTCTTCCAATATGGTTGGAAATGATAATGTCGCTCATGCGTACATGTGGAAAACCACCTCTATGAAGGGATGCTATTAATTATTCCTTTACACATTAATAATAAGAAATGTGAATTATCAATGTTTTTTAATTAGATTTTATTGAAAACATATCTATTTCATTTACCAATAATATTTGTATACTGGGTAAGAAATGACTTCAAATTTAGAAATGATTATAAAAATAAATATTTAGGGACACCACATTTATATAATTTTTTTTAAAAAATGTCACTAAATTATCAATGTTTATATCATTTTCTATTTCGAAACACCTCATTTACTAATGTTTTTTTAGAAACATCAGTATATGATACCACATTGATCAAAATTTCTAAAAACATAGTCAAATTGTTTTTTGAAATATAGTTTTTTAAAATTAATAATTTTAAAATAGAAGAATGTTTCAAAAGAATAGTGATTTCATTTCAAATTTATATTTATTTCTAGAAATTATTAATTAATTATTCAATAAAAATATAATTTATTACCCCTACCATCCTCTTATCCTCAACCACTTATGCAACACTACCTCACTATTCACCCTAGTATCGCTCCCTCTAGTATGCACCCCCACCAAATTTCTTAACATTTATCACCCCCACCACCCTCCACTCCCACGCCTCTTATGCAATGCCACCACCACCTTCTCCCCAATAATACATCCTCCAGTACATACCACCACCTCTACGCTACCCTTCACCGCACCTCACCTCCAATATCTCTCTATAATTCACATTTCATTATTTCCACGACCACACCTCCAATAACATTCCATAATCCACTACACCTCACACCATCATAATGATGAAAATATCATGCACTAGAAATCGATCCATGAACCTCCAACATCACAAAAAAACGCATAGCAATGCATCTATTAGAGACTTTTTAATATAAATGTATTATGTTATATATATATATTGTTGGTTTTAAAAAATTATTATTATATATATGTGTCTATATGTGCGTAAATATATATGTTTATATATACCTATATATAATTATAATTATATATATAATAGCCAAATTTTAAAAAACTGATAATAATGTCACAAAAATAGACTCTTTTTCTTAAATAGAGACTAAATTTGAAATATATACATAGTTATACATATAATTATATGTATATATTTATTAATATTTTATATCTAAATATATATGCCTTTGTTTATATATGTTTATATATATATGTAAGAATATTAAATATCAAAATTATATTTGTATATATATAATTTTATATATTAATATAAATATATTTATATATTTATATACATTTGTATTTTATATTTTATATTTTATATATTATGTTTATATATTTATATATTGTATTATATTATATTATACATATATGTGTTTATATTTTACATAGATGTTTTTATTTTATATTGTATATGTTAATTTCATATATATATATATATGTGTGTGTGTGTGTGTGTGTGTTTGTGTGTGTGTTTACATGTATATAACATAAAATTATATTATATACATAAATATTTTTATATTATAAATATAAGAAATTATTTTATTATTATTATATATATGTTAATATATATATAAGCTTATATTTTATGATTGTATATATGTTTATATTATATATTTATATTTATATTATTTTTCATATTTTATTTATATCATATGTTTATATTGTATATATATATATATGCATGTATATATGTGTTAATATATGTCTATGTGTGTACATATATATATATATGTATATTTAAATACACACACACACATACACATATATATATTTATCCACATTTTAAAACAATTGTATAAATGTTCTTAAAATATCCAAATTTTTTTAAAATGTGACTAAATTTACAATATATTTGTGTTTTCTTATATAAATAAATGTATATTTATATATATTTATATATTTAAATATTTGTGTCTATGTGTGTTTATATATATATATATATTTATATATGTGTGTTTGGGTTTATAAATATTAATAGACATAAAAAAAAATATATTCACATATATTTGGGTAAATGAGATATATGTATATATATATCAATGATTCATAAAAAACATCACTATATTTGTGTTATTTTTCTTGAAACGTCCTTCAATGAGAGAATGTTTTCAGAAACAACGCTTAGTTAATGACGTTGTTCAAGAAAAATAATGAAATTAGTGATATTTTTAATAAATGTCTCTAAATTATTGATGTTGTTTAGTACGTATCATAAAATTATAGATGAATTAAAGAATCATTGCTCAATTATAGATTTTTCAGGAAATTTCACTAAAATAGAGACATTTTCGTAAATTGTTGCAAAATTATTGGTCTTTTAGGAAAATTTTAATAAACAACAAGTGTTTCCGAAAAAATATCAATAAATATATACATTATCAATGGTTTTAATAACATTTCTAAAAAATGAAATTAAATTATTGTTCCTTTGTAGTTTTTATAGGTGGTAATGATGGAAGATTTAATAAATATATATGATATGTATGATAGAGTAATAATTTTAAAATTTTAATGACAATTTATATTTATTTTTTACATCCATAAAAAGGTGAAAAGAAAATTCATGCTGTAAGAACCCAGATCTTCTTTTCATGTATGGATATGTTTTCTTGTTTCTTTTGAGGAAAAAGGGAAAAGGGATAATTTTTTGAGTACACTTCATGTAATTTCTTGTACATGCCTTGTACTCAGGCACTGATTCCAGGCCGTGTTTGGCCAGGTCATTTCCATATACACAAACGTGTGATAACATGGTAGGGCCGCTTAATGTGGGAACCAGAAAAAGAATATACATGCCATGTATCTTTAATGAACACGCCATGTATTTTTATTTTTATTTGATAAATAGGATTGGGGACATGTCTAATTGAAAAAACCTCATTCTTCTAGCTCTGTCTCATCCAGGAGTGATAGATATCGCCAAATCTTTTTGGAGCCCCCATATGGTCGTCTGTTCTCCTAATCAAACACCGTATATTGCATTGGAATCACTACATCGATTTCTTCCTTCTTCCAAAGACTCATCACTTTATTTATCCTCTTTAATGAGATATCCTTGATTTAATTTTTAAGGTGTTTTTATAGATATATCTAATTTTAGGTCAATTTAGAGGCTGAGGCTCAACTATATTGATCGTAAAACATCATGGTAGGTGGATTGTGACATTATGTCAATTTCATTTGAATTATATGTGAAAAAAGTGCCCAATACCCTAGTTTAGTGTATTACGTGTGTAAAAAATTTAACCCTGTTAATATCTACAGTGCATTTTTTGCATGATTATGGGTTTTTTGAATGTAAATAAGCTTATTTTCCATGATATGGATGTGTTTTCCCTTGTTTGATCTGATATTGGTCGTTGGGTCTAGGATTTCCTGTTAGGATGCCCAGTTTTCTATGCCTAGTGCTATTAGGATAGAGTGATATAATCTAACATGATTATGTTATACTATGTAGAAATATAGACATGTAGTATATGTGATTTACTTTGGCTATTGAGTATCGTTTGTGCACAATTAGTTTACACTGGGATGTGGGATCCAGGTGTAGTGAGACCATAGGGCGAATTGATGCTAAGGGCTTCCCCTGAGTGGTTGTTGTACTTTTCACACTGTGTGACCATATGGGGGATTGATATTGAGTTCTCCCTCAAAGTGTCTATAGTTATCATTATGAGACCACATGGAGAATTGAATTATGTGTGATTATTCAGAGATTTTGTATTTTATCACTAAAAGACTAAAGAGGGAATTGACGACTACTACTTATTCATAGAGTATTCTTTTTCGTGAGACCAAAGGTGTTAGTCTATGTTGGCTATCCCAGGGGGTAATTATATCTTTATTGTTAAATGATAAGTTGAACCAGAAGGGTTATTCTGTGAGAACATTCCAAGAGGGTTACATGTGAATAATTGGTTGAATAATTAATAAAAGTAAATGAATGTTGTTGAAACTATAAAAACGTTTAGTTTTGAGTACTACCTTGTTTATTACTTCATTTTTCATTTATTTCTATTAAATATAATTTCATACTGTTATTCACATATTATTGGGTTTTATCCTACAAGGAATCGTCTCACACCCTGTTTGGGTCATTCTTTTGGCCCCAAATAGATTATATTGTTGCAGGTATAGATAAGGGATAGTGCCCTTCTACTTCAGGTACATGAATGTTGTGGAGCAGGGGAGCATGGGACCAGGCCGAGGCTTGAGATGCTATTGGATTTTATATGGTTTTATTTTACTTTGGTTGAGTGCCGTATTATATAATTGTGACTTTTTTTGGATACATTCCTATATACTTGTGACATGAATCATTATTTATATATATATAGTGCAGTTTTTATTTACATTAAGTATTCTGTTTTTTACTTATTGTATGACATTCATGTTTCCACTAATATTAAAAATATGTCTCCATTGTGTTACTATAAAAATGTGGGAATAGTTTCTATACTATCACACCCAAGGCCCACACTGCTAGTCGGCATCCTCTGGCGTTCGGGGAAATGCGCTTGAGGCCATGTTACCAACTGGGTACATGGAACCTTTGGGAGCCACCCAGAATCGATATGTTACAAAGAGATATTAGAGGAATTATTTTCTTCTTTGACTTAATGTTTGGAATGTATAAACTGGGATAGAAAGGAATAGATAGTTGGTAATTAGCTATGACCGGGAGTAGCTAACCCTTGTACAGGGAAAAGCCAATATACCTCAATTATTTCAATTTTTTTGTTTTTCAATTTGTTATAGTTGATTCTATTTTAGCTGTGGGTGATTCAAATGTACTTCATTGTATTCATTGGTGTCATTGAGGTTTTATTTCTATTTCCACTCAATGAGATAATGATATTTCATCTCATGCATCACATAAGAACTTGTTATAGATCACATGTCATGCATTCTTGTCATGAAATTTTGGGTGCATTATCGATTGCATGTTGTTGTGATAGATGTTGTTCAAGATATGCATGATGTCATGGTAGATTCGTTGATAGAATACCTGATATTTGATAGGGTTTTGAATTGTTTTAGATTTATTTTGAATGAGCACCAAACATTGGTCCCTGAGGTGTTACGGGCCTTATGGATCGGAATTTGGTGGATAACTGCTCTGTTATATTTGTATATGACATGAATAAGCTGCCAATATTTGATTCAAGAGGAGTATGGGACCCACAAATTAGAATATTGAACATTATACATTGTTTTATGGATTCATGGGATTCTAGATATGGTTATGAGGATTACTATCTAGAAAACCCCAGAATACATGGTGTGTAATGATGAATACACTCCATGTATCCTTCTATTCATAAAGGAATGGTTATTCTTATGTACACACCCTATACTATATGTGCATTCTGTATAATCCATGACCATGTGACTGCCTGTGTGGGAAGGGACCTGGGGTTGGGAAATATTTGGTGGAAAACAATATGTAGCGGACATACACGCTGTGTTATAAGAGACCATGTATCCGGCCGTGCAACTAACGACATCGGTGGATGAAAAATTATTTAGTACATGCTATGTCCATTTTTAACGGTTCATGTAGAGTCGACCGTTTAACCGACCATGTGACTAATGACATGATTTGGTGGATTCCTTCTAGTACACTGCGTGTCTTGCACAAACACACTGTGTAGTCTTGTTTTGAGAGAATCGTGTTGTTTATCCATATAGAGGAACTCAGGTAGGGGAAATGATTCATGTACATGCCATGTCTCATGGAGAACATGTCATGTGTAAGGGTGTTACACAACTAGGATTTTTAGAACTAAACACCATGAAAAAACATAAGGGGAACACATCGTGTATGGTTAATACACACCATGCTACCATCCACCTGTTACATTCTTGAACATCTATGTTTCAGTACCTGAAAATCCTAAAATAAGGCGTTCGAATGACTTTGTACAGTCATTCCACTGAGATGTCCTCTCGTTGTATGCCAATTATAGGGAAACAATTTGACACCAGAAATGGTAGATTGAGGAATACTAGTAGATCCTCCATTTGTTCTTGTCTTGGCACTAGCCGTCATTTCAGATGGAGGTTCTAATGCACATTTCCGAGAAGGCTTCTTGGGGTTTATGCAATCTTTCCATGGATCACCACCTCCTTCCCCATCTACGGTAGTTTTGACTTAGGTTTTTCTATAGAATTATCCTCCCACATTCTCAGGTGATGGAGGACCTCAGGATATAGAGTCATGGTTTGAAGAAATTTTGTCTATGATTGAACATCTCGAGATTCCTTCAGAGTGGGGGATGAAGCTCACAATGTATATGCTTTAGGATTATGCCAACAGATTGTGGGATGTGATATCGCCTATGGGACACCACCAGGTTATGGGTAGGGGTGAGTTACCTTGTAAATTCTATTACTACTTCTTCCTCGATACTTTGAGGGTCAATTGAGCTCAAGTGTTCATGAGTCTTGAACATGGTACTCCTTCAGTAATTGAGTATTCTTTTTTCTTAACAGAGCTACTGCATTTCACGCCCATTCTAGGTTGTAATGTGTTTTTCCTAGTGAGTATATTTGAGTATATTTCCATGAATGACATCCAATCACAGGTGATCATCTTCATGATGATGGCCATATGATCCATAGTCAACTAGGCACTGATCACAGAGCGCATCCTGAGGGATTCTAGAGTGGTGGGCTAGGGTGGGTTAGCATACAGTGTTATTTTTTCTCCAACTGATAGTAGGGAGAGTCACAGGGAGCCTACACATTGATATTTGAGTAGGAGGGATAAACCGACATGTATCTAGGTGTAATTATACCAGTGTTGGAAGGGTGACCATTCGAGGCCACATTGCCCGAGAGACCCAGTTGAGTGTCGATCATGAAATAAGATGGGTCATTTTCATAGTTTCTGTCAATTTCCCCTCTAGTAGCTGGTAATAGAGGTTCTTCAAAGAATCCTCATTCAGGTGTGGGACCACTGGTTACTCAACAGTCTGGGAACTGGAGTTTATCAGGTCATTCGGGCTGAGGTGGTCATCATGACCACGGTTACCATTCGCCAGGCCTTCAGTGAAAATAGGGTGGATCAACACTGTGTTGTTAGGAAGGGTTTTCAAGCCACAGTACATGCCAGAATTCTATAGTAGAGAAGAACCAGTAGAAGAAGGATCCTGAACCCTCTATAATTAGAGGAACGATTTTAGTTACCTCATTTTTAGGTTCCACTCTTTTTTGATATAGGGGATTACCGTTGTTTCATATTTTTTTGTTGTTGTGGAGATCCATGGGCTCTATATCTTTTTTTATACTAGTATCTTGATGCTAGAAACTTTGTTGAGTAATATAATACCTCATGTATATCAGTGCAAGGAGTGACCTCTTGATGATAGCAGGTGTCAATTCTTATGTAACTTCTATGTCTTGGAGATGACATTCTAGGGTGTTATTCTCAGAATAGACTGGTTAGTTCCCAACTAGGATGTTTTCGACATATATCATCGTATGGTGAGTTTCACCTCACCTAAGGGTAGTTTGTTTCTACATAAGGTCCAGGGGGAGGTCCAGGCAATCAGATTGGGACCCGAACATCATGGGTTGGGAGGAGTTATAGCCCAGATTGATATTTTGTACCTAGATGACCAGGGAAATTCAAAAACAGACTTTCCTCTAGTGGTGGATCATTTTTGGGAATACTTTATAGAGGAAATTTCAGGTTTTCCTTCATAGAGAGAGGTATACTATTCTGTTGATCTTGTTCCAGGATTGGCACAGGTGTCTATTCGTCCTAATGGGATGACAACACAATAGTTACATGAGCTCAAGAAGAAGATAGAGGAGTTACAGGAAATGGGTTTCATCAGACCATGTACCTATCCTTACGGTTTTCTTGTCTGGTTTGCAGAGATGGAAGATGGTACTCTCAGACTTTGTGTGGATTATCTGTAGATGAACCAGTTGACTATCAAGAACTGATATCCATTACCAAGTATTAACGACCTCTCTAATCAGATTTTAGGATCACAGGTGTTATCAATGATTTAATTGAGATCCAATTATCATCAGTTTCACATTAGATGATCTGATACACCTCGTACACCCTTTCGGAGTAGGTATTGTCCATACGTGACTATGATTTTGTCGTTCGGTCTCACGAAATCTCTTGAAAATATTAATGGAACTGATTAACATAGTGTTCCAATCCTACATGGATTATTTTGTGGTAGTCTTTGTAGACAATATCTTTTTGTACTCTCTCACTCGACACAACCATGATACCTATCTCTAGATCATTTTTAGTATACTGAGACAACATTAGTTATATGCTAAGCTTTAAAAATTCAACTTTTGGATAGACTAGACTAACTCTATGGGTCATGTTATCTCATAGATAAGAGTATCATTAGACTGATATAATGTGAGATTAGTAGTTTCCTAGGAGAATACGAAGAATGGATTTGTGGTACAAAGTTTTATAGAGATGGCTAGTTACTACCAATGTTTCATACAAGAGTTTTTAGGCTTAGTAGTGTCCCTGATGGGCCTAACTATGAATTGTGTGAAGTACCTACAGTCTGTCTCCTATGATTAAACCTTTCATTAGATGAATGGGATATTGACATAAGAACCGATACTAGTCTTTCAATAGTCGGGAAAGAGTTATACTATTTACTATGATAAATCAGGTATCAGGTTGGGATCAGTGCTTATGCGGGGGGGGGGGGGATTCATTACGTACGAGTCTTGACAATTGAGGATGCATGAGAATAAATACCCAACACAAGATCTTGAGTTGGCTATAGCTGATTATGGTTTATGCTTTTGGCTAAATTATCTTTTTGGAGAGCATTTTGTGCTTTTCACTGACCACAAATGTCTCTGGTATATCTTCACTCATCACGATCTGAACTTCATACAGCGAACGTGTGTTGAATAACTTTAGTCATTTGATTTTGAGATTTCCCACATACCTAGGAAAGGAAATGCGATGGATAAATCATTGAGTAAGAGGACTCAAATACATCCAGTTTAGGAGGCTAGAAATTATTGGATGCTTATGGCTCTGTTCTATGAGATACATTTGGAGGTGCACGAAGGACAAGGACATACGTTTCTTTATTATGTTGTTGTTACCTCTACTATACTTGAGAGAGTCCAAACAAGGCAGATCTCAGATGCTAAAGGCCTAGTACATAGGGTGAGTGTGCCTGGAGGGGACCCTATTTCTGGGTGGACCTTGGGTGACGATGAGTTCTTGTGCTTCCATGGACATGTATGAGTGTCAGCATACATACACGAAGAGATGATGTGGGATTTCTATTCTACAGTTTGGGTAGTTCATCGAGGTGTCACCAAGATGCATAGAGATCTACACTATCATTATTGGTGGCCAGGAATGATAAGATATGATGCCAGTTTTGTGATGTGGTGTTCCACTTGTCTTCAGGTGAAGGATTAGCATCATTGACTAGCCTTGATTTTGTAGTTGTTACACATTACTGAGTGGAAGTAAAATGATATCGTGATGGATTTCATGACAGTGTTACCAAGATCCCCTCAGGGGAATGTTGTTGTTTGGTATTTCATTGATAGACTTAGTAAGGATGCACACTTTTACAGATTAAGGTGACATTCAGTGTCGATGATCTTGTATGGTTTTACATCTGTGAGACTGTACATTTTCATGGGGTATTCACATTATTGTTTCAGACAGGGATGCCCATTTTACTTCTCGGTTTTGGTAGGGACTACATAGGGTTTTGGGTACCCAGTTACTTTTATATACAACATACCACAACCAGAAAGATCACAAGTCCATGTATACGATTCAGGTGCTGGAGGATATTCTTCGAGCATGCTTCCTAGATTTTTGAGTTTCTTTGGAGAAGCACAATATATTTGGTAGATTTTTAATACAATAATAGTGTTCAAGAAACTATTCAAATGGAACCTTATATTTCTTTATATGTTAGGCCATCCTGATCACCCCTATGTTGGATGGAAGATGGAGAGGAAGCTACGATGGGACCTTGTCTGGTAAAGAAGACCAAAGAGCAGGTGGAGTTGATTCAGAAGAGGATGGCTACTACACATTCATGGCATAAGTATTATGATTATTGAAGGAGTTGACCACCTGATTTCGAGGTCAGAGATATGGTTTCCTATGTGTCACACCAAGGAGGGGACAATGAAGGATTAGGGTTTAGGGAATGATTTCACCAAGATACGTCAGACCATTTGAGGTTTCGGAAATAGTCATGACAGTTGCCTATCGAATACATCTACCTAAAATGTACTGATATATGCATGACGTCTTCCATGATTCCAAGCTACGATGTTACTTCTCAGATCCATATCATGTTTTTCAACCCGAGGAAGTTTAGATAGAGGTGGACACATGATTCTAAGAGAATCCTATCCAGACTGTTGATTGTAACACGAAGGTTCTTTGTGGCTGGTTTGTTCCTCTGGTATGGGTGCTATGACAGAAAGGGTGATTACAAGACAAGACATTCGATAGGGAGTCCAATGTGCAATCACAGTGGCCAGAGCTATTCGAGGACTATTCTTCCTCTCCACCCTGTTAGGGAAATTCAGGGACAGATTTCTCTAAGGGAGGAAGTTTTTAAAAACATAGATCGTCCTTTCAGGTATGGATCTATTTTCTTATTGCTGTTGAGGAAAAATGGAAGAAGGATAATTTTAGGATTACACACTATGTAATTCCCTGTACACCTTGTGTACTCTTGCAACAATTCCATGCTATGTTTATTCGTGTCATGGAAGCATACATGACCATGTAATGACGTGGAAGGGCTACTTAAAGAGGGACATAAAAAAGGCATATACATTCAATTTATATGTAAAGAAAATGTCATCTATTTTTATTTTTATTTGATAAATCATACCAAGGTCACGTCTAATTGACAGAACCTCATTCTTCCAGCTCCACCTCATCCAGGAGAGACATGTATCACCATATCTTCTATGAGCCCCAGTTTGGCTTTCTTTTCTCCGAATCGAACACTTTTGATTGAATTGGAATCAACACAGTGAGTTATTATTTATTATGTAGCCTCATATCTTGATTTATCTTCTTTCGTGATATATCCTTGGTTGAAATTTCTAGATGTTTTTGTAGATCTATGGAATTATAGGTTGATTCATAGGTTGAGATTCAACTATATCGATCGTACAAAATCAAGGTTAGTGGATTGTGACTTTCCTTATCTTTTCATTGAATTATATGTGCAAAAGATCGCAATACCCTATTTTTCGATATTAAATGTTTAGGTAATTTAACGTTGTTAATTAATTCCTTGCAATTTTTTATTAAGTATGGGTTTTTTGAATGTAAATAGGATTATTTACCTTGGTATAGAGGTGTTTTCCCATGTTTTATCTGATATTGGCTGTTGGGTCTAGAGTTTCCTATTAGGGTTCTCAGTTTTCAATGCCTAGTTTTATTAGGACGGAGTGGTATTATCTGACATGCGTGTGTTATGATATGTATCCATTTATCCAAGTATTATTTTTGATTTTCTCTGGCTGATAAATATTTTTTGTGAATGATTTATTTACACAGGGTTGTGAGATCCTGGTGTAGCTAGACCATAAGGGAGAATTGATTTTGAGGGCCTCCCTAGAGTGTCTATTGTAGTTTTTACACTGATAGACCATAGGGGGGATTGAAATTGAGTGCTCCCTCACAGTGTCTATTGTTATCATTATGAGACCATAAAGAGGAATTAACGTGGAGTGCTTCCTCATAGAGTCTTTTATTTTATTATTTCATGAGTCCAAATGGTTTAGACTGTACGGGCTATCCCAGGGGATCGTTATATCATTACTTTTAAATGATAAGTTGAACCAGAGGGGTTAGGCATTGAGAACATTCCCATACTATGACTTGTGAATGATTGATTTAATAATTAATAAAATTAAATGAATTTATGTTAAAATGTATGACTATTAAATTTTGAGTACTTCCTTTTTTATTCCTTCATTTTTCATTTTATTCAGGTTATATATAATAACTGATATTTAGGAACATATCTTTGGGTGGTTGCCTACTGGGATTCGTCTTACACCTTATTTGGATAATGATATTGGGCCCAAACAGATTATATTTTTTCATGTATAAATAAGGGAAATAACTGTTCTACTTCAGTCAATTGACTATTGTGGAGATGGTGATCATGTGTCCAATCATAGGCTTGCGATTCTTTTTTAGTGTACAATTTTTCTTTATAATTTTTTAGTGATGTATTATTACATTTTTACTTGTTTGGAAGCATTCCTAGATAAATTTTCCATGCAACATTATTTACATGTATATGCTGCAGTTGTTTATTTACATTCATTATTCTACTGTTTACTTATGTTATGGCATTTATGTTTCCGGTACATTTATACGTTTATCTCTACTATGTTACACTACTAATGAGGGAATATTTTTCCCACTATCACTCCCATGGACCCGGATGCTAGTCTCCAACCACCAAAATTTGGGGCAATGTGCTTGAGGCCATGTGACCAACTATGTACGGGCCTCCTTTGGGCGGCACACAGAATCAGGATGTTACACATGCGTACTTTTGTCCCACCGTCTCCATGAATAGTGTCATTCATTTTTATAAATTTATCATTTATTGATGAATATAATTATATATAATGAATATTTATGATATTTATATCATGGATAAAATTATATAGATGATGGAACCACAATTAATTTATAAGGACTATAACTACCAAACCAAAATTCACATGAAAAACGAAGCAGTTAACACTCCGAAATGAGAATTTAAATAAGAAATTATTTACAAATGGTTGTTTAAATGTTATATGTTGATAATATACTATATTATATGTACTTTAATTATTCTTGATTATAATTATAATTAATATAAATAACTTATACATGTTGTTATAGAACATTCAACACCATTGAAACATTAGATGATTGATTTTTGTCTCACTTTTATTTACCTGAGATACATTCTGTATTTACTAGTTGATTCATTTATTTGATGTATAAACAAAAATAAATGATTTATAATAATTATTATTATAATTATGGTTATTTATATTCCAATTGAATTTTTTACCATACATTACTATTTTATTCAAGTGTTAATAATATTGTAAGGGTTTTATGTTACAATCTTATTGTTTATTGAGATTTTTTACGATAATGTTTATAATGATGAAATTATATGACCAACATCTCAATACAACCATTATTTTTTCTCATGTTTTTATATATAATGATATCATGTTTCCACTTCACTTTTTTATCATGCTGATCTCAATATTACAAGAGAATGTTTTTTAAGGGAACCGGCTTTTATTTCCCCTTTTAATTGAAAAATATATTTCTTTTATATATATTTTTTCTCAAAATTATTTGAAGATTTTATTTTATATTATCAAATTGTTGTTTAATGTAATTTTCATACACTGATGCTATTTTGTACAATTTGTTTTAAAGGAACATTATCATCAATTTTAGAATTATTTTCTTTTGACTTTTTTGTGAATTGAGAAAAGAATTATTTTTTAAAGTACATGAAATGAATAGAATTTACCATAATCATGACTACTGAATGATTTGAATCATAATTTAAATTAATCCAATGGTTTTATGAAATTAAATTCATTTCTTGAAATTTCAAAAATATTTATATTTTAAATAAGTCGATCTTATTTGAAAATAATATTTTCTTGAAGGAATGTTCTTATGAGGTCTTAAATGAATTATTAATCAGTTATAATGTTCTTTTATATTACATATATCTCACTATATATGCGATACCATGATGATATTCACATTTATTTTTTGTATTTCTATGATGAAGATTATTTAATTATGATTCTACAAACCCTCAACTATTTCATATTGGTTAATTAGGTTATAATTAATCCTTTATGAAATATACTTATTTTAAATGTGTTTCTAAATAAAGGAATGATGAAATGTTAAGGAAACTATATTCATGTGCACATGTTATTATATGGTTAATATTTTATGACCTTACGTCACACATACGTATGATTTTCATTATGTGATAGGTAGTCTCAAAATTTTTATAGTCATTATTTGTATTGGTTATACAATGATATATAAAGAGGTAATAAAGACTAGAATAGTGAGTGAACCCATTTCAGTAAGGTAATTTATCCACTATGATGGAATTGGGGTGAAACTTTAATAAGGATATGATGGAATGGTGAGTGATCCCAATCCACTATTATAGTCTTTTTGGTGATCCTAAAATAATGGAAATAATTTCTATTATAAAGTGTATTAGAGAATCATATTTATTATTAAAATGATATGATCTCATGGATCATGCACTAAGATTCCGTTATTATTAATGTCTTATGAACAACCTATCTTTATGACAAGAATCTAGATTATGATCTGTGATATTTTTTATATGGTTTTCAATTGTGAAGTTATTGTTATCATACCCTTATTGTCATACTATGATTATGTGATCATTTATATATCCATTTTTACCCTTATAGAGAATTAAAGATCACCCATTCCCATGTTTTATTTCCCCATATTATGAATAATGTTTTAATTATAATTTGTCTATGAAGGGTTATTGTTATTAAAAACATAGTGGGAGACGATGTATCTCTCTAATAAATAAGTTGTTTATATATCCACGATTAAGAATACATTAAAAAAATATTATTTTGGCATGGATTGTAATTAAATATATTAAATATTCATCTAATAATAAATAATATATTTGTTTTAAATGTTTAGTGTTTATACCTAGTATCATAGTACACTTTAGTTACCACTGTAATCTTGGATGATAAAAAACTTTAGTGAGAACCATTAGGATAATCCTATGTATATGAGTATATACTAAGTTATTGTAAATAAAGGAGTGTGGTGTTCCATGAATAAAATCCATCTTTGTATTATAAAAGTAGATATGGGATTGGAACAGATGAATCTGGGGGTAATAACCTTGAATAGAGTTTGTCGAATATATCTCTACCATCATTCTGGTGAATGATGAGTGTGACTTCACTATGCACCTAGTTTTACACTCCCATGGAATATTCATGGGTTAATTCACATTATATTTACAAATAATTTTAATGGATTTTAAAAGATTATAACCATTAATGAATTAGTTTATAAATAGACATTAATTGATTGAAACGAAGTTGTTATAATTTATACATCCTATGAATTATTTTCATGATCTTGTGGTTTCCCGCAATGATTATTATTCCTCACACTGTGCTTGTTTTTATTTACTGTTCTGAATCCAAAGTATCTATGTTAACACAGAATGTGATTTATAATGTAATTATTATCATCTAGAAAATTATCATTTTATAGGATCTATGTTTAAAATATTTTTTATATACATACATTACATTTTCAAGATATGAATACTTTTGAGCTTAAAAAAAATTAAAGAGGGAAAAAGTTATGAAGAGTCATTGATAAGCCAACATCAATGCATCTTTTCTTGGGAATGATGATCCAATTGTTGTTTAAAAATTTATTAGTACCATTGATAATATATTTCATGTTCTCTTATAGTTGTAACATGAAAATTTTATATTGTTTTTTTATTTCTAAGGTAAATATTATCAATGGTAGACTCCTATCAAGAATATATGGATAGGGGATGAAATTGACTCCATAGTGTGGGTTGATTTTAAGAGATTATATATCAAAAATTAATTCCCTCAGATTATTAATATGAAAATAGAGAAGAAATTTCTTATTTTAAATTATAGTGATGTTGAATCCCTTTTTACCTATGAGACAAATTTTACAAGACATGTGTGGTATTATTTCCATGTTATCTTCTAATAATAATGTAATATTTTTTTATTATTTAATAGCTTAAATACATGTTTATCATGTTAATTATACATAAAAGACTTTAATATATGTAATAAAATTATTTTATATTCTTTTGAGGATGAAATGGGGATTAGAGTTACACATTAATATCGTTGTTTTGATAAGAATAAAAATATGCATTCAATGGAATTTATAGTACTTAAACCCACATAGAGATAAGATAATATTTCTATTATGCTAGATGTGTGAAATGAAACATGGATGAAATTATCTTAATGGGAATGTTAAATGTTTTATGTATAGAATGGAAGGTCACAAACTAATCAAACACTGGTGTGATTGGAGAAGCAAGTTGTCAAATGATGGAGAAAAAATGATAGAATTCACCACCCATAATCTAGTGTTTTTAATGCATGTAGTTTTGGATTTTGGATACCCAATTTTCAACTCAAAAGGAAAATGATGATGATTGATGTCATAATCCTCTTAAGCACAAAGATAATTGGATATCCCTTTTGATTACTATTTCTGATGTGGTGTATGATTATAATGTGGTGAAATGTAACTAACCATCCTCTCTAGAACTACTAATTTCTTATTTTATTATGGATATACCAAATATTTAATATATAATTAATTTTCTAATTTTATAACAATACCTCCTTAATGATTATATGTTAAATTAGAAGTGACAAATCCTAATGTCATGATAATCACGTGTTAATTTTATAATTATTCTCTAATTTATGTTTGGGGGAATTTTCTTCACATGAATATCATTATTCCCCCAAAGATAATGTTAGTTAAATGAATATCATTATTCTCTAAATATAATCTTCTCTAGTATTTTATGTAATATTACTCTTCAAATAAATATCATTTATTGATAGCTTTCAATACACGCAACCTTGAGTCTAATTGAACAATTTAATATTTTACTATTATAATATATATTTTAACATAGTAGTGGGTATATTAATAAATTTATTTTAAAAAATTATTTTGAAATATTTTTGAATAATAATATATACTTAGAAAGAAGTAATCAGTTTATAGTGAAGTCCTTATAATAATCAAAAATACATTATCCCATAAAAATTGTTTATCTTTCATTTAGTGAAAATTTAGTATAACTAAATTTTTCGAGTATATAAAATATATATTAGGAGATATAATAATTTTTTTAACTAATATTTTTAATATTTTCTTATAGTTAATTTTATATAATTTTTTTTAAATATTTTTTATGAATAAAAAAGCATATTTTTTATAGAAATGTTATTTTAATTTATATCCTTATGAAAGAAAGAATTATTTTAAAATTTTATTGAAGTAAAAATAATTCGATATATAATATGAATAATACAATTAGGTATTTTAAAAATGATTTTTTTTGGTTTTAAGAAAAATTTTTTTAATCAAAAGAAAGAAAGGTTTCTGGAAAACTATTTTGATCATGTTTAGTTGGGTAAATTTTAAATTAAATTATAAAACATTTAAGAATTTAATTTCATAAAATGGGTTCTATATTTGGAATAATAATTCTAAATATTTTAATTGTGATAATTTCATTTCTATTATAATGAGTTGTAAACATTCCCACGATTAAGGTTATAACAGGTTTATAATGGTTTAAACCAAGTGATATTAATGTACATGATAGTTAGTCATTTAGAAATAATATATTATGTACATATTTGGAACTCAAACTATGAAAAATTATAATATCTTTCTATTTTGAATCATTTTTCTTGAAAAAAAATTATTATATTTTAATATTTTATGAAATTCCAGATGTGTCTTTTCCAATGCTTTTAAAAAGACACCCATACTTTCTCTTATTTACACAATATTGATCCATCTACCACGATAATACCATAGAATATTAAATTCTAAAAATCTATTAAAATGGATTATAAATTATTTTATTGTTAAAATAGCATTCAAACTATCATTATGAAAGGATCTAATGAAGTCCTACCAAAGAAGAGGTAATCATTCAACTAGACCTCTTTCAATTTATACCGTCTTCTACATCCAAAAAATCAATAGTATTAATGATAAAATAATATCTTCATTATCATAAATATAATAAATATAATAAAATGATATTATGATTATTTAAAATAAAATACCCCCTCTATTACATCAAATTAGAAGTGAATGTATCTCTCATGCATATATGTGGCCACCACCTCCACATGATGATACAATTAATTTTAAATCACTATTACTTATGGATATTTATTATAATGGGTTTAAAGATCATAAATTATATTTATGGAAGTATTATTCTTATTGAATTATAATATTTAATCCACCTTATTACTTTTTAATCTATTGGAATATTATAACATCACTCGTGTGTGCATGTGGACTACCACCTCCTTGGAGTGGTATGGTTTTTTTAATTTATGATATACATGTATTGTAATAAATTTATATATAATGAATATATATGATATATTTTATATAATAATTATTCAATAAATTTTAATTATTCATAACCTTTATTTTTTTATAAATGTCAAAAACCTAGAAAAAATTTCATGTGTATGTAAGGCCTACTATCTCAATCAATGTTGTAATTCTATTTTTATATGTTCATTTTATTGAAGACACTAAAAATAAAAAATAAAAATATATGATATTTAAATAATTATTAATATTATGTAATTTATGGAACCATGATCAATGTACAATGATCAAAACCACAAAACAAAAACTCAACTGAAAAAATGAAATAATTAACACCTAGAATTGATGATTTTAATAATGAATTATTAATAAATTAGAGATAAAATAATATAAATATATCTTATAATATATTTTAAGTATATTAATGATTCTGATATAGATATATAATAAATTGAATTTCTAATAGATGGGTCTATATCACTTTTGAATACATTCAATATTGAGTTAATGGATTGTTGACTAAAATTTATATCTATGAGATACATGTCATGTTCTCCATTTTGTGTATGGTCTATATACATCCATTTAATCTTTATTATTATTATTACCATATAATATTTGGAGATATACATATCCATATAACATTACCTTTATTATATGGTTCTTATTTTAATATTAACATGTTGGTAATGGTTTTATGTTACAATATCATTAATTATCTAGATTATTTATGATTATGTTTCGATGATGAAATTTTATGACCTATATCTTAATAATTTCATAAACATTGTTCTCCTATAGTTATTTCTATTTGTTTAATGTTTAAATTTAATTTTAATATATTTATGACCTAATGATATGAAAAGAATTCGTTATGAATGAAAACTTTCTTTATTTCACTCTTTAGTCGAAAATTTATTTTTTTCCACGTCTTTGTTTTCTAGAAAAACAGACAATGTATTACTTTTTTCTCTTATCATAAGAAAAATTAATTTTGACCCATCAATTATATTTTAAAAATAAAATAAATTAAATTTATTCTCATTTTTTGAATGAGGTATGATTTTCTTTTTAGAGAAATTGTGTAAGGAATCTTTTTTAAGATAAACTACATGAACAAAATTTCCCCATATCATGATCAATCAATAAATTGAAACATTAAATAAAATTATACATGGTTATATAAAAAGAAATGATATTCCTTAATATTTTTATTATGATAATATTAAATTCAATTTATTTCAAATCCAAAATGATATTTTCCATAGAAAAAAATTAAAGTGATCTTTTGATGTAAATTTTTAATCTATTATAAAATACATTGATATTAATTTAGAATTATAGAGGGATATGATACATATATTACATATACATTAATTATTTTATGGATTAATTAGTTCAGGTTTTAATTACTATTCTATATAAGATTTTACATTCCCACTGGTTATTTAGGTTTTGAGGAATCATTTATGAACCCCATTTCATTTCCACGGGTTATGATGTACTGAAATGACAAGTAAAAAAATTTCATTTAAATGGGTTATTATATGATAAATAATTTATGATCACCTGAAAGACATACTTTTGATTTTCATTCTGTGATATGTGGTCTCGTAATTATAGAGACCTCCAAATCATTAGGCAATGATTAATATCTTTTGAGATAATAAGGACTTAAATGGCGAGTGAACCTTTTTCAATAAAATAATTTTCCCACTATGATATTTTTTTGTGGTAATAGTGACTAAGGAAATGATTTGATGGTGAGTGAACATAATCCACTGTAATTGTATTTATAGTAATTCTTGACTAAAGATATGATTTTTTATGATTATTTATATGCTATAAACTTATATCATAAGGTTATGTCATTATCCCATGGATCGTGTTCTTAAATTAATTTCTTGATTCAGGTATCATTAACTACCATGTGTAATGAAATGAATCTAGATTATCATATGTGATATTCTGGGAATGATATTAAAATGTAAAGTGCATGTCCTCAAAAACTTATAATAATGTTACAATGAAGTGATCACTGATAACTCACATGTTTAATCTGAAATAGAATACTATATTACAATTTATTATGTTCCCTTTCCCCAATATGTGAAGACATCATTTATGTATTATAATTATAAGAATATTTGTAGTCAAAAATAACAATTAGAAAGATAATGTAGATCATGTATAACTAATATGTGTTTCTATCCATGATTTCAATGAAACTAAACATATATGATTCTAGAATATATCGTAATTTCAAGTGTTTATTATTAATCTAATATGATGAAATTTTGGGGTATGAAATTTTTTGTAATAACATAGTGAACTTTTAAAATAATCAAACTAATGTGAGACTAGAGTTTAGGAGAACTTTATTTTTTTATTTTTATTGAATTTTAGTTATGAAACCATGCAATTGGGAACGTTCATTGGCATAAAAGGAGGGTTTGTGATGATTACAATGATTTTAGTAATGAGATAATATTATGGGTATTGTTTCCTAGATGAAAAATTATCACAGTGTAACTTGTGGGGAGGTACTAAATACACTAGATTCAATAGTGGGGAGAAAACATTATGTTATCTATAAATAGGATCCTATATATGGGTTACTGGGTACATAGTCATGTATTAAAAAATATGGGGTATCCTTGATCAGCTATTGCATGCTTATTGAGGGTATAACTAGAAAAAATAAGAATAATTGAAATTTTTAGGGTTCAAAAAATTGATTTTCAAATTTCATTTGAAATAATCCCAGATTTTATAAAATATAATTTTTCTATAAATTTTATTTCATCTATATCTAGTGATATACACAACATTGAGATTTAATGGATGATTATATAGTAATATTTAAACATGACTAATAAATCCTAGTCATAAAACCAGGCTGTATGAATTGTAAAAACAACATTTTTAAAAATAAGCACAAGGGTTTTATATGAAGAAAAAAATATTGATATGTAAGCACAATCATAATATTTTCATTAAAAAAATGTGATATTATATTTTTCTCAAAAACAAATATTTATTTCTTTTTTTGAACACAAAATAAAATTATTTATAACCATTTTTAGAAAATTTAGTTGAAATAATAAACATTATTTTTAGAATAATCGTTTCTAATATAGTTTAGAGAGAACTTTTAATATTTTTCTGAAAAGTATTAATTTTTTTGATGAATACAAAAAAATAATAGTATTTGTTGAAAACTGACTTTTTATTTAAAGAATTTATAATGTTAAATTTGGTTTTAAATGGTTGAAATGTAAAAATATATAAATAATATTATATTTAATCAAATTTAGTTCATTTAGATAAATTTATATGGAATTTAGATTTCAAACCATTCTCTACATAAATATACTTTTTTTGGAAAACGTTTTCTTTGTCTAATTAGAGGGTTTAATATTAAAATAAATTATTCCACATATGTGATTTGAATTTTGAAAAATATATCCCATATTAGGAATCAGAAAAATGTATGTTATATAACAATTTCAACATAATTTATGTTTATAGTGAATAGTAAAAATAGTAAAAATTAATTATAATCGAAAAGTTTAAAAAATTATCGAGGGTTCAACTAAAAATATAATGGATAAAATAACATAAATACATATCCAATTAATTATAGAAGGAAATATTTCATCATTATTACATCTTATGTTTTGATAATTATCCATTTAGGATCTTTATGTCTAGTGATAAACATATTTGGAATTTTTCTTTTCCAAACATCAATGTTTAACCTCTCCAACACTTATAATAGTTTACCCACTCTCCACTCTAATCTGTAAATCGAATGACTAATGGTTTGGAATAGCCCAATCCAAATTCCTTCATTAATTACCATCCCACATTCTAACATCAGTTGTTTTATTATTAAACCTTCCTAATAATTCATTCCACATAAACCTAAAGATGTTATATGAAGATGATGAGGTTCAAATGTGTGCAATGAATGAAGAGACATATTGTATGGGATTTCTTGTCTCTATTTAATTTTTCAGAGACATACGGTATATTAAATACTGTCTCCTTTTTTTTGTATATACTACACCTTCAAAATTTCATATGATGATAATCGTACTTTTAATGATATCTAATGTTTCATTTTATGATATTCTCAAAAGGGGATTCTTATTCAGAATTTAACAATGAAATTAGGGTATTTCGTTATAATCCCACAATTTATCATATTTTTTATGAGAAATATTATGAGGGTGAAATATTATGTTATACCTCTCTAAAACATTATTAATTTCTTTATCCAATGGTAATTTCATAAAAATACATGTTTTCTTTTAATTTTACCAATATAATGTACTCAATTTTATAAAGATGGATTTATGGAAAACCATATTCCATTGTCTCCTCTATCAATTTTTTTATCCATTTCCATGATTTATTAGAATGTTTTAATAATATTTTTAATTTTGTCCAAATATTGTTTATTATCATTTTTACCAATGTTTGAATAATTAGATTTTTTTTAAGGAATCACCTCTTTATTTTCTGAAGGAGGTTTGTTTGATTTTTACCAAATTATGAAATTAATGTATAAATTTTTTGTTATAAAACAAGAAAAAAAATTATACCATAATTAATTTTTAATTTTTTAGAGGTTATACTATCATTTTCAAAGGTCCCTTTCAAATAAAACATGTTTTCTAATGTTTTTGTGAACACTATGTTTGGAAAATATTATTTTGAAACGGAAAGGGTGATTTTCATCAACAAATGTTCCATGTAATCATTCAATATATTTTCCATTTAAGATGATATCAATTGAGGTCTGTAATTATTTACAGGGGATATTATGGACTTATAATATCCTTATTCTTTTAGTAGGTGGTTTATTATTATGATGTAAATATGTTCGTGAAACTTATTCGTTTTCCATGGGGGATTCAATGATGAAATGTAAAAAAGATTATGAAACTAATATCTTGACACATTTTATGATATGATAAAATGATTATAAACATTATTTTAAAGACCTGAAAATTTCATGTAAATTTTTTTCATAATTGTTTTTGAATTTACGAGTCTGTAGCTTCTGAAGACACTTGATTCTGAGGCCCGGTGTGCCCGGAATCAATTTCCGAAGTTTAGCTCGGCTGTGTTTAGTAAACAAACGAGCGTGTTTTTCTATCTTTTTAACCAGTGCATAGAATTGAAATCCGAGGGCACCGATGAACTCGTAATACCGGTAATTACTTAAGGGGACCTTTACCACAGATGTGTTTCCACGAGAGGAGAAGTTAATATTTGTGGATTAAATAAGAAGTGAATAAAATTGTGAAACAATTTTATTTTTTATCTAATCTGGTTATATCTTACATGGGGGAGTTGGGGTGGGACCCATAAGCACCTAACGTCCAATGTGGGGATATTTGTGAGGTGGGTCCCACATGAGCCTCAAACTTTCAAATTCCCTAAACTCCTCTTAAATCTTGTTAACTCCCCTTTAATTGAGTAAATATTTCTCTCCCCTCTCCCCCTCATTAATTCTTGCAAACACAGATCGTAATTAATTTATTGAACCTCTTCAATTAAATTAGTTATGTGTTTGAATTTTAAATTTTGAATCCATGGAAAGATTAAATAAAATAAGGAGAAGCCTTATTTTATTTGGGTTGGAAATTGTTGTGTATGGAGGAATTGGGAGAACTCTAGAGTTTTTGAAGAACTTCATCCTCAACGAAGGACTGTTCTTCTCCGATGAAGAACATCGACCCTTCAATGTAGAATGACTCGGCAACCACGGTTCTCCATCCTCTTATTTCTTCATGAGATGGAAGGAGACATCGACGTGGGGAATTCGTCAACGAGCCGATGTCTGCCCTTTCGCGACACCATCATCAACGATGCTCGGCAAACACATATCTTTTTTTGAGGTAGGGGTTTAATTTGAGTATGTTATATTTCCGTGATTCTACCCTTCTAAAACAAAGAATGCGGATCAACTCATTATCAAGTTGATCCGCAAATGATTTTATTTGTTGGATTGGAATATTTCCTTGTGGGAAAATTGTAGGGAATTATGTTCAATTTTAATTGATTAAAATTTTGCCTCGTTTGTCGTTGAACATCATTGTTGTCCGAACTATTGCTATCGACTAATGCAGAGGGCATGAGACGAAGAAACACGGCCCGATGACCCTCCGCAGATTGTTTGTCTATACGCGGATTGACGGGCGACGATGAAACGACACCGGAATGGAGTTCGGAAGCCTTCGCAGTGAAGAACGGGTCCCGGGAGAGCCATAGGCGCAAGATGTGGGAGAATCGGACCACCGGAGCGCATCCAGTGGTCTGCGGAAGCCGCTGCCGGCACGCCGCCGGAGGAAACCCGATGCGACAACAGCTGCAGCAGCGGTGCGACGGATCCCGCGGCTGTGCATGATCCAGGAGGCTGGGCGGCCCCAGCGGGCGCCGGGGGCCATGCCCACCTCTCGGCGCAACATGCTCGGACGACTGGATGAGACAACCTCTCCCAGCCGGGCCGGGCTGCGCCCTACAGTGTCGGACCCAGACCCGAGTCGGGTCGACCCGGTTCGGGCCGACCAAGGGGTGTTGGGCCGGGTGGAACCGGGCCCTGAACCCCTATTTTCGGACCATTTTCAGTTAAACGGACATATCTTGAGCTACGGACCTCCGATCGACACACCGTGTATTGAGTATTATTTATTGGATCGAGACGGTTGATTCGGTATAATACACTCATGGTTTCGGCGAAGGTTGGGTACGACCGGGTTGGTTCGAACTCAAAACCAACCAGGCCCTTAGAGAGAAAACACTTATAACTTAAGGACCGGACGTCCGTTTGATGTGGCTTCAACTATATTAGATTTATTTTGTTGAGAAAGATCTTTTGGAACTCTTCACCTAAGTATTGGATGCAGTTGGAGTACGGTCGGGTTGGTTTTAGCTTAAAAACCAACCTAGCCCCTGGAACGGAAAAACCAATAACCCTCAAACCAGACATTCGTTTGACAAACTGTCAGCGGCGTTGGTATTCTCGTTGAGAAACTATTCCTTTGAGCAGACCCCATGGGATTTCAGGGTATAGTTGATATTCGGTCGGGTTGGTTCGTACACGAAACCAACAGGTCCCCCGGGATGAAAATGCTAATAACTCACAGACCGGGCGTCTGATTGACGCGCCGTTAGTTGAGTTGAGACCCCTATGATGAAGCGGTAATTTGTGATACTTCTACGTGAGACTTCGTGACACTTGGACGTAACAACCGGTAGCTCGTGGAGAAGACCCTCTCAGAGATGAGCGTACGGAGTGCGGAGAACGAGTAGCTATAGACCTGACGACTGCTTGACCGATTTGACTCGTAGTGATTCGGATAGCCCAGTGGACAGAGCACATGGTATTTGGAGGAATAGCCACGATAGACGGAGCACCTTGTAGTTGGAACCAGAGCTGCAGTACTCGACATGAGGAGTACGTCTGTAGGATATTAGGGAGAGAGCCCGATATTTGGCAACAGACCCTCAGCGGACGTAGCCCCCGATATTTGGCAAGAGGCATGTGGTACTCGACAGGAGGAGTACCTTAGCAGTATAAGGTTAGTGATTAGCTCCTCGGAGTCGTGACAGGGCCACTGTACTCGACAGAGGAAGAGTTCTCCAGTATTTGTGGTTTCGATAATGAAAATCCTGGTTTGAGCTGAGTCATTGACCTTTATGTTTACCTCATGATTGAGATGGGTCACTTGATAACTTAGGTATATGTATGGGCATATACCTAAGTAGTGGTTATCCGTTGATTTCAGAACCTTTGAGTTTCCTCATAATTGAGATGGGTTTTTAGATAACTTAGTCATAAGTATGGGCTTATACCTGAGTAAGGGTTATCTGTTGAGATCCTTCTTTGTGGTTATCCTTGTTGGATTTAGTGAGACCATGAGGTTCTCGAGGTCCCTATTGAGTATTGTGATACTCGCCCCTAGACTGGCTATGACCACTCCTCATTGTGTTGGATGGAGACGACGAACAACGCTGATAGAAACCGAGTGTACGAGGACTGGATGGTACCCGGAGCTGGACCTCACGACGAGTCAATACCTGGATGTGGACTTCACGAAGAGACGGTACTCGGAGGAGGTTGGTGGGAAAGAGCATTGAGGAGGCTATCTGTACATACCCTTCAGGTAGGATCTCAGGTGGACGACCCAAGAGCTGCATCTATCTTCCAGTTATTTGTCTTTTCTGTTGTATTTGCATTCAGTTGTAGCTCTACTTTTCAGTTGGGTTTGTATTCTGGCCCATTTAATTCTCCACACTTTCTTTTGTACTTAGTGTATTAATTACTCTTGTACTCTAGTTGGATGTGTTTATTTTTTATAAAGGAAATGCCTTCCCAATTATCAGGATTTACGCCTTTGGTGCTAGTCGCTAGCCTGTGGCCTACGGAAGGCGGGCTTGGGGTAGTCATGGCACGGGCCCCGAGGACGGGTCATGAAAAATTGGTATCAGAGGAGTTGGTTCTACCACAGAACATAAAACTCTGATATTCCCTTTTTGGGAAGAAATATTGTGAAGGGTACAGATTGTGGATTTCATTTCAGGGAGTCCAGTGTTGGTGCGACGACCGGCGTATACATACACCAGAACCTTGAATTCTAATTTCCGACTAAGTGCACAAAAACACCGATTGCGTGTGTGTTTTCAAAATTTTTCTTTAAGTCATCTCAATCCAGGTCGACTACCAGGTATAAACGTTTGACCGTGTCGCATCTGTTCAGGATGTCTCCATACAGACAGTCAGTTTGAGTTCTGAGAGAGTACCCGATGACGACCCACCAAGCGACGAGGCTCCCGTGCAGGGCCCTCTTGCTATGTTGACACCTTCGGGTGGTGTACCAGCAGCAACACCACCCATTGGGAAACAGATGTCACCAATCATACTAGAAGATGGTGCATGATAATAGAGCGTGTTTCATGAGTTCCACCAGCAAAGACCTCTGAGGCTACGAGGCGAGACAGATTCCCAGACAGTAGAGGATTGGCTGGAGGCGATTCCTAGAGTTCTACACCTAGTTTAGAAACTAGTAGAGTAAATGGTGATCTTAGCTACTGGTGTTTCCCAGTGAGTGACCATGAGGTTGGTCCGCATAGTGATGTTACTTCGGTACATGTACCGATTCCTGAGATAGAATCTTCGGGTATTGTTCCAGCTATATCACTACCTGTTGGACAACAGTTTCAACCAGCGGTACCGGTAAATGACCCATATAGTTTCAGTGCCTTACATGTGTTTAATCATCAAATACCCCTCAGGTTATGAGGAGATCTTGACTCACAGGCTGCTAAGGGCTTTCTTGAGAAGGTGGCTGAGAGTTTTCTAGAGCTTATACATCATCGACAGGATGACCTGTTGGTAGCTGAGTATTCATCGAGCCGTACCGATCGTTAATGGTACTTGATGACTACGATTTGATCAGTGCTTTAGATCTCAAACCTCTTAGAGAGGTGTGTTTAAAGGATATCTTATCCTGCACTTTACCTTTATGTGTTCCTACTTATGTTAGGGTGCTGGATAGATCCTTTGTGGTTGAGAATTCTTTAGCTGAGTGGATAAAGCTAGTGAATGTTAGATGTGGGAAAGCAGGAAACTGGCTCCAGTCTCAGAGACTAGGGCCTGTAAAATGTTTTAAGAAAAGGAAGTGTTAAGGATAGATGAATCTGCAGAGTAGCAGATGTAGAAGAAGAGCTGGGAGAGTAGCATGAGGTGGTGTACATTTCGACATGTTACAACCACCCGCCATTGTAGTTCCTGCTAGTCTCAGGGAGCAGGAGGGCATGGGAAGAGAGTAGCTGCTTGTAGTTGAGGAATGTGACCCAAGGGCACTAGGAATGATTCGAAGTACGGTCTGTGTCTACTACTAGCTACCGTAACAATAGATATTTATATGAATCATCCCTTCCTTCCACGAATCTTGTCCCAAACCTAGAGTTTCCTGTTAAGCCATTGACTTGACCCTCATGTCAAGATATACCATTGGGAGGAGACTCGATAATCAAACTTACGCTGATGGTGTGATCTAACCCTTGAGGTGAGGGGTCGGTTGGAACCTGTTGGTGGCGGCATTGAGTCCTTATGACATTAGTTTGGGTATGGACTGGGAAACCACAGTTCATACACAGATTAACAGTATTAGGAAAAAGGTTGTGGTTTATCTACAACATTGGGATAGGGTTTTCCCTTGGTCGGTGAAAAGGGAAACCCATGAATCATTGGACAAACACATGTATAGAAGGGTGCAGCCGATCACTCTTGAGTCGGCCAACCTTACCCCCGTGGCAGCAGGAGTTTTGAGTTTTCATTTCTAAACAGGGAATAGAGGCCTCTAAATTTCTATGATGGTGACCGCGTCTTTATACGTGTCTCACCTTGATAGGGTCTACATAGATTTGGCCAAGGCGGAATGTTATCTCCATGATTCAACAGACCATTCCAGGCTCCCAGTAGAGTAGGCAAGGTGGCTTACCGCCTGGACTTTCCACCTCAGATGCACCGGGTGCACGACGTCATCCACGTATCTCAGCTGAGGAGATGTGTGCACGACCTATCCATCATCATCGACCACGAAGAGATGGAAATAGATGACGGGGCGACTTTCAAGTAGGTTTCAGTGGAGATCAAGGATCGACAAGAGCAGGTCTTAGGTGGACTGTCGATTCCTCTTTTGTGATTTCACTGGCAGCACAAAAACCTCCAGGAGAGTATATGGGAGCAGGAGGCTCAGATGCGTTCTCGGTACATCTCTTAGTTTCCCTAGTTTGTGTTGTTGCTATATGGGGATGTAAATACCTGAGGTGGGAGTAATGTAAAGACCCGGAAATTTCAAGGGAATTTTTTTCTTAATTTTTTTGGAATTTTACGAGTCTGTAGCTTCTAACGGCACTCGATTTCGTGGCCCGGTGTTCCCGGAATCAATTTCTGAAGTTTAACTTGGGTGCATTTAGAAAAAAAACGAGCGAGTTTTTCTATCTTTTGAACCGGTGCTCGGAATTAAAATATGAGGGCACCGATGAACTCACAATGCCGGTGATTTCTTATGGGGACCTCTACCGCAGATGTGTTTGCACGGGAGAAGAAGTTAAAATTTGTGGATTAAATAAGAAGTGAATAAAATTGTGGAACAATTTTATTTTATATCTAATGTTGTTATATCCTACATGGGGGAGTAGGGGTGGCACCCATAAGCACCTAACAACCCATGTGAGGATATTTGTGAGGTGGGGCCCACACGAGCCCCAACCTTTCACATTCCCTAAACTCCTTTTAAATCTTGATAACTCCCCTTTAATTGAGTAACTCTTACTCTCCCCACTCTCCCTCTTTAATTCTTGACAAACACACATCTTAATTAATTGATTGAATCAGTTCAATTAAATTAATTAAGTGTTATAAATTTAAATTTTGAATGCAAGGAAAGATTAAATAAAATAAGGAGAAGCCTTATTTTATTTGGGATGGAATTTGTTGTGTGAGGAGGAATTGGGAGAACTCTAGAGTTTTTTATGAACTTAATCCTCAACGAAGGACGGTTCTTCTCCAATAAAGAACATCGAATCTTCAATGTAGAACGACTCGGAAACAACGGTTCTCCATCCTCTTCTTTCATCGCGACAAGGAAGGAGACACCGATGTGGGGAATTTTTCAACGAGCTGACATCCGCCCTTTTGCGACACCATAATCCAGGATGCTCAACTACCGGGGTTCATTTTTGGAGGTAGGGGTTTAATTTGAGTATGTTATATTCCTGTGATTCTTCCATTCTAAAACAATGAACGCGGATAAAATCATTATCAAGTTTATCCACGAATGATTTTATTTGAGGGTTGGGAATATTTTCTTGTGGGAAAATTTTAGGGAATTAAGTGGACTTTTAATTGAATAAAATTGTGCCTTGTTTTTCGTTGAACATCATTGTTGTCCGACCTATTGCAACCGACTAACGCGGTGGGCGCGGGCCGAACAAACACGCCCCGCCGAACCTCTGCAGATTGTGTGTCTATGCGCGGATTGACGGGGGATGATGAAACGGGACCAAAGTGGTGTTTGGAAGCCATCATAGTGAAGAACGGGTCCTCGGATAGCCATAGGCGCAAGCGGTGGGCGAATCCGACCACTGGAGTGCGTCCAGGGGTCCGAGGAAGCTGCTGCCGGTGCGCCCCGCCAGCACGGCGGCGGCGCCCTGCTGGAAGAAACCCGCCACAGCAACGACCTCGGTGGCGGTGCGACAGATCCCGCGGCCGCACGGGAGCTGGGAGGTGGGGAACCTCCTGCGGGCGCCACTGGTATCAATCAGCGGGGGATGTGCCCCCCGCTCGACGCAACACACTCAGCCGACTCGCCGAGCCAGCCTCCCCCGACTAAGCCAGGGGCGGGCCATGCAGACAGGGCCGGGACACGCCGGCGGGGCCGGGCCATGCCAGCCGAGCTGGGCCATGCCTTACCAGGCTGGACCCGGAACAGAGTCGGGTCGCCCTGGTTCGGGCCGACCCAGTGGGTGTTGGACCGGGTCGGACCGGGCCCAGACCCCCAATTTTCACACCCTTTTTGGTTAAACAGACATATATTGAGATACAGACCTCTGATCGACACACCATAAGTTGTGTAGGATTTCATGGATTGGAATGGTTGATTCAGTATACTACACTCAAGGTTTTTTCAATGTTTGGGTATTGCCGGGTTGGTTCGAACTCGAAACCAACTGGGCCCTCGGAGAGGAAACTCTTATAACATATGGACCGGACATCCGATTGACATTTTGTTGACTATGTTTGATTCCTTATAATGAGAAGGATCTTTTGGAATACTTTACCTGAGGATTGGATGTAGTTGGAGTATGGTCGGGTTGGTTTTAGCTTAAAAACCAACCGGGCCCCTACAATGGAAAAACCAATAACCCTCAAACTGGACGTCTGTTTAACGAACCGTCAGCGACGTTAGTAATATCATTGTGAAACGGTTCCTTTGATTATACCCCAAGGGAGTTCAGGGTATATTTGAGATTCAGTCGGGTTTGTTCATAGACGAAACCAACAGGGCCCCCAGGATGGAAATGCTAATAACTCACAGACTGGGCGTCTGATCCACGTGTCGTCTATTGAGTTGAGACCCTATGACAAGGCGTAACTTTGTGATAATTCTACATGAGACATCGTGACACATTAATGTAACGACCAGTAGATGATGGAGCGGACTCTCCCTGAGATTAGCGTACGGAGTGCGGAGACCGATTAGTTGTAGACCTGACGACTGCTTGACCAATTCGACTCGTAGTGATTCGGTTAGCCAAGTGGACATAGCATCCGAAATTTGGCGGCAGTCCCACAACGGACGGAGAACCTGATAGTTAGCAGCAGACATGCGGTACTCGATAGGAGGAGTACCTATTTAGGCTATTAAGGAGAGCACCAGGTATTTGGCAGCAGACCCTTAGCGGAAAAAGCACCCAGTATTTGGAAGAAGACCCACGATACTCGACAGGAGGAGTACCTCAGAAGTGTAAGGTTAGTGAGTAGCGCCTCAGAGTCATGACAGGGAAACTGTACTTGACATAAGAGGAGTTATGTAGCAGTTGTGGTTTCGATTATGAAATTCTTGGCTTGACCTGAGTCATTGACCTTTGTATTACCTCATGATTGAGATGGGTCACTAGATAAATTAAGTATATGTATGGGCATATATCTAAGTAGTGGTTATCCATTGATTTCATAACCTTTGTGTTTCCTTTTGATTGAGATGGGATACTTGATAACTTAGGTATTAGAATGGGCATATTCCTATGTAAGGGTTATCTATTGAGATCCTTCTTTGTGGTTATCCTTGTTGGATTTAGTGAGACCATTAGGGTCTAGGGGTCCCTACTGAGTATCATTATACTCACCCCAGCATGGGCTATGCCCGCACCTCATTGTATTGGATACAGACGATGGACAGTGCTGACAGAGACCGAGTGTATGATGACTAGACAGTACTCGGCGATGGACCTCACAAGGAGTCAGTACCTGGAGGTGGACATCACGATGAGATGGTACTTGAAGGAGGTTGGCGGGCGCAAGAATTGAGGAGGCTATCCATACATACCCTTTAGGTAGGATCCGAGGTGGACAACCTAGGAGCTGCTTCTATCTTCCAACTGTTTGTCTTTTCTATTGTATTTTTGTTCAGTTGTAACTGTTCTTTTTAGTTGGGTTTGTATTCTGGCCCATTTACTTCTTAAAACTTTCTTTTTTTCTTAGTGTATTAATTCCACTTGTACTTTGGTTTGATGTGTTTATGTTTTATAAAGGCAATGCCTTCCCAATTATCAGGATTTATGCCTTTGGTGCTAGTCGCCAGCCCATGGCCTATGGAAGGCGGGAATGGGGTAGTCATGGCACGGGCCCTGAGGATGGGTCGTGACACTTATTTATTTTCATGGGTTCTGATATGATGAATATTTTATAATATTGTATCATAGGAAAGTGTGTTTTTCATTATGTGAGTATAGTTTCATTATAACTGAGGATGGTAGTTACATTATAATAAAGGATAGTGGTAACATTATAACTATGGATGGTGGTCATGTTATAAACAAGAATTGGGTAATGATTGATAAGTCATGAGATTAACCTATTACACCTAAACCTGATTTTATGTCCACTATCTTCTGCATATACCATGATATCATGTCTATAAGGATATTTGAGGACATGATTTCATGTAATTAACTAACTGAGTGGAACTATTTCTATTTATACATGTTCACAATGTAATAAGATTATGTATATTCCAAAAATATATTGTGTACACCAATTTTTTTCCTCAAGGATCTCATTTTATTAGTCCTTAATGATTAATATATTATTAAATTCCTGTATTTATTCAATGAGTCATGTTTATGATCTATGATATGAATGGTATGGATTATAATGTTATTTTGATATAATCAAACACTTATTCTCATGTAATTCTTATATGATCATTTATATCACCCTTTATTACCATTAATGATAATATAATTTCAAACTTTATTATGGTTAGTTTCCTGATGTTATGAATAAATGTAGAATGTATGGTATTTATAATAAGGTGTATTGTCTTGAGGAATTGTGCTGGAGATTATGTAGTTCACTTATGAACCAGAATTTTATGTCTCCATGTTTCCAATTCCACTACAACAATAGTATTCCATCATAAATCATTATGTCATGTAATGAATACTAATCTATAAAGATATAATATACAATTGTGAAATTCTTGGGTATTTATAATTGGTATCAGATTAAGGTTATGTAAACATATGAAAACAATGATGAAAAAACATTATTGAGAACTATTAGGATAGTACTATATATTGGAGAACATCTTATGTTATGGTAAACAAAGAGGTTAGGTTTTCCAGGAAATTCCATCACTGTCTAGAGACTAAAAGTGGATGTGAATCTGGAACATCTGTACCTAGGGGTGATATCCACAAAAAGTTCATTGAGAATGACTTGATCCACACCTGGTGAACAATAATGTACCTTTCTAGACGACTAGTTTGACACTCCGGAGCGATACTCTTATGTCAATTTAAATTTAAATTATGAACCAATATAAAGGACATGAATAATTGTATACAATGGATGTTAGATGTTAAAACAATGTTTTCATAGATTGAAAATAATTATTCATGAAATATAAATAATATAAATTATTTTCATTATTATGTGGTTTCCCAATGAGAATATTGTTTCTCAAACTATGGTTTTTGGTTATAGTCAATTGATGTAACTAGAAGGATCTGTGTTAACATTTAATGTAATAGACAATAAAATGATTTCGCTCTAGAGAAAACATGTGGTACAAGAATTGGATTTAAAAAAATCACATTTATATAATTGAAAAAAATTCTCAAGAAGTGAATCATAATGTGATTACAAATTATAAATATAGGGGAAAATGTTTTTTATCCCTTAATGATGAAATTTATACATTATTTTTGTCGGTCCAGTAAATCACTAGTTGATAAGAAATGTAATAAAACCACTAAAAATTTATTTTACACTCTCAAATTATTGGTACATGATAAATGTATTTTCATTTACAAGGTGAATTATATCAATGGATAAATATTATTAAGAATATGATTCAAGAGGGTGAAATTGAATCCATAGAAGGGGTGATTTTAAGAGAATATTTTTTAGTAAATAATTTCTTTTACTCTATGAACAACGATGGATAATGAGTATTTTGAAATAAATAAGAAGGATGATAAATATATTAATTCTTATGAAACAAATTTCATTGTATATGCAAGGTATTAATCTATTTGAATTATCATCGTTGAGAGAAAAATTGATATATTTTTTATAGGTTAAAACTAAGTCATTGAAACATATTTTCTCTTGGATACATTAGTATCCATGAATAAATCATTCTATGTGAAATCAACGTAGAAATGGAAATGAGATATTTCCACCATTCACATTGTTTAATTGAGATAAGTAAGACTGAGTCTTAGGAAAAATTAAATAAATCACTTGGTGCTAAGAAATTCCAATACCCTACATGAATAAAATTTGGGAAGAAACATCAATGGAATTGTTTGAGTTGAAATGGGATGCATTTTAAATTTAGGATGGATGGTCATACATCTGATGAATACTTAAATATGGGGAAAAAGTCAATTTCTATAATAGAGGAAAGGAAAACTCTTATTAATGAACCACCCATGCTCAAATCCTTTAAATGTGGGGTTTTCTGAATTATATAAATATGTTCTCAATTTTCAAGGTTAAAAATTATGTTGAAAATAATTATCCATATAATTCCATATAAAAATTGATTTCTCATGAGGTCACTATTTTTAATTTTGGGTATTATATTGATATGTTCAAAGGTACACATACCATCTACTCTAGAACGGTTAATGTCTCATTTCATTCTAAATCTACAGAATATTTTATATCTAAAGTGTTGTTATGTGTTAAAAAATATTTCCCCATTGATAAGATGTTTAATTGGTAGTAAACCCCCACAATGGTTCAATAATCACATCTTAGGTCTAGGATTTTATTTCATTTAAAAATTTGAAGAATTTCCTTCCTACAAATATTATTATTCTCCCTATAGATGAACATTACGTTGTATTAGGAACGGAATTTATTTCACTACGTAAATCCCACAACATTTATAGAGGTATGGATGAAATATTTAATACTATAAAAAAACTATGATTATCTATCACTCTGATAATAAATGTGATCAAATGATGAAAATCAAATCCTTTTTATGGTTTTTGATTCATACTAAAAATGGGAATTTATCTTTGATGATTGGGAATAAAGGCCACATAAACAATATTGTTATTGGTCATGGGATTGTTAATTTATTTTGGGAAGAGTTTCGTTGCATACCACCAAATAATAAAGTTGATTTTTCTAGTAGAAGTCATCACATGTGCCACACCTATTTTGAACACTCCATATAGAATGTCCCTATTTGAGTTGCATTCAAACAATAACAAACTACATGATAACCATGATAAGGGATTCATTCGGCCAGGTTCTTTATATTAGAGTACACAAAATAGATTTGATATGAAAAAATAGGGATTTCTGTGACTTTTAATTTATTACCATGAATTAAACAAGATCAAATTCAATAATAAGTATCATATACCCCATATTGATGACATGTTTGACAAACTTCACATAATTAAATAACTTCTAAACAATGACCTTCATTATGAATATTAAAAATCAATGGTTGAGAGGGAGGATATACAAAAAATAGTGTTCCATAAAAGGTATGAAAAAATGGGTGTATAGTGATGCCATTTAGACTTTTCAATGACCCCTCAAACTTCAAGGATTTGATGAATAAAGTCTTTAGATATTACCATGAATTTTTTTAGTATTCCATATAGATGGTATTCATAAATATTCAAGGATCCAGGAAGAGAATGAATATAACTTGTGAATTGATCTATAGTACAAAGGAATGATAAAATATATGAAAAATTAAACAACTGTGAATTTAGGAAACAAATGGATTCATAAATGGGTCATATAATCTTAAGATAGGTTATATCTGTTAATCCATCAAAGATGGAGGATGTTGAATATTTTAAAGGATGAATAATAGTACCAGAGATATAATGATTTCCTGATTTATCGGGATAATATTTTATGGTTTTTATATAATTTATCAAGACTATATAATCCACTCACCAAGTTAACTCATTATGGATCAATCTTCTAATTGATAGATAAATTCAAGTAAAATTTCTAGGAACAAATGTTATGATTTTCCATCACACATGTGCTTACATCACCCTATAGTGGAGAAGGGTTTTTAATTTATATTAATGAATCATCAAAGGAACTATGATGCGACATTAGTAAAAATAACATGGTTATTACTTATTACTCTTTAAAATAACTGTTTCATATGAAAAAATTCTATACTCATGACTTAGAGTTAGCTATGATAATTTTTTTCAGTAGATATATAGAGGAATTAAATTTAAAGAGAAAATTGGGTTATATATTTTGATAATCAAATATAAAAGTATATATTCACAAAAAATGTTTTGAACATAATAAATAGAAGATGGTTAGATTAGATAAATTATTATAATTTCTCAGGGCATTATCATACTGAGAAATTGAACTGGTGGAAAATTCTTTGAGTTGAAAGAATCATGCTAGATTGTCCATGATGAGGATCACTAATTATCAAATATATATGTATTTTTAATTGATGGATCTAGAAATCCCTATGTAATTCTAGAAATAATTATGATCTGAAATGATTGGTAAACCATATATCCATTTGATGATTAGAATTCATTAAAGGATGATGTGGATCTGTAGAAAAATGTGATAAAGGATTCTATGTTTATTATGGATTCTGATATAGTAATAAGGTCTACAAACCATTATTGTGTCCCATCAATACATGTTTTTAATAATTTTTTTATACGAGGATCATTTTTATTCATTTTTTATTCATCCTAGCGGTATGAATATGTATATATTTTTAATAGAATATTTTTTGTGGGAAAACATAAGGAGAGATATCATAGAGTTGGTTTCACAGTGCTTGGTTTTTCAACTAGTTAAAAATGAGAGACAAAATTATAAGAGGATTTCACCACCACTACCTATATCATAATGGGAATGGGAATATGTCACTATTTATTTTTTCATTATATTCCCCAAAACATCTAAAAAGAACATTGATATTTGGGTTACAGTCAATCAACATAAAAAGTCATCCTAGTACTGAACTATTAGATTATATTCATATATAGATCATATTTCAAGGATATATATTATGGATGTTTTATGGTTGTATGGTGTACGTAATTCTATTTTATTTGATCATGATCTGAGGTTTACCTCGATTTTATGGTAATGCATTCAGAAATTTCTTGATATATAGTGGAGTTTCATCATTTTTTATTATCCTCATAAATATAATTATTCTAAGAAAATAATTTAAACACTATTGGACACTTTGAGATCATGTTAATTGTATTTGAGTGGTGGTTGGTATCAAAATGATCCTCTATTTGAGTTATTATTCATTAATTAATTTCACCCGATCATTAAGATGGAACCTTATTAATCCATTTATGAGAATAGTGTAAAAAAAATTATGAGATAATGAAAAAAATAATAATTGTAATTTAGATTGTATTATAAATGATATTAAAGGTATATCCATGCAAAAACACATAATGGTGGAAAAAAATAAATAGAAAATATATGTTCATAACCATCATTGGGATTTGTCATTTGAATTTAGTTATAATTGTTTTCTATGAGTTTATAAGGGAAACAAGGTATTTTGATTTTGAAATAAGACACAACTAATTCACTTAAATATCATTACATTTAAACTTTTTGATCATGTAAAGATCATAGATTACCAGTTGGTGCATCCACTTAACCCATCTCAGGTTCATGATGTGTTACATGTATATCTCATGAGGAAGAACATAAATGATCCATCCAATTGACTGAAATCTTAGATAAAGCTGGTGGAGCATGGTTATTCTTATGATTTATAACCAGTGGATATTATAGATTGTATATAAAATGTTCTATGAAAAAATACGACTGAAATGGAAAATGTTTTGTGGTAAAAAAAATTTCTTGAGGAAGATATGTGTTAACTTGAAGATGTAATGAGGCCGAAGTATCCTAATCTTTTTATACCAATGTCCTAATTTATTTTTAAAATTCATAGTGAGGGGTGGTTAAAAAAACCACTAGATTTATGAAATACTTTTTTTGAAGTAAATTTAATTTCATCAAAATCTTGTGCTACACACAATAATGAGTTTAAACAAACAATAATATACAATTATTCAAATATGAAGGTTATAAACTAAATATTAATCATGGAAGTATGAATAATAATAATTCTTTTGAAAATTAATTATATTGGGTTTTGATTGATCCAATAAACTAATAGATAAAAACATAGTTTTTAGTAATGCCTTTGAAATGCGTCGAAAATAACTTTTTTGTCAAAAAATGATTTTTATTACTTTTTGTGAAAAAAATAAATAAAATTAAATTTTGGTTAACTTATTTGAATAAATAAAGTTACTTTTTAGTATTGAGATGTCTAAAATATCTTAGGTCAATTTTTTTTTATTTTTGAAATGTTTTTATTTTTCAAGGAGCAGTGAAAACAATGGTTTTTATTAAAAGTTTTCTTTTCATTTAAATAATATATAAGGTCTTGTTTTATTAAAAATGGTTAAAAAATTTAAATTAGTTAAATTATCATTTAATTAATCAAATTTAGGTCATCTTAATCAATTTAATAATGAATTTATATATTAAACCATTATCTACTTTTGCAAATATTTTACTTTGAGAACAAATTTTTCATCATGCATGCGGGCTTCAATGTAACGCCCCGACCCTAGTTACCCAGAGTCGGTGCATTATTACATAACATTTTCATGATCACAAGAAAGATCAAATCTTGAAAGACCGATTGGTTTAGTAGCCTTGGAAACAGTAGATATATTCATAAGTTTTACATTACATCATTAAACGAAAAACTACTACAACAACATATTGTCTCCATAATCCACACTCATATCCCCACATAATATCCCTACAGGTCATTCATAACTTACTTCTTCACTTCCTGGGAAAAATAAAACATAGAAAAGGGGTGAGCTCAAATGCCCAGTAAGGATAATAATATAGAGGAAACTTTCATAATTAAGAATAAACATTTAAGGCAATGTATAACTAAAACAAAAGCCTTTCAAACATGAACTTTCAACATGGTATGGCATAAATAAAATTAAATAATGCCATTTACTTATTCACATGGATATTCTACTAATCGAATAATCACATGAAAAAATCAATAACCACTTTCATAATGTTGGAATGCATAATGCCAGACTATCATAACCACATAGTCAAGGCCTCATGCCAAGACTACAAATAAGATTTTGTCACGGCCTTGTGCCAAGACACTATTTTGTCTCATGAGACCTACCGATGCATCTCGGAGCTATAGCGGGCTCTACCCGTCACATATTAAGTCCAATGCATTCCCATATGAAAAGGTTTAAATATAACATAAACATTCGTATTAAAACTAGCATACAAAATGTCAATACTTTCACCATAAACTATGAATGGTATAAAAATAGCACATCCACAGTCAAACATATCACAAAACCTTCAATACAATATAGAAGTTTTGTATCATAATAAATCAACTTCAAATAATCTTAAAATCCATCAAAGGATGTTGACATAGATGAAATCAAAATTCTTTTTAAAGAAATATCTCCTTTTATTTTGAAATCATTTAAGATCCATATAAAATAAAACATTTTCTTTGAAAATAATCTTATAAGATTGTAAGGGAAGCTTTGAAGATTTTATAACGGCGGAAAATAGCTGCACCCGCCGTATAAGTTAAAAAAACATTCTTACCTTAATTCTGTCGAAAAGGTTAAAAGGGACCTTGTTTTGAAAACGACAGAAAGATTACTTTATAAACCACTTATAAAAGTCAAAAAGGTTATAAATGACTTTAACTCATATTCTAGTAAATAGTAAAAATGTTTTGAAATACCTTTTTAAGAAACATGGATGTGGATGATAAAGAGATCCCAGTAGATTATTACATATAAACAACCTCGGATAATGAAGAGATTGTGAAATAACCCTTACCTTGTACTTTTCCTTGGTTGGGGTAGGTTAACCTCATGTATAATGGTGAAATAATTGTTATTAAATTATACAAGAATCATATACATTAATATGATATCATATATGATCTTTTAATATCGATTTGATAATAATATCTTAGTATTATCGTTGTTTTGGGTGTTAACTTACTTGTTTTCTTTTATATTTTTTGTTACATAAGCCATTTTTGTTGTATCTTATTCATATCCAGAATGATATCAAGTCCTTAAACATCATTTTTAAATCATAAAATGATAATTATACTTGAATGGATACGATGGAGAATGAATCTCATCGCGTTCGTGGAGACGGTAGTCCGTACGTACGCACGAGCGACAATATCATTCTTTTGATATTAAAATAATATATAAATGGATGGTATATCATATATACAGAATCATTAACATGTTATATTTATTATTTACATGAGTTACACATCATTATTATACCCATCAAAATAATAATATATTGAATAACAATTACACCACGACGTGGAGACGGTAAGCCGTACGTACGCACGTATGGTGACATGTTATTCAAAGGGTGGATAGAATACTGAATATGGTTGTACCATATTTATAATAACATCACAGTATATGTTAGATACTGGAGTTATTATTTTAGAATGGTAAGAACAAAGGAAGAAGAAGTGGAAGAAGAAATGAACTTGGAGAAGGGTGGTGAAATCATTACCTCTTCTTCGGGTTCTTCCTTTTAATTTGATCAAAAGGGCTCCTTAGGTTGGCTTTCTGATCAAAATAAGGCCCCTAAATTGTAGTGAGGGAAGTTGGGAGAGTATTTGGGAAGAGTTTGGCCGAACCAAAAGGCTTTGAAGGTGTGAAGAAATGATAAGGATGAGTGCCCTTTTATAAGAGGGGTGAGGGGAACCTTTGGAAAAGCTAGAAATATTAATTTATAATAAATTCATAATCGGTTTCCAATGGATCCAAAGTTTACTATTCAAAGGTTAAGGTGGGGATGGGTCGAAAACAACTCAACCAATAGAATATAGACTGGTTTGGGTACTTATATTAACCTTATCTTTAAGTATTAACTCTAAGTTAATTAGTTTCACTTTTACAATGTCTCTTTGTATTTTTATATAATTTGGTTAATAAACTTACTATATATATCCAAGAGACCCTCAAGTGGTCCATTAAGGATGAACCTCTCATGATATAAGTCTCTTGGCCTAACATTAGATTTTTAGGAATTTAATATCAATTAATAATATAATATTTGTTTTAAGAACTCTTTTATGTCAATTTTGACACTATTCAATAGTTGATTTTTGTGAAACTAATAAAAGATTTATTACTTCGAAAAAAGTAAATTAAATCCATCATAATATATCATATTATCCTAGAAAATTAGTTTAATTCATTAAAAGTTTCATATTATATTTATTTGGGGATTTATAATATCAATTATTTTAATTTTTCACTATTATAGTAATTACTGCATCATCATTGTGTCATAAATAAAATAAATTATTTAATGTCTAAAAATTATAAATAAAATATCATTATGTAGGAAATCTTTTTATATTTCTAATGAATATTTATAATCTAAAATCCAACATATATAACCCTATTTAACAATTGTTTTTCTAAAAGATATATGCTTGTGTCATTTTTGTATTCATTTTAACTTAATTAAAATAAAGTGTCATTATCACTTACAAGTGGATCCATGGGGTCCCAAAATAGACCCAAAGATGCCCATGGTCGACCATGTATCAACCAATAGGGTTAAGACACGTTTTAGGGTAATTTAGTATTATTATAATATTATTTTTTAACCCTTATTTACCGGATTTACCCTTAACCATGGTAAATAAAATATTTACCGCAGTAATTATTCAAAATGTATAAAAATAAAAGTTACCTATTTACACAATTTTAACATCCTAATTCCAAATATGGAATCCATTTTCCTAAATTCAAAACACAGAAGTGGCAGAATTTAATTTTAAATTAATTCCCGCTGTCAAAACAAAAAGCGTGTTTTTAAGAGATAATAACTATAAAAAGATTGACACTTGTTTATGTTCGGTTTAATTGTAAAATTATGTCCAATGACCAACATTATATTAAATGGTAAAAATATATTCTAAATATACTTTAAAACTACTAAAATTCATAATTTATCACTATTAATTATTTTGATTAAAAAAGTTGTTTTTAATTAAAATTTAATAATTTTCACTATTCATCAAAATATGAAAGTTATCCGAAAAGTACCAAAATTTCACCTTAGGCTAAATTAGATATTCCGAATCCAAAAATGAAGTCCATTTTGAAATATAAAATATATATAATTTTAAAAAGTAGGTATTACTATTCATAACGGCTAGTTTGATTGGTTGTTAGAACTCGGTGTTGCGTACAACACACGCTATCGCATTATTCAAAGAGAAGCGTACCGTAGAAGCTTGGGGTGTTTCATTTTAAATTTTTGATGTCCCCATTTAGTCAAAAAGTTTAAAATATTGTATTTAAAATTGGTTCACTATTAAAAGTTGATAAAAGTGAAATACTGAAAATGAATTTGTTCTTGCATTATATCTAAGAAACTCATAATATGGATTCTAAAATTATAAAGATTATATAAAGATTAAAATTTAGATAATACTATTCATAACCTCTTTTGAATGGATTTTTTTTTGTAATTCATGGTGTGATTGAACTCGGTGTTGCGTGTAGTGAAAGTTATTGAATTATTTTGAAGAAATAACACACTATGAAATCTTGTGGTGTTACATTCTCCCCTCCTTCAATAAATTGCGTCCTAGCAATTTGAAATTGTTCTTCGAAAATAAAAGGTTGAAAATAAAAAATATCTTTGTGGGAAAACCCACATCGGAAATTGGGTTACTAAAATTTAGTCTTAATATGAGGAAATGAGAAATGAAAGGGTCACTACCAAATTATGATCTCGATTAGGAGAACATTGGTGGCAATTAGAGATATATAATTAGAGGAAAAACGAAAATATTTATAGGTAGTGATTGAGGTCATCAATCACAAACAAGTATAAAATTGAGGTCCATAAACTCATCAATCTATGATGATTTGAAATACCATTGGTTCAACAACACATAGGGTATTGGGATAACACATTTTTGACGTTTCAAAATATCTTAGTTGAAACCCCACATCGAAAAATGAATTAATGAGGCCTCTATTTAAAACAAAGAGTGGAAAGTATGAAGATTACCGAAAATAACACATACTAGGGTTCCGTGTAGGAAAATATGGATATGGAAGAGAAATCTAACCTTCAATTATCTGATGGATAGTGGTAGAGAACATGGCTATGAAAAGGCCAACAATCCCAAAGCCATAAATTAGTGATGATTTAAGGTACCATCTAGGAAAACATTTTTGTTCTAAGTTGCTTTTCTTAATATTGAGGAATTTATTTATGATATTGGCTAAGATCATAAGGAGATATACTTACTTTATAATTAGAGTTTTATCCATTAATAAATTTCTACCACAAACTCATCTTTCACTCTAAAAGATAATAGAATGTAAAAGAATTCTATTTACACTATTCATATAGGGTTCCAAAATAAACGAATTTATAATTAATCTATAAGATCTTTTAATAAAAACTACATTATTTAATCCAGGACATCTCGTGGGCTAGTGGTAGGTGATACACCCTTGTCGCCCTTCGGTTGCGGGTTCAAGTCTCGCAGCCTTGCCGGACGCGACGGGTTGCCGCCCGACCTCCGGGTTGTCCTTTTATGGCAATCCAAAATAATCCAAACTAGAACTATCCAAAATAATTCTATCCAAACTCACAGTCCAACATTCATAAGGAAGGTAAACATAATATAGATCCTTTTTACCCCGTAATAGCCTATGAATACCTTCATCATGTATTACCATATTCCTTATTGATTACATTCATGCTCCCTTATACCATATAGAATGCTGGATATAATTCATTAATCCAAAAATGTTTTAAACCCCAACAATGATGGAATATACAAATCTTTAATCAGTTCCAAGGTAGTCAAGAATATCCAATATAATTTATCCAAAACAATCACATATTATTCCAAAATCACTACCTCAGTATCAGAACTATATTATGATTTATCATTCTCTCAACCATATATTTTCCAAAAATTTATCCTGCTATTGAGTCACTTTTCTTTGTTCCACACAATCTCAAGCCCTTAATGAAATAGTACTGCAGTACAATCTTTATATACTCCATAATTATTATAACAAGTACATTGTTGATACAACACTCAATTGACATAATCAACATAAGAACTCTAATCATTCCTCTTCATCTGTGGTAGTATCATAACTTGATTATTATCCAATAACATCATTTGCGGCATAGTCTGATGACTGGGACATAGGTTCGCGTAGTGTCCAAACTCCTTGCAAATGAAGCATTGTACATTTGAAACCATTTTCTTACCCTTTCAGTCACGTACTTTGTGCCCTTTTCCTCTACACTTATAACAAACTCCAATTCCTTTCAGGCAAGTTCCAGGGTGTTTCTTTCCACAGTTACCACATATGGGAAAATTCTTCTTTTCCCTCTTCCCTTTATCCATCTTTCTCTCTTCCATCCTTTTCTTCTCTTGCTTCCCTTCAAAGCCATAGGACTCAGTAAACTCTTTACTTATCTTATCAACACATGATATTATTTCTTCATATGATGATAATACATGGGAGACTATTTCTCTTATAAATTATAGCTTAAGACCATGAAAGATATGATCCTTCCTTCTCTTTGGATCATGTGCATTTCTGGAGTTCTCATTCCTTCTACTGGGCGCCATTTCTAAACAATGGCATACACTAGATCAGTTTATGAATCAAAATACATAATCCCATACTTATAAAACACTTAACATAAATTGAACTATTTATGGATATAATCTATAATCATAAGAATGTTTTCTTTGAGGAAGTATATACTCATAATCCCTTCAAAATGATTTGTAAAGAAAAATGAGAGTTATCCTAAGAATATCCCCCGGGAGTGTCGTAACCAAGAGTGCAGCAAGGCCTGTTGTCGTGCACCAGTTCCCGTTCGAGTCTAGCTCATAGCGGTGTTTTCGGGTTTTACCCCTAGGTACATCTGTGCCAGAGCCGCCTCTACCTGCTCGTATCCAGACATGGATGTATTGCTCGGAAAACTCACAAAACCTCTACAATACCAAAATTCTAGGAAGTTCTTCTATACTAATCCTCAAAGTTCATCTTAGGTCTACGTGCTCTAATCTGAGTTTATCTAAATCTAGTTTCCAAGGTTTGTACTAAACTTCCTCTGATACCAACTGTAACGCCCCGACCCTAGTTACCCAGAGTCGGTGCATTATTACATAACATTGGCATGATCAAAAGAAAGATCAAATCTCGAAAGACCGATTGGTTTAGTAGCCTTGGAAACACTAGATATATTCATAAGTTTTACATTACATCATTAAACGAAAAACTACTACAACAACATATTGTCTCTATAATCCACACTCATATCCCCACATAATATCCCTGCAGGTCATTCATAACTTACTTCTTCACTTCCTGGGAAAAATAAAACATAGAAAAGGGGTGAGCTCAAATGCCCAGTAAGGATAACAATATAGCGGAAACTTTCATAATTAAGAATAAACTTTTATGGCAATGTATAACTAAAACAAAAGCTTTTCAAACAGGAAATTTCAACATAGTATGGCATAAATAAAATGAAATAATGCCATTTACTTATTCACATGGATATTCTACTAATCGAATAATCACATGCAAAAATCAATAACCACTTTCATAATGTTGGAATGCATAATTCCATACTATCATAACCACATAGTCAAGGCCTCGTGCCAAGACTACAAATAAGATTTTGTCAAGGCCTTGTGCCAAGACACTAGTTTGTCTCATGAGACCTACCGATGCATCGAGGAGCTATAGCGGGCTCCACCCATCACATATTAAGTCCAATGCATTCCCATATGAAAAGGTTTAAATAAAACATAAACATTCGTATTAAAACTAGCATACAAAATGTCAATACTTTCACCATAAACTATGAATGGTATAAAAATAGCACATCCACAGTCAAACATATCACAAAACCTTCAATACAATATAGAAGTTTTGTATCATAATAAATCAACTTCAAATAATCTTAAAATCCATCAAAGGATGTTGACATAGATGAAATCAAAATTCTTTTTAAAGAAATATCTCCTTTTATTTTGAAATCATTTAAGATCCATATAAAATAAAACATTTTCTTTGAAAATAATCTTATAAGCTTGTAATGGAAGCTTTGAAGAATTTATAACGGCGGAAAATAGCCGCACCCACCGTATAAGTTACAAAAACATTCTTACCTTAATTCTGTCGAAAAGGTTAAAAGGGACCTTGTTTTGAAAACGACGGAATGATTCCTTTATAAACCACTTATAAAAGTCAAAAAGGGTATAAATGACTTTAACTCATATTCTAGTAAATAGTAAAAATGTTTTGAAATACATTTTTAAGAAACATGGATGTGGATGACAAAGAGATCCCAGTAGATTATTACATATAAACAACCTCGGATAATGAAGAGATTGTGAAATAACCCTTACCTTGTACTTTTCCTTGGTTGGGGTAGGTTAACCTCCTGTATAATGGTGAAATAATTGTTATTAAATTATACAAGAATCATATACATTAATATGATATCATATATGATCTTTTAATATCGATTTGATAATAATATCTTAGTATTATCGTTGTTTTGGGTGTTAACTTACTTGTTTTCTTTTATATGTTTTGTTACATAAGCCATTTTTGTTGTATATTATTCATATCCAGAATGATATCAAGTCCTTAAAAATCATTTTTAAAATCATAAAATGATAATTATACTTGAATGGATACGATGGAGAATGAATCTCATCGCGTTCGTGGAGACGGTAGTCCGTACGTACGCACGAGCGACAATATCATTCTTTTGATATTAAAATAATATATAAATGGATGGTATATCATATATACAGAATCATTAACATGTTATATTTATTATTTACATGAGTTACACATCATTATTATACCCATCCAAATAATAATATATTGAATAACAATTACACCACGACGTGGAGACGGTAAGCCGTACGTACGCACGTATGGTGACATGTTATTCAAAGGGTGGATAGAATACTGAATATGGTTGTACCATATTTATAATAACATCACAGTATATGTTAGATACTGGAGTTATTATTTTAGAATGGTAAGAACAAAGGAAGAAGAAGTGGAAGAAGAAATGAACTTGGAGAAGGGTGGTGAAATCATTACCTCTTCTTCGGGTTCTTCCTTTTAATTTGATCAAAAGGGCTCCTTAGGTTGGCTTTATGATCAAAATAAGGCCCCTAAATTGTAGTGAGGGAAGTTGGGAGAGTATTTGGGAAGAGTTTGGCCGAACCAAAAGGCTTTGAAGGTGTGAAGAAATGAGAAGGATGAGTGCCCTTTTATAAGAGGGGTGAGGGGCACCTTTGGAAAAGCTAGAAATATTAATTTATAATAAATTCATAATCGGTTTCCAATGGATCCAAAGTTGACTATTCAAAGGTTAAGGTGGGGATGGGTCGAAAACAACTCAACCAATAGAATATAGACTGGTTTGGGTACTTATATTAACCTTATCTTTAAGTATTAACTCTAAGTTAATTAGTTTCACTTTTACAATGTCTCTTTGTATTTTTATATAATTTGGTTAATAAACTTACTATATATATCCAAGAGACCCTCAAGTGGTCCATTAAGGATGAACCTCTCATGATATAAGTCTCTTGGCCTAACATTAGATTTTTAGGAATTTAATATCAATTAATAATATAATATTTGTTTTAAGAACTCTTTTATGTCAATTTTGACACTATTCAATAGTTGATTTTTGTGAAACTAATAAAAGATTTATTACTTCGAAAAAAGTAAATTAAATCAATCATAATATATCATATTATCCTAGAAAATTAGTTTAATTCATTAAAAGTTTCATATTATATTTATTTGGGTATTTATAATATCAATTATTTTAATTTTTCACTATTATAGTAATTACTGCATCATCATTGTGTCATAAATAAAATAAATTATTTAATGTCTAAAAATTATAAATAAAATATCATTATGTAGGAAATCGTTTTATATTTCTAATGAATATTTATAATCTAAAATCCAACATATATAACCCTATTTAACAATTGTTTTTCTAAAAGATATATGCTTGTGTCATTTTTGTATTCATTTTAACTTAATTAAAATAAAGTGTCATTATCACTTACAAGTGGATCCATGGGGTCCCAAAATAGACCCAAAGATGCCCATGGTCGACCATGTATCAACCAATAGGGTTAAGATACGTTTTAGGGTAATTTAGTATTATTATAATATTATTTTTTAACCCTTATTTACCGGATTTACCCTTAACCATGGTAAATAAAATATTTACCGCAGTAATTATTCAAAATGTCTAAAAATAAAAGTTACCTATTTACACAATTTGAACATCATGATTCCAAATATGGAATCCATTTTCCGAAATTCAAAACACAGAAGTGGAAGAAATTAATTTAAAATTAATTCCCGCTGTCAAAACAAAAAGCGTGTTTTTAAGACATAATAACTATCAAAAGATTGACACTTGTTTATGTTCGGTTTAATTGTAAAATTATGTCCAATGACCAACATTATATTAAATGGTAAAAATATATTCTAAATATACTTTAAAACTACTAAAATTCATAATTTATCACTATTAATTATTTTGATTAAAAAAGTTGTTTTTAATTAAAATTTAATAATTTTCATTATTCATCAAAATATGAAAGTTATCCGAAAAGTACCAAAATTTCACCTTAGGATAAATTAGATATTCCGAATCCAAAAATGAAGTCCATTTTGAAATATAAAATATATATAATTTTAAAAAGTAGGTATTATTATTCATAACGGCTAGTTTGATTGGTTGTTAGAACTCGGTGTTGCGTACAACACACGCTATCGCATTATTCAAAGAGAAGCGTACCGTAGAAGCTTGGGGAGTTTCATTTTAAATATTTGATGTCCCCATTTAGTCAAAAAGTTAAAAATATTGTATTTAAAAATGGTTCACTATTAAAAGTTGATAAAAGTGCAATACTGAAAATGAATTTGTTCTTGCATTATATCTAAGAAACTCATAATATGGATTCTAAAATTATAAAGATTATATAAAGTTTAAAATTTAGATAATACTATTCATAACCTCTTTTGAATGGATTTTTTTTAAGTCATGGTGTGATTGAACTCGGTGTTGTGTGTAGTGCAAGTTATTGAATTATTTTGAAGAAATAACACACTATGAAATCTTGGGGTGTTACATTCAATTTAAATTGAATCCTACAAATTAAATTACTTGAATATTTAAAATGGATTAACTATTTTTAATCATAATATGTAATATTATATAATAAATTTAACATTACCATTTTCTACAATAATTATTAAAATTTATAAAATTATGTTATCATGTTTAAGGGTAAAATTGATTTACCTATGGATTAAAATAAAATGATAAATATTAAAATAAACTATAAACATTTGAACGCATGTTGGGTGGACGTATTTATACCTTATAATATCTATGTTGTGATAGTGATCCATTTTTGGTCTTTTAAGCATGTGGAAAATGCTCGTATAACTTTTTAGTTTCAAAAATTTAAAGTAGGTCCTCTCCCCAACATATAAAAGTTCACCCCCCACTTCACGCCTCTCCAAAATATTAAAAATGATTTTCTTGAAAAATTCCTAATAAAATCCATTAATTACTTACCTGTCACAGCATAGAGGCCATATTTTTATTACTAATCCCTCATGATAATAATTTAATCATAAACCTAAAGTTGTTATCCAAAGAAGAGGAGGATTGAACTTGTGTAAATAATGTTAGGACATAAGGTTCTGTATTTATATTCTCTCTTTCGTTTCATTGATACATATATCATATTTAAAAATTATTTATTTTTTGTTGAATATATACTTCCCCTATGACATGATTTATAATTAACCTCATTATTTTTTAAGGATTTAATGTTTCAAATGATGATATAATCTAATATGAATTATAATTAAAAAGTAACTGAAGTGGTAAGGGTTCCAAGTAACAATATCATCTTTTATACAATTTTTTATGAAGATGTTTTCCATAAATAAATCATGTAATATACATCTCATGAAATCCATTAATTTTCTTATCCAATGGTCATTTCATGAAATTTAATGTTTTTATTTATCTTCATTCCTTTATTTACAAAAATTTCCCAGAGATTTTTTTTAAAAATATAACATCATTTATATCTTCATTAGAGAACAATTCATTATCCATGTACATGTTTTTACAAAATGTTTATAAATAATGTTTTTATTATTATAAAAATATTTACCTAATTCATTTTTACCCATGTTTTACTTTTTAAAAACTGTTATAATGAATATTCTATTTTTTAATAATTAAGTGATTTTTATTATTACCAAAGTCTGAAAAGAGTGTTTCCTTTTCTTTTATATTGAAATAATGGAATTTTATACCGTAATGAAAACTCTGTGATTATGTATTCATTATAGGTTTCAAAATTATTCATCATGTAAAATTATTTTCACAATGTTTTGTGGTCTTTTAGTTAAAAAAAACAGATTTTGAAAGTGAAATAGTTATTCTACTTTGGAAAGATTCCAAATAAACATTAAAAATAATTTTTCATATATGATGACATAATTTGGTTTTACGTAATTTTTTCTTGGGATATGAGCTAATTATACCAACCTTATTCTTTTTATGGGTGGTTTATGATTATGATGAAAATGTTTTCATGAAACAAATTAATTATCCATGGGTTATTATACAATGAAATTATGAAATGTGGATGAAACTCATTTATTCATGGGTTCTTCTATGAAGAAAATTTTGTGAAACCATTTTTCATGGGTTATAATATGATAAATGTTTAATCATTTTATGAAAAACCTATGTATTTTTTCATTCTGTGACGGTGATACCATTATAAACATTGAGAGTGATTATATTATAACCAAGGATGGTGATAAGGTTACAACAAATGTTTGTTTTCATGTTATAACCAAGGATACATATGAAATATAACTTTTTTCAACAAATTGGATACCAATTGATAACTCAAGGTATAAATACTTTATAGATGAATTTAATTTCAGGTTCACATGTGTATTCAGGGACGTTTCATTCATGTCTACAACGTTATTCGGGGACATGACTTAATATAATTAACTAAATGATTGAACCTTCTTCAATTTATACATACTCAAAATGTTTTCAGAATATGTTTTATTTTAATATTTATGATATTTTTCAATATTATTTCATCATTGATCATGTTCTATGATTCTTAATGATTTATATCTTATTAACATCCATGATTTATGTAATAACTCAAGTATATGATCTATGATATAGAATTTAGGGGTTTCAAATTTTATTATCTTCTTCCCATTCCCTTAATATCATGTTAAGATTATTTAATCATCGATATGTATTTTTATTACCCTTAATAATAATCTGATCTTAGCTTACCTGAAAATATTTTTTATAATTTTAAAATCACATTTGTGGGGAAAGTGGGAAAAAAAACAATTTCAAATGAAATGGAAATTTCCAACATAAAGATATTAAAACATAATTAAATACCAAACTAATATTATTAAAATAAATAAATCTATATGATCCCATAGATGATTATTTAGATTATTCTCTAGATCATCCTAGATTAGATCTTCAAAATGATAGGCCATATTGTCCAATTTCTATATATATTATTCAGAATTGATCTTCCTATCATTATATACATGTGAAAAAGTGAGATATTGTTTATTTATCCACAAAATTTTTTCCTCACCAATATGAATCAGAGTCATTCTCTCATATATTATATTAACATCATTTTTAGTAAAATGGATCTGGAAGATTCCTTCTTGAATTTATTCCATATACTACAGAGTTGGATAAAATCATTGTCCATTCCCTACATGCATTGTTCCTATCATACCTTCCTACTCATATTTCTTAAAATCACTTCATTAGACCAATTTAATTTCAATTCATGGTTTATAAATTTTTTTCATGGTTGTGATCTTTGGACTCACCATCCATCACTGTTGTACTTTTTTTTGAACCTTATTTCTATTGTCTTAGGTAGTTGAGAGTAACATTTAAATACTTTAGCCTCAATTCCATTAATCACAATGTAGATCCCCATATAAAACACTCCCTTTAATCCATTATTCCTCTATTTGTTGTGAATTACTATAACTACCATTTCATCTTCACTATCAATAATGAATTAACAAATGTTCTCAACAACAATTTTAACCTCATAGAATCCTTGTCCGTCTATGAATTTCCTATCAGAAATTTTGGTATGGATTCCCATTTTGTCTAGTAAGGAATACATATTTTTTGAACTAGGAATTCAACCTCTTTTAAATCTAGTAAATTTGATAGATTAATTATTGGAGGTGTTCTAATGGGGATTGACTTTCTTGTTTATTTTAGAGAACCCATATTTTTACCCTTTTTTGACCCTATTTAAATTTACATGCACTAAGAAGACCATATTAACTCTCTCTATTTTCCTGAAAACAAAAAATTTGTGTGTGTCTCTATTCCAAATTATCACTACCTATTCATTTTCTGGTTACTTTGTAAAATTTTTGTTGGGTTTCAACAAAGTTGTTCCACAAACACCCTATATCCCCTATGACCCAAATGGGGAATGAACTATATAATTGAGATAAATCATATCCTTTATAAACATTTATAATATAACAACTATATTCATATTAGGATTCACATATATTTCCTTTTTCCCGATTGGATCAAAATTTTCTAAATCCTCTGGATCCAAATGATCAATTGTGAGGGTTTTAGATCAATGGTTAATTAAAAAAGAAGGACCTTCCATACATGAAGCCTTTATCAACACATCTTTTAATGGATCTTGTCAAATTTATAGTACCCCCAAATCTGATGATGCCATCCGATTTATAATACTTATGTCTGAATAATAAAAAATTTATATCTATTCCATTATATTTTCACTAGAAATGGAAACTAAACCATTACCACATTTACATGTTCTTCAGATTTCTATCTTATGATGGTGGATCTGAATACTGAAACTATAAACTTACCATTTTATTACACTAATAATATATGTTTATCGACATCTCATAAATAATTAGTTTCTTAAAATAGACCTCTCCCCCAACCGCAATCAAAACATACTCTAATAGAGGATATGAAAAATCATTTAAGTTGACCCTTTATTTTGTTTCATTTATATATGTTATTAATAATGGTACTATGTATAAAATTTCATAGAAGTGTGGTCATATTTAGGAACTAAGTGTTACATAATGTGGTTTACTTATAAACTAGTTGATTTTGTATTCATGTTTTTGAAGGAACTATACAAATATGATTCAGGGGTTGATCATTATGTTATATAATGTATGTCTATTTATTTAGATATAATATCTATTTATGAACCGTTTTTTTTACTATAGTTTTTTCAGAAATGTTTAGTTACCATTAAAAAACAAGGATGATGTCCCAACAGGGATAACACTTAAGATAAACCAATTTATATGAGAACATCTTATGTTATGGTAAAGAATGGCTTGTGGTCGTCTAATAAATAATATCCTGATATAGACAATGAAATTGTATGTAGATCTATAAGATATATACCTCGGGATTATTACCCCAAAAGTGGGGAATTTCCATGAATCAATCATCACCTTTGGCATGATAAAGAGCCTCATTGAACTCCTAGTTTGACACTCCCTAGAGATATACATTAGTTGATTTAAATTTCTGTTAAAAACCATTATAAATAGTTTGAGTAGATTATAAATATGAATGACATATTTTAAAAACAATATTTCATTGATTTAATATATGTAGTAATGATTTAGACATTCAAAATATTTATTTCATGATTATGTGGCTTCCATATATGAATAATCATTTTCACTATTATTTTTTATTTTATTAAATTGTTATAACATGATGGAATCATGTTATTACCGAATGTGAAAAACAATGAAATTATTTTCTCTTGAATATTTAATAAGATACTAGATAAATAATATCAATGTAATTCCCACAAAACATTCTCAATACGGGAATCACACAATGCTTATAAATGATTGATGGAGGGGAAAATGTAATATTTAGTTCTTTATTAGGAAAAATAGACCTATTATTGTGGGCCCAATGATCCACTAATATTTTAGTATTGTTTTATTACCACTGAAAGAAATTTTTCATTCCCCATAATTTAGAATAGAAGAAATTTAGTATAGTCATTTATCATTTGGATGGATTTGTAGATAACTGGTGTAATTTTATTATGAATAATAGTCAATAAGAATAAATTAAATTCATGTGAGGGATGATATTAAGAAAATATTTTTTAGTATGTATATCCCTTTTATTCTAGAAAAAACAATGGCGGAGGAATTTAATGGATGTGAGGGATGATATTAAGAAAATATTTTTTAGTAGGTACATCCCTTTCATTTTATAAGAGCTGTCAAGTTTAATTTTGAATTAATCTTTAACATCAATAATAATTTTACTGGTTGTTTTGTGGATTAAAAACAACTCACTTAATGGTTTTATCTATAAGATACTTTTTTCCTATAATGAAATAATTTGATGTGCATTCAAGGTATAAATGAAAATTTGAGATTCCCACCAATCCAATGGTTTTGATAAAAAAATAAGATCGAGTCTCAGGATAACATGACTAAATCACATAGTGGAAAGTTATTTTAGTCCCCTACATGAATTAAATGTGGCGAGAAACGTTTTTGGAAATACCAGAGTGGATCTAGGAATTTCTTCTAATGTTTAATGGATAATATAAAAGATGGAGACTGTAATATGTAAATGAAAAAGATAGTTGAAATAATAGAGGAAATGATGGTTATAACTAGTTTAGAACCCATGATCCAATTATTGAAATAAAAGAATTGTGAGAGTTATTCCAATTAATTCTCAAATTTGAAGGTTAATGATAATGATCAATGTTATCAACCAAAGAAGATAAAATAGGAATGGAAATTTTATGTGATCACTATTTATGTTCCATGTAATGATAATGTCATTTAGAAAGGTACACTAACAATCTATTCTAGAACTGAAAATGTCTTATTTGATTCTAGAACTACCCACCCTTTTATTTATGGAGGTATTTCAAGAGGTATCTAAATTCCACCTCAAAAAAACTAATGTTCAATTTTCAATGAAAACCATTAATTTCATGATGGACAAACCAAAATTCTACAATTCTTCCATAGTTGATTTTTTTGGTAATGTTCTTCCTAAAGATCTAAATATTCATCATTTGGATGAATTTGATTATATAGTAAACAATTATTTTGTTTCTATGCATAAATCAAAAAAATTGAGGAAGGTAATCCACATTTTATATTATGTAAATCATATGATATTTTATTAGTGTGATGATAAATATGAATGTACAATGGAAATTACATCTATTTGATTTTATTTAAATTATATTCAAAATGATTTTTTACATCAGATGGTTGGGGAAAAATATAACATTGATGATATTCCAATTTTTTGAATATTTTCTTTATCTTTCTAAAAATTTTACCCATATTCCATGAAATTTTAATGACACGTATTCAATAGAACACATACCTTGTTCCATAAATATTTCAAAGACATCATATAGAATACCACTGATAGAGTTATAGAAAATGATGATGTAACTCCAAGAGTACCTGGAAAATAAGTTCATTTGGCCAAGGGAATCACATTGGGGTAAACATGTTCTATTTTCTAAGAAGAAACATGCATTAATTGGACTTGGTATTGTTTAACAAGAACAATACTAGATAAAAATAATGAACAAGTATCCTTTATCTCATATTTATGATTTTTTAGATCAACTATACAGAGATCAATAATTTTACGTGATTGATCATTTTTTCTTGATATCATAAATTGTGTGTTAAGAAGGGGGATATGCATAGGAAATAAATCCAAATAAGGAAGAAAAATTATGAGTATCTAGTGATTTCATTTGGTCTTAGTAATTATTCATAAATAATCATGGATTTAAATAAATTTGGCTTCATGTATTTCCTTAATCAGTTAGTTGTAGTCATTGCATACTATATTTTTATATATTCAAAGATAAAAAATGATCATAAAGATCACTTAATAATTACACTAATTCCCCTAAGTAAAGAGAAATGTTAAAAAATTAAAAATTTGGAATTAAGGATAATAAAGGTTTCATTTTTTAATCATATAATATCAAGATATTGTATATTTTTGGATCTATCAAAGATAAAGGCCATTGAACTTTTCCTAAGACCAACCAGCATAACTGAGCTATAAGATATTCATTGAATGGATTGATATTATTGATGGGTTGAGGAAAATATATCAAAACTATCAAATCAACACACATATTTAACATGTAAGGGATACAAGTTCCTCTATATTAATGAATTGAAGGAAAATCTCAATGAACGTAAGATAATATTAGTCATTTCACATGTGATTACATTTCCCAACATTGTATAATGGGTTGTAATCTAAAATGATGTATCCAAAAAGGTATTGGGATGCATTATCATGTAGAATGGAATTTTTATTGCTTATAAATCATAAAAATATATGGTTCATGAGAAAAATCACCCAACAAATTATTAAGGGTAAGATATGGTATTTTTTCAATAAAGATAATAATAAATTATAATTATAGAGCATATATATATATATATTTATCATAAAAGAGTTATGTATACATTAATAGAGTAGGACATGAATAAGTGCCATAAAATAAGTTTATAGGTGATTATATATGATGACTACTCAATACATTACCACACATGGAATATAAACAATGTGGCAGATTCTTCCATTCCATATGATCCTGATAGCATATCCTTGATGATTTTAACAAAAGATCTATTATTTATGTATCTGAAAAGGGTGGATCTAGAAATCCAAATAAAAGGGGATAAATATTATATATCTCAAATTAGTGTTCAAACTTCTATCCAAGTGATGATTAAAGAGGCATAGAAGGATGAAGTGGATCAAAAGTCAAAGGTGAGAAATTTTCTTAGGTATATTATTCGTTGTGATGGAGTAAAAAGGTTCATGATCATTTTTTGTGTCCACTCATTGCCAATTATTAAGAAGTAGATATTAGAAGAGGCTCATAGTTCTTCATTACATTTTTAATACTTAATGTAAAATTATGAATGGATACTAATGGATTATATCTATTGAGAAGGAAATAAGGTAGATATTGCAATTATTTTATATTGGTATTGAGTATGTTTTTAAATTAAGGTTTAGAGAAAACATCTAAGGGAATATTACACCAATTACCCATTCTATAATGGAAATGAGAAAACATTACCATGGATTGTATCATTGATATCACCAAAACATCTAAATGGAATTATTATATATGGATTTTAGTTGATCTCCTTAAAAATATAGAACAAATCATTACTATCATTTAATATTTTCATTTGGATAAGAATTATAATATATATATAAAAGAATAATAAAGGTTCTGTGGAGTACCACATTCCATTGTATTTTATTGAGATATAAGGTTTAACTCATTAATCTATAAAATTATTTATCAAGATCTTCACATAAAGTAGTGATTCATCATTGTGTATCATCATTCACTAGATGACTAATTTGAGAGAAAAGATAAAACCCAAGAGGATAATTTGAGGCCACGTTCTATGGATTTCAATGCTAGTTTAGATCAACCTATTTATCTTGTCAGGATTTCTTACAAAAATAGATTTCGATTGATAATTTAGATAGACCCTATTGAATCACTATATATAAATATGTGTAGGTCTCCAAGGTGTTGTGATGTTATTGAAGAAATAAATATATTAGGACCAAAGCTAGAAGAATAAATGGATGAGAAAGTCATAGTTATTTAATAACCCAAAAGGGAAGTAAAAGTTCAACAGAAAAGGGATACCGATAATCATTGACATGATCTAGAATTTGGATTTGTAGAAAACATGTTTCTATGAATTTATCCATGGAAAAAGGTTCTGATATTTTTAAATAATTTAAAACAAATCCATGAGTATATAAGTCTCATTTAAGTTTTTTATCATATTAGGGTCGTAGAATATCACTTTTTTCTTCTAGTGAATCTATTTCATGTTAATGATTTTCTCCATGTTTCTCTCTTGAGGAAGTGCATATCAGATCCATCACAAGTACCAAAATTAGTGTCCATACCACTAGATAATAATCTTTATTTTTTTGGAACAACCGAGGAAAAATCTATATTGTATAGAAAATGTTCTACAGAACCAAACCAATCCCATGGTGAATTTTTTATAGAAAACCCACTATATTGAGGTTACTATATGGGAACATGAAGATGTACTTAAGTATAATTATCCTTAGTTTTTAATACAAAACTTGATACCATTTCAAGAGAAAAATTCATTTTAAGATATGTTCAATGTAACAAAAGAATATTTAATGAAACATTTTTTCAAAATAAATTTAATTTCATTGATAAGTTGTGCTAAACACAACACCAAGATTCAGTGAACCAAAATATACCATTATATAAGAATTTTTTAAAATTTTGTATTATTAATTTTACATTTCTCTTAATTTTAATAAATTACTTGTTCATGAAATTCAATTAATTTTAATACTATATCGAAAATAATATTTTTGAAACATGTTCCAACACTAGTTTGAATCATTAATTTTTTTATTATCTTCCTCATTTTTTAATTATTATAAAATATCATCCTTCTGTAGACGATTACTTGGCTCAAACATAAAACCAATCTTTTAGGGTCATTGAGGTCTATCCCCATGGGTGGTCCAACCATCGTGTCCCAGAAAGCGGTCTAATTGAGTATAGTACAATCTCTGCACAACTATGACCATGTAAATGGTTCATAATTCGTAGCTGTTGGAAAATGTAGGATTGTCATGGGTAACCCACATGTCCCACATGACCATGTGTATTGTATTTTATGATTGTTTATCAGTAAACATTTCTCTATATATAAGTCAATTGATCTCTCTTTGTTTTGTAGTCGTATAGTTTTTCTGTATTACTATTTATCTATCCTATAATTATATAACCGAATAAATGAAATTAATTGAATTCATTTATCTTATCTTTAATACAACTGATAGATTATATTATCCCATGCATTAAATTTTAAACTCTTCTGACTCACCTTCCTTTTTCCATTATCTTATTTAGGAATACCCTCATACTCTTGTAAATAGGCTGCATTACTAGTTCAACTTTTTTCACTTATCCTTATTCAGGCTTCAAAAATTTATTCTGGATCATCTTGAATATTCCCATGATGAATTTTTTTGATATATTATTCTTTGAAATTCCGTCTTCCCCAATGGGTTTTTATTCCAAGCATCAACATGAGCAATTTTTCATTTTTGGTTTAATGTTCCCTTAATGGTCGCTCGACTTAGTCACTATTGAATACCATCAATGGGTCACAATTCACCCTTGGATACCAATGGCGATTCATGATCCATTATTGGAAACCAAGGATGGGTCAGTGACCTACAACTAGAAATTCAATAGTCGGTTAATGCTTTCCCCTAAGGCATTTTATTGATATTGTTCTTTATCATGGAATAAGATTCCGCAAGATCCCATATGATCTCTTCTTATATTGATGTGTTTTCTTTATTTATTTCTATTTTATTAATTTTTTTTTCTACTATAGAAAACCATGCATAAGATTTATTATGTTTTCATAAAAACCATCTTCAATCATAAAAATTGATTATTTAGTAAATGAATGATAATGATTTATTTTTGTTTCCTAAAAAATGAATTTAATTCTATTAATAATCAACCTCTTTGTGTTATTTTTATTCTAACATGTTTCATATAGATATTGGTTAAAAATATTCTCCTTGAGTAATATAAGAGATTTTTGGGAAGACTAGGATCTTGGTGATCTAATCCTTTTTTAAAATTTCTTGTGTTATATGTATTATTTACTCTAAAACATTTAACACTATTCCAACTTCGATAAATCAGTATTGGATTTTAATAATTCAAAAATGGTTATTCATCCTCATAGTAACTACTTTCATTCAAAGGGGCTCAAAATCTGGTATCAATGCATGTAACCTTTTAAAGTATTTGGTTTTAGTTTGTTTCATTATCTATTTATGAACTAACCATTATCCTTGATGTAAAATTATATGAAAATGATCCATTGATTTATTATGCTATGTCCGGATTTCGTGAAGTCCAATCCCTTCAAACCACCAAATATCAATGGAAGATAAAATTTCAATTGGAATCAAGTAATGGATATATTACATAAAAATATTATTATTGATTACTCGGGTTTAGGTAAAGAACATATACTTTTCCTGAGGTTGGTTTAGAAACTCTCGATTGTAATGATGCATCAAAATGTGATTTAAATTTCATTGTAATAAATTCCATATATTATTCTATAAGTAGAGATATGTATAGTATTTTTTATTGTTGTAAAATGGCTTATGAAAAATTGATGACTTTAAAATTCACCCATCAAAGAAATGAGAAGTTGTTGATAACCATGTCAGGTAAACCGAAATATAATATTCAATAATTCAAAATTACTGATCAATAATGAATAAATTAGTTGTTCAATAGATTCATCATAATATTCAATACTATAGATACATGTTTAGATGACATGAAGATTGAATATCCCATAAAAGTTTTGAATCGATCTCTACTCAAGATATAGAATTCAAAGAATGGTGTTATGGATGAAAATATGGATTTCAATAAATATTCTATAGATGAGTTCAAATGTTCACTAGTTCAACATGAGATGGAAACGAAGAAGGAAAATTATTATGACCATAATAAAAGGAAAGGTATAACATTTAAATCAAATATAAAATCTATTATTAATTATTATGATTCGAAGTTACAATATTGTGTGGAGGTTGAAAATGAAAATTTCAGCAATAGAATTTACATGTACATGAATGTTAATAGAGTATTTAAGAAACCTCCCATAATTTACCATAAAAAGTATGATAGAAAGTGTAGTAAAAATTGAAATTAGTAAATATGATGTTATTATGTTAATATAATATGGTTGTAGGAAAAAGGTCATATAAAATCATACCTTCCCAAATTAAAACAAGATAATATTAAAAATAAATTCAAAATGGTAAAATGAAATTCATATCGTGTATGATGTAGCTATATAGAAGATTCAGAATCTAGTATTTATAGTTCTTAATGATATTGTTTCCATTTAATGTTTGATGTATAATAATATAAATGAGCTAAAAAATTATTATAATTACAGTTTTTTTATTATGATATTGAAAATTATGTTAATGAATTAATAGCTGAAGATGAAAAATTTTAGTTTTATATCATTCGATTGGATCAGTTATATAGCGAGCTATGAATAAAAAATTATATGATTAAAGAAGAAAATAAAAACAAAAATTCTTCTATTTTTTGAATATAGAAGTGAAAATGGTGGCAGATTATAAATAATTTAAATTTAGATATTAAAATATGAGAATAAAATATCTCATTTCAATAACATAGGAAATTCAAGAGATAACATTCCTTTTTTTTTGTGATTTTGACAAAATTATTAAGGAAAGAAAGTATATTAAACATAATAATAAGAAACTGATAAATTTTTGATAAAGTAAAAATGTAAAAATATGTGATGACCTAGAAATTATTCAACATGATAATGAAAAACTTAAGAAGGAAAATATATTTATTATAAGAACCTTGTCTTTTTTTGTTCGAGTCTAATAAAATTTTAATAAGATAATGACTATATACAAATGCAAATATTGTATAATAGGTTATGGATATAATAATTAGGTTCCAATGATGTATAAAAATAATTTTTAAGAATCATAAAGGGGAATATTTTTAATGATACATTCATTAGACGAAACATGAATAGGAATTATGAAAACAAATTTTATTTACTGAATAATTAGTCATTTGGACACAAAAGGATTTAATTTCTAAATAGATATCATATAGATTACCCTAGAATAAATTATTCAAATTCATATGAGTACATAAATGTTTCTCCACTTATCATGTTGGAACCAAACTATTATGGTTACAAAAAAAACCATCTAGTTTATATTTTTGTAGGAATAATGCACGATGTGTTCCAAACTCATGGTATATTGATAGTGGGAGATCTAGGAACATGACTAGTGAAATATCTAACTTCTTATCTTTTAACACTTTTTATGATGATACATCCACTTTCGTTGATAACTCTAATGGTATGATTAATTGTTATTGAGAATAATGTATATTAACATCTCTTTTAATTTATAACGTAATATTTTTATATGGATTAATAAACAATTTAATTTTCATATAGAAACATTGTGATGATGGAATGCGTATTAAATTTTAATGTAATAATTTTCATGTCTATAAATATATTAACGTTTTTATTTATGCTAATTGAAATGAAAATGTATAGTCTATTGTTTTTCCCCGAGTTAATGTAGATTAATGTAAAATTCCAAATGCTAAAGATACAAATCACATAATATGGAAAAAATGGTTGGGGCATGCTCATATTCAAATTTCATACCGACTGCCTATACATGAATAGTTTGTTGAACATCCAAAATTTTGTACATGTAATCATTATATATGACATTCTTGTCTAAAAGGATGGAATCACAAGGAGCCTATTAGATATATTGATGTGGTCAATAATGTTATATAATTAGAAATACTTCATATTGATCTTTTTAGACCCATTAAAATGACTAGTTCAGGTTTTGGAAGACATTATTTTTTAATTGTTGGTGATTTTAGTATATTTACTTGGACCATTTTTATCCCAAAATAGTGAAAACATAATTTTTTGAATTTTGTATATAAGAATTCAATATAAAATATTTATTTTAATTACAGGTATTAAAAGTGATAAAGGGGGAGTGTTTTTTAATTTTTAATTTGAAATAATATATGAAAATAATGGTTATTATCATTATTTTTCTTCCCCTACAACACTTCAATAGAAGGATTTTGTAGATAGGAAAAAAGAAAATTATTACTGAAATGGAAAGAATAACGATTAAAGAATTCAAACATCTAAAATATTTTTACGATGAATCAGTTAACACTTCTTGTTATATCATACATAGTTTCTATATGATACCATTTATAAAGAAATCTCCCTATGAACATTTTAAGAACAAGTAAAAAAATTCTATTTTAATATTTTTGTTGTACTATTTATATTTTAAATGCTAATAGTAATCAAGAAAATTATGAATCTACTGGCGATGAAGGTGTGTTTTTATGACACTATAATAAATTTATGATATGTTGGGTATATAATAAGAGAATAATGTCTATGGAATAATCTATGCGTGTTACGTTAATTGGAAAAAAATTAAAACAAAGAACTAATTACGGGGATAATACTAATGATTTCCTAGAATTCAAATATTATAAACATAAAATGGAAAATAATAATTCATCAGTTGTGTGGGTTCATATATAACCTCAATTCAATCCACTATTTGGAAAACTCAAGAAGTCAGTATTTATAAAATATTATAGGAAATGGTTAATATTGTATTAAGAGTAGATATATTATTGATTTATCAATAATAATTATGAATTAATACCTAATTTTTGTCCTGTTAGTATTAATGAATCATTGAATGATTCTAATTGGATTGATTAAATGAATGATAAACATGATATGATTGATAGAAATATTGTCTTTAATTGGGTTGAGTTACCTAAAGATAATGTCCATATGAACTAAATAGATTTTTCTAAATAAATTATATTATTCTAGTAATATATATATAAATAATGAAAGGATTTTTTTACAATTTTATATTCAAGAATAATGAAATGATTTTGAATATTGATATCCCCTAGCTTCTAGATTAGAATATATTCACATTTTATTACCATTTTCATTTTTTATAAATTTTGATCCTTTCCAAATGGATGTACAAAGGGAATTATTAAATTGTGTTGTTTAAGAAGAGGTTCATGAAAAACAACCACCTCGTAACAAAAATACGGAAATTATAAATCATGTTTTCAAACTGTATAAATCATTATTGGGTCATATGAAATCTCATTGAGCATGTTATAATTGAAACCCAATGACTTAAATTCAAAATTATTTTGTTATAATTATTGTGAATCCAACCATATTTTTCAAAATAATTTAAAATGATATATTAATCATACAAATCCATGATGATGACATTATATTTTTTTCTATAAATTATAATCATAGGAATGTATTTTCAAAATTTCAGAATATTGAATATGATATGAGTGTAATGGGGTAGTTAAAATTTTTCTTAGGTTTTAAAATTAAAAATGGAAAGGTGTTATTTTTAAAAACTAGTATTTGTATTCCTAAGAAATTGTAGAAATGTTTTTTCATTATTCCTATAAAAATATGAGATCCAAAATGAGCACAAATTCTAAATAATATGTAGATGAATTTGTAGAATCATTTATAGATATGTTGTTTAGAGTAATGATAGGAATCCTTATTAATCTTACTACTTCTTGGATATATATTGTTATTGTTGTTTCTATAGGTTCTAGATATTAGTAAAACCCTAAAAAGTCACCTCAAATCTGTTAAAAGATTAATTATACATAACAAGGGAATTGTGTGTAATAAACTAACCTATTCTAATGATAATTTCTTTAATATAATATCTTACTCTAATTATGATTTGGGGGATTCAAACGAGATGGAAAAAAGCACATTAGTTATGGGTTTCTATTTAAGAAGAAACTTATTTTTATTGAACACTATGAATCAACTCTCAGTAGCATAATCAAAAGATGAAGTTGAGTATGTTGTTTATAATAGTTTCAATCAATTAGATATTTGATAAGAAAAAATTTTATGATTTTAATATTATTTTTGATAAAATTCTTATATGCTATGGTAAAAGTACTTATATTTCAATTTTTGAAAACCCTATTCAACACTCTATAACTAAACACATTGATGTAAGATTTAATTTCATTAGGGATCAACTACATAAATGTGATAATTGATTAAAATTTTTTCTACATAAGAAATAATTATCTGATATCTTCAAAAAACACTTAGATTCTATTAATTTTTTAAATATGATGTTTGAATTTGGTATTCCATACGACTGAATTTTTCTTTGTATATTTTTTGATTTGAAATATCTATTGAAGGTTTTTACAAGTTTTATGTTTCTTAGAGTAATTTTATACTATTCATAAATAATAATTTGATCACTCATTTAAAATATTCATTGTTGAAATGACATTTTGAAAATTATTCTTTCTAAGAAAAGTCTACATTTTTATACGTATAATAAACTTTTATGTTATTACTATAAAATTAATTGATGTTTTTAAAAAATTTAGTATTATTTTAAACAAATATACTTTTTATCAAATTTTAAAAAGGGAGAAATTGTTTTTCAATAATTTATGAATGATATTTAGTGTTTATTTTAATTTTAATAATTATGTTTTTGTAAATTATGACAAAGGTGGAATTATTTGTAATTGGGTATTAGAAATTTTACATTTCAATTTTTTTTGATAAATAACTATTTAATAAAATTAAATTAATTAAAAAATTAATTAAAAAAATAATATTTTTAAAACATATTCTTGTATTCTTTTGAATCATCGTGTTTTTATATTTGTTATATTTTTTTATAGTTATAAAAAATTTGGCATTCTATACATGATGAATTAGGATGAACCTAAAACCAATCTTATGGGGACCTGGAGGTCAACCCCCTTGGGAGCTCCATCTGTCATGGACTGTATAAAGGTTTAATTGAGAATAGTGAAAGCCCAGTGTAACTAGGACAATATATAAGTCCCAATCATCATGACATATTGAGAATATATATTGGGCTTGGGTCCCTGGCTAGGCCCACATGCCCATGTATATTGTTTTTTTCAGACTAGTTATCATTTTAAAGTTCATGATATTCATACCAATCAATCTCTATTCATTTCATTGTGGAATTTATATTTTTAACCTTATTATTCATCAATCCATTAATTATTAGTCAAAACCACTGAATTTCGGGGTTTTTTGATTTCTTCTCTTTAAGACATATGATTTCTTATCTTCTCCTGTGCTTTAGGTTTTGAACTTACTCACCTATCCTTTCATTTCCCCATCATCTTCTTTTGGTATCCCCTCATACTTTGGTAAATAGGTTGTGTTACATTTTCATCTTTTTTCTCATAACCTCCTTTAGGATTCAACAATTTCTTCTGGATGTTCTAGTATATTAAATCCAACAAAATGTGCTTCATGATCTATTAGTCTTTGGAATTCCATCTTCTACACCTACAGTTTTTACAATCATCAATCAGATCATTTGTTATTTTTTTGTTCAATATTCTTTTGATGGTTTCTCAATCATGTCACCACTAGATTCCAATGCTGAGTCACAAGTAACAGTTGTATACCAAATGTGAGTCATATACCACCATTGGAACCTAACATTGGGTAAGTTCCCTACAACCAGACTTAAAACAATGGCTTAATTGTTCTCAACCACCGGTAGTTTATTCTCATTATTCTACATCTTAGTAGATTCTTCAACAATCTCCCACCATAGCCCATCTTCAATCAAGAAAACTAATTTTATTTATTTTTATTTTTCTTTATTTTCCTTTTCAGCTATACAATAACATAGAATAATATTTTTTAAGCTTCCATATAAAATTATTTTATCATGCGAAGTGATCTTCTTCTTACTGTATGCTAATTTATTTCTATTAGAATCTCTTAATTCTTCTTCTTTATATCATATTTTTGCTATTTTATTTTTTTATGTTAATTTAAGGTATGAAATAACATCCCAAATTTTCATTCTACTTATTTTTATATTTTTATTCCTCTATTATCAGAAATAGTATTAATTTTCCCCTATATTTATTTTCTATTGATTTGAATTTAATTTTAAAGAGCCTCCGTCATTAATTTTAAATGGTAGGTCAGGATCCTCTATTTTCTTAAGAAAATGGTAGCCCATTTGGCACTATTTGAACCCGACATTGATTCATGAGTCACTATTTTACCTCTAATTTCTGGTAATTTCTATTATTCTAATGAAAGAATTTATTTATATGATGAATTACATTACTTTTTGTTTTGATTAATTCATTTTTATTTTTTTGATAAAATTGCATCAGTAGTTTGTGTTGTATTTTTCAACCATTATACATTTACAGCAGTTGGTCAAGACCCACCACTCTCTATTTAAATTTTTTTTCATGACCCATCATTAGTGAGAAACTATTTCCAAATTTTTATTAATGTTTTTTAAAAAAATTTATCGCTTAAATTTTTTTATCATTTTTGTTGAAATATAATTGTAATAGTGTATCAAAATAATTTTACAAGTTTTCTATTTACACTGGATTAGGTAAACCAGTTACTCATATGATTCTCTTGTTTTACAAAAAATAGCTTCCATCGAAATTTAATAACATTATATTTTTATTTCAATTTTTTCATTTTTGATTTTTTAAAAATTGATGTAATTAAAAAATAAATGTTTAATTTAAATATTTCATGATGAAAAATATTATTTTGATTTTTTTTTGTTTTTAGTGCGGCTTTAACAACATATGATAACTGTCATATTATTAAATAATTATTCACTAACTATTTTCATGTAGATATTGTTTTTGGTTATGATCCTAGAGGATATTGCTCTAAGGATATGGGATATACCATCATGGATTAAAAACATGTAATAGTGAAGATGATTTATTCAATGAGAATATAATGGATAATTTATTCCGCTCTGAGTAGATCAAGAAACATATTAGAATCCTATTCTTCTGGTTTTCTCATTCAGAATCTTCATCACATTTATCTTCCACCACTGCAGTTATTGAAGGACAAGAGATACACTGAATTTATTCATCACCTTCTCATCTACTGTTTTAATAGTTTTATTATTTCTACATTTTAATGATTCATTCAACTTGTTTTTCCTCATGAGTTTTGTTTTATGATTTTCCCATCCTAAATATTTCAATGGGTGATTCCTCCTATATAAAAGGATGTTGGGGTTATTCCATCAAAAAAAAATGAAGGTAGGTTGTGACTTCTTAAAAATTCATGTTTGATATAACCATGTCTAAAAACGGAATATTTCTTATGTATGTAATTGGGTTATATATCCCTTTAAAAATGGTAGATCTAGTTAATTCAAGTCTCCTCAAGGAGTAGATGATATTGATGAGAGGACATGGATATTGGTGAATTGAACCTATGTAAAACATCTTCTGTTATATATTGAATTTATAAAGAACATTTTAACTCTATTCTAACTCTGATTGATTAATATTAACTTTTAACAAAACATAAGAACTCTTAGGCCTCCCTTTAGTCACTCCTAATATAATAAGAGACCAAACAATCAAATCTATTATAACTAAGCTATAAAACATTCAGTGTCAATATTAAATAAAAAATTAAAAAACTGAATATAAATTTATTGGATAATAATGATATATTTATAGAACCAAACTTATTTTTTTCAATATTGGTAAAATTCATTAAAAATACATTTTTCTCCACAAATATTGTTTTTATTTTTGTGAACAAATAGAAAAATTATTTGTTGTAAATTTTTGGTAAATTTTACTAAAAAATAAGAAACAATTTTTCAATCAAAATTTCAAATTTATATTACTCTAATTTTTTGTATGTTTTAAAATTGTTTAATTTTTATGATGAATGTTAAAAAATATTGGGATTTACTGAAAAGATTTTTTGTTTAAATAATTTTAAGGTCAAATTTTTTTAAATAGTTTTAAATTTATAATTTGTTTTCTTATATTATAATTAATCCAATTATTTAATTTTTAATCAAATTTACATTAAATATATATATTAAGACTTTATAGAGATATAATAACCTTTTCATTGGAAAACAAACTTTTTGTCACATCCACAACATTAATTTTAATTTTAATTTGACCACTTCTATCATATTAATTTATAAAAAAAATATTAAATATTTGTAATAAAAATAATTATTATTATACAATAAGTTAAACATATTTTTTCCGAAAATGGAATGTATATATACTAAAAATTAATTATCATGGCTATATTTAAAACATATATACTAAGGGTTGAACTAAAAAGATATGGGATAAAACCTAATAACATGGGAAATTCTAATTTGGTATAAATATTGAGACAACATAACATATAAAGTTATAGGATGTTCTATTTTGGTTTCTTTTAGAATGTTTTAAATGTAGTTACAACTTTTTCTTATTAAACATTTGTAGTGTGTCCTCTCCCCACTTATAAAATTACACCCCACTCATCTACTCATCACACTCCCAAAGCATTTTCATTCATCCATTTCCTACCAAAATTCCTTCCATTCATCAATCCCCATATATGATATGCCTTATAGTTTTTTTAAAACCTTCTATAAAGTCTATAATTATAATCGTAATGTGGTTCTCTGAATAAGAGGAGGTTCGAACAAGTGTGGAGAGAGTAGAGACTGATGGTAAGGGATTTGTAGTTTATCATTTATTTATGAAAATCATATTTCATATTCATCAATCCATTACTTATATTTATGTATGTATAAAACCTCTCATAATCTATATCTTGAATTCCCTTCTTTTAATATATTGAATGTTTCGTTTGAAGAAATTTTCTAATGGGGCTTATGATTCAAAATATACCAAATTGGTTAGGTGTTATGTTACAACATCTTCATTTATGGAGACTATATTTGAAAAAAATTATAATGATGTAATATAATGATATAACACAAAATATCATCATTAATATTCTTATCCTCTAGTTATTTAATGAAAATATATTTTTTCCATTCATTTTTCTTCTTTTTTGTACTGAAGAGGCATACGAGATGTTTTTATGGAATATTTACTACATTTCTATCTGCAGTCAAAATACATTTTTATTGCATATCCATGTTTTTGACATATGTTTTCATGGGTTTTTTTATTTTTATTATATTATTTTACAAAGCCATGTTTTCCCATTGTTGAGATTTTACAAAAATGGTTTTAAAGTAATCGTCTATAATTATTATGAATGAGGTTGTTTTGATTTTAACTAAGGTGTGAAAGTAATTTTTTCAATAAACATATATAGACTGAAGAGAATTTTATTCTTCCATGATCTCTCAATATTGTTGAGTATCCTATATTTTTTCAAATTTTATTTAAAACAAAATTTATTTTTATAATTATTGGCAAAAATTTAGTTCTTAGAAAGTAATTATCGAACTGAATTTTTCTCAGAAAATTTTCTAAGAGATATTTAAAAACCATTTTCCATATATGATAGAATTTTTTGATGTTACATATGATTTACTGGGGATTTTACCCAATTAAAAAATCCTTATTTGTTAGATCCAGAAGGTTAAATACATTGATAGGTGGTGTATCAGGGTATGAAAGATTAAAACTACTACCCCTTCAGATCTTATTTCATCATTAAAAAACAAACTTTTCTCTTTCTCCAAGTCAAATAAATGAAATTAAATGAAATCATGCATAAACCATGGTTATTTTTACTTTGTTCACCATCACTGGGATGCATCCAAAAAACATAAAACGATGAAGTGCCGATTTACCAAATCCACTAAATCTCACAAAAATTTACAAGGTTTGGGATAGATATTCTATTCCCATGCTCACTTCCATTACATGCTTTAGGGACTGCCTACTGCAGTAACAAGGGTCAATCCCTATATCTCTTTCTCTGGTTAACTACTGGTTGGAAGGATCACTGTCTTCCACCTCCATTTCCCAATGCTCTTGGAAGGGATCAACCGGATGTTTATGGACTCGTAGATCACTACACTTTCAATGTGAAATGCATACTCAACTATTGGTAGATTTTATGTTGAATTCCCCTTTTCACCCATAGATAAATTCCACTTTTCCAAAAAAACTTATGTTGGCAGAAATTTTTTTTGTGAACTATATTTGAGATTTTTTGTTCTACATTGAGACTTCTGTGAACATCCATTCTTCTTCCACGTACTACGAAGTGGGTATACTTTCCAGATAACCTCCTTTTCAAACTGACTCCACTTCAGCGAAATATCCTCCTTCGAAGATTGCTTCACCTCTACTTCTATCTACCAACTCAAATATGCATACCATCCCGGCTTCACCGACAGTATCTGTTTCCACAAACCATCATAGACTACCTCTTCTTCTATAGACCATCCATCCTCCATGTATTAGGTATTCTTACTCCTCGTACTGCTTCATTTTTGGGATATTATTCCCAACAATAACCTTTGGTATTATTGGTTCCATGTGAACCACTTCACCCTTTGTGAAATTCTCCCTCACAAAGATCTTCTGGTCATATCCAAATTCATAGAGTCATGATTTTCTATAATAGAAATTTACCATAGTAATGGTCGAATTAAAGCTCATTATATTGGAAAATAGATCCACAAAATTCTCCAATCAATGATTTACCAAATCTTTAATGTGGTAATTCCTTCACCATGTACCACACATCATTTACAAACTGAAATCATCCAATGAACCTTTTTCCTGATGTGGTTCGCATACTGCCTCTCTTCCTTCACGGTGACCCAAATGAAAATATTGTTTTCTCAAATGACACCATTCATAGTTCAAAAATCACACCAACATTTTTATGAATGAAAATCCATCATGCATACTGCAAGACACCCATGAACTGCATTCCTTCCCACAAACCGCTTCTACAAAGTGTTCACCTTCCGCGAACAGTGAGCATCCCCGTGAACCATTCTACCTTCCACAAACCATTCCACGTACCTAATTTAAATCAACGATACATGATTCACATTCCACATACTATATACTATTATTTGGAAATATTCCTTTTCCAAAATTTTAACTTCCTCTTTTGAAGTCCAAAATTTCTGAAAACATTGGGAAACTAGGCCACCTTAAACACAGGCTTCGAAAAATAGCAACCATAATAATTTTTGGTCATTTGGACTCGTTAAAAAACAAAAATACACCCAAAACGTACTGAGAGGACACCTTGAGAGATTTTTACCCAAAATTCTCCCCCTTTTGGGTTTATTTAAAACATTTTAATATTTTTATTTCTTATTAAAAAATATTCCAAATTTTTCCAGCATTCTCTTCATACAATTAAGATATAGTTAAATGATTTATTCAAAACATACTCCAACCCCACATGATCCATGATCGACATTAGAAAAATGAGTATAATGAAAATTTTATCAATTATTTTCTTCATTTAATTCCTAAAATACTTTTATTCTTTCATCACAATCCTAATCTTTCATCATATATATAATTTGGTTGATTATATCTAGCTTCATCAAATTTAGTACTCCACATATATCGCATCTCCCACAGACATCTTCATCCCATGTCTTGACTAAGAAATTTTCTCTTTCAAATCCCTCTTTCTCACTACTCCACATATAATGTTTTTACAATTTCTTTACTAATAAATTTTCTCCCCTTTAGTAGAAAAATTTCCCCCCTTTTTCAACGAACAAGAAATCCATTTATTTATGGTATGTAGTTGGGAAAGGATCACATATTATCCCATTAATGGATAAACACATAAATCCCCAGGGAGAGTGGGGTTCCAAATACACACTTCTCCATGTGTGTGGAGTTGACTGAACTTCTAGATCTAATCAATGCATTTCAGATTCTTCTTTGGTTAATGATTTTTTTAGAATATCTACAACTAGTGGTTCTATAGGAACATAATCCAACATCAATAGTCATTACTCCACCGGCTCATTGATGAAATGATACTTGATTTCAATGCACACTATCCTTGGGTTATATATTGAAATATTCTATGATTTATTGAATTTGAATTATCACAATATATTATGATGGGAGACATCATTTTAACTCCCATATCATCAAGATACTACTTCGTCCATGATAATTACATGCACAATTGAGTTCCCACATAGTATTCCACCTCTACCCTGCTCAGTGAAATGGAATCTATTTTAATTATTATCAAAGTAATACATTGTACACAAAAATATAAAAAACCTCCTATCGTCAATTTTATGCCATCTTCTGATCCAGACCAATCTACATCTGTCTGCCCCAATAACTATTGTTGAGATTTATCATTTTATATCAAACGTAATTCCACTATTCACATGATATACTGATGTATTATTTTCACTACAAGAATATATACTTAAATAGGATTACATTGATTTCTCGCTTCTTGGAATGTAGAAAAAACATTGTTAGGTTTTGTTGTTATAAAGTAGAGTATACTAACAATGACATTCTTATATTCATTGATATTAACGATATTTCCTTCATCATCCCTTGAAATAATTTTATACGTATCCACCAATGTCTTCATCTCATTATAACTATCCATTAAAAACCTTTTCAAACATCCTTAGAAAATTTATATTGATAAATTAATGTGACATTATTTAATTCTCTTACCTTTAAACTGATGAAAAACATTAGTTAAACAATCATCTACATTTCAGAGTCAGTTTTTAGAAATTTGTGAAACATTCTTCATTGTAATTCATCTGATTTTCAAAATATTAGGTCATAAACATATACCATCAACATCATCTATTTATTACCATCATGGTTGGCATATTGATTGAAATCAACACCACTAAGATGAAAACTGTGATTTTTCAGAAATGGATCAAGCCTTCCATACCATGCTATTTGTTAAATTTTTCAAACCATATAATGCCTTCTTCATTAAAAGAACATGTTCAAAAAATCATGAAAGAGAAAATCATCTGGGAACTCAATGTAAACTTATTCTTCTACAACCCCATTTAGAAATGCATACATGACATCCATATCAAAAGTTTTGACCTTTATTTTCACTCTAATGGCTATGAATAATTTGATTTTCTCTAGCTGTGAAACATGTGGAAAAGTTTCATCAACATCAACACCCTCTATCTTGGAGTACCCTTTGTAGTCTAGTCATGCTATGTTTCAAATCTGAACAGAATATTCATTCATTTTGTTTTGAAAGACCCATTTATTACTAATTAAATTATTTCTATTGGACTCGAAACAATCTCCATTATTTGATTCTTATAAATTTGGTTAAGATCTTTATTTATATCTTGAACCCAATTCGCATCTCTAGTTTCTTTAGTAACACATTTAGGCTCTACCTGTGATAAGTATGATTCATGTTGTGGAGTCATCAACCTTATTATCTACACTCGAGCTATTTGATCACCAAATAAGTTCTTTCTATTAACATCATACCTTCTCTTCTGTCTTGGTGTAGACACTGAATTGTTCTCATCACCTGAGTCTTCTACTGAATCAACCTATAGAACTAGAGCATCACCTGATCTACTTATTTCTTCATCACTATCCACATGAGTCTGATCATGCATTTTTTTAAGATTCTACTAATTCTCCACTATTGTTACATCATGGATCTCAAAAATCATTTCTAGCCTCTTACTGAAGAATTTATATGCATTTCCTTTCATTGAATATCTAAAAAAACCATTCATCTCCAGAGGATTCAAACATCATGTGTTTCTATTTGTTGAAAATGAATCAATTACTTCCAAACATTGAAAATTATATCAATTATTGATACATTCCAAATCATAGCTCATATGATGTCATATATTATTTTGTATATAGTAACACTCTATATGGTGTGTAGACTAGAATAATAATTTATTCTTTCCATGTTTTCTCTCGAAGGTATATTTCAATGAGAATTGTAATAGACATGTCATTGAAAATATTATTTATTCTCTCAAATCATCCATTCTTATATGGAGTTCTTTTCAGTGAAACATGATGCCTTATCACATGTTCATAGATATAATACCCAACATGTCTATTAGTGAACAGTGTTCCATTATCTTTTTGGATCTTCTGGATTTTATGATCCTGCATCCTTTGATCTTCAGGTTGACATCATATAATGCCACTGAACACCTCATACTAGTGAGTAATGATTGATAACCATTTAATTTTTCTATAATCATCAATAAATAGAATATAATATCTCCTACCATCATGTTCTCTTAGAGAAATTGGTCAGCATACATCAATATAAACCAACTAAAACAATATTTTAGACCTTTTCTATTTTTCCATATACATCTTTTGAATGATCATCCCATATTGGTAGAAATTAAATGTATCTGTATGGTCATGTGATAATATAGGGAGTTCTTGAACAAAATCATATTTTATCTAATCTTCCAAGGATGTTTGATCACATGGACATGATGCTCATACAAAAACTTATTTTCAAGTTTCGTAAACATAAATCACATATCTTCTTCTCCACTTATGAGGAAGAGATTTCTTTTTTACACATTATCTATAATACAAAAACAACATATTCTTACTTGATGGTAAATAATTTTTTAGAAAAGAATAGGGAATGTCTTGAGTCACACAATTGAATTAAACATAATATTTTGTGACTAAGATCTCTAACAACCACAACATCTACATGCCTCATGTATTTTACTCCATTTTTTTTCGAGAGCCATTAATTTTCAACCCTTAATTATTTCCAAATATTACAATACCTTCTTTATCGTACCTTATTTCTATCACCAGAACATTATTTCTAATCATATGGGAGGTCCATCCACATTCAATGATCCATATCTAAGTGTGATCAGATGCCTAGAAAGCAATTTCTGCATCCACTACCTACTGAAGTATTTTCATTTTTCAGCATTCCTTAGAACATGATGGCCATATTCATCTTGTAGAGATTCAAATCAATTCATCAAAAGTTCATTTTATGATAAATATTTATACTACTTATAACCAACCTCAGTCTTCTATGGAACATTTCATTATATTGTGGATGAGAAATATCTTTCCACGTGTCTGAATAATCCACACCTAAAATAGTGACTGTAAAATGATGAAATTAAGAATTGAGCTCTGTATGAATTCTTATATTTGTTATGTTCCATTTGGTATCATATTTCTGGGGAAAATATATTTTATGTGTGTCCCATCTTGTAGTAAAAATAACATCTTATGTAGGGTACATTCCAATGTGGAAATATTTCACCACAATTTGTCCTTTGGGTTATCTAAATCATCTAATTTTGATTCATACCTAAATAATTTTTCAATCATGGTGTGGGTGCTTCTAGTCTAAATTCACTGTTACTACATTTTATTTTCTAAAAAACCCCACGTAGGCCTTACGATTTGAATGTGGATATTTCTTATATTCTGTAGGACAACCATTTTCCACTTTTATTATTTCTTTTGTATGTGTTATCAATTTTCCAAATTATTATCTATGGGACAATAATTTTACTTTATCCTTAACACTTCATCATAGAATGATGAATTATTATTCATGTTCATTGATATGTTTGATTTTATCTTTTCTAGTTTTTTGAAAATATCAATATATATTTTCTGTTCATCAATTTTTATTTTTTACTCAACAATATTTTCTATGATTTCTGGAATTGAATTCTTCACTTTTTCAATTTCATCATTCAGATCAGACTTCCCTTCTTCCTAATTCTGCATATAGAGTTGGTCACAATGAACCACATTTTTAGCTATCTTTGTTTTGGCTCTCCAAACTAATATCTCTCCAAGAGTGGCTTCTAATTTATTATAAAGGTCAGACCTTCCATAAACATAACCTTCATCAATGTAACTTTCTCATTTTGTGACATAATTTCTGAAAACTTCCATGATACCATATACTTCATGATCATGGAAGTCCTCCAAATCATCTTCCCTTGATTCTTCTAAACATACATCTTTATTTTAGTTGATATTCTTCTTTTTAAAGAACATTCTATTTTCAGTACTCTTATAATTGACTTTGGATTAATACATCTTTGGGAAATTTCATCATTGTGTTCATCATCAGCATCAAACAACTTTTGAATCATTACTAGAAAATTTCTGATATTTCCACATCAAAATCATGCATGTGGAAGTTTATATTTGAACATTCCTCTTCATCTTTGAAGATTTGAAGAGAGAAACTACTTCACACCATCCAAAATATCTTCCCCTGACCATCTTCAATAGATAGAAACTTCATGGCCTTGAATTACACATATGTTGACTTCCACATTTCCACAACATTATTATCATAAATTCTCATTTTATATGAAACAAGGATACTATACACGTTATCTAATTTCATCTCTTTTGGATCATTATCTCATAATATAGAAACATTAATATTAAACCGAGATTGAATATTCCTCAAGGTACTCTTTGAAATCACTATATATTCAATGACATCTCCAATACCAAACTTGTACTGCACTAAAAAATTCACCATATCAAAGAATGAATCTATAGATTCATTTGGGTTCATTATTAGATCTTCATACTTGTTCCATAAAACATAAATCTTTATCTCTCTCACATTTGAATCTCATTCATAGATATTCAATAGATTTATTTTACAAAAAATGTGTTTTTTACATGAAATAAACTTATTTTAAATTTTATTTCATACTGTTACCCCTAAAGCATTGATCCCTTTAGGATTAAAAACTAATTCTATTATTTAATATTCTGATAAAGAACCACTGTTAATATCAGCTGATATTCCATGCATATATACAATGACGAAATCCATTCTTAATGATCGATAGTTGTGTTTCATATGAATCTTCTGTAGTTGAAAATTGTGTCCATTGAAGATCAGAATTCCTTTGTGATTGGACACATCCATTTCATATACTGAGAGAGACCCACCAACTTTTAAACTTTATCTCTAATACTTATACTTAGGTTCACAAAGTCAAATATCCTTGTAGGGGGTGAATCGAGGTATGACAAATTAAAACTATTTATCCCTTTGTATAATGTTTGTTCATTAAAAGACACTTCCCTTTTTGTCCTAGAGCAATATATGAACCGAAACAAAATCATACACTGAACACAATGTTGTTTACTTGGTTCACCCTAATTGGGAAACCACCATGGACCATACAATGACGATGTTCTGATATACGAAACCACTAAATCTTGCTACAAATTACAAGGTTTTTCCTAGATAATATATGCCCAGGCTCACTTCCTTTACAAGGTTTATGGTCTCCTCGCTACATTCCCATGGGTCACTCCCTAGGTCTCTTCCTCTAGCTCACAACCAATGGGAATGATCTTCATCTTCCACCTCCTTTGGTCAATACTATTGAAGGTATCTAGTCAAAGATTATGAACTTGAATGTCCCTTCATTTTATTGAATTCACATATCCTCAACTATAGGTAGATTATCTATTGAAGAACCTTTTTCACCTATAGATGAATTCTAATTTTCATCATACTATTTTTTTAGAGGAAATTTCTTTCACAAGCTATTTTGAGTTTTATCAAGATTCCTTGAGTCTTCCAAAAACAACTTTGCTTCCTCCACATACTACATAGTAGGTATAATTCCAGGATCTCCTCTTAAATGATATTATTATACTTCCGTGAAAAATACTCTTTCACATACTACATCACCTCTGCTTATTCATACCACATCAGATCTACATAGTTTCCCTGCTTAGCGGACGATCTCAGCTTCCACAAAAATTCTCTTCTTCAAGGGAAACATATACTTCTGCAGATCATCTCTCCTCTACGTACCATGTTTTTCTCCTTTATATACCACTTCATTTTTTGGATATATTTTCCCACAAAAATCATTTGTAATAATTTCATCCATGCAAACCACTTCACCCTTCGTGAAATTCTCCCTCACGATGAACTTTTGGACATAAATGAAATCATATAGAGATGATTTTCTCTAATGAAATTCTCTCTATGTAATAATTGTATTAGTGCATCTAATATTGGAAAATAGATCTCAAAAATACACTAATTTGATATTTACCGAACAATTATTGTGGTAACTCCTTCAATATATAGTTGGCATATTCCATGAACCGCAATCTTCCTGTGAACCATTTTCCCTATGCGGCCCATATACTACCTCTATTCCTTCACAGAGTCCCAAATCATTGTCTCGTTTTCATCAATGATGGAATTAACGGTTTATAAAATCACACCTTCATTTCAACTAAATATAATCCATAATTCATACTGAATGACTCCCACAAATCTTATGTTATCTTGCAAACTACTTCCATAAAATTCTCTCCTTCTTCAAACCGTAAGCCTCATCGGCAAACCATTAGTCCTTCCACATACTATTAAACATACCTCCATTTACATTTGTGAACCATTATTTATGGTCCACATATTGTGTAATATTATGTGGTAATCATCCTTTTCGAAAATATAAACTCCCAATTTTGAGGCCCAGAAAATCTGGCAAACATTTTGAAACAGCTCCACCTTAAACACCTGCTTCGGAAACACAAACCATACACATTCATGGTCATCTAGCCATATAAACAATTAAAAATACACCAAAAACATACCAAAAAGAATTATTGAGGGGGGTTTTGGCCAATAATTGTTCTCCTAGTGGTTTATTATTTTTGATAATAGTATTCTCTGAAAACCATTCATTTTATATTAATTTTTTATGATGAAATTATTAAATGTTTATGAATTCCATTTAATTTCCATTGGTTATTCGATGGTTACATATTTTAGAAACTAGTTTATTTTTCTATATTTTAACATGATGGATATTGTTTGATCTGGATCCACACATATTTATGTATTTTATTATGTGATAGTGGTTATGTTATAATCATGGATGGTGGTTACATTATATCCAAGGACATTGGTTACATTATAACATAGGATGGTGGTTAAATTATAACCTATGATGGTTTGGATGTATATCTCCCATAAATTAATTGGGTAATGACTAATTACTCATGAATGAAATATGTTATGCATGAACTATATTTCATGTTCACATGTTTTTGTGTGGACCTAGATTTCTTGTCCACAAGGTTATTCAAGGACCTAATTTCATATATTTAAATTAATGAATGAACTTGTTTCTTTTTATATATATTCTTAATATTTTAAGGTTATATGTATGGAAGAAATCTATTCCTTATGCTTATTATATTTCTACTTGTATCATATTCTATAATTAATTTTTCTGTCATGTATTATAAACATTCATGATTTATCCAATTAGTCAGGATAATGATATATGATATATATGGTATGATTTTCGATTGTTATTTTCATGTTCCCATACCTTTATGATAATGTTATGCTAATGTGATCATTAATATGTCACTTCCAATCAATTACTAAGAATATGATATCACCAATTAATAGGTTTCCTTTACCTATGTTATGATGAATGTTATTATGTATGATATGACTAATAAGGGTGCTATTTTAGTGGAACTACGTGGTAAACAATATTGTTAAATTTTGGACATGTTGTTTATATATAACTATTTATAAAGGCACCAGACCTATAAAATTACAGAATTGATTATTTTTTTCTAAAATGAATGTTAATATATTATGATTAAATATAAAATTATATAAATGGTTTGTCACTATAAAAACTATAATCTCCCTTTATGGGTTCTTACATAAGGTTTTACAATATAGGATGGAGCATCACCCCTTCTCGTCTCCTCCCACTTCCATCTTCCCCATGGGTTTTGGTCATTTTGGAGAAGATATGTCATTCTATTAAAGAATGTTATTCAAATACCCTCCTGCCACTTCCTTCATATCCCAATTCATTTTATCTAGTACAAATAAAATTATAAATATTATGATGTTTCAATAATTTAATGTTATAATCATACTAATAAGATAATGATTCTATGTACAGAATATAGAGGAGACTGAGGAAGGAATAAAATGTTTGGTTGTATTAAATTTCATTATAAGTGAGTCATTTCAATAGTTAATGTTGGATTTTATCAATATTTAATGAAATTATTTTATTTATCAATGTTATAATTTTGGAATTTCTTTACTAGTAAACTCTTGGGAGAGCTGATATACATATACTACTTATTACACAAGATTCTAGTGATCATACACCACTGGATGTTAATGAATCAAAAATTCATTATTAAATTAATTTTGGGATTATTATAAAACCATTTATAAATTTTTACAATTTATAAATTGATGATTTTTTTTTTTTAGGATTTTATGAAGTCTATTATGATTTCATATTATGGCCATAAATTCTATAAGGTAAATTGATTCCAAAATTTTGTATAGTGGTTATAAATATTACCAAATTTGAAAACAACTATAATTTATTATATGAATTTTAAGTAGGATTTAGATGGTGTGAGTGACCCATAATTGGATCACTAATATCATTTGTCCTAATAATAAATCATATTGAATGAATAATTCTTCTATAAAGTCATTCAGGTATTAAAAATTATTTTTCTATTTTTGATGATTATGATTCTTATGTAAAACAATGGTATATAATTTAATTGGAAACACAATGGGAATCTAACCCTAGATTATGTATATTCTAAAATATGGAGTACTTTTATATTAATATGTTTCTTACAAATATACCCCAGGGTAGCAGGTGAAGCAAGATGAATATTTATAGAGAAACTGTAAGAGTTATGTTTTTCCTAAGAGGGGTGACAAATGGTTTAATTGTAGGATTATTAAGAGTTTCCATGAGAGTCTATGTGAGGATATCAGGTGATTTAAATTATTGGTAATATATTGAACCTACCAACCAATGATGGGGTTAACATAGGAATTATTGTTTAGGATGGTGAGGAGAAAACCCATCTATTAAATCAAAATAAATGGGTGAGTAGAGAAATAAAAATGGGTCTATAGAATTGGATAATGATAAACTTTTATGAAAATTCATGATAAACCCCAAGGTAATAGTATTCAAATGATAGAGAAATAATAATTACATATCATTAAATTAGATGAATGAGGAACATCAGTATAGACTATGAGCTTACATCAACCAAGTGGTGGCTACATAGAGGTATGGTTTGAGCCTAATATGTTCAACCATATCCATTGATATGATTTAAGTGACCCATATGGTGGGGTCAATGGTATTATCTTAGGTCATGGATTTCATGACTCAGTGATATATTTTTCATGGTATTCTATGGATTATATCCATGTTCTATAATTTGATATGGAAATATTATTACCTTTAACTCGATTTCAAGCTGATGTTTCGTGTTGTTAAATATAGATTGAGGAATGATATTCTATATTGGTCATTTGAAGAGGATTTGATATGTGTTAATTTTCATCATCTGGAAGATATTATAGTCTAATACAAGGTTATAATCAAGATGGTGATATCATTAGAACTCAATAGTTTCAAAATATAGAAAAAATATTATTATTATAGTTGATGATATCCCATTAACCATTGGTGATGAATTGTTAACATGGATATAATTTGTAATATATCATTCATAAGATTAAGTATGGTGATATATAATTTACCATTATTGATTTATCATTCCGTGGTGTAGGGTTAATGGTATAGATTTGTTCATCATTTATGTGTATGGTGATAATTCATTAACCTAGGTTTTAGGGTGTGATAATCCCTTATCCACTTCATGATCAAATATTTTAATACACCTTTAAATAAAAGAATTTTTTTAATGAAACCCCATTCAAAATAATGTGACTCTTTTTCCATTGTGATTTTATTAGTGATACTTCATTCACTAAGTGATACACCATATACCCTTAGTATTAATATGATGATACCCATTCAAATATTTCTCTCCTATGATATCAAAATTTATTATTATTATTATTGGTACATTATTCACCATGGTTGAGTCTTATGGGTAGTGATGACTCATTTAATCTCATGTTGTGATCATATCATGGGAACTTGTATCCCATTCCAACAATAGAAAAAGTGTTCATGAGTCATCTATCATGTGGCTTCTAAGGTTATAAATCATATCACTTGTCTGTTACATGTGATACTTACAACATTCTTTTAATACATTTCATCGATGATGATATATTATTAATATTAGTATTTAAAACATTAGTGGTGGTATACATATATATATATACTCACACAATGTACATTCACCTATGTGGATGAGTAGACCTTATGGATAGAATGTAGGTAAGGGATTGGGACATGGTATACGTGATCATGATGGATTATCATTGTACGGATATATAGAGTATTCTGAGGTTAGTAAATGGAATCATGGATGGGTTTACTCATCAATTCATTTTCAGTTTGTTTAGAATTTTTATTGAAAACCCACTATGAAATATCTATTTGGATGTATTACTATATTTTCTTTATTGTTACAATTTTATTATTTGATTGTGTTGTTTATTTATAATTTGACTTGTTAAACTAAATTGTAATGAAATGTAATGATGTTTCCATACATCATTGATATTTATTATTTTAATTGATTATTTCATTTATTATATTGATGGTATAGTCTCCCCAAATCATATTGGCGGGCCCTAAATATTATCTAAAAACCCCGAGTATGTGGGGATGCATGATAAATTTCACATCAAAAATTTGGTTGATTAAAAATTGGTTAAAAAATGTTTTGGACTTTACAATGTCGTACAATTGACTTATTTCATTTCTTTTACAATGTTAGACATGGTAGTTGTATAGAACTAGATGAAAATTGGGATAGAAATTATATTTATCTGGGATATAAAAATTATGGGAAGAGAACTTGGTTTCTATTGTGTTAGTACTATTGGAATTTTTTTTATTGTCATATGTGAGTTTTTATTCTTTTTCAATGTGTAATGTTCTATTATATTTATTTCTGTCTATACTCAGGCATTAAGGGTGGGAATGGAATTAGTACATACATTATCATTGACTTATTAGACCAAATTTCATGTTCATGCTTTTATGGGATTAGATAATCTAGTTATAATGATATAAAAGAGTCATATTTTGTTTAATGTTTCAAAAATAACAGATTTTTGGTTTTCACAAATTAAATATTTGTGAAATATTACATAATAAGACCTTGATTTTTCATCTTACTAGATATGAATCACTAAAGATTGATATATTCAAAGACATATGGATATCATAAATATAGTTTAGAGTGGTTGGTATAAGTATGAGAATTCCCACTATGATGGGATAAATAGAGATGCTATTTTGGGATATGATATAATCGGGTTTCATTGATATGAATGTTTCAAAAATTATTCATGATTATTGATCTATAAGAGTGAATGGAATCCAAACTTGTTGAGGGATCTTATATACTGTGAGACATGAATGAGGGTAATAGTGAGTTCAATGTATTTTAAATGTATTTAGGAACTTATCCTAATTTACGTTAGATGGATAGGGATACATGTGGGTATATGAACAGAATGGTCAGTGATTTGGCCATTAAATGATATAGTTCACACAGTCATTTGTAATAGATTTTTAGTATATTTGGACTGAAAATGGGATCAAATTGAATGAATATTTTTGTTTATTATTGGCGTATGAAAAATTATTAATATCTTTAAATCTTGTGTGTAACGTTAACATATGGTTTCATGTTCCACTTGATTGATAAATTATTATATCTTGTGATAATTTCATTTAATTTAATTAAATTGATCAATTACGTAATTATTTTTGAAAATGGGTTGTTTTTAAAATATCATAGATTTTATGTACCTTTGGATTTATGATAGGACATTTAAATTGGAAATTAATTTTTTGAGTAATGAATAATAACAACAATGATTATTTAAAGATTATTATGATAATATTATAAAAATTTCATGTCAAATAGAATGTTGTTTAAATTAAAAAAATTCCACTATATGTTATTTAGATTATAAATGATATATTATTAAATATTTTTTATCCTAGTATGAATTTGGTTATATTTTTTTTTTGTATTTTGTTATTTATTTAGGCTCGCTAAGTAGGAGAGAACATGTGGAAGGCAACTGAAATTTATCAGAAGATCTAATTTTGAGGAGTAGATTTTGGTCATTTAATATGATGGTGGGAGATAAGAGATCTTGGCGTGATTGAGTTCTTTATACTAAAATATATTTCACATAGATTTGAAAAGAAGACTCTCCAACTGTTATACCTCTTTATATATTCTAAGGAAGCTCAGACGATTGAGATGAACCTATGTTCTTGTATAAGATGCACCATTTTTTGGAATATTTTCACATGTCTTGATAGAGTAGATGATAAATAGTGAATAATTACATGTATATCCTAAGTACATTATACAAGAGGATATTACTGTGATCCATGATACATGACATAATTTTGTATTCATACTGAAAATATTTGTATAAATAGTCTTTGGGGAACCAATATTATGTGGAATGACACAATAGGAAGAATTTAACAAATACAGGTGATCATTTATGGGGAAACAATCTGCATGATGATAAAAAATGTTTTATCCCCTTAATATATTTCAATTGTATTAATTATATTCTATAATGAATTAATTAATATAATATATTTCTTTTTTAAACATTGAATATTCGATGAACACTTTAGGGGAAATATTATTTCCTAGGCATTCATATTTATATTTCATTTTTTATTAAATTTTTAAATTTTTTCATTATCATAATCATTTTTCCAAGAATGAATGAAACATAAAAAACCTTCAATAATCAATGGTAATTTATATTGAATGAAATTTATTTCATTCGTTATAACACTTTTTAAACTATATCTCTTGTATTTTTAAAATATTTTAAAGTAGCAATCCAAGTGACATGTTAATTTGATTTTTTGTTCCTATTTCACCATTTATTAATGATGAGTAAATTAAATATTTTATTGAATATTGATTTGATCTAGCATCATTCCATCACTCTCAACCATAGGTGATCCAATAATTTATTTAATATTGGAGAATATATTCACTTATTTTAATAAGAATAATGAAATATCCCATAAATGAGATGAAATATAATTTTTTTTAACTTGTTAACAACTTTTTAAATTTCCAATATTGTTTATACGTTTGATTCATTCAGGTAAAGTTTCACAAAATTTTTTATCATTTGTTCTATAATTTTCAGTCACTTTAAAACTTCATCATCATCCACTTCCATTTATTTTATCATTTTTCATGTTTTTCTTTCATGTTTAAATGATATTTTTTTTGGTCCATATACATTCAAACATTTAATGTGGATCAATCCATATTAAGAACTATACTATATTTTTAAATCTTATAAATAAATAATTTATTAGCTAACTGAAATTTCATTTTTGATATATTTTCATGAGATAGAATCAAATATAGAGGGAAAAATTATAAACAAACGTAGAAAACATAGGATGAAATTATTCTTTTAAAAAATAAATTATATATTTATTATTCTACAATGTACAAAATGATTAAAGTGAACGCTTTAAAATAGGATTCATAATATTGTATTTTCAAATACTATACTGAATTGTTTTAATTCCAAAAATTAAAAAATATTTATTTTCAATTAAATTACTGAGAATACTAAAGTGGAGAAATTTAAAAATGATTGATTTGTAGGGAAAATTAAAAAAAAACTTTTATTGACCTTAAAAGTACAAAGTGACTAAGATAACATTAATCAAAAAGTTCCAAATACCTATTATATCAATAAATCTATAATGTATAAGTCTCTATCTTTGGTATAGGAATAATTTGATAAAATTATCCCATTGAACTATAATACAAAAAAATAATGGTTTTCCTAAATGACTCTCTTTAGAATTTATTAGGGAATTATACATTGTGGTGTTATATGTTAAACATCAAGGATTGAGTGAGGAAGAAATAATAAATAGTTTCTTTTCATTATTCATTTTGGGTATGGCTAATAACTAGTTAAAAAAAGAAGAGGGTGTTTTTTATACATGGTATGAGGTTTTTAATACCTTTTTTGTTAAATTATATCCTAAAATAATAAAAACTAAGGTTAGTGGTAGGATCACAAGTTTTTTCTAGGATGTATGTGATTTATTACATGGTCGATGGGATTGATTTTTAAATTTATGGAGGTAATGTCTGAACCAACATTACACTTACCATTTCCTATGATAATTTCATTAACATTATCATGTGTTAACCTCATATAATGATATATATGTTCTATAGAGGGGATTTATAAGATAAAATAGTGGAAAATGTAAATCTAATTATTAATACACTTACACAACACAACTAACACAAATGATAAATAAGATGGACCATTCAAAGGGATGAATCCAACTCAATTCATCCAGTTAGTGCTTAGGATGATGTAATTTATAATGATTAAATTTACCATTCACATAGAAGGAATTTCCATTTTGTGTAAATTTTCATGATATATGACATCAAGAGATTATGGAACTCCTCCAAGAATTTGGGAAGTAATACTAGGAGAAAAATTTGGTTAATGGCCACTTAGAGTGGTTTGAAATCCCCAGAGGAAATATAAAATACCACTACTAAATATTCAATTGATACTATGGATGAATTTGAAATTCCAAATATGGAAAATGAGTAATATGGAAATCAAGATAATATTAGTGAAATTGAATTAAATTTGGGTGTCCCACCTAAAAATCAAGTAAAAAAATTGAAAATAAAAACAATAAAGGGAATGAAAATGATGAAGATAAAAAGAGTCAAATTTTTATTAAGTAATCCACTGTGCTTAAATTTATTTTATATAATGACGGAATGATATCATGAACATGAACTACACATGTCCCCTAGTATTTTCAATAAACACAATATGATCATACATGTCAATCAATATCTAATTTAAATAAATTTCTATAAGCAACAACTTAGATTAATTAACCTATTATAGACTTACTAATGTTCATAGTGATTTCCATAAAAATATTCCTCATAAAGTAAAGGATCATATGTATATTTTCATCTCATCCACTATTATAAATATTGGTTATTTGAAAAATCATTGTGGCCATGGTGCTAAAATAAAACTAATCACTTTATTACTATATAAAAAGTTATGATTAGGATTCTTAGAACCAATATTTGTAGTCCTACAATAGGATAAAAATTATTGGACTCATCCCCTCGAGACAATAGAAGAATTACTGTTTACAAATGGAAAATAAATAATTTATTTTGATTTTATAATTTTGGACATCGTTTGGGATGTGAATTTCTGTACCATCATGATAACGACATTGTTATTATATCATGTAATCGTGAATAATTTTTCGACGGGATAAATATTATTCATTACTAGGTTATAGATAGGGGGATTCAATATTTTTTAATGGATAATGAAGCTACTAATTGTAGAAAATCCTATAGAGATGATCTTATTTAACATAAGGAACATTTTGATGAAGAAGAGGGATAATTTGTATAGAAAATTTAGGATATAAATAGTAAATATATTCCTATTGAAACCTATATGAAAATATAATCATGTAAGGAGGAGGATACTTTCCATGCTTATGGATGAGAATTCATAGGGCATCTAGATGATTATAAAAATCAGAGTATAATAAGCTAATATCTAATATATTACATTTTGGATCTATTATATATTATAAATAGTTATGAAAGGGTTATTTATAGTCTTAATAGTTATTTTTAGATCCATATAATATATATATTTTTCCAAATAAACCCACGTCTAATCCTCTAAGTCAATAATAACTATATTTAGAACATAACAAATATCAATTTCACATTAATTTTTTATTATTTGGTAAGAGTTATAAATTGGATGTTATAATATCATGTAAAGAACAAATAAATAATGTAGAAAAATTGCTTCAAATTTATAAAAATATTAGAACGACTATATTCTAAACCACTACTGAAATTTAATGGATTTTTTCATCTATATTAATGTTATTAATCCCCACAAGTCTACTCATAAACTAATATTTGAGGTCCCTACGATACATCATCCCAAAATAAGGGAGGTTGTCAACGAAAAACTCATTAAGATTTCAAATTATATAATTAATTATCATATATCAAAAAAAAAACAATGGATAAACATGTTTCTGTTTTACCCAAGAAAAGATGTATCATTATTACGACCTATTAAAATAATGAATATATTCAAAGAAGGAAAGTTACCAAATGTGTAGTCTATTTTGATAATTAGAAATTTAATTATTCAATTATAATGAAATATTGTCACCTAAAATTCATTGATAAAATACACGAATGGTTTTCCAGTAATTAATCTTTTTTACTTTCATGATTATTATTATGGTTGGAATAAGATTCATTTTCCTATAAATATAAAAAAAAATTATATTTACATGTCCCATTGGTAAATTTACCAACCAAATAATGACCTTTGGATGGTGGGAATAATTTCACACTCTTAAAAATGCATGAAAAACTACTTTTTATACATTATACAGTAGACTATTTAGGTGTTCATGGATTAGTTTTTCATAGATGGAATCACATTTGGGATTTATTTATTAAAAAATAATTAATCATATAATTATGTCATGAGATAAACATGATTTTTAATTGGGACTAATTGATGTTTACGGTCACTGCAAGGATTTTCAATACATTTAATGTTTCATAAAGGTGAATATATATCAAACATACTAATATTAAGGTAAATAAAAAGTTACAACCTTTGAAAAATGATTAATGTATTATATTTTTTTAGTGAATAAAATTTTTATAGGTTGTTAATTATATATTTTAATAAAATAATAAGGAAAAAATAAGAAAAATTGTGGTTAGTAATATACCCATTTTTATGAAAAGTTATTATAATTATTCAATTAAGTAAAAGAAAAACTGGAAACTTCCCCAATATCGATATCCACAATTGGAAACTATCATTTCAAATAATGTGTTATGTTATGACATAGTTGTTGGGGGGTATCTTTGGGAAAATAAAATGTATAGGTTGCATGATTTATATTATTACTTTATACTTATAATATATTCTAAAATAAATTACACAATAAGTGACATAGACTTTTTATAGATTTCCATCAAAATTAGTTTATATAAAATGTGATTGGATATAATATCATAGTCTTCATAGATCATGTACCATTATTATATACAATTGAAATTAATGTTCCGAAAATAAACATTATTTGGTTAATAATATTATGGAATGATTTTTAAATGAATGCTACCAATATATAGGTTTCTGAGAAATGGTCATTAACCACCTTTCTAGAAAGTATTACACCCAAAATGATAACCCAAGGGGGATTAATACCATATTACCTTAGGAAAAACTAAAAGTTGTGGAAAAAACATAGATTACCTAGATTTTAGATTTATTATAATTATATACTTTCGGATTCACTCCTATTATTATTACACATAATCAATGAAAAAAATTTATCTCTAAACATTATAATTCTGGGATGATCCATTCCTTTATAAGGTGGTTTGATGGTATTTTATTAATGTTCAAACCCAATGAAGAAATGATGCATATTTAATTGAGTTTTCACTATTCAATATAGTGCTGAGGAAAACCCAAAAGTGGATAGAAGTTGGGATTGAATATAATACACTCTTTTATAACTCTATACTTCTAGTGGTAAGTAGTGACAAATTATAAATGAAATACACTATAAGTAGAAGTTAAGGGTTTCAAAAATTAGAGATTTTTTATGTTGAAAATTTTTATGATTTATTTTTTAAAATTATGGAATCATTTATATATTATTATGTGAATGATTACAATTTGTTGGTTTCTTTTATTTATACATAGGGGTGTATGAAGTTACATTAAAAAAAAACTAAGCTAGTAGGGTTATTAAATTTATTAAAAAAGAAAATTTCTCATTAGTTGGTGTACCAATTGATAACATAACTAACAATGTAAAATTATTTAAGAACATTGAATAAAAAAATAATAAAAACGTTATAGTGACTATAAAAAAACAGGAATCATTTTCCACCCTCAAGCTTTTGGGAAAGAAGAAATTTAAAATAGAGAGCTTAAAAATCTTATATAAAACTATTTTTAGCTCTAAGGACTAGTATTTGAAACATAATGAAGACTCATGTGAATATAGGAATAATTTTAAGACTCATTTTAGGATTTCTACTTATTGAATACTATTTTTAAAATACTTTCTCTTGTACGTGGTGTTAAACACATTTATTATTAGATATTAATCCAAAAATGATAATTTTAAAACAACCATAGATGGAAAACTATTGAAGCTATGTAAGTTGAGTGAAATTGTATTTGAATCTTATAAAAATAATATAATTTATAAATAATGAAAATAGGATTCTCATTGTTCTATCATTTAGAAAATATATTTCTTGTTATTTTATAAATTCCCGCTCTTTAATTATAAAATAATGTTTTTTACAATTAATATTCTATAAAAATGGTCTATTCCATTAACCACCAAAATTTTATTAGTTAATTGTGATGTATAATTTACTGGTAAGGTGAGTAATTTATAATTGGTTACTACTCCATGTAATAAACCTTACCTTGAGGGTTATCAATTGGGTTTATATACAATTTCATCTTTTAATCAATTCCTTTACGAAGAATAAGAAAATAATTAAAATTTTGTTCTTGATGAGGGTAAACCCATGGTATTATCTTTTTAGATTTTAATTTTTCTATTTGTTTATTAAAAATTAAATATCTTGGCTAATTTCGTATCAACATTTTCAAAACAAAATGATAAAAGTATTATACTCTTCACTCACCACACTCTCTATGATCATTTTATGTATTATCATTATAGGGATGTTTTTATTATGGATTTTCCTATTGTTTTAGAAGATTATTTACCAACTGTGAAATTATTTAAAGATCACAGTTTTAGAACCCTTGTATAAGAAATAAATTTATTTTCAAGGATAAAGAGAACATGGATGATGGATATAATTATCTAATCAATCTCTAAAAGAATTTTTTTATTGTTTTTGTAATGATATTGTAATGGATGATTTGTTAATGGTATGATGTATGTTTTTCATGTTCGATATAGATTTTAGAAATGGGTAGTTTTATAAAAATGGTTTAGCATCATTGTATGGAATACTATTTTTATATGGAAGTCTTGGTTCATATGATATAAATAATACTTTCATATAAATGTTTTTCAGTTTCATATAAAAAAGGATAATTCATATTAATGGTTTTACAGTCTTCTATAGAAGACTATTGAGACATAATATTAATGGTAGATTTCATATAAAATACTATTCTACGTTGAAAGAAATTGTCACCATGTATGACACACTAAACACATATGAAATCAATTAATCATATAAAAAGTGTATATCCATGTGAATCAAAATTAGTGTGTTATACATTCCCCATGAATAATTAATTCATGGGTATTTTAATGGAATGATCCATGTTAAAAGAGATGGATAAAATAAATATAAGTGATATTGATTAAATCTCAAACTAAAACAAAATATATGGAAGTATTTTTTCTATAATTAACAAGATAAATTATTTTGATAATCAATATATACTAATATGTTATTTAATTTCCATTATAGATTTTATTATCATGTTTAAAAGAATAGATTTGAGATTTTCTGCAATTAATCAAAAAATATTCTATATCTAGGGAGTATTGTTCTTAATACATATCAAATTTTGATTAGTTACATAAATATGAGGATCCAATATTTTAATAATATTAGTTACTCAATAATAGTTTAATGTGTTATTAAATTATGATTTTCTTCCTAAACTATGAAATACATCTGAACCTTCTTTTCAATAATTCCTTGTCCTAATAATCATGTATGCTGACTAAAAATATTATAAAGTAAATTTTGGGCATAGTACATTCCTTATATTATCCTTGTTTACATGAAAAATATATGTGATCTATAATTTTTAACAACATGTACATTTTTTTATCTAAAATGAATGGTTTTGAAAAATTAGTTTCCATACTTAATAATTAGTGTAATGAATGAATATTTTTCATATGTATATTTTTAATTTCAAAACTATATTACAAACCTCTGTAATTTATTTTGAATTTTTTATTTGAATATAATCTTTAAATAAAACTATTTTAAATGTTTCTCCCACTATATAATTCAATATTTGGAATAATATTTTCTTTTAAGTGTGATGGAGAGTTATTGAAATGTGTCTAAATGTACTTCACTGAATACACATATGATATACAAGATTTTATTTCAATATATAAAAAATTCCAGAATATTTTTCTGTAATTGGTTATTAAAAAATCATTAATTTGAATAATATATTCATATATTAGTGATGTATCCCTTCCTTTCAACCATTGATTCAATCGAGTAATATATTTTATTTTTTTCACTTAAAAAATATAATATTGGCAACATTTTGGGAGTATGTTGTAATTATATTATTGGGTTTGAACACATTTATAGGACATAAACTAATAAGATATATACTTATCCATAATAAAAATGAACTCCAAAAAATATTTAACATTTTCATTTCTATGTTAAATCTATTAGATGAGTTAATTATTCACTCTTGTGAATTAAAAATCTCAGTCATACACATTTTTGGGTAAATTTATGATGTCCACTGAATTGTGTGTGTGTGTTTACAATGGAGGGGAAAAATAATTTTTTTGGTACAATTGATTCAATAATGAATTCATTCAATATCCTTTCAAAATTATCAAATTTTATTATTTTTTTTCAAATTATAACACCATTTTCTTCCTATAATATTTTATTTTTATGGTATAAATCATCTTTTTTGTTATTAATATATTACTAGGGGAAACACTTTTAGAAATAATTTCTAATAAGAATCAAATTTATTTCATTATTAATATTAATTAACTTATACTAAAAATAGTGAATCAGTTACATGAGGAGAAGAAATGTGTCTAGTGTGGAATAATTTGTTCTGGTAATTAAATGAAATAATTTTACTTAAAGTTTCATAATATTTCGAGTTTTCTTGATTTAAATTGAACTATAATTTAATAAATAGATGTTTTATATAGTGTTTCTTTGTAAATTGAAAAACATTTGAATTTCATGAAATACTAATATATTTTTTATCATGGATAACTTGTTTGCATGGGAATGATATATTGTGATCATTTAATATTATTATATTAAATTTATCATATTTACATTAATTTTTGAAAATAAATTATATTTATAATTTCTTGTATTATATGGTTTTTAGGAATGATGTTTGATCATTGAAATTGGAAATTTATTTTTTAGTAATTGCAAGACTGAAGTATGATTATTTTTGTAATTAATTAGGGAAAATATTCATTAATTTGTGTTTATAAATTAAGTATTTTTGTAACTAAGTATTTTTTATAAATTTTTTTTCCAAATTTATGAAATTTAAATATATTTTTATTAATTGTAATCTATTAATGGAGTTATAGGTAATTTGGAAATGTTGTGGGCCTTCCAACTCGGTGAGATCTTGTGGAAGTATGTCAGGATTTATCTGGTTGGTCGACCTTGAGGAGTGGATATTTTCCATCCATTATGAAGAAGGAAGATAAATGAAGATAACCTGATTTTGTTATTTACTAGAAAATTAATCTCTTGTTAATTTAATGGGAATCCATATAAAATATATTTCAATGACTATTGAGGTACCCAAGAAGAAGGATATGAAGCCATGAGAATGTTATGTCGACAACATTATTTGTAATGTTTACTCAAGTCATGATGGATGAGTTGATAAATAGTAATAAATAAAATGTGGTTTTTCTATAATTTATGATGGATGGGATTCCAACGGTGCATGGTATATGAGTAAATTTTAAATTCATTTGGACTTCATTTTATGAAGTAAACATAGGGGGTCTGACATGATGTTGTAAGGAACCACAAGGAGACTGTGTGTATTACAAGGGATCTATAAAGAGGAGATAATTAAAATGATGAAGGATATTTTCTCCTATATATATTTCTATTATTTCTATTATATTTTATAATACAATCATTATGGTATTATTTTTTTTGTTTCATCCATTTTTTAATCTAAAACCTATTTGAGGGAAATAGGATTGTTCTATCATTCACATTTTAATTTTTTTTACTCATTTTATGAGATAGGAAAATATTATTTTCATTATTAATATATTGAAATCAATTTATAATACCATAAATAATAAAATAAAATTGATTTTTAATGATATTTATTTACTTATTAGGAAATATTATTTTCAATAACATTCTGACAATTTGTTTTCAAATTAGTTTGAGTATGAAAAAAAATTCATATGATTCATTCAGTTTGGTTACACCAAATTAATTATTTATTATAGAATAATATTTTTTCGTTTATATTCTAGTGAATTTCAATTTTTGCATCCCAATAACCTTAATAGTAGGTTCTAGTTTTAATTATTGAATTTTGGTATCAAAATTGTCTCAATTTTTAAAAATAAAATAAGATCACATAAATTATAAACAATGTAATTTACCTGGACGCATTAATTTCAATTTTTTTTACCAACACTATTACAATGATTCATTCATTAAAATATCATTTCTATCATCCAAATTGCACAGGTTTTTGAATTTGTATTCATTTTTTAAACGTCTTTATCGTCCACTAGAATTAATTCTGCCATTATTCATGTTTTTTAATGTTTTGATTTTATTTTTATTTGTTCAAAAAAATTCACACCTTCCCTACATGTTCAATCATATGTAGAACTAACTATAGTTACTTGGATTGTAGAAACATAATGTTTTTGTTTAGTGAATTATTAATGTACCTATGTGTGTGGATAACATTGAGATGGACAACATGGGTTGATTATTAATGTGATAAAATGAATTAGATGACATTTTATTTGATGATTAATAAAATCAATTGAGAATTTATATAGGTATATTATATAAAATGAGAGTCAAAGTAGTAATTTGTTTTGGTGAAGAAGTAGTTATGAATGATGGGCATGGATAATGGTTTAATTATGATCTTGAGCCTATAACCTATAATATTTTACTAGTAATGGAATGATATTTTTTTATTTATGTGAAGCCTTAGGTTTTATACATTCCATGGAACTAGATTCAGTTGAAAATGGTTGTAGGAGTGCACCATTATGGGAAATAAATTTGAACATTTTCAGAATAGTGAAAAAACTAGTGGTTTTATGTACTCACTAATAAATAGAATAAGTGTGCATGATTTAGTACTACAATAATTTCATGACCCCCTCACAATAAAGGTTCCCCTCACTGGACATGAATGATAGAGGATTGAAAATGCTTCTTGAATACCACTTCCTATAGGCCACAATTCTATGAACATAACTGAAGGTATATCATACAAACAAATGGGATTCATTACATTATTTGAAGAATTTGTAATGGGAGATAAGATAAAACCACGAAAAAATACATCTTGGAAACAAATATAAGATCCAAAAAAAATTAATTTCATAATCCTGAATGAAGACATAAGAAACTAAAAGTTCCAAAACAATATCCTCAAAAGTATCCGTGACTACCAATCAACTCTTAATCAAAACCATAGGATCGTAATGTCTAACCTAATATCCAACCATTTACTATGAGCATAAAAATTATTTTATGAGTATAAAAGATGGGGATTATAGGTACACTCAATAGGATCCTCTCTGGAGCCTCTCTTGTGGAAGATAAATAAAAATAATAAATCCTACTGGATAAATAGGTGAAACAAACTAATTATGTAAATTGGTATGTGAAGTTACTAGTATCACCATGATTCTCTCAATAAGTATCACATATTGGACATATTATAATATCAAATTTAATATTAAATTAAGTTACCCCACAACCATGTCCCAACATGGTTACCTTTTTTCCACAATGTCTCACATCATTATCCATTTCGCTCTAATAAATAATACTTCTCGAAAACACTTGGGAAATGAAAGAACATCATAACCTTCATGAATCGCATCATCAAATCATCAAAATACACATATCGAGTTAGTAACCATGTACTTTTTGGAATCCACTACATCACACACATAATAATTATACCTCAAGATACCACATGTCATAGAAAGAACATATATAATAATATTTAGGACACTATATATGGAAATAAATGTTTTTTAAAATAACCAAAATTATTTCAGTACTATATATGCATATATGTAAGGGGTAAACCCAATTAATAATATAAAACAATAGTACCAGGTGTATAGAGAAAGGATGAGGGAGTATTTATAAATTGATTCCTCACAAACCTATATGTATGGGAAAACAAACCTATAGTCCACTGGGATTTTTTCTCACTAATGAAATGGATGGCATGGTGTAAAACCATAAAAAATCATTCATTTATGATACATGGTGTTATTGATTTTTTTATCTCGTTGATCTCTAGTGTTTTACATTGATTCGTGGTTGTTTTCCCACATTTTGAGCCATTATTTTGGTTGAGAAGTAATTTTATATCTTCTTTGAAAAGATAGGAGATGTATGAGAAGTTTATATTTATTTTAGGCATGGACCAAAATCTAAAAATGCTACACATGTTCCAATGGCTCACTAGTGATTCCCATTGGCTTGCCAATGAATGATTAACAGTACACTATTTGTATAAATATCCACTATCTAGCCAGTGAGATCCAAATGATGGCTTGTATAAAAATGGAAATGTGTGTTCCAATTTGAATATGATTATCCATATAACATGACTTTTTTTGGCCAAAATATTTATCCAATTTCAACTAGCCAGATGGTGGTAGCCTGCAGCTAGCCTATAATGTAATTCATAATGTGAAAAATAGTGTCATTATCATAACGTTTTTACTATAAATTGTTTTATAAATTCTACAACATGAAACTCAAACCTAATTAAACCCAAATCACATTAGATACTATATAGAGGAAATTTTTTCTCTTTTAACCATGATTATTTATAGATTTATGTATATTTTGAGGCATTGGATAACCTATGGTATTTTCATTAACGATCTATCTATGAATCCCCTTTCCATTTGTGTTTTTTCCACTAAGGGGTATCTAATAAGTTGAATATCATTGTATTTGAATCATAATTTAAGAAATATGATTCTAGGACCCCTCATTAATCATTACTTCTTTAAAATCTACATTTTCAATCATTTTTCTAGTGACTATTGATTTTTATCGAGGCATGTGTCTTTATACAATGGTGGTAACCCATGAATAACTTTTTTCATATAAATTCAATATGTTTTTTTAATTTATTTATTTCAAAAAAAAAAACAAAATTTATATTATAAAATGAATCACAGGTACCATGAAAATAATATTTCTAAATGGATTTTATATTAAAAATATTTTTTGAACATCATCAGTTAGACGAGATTCCTTAAAGTTGGTTTTGGAATTAAAATGGTTTTTCATGTAAGATATAAATGATACTTTACTTTTGATATTTTTATAAAATAGTGATTATAATTTTTAATGTGTTTAGAAAAAATATCACATTTTTAATATTGGGTTCATCGATTTATATTCATATCCAAACAATTTTTAATTTTCATCAACTATGGATTATTCTAGTTATATTGAAAGGTTATGGAAGGACTCTATATTTGTAGGATTCATGGAATAAATTTATTAGTGTTCATTCATCTATCCTATAATGTATTCTCATGGGCTAGAGCCCACTTTTAATTGGTTTTACAAATTATAATATTTTTTCATGATTGATCGCTCACATGTTTCATTAACGTTATTTCTGTATGTTATTGTAATTATTCTTTTATACTTTCTATCATGTAATTTTAATTTTCTATGTTTGTGTGAATATAAAATTCCTTAAAATAATCCAATGGGGGTTTTTAAAATGTTTTTTATATATTGAATTATAATTTTTTTAAACCTATAAAAAATAGTTTCTTGGTTATAGAAATCATATAGATATATAGTGGTTTCATACTAAGCCTTATCCACACACCGTATATATTCTACTAGGTGTCTGATGAACTAATTTTTTAAGTAATAGGTAAATTGAAGAGCTCTATGGGTCCTACTGAGCTATCATGGTTTTTTTCAACAAAGTGGAGTGAAATGGTTGTGATGGATGGTCCAATGGAGAATTTTTAATGGACTAGCCTTGTTACATCATCTTTGGTTTTCTTCCTTTATAGATTGATGTTGTTTATGAAATGTTTATGATATATTTTCTTCCACAATGTACCAGGTTTTTTATAACTTTTTGGTATTCTTATGACATATTTTTGTGACTTTTTATCTTTACCTTATAGAAGGTAATATCATGTGACTTTTTATGTTGAATAGGTTTGGAACATCAATAAATGGTAATAGAGACAGTAACCATCTAGAAGTGTGATGACAGTTCTAGGTTCTGGTTTGGGGTCCATAATAGAACATGAACAATTAAAATCCATGTAGTAAGTGAAAACATGTGAATGTGAAGATCACCATTAGTGTATGTGGGATCCCTAGACCCAATTTTGTTTTAACTTTTATTGTAATTCAGTATGTATGGTTTGATATATATGTGTGTTTATCTTAACATAGTATTGTTGATACATTTGTATCAACAATATTTATGGTAATATCATTAGATTTCATGACATTTTAAAGATTTATAATAGTTATCAGGATATAATGAGATCCTGGAGATATATTGTATTTTGTAACACAATAATATTATCTAAAAAACTATGTCCTACATCATATACAACACCGAACAATGAATATAAAAAACCATGGAATATTATTTTTTAAATATGATCATTATAACCTAACTACTAAATTAGAGTGAATTAAAATGATTAAATTATTTACAAATACTTATATAATGGTCATACCTAATAAGAATATATTAATAATTTCATATTAATTAATCCATATCTTTTTGTATTTTCAATCTATTAACAAAAAATTATTTTCATTATAAATAATTCTTACTCTGTTCTATGATTAAATAATATAATCAATTTTACAATAATTATATATTTTAGTTAAAATGAAAATAATTTTTGAATTATTCATATGAAAAATATAATAGGGTGATTTTTTTTAATTTTTATGAATCTTTTAATTTTTCACTGTATACTAAAAGACGATGGTTTTTATTAAAAATATTTTTTAAATGAATTATATCATTAAATATCATTTAATGATTATAATATTTGTTACTAAATAATATAAATGAAATTTATTGATTTTATATATAAATATATATATTTAAATGTTTATAATAATGGCTAGTAGTCATATAATTAATATAAACCATCTTGTGCTTGAAAAATACATTTATTGAAAATATATTTTTGACAAATTTTAGTGGTTTATTTTTAAATTAAATTATTCAAATTTTATGAATTTAATTTGATAAGTTATTTTCATATTTGGAATGATAAAAATTTATATCTGTTAATCGGTTCAATTTAATATTATTTCATAATAAATAGAAAAAAAATTAAAAACTGGTCACTGTAATTAATGGTAAAATATGTATTCTATGGGTTAAACTAAAGATATATGTTTTATAATGTACAAAATATTTTCTAATTTAAATTTTATGTCCATATTTTAACCCTATTTCATCTATTTTCTATAAATTTTTAATTTGTTACCATATGACCATGAATGGGACCTCTATAATACTTTACGTAATGAAGTTTCAACTACACATGTTTTTTTCTTTTAGTAACTATAATATTTTTTGACATAGATAAAAATAAACAAGGTCAGATTCTAAATTATCACTTTAAATATATATTATTTTTTTACATGATAATTTATTTCTAGTTTTTTTAGTTAAAAAAGTGCCTTAAGTTATGCGCAACACTGAAATAGATGGTATTTAATTAAAATGAAAAGAAAATAAATTATTTTAAAAATATTTAGAGTTATGTAATTTGATGAAATTATTGTGTTCCATAATGTCAAAGAAAAGAATAATTTTTTTGGTTTGTTTTAATATCACATAATATATTTCGTTTTTATGGTGTATTTAAAGTCATATTAAATGATTAATTCTTAATATGACATAAAAAATATTTTATTAAATGATTTAAAATTAATAATAATTTTATTATAGTCTAAGTGAGTTTAATATGGATGAACATATAAACCATATTATATTTATTTTTCTTTTTTTCCATTTAATAAATTGTTTTTAATCCTTCATGATTCAAATATTTTTTATCATAGTTTAGTTTAAAAAAGTGTTTATCACATTACATCTACTTGTGAAAAAGTTACTTTTCCCCACACATAATATTTTTATTTGATAAATTGGTATTAAAATTCAAAATAATATTTTCCAATATATATAATAAGGATCATTCTAATTTTATCATTATAGGATAAATTACCTAGTTAAAAAAGGTAACTATAATGAAAAATAAAATGGTAAAAGTATGTTAAAATAGTGGGAAATGAAATAAAATGTTTTAAAATGTATATTTTTTATAGATGCGGTTTTTATTTAACATATATTACATTTTAAACCTTATTTATCATATTTTAATTCACATGTATTTAGAGTGACTTCCCATTATAAAAATGTTTAGGGTATTTACAAAAATGCCACTCTTTCTAACTCATAATTTGGAAACTCAAATCAACTTTTCATCACATAGACAAAGACTTGTGGATCGTTAAAAAATAAATAATTACCTTTATTTCTTCCTTTATAGCTTCAATTTTTTTTATTATAGAGCCCTATTTGGATGGTTTTTGGTGTATACCTATAGAGGTTTCCAAAAGAAGAGTTATCATTTTTAACCAATATTTATTTTTTTATTTATAGTTAAATACCATTTAAATATTCTTCAATTGGGATGAAATAATAACTTAATTATATATCAAATACAAATATTTTATTATGATAATTTCATGAATTATATCTATATCCTCTTCTGTCAAAACGGGCATGAAACTGTCAGGTGTGGGTATGGCAGACTACTGCCTCACGAAAAGATTTATTTTTTTTACATAACCACATATCACATAGGGTTATTATGATATATTCAATATATATATATATATATATATTATATTTATGAAATAAATCTATATTTTATATATTAATACTACATATATAATCATACGTCTCAATCCGTTTGAAAATAATAACATCGCTCAAGCGTATGGGTGGAAAACTACCCCCATGAAGTGATGTGATACAATTTTAATGTTATTTTGGAATATATATAATAGGAATAGATTTAATAAATATTAATAATATATATTCTAAAAAATATATTTTGTAAAATTTAATTATATTTTCCCTTAACTTTGTTACAACCATCAAGAAAATGGAATTAACATTAATGTGTACGTACAACCAATTATCATCATAAATTGTGTAATTCATTTTATCTATCTCTAACATTTATAGATGAAAATAAATATTCATAAATATTATATATATATTGTTAAAATTATTTATATTATGTAACAATAATAAATTTATAAAGACCAAACTACTAATTAAAAACCTAAATGAAAAACAAACCATTTATTATAATAAACTGTTATTTAAACACGAAATTATAAATAAAATGGTGTTAAAATTTTAAAAGTAAATAATATATATTATTATATATTTGATTATGTTTATATAATTCATTTTTAATAAACCTATATTTCTTATAAAAGAGGTTTTAACCTGTACTAATAATTTCAAGTCCTTAGGTATGTGATTTTTATCTCACTTTTATATCTCTAGTACATATGTCGTATTGATAACATGTTTCTTTTTTGTGGTGTATAAATTTCCCATGAATGAAATTCATGATTAGTATAATTAAAATTATGTTATATAAATATCTATATATTTTTCATTATTTTATTTTTATGTGGATTATAATTAAAACCTTATAAATGTGGTAAGGGTTTTACATTGAAATCTCATTGTTTATCAAAATTGATTATGATTATGCATTTCTATGATGACATATAACAATATTATCTCAAGAATCTAATTAAATTTTTCCCATATGTTTATTTAGTTACAATACATGTTTTCTAATTATTTTACTCTCTTTATGTACACATGATATTTAGTTATTTTTATTATGAAAACTAGATTTATCCCTCTCATCGAAAAATATTTTTCTTCCATATACATGTTTTAAAAAATACGCTTTTGATAATATTTTTAAACATATTATATGATTTTTTTGATTGATTTTTTACCAATGTTTTAGTTTTTACAAAAAAAACAATAAATCGAATATTATTTTTTCTTTCTATAATTTTGTAGTTTTATATGTTTAATGAAAATGTGAAAAGATTATTATTATTATTATGTCTATCATGAATGTTATTTCCTATCATTATGAACACCTGAATATATAAAATTTGAATTATAATTTATGATGGATTTTATAAAATAATGTATATATTTTATATTTGGGAAATTTTTTAATTTTAAATAAGTTATTTTGAATTGAAATGGGAATTTTCAACAGTAAATAGTCCATGTGACATTTTAAAATCATTATACATTTATGATCTCATACATAAAAGTTTCATAACATTAAATGGGGATATAATCTAATAATATCGTCTTTTTATTTCCTTATATGTTTTATGATCATGATGAAAATATTCTTATGAAACATAATCCTTTTTCCATGGGTTTTTATTTGATGAAATGATTAAATGTTTATAAAAATCATTTATTTTACACATGTTATGGTATAAGAAGATTTTAATAAAACCAATTTACATTGAATGTATTATGATATGATGAATGTTTTATAATCTCATTGAACATATATTAATGATTTTAATTATTTTATGGATGGTCTATGAATAATATATCTATCCAAATGATTTGTCTACTGTTAATTTTTTAGGGGCATAAAGGGTCAACATAAGGTTATCCCAAGCCCAAAATATGGTACACATGAGGATATCCCATGCATGAAATAGAGAGGGTATATAGAACATTATCTCATGCACGATGTGGGTACACTGGTTTTTATATAAAGACTAACATGATATTAATTTCATGATGGGTATCCTATAAATATGATTCTCTTTACTTATATGTGTACAAAAAATATTTTTATTAGTATATTTTTATTCTACCATGGTTATTTTTATAATTTTTTTATATTTAGTTACTTATTATATTCCCTGATTTATACTATGGCTCGATATTATGATCCTTGATATACGTGTTATGTATTTAAAATTTTATTCTCATGTTCTCATACACTTATGCTCATTTAATGTTTATGTGATCATTGATATCTCTCATTTTACCCTTACTGTGAATCTAATGTCACCATTTTATATGTTTCCTCTCCTCATGTTATGAATAATGTTATTATGTATGATATGTTTATGAATGGTTTTCGTTGTAATGAAATTTTTGTGAGATGATGTGGATATCTTATGAATGAGTTTCTTATGAATCTATATTTGTAATGGCAGTAGGCATATATGATTATAGTTTGGATAATTATTTAATGAAATGAATATTCCTATATTAAGATCTATTATAAATATATATATATATATATGAAAATTATGGGTTTTAATAGTTCATTCCATAGAATGATTTAGTTAAAAATAAGAAACTAATATGAGAAAAAATTAGTTACAACCCTTAATATAATCCATCATATAATATAATATCATATGTTATGGTAATTAAGGGTGTGTGTTTTTTCATGTAAAACATCATTTTTTAAATAGAAAAAGAGGACAATGATTTGGAAAAAATTCATCCAAAGGTAATAAGCCAAGAATCAGTTGGATGAGTATGTATCTACCATCATTCTGATTCATGGTGAGTATTCATTTACTATGCTCCTAGTTTGAATATCCTGGAGGATATTCATAGGTTAACTAAAATTTTATTCATGAACCCTCTTTAATTATTTGAACAGTTGAATATTATTGATTACTAATGTTAAACAATGAATTTCATAGATTGAAAATAATATATCATGATTAATAAATACTATAAATAATTATGTTTATTTCCCACTATGATTATTTTGTCACATACGATGATATTTAGTTTTTCTAAATGTATTGAACTAGAAGGAATTTTTTTAACGATAAACTTATTGAAAAGTGTAGTGATTATTGGAAACCAAATTTGATAATGACTAAAGAGAATTTTAATATGATTATTCAAAATCAATTATAATTATAAATTATTAAAAACATTTACCTTAATGGACTCTTAGACTCTCAAAATATTAGAAGGATAGGGATTCCCTAGATATTGGATAATGGAGACCATTGGGGATAAACGACTCATTTTCTTTCACATTATGAATTTTGTAAGAGAAACACCAATGAATATATCAACATATTTGAAAACAAATTTTTTGTTAAATGAAGTAAATAGTGAATTGAATCATTAATGAGTTCAATATCATATATTTGGTGAACATGGATATCATCCAGAACAATTCCATCCTTTAATGGATATCTCTTATATATGGGAATGACTTATGTTATACTCATAATTGATGAAAAACTGTTGTTGTATTTATGTACTGGGATTTGAGAATTATGTTTTAATAGTATTTTCACTAATGGTATTTTGGTCATAATAATCCTAAATCATCTAAGGATTTTTAAATGATAGTGTTATATAAGACATCTAATAGTATTAAATTATGAGTTAGGGATACTATCATAGTTTCATGAGGTTACGGTTGATCATAAGTTCAATGTTTTAAACATACATTTTTAATATAATGGGATTTTCATGTGATTAATGTGATTTTAATAAGTTATATGTAACCCTTAAGGAAAAAATTAAGTGTTATATAAATATGAATTCTCTATTCAGTAGTTTAATGTTGTTGATAAACATTAATAATTATAGGATATTTTATGATTGGGGACATTTTTAGGGATATTAAAAATATATATGGGGAAATTAAAATAATTATATTAAATTATATTTACTAAAAAAACAAGTCTTGTCTATAATGTTTATGGGGCTTGACCAAATGATTGAAGGGTGAAGAAGCTTCAATGACTATCATTGGACTAGTTGATTTCTTAGTTATCATAACATTTATTTCATATGAAATGGCTAATAAATAATATGTTTATTATAGAAAACATTACATAAAGGGTTTTTATAAGAGTAATAAAGGAATGAACTATATTTTGGAATTATATATGATTATAATGTTCATTTATGGTGATTCATGTTATTCATGTAAATGATTAGAATAATTTGGATAATATATGATTATGGAATATAAATTGTTAGGTATGTGAAATTATGATTAAAAAATTATGAATGGGAATAAATTTCAAATTAATCTCATAAGAATATCTGATCAAATGTTTATGTTTGTTGGCATTTGAACATAGTTGGGAATATTTTGATGAATTTTAATTTTAGTTATTAATAAAATGATCAATATTTAAAACTTTGGGTGTAGTTTTTTGGCTTCAGAGATTAATGTTTTATTTATTATTAGATACACCAATCACATTATCTTAGATTTGGTGTCGTACATTATTAAATTGGCACCATGAACAATTGTTCACATTCCAATAGACTGAATAGATTAGTAGATTTCTAACTAAAAACAATGATATGTTTTACATAACGAATTTAAAAGAAAAAATACATAGAAAATAGATCGGTACTGTAATAACTCATATTTTAACGGTTTTATTTTTTCAAATAAATTGGGAATATTCAGAGACCAGATGATAAGATTGCATGCGATTATGAGGACTAGTGTTCTAGGAATTGCTCAATGAAAACATTAGGTTTTTAATAGCATTCATGAGTGGTTTTTCTAAAAAAGTGGAAAAAATCTTACACGGGTTCCCAAATCAGAAATAAGAAGGCAGTACTGTTTTTAGGATGGGGGGATTATCCTAGGTGTGACATAAATTAGTTACCATGGGTCTCTAGTGATAAAACAAATAAATTGCGTAACCATAAAGAAAATAATTAAAATTTATTATTTTAGTTTATAATCCAAATAACTCATAAAAAGTAACTGAGATTAGAAATCTATGACCACTAATGAGTTTCTAATGAGGTGTTTTCTTTAGGAAAAGCCTAAAATTGGCTAGTGTGAGTCAACTGTGGAATGTATTTTTTGGGACATAATCATACATAAAATATTTTAAAATTTTCTATTATGTTCAATTACCAATAAATCCTAAACAATAACTCATATAAGAAATATGAGACCACATTTGAGATCGTGAAAGTATGTTTTCATTAGGTGGATCCTAACCTCGACCAATGCAGACCGAGATAAAAATTAGTTTTTGGACAAGAATGTCCTTAAAATATTTAATAAAAATATTTTATTTATTAGTAATGTGGTGATGCAATAACTCTGCAACCCCATGAGTAATAAGTTGTTACTCATTTTAAATGAATACAATGAAATGATGCTATGACTCAGCGTTGCAGCAACCATGAATATCATTTCCCCAATTAATATCCTGATAAGGATATAGGACCATAGGAATGTCCTGAAGATTTCTCTATGTATTTGGAGGAATAAAGTTGGTGATAAATGAATCAACAACAATAGAACACACCCCCAACACTTTGAAAGATCTCTCCAATGACGATAGAGGTGTGGATCGTGATCATTCTTCAGTAGATCATCAATGCCAACAAATCCACAAGAACAGATGATCAAATATCAAGTAGGGTATTTATTCTTTCAATGTGATTTCTTTAATCCCCCATTCCTATTTTCAAAAAGACGAATTCATATCAACTCAATAACAAGTTGACCTATAGATCAGTTGTTCATTTAGGATGGGAATTATCATGCAAGGATTAATGAATGGGGATTATATCATAGTAATTGTTTGAATTTATTCTATTTTTCTAATGTTAAGAATGAAGTCCAAACGTATTAGGCCGACACTTTTTTATTTGGGTGTTATTGGGGATACCTCTGTTTATCCATGCATTCTTCACTGTCGGACCCTCGTACTTCTGTCAGACTCTTGCCAGTATATTTTGAATGTGGTTGGACCCCCAGAATGACAGTGAAATAGCTTAAAGAACACAACATTAGAGGTAAATACCCAAATATCACAATGGTACTCTAGGATCATAAAATAGAACACTGTAACAAGTATGGTGGCCCGAATAAGAAACCATAGGTGCTCCATTATGGTGGATGAATACTAAGGCATTTGGCGCAGGCAGTGGGCTGGGACTGCCGAAAGACATCCGGACGTAAGCCATAGCCGTCACGAGCGGCATGACACATCATTCCACTGGACGATGCGATCGAACTAGACTACAGAGACAACCCATAGAAATGGCTGCAGGTGGTAATTGATGATTGTTGCATCCTAGGTGGTCCACACCATCCCGCTCGAGCATTCCAGGCATGGCAGGTAGGCCGAACTCTGGCCTGGATGATGCGTCGGGCCAACCTGGCGTAGCCAGCTGGGTGGGGCCAGTTCATCACATTGGGAGTAGGTGGTCCGGTTCGGGCCATTGGGCTGGGTCAACCCGACGGGTCGGGACAGGTCAGGTTGGTCGTGTGAGACTAGCCTCGACTAAACCTACCCCTTTTAATTAAAAAGACCATATCTTCTAAATTTTAAGTCTGATTGAGAATACATTTGTAGCGTTTGGATCCTTAATACAAGGAGATCCTTTTGAAATAATCTATGTGGGTTCTAAGGGAGGTATACATATAACCTTTGGCTTTAGTAATAGAATCTATTTGAATAAACACGCTATGGGTGGGAATCTGATTGCAAGATTTGATGAGAAGACTACAACTATGGGACTAAGTGACTCAGTGGGTCTAGGAAACTCAGTGGTTCTAGAAGACTTAACAACTCTTGGTTACTCAGTAGGTCTAGGTGACACAGTGTGCCTATGTGTCTTAGCAGGTCTAGGGGACTCAACTGACCAATGATACTAACTTGGTCTAGATGTATCATTGGGTCTATTGGATTATATTAGTCTAAGAGACTCATCAGTACTAGATGGTCTATGCATACATCTGATAGTCTTCTTTTACATATTGTAGTTTTATACATGTGTGAGCTAACTGAATTTTGTGGTGTATATATTGAAGGTACTTGGTTTAATTACCTTAATGGTGTACTTAGTGGCTCAACCTGATTTACTACATTAATGGTGTACTTAGAGTGCATATGTGTACCATCCTTTGTGACAGTACATGGTGTACATACCTTAATAGGGTACTTAGTAAAAATATATTTTGTACTTACCTTAGTGGGGTACTTAGTGTTTCTACTTGGTGTAATACCTTAGTGGTGTACATAGCATACTTTTGTGTACCTTACATAGTGATTGTACATAGTGTACTTACCTTAGTGGATTACAAAAAAAAATTATGTGGGCCTTCCATATAGACCGTAATTAGTGTACATAGCTTAGTGGTGTATTTAGAATACTTTTTATACAAACCTTAGTGGTGGACATACCATACTTGGTGCGTACCTTCCTTATAGACCATACTTGTTGTACTTACGTTAGTGGTGTAATTATGGTCCTTTTTGTGTACCTCCCTTGGTGTATGTACTTAGTGTACCATCCTTAGTGATTGTACTTCGTGTGTACCTTCCATAGTGACTATACATTGTGTGTGCTTTCATCTGTGGTACACACGAAGTATTGTTTTAATAAACCCTACACAGGATTCCCGACACATGTCGTGTATTGTGGAGATGATCAAAAACATTTGATGGAGTCCTTAGTGGGATATGGCTTGGTAGTTCTTGTAGGGACACATGAAAGATGATGAGTACTACATCGTCTTTCAAAAACTTATGTACCTACCCTCCAGGTTGGGTATTCGGCAGATAGATTCGAAGATCATGAACTATTCTTTTGTTGGGATAGTATACTACCCCACTTTACTTACAGTTTTTACTACCTTCTCATTGATTCTGTTTTCTACACTTGTTCATGTGGGCGAGTGCATGTGTATAGGTACATTGGAAATTGCCTACCGTTTGTTATATATGCCTACTCAGCGCTAGACTTCATCCCCTGCCATATGAGAGGCGACCTTTGGGTAGTCATGGCATGGGCCTTGGGGGTCATGTCATGATAGAGTGACATGAATGGATGAAGGTTCTACCTTATAGAACAAGAGTCTGTATATATTTTTTCAAGAGAAATATTGTTATATGTTTCTAGTTCAACCATCAAGATATGGAACCCAGTGTTGGTGCGGCGACTGATGTATCCATACACCAGGACCATATGTTCTATTTTTCATCTTTGTGCATGAAAACACTGGTTGCATACATCATGTAAGAATTGAGTGTGTATTGATGCCCTTGTTGTATCAGTGTCGACTCATACAGGTATACTATTTTGACCGTGGTACATCTTGATTTACTCCATGTTGCTTCCATGTAGTCAGCCATCTAGGATTCTATTGTTTGATCATTAGGATAATCCCCTAAGTAGTGTGACATCAGTATATGGATTTGTACCAGATATAATGCCTTTAGGTGGTGTAGAAGCTATACATAAATCTATGGAGTAGCTCAAGGTACACATAGTGTTTACATAAGATATATGAGTGATGATTTCTGTTCATGAGATTTGCCTATTGACACCCCTTAGGATTCTAGGTGATCCAAATAAAAAGGCAGCTTGGGACTGGCCGGAAGAGGTGACATGGTTTTTCAATCTATTTAGGACACCAGTAGCTCAGATGGTGATCCTGGCAGCAGGCGTTCTATGTGGCTAACTAAGATAATGGTGGTATAGGTTACCCGATCTTACGATTAGGATATTCTTTCTTGGATAGTGTTTGATAACCGTTTTACATAATTGTTATCCCCTTTTAAGCAAAAGTATATACATGTTCAGAGGATTCTAGAGCTCCTACATGAAGTCATGTCAGTATATTAATTTTCATCGGGGCTTAAAAAATATCCCAGGTAATGAATGGATAAGATATGTGGCTATTGATTTAGGGCTTGGACTTTGAGTAAGGTTTTATTAGAGATATCTGATCTAGATTCACCCCTCTATGAAATTATATCTATTATAGGGTGATAGATAAATCCATTGTTGTTTAAATCCCCTTGGCTGAAAAAATCCAATTGGAAATTTGTTAGTATTGGGTAATCATTAGAAGATAGATCCGCAGAATAGAGGACTATAAGAGGAGGTGGGGAAGTAGCAGGAGGTGGTAGAAATTTTGAAATGTTATCAACAGTACCCTAGGTGTTCAACACCATGCTCTGAGAGCTAGGGGATATGGGATGGGACAACTGAATGGAGTAATGGTATATGACCGAGTGGCTCTAGAAATGATTATGGGTGAAAACCAAGTCTCTTCTACATATGAGTCTTTATTGATATATATAGGTTAGAATCATTAATTTCATATAATGGAACTTTCTTGGGGATCAAAGATTCTAGTTAGACCATGGACTCAATCCCCACATTTGGAGACACCTACTATAGGGGGCCCAACAATCACGCAGTGGTGCCAATAGGGTGACCCGACTCTTAGAAGAGATAGTTATGGTTTGGATATCTTGGTAGCAGTGTCAAGGCCTTACTACATCATTCATAGAATGGACTATTTATCCAAAATTGATGATGAAATTGAATTTTTATGTTGAAGAGTGCATTGTGTCTTTATATGTGGAACGAGTATTACTTTTCAGTGAAATGGAAACCCAAGTAGCATGAGATGGACTCATAGATAGGAGGGTGCATATGATTTCTAATCAATTAGCTAGACCAAATATCGGTGTAGTTGATATTATGAGTCCTTAATTACCTATGATTATAGTGTAGTAATATTGTATTCAATGGATATTGAATTAGAAGAGTTTGTTACGGTTCCTCCAGGACTATGAATTTGAAATTGTTTATACTATTGGATAGGGGAATATAGTTGCATATTTTATCAATAAGAGATATTTTTCTCAGTTACATAATGAGGCATCAGATCAGTTTTCCTTGATACAGTTATCCATTGTGGATGGTTTCAATGTTACTTATCTCTGGTCAAGGGTTAAAGCCATGATTCATGGAGAAACATCTTGAGATTACCAAATATGATACCCTATATGACCAAATGTCCATAGAAAACACTCATGATGTGATTTTGAATGTAAGGAAGAACACCATCCTTTTTAGGGGACACATCATAGTACCTGGATATTTGCGAAGGAGGTCTTATGGAAGTTCCATACTTTCCATTTTCAGATGGTACTTTACTTTGAGCCTTGAGTACTCATTATGTGGGGAGGCTTAATGATTTTCATTTAATCAAAGTCTAGTTTTTATGTTTGTTTCTGCCTATGTGTGGTGTGATTTAATCCAGGGATGAGTGATCCTGTAGGGATATTGTGATATGTGGGGTATGGAGGCCTAGTTCTTCATGATAGTATTGGCATCTTTAGTGGGGAGATGAATCGAGATATACATATGGGTGTTGAGGAGGAAACCATGGATGGAAGAACATGTTAATTATATGATTACCTATTGATTTAAATGCAGATTACTTATTTGAATTAGTTTCATGGGTTGTCAACTCACTGTGTATAACCTTCGTTCTTGGAATCTGATGCTCTTTTCTTCCTTGGGGTGTCAGGAAGGGAGCGAGAAGGATATCAATTAATATCATGATTGGATTATCAGATATTTCTAGGGGAAAAAACCATCTGGGTGACATTGACTGATTCACCAAGTCGACCAATTTTTAGCTTTTCGAGAGAAGAGATCAATAGAGGCCTTGGAATTCCTCCACATGGAAGAGATAGTTCAACCCCATTGGATTCCATCTATAAAACCTTCAGATCATGATACCCCATTGTCACCCTAGTTTTGGAGATCAGGGAACAGATGAGGGGATCCTTCGTGGATAAGTAATTCATTTAGTGTGTGTCTGAAGACAGCATGAGAACCTCTATAAGATCACATGGGAGTGGAAGGATATGGTTTGTGCGTGGTACCCTCATTTGATTGAGTATACCTTTGTTTCTATTTCTAGGAACTAAATATTCAAGGTGGAATGAATGGAATGACTTATATTTTCCTAGTTTTATTTTTTGAAAATAATTGGGAAAATATAGAGACCAGGTGCTGAGATGATGTGTGATTCTAAGACCTGGTGTTCCCGAAATGGATCGATTAAAATGATTATGTTTTTAATAGATCACATCAATGGTTTTTCGAAAAAAGTGGAATACATTTTAAATGATTAATTAGATCATAAACTATATAGAACCGTTACATTTAAGATAGGAGGTTTACCATAGGCACATCATAACTTTAGTCGGTGAAGGTCTCCAGTGAGAAAACCTGAATAGGACGTAACTGTAAATAAAATAATTAATAAAGTTATTTAATTTTATAATCCTAAAATGTTATAACCGTAATGTGGATTGGAAATACAAGACCACAATTGATTTTTTAATGGGGAATTTTCCTTAGTCGGATCCTATGAATAGTTAGTGGGGGTGAAATGTGGAATATAGTTTTTTGGACATAGAAATAATTAAAAAAAATAAATATTTTTTTTATTTTAAAACACAATAACTGATAAATAGTAACTTGGATTGGAAATATCAGACCATTGTTTATCACGTGAGAGTATCTGTTCTTTAGGCGAGGCCTAACCTCGAGTAGTCCATGCCAAGAGAAAAATTTAGTTTTTGGAAAATAACGTCATTAAATATTAAAAAATGTAATTTTATTTCTACGTTATGTGGAAACACAATGACACCGTGACACCATGAATAAGCAGTTGTTACACAAATTTAATGAACACAACATAACGTCGCTGCAACTTAGTATAACAACAACGCTTAATTTCATTTCTCCAATTAAAATAATAACAAGGATATGAGACCATGGGATGATCTAAGATATTTCATTGAGGCTCTGGAAGAATTGTGTTGGAGAACGAATAATCTCCAACAATAGAGAAGAGCCCTCCTCTTAGATGGATCTTCCCAATGTAAATAGAGGCACAGATCAAGATCTCTCTTTAGTCGAACGTCAATGCCAACAAATCCATGACAATAGATAATCCAATCCAAGGTAGGGGTTTTATTCATTAGGTGTGATTACTTTAATCCCTTATTCTACTTTTCTAAATGAAAATCATGGATCAACTCCCTACAAAGTTGAACCGCAAATCAATCATTCATGTGGGACTAGAATTTTCATGTGGGTATTAAATAAAAGGGTTATATATTAGTGATTTTTCAAATGTATTCACTTATTCTAACACAATTAATGAGGGAAAATGAACATGGATGACATTAATTGCTTTTGGTGTTCTATGTGATCTCTCTCTATCTTTGTGTTCTTTGTCGATTAACCCATTATGGTTTCGTCAGAATCTTTTTTGAAGTATCTGAATGTGGTCAGACCCTTGGATCAATAGATAAATGGAATGGGGAACCCAGAAGTTGATATGGAGTCCCAGGGATAGAAACAATACTCTCAGATCAAAAAACAGACCACTAGAGTGAGTTTGGTGGTTGGAGGTAGATCCTTCTAATGCTTTGACGGCCGATAGTGGAACACGATGGTAGATGAAATGTAGGATCGAAATATGAAGGCAGATCCTCAATATTCAAGAGGGGGGTGAATTGTATACTATAAAATTTTCAATGAAACCTTTAATGTTGGTATAAAACTTTAGTTTTAAACATTAAGGAAAACTATGTTTAACAATGTTAAACTAGGTAATTTCACCAGTACTTTTTTTTTCTAAAAACGTACTACATTCTAGAAAAATGGTTATAGAAATTCAGGTTCTAGAAATATGTTTCTAGAAAAAAACAATATGAAAAGTTCACAATGTAAAAGATTCTACAATAAAGCGTAGTGAATTTCACTTATCAGTGTAAACAAAATATAATAAGTATAATAAATTTATACTATCCATAACAATCAAAATAAAGTGGAAAAAAATGAAACAATACAAGTAACAAGTATACAATCTTTTATCCCAAATAGAAGGGTTTCCTACATCCATGGATAAAGGTTCCTTGATTTATAATTTCAAGAAAGTTATTTATTAACCATGCTAGGGTAAGCCCTCGATAATAATATCAGAATCTCTCTTGCTATCCCCGCAATCCCTCAACTTCATGGTAGTCGACACCACTATCTTCCTATCCCCACAAGCCCTTGAATGTACTCAGAAACATTCTTAGTCGCACGAAGCAAGCTGAACAAGATGTTTAGTATTCACAATGCATGGGAGTATATCTCTCTAGAAATCACATCAACATCATGTAATCTCTACTGATCATTCAATCTTGAGTTGATATGGAGCAATTTCAAATGATCTCTTATTTATAGGTACTTATCCAACGGTCGGCTCCCTCCTCCAACAGTTATATTTTTCCTTGAATTTCGGAGGGACCTGTACACGTTTCACTAAAACAATGGTTATTTAAAAACAAAATGTATGAAATCATTTCATAAATATAATAAGTATAATCAAAGTATGGTAGCTAATGCAAAATAATTTTTCGGAGACTAAGTAAAATAAAAGTTCGGAGTCAAACCAAAAAACCATTCGGTGTCTATAATACATAAATATTTGGATTCTGTTTTCTTAAGGAGTTTGGAAGCTGAATTATATGGAATTTCGAAGTCTAAATTTTCATGGAAATTTGGAGTCTGAATTCATAGGAATTCAGAGTCTGAACACAGAATGTTCGGAGTCTGAATTCACAGAGTTTGGAGTCTGAACATAGAATGTTCTGAGTTTGAATTAATAAGAATTCAGAACCGGAATTTGTATCCTGAAAACAGAATTTTCTATATCTAACTATTTATATGATTCTGAGGTTATAGATACGAAACCGAATTTTACACAAAGAAATAAACTGACTTTGGTTTAGAGAAATAAAATCATGAATAATGAAAAGAAGGTGAGGTTAAATTTTCCTAGGGGAAGGAAAATATCTCTTATGAAAGAAAAAATTGTTAAGGAGAAAATTTACTTGAGGAAGGAAAATTTCCGTAAGAAAGGAAAATTTTCTTTATCAAGATAAAATACATTTTTTTTGAGATAGAGTGTTTGTGATTTTAAAAACATGAAGTAATGGAAAAGTCATAAGGAATCCTTATAGACTCAACAATCTCCCCCTTTTTGGAAATCACCATCATCTTTACTAAAAATAATATAAGGACATATGGACATGAAAAGTAAAACCTTTCTCCCTTAACACATTAGTAATGATAAATACGTCTAAATCCCCCTTAGGCTTTGGAAACACTAAGGATCATATTATTGATTTCCGGATTGAGACATAGAATTTTATTATATACGAAAATCATCTTGGATAAGAACTCCCCCTTACTTAGGGAAATTTCTTCTTTACATAGAATTATTTTTATCATTCCTTTCCCCCCTTTGTGATTATCAAAAATGATTAAAGGGAATGGAGAAGAAAATATACTACCTAAAACAATAGTACTAAACATCCAAAAAATCATTATGTTTGGTTGAATTTATACAAGGACGAAATACAATAAAAGATTGAATTTGAACAAGATTATCCTTCCTTCTCCTTCAACATCAACTTATTCACTATGGTTTTCAACTTCTTGTGTTCTTTGTGATGTTCCACTGCATGTTTGAGAAGCCTATCTGGATCTTTTATTTTCTTTTGTAAGGATTTTATTTTTTCTTCCTGGTCCTTAAGAGATTCACACTGACCCTTTAGAACTTCTTATTTCTTAACTAGCTTCTCTTCTATCTCAATCCTGAGATCCCTTTCTCTCTTCTAAGTCTAAGAATGTGAATACAACTTCCCATTCAAATATTTGACTTCTTCCATAAGAGTATTTTCCTCAAGAGATATATTTTCTTCAAAAGTCATAGTGAGATCTTTGAACTTACTATCTTCGGTTTCAAAAGAATACTTGACGCTTTCTTGAAACTCATAGAGAATTATCATGTCTCCCACAGTTTTCTGTTTCCATATAGTCATCTTAATGCAAGATCATTTTTGGGCTTCGTAGAAGATAAGAAATATCTTGAAGTCTGCCTCTAGTTTGACACACTTATCCATCACCATGGATACTGATTCAGATATTTGATTTAAGGAGCGTTGAAGAATATGAAATATTGATTTTATGCTTGGAAATATTGGAATAGTCCCGACAAGCTTCTTCAAAGATTGAACTAAAAAATCATTTACAATAGAGGATGATTTTGAAACTAGTACTTTTCTTGGTGATATTTTTTTTCTAACTCAGCAACTTTATTCTTCAATGAACCACCAACATCATTCTTCTTTACCACAACCTTTCATGGGGTATCAAGAACCACCTATTTACCCTTATCAGTTTTTGGAATGTCTTCTTCTTGATTGGGAGACTGACGTTCACTATCTGATAGTTGCACAATTTTATCTTCATCTACCTCCTCCTTCTCAACTCCTGCCTCAACATCCTCTTGATGAATGTAATCTTTATTGATTCTTTCTTCTCTAGATGGTTTGTCTACTTTTTCTATATTCTTGTCTTCATCCTTCGTAGTATTAGCAAGATTTGAAGATTCATCTTGAGTGGTTCCTAATAATAATTTCTCAAAATGGATTTCCTTCTCATGAAAATCCTCATGTTGCTTTATGAGATCTTTAGTATCACCACTGCCTTCTTATTCCTCTTCTTCTTCAAAAACTTCTTCATGTTGTTTTTCGGGAATTAAAAACATCTTTCCTGGAGTTTCAGGTAATGGTTCTATTAGGAAGGATTCTTGTACCATAATATTGACGGATGCTTTCTCAGCAGCCTTCAGAAGTGATTCGACTAACTTCACCTCAAACAAATTTTTGTTCTATTTCTTCTATTTCCCTTACTACACAAGCTCTTCACCTGCATTTTCATTCAAGTATTTTGATTCAGCAGGATCCAAGAAAAACATAGGCTCCCCTTATTTATTATTTTTCTTATCTTCTCTCCATTTAGCCACAACCTCATCAGGATGGGCTTTTTTCTTCTTTGGGTTCGATGGTGCAGATTGATTTTCCTTAGCCTATGGGGTTTTTCCTTCTCTTCAACTTCCTTAAACTTCCTCTTCCTTCCAACATTTTTATAGGTCTCAGCCACCTCCGGTTTCTTTGAATAAGATTACACATCCTCTTCTAGCAAGTCATATAATTTATTGGAATCTTTGGAAAAAACAACTTTGATCTTTCTCAGAGTGTCATCACTCAACAACATAACTTTACAATTCCATTAATTATATCTACAAGGAATTTTGAAGGATTCTGGTCACAAAACAATCATCTTTTATTGAATGGTTGGATACATAATAATATGAGCTTTTAGATTTCCATTATTTATGTTCTCAATCATAGTCATGATATGCTTCACCAAATTTAATTTCCTTAGGATTACAATGAAATTCAGAATATACATATCACTTTTCATCAAAGTATCCTTGTATTCATTTCTCAGTATGATGAATCCTCGAACCCACAATTGAATAATCCGAAAATTTGTAGAAAGGTGAGGAATCTTCAGAGTCTTCACTTTTGACAAGACATGATATGCCATGGATTTTTTCTTTAATTAAACATCCTTGAACATCTGGTAGCTTATGAGAACAAATTTCAGATCCCCATTTATAAGGAATACCATTCAAGCTTGCATCCTTGGTGTAGAAAAGTGAATACATATTTCTATTGTGATTAAATGAAAAAATTATCCTCCATTCTTCCATGAAGATCGTTACTGACTCATAGAATTATATTAACAATTCTAGATAAACCAAATCCTGAGATTTTGGTTTTGAAAGGAAAACACTTTACCACCCATTCAACATGATATTAATAGAGATAAAAGAATCATATTTGGAAAAGAACTTTGGATAAACTATGATTTCATTGTATATATGTCATTCAGATATTGGTCTGACAGTTGACATTTCTTTCTGGGAGGATACTTCGGTAGAAATTCAGAAGTAAGAACGATTTGAGAATCTCAGAACGAGACTTTGTAGGAGCATCAGAGCGTCAGCACGCGACGGCTTGTGATTGATATGGGGAAAGCATTGAGAGGCCCATTATATAGGCAATTGGAGTGATGTTTGAACTTCCATAATGGATCCCATGGATGAAAAACATCTTGATAAGATCTAACAGGTGAGATGATAGCTGCAATGGAATTTTGCAATAATCAGATATTTTGTGGTTTTTATGAAAAACATTCGGATTTATGGAAAAATGAATACGAAAAATTTAAAAACACGTGAAAATACCAAAAATTAAATTATGATTACAAAAATACAAGAAAGGAATGATACGTTTGGTATTTCTCGGAATATTATTCCTAATGAGGAAAATTCATCTTGAATAACCATAGATTCCAAAAATTTGATTACCAAAACATTGACTACGAAAAAAAACTATGAAAATTTTCATAACAAAAAATCTAACTACGAATATTTCATTACGAAAAATTTAACTACAAAATTTTAAAAACAAAATCCGCATTGTGAATATTTTAAAACAAAATTTACTTTAAGAAAACAAAAAAAATTATTATGAAAAATTTTCAATACGAAAAAGAAAATACACTAAAAAAAATTGAGAAAATAATTATTACAAAAACTTAGAAAATATTTATTATGAAAATTTATTAAATCTTCATTATGAAAATTCAGAAAATCTTAATTATGAAAATTTAGAAAATCATTATTACGAAAATTTAGAAAATTTTCATTACAAAAATTTAGAAAATCATTATTATGAAAATTTAGAAGATATTCATTAGGAATATTTAGAAAATCTTCATTACAAAAATTTAGAAAATCATTATTATGAATATTAAGAAAATCATCATTACGAAAATTTAGAAAATATTCATTATAAAAATTTATAAAATCTTTATTCTGAAAATTTAGAAAAACATCATTATGAAAATTTAGAAACTTTTCAATACGAAAATTTAGAACTAACAAGATAATGTACACCTCCTTTGAATTTTTTTTGTTATTATAAGGAGATATGTTTCAACAAGATGTTAACAATGAGGATTACTTTAAGTTTATCATTCTTTACTTCTGTTTAATGTATTCGAATCTAACGGATGGTAAATATTTTGTGAAAATATCAGCATGTTGATCTTGCATTCTGATAAATGAAAGAATGATATCTCATTTTTTTGTGTGATCCCTAAGAAAGTGATGCATAATATCTATGTTTTTTGTACAAAAGTGATGTTCATGGTTTTTACTTAAGGAAATGGCACTAGTATTATCACACAAAATTTTTGTTTTGGTAAAACTCATACCATAGTTTGTTAGTGTGGGATGCATCCACAATACTTAAGCACAATAACTTCCACCTGCTATATATTTTTCTTTAGCAGTGGGAAGTGCTATTGAGTTTTGCTTTTTGCATAACCAAGAAACTAATGAATATCATATGAAATTTCATGTTCTAGATGTACTTTTTCTATCCATTCTACATCCACCAATGTCAGTATCATAAAAACTTTTTAAAACAAAATAATTTCCAGATGTATAAAATAGTCCTAAATCTATGGTTCCCTTTAGGTTACGAAAAGTTCTTTTCACTGCCTTTAAATGATATTCCTTAGGATTCGATTGATATCTTGTACATAAGCATATTATAAAATTCAAGTCTAGACAACTAGTTGTCTAGTATAGTAAACTTCCCCGCATACCTCTAAATGATGTTTGATCCATAGGTTTCCCAGATTCGTCAAGATCAAGTGATTTTGAGGTACCGATGGGAGTACTGATACTTTTAGTGTATTCATATCCGTACAATTTAAGCATATATTTACTATACTTATGTTGAGATACATAATTTCCTTCTGGTTTTTGAGAAATTTGAAAACCTAGAAAAATGTTAACTCACCCATCATACTCATTTCAAACTCCAATTTCATTAGATCAACAATGGAATCAGTTAAAGATTGCTAAGTTGAACCAAATATGATTTCATCAACATAAATTTGAACAATAAAAACATATTTCTTATCTTCCTTAATAAAAGGGGTTGGATCAAAAATTCCTTTAATATAATTATCTTGAATAAAAAATATTTTAAGTCTATCATACAAGGCTCTAGGGGATTGTTTATGTCCATAGAAAGCATTAGTATGTTTAAAAACATGTTCATGATGTTTTATATCTTCAAAACCAGGTTGTTGTTCAACAAAAACTTCCTCTTGAATATAACCATTTTGAAAATAACTTTTAACATCCATTTGGAAATGTTTCAAATTAATGAATGCCACAAAGGAAAGTACAATAAAAATATATACATGTCTAGCTACTAGAACATAGGTTTGATCATAGTCAATTCCTTCTTGTTGATTATAGACTTAACACCCAATCAAGCTTTATTTCTCTCAATGACTCCATTTTCATCACACTTATTTCTGAAGACCCATTTTACTCTAATAACATAGGGTTCCTTAGGTCTTTCAACCAAGTTCCAAACTTTATTCTCTCAAAATCATTTAGCTCATCTTGCTTGGATTTAATCTAATCATCACCACTTAAAGCATTATCAGTTATTTTTTATTATAATTGGGAAAGGAATGCTAGATGTTAAACTTTGTTTCTTAAGGAACTTTGGGTCCTTACAGGTTGATTTACATCACCAATGATATTATCATGAAGTTTATTCTTTATAAATAATTGAATTGGTTTTTGTAAAGCATGTTCATCAACATAGGGTAGAAAATCATCTGGGGTCAATGTCTTAGAATCATTTTCTTAAACCTTTTCCTTATCAGAATGATCTTATATCAGGGGTTGATAATAATTTTTTGAAAACACATCTGTAGATATAGGTTGAGGTTGTTTAAAAATAAAAGGACCAGTCTCATCTAATTTAACATGTATTATTTAATCAATAGTATAACTATTTTTTTGAAAACTCTACAGGTCTTGGAGTTTGTGGAGTAACCTAAGAAAAATACTTCTTTAGATTTTATGTGAATATATGTAAATTATCTTTAGTATTCAGAATGAATACTTTGAAACTAAATACTTAGAAGTAGAAAAGTCTAGGTTTTCGTCCATTCCATAACTTATAAGGGGTTTTGTTAAGAGAAGGACTAATCAAAAGTTGATTTATAGTATAACAAATTGTACTTACAGCTTCCTCCAAAAAATATTTGGCTATTGAATATTCACTCAACATGGTTTCAGTTATCTCTTGAATAATTATATATCTTCTTTCAACAACACTATTTTGTTGAGGAGTTCTTGGTGCTGAGAAGTTAAGAGTAATGCCTTTTTTACTACAAAAAGTTTCAAAATAAGATTTTTGAAATTCTCCTCAATGATCACTCTGGATAGTTATCAATGGAAGGTTTTCTCATTTATAACTTAGTCTCTAAAAATTTTCAAATAAGAAAAACCTTCAGATTTGTTTGCTAGAAAATAGACCCATGTAAATATAGTGTAATCATCCACTAATATAAATACATAACACATGCCTCCAATAATTCCATTTTGTATTGGACCAAAAAGATCCATATGCACTAACATTAATGCAACAGTGGTTAAAACATCACCGATTGATTTAAAACGTGATTTATGGTGCTTTCTATATTGAATAGGATCACAAACATTAGATGAATCAAATCTAAGCTCCAGTATATCTTTAAATAGTCTTTTCATAGAGAGTTTACATAGTTTCTTATGATTATAGTGTCTTAACCTTCTATTCCATAACCGAGAATGATCTTCCATTGCATTAAGGAAAGGTAGGTATTCACATTTAAGGTCTTCTATGTTTAGTGTGTATACATTCTCTTGCCTATGGACAGAAAGAAAAAACTCATCCTTGAAATTGTGTACTAAGAACTTATCATTCCTATAATTTACAAGGTAAACCTCATAACCTAATTGACTTATACTAATGAGGATGTGCTTAAGACCTTAAACAAACAAAAAATTTTAAATCAATGTTTTTCCAAGAAGAACAACGTAACCTATATCAATAATTTCTCCCAAATCATTATCTTTGAATGTTAATTTTCCTCCTTTCATCTTGATAATATTTTAAAAGAACTTTATGTGACCAGTCATATTCTAAAAACATCAACTATCTATGTACAAAGTATTACTATCGATACGTTCTTTATTTTCTTAAAAATTAGAGAGTAAGACTATCAGAGCCCACAAAATCATGTATCTGGAAATTTCAGAAAGAAAAATTTTAGCTATCCACATTTTCATAGAAAAATAATCATTATAAAAACTTAATGACTGAGTTTTTTAAGGAACAATATTTTTCCCAATGTCCACCACATTGACATTTAGTGCATAGTATAGCACTTTCAGGAAAAAATATTTATTAGTGAAAATCAGTTTTGAATGAGTATATACAAAACCAGAACTATTACATAGAGGTTGGATTTGAGAATATATCTTATCAATGTTTTCCATTCCTAACATAAATTTTGACAAACACTTCATTAAGGAAAATATTTATGACTATAGTTTAATAACTATGTTTTTATCCTCATCAACATTAGTTTGAAAACTAGATTTATCTTTTAAAATATTTTTCAAAGAAACTACATTTTCAAGATCGATAGAATGTTTACCCTTCTCAGAATTAACATCCTCAAGGTTTTTGGAAATACTTTCGAAATAAATAAATTATTATCATGATATTTAAAATGAAATGATATTTCTATAGTTAGAATAGTATTTCTAGATTTTTCCTTATCATGTTTTTTCTTGAGTTTAGAATTCTCAATCTCAAGGAGTTTAGTAAATCTAGAAACTTATGCATATGTAGGTAATGTATTATCTTAATCAGAAGAAGATTCTTCATCTAATGATTTATAATATTTATCATCACTACAATTTTCATTCAATGAATCATTAGCAATATATTAATCATTGTGTAATTTATCCATTAGACAATGATTTAAAATATGTAGTTTGTCTAGTAAACCATTATTCTTCTGACCATAAGATTATAACTATGAGGATTTATCTGAAGAGTCACCACTATTGGAACTCCAATTTTCATTTTCTTTCAAAACATTATTAGATTTAGCCTTTTAGTACTTCTTTCAATTTCTCTTAAAATGATTTTCCTTTCTATCATTTATCTTATGCATAAGACACTCTTGCCTTATATGCCCTGCTATTTTTCATTCATAATGAGTGACATTAGAGAATTTATTGTCTTTATATTCTTTCTTCTTGTATCTAGATTGAAAGTTCATCTATCCAACAATCTTGTTCATCCTTCCAGAAATATTGGATAATTCATTTTCTAAAGATTCACTTCCTCTAGATTCAGATTGTATAACAATATTATTAGATTAAGATATAGTAATTCGTCCAGGAGTCTTGCCTTTCATATGATTTGAAGTTTTTATAAAATAAAAACTTCCATTTCCACTCTTCTTCATAATATTATCAGCATCCATGTTCATTCTGGTTTCATGAGGAATAAGAGTTCCAAAACGTTCATCAAGAGATATATGGGTAACATTCCTATTTTTTCAATAGTTGTCCTCTTAAATTCTCATTCATTAGGCATGATATCTATAATCTTTTCCACAAGAGCTTCATCATCCAATACTTTCTCACCCAAAGATTTTAAACTATTGAAAATAGTCAACAAACTTGGATTTACCTTAATATGGGTTCTCCATAAGGAAAAGAGAAACCATGATATTCATCTCTGAGCATGGCTCATATAGTTTCAATAACTTTTGAAGTTCCAATGTGAGTTACTTATAGCTTCTTCCAAATACAATGCGCTTTTTCACAAGAAGAAATCTGACTATATATATTTCTAGTCCTAGAACAAAATTAAGTATATTGTACCTTATAATTCAGTTGATATTCATTCTTTAATGGTTGGTGAAAGTAATAATTTTATTTTCAGGGATTCTACATCCTCCAAAAATTATAACAATATTTTCTACTCCAGTATTGATGAAAAAAGTCTTCACATGATCTCTCAAATATTCATAATCATTCCCATCAAATATAGGTGGTCTAGAAGGATTTAGGTTTTCTATGGAACCAACACACATTCCTTTCATCTTAAGATAACAATTTTCTACAAAAAAACATGTTAATAGTAAAAGTAAGTAAACAAGGAAAAAATTTCCATATCAAGGAAAATATTGTGAACAATAAAAACTGAGCAAGAAAACTTATATGTGAATATATGTATTTTAAAGACCTCCTCTGAAACCAATTTTAGGATCGAAATATGAATGTAGATGCTCAATATACAAGATAGGGTGAATTGTATACTTTAAAAATTACTTTTAAACCTTTACCATTGGTATAATACATTAGTTTTAAACCTTAAAGAAAACTATTTTTATCAAGGTTAAACTAGGAAAATTCACATGACCACTTATTTCTATAAACATGATAGGTTCTGCAAATATGGATCCAAAAATTAAGGTTCCATAAATATGGTTCTGAAAAAGAAACTTATGAAATGTTCACAATGTAAATGATTCTACCTTAAAGCGCATAAATTCTCACTAATTAGAGTAAACAAAAATTAGTAAGTATAATAAGGTTATAATTTCCTTCACAATCAAATTACAGTGGATAAAAAACTTGAAACAGTATAAGTTGCAATTATGATATATTTTAACCGAAAGAGAAGAGTATCGAACTATCTTGGATAAAGGTCCCTTGATTTATGCATTCAATATAGTTTGTCTTTCCTACACTAGGTTAAGCCCTTGATAAGAATATCACAATCTTTCATGCTATCCCCATAATCCCTCAACTTCAAGGTAGTCGACACCACTTTCTTCCTATCCGAGGATGCCCTCGAATGTACTCATCAACATTCAGAGTCTCATGAAGCAAGGTGAAAAAGATGTTCAGTATGCACAAATCATGAGAGTATGTCTCTCAAGAAATCACTTCAACAACATGTAATCTCTAGTGATCAATCAATCTGGAACTGATATGGAGCATGTTCAAATGAGCTCCTATTTATAGATTAATATTCTAACGGTCATCTCCCTCCTCCAATAGTCATGTTTTTCCCTGAATTTCGGAGGGACCTATACACATGTCAATAAAACAATTGTTAGTTAGAAACAGAATGTATGAAATCATTTTAAAAACATTAAAAAGGATAAGAAAAATATGGATGCTTAAGAAAAATCATTTTTCTGAGTCTAACGAAAATAAAATTTCAGAGAATAACTAAAAAACCATTCAGTGTCTATAATACATAAATATTCATATTATGGTTTCTTAAAGAGTTCAGAAACTTAATTCAATGGAATTATAGAGTCTGAATTTTCAAGGAAATTCAGAATCTGAATTCATAGGAATTCAGAGTCTGAACATAGAATGTTTAGAAACTCTCTGATAGTTTTCATGGATGTTGACAGACATACATTGGATTGAAAATTAAAATCTCCTAGAATGAGAATTCTACATGAGATAATCATGTGGCTATATGTGATAATAATAGAATGATTACATTACTATGAAAATCATCTGGTTTAGGTGACTCAGTGGTTCTAGGTGACTCTGCAGTTATAGGTGGCTCAGCAGGTCCAGGTGACTGAGCGGGTCAATGTGAATAAGCGGTTCGAGGTGACTCAGTAGGTATGGGTAACTCTATCAGTCTAGGTGACTTTGTGGGTCTATGTGACTTAGCCAGTGTATATGAATCAGTGGTTCAAGATGATTTATTGGGTCTAAGTGACTTAGCGGTACTTGATGTTCTATGAATATGTCTAATAGTCTTGTTTTACATACTTTAGATTTATACATGTGTTAGTTGACTACATTTCGTGGTGCACATAGTGGACGTACATGGTGTAATTACCATAATTAATTACATAGTGACAGTACATGGTGTTCTTCCTTAGTGGTATACCTAGATTAATTTTGTGTACCTTCCATAGTGGTCGTACTTGGTGTATTTAACTTAGTGGTGTACATAGTGACTATACATGGTGTACTGACCATAGTTGTGTTCTTAGTGACCATACGTAGTGTACTACCATAGTGATGTACTTATTTTACTTGTGTTTTCATTCCTTAGTGACCTTACTGGGTGTACATACCTTTGTGGTGTATATATCGTACCTGTGTGTACCTTCCTTAGTGATCGTACTTGGTGTACTTACATTAGTGTTTTACTTAGTGTACATTGTATGTAACTTCCTAAGTGACCGTACATCGTGTATTTACCTTAGAGGTGTACATATCGTACTTTATGAGTACCTCCCTTGGTGTCTGTACCTCGTGTACCATCATTCGTGATCGTACTTCATGTATACCTTGCTTAATGACTAATATTCAATTTTTTTTACTTTCTTTTGTGGTCTTACCTTTCTGGTTTGGGGTCCATAATGAATATTTTTTACTCACCCATGAAACAAATTTGCCTAAATGGGTCATTTCATGTGTAGACGATCAACTTCTTTGACAGATTCCTTGGTGGGTTGGGGATTGGTGGTGATTGGATAGAGACCCAACAGATGAGGTGCACTTCAGCAAATTCTGATATCTCATGTACTTGCCACTCAGGCAGAGTATTCAGCTGATGGATTTTGGGATCTTTTAGTTTTCTTTTTTTGGGATTTTATACTAACCCCCTTACTATCAATTTATACATTCTACCTAATATTTCTAGTTTCATCACATTTTATTTGGGGTAGGTGAGTGTGTACATGTATTTGGGAAAATGACTCCAACTTGTTGGATATGCCAACCCGACACTAGTCGCTAGCCACATGCCTATGGGAGGCACACTTGGGATAGTCCTAGAACAAGCTCAAGGGGATGGGTCATGATAGGTAACAACCATGTGCTCCTAGATTATCTCTGCATGTAATTCATTATATAAATCATTCCATCCTGGGGAAAAATACATCATAAGAAATTGATGAGATCTGATTCCCAGTAAGGGTAATAAACACAACATAATCTATTTTAAATAAACCTAAACAACAAGGCATAGTGAATAACTACAATACAATTCCATTAAAACACAATCTTGATCATAATATGGTAGGAATAAAATATTATTATTTAATTCTATAAATAATCAAATGAAAACAAATCTTAATAACATATATTATAGTAGTCAAATAATCACAAGGAATATAAATAACTATTATTCTAATAAGGGAATTAATAATTCAGTACATCATAAACATATTTTCACTTTTTCAACCAAGACACCATACATAAATGGGTAAAATCCTAGTTTAATTTGTCTCATGATACCAACTAATTAATCGAGGGTCTATAGAGGGATTTACCCATCAGATACAATGTGGAATGAATTATTCATACTAAATGGTTGTAACCTAATAAACATATTCATTAATTTTGAAACTACAATATGAAATATTATTAAATTTACCCAAAAAATTAACATAATCATAAACCATATAGATTAATATGGATAATTGCGTCAGGATGGTACGTCCCCATATACAACCGTAATCAATTAAATAAAATTTTTTAGATGGTAACTTAAGATACCAATATGAATAAATAATAGGATTCAAAATAGGTTTTTAAAATAAATGAAAATAATCTAACAAAATCATTGTTGAATTATGGAGAGAAATGCAATTTTTTCTTTTGAAAATAGGAGTTCCTTTGGAAAATTTATTTTTATTTTTCATAAATTAGATTATAAAAATATATACACAAGAAAATTAAATATAAGGACAATAGAAATATTTTTTAGGCACAAATTAAGTCCATTTGAAGTGAAAAAAATAAAAAATACTTTTATAAAACTACCAAAATGGGAATATTCAATGTGGTTGAAGGGAAAATGTAAAACATTCATTAATGAATAGAAATAGTTAATTATTTATATAAAAATAACGAATATCTATGAACTTTATTCATGATAAATATTTTTATTTTATTAAAATAGTGTTTTATCAAAATATATTATGGATTGTATAGGAAAATGGGTATGAAATTATTATGTTCCCTCTAACCGAGCTTGATTATATAGAGTAATTAAAAATAGGACCTTATAAAACATGTACAAACCCATAAAATAAGGATGAATGGATAAAGATAAATAATCTTGGGACATATAAAAATAATATGGAATAATTATATAAGAAAAATAATGGCTTTTAAAGGTGTAATGAGATAGAAAGTGTATCCTGAGGAAAAAATGGTGGTTCGGAAAGAAACCATTAACTATTTTCAAATAGTTAAACTATATTCCCCATAAAATTAATGAGCATCAAATAATACATTTATTACCAATAATGTAAAATGATTCATGTTATGAAACATTAATTTAAAATATACATTAACTACCCACATGGAATAGTGGTGTATAAGGCATATATCAATGAAATAAAAGTGAGATGACAAAACTATTACCTTATATATGAAAGTGTTCTCCACTTGCACATAATGTTATAGATATTGAAATTATATTAATTAATTAATTAATTCATAACCAATTAATCATATATTTGATTTATTATAATTTTATTATTTTAATTTATGAACTTATTTTTATTATTTTTTAGATTCAAACCATGTATATTAAAGTGTTTGTTTCCTTGGTTTTCATGACTGGTTCATTTGAATTCGTGTAAGAAAGATCATGTAATATTTAAATAGTTACCCAGAATTGAAGTTACAAGTTATTAGTTAACATACATGAAATTTAATTTTATTTTATATCATGTTGTTTCTGATATGTTTATGATTTAGTATATATGATCTTAATGATAATTTCTTAGATTATTTTGGTGCTTTTTATCACATGAAAATAATTCTTTCCTATTAATAAATATTTTGTTTATAAAATATTTATAGAAAACTAAATATGATTTAATGTACGTATTAAAATACTATTAAACCAATGTAATTTTAATATATAAATCCCTCAAGAAGCTATTATAAAATGAAAACCCACAATCCCAAATGGTGGGGAATTTATGTATCACAGAAAATGTTTTCATTTTCTAAAAAAAAAACTGGGTTTAGAATATAATTAATGGTGAATATCCCATAATAGTAATAAAATTATATTATATATAATATACTATAGTTAGGATGAATTTTTGGATGGCTGAGTTAAGGAAATTATAAGTAAATGAATGAAATTAAAATAAAATTATAAGAAGAAATGAGGATTTTAGCCCATTAATTCTTCTCTTTGAGAGACTTCATAAAGAACTTTTAAATGATATTTAGATTAAAAAATAAAGAACAGAACGTATGGAAGTAGTTATGGGGAAGGATGTTTCCGAAATTGTAAAATATTTATAGATTTTTAGGTGTGAGGTGATGTGGTGGAGAGGGATGGTATTTATAGTTGAGGAGATGGGTGTTTTTTTAAATATTTTATCTATTAGTCCATTATTTTGGTTCATGAATATAAATAGATTGAACATTTTTAGTAAGTATATTGAAATAATTAAGGAGGTTCTGATATTACGGTCTTAATTTTTCTATACATCATCTATGTCTCAATAATTTATGTATTTGATAAATATCATAAATTACTGTATTTCACAATTCACTACAATTTTAACTATTTTGGAAAATTCCCAAACATTCACCCTAACCATTTTTGGATGTGTATAATTAAAAAAATTAACACGGTATTATTAAAATAATTTTCCAAATATTATAAATTTAATATTTAAATATTGTTATCATTTACTCAGGAAATACAAATTTTAATATTAAAAATGATTTTTGGATACACTAACAAATTAATTAAGGTCTTGTAAAATTATATTATAAATATAATACAACATAATATAAACTTATGAGTCAATTTTTTGAAATTAAATTTACTATTAAATCGTTATATTATTTATAATATTTTAAATAAACAATTATGTTTAACAAAAATACAAACAAATAATTTAATATTTCTTAAAAAACTATTTACTTCTTCCACTATATAAATATAGAAAATTTTCATTTATAAGATAATTAATTTTTTTAGAGATTAATTGGTGATTTTACTATTCTATTGGTCATATTATTTTCTTGAATTGTAAGTTACTATTCCAAGTTTCAAATTTAATAATATATTATGATTTTAAACTTCTTGTTGTGTGAAGCACAAAAGTGTCAAAGATAATTAATTTTAAAATAATAATACTGTAGAATATTGAGGTTTGTCATTCTCCCCTACTTAAAAAAATTGCGAATAAAAAATTTTATATTTTAAATAGAAAATAAAAGGTTGATACATCAACATTATTTTTTGGGAGAACCATATTGAAAATAGGGATTATAATACATCCTCTTAAGAAGTGAGAAAGATAAGTGTGAAGGTCATCAAAATACTAGGATATTGAGAAAGAAATAATTTGTGGAAAGGGATATCATAGACATTGATGGTAAATTTTACTATCATGTTATGATGTAAAGTGATAGAGAACACTTTCATTAGAATGTAAACCATAATATAACTGTAAATATTTTTATTAGTGAAAATACCATTGATTTATCATAAATAAAAGTAAATGGATAGCATTTTTTTCTAAAACCCTTTCCTAGAGTTGAGGGATTCTTTTAATATTCAAATAATGACTTTTAAAAATAGACATACTTGATTATATTCCATTTCATAAGCATAATCTAATCTTTTGGTTGTACATAAATCTATTTTAACTTCATACCTTACACTTAGAAATGAATTTTGAAGTTGTATTTTTTATTCACAAAGCACTTCTAAAAATCATATGGTTCTTAATTTATTCCATTGAACATTAAATTCTTACTAAAACTAATATGTTTACCATATCATATCAATGAAAAATAATCATTAATGTTTATCTTGATCCATTCCACTAGTAGGTAATCTTAATATTGATATTAAAACATTTGTATCCACATTCAATGAGAAAAACTTTAAAAATAAGTTCACTAGAAATAAAAAATAAACATAATACAATATTCCAAAAATTATTTATCTCTTGATTCCCCATACCTAATATATAAATACTGACACCTTAAAACCATAATGAGAACATGAATGCTTCAATATTATTAAATAAGAATTACTATATTAAAATCTTTATATATATCATAATTCTTATATCTAGAATATCATAACATAATTAAATAATCCCAAAAAACAAATACATTAATTTTCCCTCATTTACTGTAGTAACAATATAATATTAACCATGATCCATTTTTTATTTGTTGAGCTATATTTTGATGATTCTTAAGTAATTCATTTGATTCATTCCCCATATATATACAGTTAAAACATTTAATATTTATATCTTCTTTCATCCCCTTAAATTAATATGACTGGATACCTTCCACCAAAACATGTATCAAAATAATGTTCCCTTTAGGAAAGTATCGCGATATTTCTTCTGAGAAGTATCAAAAATGGGAAAAACATTCTTTACAATTTTCCCTTCCCCTGTATCTTACTCTTCCATTCCGTTGTTCTCTTTTTTTAACTTTAATTAATATGACATAGAAAATTCTTTCTATAGCTTGATATCAAATGATATTATATCATCGTATGATGAGAAATATTGGGAGAGTAGTTCCCTTTTGTAGAATGGATTTATCCTATAAATGTATCGATCATTGTTTTTGTTTGGATTGCGTATAGATTTCATATAATTTTTTTATAACCTTTTAATGTTGGAATCGTACATAGAAACAATATCATCCTCCTTTTTCCTTAGATTCAAGAATTGTCTCTCTATATCTGATTGTTTTTTGTGATAATAATATTTTTCCAAGAAAATTTATTTGATTCCTTATGTTGTTTATTTGAAATTTCTTCCTATATATTTTTGTTTTGAATCAATTGACACTATTATTAAAAATTTATTGAGAGATGATAAACATCCCAATGACCTTTTCCATTTCATTACATCCCAAAGATATAAATATATTCTCTAAGGAACATATCCATTTCTCATAAATAAAATGATTTATATTACCAATGAATAATTGATTTTCTTTTATATTACAGTGCTGTTAAATTTTTTCACCACAATATTGATTAGGCTTCTACATGTGAGTAATGTTATTACTCATTTCCCATGTTAGTTTTCGTAATATAATTATAAGTTTCTTAGACCTAGTTTCAACTCGCTCTCTAATATCATTATATTGAATATGAAAGAAATATCTATATATAATATATTCATTGATATAGTTTAAATTCCTATCATTAGACTCCATTTATAAATAATGTAATGAACTTAATGAGGTTATAATTCATAACTGCAAACTAGAAAAAAATATAACATAAATTGAAAATATATGGATACATAATATAATAATGATAAATGTGAATTTTTCAGGACATATTTATATTCAAATCCTTTATAATGGTTTATACGTAAAATGTGAATTATCCTTATAATATCCCAATCAGTGTGTCAAACCAAGTGCTCAATAAGGCCTGCTTTCTTGTACCAGGTTATGCCATGCAACACCAGATGCACCTCATTATATTTTATACCCCTAGGTGAATTTGTTCCAGATCAATTTTCACTTGTAGTATCAAGACATGGATGTAATTATGGGAAGACAAAAATAATCTATACCCTTCCAAAATTCTTGGATGTTCTTATATACTTATCTTTAAATTATTAGAGTTTTTTTCTATAATATGTGTTCTCTAAATAAAGTGTTTAAATTTTCAACTATACTTTTATAATACTAACTATAATGAATCGAATCTTAGTATCCTAGATTCAGTGACTTATTTTATTACATTTATACATTGAACTAGTTTTTTCACCCCAAAGGACCGAATAGTTTAGTATATTTTGAAGACCATATAAAAACTAATGTTTTAATTTACAAATTTAAAGCAAAAAAATCAAACATTTATTGGAAACACACAAAAATTCATAGATTATCCTTAATATTAATTTATAATAAAAATATTTACATTCTAGGGAAAAAATAAAACATAATAATGGGGTGAGATCAGACTCTCAGTAAGGGTATGAAATATAGAAGGTTATATCATAAATAAACACAAACAAGAAGACATGTTTGAAACCAATTATCACATTCCATTAAAACATAATGTTGATTATAATATGGAGGGAATAAATATGATTAAATAATTCCCTAGACAATCAAATGAGAAATAAACTTATCAATAGATATACTACTTATCAAATAATCACATGTGACTCTCTCAAATCTGAATCTCATGCCATGATCACATACATAAGATTATATGAGAACATGAATTTAAATATTTGTGTAGTTGAGATAGACTCCAAGGTATTATATAATGCACTTCTTGGAAAAGGATCTATCCCTTGGTCCATAGAGTACTAAATTAAAAGAAGCAAGGGTTTGTGAAAAATCACACAAATATTCATCATATATGTCATGAAGGAAATACATTTGCTGAATTTTTGGAATGTAAGGAAACAAAAAATCAGAGGATATCCGCTATTACTATCCTCAAGTCCTTCTATCCGAAGGGGGTCATGTTTTTTAGAGTAGATGATCCTTGACTTCACTATTACATACTTCTGTGATGTAGAATATCATTATGTTTCATTTTTTATATGAAATCATAAAAAAATTACTAAATAAATTTGTGGGTTTTCATGAGACAAAAATATTATTTTCATGTAATATAAATTAGTAGAATCATAATGAGGGAATATATAATTCTGAACATCATTAAAGTACCATCAAGTCTTCCACCAAGAAACCATACATAAATCAGAAACAAACCTATCTAGTTTGTTTCATGAGGCCTACCGATTGTGGAGATTACATTTAAATTAATTATCATAAAATAATAAATTGAATACCATAAAGATAAAATGGGTATGATATTGGGAAGTTCCCTTTTATCAGTTTTTCTAATCATAAGTAATTAAAAACATTACCGTATAAATCTTGTATTTACCCATAAATAATTATAGATAAATATGGATACATAATTTTAGAACATATAAAAATATTATGGAAGAAGTATATAATAATAATTAGTAACTAAAATATTGTACAGAGATAGAAAGCATAACTCAAAAAAATGGTGGTGGTTTGGGAAGAAATCCTTACCTCTTGAAAAATAGTTGAACTATATGCCCCCAAAAAATTATTGACCATAAAATATGATATTTTATAAAATAAAGATAAATATAATAATTAAATGATAAAATAATGGGAATTATAAATAAACCAAAAAAAATAAATAGTGACAATAAGGCATATCTCCCAGAAAAAAATTGCCATGAGATAACCCTTAACATATGTACAAACGTGCCATTCAACTACCAATATGACATTTTTATTTTCTCAAAACTATTAAGGGTATAGTGATAACCCACCTATATTAAAAAAATATCAATATTCAAGCGAAACGACATAGTTATTAAATTCAAGTATAAGTCTATGAGAATATCCTTCCCTAAACAGTTTCCAGAGAAATGAACTAACTACGATGTTTGGATCGGCCTCAAGAATTTATCCAAAATTTCATGCTAGATAGTCTCAAGATTTCATGTACTCAACTTTGATGATATTATAGATGTTGAATCCCCTTATGAAGATGCAGTCTTTCTTATCCTTCCACTTAGCTTTCTCTCAGGTAACTTCCACATGGGTTTTCTTTCCCATTATTTGTTCAGTGTATTACTTCAAAGCCTTGATCTCTATGAAATATTGTTTCATTTATTCCCCAGAATGCATGAGTAGTTCCATCTTCTTCCCCAACACCATGATAATCTGTTACTGAAAGCCATCACTTGACCCTACCTCACACTTGGTTCAAGGGGAATTAGTATCCTCTTACACTGGAATGACCTCTTTATTTGGCATGTGCCTCTCCCCCGGATGGTCCTCTACCTTGTATGTTCCTACCACTTTCTCTTGAGACACGGTTACCTCAACAAGATGAACCTCCTCTCCCGCAACTGGTTGGATTTCGGGCTCTTTGGGGTTTCCATTTTTTATGACCCGTTCTCCATTAGTCGAGTAAGGTTGGATTAATCTTTGCGCCCCTTCGATATTGGCTGCCAGGAAACAATGCAACTCCCCAGGACCCTGTTTTTGTTTTTCCATTTATTCCTAATTTGGTTGTGCAAGCCATTACTTGTATTAAGGAACATATAAAGTGGGAATTATAATCCGAAATTTGAGTTTTATGTTATTAATAAATATATATAAGATTTAACATCACTATATATCATATTTTTCATAAATATGCGGAAGATTTTTTGGATATAATTTTAATGATAATCTATTAGATTATTTTGGTGTTTTTATTATCAACACAAACTAATTCTGTCATAAAAATATTGATTTTCTATATATAATAGTTATAGAACACTAAATAAGTTTAAATATATATTATTATATTATTAGACCATAATAATGGTTTTATGGTAATCCATGATGATGTATTAGAAAATTAAAAATCATTATCAATGAAGGTGTTGAATTGACACATCACTGATAAAATTTTCATTTTATTAATAGAAGGGGAATAATGAATAATAGATGGTTGATATCACATAATCATAATATAAATATTGTATATATAATATAATAGATTTATCATGCATTTTTGACCGATAATGTAATGAAAGGATAAGAGCAAATAAGGAATTGAATACAAATTAAAAGAACAAAATAGGACTTTTACCTCTGGAATACCTCTCCTTGAGAACCTACTTAAGGAACATTGAAATGGTTTTTTTGAGAACATCATGAATAGAATATGGGGGATTGGTTTGGTATAGTGATTCTGCAGAAATTAGAAATGCAACTATTATTTGGAGGTTTGCGGATATGAGGGGGTGAGGAGTGTTATTTATAGTGGAGAAGAGTTCTGTTTTTTGATTATTTTATACATTAGTTTGTTATGATATATCAAGACTATCAATATATTAATCCTTATAACTATATAAATTAAAATAATGATATATTGTTTTTTATTCAGGGATTAAATCAACCACATATCATTTATGATTAAATTATTAATGTTTTTGATAAATATTATAAGTTACCATATCTAACTATTCAACAAAAATGTAACTATTTTCCAAAACTCCCAAAAATACATCATAAATATTTTTTGTTTTGTATAATTAAAAGTTAAAAAAATTGTTAATATAATTTTCAATATATCAGAAATTTAATTTTTAAATAAAGTCTTCAATTACTCAATAAATATCGATTTTAATATTTTAAATGATATTATGAAACTTTTAATAATTAATTAAGGTCCCATAAATTTATCTTATAATTATAATACACGAAAATATTAATTTATGAATCCATTTTATGGAAATGATTTTTATTTTAAATAATTATATTAATTATATAACTATAAATAAGCATTTATGCTTCACAAAAAATACCAACACATTATTTGATCATTATTTAATAAATTATTTACGTTTTCAATTATCGGTGATGATGGTGATAGAATTTCATGTTTGATGGGTGGGTAAAATGATGATGATGGTGGGCAACGTGATGCGACTTTGCCGCTGTGGGTTCTCTCGGCTCAAGGTCTTCTCGGGTTCTGTGATCTTTTGAATTTTGAATTTTCTTTTTGGACCCTTTGAATTTGGATCCCGTGTAAGGTGTAAGCTATAAGGTGTTTTGGGTATGGTGTAAATTGTTGTGGTTACCGCTTCCATAATGCAGATATTCAGAAAATAGAATAAAAATATAATTTTCAGGTATTTATACAATCATATATTATATTACTATTCTATTGGTCATATAACATTTCTTAATTGTCACATTACTATTCCAACAACTAGATTTAATAGTATAGTATAGTTTTATACTCAGTTCCACGTGAAGCATAATCAATAAAAGATATTAAATTTTAAAAGAGGAAAACAATTAATCATAGGTTGTTATATTATTCATATAATGGATTAATAATTTTGAAAATTTTCATAACTAGATATTACCATTTTGGTTATGGTTAATGAATAAAAATACCAGGAATAACATATTTTCCTATTGTTGATTATGTGATCCTTGAGATATTAATTTTTAGTGCTTTATGCCTAAAAATATCCATATTGGATATTCAATTCATGGAGTAATAAATGATGTGAAAATTTTTTGAAGAACGGAAAATGGATAAAATTGTTCTTTTGAAATAAGAATGATATCCTATTAGTATATTTTTTTAGTAAAAGAATATATCAACTATAGGAAAAGGATCCAGGAAATTATATTTTATCATATCAGTAACATTTTTGATTAATTGATAGTAATTTTATTACCACTCTGGTTTATAGTTATGTGGTGGTTAATGTTCTCATTATCATTAAATTTATTATGATCAATGACCTCATGTCACTCTCTATCATTATTTTGGCATGGTTATTTTATTCAATGTAAACATGTTCACTTCCCAGTAATGTTTTCCTACATGGAAATATAGTTCTATGTTATTCCAGATGACATTAATACCTTTCTTTCTCTCTTATCAAGACAATTTTGTATTAACCCTTTATTTGATGTGGAATTTCCACAAAGGTAATTTAATATAGAAACCCTTTTATTACCAATATCTAGTTAAAATTAAGAGGACATAATTAATTAACACGGAGTGAATGTGACACCACAAGATTTTCTTTATAAGAAATATATTGGATAGTGTATACAACATGCACCAAGGATCATATAACAACAATTGAATATTATCATTTAAATATGAACATTATATACTAGCCATTAAATTGTAGGTTATTATTGGATGAAATAATTTCAGAAATATTTACCAATATGCTACTAAATATAAATGTATTAATAAATTAATAGTAAATAATCAATCATATTTTAGTTTTTTCATTTGATTCATTAAAAATAAATTATATTAAAAAATTATTTTAACATATTCTTCTAGTAAAAAAATATAAATAATTATATCCTCGTTTAGAAATTTTATTTGATTAAATTAACATCATTTTTTTAATATATCATAAGAAAATTATATTTTGTAGAATTTTTTACATTAATTAGAAAGTTATGATATTCAATGAATATTGAAAAAATATTTATTTTTATTGGAAACTATTTATAAATAAATATTTCATTTAAATTTTAATTAATGAGAATAATATTTAATATTATATAATTTCAATAATGTTTATATATTATATATTTAACATGTAATTCCATAACCGTAGAAGCCCATAGTAAGTGGCTTACATTATTACATTTGCATGAGAAAGAAGAAATCACATCCCAAAGGACTGAATAGTTGAGTTTTCTTTCAAAACTATATCGATATTTTAAAATATAATTAAATTTTAACAATGATATATATAATGATTTTACATTTAGAGCATCATTATTCTCTTACAATAACCCTTCATATGAGTCATAATAAATATATTGTAATCCTGGTGAAAATAAAATATAACCATGGGGTGTGACCAAATGATCATATAGGCTTTGGTACATGGGAATCAACAATCAATCAATGAGAATAATCAATATTACATGGAAGAAAACAAAAAATCCATTTAATCAATAATCTATGAATGAAATGAATCACATGATCTATCAACTCAAAATCTTCAAAATATGTATAACAGAAATGAATTAAATGCATGTTTATTGGTCATCCTATATTTGGATCATGATGCACTATCATCTTAAGCATTCACAATAAGGTTTATGTCTCCGGGTAGAAACTGGTCTATTCTGCTTAGAATAAAACAGGAAGGGTATGTAGCCATCTTAATTTGTCTCATGAGAGTACCGATACATCAAACTTATTTCATTAAACACTACACAACCCATAGGGCTTGAATTAAATGGTCACAAAACTGTTTTCATAATAGTCCAAATTAATCCACATATATTACACAATTGATTTAAAATGATATCTCTAAATCAAAGTGTCCCATAAAAAGTAAAAATATATGAATAAAAGGCCCCATAAATGTAAATAATTATCAAATGAAACATTTAATACCATTAAGATAAAAAGATTAATGATGTGATATATCAGATGAACTGTATAACACAAAAAAAATTGGTGAATAATGAATAACTCATAGATATAATAGTTAGATGAAAATAACTTACGATGTGTTTTGTAGTAGTTGAGCATGATTTATGATTCAGTATAATTGTTTAAATAATGTTATTAATTTATATTAGAACATTATCCATATTCATGGCATCATATACGATCTTTTTTATCATTTTATCTTCCATTTTTATGAATATGTCTTATTTCCCTTGTTTCGAGTGATTACAACATCATTTTCCTATGCATTTTTTCTAACGTAATCCCTTTTTCTTAGGATATATTTATTTCATATCTATAATGATATTAATTTGAAAGATATCATATTTATTCATTATATATTTTTAATGTAAATTTTTTTTGGTGAATAAGGAAAATGAATTGCATCACATCATGGAGACGGTAGGTCGTATGTAAGTAGGAGAAGTGGTATCACAAAGCTAACTTTAAAGGGTGAGAAAATTGATGGTATATTTATTTTGGGACAATTAATATCATGTAAAATTAATTAAATATAAATATATATATTATTTTCATCATTATACCCATCCATGTAAACTTTTTATAAAAAACTAATTACACCACGACATGGGGATGGTAAGCCATTAGTATGAACATGTGTTGTTTTTATTATTAATATGATGGATAAAAGGTGGAATATCATTATATAATTATAATACTAACATAACACTATATATATGATACTATATTTAACACTTTATAATATAATCAACACATTAAGATGAAGTGGAATAAAAAAAAATTGTGAAAGTGTTGTTAAAGATGATTACCTCTTCTTTTTATGAATTCCATTAATATCTTGTAATGTGATCTAGGTATGTCTATATGAAGGAAAATAATACGAATAAATTGTATAATGAAGTTATTTTGAGTAATGGGTAGTGGTTTCTCGAGCTAGTTGGCTCAAATTAGTGTGAGTAGGTGAGGGATGAGATTCCCTTTTATAATTGAGGCGAGGGGCACTTTCAAAAATCCCCAAAATATGAAAATATTATAAGTCTATTCTTGATCCAAATATATTTAAATGGTCTATATATGAATAAAGAATGAAATTTTCCACTATATGTTATCCAACTGGTGATTATTTAACATGTTGATGATTTTTAATAATATTTTAAAATATTAATTCAATAATGTATCATTGTTGCCAATTTTGGTTATATTGATTCGATTTGAATTACAATATATCAGAAGTAAGTGGGAAGGAAAATATAATTATTTTAAAAATATATAATATATCCAATAGTTCTATAAAATTTATTGTGCACAGTAATTCATCCCAAATATATGAAATGTAATACTTTTAAAATAAATTACTTCATTTTCATATTAATTGAATTAATATTGTTTTAGCATTGAATAAGACTTTAAGGTAATTATATAATATCTATAAACCAAAAAGAATTTTTTTTATTTAATATAATTTCAATAATATAAATATAGACATTTATGTTCATTCGTATCATTAATTTTTCCTTATGTGGGAACATAAATGATATTAACTACAAAGAGAATGACATTTTGTAACTATCACTAATTTCAAAAATATATTTGTTATTTTCTTGGAAACATTCCTATTAAAAAGAAATAATTATATATTAAGGTCAGAAGGGTAGAATATCATTCATCTAATCATTTGTATAATTTTTTAGGTCATATTGACACCTTTAAAACTGGATTTTACAATTATTTAAATGCATTAACTCTTTCCTTGACAACATGTGTTTTTAGTGCTTAAGGGTTAATAAAGATACTATAAAATGATGACAAAAACATAAATGAGCCATGGATGAAATTTTTAACGTTATAAAAATAATTTTTATGAATTTTACATTGTTATGCTTTTTATATCATTTAATAAAATATAATTTATTTTAAAATATCATCAATGTGAATTTTGACACTATTATTCCTTATGTTTTTTTAAAAAATTAATATTTGAAAAAAATATTTAATTTAGTTAATCTATAATATTCATTAATTATTTGTTATTTAGTTTTTTTTAATATTTCAAATAATATTTATTTGACATGCCCATTAACTAAATAATTACTCCTTTGTCAATGTCAAAGCTGTTGATTTAATTATTTAATCCATAAATATTAAAAAAAAATTATCATGGTGAAGATATGAATTGAGATTCCAAATTAATAATTATATTCTATGATATATTTGGAACAACCATATATAAAAAATTTAGTAATTCGATGAAATATTAGTAAGACACATGGGACTTTCATTATAATAAAATACTATAAAATATTTAAATCCATAAAAGTGGCTCTAATAGGTCATAAAATTGACCCAAAGATGTTTTTTGTTGTCAATAACTCATAAAATGAAATTAGGATATGTTATAGGATAATTTAATACAATTTATTATATTATTTTCACCCTTAATTACCCGAATTACCCTTAACCATAGTAATTAAAAAAAACTAATGTTACTATTCATATTGCCTAAAAATAAATGGATTCTATTTAAATAATTTAAAGCCACTAATTAAATATATTTATTCCATTTTTCAAAATATAAGACATAGAAGATGAAAAAATTAATTTAATATTAATATTGTTGGAGAAATGAGAAAACAAGTCTCACAATGTGAAAAAATGCAAAAGATTGAAATGTTTTTTATATCCAAATTCAATGTGAAATATATTAGAATGACCTAGACTAATTTTTTTTGAAAATATTGAAATATTGTTACATTAAAAATAATAGAAAATATAATTTAATAGTATAAATAATCTAGAAAAAACTATTGTTAATTAAAATTCAATATTTTATCACTAGTCAACAAAACATGAAGATTATCAGAAAATTAATATAAATTCAAGGAATAAAATTTTTTCATTTTCTAATTATAAATAAGAATTTATTTTTGTAAATTAAAATTTATAAAATTTCCAGAATTTGATTTCGAATAGGTTAACCCTTAAAAGCTGGTAAATCTACCATTAGAAAAAATATAGGTTTTTATACATAAAATTGGGTTTGTTCTTATTTAATGAAAATTAAATCTATTGTATGAATTTAAAATATTTCTTATTAAATATATATTATTTTAAAATCATTCACTAATTTTAATTAATTTGATTTATTAAAATAAAAATAATTTGTGAAAAAAAATATTTCTTTATAATAATAAATTATATATATTCAGTTGGTTCCTATATTGGTTTCTAATTAATTTATAACTATTTAAATGAACCATATATTTTCAAAGGTTGTTAATACTATTAATAACCACCATCTTAATGTCTATGTTATATATTATTATATAAAATAATATTATTTTTATAATATATCATTGTTCGGTAAAACTCGTCCTTCTCTATAACATAAGCCAACACGTTGTTATCTCTAGCATGAGAATCACATAGTATTGTCTATAAAGAATGATACAAAAAATTAAAATTTTCAAAAATGAAAATATTTAATATCTTGTGGTGTCACATTCTCCCTACATTAATTAAATAGTGTCCTCGCAATTTAAAATTGATATCAGTGGCCTATGGGGTGATATTTGAAAATAAACTATTTAAAAAAACCCTACATAGTAAATCAGTTAAATAACACATATTGAGAACAACATGGAAAGGGAAATATGAAGGTCCCCAAAAACAATGTTTTTGAATATGAAACTACTAGTGAAAACCTAGATATGAAAGATAAATATAACTATCATTTTCTGATAGAGAGTGATAACGAACTTGGTAATTTGAATGTTTACTATCGAAAATCAATAAGTTTTTTATTGGCTAAAATACAAATGATTTTTAGTAATAAAAGTATTCCGATAAAATTTTTGGTTCAAAACCCTTTTTATAGAGTTTGGTTATTTTATTAATATTTAGAAAGGATCATTATAAAATAAAACTACTTATTTATTTTCCATGTAATAAGAATAATCTCATCCATTTTTTTCATTAATGTAGTTTTAATTCATCCCCTAACCTTTTAAATGAATGATCACGGTGATTCTTTCATACTTGAATCACTTTTATGAATCATAATATCCATGATTTATTCATTCTTCATTTAAATGTATACTAAAAAATTGTTAAAACAGGTAATCCAATATGATGAATTGTACCTTATCCTCAAACAATAATAGCCAATGTTCAAAATAATCCATTCCAACATTAAGAATGATCCAAAATACATCATTCCATTTTAAAATTCCAAAAATGTATCTAAATTTATGAAATCATTATTAAGATAATATTATGAAAAAAATTAATGTATAAGTCACTATCACATTCAATATTTTTTAAAAAATTTATCATCTTAAAACCTTAAATAATTCATGAATTATTCAAAAACCATAAAGAATAAGTAATATAGTACAATCCTTATATATCTCATGAATCATCAAATCACAGAACCATTGATGGAACAATTGTTTAACCCAAATACACTAGAACATTAATCGTTCCACTTCATTCTTAATCAATTTACTATGCATCATCATCTTATACCCTAATATGTATTTCCAATCATTTTTCTTTTTGTGTTATCTTATTCTTTAGTAGTATACCCATTACTATTGTAACATTAATGATTAAAACCATTGATAAACACCCAAGGATCAATTTGAGAAACAACAATCATAGTGATATAGTCATAAATATTTATTAATAGGTTGTATAAATCATGAAATATTCTTCTCAAACATTGAGTCCATGGGTTTAAATTATGATATCTTTTTTATTATTCAATCCATAGTATGATATATTATACATATTCTTATATTGAAATTCAATCATAGGGTTTTATTTCCAATCAATGTTTTCATAAATGTAGTTCTAATGATTATACAATACATGAAATAAAACCAACTATAATGCCCCAACCACAGAAGCCCAAATCTAGTTTCTTAATTTATTAAATCAAAATATGATATTAGCAATCACATCCCAAAGGACATAATTGTTTACTTTTCCTTGTAAATAAGATATATATTTAAAATTGAAAATTAATTATAAAAATGAAATAAAAAAATTATTTTCTTTCATAGAACCATTATCCAGCAAGATTTACCCAAAATATTTGTCATAATAAACTTCATGAAAATCCAGGGAAAATAAAACACAAGAAATGTGTGAGCTAAAATTATTAGTAAGGATAGAGTACAATAGAACCAATAAAGAATCAATGAGAATATTAAATTTGATATGGTAAATAACTGAAAACAAGTTCCATTTAATTAATACAATTTTAATGAAATGCATCAATATATATGTTTCAAAAAAATATAATGGGTAAATAATAACTAAATAAAAGGGAATTCATAATTATTTAGTGTCATGTATCTGGAACATTGAAAACTACAATTGTCATGACCCATCCTCGGGGCCCGTGCCGTGACTTCCCCAAGCCCGCCATCCACACGCCAGAGGAAGGAGACTAGCACCAAAGGCGTAAATCCTGGTAAAAAGGGAAGGCATTGACTTTATAAAAGTAATGAAACAGAACAGATTACACAAGCTGGAGTAAACACAATGTAAACTGAGAACAAAAGTAAATGCTGGAAAGTAAATGGGCCAATATACAAACCCAACTGAAAGTACAGTACAATTGAGAAAGAAAGTACAACAGCTGAAATGTAAAGCAGCAACCACCGAGTCATCCTCCGGGAATTGCACCTGATGGGTGGGTACAGATATTCTCGTTGGTACCTCGGGTCCATTCATCCGCTCCGTGTATATCCCGCCAGGTGGTCCACCATCGGATACCGTCCAAGTCCACAAGCCTCAACCACGATCATTGTTGTCTGTCGTCTGTAACCAACACAACGTAGTGCGGGCAATTCCCTTGTAGGGGTGAGTATAATGATACTTAGTATGGACCCTAGGACCCCCAAAGGTCTCCTAGAATCCCCAAAGGTTAAACCACAAAGGAAAGATATAAACAAGAAGTATCAACCAACTCTACTTAGGTATATGCCCATGCATATACCTAAGTCATCAATCTCAGTATGACTCAAACCTCTGAACCCATGCACAACCAGTCAACACAGGAAAGAAGTCAATCATACTAATGATAATGATTGAAAGTCAATACTCAGCTCACATAGGTATACTATTCACGAAGAGGGGTGGAGATGATTAAATGTAGCATCTGAATCATCTTCTCGGCCGAACCCATGTAGGATCCGAGTACAGAAGTCGTCAATGCCGAACCCACATAGATCCATGTATAGTAACCATCGCTGTTGAACCCATATAGGATCCAAGTACAGTCGTCATCGCTGCCAAATCCACAGAGGATCCAAGTACAGTCATCCTCACTGCCGAACACACGACGGATCCAAGTACAGTCTTCATCGTCATCGTAGTCACAGCCAGTTGTAGGGTTCCCGCACACAGCGTACTAGATTCCAGGAGGGTCTGCACCACTAGTAAAAGGGTTCAATACATAAACTGTCATGAAGTCCAAAGATGATGTATCCCATAGTTTTTTCTTGTCAAAAGGAACCTAACGTGACAGACCGTCCGTCAAACAGATGCCCGGTCTGAGAGTTATTGGCTTTTCTGTTCAAGTGGCCTGGATGGAAATATTCTCGTTCCAAACCCGGTCATTTCCAAAGCTTTACAAAACTCACATAGAGTATCGCAAAAGGACCATCTCGTCGATAGAGTCCCAGTTCCATAGACGGCGCGTGGATTGGACACACAGTCTTTACGAAGTTCACATTTAAGTGAAAAAGGTCCTCGTCTGATAGGCCCGATGGGATGACTAGTCGGGTCGACTCGGTTTTGGCAGATCTGACCCTGCAAAGGGGTCGGACCGGCCAGGTGAGTTGCGTGGCCTGGCCCAAGGAGCGCGGCCCAGCTTGGCCTGGCCTAGCGTGGCCCGACATGCTTGGCCCGAAGGCCGAGCGGTCCGAGGTGGGGGCACGACCCCCAGCTACCCAAACTAGCGGTGCCGCCCTCCCCAAACTGGCCCGCATGGACTTTCAGCCTTCTGGTGAACAAGGCCCGCATGGGTGGTCTGCCAGTCTTCCAGTTCAGCGCCCTCCTGGCACTGCGGTCCAGCTCCACCCGGCCGGCCAATGAGCCCGCCGTTTCCTAAGCGCGGCGCCCTCCTGACGCAGTTTTTCGCCTCCACCCGGCCAGCCAATGGTCCGACCGGTTATTCCACCGAAGCGGTCCGCAATGTGGCCCATGGTTCCTCTCGCAAAGCCAGCTAGACGGCACCGGCTTCCTTCTCCATGTTTCCGGAACGGCGCGATGGCGCCGTTCTTTCCCCACCTATCGTAGCCAATTCCAATAGAATAATGTTCTATCGGTGGGTCTTCGGGCCGTGTTCGTTCAGCAAGCACCCTCCGCATTAGATGGTAACATATAGCCATGAATGAACAAGGTTCACAATACAGATCCAAAAAATAATATTTTCAATATAATTGAAACAATTCACTATACCTCAACAATTTATGACAAACGTCGGCATTGCGGTAGATGGCGTCATGAGGTGGGGATTCAGAGATGTCGACGAAGAGCGTCTAAGGAGAAAGCCGCATCTCCCTACTTTTCGTGGAGAAGAGAAAGGAAAGTGCATTGTCATTGGTGAGTTTTCCCACATAGATGTCTCCTCCCTTGTCACGGAGGAAGAAGAAAATATTGTAGGAATGGGGTGCATTCTTCCCCGAGAGGAAAGTTCTTCTTCAGAAAAGAATCATTCTTCGTTGATGAAGATGTTTATCAAAAACTCTAGAGTTCCCCCAATTCCTCCTCACACAATAATTTCCAACCAAAATAAAATATGGCTTCTCCTAATTTTATTTAATTTTTCCACGCATTCAAAATTTAAAATTCAAACACATAATTAATTTAATTGAAGAGGATTAATTAATTAATTATGGTGTGTGTTGGAAAGAATTAAAGAGGGAGAGAGGGGAGAGGAGGACTTACTCAAATCAAGAGGAGTTAACAATTAAGAAGGGGGATTAAAAGTAGTTTAGAGAATGTGAAAGTTTGGGGCTTGTGTGGGCCCCACCTCACAAATATCCTCACATGGGTAGTTAGGTGCTTGTGGGTCCCAACCCAACTCCCCCATGTAGGATATAACCACCTTAGATATAAAATAAAAATTGTTCCATAATTTTAATTCAGTTCTTATTTAATCCAAAGAAATTTAACTTCCCATCCTGTGCAAACATAACTACGGTAAAGGTCCCATTAAGCAATTATCGGCGTTGCAAGTTCATCGGTGCCCTCATATTTCAATTCTGAGCACGTCTTGTCTCACAATCAACTTCCCCACGTTGTGCTTCTCCGACCCACTGAAGTAGAGGAGGAGTGACTGTAGGAAGGCTACCCCATTTATTTCCATTAAGGATATCTGCAAAGCGACTAAATGCTCTGTTGCCTATCCAAGAAGCTGAATGCTCGATCTCATGCTGAGAACATCAGCCACAACGTTCCCCTTCCCATGAGTATGGACTATCTTAAATTCATAGTCCTGGAGGAACTCGATCCATTGACACTGTCTCAGGTTCAGGTCCTTATGTGAGTAGATGTACCTGAGACTCTGGTGGTCAGAGAAGAATGTAAAGCACTCGCCCATTAGATAGTGCCACCACATCTTCAAGGCGAAGACCATTGCTGCTAACTCCAGGTCATGAGTAGTGTAGTTCTGCTTGTGCTACCACAATTGTCATGAACCATAGGCGATCACTGCCCGCTCCTGCATCAGGACACACCCGAGTCGGGTCCCTGATGCATCGCAGTAAACTACGTACCCTATTCCCTCCTCCGGTAGCATTAGGATGGGTGCACGGGTCAATCTCCATCTCATCTCCTGAATGTTTTTCTCGCATCTATCTGACCACATGAAGGGTTTCCCCTTCTTCATCAAAGATGAAAGTGGTGATGAAAATCTAGAGAAGACTGCCACAAATCTTCGATAGTACCCAGCCAGACCTAGGAAACTCTGCACCTCTGTCACGCTCCTAGGTGGCTCCCAAGCTAGTACTGCCTTGATCATTGCAGGATCCACAGAAACTCTCACCTCTAAGATGATGTGCCCCATGAAGTGAACCTATCGAATCCAGAACTTGAACTTGAAGAGATTACCATAAATCTGGTGCTCTTAGAATGTGTCCAGTACAACCCGAAAGTGGTAGGCGTGCTCCGCCTCAGTAGTCGAGTAAATCAGTATGTCATCGATGAAGACTACAACAAAATTATCGAGGTAAGGCTGGAAGATCATATTCATGACAATCATCAACAGTGATGGTATGTTGGTTGTGCCGAAGGGAATAACCAAGAACTCATAGTGGCCATACAGACACCTGAAGGCCGTCTTCTGCACATCCTCATCTCGATCTCTGAGCTGATGATAGCCTGACCTAAGGTCTATCATCGAGAACCATTGTAATCCCTTGAGCTGATCAAAGAGTTCGTAAATCTTTGGAGGTGGATATTCGTTCTTTATGGTCACCTGATTTAGGCAACGGTAGTCAACACATAGTCGTAAGCTCTCATCCTCCTTCTGGGTGAATAAAATCGGAGAAGCCTAGGGTGAAACACTAGGTCGGATGAATCCCTTTACCTGTAAGTCCTCCAGCTGTACCCACAACTCACAAAGCTCGGTGGGAGCCATTCGATATACTGGAGTGGATATCGGTTCTATCCTGGGGTACATTTCAATGTATAAATCTACCTATTAGCGAGGAGGTTTTCCTAAAACTTCGTTAGGAAAAACATCCACATACTGATCCATCATAGTAAGAAAAAATCGGACTCCGCACATCAACCGCTTCTAGGATGAGACTAGCCAACTAATGTGTGTTCGGATACCCTCTCCTCTGCGTAAGTCCTTCCTGTGCTGCAAAGGCACCCTTATTTGGTGGTGAAGGTGAAAATGCTTCCATTTGTGTGGACACATAGAACTTTGCACCTAATACAGTCAATCTAGGCATGGACTATAGATAACCAATCTATACCCAAAATGACGTCGTAAGGCCTCGATGCCACTACAAAAAGATCCCAGTTGAAGCTCTCTCCTCCTAGAGTAAGCTCACACTGTCGGCACTAGTGCGTAATCATTGAGTCTACTCCTGTGGGAGTCTCTAGCTGTAATGATCTAGCCAACGGCTCCGTCAGAATCTCCGAGCTCCGAACAAGGATAGTGGCAATAAAATAATGACTTTCTCCTGTGTCTATAAGAACTTCCACAAGGGTAGAGTAGACATAGATAGCACCTCGAATCATCTTAGGTGTGCCGTGGTCATAGGCCTCGACTTCCGGGAGCTGAGCCTATCCCTGTCTTCCAGCTCCATGTGGTCGGGGTGGTCCTCCTGGTGGTGGTAGTGGTAGAGCCTCGACGCTTCGTACATCACTTGTTGCTCATCCAGCTCCTCTGACTCATCCGCCTGATCCCTGTGGACCACCACGGTCGAACCTCTGCCTCTGGCTGAAAGGTCCCTCTACTGTATTCTACCCCTCTACATGGCGGGTCAGGCAGTCATGTGCCATGTGGCCCTTCCCACCGCATGCATAGCACAACCTGTCTCTCGTATGACTGGCTCTATTGCGTGTGCCCCACACATCCAGAACAGTACCCTGAGGTTTCCCACGTTATGGACTGGTCCACTTGTACCTCTACGACATCTTTCTACTACCGACTGTAGAAGACTCCGCTATGTGTCGCCCTGTGGTGTGTCTCGCTGCTGGCGTCAGATCAGCAAGAAAACTCTCCACAAGAAGGGCTCTCTCCAGTACTTATGCCTGCATCGGAATGCTGAGGGAGATCATCGATGCCCTGATCTCATGCCTCAATCCCTGCTCAAAGGTCCAAGCAAAGAATAATGGGTCTCGTACCATGTCTGTGGAGTAGCGTGAGCGGTCGGTAAATCTCACCGAGTACTGGGGTAATGTCATGATGCCTGCCTCTACTGTAGTAACTCCTGGATGCACACCGCACGGAGGGTGGCTGCAACAAACTCAGAGCAGAAGAGGCTCTCGAAGTCCGTCCAAAGTAGAGATGCATCGTCGTGCACCTCGAGCATCAGGATCTACCATCTACCTACTGCTGCGTGTAGGAGACTCGTGGTAAGGATCTCCATAAGATTAGTGGTGTCCCTACCAATCTCAAGAATTTAACGATAGCCTCCAGCCAATTCTCGGCTCCCTGAGGGTCCATCTCTCCAGGGAAACTAGGCAGCGTCTGTCGTTGAAACTCGTGCAACGCACTCAGGTGGCGTGCACTCCCCATTTCTGGTGCTGGTGGTATCGGTAGCCTAGCGGGAAGTGGTACCGCTACTACCTCCGCTGTAATGGGGCCCTGCACTAAGGCCTCGCGGCTCGGTGGATACCATACCTCATGTAACTAGGAACCCTAGCTGGCTATCTTTGTGGGGCCATACTGAGAAGAAAAAGGTGCATCGTGGTTAGTACAGTAGACCTGGTGAGCTGTCACAAAGTAATCAAAAAAGAAAACTTTTGATACACACATGCAATCAGTGTTTTCAAACACTGATTCAAAAATCAGATGTTAGGGTCCGGGTTTATGGATATGTCAGCCTCCACACCAACACTGGACTCCCTATACTGAAAAACACAATAAATATTCTTAACACTATTGATTCACAATGATGAAATTATCAGAGTCCTGAGTTCTGCGGTAGAACAAACCACTCTGATACCAATTTGTCACGACCCCTCCTCGGGGATCGTGTCGTGACTACCCCAAGCCCACCTTCCATAGGCCAGGGGATGGAGACTATCACCAAAGGCATAAAACCCAGTAAAAAGGGAAGGAATTGCCTTTATAAAATTAAATAAACACAACAGAGTACGTAAGCTAGAGTAAACACAAAGTAAACTGAGTACAAAAGTAAGTACTCGAAAGTAAATGGGCCAGTATACAAACCCAACTGAAAGTACAATACAACTGGGAAAGAAACAACAATAGCTGAAGAGTAAAGCAGCAACCACCGAGTCGTCCTCCGGGAATCCCACATGAACGGTGGGTACATATACTCTTGTCGGTACCTTGGGTCTGTCCGTCCGCTCCGTGTATGTCCCGCCAGGTGGTCCACCTCTGGATACCGTCCAGCTCCAGAAGCCTCGACCCCGATCAGTGTTGTCCTTCGTCTGCAACCAACACAACAAAGTGTGGGCAATGCTCGTGCATGGGTGAGTATAAAAATACTCAGTAGGGACCCCAAGACCCCCGAAGGTATCCCAGAATCCACAAATTATAATCCACAATCGAAAGATAGAAACACGAAATATCAACCAACTCTACTTATGTATATGCCCATACATATACCTAAGTCATCTATCATAGTATGGCTCCAACCTCTGAGCCCATGCCCAACTATTCCACACAGGAAAGAATTCAATCATACCAATGATAATGATTGAAAGTCAAGACTCAGCTCACATAGGTATACTAATCATGAAGAGGCGTGGAGATGATTAGATGTAGCCACTGAATCATCTCCTCTGCCGAACCCACGTAGGATCCAAGTACAGAATTCATTGCTGCATAACCCACGTAGGATACACGTACAGAACCATCGTTGCTGAAACCACATATGATCCAAGTAAATTTTTCATCACTGCCGAACCCACGGAGGATCCATGTACAGTCATCCTCGCTGCCGAACCCACGTAGGATCCATGTACAGTCATCAGCGTCGTCGCAATCGCATCCAACTCTAGGTTTCCCACACAAAGTGTACTCGATTCCGGGAGGGTCCAATCCACGAGTAAAATGGGTCGATACATCAACTGTCACGAAGTCCAGAGTTGATGTATCCCGAAGTTCAGTCTCGTCAAAAGGAACCCAACGCGATAGATGACGCGTCAAATGGATGCCCAGTATGAGAGTTATTGGATTTTCCGTTCTAGGGGCCTGGTTGGAAATATGCTCATTCCAAACCTGACCATTTACCAAAGCTGTCCAAAACTCACATAGATTATCGCAAAAGGACCATCTCGTAGAAAGCGTCCTAGTGCCACAGACGGTGCGTCGATCGGATGTGAGGTCTTTACGAAGTTCACGTTTAAGTGAAAAAGGGCCCAGTCTTATAGGCTCGATGGGATGCCGGGTCGGGTAAACTCGGTTTTGGAAGGTCTGACCCTACAAAGGGGTCAGACATGCCTGGTGAGTTAAACGGCCTAGGCCAAGGAGCGCGGCCCGGCGCGACCCGGTGTGGCCCGGCTTGATCGGCTGGCTGGCCGAGCGGCTCAGCCCAAAGGCTGAGTGGTCCGAGGCGGGGGCATGGCCCCGGCTTCCCGAACCAGCGGCGCCAAGCGGCACAACACTCAAAAAACCGGCCGGAATTCTGGCACACGCGGCCCACATGGGTGGGCCGCCGGTCTTCCAGCGCAGCGTCCTCCTGGCGTCGCGGTCCCGCTCTGCCCGACCGGCCATCGTGCTGACCGGTTCCTGAGTGCGGTGCCCTTCTAGTGCTATGGTTCGCCTTCACTCAGTCGGCCAATGGGACGAACAGTTCATCCGCCGATGGGGCCCGTGATGTGGGCCACAGTTCCTCCCACACAACCGGCACAATGACACGTGCTCCGTTCTCCATGTTTCCGGCACGGCGCAACAACGCCTTTCTTCCCCCGCCTCCGGTTGCCAATTCCAAAGCAATAATTTTCCAGCGGAGGGTCATCAGGCCGTGTTCGTTTGGCCCACGCCCTCCACGTTAGATGGTATCACATATCCATGAATGAAAAAGGTTTACGAAACACAACCAACCAATTTTATTTTCAATAAAATTGAAACAATTGACCCTACCTCAACAATTTATTGCGAAAGTCGGTGTTGCGGTAGACGTCGTCATGAGGTGAGGATTTGTAGACATCGACGGAGAGCATCCGAGGAGAAAGCGGTGTCTCCCCACTTTTCACAGAGAAGATAAAGGAATGTGTGTTGATGTTGGCAAGTTTCCCCACGTCGGTGTCTCCTCCCTTGTCGTGGAGAAAGGCGAAAAGATTGGAGGAACAGGGTGCGTTCTTTACCGAGAGGAACAGTCTTCACCGGAGAAGAACCATTCTTCGTTGAGGAAGAATTTTTTCGAAAACTCTAGAGCTCTCCCAATTCCTCTTCATACAAAAATTTCCATCCCAAATAAATTTAGGCTTCTCTTTATTTTATTTAATCTTTAAATGCAATAAAAATTTAAAATTCAAACACTTAATTAATGTAATAGAATAGGTTCAATCAATTAATTATAGTGTGTGTTGGAAAGAATAAAATAGGGAGAGAGGGGTGAGGAAGAGTTACTCAAATAAAGGTGAGTTAACAATTAATAAGGGTGTTTAAAAGTATTTTAGGGAATGTGAATGGTTGGGGCTCATGTGGGCCCGATCTCACAAATATCCTCAAATGGGTAGTTAGGTGATTTTCGGTCCCATCCCAACTCCCCCATGTAGGATATAACCACCTTAGATATAAAATAAAAATTGTTCCACAATTTTTATTCACTTATTATTTAATCCACAAATTTTAACTTCTCATCCCATGGAAATGTTACTACGGTAATGGTCCCCTCAAGAAATTACTGGCATTTCATGTTCATCAGTTCCCTTAGATTTCAATTCTGATCACCTGTTCAAAAGATAGAAAAACCTTCTCATTTGTTCACTGAATGTACCCGAGCAAAACCTTCGAAAATTATTCTGGTCACACCGGGCCTCAGAATCAGGTGACGTCAGAAACTGCGTACTAGAAAAATCACAAATAATTTAAGAAAAAAAAATTCTCTAAAATTTATGGGTATTTACAACTATTAAGACCATTTACCATATTGTTTATATATGTGGGTAGAAACCCGTCTATTCTAATTGAAAATAAAGTCAAAGGTATTATCGCCAACTTATTTCATCACATGATACTTTTAATATATATATGGGATTTCATTAAATATCCCCCAACCATAGTCATTATATTAAATGGTCTCCAACCTGTGTTATACATGTCTAATGAATTCCTCGTATATCAAACCTTCAATGTAAAATGATATTTTTAAATAAATGTGTTGCATTCCTCTTAGAAATATTTGAAACATAAGCCCCTGAAAATAAAATGACAATACAATTAAACATTTAATACCATAAATATAAATAGATTCATCATATGATATTTCAATGGGGAAGTACACCACAAAAAATAAATATGTGGTGAATATGGAATTTATCACAAAAATAAATATGACAAAAATACCATACCCTGCACTTAACTTTAGATGAACATTAATTAACATCAATTATAATAATTTAAATCATGTTATTCATTTATAAATGATCCTTAATAGTATGTATTATTTCATATTTTATCTTCTTATATTATCTTATCACAAATTTGTTGATAATATTTAATTATTACCCTTGTTTCGGGTGTTTACTACTTCATTTTCCTATGCATGTTTTTTTGTGTATGTTCTATTTCATAAGATATATTTATTTCATCACCAAAATTATATTAATTTAATAAATATCATATTTATTCATTATAAAAAATTTATATAATCATTATAAATATATGAAAATTAATACTTTTGATTTTTTATATTTTTTTGTTAATTAAATAAATAATTATTTAGTATTGAATAATAATTTGAAGTAATTATATAATTTTTAATAATTAAAAATACAATTATTTAATGAAAATAATTTCATTAATACCAGAATACTATTTTATTTTCGTTTATATCATGATCTGTTCCTTATATATTCATATAAATGATATTAAATAAATAGAGAATGAGATTTTGTATTTATCTTCTAAATAAAAAATAAATAATTTATTTTCCTGAAAATGGGTCTATTAGAAAACTCCAATTATATATTAAAATTATAATGGTATAATCCCAATGATCTAATAACTTATATATAATTTTTGGTGATAGTATGACCCTTATCTTACAGTTTTAATCCTTATTTATTCCCTTCAACTATTGCCGTGACAACATGTGTTTTTATTGCTCAAGGGTTAATATTTCCACTATAGAACTCCAAATTAACTATAAATGAGCCATGTATTACATATGAAAATATATCTCAATCACTAGGATAAATATTAAATTTTTAAGAATTTTATGTCATCTAATAAAACATTATTTATTTTAAAAGTTCATTGATGTCAATTTTGAAAATATTCATTTATTGTCATTGAAAAATATATAACCAAACAAGATAACATCCAGCCAAAATCATTATTACATTAGTAATATGTCTTGTTCATCTATAAAATTCATGGATGATAATAATTATTTCATATTATTTTTTTAATATCTGTAATATCATATATTTTATATGTCCATTAATTAAATTATTAATCCACTATTATCTTGAATGCCTTTAATTTAACTATTTATTCTCTAAAAATTATAAATAAATTATCATGATTAAAATAAACCATTTCTCTTTAAAATCATTATTTATTGTTAAAAATATATTCTTATTAATCCCATATTAAAAAGATTTAAAATATAACGAACTTGAGTTTATCATATTGTAGATTCAACCGAATAAAATATAATAAAAACCTTGAAGTAATCCAAGTTTCTATAAGATGTAATAAAATTTACCCAAGGATGATTTTGGTTGAAAGTAAATCATCCAATTAAATTTTTTCATGTTTTGGGATAATTTTAGTATAGTTATAATATTATTTTTACCCTTAATTACCTGATTTAATCATAACCATGGTAATTAAATAAAATACTAAAGTTACTGTTCATATTTCCCAAAAGTAAATGAAATCTATTTAAATAATTTGGACCCACAGACTCTTAATTCGGAATACCTTTTTAAAATTTCCAAACGCAGATGTTGTAGTAATTCATTTAATTTTAATTCCATTTATGGAATAAGAAAACAATTTTTTAATGCTAAAACGATCAAAATATTTAAATGATTTTATATCCAAATTCAATGCTAAATTTATTCCAATGAAATATATTAGATTAAAAAAATATTTATATAATTATTATTTATAAATAATTATAAATATAATTTAATAATATAAATTATTTATACAAAAAATCTATTTTCAATTGAAATCAATATTTTATCAATATTTATCAAAACATAACATTTATCAAGAAAATACCAAAAATTCACCGAAATTAAATTTTTTATATTCTGCTCGAAATGAATATGATTAATTTAAAAATTAATCAATATAAATGTTTCATATTTTTAATTTAAAATAAATTCTTTATTAAAAGGTTGAAATACTGCCTTCAGAATAATATAGGTTTTTATACGTAAAATTGGGTTTGTTCTTATCTTATTCTCGCAAAATTGATTATATGAATGACAAAACTATTTTATTAAAACGTCATTATATTAATTTCATTCTATAATTTTTATTTATTTAATTTATTAGGATAAAATCACATTGTGGGAATAACAAAAATTCATTATGAAAACATTTCCTCTATATTTAGTTAGTTCCTCTCTTCATTTATAATTAAGTTATGACCAATGAATTCAACTATATATTTTCTTAAGTTACATAATAATATTAATAAATTCTAACATAACTGAGGGGTTATATTATATTATATTATATAATAATCTTTTAATAATATATTTTTGTTTGGTAAAACTCGACCATGTGTGTAACGAAAGCCAACTCATTGTTGTGTTTATGAAATTATAAATGTGATGTTGTGTACAAAGAAAACCATAAAAACAATTAAATTTATTAAAAAGTGAAAATATTGTTAATTATGGGTTTTTACATAACTATGTGAATTTAAATTCATATATTGAGGATCACTAGTCATACAGTTAATATAAAATGATCTTATACTTAAAAAATGAATTCCCTACGATTTTTTTTCAACATGTATTATAAGTTTATATTTAAATTAAATTCAACAATATACATGAATTTAATCATAAAAATGGAAAACATATTTTGAATCAGAATAATTTATATTAAATAAAAAGTTCAAATGATTTTTTTATAATTAATATTAAAAATATTAAAAATCTATTACAACAGTTTTGGGTAAAACATGTTCTACATGGGTTAAAATAAAGAGATAAGTGTTATAGTGACCTAAAAACCTCTAATTCATATTTCTTATGTGTTGTTGGATCCAATATACAAATTTTTTTATAAATTTCACATTTTCCACAAATTTCCACGAATGTGGCCTTTATAATACATTATTTAATGAAAATACAGATATGTCACTTTATTTGTTTTAAAAAGAATATTTTTTTTCTAGCATAGACTAACATTATAAATTTTTAGTTATAAAAAGTAACAATAAAGATATATTATTTTATTATCATGATGATTTAATTATAATTTTTAATAAAGAAATAATTTCCTTAAATTCATAATCAAAGAAGACATGAATTTTTTTTTATTAAAATAAAAAATAAATAAATTATTTTACAAATATTTAAAGTAATATAATTTAAATGGATTATTGTGTTATTTTATTTAGATAATTATAACATTTTTTGTGTGTGGGAAAAAAATATATTCTAATAACATTATTTTCTTGATTTCTTTTATACCAAATTAAATATGAATTTCCAAAATTGACAGTTAATATATTTTTAAATGAATAATTAATTACTAAATGATGTAAAATACATAAAAATAATATCTTCAACCATGTGAATGTATAATAGTTTAAAATATAAACCAATATACATTTATGTCTCATTTTTTCAATTGATATAACATTGTTAACCATTTGGCATTGAAATAGTTGTTTTCATGGTTATGGTAAAAAAATGGTTTGAAGTGTTACATGTGATTCTATTAAAAATAATTTTCCAAAATCATAGTGTTTTTATTTAATGAAATGTATTTTATATTAATAATATATGGATATAAATTATCAAATGATGAAATTTTCATTTTATTCACTAATGGTAATTACCTAGGTTTACATTATTTACAACAATGAAAATTAAATTAGAAAATGAATGTGAACATAGATGTTAAGGGAATAAAATTTTTAAAAAATATATCTCATTTTTTATTGGTTTTGTGGATAAATATTTTCATCCATTCACCCAATTATTTATCAATTTTTTTAACACATGTCTTGACAGTGACTTGTCATTAATGAATACTATTGGATATTTATAAAAATATCACTCATTCTCAGTTATAAAAGGCACATATTATCCACTTTTATTTAGAATTGTAAATATTTTTGGACCAATCACTAAATAACCATATATCCAATTTCATTTTTTTAAAAAAATTTAAATTCTTTTTCTTTATAAAACTCTCGTTGGAATTTTTTTTAAAAACCTAAAGTGGTTTCCGAAAGAAGAGTTGTCATTATTTTCCTAGAATTTTGGTTTTATTTCATCCTCAACCTTCATAAAATCGTCTTCAAATATGATGAAATAATATCATCAATATCTACCAAATACTGATATGTAATTATATTAATACGATAACCTATATCAATATTATCTTCTATCAAATGGGATATAAAACTATAAATCATGATTACCATGAAGTACAACCTCAAAAACCAATGTAATTAATTTTTCATCACTTCCACTAATGGATGTATAAAGTGACCTATTTAATGTATATATATTATATATATTACATAATTATACTTACTTAATTATAATATTGAATACACCATTTTTTATTAAAAACTTTTTGAAAATGATGATTTCACTCATGTGTACATATAAACTACCACCTCCACGAAGTGATGTTATAAATTTTTTATTTGATTTTTATATGGATTGTAATATGGATTGATTTATTGATTATTTATTATATATATGATATAAAAATGATTATTTTCAAGTAAATTAACATTTACCACTCTTTTGAAAATAAAATTGGAGAAAATTGAAGCAATGTTCATCTGTACATGTGACCTACCATGCCCATGAATAGTGTAATTAATTATTTCAATATAAATATTTTATTGAAATATATATATATTATAATAATATCACCATTTAAATTATTTATATGATATATCCACTATCAACACACATGTACCAAAACTACTGAACCAAAACATATATGAAAAACAAAGCATTTATTATTCAAAACAACCATTTCGACAAATATTAGTTAATAAATAGGTGCTAAAATCATATAAATTAATTAAATATGTTATAAAATATATGATTATGGTTATGTAGAATATTTATTATAAAACTATGATTATTTTATAGGATTTAAAAATGTGTTTGATGAAAATAATGACTTTATATATGGTATTTTATCTAAAATTTATTTCTATGGGAGACATGTAATATTCAACACATGACTATTTTGTGGGGAATATATTAAAAAATAAAAATATATTATTATTATTCTCAATAAAATTAATACATATCAATATTCCTATATGGTAATTATTTAATGGAGATTACGATTAAACTGTAACTAAATTGATAAGGGTTTTACATTACAACCTTATTATTTATTAGCAATGTTTACGATAATGTTTTAAATGATGATGTTTTTAAATATATAGCTAAATAAATATTTAAGTATTAATATCATATGTTTATTTTTACATCTAACATTCTATCATTTTAATTTTTTATCTATATATTATCAAGAGATGGAAATAATGTTTTTATGTAAAACAAAATTTTTTCTCCCTCTTTGATAGAAAATAAAATTTCCTCCATATTCATTTTTATAGTAATTTATTTAGTACTACTTTATTTTTATTTTAATTCATTAAAAGATAATTACATTCCATAAAATCATTTCTATGGAATATCCATTCACATTATCAAATGAGGTTCTTTTTAATTTTTATAAAAAATTTGAATGATATCATTTTATTAACATGTATGGAATGAATGATATTTCGCACCATCAAGACCACTCAATTAATGAAATATTACATTACATGTTCTCAATATGGCAATAATGGAATATATATTTTTATTTTCCTTTTAATTTTATGATATTAAATTTTTGATTTTAATGGAAAAGGATTTTTTTTATTAAAAAAATGTTCCATGGTATATTCTAAATTTATTTTATATATATGATGACATTATTTGATGTTTATGAACAATTACCAGGGATACAATCCATTGATACCAATCTTTTATATTATATATATTTTTTTATGATTATGATGACATGTTTTTATGAAAAATGTTTCTTTTTCTAGGAATTTTACTATAATAAAATAATGAAATGTTTATGAAACCCATTCAATACCCATGGGTTATGATATGATAAAAATTTCTTGAATATCATTTCATTTTCATGGGTTATTATATTATGAATATTTTTGTGATTTCTAGAACATATATGTGTGATATTAATTATGTAATCAGTGGGCCCTTAATTTATATTACACCAAATCACTAGTTAATGATTAATGTTTTACAAGATCAAAGGATAAATGAGAGGTTATCCATATCCCAAAAACTAGGTACATGATATGTTATCACAAGTGGTTAAAAAAGTGGATTCACGGGAAGTCATCACAAGATCAAATAAGAGTACACAAGAGGTTATCCTATGAAAAAGTATGTACATGATTGGTAAGATGAATCCAACCCAGTTTTGAATGTCTTGATGGTTATAAATGATAATAGATTTTCCATGCATATTTGTATGTAAAACTTCTATGTCCTATTCTAATGTTACGCTCTCATAGAATATGTTCATTTATTCCTTTATAATTCATCTCTTATAAAAAACCAATAATTATTACATGAATCAAGATTTGGATAATTGATATGAAGGGTATGATTTTCAATCTTTAACCTATTATTATCACATTATTATGCACATGTTATACTTATCTGATAATTGATATTTTTTTTAATTCACAATTAAAGAACTTCTGAGCTCAGTAGTTATTATGTTTATATTACTCTGGTTATAATGAAAGTTGTCTTCTATGATATATAAAAATAGGGTTCTCTTAATAATGATCATAGTTGTAGATTATGTAGATTTTATATAAATAATTTATTTTGTTTCTATGTTTCCAATGACACTAGGACTATATAAATTATTTCATGGATAATTATGTTATGTAATGAGTATTCATATATTAATATATTATATATATTTATAAAAAATATTGGTCATTATAGTAGTAGTTTAAAAAATATTTTCGACGGTCTAGACACATCATTCTAACAGGACACATATTCTATATTACAATATTGTGTTGGGGGATTATAATCACAGAGAAATATTCTCGGGATGTTTTCATATGGATATCTTGAGTAGATGAGATAATGAGGAATGCCCCGCTCATAGGGACACCACATGTTTTGGGTTTCATACCTCACTAGGTGTGAGTTTATGTTTCTTTATATTATAAATATTGGAAGTTCTACCTCTTACTCCCTCCATCGCATCACCATAATGGTGCCGCATAGAGTACCATTGGAGGTAAAAACTCTAAATCAATTTGGGCTTATAAATGGCTTAGAACCCATTTTAAGGGTATTACAAGCCACCAAGGGGGAAATTATTTTAAATAATAATAAATTAAGAAAAAATTTGACTGGTTTAATAAAATTAGAACGATATTACAACTCATAAGTTATGAGTTCAAATTAGAAAATATTATTTTCTTTCATTCAAAAATCTCCTCAGATAAATTTAATTTCAATTTAATTTAATTTAAAAATTATTCATAAGTGTATAATAATCTTGAGCATCATATAAATATTTTATCTATGGAATATTCTATATTTAATTTATTATGTCAATTTAGTGTTATTATTTTAATTATTTATTTACTTTTTTATGGTCTATATATTATCGTTCTTCAAATTTTTAGTATAAAGCAATGTGAGTCCAACTATATTATTTTTTATATATTTTAATCATTCTCCATTGTTTATATATTATGTCAATGATGATATAATATGTATACTACACAGAGTTGAGGTTATATTCCTACCATGATGATATTACATTGGAAAAGTGTGCAACATATGATATGAGTTAGACATGACTCTAGTATTCATCAACTAGGGTAAAGGTTGATTCAGTTATGCTCAACAGGTAAAAAAATAATAAATTCAAAAGTTCAATGTATTTTCTATATAACTTGTGCATAGTTTATTATTTTTATTGGAAAATGAATTATTATGTGATCACATAAAATAATAAACATTATGGACAAGATTAAACCCAATAATGATCTGATAAATGTTTTTTATTTAATGAATTTTTATGTTTTAAGTGAGAATATATAATACAAGAATATCAATTAGAAAATGAATTCATCCATTAATTATTAATTATATATCTTAAATAAATAATAACATTAAATTCCTTAGTTGACATACATATGAAAAACTCTGTTAATATGTTTGTCACCAACCCTAGTACATGGTGTCTCTTATTACTGGGGAGTACATATTAGGGTGATGAGAGGACTAAAATATTCTAGTGCTAATGAAGTTGACATAGATTTACTTTTTCCACTATAATGGATGATTTTTGTGTATGTAAATGTTATAATACATATATTTTGGGATTTATCTCCACAATTAAATGAGTCTCGAGTCAATTAAGTTCTCCATTCTAAATCATACCTTCAAATTCTTGGATTAGATGAGTATCCATAGCATGAACTATGAGTAGAGGCTCAAAAGATACATTCCATTAAAATATACAAGAGTATGGGTATTTTGAATATAGTTTTAAAGACTATTAACAGTTTATAAAAAAGTGGGAAACATTTAATGATTTAATTAATCAGTATTTAAAAATCGTTAATTAAGATAATGTACTGACTTCTACAATAAATTATTGTCAATAAAATGGAAATCACAGCCATTTGATCAATATCACTACAATATATAATCATTAATGAGAATATCATGGCTAGATATAACCTCAAAGAGTTGTACCAAAACTAATGAATAATAACACAGGAGGAGAGGATGAATTTTGTTATGGAGTCTCCTCTTCCTAATTATATTCTTAAGAGAGAAATAAATGGAAATAAATATAAATAAATGAAGCGTCTAAATGATGAATTTGATTTATATTGAATAATATTTCAATCAATGTCACATAAACAACAGAAATTGATAGTGGAAGAAGATTCATATAAGACTCCCTCATATCTATGAGTTATATTATGGGAGGGTGGTAAAAAAATATATGAGATATAAATTTAACTATATTGGTAAACTACTACATATAAGAACTTATAATATATCCATGTATATAAAATGATTTGGTTCATTCAGATAATACAACCCCTTATGATTATACCATACCAATAACTAAAATTGATATCATTTATGCCTCTATATCACCTATATTTTATTATTTTATTCTTAATTAAAACATTAATAACAACAATAAGCCACTCATAGATCTATTTTATTTATTTCTTAAATATGATATTGCACTACACAATGATTTTATAATATACTTTTTAAATGAATTTAATATTTTAGATAACAAAAGATACACACAACCCTATGTTTAAATGAAAAATAATATTTTATACCATTATAACCTAGCTGATAAAATGGTTGGAATAGATATAAATAAAAAAATTATGGAAATTATCTTATTCAAACATGTATTAAATTAATTAATTTTTTGTTAATTTATTATATTTTAAATTAAAAAAATTATTTCAAAATAAAAAAATTATTTTTCTAAATAAAAATATTATTATGTTCTGAATGTATATTTTTCTTAATAAATTATATTTATAAGTATTTGTGAAATATTTTAATTAGAATTATGTAGAATATTCATTAAATAATTCGTTTTTTACTTTAATCCAATATTTTTTCTAGTCACAAGATTATAACAAATTAATTTCCTGCCTTAAAAATGATGGGTTTTCTATATAGAAATTTTTTCCCATTTGGGGAACATATTTTTTATAATTTTATTAATAATTTTATAAATTTGATTTGATTAAATTAACATATTTTTTTAAATTGAATTGGGAAAAAATATAATATCATTATTTATTTAAATTTCATAAAGAGAAAATTTTTTTGACGAATAGTTATAATTAATATTTTTTATGAATAAACTACATTTTAATTTAATGAATTTTACAGTTTACATTTTTTAAAATAATTTTTAACATAAAATGTGTTCAATAACACTACTATTAAACTAATTACTATCATTGGAAAAAAAAATTATGTTGAATTCTGATATTAAAATGTTGTATACTAAAAAATGATTTTCCATTGGAAACTCACTTTTTGAAAAGATATCAAGTTGAATTTTAATTTAAATTATGAAAATTATAATAATTGATTTGGATAGAATATATTTCATATTAGAAATCAGGGAAATAAATTATAGTTATTTACGTCAATATTATTTTTATTCAAAATTAATAGTAAAAATAAAATAAAAAATACAATGACTAAGGCTAAAAACAGTTTATCAGGGTTCAAACTCAATTGATATTTGTTAACATGAAATAACCACATATTGGAATCCAATTTTTTGTTTCTATTTAATCATTACACCTATCACCTCTGAATATGTGCAATTTTGTAGACATGTTTCCTAGAATGTGTCTTGAATTATTTTAAATCATTTGCAATTTATAAGTGAGCTACTCAACTAAATTATAAAAGGCATTATGTATAATCCAAAAGAGGTTATCAAAATAATATGTATATTTTTTAACCATTCATTTTCATTTTCTTTATCTATATACAAAATTTAAATATTATTATAATAAATTTATGTAATAAAGAAATTATACTCCATATTCTGAGATGATAAATGTTTAACTTCATTACATATATCATTCCCCTACTATAAAATTTGAATTGAACCTGTCGATCGTGTTTGTGGAAGACTACTGTATCATGAACCTATGTAAATGATTCCCAATGAACATATATTATTTGTGGATATAATTATTGTTTTAATGTAGAGAGATAATATTTATGAAATAATTATTCGTTTTTAATTATAATATCATATATTCCTTCTTACTGTCTAATCCATTGGTAAATGATATCGTCGCTCGTGCGTATGTTTTTTTTGACCACCTCCACATAGAGAAGTTATTTTTTATTTAATGTTTTACATGGATGGTAATAAAAATGGTATTGATGAAAATGAGGGATTTATATGATATAATAAGAATTCGTTAAAATAAAATTATTATTTTCCACTTTTCATCCATCCATAAAATATTCAAGTAGTTCTCATTTGTATGTACAACCTATCGTGACCATTAATTTTGTAATTAATTTTTCAATATATATCTTTTGTGGACAACTAGAATATTATATTTAAAAAATATATATTATATTCAAATCAGGATTAAAATTTTTTATATCAGTAACACTAAAAAAAGTATAAGTATCAAAAATACTAAACCAAAATAAACATGTAAATGACAATGTTATTGGTAAAAATAGTGATTTAATAATGAATGGTTAATAAACATGTGATAAAATGATAATAAAAAATTAAATATTTTATTATATATATATATATGATTATGTATTTGAATATATGTACATTAAATTTATATTTATTATACAAGAGGTTAAAACATTTGTTAACAATGACGATATATGAGGATGAGGGGTTTATGTTTCAATCCAATTTTAAATTTTAAATTTTTATGATTGAATTTATATTAATTAAAATAAATGATCCTATTTAGTAAATAATATTAAAACATAATATACTATATTTAATTCTCAATAATATATTCAATTAACCAACTTTGAATGACCCAATTCATCACCCAAGCTATTGCACTATATGGCCATAAGTGAGTTCTCAATCACTGAGGGCTGGTAAAAAGCACTGGGAATAAATAACTATCCCCTTGTAATTATTTCATTACTAGTAGATTTGAATGACCTATCAAATATAAAAGATGTAATCATATATAATAATATCCAAATGAATAAGATATATTAATACCATAATCAACAATATCCACAATAAATGAACAATTCCATAAGAGGACATATATATATACATTGTATCTAAAAAACCCCAAACTCTAAAGATAATACACACCAAACAGATCCCAACAATAAAACCGAATAGTTATGAGATACAATAAATGACTCTAGAAAATTCCATTCAAGTGATACAACACATCATCATAGAAACACTATATGGTGGAAATCAAGAAGAGCAACCTTGGACCAATGTTCCATTTCCTTTACCTATGTCATGAAAAATGTAATCTGAAATGTTCCAAGAATATCCCAAGCATAGTGTGAGGAAAAAATCATAACTGGATACCAACATGAATCTATTCTATATATTTACCCATTAGAACCAAAAAGATATTTTGAGAAAATTGTCAAAACATAACAAGAAAAAAATTACTAATTTCAAGAAAAATTTAAAATATTTTTGATCTTCATATTAAAAACCAAGCATGATATTCTAAAAGAAATTTCCAATAATTACTCAAGGAAATAATAATGGAGATAGGTTAGAAAATTATCAACATAACCCAAAATATAATTATCATGATGAGAATAATTTCAATAGAAATTACCCATATAAAGAGAAATTAAAAAAGTCAAAAATAAATCTTAACAATAAAATGGAACTAAACAATTATAATGAATATCAACTAATCTAACCTAAGTAATGTACACCTACACCTATAACCAATATTAAAAATGTGAATGAATAAACAATTATTCTGTCTAGGTAACTTGTCAAAGCTCTCACAGTATTACTACCCAATGTCTCACTCAGTCCCTTGGAATCATATGGAGGCCTACACAGTTCTCCATAAAGAGGATCATGTGGTCCTTCAAACAATCATCTCAATCACACCCCATTTATCCAAAGTGTTACTCCCTTCTAACACATTAAAAGAAACTCCCCATAGTAATAAATATATATAAAAATCAATTTTATTAGAAAGAATTCACAATATAACAAAACACGCTTTCCAAGTTAAAATCATTTATTAAAAGACTTTATAAATACAATAAAAATCATGAAACCGATTTGAGACATTTTATCAAACACTTGGTGGGAAAAAAAGACACACCTATTTGGAAAATCCCACTACCACAAAAATAATTTACTGTTCAATCCATGAAATATATCAAATAAGGAATGAAAACGTTTCATAAATCATATATATTGAAATTTATACAAAACAACCCAAATATGATTAAAAATGTAATGGTATTCCATGGAAAACATCCTTCAATAGGGACACATACATTGTATTTTGTCCAAACCTCATCCCCTTTGATGATGAAAACCTGAATGAGGTGGAACCAAGCCTCACACACCAAATAACCAATAAGTTTTACCACAAACCCCATTACATTTTCATGATTTGGAAAACATGGACCGTTGGGCTTTAAATCTCTATAAAAAGGATGAAAACGTCTTGGGGAGGGGAGAGAGGAATAAATCCAATAGAAATTGACTTTCCAAAAGTGAAAAAAGTAAAAAGACATGATGAAATCAGAAATGGAAGGAGGGGGAGCGAAAAGTCCAAATAAAAGGGGATACAGACTTTGCGGAAAGAAAATGATTTCAAAAACCATAATAATATGAAAGGGTAAAACCATAAAAGACACTTTTTAATAAACTAGAGAGGGTTTCATGGTTTGGAAACTTGGTTTCGAAAACATTACTAATTTATTAACTGCCACTATCCACCTAAGAAAGGATACAATGTTTCACCTTGGATGTTACATGGTTTTAAAACCCAGGATCAATCTATAAATAACTACAATATGATAAAATATGGTGCAACTTGTGTAGTTACATAAAACTTTAGTCAAATCGTGTGATTACCATACACCCTGGTCTATCATCGAAAAACGTCCAGTATCAGTCCCTAGTAACTGTGAACTCTAAGAACACACTAAATGATAAATAAAACTCAAAAAACATGTACTAGTGACCCAAAGGGAGTGAGAAACCCCACCATGTAACTTTTATCTCCCAAAATGTCTTAAGGTTTCATTTGTTGAAAAAGTCTTAGGCTACTACTCCCTAAACCATCCATTGATATCCCTTATCAAATGGTTGTCTCCAATACTCTTCTTTAGAACATTGACTAATGGTATCACATTTATATTTGGAACATTGTTCAGATCTTTCATGATATGAACAGAATACTCCACGATAGTGGTGTCAGTATCCTACTCCAAATCATGTCACTTCAAGACATGAATTGGGACTATATAGTATATCTTCAACTAAGAGACATAAAAAATTTCATTAATAAAGGAAATATATAGTGTAAGTTCTATATAAAACAATACCATACAAATACAATCAACAATATGAAATGGACTGACATGATGTGGTTCAAAATTCCACTTCATTCAAAAACAATAACAAACCAACAGAACTGATACATATAAAATCACATGATCACCAAAAAACTCCAACGGTTGATAAACACTTCTAGAATATTAATTCTAGAAACATTGAGCTAGGCCTAGAACCCAACCCACCAGAGTCTGAACCGTGACTACCCCATAACCACCTCTAATTAGTTAGGGGATGGAGACCAATGTCAAGTAGTAATATACCACAAATTAGAGAAAATATAATAAATGACCTCCATACAAAAAAATATCCATGATCAAGAAATGTTGTAATGAAAAATAACAGAAACCAATGCATTCGTACATGTAAGATCACACAATAGAGTACGATAGTAAATTACTAAATTTTGAAAAGGGCCTATATTCAATCTCAACCTATAACTGTAAAGTTTAAATCCTTCCCAAATGTGAGAACTAATTTCAAAATAAATATTCATTTTAAACACCATGATCATTCATGGTCTATCTACGCTCAATGAGCTCCATGTCCTCCCATGAAACCATCAAAAGTGACTTCATATGCATAATACATGACAAGTATATGCAAAGGCCATCTGGGGTGATTATAACAATACCAAGTATGAAACCCTTGAAAATGTAAATAAGAATAAATATTTATGTTCATCTCAATAAAATATATGACAATCAATATATAACATAAATAGTCATATATACTCTTCAAAGACATTGTTCCACCAGGTGGTCATAAGAAACTACCATCTACATGAATTTTCTCAAATTAAAAATCATTCTTGGAAAATACAGTCAATAATCCATTCAATAATAGGATACACTGGACATAGAGGTTTATATCATTGTTTCCCGCATAGTAAAAATCTTTATTCTACAAATAGATTAACATTAAGATAGGGTGTTAGACCCAGAACTAATGGCGGACACCACAACCCCAATATAGATCAACCCTCTACATAGAGTATCATATCCAAATGATAACAAATGCCCTACCAATATGTCCTGAAAGATGGATGATAAATTCCTTTCAATTTGAATTCATTCCAATTCATCAAAACCCACATAGGGAATAATTATGATAGAGGATCTAACTCTATTCTCATGGATGGATTCCCAGAACTCTATTTTGGACTAATCTTCTAGAGAGGATCACAATAATTTGACATGGATGTAATGTCACACTTTACCATTATGTTAATGGACCATGTGCACATCCTCTACCATGATTTCTCTAAAATAGGGAAATTAAGAGTTAAAAAAACTCTTGAAGTGGCTTACACATCATGTACAAGGGGAACACAACTTATCTATCTATACCCTAATTATTCCCTTGTGGACTGTCCTTAATAAAAATTAATTTCTTATCATACATGGAATGTATAATAATTTCATTGTTTGTAGAGACATATAAAAACCTGCCTGTGTAACCTTGTTGTGTCCATGAACTTGGCCTGCCCGTGTACCAACCCTTATACAGGTGGCCATGTCCATGTCCCTATAAACTCTATTCCACTAGTTGTGTACTAATCCTTGGGTACATGTTCCCTTTTAGTTACATGATAAGACTCTTTTAGGTTTCACATGAATTTTTATAGGGGTCACTTTCTGTTTGATCCTTAATTTCACCCCAAAACCCTAGAAATATCTTTGATGGCCCCAAACTGCATGTAATTCAATGTTACATGACTTTCTTTTCAAGATTTTATAGATCTAGAGGTTTCATATACATTATTACTCATAAACCATTTATGCCTTATTTTTTGTAGGACATCACTCCATAGATAATGGATCTTGCTTGACTGGGCCTTATTATCACATGCTTATCGGAATCCGGCCATTGTAATAGATTAGGAACATACTAATGGAGTCCAAATAACCACACACCACCTGAGAAGATGAAGAACCATCTATTAATCATCATTCCCATTCAAAAAATACTTCATTATTTTTTATTCTCTAACCAAAACATCAATCACATACCATAAATATGGTTTTCATTTTTTTTTCGAATAATGGCTATTCAAGAAAATTATAATCTGGGTATCAGTCAACCTATTTTCAAAATGAAACACCAACTATGATAGAAATATAAAATGGTTTATAAATATATGAGGAATAAAACATGATTAAAGAACCTTGTCCTATGTTCAGTTGGTCTTGACCCATTTTCGTATAAGAAGACATATGAATAAAGATAAATTCAAATTAACAAATAAACATTTACATCAATTTAGTTCTACTAATGATGCATGAATCAATTCTATTTGTAGAATAATTCACATTCAAATGGGATTAAGAATCAAAATTGAAAATTAAAAAATTAAAATATGTTTCCTAGATTTTGGATTTATTATTAATGAATAATAGTTGTGTTTCAATTATTTATGAGATCCATAAACTCTATTTGCGCAACATTCCATGATCTGACCATGATCCATCATTATTCTACAAGAAATCACTCCAATTGTTGTCTGAATCTATAGATATTGAGTGTAAATCCAAGATAAAATATTATAAATGTATACATATTGGAGAAATCAGTCTCTACATCAAAATAAGATAAAATAAAAAATTAACAAAAAAATTATTTGTTTTCTTTATTATGCACATGCTAACTTTTTTTCAAAAGACCCATCTCGAAAAATATTATGTCAATAATAGGATAAATTTTAGTTACTAAACTCTATGGTTAACTTATATTTCTTATTTGGGACCTTATTTATGAGTTATAGAACTTTTTCGGAAAACTTATGTGCACGTACTAGTTATTATATTTAATATGTTTCAAAGTTTTATTTCGAGAACACTAGATCTTGGAAATGCATTGTGTATCAATGTATGGTCTATAAAATAATCCATATAATATCCACATAAAATACATGGACAATACATGTATCCAAACACTCCCAAAATTATGATTTTCATCCATAAAAGGGAAAAAAATACTAAAAAATATAAGGTTACTGAACTCGCATCAGTGTCTCCCATTCCTAGTTTCTCTCTTGAAGATTACCATGCCGGCAGTGAACATACACCAGGGGAATTTTGCTTCAATAAAATATCCTCTATTGTAGATCCTCGATCTCCCCTAGGTATTATTGAAGGGTATATCAATCCTTGATGTTCAACTTACCCTAGTCAATATCATTTGATGGATCATTCACATACGTCCTCTACTATAATAGATGGAAGACAATGTGTACATAGTCCAACAATGCTATAAAATCCAAATGGTATTCCACATCACCATGTTTATGTTGTATCTATAAAGGACCAATTAATCTCAGATATAACCATCCATTACTACCAAATATTCTCAATCCTCATTGAGGTGTTACCCATAGAAACACATGGTATCCCTCCTTGAACTCTAGAGGAATATTTTATCAGTCAGTATAAGACATGTAATGGAATTGTATAGTCCTCATACATGCCTATATGATCTTCACCTTCTATATATTAGTTCACACCATCATCGATCCCATATTTACTAATTCACATAGATCAGTACAACAATGTCATGACTTGTAGGGTCCCCTAAAATATCCCCGATTTGTTGCATAGAAATGGTGGAATGGTAAATTTTATTGTATAAAAAATACAACAAGGTTATGTGATCCTCCTAAAATTGGATTTTATTAATAATGAAATCCCATATAATGTCCCACTAGAACATAATTTGCTTCTCTGTTTGGTCATCATTCTGGTGGTGAAACATCGTGAAAAAGTGAAAATGATTAACAATGGCCTTTTCCAAACCTGTCTATAAAAGTGATGTAGAGATATCATCACGGTCAAATATAATCATCATGGGAACTCCCTTTTGTTTTATTACATCCTACATCTAGTGGAATCCAAAGATATCTACTGAACTCTTTTATCGAATAGCTTGGAAGTGGGTAGATTTGGTGAGTTGTTCTATGATCACCCAGATGGAATAATTTCCCCTATGACTATATATTAAACCAATCACGAATTCCATTTAAATTCCATCCTAATTTACGTATAAAAACTCATGTGGTTGAGCTAAACCCCAAGGCACCTGGTGCTCCACCTTAACATACTACCATGTGAGGAATTGAGAGACAATCTCAGAAACACTCTTCCTCATTCCTGACCACCAAAACTGACATCGGTGATTTTGGTACATAATTTCTATACCTAGATATAACTTAAAATTGGATGTATGAAAATCCCCCATCACATCCTCATACAACATCAAAGGTACCATTTTCCTTCCTCTGAAAATTATATTGTACTCCCCTCTTTTATAATATTCATCAAGATTATGTCCATTTCATATATTAGTACGTAATGTCTCATAGTTGGTATCACCATGTTGAGAATCCCTGAAAATCATTAATATCTATAGTATAACAACTAGAAAATAATGATATAATTAATCTTCCTTGTACACTAAGGAAAACTAAAACATTTCTAACTACTCAAATTTCCCATCCAACAATTGATACTTGGGTTTTGTACTTAGAGAATCAAACACCACATTTAAATTCATATGATTATAGAAAATATAATTAACATTTAATTAGAGGAACACTATGTATCAATGATTTCTCTAGTTATTATCATTATATTATAAGATATAAATGATAATATTTTTATTAGAGTAGAAGATAATCTTCTTTCCCACCAGGTAGTGTCTTTACAACATCTGTGCAAAGACAACGACTGCTAATTGAGATCATGGGCCATGTAGTTCTACACATCTAGTCTTAACTGATGTGATCAATATGAAATAACTACCTGACACATAATCAGAACAAAACCATGTCTTTCCCCTGATCCATAACAGAACACTACATACACAACAACCTCCTATGTACATCTAATGATGGGTATTGTAGTTAAACTTTCTTATATTCTCCTGAATGAACTACTGGCACATTTCACAATACCAAAAAGAACCAGACTATCCCATTTAGAATCATTTTGTCATTTTCTTTCTCATATGGTTCAATTTAACTATCAATACCTATAGTTTCAAGAGGATTCTTAAAAATGATGTCGAATATTTCCTAGAAAACCATTTCCAAAAAAACCAAACATCCAATTTCCAACCCATAATTTCTAATCATGACGTTACTAATCATATAAAAAATTCAACCAAGGATATACAAACCAACATAACAATAGATGTAGGCCTAATGAACTAGAATATAAATACTTAATACCCTAAAATTTTGATAAACTATATTGTTAGAATAAAGGCCAGGTTGAAAACCAATTTAGTAGGAATTTTATATGTTTTTAGAATTGGGAAAACCATAAACAAAAATTCAATAAAAAAAGAATCACTCCTTGAAGAGAAAATTAAAAAGAATAATTATATTATGTAATAGTAATTTTTTTCTACAATATATGGATACTATAATGATTCAGAAATAAATATAAATAAGTGGTTTAATGAATAAAGGAAGTGGAAATTTTCCATCATAATTTAATATCAAATTTAAGGGAATAGAATACATAACAAAAATATTTATGATAAGTGGAATCTAAATTCAAAAAACCCATTACTAAACATAATGAACAAGCCCATGAAAAGATAATTAAACTTCTAAAAAAATGAAATATAAAATAAATATGTCATATTACCATGTGATGAAACTATTATTGTATATGAAGACACATTTTTATAACATAATGAACTTATTGATGATTATTTTTTCCAAACACCATTTGAATAACTAAAATATAATAGAAAGAATGAAATCTAGTTGGGAAGAATATATTCGTATTTTGAAAACCTAATGGGTTATTACAATGGGAAAACACTGATTATGATCAACTGAAAATATATAAGTAGATTTCGACTTATCCTTTGTTCAATCATCCTATTAAGAATAATTTAAAAAATTAATTGGAAAATGGGAACTTAAATTTTTTAGAATTTTCCTTCTAAAAAGTCATTTTCTAGATGTTTTAAAACATATCTCCCATTTTTATAAATATGATAAAAAAAATTCTCTCACAAGAGTAAGTTCAAAGGAATATATAATGTTAATTAGTAATGAAATGTCGGTTCCACAATCCAATATTATCTACTTTTTAAATAAAAGGAACCTTATATGTTCTCTGTTGTTGTGTCATTGGAAAAAATAAGTATGAAGACACTGTGTTAGATTTAGGATACATCATAAATTTGAACCATTATGATTAATTTTTATATATACTGGTTGGATATCTTAAAAATGAAATTATTTTTACTTATTTGAGTAATTAGATAATTCCCATCTCATATAGTTTCGATGAAAATGTGTTATTAACTGGGGAATGATTTAGTTTTCCTTGTTAAATTTGGTCTGTTAGACATGAAAGTTGGTCAAATTAGATAACTTGTACCCTAACTATTATATGAAAAATAATTTAAGGTTAATAAGGAAATATATAATGTTATTAAAGGGAATAATTCCTTATAGTTTGGAGGAAATTTGGTTTATTTCTATATCATGGAATCACTGAATCATCGGGTGGATGCTCATTATGCACACTAATTTACCATGATGGAAAGGATTTTCTATATTTTTATATTATATAATTATAAAGATTGAAAACCTATAGATTCATGGGAAGAAGACAATTATTTTGAAAATGAACCAATTTATACTAAATATTTTTTTAGAAACAAAAAAATTGAAATTCATTGTAATGATGAACATAATACTGATTGTTTTTGGAATATTGAATCCTATTTTTGAATTTAATAACATGTAATAAATAATTTGTTTCTTAATGTAATACTAAAAAGGATGAGCATGCTTCTTTAAAATTTCAATCATGTACTACATCTAAAATTTTTTTATTTTATGAGTGAAATTTATTCTAAAATGGATGAAATTGACTTTAATTATAATTAATATGTCACTTTAAAGTCACCTCAGCTTTGTGAACATGAATCAAAAATTTATTTTGTAAATGAATCATTTTTATTGTATGAATATAAATGTACTACTAGTATAAGATTGTTTAATTTTCATATTCTTGTGGATGATTTAGAGGATGAAAGAGATGTTAATGAACCCCAAAACAATATTCTTCCAAAGAGTACACCACCTAAACTTATACACAAATCATTCCTGAAAATATGAAATATATAAACATAGAGGGAAAAAATGTTATTATTTCATGTGAGATGTACAATGAACTAGAAAACCAACTTTTAGCGGTCTATAGGGATAATTGGAATTTCATAGGCTGGTCTTTAGAATATTTACCATGTATTATTCATTAAATGTGCATAAATATGATTCACTTATAGGATTATTCCAGACATATGTGGAAATTTTAAAATATATTGAATCATACCCATCTAGAGGTGGATGAGAATGATGGGACTACCTTATTTGGTGTGGGTATGAGTTACCTCATTTCTGATAGATAATGGGTCTTTGTATTTTAAATCGTTCCTAATAATTGAAGACTCATATTTATTAAGAATGAATTTAGAGAGTTAGTTATTTCATTTTTTTCAAACGTGTGGAGGGTAACAATTATATATTAGTGACATAATTGTGTGACCAATAATGTCCAATTTACCTTTAATTTCATGATCAAATTCTTGAATGGTTACCAATTCAATGCCATTGTTGGATCCGAGATGTATTTTGAAATATATATATATTAACATAGCTCTATAGTACCAGGATTAAACAAATTTTGGTTTCCAAATTTATACCTTTTCTTATCAGTGAATTCCATTTAGACTATGTCATTCTCATTCCACCATAAAAATATTCATGCATTGCATTTTTTATTCAAAATTTTATGAGGGATTCATGAGGCAATTATGGATGATTTTAAAGTGTATGGTCTATTGTTTGATAGGTTATTGTGAATTTTATGTTCACTTCATAGAATAATTATTGTTTGCAACCTTATCTTATAATTGAAAAAATTACATTTTATTTTAGAGAGTGGAATTGTTATTTGTCATGAAGTGCCTAGGAATAGATTTCAGGTGAAAAATTCCAATATTGAAATCATATCTTCATAACATTTTCATATGAACCTGAAGGATATTATATATTTTCATGGCCATGTTTGGTATTATGGGTGGTTCTACAATATTTAATCCAGGTTTATTTGTCTTCGACATAAATATATTAGAAAGATAATCCTAATTCATTTGATAATAAATTTATGGACTTTCTAAATAAAATTATGTAGAAACATGTGTCCCCACCAATTGTTAAACCAGCTAAATGGGACATTAATTTTTACCGGATGACCAATGCTTCAGAATAATCATTATTGGATTTTATTGGGAAACTTGTGTAGAGAAAGTGGTATGTAATTCCCTTTCAATCAATACCTCAAGATATTTCACAATCCAATTACTCCACAACATAAAATAATTTATTATTCATTGTCATTACCTTGAAAAATTAATAATAATTGTTATGGAATCAATTTTTATGGTTTACACTGATCATTATCCTATTATATATCCCATGAAAAAGACAAAATCAAAGAATAGGTTGTTTAGATAGATCATATTTCACCAGGAAATTTTACATAGTGATCTGTGATAAGAATGTAATTTAGGAAAATATGAATAACAATTTATGTAGGATAACTATTTATTTTATTTCAAAAAATCATTTTTTGAACCGATTAGAATGGGTTTCAGTGTTATAAATAGCATTATACTGATGTTGGAAAGAGTTCATGTCTTTCAAACCTAGTGAATTACTTTTTTTAAATTGTTCCCCATTTTGTTTCCCAAGAAGATGGTTGATAATTTTCTTGAATCAAGGAAATATGTAGAGGACTAACCTTAATTATTCCATATGTAAAGTGATCAAATCATTATAAGATATATCCAACAATTTTAAATTTTATTAGTGAAGAAGTTATGATATATTTTGAGTTGTAGTTGCCACATTATGCCACATATAAATACTATAAAAGTTCAATAATCATGTGTATCTTATCTTACATTTTGAAAATATTCACATGAGTATTCCAGGAATAGTAAATATTTTTAATTATAACAAATAATTTTTCTAAGGCATGAGATTTAAAAAAACCTCTATTGGTTCATAAAGAATTTTATGTTTGGGGATTGGATTTTATAGGCCCCATTAAATATTCATTGGGGTATTTATACATTCTTCAGATGGTAGACAATGTTTAAAATTGGATGGAAGTTGTTCCAAATAGAATATATGATGCTAGAGTGGTGTCTATATTTGTTAAGAGCCATATGTTTTTTTTATTTTGGATATCAAGATTCGTTCTCCCTGACCAAGACACACGTCATTATAATTATTCATTTTATGATTTTTAAAAAAAATATAGATTTAATCATAATTTGTCTATACATTTTCACCCACAAGAAAATGGAATAAATGGTGTTTCAAAAATATAGTTTAATAATAATTTTGAAAATCCAAATTTACTCAATAAGAAATATTATATCTTAAGGACTGGTGATTCTCTTTGGACATATAAGACTTCATATAAGACTTCAATAGTGATATCACTATATTGGATAGTTTTTATACGAAATTTTCATTTTATTTTAGACATAGAGGATGGATATTTTTGTCCTATAAAATCATTCAAGTTGAATTTTATTAATATTTAGAATAGATAAATCTTTATTTTTAAGAGTTATAAAAAATAAGGAATAGTGTTAATGAAAATTCTTATAATTTTATAGAGAAAAAAACTTTTGTGTCTGAAGAGTTGATTTTGATTAAATAGATTCAGATTGTAAAAAAATTATTATTGTACAACTATTGGATGAAGCTTATCATATCTTAATTTAATTCCAGATTGGATATACATTTTTTTGTTACTCATGTTTTTAATGTTAGTTTTATAAATTTTTTACATCCTGGGCTACATATTCAATTTATCATTAATGAAAATTGGATAAAAATTTTCAAGAATGTAATAAAAAACATATTGGAGAGTAGTTGCTATTTTTTGAATATGAATATCATTGACTAATTCAGGTTTTTTATTCTTTGGATTTTTATTTTGTCTACAGTATATGTGGGAGAAGGCACTGACCATTAATAATGTTACCGTTTTCTTTTTCTTTCAAAATTTTCATGTAGGGAATATATTGAGATTCATGGTAAGATGATCTTTATTTTTCTCATAATGAAGAATAAACTGAACCATGATCTGTGATATTTATCATTTTTAGTATATTTGTTACACATTATAATGATTTAGAGATGCCTCATGCGGTGAAAACATGATCCAACTCCTCACTTTTTAAACTAAATTTTTATTTTACTAAATCTTATTTTTTGAATACAATGGTTTTCTATTTCCACATTTATGAGATAAAATCCTGCATGAGGTACATTTTTAGATATTATAAGGGGATGTGCGTTGATTTAATTAAAATATAGCATCTATTTGTGGGGATATTTTCATTAATATTCTACTAATTTTGACTATTTATTAAACTTTTATGTTGTATTCCATTTGGTATTTCAATTGTTTTTTAAATGAATATTGATGAATTTTTTCATATAAAAATAATTTCAAAAACATTTTTTACCTTTGTAATATTGATTAGATTGATTTTGTGTTAGTTTCATATCATTATTCATATTACTTCATTTGTTGGAAATGATATTAAATTATTCTATGAACATGCACTAGAGGAGAATCCTTTTTATTGAACAAAAATATTAATGTGGTAACTTATAGTACTAGTTTTTTCATGCATTCAGTTTTTATTTATTTATTTTGTGTAAAAATACATTTAGATTTATTTTATACCGTTCAAAATTATTTTATTCAACTGAATTGGAAAATATTTTTTGGCATTCAATTTAATAAACATCTTTCAGAATCATTGATTAAAAATTATTGAAAATTTTGATCATTAGTGTGGGGGGATGGGTATTTAAATGTTCCAAAATGTACCACAATTTGACCCCATTGAAAAGACAAAAAATTGCAATTCGATATATTTTTCATGTTACAATGAATTATTTTCAGTGGTTTTTAAATTTAACCATTTTGAAAGTCTTGTATCCAATTTTATGAGGTTATTCCCTTACAGCCATATATTTAGTTGCATAATTAATTTTTTAATTTCCCTATTCAAAAGAAGTTTACTATGGATTTTCTTTTTGAATTTTATAAATCTTTCATTTCTCATGAATCACTGAATTTGGGGATAAAAATTTAATGTATTCATTCAAATGAATTAGAAAATAATATTGCTCTAGGATGAACTTGTTCATTTATTATTTATGATGGTGGATGATTTATTTATACACCCTTATAAATTATTTGGTTTTATCACCCAAATAGGGTATTTAAATTAATTTTAGGGAAATATTTTGCATTCTTTTCTCCCTTATGTGAGGAGAATTAGTTAATTTAACATGAACAAAGATTGGTGTGATTTTAATCTCGTTTCCTATTTTTTGGTCCATAATAATTTTATAATTGAGAATTGGTTTTTCTCTATCAAATATTTAATTTATTGAAGGTGGTTTTTTTATAACGTGATAAAAAACAAAGGTGGACGATCATTATGAGAACCGCTTTTTTATGGATTTTCAGTATTTAAAATTTTCAATTCATTTCATTCCAAATAATTTGGATGATTTTTTATTTTTTTACATGAAAATAATAGTTCGGGGTAATTTTATCTGAATTTGATTTGATATAATTTATTCCACATTCTGTCAATAATTTAATTTTTTTTTATTTTAAAAATCACATTTTAAATGGTTAATTTACTACTGTGTTAGTTTAGTGATGAATTAGTAAAAATTTGTTTTTTGATTAATGAATTTCTTTATGTTTTTAATGATATTTTTTTTCATATATAATTATTATTATTTAAATGTTATAATTATAATAAAATATTATTCTTATTGTTTCTATTTAATTTAGATATATCTTGATTTAATTCTTGTATTCTTTGTTTTTTTGTAATTGATTTATAAAATTAATTATAATTTTTATTTTATTTTCAAAAAAAATAATTATTAGTAATATTAAATTATACTTCTATTCTATTTATATTTTTATCACTCTGTTTTTAGTTAGTAGTTTATTTATTTTTTTCAGTTCATTTTATTTTTAATCTTTTATTATTTTCAGGAAATAATGAATTGTGTTTTCCATTTTAATTAAGTATTTAGTTTCATTAATAATTAATTATAATGTGAAAAATCATTTTTTATAGTTTATTGGATGTTTAATTCAGTTACTTTTATTTATGCTGCGGAACAACAAGGTTTTCTTTCTTGAGGTGTTCATAACATATCCATTGATATAGGAATCCACATATGGGATTCATATATGAATATACGTACAAACATTATATTGTTTCCCACATATACATTTTATAAAAGAATCAATTGTACACATTTTTTATTAAAATGAATTAGGAAATGCGCAAGGATCAAAGTAACCAATTTTTTTGGCTAATGTATACAATTAATGGAGGAAACCATGTTTCAAATTTTAATATAGAAAATTCATGGAGATTTCCATTTTTATGAATCAGTTCCTACATACCATATATATTACATTTACATATATAAATCTAAAACCTCATAATCAATCGGTATGTCAAATAAGTTACCTCTCGAGTAAGAGATATTATGAAGAATATGGGTTCAAATATAAAGAATCAAAAACCAAGCTCACCATTAAATGTGAGGAAAACTTTTCTATCATGGGGATGGTTGATAACAGATATGTGGAAGAGGCAGAGCCACTATTAGTTAGAGTTACTTAAAAAAGAAATAATATCACGAATGATGAAGGGGGCATATTTTGACGAGGCTGTAAAAATCCTAAGAAGATACATCAAGACCGGATGGATGTTGTGGATGATGAAACCAATCGATGTAGTCCCAAACAAAGGATAAATATTATGAGGGAATTGATTATTATTTTTGATTTTGAGTGAATCGTGATTTTTATTGAAAATTATAGAGGGAAACTAAGGAGAAGGAGAAAATTCAATTCAATATTGTTTGGAATAATCCCAAAAATTAATGGAGAACAATGATGAATCTATGTATGAATTTTTCTGAGGAAAAAGAATTGTTTAATCATCATTCCGTGCTAGGTTTCAGATGTTTCTAATCGAGGATGATAGTTTTTTCGATGATTAAACTGAATTTAATTGAATAATTGTCATCATGTATTTTTTAGATGATTTAGTGCCATTGACATAATGTTTTTTATGTCCAATGTGTCATCCAGTCATCTTAATATGTCAACCATAGATTATAGCCTTTGTGATTTTCTATGAGGATGATGATCATGTAAGTTCATAATGGTTAAGGATTATCTAAACCTGTGGACATGCTATAGAATGTTCATTAATATGAAGATATGTTCATTTTTCATATTTTTTTTGTTTTCCTTTTATCAAGATTTATGTATTAGTTGAGGTTTATGGTGTACTTTGGTTATTCCCATTGATGTGTTTTAGGATGTAATGGGTTTCATGAAAAGTATTTAACATACTTCCTATGTAATGATTGATTATTTCCATTTTATGGTGTTTATGTTCAGCAGACAATGAAGATTAGAATTTGACTTCATCATAGAGGAAATAAATTTTATATTTTATGGTTTGAATTGTGGAACGAGGTGATTTATTAATTGGGTCTTAATTGACAATGATGGTTACACATGGGTACTTTTAAATTTGGAATTATATATTTAAAATTCACATATTAAGGTAGAAGGAATTGTTTGAGGAGGCTACGGCTTCATGGGATATTACAGAAGGAAACATAATTTGTATTATCTATTTCATGTGACTAATAAAATTATTTGCATGTGGCTATATGTTTTTGGAGAAGATCAAACAAAATATAATGTATATTTTAGAGAGAATTAGGGATATTTTGAAGACAATAAATTATAGACACATGGAGGAGAGGAATGATTTAATGTCCCAGAATTTCCGTATAATTGTTTCTAATTATATGGAATTATTTCAATACTGCGAAATCTGACGGAACGTGATACAGAGGCATGTTGTTCCTGGAATGATCCATCATAAATTTTAATTTTTTAAATAGTGCATGTGATTGGTTTTCTTGAAAAATTGGAATAAATCTTGAACGAGTGTGTGAATCAAAAATTTGAGGTCACCATTGCATTCAAGATGGAAGGTCTACCCCAAGTGTGACTTATGTTTAGTCAGCCCAGGCCTCTAGTGAGAAAAACAAAAAAATGTCATAACTGTAAATAAAATAATTAAATAATAATTATTTTAATTTTCAAATTCTTATTAATAACAAATGGTGAATCGAATTAAAAATCATAGATCACCACTGAACTCATGAGGGTATGATTTCCTAAGGCAGATACAAACATTTGCAGCATGTGCCACCGGTTTAAGTTATTTTTTGGTCGTAAATAAAATAATTAAGTGAAAATTATTTTATTGTAAAATCCTTAAATTATAAAAGGTTACTAGGATTGATAATCTGAGAGTACCATTGATCTCGTTAGGGCGTTCTCCCCTTAGGTCGAGCCTAACCTCGACCGGTGCGGGTCATGGGTGACTGTAAAAAAAAATTGTACTTTTTTATGGTATGGTCTATAAATGTGCGAGGGACATTTTCTATATTTTTAATCAGTTCATAGAAATGAAATCCGATGGCACCGTTGAATTTGTAGCGCTAGGATTTTCTTAAGGGAACTTTAACTTTGTTTGGAAAAAGTCAGACAGAAATTTTTTTTCTTCTGAAACTTGGAAAAAATGATAAAATAATAAAAGTTATTGTCTTATTCTTTTTTAAAATGGTTGAGTGGTGAATTGATAGAGTGTCGTACAAGGTAGATCAATAAAAGTGGGTCATTTAATGACTTAAACCTCATGTTATGTAACCACAATGCTAGTGGTTAATTTGGATCATTGATAATTTTATTCATTAATGAATCATAATAATGAAACAATGTTGGTGGTTTTCCTCTGATTTATTTTTTAAATAGTGCATGTGATTAGTATTTTTTCTTTATATATTTAGATAAATTCTTATGGTATTCTAAAGAATAATATTTAGATTTTTCTATATTATTCCTATAGGACTTAATTAACATTTTTTCATCTTCATCACTTTCTTCGACTTCTCTTCGTCATGGAAAATGTAAAGCAAAATATCCAACATCCTTCCAACCAAAAAATTTATATGTTTCAGGTAACTCTCTTCACTTATTTTTAAATAAAATAAATTAATTTGTCCAATTATTTTCAAACCAAATATCCAGAGTCAAATTTACTAGGTTCTTATTTGAAAAATTTATTACATATTTAATTCTTGGTATCATTAAATGAAACATATAGTTCATCATTTCCTTTTTTATTCATAAAATTTTCCATTATAATTTAATTATTAATGATAATTATACAATGATCATCCATAGATATAGTTTTAGGATTTCTATGCTAAAACAATAAAACTTTTACATGAAATTTATCTCGAATAAATCATAATATAATCTCTATAACAGGTTAACTTTTCAAATTCTCACCATGAAATATTATTGTACAAACAATGTCATTCACCATTGTAATGAATCAACCCATTGTTTCATAATCTCCCATATTAAGATATTCATAACATTTTCACCAAATTTTTTTCTTTTCAATATTCATATTTTTATTTCTATTATTGATGTTCTTAAATTATTCCTAGATTCCATTATCCATTCCAACTCCTTTTACTTAAAGAAACCCACCTTTAGAGAGTGAGGAATTTGTGTCATTTCTTGCTTCCTCATTACTCTCAAAAATATTCATATCATATATTGTTAAAGGAACTCCATAATACCTATGTGGTAAATCATTTATACCGTCTTCAAGAACATTGTAACCAATGGAAATTAAAAAATAATAATCATTGTATATTTATTAATATGATAGTTATATCCAAAAAAATATAACTCCTATTATAATTAAAATAATTATGAACATCCATGGAGGCTTCTATTTTCTTAAATAATCAGAAAAATGTCATTTTATAATAAATGTTATAACCTAAACAATTTGTTAAATTATAATCAAATAATAGTTAACGTGTTCCTCACATTGGTTGACAATGTAACAATGATTTTTTAAAACAATTGGAAACCATCACCAACATGAATCATATGTTGGGACTATTATTTTGGTTCTTCTTCATCTGTCCATATCATGTAAAAAAATATTTTTCACCTTATTTACAAATAGAATGAACCAAATTCTATATTATAATTATTTATAAAATAATTTCACTCATATTTCCATAAAATTTTTCAATCTGATCTTCTATCTAGATAACATTGTTAGCTGTATTGTAAAATCTGATACCACTTTATTATGCTTTTTCCATTAATTCACCTTTATACACATTATTCCTTCTCACATGATAAGAAAAAAAAATTTTCTATTTTTTCTAATGCCTTTGATCATAACTTCTATATCCCACTCAAACATCATATTCAACATAGAGATTCATTTTTTTAAAACTCATAGTTATAAAACATTTTATTTTGCATGTTCCTATAATTTATATAATAGGAATGATTATTTTTCAATTAAAATTTTACACACGTGAATAGTTCCAAACTCTATATTGTAAATTCACCTTATTTATATATGAATGAGGATGAGAAATGGTGGGATTCTAATTTAACTATATCTCTCAATTAAAACACTTAATTTAAAACTCCCACTACAAAAATTCACTTTTATGATTCTCAAGATTGTAAAGTGTTCATGATGCTTCTCAAAAAATCAATAATCCACTTCACATATATTATCATTCATAAAAATGCATAAATATCATAGAACCAATAAAAATATGTGCTGATAATTCCTTTGGAAATGCATTTTTGTGACTCTTCTATCCAAATATACTCTGTTAGATTTTATAACATAACATATTAGGAATAATATTTTGAAGATATTTTATTAATCTCATCCATCCAATAAAAATCATAAAAACTCTCCATCTATTTCCTTAAAAATCCAATATCTATCTATAAATCTTTATATAGAGAAATCTATTCGATATTTTTAACAAAAAATATTATTTATGGTAACTTTTTATCTTATGAATGATTATATAGTAAAAACATGAACTTCATAACTTCATAAAAGATATATTTATTAAATATTATATATAAATATTTATTTTTTATTATATTACAAATGGTATATATGATGTACTTTGTATGTTTCCTTCATGAACTATCCTTTATTAGGTAGTTTTGTATTATGAGCTCCAAATGTTTCTGACTTCATCTGATTAAATTCCTCTGATAATTCCATTTGAATTCAAGATGTATTTATGTTATTATATAAATATCACACACATTGAAATATAAATCTATGTTTCCAAACCACTATGCAATAAATTACCTTTTCTAAACACCATGAAACATCCTTAGACATCATATTATAAATATTGTAAATAAAAATAAATTTCTAACCCTTACACATATGATATGATCCTCATATATTATTCAACTCATTATATTCTAAAAAATTACAAAACATAAATATAGATTTAAATTTCTATGTAATCATATAAATGAGTTACAATAGTATTTCTATCAAAATTTAGGATGGTTGATTTGAGATGACTTCTGTTTTGTTTGTATTTTTTTCATTGGGAACTTTTCACTATGAATTGAAAAATGATTTTTGGAATAAAAGATTGAAGTTACAAGGGGTGATTTTTTTTGAAATACAATTTTTTGGTTTGGTAATGATATTTATTTTTGATAATTAAGACTATGATTTTTTTTATTCCAGTATTTCTTTATATGGAAAAAAATTTAATTGAAATAGAATTTATATTTATAATGTATAATTTTGTTATAGATTGTAATTATTATATAGATACCATAATATATTATTTATGAAATATAATTCATTATGGTGGTTTATTTCAAAAATTATTTTTACAAATATTTTCATAAGGAAAATGGTTTTAATGATCAAGGGAATTTGTGGTCTATTTTAATGGGAATGAAATTATTTAATTAATTCATGATTTTGAATAGATTGAAAATAATTTTGGACAGGAGTGTGATCTTTCAAATTTGTAAAATTTTAAAAGATTATTTAGGAAAATATGGTGATTGGTATGCTATTTAATTGATTATTTAAACAATCGTTTCTCAAAGATGGTAACATTTTTTATAAAGGGGTTGGTGGACAACATTTGAGTTTCTAAATGATATTCTAAAAGTTATTTTATCTTTAATTTATAGAGATGTATCAAAATGATAAAATTTATTGGTTAACATGGTTAGGTTAATTTGTTTTTTAAGAGAATGGGAATCTAGGATCATTTTTAGGTTAGTCTCTCTATGCCTCTCAAAAAGGAATTGATTAAAGATCAGATTTTTTATCAGATTTCAAATTTGGTGGTGTCAATTTTTCAGATATTAACTATTCTATTTTCAAAACATCCCTTATTGAAAATGTATTGAAATTATACCTTGATTACTATTATGGAACTCATCATTATAGGTGAACAATATCAACCCATGTTTTTAGTTAACATATGTTAGTGTTTTATTCATCCCTACGAGTTCTCAGTTATTTTAGGATTCTAATTGAAAGGTAAAAACCATGTGTTATTAGTTGTGTGGTTTCTCCTGGAAAAGTGGTTTCCACCTAGAATATCAACTGTGGATTAAAATTATATGTAGTGATAAGCGCTAAATGATGGTTTACAAATTTAATATTCGATTTTAAATGGGTTTTCAAAAATTTTGGTTTGTGATATGAAATGGTGTGTGAGATTTCCTCCATTGAAATATTTATCTTTTTTATCAATGAATGTTTTTAATGATTCATATAATTTAGAATTATAGGATAAATAATTTCAAAAAAATCATGATGTTTTAAAATTATATTTCCCCAACTAGTTCATCACGTGATTTTAAACATTCTTGTTTTAATCTCATTGAGTGTTTTAAATGAAAATGTGTTTGTTCTTAAAAAAATTTCCCATAGTTTTTGAAATCATAATAGGGTCACATTTTAAATATAGATTTAAATATTTATAAATTATGATAATGGTTTTTAGTGGGACTCCAAATCATTAATAAGAAAATTTTAATTTTTAGTCTTTTGATAATCTTGTGTTAAACACTTTTGATATTTCCTTAAATAGAGTGGGTGAGTGTGAGACACTCTTGAGTCCGTAATGGTATCATATGGTGAATTAGTAGTCTTTATATGTTATGTAGGGGACTCCCTCTATATTTATATATTTATATCCTATTTTGGTGTTCACTTATAGATACAGTGTTCTATTTATCCCTTTGTGTATGCTTATTTATTTATGATCTTGTTTGCATATATTTTTTAAAATAGTGTTTTATTAATATTAAAATTGTTTTGTGGAAACTATTCATAATTTTTATTTAAATATCTAAATATTTTTATGAAAAATTAATTTTTGGTGAAGAATTATGTTTTTAAAAAATGGGTTTTGTTCTGTTACATATTTTTTAACATAATGTTATTTATTTGGGGTTTTAGGGAATTAAAACAGATTTTTTATTCTACCATATTTTAATTAATCTAATGGAGGTGGTATTTTGTAAAATGGGATGAAGCCTTGAGAATGAGATTTTCAATGTGGTTTTTGTTTTTATCCAAATTTCAGTGTTTTGTGGAATATACCTGGGTATTTGGGCATTCGATTTATTATTGTTTTAGTTCTTACATTTTATATTTTTTTATGCCTTTATGGTTTTATTTTATATTGTATGCCTCATCATTTTATCTATCTTCCACTGGACATTATAGTTCTTATTATCTTTTGACCATTTAATTTTCATTTTTTTGTTGATGAAGGTGTTGGTGACATTTGGTTCTTTTCATCGATGATTTGGATTGATGTTACCTTCAGGCCGTTGAACACTCACAAGTTATAGATTTTGGGGGTTATCTATGGGATGTTATTTCATGTTGATTTCCTTGTATCCCATTAAATATAATAAAATTAGGCTAGTTCTCTTGTCATTTCTGGTTATGTAATGTTCTGCAGTTTTCTTTTGCAGGGATGATACATGTTGGTTTTATTTCTATACTTACATTGTGGGTTTTCATTTTCTCAATGATATTTCTCCTTTGAAGAAGTGGGAATCATTTACTAAGTACCCCATGTGACTTTAAGGATTTTTTCATAGGTAGGAATTCATTTTTTGGGGTGAATTTTCATTTTGTTACAGCAGTAATATAATTTAAAAAGTAGGGGGAGACCCTTTATCTATCATCATTCCTTTTGGTTCACATATCAGTGATCATGGATGAAATATTATTAATGAAATCTGATAGATTATGAATATCATGGTTTGATATATTGTAATTTTTAGTTCTCAATAGTTACTTCTTCTTTTTCTTTCTAATGAATCATCATCCATCTCAATTCATTCCATGAGTCGTGGGGTAGGACTTATTATTTTAATTTAATCTTGATTTTTGACTTTATGGGGGGTATAAATTGATTTTATGGGGAGGTTTGTGACTTCCATCAATCCACTAGTATGACTTAGTTGGGTTTTTATTTAACAATTTATTCTTTTGTAGAGTTCCTGAGTTTTCGAGGTTCAAAAATCTTGTTTTTTTGGTAGATATACCCTGGTATCGGGTTGGCACATGTTTTTTCTAACCATGCGGACTACAGTGCTAGGATTTTTGTTTTGGGATAGATTGATTTTTCAATGATTGAACACATTTTTCAAATAGTGTGTGGTCTCGGAGAATCCATGGTGATTTGATTTTGGGGAGACAATATCTCCCACATGGTTGGAACATGGATTTATATACCATTTGACCAAACCATGTGGAATATGTGTATCATTAAAATTTTAGTTCTCTCCATTTTCCCTTGTGAGGTTTTAAGTATTTCTGCTCCATTTCTTCTCCGGCACACGTCTATATATTAACACATTTCCCTATATCATTGTCTCATGTATTTGGGCGATTATCATTGACTCCATGGTGTTCTATCTTTTGGTAATCCACTCATATTCTTAATTAATCTTCATATAAAATATTCTACATTTGTTCTTCAAATATATTGGAAGAGTGGAGTCTCAACATGTACCATATTAGAATATGGGGTTATTAATGGGAGATTTGGGTTTTTATTATTTTAATTAGTTTTTTGAAGACCAATACTTCTCAAATATAGTGGTTCTGGCCGATAGTGAAAATATTGAAAAAGATTCAAGATAGATTTCCCTACATAGTACAGTTTTACATGTATATACTTTGATTATTATTTACCATTTTTTGTGTTTAAAAAAATATTTAAATTAATTTTTCAATTGTACTTTATTAATTTTTGATGTGATGCTAATTTTTTTTTCATAATTTGATGCTTTAAATTGGTTTCCAAAGGGATTTTTTTTATTAATAAATAAATCTAGAACTATATAAGTCTAAAGGAAGTAATCATATTACAATCCCTTTATTAATAAGAGATAAGATAAAATGGAAAATCATCCATCCAAGTGATGTTCTAGTCGATTCCCATATTGGAAAGTCCATCAGCCACCCTGTTCGATTCACGAAAATCTTGTGTATCTATGTAGTTGATCTCTAGAAGCGAAGAGAGGAATCTCATACAAAGTATAGTGAGTCAACAAGCAAGATTCACAACGCAATTCCAAACTGCTTGGACAATTGTAGTTATGTCACTTTCAGTCCATATGTTGTTTGATTCTTTTTGTTTGATATAGTCCACAACATAAATCACAGGACACATTTCTGCCTCCAAGGATGAGTCCATGCAACAACTACTAATGAATCATCCTTGGAACTGCCCAAGGGAGTCCCTAAAGAGAGATCCGCAACCAGCAGGTCCAGGATTACATTTTGAGGCTCCATCAATGTTAACTTTAATCCATCCTAGAAGCGGAGGATTCCAAAAAACCTTAAAGGCATGGCTCAGTTGTCAATAAAGGCCATCAAACTTGAGTTTACGAAGTATCTAGAAATTTCCAACAAAATTATCACAAAAAGATCTTTGGATTAAAGCATCATCTAATATACCAATTAGAATTCTCATATGACCTGCATGAAGACTGAATGTTTATTTTTTTGGATAATGTGGTTTCGAGCATACCAGATAATGTGAAGTAGCTCAGCAATTGCTGTTAAAAAAGTTACTTGATTTTTTTGTGAAGATTCAAGCTCCATATAAAGAAATTATTGATCCCAAATAGAGTAAGACTATAACTATCTGCTATCAAATAAGACAACAATGAAATTCCAGAGAGTAGAGGTTATAGCACCAGATAAAAATAAATTATTAGAATCTTCTCTATGTTTAAAAAATTCCACTGAGAACAAAGTTAGATTCCATAAGATTGCAAACAAATCTCAATAGGAACACGACTATGAGAAATATGCCAAATAATATTGAACCCCGAAAGATTAATCCAGGGCTTTGAAAAATATGTTAAACAAGAAAAGATGATATGAGGAGCAGAAAAATTATGATTGTAATAAATTTTTGAAATAAGGACCCCAATGTGAGGTGGTCACCAAGTAAGAAAATCATCATCATTAGTGAAAGAGTAATTATCAATAATACCCATGATGTTGTCAAGATAGATAATGTGGCAATAATAGATGACATCCCTTATAGTTCAATTGGTGTTTTCCAGAGAGGAGTTAGGGGTGAAATCAATATAAGTGGGGTACCTGCCCAATTGTCCAACCAAAACATTAAAGAAGAATCTGCACTAACAGTCCATCTAACATTAACCAAAATATTTGTAAAGGACCATTAATGGATGGCCATATGGAAGATTGGATAAATCTCCAATTACATTTTTTGAGATTGTGATGGAATCTTTCTCAATGGAAGGAAACAGAGTCAGAATTATTGTTGACCAATCTCCATTTAATCTTAGCATGAGGAGCATTATTAAAGAGAAGAATGATTTTGATACCAATACCACCGTTTTCTAAGGGTTTGCAACATTTATTCCAGTGAATGGTAACAAGTTTTCTTTCAAGAATGCTTCCGGTCCAAACAAAATTTTTAATTAAAAATTATTTTTCATGAGGAGTCCAGCATGCCATTTGTATCATCAGCAAGTCAACCAATTTGGAAACTATGGTGTATTTAGCTAAGAAAATCATTCCATCCATGGAGAGAGATTTACCCTTCTAGGTAGATAGCTGACTAACCACCTGATCAATAATTGGGGAGAAGAAAGTGGATTTTGGCCGAAACCAAATGATAGGCACCACTAGATATGTGAAAGGGAAAGATCATTCCTTAATATCTAGACTATTTGACGATGTCATTTTTTCATCTAGGAGAGAAATTTTTACAGAATAAAATAAATGATGTATTCTTGCTGATAGATTGTCACAAGAGATCTTCATAGTGAGCTAAAACATTTTTAAGACTTAAAATATTTCTTTTATCTCCTAGAAGAAATAAAATGATATCGTCGGCATAAAAAGGATGAGTATGAACCTTAATATATCTAGCCACATGAATAGGATGAAGTTTATTTTAAGAAACAATTTTAGTGATAAGTCTACTAAGATAATCATCAGTTATGGCAATGATAATGGTGAATAAAGGATCACCTTGTCTTCCCCCTTTTGGGCATTTAAATTAACCCTTAGGGGATCCATTATCCAAAAGGAGTTTTTTTTAATGCCACATGTTTTTTAAAATGGATTAAATAGATTTAGTGATATCAATGGTGTTTGGAAGGGGGTTCTCTAATTTTTTTTCATGTGGTGGATCCATAAAGTATATTGGGAATAAATGGGTTGTGAAATTTGTTTTTATATGAATCATGTTAAGGGACCTTGTTATGGAAATAAATTGATTTAAATGTGGGGATTTCAAATTTGTTTTTCCTTCAGGAATGAATTATATTTTAAATGAAAATGTTTTAAATTGTGTAAATTGTTATTTTAAAGATATAAATTTGTTCGATCCAATTGGATTTTAAAATTTTATATCTTCACATGTGATTTTTTTTGGCATTGAATAGCACATGAGAGACCATTGGTGTGTTCCTGATGACATTGTCAGTATGACAATAGATTATGTCATGGAATAGTCAAGGTTATTTAATACAATGAACTAAGAGATCCAAAGGGAGGAATACCGAGGGATGTTCTACAATTATTTAGATGATATTGATAAATAATTTCATGATAAAGATAAAGATAAATTTAAATATGGTTTTAAAAGTACTGAGAGAGACTATAGGGAGGGATATTGATAGAGATTTCAATATGTTGAACAACATGATTAGGGAACACATGTCAGTTGTGAATCATGATGCCTATGAAGGGTTAAAAGTTTTATACATGCATAGTGTCAGAGAATCCTTTCATTAAACTAAATTCAATATTCTCTTATGGTTAGATCCCATAATACACATGACATATGATCATTTGGTTTTATATGTGTTATGAATGATGTTAGTGACATTTATGGTTATGCATTTCTTTTTTATCATTTTATATTTTTCAATATATTTATATATAATGATGATATTACCATAAATTTATACAGAAACCCCTTATTGTTATTGGAGATGTCTTTCAAACAAATGGTTATTTTTTATTACATGATCAAATAATGATGAATGAATTTATTATCCTGATTATTCTATATTTGGGTGTGTTGAGTGTGTTCATTTTAGGTGGCCTTATTTAAATTTTTTGAGAATTTTCTACCATGTTTTTTAAAAGATATCTTTATTTTAAAAAAACATAAGATATTTACAATGTATTATTTTCTGGAGAACTTTTTTGAAAAGGGAATGTGGTTTTGAAGAATGTGATCTAAAACAAGATTTATTGATATCATGAATATAATCTATAAATATATAAATTGTGTAGTCCCACAAGAATTTTTTCCTCACAACTTACATATGACATTAGGAATATCCAGAATTTATTTTTGAGATTCGTACGTAAAGGTGGAAAATATATGTAGGTGGATCTTCTGGATTTCAATCATATGGAAGTTGTTGTGTTGAAAGAGATTTGGCCTCATAGTTTTTGTCTTATTAGGATATTATATTGAGTTTTGTTCTATTTGGATGTTATTTAATGAATCTTGTGGTTATGTTCCACAATTTTTGAGTTTTATATATTATGACATTTGGATAACATGTTTATTTTTTTAGTATTGATTGTACAATAGTTACCTATTATATATTCATTTGGACCAATGTTGTGTTTACTTTTTTTAGGGTTATATTAGTTGAATCTCATTATATTGGTACGGTATTCTAATCTCATGGATTGATCATGTAGGTTTACCATGGTAGAAACCATTAAAAAATGTTATATATCATCCCCTGGTCTATAAATCTTACACATAGTGATCCGAAATAAAGTTGAGACATTGTGGGGGAGGAGAGCAGGTGAGTTGTCCGGTCAACCAATGTTTGATCATTATAGGTGAGTTTTTTTCATGGATCATCTTTGTTTTTCATCAATTTTATATAAAACATATTAATGAGTAGATTTTAGAATCTTTTTATTTTATTAGTAGTGAGATATTTGGTGAACTATGGATTCTCTTCTGCTTGTTCCCTATATTTAATCAATGATATTCCACCCTGAGTGAAATTCATTACCATTCCAAATAAAAATAGTTATTTGTTATTTAAAAAATCAGAGATAAATTATTTATAATTTATGTAATGATTTTTTTGCAAAAAATTATTTAAATGATTCCATAGTGATTAAAGAAGATATTAAAACATCATTCAAAAGTGGATTAATAAATAATTGTTGTGGGAAGATTCTTTATATACAATTATTATTTATTTCATGATTATTATGTGGGGGAAATTTTTTGTTTGTGTCCTGATATAGATTCATATTTTGGTTACTTTTTATGATGCAAGTATAACTATCATGTTATTCTCTTATTCAGTCCTCTATATATTTTTCTTCATCATATAAATTTTTATTTAGGAGTGTCCAAGGTGATATTTTGAGATAGAACTAAATCAGAACCATAGGGGGCATTAAAAAATAACCGGTGGATCAAATTACCTTATGAGGTATGTGGTATTGATGTGTGGTGTTTATTATCACTCATTGTTTTCAAAGAAACACATGTGATTCATTATTGAATATTCTGAATTTTTATGGAAAAAGTAGGTGTTATGTAACCCTACCTCACCCTTAGTTTCATGGCACATCTGACAACCTTCCAATCATGTACCCAACCCCATGTTTCATGTTTGGCCTCATGCATAACACTATTCTACATCTCACACCTCAATCCACTCTTGTAGGCTACCATTATTAGAACCTGCAACTAATGACCCTATTTTTCTCTACAACCATGACACCTATTCAATAACCCTACCAATATAACACATTCCTAGAAAATAAAATGGTCTACAAATTGGTTTTAGAGGTTATTTGGATAAACCATGTTCCAATTCCAATATTTTATTATAAAACTAACCCATAGTCACTGTAGGGTCCTGAAAATTCCGAAAAAGAAATTTTACCCAAATCCCCCAAAGAATTGGGGAAAATAATCATAGAATGGATCGGTCTGTGAACCGGTCTCATGGAAGCACAACGTGGCTAGGCACCGTGAGGCACCCCCTCCGAGAACCATTGTCATTCGCGAAATGGAGGTGGAGAGCCTCCGCGGTCGCGAGGCAGGAGGGGCACCAAACCGGTTCACCATCACGAACCACCCCAACCACAGACCGCGTCGACCGGTTCAAGCCACACCCACTGTCGTTCGCAGAATAGAGGTGGAACCCTCCGCAGCCGCGGAGCTCTCCCTGAGTTCGCCTTAGGAGCATTCAATACCCACCATGAATCGCGGATTGACCAAGTCGGATGTGAACTGGGTATTTGGTTATGGGCCTCCGCAAAAGGGGCTGTGTGGCCACATATACATTCATTTCACCACTCTATAAAAGGAAACCAAGGGGGAAATAAGAAAGAGAATGGAGAGATGGAATTGGATTCAGAGGGATTGATGATTCGGAAAGAGATCAGTTGAAGGAAGGCTTCAGATATCACAAATAGCGAAATTACCATCCGCAAACCATTGCACGTATATGAATTAAGAAGGAATTGGAAAACACATAATAATTTGGTGAACCGCAAACCTAAAATAACAAAAAAAGGATAACCAAGAACCATAACCTCTCCGCAGATGACTTCCCCATTGACCAAGGATTTTATGCCTCTTTTCCCATCCATCATACCGTGTAGCTCCCTCCTCTGCGGGCAAAGCCCCGACCGACGAGCCTCCGATCGGAGCCACCCTTGGCCGCCTCTGCCCGCCTGGAACCCTCTGCGAACCACCCTGGTTCGCGTATTGAACCCCAATCCGCGAACCACCCAGGTTTGCAGATTGAACCTGACGCCGCAAACCACCCTGGTTCACGGGACGCCAATTAGTCTACGGACCACCCTGGTTCGCGGACGGCTTCTCCAGCCACGTGGAACATCCCCACGCGAAGGGCGCCATCACCCATACCTCTCGGTGGCTCGCCAAATACTTCAGTGTTCTCATTTCCAGATCCAAGTAAAATCCTTCCAATCCAGCCAGGTCCTCGGCGACTCTATCATTGGCCTATTCATCAGCCCTGAGCTGAGGCCTCCACCAGAGCCACCGGATCCACGTGGTATAACTTTCAGGTGCATCAGCACACTATTTTGAGTTCACATACCCAGAGTAAATAGGGGAAAAGGGGTTTCCCCGACCCTTGTGTACATTTCGGAAGGCATTCAGGGGTTCACATTCCCACGGTAATGTGGAGTCTGAGCATGGGAATCCCCTTTCTTCCCCTCCACTTGTTGATGGTTCCTTAGATAAGGTAGAATAGCCATCATAAGGAATCCTCCGTGCACTTCAATAGAGGATATGGGCAAAAGAGCAACCTGTTTCCCTCTCCTGCTGGGCTTTTTCACCCCAGGCATCCATCTCGGAGTATGCCCAGATCTTCTGGGTCTCCTTAGAGTGTAAGCCCCAATCCATTACCATGTGGCACCCTCATGCATAAGCCACACTCCACTTCTCACGGACACACCTTTCACGACGTGATCCTCTGGTCCCTACTGCCTCTTGTTTATTACACCGAGAATGACTCACATAGTCTTAGAGTAAGAATCGACTATGACATCCTCCAACGGGCATCCTCAGAGTGTATGCCCCAATCCATCATTCTGTGCCTCCTCAGAGTGTAAGCCGTAATCCATCATCCCGGCCTACCCTAGAGCGTATGTCCCATGCCAAAGCGAACAACGGGGACTTTGATCTATTCCAAAGCATGGTATGTAGGAAGCCTCCACAAGGTTCAAGCCCACTAGTTGGTCGTTTCCTCACATCGAGTTCCACCCCCGTCCAGTATGATGTTAAACTGTATGTGCGAACTACATGGACTTTGATCCCTACCTCCTAGACAGGGTACGTAGAAAGCCTCCATGAGGTTCAATCCCACCACCCATCGGACCACCTGGTTTCTCTTCACGTCGGTTCCCCAAAACCTATAAGAACTCCGTGGACATTGATCCCTGCTTCCTAGACAGGGTACAAAGGAAGCCTCACTGAGGTTCAATCCCAACACCCAGTCGATCCGATCATCTCCACATCGGTTCATGTGTCCACTCCTAGTGCGACCTCAAGTGAGTTCCAACCCTTCGGGGTCATTAATCCAATGAGGTATGGTAAACCTCAGCCATAAATGATTCTGAACCCCTAGGTGCAGTTGACCTTTGGCCACCAAGGTTAAATCCATGGATACTATGTTTGGGTATAAACCAAAGATTCACGAACATATGAATACGTCTTAAATCTATAAGAGAGTCCCAGAACATGCAATAATTCCCCCCAAAAAGGGTTTGATGATCCCGACTACCCATCCTCTCGACCAATGAGAGTTCTGAAGAGTCATTGGTCAGACCATCCGGCGAATTCCTACCTTTGGAAATCAGGTCCATCAATCATTGGATACGGAGCCGTTGGGTGTTTCGTGGATGAAAACCAGAACGAAACAAAAATGTTGAACCTGACATGAATCTTTAACCAAACATGATGAGTTTAACATAATCCATCCATGTGCTCCCTTATTCTCTAATGTAGGGACAAGAAAGATCATTAACTACGCATGGGATTATGAGATGCTGCTTTGATGGGTCTGCTGCCTGTATTTGCTAAAATGTTTTACAGCCACTACTTTTGGAACTCCCTTTGATCCAATGGCATCGCAAAGGAACTCACAAGTGCACGCTTCTAATGACACAAGGATGAGACTTCCTTAACAAATGGAGGACCCCGTCACCCACCCAGCATCTTCAATGCTAGGTTTCGGACATGCTGATCCGAGAGTACCACATGAATGGTACACTTCCAATGGTGGAGGCGGCCATGCACGCCCTCAAATCTGTCAAGATTTGCCGGTCTCCTGCCCAGCGGCGACAACAATGGTGGATCCAGACAGCCCCTGTCGCCGTCTCCAACCATTTCCGGAGCCTATCCCCGGAACGAGACAATGCGTACATCCCTTATATTAGGGAGGCAGATGAGGTCGACGTCGAGGACTTCATCCTTGTCGAACGGGGGTTTCACTCCAAGGACCCCACCGAAAGGCGTCATCATGGACACGTCATGACTAATCATCCTCAAGCCGAGGAGGAAGTCTCCCCGAGGGTTCATGCCCATGCTCCTCGAGCTCTGTCCACCTGGACCGCCCGACGGGGGTGGCAGACGTACAATCAGGGACCGGTCATCACCCTGGTCCATGAGAAGGAGCTCTGCTACCCATCCATGAAGACATACCATGAACAGGTACCTACACATGTTCGCTCCTCTCGGGCCTGCCATCCAGACATGGAGGCCTCATACGAGCCAGCGCACATCCCTGTCGAGCTCCGTCAAGCCCATCGCTCACGCATGACAGCACTTACCAGGCAGGCACCTCTCCCTGCCCAGGGTCGTGAAGCCCACCATCTTGACACGGTGGTGACCAGGCACCTACAGGACCATCTTCTGGAAGTTTCTTCAGACCCCCAACGTCCTATGATGGTGGCGATCAACAAAGCCCGCCACCCAGAGATGGCGGAAAATAATAGGCGGACACGTCTCCCAACCAACAAAGGTCTCCGACTCGATACGGTGGGAAACCAATATATGTAGGGCCAGCTCCCTGTGGATGCAAGTAAAGTCCGCCACCCTGATGTGGCGGAAAACAGACAGAGAGACCGGTGTATCCCGGTACAGGGGTAGACTCGTTCACCTGCCCTGACACAGGAGAATTATTAGTACCCACTGACCACTAGAGGATCAGAGTAGGATATTCCTACTCCGATACCGGAATGGGCCTTCATACCTGTTCCATGCAAAGATGTCTCTTTACATATCCTAGAAATGATGGAGGATAAGGTATCGATCCAAGATCATATCTTGTAGACTTTCCAGAATTTAATTACATCGGCGACAATAGTAAGGACTCGGGCCCGTGAGCCTGTCTCCCCAATTGAGGCGACTCATATAAGAGACGAGATAGCCTCCTCGGAGCAGATATGCATCCCTGATTTAGCTCAGTGGGGTCGCCGGCTATATTCCACGACGCAAGGGTAACCGGATCCAGAAGCTTAACTCGTTCCAACTAGGGGACACCCGTCTATCATGGTGGATGCTCCACAGCAGGCATATGTCCCTACTAAAAGTCAAGATGTTCGTCGGAATATATCGACAACATCACGAGACCCAATTAGATAGGGACCCAAAGGTGAAGGTCGTTGTCACAAGCAGACGGTCCCCGTTACCCGCAAAATATCGCCCAGAACGTGCCAAAGGTAGCCAAAAAATAAAGAGAAGGTTCATGAATCTACTCTTCTAGAAGCTGGGGTTTCTAATGCCTCTAAGCATTCATTAAAAGCTCAAAAACCTGCCCACCCATTACCATATTATGGGAGTGGTAGTAGCAGTTACGATGGTCCTCCCCGCAATATCGCTACCAGCAGCTCTGAAGGTCCTCCCCAGAGCACCCGTGGGGGCCTCCCCTGTGGGCATATAACGATCCATCACGAGAGCTTCTCTCTTGACAAGAGTCACAAAAACCCTCCACATGACCAGAAGATTGAGCAGCAAGAAGTCATCCACTTGTTGTGGTCCACCCCGAAGGTCCTCCCCGGGTATACACTGGAATCACTCTCCATGCAGTGGGACCATAGATTATGATGGTAGTCCTCGCTATCGTAGTCGCAACTATGGTGGTCCTCCCCATAGTGAAATCTCATCATGACAAGAAGGACCTCCCCTTGTCTTGGCCGCCCTGAAGGTCCTCCCAAGGGGTTACGCTACAACAGAACTCCACACATCCAGGAATCAGGTCACGATGGTAGTCCTCACCACCCTGATAACAGAGGTCCTCCCCGTAGAGATGTTGAGAAATGAGAAGGTCCTCCCCTCATTGCGGTACATTCTAGAGGCCCTCCCCAGAATGTATCCCACAGATATTCTCCATCAGCAGTAGTAATGGTAGTCCTTGCCATTGCTGTAGCTGTGATGGTAGTCCTCGCCACCATGGCCGCATTGAGAAGGTCCTCCCCGCAATGGCCCCATGCAACAAAAAGATCCTCCCCTTGTCACGGAGTGTCCTGAAGGTCCTCACCAGGATGCAGATCGAACATCAAGTCATGATGGTCATCCTCACCATGATAGAAGTTGTTGCGAAGGTCCTCCCCGTAATGATGCTACGTAGCCAGAAGGTCCTCCCCTTGCTGCAACATGCCTTGGAGGTCCTCCCCATGGTGGGAAATGCAATAGTACTATATACAGTGAAGAGTCAAGCAGTAATGGTAGTCCTTACCATTACGGTCATCATTGCGAAAGTCCTCCCCATGATGACATACTATTTCCACAAGAAGGTCCTCCTCCTGCCAAGTCAAGCACAGAAAAGCCCTCATATGCTGAGGCACATAGAAGGACGTGATCGAGCATGTCAGATTCACAGCTTGTCGCTAGAGACTCCCTTCTTCGATCAGGTGACGTTCCAGGGCCACATTCATCCTCTGAACCACCTCATAATCACCCACATAAGGACTTAGCACCTATCGGTCCCACTGCCTCTGACCCTATTTTCAACAAGAATCTCAGTTGGGTCGACCGGGTAGAGGAGTCACTAGCGGCGGAGTATGCCGATATGCTGCACCTGAGGAAACGACTGGCCAGGGATGATATTCCAGTTATGTTTTGTCCCACGACCACCTCTGATTACGATATACCCAGTGAGTTGTCGGAATAATGCATGCACGGCATCCACCATAATATATGGCCGACCCCATGCCAGATGAAATTGAGCTTCCTTCCCTATGACGGGTATGTAGACCACGTCAAGATGATAGGGGACCTCCTGCATCACATCGACATAGAGGCCCTTTCCTCGACGCGACAACAACTCCCTGAGAGGCGCCAAGGGAATATGGAGGCAGCTAGCCTCCGTGCACTGCACGAACCATGCCGCCTCATCGGTGACACTCTGACGGGAGTCCATATCAGGGGATGGGGGAATAGAGAGCTCTTCATTTCACTTCTATCCCTACTTAGAAAAACCTTTAGTCATGGTATCGTGTAACGTCGTCACATCGAGACGGCAATCGGGTGGTCCCCCTGTTCAGGAAAGGCAACACACCCAAAAGAGTCAGGCCTTGAGTATGTCCCAGCAGCGTTAGGGCCGGCGGGAACAAACCATTCATGAACTCCTGAATCAGGCCACCGAGTGAATTCACCAGGCCTCTCACCTAAGAGAGGCCAATAAACTATCTCTATCTGCCTCCCCAGAAGGGACTGATCCATAGTTGAATTCAGCACCAGATCCGGTTCACCCCTGGATGGGGGTACACGAGATCAGGCTGGTCGTGATAGACGCAGCCACTGCCGCAATCCAGTGTCAACCCTAGCATGCAGGGCTGGGGGAATTTTTAACAACAAATGACCCCGTAAGACCAATAAAACTGAGAAGAGACTCAACATCCAGGGAACAGAGCCAGCCCCAGCCCTTAGAGCTGGGGGCATTATTACCCCCTCAACAACAACCTCCCCCACAAGAATCAGTGATATCTCATCTAGGGAGGACGGTCAGAAGAGGAGGTTCCCGTCCTATCCCATAATATGGATCCTCATCCTCTCAGAGAGGAAGGCGCACCATAAGGTCGCATCAATGAACTCTTCGCGTCACCCTTCGGCAAGAAGTCTGAGGGAAATCCCAGGTCATGAATGAGAAAGCCAGTTGAAGATACAGAAGATCCTATTCCTATTTGAAAGATGATGTCCTCTCCACCCCGCAATATGCGTTCATCAATGTCATAGAGGCTAACCCAGCATGTGATGCTAGAGAAAATGAAAATCCGGACGGATCGGGAGACGACAGTTCCGGTCAGGGTGTGACTCACAACAAACCCCCAGGTGTGCACACCCAGAAGCAGAGGCCCACTTTAAATATGGCCACCCCTTCAGCTAACCTCCCTGTGCCTACCCTGTGAGTTCCAAAAAGGATAAGAACAAAGTAACGATTACCGTTAACCCATCCACCTCTCTCGATAAAAACAATCCACTCACGCTTGAAGAGAGGTTTGTTCGACAGGAAGAAGAGCTGAAAGAGTTGAGGCGGCTTAACGTCGAGCTGCTCTAGAGGAACCGCATTATTGAAAGTGCATCCCCAGAAGAGACACGTCATGAACTATTGGAAAGTGCACCTCAAAGGCTAAGTCTTGCCTTGGAAAAAAATCATGATCATGGATCTTGCCCAATGAGGCGTCTGGTTCATCCAACTACCTAAACGTGGATGATGAATACCAGGATTTACCTCCACTTAGGAGGCAACTGGAGCAAGTTCACCCGAACCCTCTGAGGGTACCCTAAATGGAATATGCACCCTTGGTACCGTCCAATCCGGATCCTCGGGCAATGCTTCGGGCTACGCCTGCCCAGGATAGGGCCCAACAGGATGTAAACCATGGACTGACCAGTACCATCGAGGCACTAACAGCTCGAATGGATGCGATGGAAGGTCGACGCCCTCTGATACAGCCGGAGCGGAAACCCTACCCAGATTGGGTGACCAACAAACCACCTCCACCCTATTATGGGAGCCCTGTATTCCCCATCTTCAATGGATCAGGCGATCCAAAGCAGCATTTGATGCACTATGCGTCCTATTTCGACCCTATGATGGGGACTCTAGAAGTGAAAGAAGCAGTGAAACTCAGATGCTTCGTGCGGACCTTACAAGGATCCACCTTCGTCTGGTATACGAGTCTGATGGCCCAGTCGATAAAGAGCAGGGAGGAGCTCTAACAGTAGTTCTTGTTCCGCTTCAGCTCAACGTTGCCTAAAACAATGGTCAGCAACCTCATTAACTACAAGCAGAGGGAGAATCAGAGTGTCTCAGATTTCATCGCCAGATGGAAAGGTCTGACCTATTATATGAATAGACCAATGCCTCAAGATGAGATGCTAGCCATATGCATTGATAACCTCAGATATGAGCTGTGAACACCGCTCGTACTGGTGGAGTTCACCACTAGCTTATTCTATCTCTCGGTCATTTCCTAGAGAATTGAGGACTCCCTGCATCAGAAAAATTCAAAGTCCCGAATAGCCTTGCATGCTCCTGCAAAAACAGTCCTTAGAGCTGAAGCGTCCGCTATCACACTCAAGTCGACCCTTGTGCCCGCTCCACCCCTCAGACCTCCACCAAATTATCAAGGGCCCCCTGCATATCAGCATCCACCCCCGCCTAAACGGGATGATCAGAGAGGACAGAAGCAGAACCAGTTTGAGGAGTGAAGACAAAAAGTATACTCGTTCTGAGATGATCAAGTCTATGGGTACTTCATTGCCGCCATGAATTGCAACTTGCTCCGCCTCCCGGAGGCGAGGAGACCAGGAGAAGTCGGCTGCGATGACAGGCCAGATTACTGCCCCTACCATCAGATGTTGGGGCACAATATCCAAGAATGCTTCATCTTCAAAGAACTCCTATAGAGGATGGTAGATTCTAAACAAGTCGAGCTGGGACCACCCCCAGCACATGTGGCATGTATCTCTACCACCGACTCTGACAAAGAGGAGGGGTGGCAGAAAGTCACCCGCAAGAATGGGCAGAAATTTGACAATTGGATGACTTAGAAGAATATCAACCGAGCCCAGGGCATACTACGAGCTCAACTACAGCAGCTGGTGTTGCCACCAGCAACCCTTGGAGCCGCAAAGCCGACCACATCTGCCTCACAACCCTCCACAAGTCGGTCATCCGGACAGAGTCAAAGGAGCAAGCAATCACAAAAGGAGTAGTCCACGACAGGTCCAAAGTTAGTCCCGACCCTGGCAGATTTCATTCCCTTGAATTTGGCGCCATGGGCACCGACCCAACAAACGACACCATCAGAGACAACCGACCAGGGTGACCTGTTAGAGGATGAAGAGTCAATCTTTGGTTCTATCATCTTCATCCATCTCATGGAATCATTCCCTGACAAAGGGTATGATTACGAACCCGAGTTCCTTGCATGAGGAACCGGGAGGAGAAACCGCAGAGATAGAGGATACCAGGGGAGGCGCAGCCACGGCCGAAACTAACCCTACGGTTGGTCCCTGGACCAAAACCTTAATACCATGGAAACCCGTGGGATATCCCTTTAGTTGACTTAGCTGGGGAGGGAATTCCCCTCCACCCCCACAAGCAGCCACTCTGGCCCTATTGTTCTACGATACCCACCAGAGGAGGAGCAAGTGTCTGGTCGCCTAGTGCACACAAACAGACCGGCCAGGCCAAGTCCTCAAAACACGTGAACACCATCGACATCCATCCCTGCAGTCGGTCCCTCCTCATCAAATGCTCCATCCCCCAATGTACCCGCTAAGAATCTCCCTCCAACGGAGAAGCATGGACCTCTATAGAAAAATAATACATCCTTAAGCAGCTGGTGTCAGTACCGGCCAAGTTGTCAATCCTGGATGCCCTGAGTTTGTCAGCCAACCTTAGGGAGGCGCTTATCGAAGCTTTGATCATCCCCCAGGAATTCCAAGACAAGGTAGCTGTCGCTGAGATTTATTGGACAGAGACTGTCCTGACTGAATGCAATGCGGTGATTTCCTTCACCGATCAGAACAAAGATTCCATCATGAAAGGACACATCAGACTGCTATATGTCTTCGACATGCTGAATGTTATTGAGATCCAAAATTCCTTTGTAGAAAATGGCTCTGGAGTTAGACTCCTTCCCCTACGGAAACTCCTTATGTTGGGCAACAGTGAGGACGATATAATTTTCTCAGCCACAACTTTTATAGGTTATGATAAGAGTGAGAAGAAACCAATGGGAAATATTAAGCTAAAGACCCATTTTGGTGACCTGGTAGCCTACATGGAATTCCTGGTGGTCCAGCAGAGCACATCATTCAATGCCCTGCTGGGAAGGCCATGGATCCATAAGCTCATGGTTGTTCATCCATCCTACCACCAGTGTATCCAGTACTGCATCAATGTACAAAGTGGGATGTTTCACTCCGACAAGGCCCCTTTTGAGCTCTCTTATTCACATTAAATCAACGCCAGGTTCTATGAGAAAAATAAGAAGAAGCCTTTGGTTGACGGTGTTGACGGGATCCCCGCTCCAAATGGACATGAAATGGTCCCTGATGACCCCATCAGGCAGCTTGGCAGAGAGTATGTCATGCCCATCAACCGTGTTGAGAGTAGGAGTTCAAGTCCGGACACGCATTCTGATATCCTCATGACTTCATCCACGATGGCCGAGCATGACAATGCGAGAACATCTACCAACCCTTGATTTGGGAATGAATACTCAATAAGGGAAGCCTACGATGCCTCTCCCTCAAACCCTCAAAGGCACAGACCGGAAACTCTCTCCTCGTCAGATCAAGAAGATGATGACATGAGAGAAGAAGAGGGGGAAGATCTCAAAGATGCACCACCCACATTTTTGGAGGGTATCTCAACCACTGTGAACAAGCTAAGGGAAATAAACCTGGGTACCGAAGAAGACCTGAGGCCTACTCTCATTAGTGCGGCCATGTCTCCCAAGGAACACGAGGTATATACATCCTTCCTAAGACATCAACAGGATGTCATTGCATGGAATTACATGGAAATTCTTGGACTCGATATCGAGGTAGTGACACATCACCTGGGTCTTCCAAGAGACCATCGGGGCTACAAACATGCCGCTAGAAGGACACACCCCTCACATGCTTCCATGATAGAGGCTGAAGTCGATAATCTCATTAAAGAAGGCTTCATCAGGGAGGTCATGTACCCCATTTGTTTGGCCAACATCGTCCCTGTAAATAAAAATAACGGGAAAATCCATGTCTGAATTACCTTTAGAGACCTTAATCGGCATTGTTCAAAAGATGACTTCCCGGTTCCAATCACCGAGTTATTAATTGATGTGATGGCTGGTTATGAGGCTCTATCATTCATGGATGGCTATTCTGGATATAATCAAATCAGGATGGCCTGAGAAGACGAAGAATCCATTGCCTTCAGGGCCCCTCAAGGGGTATTCTGTTACAGGGTCATGCCCTTTGGTCTCAAGAATTTCGGTGCCATGTATTAGCATGCCATGCATCGGATCATTAAGACGTTCCTAGGGAAATTCATTGACTATTACGTGGATGACCTAGTGGTTATATCCAGACAGCGCTCGGATCACCTGTCGGACCTTGAGACCATCTTCAATAAGATCCGGCAACATAGATTGAAGATGAACCCCTTGAAATGCACCTTTGGGGTTACCTCAGGGAAATTTCATGGCTTCGTCGTACGCCATTGTGGCATCGAAGTCGACCATGAGAAGACGAAGTCTATCCTGAGCCAGCCACCTCCTCTAATTCTCACTGAGCTGAGGGGATTCCAAAGAAACCTAGCCTATATTAGGCTGTTCATAGACAACATGGTAGGAAAATGTTTTCCTTTCACCTGGTTGATGAAGAAGGGGGTCACGTACCAATGGAAGAATGACTGCTAAGAGGAGTTTGACAACTTGAAGAAGTACCTCTTAAGCCCACTGGTTCTCATGCCCCCGGTCGAAGGAAGGCCTCTCATTCTATATGTGACGGCCTTAGAATGGTCAATGGGATCCTTCCTCACATAGAAGAATGATGCCAGCAGCGAAAGTAGTCTTTATTACCTCAGTCGAACCATGATTGATGCAGAGACTTGATACTCAAATATCGAGAAGAGATGTCTAGCCTTGGTCTTCGCGGTTCAAAAGGTGTGACATTATCTGCAGCATCATGAGGTCCATTTGATCTTGTGAAGTAACTCGCTCAAGTAAATCCTCAGTCGCCCGATGCTAACTGGACGCCTTTCCCGATGGGCGGTCATCCTGAAACAATTTGACATCCGGTTCGTGCCTCAAAAAGCCATCAAGGGCCAAGAATTAGCAGACTTTCTGGCAGAGCACCCTTTAACAGGGACCACTGCACCAGATGCTGAACTACCTGATGAAGATATCTTCTCTGTTCAAGAGGTGTTACCAGCATGGGAAATGTACATTGACGGCATGTCCCAATGCCCCACCGGGAAGAAGATGGAGGATCCGAGATTCAACAAAGTGGGTCTGGGGATAATGCTCGTGTCCCCAGAAAAGTCAGTTTTTCCATATTCCTTCCTCCTATTAGAGGGATGTACAAACAATGAAGCAGAATATCAAGCCCTCATTGCAGGCATGTAGCTCGCACTCCAGGCACAAGTACAACAGCTTAAGGATAAAGGCGACACGGATCTAGTCATCAAGCTAGTCAATGGTGACTATGGTATTAAAAAGGTTGAGCTGATCCCGCTTTTTTACCATGTCCGAGGTTTAATGGTCGAGTTCTCCATAGAACCTCCCTTGAATTATATTCCCCGGTCCCTAAATGCTCAGGCTGATGCATTAGCCAATGCGGCTACAGCCCTAGATGACCTAGACTAGGTTGAAACAGTAATCATCATTGCTCACCGTCGAATGGTAATGCCATTTTCTCATGAAAATATGGAAGAGATACACAAATTCAGTCCTATCCCTGAGCCATATGCTCCTGCCACCGGCTGGATGATCCCCATCACGAACTACATTCAACGGGGAGAGCTTCCATCAGATAGAGATGAACGAGAGCAAGTACTGAGAAGGGAAGTCAATTTTGTCTTATGGCAGCGTGGGTCAGCAAGAGGTCCTCTAGAAACGGGTCCTCTATGGAGTGCTTCTCAGATGCAACGACGGAGAAGAAACCACTGCCATCATGACTGAAGTACATGCAGGAGCGTGTGGAGAACATCAACCGAGGACCAAGATTTCCCATCAGGTTCAAAGGCATGGGTACTACTGGCCCACGGTGGAATGAGACTACAAGCGTTTTACCACAAAATTCCACTCATTCCAGATCCTTGCCAACTTTATACACCAACCCCCGGAGTTAATTCATCAAGCTAAGTACTCATGGCCATTTTCCGTCTAGGGGATGGATGTCATGGGACCATATCCTCCCGCCACGGCCAAACAGCTGAAGTATATCCTCACGGAAATCGACTTATTTTTCAAATAGGATGAAGCCATACCCCTCAAGGAATTTGGGGAAAGAAATATTGTCGTCTTCATGAAGACCAATATAATCACCAGATTTGGTGTCCCTCAAACCATACTAACAGACAACGACACCAATTTCTGCATTGCTAAGTTGGAAAAGCTATACCATGAGTATGGTATCAAGGTTAACCACTCATCCTGTTTCCATGCAGTGGCCAACGGACAGATAGAAACTTTCAACAAGACCGTATCCAACATCCTCCAGAAATTGGTCGACAAAGACAAGAAGTCATGACCAGAAATACTCCTCCATGCGTTGTAGACTTATTGAACCACAACCTGCACCGCACCTCGATCTACCCCGTACTCATTGGTGTACGACACAAAGGCGGTCCTACCCATTGAACTCCAACTTCCCTCACTTAGTGTTTCCATCTGTGATTGATTATCTAATGATGATAAGTCAGAAAAGTGGGTAGTTGAATTGGAACAGCTAGACGACAAGCGGCTGCACACTCTGCACCACCTGGAAGTGTACTAGAACCGGATCGCACGAGCCTTCAACAAAAAGGTCCGCCTCCGGTCTTTCTTGGAAAGAGAATTAGTGCTGGTCTTCCAGACCCCAATGATACCTGCCAACAAGCCTCCAAAGCTAGAGCCCAAGTGGGAGGGACCATATGTCGTACAATAAGTCTACCCCAACGGAGCATATACCATGATCTCCAAGGACAGACAATTTACAACCACTCCTATGAATGTGAGATTCCAAAGGAAGAATTTGTCATAAAAACTATATGGCCCTCCTCCTGACTGCATGACGTTAAACTGTATGGCCTCGTCCATACCGCATGATGTTAAACTGCATAGACCTCATCCTCACCGCATGACGTTAAATTGCATGGACAAGGTTATTTAAAAATTCCCTCGTCCCTTGTGTACAGACCAGACTTGCCCAGGGTGTATCGTATTTCAGAAAACTATGTGAGGCTTGATTCCTGCCTCATAGGATACGTAGGGACGCCATAATTCCACACCCTGGCCCAGACACCTAAAAAGAAAGCCCATTCCCCCTGTGTACGGACCAGACTTTCACGGGGTGTATTCACGTCCTCACCGCATGACATTAAACTGCATGAAGTTCGTCCTTACAGCGCGACGATAAACTACACATATAAAGAATTCCTAAGAATACCCCTCACCTCGTGTATGGACCAGACCTGCATGGGGTGTACTCATCATCCTAACCACATGACGTTAAACTGTATGTCCCTCATCCTCACCGCATGACGTTAAACTGCAAGGATTCCTGAGAACTATGTACGGATTGATTCCTTCCCTCGTAGGATACGTAGCGACGCCAGGATCCACTATCTTGGCCTAGCCCCTTGAATAAAAGAAAAAAATTCTTTCTTTTCCCCGTGTATGGACCAGACCTTCACGGGGTGTACTCATTCAAGAGAACTACATACGGCTTGATTCCCACCCTCACAGGATACGTAGCGACGCCATGATCCCTAGTCCTGGCCCATACCCTTGAAAAAAAGATGTCCTTTCCCCCCATGTGCGAACAAGACCAACATAGGGTGTAATTCTCATCCATACCGCATGAAATTAATCTGCACGGACAATGACGATAAAAATACCCCCTTCCCCGGTGCACGGACCAGACCTGCACGGGGTGTATATCTTCATCCTTACCGCACGACGTTAAACTGCACGGAAGTCATCCTGACTGCATGACGTTAAACTACATGGAGTTTGTCCTCACCACATGATGTTAAACTGCATGGACTGTGTCGCGACCCACCCATGACACATGGCGATATGAGATGGAGATACTCCTTACACATTTGGATACATCCTTTCCATACATCAGACTCCATGGCCCGGATAATTATGGATCCTCATAACCACTCATGGCCATCAGAGGTGGAAAGTCATCGACCCGTGGACTCCTTTGTACAACTATGCATACCATGCCCTCAGTATCTCTTCATATTGATAGCCTCTGGACCATCTACCAAAGGAAAGATTTCCACAGGCGACACTCTTGCTAGCTCCATACACTTGCCGGCCTCAGATCCCCCATACCATACCTCTTGATCCAGAAGTTTATGGTGAAGTGGTTTACAAGTTCATTCCCCTTGTCACATTCTGGTGTTGCCAGGGTTTCCCTATCTGGCTAGCCAATGTGTCCGCCAGTGGTTCACATAGCGACCTGCATCAACAAACATCAAGCCAGGACTAGGCTACTTTGACTCAACGGACAATTGCAGTGAAGATGTTTTCTGCATACCCGGACACCATTATCCCCACGTGCCGAACTCTGCACTGGGAGCAATCACAGATTCTCATAATCATTCATGGTCATTGGAAGTTTAAAGTTAGCTACCCGGGGACACCTTTGTACGACTATGCAAAACATGCCCTCAGCAGCTCTGCATAATGATACCCCCTGGCTCATCCATCAAAGGCAAGATTTCCTCAGGTGGTACTTCTCCTAGCTCCGTACGCCTATCAGCCTCAGAGCCCCCACACCATACTTCATTATCCGGGAAAGCTCAATGTTTCAGTTTATGACCTTCATCCCCCGCCCTGTTCTATGTATATCAGAACATGTTGACTCAGTTATCCTTCGAGCGACTGAATAAATAGTCACCCAATGGTCTAAGCTCTATGATCGATAAACTAGGAGTACCTCGTCCTTACCTCATGATGTTAAACTACATGGAATGAAGGCACACCCCCGTGCAAAAAAAAGAAAAATATCAGCACAGGGTGCTCTTTGAAACTCAACAAGCAACCAGGGACGAATATCCCCGACATGTCCAGACATTCCCCTACCAAATGATAGACTTCGTGGCCCAGATAATTGTGGATCCTCATAACCATTCATGGCCATCGTAAGTGCAAATTCATCAACCCACAGTCACTTTTGTACGACTATTAATACCATGACCTCAGCGACTCTGCATAATGATAGCCCCTCGCTCGTCCATCAAAGGAAATATTTCCACAGGCGATGCACTTTCTAACTCCATAGGCTTACCAGCCTCAGAGCCCCCATATCACCTTTTCTGATCCAAGAAGCCCTGGAACCATGATTTACACCAATCAACCCCCCCCCCCATCTGAGGATTGTTGATGTATTCATGCCCATTTACATTCTGATGAAGGGAATCCCTTGCAGAAATTACTATATCCTCGCTGCATGACGTTAAACTACATCACAACTTTTAAAAATGCTCTTGTCCTCACTGCATGACCTTAAACTAAATAGAAACCTTTAAAAATGTCACTGCCCTCGCTTCATGTCGTTAAACTGAATAACAACCTTCAAAAATGCCTCTTGTATTTGTTGCATGATGCCAAATTTCACGGAATTTGTCCCAACCATATGACGATAATCTACATGGTTATACTCGTCATGGGTTCCATGAGAAACAGAGGCTTTTCTTCATCTTTCAGTGCACAGGTCAAACCTGAATGAACCACTGCCTCACACTAGCGTGAGAAAGAATTACTTCACCCATTCTTAGGAAGATTATTCTAGATATTTCTCCAGTATTCAGGCACCCTCCATCATAAACCATACTTTGTACTCAAAAAAAGCCGAACTCTCAAAAGCCACCCTTGGTGGTTCCAAATCTCAACTTCCCAGAAGTTTCTTGGTTATCAGATGTGGATAGTCTTTGACTTAAGGATGCTTTTGTTTGACTATGAATACCATGCCCTCAGAGGCTCTGCATATTTATCGCCCCTGGCCTATCTACCAAAGGAATGATTCCCTTAGGCAATGCTTCTCTTTATACGCCTCTTGGCCTATGAGCCCCCATTTCTATCATGGAATTCGGAAACCCTCTGAGATACAGATTACCAACCTCTTCCACAATCCTACCTGAATGAAGAAGAACGTCTTTGATGAGAATACCGAGAAATAGGAGAAGTTGTTCCATTTCAGATGATTTCCTAGCTGCATGACTTTAAAATACATCAATCCTCAACCATCCTTTATGCTAACTAAATGCGTAGGGAGGTGGTCTTCAGACCACACTACTAAATAACGATATATTGTTATAATATTATTATTTACTAGCCGTTATGAATAGTATTAACTACATTTTTAATTTTATAACATTACTATTCATATTACTCATTTTCATGAATATGGTATGAGAACAAAATAAAATTTTCGTGTAAAATATGTATTTTTAAAAAATTGCCGTTTTCCAACCTTTTGATGACGCACCCACCTTAATTCTTGTTATTGAGATGTCTATAAGTTCAATTTTACAAAATAGAATTCTTCTTTGGAATCAGGATATAAAAATTTGCTTTGGATAAATTTTTCAAATTATTCTGATAACTTTAATATTTTAATGAATAGTAAAAACACGCTAAATTTTAATTAAAAACTACATTTTTCATTTCAATAATTTATATGGTTATATAATATTTTTAATTGGTTTTAATGTGACATTATAAATTTTTTTTACCATTTAATCCAATGTTGTTCATTGGAATTAATTTCACTTTGAATTTGGATATAAACAAGTATCAATCATTTGATTGTTTTTGTTTCATAAAAACACGCTATTTGTTTTGATAATAGGAATTAAATTTAAAATTAATCAATAACAATTATTTGTTATGAATTTGGAAAAATAGACATCAATTTTTAATTAGGAATATCAAATAATTCATAGGCTAAATTTTTGGTATTTTTCAGAAAAACTTCAATTTTCGATGAATAGTGAAACCACTTAGGGGTAGTTAAAAAACTGACTTTTTTTTGAATTTAAATTAAATTTTACCAATTCTGTGAATTAAATTTCATAAATATGAGAGACACGGTTAATATGATGGACTAAAATGTTCTTCAATGAGATGAAAATAATTTTTGTTGAATAGAAACTTTTTACTTTTATTTACCACAGTTAAAATTAAATATGATAATTAAGGGTAAATATGATATTATTATTACCCTAAAACATGTCCTAATTATATTGGATAAGTGTATTTAGACCACAAACAACCTTAGGAATAAAATATGACCATTTAGGTCCACTTAGATTAGATTTGGACAGTAATTATTAATTTATTTAAAGAAGGGTTAATATGGTTAAAGTCAAAGTTTAATAACTAAAAAATTTTTAATATAGGGTTATACATAAGATAAATTCAACTATAAATATTCATTAGAAATATAAAAATATTTCCTACATAATGGTATTTTATTTATAATTTTTAGACATTAAATAATTTAATTTATTTATGACACAAATATGATGCAGTAATTATCTTATAAATGAAATATTGACATAATTAATGTTATAAATACCCAAATAAATGTAATTTGAGAATTTTTATGAGTTACACTAATTTTCTAGGTTAATATGACATTCTAGTATTGATTTAATTAACTTTTTTAGAACTAATCATTATGTTATGATTTTCACAAAAATAAATTACCAAATAGTGTCAAAATTGACATAAAATAGTGTTTAAAACAAATATTATATTATTAACTGTTATTATAAGGCCCCAGCCTTAAACATTACTTAATCGTGAGTTATCACAAGATTACACATTGAGGATCTTTTCAGGTTTATAGTTGTAGAGAATTAGATCATGAAACATGAATTACATTCCACATTTAAACGAAGTGGTTACATAAAAGACAGTATTCATTCTTCCCATAAACAGAAACATATTTAAAATAAAACATGGATTCATTATTGACACATCCTTGAAACTATCATCCCATCATGTACCTTTCCCTTGACCTGTGAAAAACATTTCAAAAACTTGGGATGAGCATAAAAGGCTCAATAAGGGTTATAAAAATATGGAAAGGAAACATGAGTTCATATATACATAAGAATGAAATCATACTTTACCCATAAAACATAGGCACTTTAACATACCTCATCAAATCATGAATAAATAATAGAAATTATAAGACATAAAAGGTAACTTTAGGCATTCATAACATTCTTACGTAGGGTGTAACCCTCTTGGTTACGTTTGGAATACCCACCACAATATATTCCATAAATCTCTTCGGAGAAACATTAACATTTCACTCCTTCGCATTACCCAATGCATTGTAGAGATATATCGGGCTCACCCGCCCTTTGTTTATCACGGAACCACCCGTATTCATAATAATTCCCAAGAACCTCAACATAATCGTATCACATAAAACATGCATAAAAGAAACATAACATGTCCACCTTTCAATCACAAGATATCAATACAACACATTGATATAAAAACATTATGAAAACGATTTTCAATACCATAATAATAGAAAAGTAAAAAATGGTATTTATTTTTCTTTTAAAAAGAATGTATGGCTTATAGAAGAAGCTGAAACTCAAATAATGGTCACGATGGCAGTGAAGTCGTTGTTTCCGCATACGTACGACAAAAACATTCTCTTTTGTCGTTTAATAAATACTTTGTATAAAAAAATATTCCTTTTGAATAAATGTAAAATTAAAAGGGGTTTTTACACCGTATAAATGAAGGTTGTGTATAAAACAGAATATGCCTCAATGAATGGAAATTGAGACGAAGTCCCCTACAAAGACGGTATCCTTGGTTTAAGGATAAATCAATTACATAATTATGTGTGACAAACGAATACACCAAATATAAGTGGATATTAAGTGTAAAATAATCAAAGGTCATTCACACATATTCAAAGGATGACATATTCAATGACTACATGTTGAACCCAAAGAAATCGAAATTGTGTTAAGAAGTTCCCTTGACAGCCTAACGTTGTCACATAAAAATGAGTTGATGAGAGATAAAAAATAGGGTATCTCATCACATAGACATAAAATTTACATCAATAAGGATATATGAGAACATATCCCAACATAACAATATGTAAATTAAAAGACCCAACAAAATAATTCTTTTAAAAAGAGGATGGTGAAGGGTTCCTTCACCGACATGGGTATCTTTCGAAACATACACCTCTTGAAAGAAGGACAATACAACATTGATGTAAATACTCATAAAATAAAGTATATTACACAATGAGTAAAATAATTGGTAGTACATACATCACTCAAAGGAAATTATGTAAAATGTAGCATAAATCTCATGGGAATAAAAGTGAGATGAAAAATGCCTTACAAAAACTCGGCAGCCTAACGACGCCACATAAAACATACAAAAATGGATTGATGAGATAAAATAGGGTATCTCATCATATTAACTTAATGATTATAGAAATATTAATATAAAAGAACATCCCCCAACATAAAAAAGAGGAGCTTAAAAGAAGTGACATAAAGGAGAGTACATAAAAAGAAAGAGAGAGGTTAGATCGGTTTTGAAAATTTGGCTGCCTAACGGCGCCACTCAAAACATCCAAAATGGATTTATGAGAGAGAATATGGTCTCTCATCACATTAAAATAAAAATTAAAGTAATAAGAACATCCCAATAACAGGAAATATGAGCTTTAAAAGGAATGACATAAAAGAGTGTACTTAAAAAGAAAGAGTGGAGTAGGATCCCTTACCTCAAGTCCAACTTGTCTTGTTCTTTTCTTTATATTCCTGAATAATAATCTTTGGTCAATTAATAATTGCCTAAGTAACTCCTTTATAGATTATTATTCAGTTTATATCAAATATTATAACGTTATAATAATTTATTAATAATGTTAGTTCATATCAGACGTTTTTGCCGATGTTTGGTACATGAGTCAAAAATGAACTTGTTTGAAAAAATATTGCCCATGTGGTTATAAGTAAATAATTTCCTGGATATTATTAATGATTAAAATATCATATATATCCAGTAAATATTCATTTTATACTATTCCATATCATTTGGTGATAAAAAATGAAAAGAACCATTCATGGAGATGGTAGGCCGTACGTACGCATGAACGCTACTTTCATTTTTTGTCATATTAATGGAATTAAAACAAAATGAGAGAGATATATATATATATGTTATAATTCCATAATTATATCCATAATTTAGATGTAATATATTCCATATATATCCATTATATATATGTACTTGTAATATTACATAACATTTTGAGATAAGAAATGAAATGTACAGTTCATGGAGACGGTAAGCCGTACGTATGCATGAACGCTACTTCCATTTCTATTTCATATTTAATGGAATTAAAACATAATTATACATAATATTATTTTAATTCCAGTATGGTATAATATATAATATCATTAAATATATCCTTTATACGTACCACATATGGTATTAACGAATCAAATCACTTTGAGGGGGCGGTAGTCCGCACTTCCTTAAATGAAGATATCATGTTTACCCATAATGGAAACCATAAAGGTACGACATAAATGAAAAATACAGAAGCTTAAGTAAAACATAAACATATTAGATATCATATATTAATATAGTGTCATCTTAATGGCCACCTTTGAAGGTGTTAGAAGAATGTTGAACAATCATCGTTTTGGGAGGCAGAAATTCACCATCCACGGAAACAGTATGTTCTTTAACCATTAGATGAAGGTGTGTTTAAGTGTAGCTCGAATACTTCTTATAAAAACAACCTAGTATATGAAAGATACTGGATTTGTTACAAAATAAATGAATAAAAAGAGTTTAGGGTGTTGGAGAAGCAAAATAAAACAAAAGGACACAAGTGAAGACATTACCTTAAAATCGGGTAACTCCCTTTGGTTTGAGCTCAAAGGCTTCCTTGGGAAGACTTCTGCCCAAAGTGAGGCTTCAAGGAGTAATATAGGGAAGTGGAGAGACAAAATGGGTAGGGCTTGGCCGAGCCAAAGGCTTTGGGAGTGTGGGTAAGTAGGTAGAGGTGGGGGCCTTTTATAAGAGGAGACGAGGGGCACTCTTGTAAAGTTACAAAATGTTACTTTATTTTCAAAGGATTGTCGGATTTAAAGGTCCCACATTGATTTATTTCTAGGATAAGGTGATAAGGGTTCTAAATACACTCATCCAATAGGTTTTGTACATGTGTAGGTCTTCGATATTACATTATCTTTCCATTTTATTTAAATCGTTAAATAATGAGGTCATCACTGCATCATCATGATGTCATAAATAATTTATTTTATATAATGTCTAAAAATTATAATAAAAATACTATGATGTAGTAATTATTTTTATCTTTCCATTTAATATTTATAGTCAAAAATATTACTTGTATAACCCCATGTAAAAATTGTTTTAGTAAAATATATCATGTTTGTGTCATTTTTACTTTGAAATTAAATAAAAAGATATTTATGTCATTTTCCAACCAATGTGGCTCCATGGGGTCCCCAAGTTGACCCATGGATTTTATGGGTCGGCCATGACACATATAATGAGGGTAGGACATGTTTCTAGGTCATTTCATTTTATTAAAACATTATTCTTACCATAAACTACACTAATTACCTCTAATCGCGATTAAAAACTTAATAAGTAACTATTCACCAAAAATTTATTTTTATCCCATTAAACCACATTTTACTTCTTAAAGACAACCATGTATGTCTGATTTTTTAAATTCAAAACACAAAGATGGCAAAATTTCATTTAAATGGAAAAATCAGTTTTTATAAGTACCACTTAGTGGTTTCACTATTCATCAAAAATTGATATTTTTCAGAAAAATCCCAAAAATTAACCCTAAGCTATATTTGATATTCCAAATTCAAAAATGAAGTCTATTTTAAAAAATTAAAAACATATAAGTCAAATTAATTAATTTAATAATTAATTCCCGCTATTAGAGAAAATAGCGTGTTTTTATGAAACAATAAGTATCAAAAGATTGACACTAGTTTAAGTCTGATTTCAAAGTAAAATTAATTCCAACGAACATTATTGGATTTAATGGTAAAAATATATTCTAATTTCACTTTAAACCCAATTCAAAAGTTAATCTAATCATATAAATAAATTATATTAAAAATAGGTCTTGAATTAAAATACAACATTTTACACTATTCATTAAAAAATGATCTTTATCGGAAAGATACCAAAAATTTACACAAAGTAAATTTTGATGTCCTAATTCATAAGAAGGGTTTTATTTGGTCTAAAACAATGTTTTAGAGTGAAAAAAACTATATTTAATGACGGTTCACAATCAAAAGGCGATAAGTGAACCTTTAGTGAAAACTAGGGCATATACGCCTAAAATTGAATTCTTTCCGTATTTTAAGCCTTTATCTTTTATAGGATAAATTTAAAAAAATTTAAAAACATATATAATCATATTTTAGTTATTTCTATACATTCCCTCCAATACAATGGCTACATGTTAACTACCATTTAAAATAATATTATTTTATTATTAGATTGCAACGTAAGATTCCCAGGAAACTCGTTGTTGCGTGTTGGGTACGCCATCGAGCATAGCGTCCCCTTTAAAGTAATATTAATATTTTATTCACAAATATGGATAAATATGAAAATGTAATATTCTATATTTACCTGGGGTGTTACATCCTTCCCACCTTTTGGGAATTGCATCCTCTCAATTTTTAAAATTGAGCTTGGAAACATCCTTGAAAGTCCCACATCATAACAAGAGTCGGTAAAACAATCACTTTAAAAATAAAGGAAGATAAGTACAGAGGTCACCCGAGTTAACCAATACTAGGATTCCATGTAGAAAAACATGGACATGGATGAAAAAGCAAAGGGTCATGTTCTTGAGGGAGAGTGATAGTAAACATGTCTAGGAGAAAGTTAACCATAACAAATTCACAAACTTGTGATGGGTTAAACAGTATTCGATTCCCCATTAGGAAAAGTTAATAGACATCATTTTTGTTTTATGTTACTTTTTATTGAGGAATTTATTCATAAGGAATCATAATCACTTATCATGTTGAATTTCAACTTTTACTAGATTCCTTAATCAAACTCATATTTTTTCCAAAAAGACGAGTATTTAGGGAGACTTGTTCGCATTAAGAGTACTATAATCAACTTCTAGAGAATCACCTAATCCACCAAAGAGAACTATATACTTCCCATGTCTTTAGGCTTTAACCAAAACCAAAACCAAAAAGGTTAGTACATGGTTAGATAGTCCAGAAAAGGATAACCCTTTAAAAACAATCTATGCTTAATCTCTAAAATTTGTCCAACAAAACCCAAAGTTCAACGAGGACCATCCGATAAACAATTTGTCCATAAAATTCTTCAAAGTAAACCAATCTATGATTGAAACCCAAATATTTTAAGGATTTAGTCACATAGTCTTCCAAGTTAAATCGAAACATTTATCTCCAAACAACATCAGTTGCTCCTAAAGTCTCGTATTGAAAAGTAATTAGCCTAATCACATATCCTCCATGATAAGTTAATCATTTTCATAAATAACACAAAATCAACTTACTCTTAATTCATAAAATCATATAACTAAAAAGAATCAGTAAAACTAACCAGGGACTTTATGTAGTCCAGTGGTAGGCGATAAATACCAGTCACACTTTGGATGTGGGTTCGATTCCCACAGCTTTGTCCGATGCGACGGGTAGTCACACGGTCTGCATGTTGTCCTTTTTCCAAAACTATACAATTCTCAAATCATTCCCCCAAAAGAGATAAAATCATCAAAAATAACCACAACACAATTTAACCTCAATTTTATCCCATGCCTTTCACTTCCATCATAACATATTGTAACCCATAATTACCACAAAAGTATGGATCATATAAACTCTACTGGTTACCTTTATAATTATTACCTGAACATCCACATCGATTGGTCATCTCGTAGATGATGTATTAAAGAACATACCAAGGTTCAAGTGGTTTATCATGACTCCTTGATAGTTGGTTTAGAACAACCATGAGTTTCCTCATTGAATCCCCCATTTTATCTAGTATCTTAATCATAGAACCACCACAATTTCCTTCAAACTTGTGGTCTCTTTGGTGCCTTCTAGATCCATCCATTCACTAAAAACAGAAATGTCAGTGTGAGTAAATCAACAAAACCATCATGTACTAATGAGGAAGGTAATAACTAAGATACACTTACTCATTTACTTTATCTAAAACTAGGACTCTTTCTGAAATCCTAACAATTATGGTAATGCCACTTCTGCTTAAAGAATACCCTAACCTCTAAAGTTATATAAACCGACCTTTGATACCAACTATAAGGCCCCAGACTTAAACCTTACTTAATCGTGAGTTATTACAAGATTACACATTGAGGATCTTTTCAGGTTTAGAGTTTTAGAGAATTAGATCATGAAACTTTCATTACATTCCACATTTAAACAAAGTGGTTACATAAATGAAAATATTCATTCTTCCCATCAATGGAAACATATTTAAAATAAAACATGGTTTCTTTCTTGACACATCCTTGACAATATCATCCCATCATGTACCTTTCCCTTGACCTGTGAAAAACATTTAAAAAACTTGGGATGAGAAAAAAATCTCAGTAAGGGTTATAAAAATATGGAAAGGAAACATGAGTTCATATATACATAAGAATGAAATCATTCTTTACCCCTAAAACATAGGAAATTTAACATAACTCATCAAATCATGAATAAATCATAGAAAACATAAGACATATAAGGTAACATGAGGCATTCATAACATTCTTACGTAGGGAGTAACCCTCTTGGATACATTTTGAATACCCACCATAGTATATTCCCTAAATATCTTCGGAGAAACAATAAAGTTTCACTCCTTTGCCTTACCCAATTCATTGGAGAGCTATATCGGGCACACTCGCAATTAGTTTATCATGGAACCACCCGTATTCATAATAATGCCCAAGAACCTCAACATAATTGTATCACATAAAACATGCATAAAGGAAACATAACATTTACACCTTTAAATCACATGATATCAATACAACACATTTATATAAAAACATTATGAAAACCATTTTCAATACCAAAATAAAATAAAAGTAAAAAATGGTATTTATTTTTCTTTTAAAAAGAAGGTATGGCTTGTAGAGGAAGCCGAAACTCAAACAATGGTCACGACAGCGGGGAAGTCATTGTCGCCGCATACGTACGACAAAAACATTCCCTTTTGTCGTTTAATAAACACTTCGTATAAAAAAAGATTCATTTTGAATAAACGTAAAAGTCAAAGGGGTTTATACACCGTATAAAAGAAGGTTGTGTATAGAACAGAATATGCCTCAATGAAAGGAGATCGAGACAAAGTCCCTTACAAAGACAGTATCCTTGGTTTAAAGATAAATCAATTACATAATTATGTGTGACAAATGAATACACCAAATATATGTGGATATTAAGTGTAAAATAATCAAAGGTCATTCACACATATTCAAATGATGACATATTCAATAACTACATGTTGAACCCAATGAAATCGAAATTGGGTTAAGAAGTTCCCTTTACAGCCTAACAGAGTCACATCAAAATGAGTTGATGAGAGATATAAAAAAAGTGTATCTCATCACTTGGACATAAACTTTACATCAATAAGGATATATGAGAACATATCCCAATATAGAAATATGAAAATTAAAAGACCCAACAAAATAAGTCTTCTAAAAAGAGGAGGGCGAAGGGTTCCCTTACCGAGATGAGTATCTTTCGAAACATACACCTCCTAAAAGAAGGACAATACAACATTGATGTAAATACTCATAAAAGAAAGTATATTACACATTGAGTAAAATAATGGGCAGTACATACACCACTCAAATGAAATTATTGAAAATGTAGCATAAATCTCAAAGGAATAAAAGTGAGATGAAAAATCCCTTACGAAAACTCGGCAGCCTAACGAAGCCACATAAAACTTAAAAAAATGGATTGATGAGATCAAATAGGGTATCTAATCATATTAAATTAAAGTTTATAGAAAGCATAATATAAAAGAACATCCCCCAACATAAAAAAGTGGAGCTTAAAAGAAGTGACATAAAGGAGAGTACATAAAAATTAAGAGAGAGGTTAGATCTCTTACGAAAATTTGGCAGCCTAACGGCGCCACTCAAAACATCTAGAATGGATTGATGAGAGAGAATAGGTTCTCTCATCACATAACATAAAAATTACATTAATAAGAACATCCCAATAACAAGAAAGATGAGCTTTAAAAGGAATGACATAAAAGAGTGTACTTAAAAAGAAAGAGTGGAATAGGATCCCTTACCTCAAGTCCAATTTTTCTTGTTAGTTTCTTTATATACATGAATAATAAACTTTTTTCAATTAATAATTTCCTAATTACCTCCTTTAAAGATTATTATTCAGTTCATATCACATATTATAATGTTATAATAATTGTTTAATAATGTTAGTTCATATCAGACGTTTTTGCCGATGTTTGGTACATGAGTCAAAAATGAACTTGTTTGAAAAAAGATTGCCCATGTAGTTATAAGTAAATAATTTCCAGAATAGTATTAATGATTAAAATATGATATATATCCATTAATTATTCATTTTATACTATTCCATATCATTTGGGGATAAAAAACGAAATGCACCGTTCATGGAGACGGTAGGCCGTACGTATGCATGAACGCTACTTTCATTTTTTGTCATATTAATGGAATTAAAACAAAATGAGAGAGATATATATATATGTTATAATTACATGATGATATCAATAATTTAGATGTAATATATTATATATATATCCATTATATATATGTACTTATAATATTACATAACATTTTGAGATAAGAAATGAAATGTACAGTTCATGGAGATGGTAAGCCGTACGTACGCATGAACGCTACTTCTATTTCTATTTCATATTTAATGGAATTAAAACATAATGATACATAATATTATTTTAATTCCAGTATGGTATCATATATAATATCACTAAATATAACCTTTATATGTACCACATATGGTATTAATGAATCAAATCACTTTGAGGGGGCGGTAGTCTGCACTTCCTTAAATAAAGATATCGCGTTTACCCATAATGGAAACCATAAAGGTATGACATAAATGAAAAATAAAGAAGCTTAAGTAAAACATAAACATATTAGATGTCATATATAAATATAGTGTTATCTTAATGTCCACCTTTGAAGGTGTTAGAATAATGTTGAACAATCATCGTTTCGGGAGGCAGAAATTCGCCATCCACAGAAACAATATGTTCTTTAACCATTAGATGTAGGTGTGTGTAATTGTAGCTCGAATCCTTCTTATAAAAACATCCATGTATATTTAAGATACTGTATTTGTTACAAAATAAATAAATAAAAATAGTTTAGGGGGTTGGAGAAGCAAAATAAAACAAAAGGACACAAGTGAGGACATTACCTTAAAATCGGGTAACTACATTTGGTTTGAGCTCAAAGGCTTCATTGGGAATACTTCTGTCCAAAGTGAGGCTTCAATGAGTAAAAGAGGGAAGTGTAGAGACAAAATGGTCAGGGTTTGGCCGAGCCAAAGGCCTTGGGAGTGTGGGTAAGGAGGTAGAGGTGGGGGCCTTGTATAAGAGGAGAGGAGGGGCACTCTTGTAAAGTTACAAAATGTTACTTTATTTTTAAAAGAGTTTCGGATTTTAAAGTTCCCACATTGCTGTATTTCGAGGATAAGGTGATAAGGGTTCTAAATCCAAAAATCCAATAGGTTTTGGACATATGTAGGTCTTAGATATTGCATTATATTTCCATTTTATTTAAATCATTAAATAATGAGGTCATCGATGCATCATCATGATGCCATAAATAATTTAATTTCTTTAATGTCTAAAAATTATTGAAAAAATACTATGATGTAGGAAATATTTGTATCATTCCAATGACTATTTATAGTAAAAAGTATGACTTGTATAACCCCGTGTAAAAATTGGTTTAGTAAAATATCTCATGTTTGTGTCATTTTTACTTTAACATTAAATAAAAAGATATTTATGTCATTTTCAAACCAAAGTGGCTTTATGGGGTCCCCAAGTTGACCCATGGATTGTCTGGGTCGGCCATGACACATTCAATGAGGGTAGTACATTTGTCTAGGTCATTTAATTTTATTTAAACATAATTCTTACCATAAACTACACTAATTACCTCCAATCGCGATTAAAAACTTAATAAGTTACTATTCACCAATAAAATTATTTTTATCCCATTGAACCACATTTTACTTCTTAATGACAACCATGTATGTCGGATTTTTCAAATTGAAAACACAAAAATGTAAAATTTTCATTTAAACGGAAAAATCAGTTTTAATAAGTACCACTTAGTGGTTTCACTATTCATAAAAAATTGATGTTTTTCAGAAAAATCCCAACAATTCACCCTAAGATATATTTGATATTCCAAATTCAGAAATGAAGTCTATTTTACAAAATTCAAAACATATAAGTCACATTAATTAATTTAATAATTAATTCCCGCTGTCAGAGCAAATAGCGTGCTTTTATGAAATAACAAGTATCAAAAAATTGACACTAGTTTAAGTCTGATTTCAAAGTGAAATTAATTACAACGACCACTATCGGATATAATGGTAAAAATATATTCTAATTTCACATTAAAACCAATTCAAAAGATTATCTATTCATATAAATAAATTAGATTCAAAAGAGGTTTTGAATTAAAATACATTAGTTTACACTATTCATTAAAAAAATGTACTTTATCGGAAAGATACCAAAAATTTACACAAAGTAAATTTTGATTTTCCAATTCTTAAGAAGAGTTTTATTTGGTCCCATCGAATGTTTAAGAGTGAACAAAACTATATTTAATCACGGTTCACCATCAAAAGGCGATAAGTGAACCTTTAGTGAAAACTAGGGCATATACGCCTAAAATTGAATTCTTTCTGTATTTTAAGCCTTTATCTTTTATTGGATAAATGTAAAAACATTTAATAACATATATAATCATATTTTAGTTTTTTCTATCCATTCTGTCCAATACAATGGCTACATGTTAACTACTATTTAAAATAATATTATTTTATTATTAGAGTGCAACTTAAGATTTCCAAAAAACTCGTTGTTGTGTGTTGGGTACGCCATCGAGCATAGAGTCCCCTTTAAAGTCATATTAATATTTTAATCAAAAATATGGATAAATATGAAAATTTCATATTCTTTATTTACCTGGGGTGTTACAATTATTTAATTCCTAAAAATATAAGGTTCGGCCAAATGACTTATATAAGGTTATATATATTAATAATAAACAACATGTGGTTATTTTGGCTTGTTATAATAAGTTTATTAACCTTATAGTGTAATAAAACAAGAAGACACGGTAAAAGTAAAATTATTTAACTTAAGGTTAAATCTAAATGATAAGGTTAAAATAGAAACCTAAACTTGTCTAAATTCTGTTGGATGAGAGGATTTTGACCCATACCCACATTAGCTTCGAAATAAATTAATTTGGAGCTATTAAAAACCGAATATGACTTTAGAATAAAATAATATTTTTAGTTTTTCCGAAGGTGCCCCTCTCCTCCCTTATAAAAGGGCACCTCATCCCTCTCTTCCTCACACCAATTTGAGCCTTCAAGCTCAGCCAACCACTTACAAATTCTCTTCTCCACTTCCATAGTAACATCCTAGAGGTTATGGTCTTCTTCAAATACCAATTTTATGGCCCTAAGAGGAGATATCAAAGAGGAGCTTCAAAGAAGAGGTCATGTCCGTTACAGATTCTTTCAACTTTATTTCTTCTTCCAATTCATCTTCTTTAGTTGTTTCACTATGAAGTAACAACATCAGTATAACTCATATACTGATATGTTATTATAATTATGAAACAACCATATTTCCTTATCTATCCATCCTAAAGAAAATGAAATCACCACCCGTGCGTACGTACAGAATACCGTCTCCACGCCGTGGTGAAATATGTTTTTCCACCAACACCTTACATGGATGGGTATAATGGTGTAAAGAATAACTATATATGGTTATTATAACATCATACTGATTCAGATATATTATACCATCCACTCCAATTCTATTCAATAATTATGGGAAGGATATCATCGCTCGTGCGTACATACGGACTACCGTCTCCACGACGCGATGAGATTAATTCTCCATGTTAACCATACATGAATGATCCTAAAGTTTATATAATAAATAATAATGAAATATATGAAATAATAATTCTACTAGATTTATGTATATATATATTTATGCCAACTATTTAGTTTCATTCAATTCAATAAAGAAACGAAAACAACGTTCATGCGTACGTACGGCCTACCGTCTCCATGAACGGTGTATTTCATTCATTTTATCGATCTATAAAATATAAATATGTATATGATGAATATATATTAAATATAAATCATGATTTACATTCTGGAATTATGTAAATCATTATATAATTAATAATATCAAGAATGAAAAGTCGAAACTCATATGATAAATGAAATGATTTTACCCAAAACGATGTTTTAACATGGAATTTACAAAAGAAAGGGTAATATAAAGTCATAAGTGAAAAATATATTATATCATAACAATGAATATGATTCTGTAATAATTAAATGACATTATTTAAATCATTATATAGGAGGTTCAGATACGTACGAAGCATATCGGACCTAAGGTAAGGGATAACTATTCCAATCTCGTTCTTATCCGAGATAGTTTATTCATAAGTATTTAATGGGGTTATTGTTATCATCCATGTAAATGATTTATAAAAGTGTTTTTTTGTATGTTTAATGTTTTTTACCCATTTTGACTTTTACTACATGGTATGTAAGGAATCATTCTTTTTTTTACATTATGAGGTACTTTTTTTGAATTTTCTGGGAAAATTACAAGAAGAATGTTTTTTTAACTTATATGACATGAAAGGATTTTTACGGTTTTATAAAGCCTTATTTTCATGAAGCTTCCTCCCAAAGATTTCATGACTATTTTCAAAAAAATCTCTTTCTTTTAAAATTTAATGACGTTTTGTGAAAAGAAATTGATTTTGAAGAAGAAAGGATATTTTCCTCAAGAATTCATTTCAAGTGTTTTATCAAAACCATTTTTCCATCTAAGATGACATTATTTCATATGTGTTTGTTTGAAGTATAATGTCTCTATGATTTACATGGTTTCACTTTTCTTATGATGGAATGTCCATTTGTTTTAAATGGATTATGAAATGATGGGATGTTGTTTATGAAGCCCATTTTATTCTTTGGGTTATGATGAATGTTTTAAGTATTTTTTGTGGCACAAGTAAGAATGATTTCATTATGAGATGGGTGGGACCTATATATCCTTCCAATGCATTGGGTAAAGATTATATATCTCATGAGATAGACAATGCTGAAATGGTAAGTTAATCTGGTTCAGTGATACAGGACTGGATCGAGGAGTGAACTCGATTCAGAAAGGGACTTTGTCCACTAAGATGGTCTTGGCAGCAATGCCTTGCCTACTATTGAAATCATAACAAGTGCTGAATGGTTGCCACAATTACATGTTTTATTCCCACACTAATTTATCATTATTAATGTTTCTTCATGATCAATGCCTTACGTACTGCCATGTTTTATGTCATTGCTCAAGATTTTGATGTTTAGATTATATGCTCATGTTTTTTTACATTCAAATGTATAAGGATTGTTTTATGTTCTCCATGCTTACCCTAACTGAGAATTTGAGCTCACCCCTTTTATGTTTTCTTTTCCCCAGGATATAAAGAAAGGTTTTAGGTTAGAAGAAAAGGGGAATATCTTTATGGGAGATGTTGAAGATCTTTCACCATGATTAGAAGATTATATTCAGAGTTTCCAAAGACACTAAACTATAATGGTTCTTGTGTGTATGTTTTTGTTATGTATTAATTATTCCACAAAATTAATGTAATTTCCATGTACGTTAAGCTTCGTGCCTTTACATTTGGTATCCGAATAATGGTTTAGTTAACCTTTGGAAACTAGGATGCGAAAAATTCAGTGAGATCCCGAGAGATATTTCTAAGGTATGTCTAGGGATGTCCCTAAGGTTAAGTATACGTATAGGTTATAGTCTTATAATTGCGCTAACAATATTAGAATTAATCCTATGATGTTGGATATTGAAGGTACTACCCCTTTATTATGTTTATTCCCTAGCATGGTATTTGCCTCTCACACTATTTTTTTTGGGTTTTAGACGATGGCTGGAACCCGAAGGAACCGTGTTGATCAGTGTAATGGACAATGCCATGATTTTCTTCCTGACCAAACCAATGTCATGAGAGATGGAGTGAAAAATATTATTTCTATACTTACACAAGATATGAAGCATTCCATATTTCAAAATGATCAGAGAAAGGAGCAACATTCTATTGAATCCTTCATGAGGCAGCGTCCACCTTCATTTAGTGGGTATTTTGATCCCATAATGGCTGGACAATGGATCAGTACTACTGAAAATATATTTTCAGTTCTACAATTTTATGATCATGATAATGTCATCCAAGCATTATATAATATGGTTGGTGATGCTGATCAATGGTGGAATGTAATCAAGAATACGAGGAAAAGAGATGAAATTAAGCCCATGGAATGGGATGAGTTCAAGAACTTGTTTTTCAGTAAGTACATCCCTCGTATTTTTCGAACAAAGATGGAAAAGGAGTTTCTTGAGCTTAAGCAGAGGGATGATGAATCTATTTGTATATACAAAGTGAATTTTACAAGACTTGAAAGGTATGCATCTGGCTTTATCAGCCAACCTGAATGTTAAGTTCATCAATTTTTTAGTGGCATAAAACCATGTCTTTGAAGGGCATTAGCTATAAGAGACTTCAGTAGCTATGAATAAATTGTGTGTTGTGCTATCATGGTAGAACTAGAAGTTGGTGTACCATATCCATCTCATGGTTTTGACAAGAAACGAAAGATGGAGTTCAAGGAGAAATCTCAAAACAATGGTGAAAAGAAGATGAATGTTTCTTTTTGCTCAATGTGTGGAAAGAAGCATGGTGGAGATTGCCTAAAATGTACTAGAAAATGTTTTAAGTGTGCAAAAGAAGGTTATCGAGCAGTTGATTGTCAAAGTAATGGGAAAAAGTTTTCTAATGATGTGAATAGAGAAAAGACTACAGAGAACTCTCCAACAACACTTCAATGCTTCAATTGCAAGGAAATGGGGCATTATGCTAATAAATGCCCTAATCTATGGGTTAATTATGATCAACGTGAGCAACCTCTTCAAAAGAAGGATAGAGGGAAGTCTCATGCGATCACTATTTGTGACTTTGAGTATGAAAATGATGATGTGTAATGATTAAATGTTTATGTAATGGGATTTAAAAATAGTATCATGGAATCTCATTTACGGTATTGTGGAATTTTGGAATATCTATGTATTGGTTTTCAATAATTTTATGGTACTGGTTATCATGAAAAGGTGATTGAAATATTTTTAGACAGCAGATGAAATGCGCATAATGAAGGGACAATGAGAAAATAATATGATAGTAATCATGATCTCATGAATGATACAAGGACTAAGTGATATTATGGTTTGAGTATATCGAAATTTTTGGGATTTTGGTATGTGGAAAGAGTTAACTTTTGACAGCACTCATGTTTTCACTAAGGTTCAATGGGTATTCATTTTTCAATAGAATACATGATTAAGGCCTTACAATGTTTGGAATGTGACCAACAAGACATATCTTATGATATATGGGGATCAACCATGGTATTAACATGCTTGTTATATGAACTCTCTGGTAATTGTTTTCACTATAATATGAGATAGGACAATGGTATTTTGGATAAGACTAAAGATTGAAATGGATTATGTTGGACTTTTGTTGGTATTGTTTAAGGATATAACTTTTTTCAATATCATTCCTGAGATGTTATAGTAATGTAGTTTTAGAAAAAGGAAAACCTGCAGGAAAGGTGACAACCCATCGCGTCGGACAAGGCTGTGGGAATCGAACCCACAACCGATGTGCGACTAGCCTTTATCTCCTACCACTGGCCTACAAGAAGTCTCTATTTAGTAGAAACTAGTTTTATTATATTAAGCAGTATGATATATGAAGTATATGTCCATTTTAGGAACCATATATGATTAATCTCACTATAGATGGACTTATGTATTTTTGATAACTTTTATACCCTTTTATTTGAGACAGATGGAATGACCCATCATTCTATCACATGATCTACTAACACTTCACGAATAACAAATTCAACATCATTTCTCTAAGAGATGAAGTGGAAATTGTCCAAATAATGACCTATGGTGAGACTGTACCAAAATCACGAAAGTATTTCTTCTAATTCCAATTTCATCAACTATAGGGAAATGATCTTGAAAACCAAAAATGATGTCCTAGTTCCCTTATATCCGATGAATCAGATGGTAACTTAGATCATCACAAATCTATGGCTTTGTGATTGATGTATTTTTCATAGCCATGTTCTCTACCACTCTCCATCAGAACATGATGGTTAGATTTTTCTTCCATATCCATATTTTCACCTATGTTATCCTATATGGAAACCCAGTGATGAGTTTCTTTGGGTAACCGTTACATTTCATACTTTAGTTTTTAAAATTTAGTTTTAGTATTCTTTTTTACGATGTGGGTTTCTATAAATAGTAAATTATTTATAACCCTGAAAAATTTAAAGGGAGAAATTCATTTTAAGGGGGGTAGAATGTAACACCTAGAGGTTTTATGAAAAATATTCTTTTAATTTCATTGATGTCTTGTGTTTTAAGCTACAACAATATTGCCTTGTGTAATACGCAACACTGTATGAGGTTGCAGTATACACAACACTATTCTTGGATCATGTTATTAACAATTTTGATAGAAGTTATTCTACAAAACATTGAGTGTATATATATATATATATTAAATATATAAATGAAATATGGATGGATTCTGTTATACGAAAAAACAGAGGAGTCTTGCACAACACGCAACCCTGACTTGGCTTGCATTACATGCAATCACGACCTTCCTCGATAGCGTGTGTTGTACGTAATACCAGGTTTTACTAAACAATGATATATTGTTATAATATTATTATGTACAAGCCATTATGAATAGTATTAACAAAATTTTTAATTTTATAACATTATTATTCATCTTACTCATTTTCTAGAATATGGTATGAGAACAAAATAAATGTTTCATGTAAAATATGTATTTTTAAAAAATTGCAGTTTTCCCGCCTTTTGATGAAGCACCCACATTAAATCTTGTTTTTGACAGTTCTATAAGTTCAATTTGACAAAATAAAATTCTTCATTGGAATCAGGATATAAAAATATACTTGGGATAACATTTTCATATTATTCTGATAACATTCATATTTTAATGAATTGTAAAAATACGCTATATTTTAATTAAAAACAACATTTTTCATCTCAATAATTTATATGGTTATATTATATTTTAATTGTTTTAAAGTGTAATTAGAATATATTTTTACCATTTAATCCAATTTTGTTCATTGGAATTAATTTCACTTTGAAATTGGATATTAACAAGTATCAATCTTTTGATTGTTTTTGTTTCTTAAAAACACGCTATTTGTTTTGATAACGGGAATTAAATTTAAAATTAATTAGTGCCACTTATGTGTTATGAATTTGGAAAAATAGGAATCATTTTTTGAATTCGGAATATCAAATCATGCTTCGGCTGAATTTTTGGTATTTTTCTGAAAAACTTCAATTTTTGATGAATAGTGAAACCACTTAGTGGTAGTTAAAAAACTGACTTTTTTTTAATTTAAATTAAATTTTACCACTTCTGTCAATTGAATTTCAAAAATCTGAGAGACACAGTTAATATTCAGGACTAAAATGTGGTTCAATGTAATGAAAATAATTTTTGGTGAATAGTAAATTTTTACTTTTATTTACAACGTTTAAAAGTAAATAGGATAATTAAGGGTAAAAATGATATTATTATTACCCTAACACATGTCCTAATTCTATTGGATAGGTTTAATTCGACCAAAAAAAACCTCAGGAATAAATTATGCCCATTTAGGTCCACTTGTATTAGATTAGGACATTTATTATTAATTTATTTAAAGAAGGGTTAAAATGTTTAAAATCAAAGATTATTAACTAAAAAATTTTTAATATAAGGTTATAAATAATATAAATTCCACTATAAATATTAATTAGAAAGATAAAAATATTTCCTACATAATGGTATTTTATATATAAATTTTAGACATTGAATAATTTACTTTATAAATGACACAAAGATGATGTAGTAATTATCTTATTAATGAAATATTGACATAATTGATGTTATAAATACCCAAATAAATGCAATTTGAGACTTTTTATGCATTACACAAATTTTATAGGTTAATATGACATGTTATTATTTATTTAATTTTCTTTTTTCTAACTAATCATTCTGCTATGATTTTCAAAAAAAATATTACCAAATAGTGTCAAAATTCACATAAAATAGTTTTTAAAAAAATATTATATTATTATTTGTTATTTTATTCCTACAAATCTATGGATCTGCAAAATGACTTAGATAAGGCTATACATATTAATAATAAACAACTTGGTGTTCTTTTGTCTTGTTATAGTTTGTTTATTAACCTTATAGTGTAAGAAAAAAGAAGACACGGTAAAAGTAAAATTATTTAACTTGAGGTTAAATCTAAATGATAAGGTTAAAATAGAAACATAAACTTGTCTAAATTCTATATTATGAGATTATTTCGACCCATCCCAAAATTTGATTAGAAATAACTCAATTTGGAGCTATTAAAAATCGAATATGACCTTATAATAAATTAATATTTTTTGTTTTTCCAAAGGTGCCCCTCTCCTCCCTTATAAAAGGGCACCTCCTCCCTCTCTTCCTCACACAACTTTGAGCCTCCATTCTCGTCCAACCCCTGAAAAATTCTCTTCTCCACTTCCATAGAAACATCCTAGAGGTTCTGGTCTTCTTCAAAGACCAATTTTAGTTCCCTAAGAGCAGGTCTCAAAGAGGCGCTTCAAAGAAGAGGTAATGTCCGTTACCGATTCTTTCAACTTTATTTCTTCTTCCACTCCTTTTTATTTAGTTGTTTCATTATGAAGTAATAACATCAGTATAAATCATATACTGATATGTTATTATAAGTATGAAACAACCTTATTTCACCATCTCTTCATCCTACGGAAAACAAAATCACAACCTGTGCGTACGTACGGAATACCATCTCCACGCCGTAGTGCAATCTGTTTTTCCACCAAAACCTTACATGGATAGGTATAATGGTGTAAAGAATAAATATATATGGTTATTATAAAATCATGTTGATTCTGTTATATTATTCCATCCACTACAATTCTATTCAATAATTATGGGAACGATTTCATCGCTCGTACGTACGTACGTACTGCCGTCTCCACGACGCGATGAGATTCAATCTCCATGTTAACCATACATGAATGATAATAAAGTTTATATAATTAATAATATTTAAATATATGAAATAATAATGATACTGTATTTATGTATATATATATATGTATTTCAACTATTTAGTTTCATTCATTTCAATAAGGAAACGAAAACAGCGTTCACGCGTACGTACGGCCTACCATCACCATGTACGGTGTATTTCATTCCTTTTTACAATCTATAATATATATATATATATGTATATGATGAATATATATTATATATAAATCATTTTTTACATTCTGGAATTATGTAAATCTGGATATAGGTAATAATATCAAGAACGACAAGTCGAAACACATACGATAAATGAAATGATTTTACCCAAAACACTGCTTCAACATGGAATTTACCAAATAATAGGTAATATAAATTCATAAGTGAAACATATATGATATCATAACAATGAATATGATTCTATAATAAGTCAAATGACATTATTTAAATCATTATACAGGAGGTTCGGATACTTACGAAGCATATCGGACCTATGGTAAGGGATAACTATTCCAATCTCATTCTTATCTGAGATTGTTTATTACTAAGTATTTTCTGGGGTTATTGTTATCATCCATGTCCATGTTTTCTAAAAGTGTTTCTATATATGTTTAATGTCTTTTTTTACCCATATTCACTTTTACTACATGTTATGTAAGGAATTGTTCTTTTGTTTACGTTACGAGGTACTTTTTTGACTTTTCTGGAAAAAGTACGAGAAGAATGTTTTTTTAACTTATACGGCATGAAAGGATTTTTACGGATTTATAATGCCTTATTTTCATGAATCTTCCTCCAAATGATTTCATGACTGTTTTCAACAAAATTTCTTTCTTTTAAAATTTCATGACGTTTTGTGAAAAGAAATTGATTTTGAAGAAGAAAGGATATTTTCCTCAATAATTCATTTAAAGTGTTTTAGCAAAACCATTTTTCCATCTAAGATGACATTATTTAATATGTGTATGTTTCAAGTATAATGTCTCTATAATTTTCCTGGTTTCGCTTTTCTTATGATGAAATATCCATTTTTTTATATGGATTATGAAATGATGGGATGATGTTTATGAAACGCATTTTATTCTTTGGGTTATGATGAATGTTTTAAGTTTATTTAGTGGCACAAGTAAGAATGAATTAATTATGAGATGGGTGGGACCTATATCTCCCTCCAATTCATTGGGTAAAGATTATATATCTCCTGAGATAGACATGGCTGAAACGGTAAGTTAATCCGGTTCAGCGATATCAGACTGGATCGACGAGTGAACTCGATTCAGAAAGGGACTTTGTCTAATAAGATGGTCTTGGAAGCAACGCCTTGGCTACTGTGGAAATCATAACAAGTTCTGAATAGTTTCCAAAATTACATCTTTTATTCCAATGCTAATTTATAATGATTAATGTTTCTTCATGTTCTATGCCTTACGTAATTCCATGTTTTATGTCATTGCTCATGATTTTGAAGTTTAGATTTTATGCTCATGTTTTTTTACATTTAAATGTATAAGGATTGTTTTATCTTTTCTATGCTTACCCTTATAGAGCATTTGAGCTCACCCCTTTTATGTTTTCTTTTCCCCAGGATAAAAATAATGGTTTTTGGTATGAAAAAAGGGAAGATCTTTACGGGAGATGTTGAAGATCATTCACCACGATTAGAAGATTATATTTCGAGTTTCCAAATATACTAAACTATTACGGTCCTTGTGTGTCTGTTTTTGTTATGTATTAATTATTCCGCAAAAGTAATGTAATGTCCATGTACGTCAAGCTTTGGGCCTTTACAGTTGGTATTAGAGGAAATGATTAGTTAACCATTGGAAACTAGGATGCGAAAACTTTAGTGAGATCCCTAGAGATATTTATAAGGTATGTCTAGGGATATCCCAAAGGTTAAGTATACGTATAGGTTATAGTCCTAGAATTGTGCTAACGATCTTATAATAAAACCTAATATGTTATATATTGAAGGTACTCCCCCTTTATTATTTTGTTTTCCCTAGCATGGTATTTGCCTCTCACAGTATTGTTTTTTGGGTTTTAGACGATGGCTGGAACCCGAAGGAACCGTGTTGATTAATGTAATGTAAACTGCCATGATTGTCCTCCTGATCAACCCAATTTCAGGAGAGATGGAGTGCACAATATTATTTCTATACTTACACAAGATATTAATCATTACGGAGTTCAAAGTGAGAAGATAAAGGAGCAACATTATGTTGAATCCTTCATGAGGCAGCGTCCACCTTCATTCAGCGGGTCTTTTTATCCCTTAGTGGCTGTACAATGGATCAGTACTACTGAAAAGATATTTTCAGTTCTACAATGTTCTGAGCATGATAAAGTTATCTTAGCAGTATATCATTTGGAAGGTGATGCTGGTCAATGGTGTAATATTATCAAGAATACGAGGCAAAGATATGAAATTGAGTCCATGGAATGGGACGAGTTCAAGAACTTGTTTCTCAGTAAGTACTTCCCTCGTATTCTTCGAACAAATATGGAAAAGGAGTTTCTTGAGCTTAAGAAGAAGGATGATGAATCTGTTGGTATATACAAAGCTAATTTTACAAGACATGCAAGGTATCCATTTGGATTTATCATCCAACCTGAAAGTAATGTGGATCGATTTTTCAGTGGCTTAAAACGAAGTCTTCGAAGGGAATTAGCTACAAGATATATCAGTAGCTATGAAGAAATTGTGCGTTATGCTATCATGTTAGAACATGAATTTTGTGTAACATATCTATCTCATGGTTTTGAAAAGAAACGAAAGATGGAGTTTAAGCAGAAATCTTAGAACATTGGTGAAAAGTATATGAATGTTTCTTTATGCTCAATGTGTGGAAAGAAGCATGGTGGAGATTTCCTAAAAGGTACTAGAAAATGTTTTATGTGGGGAAAAGAAGGTCATCAAGCAGTTGATTATCGAATTAATGGGAAAAAGGTTTCTAATGATGTGAATAGAGAAAAGAATACAGAGAACTCTCCACCAACACTTCAATGCTTCAAGTGCAAGGAAATGGGGAATTATTCTAATAAATTCCCTAATCCATGGGTTAATGATGATCAACGTGAGCAACCTCTTAAGGAAAAGGATAAAGTGAAGTCTCATGCGATCACTATTTGTGATGTTGAATATGAAAATGATGTTGTGTAATGATTAAATGTTTATGTAATGGGATTTCAAAATAGTATCATGGAATATCATTTATGGTATTGGGAATTTTGGATTATCTATGTATTGGTTTTCAATAATTATATGGTACTGGTAACCATGAAAATGTGATTGAAATATTTTTAGAAAGTAGATGAAATGCGCATAATGAAGGGATAAGGAGAAAATAATATGATAGTAATCACGAGCTCATGACTAATACAAGGACTAAGTGATATTATTGTTTGAGTATATCGAAATTTTGGGATTTTGGAATGTGGAAAGAGTTAACTTATTACAGCACTCAATTTTTCACTAAGGTTCAATGGGTATTCATTTTTCAAGAGAATACATGAATAAGGCCTTCAAATGTTTGGAATGTGACCAACAAGACATATCTTATGATATATCGGGATCAACGATGGTATTAACATACTTGTTATATGAACTCTCTGCTAATTGTTTTCACTATAATATGAGATTGGACAACGTTATTTTGGATAAGACTAAATATTGAAATGGATTATGTTGGACATATGTTAGTATTGTTTAAGGATAGAATTTTTTGATATTATTTATGGGATGTTATAGAAATGTAGTTTTAGAAAAAGAACAACCTGCAGGACGGGCGACAACCCATCATGTCGGACAAGGCTGTGGGAATCGAACCCACAACTGATGTGCGACTGGCCTTTATCACCTACCACTGGCCTACAGGATGTCCCTGTTTAGTAGAAACTAGTTTTATTATATTAAGCAGTATGATATATGAAGTATAAGTCCATTTTAGGAACCATATATGATTAATCTCACTATAGATGGACTTATGTATTTTTGATAACTTTTATAACCTTTTGTTTGAGACAGATGGAATGACCCAACATTCTATCACATGATCTGCTTACACTTCACGAATAATAAATTCAACTTCATTTCTCTAAGAGATGAAGTGGAAATTATCCAATGAACGACCTATGGTGAAAGTGTACCAAAATCACGAAATTATTTCTTCTAATTCCAATTTCATCAACTATAGGGAAATGATCTTGAAAACCAAAAATGTTTTCCTAGTGCACTTATATCTGATGAATCATATGGTACCTTAGATCATCACAAATCTATGGCTTTTTGATTGATGGCCTTTTCATTTCTAGGTTCTCTACCACTCTCCATCAGAACTTGATGGTTATATTTTTCTTCCATATCAATATTTTCACCTATGTTCTCCTATATGGAAACCCAGTGACGAGTTTCTTTGGGTAAACATTAAATTTCATACATTAGTTTTTAAAATTAAGTTTTAGTATTCCTTTTTACGATGTGGGTTTCTATAAATAGTAAACGATTTATAGCCCCGACGAATTTCGAGGGCAAATTTTATTTTAAGGGGGGTAGAATGTAACACTTCGAGATTTTATGAAAAATATTCTTTTAATTTCATTGATGTCTTGTGTTTTAAGCTAAAACAAGATTGCCTTGTTCTATACGCAACACAATATGAGCTTGCAGTATACACAACACTATTATTGGATCATGTTATACACAATTTTGATAATAGTTATTTTATGAAAAACTGAGTGTATATATATATTCAATGTAAAAATATAATATGGTTGGATTATGTTATACAAAATAATGGAGGAGTCTTTCACAATATGCAACCCTGACTTGGCTTGCATTATACGCAATCACGACCTTTCTCGATAGCGTTTGTTGTACGCAATACCAGGTTTCACTAAACAACGATAAAATGTTATAATATTATTATGTACTAGCCGTTATGAATAGTATTAACTAAATTTTTAATTTTATAGCATTATTATTCATCTTACTCATTTTCTAGAATATGGTATGAGAACAAAATAAATTTTTTGTGTAAAATATGTATTTTTCAAAAATTGCAGTTTTCCCGCCTTTTGATAACACAACCACCATAAATCTTGTTGTTGACATGTCTATAAGTACAATTTGACAAAATAAAATTCTTCTTTGGAATCAGGATATAAAAATTTACTTTTGATAAATTTTTCATATTAGTATGATAACTTTCATATTTTAATGAATAGTAAAAATATGTTATATATTAATTAAAAACAACATTTTTAATCGCAATAATTTATATGGTTATATTATCATTTTAATTGGATTTTAAGGGTAATTAGAATATATTTTTACCATTTAATCCAATGTTTTTCATTGGAATTAATTTCACGTTGAAATTGGATATAAACAAGTATCAATCTTTTGAATGTTTTTGTTTCTTAAAAACACACTATTTGTTTTGATAACGGGAATTAAATTTAAAATTAATTAATTCCACTTATGTGTTATGAATTTGGTAAAATAGTCATAAATTTTGAATTCAGAATATCAAATAATGCTTAGGCTGATTTTTTGGTATTTTTCTGAAAAACTTTAATTTTTGATGAATAGTGAACCCACTTAGTGGTAGTTAAAAAACATACTTTTTTAATTAAAATTAAATTTTACCACTTCTGTGAATTTAATTTCAAAAATCCGAGAGACACGGTTAATATAAAGGACTAAAATGTGGTTCAATGAGATGAAAATAATTTTTTTGTGAATAGTATCTTTTTACTTTTATTTATCACGGTTAAAAGTAAATAGGATAATTAAGGGTAAAAATAATATTATTATTACCCTAACACATGTACTAATTCTAATTTATAAGATTAATTCGACCAAAAACAACCTTAGGAATAAAATATGACTATTTAGGTCCACACGGATTAGATTAGGACATTTGTTATTAATTTATTTAAAGAAGGGTAAAAATGGTTAAAATCAAAGTTTAATAAACTAGACATTTTTAATATGGGGTTATACATAAGATAAATTAGACTATATATATTCATTGGAAAGATAAAAATATTTAATACATAATGGAATTTTATTTATAATTTTTAGACATTACATAATTTAATTTATTTATGACACAAAGATGATGCAATAATTATCTTATTAATGAAATATTGACATAATTGATGTTATAAATACCCAAAAAAAATTAATTTGAGACTTTTTATGCATTCCACTAATTTTCTAGGTTAATATGACATGTTTTTATTGATTAATTTTTCTTTTTTTGAACTAATAATTCTGTTATAAGTTTCACAAAAATAAATTACCAAATAGAGTCAAAATTGACATAAAATAGTTTTTAAAACAAATATTATATTATTAATTGTTATTTTATTACTAAAAATCTAAGGTTAGGCCAAATGACATATATAAGGTTATATATATAAATAATAAACATGTTGGGATTCGTTTTTCTTGTTATAGTATGGTCATTAACATTATAGTGTAAGAAAACAAGAAAACACAGCAAAAGAAAAATTATTTAACTTAAGGTTAAATCTGAATGATAAGGTTATAATAGATACCTAAACTTGTCTAAATTCTATTTTATGAGAGTATTTAGACCATACCCACATTAGCATTGAAATAAATCAATTTGAGCTATTAAAAACTGAATATGACTTAAAATAAAATAATATTTTTAGTTTTTCCAAAGGTGCCCCTGTACTCCCTTATAAAAGGGCACCTGCTCCCTCTCTTCCTCACACCACATTGAGCCTTCCCTCTCGGCCAACCCCTACCAAATTCTCTTCTCCACTTTCATAGAAACATCCTAGAGGTTCTGGTCAACTTCAAAGACCAATTTTAGTGCCCTAAGAGGTGGTCTCAAAGAGGCACTTCAAAGAAGAGGTAATGTCCATTACCGATTCTTTCATTTTATTTATTCTTTCACTTCTTTTTATTTAGTTGTTTCATTATGAAGTAATAACATAATTATAACTCATATAATGATATGTTATTATAAGTATGAAACAACCCTATTTCACCATCTATCCATCCTATAGAAAACTAAATCACCACCCGTGCGTACGTACGGAATACCGTCTCCACTCCGTGGTGAAATCTGTTTTTCCACCAACACCTTACATGGACGGGTATAATGGTGTAAAGAATAACTATATATGGTTATAATGACATCATACTGATTCTGATATATTATACCATCCAATCCAATTCTATTCAATAATTATGGGAACGATATCATCGCTCGTGCGTACGTACGGACTACCGTCTCCACGACGCGATTAGATTAATTCTCCATGTTAACCATACATGAATGATCATAAGGTTATATAATGAATAATAATTAAATATATGAAATAATAATTATACTGGATTTATGTATATATATATGCATTTCATCTATTTAGTTTCAATCAATTCAATAAGGAAACGAAAACAGCGTTCATGCGTACGTACGACCTACCTTTTCCATGAACAGTGTATTTCATTCCTTTTATTGAACTATAAAATATATATATTTGTATATGATGAATATATATTATATATAAATCGTGTTTTACATTATGGAATTATGTAAATGAGGATATAAGTAATAATATCAAGAACGACAATTCGAAACACATACAATAAATGAAATGATTTTACCCAAAACGCTACTTTAACATTGAATTTACAAAAGAACGGGAAATATAAAGTCTTAAGTGACACATATATGATATCATAACAATGAATATGATTCTTTAATAAGTCAATGACATTATTTAAATCATTATACAGGAGGTTTGGATACGTACAAAGCATATCAGACCTAAGGTAAGGGATAACTATTCCAATCGCGTTCTTATCTAAGACTGTTTATTCGTAAGTATTTTCTGGGGTTATTGTTATCATCCATGTCCATGTTTCCAAAAAGTGTTTTTATGTATTTTTAATGTCTGTTTTTACCCATTTTGACTTTTACTTCATGTTATGTACAGAATCTTTCTTTTGTTTACGTAACGAGGTACTTTTTTGACTTTTCTGGAAAAAGTACGAGAAGAATGTTTTTTTAACTTATACGGAATGAAAGGATATTTACGGTTTTATAAAGCCTTATTTTCATGAAGCTTCCTCCACAATATTTACTGACTATTTTCAAAAAAATCTCTTTCTTTTAAAATTTCATGACATTTTGGGAAAAGAAATTGATTTTGAAGAATAAAGGATATTTTCTTCAATATTTCATTTCAAGTGTTTTACCAAAACCATTTTTACATCTAAGATGAAATTATTTCATATGTGTATGTTTCAAGTATAATGTCTCTATGATTTATATGGTTTCACTTTTCTTATGATGAAATTTCCATTTATTTTATAGGGATTATGAAATTATGGGATGATGTTAATGAAACCCATTTTATTCTTTGGGTTATGATGAATGTTTTAAGTTAATTTTGTGGCACAAGTAAGAATGATTTCATTATGAGATTGATGGGACCTATATCTCCCTCCAATGCATTGGGTAAAGATTATATATCTCATTAGATAGACATGGCTGAAACGGTAAGTTAATTTGGTTCAGTGATACATGACTGGATCGAGGAGTGAACTCGATTCAGAAAGGGAATTTGTCCACTAAGATGGTCTTGGCAGCAATGCCTTGGCTACTATGGAATTTATAACAAGTGCTGAATGGTTTCCACAATTACATGTTATATTCTCATACTAATTTATCATGATTAATGTTTCTTCATGATCTATTCCTTACGTACTGCCAAGTTTTATGTCACTGCTCATGATTTTGATGTTTAGATTTTATGCTCATGTTTTTTACATTCAAATGTCTAAGGATTGTTTTATGTTCTCTATGCTTACCCTTACTAAGAATTTGAGATCACCCCTTTTATGTTTTATTTTTCCCAGGATATAAAGAAAGGTTTTAGGTAAGAAAAAAAGGGGAAGATCTTTATGGGATATGTCGATGATCTTTCACCACGATTAGAAGATTATATTCTGAGTTTCCAAAGACACTAAACTATTACTCTCCTTGTGTGTCTGTTTTAGTTATGTATAAATTATTCCGCAAAAGTAATGTAATTTCCATGTACATCATGCTTTGGGCCTTTACACCAATCCTTGAAGAGGATGGATTTAAGGGATTATGTTTTGGAATTCAATAATAATGTTGTTAAGGTACTTTTATAGTACATTGAAATATTTGTGTATTGGTCCATTGTGATTTTCTATAAGAATATTGTACCGGTAACCATGAAAAGTGATTCAAATATTTTGGAAAGCAGATGATATGTGAATAATGAAGGTATAAGGAGAAAATAAATTGTTTGATAGTATTACTTAAATCATGATTGATATAAGGACAAAGTGATATCAGGGTTTGAGTATATATATTTTTGGGATTTTGGTATGTGTAAAGAGTTAACTTTTGACAGCATTCATGTTTTACTAATGTTCAATGGGTATTCATTTTTCAAGAGAATACACGATTAAGGTACTCACATGTTTCTGACCTACAAGATATATCGTATGATATATGGGGGATAAATGATGGTATTCACATGATCGGTAGGTGACATTTCAAGTAATTGTTTTCTTTATACTATGAGCTTAGACATAAGTATTTTAGATAATCCTAATTATTGGAATGAATTATGTTGGACATATGTTAGTATTGTTTATGGCTATATCTATTTTCGATATTATTGATGGAATGTTATAATAGTGTAGTTTAAGAGAAGGGACAACATGCAGAATGGGTGGCAACACGTCGCGTCGGACAAAGCTGTGGGAATCGAACCCACAACTGAAGTGCTACATGCCTTTATCACTTACCACTGGCCTACAGGAAGTCCCTGGTTAGTAGAAGCTAGTTTTAATTTATTAAGGGGTATGATATATGAAGTATACATCCATTTTAGGAACCAAATATGATTAATCTCACTATAGATGGGCTTATGTATATTTGATAACTTTTGCTAACTTATGTTTGAGACAGATGGAATGACCTATCATTCTATCGTATGAGTTGGTAAAAATTCAAGAAAGACAAATTCAACTTCATTTCTTAAAGAGATGAAGTGGATATTTTTAAAGGCACGAACCATGGTGAGATTTTACCAAAATAAAGTAAGTATTTTTTCTGAATGAAATTCTTCAACATTAGGGAAATTATATTGAAAACCAAAAATGTTGTCCTAGTGCCCTTATATCTGATGAATCAAATGGTACCATAGATCATCCCAAATTTATGGCTTTGTGATTGTTGGATTTTTCATAGCCATGTTCTCTACCACTCTCCATCAGAACATGATTGTTAGATTTTTCTTCCATATCCATATTTCCAACTATGTGGAAACCTATGGATTAGTTAATCTGGGTAACTGTTACATTTCTAACTTTTCTTTTTAAAATGATATTTTCGTATTCCCTTTTACGATGTGGGTTTCTATGAAAGAAACTTTCAAGTAGTAAACCATTTATAACCCCGATGAATTTCGAGGGCGAAATTCATTTTAAGGGGGGTAGAATGTAACAACCCGAGATTTTATGAGAATTATTCTTTTTAAATTCATTGATGTCTTGTGTTGTACGCTACACCAAGATTATCATGCGCTATACTCCACACCGTATTAGCTTGAAGTATCACACCACTATTCTTGGCTTGTGTTACACACAATTTCAAGTTCATTTTGTAGAAATTATTCTACACAACATTAAGTATAGATTTTGTTTAATGTATAAATGCATTAAGTTTTGATTATGTTATACAAAACACCAAAAAGTGTTTTCACTACACGCATCCCTGACATGCCTTGCATTACCCGCAATGAAGACCTTCCTTGAGAGCGTGTATAGTATGCAATACCGAGTTTCACTAGACGATATATTATTATAATATTATTATGAACTAGCCGTTATGAATAGTAATAACCACTTTTTGAAATTATATTTTTCAAAATGGACTTCATTTTTGGATTTGGAATATCGAAATTATCCTATGGTGAATTTTTGGTATTTTTCTGAAAACATTCAGTTTTTGATGAATAGTGAAAACACTGGGTTACTATTTAAAAACCGAATTTTTATATAAATAATTATTTATTATATTTAAATTTATTTTAGGTCAAAATTGATACATAATAATTATATAAGTTCAATGAAATTCATTGGATTCATTTTATAATAATTTAAGATATATAGAAATTTTATTAAACTTTTCACCGTCTTTTACCCACCTTTTTGGAGAATTTAGAAATTCATATAAAACATAATTTTACCACTTATGTGAGTGGAATTTCAAAAATCCAAGAGACACAGTTAATCTCAAACACTAAAATGTGGTTCAATGAGATGAAAATAATTTTTGGTGAATAGTAACTTTTTACTTTTATTTACCACTGTTAAAAGTAAATAGGGTAATTAAGGGTAAAAATGTTATTATTAGTTTCCTAACACATGTCCTAATTCTATTGGATAAGTGTAATTCGACCAAAAACAGCCGTAGGAATAAAATATGACCATTTAGGTCCACTTGGATTATATTAGGACATTTATTATTAATTTATTTTAAGAAGAGTTAAAAAATGTTAAAATCAATGTTTAATAACTAAATAATTTTTAATATAGGGTTTTACATAAGATAAATTAGACTATAAATATTAATTAGAAAGCTAAAAAGATTTCTACCTAATTATATTTTATTTATAATTTTTACACATTAAATAATTTAGGTTATTTATGACACACCAGCGATGTAGTAATTAGCTAAATAATGAAATATTAAAATAATTGATGTTATAAATACCTAGATTAATGTAATTTGAGACTTTTTATGAATTCCACTAATTTCATAGTTTAATATGACATGTTATTATTGAATTAATTAACTTTTTTCAAACTAATCATGCTGTTATACGTTTCACAAAAATCAATTACCAAATAGTGTCAAAATTGACATAAAATAGTTTTTTAAAAAAATATTATATTATTAATTATTATTTTATTCCTAATAATCTAAGGATCAGAAAAAGTACTTAGATAAGATTATATATATTAATAATAAACAACTTTTGGTTCGTGTTTCTAGTTATAGTAAGTTTATTAACCATATATTGTATGAAAACTAGAAGACATGGTAAAAGTTAAATTATTTAACTTAGAGTTAAATCTAAATGATAAGGTTAAAATAGTAACCTAAACTTGTCTAAAATCTATTTGATGAGAGGATTTAGACCCATCCCCACCTTATCATCTAAATAAATCAATTTGGAGCTATTAAAAACCGAATATTACTTTATTATAAAATAATATTTTGAGTTTTCCAAAGGTGCCCCTCTCCTCCCTTATAAAAAGGGCACCCCTTCCCTCTCCTCTTCACACCCTTTTGATCAATGAAGCTCGGAAAAACCCTGCCCATTTATCTTCTCCACTTCCCTAGAAAAATTCTGGAGGTTTTTTTCTTCTCAAAAGACCAAATCTACTTCCTTAAGAGAAGCCTTAAAGGAGATGCGTCGAAGAAGAGGTAATCTCTTCCTTCGATTCTCTCATGTTTCTTTCTTCTTCAACTTATTCTTATTTAGTTATTTCATTATATGTAATAAAATAAGTATCACTAATATACTGATATTTTATTATGAATATTAAACAACCTTATTTCACCTTCTATCCATCATACTGAAAACGAAATCACCATGTGTGCATACGAACGGAATACCGTCTCCACGCCGTGGTGTAGTCAGTTTTTCCACCACCACCTTACATGGATGGGTATAATGGTGTAAATAAATAACTATATATGTTTATTTTAAATTGATATTGATTCCTTAATATTATACATACACTTCTATACAATTCCACGATCATGGGAATGATATCATCACTCCTGCGTACGTACGGACTGCCGTCTCCACAAAGGCGATGAGATTCATTTTCCATGATTAACCATTAAAGAATTATTATAAAGTATAAATAATGAATAATAATGAAATATATGACATAATGAAGCTACTTGGTTTATGTATACATTTATATATATTTATGTGTGTGTGTGTGTGTGTGTGTCATCTACTTACTTCCATTCAAGTCAATAAAGAAAGGAAAACAACGGTAATGCGTACGTATGACCTACCGTCTCCATGGACGATGAGTTTCATTTCATTTATCTATCTATTATATATATATATATACTAAATATATATGATATATAAATCATGTTTTTTATTCGGTAAGTAAGTAAATAATGATATAACTAATAATGATATCAAGAACAACAAGTCCAAACAGGTATGATAAATGAAACAATTTTACCCAAAATGCTACTTTAACATTGAATTGACAAATGAATGGGTAATATAAATACCTAAGTGAACCATATATTATATAATAACAATGAATATGATTCCGTAATAAGTCAATGATATTATTTAAATCATTATACAGGAGGTTCGGATGCATACGAAGCATATTAGACATAAGGTAAGGGACAACTATTTCAATCTCATTCTTATCCGAGATTGTTTATTCGTAAGTATTTACTGGGGTTATTGTTATCATCCATGTCCATGCATAATAAATATGGTTTCATGTTTGTTTAATGTCATTTTTAACCATATTTTACTTTTACTACTTGTTATTTAAGGAATCTTTCTTTTGTTTACGTTACGAGGTACTTTTTGACTTTTCCTGAAAAAGTACGCGAAGAATGTTTTTTTAAACTTATACAGCATGAACGGATTTTTATGGTTTCATAAGTATTTATTTTCATGAATATTACTCTCAAATATTTAATGAATATTTTTAACAAAATCCTTTTCTTTTATAAATTGCATGACGTTTTGTGAAAAGAAAATGATTTTGAAGAAGAAAGGATATGTTCCTCAAAAATTAATTTCAAATGTTTTATCAAAACCATTTTCCATCTAAGATGACATTATTTCATATGTGGATGTTTCAAGTATAATGTATCTATGATTTACATGGTTTCAATTCTCTTATGATGAAATATCCATTTGTTTTATATGGATTATGTGATGTTGGGATGATGTTTATGAAACCTATTTTATTCTTTGGGTTCAGATGAAAGTTTCATGTTTATTTTGTGGAAAAAGTAATAATGATTTCATTATGAGATGGGTGGGACCTATATCTCTCTCCAATGAATTGGTTAAATATTTATATATCATTATATAGATATGGCTAGAATGGTATGTTAATCCGGTTCAGTGATACAGGACTGGAACGAAGAGTGAACTCGATTCAGAAATGGACTTTGTCCACTATGATGGCCTTGGCAGCAATGCCTTGGATACTATGGAAATCATATCAAGTGCTTAATGGTTTTCCACAATTACTTGTTTTATTCCCATGCTATTTTATCATGATTGATGTTCCCTTATGATCTATGTCTTCTGTACTTCCAAGATTTATGTCATTGCTCATGATGGTGATGTTTAGATTTTATTTTCAAGTTTTTTTCATTTAAATGTTATGAATTGCTTTATGTTCTCTATGATTACCCTTACTGAGCATTTGAGATCACCCTTTATATGTTTTCTTTTCCCCAAGATTTAAATAAAGTTTTTAGGTATGAAAACAGAAGGAGAATATATTTATGGGAGATGTTGAAGATCTTTTAACATGATTAGAAGATTATTTTTACAAGTTTCCAAAGACACTTAACTATTACGGTCCTTGTACGTCTGCTTTCGTTATGTATCAAGTTTTCCGCAAAAGTAATGTAATGTCCATGTATGTCAATCTTTGGGACTCTATAATATCTTACTGTGTTATATATATATGGTAAACTAATGTATGATTGATTTAGAAAAAAATCATCATGAATAAAGATACCATATTCTATTGGGATGATATTAATATTTTTTTCTCAGTTTAGAGAAACTATTACAAACATCACTATGTAGCCAGTGAAAACATGAATCTAATCAAAAATAGTTTCCAGATAAAATGATTCCAAAATCATGGGTTGACACTGGGGAACCACATGTAATTTAGATTTCCCAAAAATTAGTATATATGGGGAATTGATGTGTACAGGTTTTTGATATAGAATTAGGATGAAAATTATTAATTCTATTTTATATCATGAGATAACATATATGAATCCCCAAATTGTTATTATAGGTTTTTTACATAGATATGACTCATGTGTACGAGGCTATGGAAGTTAATATATATCCTAGAGTGAGAATGTAGAAAACACAACATGAATGAATTCTCAATAGTAAAAAAACCCAATGAGGTTCCATACTAATTATATGTTAAAAAAAATATTATGGAGCGAGTGTAGGACACATCTCCTTGGTGACATGTAATATAAAGATGGAATTTGGGTCTAGGAATATTATTAGAGATCCAAATATCACCAAAAATAAAGAATACATAAGAATTAAGATAAATTTTTCTTACTTGTTACCCTTTGTAAAGATAAGGTTAATGTGTAGGGGATACACTGAGAAATGTATAGGTGTTCTGGTGGAAAACAAGAATGAAACATGATTAGAATTAATAATATCTTTATAACTTGAGTATGACCATTTCTGTAAATGAATAATATAATTGGGATTAAGATAAAAGATCCAAAAATCACTATATATCTTGTGGAAACAATAATCAATCCACACAAAGATATGGTATGTTGAATATTTTCATAGGATATGAGAATTGCGATAGATGGATGAGTTAGTAAGTCTATAAATATATAATATTTTTGGAAATAAATACTTTTAAATTGATCGATCTTTTACCGAGTTGGGGAATTTCTGACCTCATGTCATATGTAATAGACCACTCTATATAGAGTATGGTCATGATGTATTGACCACTTTGAATAATTTTTTGTGGGATGTGACATATGTTTTGTTGTTTGAAATCATATTTCATGGATTATATGATATATATTTTATATTCATGCAATGAAGACTTATATTCCATGTTGTTTAATGTGATTTGATATGTACCATAATTCATAATGGTTTGAAGTCATGCAAATAATACATTATTTGATAGAATTTAATTTCTTACTGCTAGGAATTTATTTTTTTCATTTTGAGGTCATCTAACATAGAATTTTTGAACCCATTCTGAATTTATACAAAGTACATATTGAAAAAATTATATTAGTGATAAAAAAATATAATCTCTCCTTGCATTTTTACTATATGGTTTTCTACATTTGAAATTACCTTCGACATGGATTATGGTCTCTTCGATTTTGTTTCAGGTTTTAAAGGATCTTTCCTTAGAAGCATTGAACTTCTCAGACCCACTAACAGTTATACATAGTATAATGAGAGATGGAATACCTTATTATTTAATAGATTCATTACACAATTATAAAAAATATCTATGTTATATGCCCATTGAATAATTTCCCAAATATCATCTCTAACTCAACAAGATGAATATGATACTTATCATTTATGGTTAGTTTATTATCAATAACTATAAGGTGTAAGGATAATGGATTTTTTATAGGGGGGATTCCTCTAACCCAAAAAATGTAAATTATCTTTTATTATATGTTGATGTATGGGTCATGATACAATATTCCCACAGATATCAATGATGTTTTTTTGGAAAATAAATTTTATCCTTTTAATTATCTTTTAATTGGAATTAGAGAGAGTTTTTTAAATCACATATATATTCATTGGAAACTGTATGATAGTGATATAAGTGCTTGGAATATATATTATACTCTTCACACATGATTTTGAAATTTTTTGTGTATAAATTATTGTCATCATATTTTAATATTATGTGATGGACACCAATCCTTTTAATGATATTATACATCATTAAATTGACCAAAAAATTTTATCCTCATTCTTTGAAGTACATAGAAATTAACCATATGTAGAAATATTCTATGACAATAAGGAAGTAATGAAACTATATATATTTATCTAGGGTATATAGTCTCATAAAATCCATTCCTTTCAAAACAATAATCAAATGTATTTGATACTATGGAATAGTTTTTGGGCTTCATGTATAAATTTTTAATGTATCTAAAAAAATAGAACGTATTTCAAATATGCTTGTTGTCTTGAATCATTGTTGGATAGTAGATTCCATTTATATTGTTGTGATGGAATTACTTTCCTTTTAATTGGTGGACACAATAGATTCCCACATGGAATTACTAAAAGAAATAGCAAGGGGATCTCATCCCTCAATGAACCAAAATAGAAACCCCTAAATGATTTATATGTAGGGGACCTTATAATAATTTAGTTCAACCTAGTTGAGGAAACATTCTATCCAATGAAATATATGTTCCTTCATATATTTATCTATTTGGATATTCCTATGTTTTTGGTAGTACATTATGGATGAACTATATTAAATTTTGGATTTTCTAATTGATTATATTCTATTTACTTGTTCAATAGTGGTTTTGAATTCATTGATATCTTCAATGACATTGTTGATGAATGGATAAGACACCCTATAATGTCGTATGTGAATTATTAATTCATTCAAGTCTATATAATTCATGGATGTAACTATAGTGGATAATGGGTCTTCGTGGGAATATTGGGAAAACAGGTTATGAAAAATTGTTGTCATTATGGGAAATGTTTCCATCAAACCTCATATATAATCATGATATTGTATTAATTAATACTTTTTGATAGTTTATTTACCATTTATATTCATGATTACTAACTCTAAATAACCTGTAACATTTAATGAGGCCAGTAGTATCTTCATGGATAATTTCATACCTGTTATGAGGGTTGATTATTTTGCCTTATTTTTGATGCATCTGTCAAAGAGAGGGAAGGATTTTGGGGAGAACTATTTTTTCGATTGATTAGGAAAATCTGAAGAATATTTTTATTGATCATTGGTTTCCCCCTCTTTTACTGATTATGATTTAAATTCTTCATATTATTATAAATCCCATGATTGGGAGGTTTCAAGGATAGATAATACATCTTCATTATGAAACATTGTATCCCATAATAATTTCTTTGGGATGGGGTACATTATAGGGAAATGTGACAATTTTTCCCCTTTGCCACCATATAAGAAATAAAATTTCTATAAAATTGTTATATAATTAATACCCATAGTGTTAGGTTCCTAGTTAAAATTTATCAACTAAGGACGAATTTGGGAATACCAACATGAGAGACAAGATGGAACATGTGGTGATATAAATAATATATCAGTATCTAAAAAAAATTATTTAAATAGGGTTGATCTTCTCTATATCTAGATATTGGGTTTTGATAACCAACATTAATCTATAAATATATTATAGAATAATTTGTATCCCCACAACATTTATCTTTTAATGGATTCCACAATGTGATCAACCAACGGTCACCCCATAGAGGATGAGATGTTATCATTATACATGATGAATTTGGGTATGATAATACAAAAGGCAATACTTGAGATTGTAAAATAATCATTAACAATATTATTTCCACTTATATGTGACTCTCTTCTTCAACAAAATGGTGAAGGGTAAACACTTATCTGTGAGGTTGGTAATGATACATTTAATATAGGCATGACATCCCCATAATACTCCAAACACTTAGAAGTTTTTAAAATGAATAATGTTGAGTATTTATTTTATCCTTTTGTGGTAAAATTATTTTTCATTATGTTATACCATAAATAATAGGATGTTCCCAAAATTTAACCTATAATCACACATTAAGAGATTTATGTTCAAGAAATGCGACCAATGATTATTGAAAACTATTTAATGATCAAAATGGTGATAATGAAATTGCTGTGAATTGAACACCAGATCATTCGAAAATAACTCTATGTTATTTCCTAAAATGGCATGAATATAAGTCCATATCATTATAATATAGTTAAATATGATTAATTAGTATTAGTATAACCCTTCGGGTTGCATAAATTAAGTGGCTTTCCAACTTTTAGTGTCTATTTAGATGATATTTTATCCATAAAACCAATTCAAAAAGGATAATGATTGGAATCTGAATAGTTCATCGAGGAGATGTTCAATAATTAGAACTAGATAACGATCATTTAGGTAGTTCTTCATGATATATGTAATGTTCACATAGACCAATATTTTTCAATAATTTTCTTGATTATAATGGTTTATTTGTGGCACATCATGAATTAAAAATTTTGGTGAATTTATCCTTGTTCATATTAACATATTTTTGATCTATAGTATTACTTTAAGTCAAATGATGTTTCCTAAAAAATTATTTAGAATAACAGTAGTGGTTAGATAACCCCCAATGATGGGTATCAAGTTGGTTATCCAATCATCAAATTTTTATTTAATTAACTGCAATGAGATGCTGGTGTGCCTTCTATAATGTGATGCATTTATCCTTCCTTTCATGGTTCATTGCGGTCCTAATATACATATGATATATCATTATTCATACAAAGGATAACCTATTTGATTATATCGATGGGGTTAAAGAAACCTTTAAAAAATGATAATGTAGAGTCATGGATCTATTCATATTTTTAATTACAAATATTAGGAGAATAATATTTACTAGAATCTTTGGATCTTGATGATGATATTGTATAATCATGACAGCGATCAAAATTGAATCATTCATTCAAATAAATTTGATCATATGATTTACATAACACAAAAAGAATGAAATTGAATGTGTCAAGGCCCCATGGTATAATTATTCATTAAAGATTCATATAAATAGGATCAAAGATCCATGTATAGGTTGAATAATTTTTTATTCGACATTTCAATATGTAATGGTGATTAGGGAATGATTGATATTAGTAAATAATGAAATGTTCTATCCATTTACCAATGGTGGAAGTTTAATGAAAATATATTCATGATCATCATATGAGAGTAATGTGATTTGAGATTTCACTTTATTGTATGTTGTAACCAAAGTGATATAACGACTTCTATGACTGATAGTGTTCACCATGATTACATGGATGAGAAACCTGATTAGTTAACTATGTTTTATATAGTGATTAATATGATAAAATTCCAAGTCATTAGAGGAAGTAATTAGAATGGAAATATTTACCAAGAGATGTTTTAACCTCTTTATTATAATAACATACATCTATGTACTTATATTTTCAAGACTCAATGGGATGATAATTACTCTAAAGATCCATGAATTTCATATTAATAGAGTACTTTTTCCATTGATGATATGGTTAGGGATGTCCAAGATGCACATGGGGCCATATATATCTTCGAAATAAATTTAATTCCATACCATGCCAGAACATAACGAATTGAAATTTAGAGACGAGGACCATGAAATATGTTACAATCATGATCCCTTTAAATAATATCTAATTAATCTTATCATGCCCTTTATTTTCGTAGATTTAAGGGGGAAAATAATCATTTTTTATCCTAATACCAAGAGTGTTTGGATGAGGATGAGATTTAATATAGATACATTTTTAACTAGGGGAAAAATATATCGATATAATCAGGATTTATGAATATGATGATGCTTCTGATATGCCTAGTTATGATGACTTCATGGTCTTATTTTCATGAAGCAAATGGTTGTATGGAATTTAGTAAATTAATTCTCTATATGATATGTCTCAACTATATTAACACCATCTTCTAAATATTTAGGAATTAAAAGTTCCTTAATAACATCATGCTTGAGTTCATTTGACAGGATAAGGGATTCCAAAATGCAGAGATTGGAAATAACAAAAGCTATATTATTCATGATTTCAAAAAGCTAGACTGATGGTTGATTTTTCTAATGATGAGGTTTCTCTTAGGTTTGTGGTTTTAGGGACAAGGATGACTACATTATATAATCATTTTCTTGAATGAATTTAGCGGAAAAACATTATGGGGCAGGCTTTCCCAACATTCCAAAACCTATATATTGTCCAGACAATTACATTTCATATAATCAATAATCAAGTATGACTAATTTAAAATGATACCTATAATATTTTTGATCAAATTGATGTTTCCTGTTCAGATCATTGGATTCAACGTATTTGGATGTTACCAGAATATATGGATTTACAAGAAATTATTCCAAAATTATTGGGTCAAATTCAACATTGTCTTCCACAACCACCTCATCTCCTACAACTAGTTCCTATAATTTTGTTATGGAATACATATTTGAATGAATCCTCATAGCTATTAAATGGACCTATAAAGTGAATTCCATCAACATATCTATAATGTGTATCTTCACCTAATGATAATTACATTTGTTGGGGGATGTTTACATCCTTCCACTGATGGGATAAAAATTCCGTGATTCTTTGGATCACCTTGGGAACTATTAGGGACTCTTACTCTTACTCATTTTTTATGCCTAATGATTATTTTACTGGAATACTATGAAATTGAATATTTTAACATAGGTACTTCATGTGGAAATATTCTCTTAAACGATTGATTTAGTTGAGCCTTATGTATGTAATGTTCTTTATGAACAATGTATAGGCCATTTAATCGTCAAAAATTTTCATTCCATTTGATAATAAATCATATCATTCCAGTGTTCATATTCTGAATAAGTAGAGACATAAGTAACATTCATTAGACTAACTAAAAATTAAATTTTTATTATTCAATAAATTTTAAGGAAAAACTGTGAACCCTAGAGGACAAGCATAAAGCGAGATAATAGTATCATTAAAGTGCATATTGAGACTAGTAGATTTAGTCTCTCTAAAAGGATTCCATGAAATGTTACTTTCATTGGTGTTTTGTTAATCCATTATGAGATATTCGAACCAAAACTACAGCTTGTCCCAAACCTAGATGTACTCCTCAAAGTTGATCTTTCCATTGTTGAAACCCCCAACAAGAATAATGTCTTTTCTATTGATCTGGGAGTACTGGTCGTCATTTAGAATCATTCTCAGAGGTCCCCCCCATCATTATGGAAGCTTCTTCTTCCATATTGCTGAGTCAAAAAATATTTTCAATAGATTCATCTTCTGAACTCATTATAAATTCATGGGAATGGTCCAGAAGATCACCTTCAGTGACTTGGAGAGGATGTTGATTGTCATTTTCCATCTTCTTCCCTTTCGTTTTCATTTCCAAACGTGTCTCTATAGGAGGAGGAAAAATAGAATAGTACTTTTTCTCCTATCTAATGGTTTTCCGTCTTCTTCTTCTCCTCAGCCTTGAAATCCTATGACTCAAAGAAACCTATGGTTTCCCTTAAACAATGGTCTACACCCAATTCATTCCAGGTAACCTTCTCCTCCTCCATAGAGGTTCTAATAGGCTCAACCTTAGAATCCTAAAATGTATCATCATTATACAGATGTTCAAAGTGATTTCCCAACTCCAATGTTTCCACCTCCCATCTGGGAATTTTCTTGAGGCCTGAAATTTCCCCCCCATAAGGACACCACCTTAGTATATAAAGAACCCTGGGGAACTAAGGGACCTCCATCAACTACCTTTTGGGACTCCATTTTGCACCCGCTTCCACCATGAGGACCCTCCAATAAAGTGACCACCGGTGAACCCCTGCCTCTTCCTGAGTAGTAGAAGCCCCTCTCTAGTCATCACTTACAACAACAGCTGTTCCATGATTCACAACCTCAAAGTCTGGTTTTATCCTATCAAAAATCTCATTCACCTTTGTCTGGGGAGATAACACCAGTGCTTTTCCCACAACATCACCCAAGCACACAGACCCAATCTCCCTACCAGCAGTAGAGCCACCTCGGCTGAAGATAGCCTCTATGAATGTGGATACACCACGATTATCCCCATCATTTAGCACTTGTCCCTTTTTCTCACCACCAACTGAAATCGACCTATCCGCTTCTTGGACAGCTTCTCGATGAGATGTTGTACAATCCAGAACATTGTAATCTTGTTTTTTGATTGTGAAATGTGCAGAAGGAATAAAATTCACCCTATTCCATCATTTAGAGGATTCATGGCCCAACCACAAAAAAGAGTAACAAAATACAACCCATAATTTGTATCATACCTTCTTCTTCCAGCAGAGCTCACCTTGTATCTCGATGAAAATGTGTTCCAATGGAGCCTCTGAGACATCCAACTCAACACAAATAAGTAGACATATGGGATGACACTGTGCTATAGTGTGGGTATGCAAACACATATATCTACCCAAAATATTTCAAATCATCCATAGAATCACCATATTATGGAACGGAAGAGGAATCCAAGGAAGAGTAATACAAATTGAAGTGTTGTGGGATTGTTTATTCAGTTTAAAGATAAAAAATCAGTGAAACATGAAGAATCCAAAAGTGTTGAAGGATCTATGATATTTCAACCAGTCTAAAACAAGATTATCTTTAGAAGAAGAATGTATCAAAAAATGCTACTGATCTAGAATGCCTAAAACTACTCAAACAATAAAAACCCATGATATAAAGACATACATATTGAAGTCATAAAATGAAGGACAATGCTTGTGAAAAAAAACCACCAATGTGAACTCGAATAGTAAGGAAGCATGTGAGAACTCCTGGAAATAAATTGGGAAAGAAGGAAGGTCATAGATGCATGAATGAACTTTAGGGTACACTTTACACTTGTGGAAGATATGGATAAGTTTAGGGTTGGTGAAATGGAAAAATAAGACCCAAGAGGTGAGAGATTCAAGAGAATAACCATACCCCCTCCCACTGGGTGGGGGGGGGGGGAGCAGGGGCTAATCCATATTGCCGCTTATGCCATCGACGATGGAGTGGAAACCCTACCACTGCCAATATTTTTGTTCACTTGCAATAGATGTTTACCCCAATTGACCTTACCAGAGTCTACTATTTTCTAGAGTATATCTATGATGTTAATGTAATCATAGATTTAGTTCACTAGTTTTTGGTTTAAGGGGAAATAATTTAGGTTATCATTCATCCTTACGTCATTGGGTTTTCTGAAATCCATTAGTTTAACATGTTTATTCTCTAGGGTAGTAATGAAAAAACAACTAAATTGATATTTACATAAACAAAATATTCTATTAATCACACCATTAAATTGTGGATTTCATTACTCCTTCTTCTCACCCTAAAGAGGCTATTTTATTCTTTTCTTAGCATGGAATCTCTTGATATTGAGTATTATTGTGATAATCTCTTGGATATAGTTCTAGTTTGACTATGATTCATTTGGTCTCCACTCTACCATGAATCATTATTTGTATTGAAATATTTGACTTATATTTTTCCTTAGTATTCCAAACAATGTTCTCTACATGTTTTGATAATACAAAAAAACTCCCAAAACTCACTAGGATACTTTAAATTAATTAGTGGAATTTATAATTCATCAGAGATATTTTCTATAGAGATCTCCAACAACTCCTAATGAGTAATATTCATTTTCAGGGTGTAGTTAATACCATTACATTATGTGATGAAGTCTGAAACCCAATTTTAATATTCAAACAATAATTTTAATGGTCAATAGTCATTTTCATCCTCATTATAAAGTTCAAATGGGATATTAATTATTGTCTTTGATCATCAAATTTCATGAAATACCATCCAGGTAGGTTACTATACAAGAAAAAAGGTGTCATCTCCTGTTTATATAAAATAATATGAGATTTTATACAAAAATCTACTCACTGATTCCAATTATAGGGATTCTTTAAGAAATAAATTGTGTAAAATACTTCTATAAATATGACGTACTACTGAAAATCATCAAGGTGGTAATCATAAAAAAATAAGCAGGGGGAAATTCCACACAATCATGGTGTGGTTTCCATTCAAGATGCTCTAGTATAAACATTCATTCAATGACTTAATTTAATGTATAAATAAACAATATGAAGTGATGGAAATTCTATAGTAATGATGATGAGGATGGCACTTGAGTTGAGGAAGCAAGGGGAGGTGTACATGGACGTTATGTGCATGTTTTTCGTAGATGTCAAAATTGAGATGGACTATGTTAGATAACATGAAATGGAAGTTTTTTATACCCCAATAGTATACATATATTTACCATCCAATATGGTTTCATTAATTATTTTAGTATCATATAGTTATCCATGTGACGAAATTATACTCTCAAAGGTCGAGTGGCAGTTTCTTATTTAGTGGGATTCCAAAAGGATAAATTTTTCCCTTGGCATGGGTGTTTCACTATGTAGGATTATATCTTATATGTAATCTGATATTGACTCTATTTAATATATATTTATTTCATACTTTTACAGATATATTATTTCATCAAACGAAATAGAATAAAAATCATTCTATGGTGGGTGAGATATAGTCCTGACTTTCACATTATTTTTAGTAAATGATCAACTAGTAAAATATAGGTTAATATTTAATGATGCTACCTATTCATGAGTCTTCCAATTATTTTTGAGTTTTCACACCTTCTTCATGAGTCTCAATGTGGATACCATTTTGAATGGATATACCTTACTATAATTCACTGTAATAGTTTGGTTCTTTTCATTATTTACATGGCTAAAACCAAAGATATTTACTAACAAAATCTATTTAGAATAGAAAATTTTCACATAATAGTTAACTGGGGATTTATCAACCTCATGGGTTTGATTATAGTCCTTTTTAATATATAGAATATTGGTGGAACTCTTTGGTTTAAAATAATTATAAGGCTTCATGTTTTCTCCTCACAATTCTCTAAGAAGTGTCTTATAGATTATGGTTCAAAGGGACTCTCTATATATTTTTAATTAATGTAATCTTGGTATGCGTATGTGTCTCATAGTGGGAGGAACCATCATGGTATTTCGTTTTATTTTACCCCCTTCATAGAGAATATTGACTTGTATTTAATGGTTAATAATTATCCCATCCATATGGTATGTGTGGATATTTTCCTACCATCTTATTATCATAAGATTATAGTGGATTTTAAGATTCATGGGGTTGTGTTAGTGGTAAAAATAAATTCATACCTTTTGGAAGGGGTTTGAACAACAATGTTTACAAAGATGTTGATACCATATTAATATTCAATTTTTGGCCTCTATTTAGGCATGGTCTAGATATAGTTCTTAGTTAGTTTGATGGATGCTTGTCATTGAGGATTGATCTATATTTGTTGTATTTTCATTATGAAAATGGGTTTCTAAAAAATGATTCTTCATGGCTTGATATATGAGTTAATTAATATATTGTTCTATTTAGGTACACCTTTTTTTATGATTTTGGAATTGACTAATTATTCTAGATGTAGAAAATGGAATATATTGTAACATCCCAAGTAAATAAAGAATAATAAATTTTCATAATTATTAATATTTTTTAATTAAATATTAATTTTACTTTAAAGAGGTTGTTATGTTCTATGGCTTACCCGATACGCAACAACAGGTTTCTTGGAAATCGTACGTTGCACGCAAGGCTGAGTTATACAAAATAATAATAATATAATGTTATTTTTTTAAATGGTACTTAACGCCTTGTCGTTGTAATGGTGGAATTAAATACAACTAGATAAAATATGATTATACATATTTCCAAATGGTTTTACATTTATCCAATAAGAATTGTAAGCATAAAATGTGAATTAACTTAATTTTAAGCATAAATACTCTAATATTCTTTAAAAGGTCGATTTACTCCCTTTTAATTGCAAAGACTATTTAAATCTATAATTAATCACTTTTACATGTTCAATTTTAAAAAATAATATTCTTCTTTAGAATCTAGACATCAAAATTTACATTGGGTAAAATTTTGGAATTATTCTGATAAAATTCATTTGTTTAATGAATAACTATAAATATTGTATTTTAATTCAAAGTTTCCTTTTAATATAAATTATTTATATAGTCAGATTATATTTTTATTTAGTTATAAAGTGTAATTAGTTTATATTTTAACCCTTTAATCCAATGTTGGTGATTGTGATTAATTTCACCGTGAAATTGGACATAAAATGCGTCAATCTTTTGATAGTTATTATTTCATAAAAACATGTTTTTAGTTTTGACAATGTGAATTAATTTTAAATTAATTAATGAAACATCTATGTTTTGAATTTGGTAAAATATCGATCATTTTTTATTTGGAATATCAAATATATATTAGGCTGAATTTTTGGTATTTTTATTAAAAACTACAATTTTTGATGAATAATGAAAACACTGAGTAGTAGTTAAAAAGCTGACCTTTTCAATTCGATAAAATTTTACCAGTTCTGTGAATTGAATTTAAAAAATCTGACATACATGGTTCTAATTATTAAGTAAAATTTGGTTCAATAAGATGAAAATATTTTTTCAGTGAATAGTAACTTTTGACTTTATTTACCATGGTTAAAGGTTAATAGAGTAATTCAAGGTAAAAACAATATTATAATAATATTAAATTACCTTAAAACTTGTACTAACTTAATAGAATGAGTAATTGTATACAAGGAAAGTCTTTGGGTGGGACTTTTGGCCTTTGAAATCAACTTGGGTATGATAATGATATTAATTACTTTTTATTTAAAGTAAAAATAAAAATATCACAAACATGTATTACATTGCTAAAACAATTTTAATGCGGTGTTATATAATTGATATATTTGAATACAAGGATTAATTATAAATATAATAATATTTCATACATCATAGTATTTTATTTATAATTTTTTTACATTATATAAATAAATTATTTATAACACAATAATGATTTAGTGTTTACCACATTAATGGATGATTTAAAAAAATAGTATTACAATGATTAGTATAATATCCAAAACCTATCCAATTATTATTTGTTGATTTTATATCCACCATGAGTCATCTTATATTCAATTTTAATTAATATTTGAAATTTAGATACTGAAAATCTGTATATAATAAAATAATATTTCTAGACTTTCCTAAGGAGCCCCTCCTCCCCCTTATAAAAATCCCTCAATTTTAACCCATTACTCACACCTCTCAAACCCCTTGTCTCATCCAACCACTACCCAAATAAGCTCTCAATATCCCTCTCTTACTCCTAGAGGCCTTACCTTAGGCAGAAGTCACATCAAGAAATTATTTTGGTTTAAACCAAAGGGAGTCACCTGTTATAAACGTAACGTCTTCTCTTAAATTTGATTCTTTAATTTTACATCTACATCCCCATAAATTATTTTTATTCCTTTATTTTATAACAAATATAGTATCCATAAAATACTAGGATGTTTTTATGATGAGTATTTTAACTACACTTACACATACCTCTGTCTAATGGGTAAAGAACATACTGTTTCTGTAGACGATGAACTACTGCCTCACGAAACGATGATTGTTCAAATATCTCCAACTACCTCTCATTGTCAGAATTATTATGGAACTATATTTATCTATGACATATATTTTATTTATATTGTTTCTATGATTCCGTATTTTCATTTATATAATACCTTTATGGTTTCCATAGCCAGTGAATACGATAATCTCATTTGAGGAAGTGTGGACAACCACCTCTAAAAGTAATATGAATCGTTCATGCCTTATGTGGAATGTATAAATGGTAGAGTTAATAAAATTATATATGATATTATACTGTAATTATAATATATTTATGTTTCATTAAGCTTTCAATCCATTACTATACAAAAATAGAAATGGAAGTAGCGTTCAAGCATACGTATAGCTTACCATCTCAATGAATGGTGAATTTCATTTATGATATCTAAATGTTATGTAATATTTTAAATACTTATATATAATTGATATATATAATATATGTGATATATATATCATTAATATAATTATGTATATAATGAAATTTTGACCACATGAACAACTTTTAATTATAAGAAGTCCATTTTTTGACTCAAGAACCAATTATCGACAAAATGACCATTATTAACATAAAAGATTACATAATGTTTATAACATAGTAATAGGTGATTTAAAAGGAATGATGAACTCGAAAAAAGTTCTTATGAAATTATAACTTAAATTTAGTTTATTATTCAAGATATTAAAGAATGAACGGGTCAAGTCAGACACGAGCTAATGGACTTCATCTCAATCTCTTTTTATTGAGACATATTTTTATCTATACACAACATTCTGTTATACGGTGTATAAACCACTATGATATTTAATTTCATTCAAAGGGAATATTTTCTATATTAATTGTTTTACTAAACGACAGAAAATGGAGTGTTTCTTTTTTAACATACGTGGTGACAATGACCTTTCCACTACCATGATTATTATTTGATATTTGGCTTCCTTAACATGCTGTAATGTTTTTAAAAGGAAAATAAATTCCATATACACTTTTACATATTTTGGTATTTCATATGGGATTTTAATGGAATTGTTATGTCAATATATTTAAATGATGTATTGTAATTGAAATTTTTAAATTTTTTATTTCTTTTATATTTTCTGTATGTGTTATGATTTTAAAATTGTACTTAGACATTTGACAAGTAGTTACGTGATAAAACAAATGACAGGTGGTGCCGTGATAAACCAGGATGGGTGGTTACATTATAACCTTTAATGAATTGGGTAATGAAGTTGTCCATATGTCTATTCCATTTAGTGATATGTGTGGAAGTAGACTCTATGGTTATTCCATTTAAGTATCTTTATGTCCCAAGTTACCTTTATGTGTTATGTGTTCTTTATATGGTGTTATGGTAATATTTTGGATAAAAAAGAGTAATTAATGATCTTTTATTTAGTGAGGAGTATTTACTACATCATAAAGGTGAAAAGTTTTACTTATGATAAAGTATTAATGGTTTAATTGTTGTTTTAAAAAACTAACAGTTTTCTGTATTTGTGGATACCTTACTGAGCTTTTTTATGCTCACCCCATGTTTTTAAAATGTTTTTCATAGGAAATAATGTGGAATAGGGTCAAGGATGGGATAAAGGAAAAGTCATGCTGTCTAAAACATGGAACTAAACATGACTCTTTTTTCAAGAGTTATTATTTTGTTAAAAAAATAGAAACTATGTAGATGTGTCTAAATGTAATATTCAAGTTGTTATGTATATGTTATGAACTAATTATCTAAATATATAGACTTGAATAGATCCTCGATGGGAATTATTAACTGAATTCAATAATATGAAATGTTCAAGGCCGAGTCCTTATAGTTGGTATCCGAGGTCAGTTTAGATTATATTAGGAGTTATAATATTTTTAAATTCATGTCTATAAATTAATTTATGGTAATAATGAAATGAAATAGAATTTATAGATTACCATATTGCTTCTTCTAAGATATTTCTATGTTCAGAATGGTTTTTCGAAGAGGAAACATGGGAGCTATGATGGGACGACATCATGAGGAAGACTACCTTCCAAATCCGCAACCTGAGATGGTTGGAATCAAAATTTAATAGTTGTTTCAATGAAGGAATAATTGACTAAGGATATAAATGGGTGTGGTATCCATGCACAAGATCATCCAGATCAACCACAAAGGAAGTTGTTAGTAGTGGATCATTTCATGAGGCGGCTTCCCCCATCATTTCGAGGATCATATAACCCCATGCTAGGTGAAGGGTGGATTAAAGAATTGGAGAAACATTTTGATGCCAAGGGGTGTTAAAAACATCAAAAGGTTTGAATTTATATTTAGTGTTTTGAAGGAGAAGCTGATCAGTGGTGGTTGATGGTGAAAAATATCAGGGATAGTTAGGAGATTTATGCTCTTGATTGAGATATATTCAAAGTTATGTTCCTTGATAAATATTTTATTAAGGTGGTTCAACATAGGATGGAAAAACAATTCTTGTAATTGAGCCAGGAGGATGACTCAGAGGATACTTACGAAGGAATGTTCACTCGACTGGAAAGGTATTCTCTAAATATCATCCGAGATATTGATAGTAAGATAAATTGATTTTACTCAGGAATGATGCCATGATATCGAAGAGAATTAGCCTCTCGTGAGTTCAAATGTTATGAAAAACTAGTTCGATGTGCAGATAAGGTGGAAATGGTGTTTGGAGATGACCAGGAGTTCTTCGAAAAACAACATAATAAGAGGTCCATTTGGTAGGAAAAGGGAAAGAATTCATCAAAGAATCCTACTGGTATGAAAACTAAATATCCATCTTGGGAGAAGTGTGGTAAATAGTATCTTGGATAAATGTTATCAATGTCTGGAAAGTTCTTACAGCTTGGTAATTCAGGTCATATTGCCCGTAACTATAAAGAAGATGATCAAGAGGGCAATGAAAAGCTAGTGGTAAGATGTTTTAAGTGCAATGAAATTGGTCATTATGAAAATGAATGTCTAAAGAAGAATTCACCTAAGGGAAAGCGGTAAGACTATAAGTAGAAAGGGGTGGTGAAATCATTTGAAACTACTTTAGTAGATGTTGGGTCATCAAATAAAGTAGTATCGGGTACACTTTTTGTTTGTTAAGATTATGCCCAAGTGTTTTTTGATTCAGTTTCTACCTAATCATTAATTTCTAATAAGATTTATATTAAATTGGGAATTCCATCTCATTATATGAATAAAAAACTTATGGTGATAACTACTAGAGGAAATGTGGAGACAAAAAAATACAAGAACCTTCATGTCCTTGTGTGTTGAAAGAATCTACCTGAAAACCTTATTGTTTTCCCCTAAAAAAGTTTGATGTTATTTTGGGCATGGATTGGCTGTCAGTTTATCTTGATAAGATTGAATGTAGAGATAAAGAGGTTTCTATTCTGAAATATTTTCATTTTGTGTAAAATAATGAACTGTTACTTTTGATAACATATCAGGAAGCTGAGAAACTAGTAAAAGATGGAAATGAATTTTTCTTTGAACATATTATTCAAAACAAATGAACTGTTCCAATTAATGATGTGGTAGTGGTAAATGAATATCTTTATGTTCTTGTTGATGAGTTGACTGGTATTATAACTAATTGGGAAGTCGAATTTAATGTTGACATAGTTTCTGATGCTAATACAATTTCAAACCCCCCTTATCGAATGGCTCAAATTGATCTTTTAGAGTTAAAAAAAATTGCAGAAGTTATTTGATAAAAGTTTCATTCTTCCTAGAACATCACCATGGGGTGATCCTATCTTGTTTGTTTAAAATAAAGTTGGTTCAATGAGACTTTTATTTGATTATAGAGAATTGAATAACATCGATGTTAAGAACAAGTATCATTTTCCTCATATCGATGATTTTTTTGATAAGATCTAGGGTTCTCAATATTTTTTAATGATTGAATTGATGTTGGGGTACCATCAGATGAATGTAAAGGAAACAGACATTCCAAAGACCATGTTTCGTACGAGAATATGGCCATTATGAATTTGGAGTTATGCTTTATGGGTTAAACAGTGCACCTGTTGAATTCATGGATCTTATGAATAGAAATTTCAGTGAGTTCATGGATAAGTTTGCGGTTGTGTTCATTGATGATATATTGGTTTATTATAAAATAAAATAAGAACATGAAAGTCATTTAAGGGTTTTTTTGAAAACCTTAAAAGAAAATAAAATATTTGAAAAATTCATCAAGGGTGATTTTTGGTGTAAAAAAATTTCATTCCATGTTCACATTGTTTCAAAAAATGGAATAACTATTGATCCTGCTAATAAAAAAGTTGTTGAAAATGGCCAAGACCCACAAATAATACCAAGATCCATAGTTTTCTTGGTTTTGCAGGTTATTAACAAAGGTTTGTTTAAAATTTTTCATGGTTATCTAGTCCAATGACTAAGTAAACTCAAAAATGTGTTTTGTTTATCTGGACAAAAGAATATGATGATTCTTTTCATGAATGGAAAGGAATATTGGTGAATGATCCAGTTTGGAATTGCCTTCCAGAAATGGTAAGTTTGTTATCTACAATGATCATTCATTGAAAGGACTTGGTTATGTCCTTATACAAAATAATCAAGATATTGAATATGCTTCACGTCAGTTGAAACCTCATGAGTTAAAGTAAGTTACACATGATTTGAAATTAGTTGCAGTTGTTTTTTCTTTAAAAATGTTGGGTGCATCATTTCTATGGAGTAAAATGAGAAATATAAAATCACCACAATATTATGATGTATATATTCACTCAGAAATAATTGAACATGAGACAGAGGAGATGGTTGTAATTAATAATGGATTGTGATTGTACGATCCATTACTATCCTCTAAAAGAAATTAAAGTGGCTAATGTTTGGAGTCGAAAAAAGAATTTTTCATTAACCATGCTACATTTGGAACTAGATCCTTTGGTTATTTATTTGATTAAATTTGGCATAAAAGTTATTGGTGTGCGAAGTTCCTCTTTTTTGTTTCAGGTGGCAGTGATATCACCTCTAGCAGACAGACTTAAGCAAGAGAAGAAGCAAGATAGTGAGTTTTAGAAAAATGTAGAGTTGGTTCAGATTGGTATGTTTCCTGATTTTAACTTTGATAATGATTTTTTTTTGAGGTTTGAGAAGAGATTATATATGCCTTGTGATTCATAGTTGAAGAATGAGTTTTTATGTGAAGCTCATTGTTCTCTATTTTCAGTTCATCCTAGAAGTAGTAAGTTGTATAGAGATCCTCAAAAGTATTACTGGTGGGATTGAATGAAAAGAGATATTGCTAATTTTACTATGAAGTGATGACTTGTCGTCAGGTTAAATCAGAGCGACAACGACTGAAAGGGATTCTTTTGTATTCAACCGTGCAAAGGTGGAAATGGGAAAATATATCCCTAGACTTCATTGTGGGATTAACAAAGAAATCTCACAAAAATAATACAATATGGGTTATTGTTGATCGGTTGACTTAATCTGCTCATTTACTTCCTATTTGAGATACATTGACATTAGATCAACTATCTTGGTTGTATGTTAAAGATATATTTTGGATACATGGAGTTCCCCTATACATTGTATATATCGTGATCCAAGGTTTACTTTTAACTTATGGAAAGGCCTTTAGAAGTAATTGGGTACTGAATTACATTTTAGTACATATTTCATCCTCAATCAAATGGGCAGTAAGAACGATCAATTCAAACCTTGGAGGATATGCAATGTGCTTGCTATATAGATTACAAGGGAATTTGAGACCAAAATCTTCCTTTGGATGAATTTTCTTGTAATAACATTGTTCATTAAACTATACTGATTGCTCCATATGAGGCATTATATGGGAAGCGGTGTCGAACTCCAGATTTTTGGGATGATGTAGGTGAAAGGAAACTGATTGGACCAAAATTGGTAGAATATATGGAAGGAAATGTTCAGTAGATTCAGAAGAACTTGAGAACAGCTCAGAGTAGGTAGAAAATTTATGCGGATAACCATAGGAAGGATCTTTATTTTAAGTTATGTTATCATGTCTTTCTCATAGTTTCTCCATGGAGAAGTGTGATGCATTTTTTGAAAAAAGATAAAGTTGAGTATGAGATTCATTGGATATTATGAAATACTTGAGAAAGTTGGATCAGTTGCCTATTGAGTGTAATTACCTCCAATTTATCCTAGGTACACATTTTTTTCATCTTTCAATGTTGATAATGTATATGCCAGATCCATTACATGTTTTTAGCCTAGAGATAGTTTAGTTGAAAGGGAATCTATCTTATGAGAAACAACCAATCCAGATTCTTGATCAAAGATAGAAAGTGTTGCAGAATAAGGAAATTTACCATGTCAAGGTTTTGAAGAAAAAACCATATTGTTGAAGAGGCAACATGGGAATCTGAAATTTCTATGAGGGATACATACCCCCACTTATTTGATAAGTGAATAAAACTTGCGATGACACAATATACAAAAGGGGGAAGGAAGTAACATCCCAATTAAATAAATAATAAGACAATTTCATAATTATAAATATTTGTTAATTAAATAATGATTTTAATTTAAAGGGGTTTCTATGTTCGATGACATTACTGATATGCAACAACAGGTTTCTTTGAAGTCTTATGTTGCACGCAAGGCTGAGTCATACTAAAATAATAAAAATAAAATATTATTATTATAAATGGTAGTAATGGCCTATCTATTGTAATTGCGTGAATGAATAGAGCTAACTACAATATTATTTTACATGTTTTTTAAATGTTTTTATATTTATCCAAAAAAAATTTGAGTCTTAAAATGTGAATTAATTTAATTTTAAGCATAAACACTCTAATATTCTTTAAAAGGTCAATTTACTACCTTTCAATGGAGAACCTTCTTTAAATCTAGTATTCCTCACTTTTATATGGTCTATTTGAAAAAAAAATGAAATTCTTCTTTAGAATCGAGGCATTAAAATTTAATTTGGGTAAATTTTTTTGTATTTTTCTGATAAAATTCATTTTTAATGAATAGTGAAAAATAATGTATTTTAATTCAAAACTACCTTTTAATATAATTTATTTATGTGGATAGAATTTATTTTTTATTGTTATTAAAGTGTAATTAGATTAATTTTTTACTATTTAATACAATGTTGGTCATTGGATGTAACTTTATTTTGAAATTGGACATAATCAAATGTTAGTCTTTTGATAGTTATTATTTCATAAAACCATGATTTTTATTTTGAAAACAGGAATTAAATTTAAATTAATTAATGCAACTTCTATTATATTAATTTGTTAAAATAGACATTCTTATTTAATTTGAAATATCAAATATAGATTAGGCTGAATTTTTGGTAATTTCTGAAAAAAACAATTTTTGATTAATTGTGAAAACACTAAGTAGTAGTGAAAAAGCTGGATTTTTTCATTCAAATGAAATTTTACTAGTTCTATGAATTGAATTTATGAAATCCAATATATATTGTTTCTATTAGTATGTAAAATGTGGTTTAATAATATGAAAATAATTTTTTTTTGTTGAATAGTAACTTTTGAATTTTATTTACCGCAGTTAAAGGTACTGAGGGTAATTCATGGTAAGAAAATTATTATAATAATATAAAATTACCTTACAACATTTTCCAACCTTATTGGATTTGTAATGACTGACCACGAAAATCCTTGGGTGAGACTTTGGGCTTTTGAAATCCAATTGGGTACAATAATGATATTAATTAATTTTTATTTAATGTAAAAATAAAAATATCCTAAACATGTATTATTTTGAAAAAACAATTAATATTGTGTTATATAATTGATATATTTGACTATAAATATTCATTAAAATCTAAAAATATTTCCTACATCAAGGTTTATTTTTATAACTTTAAGACATCAAATAAATAAAAGTTTTTTTGAAACAATAATAATGTATTATTTACCTCACTAATGGATGATTTAAATAAATAACATTATAAATATTAAAATAATATCCAAAACTTATCCAATTACTATTAGATGATTTTATTTAGACCATGAGTAATCTTATCTTTATCATTAATGAATTTTTCTCATTTATAAATCGAAAATCAGTATATAATAAAATAATATTTCCACACTTTCCTAAAGAGCCCCTGCCCCCTTATAAAAACCCCTCAATTCTAACCCCTTACTCACACCTCTCAAGACCCCTAGATCATCCAAACCCTACCAAAATAAGTTGTAAATATCCTTCTTTTAATCCTGTAATAATTACCTTAGGCAGAAGGAAGTTTAAGAAATCTTTTCGGTTCAAACCAAAGGGAGTTACCAGTTTTAAAGGTAACATCTTCTCTTAAATTATTTTCATTTATTTTACTTCTCCAACCCCCTAAAATATTTTTATTCCTTTCATTTATAAAAAAAGCAGTATCCTCAATATAATATGATATTTTTAAGAGAATTATTTGAACTAAACATTTGCACACCTCTGTTTAATGGGTAAAGAACATACTGTTTCTGTGGACGGCGAACTACTACCTCACGAAATGATGATTGTTCAAATATCTCCAACCACCTGTCATGGTGGACATTATGATGGAACTATATTAACATATTATATATATTATATTTATATTGTGTCTTGCTTTTGTATTTTTTATTTATAGAATATCTTTATGGTTTCCATAGTGGGTAAATACGATAATCTCATTTGAGAATGTGCAGACTACCGCCCCCTCAAAGTCAGATGACTCGTTCATTATTTATAAGGAATGTATGAAGGGAAGATTTAATTTAATTATATATTATATTTTACTGTATTTATAATATAATTATTTATCATTAAGTTATCATTCCATTACAATATGAAATATAAATGGATGTAGCATTCATGCGTACGTATGACTAACCGTCTCCATGAACTGTGCATTTGATTTCTTTTCTATAAATGTTATGTACTATTATAAATGAATATATATACTATATATATATGATATATGTGATATCTAAATCGTTAATATCATTCTGGATATAATGAAATTTTTACCACAAGAACAACATGTAATTATAAGAAGTCAATTTTTGACTCAAGTACAAAATATCGACAAATGGTCATTATTAACATAAATGATTACATAATGTTTATAACATGGTAATAAGTAATTTAAAAGGAATTAAAAACTTGAAATATATTCTTAAGAAAATATAATTTTAATTTAGTTTATTATTCATGATATTAAAGAATGAACGGGTCTAGTCAGACACGAGGTAAGGGACATCATCTCAATCTTCATTCTTTAATGCATTTTTTTATTTATACCCGAATTTTTTTTATACGGTGTATAAAACCATTTGACATTTAATTTCATTCAAAGGGAATCTTATCTCTACGATTTATTTTAATAAAGTACAGAAAAATGAATGTTTCTTTTTAATGTACGTGGTGAAAATGACCTTTCTGCCACTGCAAGTATTATTTGATATTTGGGTTCCTTAACAAGTGGTAATGTTTTGAAAAAGAAAATAATTACCATATACTCCTTTACATATATTTTTTTTAAAATGGTATTGAAATGGATTTTTTATGTCAATATATTTAAGTGATCTGTTGTTATTGAAATATGGAATTGTTTTCATTCCTTTATATTTGTGGTATGTGTTATGATTTTATAATGGTACTTGGACATTTGAAATGTGGTGACATGATAAAAAAAATAACAGGTGGTGTCATGATAAACCATGATGGGTGGTTTTGTTATAATCTCCAATTCATTGGGAATGGAAGTCAGCCATATTTCTATTCTATTTAGTGATATGTGTGGAAGTCGATAGTATGGTTATTTCATTTAAGTATGTTTATGACTCAAGTTACCTTTATATGTTATGTGATCTTTCTATGAGTTTTGTGGTAATATTTTAGTTACATCATGGTAATCAATGATCTTTTATTTAGTGAAGAGTTTTTTCTACTTTATAAAGGTGAAATGTATTACTTATGACAAAGTATTCATGGTATACTTATTGTTTGGAAAAACTAATAGTTTTCCATATTTGTATATCCCTTTCTAAGATTTTTGTGCTCATCCCATGTTTTTGAAATGTTTTTTACAGGAAATAAATTGGAATAGGGTCATGGATGGGATTATGGAAAAGTCATATTGTCTAAAACATGGAACTAGACATTACTCTTTTTTTCAAGAATTTATATTTTATAAAAAAATGGAAATTAAGTAGATGTGTCTACATGTAATATTCATGTTGTTATGTATATGTTATGACATAATTCTATAGAGATCTAAAACAAAAATTCTCATTAATTTTAATTAATAACATAATTCAATAATATGAAATGTTTAAGCCCGGGTCCATATATATATAGACCTAGGACATAATACCTTTCTTGTAGTGACAATATTGAAGGATGTATTCTAGAATGTAATTTATCAAAAAATGATTTGGGTAAAACATAGAGCTCCATATTTTCCTCACAATCTTATATACACATCAAATTAAGCACCAGTGACCATTTTGTGGTGGACCATCATTCTAATGAGACATGAATGTGTGAGTATCTCATAATGTTTCCCTATAATAATGTTTTGGGCCATTAAAAAGGTATCAAGTTCCACCTGGTCCATTAGCTAGATGGTTAAATTGAATGATTATCATTCTCCTCATAAGGCATGTATTATTGATTGAGATATGTTTGGATTCATCATATGTTGTGATTAAATCAGGGTAGGAATTACACTTCAAATTTCACTAAGATATTATAGTGTGGGGTGGTGAAATGTAAAAACAAGAAAATTATTCTATCTAGGTAAAGAGTTTTCCACGTGGTCGTGAGATTATCCTCATTCTCTATGAGGGGTTAATTGAGGAGATCTGACCATAAATTCCATTTTTATAATGCTTTTTAAGAAGAGTATGATGATTTAAAATCTCCTCAATTGCATCAAATTGTATGATATCAACTGTACACATAGATGATGAATTTTATATATAACAACAGCTTTGGAGGTATCTGATATAAATGATTGATAATGAGGTTCCCAACAAATTAATATTTTTTTATCTAGATCATCTCAATATGATGGAAACATTGGAGTAGATTTGACAATGGTAGGACCTTCATGTAGATAATTAAAGTCGTTAAATAGTGTGACATCAAAAAAATACCATAGTGATGACCTCCATTATTGACATGTGATTCAACTTCTTCGAGAGGATCTATACTTTTCCCAAGATCATTATCACTAGGAGGATTTCTATAACACAAATCATAGGGTGGAAATCTAGGGTTATTATCTAGGTTCACATGGGGAATTTGTCTATGGATATTTGATATGGGTTGGAAAAAATGAGAGGAACATTGTGCTAGTTTTTATTGATGTTGTGGGAAATTCTTTTAGATATTAAACAAGGTGAAATTAATTCATTGTAAAGCTTAATTTTTCAATGGGGATGACCTTTGATGTGAATAATATATATTATAACATTATAATATCTAATCATATCACAATAGGGAGGACCCCCATGTCCCTGCTTTTGTTCTCCCATCAATGAATAACTAGATGATTATTGGTCCACTATCAATGTTTCATGATAAACCTAAAGAATATCAACATTTAAAGTGTAAATAATTTAATATTATTCCTAAATGGAATAGTATTCTTGGAAATTATCCCTTATGGATTTACTCTATTAGGAGACTGATGTTCAAAGATTTATCATGACCAGGACTTCCTAATGTGGACAACATCATTCATGAGTGATATCCCTATAAGGTTGCCTCATAGTCATTATAAAAATATAATTATGATATTTTCTAAATAAAAAAGAATATGATCCTACATTGTGATTTCCATTTGGATATTCCAATACCCCCCTTGGGAAATAAGGCCATTTTTCATGTTTGAAGTACATGTGTGGTGCATCAATGTGTGGTGTGTGGAGACATGGTGTGTACAACGGTTACCACCATCTTTTATAGGGATATTGGAACAAGATAACTTATTTAGAGTTACATTTGGATAAAAAAGATTTATAATTGTTTTAAAGGATACATAAGCAACAAAAAATGAAATTTATAATTCATCATCTTAATTAAATGTAATGTTGTTTGACCTATTTCAATGGTAAATGATTTATATTGGGTTTTTATTGTTCATTTTATGTGCCTCTATGTGTATGTTATATAATGAATATGCAGAACTAATTATTATAATTTGGATGTCAATGGGATTTTATTGGTTACATTTTAGGATTTTCATTGGAGGTGTGTATATAAGGTTAGGATCATTTAATAATTTTATAAGAAATCATTGTGTTCTCTCGGACTATTGAATATATTTATTATGTATTCTGTAATCCTTCCATGTAATTATTTTACTAATCGTTTACACAATTAAATTTAGCAATCAGATACAAGAATTAAACTAGTTATTATTTTGTGGTTTAATTAATTATAGTTATGAACTATAAAATTAATTACCATCTAAGGAGGTATAAGGTGTTGTGGATTTGATATTAGGGACATTGACAGGGTTTTATATGTATCCTTATAAAGGGGATCAAAAACCATGTAGTTTGGAGACACCTATTGGGACATACAAAACTTTTTAAGGTCATCTGATAAAGACTAATTTGTTGATTTTATAGTCTTGAAATGAGGACTAAGTGAAGTTAATTGTTAAGGTCATTAATTCATGGCCTATTAGAGAACCTTTTAATGGAATACATCTAAATCCAATCAGGTTTTAAGGTTTTAATTCAATGATATATCCTATGTAACCTAGTTAATAGTAATATAGTCCTATATAGTTTATAGGACACATTTTATGGTCATGTGACTAGACCAGTCTATGAGTCATAACACCATGGGGTAAGGATGTTTATACAAAATATGGGATAAAATAAGTGATTAACTGGGTATTTCAAATGATCACCCCTTTTATGATTCATATCATTTATATATATCTTTATAATAGAGGAAATGATTTAATTTTTGGGTAACATGATGAATTAGGGAATGGTTATTCAATGGGTATACGAATAATTAATGAAAAGTTGGGTCTTATGCATGGTTGGAATGTGGACCATTATAGTCGAATGGATCACATGGAATGTGTCTAATTATAGAATAATGACTCATAATGAATATTAACCTTGGATGAGAATGAATCACAATAAATAACACTCATTTTTGTATAATAAATCACATGAAATGTGGCCCATTGAGAAGGGATTTGTGTTGATGTATGGGTGAACCATTGTTAGATTTGCTATTAGTTGATAATAGGTATAAGATTATTAATGATGGTAACTTTTTGGTTGACACCATATGGAAAGGAAAATGTTATTTCAAATAATAAAATAACTCAAGTACAAGATGTTTCCAAGAGTTATATCAGTTTGGATAAAATCATATAGAAGAAAAACCCCCTATATCAATTTATTATTATATAGTAGTGGAAAAATAGAATCAAGGGGAATATATCATAATGAACAAGTGATGGGTATTTCATTAGATTTGTAGCCCTTTTGTGTCTATGGATTATTTAGGGGACCAAAGAATCATACTGATCACTTTGATAGAATGAAAGAGCACGATTTCCTTGGAGAATATCCATCAGTTTTCCAATAATAGATATCCTTATAAAAATGGAATATATGAATGTATAAACCACATGTTCTGTATTAGAATTAGAGTAAAAAATGATTAGAGCCTTTGATGGGGCCCTTGATCCTCAATATCAATGGAATTCAAGATCGATGCAGTGAAAACTAATGTTAATAGACCATTAATTTATCCTTGGAGGTCATGCAGGAGGATGGGATTGGGAAGAAATCTGGTAGATTCCCAAGGAGAATTGGGAACCTTAGTAGGTACATCAAGAAAATACAGTGCCCAGGTAGGTTCCTTGTGAAATGTGCCTCCATGATAGTTGATCTATGTGAGGACACATTGGGTGAACTGTATCATGAACACTTCTGTGGAGTCTTGTGATATAAGTTAATTATTGTTTAGAGGTTTATTTACATTCTTCCTCAGAGGCTTTATGGAAAAAATAAACAATTGTCTAGCCATCAAGAGCTCACTCTAGATTTTTTTAAGTCTTGTGCACAATCCTTGTAATGTCCCAGGCCTCTCCGGTCTATTACTTTGTGAAAATGTGGTGTTGGAGGTGTTCCAGAAGGTCAAAATGACTTATCTCCAATAATTTGCAAATTTTCCAGTTCTGTGAATAGTGTTTCCAGTTTTATGAGCAGTAATAGATCGGTCTCACAGATCGGTCTCACAGATCAGTCTGACAGATCGGTCTGACAGATCGGTCTCAGAAATCAGTCTCATAGATTGGTCTAACAGATTGGCCTGGTAGATCAGTCTCACAGATCGGTCTCACAGATCAATCTCACATATCGATCTCACAGATCGGTCTCACAGTTCGGTCTGACAGATCGGTCTGACAGAGCGGTCTGACAGATCGGTCTCACAGATCGATCTCAGAGATCGGTCTCAGAGATCTGTCTCACAGATCGGTCTGACAGATTGGTCTCACAGATCATTCTCACAGATCGGTCTGACTGATCGGTCTGACAGATCGGTCTCACAGATCGGTCTCACAGATCGGTCTCACAGATCGGTTTGGTGTACAGTAACGGTAGGTGAATAGGGTTTCCATATTCTTACAGTTTTTCCCCTTTTGACGTTTCCTTTGACCTAAAATACATTTAAGGCCTTATTTTAAGGACTCTTAAGGCCGAATCAAATACCATAAATCTTATATTAATTATTCCTAAGGCTTGGAATGTTTTTACATGGTCAAATCACGTGGGTTAATGCGATCCTTTTTAATGGAGAATTAACTAGATCATAAACCATCGCCCCATTACATCTTCAAAAGGGACAAGATACCATCCTCCCTTGTTCTTATTCTTTGTTCTCTACTATGGGACGCTAAAACCATTCAATCCTTCCTGTAGGAGTTTCATAATCAAATCCTACTCCTCCGATTGGTTCCGCTCTATTTTGGATGCAACCGAGTTGTGTCGGTGAATCATCTATATAAGGTATTTTTTATTGACATTCCATTGATGATCATCTTATCATGTTTATCCCTTCCATATTATACCATGTAATCACCAAGATTATAATGGGTTTCTCTTGGGGTTTGGTTGGTGCGGACGTACCGTGGCATCCCCAGGTGGATGCAGTTGTCACGGGAGGAGGATTGTGATCCGTTGTGTGGATAAAGAACATCAAGAACTCTTCAAGGTAGGGGATTTGTTTCTTCTCTTTTCTTTTATGTCCAGCTATATCATTAGAATGTTTTATCCCAGTGGATCACAATGTAATCAACATAATAAACATTTTAACTTTAAAAATAAATTGATATCTATCGTATGTTATTGCCTCTTGCATTGCTAGATAGTGTGATATCTATTCTTGCTATTGTTTACCTATTTGTTCTTGATGGAAATCGGTAAAGAACGTTAACTGGGATTAATTGTTAATTATTGGCTAAAGATAAAGAGGCATGAAAATGAATCTGGTTCTTGTTTAATTTGATGTTAATCAAATTAGTTCAGTAAGCATGATTATTTAATTGTGATAGCTTACTAATTTGGTTTCAGGGAATTGGAACCTACGAATTGAATCTTTTAATTCAATAGGGATTAAAGAACTGGTTGGTTGATAAAAGATAACTCCTAGTAGGGTCTTTAGTTACCCTCTCATTCATAAGGCCAAGTGCCTTGTGCCTTAGAGCAATGAGTTGTCATTATGTATGAAGGATGGATTCCTTTTTAAAGGTCCAAGAGCCCATTTGATGTGATGATTGTTTACATGCTGCATTGTGCTGTGATGTTAGCCTAGATGGCTGTTGTGATATGTGGAGGCAAGGAGGCCTTGTGGTTGTGGCAGCAGATGGCGCCTAGAGTGGCGAGATGCATCAGTTTCTGCATGTGGGTGTCGAGGAGGACACCATGGATGATGGTATGGGATGGATGTGATGGAAAGATGTTGCTGGTTTTGTTTGGTTGTTTATCTGCTTTACTTTTTCCCACTTCTCAAGGCAGCTGTTCTTTCTCGCCCTCCTTTTGAAGGAGGTGAAGACACGCGGGGTATGCCACGTGCTTTTCGTGTTTAGCCTCTCGAGGGAGAATGAGTCTATGCTCTTGCTATAGGAAGGAAATACTCAATGGGTACTATATCTACTCACCTTGTTGAGACCCTATATGTTTAGTAGAATAGGATGCTTTTCTAGAATTTCTAGGATTATGGGAATGTAATTTCTGTAATGAATGATCGATTAAATGGTGATAATACATGGGGATGGAGATGCTGGAATTTAACGGTGATGTTGAATCTTAAAAAGAGCAGTTGATTTTAAATGTGATGCCAATTTATTTTATGGTGGAATTGTTCATGGTTAATTAATGTTTAATGAATTAATTAACATACATTGGAACTAATAGAAAGGGAATGAAGTATTCTAATAAATCTCTTCAAATGGTTGTGTGCTCATAGGATACCTAGTATTAGAAGTACCAGCCCGGAGTCTGAGAGACGGTAGCTGCAGTTGTGTCTAAGACTAGGTAATTCCTATAGTGTTTTTGTGAGTTAAATATATCCTGTACTTTTTGTGTTTCTATACGATACTCCACCCTTTCGTTAAGGGAAACTGACACCCCCAGGATTATGAGCCCTAGGGGGGTGTTTTCCCCAACAGTTTGATGGGAGGTTGAATGGATGACTACCCCCTTTAGCAATGCGATCTTCTCTTGGTAGATACTAGTTCCTTGGGTGCATCAGTTATTTTTCCCCATATATGTATGTAGAGGGCTGTAATGGCTTTTGGTTATTTCACACACATATATTCTATATATAGTACCCTATGGACTACTATAGGTGTAACGTGTATAGGCTGTGATGGCTTGAGGATCCTTCCTCGGCGTATGGGTTGTGATGGCTTGAGGTATAATACCTGACGTATGGTATATGTTATGCGAGTTGTGGTGGATCCTGGAAACTACCTGGTTACTTTTGGTTGTGAGGATGGTGTGGTGCTTAGCCTAGGTGTCTGTGGGAAATCCTTTGTGGTGCACGTGGTGCAGATTGTAGAGGTTAGCCAAAGTTTATACGGGAAAGCCTTTGGAGACACATGCACATGACATATGTCGTTGGGTCAAAGCGGCAAACCCGTGGGGAATTAGTAGCGGGGTACCCTTGATATTCTTTACTATAGGATATATTCTTGTATGTGTACTTGGTGAGAGTATCCATGGTGAGGTTGGGAACATAGTATACATGTTTAGGTGACGAGTTAGTTTCGCTTGTTGTTCATTAGGATTTATCTTTCTTTCTTTAATTTTTCATGAGAGGCTTCGGGGAGGATCCTACTGAATATACTGTTATACTCACCCTATGTATATATAAACTATTTTTCAGGTCACTTGGAGCAGGTTAAAGACAGGGCTGGTTACTACTAGCTTGTGGTTGCATGAGCTGTTCGGGCTTGTGGTTGCTACTGTTTTATTTTCTTTTTGGTACTTGTAGTTTTCCCCTTTCAGTTGTAGTACTTTTGCATGGAATTTCATATATGTACTTGGGTTTCTTATATATTTCATTTGGAGTTGGTTGGTGTCTATCTTATCTCTCTCTTTCGCATGTGTTCTCTTAGAGCGTAATTACTCCCATTTGTGTGTTACTATACACTCGGTTCTAGTCGTGAACCCAGGGCCTACTGGAGGCGTGACTCAGGGGTCATTATCTCCCTTCTCACATTACCGACCCAGGAGGGGAACACTTTGTGGGGAGGGGGGCATGACAGAGTGGTATCAGATGTCTGGTTGATGGATAGGATGGTGATTGGAGTTAGGTACATGTGAGGTTTCATGGGTTGGTAGGTCAATGATGTCTTTTGTGTTTAGAAAGTGGGGTAAACACTGAATACCGGCAGAGACATAGGCGTTTAGGGCCCCCCTATGATCTGTTGCACGAGTCTTTATGTTTACGATGGCTACTAAACAAGGTGATACTGGTTGCAGGGTAGAGTCCTAGGAAAGGATCATGCATCATTCTTCTTGTGCATGTCTTTTAATGGGTAGACCATGGGATAGGTTAACCTAAAATGAATGAAAGAAAACAATAAATTAATTAATGTTGAGTCTTACATAATCAAGGATTAGGAGCTCTAACATTTTTTTCTTTTATAGGTATGGATCCTGGTCGACGTCCTCATCAGGTTTGTGTAGAAAATGTCCAGCAGGACCTTCTAGAAGATCGCCACCGGGTAGAGGTTGATGATGATGACACATGGAGGAAGACACTCAGAAAGTTTCAGCACTAGAGTCTGAAGAAGTATGAGGGGTCCTTTTCAGATGCAGTCACGGAAGACTGGTTAAGGGAGGTTGAGATCGGCATCAGTTAGATTCGTGCTCGGAAGTAGTACTGGGTGTCCATGGTTGTGATGATGCTGCATGGAGTAGCGAGGCAGTGGTGGCTCTTGTTCCTCAGGGATCATGAGGAGTCAACGATCTCATGGGAGGAGTTTCGAGACAAGTTCAGAGTAGATTTCATTTCTTCGATCGCAAGGGAGTCCAGTCTTTAGGATATTCTTACCCTTCGACAGGGGAGATCCATTGTTCGAGAGTTTGGAATCCATTTCAGGAACCTTCGACGACATGCTTCAGACCTGTTACCAGATGAGGAGGCCAGGACAAGGCATTTCGAGGAGGCTCTGCGTCCAGAGATCCAGCGCCATGTCACCCCATTTATGATGAAGACATATCTTGAGGTTTTGGCGAGGGAAGAGGTTGTTGAGAGGACATTGTCCAGTACCGGATCGTCACGAGATGGAAATCGTCATGATTCTTCTAGAAGCAGAGCTGTGGTCCTGGGTTCCCGGTTTTCAGGGCAGTAGAGTTTCCGATCACCTGGAGGTAGGTCCCAGCCCTTCCCATCTAGTTTCTATGGAGGCAGAAACTCTCAGTACTATGCCAAGGGATCATGCATTTTTTTATCTTGTGGATTTCGTGGTCATCAGCAGCGGGAGTGCCCGACTTTTCAGAGCAGTTATCGTGCACCGGGCACTCCGCTCAAGGTTCCTCCAATGAGGCATTTCTAAGTGAGGCAGCAGCAGCAGGTTTCACCAGCTTTAGATCACCAGATGGTAGATGTGGCAGGCATAGGACATCCCCATGACGCTCCCCATCCTTAGAGAGTAGAGAGTGACAATGGTGGTGGTCATCATCGGGTTTAGAGTGGTCGTGGAGGAGGTTGTGGTCAGCTTCATGATCTAGCGTTACCAGCCCCAGGCGAGCCAGATGTCGTTCGAGGTACCCTTTTCTTGTTTTCTATCTTGGTGTATACCTTGTTTGATTCAGGAGGAACACACTCCTTCATATCACCTACCCTTTTCCATACCTTGGGACATGAGGTAGAGAGGCTTCCAATTCCCTTGGCATTGACTACACCGGTTGGAGGTCGAGCTGACTTGATTGAAGTATGTAGAGATGGTGAGCTAGTGTAGGGGAAACATCTATCTTGGTAGATTTCCTTTGTTTACGAATACAACCATATGATGTCATCCTCGGCATGGATTGGTTTTATTCGGTGCAGTATATCGTGGATTTCTACACGAAGAAGGTCGTCTTCATTGGTGTGGATGGAGAGAAAGTGGTGTTTGTTGGTGAGAGAGACCCTTGGATGGGTCATAGGCGTGTTCCATCCTTATCATCCTTGATGGATGAGTTGATGGTGAGTTCATCAGTGGTTCAGCAGCTGGAATTTCCTAGGGTAGTAGAGGAGTTCCCTGATGTCTTTCCAGAAGAGGTTGTAGCATTACCCCCTCGACGAGAGATCGAGTTTGGGATCGAGTTACATCCAGGAGCGTCTCCTATATCTATGTCTCCATATAGGATGGTCACTTCTGAGTTACGATAGCTACGTATACAAATTGATGGTCTGTTGCAGTGCGTTTTTGTTCATCCAAGTCTGTCACCATGGGGTGCACCGGTCTTTTTCTTGAAGAAGGCCGATAACAGTTTGTGGTTGTGTGTCAATTATCGTCGCTTAAACAATGTGACAATAATGAACCACTATCCTCTTCCAGGGATTGATGGCTTATTCAATAAACTGAAGAGTGAAATTTGGTTCTCAAAGATCGACTTGTGATCAGGATATCATCAGATGTGGGTGAAGGATGAAGATATTCCGAATACCGCTTTCCATTGTCATCATGGGAATTATGAGTTCGTTGTAATGTCGTTCAGCGTGACGAATGCTCTACCTGTTTTCATGGGTATGATGAATGCTATGTTTTGTGAGTTCCTGGACAAGTTTGTGGTGGTTTTCATCGATGACATACATGTGTACACCACATTTGAATAGGATCATCCAGAGTATCTACGAGCCATTTTGGGAGTTCTTCGCTAACATTAGTTTATTGGTAAGTTGTCGAAGTGTGTGTTTTGGGCTCGAGAAGTCTGTTTCTTGGGTCATGTTGTGTCCCAATAGGGAGTATCCATGGATCCATCGATTATAGAAGTAGTGGTGTCTTGGGCATCCCCCAAGACAGTTTCAGAGGTGTGAAGCTTCCTTGGTCTAACAGGCTATTACAGGAGGTTCGTAAAAAATTTCTCACAGGTTGTGACTCCTCTAACAGCTCTGACCAGGAAGGATCAAGCCTTCTAATGGACTGATCAGTGCCAGGCAGCCTTCAAGTATCTAAATGAGTGGTTAATATGTGCTCTCGTTCTTGTCTTCCAGCTGAGGGAGTCCAGTTTGATGTTTTTTTGATGCTTCACATCTAGGGCTAGGTTGTGTTCTCATGCAGTAGAGGTTAGTTGATTCTTATGGGTCTCAAAAATTGTGTCCCCATTAAAGAAACTATTCCATCCATGACCTTGAGTTGTCAGCCTTGCTGTTTTCTCTAATGTTTTGGAGACATTACCTCATTGGTGAGTGCTTTGTGGTTTTCAGTGATCATAAAAGTTTGAGGTATGTTTTCTCCCAGCATGACATGAACTTACGATAGCAATAGTGGATGGAGTTATTACTGGAATATGACTTCAAAATGTCATATACACCAGGAAAAGGGAATGTTCTAGCTGATGCACTGAGTCGAAAGTCACGTAGTAATGTTGTTCGTGAATTTGGTGATTCCTGGAGAGTAATGGGGGAACTGTCAGCTTTGCATCTTGATATCGAAGAGGTTGGAGGTAGAGGCTGTCTTTTCTAGATGATGGTGCAGTCGTACCTGATATAGAAGGTGGAAGAGTCCCATTTGGGTAATCCATAGGTGGATTTTTGGAGAGACAAAGTTGTTCATGGTGAGGCCCCTGATGGTTGGTCGGAGGATGAACAACACCGAGTGTAGTATCATGGCAGGCTTTTTGTTCCCATGGCGATGCGTGAGACGGTTCTACAAGAGTTCCATAGTTCACCCTTAGTAGTACCTCATGGTGTGACAAAGATGTACCGATCCTTGAAGAGTCAGTTTTGGTGGCCTGGACTGAAGCGTGCGGTTGCGGAATTTGTGTCTTGATGTTTAGTCTGCCAGAAGGTTACGGTCAAACACCGTGTTCCATGTGGTATTCCCCAGCCATTATAGATTCCTCAGTGGAAGTGGGGGTCATCTCAATGGTCTTTGCTACAAGTTTACCTCGAGCTCTGGGAGGACATGATGTTATATGGGTGGTAGTGGATCATTTATCAAAATCGGCCCACTTCATAGTAATCAAGGAGTCGATCTCAGTGGATGTTTTTTCAAGGCAGTATCTAGAGGAGGTAGTGAGACTTTATAGAGTACCTAGGATGATTATTTTTGATCGAGATCCTCATTTTACCAATAGGTCATGGAGAGGACTCCACAAGATTTTGGATCTTAGCTATGCATTGGCACTGCTTTTCATCCTCAAATGGATTATCAGACAGAGAAAACCATCCAGACTCTTGAAGACATGTTATGATATTGTGTTATTGATTTTGGAGGTTCATGGGTGAGGCACTTTCCCTAGATCGAGTTCACTTACAATAATAGTTTTCACTCCACCATCGGTATGGTGCCGTTTGAAGCCTTTTATGAACGGCCATTCCGTTCTCTGTTGTGCTGGACTGGGGTCAGAGAGTCATCAATTCTCAGACCAGAACTTTTGTAGAATACAACAGAGATGGTTCAGGTGATTCTTTAGTGGTTGAATACTGCACAAGTTCATCAGAAATCATATGATGATCAAAGGAGGAGACCCTTGGAGTTTAATATTGGGGATCATGTGTTTCTGGAGGTGACTCCCCGTCGTGGGCAGCGAAGGTTTGGTCGTGGAAGTAAGATTTCTCCATGGTTTGTTGGGCATTTTGAGGTTTTAGATCATGTTGGAGCTGTGGCATATCGAGTAGCACTTCCCCCATAGACGAGTCAGATACATGATGTTTTCCATGTATCACACCTCTGTCATTATCTTCATGATGACTCTCACATCATCAAATGGGGAGAGATCAATGTTGATGATGATGCAACCTTCTAGGAGTAACCTGTTGAGATCTATGACTGAATGGAGAAGGTGTTTTGTAGGAATTCTATCCCCTTAGTTCATGTCTTGTGGCGACACAGTGTCCTGGAGGAGAGTACTTGGGAACGTGAGTCACAGATGCGTGTCCAGTACCCTGAGCTATTTTATGTTGTTGTGCTGAGTTTTATTTGATCCTTTATTTTAATTACCTTTGATGTGATGTTATGCTTGAATGTTTTGGATATGGATTGTTTGTTCCCTTCCTCTCGGATGCCGTGGTTTTTTCATAGCTTTAGAACAATTCAGGGTGGTTTTCCCCTGAGAGGTATCTTACGGGGTGGTTGTTTGAACCCCTCTTATCCTTAGGTTGTTTTTACATTCTAGAGGACTAGAATGTTTTGAGAGGTATCTAATGTAATGGACCGGACCTCTCCGATCCATTAATTTGTGAAAATATGGGTTTTAGGTGTTCCGGGAGGTCAAGGTGACATATCCCGGACACTTTTCCAATTTTCCAGTTCTGTGAATAGTGTTTCCAGTTTTATGAACAGTAACAGATCGGTCACACCTATCGGTCTCACAGATCGGTTTGAAATAAAGGTCTGACATATCAGTCTCAGAGATTGGTCTCACAGACCGGTCTGACAGATCAGTCTGATAGATCGGTCTCACAGATCGGTCTCACAGATCGGTCTCACAGATCGGTGTGACATATCGGTCTGACAGATCACTCTGACAGATCAGTCTCACAGATCGGTCTCATAGACCGGTCTGACAGATCGGTCTCACAGATCGGTCTCATAGATCTGTCTCACAGATCCTACTCACAGATCTGTCTAACAGATCAGTTTGATGGATCGGTCTCACAGATCCGTCTCACAGATCGGTCTGACAGATCGGTCTGACTGATTGGTCTCACAGATCCGTCCCAGAGATCGGTCTCAAAGATCGGTCTCACAGATCAGTCGCATAGATCGGTCTCACAGATCGGTCTCATATATCAGTATCACAAATCGGCCTCATAGATCGGTCTCACAGATCGTTCTCACATATCGGTTTCACAGATCGGTTTGGTGTATAGTAATGGTAGGTGAACAGTGTTTCCAGATTCCTACATTTTTCCCCTTTTGACGTTTCCTTTCACATAAAATACATTTAAAGCCTTACATTAAGGAATCTTAAGGCCGAATAAAAGGAGATAAATCTGGTATTAATTATTACTAAGGCTTGTAATGTTTTTACTTGTTCAAACCATGTGGGTTAATGAGATATGTTTTTAATGGAGAATTAACCAGATCTTAAACCATCACTCCATTAAATCTTCAAAATGGGACAAGATATCATCTTCCCTTGTTCTTCCTCTTTGTTCTCGGCTATGAGAAGCTAGAACCTTTCAATCCATTCCATAAGAGTTTCATAATCAAATCATACTCCTCTGATTGGTTCTGCTCTGTTTTGGATGTAATCGTGTTGTGTCGGTGAATCTTTCATATAAGGGATTTTTTATCGACGTTCCTTTGGGAATCATCTTTTCCTGTTTCTCCCATCAATATTATACCATGCAATCTCTATGATTTGAATGGGGTTTTCTTGGGTTTTGGTTGGTGTGGACGTACTATGGCTTCCTCGGGTGGATTCATTTGTCACGAGAGGAGGATTGTCACCCATTGTGTGGATAAAGAACCACAAGAGCTCTTCAAGGTAGGGGATTCTTTGCTTCTATTTTATTTTACATGCAACTGTATCGTTATCATGTTTTATCCCAGTTGATCACAATGGAATTGACATAATAAATATTTGAACTGGTTAAATAAATTGATATCTATAGTTTGATATTGCCTCTTTCTTTTCTAGAGAGTGTGATATCTATGCATGCTATTGTTTAGGTGTTTGTTCATGATGGAAATCGGTAAAGAACATAAACCGGGATTAATTGATAATTGTTGTCTAAAGATAACGAGGCATGAAAATGAATCCGGTTCTTGTTGTAATTTGAAGTTAATCAAATTAGTGCAGCAAGAATGTTTATTTAATTGTGATAGCTTACTGATTAGGTTTCCCTAAATTAGAACCAATGAATTTAATCTGTTAATTCAAGAGGGATTAAAGAACTGGTTGGTTGATTAAAGATAAACCCTGGTAGGGTCCTTAGTTACCCTCTCGTTCATAAGGCCGAGTGCCTCGTGCCTTAGAGCCATGAGTTCTCATTATGTATGAAGGATGAATGCCTTTTTAAAGGGACAAGAGCCCATTTGATGTGATGATTGTTTTCTTGCTACTTGTGTTGTGATGTTATCCCTGATGACTGTTGTGATATGTGGAGGCAGAGAGGCCTTGTTTTTGTGGCAGCAGATGGCGCCTAGTGCGGAGAGATGCATCAGTTTATGCATGTGGGTGTTAGGGAGGACACCATGGATGATGTTATGGGATGGATGTGATGGATGGATGTTTGAGGTTTTGTTTTGTTTTTTATCTACTTTACTTTTCCCCACTGCTCAAGGCAGCTGGTCTTGCTTACCCTCCTTCCAAAGGAGACGATGACACGTAGGGTATGCCACGTGCTTTCCGTGTTTAGCCTCTCATGGGAGAATGGGTCTATGCTCTTGCTATAGGCGGCAACGACTCGACGGGTAGTATATCTACTCACCGTGATGAGCCCCTTTGTGTCTAGTAGCATAAGATGCTTTTCTAGAATGCCTGGGAATATGGAAAAGTAATTTTTGTGATGAAAGATTGATTAAATGGTGATAATACATGGGGATGGAGATGCTGGATTTTAAAGGTGATGTTGAATCTTAAAAGGAGTAGTTGATTTTGAATGTGATTCCAATTCTGTTTATTGTGGAATTGTTCATGGTTAATTAGTGTTTAATAAATTAATTGACATATAGTGAAACTGATAAAAAGGGAATGAATTAATCTAATAAAGCTCTTCAAATGGTTGTGTGCTCATAGGATACCAAGTATTAGATGTAGTAGCCAGAAGTCTTAGAGATGTTAGCTGTAGTTGTTTCTAAGACTAGGTAGTGCCTATAGTGTGGTTGTGAGTTATACATATCCTGTACTTTTTGTGTTTCTATACGCTACTCCACCCTATTGGTAAGTGAAACTGACACCCCAGTGATTTTGAGCCCTGGGGGGGGGGGGTTACACAACATTCTGATGGGAGGTTTAATGGATGACTACCCCTTTTAGCCCTTCTCTCTTATCTTGGTAGATACTAGTGCCTTTGGCACAACAGTTAGTTTTCCCCATATATGTTTGTAGTTGGATGTAATGGCTTGTGGTTATTTCACAAACATATATTCTGGATATAGTACCCTATGGACTACTATAGGTGTAACATGTATAGGCTTTGAAGGCTTGAGGATTCTTAATCGGTGTATGGGTTGTGATGGCTTGAGGTATAATACCCGATGTATGATACACGTTATGCGAGCTGTGGTGGCTCCCAGAAACTACCTGGTTACTTTTGGTTGTGAGGATGGTGTGGTGCTTAGCCCAGGGCTCTGTGGGCAATCCTTTTTGGTGCATGTGATGCAGATTGTGGAGCTTAGCCAAGGTTTATGCGGGCATGCCTTTGGTGAGAGATGCACAGGATGCATGTCATTGGGGAAAAGCGGCAAACTACTGGGGAAGTAGTAGTGTGGTACCCTTGATATTATTTACTATATGATATATTCTTGTATGCGTTACTTGGTTAGAGTAGCCATGGTGAGGTTGGGAACATAGTATACGTTTTTAGGTGACGAGTTACGTTCACTTGTTGTTCTCCAAGCTTTAGCATGACTTATTTACATTTTCACGAGAGGCTTCAGGGAGGATCCTGCTGAGTATACTATTATACTCAACCTATGTATATATAAACTGTTTTTAGGTCACATGGAGCAGGTTGGAGATCAGGCTGGTTACTACTAGCTTGTGGTTGCAAGAGCTGTTCGGGCTTGTGGTTGCTACTGTTTTATTTTCTTTTGGGTACTTGTAGTTTTCCCCTTTCAGTTGTATTACTTTTGCATGGAATTTCATATATGTACTTGGGTTTATTTTATATTTCACTTGGTGTTTGTTGGTGTCTATCATATCTCTCTCTTCAGCATGTCGTCTCTTAGAGGGTAACGCCTCCCATTTTTTTGTTACTATACCCTCGGTGCTAGTCGCCAACCCGGGGCCTACTGAAGGTGGGACTCGGGGGTCATTATCTCCCTTCTCACATTTCCATCCCAGAAGGGGTACACATTGTGGGGAGGGGGTTGTGATAATCCCCCTATAATGGATGGGTGTCTTGATGGAAATCTTTAGTATGGTGAAAAAATTACATAGGGTTTGTCTTTCGACATAGTCATTATGATGATCAAGTTAAATAGTTCATCCAATGATTATTTTAAATGAATGATAAAATTTCCCTTCTTTTCCTTCCTTTTCCAATTATTTTGGAGTCAAATCCTTCTAATGTGAAATTTAGATGAGTTTTCCACAAATACTAGGAGCCCATATTTTTTTAATTCTGTCTCTTCAAACTTATATATCTTTCACTAACACTATGTCATGCATTTAATTTTAATTTTTTGGTCGAGCTATCTACCTATAGCTGGTGGGGGCTAGGTTCCCCAATAATATTTATTACCATCTTAGGTGCCCAACTCTCTGATGTTAATCACTTGACATGAGCATAGGATATGTCTATGAATGTGGTGCAAAAATGTTCCATGGATACCTTGGAACATGATAATTATTGAGCACAATATGATATAACCACATATATTTCATCCTAACCCATTTGAAAATTTTCCTCCCTTTCAAGGAGTGGTATAACTCTTAATTTTCCAAAAATTATATGCCATTAATGGGTTTTGGTCTAGGGGCTAGAAAATTCAAATATATTCTTTTCCACATTGAGGGATAATTTGGTGTGGGACAAGACCATCATGTAAATTTATTCTAGTAACCTAAATGATGGGTTAAATGGTTTTAGATGAGGTATAAGAGTATGTTATATTAGGATGTGTTATAAATGTTGTGTTAGGGGATATAGTTAATGACTAGGATTATATAGGGAGATTCTATGACTATGTTTCTAATTTATTCCAAAAATATTTTGGTCATGTTATATGATGATTAAAACAAGGTATTGAATGCTTTTAGGCCAATAATTTAGGCGATTTCTATAGGATATGAGAAGTGTAAAAAAATTTCCATAAAAGGATGGTTTAGGATAATATAGAACCAATATTAATACTAATATATTATAAAAAATAATTAATTTGATCACGTAACTAACCTAATATGGTTATGGTTTGTGATATATCATTCACCAGGTTAGGATGAATGATATATTGTCAACCTAATAATGGTTTGCCATTTTTTTTTCACAATTGGTGATTTATCATTCACCATGTTATGGTTATTAGTAAATCTTCCAACCAGGTTTATATATACATTAATAATAATTCACCCATGTACTCTCTAATATATATGTATTTTTTATCAAATGGTATAATATGTTTATATATTTTTCACCCAATGTTATATTATGTTAATTCCTCATTCAACTTGAGATTCCACATTCACCCATGTTATCATTATGGATATAACTAATTTCTAAAAGAAACATTGTTTCACTTTTTTAATATTTTATTTATACATCTCTTACCAGGTTATTATCATTGATGTCTAATTCACATGTTATTATTATAGGTTATACCACATTTACCATGGGAATACATTATGAGACATGATAAATAATTTACTATAATAATGTGTTCACATCATGTGAGTACTGAACCAAACAAAAAACTATCTGAGTTTTGTGATACGATAATCAAGGTGGATTTTTAAAAACCTGATGTGGAAACATGACATTTGGTATTTAAATAATTTATTCCATATGGTACATTAATTAACTTATACTATTAGTACTATTAGCTACAAAATTTCTGATTACCTACTATGTTTTATACTAACACCTTGAATGTGCAACTTGGTGTTTTTGAATTCATCATGGTTGGACTATAGGTCTAGGCATGTGAACTAGTTTTGATGGGAAAACTAAAGAATCTTAAAAATGATGTAGTTTTTTGTATGAGGTGAGTCCTATTACTGATGGTTATATATTATTGTTTTTTTGTTTTCAATTTTATGTATCGTTGTATATGTTAATTCCACTATGATATCTATATTGGTATGTATGACTATATAATCTTAATATGTTACATTTATTTATACCATTGTTTTTTATCATGGGTTTATTTCCACTACATGTCCAATTAGTATAATAATGTTTTCAGACATCAATGAAATATGGTTTCTATCTATTAATTCATTATAAGATATTGAGAGTATAATATCCCCATATTATATTATCAACCCTCTCTATTAACAAGATCCATTAGCATATACGGAGGGGTGATTTAGGTCACTTATCTCTCTAACATAGTTAATATTTTCATGAATTTGGGTTTGGGCATTAGAAACTCTATATTAATCTCTGTTTTATATGTAATCATATTTTCACATCCCTTATATCCATAAATAATCATTTTATTATGAGAGGATAATTTATTTATTGTCAACAGGATTTTTCTTTATTTTATAAAATAAAATATCTTATTCATTGAGATATATCCTCTTCAATTCACTGACACTTTTTAGAAGGTTATATTAGATTTTATATATAAGAATATATTATTTATTTCATCAAGTGAGAGAACTGTAGGTAGATTAAAGTATTTTTATTTACCCATATCTGAAATATAAATTCAATATATGTCACAATTAATATAGAACAATGGAAAGAGTATATTTTTGATACCCTTATATAATAAAATATGATATAAACCCTTTTTATCTTATATTTTATTCTTAATATTTAATATATTATATGTCATTTCTAGCTATTAGATCATATTCGATGATATTTTCTGGCCATAATACCTACTTATATGAAATTAATTTTTTGAAAAGGTTATTATTTTCTATACAGAAAATTTTAACTTATAAATTTTATTTTTTATTATTGAATAAAATTCATATAGTTTGAGTAAAATATTCAGAATTAAATCCTTGAAACTTATATATAGTAAACAATTAAATCGTTTTATTAAAAAATCACAACCTAAAAATCCAAAATTTAATGAATTTAGTAATTATTAAAAAATAAAATTTAATAATAAAAAAATATGTATGATCATTTTAAGTAAACTGTTCGTCATTTTAATTCAATAATTTATATATAAAAATATATAAAAATTACTCTCAATCAATTCAACCATGAATAATATTCATTCATATGTAAATATAATCAATGAATTTAATTGATTATTACCTAAAAAATAAAAAAAAATCGTGTTATAGTGAAATAAAAATGTTAAATCTTTAAATATGGAATCTACTATGCATTATATGCATCTATTTTTCATATCATATTGTTCCTTTTATTCATATTTTTTATCATTACATTAATATCCAGGACCAGTTGTGACCTTCCTTACTAGAAATGTATCTCACTCATCACTGAAGGATTATTTGGGTATAGTTTTTTCCCAATCCCGATGTATATTAATTATATCCATATGATTGATGGGATTTTAAATCATATAGTATTTGATATACAATATGTAAAAAACCTGTGTACTTTTGAAATTTCTTTTCGATGGTTAAGGGTTGTTGGGGAATTATAAGAAATTTTATAATTCATTAACACAATCATTTTATCTTTATGTGTAATCTATAGTTTTTCATTCAGTTTAATAAAAAATAATCCACAATCAATGACCATTGATATAGATAAAAAAACACATGTTTTCCTTTATAATATGAGTTCACATGTTAGCATAATTAAAAATAATGAATGACACATTATCAATTCCTTATATTATTTCAATATATATATATACATATGATTTTAACTTTGTAAAAAATATAAGCAATATTTAATAAAAATTGACTATTTATTTAAAAATTATTTTCCAAAACTAATGATAATCACATATAATCTCCAATTTGTATATGTATTTTTACCCATGGAATTATATGAATCATGCCCCCCTTGGACACATGCACATACCATGTAAAAAAAGAAAGAAAAATATTAAAATACGGTTTAAAAAGTAATAATAAGTATATAATTATGATTATATAACCCGTTTTATGTGGATTATAATGTATAAATGGTGTTAAAATTTAAATGTACTGGTAATGGGTTTACATGGGGTTAATTAATCATTATACTCAAATTCCTTAATGTATACTGAATCATGTAGTCTTGAAAAATTAACAATGAATGTATAATATGATTTTAATTAAAAATAATGTAATTAAATATTATATTTAAAAGAACTTATCAGGGGTATTTAGAATAACTCGTAGGATTATATTATAATATATTTTAATGTCGCTTATGACATAAATATAAATTATCATAATATTGATACAAATTTCTATACATTAAGATTTTATTAAAAACAGATTAGCAATCTATTAAATTCGTGATTTTAGAGTTTGAATATTTTTCAACCAAGAAAAGGTATTTAAATCAACTGGATTACATTATACATTATATTCTTATATTTTAAAAAAAATATAAAACACATAAAAATAAAACCTACTGATTAATAAAAAACCAAATAAAACATTTATAACCCCCTTCAGACTTATTTTTTAGTTTTCCCAAATGTAACATATGTAATTATTTATTAGTTTTATAAATAATTAATATTTGATAGTAGGAAAATAATATAATTTAAAAAACAATATGATTTATTCCACAGAAAACATTTAAAACTGAACTATTGTCGGTCCAACTTACTATAAAAAATCAAATAAATTATTTTTCATTTAAAATGAAACATAAAATAAATAAAACAAACAAAATAAAAAAATAAATACAATTAAATAATGTTTTTCCACCCATGATGTAGTCAATTTTTTGTTTTGTAGATAAATTTGATGAGGGACTATCCATCGCCCAATTTTGGATGTGAATTTGTGGATTTTAACAAACACATCATTTCAACATCATATCTTCGTATGCAATTAATCTTTTGGAGGTCTACATAGGGAAAATATTTTATTTATACATCGTATAAAAATATTAACTAATAGTACATTGAAGGTGGAATAAGGGAATAATGATCCTCCTTCTTCTCTTAGTCAATAGTGAATTTGTATCTGATGAACTATTTAATATACTCTTTTGAAACTGGATCTTATAATTATTATTAATATTGTTTAATGTGTTATTCATGGTGTTTTATCTTACAATTAACTTATACATCATCTTTAGTGTTCAACATAACGAGATCTGATATCATTACAACAAAAAAACTTTTCATTTTCCTCAAAATCATCCACAGATGATGTAAGTGTTGAAAATTTAATAATCGAGATTTGTAAAATTACACTTCACTGTAGATTTTTTATGTTTTAAACAATATAAAATCAATGATATTTTATTTCCCTTAAATACCTGAATTTTATTTACAATAATTCATATATAATTATTTTGAAATATAATTTTTAATGGTTTGGAAGGGGAATGAATTATTCTAGATTTTTATCCACCTCTATAATTCCTTCATCGAAGATTAGAGGGAATTTTACCTCTTAATCCATTTGTTTTTATTCATAGTCATCCATTATTATTTTCAATGATGGTAGAGTATAAGTAATCTACAATTCCTAGGTATTAATCACCTGATTTTCTGCTATTTCCACTTCATTGAACTTTTTACCCCATTAGAATATTATTCAATGGTTTATTAGATATTTATAATTTTTGTTTTTAGAATGGGGGAGGCTGATATTATTATAAAAAAATAAATTGTTTTTGTTTTCCACTAAATTAAAATATGAAATGTGAATTATTTTCTCATCATTTATTATGTGCTACTTATTATGGGGACAATTCCAACTCCTATATTCTATTATTTCTACATTATTATTCTTATTGTAAACAGATTTATTTTGTTTTAAATTGATTATTATTACTTGTCATAGTTGAGGTATGTTTATCAAATGTATCTTTATATTATACTGTCATGAAAGATATATTAGAATAGATGAAATTACACATCACACCCTCATTAATAGAAATAAAATAATAAAGTGCAATGGGAGAAATAAAAAATTATTGAATCGATAAAAATTATGCTTTTTGAAATAAATTCTCATAACATAATGGTTCCAAAATGATGGTAAATAATTTTCAAAAGGTCTCTCAATAATAATAATTAAATTCCAATAAAATTTAATATTGTCAAAATCATAGGTTTTATAGCACAATTTTCTTTTAATCACTCACTCTTATTTTATTATATTTAGTTTTGTTTTTTATATTTTTGAATATATTACAAATAGAGATCCCATTTTAGGGAACTTATTTGGAAGGAAAAAAATAAAATAAAATCATTAAAAATAACAATTTTTTTTGATAATAACATGAATCCATATATCAATTACATAATTCTAAACCAATGTGTGTTCAAGTTTAATCATTACCCAATGGTGAAATAAATATAATTCATTAATTCACCTCCCAAAATCTACATATTTTCAGTCACAAGACACTATAATCATACAGTTTATTGTACCCTTTATTTACATTTCAAACTAGAATGACACACTAAACATCGTCACAGGAAGAGTGAAACAATGATATGTGAGATCCTATTAATTTAAACACACATGAATAAGTGACGAATTTATCCATAAGTAGATACCCAAGTATAAAATCCAATAATAAATTATTGTAACTTTTCTTCATTCTTTACATGCTCTATCCAATTCCACTATAAACAATGAATCAATAAAATAATTTTCATTGTTTCATATATTAAATAAATTAAATCCATTATATAATTAGATTAAAAGTGTGATAAATTCAATCTACTAAATCATAAAATGATCAATAATAAATCAAAGTAAAAAATTAAAATTAAAACTTATAACTGATTAAAAAAACTCATAAATAAAAAATAGATTTCCCTCTATAATAAAAACATACAGTTTTTTCTCTAATAAATGACGTAAAAATCATGGGATGATGAACCATATATATATAGATGAAAACAACATTCAAAAATAAACAATTCAATTCATATATTGGTTTATAAATCTGTATTTTTTCTATTAGGGAACATCTATTTTTTATAAATTCAAACATCATCCATAGATTATAGGAATCAATCCCTATGTTCATAATCATATTTTTTTTATATATTGATATTTGAACCTTTATGACCCTCAACAATCTAGTACACTTTTTTTGATAATATTTTCCAAAAATACCATGATCACTTGATTATTCTATGAATTTCATAGGATTAATTTCTCTATTCCCTTATTAACATTTCCTAAAACAGTTATAAAAATAAATAGGAAACATCTTTTCTCCCATACCAATAACCATAACTATAGTCAATTTATAGTATTTAATGATTTTATATGATAATAATGCACAAAATATACCTTTTGAAAAATAGATTTTACACGTGGTCTATGTGGAATTCTTTCATCAAAAATAGATTATATGTAATATTTTTTTCCGCACAAGATATTCTTAAATATGCATGATTGTTTTAACAAGAGATAAAATTTATAATTTCAAGAGGCTAATAATTTGTTTTATGATATATTATAATGTTTTTAGGGATATAGATAATATTTTGTTCACTTACTTAATCAGAGAAGGTGATATTAGTTGCTTGTGAATAATGATATACTATTTTAATTCCATTACTACCATCGAATATGTATTGTCTTATGATCAGCAATCTATATAATAACTATTGATTAACTACTTGGTAAAATTTATATGACATATGGCCCACTGATGTTTTCTTATTTTACCATTTCATTCAATATTATATTTTATGTTACTCTTTAATTTATTCTCCTAAAGGTATATGATGAGCCTTGTTATTACAATTGATTAGATCATTGTTGCTGACATGTTCCAATAACTATTAGTAATAGATGACCATTATAACTACATTGAAAAAAGATATGTTCTTCAAGATAAGTCATGGATTAGAATTTTTTGTTATCATTTTACAATCCACTTCATGGTTTACTTATCTATTTGACATGAAAACCTTAACTATTTTCTAAGACCATATGTACAATTGAAAATATTAACTTTCATAAATAATTTATAATAAAACACATGGACAAAAATGTAGTTCATTTTCATTTAATTTTTCATGTTTTTCAACACATCACTTATAAAAATAACATAATAGAAATTCTATTTCAAAAAAAACTATAATAATATTACTCAGACCATAAAAATCAATATTTACTAAATTTTTTAATTATTCCAAAATTTAATTAAATCATCTAAATAAATGATAACATATTTTTTGAGTATTTTAAGATATTTTAATAACAATATTTTAATATAAATATTTATAAAAATGAAAATCAATAAGAAACACTTTTATTCACTAATAAAATAATATTAATTAATCACATTCTAAAACAAAAATTTTGACAGAAAATGATTAAAACATCCAAAAAAAATTCCTGATTCTATTATAATAATTGACACCCTGACTGTAGTATCCTAGATCCAATGCCAACATATTATATCAAAATAATATAAAAGTTTTCTATATTCCAAATATCGTATAGTTAAGTAGTATTGTAAACAAGATATAGACATAATTTCCATGTTACATTAGAAGTATAAAAACACATAACATAAGAATCATCATACATCCTTAAAATATTTCATAATATATGTATTCATATTATAAAAAAGGAAAACATATATATGTTATGACCAAATACTCAAAATGGGTTTTGTATAGGAGAATATATCATGATAAAATAATAAAGAATCACTATAGAATAGTGGATAATGAAAACACATTCCAATCAATAAATAACTTGACTTCAATGAACTCAATAGTTAATGTCAAAATTGAAAATCACATGGATAATGGAAACTAAATTAATTATAATGTAAATACCTACATCTGAATATTAATGAACTTTCCATAATGTCCTCTCAACCAATATTTTATCAATCATACCATTAAGGCATGTAAACCAAGATATAATTAATAATAAATTTATAGCAATAACACAAATAGGCATATAATGTGGCAAATTATTTAGCCTCATAACACCTATTAATCCATTGAGGGTATATATATAACTATAACCCACCCATAACATTCATCTCATATTCTTTTCTTATATATTAAATGATAAAAAAAATTCAAACTCTAATTTCTAAATAAATCCAATTATATCTGTATTGAATATAGAATAGAGAATATTTCAAAAATAATTAAATTAAACAACTAAACCATTACTTATACAGAGAAACATGTCTGATGGTATATTTTGATTATATAAGCAGTAAATAATAAAAATCATCATAATATTTTAATATAAATTAAAATATAATTATAATAATTTGAAATAATTGTTATGAAAACATCAACAACAAAACAATTCTATAAATAACATTATAAATAAGAACATGAACAATATTGATAATATTATTTTATTCAGAAATAAAGATGGAAACATATAAACTAATATTCAAATCAATGTGTGGAAATATGTATTACAGTCCTCAAACGTGTCATATTCATTAAAAGAGAAAATACATTTTGTGGTTTTCAAAAAGGTAAAAAACAACGTGTTCATAAAACATTGGAAAATATTATTTTTTAATTTTTTAAATCAAAATTAAATTTTTGTTAAAAATAATTTAAACAATATTTGTATAATATAATCAAAATTATTGAAATTATTTTAATGAACATAGAAATAGATGAAAAAAATTCAACCAAAGAAGTATTATGAATGATTTCTCCTAAAAACATGTACTCAATCATTCGATTAAATTTCCATTAATAAATAATAGAAAATAAAATTATGGGGTTAAAATTATAATATCAAAAAATAACTTTAATAAATTTTTAAACACAAAATATATTCATCAAAAACAATATTGTGAAATATTTCCTTACTATATTGGATAAGTTTTAATCATAACCCTTAAATATATAAAATATGAATAAAACTATTTGAGTAAAATGAATAAATATGTATTCATGAAATAACTTGTCAAAGTATACGTATATATAGAAAGTAAAATAAATTTTTTTTATATTGTCTATCATGTCTCATGGAAGTGGAAAAGACATGAAATTACCCTTATATGTAAGTTAATTATTTATTCTTGTTCAAAAGAGGGAAGAAATGAAATATAAATGTGTAAAACCAAAAAAAAATATGTTATGTTAAAATATTAATGTTTTATGATATTATTATAATATTACATCTCCTATAAAAATACATACATAGATAATCTTGAAATAATATGGGACTATAAATGAAATATGTTACCTCAAGTAAAAATTCTTATACATTCACTCTTAAACAGTTGTTTTAAATTTATATTTATTATAAATTTATAAAAGAAAAAAATTTATATTTATCATAAAATATATGACCCATTTATAATATTTTATCCCAATTTCATAAACAATTCATTTTTAACATCATAATCTACAGTGTTACCTATTATTTTCATACATTTTTTGATTTGGTATTTCTTATCCTTTCAAATCAATAATTTCATCATAATTTATATAATATAAATAATTATTTAATAATACTTCTCATTCATTATCTACATTTTTATAATAATTCATAATATCGTGGTATGATGAAATAATCACATCGGTTCTTGGAGGTGGTAGTCCACACACACCCATGAACGATGTTATCATTTTCCAATATATGGAAGTGTAAGAAGGTATATATAACATCCCATATAATTATAGGATAATTTTTTTCATGTTTATTAATAATTATTAATTAGATATAAACATTAATTTATAGTGAATTCTATGTATGATAGGGTACTCAACACACAATAATGTATTTCTCCAAAATCATACATTGCACAAAAGACTGAGTTATATCGAAAAATAATATATTAATATTATTATTATATTAAATTGTAATTATCACCTGACCATTATTTTGGAAAGAATAAACATAAATAAATATATTATGTTTAAACATTTTTATTAAATATTTTTACATTCTTCCAAAAAAATATTAGAGTTTTAAAATAAGAATAAATCCAATATAAAAAATTAAATACTCTAAATATTTTTAAAAGGTAGTTTTACCACCATTTGAAGTAGAAAATTTTTAAATCTATAATATTTCACTATTATATTCTATTTGGAAAAATAAAACTTATTATTTGGAATAGGAACATCGAAATTTATTTTGGTTTAATTTTTGGTATTTTTCGGATAATATTTATTTTTTAATGAATACTAAAAAATAAAACATTTTAATTCAAAACTACCTTTTCCACTAATTTATTTATATTCATAGATTATAATTTTATATGGTTTTAAGGTATTATTGGATTAAATTTTTATCATTAAATCCATTCTAGATCATTGGATGCAATTTCAAATTACAATTGAATATAAAAACTCTGTGAACTTTTGAACATTTTACATAAAAAATATATTTTCTAGATTTGTCAATGGGAATAATGTTAATCCTAATTTAACAACTTCTATGAAATTAATTATAAATAAAAAAGTCATTTGTGATTGTAGTTAGTATAAAAAAACATGGCCTAATAAGACCAAAACAATATTTGGCGAATAGTATAATTAGTACTTTATATACCATATTTAAATGTATATACTGTAATTAAAGGAAATATTGATAAAATAATTACCCTAAAACATGCCCTATTCTTCTTGTATGAGTTATTATCTTCTATTACCATAATTTCAAATAATTATTTTCCTTTTTTTTCCACTTGGGGTGTGATTATGACATTTAGAACAGTTAATTTAAAGTAAATTCAAAAGTTGTCATAAATATGTTTCTTATTACTAAAACTATTTTAATATGGGGTTATATAAGTGATATCTTCAAATATGAATATTAATTATATGGATATAAATATTACCTACTTCATTGTAATTTATTCACAATTTTTACAGTTATATAATGATATTTTATTATGACACAATGGTGATGTAGTAATAGAATAATTAGGTAATGAATCAAATAAATTATAATAATAAAAATAAAATAAATATAATTTGAAATATTTAATTCCATAAAATAATTTTAGTGTTTATTTTTAGATATTATGTATGAGTTCGTGTATTTGTTTCATAGGAATCAAGTTGTTATGATTTTTTTAAAAGTCACATAATGAATACTGTCTAAATTGAGATAATTCATAACATAAAATATAAAATATCTAATTAAATAATAAAAAAATTATAAAAATGAATAATTCAACCAAAAATTTTATATGAGTCCATCAATGTAATTAAATACTCATTCATTTTTCTTTTGGTGTGATTTGATAATTATTTTAACTCTTAAAATGTACATCATTTCATCAAACTATATGATTTAAAAAGGGTAAAAAGAATATTAAGTTTAAAAATTAATCAAAACTTGTCTAATTATAATATTATGATTATATTAAAAAAAATTATCCTAAAATATATATAATTATTTTTATCCCATTTTTATTTGAATTTAAATTTATATTAATTTAATAATTTTAAAAATTTTAAGGGTGTCCCTCTCCACTCTATTAAAAAGTTACCCATTCATATCTAGTACTCATACATACATAAACATCTGGATCTAACAATATCTACCAAAAACCATTCCTAGAATCCCTCCCCACGTTCTTGAGACCTTATTATAGGCATGACACCCTTCTTAGACGTGTTATGCAGCAATGAAAGGCGATCTTCTAAAGGAAATGTAATAATTTTATTTAAGTGTATCTATTTTATTTTGTCATCCACATCATTAAAATATTATTTTCCTTGATCAAATAAAAACTATAGTGTCACAAATATACTGAGAATTTATCAAGTTAATTTAATCACATAAATCTACCTCTACATCTATTAAATGGTAATGGAATTAGTAATTCACGAGTAAGTGTGAACTATAACCTCCATGAACTGATCTAATTCATTTGTCATAACTGCCACTCATGGATAGTTAAAATAATATAATTACTGATGATATATTATATTCATGACATATTAATTATAATAGGATAATAATATATCAATTTCATTATTACTTTCAATTCATATAAGAATGATAATTTCGCTCATGTGTGCGTGTGAAATGTCACCTCTACGAAGCCATGTGACTCCGTTTTATTCAACTTATCACTTGTATGACATATTTAAGTATAATTAAATTATTAATTTAAAATTAATGATGTTATTTTCATTATTTAATGATAAAATAATACTTAAAATCTTTTCATAACGATAAGTGAAAAATGAAAAACATTACTCACGTGTACATACAAATTACCTTCTCCATGATAATATCTTTGATTATTTTTCATAACCACAATTCAAGGATTTATTTAAAGGTAGAATTTATGTGTAAAAATGATAATAATTCCTTTAATATTATTATATAGATTCAAGAATTATGACCACCTGTACTTTTGACAATGTACCAAGTTCATTTTTTATATCAAGTACTAAATTTAAACAAAATGTTCAAAGTGAACATAGATAATTATGTATTTATTATAACATGGTTATATGTGATAAAATAATATAATTAACATTAAATAGGCTCAAAATCATTTTGAAATTTAGATATGTTAATTTTTAAAAATGATAAATAATGTATGATAAGATTCAGGCTCGATGTAAGGGACTTCGTCTCAATATCCTTTTGCTGAGGAATATTTTAATAATATAAACCAACTTCTTTTATAGGTTTATATAAATTACTATTGTGAATTTTCTTTCTTTCCATGGTTTTAAAAGTGAATATTTTTATATGAATCGTTTTACATTCATTAAAAAATTACAAAATGAATTTCTTCATTAATGTATATGGTGATAACAAATTATTTTTCATTATAACTGTTATCTGATATTTGGATTTCTCCATAAGCCTTAATTTTTGTAAATAGAAATGAAATACATTATTCCATCATTAGGTGTTTTTGTTTTTAAAATTATTTTAAATGTCGATTGACTATTTAAATTATTGAAATGATTTATTCTGATTGAAAATTAAGTATTATGAATGAAATGTTCATATTTGCAATCTTTTATGTGTTATGATTAAATAATTGTATATGGTCCTCTCACAAGCGATTACATGATAATAAAAAGATAGGTGGTCACATGAAAATCCAACTATAGGTGGTTATGTGATAAAATAATGATATCTGGTCACATTATAACCCATAATTCATAGGTTATGGAATTCAGTCATTTGGATATTCTATTTAGTTATATTTGTGGAATTAAACCGTATGGTTAGACCATTTAAGTTTGATTATGTCTCATGTAACATTTTTATGTTTTATATGACATTCAATGGGTTTTAAGGTATTATTTTTATTACCAAAATGGAAATCAATGAGATAATATTCAGTGAATCATATTCAGTAGTTCATAAAAGTGAAAAGAACTACATGATGATAATGTATTAATGGTTTACATGTTTTTTTAACACCAATCTATTTCCATGTTTTTCGTACCATAGTAAGACGTTACGATCATCCCATGTTTTGAAAAATATTTCATAGGATTTGATGAAGAATAGAGTCAAGGATGGGGTCAAAGAAAAGTTTTAATGTTTAAACATAAAATAAAACCATGTTTCTTTTTAAATAATATTTGTTTTATAAAAAAATGGATAGTGAGTAAAAGACTCTACTTTTAAATATTTCATTTTTTATGTATGAGTTATGGAATAATTCTCTAAATCTCTATACATTAAATGATCCTCAATGTAAAATAATGTCAAATTAATGACTTAAATCAAGATTATGTAATGTTTAAGGCTGGTTCGTTGTTGTTGGTATCAATGGTCTCTTTAACTAATATTAAGAGTTATTATATTTTCTAGAGAATATCCTTAAATTATATTTACATTATGTTGAAATTTAAATGATACAGAATTTAAAAATCACTATGTTTCTTCAGATAAGATATGTCTGTTTAGAATGGATTTCCAAAATGGAAACATGGCCACTATATTGGGAAGGCATACTGAGGAAAACCACCATCCAAATCAGCATCAGGAGATGATCTGAATTGGAACTGAGAAACTTGTTTAATGATGGATCAATTAACTCGGGTGACAAATGGTTGTGGTTTCTATGAATGAGAACCACCAAATCAATCATACAAGAATATTCCAATAGTGGATCATTTCATGAGGAAAATCCCCCGACATTTAGAATATCATCTAACCTTGTGTATGATGAAGGGTGTATTAAAGAACTAGAGAAGATTTTTCATGAAATGTGTTGTTTATAAAATAAAAAACTAATTATTTCATTTTTTTTAAATGTGAATATGAAAAGTGGTGGTTAAGGATTAAAAATATCAGAGGAAGTGAACAAATTGATTAAATTGAATATGATGAATTTAAGAATATATTCCTTGAAAACTATTTTTCTAAGTATTTGAGAATTAGGATGGAAAAGAAATTACTGGAAATGAGGAAAAAGGAGCAAGGTTTTATGGATGTATCTGAAGATAATTTCACCTATTTTTCAGGGTACATCCCAAATTTTATATAGGATATTTATAGTTAGTTAAATCGGTTTGACTCATAATTGAAGCTAAAATATCAAAGGGAATTAGTCTATCATTACATAAAAATCACTGAGAATCATGTATGATGTGCTAAGAATATATAAATGGAGTCTCCTAATGATCATTTATTTCATTAAAGAAAGGATTAGATGCAATCCATTTGGTAGAAAATGTGAAAGCATTCATCAAATTAGGTTGGATGTAATACAACTAAATTTCTGTATTGTGAGAAGTGTGGTAAAAATAATCTCAAAGAATGTCTCTTAATGTATGGGATCTTCATTTTATTTAGAAATTCTGGTAATACTGATATTTCTACAAGGGACATTATTAAAGAATGTAATGAATTTTTGTTGGTAATATGTTTTAGTTTCAATGAGTTAAGGGATTTTTCTAATGTGTGTCCAATGTTTATTACCTACTATTGAAACAAGAAATATCGAAAGTAAAAGGGCACGAAAAAAATCATTTTCTACCAATACAGTTAATGTAGGAATATCAAATGATGTTGTGACTTATATGTTTCGAGTTTTTTAAAAATATTTTAATAATCTAAATGATCCTGGATCGTCAAATTCATTCATTTTTTAGTGCATTTCATGTAAATTGGAAATAATTCCCCATGAATTTGATAGAGAAATATTTGTATTAACTTTGGTTTCAAGTATTATAACAACAAAGATTTATTGTAATACTTTTATTATCATTAGTGGGATGGTTTTTACTGAAAATATTGTTGAACTTCCCACTGTGGAATTTGATATCAATTTGGGTATGGAGTGGATATTAGTTTATCATGCTAAAATATATTTAAAAGACATGAATGTTTTATTCAGTGATTTAATACATTTCATAACAAACCATAGTGTTGAGATATTGATTATAGATGGAATTGAATGTTATATAGCTCATGTAGTTGATAAGAAAGAAATAGTTTCAATTAATGTCATTCCATTATTGATGGAAATTATAGATATTTTTCCAGATGAATTTTATGGTATTGTTCCTGATCAAGAGGTTCAATTTACTATTTATTTTTTTTCATGATGCTAATCCATTTTGTAAAACCCCATATGAAATGGATAATGTAGAATTGTTGAAATTAAAAAAATAATGGCATGAATTTCTTGTAAAAGTTTGTGTTTGTCCTAGCACTACACCATGGGGTTATCATATATTAAATGTAAAAAATGATATATTTTTCAATGAGACATTATATATATTATAGATACATGAATAAAATCACCATTAAGAACAAGTATTTACTGCCTCATATTGATTATTTCTTTTATCAGCTCCAAGGAGCTCAATATTTTGTGAATATTGATTTGAGGATTGAGTACCATGAGTTTAATGTCAAGGAGGATAACATTATAAAGAAAGAATTATGAATAGGAAATGATAATTTTTAGTTTGTAGTTATTCACTTCTTGTTATCTTATTCCACTTCTATATTTATGAATCCCGTGAATGGATTATTTCATTAGTTTTTGTATCAGTTTTTGGTTATGTTTATAGATGATATTTTATTATATTGTAAAATTCATGAGGAATATGAAGGTCACATGAAGATTTTTATGAAAACCATAAAGGAAAAAAATTTATTGTATATTTAGTTAGAGTGAATCATGGTTTAAAAAAAATTCATTATTTGGTCACATTTTTAAAATAGATGGAATAATGGTCGACCCATCTAAAATAAATGTTGTTGAAGAGTGTCCAAGTCTGACCAATATCACAGAGATTCATAGTTTTCATGGATTATATGGTTATTATCTAATTTTTGTTGAAAAATATTCTTAGTTATATATCCCACTAAATAAGTTAACACATATGGAAGTTATGTTTACGTATAAAAACTAATATGATGATTGTTAGTTGAAAATAAAATGAAGATTGGAAAATGCTTCAGTTTTAGCCCTGCCTTCCTAGAATGATGAATTTGTTATACAGAATGACTCATTATTGAAAGGACATGGTTGTTTCCCAATAAACAAGGATTAGTTATTTTATTTGGCTTCAGATAAATTGAATACTCCTGAGTTAAATATCCATACACATGATATAGAATTAACAAAAATTGTATTTACATTAAAAACAAGGAGGAATCATTTTTATTGTGTATAGATTCAAATATATATCGATCAAATATATTTAAATTATATAATAAATCGGAAATAATTTAACATTAGGAAAAGGAGATTCCTAGATTTAATCAACCATTATGATTTAATGATTAATTACCATATAGGAAAAGAAAATAATATGGATGATTATTTGAGTTGAAAAAATAATTCTACATTATCATTTTATGATTTCAACAAGATCATTTGGTTAGTGTTTTATTGGTTTTGGGTAGGAGGTTATTGTTGAATGAAATATATATGTTTTTTTTCAGGATTCACTGAATCCATCTCTATTAGATAGAATTAAGAAATCACATAAGGAAGATGGTGAGTTGCAGAAAAAAGTAGAATTGGTCCATAACTGCACAATACATGAATTTAAAATTTATAATGATTTTGTATTGATATTTTAAAAAATATTTTATTCGAATTTTGTTTCGTAGCTGAAGAAATATTTTTTTAGTGAAGCTCGTAGTTATAAATTTTCAGTTCATTCAGTTAGCACTAACATGTAGAAAGACCTTCAAGAGTATTATGGGTGGGATAGAATAATAATCGATATTTCTATATTAGCCCTATGAAGATTAAGTTTTCAATAGTTTAAATATAACAGAATAATCTAAAAGGAATGCTACAGCCTTTTCCACATCCAAAGTGGAAATGGGAAAATATATCCATTGAATTTATTGTGAAATTACAAAACACTTATTCAAGTATGAATTTTATCTACGTTATTGGTTACTGATTGATTAAATAATCTCATTTTCTCTCGATTATAGATACTAAATATAAAGATCATATATCATTATTTTATATTAAAGAGATAGTTGGGTGACATGGTTTTCTTTGACCCATTGTATATAATCGTTATTGCAAGTTCACTTATATATTTTGGAAGGGCCTTCAGATGTTGTTGGGTACTGAATAAAATTTCATTATAAAATTTCATCCTAAATCAAATGGGAAGTCAGAATGAAAAATATAGATATTATAAGATTTGATATGTTCTTGTTAAATGGATTAAATGGGATATGGGGATCATTTTCTTTATTTTTTTTGAGTTTTCTTATAATAACAGTTTTCATTCTAGTATACTGATGGAACAATTTGAGGAATTAAATGGAATTCATTGTCGAACTCTAGTTTTTTTGGATAGAGTGGGTGAAGGGAAGTTGATGGGACCATAATTTGTACTGGAAATGGAAGAGATTTCACGGTTGATTCATATAAACATGAATAAATCACAGAGGAGTCAGAAAGGTTATGTGGATAATCAATGGAATGATATATCATTTTAGCTAACTAATCATGTCTTTATCAATGTTTATCCATTGAAAATTTTGATGTGTTTTGGTAAGATGGGGAAGCAGAGTCCAAGGTTCACTAAACCCTTTCAAATTCATGATAATGTTGGATTAATTTCCTAAAGAATGTATTTAACTCCAATTTAATCCAAGGTACAGAATTGTTTCCATGTTTCAATGTTAAAAATGTATATTCGAAACCCATATCATGTATGGACTCTAGAAATAGTTCAGTTAGAAAGAAATATTTCTTATGAGGAACAACTAGTACAGATTCTATACCATAGAGAGTATGGGTTGCTGGAGAATGTGATTCTACAACTTCTATTTTTTTGGAAGAACTATATAGTTGAAGAAACAACATGGGAATATGAAATCGTTGTGAGGCAGATATATCCCCACTTATTTGAGAAGTGAATAAAAATTTTGGGGATTCAATTTCTATAAGGGGGAAGGATGTAACATCCCAGATCATTATAGAATATATATATTTCTTTTTTATTAATATTTATTAATTATATAACAATTATAATTTAAATGGGATCAAATTTTTGATAGAATACTCCACTTAAAACAATGGATTTCTCCTAAATCCTACATTACAGACAAGACTGAGTTATTGTGAAAAATAATACATTATAAATATTATTATTTTAAATTGTAGTTATCATCATTCTGTTATATTAGAAGGAATAAATAGAAATAATATTATTATTTTTACAAATTTTTATTAAATATTTTTTCTTTTTTCGAATAATATTTGGGGGCTTAAAATTATAATAAAACCAATTTTAAGCATAAAATACTCTAATATTTCTAAAAGGGTTTTTCTAGATTTTGATAGAGACCCATTTTTAAATATAGTTTTACCCTTATTTATGTTATAATTTACAAAACCGACTTCTTATTTAGAAGAGGGACATAAAAATTTAAATTGGATGAATTTATTGTATTTTTCTGACAATATTAATTGTTTAATGATTAGTGAAAAATACTGCATTTTAATTAAAAACATCATTTTTTCCTAATTTATTAATATTGAATAATTATCTATTTACATGTTTTTAATGGATAATTAGATAATTTTTTATCATTTAATCCATTGTAATTAAGTTGATGTAATATTAAATAAAAATTATATATAAAAACAATGTGAACTTCTGAATGTTTTACTTAAAAACATCATTTTCTCAATCTGTTAACTTGATTACTATTAAACCTAATTTGACAACTTATTTGAATTGAATTTTCAAAAAAATAAATTTATGGTATTAATAATTATGAAAATTTTTGAATAATATGATCAAAATAGTATTTGGTAACATTAGTGTTTTATCTACCCCAATTAAAGGTAAATATGGTAAATAAAGGCAAAATTAACATTATAATTACCCTAAAACATATCCTACTCTTATTATAAGGGTCATTATAGACCATCTCAATCTTTTTCTGAAATTTGGACCTTTGGATGCTACATAGGTGTGATTGTGACATTTGTAACATTTAATTTAAAATAAAGGCATATATGTCATAAAGATGATTCTATTTACTAAAAAAATTTAATATGGGGTTATAATTTAAATTTTTGGCTATGGATAGCAATTAAGATTATAAAAATATAACCTAAATCATGGAAATATAATTATAATTTTTGAGAATTAAATAACTAAATTTATTTGTGACATATATATGATGCAGTAATAGAATTATTAATGAAATAATTAAATAAATGATATTAATAATATTAAAATCTGTATAATTTTATATATTTTATGCCGTAAATTGTCTTTATGGATTATATTGACATGTTATAGGTGATTTTATTTATTTTTCCTTTGGAATGAACATTCTTTGACTTTTTTTAAAGACATGTAATGAATAGGTTCAAAAATGACATAATTCATAACTTAAATATAAAATATATATTTAAATTATATAAAATTTATAAAACATTAAGATTCAATCAAAATATTTAAATAATTCCTAAAATTTCATTATTAACTAAATAATTGGTCTGATTTTCTGATTTTTTTAATTATTAGAACTCTCAAAGAGTAAATTATATTATAAAATGGACAGAGTTAGCAATGATAAAACAAAATGATAAGGATTAAAAATTACACAAAACATGTCTAATTCTAACTTTATGTTTTTTTAAAACCATAATCATCCTATATTTGATATAAATTAGTTTGGAACCATTGGACATTAAAATTTAATTTTTATTAATTTAATACTTTTAATAATTATAAGGGAACCCCTCCCATCTACTATAAAAAGCAGACATTCCTCTATACTGTTCACACTTGAAAAACTTTTTTTTCAGCCAATATCAGCCCAAACCCTATACTTTAATCCCTCCCCTTGTTCTTGAGGCCTTATTTTAGGCATAACAACATTCATAGAGGTGTTAAGGTGTCAAGAATGGTGATTATATGAAAAAAGGTAATATTTTTTTAAGTGTCTTTATTTTATTTTTTCTTCCACTTCCTTCAAATATCATTCTTCATATATAGAATAACAAATACAATATCTATAATATACTAATATTCTATCATGAAAATATCATCACATATATCCACCTCCACTTCCATTAAATGGGAAAGTAATTAATCATTTGTGTGTAGGTCCGGACTACCACCACCACAAACCGATCTAATTTGTTTTTCATAACTATATCTGATAACTGATTAAAATAATTGAAATAATATGAATATGTTATATTCATGACATACTAATCTTTATAATATAATAATATATCAATTATGTTATTACTTTCCATTCATATAAAAATAATAACTACCTTCGTGCGTATGTTTGAACTGTCAACTCCACGAAGAGATGTGAATCAGGTTAATTCCTTATATAACTTTTAGGTTATATATAACTTCATTGAAGTTGTAAAAATGAAATTAATGATTTTATGACAAGTTTTTGAAAATAATATAATACTTCTTTTCTTTCTATGACATTTGATGAAAATATATAAAATGTTACTCATGGGTACAAATGACTTATCATCTCAAATATTATAACTTTGTTTATTTTTCGGTAACAAAAATAATGGTTTTATTTAAAGGTAAAATTTTATATATAAAAATAATAAAAAATACGTGGACAATATTCTTGAGATGAATGAATTATGACCACATAAAGTATTGAAATCGTACCAAGTTCATTTTTATCTCATGTACCAGATAAAGAAAAAACGTCCATCATGAACTTAAATCATTATATAATTTTTATAACACGGTAATAACTAATAAAAAAGGATTAATTAATATGAAAAAGGTTCTAAATAAAATATAAAATAACCTATGTTTATTTTTCTCAATGATAAAGAATGTATGAGATGATTCATCCTTGATGAAAGGGTTTTCGTCCCAATCTCCTTTCATTAAGGCATATTAAAACAGTATAGATAGCCTTTTTTATACAGTGCATAATTAACGAAATTCATTTTTAATTCATTCCATGTATTTTAAAGGTAGTATATTTATTCAATGAGTTTTAAATTAATTTCAAAATAAAAAATTAATTTTTTTAACATATGAAATAAAAATGAATTCTATAATTCCGTAACTGAAATTTGATATTTAGATTACTATATAAGCCTTGATGATTTAAAAAGGAAAATAAATACCTTATTATAATATGGATTTTTTTATTGAAAATTATTTTGAATGTGTTTTTGAAGATTTGAACATCTTTAAATGATTTCATGGGATTTCAAATGAAATTTTCTGAGAGAAACATTGATAATTAAAATCTTTTATCTGTTCTGATAATATAATGGTACACATATGATCGATGGGTGGTTACATTATAATAAAAATAGATGCGTTGATGTGATAAACCAAATATGGTCGGTTCTGTGGTAAACCAAGGATAAGACGTTACATTATAATCTCCATTGCATTCAGTATGGAAGTCAGTCATATGGCTATTCTATTTAGTGATATGTGTTGAAGTGGACCTTATTTTTATTCCATTTATGTGTGATTGTGTCCCACGTTACGTTTATATGTTAGATATTTCTCTCTTTGGGGATAGGAGTCATATTATATTAAAAAAATTCATGAAATGAATTTATATTTGATGAAGTGTATTTACAATTTAATAAAGGTAAAAAGTATGACATTATAATAATGTATTGATGGTTTAAATGTTTTCATAAGACTAACCATTTTCCTTAATTTTGTATCCCATACTGATATTTTCTTCTTTTACTAATACTTGATATTTTTTTCATGGCATTTAATTAAGAATAAAGTCATGGATGGGATCAAGTAAATTTTATGAAGTGTAAACATGAAACGAAACCATGTATCTTTTTTAAGATTTTTTATGAAAAAATGTATAGTGTTTAGAAGTGTATAACATTTAATATCTTAGTTATTATGTATAATGTATGGCCTAATTATCTGAAGTTCATAACATGAAATGTTCCTCAATGTTAAATAATATCTAATTATTGACTTAACTCAAGATTGAGTAATAATAAATGTTAGGTCATTATATTATATGATATATGATATTTGTATAATTATAATTATGTAATAAATAACATATATAATCATTAAATCCACATATTATACCTTTTATGCAATGTGGTGATGGAAAAAATTTCACAATTACACAGAGATCGTAGGTTGGTTGTACACACGAGCAATGTTTTATTTTTTGCATCGGATGGAAAAGAGGATAGTTCTTATTTTTCCTCAAGAATAATAAAATTTATGTAAATTTAATACAATTATGTTTTTATAAAATAATGGTAATATAATATCAAAAGTAATTATCATATTAAATAAAAATAAAACTCTTGTTTAAGTGTTGTGCCTCTTATTAGGAAAACAACCTTTTCTTACACCTTATACATTTTGGGTTAGAACATCGACCATAAAAAATTCTATATATAATAGGGATGATGTTGAGAATTATATTTTGGTAGTTACTGTTTAATGATCATGCATTAATATGTGCATGGAATATATGAGGGGTCGTGTCTATATATAAGAGATGATTGGGAAATTTTTTGAATTACATAAATTAATAAATTAATATAAAATAATTTTCTTGTTCATGAGAAAATTTTATATATAAAAAATATTTGATGAATATATTTCTATATAATACCATTAAACAAAATGTAATCATTTTTTGTATATTTATTGACTCTTTTCTATTAATTTCAAACTCGTATTAGTCTATTTGACATTAATAGTAATATTTTTGTTTTTCACTCCATATGGATCATGAAAGATACTATATAAGCGAATTGACCCTAAAGTGTATAATGGTAGATATTATTTACCATATTACATTAAAATTTCTAAATATAACATTTTTATTATTTTTAATAATTTAATAAAAAATTATATAACTTTTAATAGAATTAAATTAATTTTATGGACTATTCATACAATTGATATAAGAAAAATTTCAATATATTCTTTTTCGTTTGAATATAATTATTTATAACATAACTAATACAGTATATTTATCAAAATAATTAGTTTAACACTATACTCTATATAAAATAATACTTTATTATTTTTTAAAATCATTTAACTGATTTTTCAATATCTTTCACATGCACCATGTCAGTGTTTCATAATCAATTAATTTAATTATTATGTCACTAATAATGAAAAATAATTTCCCATAAAAAATATCCATATTTAAAAAAACAATTTATAACTATTCTTAACATTCTATTAATCTATTGAGAAAATATATGATATATTAAAATAAATAAAGTGACATTTTTGAATTATTTTATACTTGTAATAATATAATAGTCTTTATAAAATACTTATGGGAAAATTCAAGGTTTTATAATAAATGAAAGTAGTGGCCAAAATATAACCATAAATAAAATTCAAATTATGTTTTAGGAATAATTTAATTCATTTTCACATAAATTCTAACAATGCTTATCCAAATTAACCCTTTACTGGTTTGATAAAATTACCATCGTAATTGTTAGTTATGAAAAATAATAATATTGAATTTTTTTCTAAATGATAAAATGAGTATTTAAAATTTGGAATAAATTTTAAGAAATTGAATTTCTATAGGTGGTGTATATTACATTTAAAATATACCAACAATTGGAGATAAAAATTAGTTTTCTAGAAAAAATAATTTTTTGTATAAAAATGAGTTTATTTCGGAATTAAGAAAAAAAATTATATAAACATACATAATTGTATAATGTTTTATAAAATGGAATTAATAGCTTTTAAAATCTTGTTAAAAAATTATGAGAGATGGAAATAATATAAATCAAAAAAGGTTTATATAAAATCATTATTTTCCATTATTCACTACAAATTAAAAATTTATAGAAAAAATAAAAAATGTCAACATAATATTGTTGTGATATTTTAATTTTAAAAAATGACATCCTTTTTATAATATATAATTTAAAATAGTGAAAAAAATTAGTTATAATATTCTCTCTTAAAAAAGAAATAAAACTATTTTTCAATAAAACAAAATCTTTAATCATAAAATAAATTTTCTAAAAACGGTGTGATTATTTACTAATAATTAATTATGAAATTTTTATTTAGTATGTAAATATATATCATAATTCCTCTAATACAACTCATACGCACAAATGATACATCATGGTTATTATGGTCATACTTAAATAAAATTATATCTTGTTCAATTAAAGAATTGTGTTGAATTTGTAACATGTTATCGAGTGAAGAATTAATATTAAAAGTAAATATAAACTAAATTAATGGGTTATTAAATTCTAGCCAATTTATAAAAATTTTAGCCTCGTAATTTTAAATAATTTTTTCGTAAATTATATATAACATAATAATAAAATCAGATATGTATTTTTTTCAAGAACTTTAATTTAAATGTTGTGATAAGGAAATATTTTATGAATGTATCTATATAAGACTTGTACATGAAAATGATATTCTAAATATTTTCCTTGGTAGTTGGGTATTACATTCCACATAATACGAAATAGATTTATAAACATTTTTATGGAGTTGAAAAATCACATTAGCAGTTGGGTAGAGCATATGATAAAAATTACTTACATGATTTCACCCCATTTTATAATCATAATTTCAACCATATATGAGATTCATAATGCTCATGATGAATTATTCATTCATAAACCTATAATTGTATCACATATTTTACTATGATATTAATGAAATAATTAAAATTTATTACTCCTATATAAAAATGATTTTTTTAAAACAATATAGAATAATAAAAAATATGAATATTCCATCATATGATGAAGCAATAAATTAATCTTTAAATCCTGAAAAATAACACATAGAGTTAGAAATATACATTCCAAAAGTAAATAACCGTATAAATATTCAACAACATTTATAACGATGTTTTGAACGATCAAATTAAAATAGATTTATGACATATTCATCCAAGATAAATTTTAAATTAATCTCGAAATAACAATAATCACTCATAAAATCATATAGGAATAATCTATATTCCCCATCACATAATCCCAAATTCATTATATTATTTCTCATAAATAACATTAATCTTCATAAATAAATATTACATTCATAAATTCGGGCAAAAGATAACTCCAAATTTGTTATTCATATAAAATATCATTTGAGATAAAAATATTTACGATTAACTTAATCGTATAATATTCCAAATATTGGGAAATTATTATAAAATATAATTAGTCACATAGTTACCAAATACGTTTTCAATCTCATGGTTATCTATATGATAAATCCTATAATCCAAAAATTTAATAACCCTTTTTCCCCCAATTAACGAAATTAATAAAAATGATCAAATTAAAACCAAAGGGTATCAATTACATTCAATTTTTTTTTGCAAAATATAAAATCATTCATCCTCAAATAACATTTTACTACAAATCATACTAAATAAAACATTTTTACTGATATAAATTACTTTCAATATATCCTCAGATAAATTTCACAAGCTCCACAAAATACATCAAATTGGGAAACTATTCATTATACATGTGATCATCCATATCATTAAAAATATATGTATCATTAGACATATCCCATATCACTATGTCATATCAGGGGTTTCCAAAGGTTCTAGACTCTCATTCATCATGATGGTTGATAAATTAAATTTGAATGAAACCTATCATATCCACATGGAGTGGTGATCCGAGTTTGTAGTCTTAGGGCAACTCATCTTGAACTCGTGAAAATCGTGTTAATACCCGGTCTACCAATTTTAGAATTGATTCCCCGAGTTGTCTCTCTATCATATTAGCATCAATCTTCTAGTAACTAGAAGAGGATATATTTCTTTTGAAATTAAATAATCTATATATTACCAATTTTTCGTAATATTACACTGTACATACACTCATTCTAAGAATCTATAGTAGGGTAATATTCTATATTTATGTTTTCCTATATATAGTTCAAAATTATGATAATAAACATTTTATGATTCCATGTATAATACATGAATCTAGTAACCTATATATGATGATTACTTATCAAATTTGTTCAATATACAAATGATCGTGCCACATGATATTTGTAAATTTAATAGTCCTAGAAAACTAGATATATACATCATTCACATATTACATTGAAAATATAAAAAAATTACATATTATACATTATTTTATTCTTATTGTCATTCTCAAAATCATTATTCATATCATAGAAAAAGTATAACAAATAAAGTATGATATTATATTATCAATTAGGGTTATATATAGTGGACTCCATTCTGAATATATGGGGTTTAATAAATATGGAAGAGTGGATAAAAAACACATTTCATTCAATCAACAACATGTGTTAAATGAACATCTATTGATAATATCCAAATTATATTGTATGGATAATGGAAACTGAATAATTTGTTTGGGAATTTATACATCTCACCATTCATTAATTATTATTATTTTTTGGATTTTCTATAAACTAACATATAAATTTACGTAAACAAAAAAAATCCCTCCAGTCACACTATTATCCCTCCCCTAAAACTGTAGAGATGCACACAAATATTACAATATATTCCTTTTCTTTATCCACAAACAGATTTTGGGTCCCTCCAAACATAGAATGTAATAAAATCCTAATTGGATAACCTAAATCACATTAACAAAAACATGTAAGATATTAAATAAAAGTAGAATTATTTCCTATGAATTAGGGAAATTTCCAATTTATGATGAATAAAACAAAATAAAATACTCACCTTAGATATGTCAATACTTTCGAGAGTTTCCAAAATATTCATGGAAGCATAAAAATTTAGTTATGGATAATAATGACAAAAAGATCAGTAGTAATGAAAATGATTAGCCATACCCTAGGTATAAACATTAAATGAATCATCTAAATAGTGGTATTTTTAAATACCTTAATAAATTATGAGATTCCTAATTAATTACATTTTGTACCAAAAATAACATAAATGTGGGTTTAAAAACAATCATATTTGTTTTAAATGAATTAAAATACTCACATTTGAATATTTAATTAGAAATCACTACACTATATGAAATAACCCCATATTAATTTTTAGGTGATACATTAAACCATTTCATGAAATGATTTAAAAAAACATGAAATGATGGAATAAAGAGATAAATAAAAGAGTAACAACAACATCAATGAAATATGAACTTAAACACATCCAATTTCATGTGATAACAAAAAATAAACTGTTAGTGGATATAAAAGAATCTAATGTATCCCCCATGGGTGAATCCATCAACCAAATGAATAGATTCCATGGTATCTTGCCTACTTCTAGATGTGAGATAATCCATAAATTAACAAAACATGGACCAACCTACTTTATTTTGTTGTGTCCAATAAAAAACCACCCGACAAGCCTATACCCAGCCTCATTAGAATGGAATATTTTCCACACACTAACTATAGGGGACACTATTAGTGTGTGTCTATATACTATTACATAATTATATACTCCCACTTATCTTCATAGGTTCCAAATAAAATGTAAGGAAATGGTGAGTAAAAATTAAATGATAACATATAAGAATAAAAAAATGAAAAAAATTTCAATAAGAGAATCACCAATGATATCTAATAACCTACTCTCACCATCTACTGACACTAATTTTACTGCCATTATATACTCCCACAAATCTATCTAGTTTCCCAAGAGAATTGTAAGAAAGGGGTGAGTAAGAATTAAATTATAACATCTACGGACAAGAACAAATGTCAAATAGGTTCAATACGAGAATAACTGAGCACATCAAATAACATACCCTCACCATATAATCCCCCTAATAAAGCAGACTAGATTTCATGACCATCAAAAAATGAAAAATAAAAATCATGCCTCGATGATCACAATCCATGTCAATAAATACCAAAAATGTCTTGTGATGAACTTTAATTCCTAAACACATTTGGAATAGATAATTAATTTTTCAAATGGACATTAAAATATATTTTATAAACTCACAAGGAAAAACTGATTTTCCTAGTTATACTCATATATACTTATAGACCCATATACATTCACACCATTATATCTTGTTCCATGACTTCACATATTCTCAAGTGAATTTTTACAGACACAAGAACTCACAGACAAACAGAAGTATACATTTAACTATTTAATATGTAGAGAAATATTTTATATATACCAAGAGAAATTTTTTAAAACTCAAAATTCATTCTAAAACTAATTTAAAAATAATTTTTTAATACTTGGTTTTTAAAAATCCAATTAAAAATACACTTCAAAATAAATATATATATTTAAAAAAAATATAAAAACGGTTTTCTGAAATTTAATGTCATAAAAATGTACATTATTACTCAAAACATCAAAATAGGCCAAACCAAGAATTTAAATTTTATTCTCGTCCAAATATGTTAAAAAAATTAAAAAATGTAAATTAAATTTTGAACAATTAATTATCACTTTTAAAATAATTTTAATTTCACGTGAAACATGAAATTCAATGTAAAGGCATTATGTATATTCAAAACACCTTGTAATATAATGAATTAGTTTTAAAATATCATACATAAGAACAAATAATTAAATTAAATAATATGAAATATCAAATAACCCAGAGTTTTTAAAATTAAAACATATACATGGGGACATTGACATCAAACCAAGAATAACAAATAAGTGTTGAGTCGAATTGTGTTTTATACATTGGAATATAGCCCCACGTTGTATAATATACCAACAAAAACCTTTAAAAAATGATAACAATAAAAAAACAACCTAGGAGTCTTTTGGTTCTGGCAAATCCAATCCTGATAATTGGGGGAATGAAATCGAGTGTAAACAAAGTATAAATAGAGGAGTATTCAATACCATAGAGGTAAAACAGTGACAAGACAAAAAGAAATGATGTATATATTTGTGTGTTTTAGGTGACTCGAGTGGAAACACAACCACAAATGGGTTTATACTATGAAATTTATACATGAGCAAGAGGGGGTAAATACTAGGAGGAGATTATATAGAGAGATGTTGTATGAGGAACTGAAGAGGGAGATGGGGATCCATTAGGGTTGGAGGATATGTGAAGAAGAAAAGATTTACCAGGAATGATAGGAATGCTAGTGGAGAACGATGGTATGAAAAACAAGAAATAATTCAATTACTATATATATTAAAAAAAAATACTCTGGAAACCCATATAATAAATGAGCTCTATTTAGAAAACATTTAAAAAAATCTGAGAAGGACACTTAAACAAAAATTTCTATGTTCATGGTTAGTACTAGTGCCCCATGTATTTTAATAAATTTTATGATAACCTTTCCAAATAAAACTATGCATATATATAACAAATTTCATTATTGTTTCACTATTTTTTGAACAGTGTTTTCAAACTATTAACCCTATTAGAACATTAAAAATTAAAAAATTTAATCCATGAGAATCCAAAATAAAAATAAAACTACTCAAAATAATATTTAAATAATAATAATAATGAAATAAATAAAATTTTTGCTGTGATAAAAATACCCACAATAAAATCATACTTATAATAGGAATTATTTTACAATGGATGGAAGACAATAATAAGAAACCAAGTAAAACTATTTCTCGTAATGAATAGAGAATATCCTCAAGTAGAAAAATGAATATCATAGAAAAACACAACTATACATGAAGGAAATGTGGTCTAATAGTCACCAAGTCCTACTGAGTTTTCTCCCCCAATTAATATTTATCTAAATTGGTGGGTCAAAACATCCATTCTCAAAGAGATAATACATCCTAAAAATAAGTCTTCCACCAAACACTAAACGATTCGAAAAATGAAATTAATCAAACAAACCCAAGGGAGGAAAAAATATATGAAATCTTAACACAAAAACCAACATGGGATATAGAACCAGTTCACTATACTTAAAAAGTTAAAATTGTTCCTCAAATCCATAACTTCATCATATAGAAAATCACAATGGAATTTTAACTCTCATTTTTTCAATTTTACAAATGCTATCTTTCCAATTTACCAAAGCACCAACCTGAAATCACCCTTTACCAACATATCAAATCTAAAACCCAAAATTTACCTTCTCCAATACAAAACCCACATTAAACAAAATTTTCATCAAATAATAAACACTGTAAGAGAATCAATCATCATATATGAACTGTTGCAGAATCACATAATCATTAACTGAATCAGATATACCTCAAATGATCTCACTAATTCCAAATTAATGGAAAAGGAAGAAACAAAAGTCTAAATTCATCGCATGATCAAATTTCAAAAAAATTGGTTCTTCAAGGCTATGTATTATGAACCCGATAAATCCCAAAAGAGATAAGGAATGATTTAATAAACCATTATTAAAACCTATGAGAAAGAATGAAAATCAAATTACAAATACATTTTGAGTTTTGTAGGTCTAGTAATTGAACAACTAAACCAAAAAATGAAAATAATCACCCTATGTTCTATCCTTGGAAATATATAATGCATACATTATCATTTCCCTTTGGATTGGTAAAATTCAAATAACGCACAACATGAATTCAACTACTTTTTGTCTCATAGTCACAACAGAAAACTCATACAAAAAAATGTGTGATTCTAAATAATTTAAGTAAAAAACATGATGATTTAAAAAAAACTGTTATACAAATTCCCTATTTTCAAAAATATTATTTTCTCCAACATTCAAATTACTTAATTTTAAAAAAAAATTTATCATCGAATTATAAAATATTTTAAAATACCCACTTCAAATTTGATTAATTTTTTTCTACAAAAGGGAATAAAAAATACCCTTTAAAAAAATTCATTTTTAAAAATGTATACATTAAATTTTAGAATAAAAAATTTTCATTTCTTTTAAATTAAATAAAATAATTTTCAATAATTTTCCAAAATGTTTCCATCAAATTTCATATAATATAAATATTTTATCAGATAATCCATTATAAATATTCAGTAATTTTTTTTAAAAAAATAACATTTTACATCTCAAAACAGATTTTAAATGATACACAAAACAAAACGTTCCCCAAATTCCAAAACACATGTCTACACATCAAAAGACATCCTTGAGTTTTCATATTTTATTATGTACCACCTATGTATGTTTATATATCAAAACAAAATTGGATAAAGAATTATACATTACAAAACCACATGATTTTAGGGGCAATGGGATAGTCACCCACCAATTATAAAAACTTCTCATGATAAGACATTTCGTCGATGCCCACTTTATCAGGACATGAAAACTGACATAAAACCATGATCCATTTTATTTTCAATACCAAAATAAATCATTCCTCTAAGGTAATTAAATCATTAAAATTATGATTAATAAATTATCAAGAGTAATCACATAATATTTATATCTTACAAATAAAAAACCAACTACCCATGGGGAATCAAGATTCATCTTACGGGGTGGGGATCATAAACCTATTCATGACCTACATCCCAAGTCTAGATGACTATATTGTAACAAACTCCTACCATGAAACCCCATATAACACATGAAGTACTAATTAAAGAGACAATGATCTTATAGGTAAATGAAATATTCTCCTATGATACCATTTTTTCATGAACCACCCTGATTCATCAATCTTTCAGATGATACAGAGAACCCGTGACTTGACCCAAAGGGAATTTCCAAACCTCCTAGTCTAGCATAAGGGTATACGCATCATGAAAACACCAATAAGGAATGATTTCTTTATAAAATGATTGTAAAATAAATAACATAAAACTGATGATAAACTAACATACTATGTATATATATATTTGAAATCCATGAAAAAATAGATATACATAATTAAGTAAAACAATAAATAATAGTGAAAAAAAATCCATCCACTCACCCCTCATTCTCTCACCATCAAACCACAAATGCACAAAAATCATCAATTGAATGATTTTGCTTTGAACACTAACATATATTATTTCCCTTTATTCATATAGAGAATTATAAGAATAATTGGGAAACGGAAATCATATAAAGGTCAACGCACTATAAAATTTATTAATGTTATAGTAGGTTTTGAAGAAAAAGGTAATATTCAAAAAAAATAATTGAATGCAATAAAATGAATAACTCACATTGGATAAATAAATGCACTAAAATGTAGCCAAAATATGGATGAAAACCTAAAAATAGAATGATAGATAGTCATGAACAAACTATCATTAGGAATTCCAAATAGAAACCACACCCCTTGTATAAATTGTAAATTAAATATAAATTTAGTTCTTTTTTTTCAAAAAAAATATAAATTATTGAATTTTTGTATGATTAATTATTTTTTCAGACTAATAAAAACTCAATTTTTTTTTCATAAATTCCAATTTATTTTTTATTATATTAAAAAATTCTCTTTTTATATTTTATATAGAAGTCACTTATGAAATATTAAATAACCCCTTGTTCAGTTTTATTATTTCCCTTGAATCATTTTTTATTTCTCTTCATTAAAAACAAAAAAATTCTATAGAAAGTAAGAGATCAAAAACGATACACAATTTCATAAATGAGACAATGAAATAAAAGAATTTAATAATAGGTTTCACATACCTTAAGCAGTTATGGTATATAAAAAATCCATGCGAGTCCACCTATGTGAATCCACCATCGAAATTATCAAATTCCATAGGCTATACCCTCGGTACGAATGTTAGTTAACCCCATTTAGTAAATAATGTTTAACATTACAAACTATAGTACATCTGATCACAAGCCACATGAAAATCATGTACCCACCATCATTATAATTTAACTCCCCCTCATGACCTAGGATTAATAAGAGTTGAAACATGTAATTTGCATCTATTTTTTTTTTCATATTATGGACCCCTAAAAAGTTACTAGGGTTTACATTTGTAATGCAAAGTAAAGGTGAGTAAACTGGGAACATGAAAAATTCATGATAATAAAAAATTGTAAAAAATGTGTAATAAAAACATTACATTTGTGATAAAATAAACCACCTTCCATCATGTTACCTATCAAGAAATAAACCTAATTATATTACCATTATACAATTTGAAACTAAAAAACACCCCAAGGGAAAAAATTGAAGTTGATGAAAACCAAATAGGGTATGAGAGGATCTTACACATATCCTAAAATTTTAAAAATATCATAATTTTATCAAAATATCCTTTCAATTACATTTTAAATACATAAAAATAGAAATTCATTTTCTAAGATGTACTCTTAGGAAAATATACCCACACGTATATAATTATTTATATCTTTTTTTAAAATTACAGATTTTCATGTAAATTTCCAAATATATATATATTAATGTATATATGTATACATGTTTATATTTATAGAACCACCATTTATATATATAGATATATAAATTTTATAAAACAAACGTTTTCTTCAAAACCCAATTTTAAAATGATTCACTCATACATTGAATTTCAAAATCCATTTAAATTAATATTTACAAATATATGTATATTATAACATCCTGAGATCTTAATATATTATAACAAATAAAAAATTCAAATTTCATGATTGCTTTATCCGCACTCCACACTAAACAAATACGAAACCATAATATATATAGAAAAAAATTTAAATACTAAGTATGAATCATAAAACCTAGTCACTAATTTAGTAGGAATTACTAGTATTAATTACATTATGAAATATATATGAATGAATAAAATATTATTTATTTTTAATATTAAATAAATATAAATTGTTTTCCTAAAATGACAAATACTACCATTTATTTTTAAGAAAAGGGTTTGTCAAAAAAATTGTTTACGATATATGAATATAAATTTCATGGAACAAAATATTAACGATAAATTATGTTTCATATTGATAATTAGTCAAATCCTATTTATTTCTTAATGTATATAAAATTATAATAATATAAGTTAACAATTAAAAACTCAATTTTCATATAAAATTCGTGTTCCATTATTTTTTTGATTTTATTCAAAAATTAAATTTATAAATTTATGTATTTTAAATTAAAAATAATGAACATAATATTATTAATTACTCTTAATATAATTATCCTAGTGGTAATTTTTTTATCTTTTTCTAAAAAGGTAGGTTTTACGTTAACAATATTTTTAAAAAAACTATTTATATTTTTTAACTTTGTACACACATAAGAATGACCTATATGATTACAGAAATATTAATGAAAAAAAAACAAATTGAATAAAATTATTCATTTTAAAAAATTATTGGGAAATTTATATCTTATGAAAAAAAATTAGAACAAATTACATTTTTCATTAGTATAAAAACTATTCTAAACCTTTTTATTGAATCATGTTTTTTTATGGGAGATCCATTTTTTAATTACTTTTAAAGTATCATAAAATTATTTATTTTATAAATAATCAATTTATTTTATTGAAAATTTTATCCAACAAAATGGCATGCTATATAAAAAATAAAATCTTAGAAATGTTATTTCCCTAAATTTTTTTTTCATGATTCATTGTATTCATTTATAGAATTAACAATTAATACCTTGAAAAATTATATTGGATAAATTTAATTTATATATATGGGAAAAATCATTAGAGTAGGTAAAAATGAAAATATTTATCATTTTCAATGACATTAACTACTAAGGTAATAAATAAATTACAATGGTAAAAGTAATTTTGGGTTAAAGGAAAAAATTTAAACCAAATGTCATAAAATAAGAAATATTTTTAAAAAATGACCTTTTTTTGAAAATTTCAACCCATTATTATTTTAACCATTTACTTATTCTATTTTGTGGAATTTTATACATTAATGTAATCTTAAATTATTATAAATGTAAGTGTTACTCACAAAATAACACTTCAGTTCACTTATTAAAGGGTAACATCTTCACTACATCAGGACGCAGATATCCATCTAACATAATATTTAAACTACAAAATTTTCTCCTCCTAGTACCATATCAAATTTTAAAAATATTTGGTTCACTATTATTTAAAATAATCCTGTCAAATCCAATGATACATTGAAGGAGAATTTAATTCCCCAATGTGAGCTTTATTAACTATATAGTTTTTCATCACAATTATATTACTCAATTTTTTTTCAAACGACACTAATATAATGATATAATTATTAATTAAATACATTAGTGTAACTATTTTATGTATATTATCATTTTTATTCATATAACATGTCTATTACGAAAACATTTTTCGTTAGTACATTGTGCGGACTACTGCCTCTACGATGTAACATGTTTCATTTTTAATTACCCTCATTAATATGAATCTATAAGGTTTATATTAAAGGATAAAAATTATTTTTATTATATAATTATGGTTATATTAGTAAAAATTAGAGAACCTATAAATGATATGATCAAAAAACAATAATTGTTAATTTAATAATTCTAAAATAAGTGTAATGAGAGGATAATATTTTACTCAAATTGTGTTATTCCATCACATCAATTAATTCCTCTTAAAAATCCTTGAAATTATGATATATAATAAAAATAAATACTAAATTATATCATTATTATTCTGGTATAATGATACTTCAAAAAAACAACCTCATTGACATTCATAAAATCACGATATTTATGTTTGGGACTATAAAACCTCCTAATTGAAAAATACTATAAATTTAATTCATGAAAATTATGAAAACATAATAACTATGGTTATGAAATATGAATTTGTAAATTATTATTTTTCTTTATGATCTTTTATATTAAAATTTATTTAATTATTTATGAAAACACCCTTTGATTATCATGAATCGGTTAAACAAGATTCTTATCGATGTTATCTTCAAGGATAATGACAAAACCGACCATGAATGGAAATTGAAACATCATAAATAATTATAAAATATAACATAAATTATTTTAAATGATATATTAGTTATTAAAATTTAAGTAATAATAAAAATAGATATCAATATTCTGAAACAATTACAACTGATCCAATCTGCAAACACCAGATGTGGAGAATTAGATGAAATCATATAGATAATGACTATTTATGAAGATAATGAATTAAAATATTTATGATTAATATTATTAATTATTTTTATAATATATATTAGTTTTTTATATAGGAGATTAAATTATGATCATGTATTTCAAGATAAGTGGAATGAGTTTTTGTCTCAATTTCCCTTCATTGAGACAAGTATTTCCTTCATATGCCAACTTTCATTTATGAGGTGTATATATTGCATCTTTTTAACATATTATTTATTATATTTTAATAATTGTATTTAATGTTCAATTTAAATCCCTATATTTCATGTTTTTCTTATTTTATGTTTTCTAAATCTATAAGAGATTTTTTAGTCTCAATTCACCTTCATTAAGAAAGAATATATCTTATGCGCCATGATTCCCAAGTATTTTGTATTCACGTATGGTGGATATATGTTTTTCACACTATATAAACATAATTCTATTTTATATCTAAATAATTTTTGATAATTTATGTGGATATCGATCATGTCATTCCCCCAATATTTAGGAATTTTGGTATATCAATTTTCATTTACTGAGTTACAATAATTTGTTGAACTTATTTAACAGTAGTTTGGTACATTATACTCTTCTATTATAACTTGTGGTATTATATCGATGTTTTATAGGGATATATACTCTTACAAGATAATTATTTTGGATAATATTCCTTATTGAATGGGTTATGTTATATTTAAAATATCCACCTTATTTCATTATATGACTTAAGATTAGATTATTAAAGTATTTAAATATCCATATAAAAATTTCCTTATACATTTTTATTGTAAAATATTAACATATTGTTTATTATATGACACTCAAAAAGAATAATAATTGTTCAATTTACAGGAGGAAAATTATTTAAATTTTGACAATTTTGTCCAATGTAGATGACTAATTAAATGATGACTAGGTATTGATTATCTATTAAACTTATTTATCTGGAGGATTTATAGTCTTGTTAACCATTTTATTATCTTGGGGAGAACTAATTTCATTATTTATGATTATTGACTACTAATATATGCTTATTTTTTTCATATTTATCCTTATATGGATAACCATGTTTTATTGGGTAAGAGCTTCCACATTGAATGATATGAAAGGTATTCATGATAATTATTCTTAATGCATTGGAAATAATCAATTGATGGGTGAGGATTATTATAATATATCACATCGAGGAATTGAAATTTGTCATGTGAAAAAAAAAGTTTGGGTATTTTCTTTACACTTATCCAATTTAGAATGTTTTTATGAATCTGATCTAGAAGAAATTAAAACTGACGTTGTTCAAATCCTTGATAACAGGATATTGATGTCTAGTACACTATATTCCATTACTATGAGATCAATATTATTAATACCCAATTTTTTTCTTTCATGGATATAACATGATGCCATTTTAAACCGTTGTTGGATTCATGTTAATTACCTATTCATATCATAACATTTTTTCCATTATTTCATCAGTTAAATAATTCTTTAACTAAGAATTTGGGCACACCTCTTTCTTTTGTTTTTATTACCAATGATATAAAGAATTTAGTAAATGTGAAAATTTTAAAATGATATCATGTTTTTAATAATTTGTAGGATATCTTGAAGAGTTATCATTGATTATGTATTTTCTTATATAAAAAGTTATAATATATTCATTAGTATGGAATGAAATAGGATTTATTTGTTTATGATTTATATAAAATCATTAATTTTATAAAAGTGAAATGATCTTTTATATGAAATAGATTCCACAATTATTTCTGGTTTTCTCATTATGGATTGTTATATCAATGATTTTATATCTAATATCAAGGAATGTAGGTAATATATTATTTTATGAGCACCAGATTCTACAGTGTTGGTTTGATGCATCACAGCTGGTATTAGAGGAAATATTTAGATATATTTGGAAGAAAGGATGTTTGTGAAGGCTAATTTATATGTTCATAAGTTAATTTTTTATCATAATTTTAGTGGTATAGATAAACCATTTGAGAAGTATATGATTTAATGTTAAGTACATAATGAACATTCTATCTGGGGATTTTTACTAATGAAAACTCTTGAAAAACCTAGTGATGTGTCTATATATTAACAGTATCTTGATGTTTTGGTAATGTCTTGTGTAAGTGGTTTTACTAAAAAATATTACATATCTCGATAATATAATATAGATGTAGGGGTTTCAAGGATTCACCTATTGGAAATCAACCAAAAATGGTTTATTGAACGTAAAATTGATCATCCTTATGATGCATGTTCAATGGTCATAATAATACATGCATGAATAGACACTCTTATGATATATTGTTTTTTTAATGACATTCTAATTATGAAACATTATTAATGAGTAAAGAATTTTGTGATCTAATTTGTTTAAAAATATATATATATATATATAAATGAAAAATGGGTAAAATATCTGGAACATAGAGAGTCATAGGTTTATCTAAATGTATCATTTTGTAAAAAAATGGTGTCATAAAGAAAAAACATATTAAATGTTATTTATATCAAATTAATGTTATGGACATTATTATAACCATTTTTGTTTTCATATACATGTTAATTAGGATAATGAATACTAATTAGAGAATTGTATGAATCTAGAAATCATTGTGTATTATAAACGAATAAGGGATAATATATAAATCGTTTATAATTTTAGTAAAAGAATATTATGATTGAAAAGGTTAGTGTAATGCCCATAGTCATAAAAAAATTTATTAGATAAAAGTTCATTTCATTGATGGATTTTATTAAATAAAACAAAAAATAATGATTTAATTTCATGTAAGTTTGGGTTATCATTCACTACAAAAAACTCTCAGAAATATTTCTTGGCATGTGACATAGAGTTCTAACAATACCATCGCATATTATTAATACAGTCACATAAAATAGACTATTATAACATATACATTTGACAAATAAAAATTAATATTTTTAACTAAATTTAAAATATTAATTATAATTTTTTTATATAAGGGAAACATATTGATAATTAAATATATAATTTCTTCATAAATTATTTAAATATTTTAAAAATAAAATTTTCTAAAAGATGTGTTTTTAAAAAATATTCAAATTATGTTATACAACATTTCAAAAATAAATTTTATAAAATTAACTACATATATTAATTTATAATGTTCCAATTATTTTAGAATGAGTTTTTTGATTTTTTTTGAAAAGTTGCATTTTTTGATGAATATTGAAAAATAATAATTTTAATTGAAAACTGTCTCTTTTTTTAATTTATTTATAATGTTAAATTATATTTTAATTTTTTTATGTTAAACTTGTTAAATTATAGATATATTAATAACATATAAGTCATTGTAATGAATTTCATATTTAAATGGAATATAGAGAATTTGTTACATTTTTATAATTTTCTCTTTAAAAACTTTAATTCTGATCATTTCTGTGGGAGTAATATTAAATTAATTTTAGCCACTTATTATTTTATAATTTAGAAAAATGGATTCCATATTTTTAATAATCATAATTTATAATAAGGTAAAATTAATTTTTGATCAATTTTATCAATGAATAGAATTGAAATTCATTAGAGCGATTAAGGTAAAAAAAAGTTTACATAGTCATTAAACATAGAATCTAATGTGTAACAATGACAAAAAAACATTCAAAAAACCATAGTATATCAATATTTAGACATTATATTTTCTAAAATTGATAATATACCATTATTGGGGCCTAGTAACTTGATAAAATCATGGGTGGAATTCACTCTATTAGAAATTGATATGTGTGTAACTCACCTCCCTTATAAAAGGACACCATTATACCACTCTCTTCACACCATAAAAACCAATTGGTTCACAAATGATCTTCCCAAATAGGTTCAAAAATTCCATCCAACCTTCAAGTAAGACTTATTTTTACATAAATCCAAGCATGAATTTATTTTAGTGCAATCCTACAGAGGATACCTGCAAAATGGGAAACGGTCATCAACAAACATTTTGGTTTAATTATTCTTCAAACCCCTTAATTTATTTTTATATCATGATTATAAGAAAAAAACAATATGTAAAAATATAATTATATGTTGTTATATCAATGGTATTACTTTTAACAAAACACAATTTCATCTAATGGGATATAAAATCATCACTCATGCGTATGGTGGACTACCATTTTGGAAACCAATTTAATTTAATTTTCATTAAAACATATCAATTTTGAGAGTAATGATGTAAATAAAAATTATATATTATATATATGATATTAATTAAATTTCTATGTTTCTATAATTTTTATATGACATTTAAATTAATGGGTTCCATTTTTTTGGGAATACGATAACCTCGTTCGATTGTACGCAAGACTACCGCCTCATGAAGCGATGTGATTCATTCACGATTATGATAGAATGTATTATGGATTGGATTATTATTATTTTTTGATTTATATGAAATAAAAATTATTTTTTAATGATACTATATTATTTACCTATCTTTATTTTGGTCCAATATGAAAATTGAAATTACTTTTTGCAGTATATATAACTTACTATCTATATGAATGGAATATTTCATTACCTCTTACTAACTTATATGGATAACTATAAATACATATATATGATATTTATATGATATTTATATCATGTTTTAAATTATTAATATAATAATACAATGATCAAATTAATAGGGAGAAAATATAACAAATAAAAAATCTATGAGAATGAAAATAGTAATTACCAAAATCAAAAAATTAAAATAAAATTGTTAATAAATGGGAAAGGAATAGACTTAATAAAATCATATATGGAATTATATGTATGTATATGTTTCTATAAAATATTTAAAATCAATCTTATATTAATTATACATGACGTTTTAACGTGTAAAATGGAATTCAAGACTTAAGGTAAGGTGATTTTCTGTCTCGCTATTTTATGAGTGACTTCTTCCATATTACAAACTATTTTTTTGGCATGGTATGTATACTAACGTATAAAATTTTATATCATGAATCCACACCATTAATGAATATTAGTATTTTAATATATGTTATTCCATCACAAGGAATATGATTCAAAAAATAATCAAGTAGTAGGGGAGTTTTTTTCCCATGTTTCCTTCATCGAGATGTACATTATTTTATGCACTAATATTATTTCATGTAATGTATATAAAACAAATTTAAATAGAATTTAATGAAGTTATTCATAATTTTATTTTTTTTATTTTCATTTTTTTATTCTTCCTTATGTGGTTTTTCATTTAATTTAAACAATGTGGTAATAATTTCTTGTTACAATGTCATTGTTTATCAAGAGTTTTTATGATCATGTCTCCAATGTAAAATTATCATGATCAAAATCTCAATAATTTTCATATATTTTATTCTCCATAGGTTATTGAATATATATTAAATTAATTTTACAAATTTCTATACTTTTTTATTTCAGATAATTAAGTAAATGTTTTATGAAAATATTACATTATTGAGAATGTTTTAAATGATCGTAAAAAATTATTTTTTATTGATTATTTACATAATTTGGGGTAACCTATGACTTGTGGTGTATATTACACAATCATACCATTTATATTAATTCTTTGAATTTATTATTTTTTTATTGAATTGTGTTTATGAAATATTTTCCTATTCTATGTGTTATACCACAATATAATACATATGAAACTCAATTATTTTCTTGGGTAATTATTTGATGAAATTATTATGAAGCCTGTCTATTTTTTATAGGTTATGATTTGATGAAATATATGTAACACCAATTGTTTCTTATGGGTTATTATATTATTAATGTTTATGATTATATCACATACATAAATATAGTGTTCATTATAATATTTTTCTGACATATATATACCTCTAATGTGTTTGTTAAGTATTTTTTTATATCATGTGATATACATGGCCGGATTGGGGAGTGAACTCAGTATAATAAGACAAAGCTGGGGTGTGGAGTGATCCGGGTTCAATAAAAGAGGGAAGGAATCGGTATTGAACATGGAATAGTAATGTAATTATTCCACTATGATGGTATTGTAAATGATTATCAAAACATATGGAAATGATTTTCTATATTTATGTGCATGCCAAAAATTTCAGGAATTATGATAATGTTATTCCCTGATGAATCATGTTATATTATTTCATTCTTATTCATGCCTTATGAAATACTAATCTTTGTTCCATGATTCAATATTAAGAAATTTTATATGTTGGATAATATTTTTAAATATTATTCTCATGTTCTTGAGGACTTATATTCATGTTATATTTATGTATCTCACTTGTTTACACTAAATGATTACATTATCTCACCAAATATTATTTTTCACATCCCTTGGTTATGAAGGTTTTTCTTTTTTATGATTTGTATAAACAAGTTTCTACTTGTAATGAACATAGTCGAAGATTATGTATCTTTCAAATAGTAAAGAGTATATGTTTCTATATATTCAGATTCACTAAACTATTATAGTCCTCAAGCATTTCGTTATGTAAAATAATAAATATTCATCAAAAAATAATGTAATATTTATGTATGTTAAGCTAGTGTGATTATTGTTTGTATCATAGTATTATTTTAGATATCCTTTGGAAACTAGGATGAGAAAACCATAGTGGGATCCCCAGGGAAATGTCTATGGATAATTCTGAGGATGACTTAAAATATAGGAAAGTGTTTAGGATTTTTGGTAAATTATTGAGTGGGTTTTTTCTATGAAATTACTTCTCTTACTGAATACTTTATGGGGATGTGACACTAACATACATTTACATGTGGGTAACAACACAAAAACACCATAAGGAGATAGACCTAGGATCTGGTCTATTATAACGGGCCTTACCAGACCCCTGGATTGACACTCCCAGTGGATATTCCATTTGAAATAACCATCTATTTATAAACATTGAGAATGATTTAAATTGAAGATGAATAGGAATTAAGTAGGATAAATCTCTTTTTTAATATATCTTATAATAATGTGTCATTATTTATAAATCTAATAATAAAATTTTTAAGATTATATGGTTCCTCAATATAATTATTGTTTCTAACTATATGAATTTATCTTTTAGTCAATGGATATATGCCATAGGAGCCAAATTAATGATGACTGTGATCGATAATACAATGATTTTACTTCGAATATTTCAAATGTTATGAGATCTAGAATGAAAATTTTAATTTCCATTCTTTTACAGCTTACAAATGTTATTAATCACGCTAGAAATCTAAACTAATAATAATGGGAAAATTTTCTGTTTAGTCCTTCATGATGAACCATCACCCTACCTAGAGTGGAACTGTTGATCCACTAGTTTCTAGAAAATTGATCAGTACTACCAAAGAAAATATTTTCAATTCTCTTTTTTTCTAAATATGAAAGTGAAATTTTTGTTGTTAATTATTTGGAAGGTAAAATCGATCAATGATGGACTATTATCATGAATACAAGGTAATATGATCTAATTGACCCCATTGATTATGAATAGTTTATGAAAATATTTTTCAACAATTAATTTCCACATGTTCTTCATATAATGATGGATAAACATTTCCTTTAGGTAAAGAAAAAGGATGATGAATCTGTTGGTACCTAATATGATAATTATACAATTCATGTGGGGATAGATTATCATTTTATCATCTAAATTTATGTAGTATTGGTCAATTATTCAGTTGATTAAAACCATATATCATATGGATGTTATCCATAATAAAAATTATTATATATAATGATATTATTAGATATTTTATCAAGGTGGAAATATTTTTTGGATTTATTTATAAAAAAATGGTTTTGATAAGAAATTGAACAAGGATTTGAATGGAAAATATAAAGAAGAAGGAGATAATAAGATGAGATATCCTTTATGCTAAATTTTTGTGAATAAAATGGAAGTTATTTTTTAAGGGGAACACTAAATTTACTCTGTGTAAAAGGGAAGGTCATATAGAAATTGATTTACAAACGGATGGGAACATGTTATCTAATAATGTTAATGGAGAGAGAAAATCATATAATGGAATTCCCCCACTATGGTGATTCATGTTTAATGGTTAGGGGAATTATGTTAACCACTTCCCAAACATGGTGGTTAATGATGACGATCAACACTGAAATCCTCTTAATCTAAAATAAAATACTATATATGTTTTTATAACTGTTTTGGACACAGGGTGTATTTACAACGGGTTGAAAGGTTCACAAACCATACACTTCGAAAATGATAATGTATTAATTTAATCTGCATCTACTCATTCATTCCTATCTAAATAATTTTATAATGGTATCATGATACCATCCAAATGATTAGATGATGATTGATTAGTGATCACACCCAATGTTTTTATGATCATGTCTCAAATTATTGATTCACCTCTGGATGGTTTTGGTAGAAATATTCTTCTTGAAAATCTTATCATTCATTCTCCATGAATTTTAATTTATTTTAAGAATGAATTTTAAATCTCAACACAAGTCCCAAATTAATTTTATTGGAAGGGATGTAATTTTTGATATTCAAAACCAAATGAAGATCATCAATCAATGGGTTGAATATTAAGGGATTATAATGGAAAACATATCTATTTTATGGCTCTTAATCCCCATTTTGAATGGTTGTTTATCTAAACTGGTTGGGGAGAATCTAAAAATCAATAAAATTCCTATTGTGTGGGATTTTTTTATGTATTTTCAGAATAATTATCTCTTATTCCAAAAAAGATTATCTTAGGTTTTCAATTATACATAAACTTTTTCTGCCACAAATTCAAGGTCTCCCAGTATAATGAAAGTAATTGGGATATATGAGTTCAAGAAGAAACTCTTGAAAAACCATGAAAAATGGCTCGTTTGGATAGGTGTGTCACCTTGGGGTGCACCTATTCTATTTTTTAAAATGAAATATGGATCTATGGGACTATACATTGATTGTCAGGTTTTAAATAAGATCAATGTAATGAACAAGCATTATATTCCCCATATTGATTACTTATTTGGTTGACTCCATTGAGCTAAAAATTGTTCCCATATTTACCCACATTATAGACATCATCAATTAAGCGTTAATAAGGAGGATATATAGAATATTTAATTCCATTCACAATATAAACACCAATAATATATAGTGACGCCCTTTGGTCTTACTAATTCCCATAATATCTTCATGGATTTAATGAATAGAGTCTTTAGAGATTACCTTAATCAGTTTATGGTATTCTTTATAGACAATATTCTTATCAATTCAATAATCAATAAAGAGTATTAAGATCACTTGATAAATATATTAAACACCCTAATAAATAAGAAAATATATGTAAAATTTACACTGTGTAAATTTTTGATGCAAATATGTTTTATTAGATGGTTATATAAACTCAAGAGATGGTATATCAATAGATACTTAAAAGATGGAGGAAATTAAATATTGGATATTTCCATCCACATTTAGTGAGATTCATATTTTTCATTAAATAGTAAAAAAATATTGACATTATGTGGATAATATATCATAACTACATAATACTATGAAAATGGTAACATCGAAGGGATATAATTTTATCTGGATAGAAGAATGTGAGGAAAATATCAATGGAATAAATAAAATCTTAGTAAGGGAACTTGTGATTTTTTTACTATGTAGTGTAAAAGGGTTTGTAATCTATAGTGGTGTATAATAGAAGGTATTAAGATGTTTTCATATGTATAATGACTTGGTTTTGGCTTCTTTATATTGAAAATTGATTTATCATTAGAAAATTTACCCAACTATTGTTTTGGATTTAGTAGTGGTAGTTTTTGAATTGAAAAAATAGATACATTATCTTTATGGATAAAAGATAAAAATATATATACTTATCATAAAATCTTGAATAATATATTCACACAAAATCAGTTGAATATGAACCAAATAAGATGGTTAGAGTTGATTAACAATTACGAATACTCAGTACATGACAACCTTGGGAAAGTGGAAAAGGTGTATGGTGATTGTAGTCAAATTTATCATGCTAGATTATCCATGATGAGGATTATAAAAGATCCAATATTTTAGGATTTTCATATGATGGATATGGAAATCCTAAAGGAAATAGAGAGATGATATCATGCTTTACTGATTGTTCAACCATATATCCAAAATATGATTAAAGATTCAAAAAATAAAGATTTGGAGTTGTAAAAGATGTTTAAGAATGTTCCTGAGGTTAAAATTTATCATGATAGAATAAAAAGGTTGGAGAACCAGGTATGAGTTCTACCCATACCAGATTTTAATAAATAAATATATAAGAGGATCCATGTAGTTTAAACAAAAAGTATAATAGTAATAATATAATTAAATTAATGATCTTCATACCATCCAAGAGGTGATATATAAGAATATTTTATCTCATAATTAATTTAGTTTCACTCATTGAATTAAGTTTTAATCCGAGGTAAGATCAGGTGAACAAAAAAATGAGTAATTATTTGGAATGATTTCACATTTACAACTTATAGAAACAATCAAAAAAGGAACATATATTGTTTTTATCAATCTGTGAGATCAAAGGAAATCATTCATGGATAAAATTTTAGTTTTCCATGATGATGACATGTCAATAGATAGAGTGGTGACTGTACTAAATAATTGAAAGATGAAGTATGACGATGACTGTGCCAAAAATGAGTTCGTGAGAGTATCATTTAAAAAATTTATAAATAAATTTAATAGTAGTGATGTATATAATCATCAACCATAAATAAGGAATCAAAAATTAATAAGGTTTTTAAAAGAGGGATACATGTGAATATGTGATATAGTAATGAAGTGTCCCATATGAAGGTGTCAGTTATATGGATATCTTGGCCACACCATGTGAAATTTTGATGAGGATGAGAGATATTTAATAGAATAGACTCCTATAATATTTTACAAAATAATATTAACTTATCCAACTTCTCAAGGAAGTTTAATTTTTTTTGATATTTCATTCAATGATATATATTTGGTCATAAAGCCTTTGATTTTAGGTAAATAAGGGTAGGAAACAATTAGAAAAGATGACATTGAAGTTATAAAAATAGAGGTCAGGTGTAGCTAAATATGAGGAAACCCAACTAGATACCATTTAAAAATATATATTCACTGTTGAAAAAAGATAAATAAATTTATTACACTTACTATATGGAAGAGTAAGAAGAAATACCTTCTTATGCAATAACGTAGCCAAGAATCTATTGGAAATAATGAATGGAGATGGATAAGACCAATTTATAAAACATTTATCTCAAATATATGAATGATATTAGTTAGCTAATAATTTATATTATATACTCATACCCAAATCCTGTAAATAAAAACATTAAAAACAATATTTAATGTAGGGTTAATGGTACTGTACTTTTTTTGAAATGATGAGGTGTCAAAATAATGGGATGTGGAAATACCTAAATTGCTGAAAATCATATCAATAACACTGAACTAAAATATATGAATTAACATTGAAATTTTCATCTAATTTTGAGCCACCTTTAATGAATTGTTCCATCAAGATTCATTATATAGAAAATATTTTTTATTAAATGAAATATGAAAATTTTCATATGAATGGAAAAAATGAAATGAACTATCTAGTATGTGGATATTCATGATATACATGTCTTAGTTTTATTTTAAAATAAAATTACTTTTAACATTGATTATTATACCACCAACATCTGAAAAACATTGAAAATTATTCAAAACTCAATGTTATGTTTGTCATCATTATACTTTAGAGAGATCGAGAAAACTTATGTGATTTATTAATGAATGCATGTGATTGTAGTTTGAAACCCGTTTTTATTATATAATAATAAGGATTCAATTTTTTCTTTGTAAACCCTGATGATTATTGTCTAATTAATGTTACTAAAACATTTAAATAATGATATTTCATTATACTCATTGATTACTATAGAAGGATGAACTATACCATGTTCATACTATGAAAGAGAGAATTAATTGTATCCCTGAAGAGTTTTTTTAGATAAATTGAAAATGAGACTGGTCATATTATCAAAAAAATATATGACAATAGAACAAAATATAAAACCCACACCACATTATAATTAACTGTAAAATGGAATCAAAAATGAATTTTCTATAGTAATAACCCCATAGTAAAATGAAATTATTGAAATCAAAATTCAAACAATTACAAATATGGCCAAAATATTTCTTTTCTAATGTCTAATATCTCACCACCTATGGAATGATGGATTTTTATTAGAGTATTACACATACGATTATTATTTTCTTTTCCCCAATGAAGATAGAACACCGAATGAGAAGTGCTATAAATGAAATCAATCAAATAAAAATTTTCAACTATGTCAGATGAGATGATGCATCTTATAAAAGAAGGAAATCATGAAAATTATGGTAATAAAAACATATAAAGGTATTTTATTAGGATGCTCATGAAAGAGTAAGGGAAAATAATTCTTTAATAAAACACTATGTACAATCATAGAAATTAACGATGTGAATGTTATATAAGAAAAACATGGGAATAATCCTAAAAAGTTATACACTAATTTTTACTATGATGATGAAAATGTATAAATCACAATTGATAAAAATATTGATGTAGTGCATGATTTTTAGTACTATGATTACTCTGATGCATAATAAAAATTAGGAAAAATATTTAAAAAAGATAATCCTTTACCTAAGTAGAGAAATATGTGATTATATTTAACGTTTCAAATATAATAAGAGATAGTTCTACACCAATACAATCATGAAGAATGTGAAATGTTGATCAAATATATCCAATATTCATAATAAAACAAAAAATAATTTTAATAAATAGAAAAATATAAATCATGGGTTAATGAAATGAATGAAGGATTTGACAAAATTGACAAAAATAGGCCCTTATATCTTGTTGATAGGATAGTTCATCACAACATAATTGGAAAAAGTTAATTTCAAAGATAAAATTTCATGAGTATGGAATTTTTGTAATAAACAAGGCATGCCTAGTGTGTATATGATATATGATAACTGAATGAGTTAATTTGGGTTAAACATTTAAGATAGTAGGTCAACTAGGATCAATCATATTATTATTATTTTTGGATATACAATATAGTTATAAAATCACTAAAATAGACATTAAAACATAACTTTTAAATAGGATTATAAAGAAGAAGGGTATATTTAATATCAAATGGGATATCATATCAGATAAAATGAAACAAAGGTATGACAGTTGAAAAAGAAACTATATAGATTGAAGTTGAAACCACAAGCATGGAATGGTTAGATAGATTCATATATAAATAATTATATATTTAAATGATTTGGTGTTGATTATATAGAACAAGTCCATCCAGAATTAAAACCGCTGATCATTTATTAAAAATAATGAAAAAGTAAAAAAGGAAAGTGATCGGTTTAAATAAATAGACATTCCCTAATCCATAATACCAAAGATATAATGATCATAATGGGAAATTTCATTTCCATATTCATAATAATCAGCAGTTTCCCAATTATATTGGGACTTACAGTGATTGATGATCTTAAGATTTTTTGCAATTTCTCTCTCCGAAACCTTAGTGGATGATCCAATAGACACATTTCATGGTACATTAGAGTAGTCTTTTAAGGCCTTATTTTATAAGGGGGGAGGGGTAAAACCCATAATGTCAATCTCATTAGCCTAACAATAAATGATTTCAACCTTATAGGAGGCATTCCCACCACTAGCTGAAGCCTTGAGAGGGATGTCTCCACTCATCCTTTCAGCATCAGAGTCATTACGCAATTTCTCAGATAGTCTAGATGAATTCATGATTTTTTGAATCAGTTGATGATATTAAACATTTTATTTATGATCCTCCTTGTTTATAACATCCTACTTAGGGGATTATGAATCATAGGTCATAAATTTAAAGCATCCTTTCCCTAAAATAGATTGAGTAGAGGAATCCTCTAGAACACTCTATCATGTCATCCCATCATTAGCAATAGCCATTTCCTGCTGAATACTAGAATCACTCGCTTCATGAACAGATGCATCCACTTGAACATTTCCATACAAGACATGAGTAGTATTTAATTATCCATGCTATAGGTGGATTTAAAACAGTCTTAGGACAATCATTAATGCACAGAATTAGGATTCCAAGACACATAGGACCACTTCCCATCTCTGAGGAAGAAGAATTCCCCTTCAATGCCTCATACACTGGTTTCTTCATAGATGCATGTATTTAACTAATAGGTTAAACATTACTATACACTATTTTCCACCATTAATTTTATTCTATAAAGTGTCTCATGGTGACCTTGTTTAGAGAAATAGGAAAAACTATATTTTTAAAGTATGTTTTTTAAAAAATGAACAATAGTTTAACAATCTCAACAAAAATAAATATGTTTTTCATATTTTACCCTTAGATAGAAATCAACATCAAATGAATAGCATAAAATATTCATAATCAAAAACATAATTAAATCAACATACACTAGAATCCTAGAAAAATGATTGAGATTAGCTGTCTTAGTGGATCTGTCAATTTTAATTGGAATATTAACAATAGGCTCAATATAAAATGAAATAATGGGATGCTGTAGGATCAAGTTAAGCCTTTAAATTTTTATCCATAAATTAACTCAAGTGTTTTTTAAGGAAAATGGGTTTAACAAAAAAATATGACTCATAAAAATCATACCCGATTTCAGTTTAAAATAAACTAGGTAAATATAGAGATAAGAATTCAGTAGAACACTACTTTCATAGAATATGAATTGTGTTTATATTTTTTTAAATAATACTTTGACTAACATTTTCTATGTAACTAGTTTGGAATCCCATTTTCAGATTGATACAATGGAAAAAAATATGACCGCGGTAAAATGAATCCTGATATATATTCAAGTTACTCTATAATATGGATTGATCTATAGATTATTAAAGAATCACGATCTATTAAAATATTATGAAATATATAGTTATTCAATTATAGAACACTAAATGTATTCATTTGGTGGTTAATTATTCATTGGTTATAAATGTGTTGGTGGTTGAGTATAAAGTATGAGAGAAAAATATCAACACTGTAGAATAGGAATATAATATTTCAACCAAGGCACAGATGAAGCTTCAATGGATATGGAAACAACAAGATAATGTTGTTGAGAATGTGAAACCTCAAATTATTATATTATATGATAATAAGAGCACTATTGAAATCACAGGTATTCTTATGCATTAGTAATGATTCAATAATATTGAACTTTGGTATCAATTTATCGATGATAATGTTGACTTGGGAAATATTTACATAGAGTTTGTTCGAACCGATAATCATTTGGAATGAACTATTTCAATATTATTAGGCCCGTTTAGCCTATCTCCTTGGGGAATATTTTGATTTAGAATTTTATTCGTGGTTTCCATGTTCTAACTATTTTGACTTATTTTCAATGGGGGAGAATGTTATTTGTGAAATTTAGTTATTCTTATTATGAAGTATAAATGAGTGGGTTTAAAAGCTACTAATAACAATATTATTTGGTATGAGTAAACTTAATTATCATTAGATTATATATTATCCAAAGGGAAGTTGGTTGATATATGTGTGAGGTATAGAAGATATGTGACCATTAAGAATGAGGGAATTTCTGGAATGTCATGTGGCATGTAACACTCTATATAAATCTTTTTTATATATAGATCATTACTCACATATAATTATAGTGAAATATGAGAATTTTTTATATATATAAAAGATTTATGGTACTGAATTTTTAGTTCGATTTCCTATAAACCCAATGGAGGAGAATGTTTTAATAAAGGTGATTTGAGCTATAGGAAATTTGTTTTTTTATTTTTAATTCAATTTGGTGTGATAATTGAATTTTATTAAGGAGGATTGAGTTTATAATGATTTATTTAATATGTATTTTTTGAATAATTATTTTTATTATGGTATTTCTTTCTAGTGTTTTAAATATTTTTCACATAAAATCTAGAGAAATATTTTTTTCATAAAATCACAAGGAAAATTTAGTCACATTAACCATTATGGTTAATGTGATAACATACATATATATATATATGTAACAATATAATTAGATATGTAAAATCATATATAGATAAAATATTTTAATTACCTCATGAGTTGAATCTCAAAAATTAACATACATTGTAGATCACATTCATCATCTGTGGATGGAGTTATGTGATAATGCCAGGATGAGTACAAAGTCTTAATTGTATCATGTGAAAAAAAAGGAGAGGATCTTGATACATGTTTTTTTGTGATCAATTAACATGAAGGTAGTCAGGAAACTAATATGTCACATGATCAATGGTATGTATTGTTCTTGATTCATGACAACAATAAAATTGAAATATGATCATTTTTTTTGGATTGATGTCGGTGGGAAATAATCAATAAACACCAATTGTTCACATTATTAAGATTTTTATCATAGTATTACAACTCATAATAGGGTGGGGAGTGTTTAGATGTTTTCTTGGGTTACTAATTTACAAGATTGGGGTGAAATGAACGAGTTCCCTTTACATAGTTTCATGATCAGATAAACAATAATGTGTTACAAGATCGAAGTATCTAAACGGAGGTCACAAAAATTAATTTAGGAAGAATGATACAATGGTGTTTATTATATGAAATGATTCATCTCAATATTTTATCGTTATGAAGGTAAATGCCTAGGATAACACAAATAGGCCCCCATATTTAGATTTACACTCTAATGGTCACAAATGGTTGTTAGATGAACAGAGTAATGTACCTAGGGTCACACATCCAATGTTATGTAAAAAAGAAATTTTCGAATGAGTTTTTTTAGTAAATATTCTTATAAAATAATTGAAATCAATTTTTACTTATATAGGAAGTTAATGATGTAAATATGATTATTGAACATCTATATCTAGTGATATGAACATTAAAAAGAGAATAAATCTAGAACTATGATTTATGTAGCGTCCTATACTTATTAGATATAGATAATAAATTTAAAACATATTAAATACGTCATTGAATTGTGTAATATTATTGTTTCCTTTATCCAAAGTAGTGAATACAAGTGATGATGAACGAGTGACCACTGGGTGAGGAGTAACTGAACCCTAAAATTGTAAATGCAGTGTTCTTGGAATGAAGTTTCCATGGACAAAATATATTGTCCAAAAAGACTAGTGAGGCATAGAATATTTGTTCATAATGAAAAATTGTCATTGTATACTCTTTATATGCATCCCTTTGTAGTGAACTAAATGATATATATTTTACCCCATTCTTACTTATAATATTATATCCATGTGAATATGTATCTTGATCACACTACTTCATAACATCCCTTACACGTTTAAGATGAAATCCATTAATTCAGAATATAAATCTGAAGTAACACCATGACATTTTAAGAAATAAACTTTTCATTTAAATTTTAGTTTGTCACTATATTTCATTAAACATAACAAAGATTTTTAACGAACAAAAATATAATTTTATTTAAATGTGGATGGCATAACATACCAATTAAACATGGATGAATAAATAGTAATTACCAAATTTCAAAAATTAAGATTAAATGTTTTATTAAAATAATATATATTTATATACAGGTACATAAATTTAAATAAATTCTTTAAGATGCTTCAAAAATAATTTTTTATCAAAAAAATTATTATTATTATTTTTCTAAACAAAAAATTTATCCTTTTTAAATTATTGAAATATTATTTGAGAAAATAATATTTATTTGTTAATCACCTTTTTAAAATTATCCTAAGCTGAGATTTATGATTTTTATTAAATGATATAACTTTTCAGTGAATATTAAAAAATATGTGTTTTTATATAAAACAGACTTTTAAATTAATAAATATATTTGGTTTTTTTCTTTTAATGTTTTTAAAATAAAAATTAGTAAAATTATTTTAAAATTAATACAATTTATTTCATCATAATCAATTTCATGTGGAATATATATTTAAACTTTCTGATCTTTGAAAAATCATTTCATTGAAAACTAATTTTTGATATCTCTTGTGGCTTTAATATTAAATTAAATTCATCTAATTATTGATTTGAATTTGAAAAAATGGATTTCATATTTGGAATCTGTATAATTAAAATTATATAAAAGGGTATAATTAATTGTTTTTCATTAGGAATTGTAAAAAAAATTAATTACCACGTCTAATGATAATACAGGTTTACTAGTGTAAAAATAAAAATATAAAGGTAAAAATAACAAATACACTTTTATAATTTATATTTTATTTAAAAATATAAACCTTACACATCAAATGTTTTATAAAAATCAATTTCCAAGCGATGTGTTGTGAATATATGGGTGTAACTTCTTTTAAAAAATTCCATGTATGTCATCTCTCCCACTTATAAAAGGCCACCCACTCCATTTCCCTCTACTCATCCAAAGAATTTTGGTTAAGCCAATAACAACCAAACTACCAAAATATATTCACTATATACATCCTATATGACTTATTATTTTTGAATACCCCCTATTAATGAATTAAGTATAAACCTAATGAGGTTCTTTTAATAAGTGGTAATATTATTAACCTTTCATTATTTATTTATTTATTCATCAAACATCCTTAAAATATTCTCCATGAATTATAATATAATTCTACAAAATTTATAATCTAGTGAGATATTATTATTGTAATGGAATAAACTATATTAATCTCCTATTTTGTTAAATTTAAAACAAAATTGTTGATCGTGTGTACGATGGACTACTGACTCACTAAAAAACGTAACTCATTTTCCATCATTGGGTCCCGCAGGTGGATGTAATGATGGATTTAATTATTACATAATATATTTTTTTAATTAATATACTTATTTACTTATAATATTACATCTACACTCTTACCTTTTAAACTGTTGGAAATTGATATCATTGCTCGTGAGTTCGTGTGGACTATATCCTCTAAGAACCCATATGAAATTATTTAAATTTAATTTTAATAAGGATGGTAATAAGGATTGGATTGAATAATATTAAAGATATATATGAAATAACAATTATTCTATAAATTAGAATTAATTTTTAATTTTCATTAATTCCATTCTTTGGAAAAATGGAAAGAGTGTTTACGTGTATTTATGACCTACCATCTCCAGGAACAACGTAATATATTTTTTATGTATAAATTTTATGGATTATTTTAAATAATTTATTAACGAATATAAATTATATTTATATAATGGTTAAAATTGTATTGATTATGTAACCTTAATCAATATAGATGGACTGAATTTAACAAACGAAAACAATGATGAAAAAGGAATCACTTATTACCTAAAATGAGATTTTATCAAGGAATTGTGAATAAACTTCTAATAAAATGTTACCTCAAAATCATATATGGTATGATATATATGAGTATAGTTCTTTAAAATATTCATAAAATATATATATATATATTATACATGAGTTTCAAACATGTTATATTAAAGTCAATATTTATGGCCCAAAATTTTTCATCTATCATTTATTTCATGGAGATGTATGTCATATTCCACAATAGTTTCTTTTGTGTGGTTGTATACTAACCATTTGGCATGTCATATCATGAATTTTATTATTTTCATCATATTTAATTATTTATTACATTAAATTTCTTTAATCCCTATTATTGTTCAAAATTTACCAATGTTGGAATGGTTTTATGAAAAAATGTTATTTTTTATCATGATTATTTATGAATAATATTTTGATTATGAATAATTAGGATATACCACTAATTAAAATAATAATATTTATTTCCATATATTTATTTGAGGAAAATGAACTTCTTCCTTTCATTTTCCTCACTGTATGAAATCATGTTTCAAAAAAATGTTTTTAAGGAATACTAATTTAATTTATATCTTTGTTCGAAAATCCTTTTTCATCCATGTATATGTTTTAAAAAATTCAATATTTTTTATTAATCTAAAAATACGTTAGAAATTAATTATTACCCATGCTTTAATTTTTATAATATGGTCTAAAAGTAATACAATTTTTATTTTCCTAATGAGTATATATTGATTTTTACTAATGTGTGGAAACAATGTTTTCTTTTAACTTATTTGTCATGAGAATAATTTTCCTCCATCTTGAACACTAAATTTTTCATTGATTATTTTATATTTTTTGAATTTAATTTTAAATGAAAAGTATTTCAACAAGTTTTTTAATCATTACTTTTTAAAAATTATATCTTTAAAGTGAAATGTTATTTTTTCTCAAGAAATATTTCATGTGATCTTTTGATGTCATTTTTAATGTAAAAAGGAATTTATGATATACTGGGGAAATGATCACTATATTCTATCCTTACTGTTTCTCTAGGTTTTTTATCATTTTTTTATAATAAGATCAATAAATCCATACATTTTTCATGGGTTATCTTATGATAGAATGATGAAATTATTATGAATCATATTTCATTACCATAGGTTTTTAATATATTAAATGTTTATAAAAAACATTTCTTTTCATGTGTTCTAATATGATAATGTGTTATTATCTTGTGGAAAAAATATGAATGGATTTAACTATGTGATAGTGGTTTTGTTATATAAACTGACAGTGTTTATATTATTACCAAGGAAAGTTGTCACGTTATATCCATTGAATGTGTTCATGTTATATCCATGGATGAGTGGGACCAACATCACCCTATATTTCATTGGATAATGTTTGATATATCATTATATAAATTTGTTATATATAAAAAATGAATTTTTTTATTATTAATGGAAATGAAAATTTTGTTCATAAGGTTCTTTGAGGATTATATTTTATGTCATTTACTTAATAAATGAACCTCTTTCTATTTATACATGATCACAATGTTGTACGTTTTTTATTATGCCAAAAATCAATGTCTTTTTCTGATGTTTATTTCCTTATGGTAGTGTTATTTTATTCCATTATGATTCAAATATTATTAACTTAAATGATTTATGACATGACTCATGTTTATAATCTATGATATGTTGGGTATGGTTTTAAAATGTTATTATCATGTTCTTAAACCCTTATTCCCGTGTAAATATTATATGATCATTGTTATCACCCTTTCATACCCTTACACTTAATTTGAGCTCACCATTTCTGTTATTTATTATCCCTACATTACAATGAAATATATTATATATCATATTTATAAGAAGGGTTCTGGTTTTTAGGAAATAAATGGGAGATGATATAGCTCAATTATCAATTGATTTTTTATGTATCCATGTTTCAAAAGTCACTAGACCTATATGGTTTTGACATTGATCAATATGTTATATAATAAATATTAATCTTTGATGATTTAATATCAATGTAGGAAATTTTCTCATCACTATATATAATACCTTGATTCACCCTCCCCTCTTTGGGTGTCCTTTTATGTTATATTTCATTTTTCTAGCGAGTATTCATCACTTCAGGACCAATACATACCATTTTAATTGTTAGTATAAATTATGACATTTCTTTTATTTTTTGGAAGGTATCTATGGATATATTTAATTATTTTCATTAAATTAACAATTTTTGGAAGCATATTAGGGTAGGTGGATTTATTTTCACCTAATTTTAATTTAATATTCATTATTTCTTTTGTTGAATATTTTTAGTGAATAATATTATGATTTCCCTAGTAATTTTAAAATTTAGTATAATATTTTTGTGAAAAAAATAATAGTTTGTTGATTGTATTTCAATTTAAAAAGGATTGATAGTTTTATATTTATTTTTAATGTGTTGTTTGTATATACTAATATATTAAAAATTATTTTTATTTCTTTTTTAGTCAATAAAAATAATGGTTACATTAATAAATTTAATGAATAATAATTTTAAATTGATTTAAATTATGCAACGTGGTTTTGTGATCTAGGTCGGTGTTCAATGATTTGATGTAGGATAATAATATCAATAGGGAAAAAATAGTTTTAAATGATTTTATAGGTGACTTAGGTTTGTGATCAAAATATATCAACAAAACTTATTAAATATTGTCACTCTATAAGGTAGATGGTGGGGTTGGGGACACAACAGTACTAATTATTATTTTTTTGAATATATAGGTGATATAGAAGGGCCATTTTAGATATTCTCATTGGGTGATTAATAAATTATTTGATGTGTTAATATTAATTATTATTAGAGACCTCCAGGATTTTTAAAATTAAAATTCTAGATTATGTGTTCCTTCTAGTTAAATTTTTAAGAATTATTTGTATTGGGTGAACCAAATTTGGATTAATTTATCTTGGGTGAGTAATTTTTGAAAATATTATTGGTTTATATTTTTTATACTTAAATAAAACTGGTTTCTTGATTGAAATGATTATTTTTTAAACTAAAATGGGATAAAAACATGTATTTTCAATCAACTTTTATAATATTTCACAGTATACACATTCATGTAAATCTATTTGGTTAATTTAGGGAAAAAATAATCAGTATGTTAATGGGATAACCCATTAGTTGTATAAGTTGACACAAATTAATATCATTATATGTGTTATAGATACATAAAGTCCATTTCACTCTTACATAGATTGTGATACGGTTCATTTCTTGTCGATACTCAAAGATGAACTTCTATATTATTTTATTTAATTTTCTATTTTGATTATTTTATTCAACCTTTATGGGATTTATTTAATTACTTAAATGGATTTTATTTAATTATTATTACATAAATTCATATAATATAATTTTAATTCTCTGGTGTTCTTACAACCTATCAAAATTTAAAAAAAATTCATTTTCCCAAAAAGTGTAAAATTATCTAATATACAAATACCACATATCATATTTCTGATAAAAATAGGAAATAAAATAGTTAATTTTGTTATCAAGGGAAATATTTACTGAATTATTTGGCTGAACATTGATTTCATGTTTCTATCCTCAGGCTATCAGAGGGTGTGGTGAAGGCTGAGTGATGTCATTATCTTTGGAATTTAGTCGATATCCATATTGGTTCATTTTAAAGTGGTGTAAAAGAGAGTATTGGAAAATTGATTTAATGGTACATGTGGATATATTGTTGTAAAAGGTTGAGAGCTTTGTATAAAAGTTTCAGATCAATATCTTTATGGAGATAATCGAATTGCCAATGATATTTTTTGTTAATTGAGGGATGTTTTTTAACTTTAGTTTATTTCTTATCTTCTATTTATCCCTTGCATGGTTCCATGACGATGAGGGATTATGACTGTCTATTCATGTAATGATTCATGATCAAACTTGAATTTTTTCATTGAAAAATGGATTTCTTGAGTGTAATTATTTTATAACTTTTATGGGAAACTATAATTTTTTTGTAAATATATATTATTTAAAGTAATTTTTGACAAAATATAATTTATGAAAAATAATTTCCTTCAAAATGTGAGATTTAATTTGAATTTTATAAATGAAATTAATGTTATTTTAAATTTCAATGATATCAAATTACTTTTAATGTGATTTTTGTTATGTCTTTTTGGGTCACATTGGTTGATTTATATGGGAATACTAGAAAGATGAATTTAAAATGGATTTTTTCTCAAGAATATTAATTTTAAATGTTTAAAGATTATATAAATATATTTTTGAATGATTATTTAAATTTTATAAAAATTTAATGAGTTAATGTAGGTGAAATATTTAAAATTTAACATGGTAATGTTGTTATTTTAAGAGCATTCAATTTTTTTTAAAATGATTATCTAAAATAAGTAGAAGAATGTGATTTTTTATTTTATATTTGGTTGTATTAAAGGATATTTTTTTATATTATGGTTTTAAGAAAAAAATTATAAAAAATGTGGTGATTACTTTTGGGATTAAATGATGTTTATAATGTTGAGAAAAGTTAAATGGAAAATAAAATATCTTTTGAAATATTGGATTGGATAAAACGGACTATTTAAAATAATTTATTTTTATTTGAAAATTTCAAAAGTGTTTTTAGGGGTTTTTAATGTTTTATTATTAAAAAAATATAATGCAATCGGTTTATTTTGATATAAATAGAATTTATGGGAAAAAATTGGACTTGGAACGATTAAATAGTGAGGCCTTAAATATATTGATTTTGAATTGTTTTATTTAAATCATATTTCATTTTATTTTTTTAAATATATTTGTTTATTAATGGGTTTTGGCTAGTTTTTAATATTTTAGGACTTTAATATGAATATTTTTTATTTATTGAAAGTTGGTTTTCTATATTTAATGTTATTGATGTATATGAAACATTTAGGGATGATGATTGGTTATAATAATTGCGTTTTTGACTGACAAAAAATTAACGTTTTTATTATCAAAAAACATTTGAAGGAACCACATGACCAACATTACAACTGAAAAAGACTATAAGAGAGAAAATACCAAAACAAAACTATAGGATATTCCCCTCCCCAATAACTACACCTTAATGACCAACCTTCACCATTGTATGATTACTTGGTGAACTGTCACATGCATGAATGCATGGGCACAAAACAGATGACAAAACAGTACCCTATCACACAACAAATTCTGAATGGCAAGCACCAGTAAAGGGATTAATGCTTTGATCCTCTTCTATTGTAGACCAATGATGATTGTAGGATGTGTATCACCAATGATTCATATAAAATCAACAATGAAACTGACAACAAGAATACTAATACCGAACCATCATACCCCTAAAACAAAACAACAGGTTCCACCAATTTAAAGATCACTAAAAATAATTTGCGATTCCTAGAAACCGATTCCCTACACAATTTCATGGTGATAGTAGTTACTCGAATGAATGGTACACTCAAAATCAAACATTCAAACTCATAAGGTAGAAAATCCCAGGATTGGATGTTCTCGTCAATTTTGATCGTATCTATATTGAAGCCCCCTCCAAGGCTTAGGTCCTGCTTATCAATCCATCTGTATTTATTCTCACTGAGAGCCACCATTAAAGACCAACCAATCATCATAAATTCCTTGTATTCAGTCTCTTTGGGAAGTAAAATCCAGTTGACCACTTTTTCGTCAAAACATATCATAATATCCAAGGGTTGGTCACCCATAGCCTCTATATCTTTTTTTATGGCATTTATCTTCTTAGCAGACCATGTCTCCAAGGGATGTGGTAAAGAGGAGAAGTCCTTCTTACTTACAATTCCTCTATTACTCTTATTTATCTTTGTCCATGGGTCTTTGGTGGATGACTAACCAGTATCATTTTTTTGGGACCATTCATATAGACCATGTCTTCATTAATCAACATAGTTAGATCAGGGCTCAAACCTGCCTCTACATGGCCATCAAAACTGTTGCTCACCTATAAAGGGGTCCAATTCATTGAGTAACAACGTCCAAGACTCCCCTCTCTAGTTGGAGAGACAACCTTTCAAACAATACCGTTCCTATAATTATAATAATCATTATTAAAAAATTTCAACACCTCAACATAATATGAATTGGTTACATCCACCTCTCAACACACTCGCTACTCCAAAAAAGTTGAAACCCCCACCATCTAGACCAAATCAGCAATCACCCTCACACATTCCAAGCGAATCAGCTCAGGTAATGTGAGAGGGCTCCCCAAATCCTACATCATCATTTTGAAAACTGTAGAAACCTTTGGGTTACCATGGCCAACAATTCCTTATTTAGTAAAGAAGAACTAGAACCAGCCTCCGATGAAATAATGGGATCCACTGGAGCACTGGGTTGAAAAATCTCATCCACATGAATCAACTACTAGAACACATCCAAACTAGTCAGTGAATTACTGGAGTCGCCACCCAAACCATGTCATTACATCCCCATATCCATCTTGTTCTACTTTCCCTCCTCTTCACAGACCTCCTTAGTATTTCAACTATCTTTACCGACCTTCCATCCAGTTGAAAGAATGCCGTAATGATAGCTAACTGAAGTGAGTCCCAACCTATTTCAAGTAGTAAATAAATCCTTCCAGGACTCAGATAACACATGTTGTTTCACCCGTACTCCTCCCCAATTGTGAAAGAAATATACTCTAATGGAATACACGACACAACCATCTCCACAAAGACCCACGGTTTAACCAGATGGAAGAAAAATTCGGTTCGGCTATCTGCACAAAGGAATCATCCAACATGAGTTTATACAATCTTACTGACAGAGCTATTTTGAAACGGTATAGGTAAATTGGGGAATCCTACCTAGACTACAGTGGTAGGACAATCATGACACATGAGGAATTAAATGGTCCATGGAAATAGGAAGAACATAAAATCATTAAAGCTATGAGGGTAATCAACCGAAATGTGATGAGGTCCTCCTTCAATGTGAACCGAACCATAATGTGATGACTATCGAGCAAACCAACCGTTACCCTCTCCTAAAAAATCCATCAAGTAATGAAGACCCTATCAAATGAGTCCACTGATTGTCACCTTTGCATAAACCTTGAAATGAGAGTGAGGTTCAGAAGCAGTAAGGATTTTGTGAACTCCACAGTTGATAACTAAAGATTGGGAAATCCATCAACTAGATCCGGAACGTTGGGGAAAAAGAAAATCTTTCAGCAAGGGAGGAAAAAAATAGTATTTTACCAGTTGCGGAATTGAAACCCCACTCTATTGAGAAACATTGCAGATCCCTCCCTTGTCGGGGGAGGGAGGGAGGGATCATCACAATGGAAGTCCTTATCGTTACAAGGCCATCAACACCTAGGGTTCCTGAAGTGACTTCCCTACCATAATTACCTTCTTATTTTCTAATATACGGTCTCATAAATGGAACGTTTCTATAAATATAAAATATATTGAGTGGTTTTTTTTAAATGTAAAAAAATATAATTTGTCTAATAATACATTTAGGGTTTGATAAATGATTTAGTTTTCATGATAGTTCACTATAATATATGAAATTATTTATTTGAATGATCATATTATTGGAATCATAATTTTTTGTTTGGTGTGTATTATATAATTTTTAAATTTTTGTTTATTGTTAAAATATATAATGTATTAGGTATTGGTAAAAATATATAATCAAATGGGGAAAATATTAGTTCGTTTGAGTAATGCTTTCTAAAATGGGGGTTAATAATTTCCAATTATATTACATTACATTTCAAATTTGGTGATTTTTTAGGAAAAATATTTAAATTTGTTATTATTGATGTGATATATGTTTTAGGTGTTAGGAATTTGGAGGGGTTATGTTAATTTTAGGATATAATTATGTTTTTTGGATCAATAAACTCATTTAAGTAGGTAAGGTGTGATTCGGTGTGAATGAAATAGTATAAATGGAATGATAATTTGGATATATAGGTATATAATGAACGATTTTGGTTTTTGAGAAATGTATGTTATGTAGTTGTTATGGGTTATGATCATATTGAAAAATATTGTGATAGGTTAGTTAGGTGTCTATTGAGATAGAATTTGGGTTGGGATATATGTAATGAATGAAAAAAATAATTATATCATGATTCAATTACATTTACTAAAACTATTGATGGATATTTAGAAGGATTGAATTAGTTCATCTAGTTTTGGAATAATTTCTGGGGGGAAATGTTTGAAAGATACTTTGGATCACATTAATCAAATTGTGAATAGATTCATAATGTTGGATTATACTACACTAAAGTGTTTATGTGCGTGAGGAAAATTTATACAAATTATAAAAAATATATTTCATTATATAATTTCATATAAATATTGAATTACAGATTATGTTTCATAGTCTTGTTTCAGGATTTATTAATACTATGATGTAGAAAAACATATTCAATAGATATGAAAATTTATAATGTGTGGTTTGAAAATAATACTTTATGTAATATACCCTTTATTTTATAAAATGATTTTATATGTTATGAAAAATTTATGGAAAAATTAAATTTTTTAATAACCTTCATTTTTAACATCCTTTCATATTATTACCCTCAAAAAATTTCACTAATACCCTTACATGAGTCATTATTGTTAAAATATGTTGGGAATTAAAAATAAACTTCAAATATACAAAACATTGTATCAATGTATTAATTTATGATTTCAATGATATAAAATAAAATTTCATAGAATGTTATATAATAATGTGAAATTTATAAACAAAATATTTATATATAAACATTTGTCTAAATCATCAAAATGATTTTGACGTTTATATGGAATAGTTATGTATCGTAAACTATAAACTCAATATATGTAAAGTGAACTTATTATTTTATTTTTAAGATAACTTAAGCTTATTATACATCATTTGTATCCATATAACTCTTTTAGAATTTTTATTTTAATGATATTTTCATTGTAAATGTTTGTATTGATTATATGTTCGGGATTCCATTTAGTGTAGAAAGAATTATTTGAAAAAATCAGTTTCATATGGTGTATTATTTTTGAACATTTTGAATGTGATGAAAAATATTTTTATTATATATGTTTCAAGGATTGGTATGTGTTAAACAATTAGTATAGATGTTTCATTAAGGGATAAAAAAATAAAAATTAGGATTGATATTTTAAAAAACCTAGTATTTTTTTTATGTAGTAAACATGGTGTTACTAAATGGTGATATCTTCATGAAAATACATAATTTATATTATATAATTACAATACTAGAGATAAATCTAAATAGTATTTTTAGAAGATGATTCTCTTAATAATGGGGAATATCTCTGCTTTATTTACAATAGTTTTTTCTGGAGTCTCTAGAGTTGTGGTTTTTTGAATTTCATCTTTTAAATTAATTGAAGTTGAGATCCATAAAGCCCTATGAAAGTTGAATGATTAAATCCAACTAATTAATGGAGGGGTTTTTGAGAGAATGATTGATTTTTTTTTCAAAATATAAATTGAAGGATATAGATATTTTATAACTATCATTTCATGTGATATAAGAGAGAAAATATTAATTATAATATGAGAATAATTAATTGATTTCTTCATTAATTGAATTTTATAATAAATTAATGATTGAATTTTATATACTATAGAGAGATATAATACAGTAATTATTGTAAAATAATTAATTTTTTAACATTTGTTCAAAGATAAAAATATACGTTATTAATAGGCAGAATATCATAGTTTATAATTTATTTTTGTTGTATTGATGGTGCTAAAAAATCATGCCTCGCCACTATTTAGATAAATAAACATGCACATTTAGCTAATTCTTCTACAAACCTTCTTATTTAATAATTTATAATTAAAATTATATTTAATGTTATCTATTTGGTTGAAAAACATATTAGGCAGTGCATTATTTTATTACATTAGAGTGTTTTGGAATTTCATATGATTTAATGGGGTTTCAACAATTTGTTATGTTAAAATATTATTGTATTTTTTATAGTCAATATGTTAAACATATTCATAAAATATTGAAATCCACCACCCCTCTCAGTTTTTATATTTAAACAAGGGTAGGTTCTCCCACTACCTCTGTTATGTTCCATTAACTCTTTTGATCTCCACTCCAATTTTTGGATGGTTGCACTTTGGATCAAATGTTGAAACTCTTCCCCCAACTGCCTCTCAACATTTATCTATTTCCTCTTCTTTTTTTGGACATGATTATTTGTTTCAATTATTGTGGTTTTAAGAAATATTAATTTAAACAAATCATTGAAAACCCCAATAAGAATAATTGATCTTATTTTTTAAGATATGTAAAAAGAATTAATTCTCGGTGAATAAATCTTTAGTAGAGTATTTTTTGTATAGTGTGTTTTAATCACATCATAGAAAATTTATACCTATATAATTGATTTTATAAATTAATAAAGTTGGTATTATTTTATTAGTATGTTTTTAAGATATATTTATAGGTTGTAAAATGAGTATTATCATTTTATTTAGTGTTCTATATTACCCAAATCATATTATGTGGTGTTAAAATATTATAACCCACATTTAGAACCTACACATGTGGTTTGTAAAAATGAAAGACATGGTGGTTTGAGGTTTTTTTAAAAGTTTTTCAGTTTTGGATAGAAATAATATGCAATAATACAAAATGATGCAAAGCATGGTGTGTGAGAAGGTGAATGATTGGTCTAGAAGGAGGCGAATCGAGTGGAAAACTGAAGAAATGTGGGTAAAGAGGGTATATAACAGAATATGGGTGGTGATAAGGTAATTTTTGAAACTTCGTTTGTTGAGGGGTTATGGTCAAGTAGTGGTGGATGTTTTAAGGGGTAGAAGGGGCCTAAAATGGAGGTGGCTGACCCAATCAGGGTTAGGAGATCAGGGGTTCTCGGTTATTTGATTTGGACCCCAATAAACACGAGTAATAGGTTTGAGTACCTTGGAGAGGTTGGTTTGGGATCTTTTCTAGATAACCCAGGTGATGGAGAAGGGGTCTATATGAAGGACCTGAATGGAAGTGACTATGGCCACTCAGACGATGAAGCCTCACGCACGAAGACAAACCACAGTTTGAGGAGGATGAAGGGGAGGAAGGAATACTCCTCTTTTTTTGCCTCCTCTAGATACTAAATCTGCAAATAATGGTTAAAGAATGAATGATAGTCATGGGGAACATGAACCATCAAGGAATAGGGGACCAAGGTGAAATACCCTTGAATTTTATTTTATGTTCTGAAGATAAAGTGATTGATATTGTCTTATTGCTCAATGCAATTGAGGATGAGGCTACTAAAACTATGGGGAGGCCTCTAAGAGTGAATCTTAATGAGGAGAAATACTAATGGATTGAGAAAAATGACCTAATTATTGTAGTGTTTTTTAATAAAGGTAAAATTAGCATTGAGGAGTACATAAATTCCCAGGATATGTTTCCTTCTTAGTTTGAAAAGTTGATGATGGAGGTTTCAGCCACCCATGTTTCCATTCTATCCTGGAAATTTTTCAAAGAAGTGGATTCTGGGAATATCAAGTAACTTTTTAAAAACTAGGTTTATCTTTGTTGTATGTGTTTGTTTAGTTCTGTTTGGTTTTGATTTGTTTTTTGTGATACACAACAATTACTCTACTTGCATCTGCTATAGATGGGGTTCAAAGTGTGAAGTCTTCATTAGAACATTCCATTTTCATCAGTTCTATTCCCATGCTCTTCTAGATGGTGCTGCTAGATGAAGTGTCATGATTTGATAAGTCATTTTGTTCATGGTACAATGGCTGGGGAGGAGTTGACCTTGTAGTTTTCTCTTGGTTACTTTCTGTTATGGTGGTTTTTTTTTGTTTGATGGAAACCTTGGTATCTCAATTTTTAATTAAAATTGTTTTGGTAATAAAAATGTTAATTTTTACTCAATATTATTCTAGGGAAAAATTAGTTATACCTAAATCAATTTCATAAGAATAGGTATAAAAAATATAAACTGTTAATTTTTGGTTTGGGGTGGTTGCGTTATCTTGACTAAAATAATTCACAACATTACCTTACTCAACCCACCTTAATGTAAACAATCCTCACCATTTCAACAGTGGTATTAAAAATTTGTGGTTTTGATGATGGATTAGATTTTGTTAGATCTATTTTTTGGTTTTAAAATTTTATTTAAAACATCATGATATATTTATATATGATATACTAATATTATATAAGTGGATTAAGGTATTTTGTGTCCTTGTTTCTCATTCAAGTGGATTAACATTTCTTTCATGGGTAAATATTTTTGGTGAAATGTTTTTATTCCTTTATAAATTTATAAAATTTCAATTGGTCATTTTATTATTATAAAATTATTTTTTATCTTTTTCAATTTGAAAATATTTTTTATGATTTATTGATTTTATATGGTTTTTTTGAAATTTTAATTTTATATTTTTTAATAATTAACTTTTACATATTAAATTATTATATAACACATATTCATTTTTTATTTTCTCCCATTCCAAATTTGTTATATTTTTATTATATTTTAATATTGAAAATCAGGTTTGGTTTTTTTTATATTATTCTTTATTTTCATGGAGGATTACCAGTCTACTTCCAATATTTTTGATTTATTTTTATTTTTGAACCTTTTTATTCATCAATGTATATGTTCAAATAGCCATTTCCCAGTCGATTTTTGGATGTTTTCAATCATCCATATATTTCATTATATATGTTTCATTTTACTTTTATTCAATCATGTGGATAAAAAAATATATGTAGTTTTGTACTTTTTTGTGAATATTGATTCATAATTTTTTTCCACACTATCTATGTGTTTTTATATTCACATGATTTAATCATTCCACCTGACACAACATCATACCACATCTTTTCTATTGAAATACCTTCATTGAATCAAATTTTTTACTCAATATGATCTGATAAATTCCACATTTATTTTGATGTTTCAATTATTTATAGAGAGAATTTTAAATAGGATAATGGGAGAATCCATATATAGTGTTCAGGTATAAAATACATAGTGATATTTTACATAGTATTATTTTGGTTGAGATTAAGGGATATTTATTCCAAGTAAGAATCTAATGTTGATGATTCAGAACACTAATATAACATCCATCAAATTTGTTTCCATCTTCTATCTATTGTGAATCAATGATATTAAGTGTATAACTTATATTGACAAATATTATTCATTTTATTTTGGTTCAAGATTTTTAAAATTAATTTATATAATTATTTACACTGTCTTGAGTGAGAATAATTAGGATTAAGGTGAACGTTAACTTCTTATGGGGTGGTTGATCCCTACCACCACATTTGATGAGGGTAATACCTTAAAATATGTCTATGGTCCACTATGTGTTTTCATTATTTTTTATATTCTATAGACTATTAATTTATTTATAATAAATAGTTATATTGGTGGTGTTATTTTTATATAAATAGATCCATTGTAGGTCAGATCACATACAATATTTGTATCTATTTACTTTTTTCATTTTCTTTTTTCTATACATATATATCGAGTATTATCATCTAATTTAATCTATTTTTGAAAATAATATTATTTCATCTATAAAAAACATAAAAAACTTCTATATTTGTGGTATATTTAGAAATAATGTGTGGATGTAATTTCTTGGGAAAAATAAGAGCCTTCCACATCATAATAATGGGTTTTATGATGTTTGAGATAAAGGAGTTTGATGGAAAAAAATTAGTTTACATTGTGTTGAATCTTGATTTGTGAACCTATTATCCGAAATGGATTTAGTAATTCCCTCTATTGTATAGAAAATGAACCACACTCATAACTGATGGATAGAGTATTTTTTCTTAAGTTGACATATCTATTGATATTCTGGAAAAATTCATTAGTTTATTATATTTATCATAATGGGATAAGGTTTTTTGTAATGTTACATATGATTCCTTTGAAAAATATAATTCTTTAAATTTTACCTTAAATATATGATTAAGTATCATATTAGATAAGTTTATTAGAAAATGAGGTTTTATAACTCCAAAATTCATCCTAAATCTATAGTCTAATTAGACATTGACGATTTCAATTTAATAATGTTAAATATATCCAATATTCATAAATATTTATGATAAATACTATGAAATCATGTTGTAAAAATAAATATACAAGCCATGTAACTATCCAATAGAATCAACGATGTGTGAAAAATAATCTTTTTCCCAAGAAGAATTAAAATATATTTGATTATATATTGAAAATTCATCATTAAAACAATGTCTAAATGGATTAAATTTAGGGGTCAAACTAAAACTAAGGCTAAATGAAGAAACATCAGGAAAAAGGGTAAGGTAACTCAAAATATAAAAATTAAATAATGAAATGGAATAATTGTAAGAAACCTGATAACATTACATCGAAATATTCTAATTTATAAAACAATTATAAGGATGGTTATGAAAATTCTTTATTGTTGGAAAATGGATTTGATACTACCAATTTCTTAAGTGTTTTTAACAATTACTTTTTTCTTAAGATGGGATCCTTGATTATATATATTCATTTAATATATTCTATAATGGGAATTATTTTTGTAAATTAAATGTAATAGAGTATAGTAATATATTTAAGGGGTATAGCTAGTCCTGCAAAATAATGGGTATAGGTCCTATTTTTCTATAAAATCATGATGGAACTAAAAAAACTTTTAATTAGGTAAAATGAGATTCTTAATTAAATCATGACCTAAATTTACTTATATTTCTTAATGAAAATGGATTTAACATCCAGTTTGAATCTAATAGTATAAGGATCATTAGGGTAAATATTACAATAATTAGAGGATAACATGAAATAACAATTTATATATTAAATTTTAAAACACATATAATTGATATAAATTTCAAAAATGTATGATTGAGTGATAAAACTATGCTTTTTCATGGAATTATTTTAAATTAACGTGTTAATGAATTATAATAATTAAATAAATAGAAGTTTTTTAATCAAATAACACCATAAATCAATATTTTTATGAAGGTTGTATTTATAAAAAAAATGTAATGTCACGGTTTTAAAAGATAAAAATATTAATATAACAATCTTATTAATGGTTTCCATTATAATATCTGAGTTCCATGTAGGAAAACTGGCCATAATGTGGGATACAGTTTTGTGACCATTAACTTGTTCATAAAATTAATTATTTATTTACATCTGGAAAAATAAATCTGATATGTTTTAAATATTATAAAATATGAAATACAAAGTTTATAGAAAAATATGAAGAATATTATGTGTTCTAAGAGAAGAAATAGGTCTGAATATCTATCTAATGAATTTATTGAATATTGTAACTCAAAAGAGGTTCTTTGATACCAAATAGTCAATGAAACCCTATTCAAAATTATATATCAAAGACAGTGTGTTAGACCATTCTTTATATAGTAATATGTATTCTCTCGTGGTTTAGTTTACCTTGGTTTATTTCCATTACAGATACCACTATTTCATAGTACATGATTTATCACATCCCATTGACTTCTGCTGATTTTAAAATGCATAAGAAAATGTGTACTAATAAATGTTGACATATAATAAATTAAGGGTATTTAGATGTATATCTAATATACATATATAAAATGATAATCTCAAACCATGAGATATCAAATGTATTATTTTGATTATCATATTATAAAGGGATAAAAGTTATGGATTAATAAACCTAGTATTAAATGTTTATAATAAATCATGATATTGTAATTTAGGAATCCAATGTCCCTAAATATAAGAATCTTAAATTTTTGAACACTAAAACACCCATAAAAATGGATTCTGAAGATAAAATAGAATCCAAAACAAAGACATTACCCAATACTTTTCCTATTATTCCTCTATAAGAGTCACAACTAATGTTTGATTCTGGATTTCAGTATGATGATAAGAAAGTTTAAGTTTACATAGATTACGAGTTTACCTATTTTTTGGATAACACAATTATATAATACCCTTCTCATTTTAGTAATTCCAATATGTTTGCATAGTTTTTTTACATTAATTAGGATAAAAATAGTGATGAACGGATGTGAATTATGTAAGCTTTGAAATTGAAAGAATATAAGCAGTTTCCCTCTCTATCAATAGTTATCCTTTTTGGATTTGTAAAAAATTGTGTAGGAAGATTCATTTATAGGTTTAATGGGAACCTATAAACCCATGAAATAGATACAAAGAGATTAAACCAAAATAGAACCCCATAAATCATTCTAAAGAATCCTAAAAGTTTTGGAACCATAGTCCCTTTTTATATGTAATTAATGTAAATCTTAATAAAATCAAGATCATATTAAATGATATCCTATGAGAGAGAATTTATTTTATCTCGAATGCTAAGATAATTCTAAAAATTGGTATTACATTCATTGACAACACATTTTATAATCTTATTTTGAGTTTTGGACAATTTTTATTATTTCTCATTTGTTTCATTTTATATATATCTTCCAAAAATTATATCAAGGGATTCATATTCATCTTAAATAACAAATTTATCTTACAGTTTATCCTTATATTGAGGAAGAAATCAGTTTATAGTATATTGGTTAGGTCCTTCCCTATATTCTATTTTCATTCGAGCATCATTCCCCAATAATCATTGATCTTATATAGACTCATAAAATATCATTAGTCCCTCATATAGATTTTGGATAATTAAAGTATTATTATTTCTTGGTTATTTTACATTGTCACATCGAATATTTAATCCTATATACTTCCTCACAAATGTTTTCAAAATTAGGTAAGGTAAATAGTAATAATATTTATGTCCTGTAGATTTATTCCCCTTAACTGTTGAATAATATCATGTATCTAGGATCCCATTTTCCCCTTTCTTATTCTACATTGAAATTACTCTACCACTTACGATTCATCATTGTCTTCAAATGAAACTAGTTAGGAGGTGTCATCACAAATTCCATCCTTAGAATAGGGATCCAGTAATATAGAAAGAAAAATCACTAACTATAGATATATAATTTGGAATATTGATGAATCATTTTATTTATTTCAATAATTCACATGTTTCCATTCATAATATTCATTATATATGATATTCTCCTTTAGTTATTAAATATTGTTCTAAATTACTAGGTTAAAAGAAAACTATTTAGATCCCCACTAACATGTACATGATTCAATACCTTTCCACCTAAACAAGCATACATAAATATGTCATGGAACTCAGCTAGAAAAGTAGATTAGATATTATAATACTTCAGTTTTATAGATAACGTATAATTCTACCCACTCTTCATATATGACAGAACATGTAACTCAAATTCTGGATATCCAAGAATCATTTCTTTTTTATATAATCACTATTACCTCCCTCAATATCCTTATACATCATAATAAAGATAAAATAATCCTCCATTTTTTGGAAACATAAAGGTTATTAAGTGACTAAATTCTAATGTGATATGGATCACCACTTACAATTAGACTCTAATAAAGGGTTGGGTTAGGATGCAATGCATTCTCACATTTTAAATGTGATATTTAATCATCTGAATATAGACATGATAGGACATTTATACCATGTGATACATGTTTTCCTACAAATATCAAAACCCCAACTCTTACAGAATCCTCATCAACCTAAGGATACACTCTGAAGTCAAAATTAGATGATGATAATGTTTGTCTAGTGATCAAATTTTCCCTAACTACCACCTATATCAAACACATTGAGACATACATCTATGGTTATATCCATCATTCTTATAGGACAACAACAACAAGAATTATAGAGGTATCACCACATATAAAAGGGAGATAAATATTCATGTAAATAATCAAAGAACACATCTTGATAACAATGTATTCTTCGTAAATATTGTTCCAAAGGGATTCCACTAGGGGATTATAAATTTAAACATCATTTAAAATGATAGGAGTTATAGAGTGATCAGGGCCTTTGGTCACAATATTGAAACTTAAGAATCATCCAACCAGATTTCATATCATTTAGAAGATGGATAAAATTTGGAATGTAACTAAAAAACATGAAATAATACCCAAATCACCATGGTTGTGGGATACTAGTTTATAATAATGGAATCATACAATTTTAAATGTCCTATATTCCTAAAAATAAAACATAGGAAATTAATAATAATCTTCCTAATGTTAAATTCATAAGTTCTAAATGTATTTTTAAAAAGAAATTAGAGAACATAAATGAGTTACAGAGTAATTATATATCCTAATTATTTTCAATTTAATCCTTTAATATAATGGAACCGATAACATAATGATATTATCTTTTATAGTTAAGAATTCATCTACTCATTTATTTCTTTATTTTTTAACATTCTATAATTTCATATTATACTGTTTGATATAAAATAAAATATCCATGTAAAATTGGATGATATACTCTTTTTGAAATTAAATAAGGGTTTTTTACAGGATTTAGAACATAATATAATATTATTTTATAATAATTTGTAAATAAATTGAAATAATCATCAAAATAGTTATACAAATTATTTGATTCTATTGTGAATGAAAATGAATTTTCTCAAATTGATTATAATGAAATTGTTTACTTTAAAGTTATTTTTCATAAGTTGATCAACATTATTTAATATATAGAAGATGAATTCATTTTTTTAAAACAATTATAGGTAAATTAATTATTACAATGTCCAATTTAAATAAGGATTTATGAAATGAAAAAAATAGAATAGATATTAGAAGATACAGGGAGAATAAACAATTATATCTCAATCATCGTCCATAAATCAAGAATGTTAAAAAATGATATCTATTTGAGCATCTAAAACCTATTAGCAGAACATTGTTGTTACACCATAATCATTTATTTACCCAATATATTAACAATGAATCATACATTTTTTTATGAATAAAATACCATACAAAAATTTGGTGTGTATAATAATTTATATCATACTATATTTGATATTAGATTTTTTAATTTTGTATAACTTTAGAAGCATTATAACTAATATTGGGAAGCCTCATTGAAATGCATTAATAATGTTATTAAATTAATGCCTATTCCTCCGATATAATTTATAATATTTAGTGAAATTCATTATTTTTATCATAATGTGGTTTCTTTTATGATTAAAATTCTATTGAAACTATTGGCAGACATAAATCAATTTATGAGTATGTATTTCTTACCTATAGTGGTCTAATTTAATTTAAATTCATTATTAAACATGTGTTTTTTTTTCCACCATTTATGTATACAAATAATATAATAATTCAATTAAATAGTTCATTTTGTAAATATTATTAAAAAATAATCAATATTTATCGAATTATAATATTGATGTGTTTTATAAACATCAGTCTTCCATTTTATAAAATAATAATGTTTCCATGGAAGATATAAACACCTTTATATATTGTTTTATATTTAGGAAAGTTATATATAATGGTGAAGTTTCTATCAAACATATAAAAATTGGTCATAATCTATTTAATAATTGGACTAAAGAAATTACATTATTATGTTCATGAATTATTTAATATTATTAAACATAGTCATAGTACAACAATATATGATACATGCACACTATCTTATATTTTTATTTGATTTGATTTTTTTTTTAAAATTTTATTTCCCATTTTTTAATTAATATTATTTCCAAATCAAATTTTTATATTGAATACATTCATGATTTTTTTCTTTTCTCCTATAAAAATTTTATATATTTTATATATTTTGAATATTGTTTTAAAATTTTGGTTTTATATGATTTTTTATTTTGGGCATGTTACTAGCATACCTCCAACATGTTTATCATCGTTTATTTCGGTCCATTATTATACATTAATCAAATTAATAAAATTGGTCATTGTTATCTTATTTTAATTTTTATATGTTCATTTTATCCTTATATTTGGATAACTCTATGCCATATTCCTCTTATCCAAATATGGTTGATCAACATGAAGATATGGTATTACATTTCCATACTTTTTTTACTCCACTGAGTAATCTATTTTTTTTCTACATGATTTAGACTTTTCCTGATGAAATCATATCACCATACACTAAACAATACAATTTATGTTTTATTGTTTGATGATCATTACTTTTCCCTTTTTTCCATATGTAAATCAATTTTGATTGAATTTTTTTCAGAGTTCTTCACTTGTTTTCTAATAAATTGAATTTTACAAAGAACTAAGGGTGAAACTAAATATGAGTTCCATATTCCTAATCCATGGTTCCTAATCTGGGAGTAATATTTGTGAGAGGTTAATGGAGTTTTTTACTAGTTGAGATTAATATGTGGATGAATTTCAATGTATAATATACTTTAATCTTAATAGTTCTTTTTTATTTGAATGTGTATCCATGTTTTAAAAAAGTATAACCCTTATTTATAGGTATGATTTATTATATTTTATTTATACAATTATAAAACAAATGTATCTAGTTATTTTGTTTTTTTAGAATGTTTATCATATATAAAAATGAATGTTAACAGTTCAAGGAACAATATTTTATCCTGGATAAGAAATATATAAAAATCAACAAGAGGGTGATGAATTGTAGTAAAACGTTAGCATGAAAATTTCAACCCACTCAAGTATTCAGTTGATCAAAACATACAAATTCTGATGAATTAAATGTATTCAAACTAAATGTACTAAGAAATAATATTGTAGTGTAACTGGGTGTAAAATTAGTCTATCAATAAATAAAAAACAAGTATGAAAAAAATACAAATGATATTTAGAATAAATAAAAAAACCAATTAGTTGATGAATATCAAAATACCCCCATAAAGGATATTTATTAATGAACACATCTAATCAGGGAAGTCATAAATATTAAATATACCTTTTTGATGGATTGGTAGACCAAATCCATGATTTCCCAAGTTATAAAATTGAACTTCTTAGAATTACCAATTAATAAGAAACATATACTACAATAAGAACATTCACAAACCATAGATATCAATTCACTCTATCCCTAAAAACCTCTTTAATCACAATGATCAGTAGCAACTCCAGTCACCCAAGACCTAATTAAATTTATTTCTGATAGGTATAGTGTCCTACCCCAAGAGCATCTTCTATTAATTTGATTAGAAACAACATATTCATTATTAAAATATCATTGATCATAAAGATCAAAAACCAAACAAATGTAATAGAAAAATAAAGTACATTGGATTGAAAACCTCAAAAATTCCTTAAAATCTTAGAAAATTAATAAAATTAAAATCACTTGATTGGAGTGGGATGATTCTTAGTTTAACATATTGTCAACATTCCCGAAATTTTTATAATCATTATTCCATAAACTCCTCAACCCAATTTATTGACATTAATGTGACAAAAAACAATGAGAAAATATCATATTATTGGTTCTGAATTCAATTATTTATAATGTAACATTATCAATCAATAAATTTATCATTATCATTCAATAAATCATTATTCACATTGACATAGTTCTTTAGTGTTTTTTGGAAATTATTCAATCAATTTAGTTAATTATCACTTATTAGTATCTTGAAATAATAACTAACAGTATTACTTCATCTAAACATAACTATTATAAGTTATAATATCCACATCATAGAACATGAAAAAAATAATTAAAGTTAATTAAAAAATTTACTAAGTGTATTTTATGTTTTTGAAAAAATATTATGAAATTGATCTTTGAACCAAAAATATCCACGTTTATACAATAACAATACATGTATGTAAATATATAATTTTTACTAAATTTAAAAAGAAAAGATCATATACATTGTGATGAAATTTTCCCTACGTTTATCATCCAGAAAAAAAATCAATTATTTTCCCTTTACTTAACCATTCTCACAATCTAATAAACAAACACATTATTCTATAAAAAACCACCTAAATGATATAAAGGAAAACATATCATTTTTAAAATTACACATTGACATACTAAATAGTAAGTATATACGATATATATATACAATTATAATATAGTGATATATTTACATGTTAAAATAAATTTAATGAAATCAATAGAAAAATGTCAGATTACATTCATTTAGTTTTTAGTTTTCTATACATAGATTATTGGATTATAAGGATTTTTCTTCTAATCATTGATTATTGAACCCCCTATAACCTGGAGTTAAGGTTCTAAAAATATCACTTCCATAATAAAATGTTCAATAAACAAAATCATTATCTCAAATTTTGAAAATTAGATTAGTTAGAATATAATTAAAAATAAACATTCATACAACAGTCAAAGATTAAAAATCAGTAAAATTTTCCACTTATAAACATAAATATTAATAAAAGATTTAACTTTTAAATTAAATATATAAAAATAAAAAATATAAAATTTCGAAATATCATGTTGGTTACTTAATGAAAATATAAATTCTCAATGTTAAAAAATAGAAGTACTAGAATTTATAAATGATTGATAACAAACGAATTAATGTATAAAAACCTCAAGGTATACTATCATTCAATCAAAAAAATTATTGAATTACAATAATGATGATATAAACTTTTATATTTTCTTATATTCTCATGACGTGATATTCTTCCATAGAATTTGGTTTTAATAGTTATAAAAAATAAAACGTTATATCTTATGATGAATCTAGTTTATGATAAGATATAAATTTATATAATTTATTCAATGAAAACATGAACATGAAAAATTATTTTGTGTTAAAAATAAATTATTAGTATAAAATCATGCAGAAAATATATTTTTTTGATAAAATTTGAAAAATTAACATAGAAAACAACAATAGTAATTATAAAAACACAAATTTAAAACTCAAAAACATATGAGTAACTTAAAAAATAAGAAGGGTTAAAATTTTTAAAAAATATTTAACATTTACAATATTTTAATGTTTATTTGTTAGTATACATTGTTTGTTATTGATTAGAAATTAGTATAGAGGTATCTATACCTAATTTGTTCTGGAGGTGTTAGAAAATAGAACATTAAAATCCCAAATTTGTCCAACTCTACTATTCTCAATATCAAATATCTCCTTTTAGTTATATTCCTGATTAGTTTGGAAGGAATGAAAATTATTTTTAGAGTAATTATTTATAGTGATTGTAGTTATTCTGTTTTAATCCTCAAATTGTTTTAAATTATGACTTTTTGATTAGATATAAATACAGTGCTATGTTAAGGGATTAGTGTAGCCTAAAAATTAACATGTTATATAAAATATATTATTGATAAAACGTTGGATAAATTATTTAATTTAATTGTTTTTGGTCATAAATAGATCCTTGGAATGGAAATAAGAAGCTGTTGTTGCACCAGGGGTGAAGGTTTTAACCAAAGATCATTATAATTTGAGTTTTCAACAACAACTCTTGGGGACTATCCTTAATGCCAGGTTCCATAATAAAACACAGTAAAACATAGGTTTTATAGTCATTAACAATATATTACACTAATTTTAGGGTTATCTACATAAAACCTATAACTTTAGTGGATAATAATGATGATTTAGGGTGTCATGAAGCGTGATCGATGTGGAGGAATCATAAATGGTTCCCGATGAGGACACAATAATTTTTATCAAAGGATAAAAATATGAGTGATGTCTCATTACATTATTTTTGATCTGATATTTTTTTATTCTATGATAGATATATTATTTTTTAGTTTTTGATTTCTGATACACATGTAATAAATTTTATGGTGAAGATTAAATTCACATAATTTTTTTGTCATATATTATGATGATAAAACAATATTGGATCGATGTGTGATGCCTAGATGGGTATCCAACCAACACATTTGGTACACGCAACCCCATGAATAATCAACATATTACCTCAGAATAACATTAATCCACCTTCTTTAGCTGATGGTGTGATGAAATAGGGGTATTGGTGTACTAGGTGGTTGACATTGGTTTTAAGGTGGTTGGTGTAGTTTTTGAGGTAGAATAATAGTTTGAAATTTTATTTGATTAGGGTTCCATGAGTTGTATCAATGAATGTAGTGTTCTTTCATGAAGTTCATCTATAAAAAAACCAATGGGGATGATTAATGTTCATCAATATATGTTGCCAAAATGTGCCAAAGGTAGAATACCATGTAACAACGACCGTAAAAATATGGAGAGGATGTTTGGTTAATCCTAATATCAATATAATCCCTAGGTTTTTATGGATATATTATTTCCATAAGATAGTTGGATGGTGCAATATGGACTTATCTTTTTAGGATGGGCTACACGGCTAGACTGGAACAGTTCCCAAATAGTCGGCATATAATTCAACCCATATGTGAAAGGGGTCGGGTGGGGGAATTCCATGTTAAATACATAATACCTAACCTAAATTTTAATTTATTAACACACATAGGAAACCAGATTCCATGTGCCAAGGGAACATGTGGAGTAGACACATTCACAAAATGGTGATCCTATGGGACACTAATTTTCTAGAACATATCTAACAAGGTGTATTTTCGTGGAATCTTCGCCAAATATCTATTTCAAATACTTAAATAACACATAGTATAATTTATTCACAATAAATTGAAATATCGGGGCGCATTAATTCACCCATTTATTTTTATAGAGAGTGAAAAAAAAATTATGATTGATCTCCAACGAGATAAAAATTTGGATTTGTCATAATAAGCCAAGAATTATGCAGGTTGGAAACTCCCCTGAAATTTATGTTGGGTCAATGAATGGGTGTTACACCATCCACATATAAGATTGGTATTCCCACCACTTTCAATTCATAAGGGGTCATTTAGCTACAAAACATATTGGATCAATACCCCCACATATTTTGGGAACCTGATCCTCTATTAGTGGAGTTAGCTTTAACCCTATATAAATGCTTATTCAGAATGTAATATCCTCTGTAAGATTTAATCTTCATCCTATCTACATGGGTGATAGGACCCTTTTCTAGTGATTCATATAGGATACATGGGTTGCTATATTTGGGAAGTTCAGATTCATGGAGGTGTGCACTAATTTCACCAATGTCTATCTATAAAAAAGGAACATTCTCATATATCTAGGGTTCTCTTATTTAATGAATTATGGGATTGTTTTAGATGGATTATTTCTCTCCATTAAATATCATGGTTTTGAGAGGATTTTTTCTATATTTCTTTTTATTATTTCTAGGTCATATTGATAGGAATATGTGTTCTCATACCCATATTTCCATCCTCCCTTCCCTTATTATGTATTATATATATGATATAAAATTTTTCACTAACCATGGTTGGAAAATCATTGGATGATTTTATAAATACATCTAGAAGGTGGTTGTGGTAGATGAACATGCATGGAGTTATTCATCATGATTACCTTATCTATCACAACTATTTGGTTGGGTTTCTATTTTTTGTTTGGGTGTGTATTTTTTAACTTTTAATTATGTGTTATTTATTTGAAATTTTTTTTACCATAGTTGTAGTCACGTATATTTTTATTTATATATTTCAGTTAGTTCTTTGAACACATATACGTTATTATGTCATACGAGGATGCATGTGTTGTGTATAGGTTCAATTGGTTTAATCATCCCATTATGTGTATTATGCATACCCATTTCTAGTAACTAGTATATAACCTATTAGAGATTGGATGTATTGGAAGTCTTGTCTTACTACATCCCAAAATGGTTCTGGGAGGGTTAATTAATGTCAGAGTGGTATCCGAGTGGATTTTTACAAGCGATCAATCTTAGAGATATGTTTCTAGTAAGGATTTGTATTGGAATTAGGTAAATGGTATTATATGGTATCGAATTATGATATCATTCAAGGGAACCCAGGGTTGGTTTGGTGTTTTATATGCCAATTCCCAAGGACGTTGATAACCTATTTGTTGGCATAAAATACCAAGGCATCCATTCTAGGGAACAAGTAATTATTTATATATCATATAAGAATGTTTTTTTTGTGTTTCCATATACTTTTGGAGTTGTCTCCCGGGGTATTATTTACATACAATATTCTATTTTGTTAACTTCTAGGATTCCAAACCACATATATCTTTTTGGTAACTTGACTAAGATTAGTGACATGAATTTAGTAATTATTGGACCACTTTTCACAATCATGATGAGTAATGAGGTCTCCTTCCATGGTTTTAGTTAATGAACTGTTTCCCCCAATTGGTCATGTATTATGAACATTTCTTATTATTTAGTGATAAGACCCATCTCCCATAGTTTAGGATAACATTATACCAGTTTTTTACATATGATATTCCTATTGTTTTAGGAAAAGGATACATTTAAGGTTGGTGTGTTGTGTGAGTTTTAGAAAAAGAGATAGAATTGGATTTTAGGTTAGAATAACCCTTAGGAGTTCAAAGACATTATTGAGATTGGTTTCTAAGTAAACCATATATCTTGGGAATTTATTGATACCATATTAGTGAATTTTACTGGAATTTTTCATTTTTCAGTGGTTCACTAGTAGATATTTGTGACCCCATCCCATGATTAAGAGGTACTCAATTAAATGAGGATCAACAATCTATTCAATGAAGTGGAAATTATAGTGATGATGATTTATATATACATTAAAGATAAATTTGAGTGGTTAGAGGATATAATTTTAGTTACATAGTATGTATTGAGATTCACCAATCTCATGAGGAACTCCATTACGCGATGTATTATTTCAGGCACAGATGATTGGGTGAGGCGTCTACAAATATATTTAAGTAATAATTTCCCCCTATATATCACAACCAATTTCAACAAATAACACAGTGTATTTTTTATGTGTATCATCATAAAAGGGATTTATTCAGTTATTGGTGTTCAATATGGTCCCCCAACATCATGTCCAATAACTGTGGGCAGATGACATCAGGATACAAGGTCAGGACAACAATGATGTCATCATGTGAAGTCCTAGACCAGAGTATTAGTTCCTCAAGGTTTTTTAGAGGATATAGTCATCTATTTGATATGAGCTATTATTCCCATGAGCTAGGAGGATATTTATATTATGATTAACTTACATTTATTTTTATAGAAGGAATTTAGGTACTTGATGGATACCTATATCAAATGTAGTGGTGAATCTATGAACATCAACAAGGTGATATTGGGGGATCATGGTTTAGTTTTTTGAAGTGTACCTAGAAAAGAATATGAAGGGGGATAATGAAATGAACCAATCCAACCACTACTACCCCCATGAGGTCTATGGAAGGAGTATATGGGTCTTGATTAGGTACACATCTGGATGAAGGATATGGTGGGATATGACTATGTGGCACTCACCATGATCAATGTTATAATATGTTCCTACACTATATAAGAAAATATATTAGTATACATAAGATTTAGGAATTCATTTTTTATTTCATTCCTTGCTCTAGAGGAATATATTCCATTAGATCCCCTATATTGGCCAATAATTCAAGATATAACTATTGTAAGAGTTCCCGTGGTGAATCATACTACTAATAATATGAGTTTTCACTCAATGAAGATTGGTTTATGTGGGAATTCATTGTAGTTGTGATTAATCCCTCAAATCTTATCATTATCTTTATTATACTCACATATAGATTTAAACCATTAAGGAATTATTTTTATTCTAGTTTGGGAATATTTATTCTTATTCATGGTTCATGGGGTACTTTTAGATAACACTGGGAGAGATTTTTTATAGGAAATTCAATCCAACCATGCATCAGTTTTGGTATATGGATATATATATGATGGGTAACATTAGTTATCAGTTTAATGTATTAGTAGAGGAGTTTTTATAAGTTTTATAAAAGGATGTACCAATATTTTGTCATCATAAATTGTTCAATATCTATTTGAATTTTAACCTCATGGCAACTCAAATATCATCAAAATCTCTTTAGATAGCCTTAGCTGAGATCGTAAATCTGTAGGTGCAGTTAGGGGAAGATATGAAGATGTGTTTATCTAACCCAATGTTTACCCGTGGTAAGGTCTAGTATTGTTCTAAAATATGGTATAAATTATCTGAATATTTATCTTTTATTGTCTTGAGTTATTGAATCGAGGTGAAAGCCTATCCCTTTTCCATTTTTCTAATAATGTCTACTCCATTTTATTTATCATTGATTGGGAAAAATAATTAAGAGTTCCATCATCTTTATATAATGATTTTACATGGTCTTAGATTCATGGAGAATTCTTTGGGTGTTTGAATGGGTTTTAGGAGCATCAGAGGCCCAAATCTCATGTATTGGAGTTTTAGGTCTGAACGCGTGGTTCAGGGTCAACTGTACATCCGATTTAATGAAAATGTTTGGCCTAGTTATAAACATATGCATGGTTTGGGTAAAAGATGTGGCCCCATTAAAGAAGAAAATTTACATTTCCCCCTATTTTTATTTCATTTTGACTTTCCATTGTCAAATTCCTTCCCTATGGGTCTCGTGAACTGTAGGAGGAAGATCCTTAATTTCACTATTCTTTAATTTTCTCCCATCCCTCTATCAGTGCTCTGTTTTCATCATCTCCATGTGAAATATAATTTTAGTTGTAATGATGAACTCCCCCGAGATTATTCTTCTCTATGTTGTTCATTATTGAGAGCTAAATATTTTTGATTTATTTTGACCAATTTATATGGAATATGATGGAAACTTAGATTCACTCTAATCCGCTTCAAGTTAGAAATCGATATCAGAGGAACATACATATACCATTCAATGGTAAGAGGTTCGCACCTTCCATTTTTCATTCAAGACTAATTTGTGGTTTTCTTATTTTTAACGCATCATTGGGTTTTGAAAAAGTCCTTTTATTTCAAATTAAATTGAACATGTGGTAATATTGGTTTCCTTTAAGAATGAAATAACATTTTCAATAGGTGTAAGTCCAGTATTGAGGTCATCGATACAAGGGTTATTTGGACATTGGTTTTTAATATAACTAAATTATATTTTTAAAATTAATTTTTATTATTTATTTGAATCAGATACATTCATATACTCTATATCAAATTGTTATGATTCATTATATAGAAATTTCAATATTATTAAATTTAATTTCATGTTTAATGTGAGTTTATTAATATATATATATATATGATAAATTTCATGTGTTGAGGCCCATGTGGTTGGGTAATGCTCAACCTAAGGATGAGGGGGCTAGACCATCCATATTGAGGTGATATTGATCATTTGGTTGACCTTGTCCCATATTTTATTAGTGATTATGATAATAGGATTGGGGTCATGGAAATTGAATAGAGGATGTGTGACAATCATCTTTTGAATGAACCATGATACTGGATGGAAAGACCATCAGACTTGAGTAACAATTTCATTGGGGCATGATATTCCATTTTCAATGTATCTTAGGTACTTATTAGATATTTTTTCTCACTCATTATGGCTAATGTGCTGAATTGAATTGTTTACCCATGGGTTGAATCCTTAATTAGGTGGTTTTGACCACTTGTGTGGGAGATTGCCCTTACATTGTATCTTTGGAAATGTGTTTTGGGGGGATTTCCATAGAAATCCTTATGGAAGGTGAGGATCCTTCTTTTGATATCGATATAGCTGTCGGTTGGGGGTTGTGGATCTCTGTGATTTAGTTCATGGGACATGATTGATTTGGGAGAACGTAAATCACTAATTATTAGGACATCATGCAGAGATCAGATGGTGAATTTTTTTTGAGGAAAAAGATCACTTATCCATTGGATGTCAGGTCATTGGCCGAAATGTGACCTCGAGCATTGGTTTTATGGACGGATGTAATGTTTTGGAATGACTTCAAGATATCAGTGATTTATTTGATACACAATGTATTAAGGGACACATGGTATCAAGTTAATTTTTTATGCGCAACTTGAAAGTTCACCTAAATTGTATGACATCAAAGGTACCTCGGTCTATGGGGAGAGGACCATTACATATTCTGAAATCCAGTGCTGGACGAAGTATGTAATATATCCCTGATGGATGTTGAGCACTAATATAGTTTTTATTTATCTTAAATTCATTGATATGTTTTTCCTTTATTTACGATTCATGTTTTAATAAAAACTGATGTTAGGTATGCAGCATTGGGTGGTATCCTACTACGATATGGTCTCAAACCCTATAGAATTCCTTCAGAATGTGTTTATATTTTAGGTATGTATGTTCATGTAAAGTATCATTATCATGAGATGTATCCAATTAGCTACATAAATAGAGGATGACATGGGACCTTGAGGTCATTCCAATTTGATGATTAAATTATTCTTATTTTTTTCATTTCTGTATCAATACGTATCATTATGTATATATGTTGTTAATCTATACATCCAAGAGAACACTTTTTGTATATTGATCCGTATGAATTTTTTGTTATGCATGATTTTTGGTTTTTCTATTATCTTAAAGTAGCATGTTTTAAATTCATATTTATTTCCCTCTCCATTACATATTACTTCAAGTATTGAATGTTATTGACTGTTCTTCCTCCATTATCATGTATGGTTCAATTCTGTTGAGTCATTTATTTCCAATTAATTATATATATTATTACTCAAAGAAGTATAATATCATTACATGAGGGTATTTCCTCCATAATATACATCTTTACACCCTCACTGCTAGTCATTAGACTTTTCTGTTTTGGGAGGTGTGCCTAATACCCAGTGGCACCAGACCCCATAGCACTATTTGGGGGGATAATTTGGTTGGAGATGTTACAAGTGGTGTCATATAAGTTATTTAATGTGAATTAGTTGAAATTTTTAGATGGGTAATAATGAGATCAATATTTCCTTTTTATATTCATCTTGTTTTACTATTTGAGTTATGGTAAACATTATATTGGGTGATGTTGGAACTAGGTTTATTTCTAGTTCATGGGTGCCTGCAGCCCCTGGTTTAAGAGATGAACCAAGTTCCTTCTTGTGGGAATTTTATGTTTGCTTTTTATAATTTTACATTTTTTTTATTTCAACCTCGATTGGTATTCTGGGAATGTGATGGTTGTTGTTTACGCAATGAGATATTGTGACCATGGTATAGTAAAATAAGGTATCACATTAGAACCTTTTCCAATTGAAGCGAGGTTTGGTTGGTTATTAATATTAATGAATTTATTATGAACAAATTAGAACGTATTAAATATTTTATAATCATGTGAATGTGTTAAACTTATTGGATATATGTAAAATGTGGTATATTGTGTGATAATAATTTGCATCTTTCATAAAGTGAATTTCAATTCTTATATGAAATGTGATATGACATGTGTTATATATATAAAAATAAATATTCAATGCTGTGGGAAATGGGTATTGATCCTATAAGATAATGAAAGAACAATGAAATGGGATTATTTTGATCACCATGTTGGGTAACAAAGTCATCGGTTTGAGGAAACATTGTTTTTAGGATGGGAGAATCATTAGGATTGTTTAATACTAGGTTCTGCAGAGGGATGGTAAGGAGGCCATGATTCGAAGATTACATGGGGCATGGTTTCATTGGGGAGTGGTAATGGTAGTGAGTGGATAGGGAATATTACTACATTCCTTAACTATGTTATATATATTTTTTATCTGGGTTGTCTGACCATATTGATGGTATTCAGTGGGTTCCTACCTTCCTGGATCGATGGAGTGTCTGGAAGGCGAGGACATATTTCCATAGGATAAGGAGTAAGTGGATACCCCTGGATGATGGGAAGAGAATGTACATGGTTATGTACATGCTCAAGGGATGGATCAGGTTTTGGTTTTAGTGGTGGTGGGGGAGTTTTAAGAATTCACAACATCTGGGTTGTAGATCAAAGAACATCTCTCGTCAAGCATAGTCTGGGTTATCCATGGTATTGACAAGGGTGATCAGAGAGAATAGCATGTGGGATAATAAATGACTTGGGAATTCCAGTTGCAAAAACTACCATTTTTTCAGGTCAAGAACCTCCCACAAGATACTAAGATCTAGAAATAGAATATGAATATGAATGTCAAGTAACTAGATATGCCAACAGTAGGTGCAAAAAATTGGTTATGAATATAGTCATAGGGCCAGGTAAGTGTTGTTTGGATGTGCAGGTGAATGTTGGATGATAAGAGGGACTGTCCTTGTTGAATTTTGATTGTATGTTATCCAAGAATTTCTTCCCTGATATACTGTTGTTAGATAGGTCTCGAGAGTTCATGAGACTTCAGCAGGGTGACATGCATTTCATGGATTATGTAGTGATATTCCAAAATTTGTCTTATATTTCACTAGACTTGGTGACTGATGACACCTCGAGGATGAGGAATTTTGAGGATGGATTATGATACTCTATTTAATAGAGGGTAATTATATTTAGATTGTCCACATTATTTGGGTTGTTTAATGAGAAAAACATAGTTAGGTGAAACCTAAATGAGAGGTCTTACTCGAGCTAGGCATTGGATTTAGGAGTCTTCATTGATGATGCTCTTGATGTTTGGATGTAGAGATGGGATGAGTACCAGCTATGTGGTAAGTCTAGGGAAAATAGTACAACACTTCCAAGTTTGTCTCTAATGGTTTTATTTCAATATAGGCATCGAGGACATTTTCTGACTCAATTTGAGTGTCCGGAAAAACAATTTTGCTCTTGTGGATAGGATTCAAATATCATATGGTTTTGAAGGTGGCCTTCTTGTTTAGCTAGTTCTCATGTACAAGACCACACTTAGTTGATTGAGATTGTATTATGATTAGTACCAAGTGAATGTGTCTGATGATCAAATTCACATATAGGACATAGAAGAGATACTGGTACATAGTAGTGGGTTCAGTTTCTTTTGGATAGAGCAGCACAACTAGGTTTTTATGCTTTATGGACTCATGTGTGAGGCCATATACAATCCATGAACTGGACAAATTTTTAGCAGGTAGGTGATCCAATTATGGTTAGAGTTACTCCACAGGCATGACCATGTTTTTATGAATGAACTATTGAGGTATGTCTATTGTGGGTGTAGTATGTGAAAAATCTTTATATGTGTACTAATAAGATGACATATAGTAGGTTTGAATCACATTAGATCCTTGATATATATATATATATATATATATATTTCTGGTGTGAGGAATCATAATGTATTTTGAGCATCGCAAAATGTATGTTATGTGAGGTGAAAGGTCGTAGGGAATCAAGGAGATGTGTGTTTTACAAGATGTACAAGCAATATTAATACCGTTGATGTAAAGTACTTGACCAAGGTGTGATGAACTGAGATATATTTGAGCATCTATCGATGTGAGAGACCACATTTTACAATAGGTGACCTGGGCTCGTACCCTCCACTGATGCAGTGCGATATTATGATGGGTGTATGAAATTCCATGAGAGAACCTAATGAGGTGTGTGAGTGATGATGCATCATTGTAGGACCTCGGGTATGGTAATTAGTCATTTTTACCATTGACTGCATCATGTTTCGGTCAAGATGTGACTAGATTGGATATTCATAAGTTTGGGATCACCGATTAGCTTGTTTTCCTATATCCATTAGACCTGGGTAGTACGGTCTAACATAAAACATGTTGGTATGTTTTCTACCAACTCTGAGTTTCAGTTTATATCTTAGGTATGATCTATGTTAATTTTGGGTGATTGTAATGTCCCAAATATTTTCTTCGGGTTGAATCCACTCCCTTTTTAATTTTATGAAATATGGGCTATAACGATTTCATTTTCATTGATACGAACCAAATTAAAAGAGTTACAATAGTTTTATAACAAGCATATACATATTTCTAAAGTCCTTGTAAGTGCCTCAGGTGTTCATATTTATTTCAGGAGTATGAGATACCTAAAACATATGATATAGAATTGCAGGTCGGGGTGCACAGTTTTGGGGAAACTATGTGGCCCCTTCCAGGTAATTGTGTGGACCCTCTTTTCCACTACCCCATGGTTTACGTAAACCATGTGAACCAATTAAAGAGAAACAAATTTCATTTTTCCATATTTTTTCTACATTTATTTCTTTTCTCCTAATTTATCTTATGGGGTTTTCACATAGTATCAGGAAGATCCATCTTTCATCTATTCATCATTTTTCTTTAATCCCTCTGTTAATTATCCATTTTCATCATCATATGGTGCAATATAATTGTAGTATTATGGATAACCTCACACTTTCTTCTTCATCTCTCAGTTTACACCTCACAGTGTTCTAAATGCATTTGATCCATTTCACCTTATTTATAAGGCATGTGATGAAAACACAGATCTAACCCAGTCAGCTTTGAGTTAGAGATCCATATCATATGAGACTATATCTATGAGTTTATGGTTAGTGGTTTATAACATACATTGTGTTTTTGTTGTTGTTTTACGGGTGATATTCTTTAGTTCATCATTAGCTTTTTGGTGAGAGCATTTTATTGAATTTTCTATTGATTACTTGTCAATATGGGATGCCTATAAGAATTAAATACTACTTTCCATAGGTTTTCACTCGGGTTAGAGAATTTCTCACCTTGGGAATATTGTTCAAGGGTTTTTAATTCAATTATGTTTTTTATTTAAATTATTTTGGCTGTTTATTAAAATGAGATGCCTTAAAATACTCTATATCAAATTTATATATTTTTGTCTTATAAAATTCAATATTATTAAATTGAATTTAGTATATATGTTTTTTCATAGAATATATGATTAATTGTTTGTGATGTGGCCCATGGGTTCACTATGTGATTGACTCAAGGTTTTAGGGGATATGGAATTATTATTGAGGAGATTTTGATCATCAGATGTGCATGATATGGATTGATTTAGTGATTTTAATCATGGTATTGGGTGTTATGAACACAATATTTAGGGTAAGAGGCTGTCAGGTTGGGCATGTCAAATGATACTAGACGTTAAGGCTTATAGATGTGGGTTATAAGGTCGTAGAGGCACAAGGTTCTAGTGTTGATGTGTCTCAGGTAATTTTTATTGATTTCCTCTCACCTGTGATTAACAAAGTGTTGAGTTGAGTCATGTGCACATAGTATGAATCCATGATAAGTGGTTTGGACCAATCATGTGGGTAGAGGACCCATGTAGTTCTGATTATGAAATGTGTTTGTAGGTTCATTTTAAAGATCCACATTGAAGGTGTAGAGCCATCAATTGATAGTGATTAGGCTATCAGTTTGAGGATGAATATCTCAATGAGTGAGTCCATGGGATGGGATTTATTTGTGAGAAAAAAATTAAAATTTCTTGGAGCATAATTTTGAGAGTTCATGGTGAATTTTATTTTAGTATATTTACCACTATTCCTCTAGATGTTCGTCCATGGGTCGACACATTATTTTGATTATGGGTTTTAGAAATAATTAACTTATTTAGGAATTCCATTAGGAAGTCATTTCTTTAATTGAGAAATGAGGTTCTAGTGTTCACATGGTGCTGGGTTATTTTTTATGATTGAACCTGAGGGGTAACCTATACTATATGACATTGGAGGTATCTTGGGACATTGGGCTATGAAATTTACCAATTCAGACTTTTGGTGATGGATGAAGCAGGTGAAATCTCCTTAGTAGTTGTTGAGAAGTAGTAGAGGATGTATTTATTTAATGTTCATTGAGATAATATAATTTTATTTATTATTAATGTTTCATTAAAAAAATATTTTAGGTACAAACATTTGGGTGGTGTCATTCTTAGAAATGGTATCACACCCTACATGGGCCCTTTAGGATGAGTTTAGATTTTATGTCTTTATTTTTAGGTAAATGACTATACATAGGAGCTAAATCATAGTAGATTCCTACATGGAGGTCGGCATAAGATCTTGTGGTCATTCCCAGTTGGAGTTTTTGTATTGTTTAGTTTTTTCCCTTTTTATCATCATTCTACTTTGTATACATATGTAGCTATAATGTTCTTCCAATGGAGACACCTTTTTGGATAATGATATTTATGACCTGGTTGGATATCCATGATTTTTTGTTTTATTTAATTACCTTCAAGTGGTGTTTTTGGAATGATTATTTTTTTCTACATTACATAGTGCATCTTATGTTGAATGTTATTGAATGTGCTTCCACTATTTATGGGTCTTGTTCATGTTTTTTGATTTGTTAATTTATGTTTAATTATTTATATTATTACTCCACACATTATTTTATCATCCTATAATGGTATATACTCTCCAATATACCTATTCATACCCTCTCTGCTAGTTTAATGGGTTTGGAATTCAGGGAGGTGTTCATAAGGCATAGTGGAACCCGACCTGACAGAACTGTTTGGATGGCTAATCTAGTTATTGACATGACATTTTTTATCTATAGAAGCCTAAATATAGTTAAATTAATGAAATTATTTTCTCTACCACGGATTTATGAATGCTTTAACATGTTTAAGGGAGTGATGTTGTTTTTGAAGATAAATTGAAGTTCCAATTACTACTAGATTAAGGATTATGAGGAGGAAATCCCATTGATTAAATTTTTGTTTTTTATGGCCATTATGAGCTTATGATAATTCCCATCATCACAAAGAACACCTTTGTTGTGTTCGTGGGCCTCGTGGATTGAATCATTCATCCTTTCATGGACCAATTTAGGGTTTTCTTCATTAATGGAATTCATATCTATACAAAATCAAAGCCCTTTGATGTTGATAATATGAATATAGATTTTGAAGTACTTTATGTTAACTACCTATATAGAAATATCTTGTTGTGATACATTTTATAAGATAGTTTCACATACTAGGAGATGTTTTATATAGGGAGTAGTACTTATGGACCAGATAAAGATCGAGGTAGTGTTAACTCGGGATCCACCAAAGAGTGTGTTCATGGTGAGGAATTTTCATTTGTTTCATGGAAATATGATAGATTCATGGAAGAATTATATATTATTATAGACCCCCTGAAATCTAATTCTAGGAAGGGGTAACAAATTTATTTTTATGAGTATTAACTAAATGATTTCGAGGAGATGATATTGTGCTTTATTTCTCTTTTTGTTCAATGATTTTGGGGGGATGAGTTTCAGTACATCATATTGTGAAATTATTATTATTTTTTGTATAGAAGTGTGTTGATGCATATGTAGGAGGTGATTTAAAATTTATTTACAAAATTGAAAGTGTGTGAGTAGAACTATTCATCCCATAACTTGGAGCTATCAGTAGTGCTATCCTCGATGACTAATTTGGGGAGCTATCATCACAGTGGTGGGTTTTTAGTCTATATTAACCACCAATGCCTTGGATACATCTATTTATCGAGAGACATTAACTTTAGGTAAATTAATTGGTGGGAGTTCGCACGGGATTATGAATTTGATAATTTCAACACATAATGGAAAGGAAATGTGTTGTTTATTCCCTCAATAGGAAGTCCCATTTTCAGTTATTGGAATAGGTGTCCAAGTGTATCCACTTATTTCATTTATCCATAATGGATGAGAATTAAGTAACATATATCTGATTTATTTTGGTGACTCTACTATTATTCATTATATGAGGGAGGATTATCTAGGAGACAAAAATTATGAGGTGTTACATTACCAAATATTCTCAAGAGACACACCAGATGGTTTTCCAAATGGTATGTAGATTATAATATTATTATAAGGATATATGGTTGTACCAATTATACTATTTCATGATGTAGTATGATAGTTCCAAACATCGCCCTCATAACTCAAATATTTATCAAGATAGTCAACAACATTTGAAGTCTGAATAACTAAATGGTATTGTTTTCAAGTTTATTGCTTGATGTCTCACTTTTCATCTGGTGAAGGTGATGTATCATATCTGATAATTTTATTCCAAAACCGTTGAGATTATAGAGTGGAAATGTTATGGAATATTGGAATTTTTTTTAATGCATATTTAATTTTCAGTGAGAACCAACAATGTTATTATGGAGATAAGTGATTTAATGGCTATGTTTTTTAACTTTATTTTTGTTCAAAATTATAGTTTGTATGAAATCCATCGATTTGTGTACACAAATAAGGTTATTCTACTTCATTTAATACACATGAATATATTACATGACTATGGTTATTTATTTACATCCTCATTATGGATGAAATTACAGGATTCATTCATAACTCCTTTAGGGAAGAGTAGAGTGTTCCTCCCTCAAAATTTGTGATAGGACAACAGAACTGTTCATGTTCTCATGGATATTTTGATATTTTGAAGGGTTGATTTGTGATAGGTGTCATAGGATCAATTTATCTTAATATAGTCAACAAAAAACAAGAATTTATTCATAAATACCAAGGAATATTTCAAGGATCTATACCAGGAACCCTTGAGGTCACCCTCTATTTTGGATAGAAATTAGAGATACATCACTAATGGGGATGGAGTTAGTTTTATTGAGCAACATAAGGTTTAGGTAATCCAGGAGCAGATAAGGATCAATCAAAGTCATCATATGTCCTATATTAACCAATGATTATGGACTTTTGATATCACTAATAGATATTATGTGCAACTGAAGTTCCCTTTATGTCATGGGTTGGTGAGGTTTAGTTTGTGAGAAAGTTTTCTAAATGATTCATTTTTCTACTGAAGATCCCATGTATTGTTGTCAGTTTATATTAATATTTGTCATTTCCAAGAAATATGGACTAGGTGGATAACATTTTACCTATGTAATTGCTCATGAGATAGATATATAAATCATTTCACATCATATACTAGGATGATATGGACACCAAATATGGATGCACATTCTCATAGTTTGCAGTGGTGATCTAGAAGAGTCATGATAGGAATCATAGTATGTCATGGTGTTTTTTCTTTAGTATAATGGGAACCATTAAGAGTGGTCATGAGGGAGGAAGATCCATATTATATCTCAATAACCTCAACTTTTTTATTATTTTTAATTTTTTTAACATATGTGATGGTGGGAAGGATACAGAGAATACAGTTTTGAAGTTTGAACCATTATTATATGTTAAAAAATATTTTTTATTAGTTATGAAGTCGGTGTAAAGACGAGGTCCTCATAGATATTTGATGTTAATATATTATTATTAATACATAATTTTAAATCATGTTAGTGAATTATCATAAATATTAATTTTTTATAAACATATATTCTAATATATTAAATCTAATATGAGTTCGACATCCAGGGTTGATGTTCTGCCCTAGGAGATCCATAATTTATGTTCAAAATATAAATTCTTAGGTACCAACCCCAATGTCACTCATCCTAATTAAACACCATAAAACATATATTTTATGGAATATATTCATATATTATTTAATCTAGGGTAATTTATATAAACCCTAGAGTTGAAAGGGGTTACTGAGAAAGAAAATTTGAGATCCATAAACCATGATAGACATGGTGGAATCTTCAATGCTTCATAATGTGGATGAAATCATTACCAACTAATTATCCAAATACATGGTTGGTATCATTATTTTGGTTTGTCCCAATATATTTGTAAAATATATATTTTATTTATGACACATCATTTTTTTCTAAGGTTTCTCACCTAGTGTCATGGATTTTTGGGTAGATAATTTACACCAATATTAATTCGGGTTTGGGAAAATGTTTTTATAGTGGAACCATGGTGGAACAACAAAGGGTGAATGGATAAAATTATGAATACTGAATTTTACCCCAACCCAATAGTTGATAAATGTGTTTCCTTGGTATATCTTGGATTCACAGAGCTAAACTACTAGAATGACTATAATGGGATGCAGATATGTGTAAGTATGCCAATGAAAGGTGTGAGTGAACCAGTTGATGTTACATATAGTCAATGGAGTATGAATGGTTACTCAGTATGGGTAACATGGGGTAGAATAGTGTAGATAATATGATGGAATTAGGATTGAATGAACTAGCATACAATTGTGAGTGTGAAGGATCAACCACATCTGTGGAAAAAAATAGTTGTAGGTGGAACCCCATGCCCCATTAGTAGTAAAATCAAAGGGGGAGTGATGATTAGGTTACACCACCCATCTATTAAATTGACCTATTATTGAGCAAATACAATCCTGCTATATAGATGGTGGGAAATCAAAAACCATCCAAGACTACGTTGCTGAGATGCATACACCAAACCTATAATAAGTGTTCAATATCCCATATAATTAGAACTACATCTAATCCTATAAAAGGAATAAAGGGTGTTATTAATACCCATTGGATGGGAAAAAGAACTACAGAATCAGGTAAGAAAATTAAGAATCATTTCACCCTTTATGTTCATAGCCATGGTGTAGAATCTTATGAAGAATACAACATGATACATCCATATGTATGACTACTATGCATAATGAAATTAAAAATTTACATATTAAATAAAACCAAATGATCCATGACCAAATGAAATAAAAACCAGTTAATATAAAACAAAATAAAAAAATCCTATTTCAAAAGTCAGATAAATAAAATAAACCATCCATATAATGGTCAGTGAAAACATAAATAAATTGCTCGAAAAGTTATATTTGCCAATAATAATGAAAATTAATAAAAAAAATAAACCCAAAATATTTTTAGTTATCTCTATGTGACCCATGGTCACTCACCATATCCTTATCCATCCATCATTGGTGCATCATAAACATTACTAATAAAAATAATCATGGGCACCTAAAATGAAGAACAGAATTTATGTACACATGATAGTGTTTAAACATGGTGTGACAAAAATGTGTTTAAAAATATTTCACCAATGATTATATGGAATTACCTTAAATGAACATTAATTATATTTCTAATTATAGGTTTAAATTTTTATTTCCTGAGTTATCATAATAAAATAAGGCACATATCAATACATTTTCCATAAATCCTATCCATTATATTTAAAAAAAAAATTGACTGATTTTTTTAAAGAAATAATAGAAGTGAGTTTCCAAAATATATAAATATTAGCTTGGAAAAATTTATTTTGATTAAAAAATTATATAACACTTATGAAAAATCCTTTTTAAATTATAAAAACAGTAGAAAAAAAAAGAACTCCAGTATGCATCATATTTATAATGTAACAATAATTAATATTAATTACCATACATAATGATTCCAAAATAGTAAATCATGTTATGGGATGCAAATAAAAAATGGATTACAATGTATGATGCAATCAAAACACACAGTGTCATGGGAAACACACCATGTTCTATTATGAGAGGGTCCTATAGAAACTATTACATGAGACAAACATTCATACTACAATGCATACTATTGAAATTATCTACCTGAATATCCCACAACAACATTATTAAGGGCACCACTATACTAGACCTATAAAATAACATAGCTATGGGAAGACTATAAGTTTTTGTACCAACTAGTTTAGTGTATATCTAGTCATCTCTCTTATACTAGGGTTCCCACAAATGTAATAAATAGATGTTATAATAAAATAAAATAAGATAAACATCATATATTACATAACCATTAAAGAGAAATCTCACCTCACCTCTAACTACCTTGCAAGAAAAATCCCATTTATATATCATCAGTATAATGAAATTAACGAACCTTCCCCTTTCGGAACATAATTAATTTTAGGTGTCAAAATTTAGAAGGGGCTCAAAAAGTACAAACTCACAGTTCATGAAAATTCAATTATATGGTTCCTAAAAGGATTTTCAAAAATTTACTCTAAATTAAAAAGCGTTTTGTATAATTTTTAATCCACATTGCAAACATTATTTGAAATAACTTCATGGAATTTCAAGTATATCACCTTTTAGAAAACCCTATATTTAAAACCAATTAAAAATCTGATCATTTTTAACTTTTCAATCAATCCATGTAAAACCATACCATCAACGTTTTTTTTAATTATTTAAAATATATTTAATCATAAAAACCCACATGTGTTAAAGTATTGATATTATTCATGAACAATTGTAACCTAAAACAGCTCTTTAATGATTAGAAAACCATAAAAAGACATTTAACCTATGTGAAAAAACATTTAAAATGTTTATTAAATCAACCAAAATATAATCATATTGATTTAATTTTACAAACAAGGTATTAATAACAATAAATTATTTAATTTCATGTCATTTAATTGAATAGAACCAACGAACCTACCTCATTTAAAATAAAAAATTCTCACAATAAACCTGAATACATATCCTTTGATGGTGAACATCTAATAATACAATAAAACATCCACTATAAACCTTAAATACCAAAATGCACATTTCTTAGTAAATAGAAACGATAATTATTTCCTCCAATGGTTATTAGGTTTCTAAAATAAGGGAAACCCAAGGTAGATGGAATATGAGAATAGTTTTGAAGAATAATTATGATTAAAGAATCTATTTCTTAAATAACTACTCATAATTGATGGAGAATAATTGAAAAATAAAATCTAATATGAGGGGAGGAACTCCCTTAATAATCCTCAAATTTGGTCATTGAAGAATTGGGATAATGGAATTAATCAAAGATTAGATTTAGTTGGGGAAGATAGGAACATCACTAAATTAAAAATATGGACAGTCCACCACCACAACATGGCTTTATGCACCATGTTGTAGAACCCTTATACACATCCCACCATGGTGTAATCTCTATATTCATCATCATAGTTCATCCCTCCACATACCCACTGTGGAAGAACAAAAATTATTGTTGCATGGTGCATCTTGAATTGGCGTAACCAAGGACCCATATACCAACCACTAAAGTTAGGCCTCTACTTTCATAATCATAAGCACCTCCTTTGAGTAAAATTGTGTTTTTTCATCAGATAATCCTCCACATTATATCCCAAGAATTATGATTTTTCTATCCCCTAAGTATTCCTCCATTTTTATGTCATATACAACACATAATGTTTTTAGCTCATGGATGTAAAATAAGAAAAAAGCTATTTAAAATTATTTGACCCTAATTATGTAGTCATAGCTCTATGACATAACCTCTCAAATTTCATTAATTTTTACAATATTTGGGGGTAACATGTTCTATATTATCCATAGTCAATAATGTAACCTTCTTTAATTAATTAATTCAGATACCTAGGGAACTAAAAACATATAAATAAAAAAGGAACCCTTCAAATATAATGAACCAACCACTAAATAAGATATACAATAATTTTGACAAGACATTCCACATCACCACTTTATACTCAAAAAGAATCCTTAGTAATAGTAGATAACATCAAAATAAATTTCAAATGGCATCGTGAGTAATGAGGTTGGTGGGAGGGATATTGAAAAAGGTGTTCCTAATTAAATGAATGATCTAAAAAATGAAAAAATCTAATAAACCAATTGTAATGAATATCAAAACAACACTATAAGACTCAATGAAGAACATTAACATGATTACAAAGTGTGTGGCCCAAGATAACATAGAACAACAATAGGTATCCTTTATTTTTAAAATTCATTGTAAATGGTGAAATATAGTAGATACATCTCTCAAACAATGGTCACACCTATGAAAATTTATCTCTTTAAAATCTCTAAGATATTATGTTCTCCACTAATTAAAACAACCATTCATGAAACCATATCCTAATCCCAATGGAAAAGAACACAACCACCAAATGGAAAGCAAAACACACATATAGAACTAAAATAATGGCATTGGTTCCTACCTAGGATCCCATCAGTAGAGGGTAACATTAGACATTAAACAAAAAATATCATCTCATAGAGAGACTAAAAAACCAAATCAAAAAACCGAGGTCTGTGTAATCATAATTGGTGAATAACAACACATAGTCACCCGAACATACTACCATGGAATCAACCATGTGAAAAAAATGATGAAAAAACTATATCATAAAAAAAAACCACTAATACATATAATTATGAAGAAATTTAAAATAACCACACTAAGGCACAATCATAATGAAAAATAATATAATCTATAAGAAATGAATAAAAATTTACCTTTACCTAGAAAAATAATAATAAAATCCTATCCAAATCAACATCCATAAAAAAACCCAATATAATCACTCGATAAATGAAAAACAAACCTATGGATTATTCCCCAGGTAATTAAACATGCATAACCTCAAATTATGACCAATGTATCCACAAAAAATAAAACTACTTAGTGTTTTCAGTTAAGAAATCATATATTTCCAAGGATCCCCACACTGGAAGCACAATAGATACATATTGTTTCCATGAAGAAACCATATTCTAACAATGTTGACCCTCACTAACCACATTTTCCTAGCAGTTATCAACTGAAATATTCTTCACATCAAATTAAGTATCCTCACAAACATCAACAAGGGACAATTTATACTTACCCCATACTTCATAGATTGGTCAACTTCCATTAATTTTACATTCACCACAACTTTCTCATAACATTTCAGACATAATTGTTTATACCACATCTCTATGGCCTAGATTATTTCCACTTAAAATAAATTATATTTTAATATTTAATCATTGGATATATCAGTATAAAAGAACACTAATTCCAAGAAATTATCTTTATACTCCATCACTATCTGCTCACATTGATGAAGTCTCATGTGTCTCACGTTTTTATCCACATTAATACCTTCTAGATAATTCAATTAAATAAATTTCATCTTTACAAATTTACAGTAATTTCCCAAATCAAGATAATAAGAAACTATTGTTTCCCACCTAACATGGTCGGGTTCATAGAATATTCCAACAATAACTTTTACTATGGAATATCTAATAGTTTCCAAATAATATATGATTCCCTCAATCATTCTTAACAATTGACTATAATCAACTGATCATTGATAACCACAAAAAAGTGAACTATGCTTAAATAAATCATATACATGATCAAGAACCAAGCAGTATTCAATCTATACTACTGAATTCTATGTATGAGTAGTGCTAACAAATGAAGGTACCACTAAATATTGAAGAGAGGGATCACCCTGGATATTTGTTTGACAAATAGTCCTTACACACTAAAAAAATGATTTTTTGGGACACATAAAAAATAACAGGAAAAAATCTTAATGAATTCATATATCACATATAATCACAAAAAATACATCCTTAAACCAAAAAAACATCTGAAAAATTAATCATTATGATTAAATAGAAAAAAAAGTTTCACCAAAACCATATAGTTAATAATGTATCTAATAAATACTCTTATAAACAACTATATATTTTTACAATGATTCTTCATATAAAAATATTAATCTCATATACAATTTCCCATTTTACAATGTATCCTAATTTTAACTAAACAATCATTCAACAATTAGACATTACTCGAAATTGGTTCAATATTGTAATCAATACATGAATTCTTTTTTGAAAACAACCCATAAATAATCTTTTTTGATCAAAATATTTTATAATATATCCCCTATTTACCCAAAAAATATTTATAGAATCCACATAAAAGATAATGTTTTTCAGAAGACATCAATTATAAAAACTAAAAATGTCATGAAAATGATATAAAAAGACTCACAATATATACATAATAAAAATATTGTTAAAAATCCCTCATTAAAATCAAAATCAAAATCACTCAAACCAATTATAGATTCAAAAAAGATACAATTTTATATACAATCATTATTTAAAACAATGTACTTATTATCCCTGGGGTATGGTAGGACAATGTACAACTATGTGATAGCCTCATTGAAAATACTAGAATAGTGGGCATGGGTGCTGAATGGTGTCCCAAGACATAAAATCTGACCCTACTGCATTGATTCTATCATTATTTACAACCACATTGCCTAGGAAAATATCATATTAACTAAATACACACCCATAAGAATCTAAGTACCGTTAAATAATATTAATGAAATTCATTCAATGTCGGGGGGTCAAAACTACCTATATTAACTAATGTTTCATCCTGAAATGTGATGATCATGAACCTAATCATGATCTAACTCTTGATCCCCAATGATAATAGTCTCCTATCTAACAAGGAACAACTGAAATACTAAAAAAACAATTTCATACCCTTTTGTAAAAAAGTATCATGTGAAACAAATAAACTCGTACCTGATCTGATCTACCATAGGGCCGAAAGGGATTTCCAATCCCCATTGTCTTGTGAAAATAACTAGTTTATCAATAAATTAGATTTTTGGAATTATTTAACCAATCAATAATATTATTAATATAGTATATAGTGAACATCACTTTTTTATGATATATCCATATGTAAAACTACCATGCATAGTAAAATAACTATTTCAAAAAATAAAGTCATCCAAATGGGTCATGATGTACTCAAATGACGTGAGTCATTTAAAATAAAACATAAATTATAAATAATAAACCACACAATTGTTATAAATAAAATAATCTATTCATTCAATAATCTTCAAAAAAATAAATAAAACCCATTGAAAGACGAATTGGATAAATTGTAAGAATGAAATTAAAACAAAATAATAACAATTAATATTGGTCATCTTGTAGTGACTCAAATTTACTCACTATCTCCAAATTTATCCATCATGAGCCCAACATGAACATTAATAATTGAAGAGTAACCTGGTAAATTGAATAGAAACATGAAATTTGTATAGACAATTTGATATGTATATAGTGTTGGGAAAAATGTGCCTATTGGTATTTCAAAAAGAGTTATCAAATTTAATTTCAAAATTATTTTCATCAATTCTATTTTGAAATAAATTTATAAATATGTTTTTTATTAGTTATCATAATAGAAAAATTCCCATGTCATTTCATTTTTGAAAAAAACATACCTTTAAAATTTATAAAAAAAGGATATATTGACTCCTATAAAATAAAAATATTATTATTTTTCAAATTTATCCACATATTCTATTTGGAAATTTTATTTACATTAAAATAAATTTTGATAATCATTTTCTACAAAATCCATATTATAAAAAAACACAACATGTTATGTAAAAACTCAACATAGGGAGATAACCTATCAATAATTAGTCATGGATAAACATCATGTAAGACAAACATGGATGCCACATGAGTCAATCAAGCTAGGTGATTTAAATAAGACAAATAGAGGGTCCTCTATAATATTCCAAAAAACAATATAATTGGAAAAAACTAATGTAAGGTGATCATATCCATAATGTAGAATGGGAATAACTACCAGCCTACGTTACATCCTAAAAATAATAACCCACCAAAATTTCCTACAGCAGAATCCCTGGGGGAACTTCCCCACATTCCCTAGAACTTTACACAACTAGGGGGATCTACCATCAAATGTATCATCTAATGTAGATTAAATAATGACCACTTTCTTGGAACAAGGTTCACATCAATGAAATAATTGGAGGTGAATAATTAAGTGATTCTAAAAAAATTATATATATATAAGTACAATTTTAAATGAATCACACCTAACCTCCAATGCCGTCATAATAAATATACCTCTTACATAACAACATTTTAATGATAAGAAGAATCTTCTCCCTATAGGGTCACAATTAATAATAATCATTACAAATTTAATGTTTCTCCATAGGGTAAAACATACATAAAATGAAATCCTTTTATAATGTGTCAAACATGCTTTTTATACAAATAAAATGGTATTCCATGTCATTTTTTTCATTTTAATAGACTTTTACAACATTATATTAAACTAAATCTTACAATTCCATGCATAAAACCATTTAAAAAATATTCTTCATTTAAAAGAGAATAATAATATTGATCATTTCTTTATTTTCATAGAATCCATATAAAACACAACCATTCCATATTACTATGAAATAAATTGGTTGAAATAATAATATCCATAAAATCCAACTTGAGTTATGAAATTTTAAAATTTCATCAACATTTGGAACTAAAAAAATCACTCAAATATTAGGTTACCAAAAAACAATTCATTAAGTGAACTGAACCATAAACAATTTGTGGAATCCATATGTATTAACACATATATATTTAATTTAACAAAATATGGATTAAAACCATAAATATATGAATAAAATTTCTGACAAAATATTTTTAATAACATATACAAAAATGTATGTGGAAACCTCTCTCAAAGATCCTCACCATGTCACCTTTGAAATAACAAAATAAATCAAGTAGTGAATCCACTACCATGTACCATATATAACAAAATTTCCATGTTTATGATATTAAAAATCCTAATATTTCCCTTCATGTGTGTTAGAATTTACAAAACATTGAAAACCCAATAGATATAGAATGTGGGATGAGAGGAGAAGAAGAAAACGGATGAATGACCATGTTATCTTTAATAACCACTAGACATTCATTGAGAATAAGTCTCATATCAAAGGGAAATAGAAGGAAAGTGCTCCTGTAGGATAAATAATGTATGGATAAAAATTATGGATAAGAGGTGGAGAAAAAAATAAAATGTTTGATTGTAGAAAAAAATATTTTCCAGAATAAATAATATATACCTTACACCGCCCCTGAGTGGATCCCCTCAATATAATCCCACCATGACACAACCTTTATGGATTCAGGTAAGATTATAACATTCACATACTAACTAATACATAGATTTAATTTATAAAATGTTTTTCTTTTAAAACAAGCATAATGAATGACGCATAAGCCATAAATAATGATATTGAATCCTCTCTCATAAAGAAAATCATATACATTGGGAGTAACCAAGTTTATTCTACATTATAATCCTCCAAAACACATCCCAATTCCTGGGATGTGTTCCTCCCCTACATATACCTTCATGAAAAAAACATTGAACATGATGGGTTATAAATTTCTAGGTGAAAACCAATACAATTCATATATAGAATCTCTAGTACCCTAATGGTACAAGCAAAGACCTGTGACATAGCCTACCAAATCAAGTGAATTTTAATAAATTTAATGAGTATGTTGTAGTGTGGTCTCCTTTGGGAACAATGTTCCATTCTACAATTCATTGATGTACTTTCCCTATCTACTTGAAACAAATAAAAGGTAAAAAGGCACCACAAAAATTGAGATAATTAAAAATTAAATAATATACATAGCAATAGTTCCAATGGGTGTCATGATTCTCCCAATTATACCAATTTCCCCCCAAAACACTCTTTAGTAACTACATATTAAAAAAAAATTATTAATGACATCTCAACTAAAGAGGTTGGGGATGAAATAGTTGAAAAGGTGTTAATAATGAAAAAAATCAATCAAACCCAATATAAATCCTAAAAATATATCAGAATTAATCCCCAAACATCAATAGATGTATCCAAGAACTACACAATGTTGATTATATATTATGATATATAAGAGTTATATAGGCCTAAAAGTTCTCTGATGATTTTGAACTCATAAAAAATGGTGAAATCAAGGAGATACACATCTATACCAAAGGAAATTCACATAAACATCTCTACAAAAAATAGATGTATTTATGTTATTGACTAATAAAAGTAGCCATTCATGAAATAGAATATCTACCCCTATTTAATCAATCTATGAAAACAAATAGAATAGTAAAAAAACCTTTCATACATAAAATAATAACATGGGTGCCTCCTTCAAATCAAAAAACTATATTTTAACCTAGGACATCATGATCTGAAACCATCCCATGGTGAACCCTATAAAATTCAATCAAAACACCTGGTAGTGCATAATATAAACTCGAGAATCAAACATCATTGTCACCCAAACATACATCCAATTTTTCCCCCATATCCAACCAATCTAGATCTAACCATAGCATATTAAAAAATAACCAATACATAAAATACTCATGAAATTAAAAATAAACCACACCATGGAAGAAGAATAATAAAAAACACCATTATCCATAAAAAACATAAAATTACAATGAAAAGAAAAAAAATAAAAAAAATATGATCCACTAAATAGTAAAATGTAATATAAGACATCAATAATATTTAACTAAACCTAAATATTATTATTCATGAAATTAAACTTAAAAGACCTATAAATATAACCAATGAAACCACACCGATGACAAGTCCTCGAAGAAAAAAACAAAGGATTATAAGTTTTATGATCCCAATAATGGAAGCCCAAATGTTACATCATTTAATGAGATTAAATGAAACATTAACGTCTCCTATACATAAAAGCCTACTAATCCAAGCTATTCTAAACCGAAATCAAACCCACAACAGATCAACACCCTCACGCATGATAACTGAAGCCACGATATCACCTACAACAGGACGCCAAGTCTGATCAAACAAAAGAAAATATTCCATTCAAAATGGTCATTTATGGTGTTATCATTGTCAGTATTAGAATAAATAAGAACTAATTATAAAAAATTATCATAAAACTCATCAATTACAACTCACACTAATGAAGGCTCATGTGTTCCAATGATTTCTACAATTTAATCTTTTCAGATAAATCAATTGAATAAATGGACTCTTAAATAAATTTTGGGACATGCTCTCATTTTTTTCAGATGAATCCATTATCTCCTAGCAGACACATTTGGTTCCATAGAATAATCCTATGGAATATTTTCACTTTATTATTCTGGATATTCGAATGATATAATGATTCCAGAAATCCATTCCAAAAACATGATTGCCTTAAACATTGATTGACCACCATAAAAAAATGTGGGTAATGGTTGAATAAATTCAGTGATAATCATTTTTAAAGGAGAATGTTTTATACAATACTAGATTCTATGTCCGGTTAGAGGCATCAAGTGAGGGGACCACTCCTAATCGATGAGAGGGGTCAACCTATAGATCATCCCAATAAATAGACCTCCAACTGTAAATTGATGAAATTTTGAGAGGCATAATAAAATTAATATTGAAAAAGGAATTAATTATATCATGATACAAAAGGATATCCAAAAAATTCTACCATTAACAGAAAAACATTTTAATCCAAAAAGCTGATATAAATCACAAATATAATTCCCTCAAAAAATGTATATTTAAAAATATTCCAATGACTACTTTTGAAAATACCTATATACATTTAAAATAATTAAATATTTGAAAGAGTTTCATCAAATCTGATGATCCTCATTTTCATAACATTATCCATATTCTCATTAAAAACCCATTAATTGTTTTAAATATTACTCAAAACTGGTTACATTCTATAATAAATACACAAAATCTAGTTTAATGAAGTAAACACCTCTTTAAATTTACTTTTTTGTTAAATAATATTAAAAAATATACCCCATTAACATAAAAAACATTTAAAATATACACATAATTAAAAATACACTGTAAAACACTAGTCATAATAAATCCCAATTTCATCAACACATCTTGAAAATGTCTATAATACACACATAAATAGAATAACATCAACAATCACTCATCATAGTAAAAATCCATTTGAGATAAAAATGAAAAAAATGATATATATGTGTGTTATATATAACAATTCAACAAATAGAATCACCCTTTGGCATTCCACGGACTAACTAAGTGATAAATTATAGGAAAATATTGAATCATTGTACAAATGTTCCACATTATTTTCTAGACCATCTAAGATAACCCTTCTATATTGATAAATCTTTAATTAACAATACCAAATCATGGGAAAATCTAATAAAAAATAAATAAATTACATAAGGATTCAAATAACATCATATAAATTAAAAAAAATCAGTCAAAGATTCAAGCCTCATCTACCCATAGTAACACAAGTATCATCATGAATAGTGGTGATTAGGTACCTAAATATGATATAAATCATAAATACCAATGATCATAGTCAAAAATATACACTAAATAATAACAGCATACAATGATATCATTTTTTAATGAACTAGTCTAAGCTACAGTTGAACTAGATCCTGATTTGATTCACTATAAGTATATAAGGACATTCATGATACCCAAAGGTTTGAGACTAGAACTGTTGTATCAAGAATAAAATATTTAGGAATGATTTAATTTTAAAATTATATCAATCATCATTTAGTAGAATCATTCTATAAATATATCATGATATGAATATATAGTAGACTATTATGCATAATGAAATAACAGTTTTAAATAATACATCCAACCAAATGAGTCACGACCAACACAAATGATCTAAATTATTTAAAATAAATAAAATACATTAATAATAATTCACACTAAAATTATAAATAAAATAGAATAACCATATAATAGGTTATATAAAATTAAATTAAAATCACTTCTACATAATAAGAAAATACATAAGGAACACAATAAAATAAAATAAAACTAAATGAATACATGTCATATCAATGTGATCCATCTTCACCCTCCATATCCCAATCCATCTCTCATAAGAATATTCTAATCATTAATAATCATAGAGTATCCTAGGAACCTGAAAAAAATAAGGATGTATCATACACCCATTATGGTGTATATATGGTAATTCTAAAATGTTCGCATTTGGATTACACCAAAATTTTTGTGTAATTATTTTAAAAATAAATTTATTTTATGCTATTTTGAATTCAATTTTTAAAAATGACTATCCATGAGTAAAATAAAAAAATAACATATTACTTTTTACCAAACATTACCATTTAAATTTAAAAAATAATGATTGAACGAGACCTTTAAAAAATATATGAATACTTTTCCCAAAAAATATGAATATTTTTAAAGCAATTTATATCCTTTAGACTGATTTTTTAGAAACCATTCTGGTAAAATCACTTTTAATGAGAAAGAAACATCACGTTAAATAGAAAAATAATCAATAAGGACTCATAATGGTATTGAATCATGAATAACTATCAATTACTATAAAAACTTTTACCACATAAGTCAATAGATCTAATTGACAAAGATAAACCAAAATTGCAGTACCCTATATGATTCCATCAAAAACATTAGTATCCTTAGAAACACAATGGGTCCTATTGTGAGAGGTTATAAGATAGTATTTTTCAAGGGACCAACTATTATCCTACGTCACATTAAAAATAACACAAGTCACATGACAAGCCCATAACATCATCACTGAGGGAACCACCCCACAAGATTTCCTATATCTCACAAATATGGGACCATCGATTCATTTTTACCAAAAATTTTGGCATAAATATAGGCCTCTCTCTAAAAATATGGTTCCCATGAATGCATTAGTTATATGTGAGAAAATAATCAAATATCAATAACATCATATATAAAATAACCATTTAAAATAAATCTCACATCACATCCAATTCCATCATAGAAAATTTTATTTTTTGATAACATTAATATCTTGATAATAAAGATGTTACGCCTTGGTAACCAAAATTTTTATCATGTATGAAAAATTAAAAGAGTCTAAAGATGATATAACTCCAAATTCCTAAATTTTTTTATAATCATAAAAATTTCCCTTTACAAAAAAATATTGGGTTGCTATGTTTTTTTCAAACATTTAATATATAATTTCCAAACAATATTTGAAACTTAATCATTGAAAACCATACATAAAAATATTTAAAACCAAAATTACCATCATTTAAAACTAATTATGAAATTTTATCATCACGTAAAACCAATCCAACCAAATTTTCTATGACACCGATGTTTTTTTATAAAAATAATAATAATAAAGAACATTGTGTAATGAAATTTGAAATTCACAAGAACACGTGAGACTCAAAAAATTTAAGGATTAAAAAACCATAAAACTATATTACACTAAGTGGAAAAAACTTTAAAAAATTAGTGGAATACATAATAATTATAACATATATATTTAAATAAACACAAAATGAAGTAATTTCCAAAAAACACTAAATATAGGTTCATATCAAATATTTCCATAAAACAACTAACTCAATACAAGTGAAACCCTCTCATAATGATCCTCAATAAGTCACCTTTAGTGGAAAATGTTTAATCTATCTAGAATACCTTATACATGATCCCTTGATACACAAATTCCCCAGATTTGGTCAATTCCAACCCTAATTCATCCAACTATGGGCATTAGGGTTTATCAATGAATAAAAAAAGGTAAATTGAATAGGGTAAGAGAGGATAATAATAATTATTATAAAATAATGGGTTACCTTGAATAATTACTCAAAATTAGAAGAGAAGAACCCAAAATATATGGGAAAGGGGTGGGGAGAAACCCCATTGGGATGCTTAATGATCATCTAAATAAGATGAAAGATAAGATGGTAGAAAAAACCTGAAATGGGAATGGTTATAATAATAATTTTACTTGACTAAAAATCTGTTAATACCACCTCCATAGTGTGGTTTAATACACCATGACAATCGTTAAAATCCCACCACGGTGTAGCCTCTGTGGTTTTTGGTGTGGTGATCCTCTATAAAAACCCACCGTGTAAAAATTTGTAAAATCTCTATTATGGTGCATCTAAAATAAGAAAAATCAAATACTACAGGTAAAAATAATATATATTAGAATCCTATTATACAGTTAAAAGAGCATCTATTGGGACAATCTATGGTTATACCATTCGACAACCCTATTATGTAGATCCCATATACTGAAATGTCATTATCCCTGATAAAATAACTCCTTGGTTAAGGCACACCAACCATGTTGTGGTTTTATATCCTAGTGAAAAAACCAAGAAAACCCTTCCCTACAAAATTTGGACCCATCACAGTGTAACACCGGCTCCATTGAACAACCACGCACATCTCAAAAAAAATTCAATAGTCAAAGTCTAAATAGTAGTGAGTCCTTTATAAGACGTAGTGTCTCGAGAATAAATTAATTCCTAAATTTTATCATGAACTCTCTAAACACCCAATAATAAAACATAACCCAAAAAAATAAACCAAAAATAAATAATATACAAGAAAAAATGGCATGGGGTGTTACAATTCTTCCCACCATGTGACTTTTTACCACATAAAGTGTTCAATAATATTACACTATAACTCATGGAATATATAATGACACATAAGATAAATTGGTGGGTGGGATATACATTGTCTAATTAGAACATAATAAAAATTTACACCCAAACACAACACAAATCATTTGATACAATCTAAATGAAATCCTAAAATCACCATATATCTCCAAGTGAAACAAATCCTCTATTACAGGGTATGATATATAATAGGGATAAAGACATACCATAGGCCTCCCAACTGTTTATAATTCATATAATATTATTAATTAGTGAAGAGAAACATCTCTACGAAAAGAACCACCCAAGAAAATTCATTTTCATAAAATGACCAAAAACGATGTTCACTTCTAATCACAACATCATTTCATGATAATTAAAATAAATATAATAGGAACACATTCAACAAACTAACATAATGTGACGAAGGGAAAGTACATATCTCAAAAAATTATATGGATTCCCACCATAAATCCAAGAACTTGACGATAAACTAGTACCTCATAACTTGAACATTAGCCCATGAGGATCCTATAAAATCCATTCCAAACAATAGGTGGTGTGAAATATCAATCGAGGTATCTCTCTCTTAATTTCCATAATATATATGAAAGGCCTCCCCAAATTCCAACCATATAATAACAAACCATAGTACATAATGAAATCCCTTATACACATAATTCACATAAAAAATAAAATACAAAACCACAAAATAAATCTGTCTAAAGATGTTATAGTATATAAGGAAAAAATATAAAATAGTAGTTAAATGAAAAAAAATACTGAAATAAATTCAATCCCGACATTTCCTCATATTATTCATTCCTGAATGCTTGGAATGACTAGGACTCAGACTCTATATGCACACAAGTTGATTAACATTTTTTCCAGAATAAACCATATACTGTGATATTTACCATCTTCAACATTCTCAACCAACATAGGATCAACCAAAATTCAATTCCCACCTGATTAAATATCCTTAGTCATATCAACTGAGACCATGGTATCACCTACCCTAGGCTTCCAAGTATGATAATATTATGGTAAAATAGATCTTAACACCAATAACTCATATTATGTTAGGACTATTACTTCACCAATGCACCAAAGACTAGATGATTGACAGTTGTAAATAAATAATATTTTTCGAAGAAATAACTGACTAGATCATAATAATAAATCCCAAATTCATATAATTGATTTGTTTAATCCATCGTTGACTACTCACCCATAAATCTTTAGGTGTTTCATGGGAATTTAAAATTCCTCAAATCCTATCTAACTACTACATAGAATTAGGTGGTCCTTGATCAAATCAATGAAAGGTAGCCAATGGCTTAAGAAATCCTAGCTATGATCCATGATCATAAAGGATTCTAAATCCACCACTCGATTGGATGTTTATGAACATTGAAAAAGTTGAGGGACCCAGATTAGATTTGGAAGGATATCAGTAAAATATTTCCAATGAATAGAATTTCCACTCTTAATCAAATATATTATTGGTTTAAAACTATTAATAACTTAGAAAAATTTACGTAATTAATTAAAGATTCACAAATCATGGCATATAATTCCACCATAAACAAAAACACAACCAAAACCAAAATCACTATGATCAAACACAAATATAATTTCCCACCAATTCATATATTTTACAAAGATTCCAAAATCAACTTTTATTAAACCCTATATAATTTTACTACAATATATTCATTGGATATAGTTCAACTATGGATAATTTTTATGACTTCAAGACAGTCTCCCAATTTAATTTATAAATCTATCCCATTTTTTAAAATTACTCAAAATTGATTCCATTTTATAAATGACCTATAACGTTCAGTGAAAAAAACTAAATCCTAATGAAAATATCTTTTAAAAAAAGTAATATTAGAAAATTTACGTCCTTTTCCCAGAAAAACCATAAAATATATAAATAAATAATAAAAAAATGATAAAAAAACAAACATCACAAATCTCAATGTCAAAAAAATGGCATAAAAATCTTACAATACAAATATAAACTACATCATCGCAATAAATACTCAACATATTATAAATCAACATCATTTAACACAATAAGATTTTTAATGGTTATAAAATTATTAGATCATGTGGTACGAATATATATACCCTATTTAACCTTATTTTATGGTAGTCAATGTGCCCAATGTGTTAAAATATCTACAATCAATTAGGGACCCATGTTCATGGATATTGCATTATTTTATAAACCAATAGATATAACCATTCCTTTTTTATTATCCTTTCATTTACTACATGAAATCCATAAAATATATCATAAGAACTATATTATCATCTATAAGGGTCAAAATACCATTAAAACCCTAATTGAAATTCAATACAATACAGATGTCTTTACTACCCATCAAAACACATATTTCATCACAAAATGTGGTGATCAAGGACCTACTCCTGATATTTCTCTTGAGTACCAATTAACATAGTTCTAGACATCCCAAGAACATCCCAAAATAATAATAAGGTTATTTATTGATTTATGAACTAAACCGTCCTCAAATTCCACTAAATCAACAATCAACCAGATCCATTGAATTGCGCGGAGGGCATTCCCAATCCCTATTGAATAATGAAAAAAAATATGTTATAAAGATTTTACAATATAGAAATTATTTTACGCTTTATTAATAACAATCACACATCAGAAACATTCCAATATTCTATAATGATATATTCAATCATTTCACTAAAATGGATAATGAAATAAATTATATATATATTATAGCCAACTAAATGAGCCATCATTAACTCAAATGATAAATGTTGTTTAAAATAAAATTAAAAACCTTAAATAACAAATCTCATAATGGATATAATTAATAGAATCCATCCATTCAATATAAATTAAGAAATAATGATAATTCTTGCCTAAGTGATTTATCCAGAAATAAGCATCCAAAGAAAATAAAATAATCCCAAACAAGTATCAATAATCTCTATGTGACCCCCAAACACACAATATATCCCAAAATATCTACAATTATCACATCCCAAATGTTAATAATTATTTATTGACATAGTAACCTTAAATGAAACATGAAATATATATTTTCATAACAGTGTGTATGCAGGGTGTTACATAAAACTGTCCTATAGAATTTCATTAACGAGTTTGTAAAATTACATAATTTTTTTTCCTAATTATTGATGGAATTTCATTTATAAAATATTTTTTCCATATGTTTTATTCATTATATATGTATAAAATTATTTTCTATTTATTTATACCAATACATTATATTTTATTAAATAAAGAGTGAATGCATACTTTAAAATAACTATTTTATAAATTTTCTCATTGATAAACATATTAGCTGAAAAGAATACCCTTATGTTAAAACACCTTTTCAGAAACTTTTTATTAAAAATCTATTTTAAATAACAAAAAAGGCACATTAAATATAAAAATAACTCAAGATGGAACTATATCGATTGTGAGTCATGAAAATGTATCATTCTCCACACAAAATGATACGAGATGAGTGAATCAAGCATTGGGGTGTAAATAAATTAAAACAGGAGTCTCGTATATGATTTCAAAGTAACACTAGGTATCATGGGAAACATAATAGGAAATTAGGTAAGATTTAGCAGACTATATTGTAACATTGAACCAACTACTCACCTAAATTACATATAAAATAACACTATCCTCTCTGTAATTTCATAACATCCACCTTAGGGGGAACCAACCCATTATCTCTAGAATATCTCAAAACAAGTGGATATTATAAGTGTGGTTAATAAGTATTGTAGAATAAATATAAATCTATTTCATATCCCCGGGATATCATTAATGAAACAACTGGAGGAGATAAATGAATTTACTGTTAAACAATAGTACATGTAAATTCATCATATAAAATAAATCTCACATCACCTCTAATTACACCATAAGAAATATCACCTTTTTATAACAACAATAACATTATTTGAATAAATTTTCCACTCAGAGACCAATAATCATTTCATTTGTAAAAATTTAAAAGATTCATATGTGAATAGTTTTTTCATTTAAAATACGATTTCCAAACATTCTTTGAATCTAAATCATATAAAAACATTTATAAAATCATATAAATGTAATATATTATTAATTAAAAAAATAATTATAATCATTTCATTATTTTCAAAAAAAATTATAAATTAATAAGATTCAATTTTTCTATGACCCAAATAGTGTCTAATATAATTAATCATAAAAAAATCACATGTGTTTAGAAATTGTATATTTTCAAAAACACATGTAACTCAGAACATCACTATAAAGATTACTATAATTGGATATTATTATTTTCACAGAACAAATTTTTGTAACAAGGATGATAGGTATCCCATATATAATTTAGAATCCTGTAATATAGTACCCAAAGGTATATAGGTAGAAGATACATATTCATTTAACTCAGTTAAATTGAAACAACCTATTCCCCACACTTCTTTAGTTCATAGTCCTAGATCAGAACCTAAAAATGTAGTCATATTATATTCTCCATATGCAGATCTGGATAGATCCTAAACATAATTTCATGTCTAACTTGTTCTCACATAATATTTTTTTTGTTATCTGCACCTTGGGATTACTACTACTATGATCCTTTATTCAAAGGATACTCTAACAATTTCAAACCAACCTTCATTGATAGCATAGAGTCATGGTTCACTAGGGTTGAAATACATGGCCCTAAATATAGCTCTAGGTGAATAGTGCTACAAACACTTCAACCCAATATTGTAACTTTTATAGTGGTTCCATACATGTATAGTTTCTTCATCAATTATCCAATGACCGATTTGTAAACAAGATTTGATATAGGATTTTGGGGAGATTTTATCAATGGGTAAGCCCCCAAAAACAACATGAAATATTATAAAACCATAAAAAACATATGTGACGTTAATGATCCATTAAAATATTTATAGAATCCATAAATTGTATCACAAATATATTTCATTTAATAAAAAATTGAATAAACCCCTTAATAATTCAATGTGATGTCATTTAAAGTATGATCACCAAAACACCAACCCCAAATCCAAAAGTAAACCTAATAAAATAAGTTTCAACACATTATATTTTATGGACAAAATCTATTCAAGTAAGAAAACTCGAAAAATCCTATATACCAATTTAAACATGGTTATGTTAATCCATCCCCTATATCACCCCCACCCCATGGGATCAAGGGTTTTTCATAGAATTAAAAACCAAGGGAAATGTAACTTGAGATAATAAGGTAATAATAAAGAGTAAAAAATAATTTTTTACCATAAATATAAAATTATAATTGGAATAGTAGGAGAGAAAAATAAAAGGGGAATGGGCGGATAAAATCCCTTGGGACACCACACATTCAGCTAAAACAATTATGGATAATGTGAGGTGAAACTGAATAAAATGGGTGGGGAAAGAATATAACATTAACCAAATTAAAACTATAGGTGTAAAACTTCCATGAAGTGGATTATTGTTCCATAATGTGGTTCAACATGAAAAACTATAACCATTGAATAGCCTCTATGGCTTATGGATTGGTTCTCCTCTCTACAGATCAACCATTGTGCAGCTCTAAGTTCCATGGAATGGTGTATCTTGAGTCGGCAAAACAAAAAAACCTCGGGCTAGAAACTATGTTATGGTCTCTTATTTCATGGTAACAAGAACCTATTTTAGTTCTAAATAAGGTTCTTCTATATGAGATCCCACTATGAGACAACTCATGTATTGGGATGCTATTTTTTACCAATAGATTCTTCAATGGTGTAGCCAAACCAACCCCAAAATTGTTCCTAATCCTGGGAAAAACAAATAAAAAAAGTATTACATTCAAAATAAATATATTATATCCCTAGATCATTTTAATAGCATCCCACTGTACGTTTATTTTACAAAAATTGCCAATAGATGGCTATAGTTCGGTCTTATAACACCACAGTTTAGCTAGGTGCAATTCAGTTCTATAGTTTCCCAAGGCCTCTCAAAACACCTAATGATGAAAAGGAGCTATGAAAATCAAAATGACCAAAAATATAATTAATATACATTCTAATAATAAAATGGGTGTTTTACAAGGACTAGATGGTTGACATGAATGATGTCCCACATGTGTAGTGGGTTAAACGAGGTACGTCATTTTGAGAATCCCTATCATGGGCCTAGATATCTCACCACAGTGTGTATGGGAACCACACATGCACCAGAGGCATAGAAAGATAACATAGTCCCTCTAGGTGTTTTTCCAAAAGAACACCATGTCGACCTATCTTCTCAAACATGGTGTATATTCACAACCCCTTCACTAATTTTTTGTTTCATAGAACTAAATACCTTATCCTGAGTATTTTTTCACAAGGATCAAAATGGATTGATAAATTTTTTTATTTCTATCAATTTGGGGGGTTTGATAATAAATTATATTATTTTAATCTATAATTCCAATTAATTGGTATGGGTGTGTCAATTTAAAAGAACTCAAGGTCATAAATTCTCTATGAATGTTCTTTTGTATTAGGGTTTGAGTCCCCATCTTCCCTCAGATATGGTATATATTCCTACTAAATACTCCAGTCATAGGTTCCTCTAACAAAAAATTGTATAGGTTTGGTATTCCCACCACATACTCAGTGAATGATATCCTTAATCAAAATAGTTAGTATTACCCGAGTTTTGGATTGATTTTTGGTGATTAGATCCTCTAATAGTATAAAAATTCCCACCACAAACTCATGTACTGGGATCCTCCACTATTGTTTCCAATAAATTATATTAATTTTTTAATTTCTTAAATTTGGATTATTTCAGATATATAAAGTTTTCAAATATTTTTGGTTGTAATGATATGAACATAGTCTTATATAGTCAGATCTAATATTTAAATAATATTAATGATTATTCTTCCTGGTCTATTTCTCTTTTTTTGGTCTTGTGGATTTTAATTAACATGATTACCTTATTTTAAATTATGGTTTTCAGATAATACTACGAAGTATTTATATAATAATCATTTCATGAGAATCTTCTATAATATTCTTCAGATTTTTTATGGATGATAGGAAATTTAGTTGTAACCTCGGTAGGCCAGGAAGTGGTGTAACATTGCAGTTTTTGGAGGTTTTGGTAGTGAAATATTATTGTACATAGATTTATTTTTTATATGTGAATACTCCAAATGAGTTTTTAGGTTGCTTTTCCTTTTTTTAGGTATTTATTTTTCCATTTATTATAATTGATTATATTTTGTTGAATTTTGTGAAAAATAGTGGCTATCTTTTTAATTTTATTTATTTATTATATTTAAAAAGTTTATTTTTTATACATTATTATGTTTTATGTATTGGTTTGTGATACATAAATACACATTATTTTAGGTCTCCAAATGTGATTCAATTTTCTACTCAATTCTAGTCACCTTCCCTTGTCTTATTGGAGGTGTCCTTGAGGAGTTTCTCTCAGCTTATAACTACTATGGAGGGTCCACATGGGCCAATTCATGCCATTATTCTTACAAATTCCGTACATTCTAAAATTTAGTATAAAATTCCACACTAATAAATATAAAATAATTATTTTGATAGTGACTATTTATAGAGGATTTACTTTTAAATAAGTATGTTTTCCTCTTTGGAATCAATTGTAAATATATATTTCTTTAGAAATCCATCTTTTAGTAATGTCTTAATGAAATAACTTTAAACATATGAATTTTGACTCATGCTTCTTCAATTTATTCTTATCAACCAATATTTGATAGTATTAACCTCTTCCTAAAATTTTATCATTGAGATCATCCATCATAGATCATTCAAAATTAAATTTTGTTTTGTATTTACATTATTCACATTTCCTAACTCATTTTTCAATATTGAAATATTTTACTTATTCTTTGAAAATTCATCCTTATGTTTCGAATATTGCATCAAACGTTTATGAGGAATGTACTAAACCATAAAAATATATACATTACCTTGATTAAAATATTTCTTCAACCTATTACCTATTATCTCTACACAAGTAACAGATTTTCCCATATAATCAAGTGAATTTTTATAATACTCATCATTCAATGAAGATATTTTATTATCATCATCATATGTTTAAGAAAATTTGACATCAAGGGATAATTTTGAATGTGAATTTGGTATAACATTTCCCATAAATAATATATTATTCTATGGAACCCTATCATAGAAATCTATTATATTTCGTATATCATTACTACTAGAATCACTCATACATTTAGATAATGGGTCTTCAATCATACTTAATGTATTATTTTTTTCATTGAAATATATTCTTAGAGTTAATTTTAATGATTTACATACCATATTATTATTATTCAACCATGGAAAATCAGGCCTGATATTCCATAGTTTTTTCACTCATATCTGAGAGTATATAATGATTCAAAATTATCATATTTTCTATTACCATCATTTTGATTATATAAGTATGAATCATTTCTTCCCATATACCTAAAAATTCCTTTAAAAATATATGTAATATCACATTCACTATGTTCCATAATGCATTTTAAATTTCCATTAAATGTGATATTTGGGGGGGAATAATTTTAGAAGTTCATGTTCTAGATGGTTATGAAGTTGAAAATAATTTTTTCTATTTTGTTTATGAGAATATATTTTTAGATGTTTCATATATTGGATTGAAATTTCAATCAAATATTCTAATATTATATTTTTAATGTGATTTATATCTTTTATAGTTGTCTTTGTTTACTCTCATTCCTTAAGTAAAAAAATATAATTATTTCTACGAGATATCGTCTAATAATTCATTCCCTCCTAAAGACTATTAACTATATTCTATCATCATAAATCTATTGTGAATTTAAGAAATAGTATCACCATGAAAGAAATCAGAAACATTGATAATATTCCATAAGCAGTTCTCTCTAGGATTTAGTGAATTTTATTTCTATGAAATGTGTGGCTTATTTATTTTCAAAAATACCTTAGCGAGAAAAAAATATAGTTAAATTTAGATATTATTTTTGATTTTGCACAATAATGTATTCATCACTCTACAATTGTGTTGGTATTAAGGTCCCTCATATTAAGTAATGTAGTAAACTCTTTATTAGAATTCTATATCTACTTTTACGAATGATATAATATTCAAAAGTAATATTTATTGGAAATACATCATTCTATTATAACCAATATTTACAATAATTTTAATAATAATTCATTCGATAATTTGGATTTAGATTATCTAAAAATTAAACTGTAATAACATTAGAAATAAAAAAACAAAAATATAATTACACTTCTACATTGTTTGTATATGGAAACATATAAATATTTAATAAAAAGGGAAAATATTAAAATGAAAGGCTAACATATATTTATATTCTAAATTAGGTATCATGTGACCCCCTTCAATACAAAATTATTTCCCACATATGAAATATTTGGAAATCTATAAGAGGGTGGATAATTTTTGTCAAAAGGAAATACAAAAATTCTTTCCCACTCAAGAATTCAGTTTATCATAAATTTAAATTTTGAATATAATTATTTAAATAAAACTGAATTTAATTGAAAAAATTACTAAAATATACTATTGATTAAAATTAATATATCAGGGGTTAAACAACCATTATTTAAGATACAATAAATTAATATTAAAACAGTTTTATTATAATAATTCATGGCGTATTATAAGAATACATATGTACTCTTATAAAGGATATATATTACCAAAAACACTAAATTATGGATGTTTTTTAAAAGATTATTTTTTGGAATAACAATATACCAGATCAAGGGTATTCATATTCCAAACTAAAAATCCTTGAATAACCTAGTTGGAAGAAATATGACCCACAAGAGATGAAATTTTGACACAAATTTAAAAGGATGATTTTATATATCAAAAACATATTATTGTCCCTGATCACTAGAAATTCCATGAACCTTGTACTTAATAGAAATAAAATTCAAAATAAATAGATTCCTAGTCCCAAATCCACTTCGATCACAATGGTCAAAAGTTTTAAGTTCCTTACCAGAATCTCAATGATAAGGATGATCATAAATGAACAATTATTTTTGAATAACATATAGACTCGTAATAAAACCCTCACTATGGTATCTGTAAGTGAACATAGAAACAAATTATAAATATAATAATATAAATTAAATAAGGTGATTTGCTAATTCACTTGAAATTTACTTTAAATAAATGGTCACAATATCTATACAGTGAATTACATGACCTAATTTATTGATTATGTTGTAAAAAAATAAAAACTAAAAACTATTATGTTCTTTGAATTAAATTTATAAAGAATGAAATGGAACCACATTAACTAATGATTGTATCTTAATCTTCCCATAAGGCATTGTCATTCCATTATAGTGATTTAGTATATTTTGAAAATAAAATGTTCATATTAGTTCATTTGAATTCATGTAGTTCCAAAAACTAAATTAATTTTATCAATACATCAATAAATGATATATTAGATGTTATAACCTATGTATCAAATAAGTTCAATGAAACATTTAATTTTAATTAAAACCCATATCATATGTACATTTAGTTTGAAAATAATGATTAGAAAATTTTTCTTTGAAGAAAACAATTTATCACTTCCACCTATATTATTGATTGGAATGTATCAAATAGTTTCTTTGGTTCTCTATTTTTTTATTTCTTAATTTACTCTTACATTTTTTGGTTTATTAAAAAATAAATGTATCTGGGAGAGGTGTTTTTATCATTCACTTAGGTCAAAATTATGATATACCAAGGAAAATAATTTCACTAATTACTAGACATTATACATTTTAGTAGAATGATCGTACTGATTCCCATCATCAACATTAATTTCCTTTTTATAATTATATAAATTCATCAATATAATACATAGAACTCTACTATATATATTTTATCATTTTATATATTTTCAAAATTCATAGAAGGACAAACAGAAAAATCCCCCAACATGTTGGGTGTCCTATGATTTCATAAAAAAGGTTATTAAATTAAATTATAATCTAAAAATTATTATATGTTTCAAAAAACATTTAATAAAAATATTTAAATTTGATTTAAATTATTAATTTCTTTTATAATGTATGTTGGTTCTATGTTATTTTATAGATCTCAGTTATAACTGTTCAAAAAATAGCATCTTGTTCATTGATTTGGTGGTGGGTGAGGGATTAGGCATTGAATTTCTTCATTAATTCATTAAATATTTTGTCTCATTATGGGAAATGGATGATTTATGCACATGACATGAATTAGTGGGATAATCATTTAATTATTATTAGATACTAAGGGACGAGTTTATTTATTTCTTTTTTGACTTTATTTATGGGGTTTCATTACATTATATAGTCGTACAATTTATTTTTTAATGAAAATTTAATTTATTGAATTATATTACATCCATAAACATAATTTTGTATTTATTATAAATTTTATTTTATTTATAAAATAACATGTAGAATGTTTCATTTTTTGACCATTTGTTGGATTGTCTGATATATTAAAATATCATGCCAATTCTTTAGTAATTCAATTGAATTGGATGTTTGGTTTGGGAATAAGAAATATTTTTTTTAATACTACACACTTATTACAAACCACATCTGATTAGGGAATTTGAATAATGACACATATCATCTTTGGACCGAGTATCAGTTTAGTATTTCAAATAGTAATTTATAATGTTAGTTTGTTATCCTACATTAGTCGATCAAGAAATTTTTTTTTCTTCATAAATATATTTTTGATGAAATGTATGGGAAACTAAAGGTTTTTCATATAATATATATAGAAAACATGAATTTTTTTATTTTAAAGAAATAATTGGTTTCAATATATTTATCAAATTGTTACACATCTACCAATATTAATGTTTCATAATAAATCATCCAAATTTGATAAATTTATATTCATTAATAATTTTTTTATTATAAAATCATAACCCCTTATATTATTGTGTGAAACAAGACCTAATATAATCAATAACGAAATTCCATTTTGTATGTATTTCATTGATTTTTTCATGTTACATATTCCAAATTTAAAAAAATTGGCTATACTTTGTTTGATCAAAATTTCCATGTTTTATTAATTTAAATTTAGATCATTAATTATAGTTACTAGACTTTGTGTGTATGAATTAGATTATGGTACATGAATATTTTTAACTATATATTATTTATTTGATATTATATTTTTTTTATAATTTACATAATTAAAATTTCATCTTCAATAATATTGTATACCATATGGATTTAGAACCTAATGGTTGAAATATTTTCAATTTGTTAGATAAACGTAGTTCAGGTAATTATTTCTGAAATTCTATAAATTTTAACTCCTCTAAAAATATATATATTATATGTGTATATAATTTTTATCTAAATATTTATTGATTATTATATACAAATTTTTTTAAATTTTTTTAAAAATTTTTACTCATTTACAATACAGTTTAAATTTTTGTTAAACTTCTGTTCTGATTATTAGAACAGATGAGTTATTCATCGAATGAATATAAAATATCTATTAATTATAATATAAGTAAATTCTATATAAAATTCCATTATAAATATTATTTATCAATGTCCTTAGTTTAAATTATAATGGATTTTAATATATTATTAAGGAGTTTTAAATGCTTTTTTTATAATTTTTATATTATGTTTTAAAAATTATTTTGTTAAATAAATTTACATTTACCGATTTGAAAATTTTAAAATGAAACCATATAATTGTAACGCATAAAATATATATAAATAAAATTATAAATACAATAAAATTTATATTGTGAAAATAAAAAATATATGAATAAATAAATAAAAATTTAAAATATTTAGAGAGAATGTATAAAACTCGTGTTTCTCCCCCATTATTTGGAGTTAATGGGGTGGTGAAGTGAACAACATTTTTATGGATAAGTGATGAATTTTGAAATTTTATTAATTGATAGAAAAATTTAATATGTACAATGATTAGAGTATAAACATATTTTTTATGAAGGAGAAGGTTTGGTACTTTGGAAAATATATACGACATAGAGATGTTAAAAATAATATAGATTTATATTTTAAATAATTATACATCTGTGAATAATCATTCCAAATAGTTATATTTGATAATTTTCTCATAACATGTTAGATGTGATAGTGGAAAATTCTTAAAACAAATATAAATGAGTGATGATTTGTCACTTAGTGGTTAGAATCCTCGCTGAAATCTAAATTGAAGGACCTATATAGATGGCTAAAATGAATATTTCAGATCCCTAATAAGGAAAATAAGTTGATTGGGAACTTGAAAAAACAGAAAACAAAACATACAAAAGAACCATTCCAAAAAGAAACTAAAAATTATTACCATCAATAATGATTGTATACCGATATAGGAGAAACCAAAAACTTGTTAATCAAATTACATACCCTCACCATAATCTCTCCCACTACACCAAATCTAGGTTAGGATAATGCATGAATTTTACTCTAATAAATCCATTACCCAAAGTCATAGAGAAAGTATCACAACCACTATAGGTCTAAGTGACTTTCAATACAAGACCCCATTGAATGCTCAAACATGGAAAAGAATAGTGTTCCACAATTATGGGGATAGTGGTAACTCCAATGAACCTGTGTGATGAGACAAGGTTATGAAAGTGTGAGTAAACAATCACATCCCATAAAATAAAAGGGTAAAGAAACATATAAAACATAAAATGTTGAGGATCAATGAAGGAAGTATCAAACCCAAGATCCCAATATCATGATAAATACTACGGAATACATAAAAATAATAATGGAGGGAATCCCAACCACGACAAATCAATAATAAAGAAAAGGGGAGAGAGTATATAAGGGGAAGAAACAAACTATTGAGTTAATGGATGAAATAAGAAGTCCATGTGATAATGAAATGATTTAATTACCACCATATGAATGAAAATTAAACCCTATAAAAATTATGGGAAAGTATAAATATAGATAGTGTGAGGTTAATGGGGGTAATATTTTGTTTTTTATCATATTGTGTAACTTGATAATTTAGTGGAATTTTATTGGCCATGTTACGTAAGATAATTTACTCTAGGGGAACCTATAATAACATTTCTCCTATTATAGTCATTGTTCAGTTGTAACATGGCCTAAAAATTAAAATTGTTTCCATAATTAGTGGAGACAATTTGGATCCACAATATTCTTGTGGAATATGATTCTTTAAGTTTAATAAAAAAATACATTTTATTATAATTTTATCAATATATGGAAGTTATATTATTTTCATTTTCATTTTAAAAGTCCTAAATATGATTTATTACAACCACGTTTCTATTATGATCAACATAAAAGATTAAAAATTATTTCATATCCATGAAAAACATATATTTTTTCAATATTTTCCAACAAATTATCTAATTATGAATATCTACCATATGATTTTTTAATTGTGTTTCATGTGACATTAGTGTAAAACATTCTTTCATTCTCTTTGGATCTTTTACAAGAGTCATATCATAAATTTAAACCCAATATTCATTCAATCCTATTTCAATATTGATAAAACATTAATACAGTTGTTAAATAGTCTCATTTGGTAACATTTCAAAGTTTATTTTTTTCATTTCACAATATTTAACTTTTTTTAACCATGATTTTTCCCGTTAAACATGTTTAATATTTCCATTTATTTATCATAATCATGAAATATGATGTGGCTGTACACATAATAATTTACACAAACTCAAATATTTTAAATATAAAAAATGTAGTTTTTTAAAAAAAATTGCAATTTTTTCCAACAATGGAACAACTATATGTAATCAATATTTATTAAACTAAAAATTGTAAAAATAAAATAAGAAAATGAATATATGAAACTAAAAATTGAAGAAGGTATAAAACACAAATTAGTATCGTCAGTATAAGAGATCCATTATAATACAAATCGTAGACTTCCCTATGATTCAAATATCTTTACATCACTATTCAAATGATTATGAGAGTATATGGAGTCTTCCAACATGTTTCCTTATAAATAGGTATGATTGATAGTCATCCCCTTCAAATCCTGGACCACAAGCCCATATAACATACCACAATGACTTGTGGGATGATTTTTGGTATCAAAAAAACATAAAAATGAGTACCACATTAATTATAAAATAATAAAATATTAATCGTACACTGATTACATTATTCCATGGAAAATTGTAGTACTTCACCTAAACTAGGATGGAGTTCCAATACCCAAATTGGCACTCTAAGGCCATAATAATCAAGCCTCTATGGTACCATGCTTCCCATCCCCATACTAGAAAGATATTTTATGTCAATATACCTATAATGAGATGGTATCAAAAAAGAGGCTGCTTCTAGAATCACAATATTACTCTATGAATTATCAATGAGGAATTCATTATCAATTAAAATTTCTCAATAAAATGGTAGAGAAAATTATTCAAATCATCATCTTATATACCATTCATAAGGTTAAAAATGAGTGTAAGGTGGTTATTGAGGATGTATGCGTGTATGCTATTAATAACCACATGATGGAAATCCTTATGTATAGTTTATAATGGAAATAATATATTATTAAAAATAAATGGATGCATGAATTTAATGTATTGGTTTGTATCATTGATGATCCATGAATCAAGTAGTTTCTTAATGGAATAAAGTATATCATGTGCATCCATGATTTTTCTTAATAAACTCAATATACTAATTATTGAAATACCTCTCCCTTTTACCACCTCATCATCTGAAAATTCATTCCTTCACACCTACCAAATAAGGAAGATTATTTTTTGGGATCATCGTGTTCCATATATTCTCCTCCAATCACAAAATGGTCTTTGAGCACGTATTATAAAATCAAAATGAAGATAAAAAGAAATTACCAATGGAAGAAAGTATATATACTAGTTTATCCTGAGAAGATGTAATAAAAATTTCATTAGACAGTAGTAATTGAATCGGAATACAAACTAAATTTATAAATTAGAGGTTTATAATATCTTTTATAACATTGATATTTGCATCTGGGTTCCATAGAAATAATTATTACAGTCTTACTCATGAATCTTTTATAAATAATAGATCATCATCACCCACTACCCATCATTTATACTCAATAATATATGGAATCATGTATTAAATTTTTTAAAAAATCATAGAGGTTGTAACACTATTACTCCATGTTAATACCAACTAGATATTACTATGACTAGCTTAGATGAACCACAAAAAATGATTTTTTTCATTGAATATTTATAATAGTTAATGTTTGCTGTCCATTTCCATGAATCTATACAATTTAATTGTATTCATTGGAAATATATTATAAATCAAATATCTAATACCAATTACTTATCTAGTATGATTAGTCTCTTGTGAAAAGTGTTTTAAACTTATGAAAATTAGAATATTTTATAGAAAAATAAGCCCACATCTAACTAAAGTTAAAAATTATTGAAATGAATAACTTAATACGAATGATGGGAAATATTTTCGTCCATATGAAATAAACAGAAAACAAAAAAATACAAGGGAAAACAAGCAAAACATATTTCCTAACAAAAAAATTAACGATATTAAATATAAAATTTCTATTAATTTTAATTTCCTTGTAATATATAGAATAATATATCTTTAAAAGAATAAAATTTAGGGTGTATTTCTAAGTAACTCTAAATAAAAATTGAATTATACTTATAAAAAACCACCATAATACCATATTATTATATTCCCTATAATTAATACATTAAAAGACATTCCCATGAAAAAGGATGCTTAAGGTTTTCTTTAAAATTATAAAAAAAAATTCAATTTCATATTCCATACATGTATTAGAAAAAATGATAGAATTTTCTTTAAAAATGAATGGGAAAATAAAACATTAAACATTACCTTTATATGTAACACATTCATGGAAAATTAAAACCAAATTTTCTTCAAAAACTAAAAATAGCCTTAATGTTATATAGAATATTATATATTTATTATTTGTACAAGATATATTATAGAATACATAATTAAAGGAAAATAAAATTTTCTATTATAAAATTTTCCAAGAATAGAACATATTAGAGGATGATGAAACCCTCAATGTATTATTTTTAGGAAATGTATGGGAAATTAGTCAATCCTAATATAGTTCCGAATATATAAAATAAATATGAATTATGAGGTAAAAACAATGAGAAGAAAAATATGGGGATCATTATACAGCATTAATAATATACATGGAAATTCAAATTCCATTATTATAGCCAAAAAAACTAAAATTGAAAGCCAAAAAATGAAAAAAAAATATAGAGAATAATTTATGTGTGCCATAAACATAGTTGAATCCCTTTTCATCTTTATTTTTCATGGTGGGAAAATTCATAATCAAAAACCATAATTTTTTCTAAAAAAGAAATATTAAACAAGAAGAAGATAATAATGGAACCATTTATAGTATTTTACAACATGGGAATCCATGTATATGTTTAGAAATATACATAGAAACAAATATTTAATTCACATCCATAATCTTCTAGTAACAAAAAACTGCATTCATAATCTATTTTATATGAAATTAGTTCCTTTGTTATTTTTTCGTGTATTCCTATAAAGTGTTTAAAAAAGACAAGATGAATATGTTTATAAAAAATTGTACTATATTTATCTTATCATTATGTAACTTATTTTCAAATCAAATATATTATTTTATTATCTCAACAACTCATCGTTTCCATAAATTTCCCCACAACATTAATGAATTTTCTTACATAACATTCATGGAATAATTTATTTTCATAATTTATGTTTCTAAAAAAGATGTTCATTAATATATAACATCGCGATTCTACCTTGTATGTATTATTTAAAATAGTTATATTTTATATGTATATACAATTAGAAGACATGTTAAAAAATTATAATGATAAATAAATATATATTTTTATTTATTTTACATAGAAGGGAAGATATATTAAATAGTAGTAACTATAAAATTAGAATTGTAGATGAATTATAGGGAGACACCTAAACCTTTATAAATATTCTCAATAAAGCGAGATATTTTTAATAGAGACACCACCTCCGGATCCATCTTCTAATTAGAGCTCCGTTTCTCGAAATTCACAGTGGCCTAAACTTTATATGATCTATCATATAAGTAGTTGTGTTTATATATAGTAGACCTACAACATCATCCTTACTAATTAATAAATAAGACCTTTATCTCCCAATATATGTTCCCAAAAATCATAACATAATAATAGATGAGAATAAAACCATATCTTTAATCATATAAAACTATATAAAATAGTTGTAAATTATGGAAACATCAAATCAGAAATCACCTTCTTGATAACGACCCCGACTAAAACAACAAACATATCTGAAATATGAATATTAAAAAATTATTTTTGTGAGGATCATCAAGAGGTGGACTTTGTATGATTACATGGGCCTTATGAATCATCGAGTGAAGAAAAAGGAGTTGATGATCCATTATGTGATTCGATCAATTCCTATTAAGGTACACATGATAATAAATATTGTCATTTAGTAATGAATACTGGGATAAAAGGTGTCCTTCATTCTAGATAATGTTCAGAAAATATTTGAAACAAATCATCATATTGACTACTCAATATTACATAATCATTTATTCTAAGATTTTTTTATAAAGGAAAATAACTCTATGGTGAATAGAAATTATCCCATAATGTGTTATAATATATTAGGAGAAAAAAGAAATAATCCATTCACCCTCATTGGATATTCATATAAACTCAATGTTTGGAATAACACTTGAGGGGATAAGATTTAGTATATTCTGGGACAATATAATAAATTTGGGTATAATAAAAGTATGTGAGGATATATATGACACACATAAGTTAGATATTTTTGGACATGTAGTAAGGTATGAGAAATAAGAAATAATACATTCACCATAAATATACATTCTTATATACTCGAATAAATATATCACAGAATATTTAATTCTCATTAAATACCATAAATAATATATTGATATTATTATTTTTGAATGATTCATGTCAATACCAATAAAAAATGACATGGATAAATGGTCAGTATGATTTTTTAATTATGGATTTTTTGAAGGAAAGATGAATATGTAAATGTAAATCATGTTTTGATGCAAGATGATATATCTCTTCAAGAACCCATGAATGATGAGATGTAGTGTGTGATATTTTTTCCTTCATAAGAGTCTCCATTGGGATCATAATTAATACATTATAATGTATTTTCATTGGGGGAATGGTGGGTTTTATTACAATGTTATTTCTTTGGCATTTTTTACACATGAAAACAATTCCCTTAATAATATAAAAGTGGTTTTGATTAAAATGGACAAAATAATATTTTTAGTTATTCTGAAATATTTTATACATCATAACTATTAAATTCATTTATTTTAAAACCATTCCACTTATTAGGAAATGGGACAAATGGAAAATCCTTGTTTGACTAGGATTCTATGATCTCTTCATGTTCATCACACTACATATTTCCCCATATTTCAAGAGGTACTACATTTGTTGGATGTTTAAATATTTGGACATTAATTTTTAAAAAAAATCACCAACATCAGAATTCACATCCCACCAATAATTATTGGAGATAATATTCATCAACAGTTGATCAATTTTTATATTTCTCCTTACATTAACTAAAACCAAATCTATTTCCACAACAGTATTCTAAATATACTGATCGACATTTTATCCTTTAATATTTTTCAGAATTACTTGGGGATTCCTAGTAAAAACTACATCAAAATGCGGCATCATAGTAAAAATAAGGATGTTGTGTCATAAAAATAATTATCCCATGATAACCTTCTAACACCAACTATTTGGACGTTAGTAATAAAAATATATCAAATATTTTTATAAATAATTATTCAAAATCTATATATTTAAATCTATCTGTGAATGGAAATATTTACTAATTTATAATATTTTTTCATCCATTCAAAATATTTATAGTAATTACTTGTAAAAAATGATATTTTCACTAATAGTAGAAATCGAAATGTCATTTAATTAGACTATAACTTTATGGATTATTCTACCACCACATTAGTTGTATATGGATTCTTAAGTAATAGAAAATGTTCATGATTTGAAAACCATACCATTAACACTATGAACCTGTCAATATATATATATATTCTATAAATCCTCATATATATGATGTATATAAGCCATATCAGAATATGGGATATGAGAATGTAATATGAAAAGGCATGCATGAAAACCTAGCCAAATCATATGACATTTTAATGGGATATCATATGTTTTTCTGTCACATTTTCATGCCATTAGACTATTAAATATAAGAATTTGGGTTATTTTTTTAATAGGATGTCATTAATATAGGTTTATTAAGTGTAATAAATGATAAAATCTTATAATAAATTATTATATAGTTGAATAATTAACTCATTCAATATAAATATATGAGATAATTAATGGGAATGTCTTCATTGATATATGATAAGATGAATTTAGATATCTATTTATATATATATATATTTAATAAAATTATTTTATGATTACGCATTATTTATTAAATAATGAATTGAGGTTTGGTTTGTTTTTATAGTAATTAGGAATTCTAGACTCAATGATGAAATGATGAAAAATTAAAAAAATAGGCTTTACATGTCCTTTATTGAAAACACAATGTGCAGTCCTCATTCATAGTGCCCCTTCAGGCCACAGACCGAGTTGTGAAGACAATATATGACGTGATGAAATAGAAAAATGTGTATATTAATTACACATTGTTAGAATTTATTTATTCAAAATCATTCTTAATGTGAATCATGTACACACGTGGAATATTTTACATGACATGAAAAGTTATAAGTCTGACATGGTAACATATAAGAACTAATTTTATAGAGTAAGTTAAGGATCTCAAATAAATGACTCGAAGAATGATTACATGACATGAAAATGTCAGGATAAAATTATCTTAATATATTACATGATTTGAATTATTTACATGTCATGTACTTCTTGAACCCATTAATATTCCAATATCAGCCTCATGAATAGGTAAGACAAATATTTTTTCAGCTTATTTATTATAATGTTTTTCATCTGTTTTCAATATAATTTTTTAAAATAATTCTTATATAGTTTCATTAAATAATTTTTCATTTTTGGTTATTCTATGTTTATTATTTATATATTTTGAATCTGTTTCTATTATTGATGTTTTTTTCAACATCGCTTGACATTCGTCATCAATGATTTCACCATTCATTATTATTTATTCTTGTGTATGGAGTTCTTAGTTGAATTTAAATTTATCTTATTTTTTTGATCTTGAATCTTTTTTTAATCTTGGATTTTTTATTTCTCATATTTTTCGTGAATATATGTAGATTCTATAATATTTATCTAATTTTGATCAACACTACCACAAACGAAGAATCCACGAAGACTTTGGTGTCAATATTATAAATTTGTATGTGACTAATTAATATATAGATTGAACATTAGAAACCCTATTTCATGTAATTAGATTAAAAATAATTGTTTATCTCATTATTTTTCACATCCTTGTCCATTTGATGTGAAATTGAATTAACATATCCTAATTGGATTTGAGTAGTACTATGGACATTTTCCAATGATGATTTCGACAAATAATATGTGTTTAATGAACATAAATTCTCAGATATACCTAAACCATGGGATAGTTAAAGAATATTTAGATCCATATGTTTAGAAAAAACCAAGTTATAACCCCATCATTACATCACACCTAATGTTGTAGGATTATTCCAAGAAAAATATAAGATTCTCATTTATCAAGATCCCAAAAATTCACCCCAATCCCTTATTATCATTGATAAATCAATAAAACATAGATTTATTAGAAACCAAATTTTATGATTCAATGTGATGAATCATTCTAAAGGGTTTCTTCAAATTATTTCCTTTCTATATGAAATTTCTATAGGATTGGCCAAACATTTCAGAATTACTAAAAACATGTTGTAAATGTAGTTTGGGACTATAAAAATATAATCTAATCAATGCCCCTGAGAATTCAATGATTCTTTTCAGAGAATCAAATTTTTACACCGTTATTGGGGATCATTATTTCCTTGACACATTTTCCTTCGGTTTAATCCTTAGATTACCTCACCCTCATATTAATTCATTTTTCTCATTTTTCTTTCTCTTTTCACATTCTCCATCCTTTGGACAAACCTACATCCTCTCTCTCATTATTTCTCAGCTGGTGCATGTGATAGGTGGCACTGACTCATTTAAACTGCCTCAATGGTCAATAAATTCTTCAATTTCATCCTCAGATCTATCATCCCTTACTTTCACACTAACTCAGTATAATGGATGATCATAAAAACACTTCATAGACTTACCTAAAATCATGAAATATGCACAACATTTATATTAGGGAAGGCACCCAGCACTGTAGGAGAATTACATTATGCTTATATATTTTTCATCCATTACTATTGTTGCGTCTATCATTGTGTGTGATATTATTTTGGAACCTTCTAATGAGATCATTACTGGAATTATTAAATTGAAAAAAATGTAAATACCCTGAATTTCTATGTAATTTTACTAATTAAATTGAAATTTTACGGGTCCGTGAAATCTGACAATGCACAATTCTGAGGCCCGGAGTGCCCATAATGATCTGTCAATGTTTTTGTAAAGATTAAGATAACTCACGTAAGAAGTTTTGCTGAAAAAGTGGAATAACTCTTAAATGATAACTCGAATTAGGAATCTGAGGGCACCATTGTGCTCATGATGGCGGGTTTACCCTTGGCGTGACTTATGATTAGTCGACGCTGACCTCATGTGAGAAATCTCAATAATGGAATAACAGTAAATAAAATAATTAAATAAACTATTTCATTTTTCAAATACATATAACTAAGAAATGGTAGCTCAAATTAAAAATCTGAGACCACCACTAAACTCATGAGGGAATGATTTATTTAAGAAGATATTATCTTTGGCTGGCACGGGCCTCCAGAAAAAGATAGTTTTGGCCCCAAATAAAAAAATTAAGTGACAATTATTTTATTGTAAAATTCATAACATCTAAACGGTAACTCGGATTGAAAATCTGAGAGTACGGTTGGGTTCTTTGGGGCGTGTTTCACCCATTCAGAGCATAACATCGATTGCAGTTGGTCGAGGGTGACTGATAATAATTTCCTGAACATTATTTCAGGTACATTAAGTAAATTCGTGAGCGGCGTTTTGTAACTTTTGAACCTGTGCTCAGAACTAAAATCCAATGGCAATTTTGAACTCACAATGTCGGTAATTTCACAGTGAGACCTTCACCGTAGTTGCGTTCTAACGAGGGTGGAAGTTAGATTTTGGGGTTAATAGTTAAGTTAAATAAAAATAATGTGTTAGCCTTATTTATATTTGATGGTGGTTAAAACCTTTAAGTAGAGGTTAGGGGTGGGGCCCACCCGCACATAACCTCCCTTGTGAGGATATTATTTTTGTGGGGTCCACCTGAGCTTCTTATTCGCTTTAACACCCCATTTAATTGTGGAGACCCTTTGACTCCCTATTTATGGAGCCACAACCCATGAAACCTTTGAACTCCATTGATTAAATTGTTCCTACACACAAGAATTAATTTAGTGGAGACCCACTTAATTAATTCTCCTTTTTGAATTCTTTATGCCATTATTTTAATAAAAATTGGTATTTTATTATGATTGGGTTGGCATAATATTTGTTGGGATAATTAAGGTGAGGAAGGGATTTTGAGAGAACATTATACTCCCAAAAAATAACACGAAGAACCGTCGCCCATGAAGAACGCCCCTTAGAATCGAAGGACAACAGCCATCTCTCTCTCCCTCTATAATTGGGGAAAGAAGAGGTAACACCATCGTCCATGAAGAACGATGACGATGCCATCTTTGACTCACCTTATCCGGACTCTTTCTCCTCTGACATTGATGGAATGACATCCACCATATCGTGACTCTATCAAACGATCACCGATAAGAGAGGTAGGGGTTGAATTATGTATGAGTTTTTACCCTCCGTTCTTTGCCGTTTTGTTATGACCCTTGTTTTCAATTGATAACATCTTAACGAGGAGGTCTCATACCGCACGAACATGGTCCGACCCTCCCCCCTTGTTGATTTTTCTCATTGTGTTGATGGAGGAGGCATAGAAACAGTGGCTGGCATCGAGCTGACCATGAAGAAACCGGTGGCGCAAGGCCTCTAGGTCGCCATGAGGGCGCGTTACGGCCATGTCAGCGGAAGGAGAACCATAGCCACGATGGGCCACTGTGGATACATGCGGCACCGGCGCGCCTTGCAGAGTCCAGTAGAGAGTCGTGGCCAGGGTTGGCCTTGGCAGAGGGGTGCGTCGCCGTCGAGCCACACCGGTGATACGAAACTGCAGCCAGGGGGGCCGCAACGGAGGTGGAACAGAGTCATCGCGTTGCGTGGAGCAGAGGAACCGCGACCATAGGTCATGGAAGACAAAGAAAGGTAGTTGGCTGAGCTGGCCATCGGTGCGCGCTACAGGCAGGACCCAAAGGGTCCCGCGAAGAAACTGAATCGGCGCCCACTGGTTGTTTGGATCGGAAATAGTGGGTGTGACACCCCTTCCCACGCGTGGCCATCCAGGCCCCACAAGACGGCCAACAATCCCGCCACGGGTTGGGCCACCATAGGTCGGGCTGCCTCGGGACGGGCCGCCATAGGCTGGGCTGCTTCGGGCCAGCCCACCACGGGCCGGGCCGCTTCGGGGTGTGCCGCCCTCGAGCCGGGCTGCCCTCCGGCCGGGATGCGCCTTCAGGCCGGCCTGCCCCCTCGGTTCAGGCCTCCCACTCGGGACAGGCCGACCACTCATGATTGGCCTCCCCCTTGAACCGAGTCGGACCTGTGGGCTGGGTCAGATCCCATTTTAGACTGGGTTAGGCTGGGTCGGTTAGATTGGGTCGGACCGGAACCGGACCCGCTATGGCCCAATTACACCTTTTTGCCCATATCGTGGGCTATGGGTGTTCGATCGATGAACCGTTATTAGTGATGGAAAACTCGATGATTGATGGTCCCTTTGAGTATATCCCATGAATGTTCGGTGTATTGTTGAGATACGGTCAGATTGGTTCATACACGAAACCGACCGGGGCCCCAAGACTAAAAGTCTAATAACTAATAGACCGGGTGTCCGAATGACGCACCACCTATTGAGTTGATTTACCATTAACGAGATGGACCTTTGAGATACTTTTACATGAGACTTTGTGATAGTTGGAGTTTTTCCCAGCAGCTTGGGGAGCGGATCCTTCCAGTGACGAGCATACAGAGTGTAGAGACCTAGTTGCTGATAGACCTGATGACTGCTTGACCTATTCGATTATCACAATGGGGAGTGCCTGGTACTTGGTGGCAGACCCATGGTGGACGATCACATGGTATTTGGTGGCAGACTCGCGGTATGTGATAGGAGGAGTACCTTTGCATGCTATTAGGGGATGCACCAGGTATTTGGCGGCAGACCCACAACAGAAGAGTGCCTGGTTTTTGGCAGAAGACCCACGGTACTCTATAGGAGGAGTACCTAAGTAGTCCAAGGTTAGTGAGAAGCGCCATGGTGTCGCGACAGGCCCACTGTTCTCAACAGAGGAGGAGTTCTCTAGTAGTCGAGGTTTCAATAATGAAAATCCCGGTTTGAGCTGAGTCAATGACCTTTATGTTTTCCTCATGATTGAAATGGGTTACTAGATAACATAGGTATATGTATGTGCATATAACTATGTAATGGTTATCCGTTGATTCCTTTACATTGGGGTTTATCCTTGTTGGATATTTTGAGACCATGAGGGTCCCAGGGTCCCTACTAATTATCTTTATACTTACCCCTACACGGGCTTTGCTCACACCCCATTGTGTTGGATGAAGACGATAGATGGTTATGACTAAGGTGGAGTTTACGAGGACTGGGTGGTACCTAGAGGTGGACCTCGCGACGAGTCGTTACCCGGAGGAGACAACTGGACGTTGAGTTCTGAGGAGGCTATGTTTACCTACCCTTCATGTAGTTTCTGTGGTGGATGATCCAGGGGCTTCTAGAAACCTTCCAGCTGTTTTACTTTTTAGTTGTGCCTGTTTGTATTTTCATTGTACTTTACTGTTGGACTTGTATTTCCGGCCCCTTTAACTTTCCTGCATATATTTTTTATACATTTTCTACTTATGGTTTTTCTTCCAGTTGTGTACTCTCTTGTGTGTGTTTAATATTATAGAGGCAATGCCTTCCGAGCATAGGGATTTACGCCTTTTGTTCTAGTCGCCATCCCCTGGCCTATGGAAGGCGGGCTTAAGGTAGTCATGGAATGGACACCGAGGATGGGTCGTGAAAAATTGGTTTTAGAGGAGTCGATTCTATCGCAGAACATAGAACTCTCATCTCTCTTTTTTGTGAAGTAGTAGTGTTAAGGGTACATAGTGTGGTTTTAAGTTCAAAGAGTCCAGTGTTGGTGCGGGCGGTCGACGTATCCATACACAAGGTCCCAGACTTCTGATTTCCACTTCATTGAAGGAAAAAACTGATTGTGTGTGTGTTTAAAATGTTTTCATTAAGTCAGCTCAACACTATTAGCTCACCGGGTATAATATTTTGACCGTGTAACATCTGTTCAAGATGCCTCTACGGAGATGGCCAGTTAGAGTTCTGAGAGAGTACACGATGACGGCCCACCGAGCGACGAGGCTCCAGTGCAGGGCCCTCTTACTATGTTTCCACCTTCAGGTGGTTTACCATCATCACCACCTCCCATTAGGAAGTTGATTCCACCAGCCACTCTAGAAGACGGTGCACGCCGACTGACCGTGTTGTACGAGTTTTAGCAGTAGAGGCCTCTGATGTTTCGAGGAAAGACAGATTACCGCACAACTGAGGGACGGCTGGAGGTAGTTGCTAGAGTTCTCCACCTAGTTGATAAACGCGTAGAGCAGATAGTGATCTTAGTTACTAGTGTTTTCCATTGAGTAACCATGTGGTTGGTCCACATAGTGATGAGGCATCGGTACATGGACCGTTGCACGAGATTGTACCTTTAGGTAGTGTGTCAGCTATATAATTGACTATTGGTCAGCAGTTACAATCGGTGGTACTGGTAGATGACACATGTAGGCATAGTGCCTTACACGTGTTTCAGCAGCAGATACCACAATGGTTCCGAGGCAATCTCGACTCACTAGCGGCTGAGGACTGGCCTGAGGTGGTGGCTAAGAGTTCTCTAGAGCTTGTACAACTTCATCATGATGACATTTCGGTAGATGAGTATACATCGTGGCGTACCGACCGTTCCTGGTACTCGATGAATACAATTTGATCAGTGATTTGGGGATCAGACTACCGAGTGAGTTGTGATTTAAGAAATAAAATCCGTCACCTTTTCTCTAGATACTGTAGAAAACCTTTTCCATTGAATTTTCTTTGGATGAGCCGATACATCCAGTGAACGTTAGTAGTGGGAAAGCATGAAACTATCGCTAGTCTCAGATACATGAGCATGTAAAATGTTTCGAGAAGAGGATGTTTTAAGGACAGATTAATTTGTAGGGCAGAAGATGTGGAATTAAAGCTAGGATAGCAGAATGAGGTTGTTTACATTTCGACATGTTACAACCACCCGCCTTTGTAGTCCCCACCAGGATCAGGGAGCTGAAGGGCAGGGGAAGAGTGTAGCTGCATGCTGTCAAGGAGTGTGACCCAAGGGCTCTAGGAATGATTTTAGGTATGGTCTATGTCTACTTCTAGCTTATGTATCAATAGACATAGGAACCAATCATTCCTTCCTTCCACGAATCTTGTCCCAGACCTAGATTTTTCAGTTAAACCATTGACTTGACCCTCACATATAGAGATACCTTTGGGAGGATACTCGATAATCAAACTTATTTTGACTGAGTGATCTGACCCTTAAGGAGAGAGTTTCAGTTGGAACATCTTAGTGGGAGCGTCGAGGCCTTACGACGTTTGTTTGGGTATGGACTGGGCAACCACATTTCATACATAGATTGACTGTATTAGGAAAAAAGTATATAGTTTATCTACAATGTTGAGATAAGATTTTCATTACTTGGTGTAAAAGGAAACACATGCAGTACATGTTAAAATCATGCATAGGAGGGTGAATCCGATCACTCTTGAGTCGGCCAGCCTTACCCTCATGGAAGAAGGATTTTTCATTTTTCAGTTCCAAACAGGAGTGTAAGAACATGGGTACATCATTTCAAAATATGTTTCTAGGATAACCCCCCAAAGGGGGAGGGACGGCTCCATTGGATGGATACTACCAGAGGTTCATTCAATACTTCTCCAGAGTTTCAGCACCACTATCATCCTTGATGAAGAAGGTGAAACTCCTTGTGTGGTCGAAGAGATGTCAGAAGAGCTTTCAGAAGCTGAGGCACTGGCTGAATAGTGCCCCCATTTTGAGGCATCTAGAGGAAGGTGTAGGGTACCTAATTTACTATGGCACATCCGGGACCAGACATAGGTTTTTCCTGATGCAGGATCAAGCTATGATCGCATATGGTTCTCGGTAGATGAGAAAACATGATTATAACTACACTATCCATTGCCTGAAGATAGAAGTAGTGGTCTTCACCTTGAAGATGTGGTGGCACTTTCTTATGGGAGAATGTTTTACCTTGTACTCTGATCACAAGAGTCTCATGTATATATTCTCCCATAAGGACCTAAACCTGAGACAACAACGATGGACAGAGTTCCCCCAAGACTATGACTTCGTGATAGTCTATACTACTGGGAAGGGAAACATTGTTGCATATGAACTCAGCAGGAAGACTGGTATACTGCTGCTAGGAGAGGTGACAGATCAGTTTCCTGCCTTACAGATATCCTTTGTGGATATATATGGAGCAACATTCCTATAACCTCTTACAGTCACTCCCCAACTTCTTCCGGGAGTCAGGAAGGCAGAGCATGGGGACACTGACTGGGAGACACGACATGCTCAGATGTCCCCAGGGCAGGCACCTGATGGATTTTTTGAAGGAGGGGAGTGCGTCATTCTCTTTAGAAGACGTACTATGGTTCCAATGTCACTTTAGGAGGAGGTGTTGAGGGAGTTCCACATGTCCCATCTAGCGGTACATCCAGGTGTGGAGAAGATGTATCAGGACCTGAGACAGAAGCACTGGTGGCCATGTATAAAGAAGGCAGTAGCGGAGTTTGTCTCTCAAAGCCTCACTTTTCAGCAAGTGAAGGCAGTGCACCAGGTACAAGCAGTTTTGGTACATCCTTTAGGAGTCCCAAAATAGAAGTGGAATGGGATATACATGGACTTCGTGACGGGTCATCCAAGTACAAATAGGGGGCCCGACTCGATTTGGGTGATCGTCGACCGACTCACCATGTTTTCCCACTTCTTACTAACCATAGATGGTATGAGCTACCACGGAGAAGGGGTAGATAATACAGGAGTGGCTAAAGACTGCGTAGAACAGAATGTTGTCTTATGCTGACAGGATACAGAGACCTCTGGAGTTCGAGGATGGTGACCACGTCTTTCTACGGGTCTCACCTCGATGAGTTCTATAGAGATTTTCATGAGGAGTCAAGTTATCTCTAAGATTCATCGAACCTTTTTATATCCTCAACGGAATTCGCGTGGTGGAATACCACTTAGCTGTTCCACCTCAGTACCACTGGGTGCACGACGTCTTCCACGTATCCCTGTTGAGGAGTTATATGCACGATGCTTCCCACATAATCGACCTTGGAGTTTGAACGTTGATGATGGGGAGACTTTTATAAAGGTTCCAGTAGAGATTGAGGATCAACAGGAGTGGGTCATTCTTGGATGGTCTATTCCTATTGTGTGCGTTTTCCAGTAGTACGGGAACCTCTAGGAGAGCACATGGGAGCGGGAGGCTCAGGTGCGTGCTCAGAACCCCCACATGTTCCCTTAGTTGTGAGTTGTGGCTTACAGGGACGTAGAGCTCCGAGGTGGGGAGAATGTAAAGACCTGTAATTTCCATGTAATTTATTTTTAATTAAATAGGAATACTACATGTCCGTGAAATCTGACAGTGCACGATTCTGAGGCCTGGAGTGCCCAAATGATCCGTCTATGTTTTTGTTAAGCTTAAGATAACGTGCGTAAGTAGTTTTGCTAAAAAAGTGGAATAACTCTTAAATGGTAACTCAGAAAAAAATCCAAGTGATTTGTGGTGCTCAAGATGGTGGGTTTACCCTTGGTGTGACTTAATATTAGTCGGCGTGGGCCTCCTATGAGAAATCCCAAAAAATGGCATAATTGTAAATAAAATAACAAAATAAATTATTTTATTTTAGAAATGCTCTTAACTCACAAACAGTATCTCAGATTACAATTCTGAGTCCACTAGTGAACTCATTAGGGCATTCTTTATTTATGAAGATACTAGAATTGGCCGACATAGGCCACTAGAAAAAGTTTTTTTTGGCCAGAAGAAAAATAATTAAGTGACAATTATTTTATAGTAAAATTCCTAACTTCTAAATGGTAACTCAGATTGAAATTACGAGAGTGCTGTTGGGTTTGTTGGGGCATGTCTCACCTAGGCAGAGTATAACCTTGACGGAAGTTGTTTGAGGGTGACTGATAATAATTTTCCAAAAGTTTTTTTAGATACATTCAGTAAATGCAGGAGCGGAATTTGGTAGCCATAGAACCGGTGCTCAGAACTGAAATCTGAGGTCCCCATTGAACTCACAGCGTCGGTAATTGCTTAGTGAGACCTTCACTGTGATTGTGTTCTAACAAGATTGGAAGTTATATTTTGGGGTAATTAGTTAAGTTAAATAAAAATAATGTGTGAGGGTTATTTTTATTTGTTGGTGGTCAAAACCTCCATGTGAAGGATAAGGGTGGGGCCCACCCACACATAACCTTTATTGTAAGGATATTATTTTAGTCAGGCCCACCCGATCTTCTTTACCACTTTAACTCCACATTTTAGTGAGTAGACACTTAGACTACCCATTTATGGAGCCACCACCCATGAAACATTTGAACTCCCTTAATAGAATTGTGCCTATACATAAGAATTAATTAAGTGGAGCCCCCCCTTAATTAATTACCCTTTATGAATTTCTTATGCCATCATTTTAATAAAATGTGATATTTTATTATGGTTGGGTTGGCATAATCTTTGTTGGGAGAATTAAGGAGAGGATGAGCTTTTGAGAGAACTTTATTCTCTCAACGAAGAACATGATGAACCGTCACCCACGAAGAACGCCCCTCACCATCGAAAGATGACGCACATCTCTCCTTCCCTCTAAAATTGGGGCAAGAAGAGGAAACACCTTTTTCCTTGAAGAACGACGATGACATCATCTTCAGCTCATCTTCTCTGAACTCTTCCTCCTCTGAATTTGATGGAACGACATCCGCCACACTGAGACTCCGTCAAACGATCACCGACAAGCGAGGTAGGGGTTGAATTATGTATGCGTTTTTACCCTCCACTCTTCATCATTTATTTGTCCCTTATTGTCGATTGATAACATCTTAATGAGGAGGGCTGGAACCACACAAACACGTTCCGACCATCCCCCATTGTAGTTTGTCCTCGTTGTGTTAATGGAGGAGGCAGAGCAACAATGACTGGCATTGAGCCAACAGTGAAGAAACTGGCGGCGCAAGGCCACCGGGTCACCACGAGGGTGCGGCACCGCCGTGATACATGGAAGGAGAACCACGGTCTCGACGGTCCACAATGAGGCGTGCATGGCCATCGTGTCACACTGAGGCCATCAAAGGGCCGCAGCCAGTGAGGGAAACTGCCAAGGGGCGTGGCACCGTCGCGCCATGCCCACGATGTGGAACCGTGGCTAGAGCCCATGATAGAAAATGGATTGTGGACGGCTGAGTCGGCCGCTGGGGCGCGCTATAGGCGGGACCCGAAGGGTCCTGTGGAGAAACTGAATTGGCTCCCATCATAGGTTCAGATCGTAAATAGGGGGTGCAGCACCCCCTCCCACACATGGCCATCCAGGCCATGCAGCGGGCCGGGCCCCCATAGGATGGGCAGCCCTCAGACCAGGCCGCCCTTGAGCTGCGCTGCCCTTGGGATGGGCTACGCTTTTGGGCTGGGCCGCGCCTTCGGGTCGAGCTGCCCCCTCAGTTTGGGCAGCCCACTCGGGTCTGGCCGCCACTCGGGTCAGGCCTCCCCTTGGACCGGGTCAGACCCATGGGCCGGGTCAGACCCCGGTTTGGACCGGTTGGGGCCGGGTCAGTCCAAATGGGTCAGACCGGACCCGAACCTGCTATGGCCCGATTAAACCTTTTCGCCCATATCATGGGCTACGAGTGTCCGATCGATGAACCGTCAACAACGCTGGAAAAAAATGAGAGATGGTCCCTTTGATTATACCCCATAGGAGTTCGGGATATAGTTGAGATACAGTCAGATTGGTTCGTACATGAAACCAACTGGGCCCCCGGGACTAAAAGGCTAATAACTAATAGACCGAGTGTCCGAATGATGCGCCGTCTATTGCGTTGATATGCCATTGACGAGACAGACCTTTGAGATACTTCTACGTGAGACCTAGTAGCTGACAGACCTGACGAGTACTTCACCGATTCGACTAGCCCAGTAGGGAGGGCTTGGTACTTGGTGGCAGACCCATGGCGGAGGAGCACCTGGAATTTGGCGGAAGACCCGTGGTACTCGATAGGAGGAGTACCTCTACGGGATATTATGGAGAGTGTCTGGTCTTTTGTGGCAGACCCATAGTGAAGGAGTGCCTGGTATTTGGCGGCAGACCTGTGGTACTCGAAAGAAGGAGTACCTCAGCTGTCCAAGGATAGTGAGAAGCACCTTGGTGTCGCGACATGCCCACTATTCTCGATAGAGGAGGAGTTCTCCAGCAGCTGTGGTATTGATAATGAAAATCCTGGTTTGATCTGATTCAATGTCCTTTGTTTTTTCCTCATTATTGAGATGGGTAACTAGATAACTTAGGTATATGTATGGGAATATTCCAAAGTAATGGTTATCTGTTTATTCCTTTACTTTGTGGTTTATCCTTGTTTGATATTATGAGACCTTGAGGGTCTCGGGGTCCCTACTGAGTATCTTTATACTCACCCCTACACTGGCTTTTCCCGCACATCGTTGTGTTGGATGCAAACGACGGATAGTGCAAACTAAGGTGGAGTGTATGAGGATGGGACGGTACCCGGAGGTGGACCTCACAATGAGTCGGTACCTAGAGGAGACCGATGGACGTGGAGAATTGAGGAGGCTATCTGTACCTACCCTTCGGGTAGGATCCGTGGTGGACAATTCAGGATCTACTATACAACTTCGAACAGTTTGTCTTTTTATTTGTACATGTCTATCTTTTCCATGTACATTACTGTTGGGCTTCTATTTCTGTCCCCCTTTACATTCCAGAATATCGTTTGTATACAATTTCTACTTACTTTTTTTCTTCCAGTCGTATACTCTGTTGTGTGGGTTTAATTTTATAATGTCAATGCCTTCCCGGCTTGAAGATTTACGCCTTTGCTGCAAGTCGACAGCCCCTGGCCTATGGAAGGAAGGCTTGGGGTAGTCACGACACGGTCCCCCAAGATGGGATGTGACAAAAAACGTGTCTAAATTTAGTGGGATGAAAATATAAGACCCTAATCATCATATTTACAACTTTTACGGTCTTTTGATACCTTTTAAAGACAGGGTGTTTCAAATTATGCATTTAGGATCCATGTATTTTAATTATTTTTATATGATTGACCGATGAATTGGTTAAAAATTCAAACTACCTAGTTGATCTTGACTTCTGATGAACTATCCCAGAAATTTATTTTCAAATATTTTTCAACCTTCCGAACATGGATGGTCTGGAATGATATTCAAAACTTTTCTCATGAAGAAAAAGAATCACCCTTTCTATATGGAAAATATTTATGGAGATAACCTAAAGGTTTACACATACCAGAATAGATGTGTGGCTATAGATAATGACATTTTACCAAGGACTCAAACATGATTCTTGTACTGTGGTAGACACCTCTATTTTTTAAGGGTTAATTCTCAAGACCCTAGAAGTTTACTCTTCCATTTTTCAGGACGTTTCCCCCAATTTCAATATGGTTAAATGTGATAGAGAACTACATTGGAACATAATCTATTAGGTGAATGAATGTACCAATATATTAGTCTAAGTTGAATCCCTAATAATGAAGATGGGGTATTTTTAATAAAATGTTCTACCACCACATTTTCATGAACATATAGTTTCACACTGTGAATCCTATTACCTAGTTACACATCAGGGTGTGGAGGAATTTAGGCATGGTGTATAAGTCCCATGATCCCCTCCATATGAAAATTCACTTTCCATTAATGGGAGAGTATCATATGGTGTAAATCCATTATGAAACACTAGGAAATACAAATAGTGTATGATGAATCATAGATAATAAATATTATGTTTGTTGGGAATTATATTGGGGTTGAAAAACTAGTATCAAATGGTAGGAAAAACCTCGATGTCTATAGATTGTGTTGATGGGTGATTATGCAATCCACTAAAATGAAGCATGTTCCCTTGGTGTCTATGATAATAATTTAATAGCCCTACAACTTTGATATACGGTGTCATAACATGTCCATAGGTTGTAACACCATGAAACCTATTCCAAAATCTCACATCATTGTGTAGAAGGATTTGTGAATGGAAAATAAGTCCCATTAGTCCCACCACACATCATAAATCCTTTTCCAGCTATGCATGAGAATTAGATAGTCTTATTCCCTAACAAAACCCTAGGAATGTAGAAGTGTGTAAGAGTAATCCTAGAGAAGAATGTATTTTTATAGTGAATATTATTTTTGATGACTAAATGAATCCTTACCCAACATCTATGTAATATAAGAGAGTAGTTATTATATTATCATACAAATAAATATCTGACACATAAAACATAATTTTCATGAAGAACATCTTCTAGTCCTCCCATAATAACTCTATCATACAAGAAAGAAAGTAAATATTAATCATAATTTCATGAATGATAGAAGTAGATTCTGGATAAAAATAGATAATGCTCCAATTTTTGAACCATTAATTCTTATTTTCCAAAATAACCACTTAAATCAAATCCTTTTTAGTAATAGACATTATATAGTCCATTTATAAGTGAAAAATACCTCCTCCACTAGAGTTCTTAAAAATTACACCACAACCTCGAGGAATTGAATTTTCTCTCAAATAACCATCTTTTTTAATATTTATCTATCCTACTATTGAGATTTTCCAAAAACAATTATGTGTATCCATTGTATTTCATAAACTAATACCTGATGAAATACTGATTGAGGGAAAAGTTATCCAATATGGAGTTCTTAATATTTCCATCGTTCATATATGAATCCACCATGATGTAAAATAATATACCCCTTTAATCAATCTTAACACTGATATTCTTACCTTCATTACTAGTATATTTTTATTCAACAAAATTACACACCAATATTTATTCATCGTAGCCATGAATATAGTTATGAACTAGGATGAACAAACTATGATGTTGTAGAAAATAATTAAATTAGTGATTCCAGTTTATGACAAAGGATCATCTTAAAAAATATTAGATACAATTCTATAAATTTACTTTTTATAATGATATTGGAAAAATAAATGATCAATTATATCAATACTTGATATATAGATGAATGAAAAAGGTTTTGAACAAAATCAAAATTTTACTTGATCGTTATCATGTTAAACCCGATTTAGGATACTATATAGATGAGGAAAAACCATGAAATACTGATTCAAGATCTACCCACTTGGTTAAACACATATTCTACCTTATAATACCTCCAAATGAAGAAATTATAAAGAAATTTGATGTACATGTATCCAAGCCTTATCATTTCCCTGACAAGGATACTGATACTTGGAAGGGACCGGTAGGAAGAAATAGTGTCCTTAGTCAGAATAGGTAATTCACCCAGAAAACTTGTAATCATGTACCTTATCCTCTTATAAATGCCCTGAATGTATATTTTCTAGATATTAGATACAATGCAACCAGTCAATTTATAAAAAAATTAATAATGAAGAAAAACCAATATATTATATTTAATAATCTCTAAATAAATATTCAGATATAAAATCCATATGGATAAGAAAATATAATTTTTGTATCCATATTGAATAATATTAAAAAAATATTCATCTCAAGATTTGGATTATATAAGATCATTGATTTAGAAGACTCTATAAAAAATTGTCTTATACTTCATCATTAAAAATCCAATTTCTTGATTACAAATCCTCTATCCATTATTGGTTTGAAAATATTAATCCCTTTAATAATAAAATATTTCATCTCAAAGAGTCTTCCACTGCATAATATGTTTCAATGATTTGTTCCCATATTTTAGTCAAGGATATTTTCTTTTTATAATTCATATATTAGTAGAAATTAAGTAGGGTCATTCTTTTTGCAAGGAACATTTTCCCAACAAGAGATAGGTAGTTAACTTTCTAAGGGAGCAGTTTATATTAGATTGTATTTTAAATATACCTAATGTATTCTACATTGGGACTACCACAAAGAATATTCATATCCATATAATTGAATAGAGGGTTTCCCTCCTTGATGCATAGTCTTATTCTAATACACAAACTCATCTAGATATTACTGTTTTGGAATAGAGAAATATATTACTTGGTCTAGTAAATAAGTTTACTAGAAAAAATATATAGAATGGTACAAGACCTTCTTGATATGATAATTATTTTTCAAGCGTCCCTGAGAAATCAAAATCACATCATAAGTATAAAATTAGTGGTATAGATCCCTAGAGCCCCTACCAGTTTGAATGAAATTAATATTTACTTCATTTAATAAATATGTTATACACCTAAAGAACTATCATTAAAAAACAACTCTACTATATATGAGAATATGGATCTCCAAACCTAATACAACAGTAGAATGATAAAAATATATCATTATATCTACAAATCAGAACTAATATTTTTACATATTTTAACAATAGGATAATATTATGTGTGAAAATATTTATGAATATAAGTATGTAAAAGGAATTACCAGAAAACATCTAGATGATGCTGTCAAATGGCTTCATAGAATCATTATTATGAATTATAATACCATTCCATGAATGTTTTATTAATAATTTAATTCATTATTATATAGTGGAAATAAATTCATCGAATATTCTTCCATAAACATGTTATAATTTTTTTAGACACCTCTTTTATAATTATATTATAGCTCCTTTTAGCTAAAAATATTCCAATAGCCTTAAGCACATCAGTAGTAATTGCCAAAAAATATGAATAAATTATGGGAATATGTAGCATCTATTATGGGAAAGAGAATAAAAAATTTATAGAAAAGACACTTTGGGAGGATACAATTCCTGAAAAATATAATGATCATATTTATTAAGTATTTGTAAAAAAATCCCATAATTCCCCTAATAATATATTATTAAATCTATTAGGTCTAAGATCAGTACTTGGATTAAGGGAGAAATCAAAAATCATTTCCTCCACTGAATCACGAAATCTTGTTTACATTACATTATTAAATACATACATAATTTTGTGGAGGAAATTAGCTATATATTGAGATGAGCACTATATGAGCTATTAAATTGGTCCTCGATGTTACTAAAAACGGGATCGGTATTTTCCATTCTACCAGAGATAACTTCATTTCCTAATTTAAGAGAGGTAATTGTATTTCAATATTCCCTATTATTAATTAATTGAATATGGTCATTCTTCTAGAACCCTCCCTAATCCATTTATCAACAAATAGTTTTTTTATAAAAATTGTTCCTTCATGTTGACCTTCTCATTAAGACAAGTAACTATTTCACATTCCATATTAAAAATATATATATCAGTGTCCACTTTTTTCATGTTTTGAATCACATCAAGCGCTCTTTATATTCAAAAAAATCTCCATCCATTCTTTATAATTATTTCTTTTTCTATTTCCATAATATATATTTAAATGTTCTTATCATTAAAAAATTTTCCCAAAGATCAATTGAACATTATGTACTCTAAAATCTATTAAAAAATTCACCTTTAGTATGGATGATTAAATAAAGTATTATTGATTGTAAATGTAATGAGACCTAATTTATATTTCAAAATAATATTAATGGGAATAAAGTGATTATTTATATTTATTTTCAACACAGTTTTATATTTCACCGGCTCCCATTTCTCTATGGTAAAAAACCTAATACAACTCATATCTATCATTCTTGATACTATTCTCTCTAGAAATTTTTTCTACCAATTGTATATATATCAATGAAAATAGTCTTCCACTAGTTAATTATGATCAAATAATTCCATAAATTTTATCTACTAATGGAATAACTAGTTTATCCTCTCTTTTAATGCATTTTGAGAGTGTAATTAAAATTCCATGTATGTTTTACGGGACCCTAAATATTTATATTTTGGTTTATAATATATTCCCCTAAATATATTCTACATTTTAACTACTAATTTCATATATTAATGAATAATATTGAATTTTATCATTATGGGAAACCAAATAGGTGATTATGTATTTGTTTTTTTACAAAATATAGTATCAAATAGATCTTTTAGACACCATGACAAAACATTTCCCACTATTGTTATTTGGTTATTAAGATAATAAATAATAATATAGGGAAGTACTGTTAATATCCTTAAAAATTAAAAAATTTACTTAGGATCCGTAATACCAATCATTATAAGATATTGATTGAAGATAAAAAAATTAAGGGTGTTGCATTTTGTAATGTTCACTAACCCCTGATAATTCTTCAATACAAAATTCATTTATTTAATGATTATTATATTTATTTCATTCAACTATAGTTTTTATTTTTTATTCTTAATTATACCCTATGTAAACCATTATTTGAAGAATAATTATTTTCTACTAATTGATTTGATTCTTTATCGAATTAGGTAAGCTATATAGAATTAAATATTCAATTTTATGGAGCATACTAGGCTTTGTTATTATAGTTAGAGTAATGATCTATAAAGATAGAGTTTTGGGATTCATTGTACTTAGAATGAGGATCCAACAATGGATAAGTCTCCTCCTCCTCAAAAAACACACCAAACTACATTCCAGTCATACAACCTCTACTTTAATTGATTTCCACATTACTAAAAGGTGGATTATTTAGTGAAATAACTTCCTTACACATTTTGTCACGTATTGTGACACATGTACTAATATAATCCACTCATAATCCTTGAAAACATATTTCCCTTTTCTATATTTTACCAAAATAGTTCTACTATCTGTGTCCTTCACATATATACCTTCTTGATCCTTTATGGATTTATCTATGATTTCAAGAGGTTTTGAAGGTAAAATCCCCTCATTTTTTAGGAATCATTTGAGTTATTCACTATGCCCTTTTAAAATTAAATAGCTTCATAATCTAAATATTCGTTATGTTCATGCAATTAGAATACTCATTGACAAAATTCATGAAAATGATGTAAAATGTAGGTATTATCTAATATTTGAATTCAACATCATATTATTCACCTTCCCAAATAATAATAGCGCACTTAGGATGAGGATTCCAGAGATCCATATCCATAATAACTATAGCCTAATATTAAAACATTCCATTAAAGGTTTTTTATATATCTTGATAGGGGCTCTAATATTTTAAGAAGTATCCTTCAATATCTAAAGATGTTATATATCAAAAACGATACCATAAATCTAATGGAAAGTATAGCATTAGTGTTCTTGTGATTATGTGGATTAAAATTATTATCCAATTTCAATATCATAATGATACAAAAGTTTAGTTTTTATATGCTTGATTCAATGACTATGAATATTTTGATTTATATATAGAAAACATAGTCGAAGTACCATTTTCCTATGGAAATACTCTTTCATCTTTCAAATACCCTGATATGATTCAATTAATTCATATCCTCCAAATTTTGGGTTATATTAAATTTCAAAAGAAAAATACCTTCTAATTTGGGAATACCAAAAATAATTGATCTTCTCCTTGAGATCATATTTTTTTATAGTATTGGATAAATCCCAATTAATAAATATACAACTGAATGACTTATGCAATGAAAAATATATAGATCCCGCCTCTTGAGATGTATTCTTGTTCAATACCTCTATGATGGATATTTATTTTTTAATTTTCTAGCAAACCTACTTTTGTGAATCCACCTACACAATATTTTATTTATCACCAATGGTTCTAGAAAATATCAATGATCTGGGATTTTTTTTTTGAATATTCAGGAAATCTCCATTACTACACTCTCTGTTGACAAATTTCTCCTCACGATAGAGAACATAACCTTCTCTAAGGATTATATTAACTGAGAGTTTATTAAAAGGAAAATAGTTATATATATCCACTTTTAATGAATGTATAATAATGATGAAATTTGTATAATGGTTCTACACATTCTACTCAAACAAGAGAAAAATGTAGAAAATACAATAAAATGATTACAACTATCATCCTAAATTTATTTAAAAAACAAATCACAAGGCAACTAATTTTTCAACACAATACTACTCTATGTAACTCTGCTAGTCCCTGACAAGCATACACTATCTAAAACAAGTTATAATGTGATCTGAACTAGTGTATAATAAATCCAACCCTCACACCTAGTTCAAGAGGTTCCCAAGAAAGAAAACAGTCATAGGTGAAAAAACATTACATGAATAAATTTATATTAACTGAATATACATAAATCTTACCTCTCCCCCAACACCCTTGTAAGAAACAACCCCCTACACAACATCCATATCAAAAACTCTATATATAACATTTAAATACATGCCACAATCCCCAATAAACATAACATATAAATAGAGGCTATTTTGAGTGTTACTTTTTATCATGAAAACTATTTTATAATGTTCAAAATGGGTCATGCTAAAAATCAATATTTCATTCCAATTAATTAAATCCATTTGGTTTTTACTGTTAAAAAGTTCATAAAACCCATTCTAAATCCAAAAATAATTCAGTTTCTAAAAAAATAAAAATCTTCAATCAAATTCATTGATATCTCATGATACCACATTATTTCTAAATAATTCATCCAAAAAATAACTATAATCCAATGTAAGATCGAAATTGGGTCATATTCCGTCATTCATCAAAATTGATTGAAAACAATGAATTTTATCATTTTCCAAAACACTTAGCACACAAGTAAAATATAGAAATTATAAAATAATTAAAAATACCATTATGACAGTGTTGGAATCTATAGAAGAAACTTTTAAATTAAACTATTGTTATCTCATATAAGTTATATTTCAAAAATATTATTTTTAGAAATATTCAATCATGAAATTACTTGTAAAATAATGAATATTCATAAAAACACTAACATCAATCCATGTGGGGTTATGTTGAAATGAGTCCCCTTGGATGGTGGCGGTGAAAAAAATTAAATCTCCTCACAATCATCAAATAATAAAATCCTTATTATTTGGTAACCCAAATATCATATTCAAACCAATAAAAGGATAAGGGATTATATAAGAATGTAATTATAGATATAAATGGAAGAAATGAGAAGAAAGAAAATAGAAAAATATGCAAGGAGTGGTTAACCTTGAGAATCCTCTTGAAATACAAGTTTCAATGGTTCAAGATCAAGAAGATATGAAGGTAGAACTCCATGTGCTAACACCCTTGCTAACCCAAACCATATTCAAGGATAGTAGAGCGTAAAACCATTAAATTTAAAGATAGAGAATTTTAATTTCACATTTTTAAAAAATTGGGAAAATTTATTTGTTATGTTGTGTTGTTAGACAAACCACGTGGAAACTATATAGCTTCCCCTTGATCATGTGTGGTCACATTCATGGTTTCCACTAACCATGTATCAACCTGGAATATAAACCCTAAAAAAATATAAGAATATTGGTAACCTAGTTATTCCACATTATTGGGAATATTATGTTCCAATCATTAAAAACACTACTAGAGTCCACCTAAACCCACTCACATAATTTCTTATAAAATTTACAATGTTTCTGAAATAATTATGGTAACTTTACATTAGAACATTGTTCATTAAGATTTTTATATTTCAACGTAAGACCCTCAAAATTTAAATTATCACAAAATTTCATTATTTAAATAACAATATTTACCTAAGGGTGTCATATTAATATTACAATGGTCATATTATAATCCAATATAAATTATTTTTACACAGTTATTGGCCAAGTGGGTTTAATATCACACAAGTCATGCCATTGTCATACATAGATACTATGTTTAGTGAGTAATTTCCACATAAGATATTATTTCACCATGTAAATCACACTCAAAGTAATTTTCATGAATTTAGTCTCAAATAGACATAATTTTTTAAGTATTACTATAACATAAGATCAATATTTGGATCTATTTTTTGGTAAACTCAGTTAATGTTGCACAAAAAATTATGTGTCAGGTTAATTCCTTTGTATAGGTTTACCATATACTACAATCACAAGTTGTGAATTATAGATCCCACTCCACCCAAAATAAATTAGTGTAGCTCTTACAATATCCTTTGCATTTCTTGTTATTCTTAATCATCCGATGTTTTTTAATTTATACTTATAAATAATATATAATGAATATTGTAATTTTTTTATTTTAAATTATGAAGTGACTTAAATGGTTTTAGATTTTTTTTAAATAATGTAAAAGGATATTTTAAAATATTTATTAATTAATAATTTTGTTTAGTAAATTATAATAAGATCACCCCTAGAGTAACACTATAACTCCCAAAAAATATTATAAAATACCAAATGATGGAATTTTATAAATATCACGAAATAAAACCTCCCCAATAAACTATCACATGGTCCAATTATAGTTTACCCACATCCCCAATACAACACATTGTTAGTTATTTTATGGGGAACTCTATTACCCATAAAATAAATATGGAAAAAAGTACAATATTTTCAGTTACATTAATACAATGAATCATTGTTGTTTAAAGATTAAATGAGGTGGAACAACTATTGAACACAATATAATGCATACTAGAGGACAAGTTTGGATTGATCCATCGTTTTCTCAAAAATTTAAATCGTATAATCTGAATTAATCAAATCACCCCCTCTATCATAGATTCAAAGGAAATGGTGATATCATAGTCCTTAAGGAAGCATAAGAGTGACCCTCCATTATAGTCCATGGATATACAACTTAAATAGGTAGGTCCTAGATTATACATAAAATCACTATTTATGTTGATCTCAATCCTACTCAGATAGAGATGTTTCCAAACAAAACATATAGACATTAAGTTTCCTGAAATCACCTTAGATTCCAAATCCATCATATATAGTCAGTCATCATATTGAGTTCCCATCCATGAAATTCTTTAATGATGTAACCACTTTTATAGTAAATATGATATTATTCCTGGATAAGTTAATGTCAACATGATATCTATTATAAATTCTTGAATTAGTGTTCCACCATATGATATACCATTCTTCATAAATAGTAATTCTAAAACAAGATTATGAACCTAGAAAATTATTCTAGTATGAAACAAAGTCAAGAAGGGAGATGATGTCAGCTGTATTGATATATTAAACTTCAAATAGATTAGTTAATAATCTCAATATTGGTTTTAAAAAAGAAAATTGGGTGATTAATTTATTTATGGGATCATGAATGTATATTTAATAACATCACTGTCTACAATGATTAATACCATTTCTCATAAGTCAAGAAATAGTGACAAATATTTTGAATATATCCCTCCTAATTAAGATGTATAGAGAAGGAGGAATCAACTGTTTATAAATGTAATTATGCTATGAATCCATACATGAGATATTGATCATGATGAATTAATATAAGGGATTGGAAGTGATAATTTCATTATTGAACAGTTCCTAAATCATAATTTATTCACAAATCAAGAAATAATAATGATAAATAATCCCATAATTATTGATGGGTTGTTGGTCCAAATATGAATTTATTTTTATTAATGTTCTCATTAGGGTCCTCAATCTCTGTATGGTATCCATCTATCAGGGCAGACCTGATCTATTTACCATTTTATAATTTGATATTATAATTATGGGAAGCAGGAAAATGGAAATACTTTACTACAATAGTGTATGTTTTTAAATTTGGTCAATATATAAGAGTTAATGTATTAATATTTCTATGAAATAATCTTATTTATAAATCCATTTATGATCAAATTATTATTACCCATGTTTTTACATATGATATGTCAATGGAACTGCACCTAGATTGTATCCTTAAATATAGGCAGATTTTGAATTCCATAGCATCCCTCCCAAAAATATTTTCAATAGGTACATAATGTGACCATCATTTAATTCCAATCATAAATAAATAACACTGTATAAAATTACTAATTCTTTGAGTCATAATTTTGGATTAATTGTTTTTTGGAAATTTATAATCCATAAAAGAGTAATCCAATATAGGAATAACAATTATATTTATAATAAAAATTATAATTTTATGAGAGACAGAGAGATACATGCCTTTCTAATATATCATCTGATATAGTAATTCAGTGAGAATATCCCTGAACAAATAATCCCTAGGTCTTCCTTCGAAAAGTGGAAGACATATAAATTTTCAGAAGTGGATTCCCTCATTTAATCCCAGGAATATGTTAATAAAAAACATCCCATAATTATTGAAATTTCAGAAGATGAAAATATTTGATTTTTCGTTGATAATGTTCCTACAATAGACGGACCTATAATGATATAAATTCCTAATGAATTTTTTTTTTCTTACATGATGAAAAAAATCAGTTTATCTTCGTAATATAAGTGGTATGTTTCCTTCACCCATCTCATATCTTGAATGGGATTAAGAGAATCCTTTTTAACCATATCAATGATGCATCTACTTAGAAAATCTTCAACAATGCTAATGATGGTGGTTGATAAAGGATCGCCCTTTCTAATTCCATCAGTGTAAAATAAATATCCCTATAGAGTTACATTCAACAATTCATTTATCCTAATATTAAAAATTAATATTGATATACATTTTTCAAATTATATGTAAAGACATATAATATTAATGTAAAATGTTTATATGAAAAATATAATGGTGATTTATAACGTGTCTATAAATTTAAGAAATAGATCAAATATAAATGTTGTTTATATTATTATTATGAATATCTCATAATAATTTTTTGGGGCTCATATTTATGAAATAAATTTAACCACATAATAAAATGTATTGATAACTCAAGAGATCAATAGATTAAACAATATTTAATTCGTGATTTTAGATTCTATAAATATCTTATATAATATAATAAGTATATAAGTACATTAAATTAAATTTAAAGTCACATATTTAAAATAAATTTCAATATAATTGATAATATGAAGGAGTTCATATTGTAACAAATATAAAATATTATTATCTATTTAATTATAAATTTATATAAGATATAGATAAATTATAAAGTGTTTTTAATTGTGTATTTTTGATTAATTTATAAATTGTGTATCTTATCTATAATTTTACAAATTTATAATTTATTCAGATCATTACACTATTATTCATATTATTCCACTAATTTATTCATAAATATATATCTATATTATGAATATCTGTATATTATTATTAAGTAGATAAACAAATTTGTAAATTTTCATGTAACTTCTATAAATTATCATATTGCATCTAGGGAGATACATATCAAGGAATAATATTTTTTAAAACCATGAAATTCGATATTAAATGTTTATTAACATTAATTATGTATTTAGTTGTGATATATGTATGTATTATTTGTTATAATTAATAGGGATATGAGATCTCTCATATGTAAAGTATCCTTGGGTAGAGGGAATTTTTCTATCACCCTACATATGTGACCACAAAATTTGATGAAATAAATAAAAACGTTCATTGTAATAAACTATCAATACCATTTAGGTATATATTTTTTGATAATGAAGCCAAAAAATTAACTAACAAACCCCAATCCCTTTTATAGTATTGTAAATGTTTTCCACTAAATAACAAATTTCTCAATCCACAACATCTCATAAACATCTCCAACTAATTCTGCAACAAAGTTACAAATATAGAAGGTTACTCACCTCATTAGAGTCATAACCTAGTGATATTGAAACATATGAAATGGTTTATCTCAGATTCATTGTAAGGGTTAACATATGTGGTAAAAATCAATGATCTTAAGTGATCATAATGTTTATGGGTTTAATAGTGATATATTAGAATATTATAATAAATAATGATTGGATCATAAATGAGGTAATAATATCAAATATTCATCATTAAAATTTGACACATCAAGAAAATAGGGAATATTTACTCTTTATTTATCATCTTCAAGAATAAAAAACATAATATATTTGATAAGGCTTCACTCACATATTTCCCCTATTGAATTGGGCTTCCCTCACCTATTTCCCATAGTTAATCAAGAATCAAAACTTATTTATTATTTTATATTGAAAAAGACTACATATTTTCCCATTATATCATGAGATGTAATGGATGAACTAATTCATAGGAGGGTTATATAGGGACCCACTATCCCTTAATGATTAACCACATTAATATTTTATGTAAGAAAACATTAAACCATCAAATAATTAAAAACGCGAAATAATAATAAATTTCATAAAACATTTCAATTAAAATATTTCATGACTTATTTTATAATGAACCCTTGTAAGTAAATTGGGTTCTATTGAAAAAATCATAAACAACACATAAAAATAAAACATGTTTTATATACTTTTAAAATGGATCCACATAAATATATCATTAATAATTCCATTGATAATCATAATATCATAAAAACCTTGATTATAAATGGTTATCCCATTACGTCATGTAATAATATAGGTAAATATTATTAAATCATGTTAATGAAGAATTTCATACTTAAACTGTATAGGTAAATGGTATATAGTTAAGACTATAATTTTCCAAAATAAATAAATGTATGGAATGTTGGATATTTCCCTTTAACAAAAAGAATAAATAATGTTGTATCCATAATGAATATACATTGGATAAAAATTTATGGCTATACACCGAAAAAGATTAGGAATGAAAAAGGAGGAGATGTATCATATCTCCAAAACGGAACGAAATTATAGAATCTATCCATAGAAATACTTTTCATGATTATATTTGGGAAAAATTACATTATCATGCATAATATATTTCAATTTTCAATTAATTATAATAATGATAATTTTAAGGAGGTTTAGAAAACTTACTTTAGAAATGAGAAATATCCTTGATATTTTCTAATCATTTACAACTAAATGTTTTATAAAACTTGAATAAAAATTTATTTCAATTGGAATATACGAATATGTAGATAAAAATTTGATATAAACTAATGTTTTCCATATAAATAATTTTTCACATAGAAAATGTTAAAATTATATTTTTAGATGTCATTTTAAACACATTCGTAAAATGAAAAAGTAATGGGTCATTTGAAAATGTTATTTTCAGAAGGTAAATTGAAAATTTTATTTAAAAAATAACCTTTTAATAAATATACTATAAGAAATAATTTATTAAAAATTCATAATTATTTTAAATTTAAATTGTAATGGAATATAACATATTATATTTTTAAATGATGGAGAATTTATTTTATAAATAACTTGAAACACCATTGATTCAAATCCCGAACCAGAAAACTATTATTAAATTATTATTTTAAAAAAATATAATGGAACGATGATAATAATATTTGATAATATATATTTTCATTACTAATAATGTAATTTTAATGTTTTTAAGAATGAAAATATTGACATATTAAAAAATATTTATTGGAATGAGTGGGAGTTTTTCCTATTAGCTATATACTTTTATTTCAAAAAAAAATTATCAAATAAGTGGTTATTGAGGATGATATGTAATTTTAAAATGATAAAAAATTAAATAAAATATAAAATAATATAAATTATATAATTAAAAAAATAATCGTAATTATTTTTAAGTAAGTTATACTATGACAAAATGAATTGGAAATGGAGTCGATGAAACTATTTTGGAATTAATAAAAGCTGATTTAAGGGGTCTTGAGAGGTAGATAATTAAATAGACATTAAAATTTAAAGAATTAGAAGAAAATTTTATATTTTAATAAAAAAGGGTAGTGAATACACCATAAAAAATAAATTACGGTACACAATATCAATCTTCTAACATGGATTTGAAAACGATACCAAGAATCCATTAACTTATTTCCCCACAAAGTAAGATGGAATATAAGATCCCATAAATAAATTTGAATATATTAGTCACATATTTCATAACCTTTTTCATAGAAATATACCTTTAAAATATTCATTTATAAGTATTCTATATATGTTTATTAGTTTTTTGTTATCTATTTTCAATATCAAATGTGAGTAATCTTAATCATTTTGATCTAGTTTCATAATAATGATTTTTTATAATTATTCTCCTAAATTTAATAATTACTCGATCATAAAAGTCAAATTAATTTAGTTTTCTTTAATTATTAACGATTTAGTAATTTCATTTCATATGTAGTTTAGTTATTATTCATGATGATGAAGTTGGTGACAACATTAGTTCGGTACGAATAGACAGCTTTATCTTAATTAATGATTTAAATTATTATGTCAAAAGTATAGAATAAAATCAATTAATTAAAAAATAATTTAAAATATTATATTTCCAAATTAATTAATGATATAAATTTGTTATATTTTCATGTAGGTGGTAGAACTAACCCACTAAGAATATGTTATAATCTATGTGTGATTTCACTAAGGAAGGAAATATTTCGTTATAATATAACTATAAAAAAAGTATACTGGAATTTTTAAAATGTTATTATGGTTATTTATTATAATTGTGATTTTTAATAAGGAGAATAAAATTTAGAATTATGTTTTCACTTATAAATAAATTTATTTTCCTCTTGGAATAATGGTTTTATTTGATTAGTTTTACAATGATTATTTATTTTTAATATCAATAATAGAATATATAATTTATATTAACAAAATATAAATATTGAAATAGTAAAAAAAGTATTCACTAATACATTTTTTGAAAGTATCCATGAATATGGGTGATGAGATACAAAATTTATCGTTCATGGAGGTAGTAGTTCACATAGGTGTATAAAAATCATATTTTTTGGTTTAATGGAAGGGGTAGATAATGGTAATGAAATAAATATAATAAAATTTATAAAATTTATTTTAATTTATTAATTATATAAATATAATTATAATGTGTTTCTATGAGTTTGGAATATGAGTTTAATTAATGGGAGTTAAAGGCTATGCAATACTTACATGGAGAATTTTAAAATTCTCTAGAAGAATCATTTGTGAACAATGAAATTTGGGAACCTTTTCTTGCTAGTGGATTCAAAAAATGTATAGGGATACTATAATATGTATATTTGGTATTTTTTCATTGGAATTTATAACTAGGATTTTGTCCTCATAAATTATGGAAGTGAAATCCTTTTATATGACACAAAGATCAGCAAATATTTGTAAAAGAATGTTATATATGGGACAAGAATGTAATTGCATGTGATTTAGATGATTTAAGTGCATAAATTTTAGTAATAATAGTAGGTTCGAATTTATAGAATAAAAAATTTATTCAATAATATCAAATTTTTTAATTTAGTTAGTACAATTTTAGCCACATTAGATTACCCACATTAAAACGAATTAATCATGTTTAAATATTTTCAGTGTAATTATTTTAATTATAACAATATAAGAAGACCATTTAAGAAATTTTTACATGATTTATATGAAATTAATAACAATTTAATATAATTCAATTTATAAATATGAAAAAACCTAATTTCAAATTAATAAATTTAATGTGTTGAAAAATAATTTTGGTAGAAACAATAATTTTATTCAATAAGTGTTATAAATATTATTTAACATTAGTTACCAATATAATTATTTATAACATATTTTTCAATATTTATGTCACGAACCATCCCTCGAGGTCCATATCATGACTACCCCAAAATAGCCTTCCATAGGCCAGGGGCTAGGGACTAGAACCAAAGGTGTAAATACCCAAACTGGGAAGGCATTGTCTTCATAAACTGAAACACACAAAATTGAGTACGATGGAAGTAAAACACTAATGAAAGATGTATACAAAAGAGTGCTGAAAAGTATAGGATCCAGAAATACAATCCCAACAGGAAAGTACAAGGAAACTGAAAGGTAAAAGTAAAACCAAAAGAAAGTACAACTGATGAAAAGTAAAGCAGCTACTGGGTCATCCTCCAAGGTTCCTACATAAAGGGTAGGTATAGATGGCCTCTTCAGCACTCTCGTATGTCTGTCTCCTCTATATACCGTCCCACTGGGTGGTCCACCTCTGGGTACCATCCAGTCCTGCTACTCTATTCCTAAGTTAGCGTTGTCTGTTATCTGCAACCAACACAATGAGGTGCAGGCATTGCCCGTTTCTAGGTGAGTATAACGATACTCAGCAGGGACCCCGAGACCCACAAGGTCTCACAAAATTTAACAAGGATAAAGCACAAAGTATGGATTCAACAGATAACCATTACGTAGGTATATGCCCATACATATACATAATTTATCTAGTAACCCATCTCAATCATGAGGAAAACAAAAAAGTCAATGACTCAGCTTAGTCTTGAATTTTATTCTAGGGGGTAGTATCAAGTAACAACCCCAGTCACACTATCAGAACCTCAGCTGATGGCGTACTCCACCTCTATTGAATACAGTGGGCATGCTTCATCACACAAAGTACCTTCCCACTATCCTTGGACTACTGAGGTACTCCTCCAGTCGAGTACCATTGGCCTACTGTGTCACATAGAGGCACTCCCCACCACAGGTCTGCTGTGCTCACACAGAGGTGCTCCCCCTCATAGCCTGCTAAATTAATTCTCCTGTCGAGTACTGTGGGTCTTCCGCGATCATATAGAGGTTCTCCCCAAAGTGGGTCAGCCGTGTCACAAAGAGGCGATTCCCACTAGGCCAGTTGAGTCACTCCGAGTCGAATCAGTCAACCAGTCGTCAGGTCACATCTAGTTACTAGGTCTTCGTACTCTATCTGCTCGCCTCTGGAAGGATCTTTTCCAAGATCTACTGGTCGATACTCCAACTATCAAAAAAACCCATGTAGATGTATCTCAAAGACCTTCCTCATCATGGGGGTCTCAATGCAACAAATGGTGCATCAATCGGAAGCCCAGTCTGTGAGTTATTGGCATTTCCGTCCCAGGGGCCCTGTTGAATTTTAGATTCAAACCAACCCAACTGTACCCCAACTGTGTCCAAAACTCAAGGGGGGTATTCCAAAAAATGATTCACGCATTAAACGTCCCGTTTTCGTAGATGGTTCGTCTATCAGACACACGTAGCCCATGATATGGGCAAAAAGATGTATTCGGGTAAAATGGGTTCAGACTGGTGTCTGACCTGGTCTACGGGTCCGACCTGGCCTGAGGGGGTGGCCCAGACCGAGGGGTCAGCCCAGCCCGAGGGGACGGCCCTACACAAGGGGGCGGCCCAGCCCATGGGGGCGGCCCGCGTGGCTTGGCCGGCCAGTGGCTGGTGGCGCCCTGCGGGGCTCGACATAACCACGTCCAGTGGGGAGACACACACCCCTTGGAATCTCTAATGGTTGAACCATTCGGGTGGAACCAAACCGGTGCCAGGTGTCATCGGTTCCGCTCACATGGGACCCAGCGGTGTCCTGCTTCTCCAGACTGGCTGAGCGACCGGCCGCTCCACCCCACCGGCAGCTGGCCCGATGCCGAACGCTACTGTTCCTCCACCACAGCCCGCCTGGCCACGATTCTGCTTTGCCCCGTGGTGCGATGGCGTCGCGCCCCTCCGCCGTGGCCCACCCAGGCCGTGTAACTCCTCTTCCGCACAGTGCGACGACACTGCGACCTTCCGTAGAGGTCTGCCCTGGCCACGACCCCCTTCTCGTACGCAAGGCACAACAGTGATGCACCCTCTCTTTCACGCGGCACGGTGGTTCTGTGCCCTTTCCGAGATCCGATGGCCTTGCGCCACTAGTTTCTTCATAGTCGGCCCGTCATCGGCAGCCATTGCACCGCCACATTTCACTCTTGTGGCATAGTAAACAAGAGACGTAAAATGAATGGGGAGGTTCAGGCCATGTTCGTGCGACCCGAGCCTTCCACGTTATGGTAATATCAATAGGCCACAATGAGCACAACTAACGATGAAAAACGGAGGGTAAATCTCAATCATAAAACAACCCCTACATCGTTTATCGGTCTTTGATGATGAAATGAGAGTTCGAAGAAGACGAAGTCAAAAATGATATTGTTGGCATTCTTTGTGGGTGATAGTTTCATCCCTTGACCTATGGTTCTTCATTGGCGGAAGAAGTGTCTTTCATCCTTTGGTGATCATTCTTCGTTGGAGTGTTATTCTCCTTCAGAAAGCTCTAACAAAATTCCAATCCAAAAATAATAGAAGAAGTTGTCTATTATTGTTGTCACAACCATACAAATTATTTTTTTAATTAAATGAGACAACTCAATTAATTAATGGGACAGAATTGATTCAAATTAAAAATTAGGGGAGGTGGAGAGTTTCAATTAAATCAAGGGGGTTGGAAAAAATTAAACAAATGAAAGTTTAAAGGTTTCTCCACTTAATTTGGGGGTACCAAGGGGTTACAATCCTGGGTGGTCCCCACCGAACAATATCCTCCCAAGGGAGGTTATGTGTGGGTGGGCCCCACCACCATAACCTTTCATGGGAGGTTATGTTGTGGTGGCCCCCACCTCTAACCACCTCTTGGTGGATTAAAACTCCAAATAAATAAATATAATCTAAAAGTTTATTTTTATTTAACGTTATTAAAAACCCAAAATCTAACTTCCATTCTTGACCAACTACCGTCATGTAGAAAGTCTTCTTAAGTGAATACTTGCGCTGCGAGTTCAACAGTACCCTCAGATTTAAATTCCGAGCCCTGAATCAAAAGTTATAAAATCCCACTCACATGTTTACTAAACATACCCAAACAAAACATCAAAAATTGATTCCGGGCACACCGGGCCTCGGAATCAAGTGCTGTAAATTTTCCCGGACTCATAAAATCCCATGTATTTAAAAAAAATCCACAGAATTTACAGGTCTTTAAATTATCCCCACCTCAGGTCTTTACATCCTTGTAAGCTATAACTTGATCTATGGAAACAAATGCGGGTCTTGATCACACATCTAAGCATCCCACTCCCATGTGCACTCCTAAAGATTATCGTGCTGCCAAAGAATGTGCACTAGAGGTATCGACAGTCCATGAAGGACCTACTCCTGTCAATCCTCAATCTTCACTGGAACCTCCGTGAAAGTATCCCTGTCATCGATGTCCAGCTCTCCATGGTCGATGATGTGGGAAGGGTCATGCACATTTCTCATCAACTGAGATACGTGGAAGACGTCGTTCACCTGGTGCAACTGAGGTGGAAGAGCTAAGCGGTAAGCCACCTCATCTACTCTGCTGAGGATGTGGAATGGTCTGATGAATCACAAAGATTACTTTACACCTCAGCCAAAACTCTGTAGACCTCATCGAGGTGAGACCCGTAGGAAGACGTGGTCACCATCCTCAAACACTAGAGGCCTCCATCTCTTGTAGGAATACAACTTCTGCATCCTCTGTGCAGTCTTCATCTGCTCCTGGATGATCTTTACCTTCTCCGTGGTAGCCCGTACCACTTCTGGTCCCACTAGTACTGACTCCCCTAGGTCTGTCCAGCAGAGTGGTGATCTGCATGGTCGACCATACAAGGCCTCAAAAGGATCCATACCGATGGTGGAATTATAGCTATTGTAGAGGAAAACACTACCAATTTTAATTGATCCTCCCAGCTTCAACCAAAGTCAATGACACAAGCTCGGAGCATGTCCTTGAGGTTCTAAATGGTCTGCTTAGTCTGACCATCTGTCAGAGGATGGAAGGTGGTTCTCAAGAGAAGCTGTGTCCCAAAATCCTCCTATAATCGCTTCCATAGATTATAAGTAAAACATGTGTCAAAGTCGGAGACAATAGAAGAAGGTACTCCATGAAAACCCACAATTTCCTACACATAAAGGCGTCCCACGATCTGGATTGAGGCCTGCTCCTTGATCGATAGGAAGTGGGACGACTTGGTGAGTCAGACAACGATCACCCAAATCGTGATGTGACCCCTGGATGTACGTGGAAATCCCAGCACAAAGTCCATTGATATCTCATTACACTTCCACATTGGGACCTCTACGGGATGAACCAAGCCTGCTGGTACATGGTGCCCTTCCTTCACTTGCTGACATGTGAGACACCGTTAGACAAACTCTGCTACCGCCTTCTTCATGTCTGGCCACCAATGCTGTCTTCTGAGGTCCTGAAACATCTTTTCCACTCTTAGATGTACCACTATAAGGGACATGTGAAACTCCCTCAATACTTACTCCTGAAGTGATACTAGTACCAAGGTACGTCCTCTGATGAGGATGACATGCTCCCTACCTTCAGAAAATCCATCATGTGCCTACCCTGTTGATATCTGATCACATCGTGTCTCGTAGTCAGTATCCCTACATTGTGCATCCCCGACTCGCCGACGAAGTGGGGAAGTAACTGTAAGATACTGTAGAATGGGGGCTCTATCCCTATCCACAAAGGGTATCTGTAAGGTATCCAACTGCTCTGTCGCCTCTCCTATAAGATGTATAACAGATCTCCTACTGAGAGAATCTTCAACAACATTCCCCTTCCCTGGAGTTTAGACTATCTCAAAGTCATAGTCCTAGAAGAACTCAATCCAACATCATTGTCTCAGGTTCAGGTTATTTTGAGATAAGATATACCTAAGACTCTTGTGATCAGAGCACACAGTAAAACATTTTCCCATCAGATAGTGCCTCCACATATTCACGGCGATGAACACTGCAGCTAACTCCAATTCATGGGTAGTGTAGTTCTATTCATGCTGTCTTAGATGCTAAGAACCATACATGATCACAACTCACTCTTGCTTCAGGACACACCCGAGTCTGACCCCTGATGTGTCGCAGTAGACTACATACCATACGCCATCCTCTAGAAGCCTCAAGATGGGGGCACTAGACAGCATATGCCTCATCTTCTGAATGCTCTGCTGGCATCTCTCCAACCACATGAAGGGTTTCCCCTTCTTCATCAATGATGATAGTGGTGGTAAAACTCTAGAGAAGTCTGGAACGAATCTCCGGTAGTATCCAATCAAGACCAGGAAACACCGTACCTCCATCACACTCTTGGGTGGTGACCAAGAAAGTACCGCCTCAATCTTTGCTGTATCTACTAAAACTCCAGCCTCCAAGATAACATTTCTCAAGAAATGAACCTCTTGAATCCAAAACTGGCACTTCGAGAGCATACCATAATGTTGGTTCTCTCAAAGTGTGTCCAGTACTACATGCAAATGGTAGGCATGCTCCTACTCAATAGTCGAGTAGATCAGAATGTCATCTATGAAGAATACGACAAAGCGATCGAGGTATGTCTAGAAGATCATGTTCATCAAACTCATGAACACTGCTGGAGTGTTGGTTTAGCCGATGGGCATAACTGAGAACTTGTAGTGGCCATACTAACACCTGAAGGATGTCTTCTACATATCCTCATCTCGAACTCTGAGCTAGTGATGGCCTAATCTGATGTCTAACATCATGAACCACCAGGATCCCTTGAGCTGATCAAAGAGGTCATCATTCTTTGATAGAGGGTACTTGTTCTTCACAGTCACCTGGTTCAGGCAACGGTAGTGGAAACAGAGCCTCATGCTTTCATCCACCTTCTTGGCGAATAGAATTGGGGCTACCTAGGGAGAAACAATGGGATGGATGAATCCCTTCCCCTGCAAGTCCTCCAGCTGTACCTGCAGCTCCCGAAGCTCAGAGAGAGCCGTCTGATATGCTGGTGTAGATATCAGTGCCTTCTCGGGGTACAAGTCAATGTATAAGTCCACCAATCTATGAGGAGGTAGTCCTGGAACATCATCCGGGAAAACCTCCATGTACTGGTCCACCACTACAGGATAGGTCGGACTCTTAACATCATCTGCTCTGAGGGTAAGGCAAGCCAACTAGTGAGTGATCAGCTGCACCCTCCACCGAGTAAGTCCGTCCTATGTTGCAATGGTCCCCTTCTCTCTAGTGAAGGTGAACCTAGTCTCATCCGTGCGGACACACCACACTTTGTGCCTAATATAGTCATTCTGAGTAGGGAATGTAGATAACTAGTCCATACCCAAGATGATGTCGTAAGGCCTCGAAAATTCTACAAGGAGATCACAGCCGAAGCCCTAGCCTCATAGAGTAAGTTCACACTGCTGTCACTAGTGCGAAATCGTCGGGTCTACTCCTGTAGGAGTCTCTAGCAGTAAGGATCAAGCCAACTGCTCCATCGGAATCTCTAATCTCCGAACGAGGGCAGTGGAAATGAAAGAATGACTGGCACCTGTGTCTATAAGAACTGCAGCTAATGTTTATTAGACACAGATCATATCGCGAATCATCTCTGGAGCTCCATGGTCATATGGAACAACTGCATAATGTTGAGATCTCCCTTGTCCACCCACTCCCTGCGGTCGGGGTGGACATCCTAGTGGAGGTTGGGGAATCACCTCGAAACGTCGTCCACCACCAACTGCTCGACCAGATCCTCTACCATGTCTATCTGTGCCCTTCAGAACACCTCGATCGAACCTCTGCCTCTACCTGGGAGGTCCCTCAACTGTCTTATGATCATCTGAATGGTGTGTCGGATGACTAGGATCCATGTGACCCTGCTCACCGCATGAGTAACACTGCCTGGTCCTGGCAGGTATGTCACTGCCTTGGGTGGCCCATACAACAGTTCATGAGTCCTACAGTCGCCATCCCATTGGTATGGTACTCTTGGACCTATGAGACATCTTTCTGCTGCAAGCTATAGAAGACTCTGCTGCATGTCGACTAGGAGTGGGTCTCACAGCTGGTGACTGCTTAGCTAGGAAACTCTCAATTATGAGGGTTGTCTCTAACACTCCCTCCTACGTTGGGATGATGAGGGAGATCATCGATGCCCTAAAATCTTTCCTGATCCCCTTAGCGTGAGAGGACGGTGAACCTCTCTGAGTAATGTGATACTGTCATGTTGTAGATGAAGTAGCTCTTGTATCTGTTCCGCTCTTAGGGTCACTGGAACAAACTCTGCCCAGATCAGGCTCTTGAAGTCTTCGCAAATATGTGTCACCACATTGCTGACCTGGTGTATCATGCTCCACCATCTTCTTGCTGCTTCTTGAAGGAGGTAGGCAGCAAGATCACCATGAATTCTGCTGGTGTCCCAAGTATCCTGAAGACTATCACCACAACCTCTAGCCAATCATCAGCCGCCTGTAGGACCATCTCTCCACAGAACCTGGGTGGCTTCTGACATTCGAATTTAGGCAACGCACTCAAGAGGTGTGCATCCTCTACAGCTGGGGCTGGTAGCATCGGTGGCCCAATGGAAAGTGGTAGCACTGGTTCCCTTGCTGGCAAAGGTCCCTGTTCTGAGGCTTTGTCACCTGGTGGGCTGTCAGAGCGTACGAATCCCAAGGCTCTGTGGGGGGGGGGGGATCTTGAAAGAAATAGATGGGACATGGTCCAATGATTATACCTGGTGAGATGACCTGGTTAAGCTGACTTAATTTAACTTTTAACGACATGCACGCAATCAATGTATTGGTTCACTAAGTCTGAAATCAGTAGCCAGGGTCCTGGTGTGGGGATACGTCGGCCACCCGCACAAAAACTGGACTCACTGAACTGAAAGCCACACATAGTACCCTTTACACTATTTCTTCACTGAAAAGAATGGTCAAAGTCATATGTTCTGTAGTAGAACCAACTCCTCTGATACCAATTTGTCATGACCCGTCCCCTGGGGCCCGTATCATGACAACCCCAAGACCTACTTCCATAGGCCATGGGCTAGCGACTAGCACCAAAGGCATAAATCCTTAAAATGGGAAGACATTGCATTTATAAACTGAAACAAACACAAAAGAGTACGCTGGATGTAAAACACTAAACAAAGCTGAATACAAAACAGTTCTAAAAAGTAAAGGGGCTAGAAATACCAACCCAATAAGAATGTACTAGGAAACAGAAAAGTAACAGTACAACTAAAATAATGTACAACTGAAGAAAAGTAAAGTAGCTACTCGGTCATCCTCCTGGGTTCCTACCTGAAGGGTACGTATAGATGGCCTCCTCAGCACTATCATCCGTCCGTCTCCTCTGTGTACCATCACACTGAGTGGTCCATCTCTGGGTACCGTCCAGTGCTGCTACTCTCTGCCTCAGTTAGTGTTGTCCATCATTTGCAACCAACAGAACAAGGTGCGGGCATAGCCCGTGCAGGGGTGATTATAACGATACTCAGTAGGGAACCTGAGACCCTCATGGTCTCACTATATCCAACAAGAAAAAACCACAAAGTATTGATTCAATAGATAACCATTACTTAGGTATATGCCCATACATATACATATGTTATCTATTAACCCATTTCTATCATGATGAAAACACATAATTCATTGACTCAGCTCAATCCAAGATTTTATTCAAGGGGGTAGTGTCAAGTTACAACCCCAGTCACACTGTCGGAACCTCGGCTGATGGTGTACTCCTCCTCAATCGTGTACAATATGGTTTCCACATCTCATAGAGGTGCTTCCAACTATCTGTGGAATACTGAGTTACTCTACCTATTGAGTACCATGGGTCTTCTGTGTCACACAGATGAGCTCCCCACCACTGGTCTATCACGCTCACATAGAGGTGCTCCCCCTCGTAGCCTGCTGAGGTACTCCTCATGTCATGTACCGTGGGTTTGACGCACTCACACAGAGGCTCTACCCACTGTGGGTCTTTCGCATCACACAAATGTTCTTCCCACTAGTCCAGTCGGGTCACTCTGAGTCGAATCAGTCAAGAAGTCATTAGGTCACAACCAACGACTTGGTCTCCCGACTCTGTCTGCTCACCTCTAGAAGGATTCGCTGCATGATCTACTATTCGATACTCATACTATCAATAAAACCTATGTAAATTTATTTTAAAGGTACAACACGTCATAGGGGTCTCAACGCAATAGAAGGTGTGTCAATTAGACTCTCGGTCGGTGAGTTATTAGGATTTCTGTCTAGGGTTCCCATTTGGATTTTAGGTTCAAACAAACCCAACCATACCCCAACTGTGTCCGAACCTCATGTGGGGTATTCCAAAAGAATTTTATCTCTCTAATATTCTTGTCTCTGTAGATGGTTCGTCGATCGGACACACGTAGCCCACTATATGGGCAAAAAGGTGTATTCGGGTCAAACGGGTTCAGACTAGTGTCTGACCGGGTTTGCGGGTCCGACCCGGCCCGCAGGTCCGACCCAGCTTGAGGGGGAGGCCCAGCCCGAGGGAGACCCGACCCAAGGGGGTAGCTCGGGGGTGCCCGCGTGGCCTGGCTGGTGGCCCATGTGGCCTGGCTGGCGGCCCGCGTGGCCAGTGGGCGGCACATGGTGCCTGGCTAGCCAGCGGCGGGCCGCACCATGCGGGGCCTGCCCTAGCCTTGGCCAGGTGGAAGCACGCACCCCCTGGTATCCCAAATGGGTGAACCATTCGGGTGGAACCAAAATGGATCCAGGTCGCACCGGTCTAGCTCATGTAGGATCTAGCGGGGTCCCGCTTCTTTCGGTTGGCCGAGAAGCCAGTCGCTCCTGTAACGCCCCGACCCCAGCTACCCAGAGTCGGTGCATTACTTCGTAACATTGGCATGATCACAAAAGATCAAGTCTCGAAAGACCAATTAGTTTAGTAGCCTTGGAAACACTAGATACATTCGTAAACGTTACATTACATCATAAAGTGAAAAACTACAATAACAAAGTCCCCATAGTCCACACTCATATCCTCTTCTCACAATCCCTGCAGGTCATTCATAAAATACTTCTTCACATCCTGGAAAATATTAAAACATTGAAAGGGGTGAGCTCAGATGCTCAGTAAGGATAACAATATTGCGGAAGCTTTCATAAATAAACATTAACATTTAAGGCAATGTATAACTAAAACAAAAGCCTTTTAAATATTATCTTCAACATAATATGGCAAAAGTAAAATGAGATAATGCCATTTACTTATTCACATGGATATTCTACTGGTCGAATAATCACATGAAATATCAATAACCACTTTCATAATGATGGAATGCATAATGCCAGACTATCATAACCATGTATCCAAGGCCTCGTGCCAAGACCACAAATAAGATTTTGTCAAGGCCTCATGCCAAGACACTAGTTTGTCTCATGAGACCTGCCGATGCATTGAGGAGCTGTAGCGGGCTCCACCCGTCACTTATTAAGTCCAATACATTTCTCATATGAATAGGTTTAAACATATCATAAACCATAACATAATCGTATCACATAAAACATGCATAAAGGAAACATAACATTTACACATTTCAATCACAAGATATCAATACAACACATTGATATAATAAAAACGCTTTCAAAACCATTTTCAAAACCAAAATAAAAGAAAGTTAAAATATTGTATTTATTTTTCATTAAAAAAATGATGGCTTGTAGGGGAAGCTGAAACTCAAATAATGGTCACGGCGGTTGAGAAGTCGTTGTTGCCGCATAAGTACAGAAAGAAAAACATTCCCTTTTTGTCGTTTAGTAAAACGCTTCGTATAAAAAATATTCCTTTTGAATAAACTTAAAAGTCAAAGGGGTTTATACACCATATAAAAGAATGTTGTGTATAAAACCAAATATGCCTCAGTGAAAGGGGATTGAGACAGAGTCCTTAAAAAGATCATTTTTAAAATAAAATAGATATATTATGTGTATTCACTATAGTTGCACATAAATAATACAAAATAAGACATAATAATATCATGACATAATTTGAAAGTAGGAGATTAACCCAAAGAATGGATGTTGGGTTAAGAAATTCCCTTACCTTGCGTCTTGTCCTGACTCGACCGTTATTTAATCTCCTGAATAATAAACTAGAGTTAATTTTTATTTACTTAAGAACATTTTTCATGTTCATTATTCCTTTTATATCCCTTATTACCATGTTACGAACATTATTTAATTATTTAAGTTAATAACGGTCGTTTTGTCGATTTTTGGTACTTGAGTCAACAATAAACTTCTTATAATTACAAGTTTTTTATGTGGTAGAATATCCATTATCTCCAGAATTATATTCATGATTTAGATGTCATATATATCATATATATCCAGTATATACATTCATTTATAGTATTACGTAACATTTAGAGGTAAGAAATGAAATGCATCGTTCATGGAGACGGTAAGCCGTACGTACGCATGAACGCTACTTTCATTTCTATTTTGTATTTAATGGAATGGAATCATAATGATATAAATTTATAATATAATTACAGTATAATATAGAATATAATAACATTTAATCCATCCTTTATACATCCCACATATGGCATTAACGATTCAAATCACTTTGAGGGGGCGGTAGTCCGCACTTCCTAAAATGAAATTATCGCGTTTACCCATAATGGAAATCATAAAGTATGTCATAAATGAGAAATACAGAATCATAAGTAAAACATAAACACATTATATATCATATATAAATATAGTGAAATCTTAATGTCCACCTTTGAAGGTGTTATATGAGTGTTGAACAATCATCGTTTCGTGAGGCAGAAATTCGCCATCCACAAAAACCGTATGTTATTAAACCATTAGATGTAGGTGTGTGTAAGTGTAGCTCGAATACTTCTTATAACAACAGGCTAGTATATTTAGGATACTGGTTTTGTTACAAAAGTAATGAATATAAAGATTTTAGGGGGTTGGAGAAGAGAAATAAAACAAAACAACATTAGAGAAGACATTACCTCAAAATCGGGTAACTTTTTTTGATTTGAGCCAAAGGCTTCCTTGAGAAGAGTTCTTCCCAAAGTGAGGCTTCTAGGAGTAATAGGGGGAAGTTGGAAGAGTATTTGGGCAGAGGTTGGCCGAGCCAAATGGCTTGAAGGTGTGAATAAGGTGGGATAGGTGGGGGCCTTTTATAAGTGGAGAGGAGGGGCTCTTTTGGAAAGATTGAAATATTACATTATTACACAATTCTTTTCAGATTCTAAAGGTCCCAAACTTATATAATTCGTGGTTAAGGTGATAAGGGTTCGAAATCTACCCATACAATAGTCTTTGGACAAGTGTAAGCCTTGGATTTTACATTATCTTTTCATTTTATTAAAATCGTTAAATAATGAGGTCATCGCTGCATCATAATGATGTCATAAATAATTTAATTTATGTAACGTCTAAAAATTATAAAAAAATAATATTATGTAGGAAATCTTTTTAGATTTCTAATGAATATTTATAGTCAAAATTTGGACTTGTGTAACCCCACTTAAAAACTGTTTTAGTAAAACAACTCATGTTTGTGTCAATTTAATTTTAACATTAAATAAATATATATTAATGTCATTTTCCAACTAAAGTGTCTCCATGGGGTCCCCAAGTTTACCCATGGGTTGTATTGGTCGGCCATGACTCATCCAATAGGAGTAGGACAAGTTTCATGCTCCTGTCATATTATTAAAACATTATTTTTACCTTAAACTACACTAATTACCTCTAATCGCGATTAAGAACTTAAAAGTTACTATTCACCAAAAAATTATTTTAATCTCATTGAACCACATTTTACATCTTAATTACAACCATGTATGTAGGATTTTTGAAAATAAAATCACCGATGTAGTAATATTTCATTTAAACGAAAAATCAGTTATTTAACTACCACTTAGTGGTTTCACTATTCATCAAAAATTGAAGTTTTTCAGAACAATGCCAAAATTTCACCCTAAGCTATAATTGATATTCCGAATTAAAAAATGATGTCTATTTTACAAAATTCCAAACATATAAGTTGCATTAATTAATTTTATAATTAATTCCCGCTGTCAGAACAAATAGCGTGTTTTTAAGAAACTATTTATATCCAAAGATTGGCAATTGTTTATGTCCATTTTAAATGTTAAATTAATTTTAATGACCACCATTGGATAAAATGGTAAAAATATATTCTAATTATACATTAAAACCACTCAATAGTATAACTTATCACTATAAATTATTTTGATTAAAAAAGTTGTTTTAAGTATTTTTCACTATTCATAAAAATTTTGAAGTTCTCAGAATATTACAAAAACTTCAACATAGGCTAATTTCAATATTAGGAATACAAAAATGAAGTCCATTTTGAAATATAAAATTTCTGTAAATTTAAAAAGTGGTTATTACTATTCATAACGGCTACTTTGATTAGTTGCGATGTGTTAAAACTCAAAGTTGCGTACAATGCAAGCTATTGCATTATTGAATGAGATGCGTATCATGGAAGCTCGGGGTGTTACATTCTCCCATCCTTCAATAAATTTCATCCTCGCAATTTGAAATTTTTCTTTGAAAATAAACGGTTGAAAAGAGAAAATACCATTGAGGAAAACCCACATCGGAAATAAGATTAATAAAATTTATCCTTAATAAGAGGGAAAGGGAAATGAAAAAGTCACCACCCAATTATGATATCGATTAGGAGAACATTGTTAGAAATTAGAGACATATAATTGGAGGAAAAACGTAAATATTTGTAGGGAGTGATTGAGGTCATCAATCACAATCAACTATCAAATTGAGGGCCTCAAAGCCTTCAATCGATGTTGATTTAAAATGTCATCACTTCAACAAGACATAAGGTATTAGGATAACACATTTTTGTTTGTTTTAATATACCTTTAATAAAGTTTAAGAATTAATTCATTCATTTAATAAGAGATAGGTATATATATATTTATGATTGACAATTAGAGTTTCAACCTTCAACTCATATTTCACTCAAAAAGTCCATAGAATTCAAAAATATTATACTTATCCTAATTGTATAAGGTTCCAAATGTACATATCAGTTAGATTAGTAAAATTATTTTGTAATAACCAAGGACTTTCTGTAGGCTAGTGGTAGGAAATAAAGGCCTATCTCACTATGGTTGTGGGTTCGATTCTTGCAGCTTTGTCCGACGCGACGGGTTATTCCCCACCCTGCAGGTTGTCCTTTTCCTAAAACTATAGTATTATAATATTCCAAAAATAATCTTCATAAATTTTTTAACCTTAAACAATAATATCCAAATATCAACTTAATCCACTCCAACCTTTATAGTTATCAAAAATACCTCTGTCCAGACTTTCTCTAAAAGGTCTCTTAATTCCAAAATCAATTTATCAGATTCCCCAAACAAATTAAAGTTTCTATTTTTGTCACATACTAAAAATATGATTACCTTCATCATATTAAAACCTTATTGAAATCAAAAAGTACTGCAGTACAATCCTTATATATATATATATCACATTATCCTTATAACCAGAATATAATCCATGAGTCCAAAAGCACCAATACATTAGTTATTCTGCTTCAACTGTAGTCACAGCATAAGATTGGCCTTGATCCCTTGGCCTTTTCTAAGGTAAGTTTCCTTGACTCTTAGGACATTCATTTGAATAATGCCCCATTTCCCTACAATTGTAGCATTCAACATTGATAGCCTCTTTCTTTCCCTTTCAATCACGAGCCTGGTGACCTTTTTCTCCACATTTATAACAAACTCCTATTCCTTTTAGGCAAGTACCAGGGTGATTCTTCCCACAATTATCACATAATGGAAAATATTACTTTCCTTTTTTACCTTTATCTATCTCTTGTTCCACTGTTCTCTTCTTCTCTTGCTTTACTTTGTTGTCATAAGACTTAGAGAATTCCTTTTCTATTTTGATAGCACATGAGACAATATCTTCGTATGTTGAGAAAGATTGTGATACTAAAGCTCAACGGAGAAATGGGTTTAACCCATCAAAGAAACGATCAATCTTACCTCTTGGGTTACGTATATAATCTATAGCATGCCACGCTAACCTTGTAAATTTAGCCTCATACTTTGCGACATTCTCATCCTCCTTCTGCCTCAGACTCAGAAATTTCCTTTCCATATCTGCTCGATGGTCACGAGGGAAGTATTTTTCTAAGAAAAGATCTTTGAACTCTCTCCATTCCATATTTGATACTTATTCATCTTCCTTTGTATTTTTAATCAATGACCACCATTGATCGGCTTCTCCAGTGAGGCGGTAAACTGCCATGATAACCTTCTCCCTTTCGCTACTCCCCAAGGCAGGGAATATTATCTCTAAGGAGTTTATCCATTGTTCAGCTACTAATGGATTTGTACCCCCGTTAAATTTTGGTGGTTGTTGCCTCATGAAGCGGTCTAACATTGATCCTCCACGTTGCGGATCAGGGTGCTCCATATGAGTAAGGCTATTATTCATAACCTGAGTGAGTTTTCCCAGCATGGTAATAAGTTGATCAGCACCAGTTGTATCTCCAGCTCCACAATAATTATCTTGAGAAGGAGGGCAATCCCTGCACGGAGTGCGTGCATTGATACGGTTTCCATTCCTTCCACTAGGCTCCATTTCTAAAGAATGGCATAAACTATATTAGATTATGAATCAAAATACATAATTCCATACATGTAAGATACTTAACATAAATTGAACTATTTATGGATATAATCCATAAAAATGTTTTCTCTGAGGAAGTATATACTCATAACCCTTCATAGTGGTTTCTAAAGAAAATGAGAATTATCCTAAGCATATCCCCCGGGAGTGTCGTAACCAAGAGTGCAGCAAGACCCGTTGTCGTGCACCAGTTCCCGTTCGAGTCTAGCTCAAAGTGGTGTTTTCGGGTTTTACCCCTAGGTACATCTGTGCCAGAGCCGCTTCTACCTGCTCATATCCAGACAGGGATGTATTGCTAGGAAAACTCACAACATCTCTACAATACCAAAATTCTAATAAGTTCTTCTATACTAATCCTCAAAGTCTATCTTAGGGCTATGTGCTCTAATCAGAGTTTATCTAAATCTAGCTTCTATGTTTAGTACTAAACTGCCTCTGATACCAACTGTAACGCCCCGACCCCAGCTACCCAGAGTCGGTGCATTACTTCGTAACATTGGCATGATCACAAAAGATCAAGTCTCGAAAGACCGATTAGTTTAGTAGCCTTGGAAACACTAGATACATTCGTAAACGTTACATTACATCATAAAGTGAAAAACTACAGTAAAAAAGTCCCCATAGTCCACACTCATATCCTCTTCTCACAATCCCTGCAGGTCATTCATAAAATACTTCTTCACATCCTGGAAAATTTAAAAACATTGAAAGGGGTGAGCTCAGATGCTCAGTAAGGATAACAATATTGCGGAAGCTTTCATAAATAAACATTAACATTTAAGGCAATGTATAACTAAAACAAAAGCCTTTTAAACATGAACATCAACATAATATGGCAAAAGTAAAATGAGATAATGCCATTTACTTATTCACATGGATATTCTACTGGTCGAATAATCACATGCAATATCAATAACCACTTTCATAATGATGGAATGCATAATGCCAGACTATCATAACCACGTAGCCAAGGCCTCGTGCCAAGACCACAAATAAGATTTTGTCAAGGCCTCGTGCCAAGACACTAGTTTGTCTCATGAGACCTGCCAATGCATCGAGGAGCTGTAGCGGGCTCCACCCCTCACTTATTAAGTCCAATGCATTCCTCATATGAATAGGTTTAAACATATCATAAACCATAACATAATCGTATCACATAAAACATGCATAAAGGAAACATAAAATTTCCACATTTCAATCACAAGATATCAATACAACTCATTGATATAATAAAAACTCTTTCAAAACCATTTTCAATACCAAAATAAAAGAAAGTTAAAACCTTGTATTTATTTTTCATTAAAAAAAAGATGGCTTGTAGCGGAAGCCGAAACTCAAATAATGGTCACGGTGGCGGAGAAGTCATTCTTTCCGCATAAGTACAGAAAGAAAAACATTCCCTTTTTGTCGTTTAGTAAAATGCTTCGTATAAAAAAATTACTTTTGAATAAACCTAAAAGTCAAAGGGGTTTATACACCGTATAAAAGAAAGTTGTGTATAAAACCAAATATGCCTCAATGAAAGGGGATTGAGGCGGAGTCCTTAAAAAGATCATTTTTAAAATAAAATAGATATATTATGTGTATTCACTATAGTTACACATAAATAATACAAAATAAAACATAATAATATCATGACATAATTTGAAAGTAGGAGATTAACCCAAAGAATGGAAGTTGGGTTAAGAAATTCCCTTACCTTGCGTCTTGTCCTGACTCGACCGTTCTTTAACCTCCTGAATAATAAACTAGAGTTAATTTTTATTTACTTAAGAACCTTTTTCATGTTCATTATTCTTTTTATATCCCTTATTACCATGTTATGAACATTATTTAATTATTTAAGTTAATAACGGTCGTTTTGTCGATTTTTGGTACTTGAGTCAACAATAAACTTCTTATAATTACTAGTTGTTTATGTGGTAGAATATCCATTATCTCCAGAATTATATTCATGATTTAGATGTCATATATATCATATATATCCAGTATATATATTCATTTATAGTATTACGTAACATTTAGAGGTAAGAAATGAAATGCACCGTTCATGGAGACGGTAAGCCGTACGTACGCATGAACGCTAGTTTAATTTATATTTCGTATTTAATGGAACAGAATCATAATGATTTAAATTTATAATATAATTACAGTATAATATAGTGTATAATACCATTTAATCCATCCTTTATACATACCACATATGGCATTAACGATTCAAATCACTTTGAGGGGGCGGTAGTCCGCACTTACTAAAATGAAATTATCACATTTACCCATAATGGAAATCATAAAGTATGTCATAAATGAGAAATAAAGAAGCATAAGTAAAACATAAACACATTATATATCATATATAAATATAGTGACATCTTAATGGCCACCTTTGAAGGTGTTATATGAGTGTTGAACAATCATCGTTTCGTGATGCAGAAATTCGCCATCCACAGAAACCGTATGTTCTTTAACCATTAGATGTAGGTGTGTGTAAGTGTAGCTCGAATACTTCTTATAAAAACATCCTAGTATATTGAGGATACTGTTTTTGTTACAAAAGTAATGAATAAAAGAGTTTAGGGGGTTGGAGAAGAAAAATAAAACAAAACAACATTAGAGAAGACATTACCTCAAAATCGGGTAACTCTTTTTGATTTGAGCCAAAGGCATCCTTGAGAAGAGTTCTGCCCAAAGTGAGGCTTCTAGGAGTAATAGGGGGAAGTTGGGAGAGTATTTGGGAAGAGGTCATCCGATCCAAATGGCTTGAAGGTGTGAATAAGGTGGGAGAGGTGGGGGCCTTTTATAAGTGGAGAGGAGGGGCTCTTTTGGAAAGATTGAAATGTTACATTATTACACAATGCTTTTCAGATTCTAAAGGTCCCACACTGATATAATTCGTGGATAAGGTGATAAGGGTTCTAAATATACCCATCCAATAGTCATTGGACAAGTGTAAGCCTTGGATTTTACATTAACTTTTCATTTTATTAGAATCGTTAAATAATGAGGTCATCGCTGCATCATAATGATGTCATAAATAATTTAATTTATTTAATGTCTAAAAATTATAAAAAAAATACTATGATGTAGTAAATCTTTTTAGATTTCTAATGAATATTTATAGTCAAAATTTGGACTTGTGTAACCCCACTTAAAAACTGTTTTAGTAAAACAACTCATGTTTGTGTCAATTTAATTTTAACATTAAATAAATATATATTAATGTCATTTTCCAACAAAAGTGGCTCCATGGGGTCCCCAAGTTGACCCATGAGTTTTCTTGGTCGTCCATGACTCATCCAATAGGAGTAGGACAAGTGTCATGCTCATCTCATATTATTAAAACATTATTTTTACCTTAAACTACACTAATTACCTCTAATCGCGATTAAGAACTTAAAAGTTACTATTCACCAAAAATTTATTTTAATCTCATTGAACCACATTTTACTTCTTAATGACAACCATGTATGTCGGATTTTTGAAAATCAAATCACAGATGTGGTAATATTTCATTTAAACGAAAAATCAGTTATTTAACTTCCACTTAGTGGTTTCACTATTCATCAAAAATTGAAGTTTTTCAGAACAATGCCAAAATTTCACCCTAAGCTATAATTGATATTCCGAATTCAAAAATGATGTCTATTTTAAAAAATTACAAAAATATAAGTTGAATTAATTAATTTTATAATTAATTCACGCTGTCACAAAAATAGCGTGTTTTTAAGAAACAATTTATATCAAAAGATTGGCAATTTTTTATGTCCAATTTCAATGTTAAATTAATTCTAATGTCCACCATTAGATAAAATGGTAAAAATATATTCTAATTATACTTTAAAACCACTTAGTAGTATAACTTATCACTATAAATTATTTTGATTTAAAAAGTTGTTTTTATGTATTTTTCACTATTCATAAAAAATTAGAAGTTCTCAGAAAAATACCAAAAATTCAACATAGGCTAATTTCGATATTCCGAATCAAAAAATGAAGTCCATTTTGAAATATAAAATTTCTATAATTTTAAAAAGTGGTTATTACTATTCATAACGGCTACTTTGATTAGTCGTGGTGTTTTAGAACTTGAAGTTGCGTACAATGCAAGCTATTGCATTATTGAATGAGAAGCGTATCGTGGAAGCTCGGGGTGTTACAGCTCCGCACAGCCTACGGCAGGCCCGTCAACGGCCAATCCTGTTCCTCTACCACGGCCAGCCCTGGTTGTGGCACTTCTTCTCCACATGGTACGAAGGCACCGCACCCCGCTTCCACGACCCGCCCTGGTCGCGGCTCTCCTCCTCCGCGTAGCGTGACGGCACCCCGCCCTTCTGTCGTGGCCCCCTTCTCCTTTGCATGGCGCGACGGTGCCGTCCCCTCTCTTCTGCGTGGCACGGTTGTGCCGTGCCCTTTTGGCAGCCCAGCGGCCTTGCACCACCAGTTTCTTCGCGGTCGGCCCATCGTCGGCCGTCGTTTCTCCGTCGTGGTTCACTCTTCTGGCATCATCAACAATCCAGGTAAAATGAAGGGGGAGGGTCGGGCCGTGTTCGTGTGGCCCAAGCCTTCCATGTTATGTAGATATCAATCGGCGTGAATGAGAAAAACTAACGACAAGCAATGGAGGTTAAAACTCAATCATAAAACAACCCATACCTCATTTTTCGATCATTGACTACGGAAGGAGAGTTTGGAGAAGACGAAGTCGAAGACGACATCACCGGAGTTCTTCGTGGGTGACAGTTTAATCCCTTGACCGAAGGTTTTTCATTCGCGGAAGAAGTGTCTTTCTTCCTTCTGTGATAGTTCTTTAATGGATCATTATTCTCCTTCCCAAAGCTACGCCAAAATGCCACGCCAAAAATAATAGAAGAAGTTTTCTACTATTGTTGGCACAACCATACAAATTGTTTTGTTTAATTAAATGAGACAACTCATTTAATTAATGGGGTGAAACTGATTAAAAATCAAAATTACGGGAGGTGGGGTGTTTCAATTAAATGAAGAGAGTTAGAAAAAATTAAACAAAGGAATGTTTAAAGTTTTATCAACTTAATTGGGGTGCTCCAAGGGGTTGTAAGCCTGAGTGGTCTCTACCGAAGAATATCCTCCCAAGGGAGGTTATGTGCGGGTGGACCCCGCCACCATAACCTCCCATGAGAGGTTATGGTGTTGTGGGCCCCACCTTTAACCACCTCTTTGAGGTTTTAATAACCAAATAAATAAAAATAACCTAACAATTTATTTTTATTTAATTTTATTAAAAACACAGAATCTAACCTTCATCCTCAAACAACTACCGTCGAGGTGAATGTATTCTTAAGAGAATATTGGTGCTTCGAGTTCAACAGTGCTCTCAGATTTTAATTCTAAGCACCGGTTCAAAAGTTATAAAATCTTGCTAGCACGTTTACTGAATGTACCAGATCAAAACATCAAAAATTGATTCCGGGCACACCGGGACTCAGAATCAAGCGTCGTAAATTTTCACAGACTCGTAAAAATCCTATGTATTTAAAAAAAATCCACGGAATTTTTGGGTCTTTACAATTTATTTCTCATAATATTTATTTTTTTATTTTTATTTAAAATCACAATATTGAAAAAACTATCATTATTTAGAAAAATAATAGTTTTGCAATGGTAAATAATATTTACATATGAAATTTGCTTTTAGTAACTTGAAAAATGGGTCTTGTTTTATAATTTCTACTAATTGAATCAAAATTTAAATTTTTTAATATAAAAAATTTAAAAAATTGATAAAAAATAATATTATAGTATGATATGTATGATTTATTAGGAATTTTTTTTATAAATATAGCATATGTTTTAGAATTTCAAATTCTTGTTATAAATCCTACACTACATTCTTAAAATTATTATTTCACTTATATAATACATAATGGTCTTTGAAAAATGCATCATGAATTTCTAGTTATTAATTATATGCCAATAATGTCATAAAATCCATGCTATATGTAAACAAGGTATTTTTCACTATTAACAGAAAATACAATCTTTTAAATAAATTCAAAACCAATATTCTAAGAAAATAATACAATGATTAATCCAAAAAATATATTTACTTCAATAATTTAACAATCTAAAATATATAAATCTATCTTTTAAATATATTTATTTTGTATAGAAAAACTATGATTATAAGAGTATAAATTTTCCAAATAATATATATTATTATTTTAAATTTTTATAATAAATAAATAAATCTACAATTAATCAATAAATATTATATTTTATTAACAAAAAAATTTAATATTAATATAATTAGTTTTATTTTATGAAAAGTGTTATGTGTAATATTTTAGATTATTAAAAACAATAATTATCTATGTAAATTTGTGTGAAATTTCCTTTATATAAAAATATAGATCAATATATTTCATATTTTGGTTACCTCTTTTCATACATACTAATTCAATGGCTAGTTCTTTCTCCAATATTTAATATTATATATATATATATACTATGGGTTCGTTTTAGTTTAGTGTTGTGTGTGGATCATAGTAATGAACATATTTGACTTTATTAGAGGAAAAAATATCTTAAAATATAAGGTCATTATATTCTCCCAACAATAAATAAATTGCATCCTCATAATTTTAATTACTTATATTTAATTAAATTATATTTTTTTGTGTATAGAATATTAATAATTCAATATATAACTTCTAGTATGGAATATACATTTCTATCTACTGTTATATCATCATCGATGTTAATTTTTTTATTAAGAATGAGACAAGACACCCAACATAAGAACAGAAGCCATGGAGTATAAGGAGTTCAGAAATAGGGAATGCTGATGGAATCCCCTCTAATCCGATTGAACCCATTAGGTTTCAAAGAGAGGATGTCATTCTGGAGAACCATTTCATTACCAAGGACCACCATCGACACTATGTAATCTTCCACTTTGTTACCCTCATTCTAGGAATGCATAATTTTGATGTTTTTGGTGATCCTGTCTTTTCACATTGTAGTAATATAGATTATAGACCATGGAGGAGAAAAAATATCATTTAAGACAGCATGGAGGATCTTTGAGACTGCTTCAACTTATGATAGGTTTAACCCATTAAATTTTAAAAGATTAATATTCGTGAGCATATCCTTGGCTTAGGCCTGAAGAGAGGAATCTTGGTCCAAGTAGGAGGAGAATTCCAAAAGGACCGAGCCCATGGAGTCTCAGATAGCCCCACCCACGTTCCACACTCCTGACATGCAAGACCCATCTGTGTTGAGTTTAAGGCCCCTAAAGGGGGGATTCCATCTCACCTAAAGGTTTTGGGTGTTGCTGTCAACATCATGGGCATCCTCTGAACTAGGGATCATCCAATGAAAGGATGGGGCATCCCTCTAGTTACCAATGAGCCAAGAAAAACTGAGGAGAGTGTTATTAGTCCTAATGATGATATAATTTCTAGAATAACAAACCCCTCATGTATAATCTTATTATTGTCTTCCCAAATAGACCAATACGCCACCAGAAATATCATTGTGTGTGCCATCTTATCTATTCCTCTGTCTCCCAAACCATTGAACCACTTATCCAAGAACGGTAACTCCACCAGGATATTTTCATTGAGGCATGTGAACTCCCCAATGGAACTCCACACATCACACACCCATCCACCCCTAAATTGTAGGTGATCAAAACTTTCCTCGTTGAATTATTTACAACACGTACACTGAGAAGTAAGAGGGATGCCACAACGTTTGAAATTCTCATTCGTGTGATGACCTAATACCTAATCCCACATAACAGGAAATTGAATTTTGAAGGAATAACCTTGGGACAATGGATTCCATTCAATCTAACATGCGCTTATTTGATTACCCGAAAATGAATATGATACGTAGGGGTGAAAGCCCCTAAGGAATACGGAGTGAAAACAGAACGATCAGGTTCCTGTGTCAATACAATGAGATTCATGATTTTTTATTTCTCCTCATCTAGCATAGCCTTAATAAAGGTTGGGTGAATACTAACTTCCCTAAATGAAATGGTGGGATCATTGTACCCCGGGAAGCCGAGAACAAACCCTACCTAGTTTTTGTGGAAGCAAGTAATGTCCCCTCCAAATGATTTTATTGAGAGTAAAAAATGAATATATGAAAACATTATTGATAGAGTAGGCCATAACAAAAATTCTCATCCCTCCATTGGGGAATGATTATGAAACATAGGGTGCATTATTTTTCTCCAGATCATACTCTATTTTAGAACTTTCTAGGCAAACCATGCATGAATGAAACTTTGGGTGTCATCCAACATATGAATTTTAATTCTACCCTCCCTATAAGGCCTCACAACCTTTCTCCATGAGGTCAAATTCTTTTTCCCTTTTTCAAGGGGATTCTAGCTGAAACCATCTAGAATCTTATCAATACTGGAGATTCCACCCTTCGGCACCTTAACAATATAGAGAGTGTTGATTGGTGACTCTAAAATAACACTAATTATGAGAGAAATGTGACCACCAAAGGATAGAAACTTGTTTTTATAGTTGTGCATGTGATCTGGGATCTTGTTGGAATAAAAGCCGAAGTCCCGAATCCAGAGTCTTATAGGGGTGATTGGTGTCCTAAGGTAATGCATAGGAAAATAGCATATTTTCATAGTAAGGTAGAGATTAAGATATGGGGACCTTATGGAAGAGAATTTGATGGAAATGATGTATAGGCTCTTCTCTTTATTGATAAGCTGGCCACTCTAGTGGAAATAATCCTCAAAAAGGTGGTTTAATACTCTTGTAGATTTTCCCCTATTGTTTAAGAAAATGGTTTCATCCATGAACATTAAGTGGGAAATGGACGTGGCCCACATGCTCCTACGATAGGGAAGAATATATCCATTATTTATTCTGCAATGAATATGAGAAATTAGAAGCTCTTTTGTAATGATGAAAATGATGGGGGGAAAAAGGGTCACCCAGTCTTTTCCCACAAACGGATTTGAAGAACCTGAAGGACTTCCCCAAGAACGATACCTCCATCCACGGAGAGCTGAAACATATGAAAACAAGGTCAATTGTCTGGTATGAAAAACCCATACCATCCATCACCATGATGCTGAATCCCTACTCCACCCGGTCGTAATCTTTAATCATGTTCAGAATGAGAGCTACATTAGATCGGTGGGTTTTGTAGTCCATATCTCTAAAAATTTCGTTGGAAATAGTGATATAACATTGGAAGGACTAATCCCTCAAAAACCCATGTTAATATTTGGATATCCACCTAGGAAGATGAATGGAAATCCTAGAATTAATGACACTTTAAAGCACTTTTTAAGGAATTTTTAGCATAGACACTTGTCTATATGCCAGATAGATGAGGGGTTTTGATTTTTTGGAATTAGAGTCATAGAAGTGGTGCATGAAATCCATAGAAAATTACTACCCCTAAAGAAGTCTAAGATGACCAAAATAAGGTCCACCTTCACCAAATACCATGATGTTGTATAGATGGAGCCTGAGAACCCATCCGTTCCTAGGGAATTGTCAAGGTAAAGATTCAACATTCTATAATAAATCTCCTTTTCATCTGGAAGAGTGATCAACCCTTAAATGTCCTGGTCTGAGACACATTGGGGATTAACCTTGAATACCCATTTATCATTTCCTATATAACCAATGGTCACATGAATATTGGGACCAGCCAGCAAGTCCTTGAAGTAAGAGAGGGCCATATCTCCCTCGGTATCCCTATCACCCTTGTAAGAGCCATCATCCAGAAGAATGTTCAGTTTGATAGGTCTCTTCCTCACTTTAATAAATACATGAAAAATATGTGTTTCTATCACACTCCCGGAGCTATTTAATTCTCGATTTTCCCCCGACCAATATATCATGAGATAGAATCACAACATCCATTGCTTCCTTTCTAATAGCAAGCTACTCAAAAGTCTGATCACCCCACTTCTCTTTTATACGATATTTACGGCACTCAATCGCTTGCATGGCATCGTTAATCTCATTTTGGACTAGAGGGTGGTCTTTCACCCACATATAATTTTGAGACTTGTGGCGATGAAATTTATCATGAATGGAGACCCATGGAACACCTTATCCAGAAGAATTCCAAATACCACAAACCAAGTACTGATATCCATGTTTCATTCCGCATTATTGCAGAAAATAGAATCCATCCTAATGAAAATGCACTAGAGAAATCAAAAACAGTAGGTGGAGTGAACATATATTCCATGAACCATGTGACTCACCTTAGTGTTAGAGAACATGGTTATGGATTCCATATTGGAAAAAAATCTATCCAATCTACTCCAAAAATGATGATAGCCCTTTTGGTTATTGAACCATGTAATGTAGTCTCCATAGACAAACATATCAATGACGCCACTCCTAACCTTGAACTGTATAAAATCCCTACTGGCCATCCTCTGAAAAGGACTTCTTCCTTTCCTTTGCTCTAAACTGGAACCAATATTACAATACCTACTGACAAACCATGGTCAGTTTCCCTAGTGCAAAGTATTATGATCACTATAAAGCATGGTCTATTAGTGGTAATCTCAACTCCCATACACAAAAGTCATGAAATAGAAGACATACCATATAATTACATTAGTATTGATGAATTGGTTACCTGGTAGTACTAGCTCCACATAGGTTCTCTGGTCCCAAAATATCCAGATATGGATTTAAGAAGGTTCATCATGTAAGGATCCATGAATCTTAAACATCCTTGTGATATCCAAAATTTAGGAAGGGGGATTATTGTGTTAAATGAAGGGAAACATAGTAGCCATGTGTTTTCTTAAAAAAGATGAGATGAAATTTGAGTTAACCCAGGATCCATGACCATGAACAATTCATATGAGCATTGGAATCATTAGAAGGACATGGATCTAGCATTGACCCTAGAGAATGTAGCCACCTTGAAGTGGGAGAATGATCACTCCTTACAGTTCCTTACTTGTAAGTGATTGAAAACTCTCTACCAAATATGCACCATTCTACCAGAGTAAGAAACAAGTCCTACAAGGAAGGTATTGGGTGAGCCTTGATCCATGAGGAAATGTGTAGGTGTGCTCTCTGAATCAGTGTGGATATAAAAGGGGAACAATCTTCAAATCGTAACAATTTCTAGTGGGATCTGGCTTAGGGTGTTAAACATAAATAGAAAGTTCCATTCCATATGATGAACCCAGAGTCTTAGGGGAGACCTCTAGTAGGACAAAAGGCAGGTGCTACAGAGCTATAATATATAAATGAATTGGCCTTAACCCATACAAACATGCTTCCATTCAAACATCCATCATATAAGATGAAAGGAGAGGGGGTAAGGATATACCATCCTGGAGAGTAGGGACACCTTTAGGCATGAATGTAACTATCGCTTGGAACTGTACTGAGTACTCTTTGAGAAAAGGGCCTGTAGATAAATCTGGATAAAATGCCTCAGAGGGATGTTTCTGCATAGGGAGGTCTATATAAGCTGAGACATCCCTTAGAAAAACCTCAGTGGGGGAAGGATGTGAGAAGCGGACAATATGCCCCTGGTGGACAAGACCTTTGGGGGAAGGCTCCTTATCATTGCTTATGTCTTTTACATACCTGAAGGGAGTTCCCATGCCAGAGGAAATGAGAGAAAAACCAGGGAAAAACTGGGTATAGAATCTCCAATGTCCAAAAAAGATAATCTTGTACACAATACCACTACAAGAATATATATATTCCTCCAAAAATATTTTTTTCCATTAAACTATGAATGTGTTAACAACTTTTCCATAAGGTATGAAACTAAAAAATATATATCACAATCCCATAAATTAGATATAAACAAAAACAATATCATGGAGAAATTTTCAATTAAATTATTAATAAATTTGATGGATTCTAATACAATCTATCTAAATTTTTTCAAAATAAATCAACCCTATATTACCTCAACCACAAGAATATATTAAACATTGTAGTTTTTCATACCTATATCATGGGTTATCTAATAGTTATCACTAAAATATAAAGATGACATAAATTTTTTTAAAAATGGTATTGATACAATTTAATATATGATTTGAATCCTATAAATTAAGAAAATATTGGGTAACACTTCAAATATGAGTCATATAATTTTCAAAAAATTAATAATATATGAGGATATCATCAATAAATATAACTCACAAGTTAATGTAGATAAGAGTATCAGTAATTAATTTCTATATACTTTCAACAACACTACCATAGGTACAATAGGGAAAAAAAAAATTCTATTCTAGGAGAAATATACCAATATTCTAAAATCATTAATTATGATCCCTTATTCAACTATAATACATAGTCATTTATATATATATATATATATATTAAATTCATTTGGGGATCATGTTTCAACCAAATACTAAAAAACAAAATGGTTATCAAGAAAGCAGTGTAAATGATAATATAAATATGAAAAATAAATCATAATAAGTCTTCTATAATTACACATTCATATCATCCTTTGAAACATTAATTTAAATCTACATCTATTTAGGTTAAATTATCTTTTACTTTTTACCCTAATCTGTAATGAGGAAATACATCTTTCATAATAGTTCATAAAGACAATGTGATTGACCAAATCATATCATCTATGAGTATGAAACTTGGATTGTAGTTAGTCTTCTTTTTTATGAACATCGTGAAAATTGTGCTCAAGAAAAATACATACATTTCAAGTTTAATATCCATTGGTTCATATTTAATAGAGCATTGATCTTCTTATAGCATCTTGATCGAGTTTATATTTCCATGAAAACGACATAATTTATATATTTCCAAAATTTAATGATGTTATCATATACTTTAACTTATCCCCAATACATAGACCTAGGGTTTTTAATATAGTTCTATTATAATAATACTAAAAAATAAATATTACCTTAACTAAACAAAATGGTAATATATTCCATCATAATTAGAAAAAACCATATATTTTCAAACATTGTGGACAATTTTTAACTCCCAAGTTTTCTTCAACTGATAATATAATAATATCCCAATTTACCAAAATACTACATTGATACCAACTATATAATCCCAAACATTTTACCATATAAATAAAATTACATAGAGAAAATTTTTCAATAAAATTTATTCTTAGGACATTTTAGGTTTAGAGCATTGGATAATTGTGAATAAACACTAACTAATAAAACTCATTCCCTTTATAACTAATGTCATTTTTTCCACCATATAAGAAACTATTTAATCCATATAATTACTTCAAAATATCCCACTAATTATCTATATAAGTTACTCTTCTATAAATTTCATACTTTTCATATCTTTATAACATGGGGAAATAAAAAAATAAGATATGGGTGATCTCAAATACCCAGTAAGGGTAAAAAACTAATTACAATCATTGATCTTAAGTGATAAGAATATGATCATATAGGTATAATAAGGATAACAAATAATGTTATAAATAAAAAATAATAGGTCAATGATCATGGAAGAAAATAACAATACATCATGAAAATGACACATATCATAGAAACAAGTCATGCTTGGGATTTATGGCTTGTCCATAAGCATATAAATCACATCACGGTTGATCTGTATTCCCTCACATGATTCCCTTATGTTATTAGGCATGAATCCCATATTTCCTATAAGTCGTTAGAATCAAATCTTGTTTCCCATTTTAGAATGATAATCACTACTAATTTAACCATTATTTCAAGATATGTAACAATTTTTCCAATACATTAGAAGACTATATAGGGCCAAACTGTAACTTAATGATTTATTAAACTCATGGGTTTCGTACAAAAAGATATGCCTATGAAATCCTTAAAACTGAAGAATAATAGTGGGTTTAATAAAAATAATTTCAATGAAAATATTTCACTTTTTATAGAATATAAAACCCATGGTATTAAAAAAAATTGTTAAACACATCATAAAGAACTATTGGAAATAAAATGGGTATCATATTATTTTAAAATGGATTCACATAGGGATATAATTCATTTTTTCATTCATAATCATAAAATGAAAACCCCACAAAAAGTATATTGATATCCAATGACATAATGAAAATTTATAGGTAAATTCCATTTAATATAGATAATAATACATACTATATTTCTACTATATTTACAATGGTTATAAGGTAGATATAATAATTTTCTCAATCAATCGTTCTTTGGAATCAAGGGGAACTCCCTTCAATAAAATTAATCAGTCATCTAGTATTGACATAAGAAATTCATTAGATGAAATATTATTATTGTATATTTAAAATGATTATGAAAGAGAAAATAAGTGTCTGATCATTTATACAAGAGGGTGAAATTAAATAATCCATCCATAGAAATAAGGTTGATTGTAACATTTTTAATAACATCCTAAATTAAAAATATTATATTTTAATGTATAATGACTTATATGATAAATAATGTCATATAGTCTTACAGAATTTACTTTTGAAATAAGAAATATCCTTTACCAAGAAAAATAATTTTAAAATAAATATTATATAAAAAATAGAAAAAAATTATTCCTTTTATAAAATATGAATAATGGGAAAAAAGATTCTTATAAAATTAAATAGTTAGTGTAAATATATAATAACTTTTAAAAAATTAAAATATATTTTTGGAAAACATTTTTAATATATTAATAAAATAAATAATATACATGTCAGATTCCAAAGTTCTTTTCAAAAATGTGAAGTTATACTTTAAGAAGAATTTGTCATTGAAAAAAATAATTCAATAAATTATTCCTTGAAAATTCATTTTGATTATTAAATTATTGTTGGGTGGAAAATAAAACATTTGAAATTGAAATGATGTATAACCCTTTTTTTAAATATTTTGAAATGTCAGTGTTTTAAAATAAACAACATAAATAGATTTTTTTAATTTTCTTTAAATAATGGGTAATTATAATTATGATAATCATGGAAATTAATACATATTAAAATTACCCCAAATATAGTATAACATTAGTTGGAATGAAAATATTTAAATGGAATAAATGAATAATTGGTTACAATTGGAGTCACTGGTAATCATGACATTCTTTTATATTACAATACATTCCTTATGAGGGGTGGTTATGAAAAATTAGAAGTAATATACATAGAGGGAAAAATTAAATGACATATAAAATGGTGGAAATGGTAGGATTATGGAAATAATTTTATGTATATCCCAGTAATAAAGACAATGACCCAATGAATTCGTAAATTGCATCAAGGAAACCCTTATAGAATTTTTAATGTAAGAATAAAAATTTCTTGAGTGTAAGAACATTAATTGGAAATTAAAATATGAGTAAATGAAATGAATTTTCATATGTAAAACAAAATGAGAATTTTATAAACCAAATAAAATAAATTATGGTTCCCAATATCAAACAGGTGCCATGGACTTAAAAATAACACAAAGAAGCCCATACCTTATTTCCACTCTTAGTTGAGTATACTTTAAGATATTGTATAAAAAAAATTTATTAATCCACAATATCAAAAACATTTTCATATACAAAAACTTTTATGAGCATCATTTATAATGTTTATCTATATGTATATTATTTAGTTATTATTTATTTTCAATTTTTTGAGTAATCTTTAATATTTTTAATTGTGTTGGTATGATGGGGATGAAATTAATCCATATAACAAATTTTACCATTACCATATCAAAAAATTTATTATAATTGTTAAATTTTAATTATTAATAATTTTATAACTTTATTTTATAAGTAGTTTATTTATTATTTTTAACGATGAAGATAGTTATTTTATTATTTAGTAAATTTATAATGAATAGATGGTGTTATGATAATTAATGAGTTAAATGTTTACCATTACATAAACAAATAAAAATAGTTATTTAAAAATTAATATGTAATATTATTTTTCAAAATCCCTACATTATAGTTTTGTTTATCATTGTTCATGTACATTGTTAAATCATCCAAATAAGAACATGCTACAATATATGTGTAATGTTTTGGAAGATATTATTTTTTAATAATATCATTATTATTAAAGTTTAATGTTGTTATATAGATTTTAATAAGGTGATTAATCTGAATATTTATGAGTTAAATGGATATGATAGCTGAAAAAAATGTTTATTTATAAATATATTATTTTTTCCTCTAGGTATGTTCATCTTATGTGGTTAGGTTTACAATGACCACTTGTTGATAATATTGATTATAGAATAAAAATTTTAAATTTAAAAAATATAAATTTAGAAATAAATAATATATCTATTCCCGATACCTATTTCTATAAAAATCCATGAAATGCGGAGATGATAAATTAAACGTGTTGTTCGTGGTGGTTTTAGTCCACAAACACGCATGCGAAACATTTTAATTTTTTTGATTGAATTTTTATGGTATAGATAATTGTTAAACCATCAATATAATAAAAATAAAAACATTATTAATAAATTTTTAATTAAATACATGTATTTACAATGGGTTAGAAGGTGGAGGGTGCTAATGATAAATAAAGGGAGTTGAAGGGTTGGTAGGACTTACATTGAAATTTTAGATATTCTCTTAATGTGGTATTTGGGAAGGATGGAATTGTGGAAACATTATATGATTCTTGAGGATGATAAATGTGTAGGGGGTTTATAGAATAACTAAATTGAGGAGGATGTGTATTTAATAAAGATGTATGTTTGATGCCTTAGTAGGTGAAAAATATGGAAAAATATTTGGAAAAGAATGTTAGCTAAGGGATAATAATGGAATTTCATGTGTGTCAGGTGATTTAGGTGGTGAAGTATTCATTAGGAAAGTAGGTGTGTTTTTAAAACCTAAATATATATTATATAATTTCAAAGTTTCAATTTTATTAAATAATATTTAATCCACATTATATTATCAATTTTAACACTTATTAATATTTATTAAAATTTAAAAATGTTAATTATATTATCACTAAAAAAATTAATATAACTCTTATTACTATCTTTCAACATTATGAATCTGAATTTAGAATCCATTCAATAAAATCTATATTATATGTATATGAAAATTAACTATTAAATTAAGCCATATAATATGTAGAAGTTCCATTTTTGTATAAATAATAGTTTTAATATTTATGTGATATTAATCTATATTGACATTGATTTCCAATTAAAATACTGTTAATTTATTTTTAGTAAAATTTTATTGTCATATTATATGTCATCAGGTAATTTGTCAAGTAGTACAGTGGTTGGTACCATTTTACTATATAGTGGAACTAGAACATGATCAAGTCCAACAAGAATAAGACAATTTTTATATTATAGATAGGGAGTTTGAAAGATATTTTATTATTCAAAGAATTTTCAGTGCACTCTAGGATTGTTCTAGGCTCCAGAGGGAAGTCATGTGTTTCCCAGAACATGTTATTACAACGAGCATTTACCCGAGTGGTAAAGGATAATGTTTGGAATATATAATAATCAGGATCAAATTTGGGTATGGGAGGAGGTTTACAGTTACTATAGCAGTACTATAGTAGTCATTGTACTAGGTGTTAAAATTGTTACTGTAGAAGTATAACTATTCTATTGATTTTGTCCTTCAGACCACAGGACCATCAGCCCAACAAATACATTTGGTCCATAAGGCATTCAGACCATCACATAGAAATAGGTGATCCAAAAAGTAATGATTGGCTCAATTCAGTGCATCTAGTAGGCAGCAAAGCTTAACATTATGAACAATTACATAGTGGGAATCAAAAAATAGATGTAGGTTTGTTGAACATATTTCCATCCCGTATAGCCTATTGGGATAGACGGGTTCTCTTCCATCTCATTGCAAAGGCCGGCAGAACATTTTTATTCATGTAAAATGATGTAAGACCCCATAATTATAAAATATGAACATTTTATTTGATATCATGTGAAACATTCAATACTAGTTTTAGATTTCGTAACATGTTACAACTAATTTCTTTGAAATCTTGTGTTACACATAAGATCAACGTCAAATGAAAAACAATATACTATTATTATTATTATTTAATATGATAATTATAAGCTAATAATTGGAATGGAGATTAATAATATAATAAAATAAATTATGAAAATATTTTGTTTAAATATTTATATTTGAAATCTATTTATAGTAAATTAAAATATGAATAATTTAAAAAAAAGAAATGTTTTTTAAAAAACTATATTTTTCTAAAGGACGGTTTAGTCTCTCTATGAGGACATAATTTATAATTCATTTTCAGTATGTTTATAATAATAAATTTCTAATTAATTTTTTTAAATAATAATACAAAAATTATCTTATGCCAAATTTTTGTGTTTTTTAGAAGTTTCAATTTTTGATGAATAGCGAAAAATACATAATATATAATGAATTTTGTAATTTTCTTTAAATAATGTATAATATTGAATTATATTTTTCATTAGATTTATAGAAAAATTAGGTAATTTTTATTTCATTGAAATCAATTTACGACATTAGAATTATTTTCATATATAATTTCGATATATATTTTTTAATTATTTTAGCATTTTCACACTAAAAACTCACTTTTGCATCGCGTATATGGGATACAATTTATGTTACATCCTCCTAATTATTTTTATGGTGTTTATAAAAATGGTTTCAATATTTTTAATAATAAAAATTTATGTCATATAATAATGTAAACATAATTTTTTACAATAATGATTAGTGAAAATAATTAAAATTATTGACCATAGTTTAGGTTAAATCGATGTTTTTTGAATTACATGTGTTTATATAAAAAATAATTTTTTATACATGAAGAAATTTTATTTAATAAATTATATTCCATATATAGAATAATAATTTATAAATTATATAAGAACAAAAAAAATAATTATTGTCTTGAAATGTAAAATACCTAGGTATCTGATGTAATACAAGTTACCATGGTAAAAACAGAAAAAGGGTAAAATTTAATTAACATAACGACTAAGGAATAATATTATAAAAACGTTTTTTTTATTCTATGTTAAGGTTATTATGAAACAAATAAAACCTCCCCTATATTGTTGATATCTTTTTGTGCCACATTAGTTATGTTAGACCTCCCAATAGTGAATACATTTGTGTATTTAGAATAATTTCACTCCACCTCACCTATAAAAGGAAACACATTCTCCAACATAATCACTTCTTAAAAACAATTTGGTTTTTAATATACCTACCCAAATAACATCCCAACATAACTCCCATTAACCTATATTCCTTATTTTTGGCATAAATATAACCATGGTTGTATTTAGTTAAAACTTGAGGAGGATACCCAAAGAAGAGGTAATGTTCTTCAATGAGTGTATTTTATTACTTATTTATCCTCATAATTTAATTAATATTAAAACATGATGACATAATAAAATCAGTATGTTACATATACTGGTAGATTTTTATGATAAGGTAATAACCCAAAACCTTCCCGAACATCCATCAAAAGGTTTACAAAATCACTATTTATGTATACGACAGATAATTTCCTTGTGAAATGATGTCATTCCTTTTTCCATTTCAACCTATAAAAGATGGATTATATGATGCCAATAATGTATATATAATATATTCTTAACATAATTATACCTCTAGAGTCACTATATAATATATTTATTCTTACATTCCATTCCATACGAGATATTATAACATTGCTCATGTGTATGGAAACTACCGCTTCATGAAATGTTGTGATTCTTCATTAACTAACACTTCACACGGAAGGTAATAATGATATATTTTATTAATCAATATATATACAAGATATAAATATTATATTCTAGATTTATTTTTAAATTTTGGAATATGATTTTTATGATTTTTTTTCTTACATCTTTACTAAATGAATGATGATAACGTTGTTTGTGTACTTGTGGACTACCGCTATCATGACATGATTTGACACTATTTTAATCAGAAAAAACACATAGAAGATTTAAGTAATTATTTAATATGTTATATAAATACTATTTAACTAGTTTTTAATGTGTTCCCTATTCTACTAGTTTAAAAAATGTTTTTCTTTCCTTTTGTTTAATAAAGAGGGTTTGTCCCTCAACCTTTATAAAAACGCATGAGAATACAAGGCAATTAACACAAAAAACAATTAAAATAATGAATCATTATTAATTTAAGAGTAAAAAGATGTTATAAAAGGTTGATTTTTGATTTAATAAATTTTAAGATAGTTTTTTTCTATGTTTATGGCCTATTTAAAACCATTATACAGAATATTAAATTATGCACAACCAAAAGTAAGTGTGAGGTAATAAATTTATTCTCAATGTACATTACATTAATAATTATTTATTATTTTTAACTAAGTGAAATTTATGTAGTGTATATACTTCTTCGTAGACATTTAATATGATCAATAATGCATTATTTTTGGTATTATAATTTTCAATTTGAATTATATAATCGAAGGGGATTTGAATTGAAAATTACCTAATGGTAAGAGTTATTATGAAATATCACTGTCATTTGTGATTTCTTTCTTTCTCATGAAATAATCAATTTTTCATAGAAACATTTCACTAGATATTAAATTTATCATAAATATATATATTCTTATATCATGGATATGACTACTACCTAAACCTTATACAATTCTTATATATGTCGGTTATATAACAATTTACTCTGTTAACTATAGAAATATTCATAAACATTTATCCACTAATAAATATAGATATTTCATAAGGCTCGTTTTTTATGAATTTAAATGATTTTTTTCATATATTAAGAATGATTTGGACATATAGTACAAGGGTTGGGGACCGTTTATTGTTATTCGATCAATGCATTTGTAGTCTCATGCGACGAATCAGTTTGCATTATCAGATGGGTTTCAACCCACAGACATAAACTATCGTGAGGATGGATAATGATATAAAATATATCAAGGATACATATTGGATGCTAAGATGTCTAAAATTTTCAATTCTTGAATTATGAATTCAGGTATTGATATTCCATTTGATTATTCAATCAGTTATAATTTTCCTGGTTATGATTTCAAGATCTTGTGATTATTTATATCAGATTATGTGATCATAATTTATTCCATCCATGATATGATCATGTTATTGATTAAATGGAGTGTGTTTCAGTTACATAGCTTTCAGTTTATATTATTTTTATTTAATCGTGAAATATTACACTCTACATTACCCTTGTAGTGTATTTTATGTCACCGTTATTTTGTTTCATTTCTCATGAATCCATAAAGCGTCATATGTTTGATATATAAGGATGTAGTAGATGGAATAATTTTATGCTAGGAGGAAAATATTTTAATTTTTTTATTCAAATGTAATTCATGACTCAAATATTAATATTGTTTACCAATGATAAAAAAATATTTGTTACTTCAGGATGTGTTTCCTTGAATATAATGACAATGTATTATATTAAGGCACTAGTTCTGAGAAATTTTTCTCATGGTCACTGGATTTGGTATCAAAAAAATTATAGTAAAATCCCTTAGAAATAGAATTTCAGAGCCATAGATTATAAGGAATTACCATAAAATAGAAATTGATAATAAAATGTAAGAACATATTAATGTTTTGAGATGGAAGATATTATGTGTGTTTTTCTAGAAAATCATCACAGTTTGGATACAAAAATTGGACATGGTTCTACAATAGATGTACCTAGGGATATTAAGTATGAAAATTGTTAATTGGTATTGACATCATTTTCACCCGTTGCATGAAAACCATCCTTACTACCCCTATTTTGACACTCTGATGGGATATCATTTGGAATACATACATTTAATTACTAACCATTATCAATTATTTAAATGTAATGATATCCTTAAATGGAAAATGTTTATACTAATGATATTATCTATGTATAAATATTAAAATTTTGTAAATTGTTTAACTTTATTTAGTATTATACATTATGTTTCATAATGATATTATCTAATCTGATAAATGTTTTCATTTAGAAATGATGCCTAGTAGAATGAATGGGATCCTCAACAACGTACTTTATCCAAATTGTATTAATGATTATATATTTTATGTTATGAATCCAATATTTTTAAGGGAACTACTCTCCCAAACATTTTAAATATATGAGGTATATTATCATGTGATAAATAAATAGATAAATAATACTCTAAGTATTATGGATTCTAAGGAATGTAATTGAAGAAGAAGAGCATATAAAAAATGATAAAAAAGTGTAGAATTGAAGGAATTATTTTCCCACATGAGATAACAATTGAAATAATCACCTAGGGAAATGATTTAATAGATTGTGAGTTATTTATATATGTAGATAAAAGTGTCATCGGGAAATATTATGCCAATGAATGAAAGATGACATTGTTATTAAATTTTTCAACTATAATGTGATGGGTTACTAAACAAACAAAATTCATCAAGTGTAACACCCCCAGGCTTTTATAAATTTAACATTTCCAATTAAATATAATATCATCAATTTATTCCAATAAAAATAACACCAATTTAATCTTATACTACTTTCACTGTTGGCTTAGACAGTGTTACATGAAACACTGATTTTTAACAAAACCATGGCATGTTTTTAATGTAGTTAATTAAACACAACCATTATAAAATTTTAATTAAAAAAATAAATATAAATATGGATAACTTTATTTTAAAAATTAAACACAATGGATTTATATAATGAAAAAATATTGTTAATAAAATTCATAATTTATGTAATTTCATTATATGATTAAAAAGAATATTTCTCAAAAAAATGTTTTTATATGTTTTTTTGAACAAAAAAAATTAATTTGTGAAACTTTTAGAAACATATTTTGATAAAATAATCTTCTTGTTTGAAATCAAAATATAAAAAATATAATATGATGAATTTTTTTAATTTTTATGAAAATATTATTCTTTTCATGAATAATACAAAATAATGAATTTTAATTTAAAAGAGTCATATCATATAATTTTTTGTGAAGTTAAATTATAATTTAAATAGTTATTAATTATTAATTAGTTCAATTATTTTACAATTAATCCAAAATATGTCATTTTAATTAATTTTATATTAAAATATGAGATAAAACATTTGAAAACGATTGATCATTGTTACTTTAAACCCTGATTTTTTACCCCAACGTTAGGATTAATACCAAATTATTTTTTCTAATTTTGTGAATTAAATACTGAAAAAATGATTCCATATTTGGAATCATCATAATTTATAATTTCTAATAGGTTTAACATGATTTGTGACCAAAATGAACAGTGAATTCAGTAAAAATTAATTATCATGTTTAAGGTGAAAATGGGCGTACCGGGGGTTAAACAAAAATTATAAGGATAAAATTTACATATAAACATGTGTAAAATATATTTTATGAAAATATTTATACCTTATCATGAATGAAGTTTTAATTTTATCTTTAATGGACAATTTTATCACGTACTAAATGCAGAATCATTCAATTCTTCTAAAAAATTCCAATTATGTCCTCACCCCAATATATAATGGCCACCCACTATACTGCCTTTTAAAAATTGTAAAGAAGATTTATTATGGAAATAGATAAAAACTCACTTGAAAAAATCTTTCCCTTAATTATATAATCCATATTTTGGGTATAAAATCGTTCTATGAAGGCTTTTATTGCAAACCTATAGAGGATTCCCGATAAATAACTGGTGTTCATTAATGAGCATGTTTGTTTTATTTATTGTTCAACCCATTAAATTATTTTTATATATTTATTATATAAATAATCATCTTCCATGTACATATATTTTTATATCATTGTAATAAACTAAAACCATCTCCTCTTCAATAAAATAGGCTATATAATCATGGTTTTTGTGTACATAAAACTACCGCCTCACAAAACAATGTCCTTTTTTAAATTACCACCAATAAAGGATGGTAAAATTGATATACATTTTTATATATGTTATATTTATGATATATATGATTTTATTTTTATTGTTTTATTTTTTATCACACATAACATAATACTCTTTATTTTTTGGGAATCTGATAACATCGTTCGTGTGTACAGATGACTACCACCTCACAAAATGATGTGTTTCATTCACTCTATACATGGAATGAATTAGGTATGGTTTTACTAAATATTATTTATTTATATTAAATATCCATTATTCTGTATCGATAATATATATCATTCAATTTTCTTTCATTCGCCTATCAAAAAAATGAAAAATAATGTTCATGCATACGTATGACCTACTATCCCCAGGAATTGTATATTTCATTTTATGCCACTAAATTTTATGGATTACTATAAATATATATAAAATAATTATTGATTATATTTATATAATTTCTATCATTATGGATAATATGGACCCATTATTAAATTAATAGGATAAAAATATTACAAATCAAAACATACACAAAAAACCGAGGTGTTAATACCTGAAATATAGTATTATCAAGGAATTTTAGATAAATGGTTAATAAAATGTCATAAGAAAATCATGTATGGTATAATATATATGAATAAAAGTCCTTAATATTTTTATAATACTCATATATTTTTTATAAATGAGGTTTTAATGAGTATTAAGGAGGAAAATACTTAAGGTAAGGGATTTCTATCTCACATTTTAATTCCATGAGACACATGACATGTTCATCACATATTTAATTTATATGGTGTATATAATTACAATGATTTTATTTTGTGATTATTCTTATAATAATTATTGGCATTTATATATCCATTTTAAGATCTCCCTTTCATGAGTTTCACTATTAAAACGTTAGCAATGTTGTAATGGATTTTTTCTCAATTTTCCTTCATTGATATTTATGTTATGTTATGAAACTACACTATTTAAATATGTATTTATAAAACCCATTTGACATGTAATATCTTATATTTATACATACTAATTAATCTTATGTTTCAATGTATTTTTTTCATTAATAGGGATTATGAATCAATGTAACCAAAGTTGTAAATATTTCTTATTTTCACCTCATCGTTTATCGTGATTGTTTAAAATTATTTTTTGAATTATATAATATTATAATTCACCTATCATTAATTCACATAGTTTTATGATCCTATATTTATTAATGATATCTTTTATTTAGGTATCAATTTCATCCACTCCTTGATACATAAAATTATTATTAATTTTTTTTATTAAAATATTAATTTATTTATCTTTTTGGTCAGAAATCTGTTTTCTTCCAAAACCCTATTTTTAGAAATTTTATATTTCTCCATTATAGAGAAAATGAAATTCTTACCCATGTATTCTATTTTTCTAAAAAAATTAAAATAATATTCATATCATTTTCCATATAATTCCAATTTCTATTTTAATGAAAATGAAAAATGAATCTTTGTTTTTAACTAGCATGAAATTAGTAGTGTTTTATGATGACATGATTATAAATGATTAAAAGCATCAATTATTAGTTTGAAAAGTTTTTCTAAATTTAATTGATTTCCTTAATAAATTTTTTTAAAATTATACTTCAGAAAATTATTTCAAAAACAAATTATTCTAAAGATGTTTTATATATCTAATAATTTTCTCCAAATAAGAAAAGATATTTGTCTCATGAAATATATTAAATGATCAACAAAAATAATTTTACATTTACTATTTCATCCATTTATGTTAGAAGTTCATTAATGGTGATATGATCTAAGGATTCCAATCTTATTATTTCTTTGAATTTTTTTTTATTATGATATTTTAAATTAATACCATTTATCTTCCATAAGTAATAACATGAGAAAATTCTAATGAAACCTTCTTGTTTTAGTAGATATTAAATAATGAAGGGATTTTGAAACCAGTATCATTTCCATTGGTTATGGTATAATGAAATTATTTTAATAACCATTTAATTTCATGTGTTATGATAGGATGAATAGTTACAATCATGAGGAATGTATAAATATGGTTGTTGTTATGTGATGGATGAGACCTATACCTCCACCAATATAATGGGTAAATATTTATATCTCATGATATTTATCCAGAAAGAATGGTGAGTGAAAAATGTTCACTAAGATAGGACTTGAATGTGGAGTGAACATGGTTTATTATGACATGATTGGAACTTGGTGTGAACTAGATTCAGTGAGACATGTCTAGAATTGGAAGTGAAACCAGTTTCATAACATACTTTGTATGCAATAATGGTTACAGATCTGGGGCTTGAATAATATAAAATTATTTTATATACTTATTTTTAGTCCATAAATTCAATGTTTTATGTAAATTTTATACTCTCTGGTCTCATGTTCCTTTAACCATTATTTGGAACAAAAAATTAAATTTTATAAATCATTTTTTGAGAAGGTGAATAAGATCAGTGGTTTTATATTATCAAGAATATTATGTACACTGATGAAAATAATTCCGTGGATTGATATTAGTTCATGTGTTTTGTTTTCAAAAATCACTTTCCTCAAATTCATCATATTAATATAGAGAAGTAGTTATTTGATTAAATGAATAAATATGATGAATATATTGGTCTCTATGAGAAAAAATATTCATGACTTGTGAGGTACTCTTCTAAAATTATCATCGAACCTAAAATTGTGGTTGATCAATTACTCAATGTCATGAAACCATGTCTCTAAAGAGAGTTATCCATAATATACATCAATATATTTGATGATATTGTTCTATATTATATCATTGTGAAAATGGATGTTGGATTTACATATCAATATCATCTTTTTTATAAGAAAATGATGTCAGAATTCAAAATAATATCTATAAACCACAGAGAGAAGATGATGTACATTCCATTAGGCTCAAAGTGTGGGAAGAAGCATGGAGGAAGTTGACTTAGAGGTTAATACTAAATGTTTTATCTGTGGAACATAAGGTCATTTAGAAATAGATTACCAAAGTTATTAGTTGATGTCAGATAATTATTAGAATCCGGAGAATGTTTCATAGAATGCACAACCCGCACATTAATGCTTCATGTGTAATAATAAATTGAATTTTTCAAACCAATGCACAAACCCTGGGATTAATGGTGATGATGGTTGTTAACATCCTCATAAAATGATGGATAAGTCTAAATATCATGTGATTTTTATTTACGAAGAGGGTGTAATAATGATGTGGTGAAAGGTACAAATATTGTACACTCTATAGCTACTAATATCTTATTTCAAAATGGTTCAACCCATTAGTTCATAAATACAAAAATTACCAACTTATCAAGATTCCACCAAAATAGTAAGATGTATAATTAGAAGTTATAACCTCTAATGTTATGATGTTCACATCTTATGTTTATAATTCCCCTCCACTTGATGTTGGCGGGAATGTGCTTCATATAAATCTGGCCATTCGTCCACTGGTTGAATTGGATGTTACGGTATGAATAATTTTTCTTTGACTTCCCAAACACTCCATCAAAATTCACTGAAGGGATGTAACATTTGATATTTTAGAAAAACCTATGAATTTGTATCAATGTAACTATATGTAAATACTTCTAATGGAGATCACATATACTATATTGGATTTCCATTAATAAGTGGTGATTATATCAAATGGTATTGGGTAAAAATGAAATAGATAAAATTCATATTGTCTGGTAATTCTTTGATGTCATTCTAGAGTAGTATCTTAGTATTCCACCAAAATGTAAATTATGGTTCTCAATAAAACTCATACCTGGTTCCATACCCCTTCCAAAGACTCGTTATAGAATTGACCGGATTGTGTTCTAAGAATTAAAGAAGGAACATCAGGAACACCTTTACCATTATTTCATCTATCCAAGTGTGTCACCATCAGGTTGAACTATTATATTTTTATATAATGATTGATTAATATGACTCTACATTGATTACTGGGAGTTAAAAAAAAAATAATTTAGAAAAATTATCATCTTACCTTTTTTGATGCCTTTTTTGATCAACTGCATGGTGGTCAATATTTTTCTATGATTTAATATCCTTCAATATTTCTTCAATTGAGGGTAAATAAAATAGATATAACCAAGATTGTATTCTTTAAACTGTATGATGAAATAGATTATATAGTTATTTCATTAAGTATTACCAATTCACCTTCTATAATTATGAATTTAATGATTTTAGTTTTAAGATATTACCCTGCTCGGCCTGTGGTAGTATTTTTCGTTGATATAATTATATAATTAAACAGAAAGGGAGAGCACAAAGCACAAATAAAAATTATAGTAATGAAACTAATGATGGAGAATGTACATGAAAAAAATTACAAATTGTGAACTGTGGCTAGAAATGTTTTAATTTTTTTTATCATATAATCTCAAGAGAGGGTATATTAGTAGATCAATCAAAGAAGAATGATATTGAATGTTGTCCCAGAACAAACACATTGATAAGGATTTCTATATTTAATTTTTTTGCAATATTTTATCAACAATTTGTGGATAATTTCTAGTGAATACATAATCCACTAAACTTGATAACTAGTAAGGGTTCCCTGTTTCTTGGGATTGATTTTTGTGAAGATAATTTAAAGGAACTAAAAAATATATTACTTAGCACACACGTTCATATATTAATGTATAGTGGAGAAGGTTTTTTAATATATAGTGAAACCTAAATGAATGTATTGGGATGATTTATTGTAAAAAATGACACAGTTATATCTTATGACTCATGAAAATTCCATAATTATGAGAAAAATTAATAAACTCGTGATTTGGAGTTAGTTACGGTAATGATTTCATTAAAGATATGGATGAACAATCATTGTGATGTAAAGTGAAATATATATACTGATAATTAAATTTTGAAGTATATAGCACTATATTAGGAGTTGGATATTTACCAAATAACATAGTTAGAGATGATTAATGATTATGAACTCCTAATACATTACCACCATGGGAAAACAAACAAGGTGGATGGTGGTTTGAGTGAAAATAATCATTCTATATTATCCATGATTATGATAACAAAAATCCAATATTTATGGATTTTCAAACGATGTATTCGGAAATCAGAAATTAATGATAATAATATTATCATTTCCAATATAATTTTCATCCATCCATTAAACGAAATATTAAATTTGTGTAGAAGGATATTGTAGAGATGCAAAAGAAGTGTAGCAGTGTTCTTGAGTTAAACCTTGATTGTGATGGAATGATAATTCTCTGGAACAGTGTATGTGTTCCATCTATACTAGTCTTGAATAAGGAGTTGTTAGAAAAAGAACATAGTTCCTTATTGTCTATTCATCATTGAAGTATGAAAATGTATATATATTTTAAAGAATATATATAATGGGAAGGCATGAAGAGAAATATCAAAGAGTTAATATCTCAGTGATTTGTATGTCAGCATTTAGAGGATGGAAGAAAAAATTATAAGGCGATTTTGCTTCAATTAACTTTACCATAATGTAAAATGGAGGAAATCATAATGGATTTTTTCATTAGACAACCCAAAATTTCTATTGTAAATAATTATATTTTGTATTTAGTCAATTTCCCTAAAAATTAAGCACACATAATCTCTACTAGAGAATAATTTAATCGGAATCCAATTTCTAGTATATATATTAAGAAGGTCGTCAGGTTGCATGAAGTGCTGCATTAAATTGTATCTAATTGGGATATTAAATATACATAATTGTTTTGAAAGGATTCAATATGATCATGATGGAAATTTGAATTTCAGTACTTTGTATCATTGATAAATAGATGTTGTGCCTAAAAGAATATTTGAAATCCTAGAGTAAAAATTGAGATTTTATTCATTTCATTTCCAAGGTGGTTTAGATCAAAATTTTAAAATTGTTGAGTTTTCTTACAATTATATCTTTAACTCAATCATTCAGATGTCTCCTTATGAAGAAAAATGTGGAATTAAATTTAAATCTCCAACATACGAGAATGGAATTGTAGTAATAAATCTTTTATATCCTGAGATGACTAGAAAAATTAAAGATAAGGTTCAAGACATTCAAAAACACATCATCATGTCTTAGAGTAAGTATGAATGTTAATTTATTAATCATAGGAGATATCTAGAATCTTATGTAGGTGGTAATTTGTTTACAATAATTTATAAATGGAAGAAGGTTGTGAGATTCGAGAAAATTTTAAACTAATCCCTAAGAATATTGGTCTAATTAAAATTATTGATCATATAGAGATGGTATCCTATGTAATGGAACTTCCACTAAACCTCTACCTAGTCCGGGAAGTGTTTGGAAAATCTCTCATGATGATGTACTTACCTGTCCCTTCAAATGTAGAAAACATAGAGGTGAAACCATTAGAGAATGATATTTATTATGAGAAACAACTATTGGAGAATTTGGATCATGGATTTAATGTTATATGAAACAAGACCACACACAATGCCAATGTTTTTTTTAGAAAACACCACCTTAAGTACACTACATGGGCACGTGTTCAGATGATGAGGTGGAGTTATCCACATTTTTTATATTAGAGTGGTGAATTTCTAGGGAAATTTACATTTTAAGGGGGGTAGAATATAACACCCCAATTTTTTAAGAATTTTCTATTTTATTATTAAATTAAATTTCATTAATATATTTAATTTCATTAAATAAAAAGTTAATATTATGATATAAACAACATTTTCTCGCCTTATTTTTCATGAAGTACTGTGTTTTAACAAAATGATGATATATTATTAATAATATTATTTAAACATGACCATTATAACCAATTCATTAAACATTGAAATATGAATAGTAATAAATTAATTTTTTGTATTAATCCTAATGGTTTTATATAAGTAAATCACATTTATTGTAAAATACATAATTTTTTGTAAAGTATTTATATCTTTCAAATATACTATTTTGTCAACAAAAATTGAATTATGTGTTTTTGTGGATGCTAATAAAATCAATTTTTGTAAATTTTATAAGAATAATTTGAGAAAATAAACGTAATTTTTTAAATCATCTTACCAAATTATATTACTATTATTATTTGTAATATTTCTAAAAAGATTCATTTTTTCATGAATGGTGAAAAATATTCTACTTTAATTGAATGTATTCTCTATTCCATGTTTAATTATAATGTTAAATTATATTTTAAGTTGAATTAAAAGTATAAATTGTTTAATTATACACAGACACATATATATATATATCCATTATAGGTCATTGTAATGAATTTCATATTGAAACTAAATAATTTTTTTTAAAAGATTGATTATTTCACTACAAAAATCTATTTTCCCATCATGTCTTTTTGATTAATATTAATTTAATTTCTTCCAATTATATGAATTGAATTTATTAAAATGGATTCCATATTAGGATACATTATAATTTGTAATATCCAATAATTTCATTGAAAATTATGAGCAAATGAATAGTGAATTTAGAAGAAAATAATAAACACGGTTAAGGTGAGAATGGATTTATCAGGTTTAGACTAAAAATATAATGGTGAAATTTACCTATAAACTAGTCAAAAAATATTTTACAGAAAATGTTGATCATATATTTTGTAGAATTATAATCTGATCCATCATGACTCTTTTCCAATGTGAAAAATGTGGAATCACACAATTCTTTTCAAAAAAATGTTGTGTGTGTCCTCTCCCTCACTTATAGAGGGACAACCCCTCTCTTTAATAATTGAAACCATAAAACCAATTTGTATTGGACAAGATCTGTCCAAGTCACATCCCAAATACCATACCCTTATTTTAAAATCATTCTTTTGGATGAAATCCATGTTGTGATGTATTTTATTAAAAACCTAATACGGATATCCAAATAAGAGACAACGTTCATAAACATGTGTTTTTGTTTAATTTTTTCATCAAACCCCATCAATTATTTTTATATGATTCTTATATAATAACATGATTATCTAAAATATACATAGATGTTGATATTTTAATGTAATAACCTAAAACCATCTCTACATCCAAAAAATGGGTTATGAATTCATTGTTGATGTGAATGAGGAACTACCGACTCGTGAACCGATGTCATTCGTTTATCTATTAACAGCTATCAAGTCTACTAATAGTGATGTATTATATATATATAAGATATATTTCATATTTATGGTTTTATTATGTTTCATTAACTTCTATATCACACATACCTTCATGCTATCCAATATATGGGAATATGATATTATCATTTCTGTATACAATGGACAATCACCTCATGAAGGGATGTGATTATTTCATAATTTTCAAGGAATTTATTCTCCATTAGATTAATAATATTTTTGATATATATGACATAGACACGATTTTGTCATGATAATCTATCTCCACAAAAGAAAAAATGGATATTTGTGACGTGTTATTGGGGTCAGGTCAAGCGCCAGTCACAAATAACACGTCTAATGGGGTTATTTGTGATGAGCTGATTACCCCGTTGCAAATAACCATTATTTGGGACGGGGTATTGCCGCCCGTCACAAAAGGTTTGGCGCACAATACACACCAAACTGCGGTTAATGCTATTTGTGACGAGTCTCTATTCCCATCGCAAAATCTTATGTTGTAAATAATCTAACCAATATATACCCTCATCCATTTTCCTCTCATTTCACCTTTACTCAACTTCCCTCTATCTCTACAGACAAATTTTCTTCTAAATTTTTTCATAGTTTAAACATTCAAATCATTGCATTATTTACAACTTAAATACTCTAAAAGCTTCAGTCTCAAGGTATTTATCTAATTTTTTTAAAGATTGGTCAATTGATTTTATTTAAAATTATTTTTAATTTTTTTATTAAATGTAAATTAATTAAATTAGAATTACATATTCGTTTTTTAGTATTTAGTTTTGTTAATATTTATTTCTAAGTGTTAATTAGCAATAAAATGTAATAATTAATAATAATTAGTAATACATATTAATAATTGGTAATAAATAGAAATAAAAAGTAATAATTAGTAATAACTAGTAATCAATTTTAATAATTAGAAATTAATTGTAATAATTATTACTAAATTGTAATAATTACTAAGAAATTGTAATAAATTGTAATAAATTGTAATAATTAGTACTAAATTTCAATAATTAGTAATAATTAGTAATAAATTTTAATAATTAAAAATATGTTTTTATAATCTGTAATAATGAGTAATATTTAGTAACAAATTAAAATAATTATTAATGATTTTTAATTATCAGAAATAAATTTTGATAATCTGTTATAATTAGTAATAAATTATAAGAAATTGTAATAAATTGTAATAATTATTATTTATTAATAATTATTATTAATAATTAGTACTAATTAGTACTAATTAGTAATAATTTGTAATAATTTGAAATAAATATGTATAAATTTGAATGAATGAGAATAATTAAGAATAAATAGGAATAATTGCCAATAATTATTAATAAATAGTAATAAATATTAGTAAATAGTAATAAATAGTAATAAATAGTTATAAATAGCACTAAATAGTAATAATTTGTAATAATTAGTAATAATTATTCACAAATACTAGTAAATAATAATAATCAGCTATAATTTGGAATAATTAGCAATAAATAGAAATAAATATGAATAAATAGGAATAAATATCAATATTTTGGAAGAAATAGGAATAATTAGTAATAATTAGTAATAGATTTTTATACATTTTAAGAAATTATAATAAATTATAATAATGTTTAATGATTAGTAATATATTATAATAATTAGTATAAAAATGTAATAATTTGTAAGATATAGTTATAAATATTTATAAATAGAAGTTAACAGTAATAATTATTAATAATTAGCTGTAATTATCAATAATTAGTTATAATTTGGGATAAACATGAATAATTAGTAATAAATTGTAATAAATATTTATAAATGGTAAATATTACTAATAAATTGTAATAAATAGTAATAATTAATTTTTTTATTAAATTGTAATACTTACATTTAAATTATAATAAATTGAAATAAATAGTAATAAATATTAATAACTACTAATGAAAAGAAAAAATGGAAAAAAATTAGTAATAATTAGTAGTAATTATTAATAATTATTAATAATTATTAATAATTATTAACAAATATTAAAAATTAGTGATGAAAATTAATAATTAGGAATGATTAGGAATAATTGGGAATAATTGGGAATAATTAAGATAAAATTGGATTATATAGGAATAAATAAGAATATATATGAACAAATAGGAATGAATAGAAATAAACGGGAATAAATAGAAATAAATACGTATAAATAAAAATAAAGAGGATTAAATAGGAATAAATTCTAATAAATAGCAGTAAATTGGAATAATTAGTAATAAATAGTTATAAATAGTAATAAATAGTAATAATCGGGAATAATTAGGAATAATTAGGAACAATTAGGAATAATTTTGAATAAATAGGAATCAATAAGAATAAATAAAAATAAATTGGAATAAATATGAATAAATAAAAATAAATTGGAATAAATATGAATAAATATGAATAAATATGAATAAATATGAATAAATATGAATAATTATGAATAAACAGGAATAAAGAGGACTAAATAAGAATAATTAGGATTAATTAGGAATATTTAGGAATAATTAGGAATAATTAACAATAATTAGGAATAATTCATAATAAATTTAAGTATATTGATAAACTGGCATAAATTCTAACTGATTATCAGCATTCCTTTTGATCAACACCTCAAATACTTGAAAAATTATTCCACTAAAATCAATATGAAAAATCGGTTTGGATATACATCGAAGTAGATTTTCCATTTTGATTTATGTCAGAGAATTTCGAAGGCGATGAGCTGTTAAAAAAAAGAGAATTGTTTCCCGATTACTCATCCCATTGCAACTTTCTACAACTGAAATTACTATGAATAGTGTGCTCCGAAATACGAATATTAATTTTCTTATTCGTGAGAGCATGGATAGTAGCATGAAGAGGCTTCCATGCTCTAGATCCTTGCGCATATGAAATTGGATATTTGTACGTTAGTGTAGTATTTTCATATTACTTTTAGTCAAAGAATGTTGCAAGTGGATGATTCGTCAAGAAAAAGGGTTGTCGCCCATCCGTTGGAAATTGTGTTTATAGAAATTGACAATAATTTGTACAAAATACCTAAAATTGATAATAATTAGCAGAATTATTGGAATTTATTTAAAATGAGTGTACATTAGTTTAAAGCTTAAAAATAATATAAATAACTATAACTAATATAAATTATTATAAACTACTAGAAAAGGTAATTTAATTGTCTTGTCTTTTTTGGACACTGTTAATGTTATATCTAATTATAAAAAATAAATAATTATTTCATATTTTTTAGAAAAATATGGAACAAGGAAGTCGAAAAATGTTCTTATTAGATGATCTTTCTTGGAAAACTCAGCGCAGGAATCCACGTTATTATATTTTTAAGTATTGTATATATTGAGGGTTTTCAATCTTTCTTATCATTTTCATCATGAAAACAAAAAAAAAATTTAGAAGGGACAATTAAGTGTCCTTTTAAAAAATGTTCTATTCAGACGTATGAATCATATGACTAAGTTGAAAGTCATTTATTATATTTTGGTTTTCAAACAGATTAGGTTTTTTGGTATAATTATGGTGAACATAGTTCCAAAGTAGATATTAATGATTTGGTTCCAGATCTAGCATAGTTGCAAAATTTAGTACATTATGTGGAAGTTCCATCTGTTCAATAAACTGAAACTCGGGGTTATATTGATTTTACTCTGAATTAGAACAATATCATTTATATGAGTTGTTGAGGTCTATTAATGATGCCTTATATACCGGTTTCAAGATAAGAATGTTTGAAGTAGTTTCTAAATTTATGGCCATTAAATCAGATAATGGAATATCAAATAATTATTTTGATTAGATATTCTCTTTGTTATAAAAACTAAAATATGATTAAAATGATTTTCTTAAAATCTTCTATGAGTGCAAGAGGCTGGTCCATAATCTTGGTCTCCACACCGTGGTGTTATATGTTTTCAGCCACCACCATACATGGATGGGATTGATGGTGTAAATAAATAACTATATATGATTATTTTAAAGTGATATTGATTATTAAAAATTATATATACACTTCAATACCAATCCACGATCATGGGAATGATATCATCACTCATGAGTACGTTCGGACTACCGTCTCCACGACGCGATGAGGTTCATTCTCCATGTTAACAATTCATGAATGATTATAATTTATATATAATAAATAATAATTCAATATATGACATAATAATGATAATTCATTTATGTGTATATATATGTATGTCTACTTAATTCCATTAAATTCAATAAGGAAACAAAAACAGCGTTCATGCGTATGTACGGCCTACCGTCTCCATGAACGGTGTATTTCATTCCATTTATCGATCTATCATATATATATGTATATTCTGAATATATATTATATATAAATAATTTCTAAAATTCATAAATTAAGTAAATCAGGATATAATTAATAATATAATGAACAACAAGTCCAAACACGTATGATAAATAAAACGATTTTACCCAACACGCTGCTTTTACATGGAACTTACAAAAAACGGTTAATATAATGTCATAAGTGAACCATATATGATATCATAACAATGAATATGATTCTGTAATAAGTGAATGACATTTTTAAGTCATTATACAGGATGTTCGGATACGTACGAAACATATCAGACCTATGGTAAGGGATAACTCTTCCAATCTCGCTCTTATCCAAGATTGTTTATTAGTAAGTATTTACTAGGGTTTTTGTTGTCATCCATGTCCATGTTTTCTAAAAAAAATTCATGAATGTTTAGTGTAATTTTACCAATTTTTTAATTTTTCCACATCTTAAGAATGGAATCTTTCTTTTGTTTACCGCACGAGGAACTTTCTTACTTTTCCGACAAAAGTACGAGGAGAATGTTATTTCTAACTTATACGGTATGAACGGATTTTTACGGTTTCATAAATCCTTATTTTTAAGAATCTTACTATACAATATTTCATGACTATTTTCAACAAAATCGTTTTCTTTTAAAATTTCATTTAATTTCCGAAAAACAAAATAATTTTGAATAAGAAAGGATATTTTTCTCATGAATTCATTTCAAGTGTTTTATCAAATCTATTTTCCATCTAAGATGACATTATTTCATATGTCTATATTTCAAGTATAATGTCTCTACGATTTACATGGTTTCACTTTTCTTATGATGAAATGATATCCATTTGTTTTATATGGATTATGGTATGATGGGATGATTTTTATGAAACCCATTTTTATTATTTAGGTTATAATGAATGATTTATGTTTATTTTGTGGAACAAGTGAGAATGATTTCATTATGAGATGGATGAGACCTATATCTCCTTCCAATGAATTGGTTAAAGATTTATATCTCATGAGATAGACATGGCTAGAACAGTATGTTAATCCAGTTCAGTGATATAGGACTAGAACGAGGAGTGAACTCGATTTTGAAAGGGACATTGTCCACTACGATGGTCTTAGAAGCAATGCCTTGGCTACTATGGAAATCATAACATGTGCTTATTGGATTTCCACAATTACAAGTTTTATTACCTTTCTTTTTATCATGAATGATGTTCCTTTATTATATATGCCTCACGTACTTCCATGATTAATGTCTTTGCTCAAGATTTAGATGTTTATATTTTTTGTTCATGTTTTTTCATTCAAATGTTTATAGAATGTTTTGTGTTCTCTTTGTTTTTCCTTACTGAGCATTTGAGCTGACCATTTATATGTTTTCTTTTCACCGGTATATAAATAAATGTTTTAGGTAAGAAAACAAAAAAAGGGAAGATCTTTATTGGAGATTTTGAAGATCTTTCACCATGATTATAAGATTTTGTTCCGAGTTTCCAAAGACACTAAACTATTACGGTCCATTGGTGTCTATTTTTTTAATGTATTTAGTATTCCTCAAAATTAATGTAATGTATAAGTATGTCAATCTTTGGGTCTCAATAGTTGGTATCAGAGGAAATGTTTAGTCAACCTTTGGAAACTAGGATGCAAGAAATTTAGTGAGATCCCTAGAGATATCTCTAAGGTATGTCTAGGGATGTCCCTAAGGTTTAGTATAACTATAGGTTACAGTTGTCACGAACCAGCCCGGGTCGCCGTCCGACCCGGTGCCCGACCCGGTCCGCGACATGGCCCGAAGGGCGTCCCCGATCCCCACGGGCTGGCAACTAGTGTCGGGCATCAAAACATGCAGTTGGGAATGATATAGCCCAGAAAATAAAAGACATATAAACAAAAATAAACAGAAAAAAACAATTATAACTAACAGCGGGAAAATAAAATAAAGGTAGGCAACTAGACATACCTCCAATAGACCCCATGGGTCACCACCACACTTATAACCACGCTCGCTCGAAGAGCGATCCAAGTCAATAACCTGAAACTGAAAAGTAAAGTAGGCGTGAGCACCGAGATGCTCAGTAGGAAATCCATGGAATAACCACACCCTATGCCCGTACCCTTAAAAAGAAATCCAATTATGCTAGTTTGAAAATAAGACATATTAAAATAATGTTTTTTTTTCAAATCCAAATCACAAGTTGACTTTTTTTTCTTATGAAAATAATTTCTATTCCACCATATATTCAAAATCAATTCCAAGAGTGCATTCAGCATTTCGAAAATTGCAAGAAAAGCAGTTTAGTTTCAAATGGGGTTTTTCACAATGAGACGATAAGTATGAAACAACTGAAAAGAAAGTTACATCGCTAACAGTGTGTCACAAATGAGCACCATGAGTAATCCCTATAGGTATCTAGAACGAGTGGGAACCAAGAAACCTCGTACTTCGGTGAAACGTGGCTTAGAAGGCCATGACCCATAGAAAACGTGGCTTAGATGGCCACGACCCTCAGAAATTCATATGTTTAGTTAGCGTTGTTGCGTCAATCCTGCTAGCCAAACCGGGATGAACCCCTGTCGTATCATCTAGCATACTAGTCTAGGTCACCCACCTAGATACCCAGGGTTTCCAATGTGCTCTATTTCAAAGGGTGGTGAGGTTTTAAAAGAAACATATAAAGAACTACTCACCATCGTTCTCCCTCCTTAAGCACATCCCCCTTTTTATGTCACATAACATCGCATAAGCCTCTTTATTAGGCACATATCACAAATCACATACTTAACACACACATCATGTTTCTACAACAACGGGGCATGCCTTAAGAGGGGTTTTTTCACTTTTTCAAACCATTCTCAAAGTGCCAGACGAGCTTAATTAAATACAATAAACACATTTCATTTTTTTAAACACAAAATCACTCAACACATAAGTTTCCAAAACCATTCGAAAGTTCAAATAAACAACCAAGGTACTATATATTTAAAAACAAGCTAGAAAAAATGTTTAAATCTAAAAAAACCAGTGGAATTACTTATTACACACTAAAATCATTGAGGAAACCACTTTTAAAGAACCATGACCATTTATGTATATACACACATATATATAGATTTTTCATTTCATATAAAAGCAGAAGACACATTTAAAGAACACCAAGAAAAAATGGAAATTCTAATTAAAGATTAGGGCATAGGGGACCTACCTCAAGACACGCAGCTTTTGACGATGGTGGCCCAAGACCGCTTCACCTACACACATATACAATCTCATATATATATATAACTTTTGATCCAGGAACATATTCCCCGCGCCATGAGGGAACATGCGCAAAGAGGATATGTATATATACATGCCTACCCATGTATATATATGTAGGCGTTTGTTGTCAACCACATGAACTCACCATGCGATGACCAACGCACTACAAGATAATTTAATAAATACCATTTCAACACTTAAACATTCTATAAAACATTTCAGAATAACACAACACATTAATGCACCCAGACAGAACAAGATACGATGCACCCCAAGAACAATAATTTACACACATGGACACCATTTTGAAATTAGCACACTAAAAATATCTCAAAAATAAATCTGCATCAGTTACACATCCAATTAAAACAACTTCACAATCAAAGAAATCACTTTAATTATCAAACATGCCACTAACTGAATTTATTAAACAAATTCCACACACGTCGCGTGACATTAAGAAACAAAAATATTCGTACGATTTACCCAAAACAATTTTCACCCTTAATGGTTATTTAATAAAACAATTCAAATTTTCATAAATAAATTTTTAAGAGTAAAACACCGCTTTACACACTAGACCGGCCCAAACTCCGCTCACATAACCACATGCACAGAACGCCACCTAAGGAACCAAATCTGCATCACACACATGATTAAAGAAACCACCAGAAAAACATCACGACCCATTTAAAAATATGCCGCACAACCAAAACAGCAAGTACACATACTATAAAAACACGCTACTAAATATATTTTAATTCATAGTAAACATCAAAGAGAAAAAAATTTGTGCCACAACAATTAATTAAACAACAATCTAAACTGATTAAAATTACAAATTAATTAATCAAATAACAATTGAACCTGGAACCACCTACCTCGAATGTAGAAAAACTTCGCAACATGATGCGCAAACCCCGATCACGCACCGAATTCGCCGCAAACAACTCAAATGATCTCTAGTGTCAAAACATAAATACAATTTCACCAAAATTGAACCAAAGAAACACCAAACCATAACATGACAACCTACCAAAAGAATAATCAACAAACTAAAGAAGAACGCACCTTCGGCAAGGGTGCGAAGAGCTGGTCGAAGCTTAAAGAAAGCTGTCGGGGGTGTGCAGCACTGGAAAATCCGGCCGAGAGGGAAGAAGTGAGGGTTGTCTGTCTGAGCAAGGGGAGGCGCGCGCAGGGTCCAACCGTTCGAGCAATATGAGGTCGGCGAAGCTGGTTCGGCGAGTTGGGCATGGCGTGGGGAGATGTAGCCGGAGCGCAGGGGGGATGGCGGGGAGGCCGCGCCACACACAAAGCCAAGGGGAGATGGCCAGAAGGCCGCGCCGCACAGGGGTGTCGCGCCGGAGGAAGCATGCGCTGGAGGAAGCCACGCCGGAATTGGTGGTGTGTTGGTCTGCTGCAACGCCGGAGGGAAGTGAGGGGAGGGGTCTTGCGGCCGCTAGGGTTAGGGGGGGTCTTGTGCGGGACGAGGGAGAGAGGGGAAAAGGGGAGCGCTTGGGAGGTAAAAAAATGAAAGTGAAATAAAAAAAGAAATGAAATATAATAAAAAGAAAATGAAGAAAATATAAATAGAATAAGAAGAAATTGAAAACAAAATTAAACCGAAAAAAAGAAGATATGCCATAAAAAAATAAGTTAATAATTCTATAAATATAAATTATTTTAACATCCATGACCAAATTAAGGTATAAATTTAAATAACAACAATCCCAACAATATTATTAATAATAATAATAATATTATTATTATTATTATTATTATTATTAAGACGACTCTTACATAATCTTATTTTATTTGTTCATTATTTTGTTTTATGAACACTTCAATGTTTAACCTGCTAATCACTTAATTAACCACGTACCAGGCAGGGCGCACGAATAACTGATAAAGCCATGCAGCTTCACCCGTTCCTTGTCCGTGCGCCGGACACCACCAAGTCAAAACACTCATGTACCATCAAAACGCAAAAACTCGAGTCGGGGTTGGCAACGGGCACGTTCATGTGCAAGGTCACGCACCCGAAAAAAACACATTTAATAATAAGACATCATCCAAAATACGATTTGGCGCTACGCACGGTCATGTGTACGGACGCACACATGTATAAGATCCCAAACCCCTTTTAAACTAGAACCAATTCAAACCGCAACTCAAAAGAAAGACCGGAAATAATTAAATGAAAATAAAGTATGGTCGGGGTGTGACAATTCTCCCCACCATGACACTTTCTGCCCCCAGAAAGTCCCAAAATACCAGGTCAACCAAGGGTTCCAAGCAAGGCCACGAAGATGCTTAAAACAAACCCTCAATCGCCCAAATACCGATAATTTAAAATGTCGATGACCTGAAACATCAAAGATCTCAAAACCAGAATCACCAAGCAAAATGACCAATAACAAGGAATTCACCTTGAAACACAACCACAACATGGAACACCCCAACCCCTAACGTAGGGATCATCAGTACCACTCGAGATCTCCAAGAACGCTCGTCAAGCGACCCACTACATAAGCTATCCAACCAACATGGTCGAGGTTTGGTGGAGCAGAAGCAAGGGGTTGCTCCGCCAAGCGCACTTTGAAAACAGAGCCTTCCACAAGCCCGTCTTATGGTGGTCTCCCCACCATATTAGGGTTCTCGACAAACATTTGTTCTCCAAAACAAAACGACTCCCAAACCCAGACAACTCTAACACTGGCTTGACCCTCAGAGTTCCCTATGTTGAATTAACACAAGATGGGATATCGGCAAGACCCGCACAGGGTCTCCCCACCATTTTAAAATTTCGTAACACCACGAAACCCGCGCGGGAATTCCTAGTTTACTTTAAGCAATACCGATTGAACCCTTCATCGTGAACCCACCACACGGGCTTACCCGCACTGATCATTCCTAAAGTGGACAACACTCTGCCACGTGAGATAGCTTTGATAGCAGAAACCCCTAACCAGGAGATGAACCAGATAGGCGCACAACATTTCCACAAGACATCAGTATCTCCGACCACAAGAGGGTTCACGAAGCACACCCACTAGCTTTACAAGAATATGGGTTTTTCCGAACCTCTTTAATTCCCAAGAGGAACTCCCATAAAATAAGACCACAACAAGTAGACAGGGGATCCATTCCCCTGACAACAAGAATGACACCTTCGGAGAGGGTACCACAATAGGGAAATTTATGTTTTCCCCGTCCCAGCATTGCAGATTAATGTCGGACCAAGCCCGTCCCACATCTGACGAGTCCTGACTGCGCGCAAGCTTCACCCCGAGACCTATGGCTGGGACACTGATGTCTGAAGCATCTCCAGCCTCGCAGTCACAAGCTGACCACTTCTAACTGGAACTTCCTCAGCTGGAAAAGCAGCCTTCATACATCTCCTCATGACTCACATGGCCACTCAATTAACATACCAATTTAGAATTGCAGCGAACGACCTAGAGTGTCTAACTGACCACACTAGAGATAGGAGGTTGAGCGGTCTGTCCGACACGCAATACGAACTGAGGGAAGGAGCACTCCACGAACAATTCCATTTGGTTCACACTCTTCATCAAATGAGAGACCTACTCTTTCCACAATATAAGCAGGACCAACAACTTGTACTTTTTTTGACCGACGAATCCACACTACTTCTGGGGCACATGGAACTAGCTCATCAGAAACGTCAACACACCTACTTTGCCGCATGTTAACTGGTCGAGAACCTATAAGATCAAACAACATCCCTCTCCTTCACTTCCTTAGGTACTATCATGGAATGAGGCTTGTCTTGAGGATTTCTCACGACGTCCCCATTTGCAACGAAAACAGAACGATCACCATTCACTAGTTTAGTCCCGCTCCACCAGACGTACTCCAGAAAATCTTACATCCGCACAAAATTTGAAGTTCCTTCAAAACCAGAGACCCTTCCAACTTTCCAAAATCACTCAATGACATCCAACTGACATCGACTTCTATGAACAGTTGATGCCACAGAGCAGAACCCAACTCTGCCACTCCACCGAGAGTCTGGGTCGGGCCAAGAACTGAGAGAGACATGCTGGAACCCATGGAACGATTCTAGGGGCACATCCCATTCAAGAAACACAAAACAGTCTTCCAAAAATCCAAACACGTCACAAAACAAACACCAACATTCCAGAAACAAATCCAATAATTCCAATTTAAAACATCAATTCATTTTCAAAGAAAAACACTCACTTGAAAAACCAAGCACCGCATAAAAATACCAATAGCTATTTTGAAAATCCATATTTACTCTAAATGAAATTTCCTTTTTTCTGTTTTCAAAACCATTTGTGCACAAAAACGCAATTTAAAAAATTCCCACTATTTAGGAAACAAGAATAAAACTTAGATATCAATCAACCACCACTGATATTACGTGGTGCCTCGCAAATATGCATTCTCGTGCCACTCAGGCACCCATTCACACGATTCATCAACTAGCCATTAATCAAGTCCATGCGCACATGCGAGCACCCATAGGAATACCACTGGAAAGAAACAAGGTTACCCCACTTTCAAAACAAAACATTCTCAATATCCGAAAATACCTTTTTTTTAAACCATTTCAAAAATTCAAGGCAAATTTCAATAATTCTTTCCATTTCTAAAACAGCTCATTTCAATTTCAGATGACCCAAAACATCCCTTCAGAAATTCAACGTTGACAAACCAACGACAAATTCCAAAAACAAGGTCCAAGAGAAATGTACTCCAAATATCATGTCAACCGCAAATAAGTGCAGCAACAAAGTCTGCTTCACTTTTTAAAGGAAAAAAATTTCACGTCAATCCCAAAATTGAAGCAAGATATCACGAACGTTAAACACCTGGGCGGAGGACTAGTGGCCGTGTCTAACCTGGCTACATGGTTTAGCAGACCATGCCCTGGGTAAGCACCAACCACTAGGAGTGTCGAACCTCACTCTCGGGCATCACATGGGTCTCTACTCCATGTGAGACCGTGTGTAGTACCGGTTTACTCCTATTGTCATCCCCCATCAACAAAGACCAAAACCAAAACATAGATCCCGGACTGCCCCTGGTTACTCGAGGATCGGAACGAGCAAGAGTTCACGACGCTCTTCCCGCACCTACCACTCGAGTACCAACAATCCTATCTCCGATCTACCTGATACCCCAAATAACAAGAACAAAACCTACCTCTGATACCATTTTGTCACGAACCGGCCCGGGTCGCCGTCCGACCTGGCGCCCGACCCGGTCCGCGACATGGCCCGAAGGGCGTCCCTGATCCCCACGGGCTGGCAACTAGTGTCGGGCATCAAAACATGCAGTTGGGAACGATTTAGCCCAGAAAATAAAAGACATATAAACAAAAATAAACAGAACAAAAAAATTAAAAACTAACAGCGGGAAAATAAATTAAAGGTAGGAAACTAGACATACCTCTAAGCGACCTCATGGGTCACCACCACACTTATAACCACGCTCGCTCGAAGAGCGATCCAAGTCAAAAACCTGAAACTGAAAAGTAAAGTAGGTGTGAGCACCGGGATGCTCAGTAGGAAAGCCAAGGAATAACCACACCCTATGCCCGTACCCTTAAAAAGAAATCCAATTATGCTAGTTTGAAAATAAGACATATTAAAATAATGTTTTTTTCCTTTTCAAATCCAAATCACAAGTTGACTTTTTTTTTCTTATGAAAATCATTTCTATTCCACCATATTTTCAAAATCGATTCCAAGAGTGCATTCAAAATTTCGAAAATTTCAAGAAAAGCAGTTTAGTTTGAAATGGGGTTTTTCACAATGAGACAATATGTATGAAACAACTGAAAAGAAAGTTACATCGCTAACAGCATGTCACCAATGAGCACCATGAGTAATCCCTATAGGTAGCTAGAACGAGTGGGAACCTAGAAACCTCGTACATCGGTGAAACGTGTCTTAGAAGGCCCCGACCCTCAGAAAACATGGCTTAGATGGCCACGATCCTCCGAAATTCATATGTTTAGTTAGTGTTGTTGCGTCAGTCCTGCTAGACAAACCGGGACAAACCCCTGCCATGTCATCTAGCGTACTAGTCCTGGTCACCCACCTAGATACCCAGGGTTTCCCATGTGCTCTATTTCAAAGGGTGGTGAGGTTTTAAAAAAAAACATATAAAGAACTACTCACCACCATTCTCCCTCCTTAAGCGCATCCCCCTTTTTATGTCACATAACATCGTATAAGCCTCTTTATTAGGCACATATCACAAATCACATACTTAACACACACATCATGTTTCTATAACAACGGGGCATGCCTTATGAGGGGTTTTGCTTCACTTTTTCAAACCATTCTCAAAGTTCCATACGAGCTTAATTAAATACAATAAACACATTTAATTTTTTTATACACAAAATCACCCAACACTTAAGTTTCCAAAACCATTCCAAAGTTCAAATAAACAACCAAGGTACTATATATTTAAAAGAAAGCTAGAAAACATGTTTAAATCTAAAAAAACCATTGGAAATACTTATTACACACTAAAATCACTGAGGAAACCACTTTTAATGAACCATGACCATTTATGTATATACACACATATATATAGCTTTTTCATGTCATATAAAAGCAGAAGACACATTTAAAGAACACCAAGAAAAAATGGAAATTCTAATTAAAGATTAGGGCATAGGGGACCTACCTCAAGACACGCAGCTTTTGACGATGGTAGCCCGAGACCGCTTCACCTACACACATATACATTCTCATATATATATATATATATATATATATATATCCTTTGATCCAGGAACATATTCACCGCGCCATGAGGGAACATGTGAAAGGAGGATATGTATATATACATGCCTACCCATGTATATATATGTAGACGGTTGTTGTCAACCACACGAACTCACCATGCGATGACCAACGCACTACAAGATAATTTAATAAAAACAATTTAAACACTTAAACATTCTATAAAACATTTCAGAATAACACAACACATTAATGCACCCAGATAGAACAAGATACGATGCACCCCAAGAACAATCATTTACACACAAGGACACCATTTTGAAATTACCACACTAAAAATATCTCAAAAATAAATCTGCATCAGTTACACAACCAATTTAAACAACTGCACAATCAAAGAAATCACTTTAATTATAAAACACACCCTAACTGAATTTATTAAACAAATTCCACACACGTCGCGTGAATTTAAGAAACAAAAATATTCGTAAGATTTACCCAAAAAAAATTCACCCTTAATAGTTATTTAATAAAACAATTCAAATTTTCATAAATAAAATTTTAAGAGTAAAACACCACTTTACACACTAGACAGACCCAAACTCCCCTCACATAACCACACACACACAACGCCACCTCAGGAACCAAATCTGCATCACACACATGATTAATGAAACCACCAGAAAATCATCCCGATCCATTTGAAAATATGCTGCACAACCAAAACAGCAAGTACACATACTATGAAAACACGCTACTAAACATATTTCAATTCATAGTAAACATCAAAGAGATAAAAATTTGTGCCAAACAAATTAATTAAAAAACAATCTAAACTGATTAAAATTACAAATTAATTAAACAAATAACAATTGAACCTGGAACCACCTACCTCGAATGTAGAAAAACTTCGCAACATAATGCGCAAACCCCGATCACGAACCAAATTCTCCGCAAACAACTCAAATGAGCTCTAGTGTCAAAACATAAATACAATTTCACCAAAATTGAACCAAAGAAACACCAAACCATAACATGACAACCTACCGAAAGAAGAATCAACAAACTAAAGAAGAAAGCACCTTCGGCAAGGGTGCGAAGACCTGGCTGAAGTTTAAAGAAAGCTGTTGGGGGTGTGCAGCACCAGAAAATCAGGTCGAGAGGGAAGAAGTGAGGGTGGTCTGGCTGAGAAAGGGGAGGCGCGTGCGGGGTCCGACCGTTCGAGCAATAGGAGGCCGGCGAAGCTGGTCCGGCGAGTCGGGCACGGCGCGGGGAGACGTAGCCGGAGCGCCGGGGGGGGGGGGGGGGGGGGCTGGCCGGGAGGCCGCGCCGCACACAAAGCCAAGGGTAGATGGACGGAAGGCCGCGCCGCACAGGGATGTCGCACCGGAGGAAGCATGCGCTGGAGGAAGCCACGCCGGAAGAGGTGGTGTGTTGGTCTGCTGCAACGCCGGAGGGAAGTGAGGGGAGGGGTCTTGCGGCCGCTAGGGTTAGTGGGGGGTCTTGTGCGGGACGAGGGAGAGAGGGGAAAAGGGGAGCACATGGGAGGTAAAAAAATGAAAGTGAAATAAAAAAAAGAAATGAAATATAATAAAAAGAAAATGAAGAAAATAGAAATAGAATAAAAAGAAATTGAAAACAAAATAAAACCGAAAAAAAGAACATAGGCCATAAAAAAAAGATAATAATTCAATAAATATAAATTATTTTAACATCCATGTCCAAATTAAAGTATAAATTTAAATAATAACAATCCCAAAAATATTATTAATATTATTATTAATAATATTTTTATTATTATTATTATTATTATTATTATTAAGACAACTCTTAAATAATCTTATTTTATTTGTTCATTATTTTGTTTTATGAACACTTCAATGTTTAACCTGCTAATCACTTAATTAACCACGTACCGGGAAGGGCGCACGAACAACTGATGAAGCCATGCGGATTCACCCGTTCCTTGTCCGTGCGCCGGACACTACCAAGTCAAAACACTCATGTACCATCAAAACGAAAAAACTCGATTCGGGTTTGGAAACAGGCACGTTCATGTGCAAGGTCACACACCCGAAAAGAAAACACATTTAATAATAAAACATCGTCCAAAATACGATTTGGCGCTACGCACGGTCGCGCGTACGGACACACACCTGTATAAGATCCCAAACCCCTTTTAAACTAGAACCAATTCAAACCGCAACTCAAAAGAAAGGCCAGAAATAATTAAATGAAAATAAAGTATGGTCGGGGTGTCACAACAGTCCTAGAATTATGTTGACGATCATGACTAACCTAGTGTGAATCTAAGGTGTCATGGATTAAAGAATGTGTGATAAGATAGACATCCCATAAGTATCTTTCTATGATTATGTGGTTCCTCATTATTTTAACTATTTCATACACTATGATTTTTTGTTTTAGTCAATGGAGGGAACCAGATGGAATTGGGTCAACATTGAGTCCAATGGACAAATTGGTGACTATGAGAAAAGAAATTGCATAAATCCTAGAAATAAAGATTTTGTGATTTTTCTGAATCAGTCATCACGATATATGATTAACAAGGTGAACTTTTGTTGTATTCCCAATTCATCAAATAAGAGGAAGATGGACTTTTATGCATGTTTGCATGTTAAGGAGAATAGATAAAGGAAGATTGATATTTCTAAAGAAGGGAATAAGAACCTTGAAGAATACCTAAAATGGAGTGATAGATGTTATATGTGTGGAGAAAAGGGTCATAGAGTGATAGACTGTTATGGTGTTTAATGTCTTATTTGTGCAGAACATGGGAATTACCCAACTCAATGCCCTGACCTAAGAGGTTACGTCTAAATAAAGAATGAATTACTCTATGACAATAATCTAATAGGATGGATTAAAGTGGTTATGTATTGGTATTAAAGAATAATGTTGTTGAGGTAATCTTATGGTATATTGGAATATTTTTGTATTATTCTATTGTGGTTTTCAATAATTTTATTGTACCAGTAACAATGACAAGTGATTCAAATATTTTGGAAAGCAGATGATATGCGCATAATGAATGGATAAGGAGAAAATAATATGTTTGATAGTAGTCATGGGCTCATGATTGATATAAGGACTAAGTGGTATAATGGTTTCAGTATATAGAATTTTTTGGTATGTGGAAACTGTTAAGTTTTAACTACATTCATGTTTTCACTAAGGTTCAATTGATATTCATTTTTTCAAGAGAATACATGATTAAGGCATTAGAATTTTTGGAATGTGACCAACAAGACATATCTTATGATATATGGGGATCAATGATGGTATTAACATGCTTGTTATATGAACTCTCTGGTAATCTTTTTAACTATAATATGAGATTGGACAACATTATTTTAGTTAAGCCTAAAGATTGGAATGGATTATGTTGGACATAAGTTAGTTTTGTTTAAGGCTAGAAATTTTTTGATAATATTGATGGAAAGTTATAGTAATGTAGTTTTATAAAAAGGACAACCTGCAGGACGGGTGAAAACCCGTCGTGTCGGACAAGGATGTGGGAATCGAACAGAAAACCAATGTACGACAGGCCTTTATCGCCTACAACTGGCCTACAGGAAGTCCCTGGTAAGTATAAGCTAGTTTTATTATATTAAGTGGAATGATATATGAATTATAATTCCATTTTCAGAACCATATACGATTAATCTCACTATAGATGGACTTATGTATATTTAATAACTTTTACTGTCTTTTTATTTTAGACAGATGGAATGACTTATCATTCTATCACATGATCTTCTAACACTTGACACATGACAAATTCAACTTCATTTCTTTAAGAGATGAAGTGGAAATTGTCCATGGAATGACCAATGGTGATATTGTACCAAAATCAAGTAAGTATTTCTTTTAATTCAACAATTCTACAACTTTAGGGAAATGACCTTGAATACAAAAAAAAAATGATTTCCAAGTGTCCTAATATCCAATGAATCAGATGGTACCTTAAATCATCACAAATTTATGGATTTGTGATTGTTGGCTTTTTCATAGGCATGTTCTCTACACTCTCCATCCGAACATGATGGTTAGATTTCTCTTCCATATCCATATTTTCACCTACATTCTCCTATGTGGAAACCCAGTGATTAGTTAATTTGGGTAACCATTATGTCTCATACTTTAGTATTTAAAGATAAGTTTTGGTATTCCTTTTTATGATGTGGGTTTATATTAAAGGAAATTTTGAGTAGTAATCAATTTATAACCCCGAAGAATTTCGAGGGAGAAATTCATTTTAAGTGGTGTAGAATGTAACACCCCGATATTTTATGAAAAATATAATTTTTAATTTCATTGATGTCTTGTGTTGTATGCTACACCAAAAGGAGCTTTCACTACACGCATCCCTGACTTGGCTTTCATTACACGTAATCACTCCCTTCCATGATAGTGTGTGTTGTACGCAATACCTTGTTTCGCTAAACAACAATATGTTATATAAACTAGCCATTATGAATAGAAATACCCACTTTTGGAAATTTTATAAATTTTATCTTTCGAAATGGACTTCATTTTTGGATTCAGAATATCGAAAATAGCCTCAGGTGAATATTTGTTATTTTTCTAAAAACATTCAATTTTTGATGAATAGTGAAAACACTAGGTTACTATTTAAAAACCCACTACTTATTTAAATATTTATTTATTTTATTTAAAATTATTTTAGGTAAAAATTGATGCATAATACCTATATAAGTTCAATGAAATTTATTTGAGTCATTTTATAATAATATTAGATATATAAAATTTTTTATTGAACTTTTCACCGTCTTTTGCCCACCTCCTAGGAGAATTTGAATATTCACATAAAACATAATTTTACCGCTTCTATGAGTGGACTTTTCAAAATCTGAGAGACACGGTTAATATAAAGAACTAAAATTTGGTTCAATGAGATGAAAATAATTTTTGTTGAATAGTAACTTTTTAATTTTATTTACGACGGTTAAAAGTAAATAGGGTAATTAAGGGTAAAAATGAGATTAATATTATCCTAAAACATGTAATAATTATATTGGAAAAGTGTATCTCGACCAAAAACAACCTTAGGAATTAAATATTTTCAATTAGGTCCACTTGTATTAGATTAGGACACTTATTATTATTTTATTTAAAGAAGAGTTAAAATAGTTAAAATCAATGTTTAATAACTAAAACATTTTTAATATATGTATATACATAACATAAATTACACTATAAATATTAATTAGAAAGATAAAACGATTTCACACATAATGGTGTTTTATTTATAATTTTTAGATTTTAAATAATTAAATTTATTTATGACACAATGATGATGCTGTAATTACCTTATTAATGAAATATTAACATAATTGATGTTATAAATACCCAAATAAATGTAATTTTAGACTTTTTATGAATTACACTAATTTTATAGGTTAAAAGGATATGTTAGTATTGATTTAATTAACTTTGTTCTAACTAATTATTTTGTTATGAGTTTCAAAAAAATCATGTACCAAATAGTGTCATAATTGATATAAAATAGTTTTTAAAACAACTATTATATTATTAGTTGTTATATTATTCTTAAAAATCTAATGTTCGGCCACATGACTTAGATAAGGATATATATATTAATAATGAACCACTTGGGGTTCGTTTGGCTTGTTATATTATGTTTATTAACAATATAGATTAAGAATACAAGAATACACGGTAAAAGTTAAATTATTTAATGTAGACATAAATCTAAAAGATAAGGTTAAAATAGTAACCTAAACTTGTCTAAACCTATTGGTTGAAAGTATCTAGACCCATACCCACATTATATTCCAAATAAATCAATATTGAGCTATTAAAAACCGAATATTACTTTATTATAAAATAATATTTTAAGTTTTTCCAAAGGTGCCCCTCTCCTCCCTTATAAAAAGAGCACCTCTTCCCTCTTCACTTCACACCTTTTTGAGACTTGAAGCTCTGCCAAACCACGAAAATTAATCTTCTCAACATCTCTAGTTATATCATAGTGGTTCTGGTCTTCTCAAAATACCAACTCTAGTTCCATAAGAAGAAGTTTAAAGGAGGTGCGTCGAGGATGAGGTAGTCTCTTCTACCGACTCTTTCAAGTTTCTTTCTTCTTCAACTTCCTCTCATTTATTTGATTAATTATAAAGTAATAACATCAGTATTAATTTTATACATATATGTTATTATAAATATGAAATAACCCTATTTCACATTCTATCCATCCTACAGAAAATGAAATCACCGTGCATGCGTACGTACGAAATACCGTCTCCACGCCGTGGTGTAATCCGTTTTCGACCACCACCTTACATGGATGGGTATAATGGTGTAAATAAATAACTATATATGATTATTGTAAAGTGATATGAATTCTTAAATATTATGTATACACTTCAATACAATTCCACGATCATGGGATTGATATCATCGCTCGTGCGTACGTACGGACTACCGTCTCCATGACCTGATAAGATTCATTCTCCATGTTAACCATTCTTGAATGATTATAAATTATATATAATGAATAACAATGAAATATATGACATAATAATGATACTTTATTTATTTTTATATTTATTTATTTCTACTTAATTCCATTCAATTCAATAAGGAAACTAAAACAGCGTTCATGCGTACGTACGTACTTCCATCTTCATTAACGGTGTATTTCATTCCATTTATCAATCTATCATATATATATGTATATGCTAAATATATATTATATATAAATCATTTTTTACATTTTGAAGTTAAGTAAATGAGGATATAAGTAAAAATATCACGAACAACAATTCCTAACATGTACGATAAATAAATCGATTTTACCCAAAATGTTCCTTTAACATGGAACTTACAAAAGAACGGGTAATATAAAGTCATAAGTGAACCATATATGATATCATAAAAATAAATATGATTTTTTAATAAGTAAATGACATTATTTAAATCATTATACAGGATGTTCAGGTACATAAAAAGCATATCAGACCTAAGGTAAGGGATAACTTTTCCAATCTCGCTCTTATCCGAGATTGTTTATTCGTAAGTATTTACTGGGGTTTTTGTTATCATTCATGTCCCTATTTTCTAAAAATGTCTTCATGTATGTCTAATGGCTTTTTACCCATTTTTGAATTTTACCACATTTTATGAAAGGAATCTTACTTTTTTTTACCACAGCATCAACTTTTTGACTTTTCCGACAAAAGTACGAGGAGAGTGTTATTTTTAAGTTATACGGCTTGAAAGGATTTTTACGGTTTCATAACTCCTTATTTTCAAGAAGCTTACTATACAATATTTCATGAATATTTTCAACAAAATCTTTTTATTTTAAAATTCAATGTCATTTTTCAAAAACAAAATGATTTTGAATAATAAAGTATATTTTCCTCAACAATCCATTTCATGTTTTTTATAAAATATATATTTTCCATCTAAGATGACATTATTTCATATGTGTATGTTTCAAGTATAATTTATCTATCATTTACATGGTTTTACATTTCTTATGATGAAATGATATCCATTTTTTTATATGGATTATGTTATGATGGGATGATGTTTATGAAACCCATTTTTATTCATTGGTTTACAAAGAATGATTAATGTTTATTTTGTGGCACAAGTAAGAATGATTTCATTATGAGATGGGTGGGAACTATATCTCCCACAAATTAATTGGGTAAAGATTTATATCTGATGATATAGACATGGCAGGAACGGTACCTTGATCTGGTTCAGTGATATAAGACTGGAACGAGGAGTGAACTCGATTCAGAAAGGGACTTTGTCCACTAAGATGGTCTGGGAAAAAATGCCTTGGCTACTATGGAAATAATATCATGTGATTAATGGTTTTCCACAATTACATGATTTATTACCATTTTATTTTATCATGATTGATGTTCCTTTATGATATATGCCTCACATACATCCAAGATTTATGTCTTTTCTCAAGATTTTGATGTTTAGATTTTATGTTCAAGTTTTTTCATTCAAATGTTTATGGATTGTTTTTTGTTCTCTATGTTTACCCATACTATGAATTTGAGCTCACCCTTTATGTGTTTTCTTTTCCCCCGGATATATAGAAAGTTTTTAGATAAGAAAACAAAAAAAAGGGAAGATCATTATGAGATATATTTAAAATCTTTCTCCACGATTAGAAGATTTTGTTCTGAGTTTCCAAAGACACTAAACTATTATGGTCCTTTGGTGTCTGTTTTTGTTATATATTAAGTATTCCGCAAAAGTAATGTAATGTCTATGAACTTCAACCTTTGGGTCTCTACAGAGAATATATTTTTCATAACCAAGATCATTTTTTTAAATCTTCTTTAACCACATTAAATTATATCCAAAAAATTCAAGTATAACAAAGAGAAAAATTTATATATAATTATATATAATTATTTAAGTATAAAAATATTTATACAACTTCTTATAAATAAAACGGAAATCAAATCCATCACTAATGTGTACGGAGGACTATCGCCTTGCAATATGATGTAATTTTTACTATATAACCTCCACACATGGATATTCATAATGATATAAATAATGACCATATATATTAAATTTATTAATAATAATTATTCTATATTTATAATATCTTATCCCTATTCATATATTCTAATCTTTTGGAAGACAACAATATAAATTGTGAGTATGTGTGGTCTACCACATCCACGAAGTGATGTTATCCATTTTTCATTTTGGATTTACATTAATGGTAATTAATAAAGATTTAATGAATATTTATGATATAATATTGATTATAGAATAGTTAATTATTATTCACCTTTCTTTTGTTCCATCCATTGGAAACTAAAAATGGTGTTCCTGTGTACATATGACCCTCTGTCTCCATGAACATTGAAATTAATTTTTATAAATATTTCTATTATTGATGACGAAAAATATATATATTGATTATATATGATAATTATCATTAATAACATTTTGGAGATGATTTGATAATGAGATAGATGTAATTATTAAGACTATAAAATCGATTAATAAATGAAAAAAAGCTGTTAACACCCAATATAATGATAATTATAATGAATTGTTAACGAATGGATGATAAAATGATACAATTATATCATATATAACATTATAGTCAACAATTTGGTTCCTTATATAATTTTTATAAGTTAAAATATATTTTATAGGATTTATATTTTTTATTAAGAAAGTTAAACTTGTGTTAAGTGATTTTATCTCAATTTCTACATCATTGAGAAATATTTTATATTAGGAAAATGATTATTTTTATATGGTTTGTGTAATTCCTATATAATATATTTAACATTAATATATATATATATATATATTTATTAAGGATTTCTAATATTTCACTTAAAGTTTACTCTTTCGAGAGGTAAGGATTTAAAAGTTACCAAAAAGGTATGAATTTTATTTGCAATATCATTTTTTTGGGGTTTCCATTATTTTTATTAATGTACTATTATATTTAATCCTTTATTAAATCCATCTATATTAATATAGTCTACATATTTAAATAGTATCTATATTTTTATCATACCTTCACTCCCTTTTTAATTTGACTGTAGAAATGAAATTTTTATATGAAAATCCATTATTATTTTTAATTTAAATGAGGTATATTATACATCCATGTTAGTATTATTTAAACTAAATTACAAAAGTAATTTACTATTTAATAAAATTATTTATTATGGAATTTTTTTAATATAATTTACTAATAAATTTTTTTGAATGAATATTTCTATTGTTTTTTGGGATGATTATTTGATAAATTCTTTATCAAAATTCAATGTGAATTGTTTTTTATGTATATGATGTGAATGTAATTTACCACCACCATAATTAATTTTCAATACATATATACTTCTAAATGATTAAAATGGGTTGTCAAATAAAAAAATCAATTAAACCTTATGTTAATGTGTTACTTCCTTTTTTTCAAAGGGGATGAATTTATTACAAAATATATATATCTGATGAACTCATGGTAAAATTTTATAAACTATTATTTTTTTATTTTTTAAAGTTCTATTAAAATATTAAAATTATTGAGATCATTTTTAATTATAAAAAATATTTTACTTAAATATCCATATTATTTTTATCATGTATATGATTATTTCCAAAACTGTATACTATTTTTACATATTTTGTTTCTCTATTTCTGTTATTTGATTTACTAGGATAATATTGATATTTTTCATTCTTTATTCAATACAGATATTTTTATATTGTTTTTTATTATTAATTATATTTATCATTCAATATATAAAGACTGAATTGAAAAATCAATGTTGGGTGGGGCATAGGTATAGATAGCCCCTCGATGCATTGATAGGTCTTATGTGGCAATAAAATTTTCCAAAACAGATTACATTGGTTTTTTGTGTATACCTACCAATAAATTAAAATTTATTGGCATAAAGACTCTGTTGTAAAGATATCATGATGTCTGATATCATGACATAAAAATTTATAAATTTCCTTCACTGATAATTGAGTTATTATTTTCCATGAGATTATTGTATTGATATTATACATGGATTCATTGTTTTCCCAAGTTATTTCTTAAATATAATTTGTTTTCAATTATTTTCCTTTCATAATTATTATTATTTAATTACATATTATAGATTCTAATTTATGTAACTCTTTGTAAGTGTAATATCTCACTATTTTTTGTTTCCAAAGGTTATGAAGAAGGATACGATGATATATATCAACAATGAAATATTATTTCTTATCCTTTTTATTTTATATTTATAATGTAACATGGTGATATTTTATTTATATAAATCATCAACACAAATATAATGATTGATCAAACATGGGAGAATCCATTTTATCTAATATTAATACAATAAAGTCAACATCATTTTTTTGTGACTCATGAGGATTAGTGATCACTGAATTTAATGCCTATTAATGGGCAGTGAAACCACATATAGAGGAATATCATACCTTGTAAGGTTTATGTCTTAACTTTAGGGTAACTTACCAAATTTGAACCATTGTCTTGGGTATGAAAAAATTCAACTAGCCTTAGTTGTAACCCCCAGACACCAATATCTACCAATAAATTCCTTAGGGTTCAACAAATCGTGGGGATTGAGTTTACATTACATAAATAATAACATGTAAGTCACATATCTCGAAAAAATACATACATACATACATATATATATTATTCATGAGTAATCATGAGACAAAAATCTAACACATAATATATAAAAAAAATCTGAGAAACAATGTATACAAAATTATAAATCCAATAAATACAAGAATACCTAGACTCAATGGAAGAATGAAGTGCCAACACGACATCCTCCCATTCTCAATCTAAAATCCACCTACAATCTCCATCACTAGGGAACAAATAGTTATTCACTAATCTATATAGGTAAGAGGTCTCCCCTTAACTACACCATATCAAATGAAAACATTATATTCACTAAGATTCATATGAATTTTAGGAGTTCACTTCCCAATATGATATCCAAAAAATACATCCCACACATTCCAATTACCTGAATGGACCGAAGGACATCTTTTTTATTTATTTTTGGATAATTACGCTTTTATGGGTTGGAGGGGAACCCTGACTTGGCCTGTAATCCCTTGTCAAAAGTGCCATACATGACCCAATACATGACCATAAATTCCGAAGACCAGACACACCTGAAACAACCCCTCCCTAGCATCTATATCTTAAAGTCACATAGCTCCCTACCTTACATGGATGATTGTCAAGAATTTCCTCATGTAGAGCTGAATGATTCCTGGTCCTGATGGAAATTTCCATACCCTCTCATTCTTCAAATATGGTTAGCTCTACCATACTGGTCTCTAATTTTTTCTCTGAATCCTCTTCTGGGCCATCTATTGTATAGTCTGCCCAAGTTTCTTCTATGAGATTTAATATAGCCTAAATTCCTTATGGACCCATGGCCATTGGTAGCTCGGAGGCCCTTATAGTGTGAAGGACATATGGACTGAGGGTCATTAGGTGTCCTGAAGGCCCTAAGAACTTTAATTCCAACATAGTGGCACAAATACCCAAATCTGATGAATAGTGTCGTCTTCTAAATTTACAAATAGTACCTAATATAATAACTACAAATGGTAATGTCATTCCATGATAACCCAAATGAATTATGAAAAATTTATAACTCATAGTGAGGAGAAAACTACCCTCTCATATTTGGGAAATGGTTCACCGATATTAGTAATACTTAAAGAATAAATGATTGCAAACTTGTAAAAATATTGAAAAAACAATGAAAAATGAGATTTAAAAAATATATATTGATACAAATAGTCATACAATTATCCAAATCGGAAAATATGAAGGATCTTAGGATAAACCACAGATGGGAACACTAATACCTATATAAAAGTCTATGGAAAAAATACACCATGTTTCTATAACACTTTATAGATGGAATAGTTTTCAAGATCATGAATTGAATACATCCCCCATGAATTTGAAAGAAACACACTAAGTCAATGATTTGGTCAAGTACGACCACAATAAAATCATGCTTATGAAGACATGAAAATTTCAAATCCCCTGATAATTCACACTAAATTATGGAAAGGTACACATATTAGTTCCAACATCGCACTGCATCGATGTTTAATATTCATTACATGGTAACCATCCAATAATTCTAATAGATAACCAATTTGACAATGTCTGAAACTAAGGGGGAATTAAAATTAAATCCTAGAATGCATGTGATGATTTTTATTCCCTTCCAACCCAATGATGAATCCCCACCATTATGGTTTCAATTAATGGTAGGTCTATTTATATTAACAATCTCTACTTTCTAGTATTTTTTTAACCTGAATTAGGTATGAGTGCCACCAGAAATAAAACCATTATATAATCATGGTTTTGTCACCATATTTTATCTATAAGATTAATCATATAAATCATAAACAATAAAACACATTACTCACACATCAGGCATTCTAATAATTTATCTTAGTGAGTCCATACTTGAGAATACATAAACAGGGATTATGAAATAAAACACATGGCACATAGGGTAAGTGTCCATGATGTATCTATGAAAAGAGTTCAATCATGATAAAGATAATGAAATCACTATATTCTTAACCCTAAGCCAAAAAAATCAATGTTGTTTAATCATCCTAATAATCATCCAAATAAACTATAGAATCAATGAAATTCTATTTTGGATGGATCGTATAAAGGAAGGTTGACCTTATTTTCTATTTTACCCAACTCATCGAACATATCAAATAGTTAAATTGGAGGATGGTGAGTAATTGTACACTAATCTACCTATGAAGACTCTAAAACTACAAGATTAACAACCCATACCAATGAAAATTATGAACAATGCCATCAAAATATATAAGGGTATCTAATCATGTGTAGCAATCAATAATAAATTGAATGTTCACAACAACAATATTATCTAAATCATAGAAATGAATCTCTAAATACATTGAATTCCACAAAATCTATACCATGTCTAAGGTAATTGAGCATGTGGCCCCCTCAAGATCCCATAACATTCCATTACTCTTGTGTTTTTAGGATTCTCAATGCATGAGACTTCATTTCCATACTAAATCCTTATTTCCCATTATCGTTAGCATGTCCACCAAAGAAAAACAATTTGCATCCATATTAGGAAAAAACATAAAAGTAATATGCATCTATAACTAGTGAAACGACAACACAATCATAATGAGAAAATCAACCACAACCAAAAACATAATATAATAAAAAAAATTATAATAAAATCAATCATGTTACTAAAATAATTACATTATCCTTGTATAACATTTTCTTTCCAAAAATATTTTTTACAGAAATAATTTAATCATTTAAAAATTTAAATGACCAGTAAAACTATTCAAAAAATAAAGCATATAAACCATATTTAAAAATTGGCATGAACCAATGTAACTATTATAATATTAAACATTATAAAAACAAGACTATTATAGATTTCAAAATAATAAATGATTTCATTATAATAATAATTTCCCTGATTTATATTTTATAGATAACTTCGTAAATCTTTTATCAGATTAAAATTCAAAAAATATTTCTAAACTTATTCTAGGAAATAAATTTTTAAATCATTTATTAAATCTAAAAATCATTACTAAAACAAAACATCTAATAATGGTGTTTAATTTCAAAACCTATATCAGCAAAATGTTCCTCTTCGATGCAAATCACATAAACCCTAGAAACAAATCCCAATGGAACCAATAACTAACAATAGAAAAAATACCCTGATTATTTCATATATAAGATAATGTTACTGAATTAATAGTAAATGAATAGATAATAAATATTTTTAATATAAATACTATTTAATTCATGTTCATAAAATGTTATCATGGGGAATCATTTTCATCCAGAAAAAAAGTTTCTATGACACATACATTAATTTCATATTTCATGCCACTATATTCAAGGATTACACATTTTTTCAAAAAAAAAATTTCTTAAAAAGAAATTCTTCTTAATTTGTGAAGGATTTGAATTTTTCTGTTAATAATTTATAGAAATAACAATTTTACCATTTATAATAACTTAAAAATCATAATAATGGAAAAAAAATAATAAAAACTGAATTATGTTTTTGGTTATAACTTTAAATAATTTTATTTCCGATTATACTCAATATACTAAACATTATTTTCAAACTATATAAAAGATTAATAATTGAAATAATACTCAAATTTTATATTTTTTTCAAGTTTACCCAAACAATGTTCATCTTCTAGCATAAATTTTGTCTAATTACAATCACCATACACCAAACATCACATCTTTAAATTTAATCAACACATGACTTGTAAAAAAATCATATTATGTATAGATAAAAAGCACTAAAACATGTATAAATGTTATCTGTAGTATAAACCATCCTTAAATAATTATGAATCCATAATAGTGAACAAGTAATTCTGCTCAATGTATTTGTTCTGAAATTTTTCACAAAGCCGTAAAATAGCCTGGCTTTTAAATACATGTTAGTCAATTATTTACAGTTAAATACATTAACAGTTATGTTATAATTACACACTAACCTAATGTTCCTTTAATATATAACACATATTTAAGGACTAAATAAAACTCAATTTTATCAATAATTATAATACAACCCAATGTGAAACCATATTGACCATTTTCTAGAAACCATTTCATAAAATTATTCCATGTTTAATCCTCAAGAAGAATCAACCATTTCCCTAAAAAAATTATATTTTCATCATTTAACCATGTAAAAGAAATACTTAACCATGAGAATGAATTAATCCTTGTAGGAATTCCATTTAAAAATTCATGATACATATCTTTCATCACTTAAGACTGCGACAATGAGTCGATGATAGGAATAGTCGTGTTTATCGACAATTTTCGTACCCAAACCACATATTATTTTTTGAAATTTAGTAAAAATGATTTTACCTATTACTTTTAATACTCTACATTTTCTATGATAACATATCATATCTTTCTTCCTACCATTCTAATTAACAGGTCTTACCAAAATTCAACCATTTTTAATATCTCAACCCAAACCTATTATCTTTGATACCATTAATAATATGCCATCCTCAACCAATTATATAATGAAGGATCAGAATTCCACTCTCCATAGGTGTATCCCTTAGACAAAAAATTCTAGTAATAATTTACATGATAATCCCCAACTCATGTTGGGTGATTTACCATTACGTACACAACAAACTAAAACATACAACTCTGAGATGATTTATATTAAAATATATGATCCATAAATAAAAAAAGACTGAACTATAAGATATAAAATATAAAAACTCTTCAGATTCTTAATTTATGAAAAACAATATGAACATGAAAGACTACAAGAAAAAGAATCCATGAATGAATAAAGTTCCATCATGGAATACTCCCACCCTGTAGCTAACATAAATATCCAAACTCAAAAATTATGTACAAAAACAGCAACTCAGTCCTCATGAAAGGTAAGAGGTCTCCCCTTATATATTCCATGATAAAAAACTATATATACCCCAAGATTCATACACGTGAGTTGGTCATAAAACCCATTATGCAATAATAAAATGACTTCCCACACACACAACATAAAATATGAAAATGTTTTATAATATTTAAATAAAATAGGATAAAATATGAATATAATAAATGAAATCAAGAAAAATATATAATTACCTCACAAAAAATCACCATTTCATTTTTATATATTTATGATATAATCCAAAAAATAACTAAAAAACCATACTATGTTCACAAACCCATTCAATACAGCAAATGAATAAATTTTCTATGAAATTGGATCTTAGAGAATAATGAAACATACTAGTGGAAACTTTTCCTTCCAGAAACAAGTAGTAACTTGGATATATAGTCTAGAGTGCCTCAAAATTGAAAAGTAATCCATGCCCATACATTCAAGTCCTCATCCAATGAATTATTTATAAACACCCATCATATAATCTAGTGTTCCACTAATTTAACATGTAAACCCTGTATGAATCAATAAGAACTCAAATCTATATGCATGATGAACCCATGAAACTCATGCCAATATCAAATTACCAATCTATGTCCATATTGTTTCAAATTCATAATTTTAAATCCAAATAATCTAATGGAAATTTTATCAAACATTTTATGGTTATCACCAAAAAAAATCTTTATACAATTTCTTCACAAATATAATGTTCAACACTAGTTTTTATAATCAATTATCATAGTTAAAAAAATTAACATATAAATGCAATCCTTCATGTTATTAAAAAAAATTGAGTAAGTGTGAATCCACCTACCATGAATAAGCTTTACAAGAGGAAATCCAAATGAACCCTCATATTTCAAGTCTCTATAAACCCTCCTATTATGATTTATAATGATTCCCTATAAAAATACCCTTATATTGGATAATGAAATACCCATAGTAGAGTTCATGTGAAGTGAAAATTTAAAGGTAAAGGGAAAAAAATGAGAAACATGTGTTTTTCTTTTAATATCTAAATAAAACACTCCAACAATCAAACTGACGGTTCTTTGGAGGTAATAAATTCTCCAAAATCATCCAAAAAACCTATATATCATGATCAAAATACATATGAGGATGCATGAGAATTTCTATGTAGAAACTATGTTTAAAAACTAACTTTTCAAATGATTTAGTGATATTGTTGGTTTGGTGACATGGTTTTGAAAACTGTGGACCAATCATGTGAATCAGAACTATTAATAAAATGTCTATGTTACATAGTGACTGAATCGGTTACCTAGACCATATTAAAATCATGATCCTTCCCTAGTCCTTGTTCCACCACACATGGAAAATTTGCGAAACCACATGGATTCTCAAAACTATGAACAAATCTATCACTCTAAATAATATTTCAAAATATTTTAAAACCTTGTAAAAACATTTTAAAAGGAATCCCAAACGTTTCATTACACAAAAATTTCATAGTAAAACCCATAATACAAAAAACTAGGGGTTTTACTTATAGGATCCTATGTATTGTCCTATCATTTTTGGAAACTGATTTGGTTATTCTTTTCAATTTTTTATGGCGATCCACCTAACCTCACTAAGTAGTGGTTTATTGTATCATGAAATGTAAAATAATTATATATCATAATATAAGTATCCATCTCTCATGGTGTAAAGGTAACAAGGCAGTGAATATCTAATATATTTAAAAAATAGATAATCTTATCATTATATTTTCTCTACAATTTTTTCTCTCAATCTTGTGTTTTCTCAAATTATTCTTGTAGTCGGCCTTAGGATTCACTAAATGAGACATTCATGAATCCCATTTTGGGTTTCTTCATCTTTACCTATTTTTCTTTTAAAAAAATCATTTTGAGAGATATAAAAAAGAGACATCAACACTATGTAATGGGATTACGTATTCTCAAGAAGAAACCTCATATTATGATTATTCAATAAAATAATTTTCACTATGGGACTTTACATTAAAGAGATAATATGCTATGAGGTTCAAGGTGTGGGATTTGTTATATGTTAACATATATTTCCTCACTTTCAATGTAAATAGGGTTTTATGAATTTACTAAAAGACCTTATATTTTGATACAATATTTAATACAATTCTATACACACATTACATTATGAGACAACATAATTTATGCGGTTACTCCTTGAAAATAAATTATTATTAAACATCTCCTATTTCTTGTTAAATATAATGACTTATGATTTTTATATAATTTTTTTATATATAATAAAAATGAGTCTTATTTGTGACATTATTATAAATTATAAAATAATGAAAAAATATAATTTGTCCATATGTTGATATTATGAATTGTTCAGAATACTTAATTTGAATTGTTACATTTAAGGGGATTATTTTAGATTACATTTAGAGCGCATCTAATTTTTGTTTTGTGATTGATATGATCAAGATATTACAAGGATTAGTATATGATATTTAGTTTATAATAAAACATCCTAATAGTACACAAATTTTAAAATGTTATTAATTGATAAAAATATCATATATTTAATTTAAAGTCAATATATTTTATAATATGAAGAAGTGAATATCATAGAATGAATATAATGTAATTATATTTATGAAAATGCGGTTCCCAAGATGACTATCAAAATTTTAATGTATTTATAGTAATAGTTTTTTATTAATTGTTCATAAATAATTATTGCATGATAAAATATGTGAAATGATCAATTGTTTAATTTTTATTACCAGATTAATAATTATTATAAACTATTTCTATTATAAATATGATAGTTATTTTTTAATTCATTAAATGATTTCATCTAAATTATCATGTCTTATATTACATTATAGGAATGATTATAAAATATTTTCCTTCCATCTACCATAACCTTGGTTTGTAGTAAATGTCCTTAGATTCAGTTTATTTTAAATATTTAGCTTATATTGTTTTAGGTTTTAGTGTTCTTTTTAATGGGATTATATCTTGAGTAATGTCTCCCCTTGGAGAGTGACATAGGCTCAGATCTTCCCCATGGACAAGAGGTTATGCTTTATTCATGAAATGTGGTGTTTTCCTATATTTCTTCCTAATAGTAATCATGATAATATTGTAAATATAATATGATTATAAATCCTTAATTGATGATTTCATGTACGTTATGTGAGAGATTCATTTGGATATATGTAAATATGTCTCGTTTTAGTTTTATGGGTTACATAAGTTATGGGTTGAGTAAAAAATTACACATCAACATATATTAAATATACTGATTTATAGGATGGAATAGGATTCCAAAACTAAATCATTATAAGATTTTATACATAAGTGAATAACTAGATATAATATTAAAATCTCTTCAAAATAATAATTGTTTGAATCATTCAAAAATAGAAGATGTGGATTACTTGATCATATATCATAGTAGTTCTATATCATTGTCATGTACCAATATATAATCTTGTGTAAGGAACGAAATTAATAGGTGGCCCTATATTATTCAGTTGGGGAGGATCATTCCATTGATGGGTGATCTATAATGTTTGTGTGTAAACTGTTTAGAATTCTCACAGTGTTACACATAGTTTCGAAACTCTAATATGTAGAATACAGTATGAATGTAGTTTATTATATCTATATGATAAAATGGGTGTATAGTACTCAATAAAATATCATATAATCATATATGATGTGATTGTGATGATCCTTTACTTAAATAAATAAATTTCTATATGAACTTCTTATCAGACTCATTTCTTAGTGAAATATAGGTATGAACACGTTAATAAAATATGATTTATTAAAAATGGGACACTGTTTAAGTTTTTTATAGTTTAATAAATTTCCTTATTTAATTTTAATAAAACATGATACATATATTATAAAATATTTTATTTTTTATGATTCCCAAATCACCGTTAAACATAAAATTTACATTATTCTTTAGGAATGATAAAATTAATGTAATAAACTACTAATATTATTACCTAATGAAGTGTTCTTGAGTAAAATAAATTATATGTGTTAGAATAACCATACAAGTTAACCAAGTGTTGAAAATACCTATAAGGTTAATAAATAGGTTAATCAAAAGCATTTATTACTTCATATATTTTTTTCAAAGGCATTAGATGCAAACTGACCTTAGGAATTTTAGTCTTCAATTGAATATTTAATATGATTGGATATATAAATGTCTTGAGGATACTATAAGTTTCATTATGGACTATTCTAGATAATAAATTCATTTTATTTTCCTTAATGGAAATGCTCTAAAAAGAAGAATGAGATAAATAATGGATTTCCATTTATTATCCAATGTTGAGAATATATGATCTTGGAAGGTAATTTTTTGGTTTTGGTTTGAATTAAAATTCTAAGTAGGAAAACATAAAAACTAGATAAAGAAAAACTACTTATAGATTCTATGAATAATTCAAAATTTATCTAGTCGAGGTCATTGAAAACTGAATTTGAAATCATGTAGGATGTGGTAATAATTCCATAGGATACAATTTTTCAATATAGGTGACGGTGTTTTGAAAACAACATATAATTATCATGTTAGATATCTATTTTATAGAAATTAATTCATATCGTTAAATGGTATATATTACCAAATTTTTATTTTATTGTTGTTGTCAATATGTTTGAGTTAAATATTTACTGAATATTTTATAGAGAATGAATTTTACATTCAAGAGAAAGAGGAAAGAGTTACTAAATCGAATATAACAATATAAATGATTTGTTCAATCTTGGATATATCATAGTAGTGGATGTGAATGTTTATAGAATTTATCTTATATGAAAAGAAAGGTCAATCAATAGTAAATAGTAATTTTAAAAAATGCAATACTTAATTTGACACACGTGTTTTCTGATACATCTAAATCTATAATTTTTTTAAAAATTGATACTTGGATAAAAATATTTCATCCAAAATAATGTTATTGGATGCATTTTTTTATAATATTATATATGGTGTTCTCACTAACTATTAGTGTAAATTTTTTGGATAAATATTATCCTTTTTAGGGAAAATTTGTCTCAACACATATAATAATATATATGATATGAATTCAATAGAGTATTAATTAATATTTCTTATAATAAGAAATAAGTGTTTAATCTAAAACAATATATTTTTTGTATCTTAATATTAAATTCATAAAAAGTATAGTGTTTTAGAAGACATCATGTGTATGTTTGGACTACATATGTAAAAATTCAGAAACTAAATGATTAAACTAGTCTATAGTGTTTTTCACTTAATATTCCAATTATTTTACGATATCTGACATAAAATAAAAATAAAAATAGTAAAAAAAATTTATAATGAAATTTTTTATTGAAATTGTTTCAAAGATTATTAAAAAAAAATTGAAATCATAACATTTGATATTATAGAGTTAAGGGTTTTGAATATGTTCATAGTGTTAAGAAAATTAGAATATGTTTCCCAAATCTCACCATTAATAAAATATTTTTTCATCTAAGATTTTACACACTAAAGTGTTTAATGGGAGGGTTTTATTAAGTGATCACAATGATATGTTAGAATAATTACAAATGATTTAATTATCTTACATTACCATACAAATTATATATAACATTAGGATGGCCTATAATTTAATTACATATAAAGAGGTAGATAAGTTATTATGTAATGGGTTTTTATGTATTATTAAATTACTTTAAATAATTTAAATCATATCATATAAAAGTAAATATTCACTTTATCATTCTCTCACATTAGTTTTGTATGTATATATGTACATATTTTTTATAAAATACAATGATACTTTTTCTATCAATGTATGAATTTGATTAGTCCATACCCGATCTTCATTATGGATTATAATATATTATAATGAAATGTTGAGTTTTTTGTGATTAGTATTCATTTATGTTATTTGGAATATGATCATAAGGAATAAATTATTTTCCATACACTAGACGTCTCATTATGTGTTACAACTCTAAATTTTAGAATATATTTATCTTTAATATATTGACATATTTCATATCTTGTCAAACAAAAAGCCCAAAACATATGTAAATAATTATTTTACATTATAATATTTAACAAATTATATGAAATTTAATTGTTGAAAATAATTTATATTTATCTCAAGAAATACTATTAATCCTATAGAATTGTTTTAAAATATATTTGTTTACGACTATTTTTATTATCATAAAATACTTATTTAAAACTCCCTTAGTGTATTAAAACTTTTGAAAATTATTTTAAAAAATATATATATAAGGAATTTATTTGTTATCAATTAGTAAGAAATGAAAATTAATGAATTTGAAGGAAAAAAGCGATGTTTGTCTGAAAAAATGATTTTTATGCATATCAAGTTTTTTATCATAAAAAATTGAATTGACCACTATTCGTGATTGATTTGAAAAAAAAATTAAAAATATAATCGATAAAATCTTTTAAAATTCATAATTTTTTTACTATTTAAGGATTTAGATTAAAATCAATTTTATTCATATTCATTTTTCTATAATATGTTTTCATTTCTTTTTATGAGTTTATATTCAAATGAAATTATATCACTTATGGTAATTGAATTTAAAAAAATGGTTTCAACATTTATTTTTGTAATTTATTATTTTATTAAAATGGTAAACTTAAATTTTAATTATTATGAATTGTAATCGAGGAAAAAATTCATTACTATAGGAAAAGATAAAATACCTGTTGGGGGCCAAACATTAAAAATAAGGATTAAAATAAAAGTAAATCTACTATAAATCCTATTTTATGGATTTATTTATATCATATATCATCCCATATACTATTTTCTGAAAACTTTGATCCACTTTCCCATGATGTTGAATTTATTATATTTTAATATTCTTAATAATTACAAGTATGTCACTCCTCTCCTTATAAAAGGTATCCTCATATCATTTCTTATACAAACCTCTGGAGACATTTATAATTATAACAATCTACCTGGATAGTCTACAAACCTTCTTTCCCTAAATCTTTAGGTCCTGGTTTTTATTCAATACCACTAAGATATTTCATAAGGTGTAATCTAAGGGATGTTTCTTGGAGTATAGGTTTATGTTCTTAACCTATTTCTTCCTGTTTCTTTATTATTAAACATCCTAAAAATATTATATAACAAAATTGAAATTATTTTATTTGAAAATTTACTACTCTAAAAAAATTTATGTTTGTGGAATATCCATTTTATATCTCCTTTTTATCTAATGAAAATTATAAGGATCTGTCACGTTTATGTAGAGACTACTATTTACATAAGTAGATATATTTTATTTTATATAACAATGTCTCTTGGATGTTAATATAGTTTTGTATATAGGATTTATATTATTTTTTAACATAATAATATTTCTATAGCTATAAATTATTATATATCTTCTTAACCTTTCAACCATTGGAAAATTGTTTCATGGATTGTTCTTACGTGTCGACTACCACCTCCATGAAGCAGTGTGAATAAATTCTTAGTTTCTATTATCATGGATGGTAATAAGGGTATATTTAATGTCTATTTATATGATATATATGAAAAAATAAAGATTTTACAAGGGTTAATTAATTTTTATCATTCTTTTGTTCCAACCATTGACAAATGGAATTATTACTCATTCATACGTACGAATTATCATCTTTATAATGTGATGTAGTTAATTTTTAATAACCACCCTATATAGATGGTTATTTATGTGTATATAATTAATAAATGTGATATTTATGATGTTATTTATATAATATAAATTATGAAAAATTTATCAAGGTGATTTGGTAGGAACCATCAACCTAAAACATGCATGGGAAATTGAAAATTTAACACTATGAATGTTGATTTTAATAACGAATTGTTAATAAATGAGTAATAAAAAAATATAAGGGAATTTAATAGTTTAATATAAGTATGAAAATGGTTACTTCATATATTTATTGTAAACATAATTTTATTATAATGCATCTTAAGAATGCATACAATGAAATTTAGGACCAAAGGTATGGGTTTTTGTTGCAATCTCATTTTATGTAGGAATGTTTATGCATGAATATCTGTTAGTGTAATTATATTACCTTTATCTATTAAACCACATATGTTTTATTTTTATTTGTATATATCTATATTTTTCTTTTTTCTATTCATTATCCTTTATTTGGTACTTACAATTGCTGAGAAAATGTTTTTAATAAAATTCAACCTAATTTAATTTTTTCTAGACGAACCTTTTCATCTATATCCATGTTACTTAAAATGTATTCAAAATTTTATTTTTAATGGTATAATAATTATATAAATTAATTTTAAACTCTATTTTAATTTATTTTAATGTTATTAAAAATTAATTCTCACAACTTATTTTATCTAAATTTGTTATTAATCACTTTTTACAATGTTTGAATGGAATATTTGGTTTAACAGGTACTGCACAGATAAATTTTATCTGCCTAGTGGTTTTTAATTTATTTCAAAAATCTATTAAGTTTCATATAGTTATATTCAAATAAAAGTATTTATCTATATTCATGGAATACTTATTTAATATTTTATGAAAGAAAAATGGTATTTTTCTCATAATTTCAATGAATGGTTTGAAGGTTATTTTAAAGGTATTTTTCATCTATGACATCATACTATTTTTATTATTATACTTCAATGGGGATATGATATAATGACACAAAAATGATATATCATTGCATGGATTATTATTTTCTGATGGTGAAATATTTATGAAATCTGATTCTATTCCATGTGTAATGTTATTATGAATTGATAAATTTTCTTATGATATTATGGAAATAATATTTTTTGGTCTTCATATTTATCAGGAGAATATATAAATTCCTCCCAATTCATTGGGTAAATAATTATGTAAAATGAGATAATATATTCAAAATTGAGGATTGAACTTTAACAACTACATGTTTTTTGAAATATTTTATATAATATTAATTATTCAATACTTTTCATTATACACAACCTTGAGTTTAAATGAACCACAAGTCACCCTTTGTATTAAATGTCCATTTTAACCTAGATGTAGGTTATTAGAAATAAATATAACTATATTATGAAAATTTTTGGTCAATTTCTTTACCACCCATTATTTATCAAAAAATTATACAAATCATTTATATATTGGGATTTTTTTTGTATTAATAAACTATGTGAATTATTATTAGTAATTTAAAATAATGAAATATTTGGGTTATATAATTAATAAAATATTTTCTATGTTAATCCAATAGATATTTTTTCATAAGGAATGAATAAATCATATTTGGTGTGTGAAAACCTATGTTTTTCAAATGGGTAATTTTACATAGTTTAATGGAGAACCCCTTTTATATTAATATTTTAACATAATTATAATTATTATATGAAAAAATAAAAATTTTATTTTTAATTGAGATAAAATAATTTACTTTGGAAGAATGTTTTATGTTTTTATGATAACTTTTATGTTATGAAAAATAGTAAATATACACTAAATTTCAATTGAAAACCACTTTTTTCATCAAAATAATTTATATGATTAATTTTTATAATTTAATGGTATTAAATTATATATAGAATGTCTTTTTATAATTAAATATTAAGGATATCATTAGAATAAATTGTACTCGGAATTCATATGTAAAAACATTTCCGTCATTGGCAATGTTTTAACTTTTAAAACATGTTATCTCTTTCCAATAACACGATTAATTTTAAAATAATTACTACAACTAAAATGCATTGAATTTTTAAAAATGGATTTCAAATATGGATTTAGTATGCCCATATTATATAAATGTACGACTTATGTTTTTAGACATTATGAATAGTAACTTCAGTAAATTTTATTTATACAGTGAAAGGGTAAATCTGATAATTAAGAGAAAAAAATAATATATTTAAATTACCCCAACACTTTTACAAATATTATTAGATGATTTTTTTCTATATATATCCCCATTGGGTAGAAATTATTTCATTTTGATTCCACCTAGATGACATTAGGAAATTTAATTTATTTAATTAAAGGAAAAGTTAAATATGTCTTACTATATTTTTAATAAATATATTATTTTTAATATAATGATATACAAAACATAAATTAATTTATAAATAGACATTTGAATGATTAAATGTTTATCATGATAATATATTTGTAATTTTTCGGAAATAAATAATTACCTTAAGTACATATACATTAACAATAGAAAACTGATTAATTGAATAGAAATAAATAAAATAATTACTATTCAAGTGTTAACAACAGTTAAAAGACCGAAAAACTAGAAAAATATTTATTTTTTGGGTATATCTGGACCATAACCATAGAAGGGTTGAGTTATTTACCATTATTGTCTGTATAGAATATATTATGACAGATATGCTATATTATTTAATGTGATGATAAATAAGTCACATTTATATTTTAATAAGTATAAATTTTTTAATAATCGATTCTACATAAGATAAATTATATTATTATAATTCTTCTGAAATATTGTGTATTTATATTATTCATGGTATTTTATTTTTAATTATATTCAATAAATTACAATATTAAATAAATAAAAAAATAATTGATGTTACTATTTTATTAATGGAAATATCAAATAAATATTATAAAAAATTTTAAAATAAATATAATTAGAGAGAATTAATATTTCCAATGATTGTTATAGATAAACATGAACTCTTATTAATATATTAAAATAATAAGTTTTAAGTTAACTTGTTGTCTTAATATTATTATAAATCCACGAATTGAATAGTTTCAAAATTGAAATAATAGATTGTTTATAAATATATTGTTTTATTAATTTATTTTAAAAAAATAAAAAAAAATAAAAAAAATAGAATAATTATGATATGTTTTAAAGTATTCAATGGTATTTATTTTTATTCTAATTTTAATAAAATTATTAAATATTTTTACCTTTTAATATTGAAATAATTGTTTCCTTAGATAAAAATTAAATAGAATAACTATGATTTATTTAAAATGATATGGTTAAAATTGACAAAAAAACTAGTTTAAAATTTATTGGTCGATGATATTACAACTCAATCTCATCTCATCTTCCAAATTGGGACATTTTTCGGTTTTTATAAGGTTTTATTTTATTAAAAATTAATATTTTCTGAGATCCCAAAATTTCCACTCACCACAATTATGAAACAGAACCTCCTCCCTCACTAATTTATGTCACATTGAGCATTCATGTTCAGTCATCCCCTACCCATTTCTGTTCCCATTCTCCTAGTTAAATTCTAGAGGTTCTATAATTCTTCTAAGTCCAAAGCTAGTGATGTAAGAGGAGACTTAGAAAGAGAATGTCGAAAAAGAGGCCATATCCCATACTAATATGTTAAAATATGTAATGACCCGGAATTCCTGTGGATTTTTTTTAAATACATGGGAATTTTACGAGTCCTCAGTTTCTAAAGGCGCGTAATTCTGATGCCTGGAGTGCCCGAAATGATTCGTCGAAGTTTTTTTAAGCTTAAATTAACGCGCGTAAGCAGTTTTCATGAAAAAGTGGAATAAATATTAAATGGTTACTCAGATTAAAAATCTGAGGGCACCATTACACTCAGGATGGTGGGTTTACCCTAGGCGTGACTTAATTTTAGTTGGCACAAGCCTCCTATGAGAAATTTGGAAAATGGCATAACCATAAATAAAATAACTAATTAAAGTTATTTTATTTTTAAAATGCTTATAAATCAGAAATGGTAGCTCATGTTAAAAATTTGAGACCACCACTGAACTCGTGAGGGATTGATTTATTTAAGAAGATACTAACTTCGGCCGGTGCCGGCCACCATAAAAAGTTAGTTTTTGGGCGCAAATAAAATAATTAACTGACAATTATTTTATTGTAAAATTCATAACATCTAAGACGTATCTCGGATTGAAAATCTAATAGTACGATTAGGTTTATTGGGGCATGTTTCACCTAGGCAGATCATAACCTCTATGTTAGTTGGTAGAGGGTGTCTGATAATAATTTTCCGAAATGTTTTTCAGGTACGTCTAGTAAATGTGCGAGCGACATTTTATAACAACTGAACTGGTGCTCAGAATTGAAATCTGACGGCACAGTTTAACATGCAGTGCCTATGAATGCTTAGTGAGACCTTCACCGCAATTGCATTCTAACGAGAATAATAGTTACTTTTTGTATTTTTATAAAAAATAATAAAATAATGTACACCAATTTCTTTTATTTTTAATCTCCCATGTGTTGAGTGTGTTGGTTGAAACCTCTCCTTGGGAGTTAGAGGTAGGACGGCCACACCCTAACCTTTCATGGGTGGATATTTGAGGTGGGAAACTCCCGAGTCGCAAAAACCTCCCTATTAATGATAGTGGTGGGGACCACCCGACCCCTATTAATGGTGTATGATGAAACCTCTCAACTCCCTCATAAATGAGGGAGAGCCTCCTGACCTCCTCCACCATAATTGTGCCAATGCACCCACAATTAACTTTTCCAATGCATCGTATCGTTGTGCCAGCCTAAATTAATTGTCTTACCCTTTTTTAAATTAAGTAACAATATCGTTTGAATTTAGGAAGGTTCCTAATAAATGATTCATCATAAATTAAAATGATTGTTACCTAACTTTCCCCCTCTCATATATATATGGAGCCTAGGAGGAGGATTTGGGATGGCTTCACTAATGGACGAAGCGTTGGTAAAGTTCTGCAAACCCCATCACTTGGAGGATTATGCTCTCCAATGAAGAACGCGAAAAACACGAAGAACTCTGACGACACTCTTCTTCACCTAACTTCTTCCTCGGACCCCCTTCAACATGGGACGTGATCGTCTACCATGGATTGATATCCATCATTCCGCGACATAAACGAATGACTACCGACAAATCATGGTAGGGGGTTTATACTTTGTTGAAATAGTATCCTTGGTCCTTCCTTCTTCCAAGAGTGATCAGGGTTTATTGAAGACGTATTTTTGAACGGTCTTCTTCACCCCGTGAGCCAAATGTTATAAAACTCTAAATGCAGACGGTGTGGGCCGACTAACATGGGCCGACACCCTCCTCCTTTTTCGTTTTTGTTTGTTCTACAGCTTGGCGATGAAGTAAGAGGCAACAATGGCAACAACGATAAAGGTCGCGCTACCCGGGAACTTCATTTAGCACACCACCCCGCGGCGCACCGGTGCACCCGGCTGAACATTGCCAGCCAAGCAGTGCCCGACCCGTTCCACATGCGCTGCTCTGTGGCCCTGCTGATGGCATGCCGCGCCTCACTGGCGCGTTGCCCGCGCCCCCTGCCGGTGCTCTCACGGCGCACCGCGCCCCTGCCGGCGCGCACCTGGCGCCCCGCGCACCCTGCCGGTGCGCACCTGGCACCCTGCGCCCTCTGTCAGCACAATTTGGTGCCCCGCGCCCTTGCCAGCGTGCCCCTTATACCCCGCCACACCTTCTGGCACGCAGCCCACCGACCTGCGCCCCGGCCGTCACGCTCCTGACACCCCGTTCCCCCTCCCAGCATGCTGCTCGCCTGCCCGACTCCTACCACTTCTTTCCCAGTGAAACCTTGGAATTCCCGGAGTCCATCTGGGCTGACCGCGCCGCACACGGCCTCCCCGCTTGCCCCCAGCCGTCGTCCTGCTGAGCCGACGCACGGCGCCCCTGCTGTGTCGTTGGCCGAACTGGCCCGGTCTCCCGGGCCGAGTTACCGAGCTGCCTACGTAGTGACTATCTGGTCGAACTGCCCTCATGGTCCTCTTGGACGGGCCCAGCGAACCGGGTCAAAACATAGTGGGCTGACCTGCCAAATGGGCTGGGTCAGACCCAAGGCGTCTGACGGGGCCGACCCAGACTGGATCGGACCAGACCCATGCCATTACTAACCCTTTACCTTCTTTGGCCATATCTTTGGCACCGAATGTCTGTTTGATGAACCGTCAGAGCTTCTAGTATTCTTAGAGAATATCCATCCCATTGAGTATACCCCACTAGATATTGGGGTATATTTGAGTCATGTTCAGGTTGGTTTGTGCACAAATCCAATCGAGCCCCCCGGACTAAAATGCTAATAACTCATAGACCGGGCGTTCTATTGATGCACCGTCTATTGAGTTGAGACCCCTATGACATGGCAGTCCTTTGAGATACTTCCACTTGAGACTTTGTGAAACATGGAGTATCGACCAATAGCTTGTGAAACGGATCCTTCTGTTGACGAGCATATGGACTGTGGAGACCTAGTAGCTGTAGACCAGATGACTCCTTGACCGATTCGACTCAGAATGATTCGACTAGCCTAGTGGATGGAGTGCCCAATTTGGCACCAGACCCATGACAGATGGAGTGCCTGGATTGGAAATAGACCCATGGTACTCTACAAGAGGTGAACGTCTAACGACTATTAGGGGGAGCGCCCGATTTGGTGGCAGACCTATAGGGGAGGAGCACCCGGTTTTGCAGCAGATCCGTGGTACTAGACAAGAGGAGTACCTCAGTAGTCTAAAGTTAGTGAGTAGTGCCTCAGAGTCACGATAGGGCCACTATATCGACAGATTAGGAATTTTCCAGTAGCCATGTTTTCGTTAATGAAAATCAGGGTTTGAGCTTAGTCAATGACCATTGGGTTTTCCTCATTATTGCGATGGGTTACCTGATAACATGTGTATATGTATGGGCATATACCTTTGTAATGGTTATCCGTTGAAATCATACTTTCTGGTTTATCCTTGTTGGATTTTGTTAGACCGTGAGGGTCTCAGTGTCCCTACTGAGTATTGTTATACTCACCCCTGCACGAGCTATGTCTGCACCTCGTTGTGTTGAATACAGATGATGGATAGTGGTGACGGAGGCCGAGAGCGCCAGTACTGGACAGTACCCGGAGGAAGACCGTATGACATATCGGTACACGGTGGAGTCTGATGGGTGTGGAGTGTTGAGAAGGTCATCTATACCTACCCTTCATGTTGGAACCCCGGAGGATGATCCAGGAGATACTTTAATCATTCATTTGTTTGTCGCTTTTTAGTTGTACTTGCATTCAGTTGTATTTTTATTTTATAGTTGGGATTGAATTCTGGCCCACTTACCTTTAAGTACATTTGATATACATCTTTTACTTAGTGTTTTCTTCTGCCTGTACTCTGCTTGTGTGTGTTTACGATTTATGAAGGCAATGCCTTCCCAGTTTTAGGGAATTACGCCTTCTGTGCTAGTCGGCAGCCCCCTATCCTATGGAAGGAAGGCTTGGGGTAGTCACAATGTTGGCCCTGGGGGATGGGTCATGACAAATTGGTATTAGAGGACGTCAGTTCTACCACACAACATAGGACTCTGATATTTTTTTTTCTGTGAAGAAATTTATTTAATGGTACTAAGTGTGGTTTTTAGTTGAGGGAGCCCAGTGTTGGTGTGGGTGGCCGACATATCCATACACCAAGACCCTGATATCTGATTTCTGAAAAAGTAAAAGAAAAAACTGATTGCGTATGTGTTTATAAAAGTTTTCATAAATTCATCTCAAACCAGGTCAACAAACCAGGTATAGATTTTTTACCATGTCACATCTTTTTCTTTTAGGATACCTCCCCGTGGACGACTAGCTAGAGCCCCGAGAGTTGTATATACTGACAGCCTGCCGAGCGATGATGCCTCAGTACAGGGCCCTCTTCCAGTTGAGGCACCAGCGGATCCACCATCGGTACTACTTCCCATTGGACCATCGATGGCATGATCCCTAGTAGTAGACGATGCATGCCACTTGAGTGCATTGCATGAGTTCCAATGCCAGTGGCCACCCAGGTTCCAGGGAGAGACGGACCCGCAGGCGGCTGAGGATTGGATGGAGACTGTGGTGAGAGTCTTCAGCCTAGTAGAGATGCCAACAGAATTCATGGTGATCCTTGCTGTCAGCCTCTTTGAGGAAGTAGCATGACATGGTAGAGCCTGATGCTCCAGATGCATGAAGAGGCGACACTTCTATGGGAAGACTTCGAGAACCTATTCCGGACAGAGTTTGTTCCAACCACCCTTCAAGGGGTGCGGATATAGGAGATACTACATCTACAGCAGGGGTAGCATCACGGTGGCATAGTACTTAGCGAGGTTCAACGACCTCTCGTGATACTCCACAAATATTATATGCGACCCATTCTTGAGGGCCCGAACCATTGAGCAGGGACTCAGGAATGAGATCAGAGTTTCAGTTATCTCTCACAACATCCTGATGGAGACAGGGGGTGTTGGAGCGAGCCCTCTAAGGGTAGAGTTTCCTTGCTGAGTAGTCACCAGCAACGAGACCCACCTCTTGCCGACATGCAGCATAGTCTTCTCCAGCTGGCAGTAGACAGATGATGCAGAGGTCACAGAGGACCATACCTACCGGTGGACGACCACACGACTTAAGATCAGTTTTTCGGGGCACCCAGGTTGGAGGCAGAGCAAGTCATACCAGTAGAAGATAGTTTTACTCCTGCAGCGGGCTTGGTCACCTGGCACGTTACTGTCTGACCCGCCATACAGACGATCTGCAGTCAGTTGAGGGACCTCCCAGGTAGTGGTAGAGGTTCGATCAAGACAGTCCGCAGGGTGAAGGCAGACATGGTAGAGGAGTCGACCGTGCAGCTGGTGGTGGAAAAAGCTTCAAGGTGTTGCCACCACCACCACCCGAAGGTCCTCCACGACTGCAAAGATCGGGTAGACAGGGGAGAGCACATCTTCAGGAAGCTGAAACATACGACCATAGAGCTTTGAATGTAGGTGGACAAGATGGGGACTACTTCCAGGAATAAGGTCCATTGTTCATGATGCTTCTCACTTCGTTGATGTTGTTGTTTTTGGTTGCTTTGTGTCTTTGTACTTTGAGATGTAGTAATAAAAGACACTGGTCCTTGTGACATTTGCTTCCTTGCATTTTTGTGTGGATAATACTGTAGTGGCCCAAAACTTGATGTACATGGACATTACATTACTTTTTCAGAATACATAATACATAACAACAACAAACACCAAAGTACCGTAATAGTTTAGTGTCTTTGGAAACACGGAATATAATCTTCTAATCTTGGTGAAAGATCTTCAACATCTCCCATAAAGATCTTCTTCTTTTATTTTCTTACCTAAAACCTTTCTTTAAATCATGGGGAATAGAAAACATATAAAGGGTGAGCTCAAATGCACGATAAGGGTAAGCATAGATAAAATAAAGCAAATCATACACATTTGAACTTAAAAACATGAACATAATGTTTGAACATCAAAATCTTGGGCAATGACATAAAACATGGCAGTACATAAGGCATTGATCATAAAGAAACATAAATCATGATAGAATAGCATGGGAATAAAACATGTATTTGTGTAAAACCATTAAGCACATTTTATGATTTCCATAGTAGCCAAGTCACTGCATCCAAGACAATATTAGTGGAAAAAGTCCCATTCTGAATCGAGTTCACTCCTCGTTCCAGTCTTGTAACACTGAACTAGATTAACTTACCATTCCAGCCATGTCTATCTCATGACATATAAATCTTTACCCAATCCATTGGAGGGAGATATAGGTCCCACCCATCTCATAATGAAATAATTCTTACTTTTGCCACAAAATAAACATAAATCATTCATCATAACCTAATGAAAAAAATGGGTTTCATAAACATCATCCCATCATCACATAATCCATATAAATGAAATGGATATCATTTCATCATAAGAAAAGTGAAACCATGTAAATCATATATACATTATACATGAAACATACCCATATGAAATAATTTCATCTTAGATGGAAAATGGTTTTGATAAAACACTTGAAATTAATTCTTAAGGAAAATATCTTTTGTTCTTCAAAATAAATTTCTTTTCACAAAACGTCATGCATTTTTAAAAGAAATTTTTTTTAAAATAGTCATAAAACCTTTTGGAGGATGCTTCATGAAATTAAGGCTTTATAAAACCGTAAAAATCCATTCATACTGTATAAGTTAAAAAATTATTCTTCTCATACTTTTTCTGTAAAAGTCAAAAAATTACCGCGTAACGTAAACAAAAGAAATATTCCATACATACCATGTATTAACAGTCACAAATGGGTAAAAAGGACTTTAAACATACATGAAACAATTTTTAGAAAACAGGAACATGAATGATATATCTAACCCCAGTGAATACTTATGAATAAATAATCTCAGATAAAAACGAGATTGGAAAAATTATCCCTTACCTTAGGTCTGATATGCTTCGTACATATCTGAACCTCCTCTTCTTTGAAGCACCTCTTCTTAACCTCCTCTTAGGTCACAAAAAATGCTCTTTGATGAAGACAAGGACATCTAGGATGTTTCTTGGGAAGTGTAGAAGAGAAATTGGCAGGTGTTGGATAAGCTTGATGGCTCAAAGTGGTATTAGGAGGAGAGGGAGGTGGTGCTCTTTTATAAGGGAGGAGAGGGCCACCTTTGGAAAAACTAAAAATATTATTTTATTATAAAGTCATATTCGGTTTTTCATAGTTCCAAATTGATTTATTTCGAAGATAAAGTGGGTATGGGTCGAAATAATCTCATACAATAGAATTTATACAAGTGTAGGTTTTTATTTTAACCTTATCATTTAGATTTAACTTTAAGTTAAATATTTTTACTTTTACCGGGTCTTCTTGATTTCTTACACTATAAGGTTAATAAACTTACTATAATAAGACAAAAGAACCCCAATATATTTATTATTAATATATATAACCTTATCTAATTCATTTGGCAGATCGTTAGATTTTTATGAATATAATAACAATTAATAATATAATATTTGTTTTAAAAACTATTTTCTGTCAATTTTGACACTATTTTGTACATGATTGTTGTGCAAATAATAATAGAATTATTAGTTCAAAATAAGTTAATTAAATAAATACTAACATGTAATATTAACCTTGAAAATTAGTGAAATTAATAATAAGTCTCAGATTACATTTATTTGGGTATTTATAACATCAATTATGTCAATATTTCATTAATAAGATAATTACTACATCATCATTGTGTCATAAATAAATTATAGTATTTAATGTCTAAAAATTATAAATAAAATACCATTATATAGGAAATCTTTTTATCATTATAATGAATATTTATAGTCGAATTTAACTTCTGTATAACCCAATATAAAAAATGTTTTAGTAATTAAACTTTGATTTTAACTATTTTAACCATTCGTTAAATAAAATAATATTAAATGTCCTAATCTATTCCAAGTGGGCCTAAATGGTCAGATTTTATTCCTAAGGTTGTTTTTGGGAAAATTAAACTTATCCAATAGAATTATGATATGTTTTTGGATAAGAATAATATCATTTTTACCCTTAATTACCCTATTTATTTTTAACCATGGTAAAAAAAGTAAAAAGTAACTATTCAACAAAAATTATTCTCATCTCATTAAACCACATTTTAGTACTTGATATTAACCGTGTCTCTCGGATTTTCGAAATTCTACTCACAGAAGTGGTAAAATTATGTTTTATGTGAATTTGCAAATTCTCCTAGGAGGTGGGTAAAAGATGGTGAAAAGTTCAATAAAATTTTTATATATCTAAAATTATTATAAAATGACTCCAATTAATTACATTGAACTTATATAGGTGTTATGTATCAATTTTGGCCTAAAATAAAATCAAATAAAATACATAATTATTTAAATAAAAAGTCGGTTTTTAAATAGTAACCCAGTATTTTCACTATTCATAAAAAATTGAAAGTTTTCATAAAAATATCAAAAATTCACCCTAGGATAATTTCGACATTCCGAATCTTAAAATGAAGTGCATTTTGAAAGATAAAATTTATAAAATTTAAAAAAGTGGGTATTACTATTCATAACAGCTAGTTCATAATAATATTATAATAATATATCATTTAGTGAAACTCGGTATTGCGTACTACACACACTATCGTGGAAGGTCATCATTGCGTGTAATGTAAGCCATGTCAGGGTTGCGTGTAGTGCAAGAATCCTTTGACTTTGAGTATAACAGAATCCATCCATATTTCATTTATACAATGAATATATATATATATACACTCAATGATGAGTAGAATAACTACTATCAAACAAACTTGAAATTGTGTGTAACGGGATCCAAGAATAGTGTTGTGTATACTGCAATCTAATACGGTGTTGCGTATAGTGAAATATAATCTTGGTTTATCGTACACCAAAAGGCATCAAAGAAATTTAAAAAGAATAATTATCATAATATATCAGGTTGTTACATTCTACCCCCCCTTAAACTGAATTTTGCCCTCGAAATTTGTTGGGGTTATAAATGGTTTTCTACTTGAATGTTTCTTTAATTGAAACCCACATCGTAAAACGGAATAACAAAACTTAACTTTAAAAACTAATGTATGAAACGTAACGGTTACCCAAATTAAATAATTACTGGGTTTCCACATAATAGAACATAAGTGAAAATATTTATATGGAAGAGAAATCTAACCGTCATGTTCTGATAGAGAGTGGTAGAGGACATGTCTATGAAAAAGACAATAATCACAATGCCATTAATTGGTGATGATCTACGGTACCATCTGATTCATTGTATATGAGGACACTTAGGAAAACATTTTTTTGTTTTCAAGGTCATTTCCCTAATGTTGAAAATTTTTGAATTAAAATAAATACTTACTTGATTTTGGTACAATCTCACCATTCCTCGCACCTCGAACAATTTCCACTTCATCTCATAAAGAAAGGAAGTTGAATTTGTCTTCTGTGATGTTTTAGCAGATTATGTGATAAATGATGGGTCATTCCATCATTTTTAAACAAAAGGTTAGCAAAAGTTATCAAATATACATATGTCCATCTATGGTGAGGTTAGTCGTATACGATTCCATAAATGAACTTATAATTCATCTATCATACCGCTTAACCAGTTTCTACTAACTAGGTACTTCCTGTAGGCCAGTGGTAAGCGATAAAGGCATGTCGCAATTCAGTTGTGGGTTCGATTCCCACAACCTTGTCAGACGCGACGGGTTGTCGCCCATCCTGCAGGTTGTCCTTTTTCTAAAATTACATCATTATGACATTCCATCAATAATATTGAAAACAGTTCTAGCCTTAAACTAACTTATTTCCAACATAATCCATTTCAAATCGTTAGGCTTATCCAAAATACTTTAGTCCAAGCTTATACTATAAAAAAACAATTACTATAAATTTCATCTACCAAGCATGTGAATACCATAATTTATCCCCCATATAAGATATATCTTGTTGGTCACATTCCAAACATGTGAATACCTTAATAATGTATTCTCTTGAAAAATGAATACCCATTGAATCTTAGTGAAAACATGAATGTTGTCAAAAGTTAACTCTTTCCACATACCAAAATGAAAAAATTCTATATAGTCAAACCAAGATATAAATTTTTCCTTATATCAGTCATGAGCTCATGAATACTATCAACCATTTCATTTTCTCCTTACCCCTTTATTATGCGCATGTCATATTCTTTCCAAAAATATCTCAATCATTTTCCATGGTTACCGATACCATAAAATTATTGAAAAGAACAATAGACCGATACATAAATATTCCAATATTCCACGATACTATATACAACATTATTTTGGAATCCCATTACATAAACACTTAATCATTCAACCACATCGTTTTCATATTCAACATTTCCAATAGTGATCACATGTGACTTCCCTTTGTCCTTTTCCTTAATTGGTTTCTCATGTTGATCATCATTAACCCTTGGATTAGGGCATTGATTAGCATAATGCCCCATTTCATTGCACTTGAAGCATTGAAGTGTTGGTGGTGCGTTCTCTGCAGTCTTTTCTTTATTCACATCCTTAGCAACACTTTTTCTATTACATCGACACTCAGTAGCTCGATGACCTTATTTACCACACATAAATCATTTTCTAGTCCCTTGAAGACAATCTCCACCATGAATATTTCCACACTTTGAGCATAAAGAAACATTCATCTTTATTTCACCATTATTATGAGATTCTCCTGGAACTCCATCTTTCGTTTCTTGTCAAAACTATGAGATGGATATATAACACCAACATCCATTTCTACCTTGATAGCACAACGCACAATTTCTTCAAAGCTACTGAAGTCTCTTATAGCTACTACCCTTCGAAGACTTGGTTTTAAACCACTGAAGAATCAATCAACTTTACTTTCAGGTTGGATGATAAAGCCAGATGCATACCTTGCAAGCCTAGTAAAATTCGCTTCGTATATACCAACAGATTCCTCATCATTTTTCTTTTGTACAAGAAACTCCTTCTCCATATTTGTTTGATGAATGCGAGGGAAGTACTTCTGGAAAAATATGTTCTTGAACTCGTCCCATTCAGTGGACTCAATTTCACCATAGGGCCTTCTATTCTTAATTATAGTCCACCATTGGTCTGTTTCACCTTCTAAACAGCAAACAACCAGAATGACTTTTTCATGTTCTGAACAACAAAGTATGGAAAATATCTTTTCAATGGTACTAATCCATTGTTCAGAAACAAGTGGATCAGAAGAGCCACCGAAATAAGGTGAACGTTGCCTCATGAAGGACTCAATAGAATATGGTTCCCTTCTCTTCTCATTTGGAAGTCCAGAATGATTCAAAGCTTGTGTAAGTATTGCAATAAGATATTTTAATCCATCTCCCATAACATTGGTTTTTTAGGAGGACAATCGTTTCATTGTGCATTACATTGATCAACATGGTTCCTTGAGGTTCTAGCCATCTTCTAAAACCCAAAAATAATTGTGTGAGTGGCAAAAATAATGATAGGGAAAAAAAATAATAAAGGGAGAGTATCATAAATATCTAACATCTTATGTTAAATTATATGATCATTACCGTAATTCTAGGAATATAACCTATACATATACTAAACCTTAGGGACATCCCTAGACATACCATAGAAATATCTCTAGGGATTTCTCTAACGTTTTCGCATCCTAGTTTTCAAAGGTTAAATAAACCTTTCCTCTGATAGCAACTGTAGAGGCCCAAAACATGACATACATGGACATTAAATTACTTTTGTGGAATACTTAATATATAAAAACAACAGACAACAGAGGACCATAATAGTTTAGTGTATTTTGAAACTCTAAATATAATCTTCTAATATTGGTGAAAGATCTTCATCATCTCCTATAAAGATCTTACTCTTTTATTTTCTTACCAAAAACCATTCTTTAAATCTTGGATAAAAGAAAACATATATAGGGGGATCTCAAATGCTCAGTAAGGGTAATCTTGGATAAAATAAAACAAATAATATACATTTTAACATAAAAACATGAACATAATGTTTAATCATCAAAATCATGGGCAACGACATAAAACATGGCAGTACATAATGCATAGATCATAAAGAAACATCATTCATGATAAAATAGCATGGGAATAAAACATGTATTTGTGTAAAAAAATTAACCACCAGTTATGATTTCCATAGTAGCCAAGGCACTGCTTCCAAGACCATATTAGTGGACAAAGTCCCATTCTGAATCGAGTTCACTCCTTGATCCAGTCCCGTAACACTGAACTGGGTTAACTTATCGTTCTAGCCACGTCTATCTCATGAGATATAAATCATTACCCAATGAATTGGAGGGAGATATAGGTCCCACCCATCTAATAATTAAATCACTCTTACTTGTGCCACAAAATAAACTTAAATCATTCATCATAACCCAATTAATAAAATGGGTTTCATAAACATCATCCCATCATCACATAATCCATATAAAAGAAATGGATATCATTTCATCATAAGAAAAGTGAAAAAATGTAAATCATAGGTAAATTATACTTGAAACATACACATATGAAATAATTTCTTCTTAGATGGAAAATGGTTTTGATAAAACACTTAAAATGAATTCTTGAGGAAAATATCCTTTCTTCTTCAAAATCAATTTCTTTTCACAAAACGTCATGCAATTTTAAAATAAAAAGTATTTTTTTAAATAGTCATGAAATATTTTGGAGGAAGCTTCATGAAAATAAGTCTTTATGAAACCGTAAAAATACATTCATACTCTATAAGTTAAAAAAAATATTCTTCCCTTACTGTTGCCGGAAAAGTCAAAAAAGTACCTCGTAACGTAAACAAAAGAAAGATTCCTTACATACCATTTAGTAAATGTCAAAAATGGGTAGAAAGGACTTTAAACAAACATGATACCATTTTTATAAAATAGGAACATGGATGATAAATATATCCCAAGTGAATACTTACGAATAAACAATCTCGGATAAAAACGAGATTGGAAAAATTATCCCTTACCTTAGGTCTGATATGCTTCGTACGTATCCGAACCTCCACTTCATTGAAGCGCCTCTTCTTAACCTCATCTTAGGGCACTAAAAATGGACTTTGAAGAAGACCAGGACCCCTAGGATATTTCTAGGGAAGAGGTGAAGAGAAATTGATAGGGTTTGGCCGAGCATGAAGGCACAAAGTGGTCTGAGGAGGAGAGGGAGGAGGTTCCCTTTTATAAGGGAGGAGAGGGGAACCTTTGGAAAAACTAAAAATATTATTTTATTATAAAGTCATATTCGGTTTTTAATATCTCCAAATTTATTTATTTAGAATCTAAGGTGGGGATGGGTCGAAATCCTCTCATCCAATATAATTTAGACATGTTTAGGTTTCTATTATAACCTTATCATTTTGATTTTACTTTAAGTTAAATAATTTTACTTTTACCAGGTCTTCTTGTTTTCTTACACTATCATGTTAATAAAATTACAATAACCAGCCAAACGAACCCCAAGTTGTTTATTATTAATATATATAACCTTATCCCATTCATTTGGCCTAACCTTAGATTTTCTGGACTATAATAACAATTAATAATATAATATTTGTTTTAAAACCTATTTTATGTCAATTTTGACACTATTTGGTACTTGATTTTTGTGAAAATCATAAAAGAATTATTAGTACTAAAAAATTTAATTAAATCAATACTAACATTCCATATTAACCTATAAAATTAGTGTAATTAATAAAAAGTCCCAAATTACAATTATTTGGGTATTTATGACATCAATTATGTAAATATTTCATTAATAGGATAATTACTACATTATCATTGTGTCATAAATAAATTAAATTATTTAATTTCTAAAAATTATAAATAAAATATCATTATGTAGGAAATATTTTTAGCTTTATATTAAAGATTTATAGTCAAATTTACCTTATGTATAACCCTATATTAAAAATATTTTATTTATTATTCTTTGATTTTAACTATTTTAACTATTATTTAAATAAAATAATATTAAATGTCATAATCTAATCCAAGTGGGCCTAAATGGTCATGTTTTATTCCTAAGGTTGTTTTTTGTCTATTTAAACTTATCCAATAGAATTAGGACATGTGTTAGGGTAATAATAATATCATTTATAACCTTAATTACCCTATTTACTTTTAACCGTGGTAAAAAAAGAAAAAAAGTTATTATTCACCAAAAATTATTTCCATCTCATTGAACCAAATTTTAGTATGTGATATTAACTGTGTCTCTCAGATTTTCTAAATTGTACTCACAGATGTGGAAAAGTTATGTTTTATGTGAATTTGCAAATTCTCCTAGGAGGTGGTTAAAAAATGGTGAAAAGTTCAATAAAATTTTTATATATCTAAAATTATTATAAAATGACTCCAATGAATTACATTGAACTTATATAGGTGTTATGTATCAATTTTTACATAAAATAAATTCAAATAAAATAAATAATTATTTAATTAAAAAGTCGGTTTTTAAATAGTAACCCAGTGTTTTCACTAGTCATAAAAAATTGAATGTTTTCAGAAAAATACCAAAAATTCACCTGAGGCTAATTTCGATATTCCGAATCCAAAAATTAAGTCAATTTTGAAAGATAAAATTTATAAAATTTCAAAAAGTGGGTATTACAATTTATAATGGCTAGTTCATAATAATATTATAATAATATCTCATTTAGTGAAACTTGGTATTGCGTACTACACATGCTATCGAGGAAGGTCCCGATTGCAAGTAATGTAAGCCATGTCAGGGTTGCATGTAGTGCTAGACTCATTTGTTTTTGCGTATAACAGAATAAAACCATATTTCATTTATACATTGAATATATATATACTCACTCAATGTTACGTAGAATAACTACTATCAAACAAACTTGAAATTGTGTGTAATGTTATCCAAGAATAGTGTTCTGTATACTACAAGCTAATATGGTGATGCGTATAGTGAAATATAACCTTGGTTTAGCGTACCAAAAATGACGTCAAAGAAATTTAAAAAGAATAATTCTCATAAAATATCTGGTTGTTACAAATACTAAGAGGTTTCTGTTAAAACTTTTGACTGGACCCTCACTTTCGAGTTTTCTACTGGAAGAGATCTAGTGACCACACACTGATTTCAATAGTGTGACTCGACCCTTAGAGGCGATAGTAATGGTTGAATCTCTTGGTAGGAGTGTCGAGGCCTTACTACATCTTCCCTGGCCTGAATTAGTACTGATCATGTCAAGATTGACTGTATTAAGAAAAGGATGTGGTTCATCCATGGGATGAGACCTTATTTATCTTATTGGAAAAGGGGAAATCATAATAGCTTTTGTAGAGCGTAGGAGAATAAGGGTGCCATATAGTTCTTTAAAATTGGCTAGTCTCACGCATAGTTCATTGGGAGAATTTTTTACGATGTACTCTGATCACAAGAGTCTCAGGTATATCTTCTCTCAGAAGGACCTGAACCTGAGACTGCAGCGATGGCTTGAGTTCCTCCAGCACTATGACTTCGAGCAAGTCTATACTCTTGGGAAGGGGAACATAGTAGTAGATGCGCTCAGCATGAGATCAGGAATTCAGCTACTAGGAGAGGTGACAGAGCAGCTGGCCACATTGCAGATATCCTTTGTTGATAGGGATGGAGAAGCCTATCTACAGCCTCTTATAGGCACGCCCCCACTTATTCAGTGAGTTAGGGAGGCACAACTTGGGTATGCGGACTGTGAGACGTGTTGTGCTCAAATATCCACACGTCAGGCACCTGATGGTTTTTATGAAGGTGCGGAGCACGTCATCCTCTTCAGAGGACGTACCATGGTACCGGTTTCACTTCAGGAGGAGGTGTTGAGGGTGTTCCACACTTTACCTCTAGTGGTACATCCAGGAGTGGTGAAGATGTACCAGGACCATCAACGACAGCATTGGTGGCCCGGTATGAAGAAGGCGGTATCCGAGTTTTTCTCACAATGACTCACTTTTCAGCAAGTCAAGGCAGAGCACCAGGTACCCGCATGCTTGGTTCTGCCCTTAGAGGTCCCATAGTGGAAGTGGGATGGGATACCCATGGACTTCATGACTGGTCTTCCACATACATCCAGGATTCACGACTTGATATGGGTGATCATTGACCGACTCACCAAGTCATCCCACTTCCTACCAATCAGAGATCTGGGATCATTAGAGAGCTTGGGGCGCCTCTATGTGATGGTGATATTGCGTTTTCATTGAGTACCATCGTCCATTGTCTCCGACCCTGATGCACGCTTTACATCCTAGCTATGGAAGGGGTTGGAGGAAGCTTTCAGGACACAGATTCTCTTGAGAACCGCCTTCCATCCTCAGACTGATGATCAGAACGAGAAGACCATCCAGACCCTCGAGGACATGCTCTGTGCATGATTCCTCGACTTTGGTCACACCTGGGAGGACCACCTTCCCTTGGTAGAGTTTGCCTACAAAAACAACTATCACTCCATCATAGGTATGTCACCTTTTGAGGCCATGTATGGATGACCTTGGAGATCTCCACGGTGCTAGACAGACCCAGGGGAGTCAACACTATTGGTAGTAGAGATGGTATAAGCTACCTCAATGAAGGTGCAGATCATCCAAGAGCGGATGAAGACTGCACAGAGCAAAAAAATTATTATGTGGATAGGAGATGGATACATTTGGTGTTCGAGGATGGAGACCACGTCTTTCTATGGGTTTTACCTCGATGAGGTCCCTAGAGACTTGGAAAAGGCGGAATGTTTTATCCATGTTTCATCGGACCTTTCCAGGTCCTTAGTAGAGTGGGCAAGGTGGCTTACCACTTGGATCTTCCACCTCATCTGCATCGGGTGTACAACGTCTTACACATATCTCATTTGAGAAGACATGTGCACGGCCCATCCCACATCAACGACCATGGGGAGCTAGACATCGATGAAGGTGAGACTTTCATGGAGGTTACAGTAGATATTGAGGATCTACAGGAGTGGGTCCTACGTAGATGGTCGATTCCTCTGGTGCGGGTTCGCTGGAAGCACATGAACCTCCAGAAAATCACATAGGATCGTGCGGCTCAGATGCGTGCTCAGTACCCCCTTTTTTTCCCTTAGTGTGTGTTGTAGATTATGGGGACATAAAGCCCTGAGGTGGGGATAATGTAACGAAATGGAATTTCAGTTTATTTTTTTTAAATACATAGGAATTTTACGAGTCCACAGTTTTAGACGGCAAGTGATTCCGAGGCCTGAAGTGCCCAGATTTTCCGTCAATGTTTTTTTAAGATTAAATTAATGTGCATAAGCAGTTTTCATGAAAAAGTGGAAGAACTCTTAAACTGGTACTCGAGTCAAAAATCTGAGGGCATCGTTGCACTTAGGATGGCGGGTTTACCATTTCCATGACTTCAGTTTTGTCGGTTCGGGCCTACTGTGAGAAATCCCGAAAATGGAATAACCGTAAATAAAATAATTAAATTACGTTATTTTATTTTTCAAATGCTTATAACTGACAAACGGTAGCTCAGATTAAAAATATGAGACCACCACTAAACTCATGAAGGCTTTATTTATTTAAGCAGTTATTAACTATGGCCAGCACGGGCAACCAGAAAAAGTACGTTTTTGGCTGAAAATAAAATAATTAAGTGACAAATAATTTATTGTAAAATTCATAACTTCTAAATGGAAACTCGGATTGAAACTCCGAGAGAACCGTTGGGTTTTTTGGGGCGTGTTTCACCTAGACAGAGCCTAACCTTGATTGAAGCTGGTCGAGGGTGTCTGATAATAATTTTCCGATCATTTTTTTTCAGGTACGTTCAGTAAATGCGCGAGCTGCATCTATTTTTAGAATTGAAATATGGGGGCACCGTTTAACTCACAGCGCCTGTGAATGCTTAGTGAGACCTTCACTGCAGTTGTGTTTTAACAAGAATACAAGTTATTTTTGGTTTTTTATAAAAAATAATATAAAAAAGTACATCAATTTATTTTATTTTTAAGCTACCATGTGTTGAATATGATGGTTAAAACCTCCCCTTGGGAGTTGATGGTGGGACCTCCACACCCTAACCTCCCATGGGAGGACAGCTGAGGTGGGGACCACCCGATTCGCAGAAACCTCCCTATTAATGGTAGGGGTGGGGACCACCCGACCCCTATTTATGGTGGATGATGAAACCTCTAAACTCCCTCATAAATGAGGGAGATCCTCCTGACCTCTTCCACCATAATTGTGCCAACGCAAAAACAATTAAATTTTCCAAAGAACCGCATCATTGAGCCAGCATAAATTAATTTGCTTGCCCCTTTCTAAGTTAAGTAATAGTATCGTTGAAATTTAGGAAGGTTCTTAATGAATGAATCATCATAAATTACAATGATCGTTACCTACATCTCCCCCTCTCCAATAAATATAGTTCTTGGGAGTAGGATTTGAAATGGCTTCACCAAGCGACGAAGCTCTGGTAAAGTCTTGTGGCGCCCAACACTTGAAGAATTACACTCTCCAATGAAGAACGTGAAGAACGCGAAGAACGCCGATGATTCTCTTCTTCTCCTACCTTCTTCCATGGACCCCCTTCGATGTGGTAAGTGATCATCTACGATGGATTGACAGCCATCATTCCATGATGTCAACAAACGACTATCGGAAAATCAAGAAAGGGTTTATACTTGTTGAAATTGTATCCTTTGTCATTCCTTCTTCAAAGAATGATAAGGGTTTATTGTGGACCTATTGCTGAACTTTCTTCTTCCCCCCGTGAGCCAAATGTTATCACCCTCTAAACGTGGACGGTGTGGGCCGACTAACACGGCCTGAAACCCTCTGCATTTTTCAGTTTTGTTTGTTATACGGCTTTTCAATGAAGCAAGAGGAAACAGTGGCGGCAACGACAAAGGCTGCGCTACCCACGACCTCTGTGGAGCACACTACCCCGCAGCGCACTGGTGCCCCCGACCGAACTCCACCGGCATAGCAGCGCCCAACCCGCACCCCAGCCACTGCTCTGTGTCCCTGCCGACGGCCCACCACACCGCACCGGTGTGTTTCACGCGCCCCTTGCCGGTGTTCTCCCTATGCCCCGCGCCCATACCAGTACGCACCCGACACCCAGCGCCCCCTTCTGGCACAAACCGGGCGCCCGACACCCCATGTCGGCGTGCTCTCGGCACCCCGCGCCCCTACTGTCGTGCACCCGGTGCCCCGCAACCCCTGCCAGTGCGCTCCCGGTGCCCACGCCCCTGTCGTCGCACACCCGGTAGCCAGTGCACCCTGCCGGCGCACCGCCCGGCACACCCCGCCCTTGCCAGCGTGCTCCAGTCACTCTTTTCCCCCTGCCGACATGCTGCCTGCTTGCATGAGTCTTCCAGAGGCCTGCCCGGTGCAACCGCGACCTGCCCAGAGTCCAGCCGGCCCCCCTGCTCCCCGCACGACCTGCCCACTGGCGTCCCAGCCTCTGGCCTAGTGAGCTGACCCACATCACCCTCGAAGTTTCATTGGCCGAGCCGACCATGTCTCCCGGGCCGAGTTGCCGAGCCGCCTACGTGGTGATGATGAGGCCGAATTGCCCTCGTGGTCTGCTGGGCCGAGCTCAGCGGACCAGGTCAAACCCTATTAGGCTGACCCACCCAATGGGTTGGGTCAGACCCAGAAAGTCTGACAGGGTCGACCCAGACAGGGTCATCTTAGACTGGGTTGGTCCGAGTCAGTCCTACCGGGTCGGACCAGACCAGGGACCATTACTGACCATTTACCTTCTTGGGCCCTATATTTGGCATCAGACATCCATTTCACGAACTGTAAGCGGAGCTGGTGTTCTTATAGAATAGACGTCCCTTTGAGTATACCCCACTGGAGTCCGGGGTATAGTTGAGTCATGGTCAGGTTGGTTCATGCATGGATCCAACCAGGCCCCCGGGACTAAAATGCTACGAACTCAATGACCGGGCATCTGATTGACGCGTCATTTGTTGTGTTGAGACCCTAATGACATGGTGGTCCATTTGAGATACTTAAACATGACACTTCTTGAAACATGGAGTATCGACCAGTTTCTTGGGGAACGGATCCTCCCAGATAATAGCATACGGAGTGCAGAGACATAGTAGATGTGGACCAGATAATTTTTTGACCGATTCGACTCGGAGTGATTCGACTAGCCTAGTGGATGGAGCACCGAGTTTGGCAACAGACCCATGACAGACAGAGGGCCTCGTTTGGAAGTAGACATGCGGTACTCGATAGGAGTAATACCTCTGACAGCTATTAGGGAGAGCGCCCTGTTTGGTGGCAGACCCACAGTGGAGGAGCACCTGGTTTGGCAGCAGGCATGCGGTACTCGACAGGAGTAGTACCTCAGCAGTTTAAGGTTAGTTAGTAGCATCATAGAGTTGTGACATGGACACTGTACTCAAAATAGGAGGAGTTCTATAGTAGTCGTGGTTTCATTATTCAAAATCCTGGTTTGAGCTGATTCAATGACCTTTGTGTTCTCATCATTATTGGTATGGGTTACTTGATAACTTAGGTATATATATTGTAATATTCCTAAGTAATGGTTATCTTTTGAAATAATACTTTTTGGTTTATCCTTGTATGATTTTTTGAGACCTTGAGGGTCTCTGGGTCCTAACTGAGTATCATTATACTCACACCTGCATGGGTTGTTCCCACACCTCGTTGTATTGGATGGAGATGACAGACAGTGCTGATGGAGGTCGAGAGCGCCAGGACTAGACGGTACGCAGAGGAGGACCTTACAACATATCGGTACATGATGGAGTCTAATAGACGTGGAGTTCTGAGGAGGCCATCTGTACCTACCCTTCATGTAGAAACCCCGTAGGATGATCCAGGAGAAGATTTCACCTTTCATCTGTTTATTCTTTTTTAATTGTACTTGATTTCAGTTGTATTTGTATTTTATATTTGGGCTTGTATTCTGGACCCCTTTCCTTTCAGTACACTTGGTATACAGCTTTTACATAGTGTTTTTATTGCGCTTGTACTCTGGTTGTGTGTGTTTACGATTTATAAAGGCAACATCTTCCTAGTTTTAGGGATTTACACCATTGGTTTTAGTCGCCAGCCCCTTTCCTATGGAAGGCGGGCTTGGGGTGGTCACGATGTGGGCCCAGTAGGACAGGTCATGGAATTATGATTATGAAACTGTCAAATTCCATCTTTTAGCTATCCTATAAAAAAATAAAATCACTACGCATGCATACATGTGACATACCATCTCCACGCTGTGGTGTAATCATTTTTCACCGCCATCTTACATTGATGGGTATAATGATGTAAATCATAACTATTTATCATTCTTATATCATGATATTGATTTTGAAATATTCTACACCATCCTCTTAAATACCATTCAACAATTATTGGAATGATATTTTCGCTCATGAAAACATATGGTCTACATTCTCCATGATGTGATGCGACTGCCTCCAAATGATATTAAATAAATAATAATTATATAAATTAATCTAATAAATCATTATGATATATATTATAATAATATCATTATTTAAATTATATAACTATAACCTAAGAAGTGGAACAAAAACTTATATGACAAAACATGCGTTAGAAAATAATTAAGTTAACACCCAATGGATGAGTAATAATTTTACGAAATAGAAGATGATAATATGATCATATATTATACAATAAAAATATATATGTTTCTGAAATAATTTAATTACATAATTTTAATCATTATACCGATGGTTCAGATGCATTCAATGTAAATTGGTCCTGAGTTAATTTTTAGTTTCTCAATCTCATTATTATTCGAGATTGTCTATTTGTATGTTTTTACTGGGGTGTATTTGTCATCCATGTCTATATTTCTTAACTATGTATACCAAAAAATTATTTCCATAATTTTAAAATTACTTAGAGTAATTTTTACCCATTGGTGATTTATTTTTAAATTGAATGAAATGAATATTTGTTCATTTTCCATATTAGGTACATCTTGGGATTTTTTGGAAAAAAGTACTAGGGGAATGCATTTTTAATGTATATTGCATGAATGGATTTCTATATTTCCATAACGCCTTAATTACATGATTTTTACAGTAATTTACTTCATTTTTATTTTCATGTAACTTCTTTTTTTAACGATTCCTGACATGTTGAGAAAATAAAACGTTTTTGAAGAAGAAATTATATTTTCTTCAAGATTTAATTTGAAGTGTTATATAAAAATTATTTTTCCATTTAAAAATTATTTATTTAATAGGGTTAGGTTTCAATTATAATATCCTTACTTTTTCATTGTTTTTATTGTTTTTATTGTTTTTATGATGGAATTTTATTTACAAAATCTCTTTGTTTTACATGGATTATGTTATGGTGGAATGTAGTTTAAAACAACAATTTTATTCTTTTGGTTATGGTGAAACTTTTATGTTATTTTGGAACACGTAATAATGATGGAATTATGAAATGGGTGGGACCTATCTCACCATCCAATTCATTGGGAAAATATTTATATCTCATTAGACAAACATTGCTGGAATAGGAAATGATATTGATTCAATAGTATAATGCGAGAACTGGGAGTGAACTCGGTTTAGTAATTGAAAGTTTCTTCTATGATGGTCTTGGGAATGATCCATGACTAATGTGAAGTGATTTTCTATGGATTTGTGTCTGCTGCAATATTTCATGTCTTATATTATGACATTTGGTATTACGTTCATTGATTCATCTGAACTTTTATGATATAACCCATATAATGATATCGCAATCTTTCATATGCGGGATATGATTTTCAAATGTTATGTTCTTATGACATATGATTATGATATTATTGATGTATCCCTTCTTTACCTTTACTGAGAATATAGGCTAACCATTTCCTATTTTTCATTTTATTGGTTATAAAGATGGTTATTAAGTAAGATCTATCAAAACGGGGTCTAGTTATGATGAAATAAGTGGGAGATAATGATGATGTCTTGTGAACTAGTTTTTTATGTTTCTCAGTTTCTAAAGGCACTATTCCTATAAAGTCCTGTCATGTCTTTGTTATATTTAGTAATTAATATTCTTCAATTTTTATGTAATATCAATATATTTAGAGTTTTGTTCTATAGTTCGTACTAGGGGAAAGTAATATTTATCATTTGAAATGGTGGATGCGGAATCCTTAGTAAGAACCCAAAGGATATATCGAAGAAAGGGCTACAATACTATTGTGTTAGAAATTATCATGAATATCCTAGGATAAAAAATATGGTTTTCTAAATTGATGTTTTAATCTTGATTATATATTTTTACTATTTTTCATAGTGATTCTCACACAATACTTCCTTTTTTAGTAAATTGCTATAACCTAGAGGAATAATGTTAATTCTTGATGTGATGGGAAATGTAATGACTATCCTCTTGAGGAACAAAATGTTATGGGAAATGGAATGAAAAACTTTTAGATATCCTCACATAATTTTCTCAGTCTATGAATCTTAATAGACATCCAAAAAATCAATTTAGGGAAAAAAATTCTATTGATTTCTTCATGAGGATGTGTCTAAATCTTTCTATAGGTCTTCTAATTCATTAGTGGCTGAAGAATGGATTAGTACCACTAAAAATATATTTGTAGTTACACAATTTGTAGATTATGATAAATTCATCTTAGAATTATGTCATTTGGAAGGATAAGCTGATTAGTGGTAGAACATTATCAAGAATACAAGGAAAAGTGATGAAAATGAATCCATGGCATGGGATGAGATAGAGAACATATTTTTCATCAACTAATTTCATCATATTCTTTGAAAATTATAGCGAATGAGCTCATTGAGCTTAAAAAAAAGGAAGATGAATCTTTTGGTATGTAAAGAGAAAAATTTTCAAGACATGCATGGTATGGTTTTGGTATTATTATCCAACCTAAGAGTAAAATTAATATATTCTTTAGTGTCTTAAAACAAAGTCTTCGAAGGGCATTAGCCATAAGGGAATTCAATAGGTTTGTGTTAGTCATTTGATGGGATCTCATTGTTGGGATGGAGATTGGGGTAACCCATTACTCTTATGAGTTTGATATAAAGAGATAAATGGAATACAATGGAAAATCTAGCGACCAATCTAAAAAAGAATATTAGTTTTCCATTATTCTCAATGTGTATAATGAAACCTGGAGGAACTTGTCTTAAAGGGACTATAAAATGATTTATGTGTGGGGGAAAGGTCATCAGTAATTTGAATTTTTAAGTGATGTTAAAAATATTTCCAATGATCTAAAAGAATAAAAGAATAAATAAAATTAACCTTCTACACATCAATGTCAAAAAATGTGAGGAAATGAGGAATTATGAAAATCTATTCTCTAATCCAAGGGTTAATGATGATGATCGACATGACAAAAATCATATGGCCAATGAAAAAGTCATGTCACATGTGATCTCTATCAAGGATATGGGGTATGATAAAAAAATGTTGAAAGATACACTTACCATTTCTCTAAAGTATCAAATGTTTTATTTGATTTTTGATCCACCAAATCATTTATTTCTAAAGAAGTTTCTATTGTTATCTCAAAATTTCCTTAACAATTAGATTTTAAGATATCTTTGACAACTCTTAATTGATCAGTGGCCATTCCAATAAGTTGTAATTATTATATGGATGAAATTAGTGGGAAATTTCTTCTTAAAAATCATGTGATACTTACTAATGTGAAACATGATTGGATTCTTCACATGGATTTTGTTTCTCTATATGGATTTAGAATCAATTTCAAAGGAAGATAATTTACAATTCATATTTATGATCAATCTATGATCATCAATCGATGCAAGGATGAATATGACCTTTCAGTAGAAATGTCTTCCATCTTATGCATCATGATTCCTTAAATGAAGGTTATCTATCTCAAATTGTTGGGGAGATACTCACAATTAAAAATAAACCCATTATAAGAGAGTTGGATGATGACTTTCAAGAATAATTTATTATTCCTCCACAAAATCATGAGTTTGAGTTTTCAATAAACCTCATACTAGGTGTTATTTGTTTTTGAATGACACCTTATATAATTTCACAAATTTAGTTAGAGTAATTGAAGAATCAACTCCAAGAGAATATTGACAAGGTATTCTTATGACCTAGTTATTCACCTTGGAGGGAACCTATTATTTTTTATAAGAAAAAATATTGATAAATGAGAATCTACATTGATTATTTCAAAATTAACATGATCACTATTAGGAACATATATCCTCTTCCTAGAAAAGATGACTTATTTGACCAACTATACAGATCATAATAAGTTTCTAAAATTTAAATTCATTAAGGATATAATTAACTAACGGTTAGGAAGGAGGATATACCATAGAAGAAAATTTTTACATGTAATATAAACTATTAATTTATATTGATTTCTTTTGGTCATACTAATTCCCCCACTATTTTCATGTAACTAATGAATATATATTTAAGGACCATCTTGATCGGTTTGTGGGATTATTTATAGATGGTATTTCTATCTATTAGGGTAGAAATAAAGAGCATGAATATCACATGAAAATTTTACAAAGTACTCTTAGAAATGGGAAGAATTATGAAAAATTTACCAAGTGTCAATATTGGATTTAGAAAGATTCATTTTTTGGGTCACATAATCTCAAGATATGCGATTTCCGTGGATCTAACTAAAACAGAAGCTATTTAATATTTCTTGAGACCAACAACTGAAACATAGAGTTGATTTGTTTATGGTCAGGCTTTATATTATTGATTTTTTGTGAAACAAAATTCATGTTTACCTAATCCACTAACCAGGTTGTCTCATAAAGGTGTCATGTTCATGTGGATAGTGTAATGTGACAAAAAATTCTATTATCTAAAAATATGGTTAGCCAGTGCACCTGTGATCACACTTGTAAGTGATAATAGATTCTAATCTACAGTGACACATCCAAAAATGATCAATGTTTTTTTCTCAGGAAAAATGAAATTGAGATGGCTTATTGCTCATGAAAATTGAAAATCCATGAAAAACAATTCCAAAACCATGATTTGGAGTTAGTTGTGGTAGTCTTTTCTCTAAAGATATGGAGGAATTAAATTTATGGTGAATGGTGTGATATTTATACTAATCAATAATGTTTAAATTATATTTTCACACAATATGAGTTGAATATGAATCAACTATTATGGTTGGAATTGATAAAAGATTAAAAATTCTCAATATATTACCACCATGGGAAAGAAAACACAGTGGAAAATGTTTTGAGTCCAAAGGACCATGACTGCATATCCATGATGAGGATCTCAAAAGATCCAATATTAATTGATTTTAAAAGTATGGATATTGAAATTTTAATGGAATGGGTTAAATATAATCTTTCTAATATTAATGTACAACCAAATTTAAAAGTGAAATTATGGATGCATAGAAGGAAGATGTTGAGAAACAATAGAATTTGAGAAATGTTCCTAAAATCCACCTTGATTGTGATGCAATAAAAAGGTTCAGAAATTGGATTTTTATCCTTCCCATACAATAACTAAATAATGATCTATTGTATGAGGCACATATTTCTTCATTCTTAATTAATATTAGATGAATAAATATGTACATGAAACAAAAAGAGTATTTATGGTGGGATGGAATGAAAAGATATATTGTTGAATATGTCACTTGGTACTTAGTTTTTCAGATTATTGAGGCGGATAGATAGAAGTATAAGGGGATTCTATAATCAATACACATACCATAAGGGAAATGGTAAAACATCATTATAGAAATTTTCGTCGGACTTCCAAAAATATCTAAAGGACATAATTCTATATGCGTTATAATTTATCATCATATGATGTTGGTACACATCATTGCTATTTGAGAGTATTTATCTCTTGATCAAAATTCTAGGACATGTGTAATGGATGTGGTAAAATTGCATAGAGTACCATATACCTTTGTATATGATTAGGAACTATGGTTTTCCATGATGTTCTAGGGATGTAATTATTAGGATCTAGATACAATGTTACGTTTCAGCACAGTTTATCATCCTCAGACAGATGGTCAATATAAGATAACAATTCAAACTCTATAAAACATGTTGAGATATTTCATTGTTGATTTCAATGGTTGCTGGGATCAACACCAAAATTTGGTGTAATTTTCATAGAACAATAGCTTTCAATCATGTATTCAGATGGATCCTTATGAATACCTTTATAGAAATAAGTCTATAACTCCATCTTTTTGGTATGATTTTGTAAAAATAAATATATTAGGACTTGGTCTTATTGATTAAATGGCATAAAGTGTTAGATATATTCAAAAAACACATAAGAGGAACTCTGAGTTGATAAAAAAAGTTATTCTGAAAACCGATGAAAAAACCTATAGTTGGAAGTGGGTGATATGGTGTTTCTTCAAATTTCTCCGAGGAAGAGGGTAAATAGATTTTTAAATAAGGTAATTTTGATCCCTATGTATATAGGTCATTTTGAAATTCTTGACCATGTTGGTAAGGTAGCTTACTGATTGGAATTTCCACAAAATTCCACTCATGTTCATGATGGGTTCAATGCATCTCTCCTAAGATATAATATACTTAATCTTTCATACGTACTAAACTCAGAAGTTTTACTTTTAGAGGAAGATATTTCTTCTAATAAACAACTATCATTGATTTTGGATCATAACGACAAAGTTCTACAAAACAAGACCACTCACTTGGTTAATGTTTTATGGGGGAACCACCAATTTGAGGAAGCTACATAGGATCTTGAGGACGTGAGGAGGTAGAGGTATCCACTTTTATTGATTTCTAAATGACAGATTTTGGGGGTGGAATGTAAATTATGGGGTTTACATAGAAACACCTAATTTTTTATGAAATATTTTAATTTTTTATAAATAGTAAAAATACACTACATTTTAATTGAAAACAACATTTTTCATCAAAATAGCATATATGATTAAATTATATTGTTTTATTGTTTTAATATTTAAATATATTATATATTTATCATTCAATATAATTTATGTCATTAGTATGAATTTTTCATTGAATTCTAATTTAAAAACATTTCTATCTATGTAATGTTTTAACCTTTTAAACTTGTTCTCTCTTTTAAACAATAGAATTAATTTTAAATTAATTACTACAACATCTATGCTTTAAATTGTGAAACATTTATTCTCTATTTAGAATAAATAAGTCCATATTTTATATATATATTACTTTTTTATTTTGGAATTAAGAATAGTAACTTCAGTCTTTTTTTATTGATATGGAAAAAGGGTAAATCAGGTAATTAAGGGTAAAATAATAAAAATAAATTTCTCTATCACTTGTACATATATCATTAGATGAGTTTGTTTCAACCTAAATCATTCTTGGATCAAAATGGTTTTCTTTGGAAGCCATTTCAATTAGTATAGTGCATTTAATTAATTTTATTTAATGAAAAGTAAAATATCCCTTATTCAAATTTATAATATATTTATCATTTCAAAAATATAGTTATACCGAAGATAATTTTTTTTAAATACACATTATAGAGATAAAATGTTTTTATTTGACAAGATAATTTTTTTTTATTTTTTAGTAACAAAATAATTACCTTAATGACATATAATTTAATGATTTAGAAATTATTTAATTGATGAGAAATAAATAAAAGAACTATTATTGATGTTTTAATAACCATTAAAACACCCAAAAACATGACTAGATACAATTGTTAGAGTATATCTCGGTCATAACCATATAATGGTACAATTATTGACCTTATGGAATCCTATATAAAGGATTTTGAAACTTATATTTTTTTGAAGTGAAGATAAACATGTCATATTCATGTTTTAATAAGTATAAAATTTTCCATTTTGGATTATAAAGATGATATATTATATTTTAAGAATTATTATCATATTTATAGAATTTCTCTTTGTACTATTATTTTATTTTTAATTTTTATTTAAAAAATAGTCTTATTAAATAATTACGCAAAACATTTGTGGTAATTATTTTATTATGTGAAATATCAAATAAATATTATTAATAATATTTAAATAAATATAATCTGGGATAATTAATATGTATAATGATTTTAATATAGGTTATTTTCCAATTAGGAATATAATAATATAATCGGTTCGATGTTAACTTCTTATATTAATATTTTTTTAAAACAATCAATTAAATAGTGTCAAAATTGACATTATTGACTATTTATCAAAATAATGATTTATTAAAAAAAATAAACCTTTTTTGAAAATATATATTAACAATGATATGGTCTAAAATTTTCTATGTTATTTCTTTATGGTCAAATTTTCATCAAATGAGTAATTATTTCAACTTTTTAATATTTAGATTAATGTTACAGTAATTAAAAAATAAATAGAATATCTATGGGTTAATTAAAATGATAACGATTAAATTAATAGAAAAAGTGTTCAAAAATTTATTGGTATAATATATTACAAGTCTATCTCATATAATTATCTATATTAGGAAATTTAGGAGGTTTTTAATATGGGGTTTTATTTTTTTATAAATTAATATTTATGGAGATCCCAAAAGTTCCCCTCTCATCAATATAAAAGGGCACCTCCTCCCCCACCTATTTACTTCACATTAATCCATCAACCTCATCCATCCCTTCAAAATATACTTTCTCAACATTCTTTGTTACATTATATAGGTTATAGTCTTCTTTAAAGACTAACTCTAGTGATTTAAGAGGAGATTTAGTGGGAACACGTCGAGGAAGATGTAATCTCCTCTATTGATTCTTTCAAACATCATTCTTAATATACATATTACTCATGATTTGTATCATTATAAAGTATTAATTTTAGTATCAAATATATACTTATATGTTATTATTATTATTAAAGAACCATATTCTATCTTATATCTATCCTATGGAAAAATAATTCACCACTCATGGGTATATACGGTTTACGCTCTCCATGTTGTGGTACAATATGTTTTTCACCAAAATATTACTTGTACAGGAGTAATAATGACAAAAAAATATATGATTATTATGACATTATATTTACTCTTAAATATTATACACCATCATATTCTATACTATTCAACAATAATGAGAATGATATCATCTCTCGTGTGTACATACGACCTACCGTCTGCAAGATGTGAGGTGATTCACTCTAAATGATATTCATTAAAACATGAATATATAAATGAATCGAAAGAATGAATATATTATATGTTATAAATATATCATTTAGTAAATTGTATAACTACAAACTAAGAATAAGAACAACAACTTATCATAAAAACATGTGTAAGAAAATGAAAAAGTTAACACCCAATGGACGAGTAATATTGTAACTCACAAACATATGATAATATGATAATATATGATATAATTAAAATCAATATGAATCAAAATCAAGTCAATAAAATTATTTAATTAATTATAAATGAGGTACAGAAACATACAAAGGAAATATGACCTAAGGTAAGGGATAATTTCTTAATCTCATTGATGTCCGAGATTGATTATATGTAAGTATTTACATTGTATATTTATCATCCATGTACATGTTTAATAATTATGTATTCAAAAATATTATTTATATTATTATAAAATTATATTGAGTCAATTTTATCCATAGATGAATTTTTACTAATTTTTTTGGATGGAATCTTTTTTTCATTTTTGATATGATGTACTTTTTGACTTTTTCAGAAAACGAATGGGGAGAATGTTTTTTAACCTAAACGGCATGAACAGAAATTTTCAATTTCATTAATTCTTATTTCCATGAATATCACTATACATTATATTCAGTAAATTTAAAATAAATTCTTCTCTCTTAAAATTCAACTAATTTTTTGAAATGAATGTTTTTTAAATTGAATGGTTATTTTCACGATGAATTAATTTCCCATGTCATATCAAACATATTTTTTATCAAATGTTAGATTATTTAATTGGGTTATGCCTCAAGTAAAATATAATTATTTTTCCTATAGTTTTAATATTATTATGATTGAATTATATTTATTAAATCCATTTGTTTGAAATGGGTTATGTTATCATTGAATGACGATTAAAGACACCCAATTTATTTCTCAGGTTTCGATGAAATATTTATGTTATTGTGGAACATGTAATAATGAATTGATTTTGAGATTAGTGGGACCTATATATCCTACAATTTAATTTTAAAATTATTTATTTCTTATGATATTTATATGTCTAGAATGGGAAATGATATAGGTTCAGTAGTACAATGCTGGAACGAGGAGTGAACGTGGTTTGGTAGTGGACTTTGTCCATTATGATGGTCCTGGAAATGACATGTGACTAATATGAAATGATTTTAATTTATTATGTATATGCCACCAAATTATATGTATTATGTTATGAATTTTAGGATTACATTCAATTAATCTTTTGATCATTTAGGATTTATCCCATGGAATGATATCATGATCTCTTGTATGTTGGATAATATTTTAAAATGTTATGTTTTTATGTCTTATTATTATGATTTGATTGATATCTTCCTTGTTTTCCCTAACTGAGAATATGATCTCACCCTTTAATATGTTTCTTTTCACTAGGTCATGAGGAAGGCTATTAAGTAAGATATGTTATAGGGGGTCTAGTAATGAAGAAATAAGTGAAATACAATGAATATTACTTATGAACAAGTTATTTTTGTTTCCATGTTTCTAATATCAATATACCTATATGGTACTATCATCGAGTTGTAATATTTTTTAATTCGTATTTTTAAATTTTGAATTAACATAAATGTATTTAATATATGGTTCAGTATATGAACCCTTTTTAGTAAGATACTAAAACCACTTTGATAGTATTTGTCGATATCATTAATAAAGGATGAAATTGAAAAGGGAGGGAACCAAATTCACAATGGGACTCAATCCACTAAGATAGTCATTGTAGTGAGCCAAGAATAATGAAATTATTTTCTATACATAGGTGTATTCCAAAAAATTATTTCGTAAAATTATGATCTCTTCTAATAGCTCACGATTTATTAATGTAGATTCTGTAATCTTATAGCTTATTTTTTTAATGAAAATGTCATATTCCATAAATCATGATTAATAATGTTTGACTGCATGGGTATGAATTTCATAAGTTATTATCATTATATAATACCTATATTATTATATCATTTTTATATATTCTCATTGACTATTATCTTCTATTTTTACCATTATTTTGAATCAAAGCACATAGGAATTGAGATTTCTATTTTCTCTAGGTTGTGAAGAAGTTTTTTATGTAGGGTATGTATATGAAGGTTACTGTGATAGAGGATATTTGTGGGAGATAATGGATATATTTCATAAAATGAGTTTATTGTGTATCTAACATCAAAATAAAATAAAATATAATGGTTTTTAGGAATGAGTTATTGTGTAATAAATTATGTTTTCATCTAAAATGAAGAAGTATTCGTGTATGTTTTTCTCGAGTCAACTCAGTTGGTATTTGGACTAGGATTAGTTATTTTTATATTTTATGACTAGAGAACGTTTTTGAAACCCATTAGGTTAATATTATGTATAGGATACCATACTAATAATTTTTGAGAAATATATAATGGGGTTTGTTATAATTGACATCCATATGTGGTTATAAACGATTGAATTAACCCAAGCTATTTGTGATGAACATTATGTGTCATAGGGTTTTAATAAGTTTTAATAATTTTAGACACCTTTGAGTTAATTTTTTCAAATTATAAGATTTATTACACTAATAATATATTCTTATTTTTCTCACTATAAATTTTCATTTTAGTATTAAAATGAAGATGGATCACCGATGTTAAGTTGGTGATATGAATGAATAAATATTGAACTGTCTAATTTAAGCATAGGTATATCAATAAATTTTGTATCATTAATAATATCTTGAAATTTTTTTAATACCATCAATGATTATATATTGAGTTAATAGTATAGACTCATAATTTCCAGAATGGCCCGAAGGTCTTCGTTTTTTTATTATGGATAATCCCCCTTTAAAGGGTTTAAGGGGAACCCGTACATGATCCGTATTCCCAAGACACAAGGCGCGACAAACCCGCAATACATGACCCGAAGGCCTAGAGGCATAACATGCCCAATAAATGACCCGTAGGCCCATCCCACTTGAACTGCCCCTCCCCAGCTTTTTGCATCATTGATCACCTATCTCCCCACCTTGCATTGCTGATCAGCTAGCATTTCCCCGTACAAAGTTGCACGTTTCCTGGTCCCGATGGCGGTTACCATACCCTCACAATCATCCAATCTGGTTAGCTCTGTATCAGTTGGATGCTAGTCTTGTTGCTATGATCCTCTTCTGGGGACTGTAATGTGTGAAATGGGCTACTCCATGGTCTATGTGACCCGAAGGCCCTGTGGACCAAAGTCCTTTGATGACCCGAAGGCCCTAGAGACCCGTAGGCCCAAACCGGTGTCCAGAAAGCCCAAATCAGGTGAATAGTTCTGGCTACTACGGTATCAAATAGTAACATATATATTGAATGAAACAATACTGCTACAGTACCCCCAGAAATTCACCTCCACATGGTTTTGAACCCGGGTCTCCTGGATGCCATGCAAGAGTCCTTACCACTCAGGTACAGGCTCATTGGTGACTCATACTGGAATAATGATAGAAACTTAAGTATATATGTCCTCTATAATAGATGTATGTGGGAATTTTCATCCTATAAATCATGTTCTAGTATATCTTATTGAATTTTAATTGACATTAGGCATAGATTAGAGTACTTTATCAATATAAAAGTTCAATTTTTTGGGATGTAAAGTCACATATTATTATCAGAATCATTAAATATTCATTTAAAAATGTTAGGACGATGATAAACATATAATGGAAATTTATTCAATTATATGTGTCATAATACATATTCATAAGGGGTATTTATCATAATTCATTAGTGGAGAGAAAAAATTAAAAAAAGAGGAATTATATTTACAGTCAGCGGAGAGATATGTATACTAATCAAAAATGATTGATGTATATATTTACAATGAATGAATTTAATATACACTAATGGATATGGTCACAACTTATTATTGATTATGACTACTCAATACATTACAACCTTTTAAGGAGAAACGATGGATAATTCACTGGAATGGAATTAAAATGCTAGTTTTTCATTGATGTGGAAAAAATAGAGCTAATAAATATGGATTTGTAGATAATATACCATAAAATCATGGATAAAGGGTGCAGATAATATCTTTTTTAGATGAGGGTCCAACCATCAGTCCACGTAAGGCCTAAAGAGGCATAAATAAGGGATTTAGTTAAATAGATGAAATGTGGGGAGTGTTTCAGAGTCCCACCATGCTAATGATGGAATGATAATGTTTCAAAACGTTGTATATTTCTAGTTAATACAAGATGTCAACTACAAGATATTAGATGAATCTCATTTTTCATTATTATTTATCCATCATAGAAGTATAATGATGTAATGATGTCTAAAAGAATATTTCTAATGAGACAACATGTAAAGTGGTATCATAAAGTATGCATCTAAAATATTGGAATGACATTATGTTTAGGATGAGATATAATATTATACGGCTATATTATAACTATTACTCATACGTGAGTGACTTCGGGGAAACATCGTTATGGTTTTCATCTAGGGAAACCCAAATTTTTTTTGAATGGAACAATTCTTGTATAGTTTTAGTTGAGTATATTATGAAATTAACACATTTTGATCAATTAATAAATATTTATCTATTAATAATCTTAATAAAATATACATTTAGTATGTGGTATGATTTCATGGATCACCACTATAAATCATTTATGATCAAGATATGATGTTTACCTTGATGTTCTAGAGAAGTCTTGAGTGATATTTGAATACAATATTGATCATTATTAATTTACATCATTCTTATATAGATGGTCAGTCATTGAGGAACATTCAAATATTAAAGGATATTCTAATATCTTTCCCTATGTAATTTAATTGAGTTTTGGATCATAATCATCATTTGGATTAATTTTCATACACAAATAGATTTAATTGGAGAATTAAAATATGCCTTTATGGGGCCCTCTATAAAATAATGTAAATAAATTAATGTTTTTGTATATATTTAGGGATAAAATATATTAGGCCCCGATCTAGATAGGGAAATAAAAAATAAACTCAGATTTATTCAGAAATATATCAAAGAATATTAGGGTTAATAGGAATGTTTTATTGATAATAATTATTGATATTTGGAGTAGAATGCTTGTGATAAAAGGTTCCACTGGATATCTCCTTGAAGGAATGTTATGTGATTTAGAAGTAATGGAATTATATTCCCAAGATATATTAGCCTAAGCGAGAGCTTTGATCATATCATCATGGTAAATTATCACATGGATCTTCCTTGAAACCTCTAATAATTTCATGATGTCTTCCATGTATCTATTTTGAGACAGTACATTCCATATTGTTCAAATGTGATTAACTCATAGTTCATTCTACTTGAGCATGATCATTATTATAAAGAGAAGCTTTTAGAAATAATTGAACATAATGATAAAGATCTATAGAACAATAATAATAATATGGATAATATTTTATAGAGGAATCACAAATTTTAGTAGGGAAAATGGAAATATAAGGATGAAATTTGGAAAAGGTATTATTATTTTTTTAATGGGATTGATAGAAAATTAAGGGATAAATTATTCTAATGAGGTTGAATGTAACACAACAATACATTATAAAAATTTTCATTTTAATAGATAAATTTTTTTGATATATTGTGGAGAATTGACCACTAAAAATATGTGAATAATTATTATACATAATAGAAATAATAAATGAAATTGTATTTAAATGATATATATTTATTGAAAATAATTTCAAATTCACATAGGAAATACTATTGATCCCAAAAAACTGTGTATAAATATTTTTTTATAAAAATTGTTATTGACACAAATGATTTATATAAAAAATATATTAGAGAATATACCAATAAAAATTTATTTTTTACACATATATAAAATAAATTCCTAGTTTTCAATTGGTAAGAAATGAAAATAAATTTATCTAAAGGATAAAATATGGATTTTTTCTGAAAAAACTTCTATTATGTTTAAAATTTATTTTTATACTAAAAAAATAAATTTATTACTATTAGAAAATATTTTTAATGAAATGAATAAAAAGTGTATTTAATAAAATATCTGAATATTCATTTAATTATTTTAATTATAAAAGATCATGATTAAATTCATTTTTATGAATAAAAATCCATTTTTATGAAAAAAAATTCATTCTTTTATAAATAAATATATTCATTATGTTTTGGGAACTTATTTTAAAATTAAATTTATATAATTATAAGAATTTTTTTTTTAATATTTTTTCCAAATTTATAGTTAATATCAAAGAAATTATGAATTTGGTTAACTTCAATTTTTCATTATGAATATAAACTAATGTAAATATTAATTATTGTGGTAAAGGTTTGAAGGGTTTAAAAGGGGTTAACCTAAAGAGAGAATGGTTAATGTGAACAAAAAAAATGTTTAAATCATATTTGATGATTATTTTGGATCTTACCTCATCCCATGTTATAATATTTTCTAATTGGGATCCAATTTATCACTAGGCTTACTTTATTATATTTTAGTATTCTTATTAATTAAAATGGTGTCACTCCCCCCACATATAAAATGAAAATTATGTCCTCTCTTATCTGGAAATGATGATCCCCTTAAGTAAATAAATACAAACCAAAATATTCTAGAAACAGTCAAAAAATTAATTTCCATGTCATAGTCTTCATAAAAATCTGCATCATCTGGGATTAAGGTGTAATCCAAAGGAGGTTTATTGAAGAATATGTATATGTTCTTACAAAAATTTTCATGTTTCTTTCCCCTTAAACTTACTAAAAATAATTTATAAAAATATTAACAAGACAAATTCAGAATATTTACCATTCTTAAATGTTATTATGTTTATATTATATTCATTTTCATTCTTCTATAAATCTAATGGAAGATAAATACATTGCTCCTGCGTATGAAAATACTACCATCAGTATTAAGGTATGTATTTTATTTTTCATCACATTCTACCTTGGAAGGTTACATAGATGAATTTGATAAATTTATATGATGTTTATAACATTATTAAAATTCAATCAACATAAAATATTATCTAAATTCTTATATTCTTATCCATTGGAAAATGATAACATCACTTTTTTAATACATATGGAATACCTCCTCCATTAAGTATTGTGATTAATTATTCATTTACTCTTGTCATTATTGGTAATATGGATAGATTTATTGAGTATTTATTATATTTATTAATTATATATATATATATGTGTGTGTGAGAGAGAATTATTATTTACCAATTTTAATTTCTACCCATTTAAAAACAGAAGCATCACTCATTTGTACGTACGGACTACCGTCTCCACAAATTAATATAATTCATTTTTCATAACAACCATATATGTATGGTTAAAAAACATTATACAATGAATAAATATAATATTTATGAAGTAATAAATATTCATTATATGGGGGAATAATTTCCAAGGTATAAGGAATAAAACATTTAAACCAGAAAATTCATCGGAAATGTAACTATTAACACATCGAATGTTGATTTTAATGAAGAATTCTTAATAAATTGGTAATTTGATATTTTAAGGAAATTATATATTGTAAGATAACTATTACTTTATTTCTAGAATGGATTTATAAAGAAATATAAATATATTATATAGCATCTAAATAATGTGAATGAATAAATTTATGACTTGAGTTAATGGTCTATGATTCAATTTCAATTAAATTGGTATTGTTTATGCTTCAATATATTTTTCAAAAATTATATGATATTTATATCTAAAACCACATATATGTTATTATACTATGGTTATTTATATTTTTTTTTAATTTTTACTTTCATTATCCTCTCTTTTATAGTAATAATTATCTAATGATGTTTCAACAAAAATAATTTTTATTTCCTCTGTGATTGGATAAACTTTTCATTCCATATCAATTTTAATTAAAATATTTTAAAAAATGATAATTTAAATTATCAAATAAATATCTAAATTCATTTTTTTTGACTCTTTTAATTTATTTTAAATATATTAGAATGTAATTTTTCTAAAAAAATTTAATAGTTTATTTATGAATTTTCCCTAAAGTGTGAAATAATTATCTGTTTAACGTTTTCAAATAATAGGGTGTTCCCAACCTCAACAACCCTCATTTATTTGAAGCATCATATAAAATTTTCCATGGATAAATTCAAAAATCAATACTATAAATTTGTTAAATTTTTATATAAAATGATATCAAAATAAAAGGATATGTCTATAATATTTTCATAGAAAACCTTTAATGTTCTTTTAAATGTATTTTTTATCTATATCAGTGTACATTGATATTTATTATGATACATAAGAGATATGATATAATTATACAAACCATATTATTTCTTTATCTAGATTATGATTATCTGATGATGAAATATTAACAAAACCCATTTGTTTTCAATAGGTTTTGCTATGATGAATTGATGAATGTTCTTACAGTCATGTGGCACACATATGTATGGTTTTCATTATGTAATGGGTCGGTAAAATAAATCCATATAATGAATTGGTTAAATAATTAAATTTCATTTGTTAATATAGAATAGAAATTTTATTCAACCCAGATCAGTACGGGCCATTTTCACTATGATATTATTGTTTATGACCGTGAACTATGAAAATGTTGGAATATGGAGTGAACCCAATTCACATTGGGACTTTTTACACTATGAAAGTCTTGGTAGTGAGACTTTACTCAGTATATGATATTATAATCTTACATGTATGTAGAGAAAATATGTTTATTTTTTACTGTATGTTCTCATGGATAATAATTGATTTCAGATGATCCCACAATCTGAGGATATATATCATTTGTTATTATAAATCATTTTTTCATGACTCATAATTAGTGAAATTAGAATGATTGGGTATTGTTTCATAATTTATGATCATTTTATCATACCCTTATTCTTATATTATTTTCTATTATTATTATTATTTATCAATATATCCTATGTTTACCATTATCATTCATTTAAGATCACCATATCTATTGTGTCTATTTTTCCAAGTTATGGAGACAATTTTAAATTCGGATTTCTCTAATAAGTGTACTATAAGAGTTGGAAATTATGGGATATGATTAATATATTTCATGATATAATTATACTACATATCATGTCTATAAACAAAACAACTTTTATAGTTATAGGGAGGTAATTAATGTATCATATATTTAATTTGTTTCTTAAATGATGTAATATTTATGTAAAGTTTTGTGGGATTTACATATTATGTATACAACATTTAGTGTAATGCATTACTTATTTTGTATAATATGGGTGTATGGTTCGATTAAAAGACACCATTACATAATTTTGGTTTGATATATAACATGATAATCATTATAATTTGGTAATTTTATTGGAAAATCCCACACGGATTACCTAATAAGGGGTGGTTGGGTATATTTTCTGATCGTGTATTTGATTTGAGATAAAAAAAGATCATATTTTTCTATCATATGATGAGTATAAAATATGGTACTGAGATTAAAATAGAATCTCAGCTATATTATAGATAAGATTTACTTATCTAATGTGATGACAGGAATATAATGTGCTCATCTATAAATATAAATGAAATGTGATTTAATTATTAGCATAGTTAGTATATACTTAGAGAATCTAGACCATATCAGTTGGTTATTTAGGATTGACATAATGTTTTTTATATTTTCACCATATTTAATGTAAAAAATAAATTAATGGGAGTTAATTTAATCATATTTAATATTTAGTGGGCACATGTATGTGGTTACATGTGTTTAACAAACATCATTCCGTATCATTTTTTCGCTTAAGTTGAATTTATTATTTACTACAGGCAACTGTTTTATTAAATTTATGGACCTTTAAATTCAAATTTTTTAATTGCATAAAGTATCATAGGTTCATTCATCATATTTTACTAAATGGGGACTGATTATAACTAATATCTATGCAGTAAGGATGACCCAGGAAGGGTTGCACCAATTTGGAGGGGGAGAAATCAGTTGTGATATAAAAACATTTGCAATTTATTTTTCTAGAAATAAAACCTTATAAGTAGTAATGAATTGATAGAATAAAGATAAAACAGTCATTAAATAATGATTAAAGGGGAAAATAAATAACAAAAGGATAAAAATTATTGTTATATGGTTCATCCTCAGTGTGAGAGTCCATTACTTGTTGAAATCAGATTCTATATTTTTCCAAAATTTTTATGCTATAATTATAAAACCATATTATTGTTGGAAAAATGGTTTATGATAAACATAAATTTAATATATTCTCACTATTTTCATGTAATTTATATTAAATTACACTAGTTATAGTGATTACATAATGACATGAATTGGAAAATTCTCTAGCATATTTAAGATGCTTCACTAATAAATAAATGATCATACTATTTGATCATGTTGATGTATAGAAGTGATATATCTCAATTATTATAGGGATTTAATAGAACACCTTAACATTTTAGATAAATAGGAAAGACCAATCGATTCATTCTCACTACATGTATAACATCAAATGTATTCTTCTTCTCATCATTGAAATCTTCAGGTTATCGATTTTCAAAACACTCCAGCCTCATCACTTCAGCCTCAAATTATTATTCTTATCTTCTGGAGAGATATTAAAAGTTTTAAATGAACTATATTATTTTATTATTAGAGTAAATATTTTTTGTATTGGAAACTCATTTTTTCATAGGACGCCACACTTAATTTTCATTACCTTTTTAGTAAAGAAAAAATTGTATTTAACAACATATCTCAAGCTCAACCACAAAAATTAAAATGATAATTTATCAAACTTTAGACAATATTACAATAAAACCTTAAAAAACTTTTTTACATGATTTATTACCCAACATCATTTCATGTTGAATTCCATAAATACAATTTTCTTTATTCTTGTTGATAAAGGAATCAAGGGAAATTTATAACATGTGATCACCATTCAAAAAATAAATCAAAAATAACTATTTTTGTTAATTCAAAAAATATCTAGTAAACATATCTTGTTTTTATAACTGGATCATCCCAAGTTACCATTTCATTTAATATTATCCCAGTAATGTAACTTTTAAAAAATTCACCTGAAAAAAGAAGCTAAATCCATGAAAAGATCAATTACATGTACTTTTTAACTCAAAATGGAATAACATCATCACACAAACATTCAAAAAACATTTTCTCGATCCTATTCGAAGAGGGTGTCAATTTCATTTAATTTCTTCTTAAATAAGTTATTATCATGGTGTGATTTTTTATAATATTAATATCACATTCTTTTCATTCATCTTTAATCACAATTTTTTGTGATGTTTTAATCATTGAATATTGGATTTAAAATTATATAATATTGTTTCCATCGGAATATATATTTATGATTGTCTCGAAAATATCAACTTTCATAAAACTCCAAATTTAAAAAAGACAATAACTAATTTTAATTTCTTCTGGTCTCATAATAAGATTCAAATTTACACTTATATAGGTCTATATAACTTATGTTCAATGTGGAATAAATCTTAAATTTATTAAACAACTCATACATCGAGTTCAATCACTCATAAATTATCCTAAATAAAATGTATGTTGGTTGAAATTACTCAAATTCATCTCTAGTGATTCATACATGGCCATTAATCACTCATATGCAGATCTAGAATTAGATTCTTTATAGTCAGTAATGTCATCAAATGACTAAATTACTCATATATGTATTCATGAAAACTTATATGAAAATTTCGTATTCCATTCAAATTATACATACATATAGTTTAATAAATCATACACACCATTATATGACTTATATATTATTCCACCGTATCAGTGGATGACTCAAATAGAGTCTTGAGTGATTTAAATGAAGTTTTTTTCCTCTAAAAATGACTATTACACATATAATTCCATATCAAGTCTTATAGAAATAGAAAAATACTAAAATACTTAATCAATAAATAAGTCACCTCCAAAACACATTCAATAGATATTTGGACACAAAAAAAACAATTCCAAAATTCTAAATTATAATAGGATTCATTAATATTCTCTTGGGGTTTATAATATATCCCTTTAGATTTATGGTCAACCACTTTCCACTCATTTAATATAACGTAAAAAACACTAATTTCCATCAAAAAACTAAAATGAGATAAGAATAATTAAATAATATTCTATCACATGATATATTAATCTTAACACTGTACTATAGGATAATGTAGTGAATTTGAAATAATTTAATCCCACTGTGATTGGAAAATAATCCCATGTGAATGTAATAATTTTTGTTTCAAATTGTCAAACTATTCTCGCCCCCATTAGAAATAGTGTCAGTATAAAATTAACAAGTATTTTATACTCCTCTATTAAAAAGGAAATTCATCATCTTTGATAAATTATTGATTAACTATCTATCCACAATTAAAAAGATAATCTAAATCTATGTGGGAGTGGGTTCCTACCACATTTATTTGGGTGATATGATAAGTATGAAAATGCGGTTTCATAATATATATATATAAATATCCATTAAAATGTGTTTAATGAAAACATCTAAAAAAATTCATTTGAGAAAAATTATTATAATTTCAAATCATGATTGTACACAGCTTATTTGATAAAATGAGATATAATTTCAATATGATTAGATCTTGAATGTTTAATAGGAATCCTTGAAAAAAATATAACTTTTATTGTCACAAAAAATAAGTAGTTTTTTTCACAAAATTAACTCTCAATCCATCTTGTTTCACATTCATATATAGATCATATGTAAATGCATGAATAGATACTATATAATCTACACTATATATACTCAATTACGGTAAATTATTTTTTTTATTAACAAAATTCACTAATAAATATTGATCCACACAAAGAAGACTTATTTTTAGTGTAATGACCAACCCAGTCTGCAAATATAAATCCCTACTATATAAAATCATATTTTTTGGTAGATCAGTCCAAATTTCAATGTACATTTGTCAAATCTCGACATTCTGTTAAAAGACAGCATATGAGAATCATTTTCATCACTATTTAATCTAGCCTGATGAATCAGAACAAAAACTTTATCAGGGTTGGAAACTATAGAATAATGGCGAATAATAGTGATTTTACAAAATTAGGATTTATTAACATATTTTCTAATCTTCATCAATTTTCAGTTTCGTTCCAATATCTCTTGGAGTAGATACTTCCTTGAAATATTCCTTTGAAAACCTCTTTAACAGTTCCTTATAATTTTTTTGTTATTAAAATATTTGATCAGCCCTTTGAATAATTTTTTTTCCTATAAAAAATTTCATCTCTATCAGTATATAAAAATACAAATGTATTTTCATATCCTTTAAAAAATCTTCAAGATGATTATCTTTTCAACCTGAAAAAAATTGATGTCATCGATATACATAATGGTAATAAAAGTACCTATGATAATTTATTTCATTTAAAAGTTATTATCAAACATTCCCATTGAATATATCATAATAATTAATCAACCATCAAGATTATATTATTAATATACAGGTTCATTTTTTAAGCCATATAAATCCTAATTAATCATGTATACCAGGTTATCATATTTATTAAGCATAAAACCCACTTGTTGTTCAGTGAAAAATATATCTTATAGATAACCATTGAGAAAGGATAAAACCACATACATTTTTTGATATTTTAGTTATGTGATTTGACACTAAAAATAACATCCTTATGGTCTCTATCCTAGAAACTAGTGAAACTGTTTCATCAAAATCATCTTAATCCTTTTGAGAGTATCGTTTTCAAACAAAATTTTTCTCATTTTCTTGTTATGTAAACCATTTAATTATGTTTATACACACATAAGTTTACTAAAATATATCTAATCAAGTCATGTAATAATCTCCCATGAGTAGTTATTGTCAATATGGGAAAGGTATTCATTCACAGAATTGATACATTCTTTATACTAAACTACCATTGAAACTGTTTATCACTGTACATGTGAAATTATTATAGTTTGGTTTTCTAATATCAAACTACATCTTATTTGTAATGGTATATATTGATCATAAATTAAATTTTTCGAATCCTCATTTTTCTTAAATCACTAATGCCATTATCTAAGGTTTCCAATACTCATTCCTTTATCATCATACTTTTCTTAATCAACTTCAACTATATTGAGCACATTTTATTATTTATCACCAATTTATTTTTTTAAATATATATATTTATATGCCTATTTATGTCATCATATTCCTCATCTTGGACAAATATTTTTCTAAAATTTTAAATAATTTTCAAATCAAGAAATTATATGAATTATTACAACCTTTTGTTCAATCATTTATAATCAATTTAATTTTAATGATATCTGAAAAATATTTCTTCTTGTAGTTTTTCTCCAAAAATATCCATATCTATAACTTTAATCTTCGTGAAACATTATCTTTCAAAAATTTTAGTTTTCCATTGTTTGATTTATATTTTAAAACTAACTTATGAGGTCATATGATATTCAGTTCAAAGGAAACACCTAATGTGGATGTGCAAAACAATACACATAGCTCCACAACAAATTTTTTTTGGAAATTATATTCTCATATAGTATTGTGATTCCCATTGCAATAGTTATCCTATTTTATCTTTCAGTCACACATTAGTTTTGGGAGTTTTATAGTCTGGTGTATTGGTAAATTATGTATTTCTTTGATAGATATATCTTAGAGGAATTGTAAGTTTATTATTTTCAATTTTATGACATCCCCTTATATATATATATATATATCCTAATATCCTTCTCATCCTATCTTATTTGTATTTTGAAAAAAAAATATCTTATAACCTATGATTCAAGAATCATTCATTTTTTATCCATCTGTTTTAATTAAGTATTGTTATAAAATAAATATCACATATAGTGGACTAGTGTCTCATTGGTCCACTCAAATTTGAATGAATTAGTTTTTAAGGTATAGTGGGGTTAATTTCCATGAATTGGTGTCCCCCTTTAACCATACATCACTTTTCTAAGTATCATAGTCATATTATATATATGTCCTGATTTAGAGAATCTCTATCAACTCTTCAGTTTATGAGATTTTTCCCATGTTTCTTTTTCCATAGTGTCCAGCTATACTATTATATAGATTATTCTCAACATTCATAATCATGTAAAAATCTTTGGATTAATCAACTATTTGAAATAAATTTCCACCTTTTGTCTCTCATTTATTGATGAACCTTGAAATTTAGTTTTGTTATGATGTATGAATTCTTATGAAATACCAACCTATTACCATTATCACATAATTTAATCACATTAAGAATATTATATACTAGAGCTTCCAGATTTTCTTCTTAATTAGTTATTTAGGTCATTCTTTCATGTTAGATATCCAACCTTGGTATTTCCTTAATCATATGGTCTCATATTATGACATTAATAATTGAGCACCCTTCACCATTCAGGATGATGATGTTGATTCCTTCATCAGAACCTGATATTGAGATATTATATCTTACTTTCATGGATTCCTCCTTGGAGTTTGTCACCTAGTCTGATTCTACCTTATAGATCAAATACATGTTGATTAATCTCAATACAGGTTCCATAATCTAGAGGACAAAAGAAAATTAAATCATATTCAATTATAATATCGTCATTACCTTGAAATCTAAGCTAATAAACTATATTGGGTATGTTGGGAATATATAAGTATATTCATCATATTGGATGAAAAAATCTTTTTTCATAAGGAATAAGGATGATCAGGCACAAAACCAAAAGTATAATATGATCTCTTTCAGGAAACATATGCTCAATACATAATACATAATCAGATCATTGCTATTTTGTATTGTTCTCATCACATATGGAAGCTCAGATTCATTACATGATGAATTTTATTTTTTCATTATAATAAAAATATGGTTATCACATAAATTTTCCATAGATCATCAACTAGAATAATTGTGTGCTCATTATATAAACGAGTATTCTTATTATTGTCACCAAAGTAGAGAATAGATAGATTCCATACTTATCACATAGTCTAATTATTCTTATTAGATGGTGAATATCAAACCCATAATATGAGGCAACATATGAGGCTTTTCAACTAAGAATTGGGAGAATATATTATATACTAGTCCCATATTATTCTCATGATTATCATCTAAGGCACTCTGTACTCATCTCTTATGGTTGGGTTTCTAATATATCATGTAAGATTCACATATTTAGAGTCTAGTTTTGAAGGTAACACATTTTCTAATCACATTTAGTTCAATCACATATTTATAGTCTTGTGTGGATGGTAACACATATGCTCATCACTTAGGGTTCAAGAACAATTTTAGAGTTTAGTGTGGATAGTCCTATATATACTCATCATGTATGGGTTATTAACATATTTTGACTCCATTGTTGATGGTCCCATGTACACTCATCACTTTTGGGTCAATAAAATATATAAATTCTATTGTGGATGTATCATATATGTTAATTTCATGTACTTGGTCAAGAATAGGTTAGAATCAAGTGGTTATTCAAATTTCCAAATGGATTTTATGATTTGTATAGTGAGTGATTCAGTGTACTCTAGAATTATTATCAAGATTTGGAGTTACCACCTGCTATAGGGAGATGGAATTATGATAATTATAGAATAGAACCGCATATAATGATCTTATGTATCCTGATATATGATAAGAATAAATTCTATAATAGTTTGATTAAATATTTTAAGGTCATGTGGTAGGACCCAACCATGTTGTTTAATGCTGTTTCGTTATGATGTTTACATCCAGAAAAGATTGAAAATGTATAATTATGTGGCACATACACAAGTATGTATCCTGGTAAAGGTAGATAATCATATAATTCATATGGAATTAGGAATCCCATGCTCATCACATGGTGTATCATAGCCTTTTAATAAATAATATTTTATTCTCATCACATAGAATAAGGTTATATTTTAACCACTTTTTGAGGATGTAATCATGAAATTTAATTTCATTCAACTAGGAAATTATCATGCAGATTAATATCATTTGACTAGGATGTTAATATATGTTGAGTATTTTCATGCATCATGATAAGATGGATCATTAGATTCACCAAGGTTTTTTTCATTCATTATTTTATGACAGGATCAACACTTACTTGACGGTGAAATATGAATTTGGATGGGGAGAGAGAAGGATATAGGGATCATATAATGTCTATTCAAGGGTAAAATGGGTGGTCAACTTAATTATTTTTGGTTTTGGGATAAAATTTTAACTATAAAATTTCCATACAAGGGAAAAGGGAATATACGCTTCCTATTTTAGAAAAAATACTATAGGCCCGAAGTGGGGTTTCTATGAATAAGAGTAGAAGTAAATAATATTCCCCAAACAACTCTAGGTGTTGATATATTTAGAATAAGGTTTCATGACACTATATTTTTGTATTGACTTCTCATGTGTAATAACAAATTTAAGGGATATGGGGACCATGAGAAATCAACATTCATGTAATTATGTTTTGTGAAATAACGCAAATAATGGGGGTCCATGGAGTATGGTTCACACATATTTGGATATCCATGAATTTAGAGAGTAGAAAAAGATATGGGATATATCAAAAGAATACTACATGAATGGTAAAAATATAATTTCATGATTGTTTTTGGATTGAATAAAAGAATAGTGTTGTGTGAGGATATTATTTATTACATGAGATATGTTATTCATCATTGAAATTTACGTTCATGAATCCCAAAAATAAAACAATACAATTAATGACTAATGTGAGTAGTTTTTCATGAGATTATCATATATAAGATTCTATGGGAGCATTTGGTTTCATGAATTCATATAAAAATGGGTAATGCGATCTAAGAGCATAAATATTTGACATTCATAGTTTTGTCCTAAAAATTGTGGGTTATGGTCTATTTTTAGACATTCTATATTATAGAAATACCTATCTCAAGAAACTCTATTTGACTCGCATAACATTGTATTTTTAGTAGTCCTATATCATTTTTTATGAAAATGTTTTTACCTGTTTTATTTTCCTTTTTCTGGTTGTTTTAATTATATAAGGAGTATATATATTTTAATTATCCTTTCTCATGTAAATCAAAATTTTCAAAATTTTCATTGTGTTTTCAAAACTACTCAACAGGATTCAAAACCCCTCTTGTCTTCATTATAATACCTCTAGAAGGATATTTTATCCCATGATTCTATTTTTCCATGCTTTTGGATGACATATATTCATATATTCAGTGAAAAAAGTTCACCCACACCCCAAGTCAATATTGTATTAGAATAGGAATTAATGGATGAAATTATGAGGAAAATTATAATGTATGAATATTCTACTTTTCTCACATACCTAAAAATATATTCACACAAATTAAGTTTTTCTTTTTCACAAAATTGGGTCAACACTTGAGTATAAAATACAATAAGGTCCCCAGTACGTAAGATGATATTTTTTAATAGAGAACAAACCTCTATTTTCATGAAATTAAATTTTTTTGTGAAAACATGATTTATAAAACATAGATGTTCCTAAAAAACTATTTTTTTACAAAATTTACTTAATATTTATTGTTTTTTTGAATAATAATCCATCATTATATTAACATAAAATTTCATATAGTAGAGGATACATGCACAAAATAGATTTAGGTTGAGCGAAACAACTCGATCTTGCACAAGAAATCATTATAGAATTCAAGAAACAATATAAATGTATGAAAACAATTACAGAGTTATTTTTTAGATTACCATTGTTATACAAATAATTATAGGATAATAGCATGGACTAATAATCTAGATATCTCTTAGTCCATGAGATTAAAATAGGGAAACTATTCACTACTAATTCTTTTCATGAAAGAGTAAATAGAGTATATGTTAAGCAACTATCCTAAAAAATTTGGTTTTTTTATTCGATATGAAATAATTTTATTATCATAAATGTTGAAACCCAAATACATTATATTACAATTCATGGTGACCTTCATAAGTGGAATATAGTTGTATAAGGTCACCTAATGATAGAACAAAACCTCAATACCATTTGAATACACAAAAATCAGACTAAAAATGGTACTATAGAGTTTCCACTAACTATATTCATCACATATCATCACACAACCATTATCTAAGAGAGTATCTTAGACAACCTTAGGGTATGGTATGCGTATTTTTACATGTGATCAGGTGAAACTTGAATAGTAATTGTGATAGCGAATATTTTTTCCATGATTGGGAGTATTTTTGGATAGTTTTATATCGAGTAGTGAAATACATGGAATCATAGATATATATGTTCCATATTTATTGTGAATCATATATTTGGAAAGAGATAATATGTAGGAGTTCAATGGACACTAACATCTTCTATAATTATCACTGTGATGTATGGATGCACCCGCTAGATCTCTCCTACATCACTGGAATTTCTGTAACTTACTTCAATTTTGAAGAATTATTCCTACACCATGTTCCTTAAGGGAAGTGGAGTAGACTCTAGTGATGGTGATGGTGTTTATAGAAAACATGATATAGATTTTCAACATTATTCATCTATTTATCTATATTAATTGTTCAATACAGTGAGTATTATTTTGTTAATTGGCCCTAAAAGTAGATATTTGGGAGACAAAAGTAATACCCTAGGGTTAAACAATGAAGAGATGTAGAGTTGTACTAGATTATCCAATTGTATATATAGTACAAGGAGAGGGTATACAGTGTGGAGGTTTTATGGCTCCCAAAATTTAGATTTCATGAAATCCATGGATAAATTCTTAATTATATGGATCCTTACCATTAGGTATATAACATGTGAGTAAAAACAAGGATGTGGTTATGGATGCATCATTACTGGTGGACTTTATGACTAACCTTGTTATTTTTATGCTAGTGATGATGTATGAACTATTGTGTAATATTAATAGGGGATATTAGTAGGTGTATCTTTGTTCATATATATTTTTTTCATGGATGTTTCAAAGTTCTCCAAAAAGGGTATGAATTCAAAAATCTCATATCACCTCCAGAGAACTCATTCAGATCGTTTCACCTCAACATCACCGAGGTGGGGCTTGTTTCAATCTGCGAATCTGGGGTATCATTTTTATTTGAAACAATAATAGTTCTGATGTTTATGCACTTACCACCCTGATGACGGAAAACATCAATGACTTGTGGCTATGTGGTTGAATAGAGATAAAACATGCATGTATTTTGTGGCAAGGTGTTGGCCAAAAAAATTATAAAACAAAAAATATTGTGGGTTTAGAATCCTAGAATGGTTTCCTATAAGTTCCCATGTATCTATACTATAATTTCATGGGTGTATGTTTGGGTTCACAAGAGAGGTATCCTTCTATCATGTGATATTTGAGGAAAATTCTCAACTGGGAGGATTCTAAGGATAAAACCATGTTTCTATGAGTATATACCATGATTAGTATTATCGAAGACTATGAAATTAGAATGGTGAAAAAACTCAATGAGGAATTTCTACGGTGATGTGTATCTATAGCCGATTCATTGTAAGAATCATAGGGGAAGTAAGGTAGAAGTTAGGCATCCATGAGGGGAGCTCACAAGAAAGTGTAAAAGTAGCTAGGATGGATTATGTGGCTATCAAGGGAGATCTGAGGTCTCCAATCAATCATTTTAGTGGAAATTCTAAGGACAATTTACCCATATGTGTGATTATCCAACAAATATAGTTATGTGATTATTCTTAATGAGCCAAGGCAACAACCATTAGGTCTAGAAAAGTCTCTAGTGAAGTTTTTTCATCACCTGATTGATATAACTTATGATATGATCATTCCTGAAGTATGGGAGGTGTTTCATAGATTTCATCTAATATCCATGATAGAGAAACTATATATAAGTATCATGAGGGATAGAGTAGATCTACCAATAGTTTCTCTAGCTAAACTATGAGGCATAGTCAGATAAGAAGTGTAACACCCCAAGATTTCATAGTGTGTTATTTCTTCAAAATAATTCAATAACTTGCACTACACGCAACACTGAGTTCAATCATACCATGAATTACAAAAAAAATCCATTCAAAAGAGGTTATGAATAGTATTATCTAAATTTTAAACTTTATATAATCTTTATAATTTTAGAATCCATATTATGAGTTTCTTAGATATAATGCAAGAACAAATTCATTTTCAGTATTGCACTTTTATCAACTTTTAATAGTGAACCATTTTTAAATGCAATATTTTAAACTTTTTTACTAAATGGGGACATCAAAAAATTTAAATGAAACATCCCAAGCTTCTACGGTACGCTTCTCTTTGAATAATGTGATAGCGTGTGTTGTACGCAACACCGAGTTCTAACAACCAATCAAACTAGCCGTTATGAATAGTAATACCTTATTTTTAAAATTATATATATTTTATATTTCAAAATGGACTTCATTTTTGGATTCGGAATATCTAATTTAGCCTAAGGTGAGATTTTGGTACTTTTCGGATAACTTTCACATTTTGATGAATAGTGAAAATTATTAAATTTTAATTAAAAACAACTTTTTTAATCAAAATAATTAATAGTGATAAATTATGAATTTTAGTAGTTTTAATGTATATTTAGAATATATTTTTACCATTTAATATAATGTTGGTCATTGGACATAATTTTACAATTAAACCGAACATAAACAAGTGTCAATCTTTTGATAGTTATTATCTCTTAAAACCACGCTTTTTGTTTTGACAATGGGAATTAATTTTAAATTAATTTCTGCCACTTCTGTGTTTTGAATTTAGGAAAATGGATTACATATTTGGAATCATGATGTTCAAATTTTTTAAATAGTTAACTTTTATTTTTAGACATTTTGAATAATTACTGCAGTAAATTTTTTATTTACCATGGTTAAGGGTAAATCCGGTAAATAAGGGTTAACAAATAATATTATAATAATACTAAATTACCCTAAAACGTGTCTTAACCCTATTGGTTGATACATGGTCGACCATGGGCATCTTTGGGTCGATTTAGGGACCCCATGGATCCATTTGTAAGTTATAATGACACTTTATTTTAATTAAGTTAAAATGAATACAAAAATGACACAAGCATATATCTTTTAGAAAAACAATTGTTACATAGGGTTATATATTTTGGATTTTAGATTATAAATATTAATTAGAAAGATAAAAACATTTCCTACATAATTATATTTTATTTATAATTTTTAGACATTAAATAATTTATTTTATTTATGACACAATGATGATATAGTAATTACTATAATAGTGAAAAATTAAAATAATTGATATTATAAATACCCAAATAAATTTAATATGAAACTTTTAATGAATTAAACTAATTTTATATGATAATATAATATATTAGGATTGATTTAATTGACCTTTTTTGAAGTAATCAATCTGTTATGAGTTTCAAAAAAATCAACTATTGAATAGTGTCAAAATTGACATAAAAGAGTTCTTAAAACAAATATTATATTATTAATTGATATTAAATTTATAAAAATCTAAGGTTCGGCCAAGAGACTTATATCATGATAGGTTCATCATTAATGACCACTTGGGGGTCGCTTGGATGTATATAGAATGTTTATTAACCATATTATATAAAAATACAAAGAGACATTGTAAAAGTGAAACTAATTAACTTAGAGTTAATACTTAAAGATAAGGTTAATATATGTACCCAAACCTGTCTAAATTCTATTGGTTGAGTTGTTTTCGACCCATCCCCACCTTAAACTTTGAATAGTCAACTTTGGAGCCATTGTAAACCGATTATGAATTTATTATAAATTCATATTTCTAGCTTTTCCAAAGGTGCCCCTCACCCCTCTTATAAAAGGGCACTCCTCCTTCTCATTTCTTCACACCTTCAAAGTCTTTTGGTTCGGCCAAAATCTGCCACAATACTCTCCCAACTTCCCTCACTACAACCTAGGGGCCTTAGTTTGATCAGAAAGCCAACCTATGGAGCCCTTTTGATCAAATCAAAAGGAAGAACCCGAAGAAGAGGTAATGATTTCACCACCCTTCTCCAAGTTCATTTCTTCTTCCACTTCTTCTTCCTTTGTTCTTAACATTCTAAAATAATAAATCCAGTATCTCACATATACTGTGATGTTATTATAAATATGGTAAAACCATATTCAGTATTCTATCCACCCTTTGAAAAACATGTCACCATACGTGCGTACGTACGGCTTACCGTCTCCACGTCGTGGTGTAATTGTTATTCAATATATTATTATTTGGATGGGTATAATAATGATGTGTAACTCATGTAAATAATAAATATAACATGTTAATGATTCTTTATATATGATATACCATCCATTTATATATTATTTTAATATCAAAAGAATGATATTGTCGCTCGTGCGTACGTACGGACTACCGTCTCCACGAACGCGATGAGATTCATTCTCCATCGTATCCATTCAAGTATAATTATCATTTTATGATTTAAAAATGATGTTTAAGGACTTGATATCATTCTGGATATGAATAAGATACAACAAAAATGGCTTATGTAACAAAACATATAAAAGAAAACAAGTAAGTTAACACCCAAAACAACGATAATACTAAGATATTATTATCAAATCGATATTAAAAGATCATATATGATATCATATTAATGTATATGATTCTTGTATAATTTAATAACAATTATTTCACCATTATATAGGAGGTTAACCTACCCCAACCCAGGAAAAGTACAAGGTAAGGGTTATTTCACAATCTCTTCAATATCCGAGGTTGTTTATATGTAATAATCTACTGGGATCTCTTTATCATCCACATCCATGTTTCTTAAAAATGTATTTCAAAACATTTTTACTATTTACTAGAATATGAGTTAAAGTCATTTATACCCTTTTTGACTTTTATAAGTGGTTTATAAAGGAATATTTCCATCGTTTTCAAAACAAGGTCCCTTTTAACCTTTTCGACAGAATTAAGGTAAGAATGTTTTTTAACTTATATGGCGGGTGCGGCTATTTTCCGCCGTTATAAAATCTTCAAAGCTTCCCTTACAAGCATATAAGATTATTTTCAAAGAAAATGTTTTAGTTTATATGGATCTTAAATGATTTCAAAATAAAAGGAGATATTTCTTTAAAAAGAATTTTGATTTCATCTATGTCAACATCCTTTGATGGATTTTAAGATTATTTGAAGTTGATTTATTATGATACAAAACTTCTATATTGTATTGAAGGTTTTGTGATATGTTTGTCTGTGGATGTGCTATTTTTATACCATTCATAGTTTATGGTGAAAGTATTGACATTTCGTATGCTAGTTTTAATACGAATTTTTATGTTATATTTAAACCTTTTCATATGGGAATGCATTGGACTTAATATGTGACGGGTGGAGCCCGCTATAGCTCCTCGATGCATCGGTAGGTCTCATGAGACAAACTAGTGTCTTGGCACAAGGCCTTCACAAAATCTTATTTGTAGTCTTGGCACGAGGCCTTGACTATGTGGTTATGATAGTCTGGCATTATGCATTCCAACATTATGAAAGTGGTTATTGATTTTTGCATGTGATTATTCGATTAGTAGAATATCCATGTGAATAAGTAAATGGCATTATATAATTTTATTTATGCCATACCATGTTGAAAGTTCATGTTTGAATGGATTTTGTTTTAGTTATACATTTCCTTAAAAGTTTATTCTTAATTATGAAAGTTTCTGCTATATTGTTATCCTTACTGGGCATTTGAGCTCACCCCTTTTCTATGTTTTATTTTTCCCAGGAAGTGAAGAAGTAAGTTATGAATGACCTACAGGGATATTATGTGGGGATATGAGTGTGGATTATGGAGACAATATGTTGTTGTAGTAGTTTTTCATTTAATGATGTAATGTAAAACTTATGAATATATCTAGTGTTTCCAAGGCTACTAAACCAATCGGTCTTTCTAGATTTGAACTTTCTTGTGATCATGCCAATGTTATGTAATAATGCACCGACTCTGGGTAACTAGGGTCGGGGCATTACAGTTGGTATCAGAGGAAGTTTAGTACAAACCTTGGAAACTAGATTTAGATAAACTCAGATTAAAGCACGTAGACCTAAGATGAACTTTGAGGATTAGTATAGAAGAACTTCCTAGAATTTTGGTATTGTAGAGATTTTGTGAGTTTTCTGAGCAATACATCCCTGTCTGGATACGAGCAGGTAGAGGCAGCTCTGGCACAGATGTACCTAGGGGTAAAACCCGAAAACACCGCTTTGAGCTAGACTCGAACGGGAACTGGTGCATGACAACGGGCCTTGCTGCACTCTTGGTTACGACACTCCCGGGGGATATGCATAGGATAACTCTCATTTTTCTTTACAAATCATTTTGAAGGGATTATGAGTATATACTTCCTCAAAGAAAACATTCTTATGATTATAGATTATATCCATAAATAGTTCAATTTATGTTAAGTGTTTTATAAGTATGAGATTATGTATTTTGATTCATAAACTGATCTAGTGTATGCCATTGTTTAGAAATGGCGCCCAGTTGAAGGAATGAGAACTCCAGAAATGCACATGATCCAAAGAGAAGGAAGGATCATATCTTTCATGGTCTTAAGCTAGAATTTATAAGAGAAATAGTCTCCCATGTATTATCATCATATGAAGAAATAATATCATGTGTTGATAAGATAAGTAAAGAGTTTACTGAGTCCTATGGCTTTGAAGGGAAGCAAGAGAAGAAAAGGATGGAAGAGAGAAAGATGGATAAAGGGAAGAGGGAAAAGAACAATTTTCCTGTAGAGACCCTAAGTTTATCGTACATGGACATTACATTACTTTTGCGGAATACTTAGTACATAACAAAAACACACACACAAGGATCGTAATTAGTTTATTGTCTTTGGAAACTCGGAACATAATCTTCTAATCATGGTGAAAGAACTTCAATATCTCCCATAAAGGTCTTCCCTTTTTTTTACCTAAAAACCTTTCTTTATATCCTGGGGAAAAGAAAACATAAAAGGGTGAGCTCAAATGCTCAGTAAGGGTAAACAAAAGAAATATCAATCACATCATATACATAAGAACATAGCTTTTGGAAATCATAACCTGCAAAAGAGCTCATAATATCATAACATGGGATAAATCATAGAAGTGAAAATGAGATCCTCATAATCATAACATAAAACTTGAAACTTTGTGGCATGCACACATAATCATGGAAAATCATTTCTTGTTAGTCAAGACTCATTGCCAAGACTATCTTAGTGGACAAAGTCCCTTTCTGAATCGAGTAACCCTCGTTTCAGTCCTGTTTCACTGAACCGGTATAACCTACCGTTCCAGCCCTGTCTATCTCATGAGATATAAAATCTTTACCCAATTAATTGGAGGGAGATATAGGTCCCACCCATCTTATAATGAATCCTTTCTTATGTGTGCCACATAATCATAAAACATACATCATAGAGTAACCCATGTAATAAAAATGGGATTCTTAAACAACATGACATCATAAAAAAATTCTTATAAGATAAAGGCATTCATAAAAATGTTTCCATCCCTACATAATAAAATCCATGTAATAATAGGGATAAAACATAACCCTTTTATTATCTTAGATGGAAACTAATTTTGATAAAATACTTGAACTCCATTCTTGAGGAAAATATCCTTTCTACTTTAAAAACACTTTTCCTTTCATAACATGTCATACAATTTTAAAATAAAAGAAGTTGATTAAAAATAAACTTGAAAACTTGTAAATGAAGATTCTTGGAAACAATGTTTTAAAAATCCATTCATGCCATATAAGATAAAAAAAACATTCTTCGTACTTTTGTCGGAAAAGTCAAAAAGTACCTCGTACGAAAAACGACAAAAGATTCCTTTCGTACATATTACTAAAAACTCACCGAAGGGTAAAAATGGATTTAAACAATTGTAGGTGGATGGAAATAATATTACATATTGATGAAACATGGATGTGGATGATAAAATACACCCTAGTAAATACTTATGAATAAACAATCTCGGATAAAAATGAGATTGTGATATTTCCCTTACCTTAGGTCCGACTTGCTTTGTAAGTGTCCGAACCTCCTGTATAATGATTTAAATAATGTTATTGACTTATTACAGAATCATATTCATTGTTATGATATCATATATGGTTCACTTATGACATTATATTACCCGTTCTTTTGTAAATTCCATGTTAAAGAAGCGTTTTGGGTAAAATCGTTTCATTTATCGTAGGTGTTTTGACTTGTTGTTATTGACATCATTATTACTTATATCATGATTTACTCACTTCCAGAATATAAAATATGGTTTATATATCATATATATTCAGTATATATATATATATAATAGGTAGATAAATAAAATGAAAAACACCGTTCATGGAGACGGTAGTCCGTACGTACGCATGAACGCTGTTTTCCTTTCCTTATTGTCTTGAAATGGAAGTAAGTAGATGACATACATATGTATATATATACATAAATCCAGTAGATTTATAATGTCATATATTTCATTATTATTTCTTATATATACATTATAATCATTCTTAAATGGTTAACATGGAGAATGAATCTCATCGCGTCGTGGAGACGGTAGTCCGTACGTACGCACGAGCGATGATATCATTTCTATAAATATTGAATTGAATTGGAGTGGATCATACAATATATCAGAATCAATATGATGTTGTAATAACTATGTATAGTTATTCTTTACACCATTATACCCATCCATGTAAGGTGGTGGTGGGAAAATAGATTACACCACGGCGTGGAGACGGTATTCCGTACGTACGCACGCGCGGTGATTTCTTTTTCCGTAGGATGGATAGAAGGTGAAATAGGGTTGTTTCATACTTATAATAACATATCAGTATATGAGTGATACTGATGTTATTACTTCATAATGAAACAACCTAAGAAGAAGAAGTGGAAGACGAAATAAAGATGAAAGAATTGGTAACGGTAATTACCTCTTCTTTGAAGTGCCTCTTTGAGACCTCCTCTTAGGGCACTAAAATTGGTCTTTGAGGAAGACCAGAACCTATATGATGTTTTTAGGGAAGTGGAGAAGTGATTTTGGCAGGGGTTGGCCGAGCTTGAGTGCTCAAATTGGTGTGAGGAGGAGGGAGAGGAAGTGTCCTTTTATAAGGGAGGAGAGGGGCACCTTAGGAATACCTCAAAATATTATTTTATTTTAAAGTCAAAATCGGTTTATAATGGTTCCAAAGGGTCTTATTTCGAAGATAAAGTGGGGATGGGTCGAAATACTATCAACCAATAGGATTTAGACAAGTTTAGGTTAATATATTAACCTTATCAATTAGATTTAACTCTAAGTTAAATAATTTAACTTTTACCGTGTCTTTTTGTTTTCTTTCACTATATGGTTAATACACTTACTATAACATGCCAAAAGAACCCCAAATTGTTTATTATTAAAATATATATCTTTATCTAAGTCATTTGGCAGAACCTTAGATTTTTAGGAATAAAATAACAATTAATAATATAATATTTGATTTAAAAACTATTTTGTGTAAATTTTGACACTATTTGATATATGATTTTTGTGAAAGTCATAACAGAATTATATGTTCGAACCAAGTTGATTAAATCAACCCTAATATATCATAGTAACCTAGAAAATTAGTGTAATTCATAAAAAGTATCAAATTATATTTATTTTGGTGTTTATAACATCAATTATGTCAATATTTCATTAATAAGATAATTACTACATCATCATTGTGTCATAAATAAATTAAATTATATGATGTCTAAAAATTACAAATAAAATACCATCATGTAGTAAATCTTTTTATCTTTCTAATGAATATTTACAATCTAATTTATCTTATGTATAACCCCATATTAAAAATGATTTACTTATTAAACTTTGATTTTAACTATTTTAACCCTTCTTTAAACAAATTAATAATAAATGTCCTAATCTAATCCAAGTGGGCCTAAATGGTCATATTTTATTCCTAAGATTGTTTTTGGTCGAATTACACTTGTCCAATAGAATTAGGACATGTGTTAGGGTAATATTAATATCATATTTACCCTTAGTTACCCTATTTACTATTAACCGCGGTAAAAAAAAGTAAAAAGTTACTATTCACCAAAAATTATTTTCATCTCATTGAACCACATTTTACTTACTGACATCAACCGTGTCTCTCGGATTTTTGAAATTCCATTCACAGAAGCGGTAAAATTAAGTTTTATGAAAAATTCAGTTTTTTTAACTACCACTTAGTAGTTTCACTATTCATCAAAAATTGATGTTTTTCAGAACAGTGCCAAAATTTCATCCCAAGCTATATTTAATATTCCGAATTCAAAAATGAAGTCTATTTTACCAAATTCATTACATAAAAGTTTCATTAATTAATTTTATAATTAAATCCCGCTGTTAAAACAAATAGCGTGTTTTTAAGAAACAATATCTATCAAAAGATTGACACTTGTTTATGTCTAGTTTAAATGTGAAATTACATCCAATGACCAACATTGTATTAAATTGTAAAAATATATTCTAAATATACTTTAAAACCACTCAAATTAATGATTTATCACTATTAATTATTTCGATTAAAAAAGTTGTTTTTAATTATAATTTAGTAATTTTCACTATTCAACAGAATATGAAAGTTATCCGAAAAGTACCAAAATTTCACCTTAGGCTAAATTCGATACTCCGAATCCAAAAATGAAGTCCATTTTAAAATTTATAAAATTTAAAAAGTGGTTATTACTATTCATAACGGCTAGTTTTAATAATATTTTAATAGCATATCATTGTTTCGTGAAACTCAATATTACGTACCACACACGCTATCGAGGAAGGTTGCGATTGCGTGTAATGCAAGGCAATTCAAGGATGCATGTTGTGCAAGCTCCTTTTGGTGTAGCGTACAACACAAGACATTAGTGAAATAAAAAAGAATATTTTTCATAAAATCTCGGGCTGTTACATTCTACCCCCCTTAAAATGAATTTCGCCCTCGAAATTCGTCGGGGTTATAAATGGTTTACTATTCGAAAGTTTCTTTAATAGAAACCCACATCGTAAAAAAGGAATACCAAAACTTGGATTTAAAAACTAAAGTATGAAATGTAACGATTACCCAAATAAACTAATCACTGGGTTTCCACATAGGTGAAAATATGGATATGGAAGAGAAATCTAACCATCATGTTCTGATGGAGAGTGGTAGAGAACATGGCTATGGAAAATCCATTAATCACAAATCCATAAATTTGTGACGATCTAAGGTACCATCTGATTCATCAGGTATAAGAGAACTAGGACAACATTTTTGGTTTTCAAGATCATTTCCCTAAAGATAAAGAATTTGAATTAGAATAAATACTTACTTTATTTTGGTACAATCTCACTGTTGTTCGTGCCTTTAACAATTTCCACTTCATGTCTTAAATAAATGAAGTTGAATTTGTTATTCGTGAAGTGTTAGCAGATCATGTGATAGAATGATGGGTCATTCCATCTGTCTCAAAAGGTTAGAAAAATTTATATACATAAGTCGATCTATAGTGGGATTAATCATATATGGTTCCTAAAATGGGCTTATACTTCATATATCATACTGCTTAATATAATAACACTAGTTTCTACTAAACAGGGACTTCCTGTAGGTCAGTGGTAGGCGATAAAGGCCAGTCGCACTTCGGTTGTGGGTTCGATTCCTACAGCCTTGTCCGAAGGGATGGGCTGTCGCCCGTCCTGCAGGTTGTCCTTTTTCTAAAACTACGTTACTATAACATACCATCAATAATATCGAAAATATTCTATCCTTAAACAATACTAACTTATGTCCAACATAATCCAGTCTAATCTTTAGGCTTATACATAATATTGCAGTCCACTCTCATAATATAGTGACAACGATTACCAGAGATTTAATACTGTCGTTGATCCCCACATATCATAAGATATGTCTTGTTGGTCACATTCCAAACATTCAAAGTCCTTAATCGTGTATTCTCTTGAATACCTTAGTGAAAACATGAGTGCAGTTAAAAGTTAACACTTTCCGCATACCAAAATCCTCAAAATTCTATATACTCAAACCATGATATCACTTAGTCCTTATATCAATCATGAGCTCATGAATACTATTAAACATTTCATTTTCTCATCTTCATTATGTGCATATCATCTTATTTCCAAAAAATATCTCAATCACTTTGAATACCACATCAATAAATATTGCAATACTCAATGATACAACATTATTTTGGAATCCCATTACATAAACACTTAATCATTCCACCACATCGTTGTCATATTCAACATTGCCAATAGTGATCGCATGTGATTTCCCTTTGTCCTTTGCCTTCAGTGGTTGCTCATGTTGATCATCACTAACCCTTGGATTAGGGCAATTATTAGCATAATGCCCCATTTCCTTGCACTTGAAGCATTGAAGTGTTGGCGGTGCGTTCTCTGCAGTGTTTGCTTTATTCACATCATTAGAAACCCTTTTTCCATTACTTCGACACTCAGCTTCTCGATGACCTTCGTTTCCACACTTAAAACATTTTCTAGTCCCTTTAAGACAATCTCCACCATGCTTCTTTCCACACTTTGTGCATAAGGAAACATTCATCTTCTTTTCACCATTATTCTGAGATTTCTCCTTGAACTCCATCTTTCGTTTCTTGTCAAAACCATGAGATGGATATGTAACACCAACTTCCATTTCTACCTTGATAGCACAACGCACAATTTCTTCATAGCTACTGAAGTCTCTTATAGCTAATGCCCTTCGAAGACTTGGTTTTAATCCACTGAAAAATCGATCAACTTTACTTTCAGGTTGGATGATAATTCCAGAAGCATACCTTGCAAGTCTTGTAAAATTTGCTTCATAGGTACCAATAGATTCATCGTCCCTTTGCTTCAGTTCAAGAAACTCTTTCTCCATCTTTGTTCTAAGAATACGAGGGAAGTACTTACTGAAAAATAAGTTCTTGAACTCGTCCCATTCCATGGACTCAATTTCATCTCTTGGCCTCGTATTCTTGATAAGATTCCACCACTGATCAGCTTCACCTTCCAAATGATATACTTCTAAGATGACTTTATCATGTTCAGAACATTGAATAACTGAAAATATCTTTTCAGTAGTACTGATCCATTGTTCAGCCACAAGTGGATCATAAGACCCACTGAAAGAAGGTGGACGTTGCCTCATGAAGGACTCAATAGAATATTGTTCCCTTCTCTGCTCATTTGGAAGTCCAGAATGATTCATAGCTTGTGTAAGTATAGCAATAAGATTTTTCACTCCATCCCCCATAACATTTGTTTGTTCAGGAGGGCAATCATTGCATTGTCCATCGCATTGATCAACACGGTTCCTTCGGGTTCCAGCCATCGTCTAAAACCCAAAAAGAATAGTGTGAGAGGCAAAAATCATGCTAGGGAAAACAACATAATAAAGGGGGAGTACCTTCAATATCCAACATCTTAGGTTTAATTCTATGATCGTTAGCGTAATTCTATTACTATAACCTATACGTATACTTATCCCTAGGGACATCCCTAGACATACCTTAGAAATATCTCTAGGGATTTCACTAACGTTTTCGCATCCTAGTTTCCAAAGGTTGACTAAACCTTTCCTCTGATACCAACTGTAGAGACCCTAAGCTTATCGTACATGGACATTACATTACTTTTGCGGAATACTTAGTACATAACAAAAACACACACACAAGGATCGTAATTAGTTTAGTGTCTTTGGAAACTCGGAACGTAATCTTCTAATCGTGGTGAAAGATCTTCAATATCTCCCATAAAGATCTTCCCTTTTTTTTTTACCTAAAAACCTTTCTTTATATCCTGGGGAAAAGAAAACATAAAAGGGTGAGCTCAAATGCTCAGTAAGGGTAAACAAAAGAAATATCAATCACATCATATACATAAGAACATAGCTTTTGGAAATCTTAACCTGCAAAAGAGCTCATAATATCATAACATGGGATAAATCATAGAAGTGAAAATGAGATCCCCATAATCATAACATAAAACTTGAAACTTTGTGCCATGCACACATAATCATGGAAAATCATTTCTTGTTAGTCAAGACTCATTGCCAAGACTATCTTAGTGGACAAAGTCCCTTTCTGAATCGAGTAACCCTCGTTTCAGTCCTGTTTCACTGGACCGGTATAACCTACCGTTCCAGCCCTGTCTATCTCATGAGATATAAAATCTTTACCCAATGCATTGGAGGGAGATATAGGTCCCACCCATCTTATAATGAATCCTTTCTTATGTGTGCCACATAATCATAAAACATACATCATAGAGTAACCCATGTAATAAAAATGGGATTCTTAAACAACATGACATCATAAAACAATTCATATAAGATAAAGGAATTCATAAAAATCTTTCCATCCCAACATAATCAAATCCATGTAATAATAGGGATAAAACAGAACCCTTTTATTATCTTAGATGGAAAATAATTTTGATAAAATACTTGAACTCCATTTTTGAGGAAAATATCCTTTCTACTTTAAAAACACTTTTCCTTTCTTAACATGTCATACAATTTTAAAATAAAAGAAGTTGATTAAAAATAAACTTGAAAACTTGTAAAGGAAGCTTCTTGGAAACAATGTTTTAAAAATCCATTCATGCCGTATAAGTTAAAAAAAACATTCTTCGTACTTTTGTCGGAAAAGTCAAAAAGTACCTCGTACGAAAAACGACAAAAGATTCCTTTCGTACATATTACTAAAAACTCACCGAAGGGTAAAAATGGATTTAAACAATTGTAGGTGGATGGAAATAATATTATATATTGATGAAACATGGATGTGGATGATAAAATACACCCCAGTAAATACTTACGAATAAACAATCTCGGATAAAAATGAGATTGTGATATTTCCCTTACCTTAGGTCCGACTTTCTTTGTAAGTGTCCGAACCTCCTGTATAATGATTTAAATAATGTTATTGACTTATTAAAAAATCATATTCATTGTTATGATATCATATATGGTTCACTTATGACATTATATTACCCGTTCTTTTGTAAATTCCATGTTAAAGAAGCGTTTTGGGTAAAATCGTTTCATTTATCGTAGGTGTTTTGACTTGTTGTTCTTGACATCATTATTACTTATATCATGATTTACTCACTTCCAGAATATAAAATATGGTTTATATATCATATATATTCAGTATATATATATATATAATAGGTATATAAATAAAATGAAAAACACCGTTCATGGAGACGGTAGTCCGTACGTACGCATGAACGTTGTTTTCCTTTCCTTATTGTCTTGAAATGGAAGTAAGTAGATGACATACATATGTATATATATACATAAATCCAGTAGCTTTATAATTTCATATATTTCATTATTATTTCTTATATATACATTATAATCATTCTTAAATGGTTAACATGGAGAATGAATCTCATCGCGTCGTGGAGACGGTAGTCCGTACGTACGCACAAGCGATGATATCATTTCTATAAATATTGAATTGAATTGGAGTGGATCATACAATATATCAGAATCAATATGATGTTGTAATAACTATGTATAGTTATTCTTTACACCATTATACCCATCCATGTAAGGTGGTGGTGGGAAAATAGATTACACCACAGCGTGGAGACGGTATTCCGTACGTACGCACGCGCGGTGATTTCTTTTTCCATAGGATGGATAGATGGTGAAATAGGGTTTTTTCATACTTATAATAACATATCAGTATATGAGTGATACTGATGTTATTACTTCATAATGAAACAACCTAAGAAGAAGAAGTGGAAGAAGAAATAAAGATGAAAGAATTGGTAACGGTAATTACCTCTTCTTTGAAGTGCCTCTTTGAGACCTCCTCTTAAGGGACTAAAATTGGTCTTTGAGGAAGACCAGAACCTCTATGATGTTTTTAGGGAAGTGGAGAAGATATTTTTTCAGGGGTTGGCCGATCTTGAGTGCTCAAATTGGTGTGAGGAGGAGGGAGAGGAAGTGTCCTTTTATAAGGGAAGAGAGGGGCACCTTAGGAATACCTCAAAATATTATTTTATTTTAAAGTCAAAATCAGTTTATAATGGTTCCAAAGGGTCTTATTTCGAATCTAAAGTGGGTATGGGTCGAAATTCTATCAACCAATAGGATTTAGACAAGTTTAGGTTATTATTTTAACCTTATCAATTAGATTTAACTCTAAGTTAAATAATTTAACTTTTACCGTGTCTTTTTGTTTTCTTTCACTATATGGTTAATACACATACTATAACATGCCAAACGAACCCCAAATTGTTTATTATTAAAATATATATCCTTATCTAAGTCATTTGGCCGAACCTTAGATTTTTAGGAATAAAATAACAATTAATAATATAATATTTGATTTAAAAACTATTTTGTGTAAATTTTGACACTATTTGATATATGATTTTTGTGAAAGTCATAACAGAATTATTTGTTCGAAAAAAGTTGATTAAATCAACACTAATATATCATAGTAACCTAGAAAATTAGTGGAATTCATAAAAAGTCTCAAATTATATTTATTTTGGTGTTTATAACATCAATTATGTCAATATTTCATTAATAAGATAATTACTGCATCATCATTGTGTCATAAATAAATTAAATTATTTGATGTCTAAAAATTACAAATAAAATACCATCATGTAGTAAATCGTTTTATCTTTATAATGAATATTTACAATCGAATTTATCTTATGTATAAACCCATATTAAAAATGATTTACTTATTAAACATTGATTTTAACTATTTTAACCCTTCTTTAAATAAATTAATAATAAATGTCCTAATCTAATCCAAGTGGGCCTAAATGGTCATATTTTATTCCTAAGATTGTTTTTGGTCGAATTACACTTGTCCAATAGAATTAGGACATGTGTTAGGGTAATATTAATATCATATTTACCCTTAGTTACCCTATTTACTATTAACCGCGGAAAAAAAAGTACAAAGTTACTATTCACCAAAAATTATTTTCATCTCATTGAACCACATTTTACTTACTGACATCAACCGTGTCTCTCGGATTTTTGAAATTCCATTCACAGAAGCGGTAAAATTAAGTTTTATGAAAAATTCAGTTTTTTTAACTACCACTTAGTAGTTTCACTATTCATCAAAAATTGATGTTTTTCAGAACAGTGCCAAAATTTCATCCCAAGCTATATTTCATATTCCGAATTCAAAAATGAAGTCTATTTTACCAAATTCATTACATAAAAGTTGCATTAATTAATTTTATAATTAAATCCCGCTGTTAAAACAAATAGCGTGTTTTTAAGAAACAATATCTATCAAAAGATTGACACTTGTTTATGTCTAGTTTAAATGTGAAATTACATCTAATGACCAACATTGTATTAAATTGTAAAAATATATTCTAAATATACTTTAAAACCACTCAAATTAATGATTTATCACTATTAATTATTTCGATTAAAAAAGTTGTTTTGAATTATAATTTAGTAATTTTCACTATTCATCAGAATATGAAAGTTATCCGAAAAGTACCAAAATTTCACCTTAGGCTAAATTCGATACTCCGAATCCAAAAATGATGTCCATTTTAAAATTTCTAAAATTTAAAAGGTGGTTATTACTATTCATAACGGCTAGTTTTAATAATATTTTAATAGCATATCATTGTTTCGTGAAACTCAGTATTACGTACCACACACGCTATCGAGGAAGGTTGCGATTGCGTGTAATGCAAGGCAAGTCAAGGATGCATGTTGTGCAAGCTCATTTTGGTGTAGCGTACAACACAAGACATTATTGAAATAAAAAAGAATATTTTTCATAAAATCTTGGGCTGTTACATTTCCCATATGTGGTAACTGTGGAAAGAAACACCCTGGAACTTGCCTGAAAGGAATGGGAGTTTGTTATAAGTGTGGAGGAAAAGGGCATAAAGTACGTGACTGCAAGGGTAAGAAAATGGTTTCAAATCTACAATTCTTCATTTGAAAGGAGTTTGGACACTACGCGAACCTATGTCCCAGTCATCAGACTATGCCGTAAATGATGTTATTGGATAATAATCAAGTTATGATACTACCACAGATGAAGAGGAATGATTAGAGTTCTTATGTTGATTATGTCAATTGAGTGTTGTATCAACAATGTACTTGTTATAATAATTATGGAGTATATAAGGATTGTACTGCAGTACTATTTCATTAAGGACTTGAGATTGTGTGGAACAAAGAAAAGTGACTCAATAGCAGGATAAATTTTTGGAAAATATATGGTTGAGAGAATGATAAATCATAATATAGTTCTGATACTGAGGTAGTGATTTTGGAATAATATGTGATTGTTTTGGATAAATTATATTGGATATTCTTGAATACCTTGGAACTGATAAATGATTTGTATATTCCATCATTGTTGGGGTTTAAAACATTTTTGGATTAATGAAGTATATCCAGCATTCTGTATGAAATAAGGGAGCATGAATGTAATAAATAAGGAATATGGTAATACATGATGAAGGTATTCATATGATATTATGGGTTAAAAAGGATCTATATTATGTTTACCTTCCTTATGAATGTTGGACTCTGAGTTTGGATAGAATTATTTTGGATAGTTCTAGTTTGGATTATTTTGGATTGCCATAAAAGGACAACCCGGAGGTCGGGCGGCAACCCGTCGCGTCCGGCAAGGCTGCGAGACTTGAACCCGCAACCGAAGGGCGACATGGGTGTATCACCTACCACTAGCCCACAAGATGTCCTGGATTAAATAATGTAGTTTTTATTAAAAGATCTTATAGATGAATTATAAATTCGTTTATTTTGGAACCCTATACGAATAGTGTAAATAGAATTCTTTTACATTCTATTATCTATTAGAGTGAAAGATGAGTTTGTGGTATAAATTTATTAATGGATAAAACTCTAATTATAAAGTAAGTATATCTCCTTATGATCTTAGCCAATCTCATAAATAAATTCCTCAATATTAAGAAAAGCAACTTAGAACAAAAATGTTTTCCTAGATGGTACCTTAAATCATCACTAATTTATGGCTTTGGGATTGTTGGCCTTTTCATAGCCATGTTCTCTACCACTCTCCATCAGATAATTGATGGTTAGATTTCTCATCCATATCCATATTTTCCTACACGGAACCCTAGTATGTGTTATTTTCGGTAATCTTCATACTTTCCACTCTTTGTTTTAAATAGAGGCCTCATTAATTCATTTTTCGATGTGGGATTTCAACTAGGATATTTTGAAACGTCAAAAATGTGTTATCCCAATACCATATGTGTTGTTGAACCAATGGTATTTCAAATCATCATAGATTTATGAGTTTATGGACCTCAATTTTATACTTGTTTCTGATTGATGACCTCAATCACTACCTATAAATATTTACGTTTTTCCTCCAATTATATGTCTCTAATTGCCACCAATGTTCTCCTAATCGAGATCATAATTTGGTAGTGACCCTTTCATTTCTCATTTCCTCATATTAAGACTAAATTTTAGTAACCCAATTTCCGATGTGGGTTTTCCCACAAAGATATTTTTTTATTTTAAACCTTTTATTTTCGAAGAACAATTTCAAATTGCGAGGACACAATTTATTGAAGGAGGGGAGAATGTAACACCCCAAGATTTCATAGTGTGTTATTTCTTCAAAATAATTCAATAACTTGCACTACACGCAACACCGAGTTCAATCACACCATGAATTACAAAAAAAATCCATTCAAAAGAGGTTATGAATAGTATTATCTAAATTTTAAACATTATATATTCTTTATAATTTTAGAATCTATATTATGAGTTCCTTAGATATAATGCAAGAACAAATTCATTTTTAGTATTGCACTTTTATCAACTTTTAATAGTGAACCATTTTTAAATACAATATTTTAAACTTTTTGACTAAATGGGGACATCAAAAATTTAAAATGAAACACCCCAAACTTCTACGGTACGCTTCTCTTTGAATAATGCGATAGCGTGTGTTGTACGCAACACCGAGTTCTAACAACCAATCAAACTAGCCGTTATGAATAGTAATACCTACTTTTTAAAATTATATATATTTTATATTTTAAAATGGACTTCATTTTTGGATTTGGAATATCTAATTTAGCCTAAGGTGAAATTTTGGTACTTTTCGGATAACTTTCACATTTTGATGAATAGTGAAAATTATTAAATTTTAATTAAAAACAACTTTTTTAATCAAAATAATTAATAGTGATAAATTATGAATTTTAGTAGTTTTAAATTATATTTAGAATATATTTTTACCATTTAATATAATTTTGGTCATTGGACAAAATTTTACAATTAAACCGAACATAAACAAGTGTCAATCTTTTGATAGTTATTATCTCTTAAAAACACACTTTTTGTTTTGACAGCGGGAATTAATTTTAAATTAATTTCTGCCACTTATGTGTTTTGAATTTAGGAAAATGGATTCCATATTTGTAATCAGGATGTTCAAATTTTGTAAATAGGTAACTTTTATTTTTAGACATTTTGAATAATTACTGCGGTAAATATTTTATTTACCATGGTTAAGGGTAAATCTGGTAAATAAGGGTTAAAAATAATATTATAATAATACTAAATTACCCTAAAACGTGTCTTAACCCTATTGGTTGATACATGGTCGACCATGCGAATCTTTGGGTCGATTTTGGGACCCCATGGATCCACTTGTAAGTGATAATGACACTTTATTTTAATTAAGTTAAAATGAATACAAAAATGACACAAGCATATATTTTTTAGAAAAACAATTGTTAAATAGGGTTATATATGTTTTATTTTAGATTATAAATATTCATTAGAAATATAAAAAGATTTCCTACATAATGATATTTTATTTATAATTTTTAGACATTAAATAATTTATTTTATTTATGACACAATGATGATGCAGTAATTACTATAATAGTGAAAAATTAAAATAATTGATATTATAAATACCCAAATAAATATAATATTAAACTTTTAATGAATTAAACTAATTTTATAGGATAATAGGATATATTAGGATTGATTTAATTGACTTTGTTCGAAGTAATCAATCTGTTATGAGTTCAAAAAAATCAACTATTGAATAGTGTCAAAATTGACATAAAAGAGTTCTTAAAACAAATATTATATTATTAATTGATATTAAATTCCTAAAAATCTAAGGTTCGGCCAAGAGACTTATAACATGATAGTTTCATCATTAATGGACCACTTGGGGGGTCGCTTGGATGTATATAGTAAGTTTATTAACCATATTATATGAAAATACAAAGACATTGTAAAAGTGAAACTAATTAACTTAGAGTTAATACTTAAGAATAAGGTTAATATAAGTACCCAAACCTGTCTAAATTCTATTGGTTGAGTTGTTTTCGACCCATTCCCACCTTAACCTTTGAATAGTAAACTTTTGAGCCATTGAAAACCGATTATGAATTTATTATAAATTAATATTTCTAGCTTTTCCAAAGGTGCCCCTCACCCCTCTTATAAAAGGGCAATCCTCCTTCACATTTCTTCACACCTTCAAAGCCTTTTGGTTCTGCCAAACTCTTCCCAAATACTCTCCCAACTTCCCTCACTACAACCTAGGGGCATTAGTTTGATCAGAAATCCAACCTAAGGAGCCCTTTTGATCAAATCAAAAGGAAGAACCCGAAGAAGAGGTAATGATTTCACCACCCTTATCCAAGTTCATTTCTTCTTCCACTTCTTCTTCCTTTGTTCTTACCATTCTAAAAAAATAACTCCAGTATCTCACATATACTGTGATGTTATTATAAATATGGTACAACCATATTCAGTATTCTATCCACCCTTTGAATAACATGTCACCATACGTGCGTACGTACGGCTTACCGTCTCCACGTCGTGGTGTAATTGTTATTCAATATATTATTATTTGGATGGGTATAATAATGATGTGTAACTCATGTAAATAATAAATATAACATGTTAATGATTCTGTATATATGATATACCATCCATTTATATATTATTTTAATATCAAAAGAATGATATTGTCGCTCGTGCGTACGTAAGGACTACCGTCTCCACGAACGCGATGAGATTCATTCTCCATCGTATCCATTCAAGTATAATTATCATTTTATGATTTAAAAATGATGTTTAAGGACTTGATATCATTCTGGATATGAATAAGATACAACAAAAATGTCTTATGTAACAAAACATATAAAATAAAACAAGTAAGTTAACACCCAAAACAACGATAATACTAAGATATTATTAAAAAATCGATATTAAAAGATCATATATGATATCATATTAATGTATATGATTCTTGTATAATTTAATAACAATTATTTCACCATTATACAGGAGGTTAACCTACCCCAACCAAGGAAAAGTACAAGGTAAGGGTTATTTCACAATCTCTTCATTATCCGAGGTTGTTTATATGTAATAATCTACTGGGATCTCTTTATCATCCACATCCATGTTTCTTAAAAATGTATTTCAAAACATTTTTACTATTTACTAGAATATGAGTTAAAGCCATTTATACCCTTTTGGACTTTTATAAGTGGTTTATAAAGGAATCTTTCCGTCGTTTTCAAAACAAGGTCCCTTTTAACCTTTTCGACAGAATTAAGGTAAGAATGTTTTTTAACTTATACGGCGGGTGCGGCTATTTTCCGCCGTTATAAAATCTTCAAAGCTTCCCTTACAAGCTTATAAGATTATTTTCATAGAAAATGTTTTATTTTATATGGATCTTAAATGATTTCAAAATAAAAGGAGATATTTCTTTAAAAAGAATTTTGATTTCATCTATGTCAACATCCTTTGATGGATTTTAAGATTATTTGAAGTTGATTTATTATGATACAAAACTTATATATTGTATTGAAGTTTTTGTGATATGTTTGACTGTGGATGTGCTATTTTTATACCATTCATAGTTTATGGTGAAAGTATTGACATTTTGTATGCTAGTTTTAATACAAATGTTTATGTTATATTTAAACCTTTTCATATGGAATGCATTGGACTTAATATGTGACGGGTGGAGCCCGCTATAGCTCCTCAATGCATCGGTAGGTCTCATGAGACAAACTAGTGTCTTGGCACAAGGCCTTGACAAAATCTTATTTGTAGTCTTGGCACGAGGCCTTGACTATGTTGTTATGATAGTCTGGCATTATGCATTCCAACATTATGAAAGTGGTTATTGATTTTTGCATGTGATTATTCGATTAGTAGAATATCCATGTGAATAAGTAAATGGCATTATTTCATTTTATTTATGCCATGCCATGTTGAAAGTTCATGTTTGAAAGGATTTTGTTTTAGTTATACATTGCCTTAAAAGTTTATTCTTAATTATGAAAGTTTCCGCTATATTGTTATCCTTACTGGGCATTTGAGCTCACCCCTTTTCCATGTTTTATTTTTCCCAGGAAGTGAAGATGTAAGTTATGAATGACCTGCAGGGATATTATGTGGGGATATGAGTGTGGATTATGGAGACAATATGTTGTTGTAGTAGTTTTTCGTTTAATGATGTTATGTAAAACTTATGAATATATCTAGTGTTTCCAAGGCTACTAAACCAATCGGTCTTTCGAGATTTGATCTTTCTTGTGATCATGCCAATGTTATGTAATAATGCACCGACTCTGGGTAACTAGGGTCGGGGCGTTACAAGAAGAGATTTTTGTATGTACAAATGATCTATAATCCATAGCACACATACCATCACCCATCCCACTAAGGTCTTCTTGGATAGGAGTAAGAAGATATTGACTCTCCAAGCCTACCTACAACATTCCAGGTTTGGGATTCTATCCGGAGTAAGAAAACCACACAAATTGGATACATTTCTCTAAAGTACTTGTACATAGACACGTCTCCATACACCATTATAATGAGAAGTAATAAATAAATAAAATAACAAATACAAGGAAGAAAATTATCCAATATAAAATTAAAAATATTAAAATATAAAAAGAAAAAGGGAAAAATAAATACACTACAAAAACTACAAAAGAGTACAACCTATTGAAACCATGAGGGAAACTACCTAAAATCAAATCATATATCCATATAAGGTATGTGTAGTATAACTAAGATCCACCTACTCGTGGACCCCATAAGACACTAGTGAAAGGAATGTCATCTGGATAATGTATTATTTTTTTTGTTAAAGTCCATATAGTGGTGAATATAATAATACATTGTAGGACGCACTAGAATCACCAAACACAATTAATTAAAGATATACTAGTTAGATAAAAACTATGAACGAATGTTGAAAAAAATATAAGAAAACCCATAATAAAAACAACCAATATATTCTAAAAAATAATCTCAAATAAAGAGATAAATTGGATATACATCTCTATAGCTAGCTAAGAATGATGAGTCTACCTGAATCTCTAATGGTCCCATCACTGATGTCAAAACAACCTACACAACCTCCCAAGATACAAATTGTAGTTCTTACTCCTCACCACTATATTGTAAATTTGATGGGGAAATATATCCTTGACAAGTATCTCATATAACCATTAATGAAAATATATTGAGGGAATTCACCACACAACTATTCTCCACTATTGAGGGGGTACAATCACTAATGGATGAACTATAGCCCATAGAGCAGGATGATAGGGGGAACATCATTGATAGAGGGACCACGAACTTTATAGTATGTGAGTTTTAAACACTAAATTTCTTAATATCATAGGAAAATCATACCCTAGTTAATTATGGGAGTTTCTAACCTTGGTAACACTCTAATGATCACACCCAATCAGTGCTACATGATAAAAATCACTTAGAGAATCATCCCACTAGAATAACATCATTTGATATCTTTTATACAAAAAATAAATCCAATATAACCCCATGCATAGAAGATTAATCAAGATATGAAACTCACATTCCCACATACTAGTCTCATATTAGGATATTTTCATGGGATAAGATTAAGGGATATAACTTACATTGAAATATTACATGAAATATACCATGGGGTACATGGTGTGTCATTCTGAGTATAGAATTTACGGTGTCTCGTTATCTCACAAGGAATGTGATCCTCCCGATTCATGATGCGACCACTAGGAAAACTTGATATGTATAATTCATCTGATGTTTTTCATGTTTTACATGGTCTACCCATGTTCTCTAATCATTCTCATGTACTATGGCCATACTCATATACATTATCCATGGCTATGTATATACCAAAGTACATGTGGGAGCTATGCACATCACACAACATGCATGGGCCTGTCCAACATATGGAATATATCACCCACAAAATCCCATGTTCCCTCCAATGTATATAGAATGTGTCCCACCATACATGGAGTATGCAGACACATGGTATCCTTGTAATTTATTCCTTATACACATCAACCATCTAATAAATGGTTTCATGGTGTGTGATCCTACCACGTAGTGTGTGGGGGCACATAGACACCTAGGATTTTACTTAGTGTACACATCGATTCATCCATCTAAGGGACACATGAAATTTCTAACCACTACATATCATGTTAAAATTAAGTTGGTGAAAACACTAGTCATTTCTCTAGGTGGGCCACAGACATGTGTTCATCCGAACTACAGAAAGGGTAATTTGGAGATTTCCAAAAATTCTAAATTTTTTCACACACATCAACCCATGTTGATTACCCCTTCAATATAATAATAAAATCCATTTTGGATATTAATTATGGTGTAGATTTATCTTGATCAATCTCTGATATTTAGATTTCGACCACCAAACCTACTCAAGAAGAGTTCCCATCAAGCCACATCTCCTCATTACCAAACCATGGATAATAATATTTTATTTAGTCTCTTATATATTTATGTTATCCCATAAAAACACCATGAATCAATAATTACCTTTATCTCTATACTTAACCCATAGAAATGATCTGTTTCACTGAATATCGAATAAGAATGATCTTTTTTTGTGGATTGTCAAACCACTAGTTAAATAGCAAACCAACTCTGAATAAACAATGGATTAGAGGAGAAAGTAATAAAATAAATGAGGAGAAATTATTTTCCATTTTTCATCTTTACCACAATACATTGATGGAAAATATTCAAATAAAGGAAATATAACCAAAGATCTAAAATCAACATGAATTTCAGAAACGTGGAATATAAACACCAATTTCAAATCCAAATATTGTGTAATGAATTACCAATAAAGGAATTAATTCACATTTTATTATTTATTATCATAAGGGTAATTGATAAAAAAATAGATGATCTACATCAAGTATAGTTCAACCCTTGAGGAATAATGTTTTCATGTCATTGACATAGGAATGATCAATAAACTTGTTTGCAAAGAGAGATTCAATATGAAATCTATCATTGATCCTCGATCATATCTGGGTCTTTCAAACACTCTTCTTTGAACCTATCAAGAATACTTCAGTTATATAGAAACCATAGGGTTTGTCTATAACTGAGCTTATATAGAAATTGATTAGGTCTCCACAATTCAATAATAAATAGTTAAATTAATTAATTTAATTTATTATTTTCACCAATGATTTCACATTAAAAAAGTACCCAATACAGAAAATGATTATGACATTTATAGGGTAAAACCAAAATATTATTTTTAATGATGCCATAATATTTCACAACGTGATCACAATTTTGGATGTATTCTATTTATTTTGAAAAATCTCTATGAATTTGATATATTATATTTATTATTCTTAATATATCTGTAGTGATGTTTTCTGGGCCCAAAAATCACAAGAGGACTTATATCCTGAATTTAAAAAAAATATTTCAAATTTTTAAAATACTTATAAGGACAAAATATATTCATTAAATCACTGTAGTGTCAATGAAAACCCTTATACAGAGAGGGTGACCACCATTCTCGATGTTGAGTCTGGTGAGTAACCATTTTTAGAGGTTCCATCTCAATTATCATTAACTTATAAGAAGAGAAAATGGTTCCTAGAGTTGAGAAATCATGGTGAAGTGATACTGAGTGATGTGATTCCCAATAGAGTTGGGAAATCATACCCAAGGATTGAGTGATCAAACTTATATTTGACTAGGTCACTGTAAATCTTATAGGTTCAATGTCACTTATAATCATTATGCATCTCTATATCACATTTTCCAATTTATATAGGATTCTTTAGGAAATTATGAGGATCCCCCCATGAGTGATGGGGAGGGAATCTCCCATGCTAATTAGGAGGACATCGCTTATGCTTCCCATGAGAAAATAGTACCAGAAAATGATGGAATAAATATGTGAAAAAGTATCGGCTCCCCCACCATCATTATTTGTATGCGGACCATACCCTGGAATCCCTATTTCAAAAACATCGACTAGTGAGACACACCATCCAAGGAATATGATCATTTAAATCCCCTTCTATACAAATGGTATATCTCTACATATTATTTTTATATCCCTATGATTTTGAATACTAGTTTTGTATTCTGTCATAAATTTCATATTTTCTTTTAAATAGGGTATATTGATATAGAATAAATATAAATTAATTCGTGCAAAATTTTATGATTTAAGTAGTATATCTAAAAAATTCATAAAAATCGAGGAATAAAAGAATTAGAATCATTATGATTAGCTACATAAATATATTAATCTACAATCACTTTTCTATAATTGAACTCCTCCTGACTACCTTATTTTATTTAAAAAAGTTTTACGTCACTTAATAACCTAGTGAATGGAAAATATTAGAATGGAGTAAGCTCAACTGATCAATAAGGAAAATAATTTCAATATTCCATCAATGGTTATTTCATTAGAACGTTATAAAACATGGTTATGTAAGAAATTTCATTATTATAAGAACATGAAATAATAAGCAGTGTCCATATATCATAAGAGAAGGACATATAATCTAAAATAATACAAGATATATTAAAGAAAAAGTATAAAAAATCATGATTTGAGGATAAGAATTATAGGCACAATAATATGGTATCATAATATTGAATATACAAAATCATAGATTTCATATGTCAAAGATACCAACCATGACATTCATCACAATGTAGGTTTGGGATGACCGCCCATGTACCTTCATAGGTTTGAAATAAAACATGTTTGTACCATTAATCTTGGGTTAAAACCTCTCATTTACCCATTTATATTAGGATAAATCCTTTATTTTACAATTTTTCTAGGAATAAATCCTCTCGTTTCCCCACTACCTTGGGTTATATTTTATTAAGTACCCTTTTGAGCTCAAGATACATATATTTGATGAATTAAATATTAGGGTGATATATGAACCACCTATCATCATCCATTAATATTTTTCCCTCATAACATAAATCAATATAATTTAATAAATAATCTACGAAAAGAAAATGGGTTTCCTAATATTTCAAAATGGTATCACATAAATTTCACTTATGAATGTTAATAGTTGATACAAAAAAGTAAATGACCACAAAAGTGTATTTAATAACCAAATTAATCTGGTTTTTAATCAAAAATAATTTCAATGAAAATAAAACCATTATAGGAATAGATGAAAATGGATGTAAAATAGTAAGAGAGTTTTTATAAAAATATTTTATCTATTGATTACAAGAGGTTGATATTTTGACCTTGAAAATTATTTTATAAAAATGTAAATTAATTTTCTAAAAATATTTACTTTTAACAAAATTATTAAATAATATATATTTAAAATGACATAAATTTTATAAAATGTAATTTTGGGTGGAATTCAAATATTTTTGAAATGATGGAAAAAATTTAATAATATTATGAAACATGTTTTCTGAGAATCCAGATCGTAAAATGAGAAATCATGATTCCAATTAAAAATAGGAGAATAAAAATATATAGGCACATGAAATAATACATAATAATGTTTACAATTATAAGGGAGAAATTATTTGGGATGTGAAATTATGAACAAGGAGTGGAAACAACTGTTAAAGATGATGGAATGTATTATTAAAAAAGATATACTATTATTCGAATAAAATTAATCTAGGTAAACAATTTTGATTAAAACATTATTCAACCAATTTAGGAAGATTAATTACCTTGAAATAATATATTACTATGGAAGTAACACCTCCTGTATGAAGAAAGAAGAATAATAAGAATTATAACTCATTAAGTAATGTTTATTAGATAAAAAAATATAAATATTTCTATTTCATTAATCAAAATTCATTCAAATAAAGAACTTGATATGGGTCATGAAACACAAAGAATTAAATTATTGTGGTACAATAGATTCATTTGGACCTAATAAGAAAATATTAAATATATAATTATGATAAATACAATATATATCTCATGAAATTTAATTTCATTAAAATAATTCCTTACCTTTAATTCCCTCATAGTTTATCACACTCTAACCTCTTTAAAAATAAACCTAACCATCTTAAAACCCAATTTAAAACCGTATTATTTATAATAAAATTTTATGAAAATCATTTAAAATATTTATATGAATGTATATTTGGAACACCCAAAGACATTAATATTTATTAATTTTTAAATTAATTATATCACTTTAATAACATGTGATGCACATAACATATGTTTTAACCAATATCTCACACACTATTAAAATATTGGTATTTAAACAAATAAATAATAACTAAGAAGTTAAATTGGATTGTCAGAATAGAAAAAAGTAAATTAATAAATATATTTTTTATTATTTATAAAATATATTCAATTGTTATATACATATTATAAATAAAATAATAACCACATTAAAGAGAAATATATTTTTTAAAATAATGTCTTTTTCCTGAAATTTGGAATAATTGGGCATTGTGGACATCATTTAGAATATGGGTTAAAATTTTATATTTTATTAAAATAAATTTGATTCATTTTTATACTATCTTATAAAAATTATCTGAGGATTCTTTTTTTGGATTTTTTTTAAAGTTTATTTTTTGATAAATTGTGAAAATAATTATTTTTATTAGAAACCGACTTTTATTTAATGACTTTTCAAGATACACGTTATTTTATTATGATATTAATTTGAAAATTCATTAAATTATATATTAATTAATCCCATTTAGGTAATTTAAATAAATTTAGTACTAAATTTTTATATATAATCTTTTTCACCTTTTGAATGTTTTTCTTCTAGGAACTTATTCTTTCAAAATATCAATCGATTTTTTTTAAATTAATATTTATCACTTTTGTGAGTTGAATTTGAAAAAAACACATTCAATATTTTTATTTATAATAATTTATATTATATAATATTTTCGTCTAATTATTTTTTACCATGATAAATTCTGAAAATAGTAAAGTTATTTAATACATTTGAGCTAAAAACGAGTTTACAAGGGGTAAAACTGAAAATATAAGGAACAAAAATAAACAATAATAATTATTAATTCCTATTTTATGGACATATTTAGACCATATATCATATGAGGTTCTATAATGGTCCATTTTTTTACCTCTTGGAATTAGAAAATCATGGGATGAATTCTTTGTTTCCAAAAAATACAGTTGTGTTCTCTCCCTTACTTATAAAATCTCACCCCATCTTCTCTCAGTTACACTATTAAAAACAGCATTTGTTGGGAAAATACCTATAAAATATTTTTCCTACTTACCATAATTAACCCAAAAATCCATTATTGGTTAAAATCTATCCTAAGAATTATTGTTTTTCAAACCAAAAGATACGGTCTGAAGAACAAGTAACGTCCTTAACCAAGAGTTTTTAATTATTTATTTTTTCACCTCCATTAAATAATTCTCATCCATAATGATACAATAAAATCATTATATTCTATATAATGAGGTTAATTTCTATGTTATGAAAATTACATACAACCATCTCCTCCTCCCTAAAATGGGAAACATAACCATTGACCATGCCTACAGTGGACTACCACCACACGAACTGACATAATTAGTTTTCCATCACTAATTACCATGGAATTATATAATGATTTATATAATATTTATTTTTCATATTGATCGTATAATTATAGATATTTAATTAAAAAATCACATATACGTTCTTACATTCCACTCCTTATAGAATATGATAATGTGGATTTTTTATATGACGTACTATCACCTCTCAAATCGATGTGATTTCTTTTTCACAAAATCTTTATATGGATGTTAATAAAGATTTATTTTTTTATTTATTATATTAATTAAATATTAAAAAATAAAATATATCATATACGTTCTTACCATATAATTCATTGGATATATTTTAACATCATTCGTTTGTACAACTGAGTACCACCCGGAGAAGCGATATGATTTGTTTTTATTATTGTATCACATGAATGGTGCTTGTAAGTGAATTTAATGAATTAATATTAAATTATTTATGTTTTAATAAATTCTTAAATAAAAAATTCTAGCTAACTTCCTTCCATCGTTATTTTTGAAAAATGGAAACATAACCAATGAGTACATATGGACCACCATCTCCATTACTTTAATGTCCTTCCTTATTCATTGCCATATTTCATGGTTGTTGGAAAATGTATAATTTATGTATAAAAATTATAGTTATGTCATCATTAGAATTTTTTATATGATTAAATAATAATATATTTTACCTCAGTTAAAATACCAATGTAATTTTGGACATATAATATATTTATCGTTAAAACAAACAATTTGAAATTAATTTGTTCAGTAACTGAATATCACATAGTAAAAAATTAAAATCAAATTCATAATGAACGTGAAATATTGTTTAATGAAAGTAAATAATTAACTTATGTTTATTATTTATCATGATAATGAATAGACATGGCCAATGAAAGTGAAGTTAAGGGATCACTCTAAACCTCCCTTTCATTCGGGTTATGAAATTTATCCATCTCTTAATTTCATGGAAATATTATAAATTATATATATATATATGTCTATAAAATATATACCTATCATATTATTTCTTAATTTTATGGGATATTACATTCCATATCATCACTTCCCATATTATTTTTTTATGAATTTTCCTTTTTTGTTATATGAACAATGAGTATGAAACCAATTTTATTTGGAGGAGTAGTTATTATGTTATGCCTTATGATTGGATCCATTATATAGAACACATATGTAATGAAACTATCATGATGGGATCACCAAGATAGTTCCCTAATGAATTGGGTAACACTTTAGTCTCATGAAAAATCATGTATGGGATTAGGTAGTAAACCTAATATATTATTGGACTTTGTCCACCATTTGATATTTCCATGGCAGTTATCATTGACTCAGGTTTTTTTCTTGTTATATATTTTTTCCACATTTCGTTTGATTCTATGATATTATGATACAATTTTTTTATTCATCCACTTTATTATTCAAGAATAATATATTTTATGATATCATGTTATACCTTTGAATCTCATGTCCTATTACCATATTATGTTTGTTCCTTTACATCAATTTGTAGTCACCATTTTTTATACTTATTCCTTAGGTTATCCCATGAAATTTTAGGAGCTCAAAAGGATCTAAGGATCTCTCTACGAAGTGTAAAATAAGGATTATATGTTTTAAGTTACTTTTTATTTACTATAAATCTATATTTGTAATGAAAGTAGTCCATTATGACCATTGGGTTGTATTAATGGATTTTAATTTTTATGAATCATCTAATAATATGTTCAAAAGGATTAGGTATCCATTGTTGGTGTCAGAGGAATGTTTTAGTTATCCTTTTAAACTTGGATGAAAAATTATTATTGAGAACCTTAGGCAAAATAATATATATTATTATAAAGAAAATTTTATGTCTAGAAAAATATCATGCAATCTTGGTGAAGTATAGAGTGGGTTGTTGCTGTGAAAATAAATCCATGTATAGATACTGAAAGTTTATGTGGCTATGCCATAGAGGTACCTAGGGGTAATAACAACCAAAAATGTTCATGGACTAGTAATTCATGTAACCTTTTTCATGATACTAATGATTCATGAAAACTTGGTTTCATACTCATTGGGATATGTTTTTTAAAACACACATGCTCCTTACAAACCATTATTATGGACATGAAAACAAATATTAGGTTACAAAACATAACAAGAAACATGGACATGGATAACATAGATTCAAACATAGTTGAATACATTTAAATGCATACCTATTATTCATGAGTTATTACTCCCATGTCAATGTTCATAAAATTAATCTTCAATAAAATCACATCACAAATTATTTTGTGGATTTGGATTCACTTTTAGGCATAAATTTTCAATCCTTAAATAAATACAATATCAACAGTTTTGAGAGGGAAATTTCCCTTCACATCCCAGTCATTCCTAAAAAATTTTACATGTGTAATGATGTGGATGAATCTACATTGGAATATTATATTGAATAACAGAGAACATTTAAATATAAGAAAGAATATATAGCACATATGATTATAATAAAGGGGAAAATCATTCCAGAATACATGCTCTTCGTGAGGGATTGTACTCATGTATTCCACCAAGAGTTTCCTTGTCCCTCTATTGACATTGAGTTTCAGTTATAAAAAAATTATAATATATCTATAACTATATCTAAGACTCCATAAAAAATAACAACGATTGAGATTGAAGGACTAAATAATAATTTAAAATAGAATATGTAAAAGGAGTTATATTCCTATGTGCTTCAATGTGGGGTGTTTCGGTCCTCTCTACTAAGAATAAAGGTTTCCTAATGAACCTATTTAATGATTATTTTGAACTCAAAAAATCATGATAAAGAATATATATCTCTTAAATGGAAATATAACTTTCTAGATTATAAATTTTGATCTCAAAATTTTTCTAAGGTGGGCCTTGATTTATTATATCACCAATTAAGGTTAAAGAAATAAGATATTCAAAAATTATCATTCCATACAGAGTATGGAATATATGATCTCATAATGATTAATTTTGGAAAAAAATATGATAAAACACTTTTTATAAAATTAATGAATAGAATCTTCAGGGATTACTTTGAAAATTTCGTTGTTATATTTATGGGTCAATTTACGATATAGTCTTAGAGTTTGGAGGAACATGAAGAGTATTTTTATACTATTATAGGGTATTTTAGATGGGAGAATCTATATAAAAATTATACTAAATTTGAGTTCTCGATGATGGAAGTATCATTCGTGGGGAATATTATCACCAAAAAAGTTATATTAATAGATGACTTTATGTCAATAGAAATTGAGTTCTGTCCTAGAACAACATAGGTAATGGAGATCAGTAGTTTCCATTGATTATTTGGGTATTAAATAACGTTTTTGAAATATGCTTCATAATTTTCAAGCTCTCTAACTAAGATAACACATACAAGATTATAATTTTTCAATACTAGTTAATATGAAGAGATCATTAAGGAGTTGAGAATGAGGCATATCAGTATACTAGTACTTATGTTTCCCTCACATGGAGAATATTTTTTGTTTTATAGTGATTTTATAATGAATGGTTTGGGATTATTTCAAATGTATAATTACAAGGTGATATCATATGGATCATGGCAGTTGAATATTTATGAGATAAACTATCACATGCATCACATATAGTTCGATATTGAAATCATTTCATCGAATATTTGTAGATTCCATGTCTTTGGGGAAAATTCTAAAAAATATACAGATCATAAGATACTCAAATATATATATTCACACTTATGGAGATTAACATGTTCTAATGAAGATGGTTAGATCTGATCAGTGACTATGACTTCCCAATCTATTACAATCTGGGGAAATAAAAATAGGTGGATGTTTCTAAAAGAGTATTTTGAAATTTTATAAATGATGAGAGTTGAGAAAGATACAATCTTATTATATATTTAAATAATGCATATGGGAATAAAAAAAGATAATCATTCCATGATTTTCAAAAAACTTCCCAACCATAAATCCTTAATTGGATCAATAAGGTTGAGAAAGATAATGAGGTGCAATAGAAAAAGATACAAATATTCTGGAGCATGAATTTGTTGAATATTTTGGTATAAGGCTTGGAACTCATATATATGTCCAACAAAAACTGTATCTGATGTGGAATATTTTGTATGATTATCATTGTTCATCATTATATATTCACTTGAGATGCCCTATGATTTATAGACATCTAAGGAAAATCATATGGTGGGATATCATGAAGGGATAAATTGTTAAATTTGTATCTATATGTTTTGTATTCAAATAATTCATTGATTAAGGAAATAAGTATAATGGTATTATTCCACAATTTCCCATACATATATGAAAATTATAAATGATGACTGTAGTTTTCATCATAGAAATACCCATGACACCTAAGGATAATAACACAATTTGGGTGGTAGTTGATCTCCTTACAAAGTCAGCACAATTCATATATATCATAAAATATTTTTAAATTTTCCCACTAGAAAAGATATAAATAAGTGAAGAGGTAAGATTTCATGGAGTTAAACTCTATATTGTATCTAATAGATGTTAGAGTATTATCTCTTTCTTATGAAGAATCCATTATCAAAAATTTGATACAAAATTAAGTATAAGCACTACTTATCACCATCATATGAATTGTTAGTATAAGTGATATATCGAAACTCTAGATGACATTATAGTATTGTATTAAATACATTTTCTAGTATTTTATGATCATAACCTTCCCCTTAGAGAGTTATCATATAAAAAATCAATTCTATAATTCAAATGGATCATTATATGTCATTGTATGGGAATTGTTTTAAAAATATGACATAATGGGATGAGGCTTGAGAGTAGAATATAATGGGTCTTGATATTTCCCAAGATATGAGAGAGAAGGTTCTAAAAATTTAATATTACATGAAATTTATGAATGTTGATGAAAATTATGTTGCCAACTGATGAAAAGACGTGGAGTTTGATGTAAAAGATAATGTGTTCCTCAATATTTCACAATGGAAAAAGTCACATGATTTTTTAATATGTTAATTAAAAGAAATACATACATAAACCCCTTTTAGATCCATGATAACATCGTATTGGTGGCATACATACTAGAACTCTTAACCAACCAATCTCAAGTACAAGATATTTCCATCTGTCCCTCATGAGGAAGTAAAAACTAGACCCTTCACATGTACTGAATTCATCGATTCTACCATTGGATAATCACAATTCATAATAGGAGTATTCAGTGAGGATATTATATTGTAGATAAAATGTTATAAAAAATAAGGCAACTCTCACGGTCAATGTGTTGGGGTGAAACCCGAAGTTTGAGGAAGCAACTTGGGAACTAGAAGAGGTGATGAAGAAGACGTTTCGTCACCTATTTTCAAATTTTTATATAATTTTAAATTTTTTGGATGAATTTATTTAAGGTAGAAAAGTTAACATAAACCCCAATAATTTAATATGTATTTGTTTTTTGAAAATATATTTTATTGATAGTTTCTGAGGCACACAACACTAGGTTTAAAAGAAACGTGATACTCTATTACATTATAAATTTTTAAACAAGATCATTGTATCATAGACATATGGGTATGAATATGATTAAATAAATTATGAAATTTTTCTTTTAAATGTTTATATAATAAATTAATGGGTTTTTTATTGGTTATAAATAAAATAATAACCATTTGAAATAGAAAAAAATATTTCCTGAAAAAATTATTCTATTTTCTGAAAATAGAATTAGTTGAGCTTTGTGCACAAAAATTAATAATATATTTTAACTAATTTTAGAAAAATAATATTTCAAATTTAAATTCAATTTTTAAATCATCATATCAAATTTTTCATTGTTGATCTTTTTTGGATTTTTCTAAAAAGATTTATTTTTGGAGAATAGTGAAAAATACTACTTTTTTTAAAGATTTCTTTCCATTTAAAGAACATAAAATCCATTTTTTTAATAATTTATTTTAAAATTTATATTTATTTAAATTATATATTAATGAATATAAATTTATTTTATCTAACTAAATTTTTCATTGAATTTTGATATGAATACTTTTTTCAGGTTTTGAATGTTTTTCTTTTGGAAAACTGTGTTTTCAACACATCTGTGGGTTTTTTTAAAAAAAATCATACTCTTTTTTGATTAAAATTTTAAAAAATAGTTTCTATATTTTTAATAATCAGAATTTATATAATTTAATAATTTAAACATACATTTATACCATATTTAATAGTGAAAATTTAAAATAATAATTATCATGGTTAAGGTAAAACACGGTTTCGATGGTGTTAATCTTAAATATAAATGGTTCAAAAGGACCCCCAAAATGTATAATTGTTATTTTATGGTAATACATAACTGTTAAATGTTATAATGCTCACAAATTTCAATTTATGATCCTTACTAAGTGATAAGAACATGGGTGGAATTCATTCTTATCAAAATTTCTATGTTTGTCCTCTCCCCCCAATAATAAAAGGTCACACCCTCTCCTCTACCTTACACACTTCCAAACCCCATTCTATTAATCAAATATATGAAAAACTAACTTCCCAAAACTAATAATTAAATCATTTTTGTAAAAAATATTACATATGAAGGATTTTATTTGAACTAAAATTATATATTTGAAGAAGAGGTAACATCCTTAACCGAGAATTTTATATTATTTATTATTCTACCTCCAAAAAATATTATTAAACCAATATTATATAATAAATTAATTATTTTACATATTCGTAGATGGTTTCATTTTAAGTGAATAACCTAAAACCGCCAAATCCTCCCTTTAATGATAAACTAAACTATTGATCATGTTTTTGGTGGACTATGGCCTTACGAACCGACGTAATTCATTTTCCATTACCACTTATCACATCTAGATATAGTGGTATATTTAATGTTTATATATGATATTGTTTTTATATTATGCATATTTAATAATTATATCACCTAAACATTCTTACCTTCTAATATATAGATAATATCATAATGTTTCCAATGGGAGTGATGGATTTCCAACTCATGAATTGATATGATTCAGTTTTCACTTATTGTAAAACCAAATATTTAAATAGAAGAAAATTAGGTGAGATAAAATATATTACATAAGAAACCAATAATAGATGATATTATGAAACCCCAAATATTTATATTATATTTATTTTTAAAAATCACTCTCATTGATAGCTTGTGCTGCTTTGACCACTAGGTTTAAACAAAACGCAACAAGTTATTAAAATATTATTTTTTGAAACGTGATTGTTATAACCTATACATTATGTTTGATGGAGTGAATAAATATATCTAATTAATGAAAATATATAGTTCAAAAAATTTCATTGGATATATTTTTATCATAAATAATTTTTAATAACATTTGAATGAAAATAAAATATTATCAGAAAAATTATATTTTTTAAAAGATGGTTTAGTCTAACTTTGCACATATAAATAATTTTTTAAAAAATTTAAAAAAATGAATTTTTTTCTTACAAAAAATTTAATTTTAAATATATATATCATAATTATTTTATGTTCTTTTTGATAAAATTATGAAAAGATTAATTTTTTGATGAATATTGAAAATACTGATTTATTTTGGAAACTACCTTTTAATTAAAAACATTTACCACGATAATTTATATTTTAATTGTTGTTAAACTAAAATTAGTTTTATAATATTAAAATTTCACTAATTCTGAAAATTTAAGTCAATATTATATTTAATATTTGAATAAATAATTCTTAAACTTTTGGATGCTTTTTCTGAGGAAAACTGCTTTTTCATTGTATCTATATGTGACATTTTACTTTGAATTTTAACATTCCTATGAATTGAATTTGAAAAAATGGATTATAAATTTAGAATATAAATAATTTAAATTTTATTGTAATTTAAGCATAATTTTATAAAATTATTAATAGTAAAATAAATAATAATTAATTACAACTGTTAAGGTAAAAATAGGTTTACCAAGGTTTTAACTAAGAAGATACGTGATAAAAATGACCAAGAAATTTTCTAAACTCCATTATATTACAATATTTCTATATTATAACTTATATGGTTTAATAATGGGAAATTTTTTAGCCTTTTTTATAGATGAATAATTTCAGTAAACATTGTTTATTTCAAAAATTCCATTCATATCATCTCCCCTGCTTATAAAAGACCACAACCACCATTCAATTCTGCACACCTCTCAAGCCCTTTGTATCAATAGAAACCTACCAAAATCTCTTCCAAAAATCATTATAAACATTCTATATCTAATATACTTCAAAATAAATAAACCTAGGTTCTTAAAGTGTAGATCTAAATTAGGTTTCTTGAAGAAAATATTAATGCCTCAAATTATGATAATGTCACTCATCTGTATGGTGAACTGCCACATCACAAAGGGATATGATTCATTTTTTTAGTTCCCCATTAAATGGAAGTTAATAAGGATAAATTGAATGAATATATGTGATAGATGAGGAATTATATTTACTACATAAAATTAATATATAATCCACTTCAACACCATTTCATCCATTAATGAAATGATAATGTCACTCATGTGAGTGTGTACAACTTACCGTCTTCACAAAGTGATGTGATCCATTATCCATGTTAAAATTTAAATATTCATTATAAAATTGTATTTTATAATGAAAAAATATACTTATAAAATCAATAATGTTATTGATATGATGGAATAATATAATATTCTCATGATCCAAAACATTCATGTTACATCATTTGTGAAAAAAATACATTTTAAAACCGAAACAAAAGTAAAATTAAAATATTATTAATTAATGGGAGAATATATATTATAAAATAATAATATATTATGATATAAGTATTAAATTTTTTTTCATAAGGTAATAACCTGATTAATACAATTATATTGAATATTAAAACATGTGTAAACAAATGGAATTGTGAGATAAGGGACTTCGTCTCAATTTCCCTTCAATGAATAATATTTTATTTTTGTGCACCTAATTTATTTTATATGGTGTAAATAATGATACATTTATATTCAATATCATGAAACTCTAATCATTTAATGTGTTTTCTGATTTTATTTTAATTAGTTAATCCTACTATATTTTAGATGAATGTTACAATTTGGTATGGGACATCATCTCAATTTCCATTCATTGAGCCATATTTTTTTAATGTATAAGAATTTTATTTTATATAGTTTAAATAAAACCACATTTTTTTGTAATTTACTAAATCCTTTGTACTTAATAGTATTTTAATCGTCTAATTTTAATTATTTAATCTAATTGATTTTACTTGAATGTTACCATGTGGTACAAGATTTCATCTCATTTTTCATTTAAGTGCAAAATATTTTTTTTATATGAACCTATTTTATTTTACATTTTTTATATAAATCAACATTTATATATTTAATGTTAATACACTTTTATTCATTATTATTAATGTCAAATTATATTTTTATTTTTAAAGGGTCTATAATATTAAACTCAAAAAATAGGTAAAAATAATTGTAAAATCTCAGTTTTTTGGGATTGTTTAATTTATCTTGAAATTATCACATTCATATGATTATTTTTCATCAAAAATCAAATTTATTTTAATTATAAATATTATTGAATTATTTATAAGATTATTTCCTAAACTGTATGCCAGTTTTTCATATTGTGTTTAATTTTATACTAATTTAATTAAATTTGGAAATATTGATAAATCTATATCCTTTAATCAATACATATATGTGATGATAAGTAATTTTTATTCAAGATTTAAATTTATTATTTGATATATATTAAACTATTAAGAAATTTTGTTATTAGTGGGGATCAGTTATAGATAGTCCCTCAATACATTAGTATCCTCATTAGATGAATTAGTTGGCTAGATTTAGTTAAATAGGATTTTGGTGTATAACTATCCATCAGTTTTAATCTATCTTTTTAAATATAATGAAAGCATAGGTATTATGATTAATTAAATCATGTCTTCAAAAAATTAATAAATTCATTGATATATTATTATGTTGTTATTATACATGATATTTTTTAAATGATATTATATATTGATTAATTTCATCTCATTTTATTTATTAAAGGAAAAAAATAATTTTTTACCATCCCATATTAATTATGAATTATCTAATAATGATATTCAAGTAATATATTTAAGTGAATGTGTGTTAATTTAATTACATTTAAATATTTATAATTCCATTTATAATCATGATAGTCGAATTATTTAAATGGCATGTTTGTTTAGTTAGTTATCATGAAATATTGATTATTATTATTGATTAATGATAAAAATGATAACATATACGATAATTGAAAGTTAGATTAAATGATAATATAGAACCCTGATACTTTATGATATATTTCATTTCTAATGAATTCAATTTCTTCGATAGCTTATGATATACACAATAGTGAGTTGAAACAAAACACAATATCCTATTAAAGCATTGTTTTTTAAAATTTTATAATTATAACATATACATTGTGTTGGGTGGTATTAATAATACTAACTAATTTATCACAATATATTGTTTACACATGTTTTTTGGTAATTTATTTAAAATAAATATAAATAAAAGATCATTTGAATTTTTTTTAAATACTACATTTTTTATAAAAATATTATCAGTCTCCCTTTGTGGACAAAATATATAATCAATTTTTAACTTTTATAAAAATTATTTTAAAAAACCAATCATTTTTAGAACTGAAATTCAATTAATTAAGTGGAATTTTTTTCATAATATTCGCAAATAATTTTTTTATGAACAACAAAATATATTTAATTTTATTGAAAATGCCATTTTGGTTCAATAATATTCATGGTAATATTATTTATAATATTGGATTGAAAGTAAAATTAATTAACTTATAATAATATTTAAATAATTTTGTTAATTTTAATCGATTTCATGGTGACTTTTTATATAAAAAATTCTTGATCTTCCTAATGATTTTATTTTTTGAAACCACTTCTTCATCGAGTCTATAGATTTAATTTTAAACTCAATTCATCCACCTATAGTAATTGAATATGAGAAAATGAATTAAATATTTTGAATAATAATAATTTATATTATATAATATGTTCATTGTAAAATTTTATAACAACTTATTTCAAATGAAATGAAAATTAATTACTGCAGTTAATGTAAAAACATGTTTTATAGGGGGGTTAAACTACGATTAGAAGGGTTAAAATGAGCCAAAACTTTTCCAACACCATTTTAATGGGCATGATTCCACAATATTATCTATAATGTTGAAGTATTGAAAATTTTAGATCCTTTTCATATTTTATGAATGTGCATACACTTTATTCTTCAAATGAATTTCCTGCATGTCATATCTCCCACATATAACAGTCACTCCCTCATGTCACATAATCACACATCATAAGCCATTTATACTGAAAAAAACATATAAAAATATCTCCCTAAAATCCATATTAACATTATATATGTTTTGGTATTTTTAAAATACCAACCCCATTGTCTGAAGGTGGGAGATAAAAAGGATGATTCCATAAGGGAAGGTAATTTTTTTAACCAAGATCTTTCATTTTTTTCTTATTTTTACACCTTCAACTATGCCTTAATGAATATATTTTTCATTATTTTTTTCACATTCAATTATTTTATAAATATTATAATATAATAACAAAAATACTTATCTTATACTGATATGTTATTATGTATATGGAATAAACATTATCTATCTCTTCCTCCATAAAATTAAAAATTAAATAATTGATTGTGTGTATGGCCAACGACCACCTCACGGATCGAAGAATTTTTTCCTTACACATCTTCATAAGAAATGATTCCATGAAAAATTATTTTTGTATTATTTTATCCTTCACCAAGGCTAGTAGAAGGAGTAGGGATTCAATATTAAGGATTTTTCTCTCCCAGAAGATAGATTCCTTACATTACTAGATGAATTCCTTAGTGGAATGATCCTCCCCATTATGGACATGAACAGGGGAGTAAAAGCGGGGATGATGGTGATTTATGCATCATATCTTGATTATAGTCATATCAACCAAGGTATTTCTATACCGAGGAGGAATCAGGGCCTATTGGGGAATATTAGTAGGTGTATATGCCTAGTTTCATCTATGATCTCTTCTATTTTGTTCATGGATAGATCACGGATCACCAAAATGGGTATTAATACTCAAATATTACATCACCTCGTGAGATATCATTAAAACCAACCCTTCTCCACATCACCGGTGATTGGCCTATTTCAGTCAATTAATTGGGCATAGTGCTGTGGATTAGAAACCTTAATAGTTTTAAACATTACCATTTTCCCACTCCAACTAGAGAAATGATCGAAGACTAGAATAGGACCCCTAAATAGAGGGTATCCTTGAATGATTTATGAGGTGAGGTATTGGTTAGAAAAAATGATGACAGTGCGTATTGGTCATTTTACACCCTAGCTGGGTTCCTTATTTAATTCCAATATATATAATCTCTAATTCATTGGGTGTATATTAGGGTTTACTATGTGATGTATCCCATTTTTATATGTCAGTTTTGTGGAATTCTAATTTTATTGGATTTCAGGGAGACAATAATGTTTCCATCTATTTTCACCATGATCAATCTTATCGAAGATTAAAAATTGAACTTGTTGGTAGAATAACTTAATGTTTTTTTTGGTGGTTGGTAGCCCAGGTGTCTCCATTGAAGGAATCCCAAGACAAATGTAGTATATAGATCATTTACATCAGGGGGATTATTGAGAAATTTTATGTGTATCTAGGAGGTTTGTGGTGGATTTTGAGGGATATTTTATGTCACCAATTTATCATATTTGTGGGTATTCTATGTATCATGCATCAATTTATTGGGGTTTCCCTTGTAAGTAGTTGTGGGAGAATTCTTAAATATCCATGGATACTACCAATATTTATATAGAGATCCAGGGAAGCATATTAATCAACTCATTGATATTGCTGAAGAAAATATAATTCCAAAAGTATGGGAGGATTGAGATAGATTTCGGTTATAACTCATGATAGAGAAAATGTTGTGGAGGATCATGATGGATGGAGTAGAGCTAGAAATAATTGTTATAGCTAAACTAAATCCCTGGTATATCTTAGAAGATAGGTTCACATGTATATCTAAGCTATAATACCAATATCATATATCATTACCCAACCCACTACGTCTTTCTTTTCGGGGGGTAATCCAATAATGACACTCTAATACTATCTCCAATAAGCCATGAGTAGGATACTAGCACCGAGATGGAATATCTGTAACACCTTGGGTTTTTAGAAACTATTTCATTGAGTAAATTTAAATTAATGGATTTATTTAATTAAACACAATACAAATTTAATCATTCATCTATCAAAATTCAATGCAAATCTTACATTAAATGAAATAGTGGCTAATCATGTGTTACAAACAATACATATTTTTTTAAAAAACCTTGATTTATTATTTATATAGTTATTTAATCATGATGGTTAAAAAATATTCATTTAAAATTGTTATCTAAAAAGTAATAATTAGTTTTTTTAATATTAATTATATTTCTTTTATATAAAGGAAACACATATATACAAAATTAAATTAATATGTAGTAAAGTCTTCATATCTTCCGAAAATATATTTTTTCTAAAAAAAGATATTTATAAAAAATTAATTTTCATAAAATTTAGAAATTATTTTCATAAAATGAACCATATATATTAATTAATAATTTGAAAATTATCTTTGTGGAATATTTTGGGATTGTTCTGAAATGTTTCATTTTATGATGAATAGTAGGAAATGTAGAATTTGAATCGAAAACTGCCATTTTGATTAATTTATTCATGAAGATAAATTGTATATTAAATTTGATTAAAATATTATTAGAAACATTATACACATATTAGTAATATTTAGTCCATTTTTATAAATTTCATATAGAAATTGTTTATAATTTTTTTAACTTTTTCACCATAAAAATACTCGTATTTTCATCATGCTTGCAGAATTATTTTTAAAATTGAATTTAGGTAATTTATTGAATTTAATTTGAATAAATTGATTATATATTTTAAATAACCATAATTTTTATTATCTTATAATCTAAAAATAGTTTATACCATAATTATTAGTGAAAAAATGATAAAATTTATTACTGCAATTAAGGTTAGGATAGGGTTTTGCAAACTACATGTGTTTGTATTGAAATTATAAATACACACATTTATAAAATTTATTTAATGATTTTTATACAATATCTAGAATAATTATGTATAAATTTTTTTATAACACAAATTTAAATTTTATTCTTAATGAATTAATTACTTATGTAAATTAAAAGATTTATGTTACCATGGTAATAACCAAAAAGGGTAAAATTGAGTGAACATAAAGACTGAGGAATAACGTGATAAAAATATGTTTCTTTTTATGTAAAGGATGTTTTTATAGACCCCATAAAACCTATCCTACAGTATTAATAAATTTTTGAGGCACATTATGTATTATTGTCCTCCCAAGAGTGAATTATTTAGGGTATTTACAAAAATATTACTCTTTAATTATAAAAGCACACTTCCAACCCCCACTTTTTAAAACAACCGAAGACATTTTAATCCAAAAAATACTATAAAATCACTTCCCAAAATAATTCCCCTAATATTATAAGCCTTATTTTAGCTATATATCGATACTATGAAGTATTTCAGGCAAACCTAAAGAGGATACACTTAAATAGGAAGTGTTCATCAATGAGTATTTTTATTTTATTCATTCCACCAACTCCTTAAATTATTATTATATCATGTTAATATAATACAATTTATTATCATCAATTTAATTATATACTTTTATGTTATTTTAATTACCTATAACTATATCGACTTCCATCAAATGGGGTATGGAATCATTGTTCTTGTGTACAGAAGACTAAAGCATCATGGACCGATAAAGTTTATCATTCCTTTACAATCAATAACTATTGTAAATAATGATGGATGAAATTTTTATATATGATATTTATAATATTTAGGTTTTTATTATGATTCCATAATAATTATACAACATATAGTTTCATAATATTAATTTTTTTGGAATACGGTAATGTTTTTCATGTATACGATGGACCACCGCCTTGGGAAGCCGTGTGATTTATTAATGCTTAAAATTGAATTCATTGATAATGATTTTAATGATAATATGTCATATATTTGAATAAAAATATTCATTATTGATAAAATATGTCATGTAATATTAATTATTTTAGTCTAATAAGAAAATGGAAACAACGTTCATGTGTACATACAGTCTACCGTCTCCATGAACTATGTATTTCATTTTCCATCTATAAATATTATGGATAAATATAAATACATATATATTAAATATATATTATATTTATATATGGTTTACATTGTATATATAATTATACTAATATCAAAACATGTATAGAAAAAGAAACAATTCAAAAAATAAAAGATAATCAAACCCATTATTGCCTGAAACACGACTTTATCCTAAAATTTATTAATTAATCTGTAATAAAAAGTCATTATAAAATCATTTACAGTTTGATTTATATGTAAAAAATTATTAAATATATGTGTAAGAAAATTATTTTTTATACAAAATTTTTTTACGTGCATGATGGATATCAAGACATTAGGTAATATATTTCCTCATCACATTAATTTTCAATGAGTAACATTCAATATTCACAACATGTTTCTTTTCTTTAGTGTACATACTAATAGTGTATGTATATTTTAATTATTATAAATAAATTTATGTATATTTATGTTACCATTAAATTATCTCTTTTTCAGGGGTTTTATGTTTTAAAAGTTACCAAATTAGAATGTGATATTTGTCTCAATTTTACTTCATTCAGACATATGTTTTATTATATACCTATCTTATTTTATGATGTGTATATACTAAAACTATTAAATATTAAATAATTAATATTCTTATATTCATGATATTATTTTTTTCATGTAATTTTTTTATTTAATGGGGATTACAACTAAAATATACCTAAGTTGTCAGGATTCTTTGTTACAATCCCATAGTCTACCAATATTGTTTATTACTATGTTTGTGAAGATAAAATATTATAATAAATATCTCAAGAATGTAATTAATTTTTATACTCCTATTTTTATATTATGAGAATAAATTTTTTCCCTTCATTATCTTCTCTTTATTTACTCTGGAGTTTGAAATATTTTATTTACAAAAAATCTACTTTTTAGTCAAAAACCTATTTTCTTCCTAAATCCAATATTATAAAAATTCTATATATATTGTTTTAAAAACTATTTTTCTAAGTTTAAATGATGTATCCATCAAAAATTCTATTAATTTTTTTAATTAATACTTTATTATTTTTCATGCTTAGCTTCAAAAAAAAATTATTTCCAAAAATATTTAATGTCCTAAATATGTTTTTTTTTATTAATTTTTGTTTTCAAGGAACACTCCAAGTGATTTATCTTTCAAAATAATTTTCCATATAAAACTGCATAAATTTATGTAAAGTATTCTTTACTGGGTATATGAACAAAGAATGAAATTTCTAATCACCATATGAATGGGGTATCATAATATATTTTTATTAAACCTATTTTTTTCTACGAGTTATTCAAGGGAAAAAACATATGGTCCCCAATTCACTCCTTGTGTCATAATATGTTGAAGGTTTTAAAATGTTTTGGAACTCATATATATGATATTAATTATATTAGGGGTGGGACCCATATCCCCCTCCAATAAATTGAGTAATGATTTATATCTCATGATATTCAAATAGGAAATAAGGTCATGGGATTGAGCCACTCTGGGAAATAGGTGTGTCCTAATCCAAAATGGGAAACATGTGTGTCCTGGCCCAAAATGGGATACAAGATCAACCTAGTATACTATGGGGAAAATGAATGACCTGATCTAATATTTGGATTGTCTTTTAAATTAACCTCAACATATTAATAAATTTTCTATACGTATGATGGTGGAAAATGTTTAGGACATCATCTTGTGGTTCAGGATTGATTTATGATGATTTATCGTTTTTATGCCAATGTTTTTTGAAATGAAATTTTTTTATGTCATTAATCATGTTTATAATCTATTAAAACATGGGAATGAGTATTATAAATTATGTTCATGATCACATACCATTATTCATACATTATGATTTCATATTTGTAAAAATTCATGTACATTATTCTTACCCTTACTGACAATCTTATCTCCCCCTTTAATTTTTCCTTCCAGGGGATATAATGAATGTTTTTGGTAGGGTATGACTAAAAGGAGTACTAAAATAGAATATCATTGTGAGAGTTGTTGAATATCATGCACCAAATTATAATATTATTTTTTATGTTTTCTAAAAAACTATAATATTATTTTCCTCTGGAATGTGTTAATGTAATGTACTAAATTTCGTCTCAAAATTTTAAATGTCGATGAACAAGAAATATTGTTTTTTACTGTTGGTATTAAAGGAAATGATTAGTTAAATTTTTTAAAGAATGATGATAAAACATTAGTGAGATCCTTGAGATCATATATAACGATAAATCTAAGGACGCATTTAAGTACATGAAAATCTACAAGGATTTTGGTAGAGTATTGAAATATTGGGTTTCTAAATATCAGTATCTTTCTAGATAATACATGAGAATGTGTCTCTGGAATGGATCTACCTAGGGTTGAAAACCCTAAAAACACTATATTGAGCTAAAATCGATCGAGAACTTGTTAATGATAAAGGAATATACTAAATTCCAAATTAATTTTTTTTTACGGTTTGGCGTGTTCATTGGAAATTAAAAAATTATTTTCATACCCTGATGAAGCATTTAAATAGAAGATAAATATGAAGGTTATGGGATAAAACTCAGGTGTTATCTATTAAATAATTTTTAATTATGTAGAAATTATTTTTTTGATTTAACATGATTTTCTGGCTTCCAAATATGATAATTGTTTCTTACATGATGTTTTATGGTTTTATTCAATGGCTGGAGCCTAAGGGAAATGTGTTAATACTAAATTAAATAGAGAAATAAATGACTATAGTACTAAGAAAACAAAATATATCGGATACGGTATGAAAAGTATTTTGATAATATGAAATAACTATATCAATATATGATTCATTTTGGACATCATAAAAATAAATATTGGAAAAAAAGATTAGTTGAGTCCCATATAAGAAAACCACCACCATGTTTTAGTGTTTCTAATGATCCAATGGTAGTTGAGTAATGGAGAACTACCAGTGAAAAGATATTATATATCATTCAGTGTTCAGAGTATAAAAAATTAATTTTGGTATTTTAATTTATTGATAGTGAATCAGATCAATAGTAGACTATTATTAATAACATGAGGGAATAATAGGTAAATGAATATATTAAATAGGATGATTTTAATGTGATATTTTTTCATAATTAATTCCTCAGTATTACATGAACAATGTGGGAGAAAGGATTTCTTGAGAATAAGAAAACCTAAGATGAATATATTGTTACTTATGATGATAATTTTAAAAGACATGTAATGAATGCTTCAAAATTAATCACCATCCATGAAATAAAAATTGATAGATTATTTGGTGGCTTGAAAGCAATTATTCAAAATTATTTAGATATATGATAATTTAGTGGTTATGATGAAGTGATTCGACATTGATTTATTGCTGAAATGGAAATTATATTTTCCCATCATTACTCTAGTTCTGATAAGAAAATGAATATCAAGCCTCATGAAACTAAAATAGTGGAATGAAATTAAAATCATCTATAAGACAGAAATATGGGAAGAATAATCAATGGAATTTCTTGAATGGAACTATATGCATATTTTAATTTGGAAAGGCGGGTCATAAAGACATTTAATGAAAAAATGTGATAAATGGGATGGTTAATGAATTTGAGAAAAGATAACACCAATTATTTCCACACATAGAATCTAGTGTTTCATGTGTAAGGTGTTTGGGAATTATGAGAATAAATTAACCAAACTACTAGAAAAATTGTTCTTTGTAGTGGGATAATTATGATAGGTTGTTAACCCAATGTAAATAGTCCCCAATAATGAATTATTTATGGGATACATTTCCACCGCCCATCGTTAAAATTTTATGTGATGGGAAATAGAGATTGAATAAAATATATGTCTCTAATAATAGCTATGTAGGATGTATTCACAATAGGAATTAATTCCCAATGAAAATACTATTTAAGGAAAACATATTTTCAACGTGATTAATTCTATAATAGACAATAATTAATTAAGATCCTATGGACCCTATTCTTTATTTCCCTCCTCTAACTCCTCATCTCGTGAACTCGTCATGGAACATGACTGAGATCTCCCCCACCCCTTTTTATAATCCATTGAATCCTTTTTATGAAGATCTGAATTCGAATCGTAATGACACATCTTCCACTTCTATCATTTTTCATTTGTTTTTCATTTTTTATTTTATTATACATTTTTTTTAAAAACCATATATTAATAAATATTTTGGATTTCTAGGTTTTATTTAGAATTTAGGATTTTTATAAAATTATTATTCCTTATTTGCGTGTTAATCAGATATGTACTAGTTATTTAAATTGGTTCTTCATATTTTTATCATTTTTTAATTTGGAAATATGTATGTGTGTGTGTGTACATATTAAAATTTTAATATATATTAAAATCCTTGGAAAACAATGTGTATTATGTATATATATGTGTGTGTGTGTGTTTTTTTAAATATGTATGATTGTATCATTAAATATATCAATTTTATTGGTATACTTGTTTAGATAACATGTAAAAGTATATTTGATTAAGGAATTATGTAACATATATATATATATATATATTAATATATAAATATGAATGTATTAACACTTTAAAAAATATATATAAGGTTTATCATATATATATATATATATTTGATATATATGTTTGTACAAAAAAGAGTTAAAATATATTTGATGTATTTATATTAATTAATAAATCATGATATATATTAATGTATATTAATTATTAAAAATCTAATGAAAAATTAAAAAATTATAAATAATAATTAAATAATTTATAATAATAAAAAAATTGTCAATATTATTAATAAATATTAAATATGAGTGTTATTTAAAAAAAGTAGTAAATTTTTCAACATTTGATGAAATTGTGATAATTAGTAAGAATTTTTAAAAGAAAAAAATGTGAAATAAAATTAATGGTTAAAAATTAGTTACATTTATTTTAAATTATATTATAAGTAATAAATAAATATTATTAATAATCAAATAATTTTATCTACTAGTAAAAAGTTAAAAAATTATTAAAATAATTTCAAAAGAAATCTCATACCTTGCAAAAAAATTAGATCTTTTAGAAATAATAAATAATTATTATTAATGTGGTACTAATAAATATAATTTGTATTAAAAATTCATCTAAATATTTATATATATATATATATATTATTAATAAATTATTAATAAGGTTAACCTCGTGTGTGATGTTTACAAACACCTGATAAACATAATTGTTATGTCACGTATAGGGTAAACCTAGCATCCCTAATTTAACGATGGCCTCAAATTTCTAACATGATACACCATTACAGAGATAATTAAATTTTAAGTAAACAATATAATAATTTTTTTGAAAGAATTTTCAACATATATTATGTAACCAAACTCTTTATGTGCACAAATGTTTTGTAAAAAATATGGAAACATCAATTCCTAGAGCAAACAATGGTCTTCAATTTTTAATTCAATCAATAGTTTTAGAGCTACTTAAATTTTTTTATAAAAAATTATAATAAAAATATTAAATTAATTACCCTCACATGAAATTTAAGAAAACACCAGATGCACACAAATATTATTTCTCACCCTGTGTAACTCTATCTTCACGAACCTAACGGTGGTCCCAGATATCTTATATGATACACTGTTAGTGGCGTACATTAATTTTTTTTATAAAAAAGTGAATTACCACCACGCATGGTGATAAAACACTCGATGCCCACAAAAGTTTCCATCCCTTTGTTAAGACCCACATCTTGTACCAAATAGTTGACATGGATTTTTCATTCAATACATATTTGGCGAGATAAATTAGTTTTTAATTAAAATTATAACAAGAATATTAAATGAATTACCCTCATATGCCATGTAACAAAAAACGTGATGTACAAAACTGTTATGTCCCGCATAGAGGAAAACCATCATCCTCAATATAACGGTGGATTTGGATTACTGAAAAGATAAACAATTACATATATATTTAGATTTTTTATTAAAACATATAATAAAAAATTAAATGAATTATTATCCTATATGATGTTTCAAAACTGTTGATGCGCACAACTGTTCTATCATTTCTATGGTAAACTGAGCATCCTAGACCTAACTGCAGTCTCTCTTTTTTCAAATAAAATTATACAACATGATAGATTCTTAATTTTCTTATAAAAATATCATAAAAATAATAGATTAGTTACCCTAACAGGAAATGATTCAAAATGCCTAAGACACACAAATGATATATCACGCCTAGGTTAACGCATATATCACAACCCCAATGGTGGTCTCAAATTTCCTATATGAGACACCATACATTATATATTATATTATTTTAGGAAAATCCCATTTTTTCATAATATATTTATTATTTTTATTCTATCTTTATCAACCCTCTACAAGCCCCCCAGAATCCAGGGCTAACCCAAAAATCACACCATTCGTATTTCACAAAATATATTAAGGTATTAAAATATATTTATAATTTTCAAATAGTTACAATGATCAATAATAGTTATTATTGTTTTAATTTTATTTTTTTGTTTAACTATGGACTCTGAAATAGGAAACTGGTTCCTAATACGTGATCTTGATTGTATAAGTCATCACATAAATCCCATCAGGTCTGTTATAAATACTAGATACATTGAAGGTGTTGATAATACTATATCATATTCAAAATATAATTCATAAATTTTTTTTAAGGAACAAATTAATGTTCATTTAAAAAATATGATCCTAAAGGATTTGAAATTTTCAATAACATATTACTTTACCTATAACATTTATGTTTTCAGAATTACTATTTTTTGGTACAAACATTTTGAAATGATTCTAGTAGAAACAAATTGGTTTTGGATCCATTATTTTACAATTTAGTACATTAGGATATTTTTCCTTCTATTTAGCAAGTAACAACTCAGAATGATAATCAAAATCTCAAATAAGAACCTTCTTAGATTTAATGTTATATTGGAATATTCTCAGTAGGTCTTATATATGATATTTCTTATGAGCCATTTTGATTCTATTAAATTTTTTGATTGTTTTATGAGATTTTAGGAATTTCATATAGTTTTTTATTCGATACTATTAATTATTAAATCATTTTTTACTGATAGATGTTCATTACATATATGATTATGTGATAGAAATAGGTTAGTCCATAATTCGGGTCTTAGTTATCAGATGATTCATGAATGTTAAAATGATTGAATATTATATTATTTTTATTATGAATCCTTATATAATTTTCCATCATATGGAGAATCTGTGTATACAATGTAACAATAATGAAAATACATATATCTTATGAATTTTTTTGTAATATTCTAATTACAACTCATTTATAGAATTTATTTACGTCTCACAACATAGATGCATTTATAACATGGAACAAATCATATATTTCCATCAGTAAAATCATAAATCATCCATGTAATGGTGATTCACGAAAAAAAATTTCTGGTATGAAGCATTCTTCTACAATAAAACCATGTTACATATGGTTTTTTCAGTCAACTGATAGTTTGTGTCCATTTTGAGTTTACAACAGTCAATAATATTATAATACTTTTTTAATTACACAATAAAACATTCTACTTTTAATGCTGATGAAGAAAACATATATATATATATATATAATATTTTTAAATTAACTCAATTAAATCAAAATAAGAATATAAATATTTATTTGAATCCACTAATTATGAGATAATTATAATTTTTAAAACAATGTGATTTTATTTGATATAGTTACAGATAATATTTTATACTAAAGGATGCAATAATATGGATGATGAGAGACTTTGCAGCATATGATATGTTATCTTTATGGATTATAAATGGTCTATATTAATTTTAGTACTAAAGGGTTGAGATCAAAGAGTTTATTCTTAGTACTGGGAGAAAATCTTGTTATTTTTTGTATCATTGTATATTTATTTCAATATATCAACCTTTTAGAATCAAAGAAAAATAATCTGAAAAAAGTTATAAGTGAAACATATTAAACATTAGTAGTTAACTTATGTATTCGGGTAAAAGATAATTTCTCGGTATTACTGCTTGTTACTTTTTTTCCTACCATAAATAAACCAAAATTAATTGGTTTCAGGAAAGATCATAATTTGATAATGCTGAGTATTTTTTAGGACCTTCCATAATATTTCAATTTATTAGGTACTAACATTTTATATTTAATTCATATTGATAAAAAAATTAATAAAATCTTTCATACCATGTTGGAAATATCTTATAGGACCAAAGATAATGTAAAGGCATGGTATGATGATTACATTATTTGTTGATGTTTGAGATATTAATTATATGTAGATGGGTGATCACATGATTTAATGAATCCAAAATCATCTTATAGTTTTTCTAAAGAAATTAATTTATTATTTTTTCAATGGATTTTAGATTTAAGGATACTAGAACAGTATGCTTCTAATTTGTCTCACTACATCAGAAATAGGCATATTACTTGATTAAATTGTCATGAATTCCATTTCATAATTGGATATTACATTATGTTGTTCCTAGAGGTATTTTTAATTATTCAATATGGTATGTGGTTCCCTTAATATCATATTTCTTCTGAGACATTTGATTAGATACCTCGTATTATGATTCATTGAACACGGTGTAAAAGGATTTTGTTTAAATTTTATGTAAAATGGGGAATACATTCCCTCTATTCTTCATTGACTCAATGGATCACATGATAAATAATTTTACATATGAATCTAAATGTGTAGTATTCATAAAATTCTAATGGATGAACCTCATTGATAGATGTATACAAAATTTAAAGAAGAATGTATGTAATAAATCTTTGGTTTAAGGGTAAATTGAATAATTGTACTTACGTGAGGAATGTTTCAAATTTCTTCTCTTATTAATTATATATGGAATATCTTTCAAAATGTAAATGGATGGGTTTTAATGCGAAAAATGTTGATGATTTCATATATTATCAATTTTCTATTTTTAATCAGCTCATGCATGGTTCATGGTGTTTATCATAAATGATGGATTTCATATCATGAACATCACAAAGATCATAAATATGTTCTAAAAAATTGTGAATAAATTTAACTCTTTTTTCATTAAGTACTATTTTTTATTATTTTGTTAATTTTTTCTAAAATATCCATTTATTTTAATTAATTGTTTATACTATATGATGAAAATATCAAAAAAACTATACAAATTATATATGTTTCTAAATAAATATGTAATAAAAAATCTCATTAGTTTCAAAGATTGGTAAGTTATGTTTCATAGATGTAAGAGTAATTCAATTTTTCAATTATATCTATTATTAATAATTTTTATTATTTTTAGGGAACACAACAAGAGAATAAAATTGATAGTCAATTATTTGTGTTCAAAAACAACCATGGATATTTGGAAAAATATTATATTGGGTATGTGGTTATTGGATTTCGATTCCATAGCTGTATATATGGATACTGAAATAAATCAATGAATATTGGTGTTTGATTTAATGTTTATCATTCTAAAGAATATAAATGTGAAATTTATGGTATGCTAGATGAATTAATTGGGTTTTGTTTTTTGGGACCACATAATGTTACAATGTTTAAATTTTATTGGTTTGATACTAATAATGGGTTTCAATTTCATCCACAACATAGATTAATTGAAATTAAATGTACCAGTCTTCTTTCATGATATGAAACATTTATTTTTTCACATCAATTAAATCATATTTATTATGAAAATTACGAACAAATTCCAATTATTTCAATGGCTAGTAGAGTCTAATAAAAAAAATAAATCTGGTGACAATAATTTTATTAAAATGAAAATGGTTCTATATAAGTGAAACATAATGAACTTTTTATAGAGAAATACAAACATATAGAAATTTCCTGACGAGATATAAATATTGATGATGAAACCCCGCAATTAAGGTCTGGTGACATAAATTTTCTTTGAAGAAGTAATAAAGGATGATGAAACTCAAAGTCATATGGAAGTTTTCAATGCTAATGATGGGGATGAAGACATTTTCCACGATGAAATTGAAGAATATTATGATGATTGATGTATTATATTAAGTTATTTATTAATATTTATTAATATTTTTATTTTTATTAACAATTATTAAAATGTTTGATTATTGATCTTTGTTTTCGAGACCCAATGATCTATTCTATTCCTTCACTAATGCAATAAATTATTATTTTTATTTAATATTCATATTAACATTTATTAATATGTTAAAATATTATAGTCTACACGATATTTATTATTTTTTAATATTTGAGATATATATAAAAAAAATATTGCATTAATTGTTATGTTATGTTATTTACCTGTGGGAGATTATTATATTTCGGTATTTCTTTGTTTTTATATTTGATATATGTAATGACAATTTATTACTTATATGTTTTTAATATTATGGTTTTATTTTGTTTTTTATATTTTGATATTTTTATTTAGAATTTTTACATGTAATATTATATATTTCTAATGGATGGAGATGCTTATTACTCATTTATTAAGGTATGATTAATTGATTACGATATTTTTTTAACATTTTGTAATAAATATAGTAATAATATTTTGGTTATTTTTTTATTTTCTTATATTTATCACATTTTTCTTTTAGATCAACTTGTGAAATTCAATGAAATCATTTTTCTAGTCCATGAGTGTCTGGGGACCAGGTTCCCATCATCATGCGTGATCATATGTTCGACCACTAGATTTTATGCTATTAAATAATATATACATTTCAAACATTATTTAATTAAAAATATATTTTCATTAATTCTATTAAAAAATTTATTATATGTAATTGTTGAAAGGATGAGAGATCATATCTGATAAGCATGATATATTTGTATTTTAGAGTGAAATCACCATTTTTTTAAAAACAATGGAAAGTGGGATATGAATAAATATTCTGCTACTATTTTTTATCATTATTGTGTATTCCATCAAAATTACTCTATATCAGTTAATGTGGGAACCAATGATGTTCATTGCTGGAAATAGAGAATGATTTGTGTTTGTTGTTAATCAATGATGGGTTAATCAATTAATTTTCATTTCAAGTGATCTTATTCCACATGTAGAAGTTGGTGTTTAATTTGGTGCAGTTTCTCAGTGATTTCCAATATTTTGTGCCTCAAATTCGAGATTTTGGTTTTTAGAGATGGATTTTTTTCTCCATATGAGTGGATATTACGTGGAGCATGAGTCATGTTTCAATGATTACAAAGGATGCTCGAATTGTGGAATCCGGTTTGTGGAATAAAATTTGTTTACTGGATGGCATGTCATTCATGAAAAGGATTTTGAATGGTTCACGAAAGAGACAATACACATGATGGATTTTTATTGGCGAAAATGACGTGTAGATCAGTTTTCATAAGAGTTAAACTGTCGCGACGAAAAAGGAAATACATGAAATTTGTAGGGTATATCAGTTTTCTTGAGGACATTATTTGGTAAGGAATTCATAAATAGTAGTTTAATATATTATACATATTTGTATTCCGAAATAACGAGCACTAATCCCTTCATTAGAGAGATATTTTTATTAGAAATCAGGGAGGAATTCAGTGATGTTCAAAAGTGGATCATGAGAAGACCATCCAATAAAGGAGAAGAGGTTCATGGGGTGGTTTCTACAAAAGGAGACTTGGTCGGCGAAGATAGTCTGCATAAGGGGTTTTGTGGGGCACTGAAGCCAGCAATGGAAAATGGTTCACATAAGTTGGTTCACAGAAGACAGTTCATGATAAAAAGTTTACTGAATATAAGTTGGTCCCTGAAGAAGAAGGGGTATGCAGAGGCGGAATGGAGAGGAATTATGTGAAGGTGGATCGCAAAGCACCCAAAATATGTAGTGAAGTGCAATTCGCGAAGAAAGAATTCCAGTTCTCAGAGGAAAATTATTTGAAATAATAGTAAATGGAATGGTAGATTACATCTAGTATGGAAACATGGACTTCAATAGAGAATGTATCTATTGGTAAGGATTAATTATTTATTGACAACACATTTACGTGACCTTTATGTTAGCAAAACTTTTTCATATTCTTCCAAATGTAGTGAGAAAGTGTGGATTCAATAGATGTAATTCGAGGTATGTAGTGTGTTATCCCTAATAACTTGGAAAGTAAGTTCGCCTAACATATAGTGATTTTGGTAACCTTTTATAATACACATAAAGGAAGGATTAGTGTACTTTGGTAGGACAAAAAACATTTCCCCAAATGTTCCTTGAACCATCCCTTAGTGGTGAATAATGAAAAATGGTTGTGTGGTCCTTCTATGTGTGAATGTTTAAATTGATACATATTGTTGATTGATAGATTTAAAAAAATCCTACTAATTTTGGAACAAAATATATCACATTAAAATAAAAAGTTGACACTAAGAATCACTCCTCCCCTCTAAGGGTGTTCTTGGTTCATTCAGCTCATGTATTGGATGGATTGTTCTCATACTAGCATGGATATACTATTAATAGGAGGTCATCATCTGGACATAAAATATGGGGGAGGTAGGAGGCCAAATGTAGTTCTAGAAGATGATTATGGGACATACATAGATGCCATATAGTAAGTGATATTATTTGTTATGGTATATAAACTTTAACTGAAATTTTTTTCTATATTATATTGTCTTTTACTGATCCATATATTTATTTGTTTTATTTTAATAATAATAATTACAATTATCCCTTTACATGAGATCTTAAAGGTGACCGACATCCCCATATTCTGATAAATAATTGTTTTAAAAAAACATGATAATTAATTTTAATTTTATTCTAATTTCTAATTATATTTGAATAAATCATATGAGGTTGTGAATTCTCATTAACGAGACATTCAAGCCGAGGGTGAAGCAGGTCCCATTGGTGAATAAGGATTTAATGGGGGGGCTAGATAAATGTGACTATTAATAGTGTCGAGAAAGGTCCGATGATCTGCATTAGATCCCAATTAACACCTACAAGTTATTATTGTACTTGTTTGATATCATCGATGAGGTAAAAGGGACCTCATCGATATTCTTTATGGATGCCTTTATCTACTACCCAATATGAGGAGTGGTTGAGAGCTTAGGATTAGATGGTATAACGGATTGAGAGATAGAGGGAGGAGCATGATAAGTAGCGTCAAAGAGATGCACTGATGATGTGGTAAAAAAGAATTTTTTTTTTGAAATTATTTATGAAATTTATTTCTATTTTATTTATTTATTTGTTTTAATTATTTTTAATTTGTAAATTTATTATAAACTGTTTAATTATTTCTAATAATTTTTTATTTTTTCTAATATTTTCAATTATAATATATTTTTACTTATTTATTATTATATATATATATATATATATTTTATCAGAAAATTTATTTTATTGATTTTTATTGATTTTTAATTATTTTTAATTACTTTAAATTTTACTATATTAATTTTTTTGAATGTATAATTAATTTTGACAGATTATTCTTCCATCATAGATAATATCAAATAAAACGTCCCAACATAATTAATTATTTAAAATAATTGTGAGACTCATTTGAGATAGATATCTCATCTATCATAATTATTATCTATTTTTTGTGGATATATTCCAAGGAATACAATTGTGATGTCATTTTTTTCACGGTGCATTAGCATGGAACACTGGTCACAACTGAATTTCTACTATAGGATTCCATCTCTAACGTATCATCTCAAAAAATAAAAACTCCATTATTTAAAATCCAAGGGAAAATGTGGATGATAAACCAAAAAACCTATAACAATATAGGTAAATTGAAAATATTATGAAATCATAATGGATGAAGTGAATCATGAAAATTACGGATCACATATCCCCTTCTTTATTTGGGAATTTAATGATTTATTTTTTATGCATGAGCCCTCTGGAAATATTATTATTTATCCTTTAGTGAAATTTCATGTTATTACATCCCTCTTCATGGATTCTAGAACAATAAAATTACATTTGATATTTTATCATTATAAGTATGAACCCAAGATTCCAATGAAAATATTTTAGTATGATATAAGATTTTATTTATGTAATAAATAGTGATTCTTATATTAGAAGAATATATGTATCTAGGTATTATTAAATTAAGATTTATAGATTCTATCATGGGTTTTAGAGATTATGGTTTTTCATGGGTTCTATGTTTCTAACATGTCCATTTTTTGGTTTTATGATATGAGTATTTATAGATATTAACAATATTTCCTGATAAAATTATGGAAATAATACCCATCAGTATTATAGGCAGTAAAGAAGTTATTTTTAGAGGAATGACTTCACAACATGAGTATATTTGATTAAGATGATACTCTATATGATGTCCTATGGATTTAAAATCTATCTTGGATCAACACCATCATCATGATGTGATTTCTTATAATGATAGATTTTAAAAGAGCATTCATATGGATCTTTATGAATCTATTTATGGATGGAATTATATAACACCAACGTACTTGAATGAAGTTGCACAAAGAAAGGAATGTGGACATTATCAAGATCATGATATATAAGAGAAGGCTAAATACATTCAAAAAAAAGTATATACTACACACAGTTGATATATATTTTTAGATAATAATCATCAATCTGATCAAGAATTTGTAGTTAGTGATCAGAACATTATAAAATTTTCTTCCTATATTAAAGGAGGGAAAACTAATCCCTATGTGTAAAGGTCCCATTATAATACATGATAATATTGGGATAGTAGATTATCATTTTGTTCCTCTACCACTCGTTTATCATGTTCAGGATGTGTTCCACATATCATTCTTAAGGAAGTACATACTTGAACCTTCATGTGTATTGAACATAGAATTCATTCCATTGGAGAAAGATTATTATTTCTCGGAAAAAATGATTGATATTCTTAGATCGTATAGAGACTATTGTGAGAAACAAATACCACTCACCTAATCAATGTTTTATGTTGAAACCACCATCTTGTGTAACATCCATGTATGGGAGTTCATCTTACTCGACAACAGAGCCAATACTCCGTAAGGTACAAAGAGAGTTCCCTATCCCCACATCCTGTAGACTAGAACATTGGAATCATCAAAAATATTTTTGAAAGGATTTTGACCAAAAAAATAAACATCAATAGAATATATAAATACAATAACCAAAACAAATAAATGAGCATACAGTATGAAAATAAAAACAAAATAACTTAAGGAAATAACTATTGAAAAGATATATGGAAATCTATTTGACTAAATATGATACCCCAAAATATCTCCACCCAACTCTCCTCTACACCGACCATGATAATCAACAGAATCCAACTCAGAACCTGGACTATATAGGTGTGAGCTAAAGAGCCCTGTAGATCATCATAACCCACCAAGACTATAAAATAGGTTTACTAAGTCTAAAAATAAAGGAATGTTTGAAAATAAATTGAGAAAGCAGTCATTACATACATAATAATTTCTAGGAAAAAAAACCCAATCTATAAAATAATCAAATATATTTTCCTTTAATTTCAAAAAACCCAACACACGCATTTGAAAACAAGTCACATGAAAAATCTTTATGAAAAACCACATACACCATTATCCATTCACAAAAACACATGATTAATTTTTTAGAGGAATGAATAAATTTAATTAATTTCCAACATAATTAAAATAAACACCCAAGGACACAAATCCACATCATAAAAAATCATCTAGGCATGGGAAGGTGGGCACAATCATTAACACATACTCAACAAACACCATGGGAAAAAGATATCTCAAAAAAACACCAAACATGACATCAAAAAAAATATCAAGAAAATAAAAAAACCCAATGAGGGGACAAAAATCACATGGAATCCAGAATTCCATGTCTCTTCATCCCAACTTCTAGGCCACGAGTCATAAAACATGGAACATCCATCCATGAATACATCCAAGACTTGGAATTCTATTTCCAACTATCCCAACATTGATATGGTACATAAGGTCCATACACTTGTATTAAAGAGTTTCATTATTTCCCCAATAACTTTGGTGCATTGGGGAGTGCATCATCAGTACAACCTCCAAAAACAATTAGTCACAAGTCGACAAACATTGAGTATCAATCCATGAATCCAACCCGGATTTGGCAGGAATCGTCTAACCATCCCCAAACATTTATCACTCATATCATTTCAATACTATATCCAAATAATGACATAATAGTCATAATTCACAATTCATTAAAATAGATATTATTCTCATGCTATAATCCATGAAAACATTACCTTTTTAAAATAATTTCTCGTTAAACTATTTACAATACCCAAAACAGTCTCTCATTTAATTATATCTATTGAAAACATATCTCAATAATCTCATTTAGAAACCATATTAACCAACTAAACTGATATCATAATTAACTTTCATATGACCATGTTAACCTATTAATCACAAAAAAACCTAGAATAACCCCTTACGTGACACAACTTTAATATTTAACAAGATGAATCCCAGTACATGAACATGCCATAACCCATGGGTGGAATTCATCCCGATCCCAACATCCTCCATGCGTCCCACGATGATCATATGGGTTTCTATTAATCCACTAATAAATCATTCTATCATTTAATTGATTATAGCCACCCAAATAAACATAATGAAGATACCAGTAAGTCCCCATATATCATAACACAAGAATCAGTCATCTAAAAACATAGTTATCATATTCAACAAGTGATTTCAACAAGGATGTCACCATTACATCACATGATCCAATCAGGCAATCACTCTATTCATAAAAGAATCAAAATCACTTTTTAAGACCATATGAAATTCCAAATACAATTATAAATGACGGCTTATACATATCCATTCATGAACACTTATGGCAAGGGAAACACCATTTCAATTTAATGAAACCAAAACACCGTTTTTCATGTAAGGAAACCTATCAATGACCCAATGAAATCCACCCAAAAACCAATTTTTCCTAAGGCCCAAGGGCCAAGTTCAACCCAAAATTAAACCATTCATTGTCATTTTATCAAACATGAAAAATGAATAAAACCCTATTTCCAAACCTAGATTCATTTTACATGGTATTTAACCCATTAAATCAAAATTAAAAACCCAAGAAATTAATAATTACAATACTACACCAAAAAAGGGCTTTCAAACTTGAAAATCATCAATATGGACAAAGGCATTTCTTTCCTCACACATTCAATAAAACATTACTGAGAACATTTTTAGAGGTATATAAAATTCTTTCATTTCAAAAAAACATTTCAACCTACCCAATGAAAAACAAAGAAAGAAAAAAACCATTTTATTTACCTCAAACCACCATTATGGAATCCAACCGAGAATTTTTTTTCAAGGAGGAGAAATTCCCACACAATTCAAATCACTATTTTAAAAAACTAAAAGTACATTTTTATTTTATTGGGGGTAAACACCTAAATTGAGACCAAATTACCTTTTCAAAATAAACCTTCCACTCATTGACATCCACACCAAGTCAAAAACCATATCCCAACTCAAAATCATTAAAAAGACTAAAATAATTTCATGAAAAACCATGAAAATTAAATATCGCAATATAAATCTAAAAACAAAGATTTCATGAAGCCAACTATTTATTTTAAGGATAATGAGTATTAAAATATGTTTAATAAATAAAAGGTTTTCTAACATATTTATAATTTCATCAAATAAAAACAAAGGAATTAGGATATTAAGATTCCAAAGGAAAAACATTTTAAATTGAAACCTACCTCAAAGAGAGGAGAACCTAGCCAAAACAATTCAAAACATGATGGTTTTGATTATTAATACCCCACAGTTTCATACACATGATTATATATATATATATATACCCTTAATCTAATGTACATATTCTTGGCACCATGAATAAATATTTGAAAGGAATATATATATATATATATAAACACGCACAAATACCTATGCAGGTTAGCACAACCCTTCATGGAGCCACCAACATTCTTCAAAGATTTCTAATGAACCCTAATCCCCAATAGAACCAAAATGAAATGTACATAAAAAGAAGAAGAAGAAAATCTTATTTCATACAATGGAGAGGAGTCGAGATATTCCTATCAGCCTCACCTTTAACATCAGATGTTGGAATATGTAAGAGGTTCACCCGAGATCGCTTCCACATAACCTAACAATATACGAAACCAAAACAATTGGTCAACATTAACCCTAGGGTAGGAAGATCTAAATAGGGTTATATGAGAGGTGAATACCAACCAAATATAAGCAAGATATTAGTGTATGTGATCTTACCTCAAAGAAACTATTGAGATCCATGATGGAACATGAAGGATTCATTGAGCGGAAGAGAGTCCATGTCAGAGAAGAGGCACACAACAAAGGAGGAAGGGGACACACATCTCAGGTGACACATGTGAGAAAATAAATAAGTGGGAAAATATATAAATAATTAAGAAATGTTATAATTATAATTATAATTATAATTATAATATTCTGGATATGTTCACAGTTTGGGAACAGGTTTCTAGATATTGCAATAACTGGGCACATGACACTTCCTAGGCCGGTAACCCTGCATAATTACCTATATGAAGACACATGGTTGATAAAACCTTGCTCAAACTATAACTCTTGGCACTACAAACATACATAACCCAACAGTACACTCTCTTTATTATTTAATTGATTGTGCTCAGGCCATTCCCTACTCTACTTTATCTCTTAGGATTCCACATGGGAATCTCATTATTAGTACTAACCGTGCAATATATAAAATCCTCTACAACATTAATTTTTTGGTTTGTTAACTACCATAGATAAATCCAAATCGATAATAAAAAAATATAAATTAAAAATACACTATGACTTTCAGGGTATTAACATCTCCCACCATGCCACTTTCTATCCCTAGAAAGTCCTAATCGAAGGAATAAGAATGGAAACTGTAGAGTCCAGGAGATCATAAACATAAGAAGAACTAGATATTGAATAACCAAAAATCCATCATTGAAACCTTAAAAATGATAGCTCTAATTATATATAAATCATATACACCAAAAGTCCTACTTCAAAAAATATCATAAATAAGAAAAACTATTTATTATTGGAACCTATAAATTTCTCTTCCCCCAATTTAGAGTTATTATAGAAGGGTGTTACAAAAAAGAGATACTTGAATACATATACTCAAAAAACTGAACATACATGGGAAATATTTCCTAATGTGAAAACACTCTCACACTAATGGAGAAAGGAACCACCATAAGAAATCAAATAATACGAAAAGAGGATTCACCTCTGGTAACAACCAACAATGATAACATAGAGTTAAAAGCGCGGATCACCCCACACTGTGCATCAAAAATGGCCATCGTCAAATGCTATCTATTATACCAAAACAATTTGGTAGATCAAACACCATAGTTCCCCAGATTTTCATCCAAGGCCTCTCTCTCGAAAAAATAAATGATAACCTAAATTGATCAATTAGATAATGGGAAAAACATCCAAAATATCACGATAACCACACTCATGCTTCAAAACCAAGATCATATCCACCAAAATAAAAGCTTCCAAAAGCTACTCAACACTTAAAACTCAACTAAACCAACAATCCCAAACTCAACCTCAATTTCCAGGATAGTTTCTCTTCGACTAATCCACATGGAGTAATGGTAATACTGTGATCCAAAGAAAATATTTTGACCATTATAATGGATAGAACAACAAAATAAGAAATAGTGCTTGGAAATCCAAGCCTCTTAAGGGAAGAAAAATGTTTCCTTCTCAACATAGAATGAAAACAAAATATCAACCATAACATGGAGTAAAAAAAACCCAAACTAAGAATAAAAAATCATTACCAAAATAAAATTTCCTATAAATAAATCAGAATCACCAAAAAAATTCTAAAAAACGCCATCCACCAAGGTATTTTACAGAATCCATACATTCCACATGGAATCCAAACAACCTTTGTGTAACTCATGAATTTTCCAAACAAGTAGAACAACATATAATATTGTAAAAAAATTCATTACATTATGGAATCAAAGAACCCATGAATGCTTATTCAAAACTCACTTTACTTTCAGAAACACCATTTCACAAGAAGGTAACCATTGTCATAAATCATTTTATAAAACCACAAAAATTCACCATTCATTATCTTCCACAAAAACAAATTGGAAAATATATGTTTTCTTTAATTCCCTATTTTATTTCTCAACCATGGATTTCAAAACCATGCACACACATGAACTAAAAAAACCCCACATATGATTCACACAAAACATATCCAAAAACACTCCAGAATCTGGAACCAATGTGTAGAAACCATCTTCTAAGAAATCCAAAACCATGAGGAGTTCCAAAATAGAAAAACTACAGAAGAAATAGTGTTATGAGTGCATGTTTTCCATGGTTGGGGACTATGATCCAACCCTGCAACACACTACATATAAGAGGGAGACTTGACCATGTGGGATCACATTTTTTCCATGCCCTTTGTGTGAACCATGCATGTCCAGTTCTACATCCTTCTCACTCGTGGATAATGACTAAACCACAATATCATACACATTTTAAAGGGATATCAAAACATGAATCACATAAAACTATTAAAACAATCCCAAACAACTCGAATACATGATTCAAAACATAACATCCCTAGGTAGCATGAGGCTTGTGATAAAAAAGAGTAATCAAGAATGTCCATTCCCATACCTATATAGATATTCTATTCATATCATCCATTTTAACCAGACATCCCCAAATAACATGGTCTTTCCCAACCCTAGTTCCAATTAGAAAAATAGGTTCTCACACCTCATTGTGATTACCTTTCCCAAGATGTTATCATACCGGACACCCGAGCCGATATGAATCAAGTTCTGATGGGCATTCCCAATCTTTATAGGCAAGAAACTAGCAGCTATGAATCATAAGAAATATTTTGGGAACGATTTCACCTAAAAATAAATAAACAACATCATTATATATTAATAAAATAACCAAAATAAATAAAATATAAGATATGGGATACGAAAAAAATTACTAAAGGAAACTGCTACATGAATGTTAAAGGTAATCTAACCAGCTAAAGCTAAGTCCAAAAAAACTCTCCACCAAATTCTCCTCCACACCATCCATGACGATCAAAGGAGTCCAAATGAGAATCTGTAAGATATAGGTTTGAGATAAATAGCCCAAAAGTTCCCCGAAACCCAAAGATAAAATGAAATAAGTTTCTTAAGGCTTAACATCAATTTGATATTTTAAATAAAGGTTGATATTTTTTTTTACACATAAAATTATTTCTAGGAACAACAAACCCAATCTATAAGCAACATCTAATACATTTTAATTTACGTTTATAAAACCTAAATTACGAATTTCAAAACATTTTATGGGATGAAGGATTATAATAAAGCACATACAACATTATTTTTTAACAAAATCACCCATTTACATTATTTTGAGGAAGGAATCACTTTAAAAAAATTTCAGAAAATGTATAATAAAAACCGAAGGCCACATAGGCACATCATAAACATATATCATCTCGGAATGAGAAGGAGGACACAATCATTAACACATACTCAATGAACATGATTGGTAAAATATATCTCTACACATCACACCAAACAATGGACCAAAAAAATACATTAAGAAAAAAATCATACCCAGTTAGGCAGAAACAATCTCATGGGATCCAGAATACCATGTATGTCCATCCCAACTTCTGGGACACCAGTCAAAAAACATTGAGATTCAGTCCATGAATCCATCAGGGACTTGAAACGCCATGTACGAATGTACCCACCTCAATATAGAAAGTCGTTTCTATACCCTTGGGTTCCTGAGTTCCAGTCATTCCCCCACCACTATAGTGCACCGAGGAGTGAATCATCTGTCCAAACTCTTAAAACCATTTGTTACAGGATGAAAAATATGGAGCATCAGTCCATGAATCTAACTAGGATTCAGCAAAATTCAACTAACCGTACCTAACAATTTATCACATGTACCATTTCAAAACCATAACCAAACAATGAAAAAATAATCACAATTCCAAATCTTAAAAATGAAAATCATTCTCATACAATAATCCATGAAAACATTACCTTTTGTAAATCATTTGAAATTAACCCATTAACATTATACCAAACACTCTATCATTCCATGCTATCAATTAAACACACTTTTCATTAATATCATTTAAAACCCAGATTAACCAACTAATCAAAACACAACATTTTCTTTCATAAGACCACGTTAACCCATTAAACACAAAAAACCTTGGTAACCCCTTATGTTCTACCACTTATATTTTTATGAACCCAACTCCATGTTCTTGAATACAACACACCCATTGGGTGGCCTTGATCCCAACCCCGATATTGTGACACCCCATGATTTTCTGAGATACATTGTTATTAATTTTTTTTTATTTTTTTTATCCTACACCAAGATTAACTTGCACTATTTTCAACACCGTATTAGCTTTCAGTATACACAATAATATTTTTTTTCTTGTGTTCCACACAATTTCAAGTTATTTTTATATAATTTATTTCATACAACACTGAGTATAGATTTTTTTTAAAAGTTAAAATGAACTATGTTTGGATTATGTAATAAGAAACACCATAGGAATCTTTCAATACATGCAAGACTAACTTGTATTTCGTTACACGAAAAATAATCCTTCCTTGATAACATGCGTGGTATGTGATACCGTGTTTTACTAAGCGAAGATATATTATTAAAATATAATTTTTTAATGGGATATAAAATAGCCATTAGTATTAACCACCATTTGAATATTATATAACATCAGATTTAATCTTACATATATTAAAGAACATTATATGAGAACAAAATAAATATTTTAGATAAGAGATGTATTTTTCAAAATATAAAGTTTTACAGCATTTTGATGGGGCACAGATTTTAAATTTACTTTTTTAACCTTTATAAGTTAAATTTTACAAAATAAACTTCTTATTTAGAAGAGGGACATAAGAATTTAAATTTTATATTTTTTTGTATCTTTATGATAAATTTCAAATTATAATGAATAGTGAAAAAGCTACATTTTAATTCAAAACTCCCTTTTAATATAATTTATTTATATGGTTATATTATACATTTAATTTGTTTTACAGTAAAATTGGATTAAATTTTTATAATTTTGACAAATTCTTGGTCTACTGAAGTAATTTCACTTTTAAATTGGTTTTGAACACATTTCAATCAGATGATAGTGATTACTTCTTAAAACCCCGATTTTTTGTTCTGACAATGAAAATTAATTTTAAATTAATTACTACACATTATGAGTTTTATATTTGGAAAAATAGATTCCATATTTGGAATCATAATTTTTAATTTTTTTGAATAGGTACCTTTTATTTTTCTACAATATGAATAGTTACTTCAATAAGTATTTTATTTAACATGGTTAAAGAGTAAATCTATAGAATAAAGGTAAAAAAATAATATTATAAAATTATTAAACTCCCTTAAAACATTTACTAATCCTATTTGATGAGATATTTCTGACCATGGGAATTCCTGGGTCGATTTTGGGACCCCGTGGAACCACGTAGATGTGAAAATGACATTTAATAAGAATTAATTTATAATAAAGATAAATATGAAATAAACAAGAATCATCGTATTAAAAAAAAATTAATACATGGTTATACATAAGAGAAATTTTACTATAAATATTAATTGTCTAGATAATAATATATCATAAACCATGGTAATTTATTTATAATTTTTAGACACTAAATAAGTAAATTTATTTATGAAACAATGATGATGTTGTGATTACCTTATACATTAATGATTTAAATAAAGAAGATTAGAAATATTAAAATAAATTTATTTTAAACATTATTATTCCATACAAGAATTTTATTGATTATTATAAATTATTATATTTGAATTAATGATTTTTTTGAAAGAATCTGGTTATTATGGATTTTTAAAAAGTCAAAATAGGAATTGTTTTAAAATTGACATAAATGAGTTTTTAAAACAAATACTATTTTATTAAATGATATAATAGTCCTAAAAATCTAATATTATGAAAATGTCATATATATTATTTAACATGTCATTAATTAACATATTTAGGTTCTATTGACATTTTATAGTAAATAGAGTAACCATACAGTATGTACATAAAGAAGATATGGTAAGAGTTATATTTGATAACTAAGGGTTAAAGCGAAAATATAAGGTTAAATGTGAGACCTGAACATGTCCAAAACCTATTGGTTGAGAGGATTTCAAAAAAAACCTCATATTATATTCGAATTAAATGAGTTTTGTTTCCTTTATATTCCTAAAATAATTTTATAATAAAAAAACATTTCAAGCCCATTCAAAAAGTGCCCCTCCCCCTCTCTTATAAAAATGCATCTCCTCCAACATTTCCTAACACCACCTTGAGACTTATATCATGACCAAACCATGACCAATTCTAATATAAAAATTCTTAGTAAACTTATGTATTTCCTTGTTTTTTAAAATTCCATCCCTAGTGTATCTTAGAAGTGATCCAAAGGAAATCCTACGAGGAAGAGGTAATTACATTACCAACTCAATTCAATTTATTTTCTTCTTCTACTTAATCATTAAATAATTATCCCATAATAAAGTAATAACTATAATTTTTTATACATAATTATATGTTATTATAATTATGGCACAACCTTATACCTCCTTTTATCCTTCCAACGAATAATAATATAATCATGCATGCATGCGTACGGCTTACCGTATCAACGTTGCGGTGTAATTTGTTATTCAAAAAAAATTATTAGTATGGTTTTAATTATGAGTATAATAGATATAAATAATTAATATAAAATGATAAATTATTATTTATAATTAATATACAATTCAATTACATACAATTTAACCATCAAGAGAATGATATCGTCGCTCATGGGTGCGTGCGACCTATCATCTCTACAATGCAGTAAGATTCGTTCTCCATGTTGAAAATTCAATAATGACTATAAAATTTATATGATGAGTAAAAATAATAATATTAAACATAATTTAATTAATAAAATACATCATATTCATAATAAACATGACTTAAATAGAAAAACAGGAATGGTAAAATGAAGCAGTTAACACCCGAAATAATGTTAATATTGGAATACTATTAAAAATTGATATAATAAGCTCATATATGATATATAAAATATGGATATGGTCCTAGATTAATTTAATAACATTATTTAACCATTGTAAAGGAGGTTACCAAATCCTCTACTAACGAAAATTACAGGGTAATGTTTAAATTTTTAAATCTCTTTTTTTCATAGATTTTTTATTCGTATGTATTTATTGGGGGTTTATTATTACCTTCATATATGATTCCTAAATATTTAATTAAAAATATTATTTATATCCTTCAATAATGTTTTAAATTTAATTTTATCCATTTGTAATTTTTTAGTAAATGTTATAAATGAAAACTTCTGTCTTTTTCGTTACGTGGTATTTTTTTTGACTTTTTCAAAAAATATGGTAAGAATGTTTTTTTAACATATTTGGGATGAAATAATTATTACATATTAATAACTCATTATTTCCATGAATCTTCCAATAAAAAATTACAAGAGTATTTTCAACTAAATTATTCACTTTTAAAATTGTGTGTCATTTTGAGAAAAGAAATCTTTTATGAAGAAGAAAGGATATATTCCTCAGGAATTAAGCTAAAGTGATTTATCAAAAACAATTTCGATATAATATGACATAACCTTATGTTTCTATCCATATTATTACATTGATTTTATTGTATTTTTGATATAATTTTATTTATGAAATCAATTTATTTATATGGATTATGATTTAATGATGTTTAATAAATCCATTTTATTTCATGGTTTATGCTATGATGAATGATAAATATTTTTGTGGCACATGTAAAAATGATTTCACTATGATATGTGTGGGACATATATTTTCCTTCAATGAATTGGGTAAAGATTTATATCTGATTAGATAGACATGAATATAACAACAATTAAATTGGGTTCAGTAATACTAGGATGGAACTGTAAGTAAACCCAGTTCTATAATGGACTTTGTCTACTATGATGGTATCAGAAGAAATTCCTTGGCTACTATGGAAAATAATATTATGTGTTTATATATTTTCTATAATTATATATTTTATTTTAATTCCATTTTATTATGTTCTATGTTACTTTATGATATATTCCTTGTGTATAACCATGATTTAATAAATGACTCACGGTTTTGATATTCAAAATTTATGTTCATGTTTTCACAATCATATGTTTCTGTTTTTTTTGTTTTTCATGTTTACCGAAATTAAGAATTTGAGCGAACCCTTTTTAGTTTTTAATTTCCCCAGGATATAAATAATGGTTTTAGGTAGGGATACTAAAGGAGATGATCATTATGGGATATGTTAAAGATCTTTACCCATGTTAGATGATTATTTTCCAATTTTCAAAATAAACTAACCCAATATACTCTTTAGGCTCTTTCTGTCTCATGTATTATATATTATGCAAATGAAATTTATGTATATGTACTTAATGATTGGGTTTTTAGAGAGATACTACAAGAATCATATGTGGATCATGTGAGTTTTGATGAATACAATAATAAATTATTCTATATTTTAATAAATCTAGGGAATGCAAAAGAAAAACATGAAGTGACTACAAACACAACCATTTATCATAATATAATAATCAATCACCTACACAACATAATCAACATCTACAAAAAGAAGGTTCAATAAGACAATCAATATCACATCACATGTGACATCCAGGCCTACAATTAATTCATAATCCTTTGAATCCTCTATTCTAAAATAATTTGAAATTTCTAACATAATTCCAAATGAAGTAATAAGAAATTATAACCATAAAAACAAAAGTCAAGGGAATCTCCATTTCCATTTTATAAAACCAACACACCCTTTTTAATTTAATAAAATCTATCAACCACCAAAGGCAACCCACCTTAATATACATATAGACTAAAGACCAAGGCCCAATTGAAATCCACAGTTAAAACATTCATTGGAATTTTATCAAACAAGAAAAATACATAATACCCTATTTTAAATCAGAGATCCATTGAATAGGGTATTCCACCCATTCATTAAAAAGGAAAAAACACAAACATTTATGAATAAATAGTTCACCCGATATAAAGGATTTCAATATTAATAATCTAAAACATGTCCAAAATCCTTTATTCCATAATAATTTGCTTAAAAAATTACTCAATATATTTTTAGAGGTTCAATCAAGTCATGAATTTAATAAAACATTTCATGATTCCCTATTAAAAACAAAATAATGTCACAAACCCTATTCATTTATATCAACCCATATTTATGGAAGCCCACCAAGAATTTTCAAAATGAGGTGAACCACCCACACAATTCAAAACAACATTTTAAATAAATAAAATTCCATTTTTATGTCATTGGGGGTCGACACCATAACTAAAACCAAATTACCTTTTTAAAATACCATTTCATTTTAATGATAAAAAATGTTTCAAAAACCCTTTACCAATTCAAAACCCATTCAAAAATCCATAATTCATTTCATAATGAAATGATCACAATAAATTTTCCAATATAAATTATAAAAGAATGATTTCATGAAACCATCCTATTATGCCAAGAAAAATGAGTCGTAAAATATTTTCAATCAAAAAATGGATATCAAACATATTTATACATGCATCTAATAAAAAAAGGCATATGCATAATATGATACTAATTGAAACAAATTTCCTAGTGACACATATACCAATGAAAAGAGAAGAAATAAATAACACTTCACAAATTGATGCTTAAAATGAAGACTACCCACAGACTTACACACACTAGATATATTTAATAAATACCCTTAATTGAATTTACATATTTCTCATTCTATGAATGAATACGTGCAAGGAAAAAAATCAAACACACATGTACATATACATGTGAGATCAACACAACATGGAACTACGAATATTGTAAAACAATATATAGAAATCCTAATCACCAAATGATCCCAAATGAATGGTGAAAAAACAACAGAAGAAATTATTACCTTGTTCGGCAATGACAAGATGATATGAGATAATCTACTTCGAATTCAGTGATATATGTTTCTATGAGGCTAACCCAAGGGCCCTTATGCCTAAACTAACAATAGAATAATCCAACAACATTAGGTTAAAAAACCCTATGGTTCATAAGATCTAAATAGGGAGATGGTATTGGGGAAAATTGGCCAAATCAAAGGAGTAGATGAGGGAAGACAATATTAACTTGAAGAACCAATTAATATCCATGAAGGAACCAGAAGGATTCATGGAGGGGAAGATAGGATATTAAGATGGAGAGGTGAGTGATGAATGAGGATGAAGGGAGCACCTCTCGCCTGATGCACATGAGAAAATAAAAAATGTAGACAAAAAATAATGAAAAAAGAAAAAAGAAATATAAAATAAAAATTAATTTTTTAAAATAATTTACACATAAATGGTTTTTGCACAGGTTACCAGACTAAAACCAAACCATGTGTTGGCCAATGCCTTAACCAGGAACCGTATGCAGTTTCTTGCATTCAGATGCATGGTTGAGAAAACCATGCTCAAACTATGCCACTCAGCACTGCCACCTTTCAGAACCAAACAACACACTCTCAAAAACATTTAATAAACCATATACAAGCCATGATCCAATCCACTGCCTCACTTGGGAAATATCATGTGCATCACATACTTACTACTAAAAGTGTTGGCTAAACATGAAATAACTAAAAATCATCCAAAACATATTTTTTAGCCCTCTAACTAGTGGAGCTCAATTATTCTCCATTATAAAATAAATTAAAATAAAATAAACACATCTTTATATACATTTTATTAAATATTGATGATGTTACATGGGAAATTGAGGATATGATGAGGCATATTTATAATCATTTTTGAATGACAATGATGAATTTCAAGGGTGAAATATATTTTAAGGAACATGGAATGAAACACCCTTAGATATTATGAATTAAATTTTTCAAATGAATTAATTTTATTTAATATCTAAAGTTACATGAAATACCTTGTTAGGTAAGTATTACGCATAAAAAAATTAATCTTATGCTACACAGAAGAGTCGTTAGGCTTGGATTACACACAAAAATGAGTTCTAACAAAAACCATGATATATTATTAATAGAGTTATTTAAACACAAATGTTCTATCCTATATGTTAAACATAGAGGTATGGATATTGATAAAAATGTTAAATATTAAAAATATTATTTTTAAATAATGGAATGATTTTGATATAAAAGGAACATAATTTGTGGTAAAGTCTTCAGGTTTCAAAAATACTATCTTCTCAAAACATGATCATTATAAAAATATTAATTTTTGAAACTTTTATAAATGTAATTTTTTAAAATAAAATTAATTTTTGAAATCATAATTTCACAACTATCTTAATGTGAGTTTTTTAATATTTCTGAGATGTTTCATTTTTTATGAATAGTGAAAAGTAATGAATTTTAATTGAAAACTACAATATAATTTAATTAATTTATAATGTCAAGTTATATTTTAACATGGTTAAAATGAATAATTAGATTAATTTTAAATTTATTTATATACTTTATGTCATTTTAATCAATTTAATATTGAAATTGGATATTAATAATATCAATCATTTGAAGTTTATCTCTTCAAAAAACTCGTATTGTCATCATGTGTGTGGGGTTATTATTTAAAATGAATTCCAATATATCATTGAATGGAATTTGGAAAAATATATTCCATATTCTGAATAATATTAACCTATATTATTTAAAAAATTTAACTTAATTTGGGAAATAATTATTAGTGATGATATTTAAAATTAATTAAGGTGATTTTGGTTTAAACGGGGTTATGTGCATTACATGAATTTATATTAATCTTAATTTTACAAAAAATATATTATTTTTATATAATGAATACAATTTCATATATATAATAATTATGTATAATTTATCTAATAAATATCATTTTTATTTTAGTATTAAATGATAAATTACCTTGGTAAATGAAAAGATACAAGTTAACATTATAGAAATAAGAAGGGTAAAATTGAGTAATCATAAAGTCTAAGGAATAACATGATGAAAATATGTAACTTTTTCTGTGGTGGAGAAGTTTCTCAATCACATACATTCTACCATATGCTATAAGTCAATTTTTAGGAACATGTGGTATTATTGACCTCACAATAGTGAATGCATTTTGGTATTTCTAAAAATGTCATTCCTCCTATATTATAAAAGGGTAATCACTACCCTCACTTATTCACACCCCTCGATCCATTTTTTGACAAAAATAATCCTAAATAATTTACCAAATTCCAATATCTCATAATCTAATCCTTATATTGGGAATAAATCCATCCTAGGAAGGCCTTAGTGAAAACCTATTTTGTATACTCGAAGAAGGGGAAACATTTATCAACAATAAATTTTTTTATTTGTTATTCCACCTTATTCAATTATTTCTATAACATTGTTATATAATAAACTTATCATCTTACATATACATATATTTTTAATGTCATGTTACTGACGTATTGTTATCTTCATTTACATCAAATGTTTTTTAAAATCAATTTTTGGGTGTACGGTGGACAACCGCATCACGAGACGATATCATTTGTTTTTACATTTCCACCTATAATGTTTAAGCATAATGATGTATTTACATTTTATATATGATATAAATCATATTAATGATGTTATCATGATTCTGGAATTATTATACCATTCAAAACTTCATGATCTCCATTATTTGGGAATACGATAACATCAATCTTGTGTACGACCGATTACCGCCTCGAGAAACGATGTGATTCAATCATGATTTATGTATTAAGGATGTGTTTAATGAAAATTTGTAAAATATTGGAAACAAAAAATTATTCTTTAGTTATAATATATATATTTTAATTTTCCATCTCTCAATCCGTTATGAAAATGGAAACAGTGTTCATGCATACATATGACCTACCATCTCTATGAATGATTTATTCAATTTTCTATCACTAAATATTATGTTTTAATACATATATATAATTTAATAATATTATTTATATATTATGTTTTATATTTTTTATATTAAGAAACCGTGATTAAATTAAGTGGAGAAAAAACAAATAGTCAAAACATACCTGAAAAACAAAGAAGTTATTGCCGGAAACATGAATTTAAAATAAAATTGTTAATAAAATTTTATTAAAAATTCATAATATAATCATATGAGGTATGATATATTTGAACTTTTATAAGGTAATTCAAGACTTATGTAATGGATTTTTTTCTCGTATTTTTTTCTCTGAACCGCATTCCATATTCACTGCATATTTTTTAAGTGGTTTATATTCTCCCCATGAATATATTTTATTACTTTTATCCTTAAATTTATGTTTATTTATAGTTTTATTTATGAATATATCTTTCATGGATTTTACTATTCAAAATATACCAAAGCATTAATGTATTTTTTTCTCAATTTCCTTTCATTGAGATGTGTGTTATGTTATACACCCATCTTCTTTTATGATGTGTATATACTGTCCATATGAAATTTTCTATCATTAATATCTTTATATTAATAATATTTTATGTTTTATTTAATTTTATTCTTTAATTGGGATTATGATTCATTGTTACCAAGGTTCTATAATTTTTTTGTTGTAATCTCATCATTTAATGGGATTTTCAATGACTTTTTTCCGATGATAGAATCTTATGATCCATCTCTCAATAAACTCATTATCTTTTATTATTGTCTATTTATTTCATAGGAATAAATTTTTTCCCTTAATTTAATTCTATTTATCTATAAAATAGTTTGATAAAATTATTTTATGAAACAAATAATTTCTGTCAAATAATTTTTCATCTAAAATAATATTTTTTGAAAATGTTTTCAGAAATGTTTTAAAATATTGTTTCAGTTGGGATTGATCTTTTCATCAAGAATTACATTAAATTATTTTAAATTATTATTCTATACCATTTCATTTTTACTTACAAAGAAAAGTTTTTCCAAAAAAATTATGTTTCAAAATATATTTTCAATGAATACTAATATTCCTGAAGAAACGTTCCATGTGATTTATCTTTCAAAATAATTTTTCCTCTATTATTACTTTATTTATTGTATCTTATCATTTTATGTGGATATTATCCACATATATATATTTATTGATATTTCTCATAATGGTTAATGGTGAAAAATATTTAGCAATCCCATTTCCCTTCCACGGGTTATATCATGAAAATATCCTTATTAAACACATTTCATTTCATGGGTTATGATAAGACGAATGTTTTATAAACTAGTGGCACAAATATGTATCATTTTCATTATGTGAAGGGTCTAACCAGTATTACCCTCCAATACATTGGGTAATGATTTATATATCATGATATGAAAACGGGAAACAAGTCGAGGGGTTTGATCCAATATTTGAAATAGGTGTATCCCGATCCACAATGAGAAATAGATGCGTCCTAACAATTAAGGGTAAATAATTGTACCCCAATCCACTTTGGTAAATAGAAGAATCTGGATCAACTATATTTATGGTCTTGGTAGTTAACCTAGATAGGTGAAATAGTTTTTTATTTATAATTATACCAATCATTTATTAAATATTTTATTGTTCAATGATAATTTTGGTTGATTTCTCTCTCTTATAGACTAATTTTTTTAAAATGATATCTTTTTATACCAATAATCATGTTTAGGATCCCTGACAGTTTGCGTATTAAATTTGAAGTTATATTTATTATAACAGACAATTATGATTATCTTTTGGTTTCATAAGATATAATATTGGAATCTCTAATTTTTTTCATACCGAGAGACTGATATCACCCTTTCTTATGGTTCCTTCCTAGTGAAATAAATACCGGTTTACTATGGTATTTATAAGATGAGTACTTATGAGAAGATCATCATAGTAGATGTTGAAGATCATTCACCAAATTAAAGATTACATTCTAGATTCCAAAGGCATAAAACTACTATGATTTATAGGATTATATATCTATAGTTTATTGAATATTCATATAAAAAGTTTTAATAACCATGTATAAGAATCCTAGATTGTTAAAATATCACCCACATGTGAGACCTTAGACAAAACTTCTTATATATCAACATGCATCCCCACACATTAGTATAATACTGATTGATAAAGAGCACATACTGTAAATAAATGTATAGAAATTAACCCATATCAAATTGAAATGATTCATTTATAAAATGAAAAATGTCCGAATTAAATCCCACAAAAAAATACAAATTAACCCAGTCTGACGACAACATGAGGTAAAATACCCAAAAGAAACACATGGATCCCTCTAAGATATACCTATCATAACTAAGATCCACCTACATCTGTTGTGCATATGAACCCAGGGAATGGAATGTCATCTTCATTATATATGACTTCTGCGGATAGGTCCCTCGTAGGTGTTAGTATAATCATACCCAGTAGGACACCCAAATATCACCAAACAAAATGATTCAATGATAGACTATTCATATCATCACTATGATGGTATCTGGGTCACAATAAGAAATATTAATAATAATAACAAACCATATATGCTCAATAAGAAGCCAATGTGAATAGAGAATGTAGATATTCATCTATATAGCTATCTAGGAATGAGTAATCCTCCTACATATCCTACAATCCCATCACTAATGTCAAATAACGCACAAAAGCTCATAAGATATATAGTGTAGGGTCTTCTTCTAAAGGAATTGCTTTATAGAGAAGGGGTAATAATCTCCTAGCTATGAATCTCACATAGCCTCTTAATAATCTATGTGAAGAGAACATAGGTCACAAATGCTCTCTATAGGTGAGGGGAAAAAGTCCCCAGTAGAGGAACCACACCTCACATAGAGTGAATATGGGGCCACATTGTTTATAGCGGGGTCACACCCTATGTAGTATGGGTGTTTTGAACTCTACCTGTGTAAATACTGTATAAATACTAATCCCTACTGTGGCATGGGGATTACAACTTCAGTAACACTCTATGGACCAAACCTAAACGTTCTTCCCAGCTAAACTTATCTATGAGATGCATCCCACAATAATCACCTCTTGTAGTATTTTTATATTGAGATGAAGGAAACATCAAGTTGTACATGAGAAAAAACATGGGATGGTCTACTCAAATTCCCATTTTCATGTCTCGGTGAAGAAAAAATGAAAGGGGGATGATCGAGGGATCCGACCTAGCCATAAAGCATTACATGAAAAATACCATTTTTTATATTTTTTGTCTTTCTATTAATGAAACTTCTTGTGTCTCATCACCTCACAATGAATGTATTCTTTTGGAAACATGGTGTGTACACTAGGGTTACATGACATATAGAAGTCAGCTGATTCTTGGGGTTTGTTGTTTCTTCTATCTCATGTGCTCTTGTCATTCACATTCACTATGTCATGCCCATGTACACTATCCTGGTATAAGTACTTACCAAATTATATGGGGTGGTATCTATATCACACAGTGTGTAGGGGCCCAGTTGGCACATTTCATGTACTAACCAAGCATAACCTATGAACCTTCCAAAGTATATGACATGATCCACACCACCCATAGAGTATGTGGGCACATGTTCTCATTATAACGTTCACTTCATACATGTTGATCCATCCAAAAAGTGATAAATGGTGTGCTATCCCACCACATGGTTGTGGGGACACATGGCCACCTAATCATATACTCTCTATAAACACAAATCCATCTAAATAAGGGTCACATGGAATGTGGGTCCACTACATGACATGTGATATTTTACTCTGTGAAAACCAATGTCTCCACTCTAGGAGGAATAGATGGTATGTCTTCATTGGAACTAAACCTCGTGTACTTTGTAATTTTTTAAAAACTCAAAAGGGTTCATATGTACCATCACATGATAATTCCTCCTTTTATATAACCTTGAAATCCTTCTTTGAAATCAAATATAGTGTAGAATAATCTTTATCCATCTTTATTATTATAATTTCAACCATACAATATATTCCATAAATCATCCAATCATGTTACACCATCGAATCTCCAAACTTCACAAAAAAACATGGATATGGTCTTCAATATACATCTGATCTCCTCTTACACAGCACCAATCATCAATCAGTTTTTTGATCCTCATCCTGAACCCATTGAAGATACCTATTTAAATATAGATTGAACACACAATGATCATTTTTCAATCATTTTTGAACCATCAGTCAAATGATACACCAGGGACAAATGAACAAACTGTTAGGGTAGAAAGGAGCAAATCACAAACACAAGGAACAAATATTATCCAATTTTTAAGTCGAAAAATATTTTTTAGTGGAGAATCATCAAATAAAGGAAAGATAATAAATTATCAATAATTAAAACAGATATCAAAACATGGGAGGACAAAAACAAATTTCAAATTCCTACCCCAACATGTAAATTAATCTAGAACGAAATTAATTCATATTTGATTACTGATAATAAAAAAAAGGGATTAATCCAAAAAACAAACTCATTACCCGAATGTTTTTATTGATCACCAATGAATAAATTTTTTATTCCATTTACATTATAAGGATATATGAAATCCTATATCATAGAATACTCCTTATCAAATAGATCTCTGATACTCGATCATTCCATCTTCCTCCGAAATATCCTCTATGAACCTCTAATTGATTTTAGGGAGATATAGGTAACCCTATGTTTTTTATATAATGTTTATTATATAAAAGAAGACTTGGTCAGAGAATTTAAATAACATATTGATTATTTAGTTACATAATTTTATTGTTTTTTCCCATGATAGCACTTTAACAATGCACCAAATGCACAAAATTTTTATGTCATGTCTAGGGTAAAACCTTCATTTCATCATTATAGAAGGTCTTAGTTTTCCAATCCATATCACTATTCTATATATATTATATTAATTCATAAAAAATGTGGGTTTTCGTTATATATTATATCTATCATTTTTAATATATCATCATTGAGACTATTACGGACATGAAATTATGTGTTGACTCAGATCCTCACTTCAAAACTATTATTGGAAATGTACCAATATATTATTAGGTAAAAATATAGTTTTTACATCTTACATGTGGCATAAGAATAAATTTTAATGGGAGTGTGATCTACATTCACTATAGTGGGTTTTGTGAGGAACTCGCCACAGGGGTTCCAGCCCAAGAGGCATAAACTTATAATAATATCCAAGGGTTCCATGGTGTGGAATCTGGAGGAATTTCAATCGAGTGGGGTATTCCAAATATAGTGTGAATATCCTACTTGAGGATAGATCGATCATAAATTTATTTGACATGGTAAATCTATCTCTTATAGGTCCAATGTCATATCCTAGATTTAAACATTAGTCACTCACAATGTCCAATTTATGTGGGAACTATTGTGCAAGGATGAGGATCACCGTATAATTTAGGGGAGGGAACCTATATATATGATATCTGGGATGTCTCTGAAGCTCCCAATGAGAATCCAGTGGGGGAGATGATGGAATAAATTGATTAAATACTACCATCTCCCCCACCCTCTTGGTTTTTTACATTTGGACCATACTCTGGCATACTAGAGCCAACATCATCCACTAGTTCTACAAACTATCTAAGGATGTTTATCCATTAAATCCCATTACATTATAAAGGAAGATACATATATATATATATATATATATTTTATAACACTCATATTTTAATACTTGTTTATTATTCATTACTACATTTCTTATTATCTTCTACACCGAGTATTGCATCCCAGGATAAATATAATTAAAATAAAAATATAATTTCATTAATTATATAATATATATCACAAACATTAACATAATATATGGACTAAATGTTTTTGGAAATTATAGATTGGTTATATAAACGTATTAATCTATAAGAATTTCTCTATAATTGAACTCTTTGAGAATCAATATTAGTATTTTCATAAGTTATACTAATCTTAATAACCTCAAGAAATGAAAAAATAAAAAATGGGTGAAATTAAATTCGTATTAAGGAAAATAATGTCAATATTTAAACACAATTTGGATAATAATTATATAATAAAACGTGGTCCGAGAAGAAGTTTCATTTAAAAGAAATGAAATAATAAGAACGATGCATATATTGGGATACAAGGACATATGATCTTAAATAAAAAAACCACTATATAGAAATTGTAAAAATCAAGAATCATTCAACATCAGTTATGTATCATAACTACAGGAACAATTTTATGGATTTATAGGATAGAATATACATAATAATAAAAACCATATGTTAAGGATACCCACAAAGACATTCATTAAAAAGTAGACTTGAGCTAAACATCCATGTGCCTTCGTGGGATTTATAAAAATCTCTAGTATACCCCCAGTATTGTGATAAAAAATATTATGTGAATAATTATATTGGGATAAATCCTCTGATTTATCCATTGGTTTTGGAATAATACTTTCATTTACCCATTCGCTTGGGATAAATAATCAATTTTAAAATATTGACCTGATGGGACATAAATATAAACCAATTCATGAGAGGGTGGTATATGAACACATCTATTAACATCAATAAATATGTTTTCCATAGAAAAGATCATCATAATTTCATAGAGAACCTAGGAAAATAAAAATGGTTTTCACAACATTTCAGGATGGTATTAAAACAATTCACCTCAATAATTAAAACAATTGAGACCCAAAATTGAATCAAGCGAAAATAGTTTTTCCTAAGAAAAATGATATGTTTTTTTTCTAAAAAATATTTTCCAAATATATATAATCACTGAAGCTATGGGGGAAAATCAAGATAAAATAGTAACAGATTTATTAGAAAATTAATTTATCTATTGCGTAAAATAAGATGTCACTATCCCTTTGAAAATACATTTTATAGAATCTAAAGGGAAAATATATTTAAAAATATTAATTTAAAAATATACTTAAATAATATATATTTTAAAATACATAATGATTGTCAACATAAATTTGGAGAGGAATATGTATCATTTTAAATTATAGAAATAATTTTAAAATATTTTGAAATATCATTGCTGAAAACCAACATTTGAGAAAGAGTAATAAGGATTAAATTTTAAGATATGAGAATGAAAATATAGACAAATCATAGAATGAGACATAATTAGGATTATAATTATAAAGAAGAACATTTTTGGGAAATGAAAATATGGAATAAGAATGGAATAGTCGTTTAAGTGGATGGGAATTATTCTTAACAATGATATAATCTTTAGGAAAGAGATACATCATTGTAAATTGTTTGGATTAAATATTAATTCACCCTATAGAGGGAGATAAAGTACCCTGAAATAAAATTTTATGGTGGAATAATGTAATAATGTAAGAATAAATATCATGAATAAACATTATAACACGACAAATTATTTGATTTAGCAAAAAACTTTCAACTGTGTTTTTTTATAATCAATATCCATTAAATTAAATAACATGATGGGAATCTTATAACACCATGAATTAAATGTTTGTTATATAATACATTTATTTTAATACCATAAACCTATATTAAATATGTCATGGTGATAAAAAAGAAATATGTATCAAGAAATTTACTTTTGGAAAATAAATCCCTTACCTTGAATACACACTTTATTACCTCGCTCCAAACTCCTGTAAAAGTAACATAACCATCTTAATAACATATTTAAAAACCATATCCATATTAATATACATCAATAATTATTATTTAAAAATATTATTTACATGGAAATTGTTGACACTTTAAGTCTTTAAAACATATATATTTTTAAATAAATTCAATATCATCGATATCTTGAGATGCACACAACACCAAGTGTTAACAAAAGTGATGCTCGATTAAAATATTTTTATTTAAGAAAAACCATTATAAACTAGATGTTTATTTGGAATGTATGAATAATAAAAAATAAATCATTAAAAAATTATTTATACATGTATAAAATAAATTAAGTGGTTAATTATTTATCGTAAATAAAAAAATCAACACAATAATGTGACAGAAATGTTTTCAGAAAAAAAATTTCTAAATGAAATATTAGTCAAACATTGCACATATAATTTAAAATTTATTTTGTAAACTTTTATAAAATTTATTTTAAACAATTTACATCATTTCCTATATCATCATATCAAAATTATTTTATTTAAAATATTTTTATTTTTATGAACAGTATATTTTTCTGATGAATAGTGAAAATTATTGATTTTTATAAAAAAAATATTTTAGTATTAATAATTTAAAAGAAAAAAACTATTATAAAATGGATTTAAAAGTAATATATAGTTAATTAATAAATTAATATCCCCAAATTAGTTCATTTGGAAGAAATTCATATTAAATTTTTATATATGTTTATTTCAGCTTTTAAAATTTTTTCTTCTAGAAAACTATTAGTTTAACATATATGTGAATATTTTTTTCAATTAAATCTTCAAATTATATGATTTAAATTGGTAAAAATTGATTTAATAATTTACATTGTAATTATTTATATTATATTATAATTTCAGTTCATATTTTCACTATATTGAATAATGAAAATAGTCAAAATTATTTACCACGATTATAATAAATAACTATTTCACCATAGGTTAAAAGAAATAATCTTGTTAAAAATGACCCAAAACACATTTAATTCCTTATTTAGTGTCATATTTAGAATTTATAAATTCAATGTTTCAAATATAGTCCATTTTGGCCACTATTGTCATGATAAAAACATGGGTGGGCTTCATTCATTTCAAAAATTCCAATTTTGAAATCTACCTTGATAATAATATGCCGCCACTCTCCTACCATTTATAAAATTCCAAAACAAATTGGTTGGGAAAATACCTACCAAAATAAATTCCATACTCTTAATCTATAATAATTTTATTTTAAAAAAGATAACCTTGGAAGAATTTTGGTGAACCAAAAGAAGTTGTATGAAGAAGAGGTAACACCCTTAACTGACTATTTTATGTTATTTATTCTTCCACGTATTTAAATTAAATGTAATATTTGATTATATTATAATCTAATTATATTAAATATACTGATATTATTAAATTTTATGAGGATTACCTACAACTACATCCTCCTCCCTCAAATGGGAAACATATTTGTTGATCATGTGTTCGATGAACTTCCACCTTAAAAACATGCATAATTTGTTTTCCATTATTACATATCACTAATTTATTTGATTATGTATATAATATTTATATATGGTATATATCATATTATTTTACCATTATAATGATAATATCACAAACATCGTCTTACTTTTTATTCCATAGTGAATATTATAACATCAATCATGTATATGGGGGACTACCATCTCATGAAGCGATGTGATTCATCTTTCATTTTGGATTTATGTGGAATTTAGTATAGATTATGTATTTATATATGATATTAATGAATTATTAAAAATTCTTGTAACAAAATATATCATATAATTTCTTATCTCATCATTCATTTAATAAATGATAAAGTCATTCGTGTGTTCAGTGGACTACCACATCGCGAAGTGATCTGAATCATTTTTATTACTATATCAAATAAATGTTATATGTGAGTGTGTTTATAGAATTAATATGACACTAAGTATATAATTATAATTATATAAATATAAAATAACACATAACTTCTTTCCGTCATGATTTTTGAACATAGTAAATGTTAGTCGTGTGTACATACGACATACCTTCTCCATGATTATATGGTAGTTCATTCATCATAACCATATTTCATGGATAATTTATGAAGTGTAATTTTTTTATAAAAATTATAATTAATTCATAATTGTAATTAAGGATATTATTAGTAACAAATAACATTCAAATTATGTAACATAGTAACGTAATTTTAGAGATATGAGAGATCTATCGTTTAAAAAAGTGATGTGAAATTATATAATTATGTAATTTAATATGACATGGTAAAAATGAATATAAAATTCATAAAAAAATTTAAATCTTTTTCCTATGCAAAAAATTAACATAAATTTATTATTCAGAGAGATGAATAACACAACTGAAAAATCATGCTAAAGGTAAAGAATCTCTCTAAACCATCCTTTCATTTTGGTTATGAGTGTTCTCTCTCTAACTTTCTTTATATATCTCTGAATGTCATGGAATTCATATAAATTCTATATACATGTCTCTCAAATATATTCATTTGTTATTCTACCTTCCTATTATGGGGTAATATATATGATATGTTCTTTTATCATATTCCTTCATTATAAAATTTTCGTTGTTTAAGATATAAATAATGCTTATATGGCCTATTTTCTTTCCTTGGGTAACTCTTATGATTTTACTTATGATTGAATCATTTTGGGGGTACACATAGATATTTAAAATTTTGTGATGGTTTCTCCAAGATAGATCTCCATTTCATTTATTAAATCATTACTCTAATAAGACTCCATATATGGGGTCAGGGAGTAAACCTAACCCATTATGTGACTTTTTCAACAATGTGATACTATAGATGACATTCTCCTTGAACCATGTTTATGCCATGTTATATATTTTTCCAACATTTCTTATAATACCATGATCTTATGATACCATTATCTTTATTTTTTTATTCTACTTGTTTTCTCGGATACCTTATCTTTTATGATATCATGTTATACCTTTGTCTCTCATGTTTTGTTCCCTTATCATGTTTATTCCCTTACTAAAATTTTGAGATCACCACTTTCTTTATGAATTCTCTAGGCTATCACATATATTTTTATGCGATTAAATTTATTTTTTTGAATTTCTCTAGGGAATAAAATATGAATTCAATATATTATGTTCTATTTAATATAATATGAACCTAGTTTTCCATAGACAGTATACCTTTATGATCTATATGTTGTATTAATGGATATATATGTTTAAGAGTATTGTTATGATATGTGTAAAATTATTTATTCTCCATATTATGCATCCAAAGAAATATTTAGTTATCCATTAGAAGTATGATGATAAAAATTTAATGAATACCTTAGGGAAAAACATAAGAATTACAATAATGATAATTCTATTTATAGGAATAAATCCTAGACTCTTGGTGAAGTATAGGGTGAGTGGATTCTATTAAAATAAATCTCTATCTAAATACTACATGTGGATGTAGATTTGGATTAGTGGTATGTAATGGTAACAAACCCAAATTTATTGCATTGATTTGGGCTTCAACATCACCTGGTGAATGACAACAAGCCTTTCTACACACCTAGTTTTACATTCTTGGGGGATATGTTTTTCAAAATTATTACACTCTTTATGAACCTATATGATTTTCTTGAAAACTTTATTTGGATAGAAAATATCATAGGTAATATTTCCATGTATATTGTACATTGAATCATCTAGGCCAATAAGTATGAACAAATGTTTCATTCATGTGTTATTCCTCTCCATACCTTGTTTGTTGAATATTGATATTAGAAAACAGTTTTAACGTCACCATTTTCCACATCAGTTATATATAACCAGCGTGAAAATATATGATATGTGGTTTTCTTCATTGGTTATTTTATAACTGACGTAAAAAATATAGAGATTAAATTTTTTACGTCAGTTATTTTAATAACCGACATAAAAAACAATGTATCTACTAATTTTTTATGTGGGATATAAAATAACCAACATAAAAAAGGCGACAAATGAGGCCTTTTTGACATCAGTTATTTGATAACCGACGTAACAACATAACCCGCAAAAATTTTAATGTCGGTTATATTATAGCAGATGTAAAAAACCACCACCCAGAAGTTTTTATTTTGTTTATAAAATAAACGATGTAAAAATGTGGTTTCTGATGTGTTTTTTACGTCGATTATAGAATAAACGACGTAAATAACCAACACGCGGCTTTTTTTACGTTGGTTATAAAATAATCAACGTAAAAAAAGCGGTACCTGATACATTTATAATGTCACTTATTATAATAAACGACACTATAAATGTAATAAAAATAGTTTATAACGTCGTTTATTAAACAAACTAAGTTACAAAACATTTAAAAAATTAACACGTCCCGTGGATTGTGATTAATGATTTTTCGATCGACAGACCGACGGCTCGTCTCTCTCGCACGGAAAACCAAAATCGACTCTTCAATCATATTTCATTATTCTCATTTACCCATCATCACTTATAATCTTTACTCTTCTCATATCTATCATCTCTACTCGCAACACTAAGGTAATCCTGCCACAACTTTATTTCGTTTGTTTTTTTCCAGGATAGTCTATATTTACGTTTTGCGATTTTTTTGTTTAATCTAGGTAAGATTATTTTATTTAAAACCCTCTTATCTCGTTTTTACGTCATCATATTTTTTATTATCACCAGATCTATTATATTTACTCGCAATATTCACGTAAGCCTCACCTACTTCAATTTCATTTGTTTCTATTTCGCGGATGCCTGACATTGATGGTAATTTTTGTTGTCATTTACAAATAATGATATCATTCACCTATATTACTACAATTTATATGTAAAACAATGTGATACACCCATTACGTGTACCAGTGTGATTTATTTTATAAGTATATATTCTTTTTCATGGTGGAATGTTTGTTTTGGATCCTTGGTTGTTTCTATTTTGGGTATCACTTTTTGTTGTTCCACAATCTATTTACGTCGCTTATTTTTGTGGACTATTATAAGTATTAATATGCTATTAAAAACCTATTTATTGCACAATAGATAATTTTAGACTAGTAGGGTATACAGTTCATGGTTGTCATTTTGAATAATGACATGATACCAAAACTTGTAGTTTGAGGTTAAAATCCCTAGATATGCCAAAACTAGTAGCTTGAGGTTAAAGTCCCATGATTTTGGGGGGATGTCAAGAGGGTTGGTGGCTTTCTAGGGGTGGGGGCTGTCCAGAGGGTTGGGGGCTATCCATGGTGTCCATGGAGGTGGGGGGGGGGGGGCAGTCCAGGGGTGTGTGTGTGTGGGGCGGGGGGTCCAAGGGGGTGGGGTGTTGAAGGGGGTGTGGGGCTGTCCAAGGGGGTGGGTTGGGGGCCTTTCCAGAGGGTTTAGGGGGTTTTACAGGGTGTGGGGGGATTTCCCGAGGGGTGGGGGTGTCCAGGGGGTGTCCAAGGGGGTAGGGGTGGGGGTGGTGTCTAGGAGGGGTGGGGTGTTGTCTAGAGGGGTGGGGGCTGTCCAGGGGGTGGGGCTGTCTAGAGGGGTGGGGGCTGTCCTAGGAGGTGGTGGTGTCCAGAGGGTTCCCAAGGGGGTGGGGTGGTGTTCAGAGGGTTTGGGGTGCTGTCTAGAGGGTTGGAGGTGTCCAGGGTGTCCATAGAGGTGGGGGGGGGGCAGTCCAGGTGTGTGTGTGGGGGGGGGGGGGGTCCAAGGGGTGGGGGTGTCGAAGGGGGTGGGGGTTTGTCCAAGGGGTGGGTGGATGGGGGTGTTGTCCAAGGGGGTGGGGGCATGTCTAGAGGGATTGGGGGGTTGTCCAGGGGGTGCTGGATGTCCATAGGGTTGGGGGTGTCCAGGGGGGTGACTAAGGGGGTAGGGGTGGGGTGGTGTCCAGGAGGGGTGGGGGTGATGTCTAAAGGGGTGGGGGGCTATCCAGGGGTGGGGGTGTCCAGAAGGTTGGGGCGTCCAGGGGGGTATCCTAGGCGGTAGGGGTGGGGTGGTCTTCAGGTGGGGTGGGGGTGCTGTCTAGAGGGGTGGGGGTGCAATCGAGAGGGGTGGGAGCTGTCTAGGGGGTGGGAGGGCTGTCCCGAGGGGTGGGGGCTATACAAGGGGGTGATGGTGTCGACGGGATGTCCAAGGGGGTGGGGGTAGTGTTCAGAGGGTTCAGGGGCTATCCAGAGGGTTGGGGGGTGTCCAGGGTATCCATGGAGATGGGGGGGGGAATCCAGGGGTGTGGGGGGGGGGGATCAAAGGGGGTAGGGTGTCTAAGGGGGTGGGGGCTGTCCAAGGGGGTGGGATCCTGTCCAGAGGGTTTGGGGGATGTTCAGGGGGGTTTCTAGAGGGTTGGGTGGTGTCCAAGGGGTTGTCTATGTTGGTAGGAGGTGGGTGGTGGGGTCTGGGAGGTTTGGGGGTGTACATGAGGGGTGGGGGGGGGGGGTTTCCAAGCATGTGGCGGTCACCAGGAGAGGTCCAAGGGGGTTGGGGGTGGTGTACAAAGGGTGGAGGGGTTTTCCAATGGGGGGTGGTGTCCAGGGGTGTCCAAGGAGGTGGGGGAGGTGTCTAGGGGGTGGGGGGCTGTCCAAAGTGGTGGTGGTGTCCAGGTGGTGTCCAAGGGGGTGGGGGATAAGTGTCAGTTGGGATTGACTACTGCATCGTGGTTTGTGAGATTCTGAAATGATGATTGTATTGTTTCATGGATATTAGTGTTGTAATATGATTCTATTTGGTTATATATATTTTGACCAGTCATCGACTATGAGAAAATTATGGGTTATGGTGGAGACAATGTCATGGTTTTTAAATATGTGTTGTTATCCTGACCCCATTATGCCGTGATGATTGGCTTTACATTGTGATTTTCTCCATCTGAGTTTTTATTTTAAATTTTATTTGATTCTCAGGTTTACTCAATTTTTTCCAATTTTCTATCAACCATTGGAGGCCCCATGGTTTTCATTCATTCAATGGAATTTAAAACTATTATATCTAACTATATTTTCTTTTTAAAATCATATTCAAGAATATTTTTTTATATATGCATAGTTTTTTTATATATTTAAAAATTGCTTTACATTCAAATTATGATTTTTTTCATATAAGAATATATATGTCTTATCTTATAAATATGTATAATTTTGATATTTTTTATAGGTAATAATGAGTCAAATTTGGATTACGACACATCGAATGAGAAATGAATTTGAGGAAGGCGTTGATGCCTTTTTGTAATTTTCTAAATGAAATGTTCCAAGTAGTGAAATTTTATTCTGTTCATGCCTTAAATGTTTGAATATGAAGAATTTGAATAGTAGAGACATAATAGATCATCTGATTTGTCATGGTGAAACTGGACGGAATGTCACTAATGATGATGATTCACAAGATGGTAACTATGATGGAACTAAAGAAATGATTCGTGATATTGCAACAGAACAAATTGAGATAGAACTAACAATTGCGCTTCTATATGGTGTTGCTGAAAAAACATTATATCCTTGTTGTACAGATTTTACGGTTATGTTGGTAGTGTTAAGATTGATTAACCTGAAGGAGAAACATGGATGGAGTGACAGAAGTTTTACAGATCTGCTACGATTGATAAAAGACAATCTTCCATAAGATAATGATCTTCTAGATTCACATTATAAGCCCAAGAAAATATTATGCCTGATGGGATTGGGCTACAAGAAAATACATGCATGTCCGAATGACTGTATTATATATAGGAAGGAATATTAATTTTCGTCAGAGTGTCCTAAATGTTGGACACCACAGTATAAGGTGAAAGAAAAATCACAGCCTGATGTAGAGATTACAAATATCCCTTCAAATGTATTTTGGTATCTTCCTATAATTCCTCATTTCAAACATTTATTTTCTAATTCACATGACAAAAAAATGTTAATATGTCATGTTGATGAGCGTTTATGTGATGGAAAAATACACTATCCATGTGATTGTCCACAATGGATGAAAATTTATGATAAGTATTATATATTTGGAAATGAAATTAGAAATCACAGACTAGGGTTGTGCAAATATGGAATGAATCCATACCGAACCCTCAGTATCACACATAGTTCATGGCCAGTTTTATTGGTAATTTACAACCTCTCTCTTAAAGTTTGTATGAAGTGCAAATTTTTCATGTTGAGTATAGTGATCTCTGGTCCGAAGAAACCCAACAATGATATTGATGTTTACTTGTCACTGTTGATTAATCATTTGAAACTTTTATGGAATGATGGTATTAGGGCATATAATTCTTATAAAATGGAATATTTTCAACTCCATACAGTCCTTTTGTTCTCTATAAATGACTTCCCAGCTTATGGATTTTTTTTGGATAAAGTGTTAAAGGGCATAAATCATTATCAATTTGCAAAAAACTGACGTCATGTTGTCAATTGCATAATGTGAGGGAAAAAGTGTACACAAATCATCAAAAGTTTTTGCCTATGGATCACCCTTATAGAAGACTAAAAAAGGTATTAAATGGCTCAAAATAATTTTATATTTCTCCAAAACCTTTATCCCATAATCTATATTTTGAGAGGGAGAAAACCTTGATGTGACATTGGGAAAGACACATAAACCTTGTTAGGATATACATATTTGGAAGAGAAGGACAATTTTTTTGAGCTACCTTATTGGAGATATCATGAGGTTAAACATAATATTGATGTCATGCACATAGAGAAGAATATCTGGGATTGTTTGATTGAAACATTGCTAGATATTAATGGAAAGACAAAATATGGGTTGAATGCATGATTAGACTTACTATCAATGGGAATAAATTTGGTGTTAGCTCCCACTCTTAAAGGAAGACACACATTTCATCCCCCATCTTGTCATACATTATCTAAGAGGGAGAAAATTAGCTTTTGTCAGTGTCTTCATGATATCAAAGTTCCTCAAGGTTATTCTTCAAATGTAAAAAAATCATATTGAAGGACTTGAAGTTGATAGGTATGAAATCACATGATTGTCACGTCATGATGCAACAAATTCTACGAGTTTCATTGTGTGGAATATTTCCCATCTGTTTCAGAAATACAATAATAAAGTTGTGTTATTTTTCCAATTCAATTTGTAATAAAGGAATTGGTGTGAATGCTTTGAACATATTGGAAAAGGATGGAATTTTTATACTTTGTCAATTGGAAATGTATTTTTATCTATCTTTTTTTGATATAATGGTGCATTTAATGATTCATCTGGTTTGAGAAATAATGCATTATGGACCTGTATATTTTCATTGGATGTATCCTTTTGAATGGTATATGAAAATATTGAAGGGGTATGTTAAGAATCCATACTGAACTGAAGCCTCCATTAATGAAAAGTATATTTCAGAGGAGGTTATAGAGTTCTATTCGAGATACTTTGCTACGGCGCTACACATAGGTTTGCCTCCATCTCACCATGAACGAGTTAATACCGAAGGAAAGGAGATTAGTGGATTGAAAGTCAAATCATTGTCAGCTGAACAGATGAAGAAGTTATAATAATTCATCTTGAATAACATAGCTGATGCTGAAATATATATCACATTGCATATTAATCAGTTGAAACAATTTCATCCAAAGAAGAAAGAAATTTGGATTTTGAATGAGCACAACAAAAAAAATCATGGTTTAAAAATACCATTCTTGGTAGATCAGATGTATCAGATACAATAAAATGTATATTGGGTGGTCCATGTTTAAATTTGTTAACATGGTCCGGTTATGACATTAATGGATATACATTTCATATGAAAGCTCAGGACAATAGAAGTGCAATTCAGAATAGTGGTGTATTGGTGTTTGTAGAAGCAATGAATTTTTCGAGTGCAAAGGAAAAAACCCAATTTCTGCATCTAGTGCATATTATGGAGTGATTGAAGACATATGGGAGGTTGATTACTTTAAATTTAATGTTTCTATTATTAACTGTCAATGGTTTATCTGTAAAAAAATGTGTCAGTCATGATGAATTTGGAATGAAACTTGTTAATCTGAATAGATTGGATGACATAGCTTATTCTTTTATAATGGAAACAAATCCAAAAAAAATTCTATGTAGTAGATCGATCAGATATGCGGTGAGCTGTTGTTTTATAAGGGAAAAACAATATGTTGGTGAGGATGAACTTGATGAAGATACTGATTTATATGAGATCCCTACTTCCATGGAAAGATTGACAGAACATAATGATGGGCTTGTTAAAGACATGGTTTGTGCAATAAGGAACGATTAAGATGAAGGAATTTGGGAAAACAATCCATTTGTACATTCCTAAAATTATAGGTAACATATGTTTATTTCTTAGTTACATTTATTTTTTTCATAAAATGTTAGATATTGTATGTTTTTCTTTATTAAAACATGTATTAAATCAAAATAAGTATATGTTTTTGTTTATTTTATGTTTATTTTATTTTATTTTTTCATGTTTACCATTACAAGAATTATAAATCTATTATCTTTGTTTAGTGAAAATTACATTACCATGTTTACTAGGTTTACCAGGTTTAACATTTTTACCATCTTGACCATCTTTACCATCTTTACCATTTTTTAACATGCTTTCCATATTAACAATGTTTACTATTACGTAACTTAGTAACATTTTCTATTTTCTGATTACAGTAGTATTAAAATATATGAATTTGTATATTTGTGAACTAATGTTTCTTTTTTTGATTTGATGGATAATGATAGATCATTCAGTTGGTCAACCACATGATTTTGGAGACGATAATATTGGTCATACCTTTGGGGAGGAACATTCACATACTCCTCTTGATGTTCCCCAATCTTCCTCATGTGCCCCTATTACGACAAAGAGTTCAAGAGTTGGTATATGTGGGTGCTCAAATTTACCAAAAATATCTCATTCCCATGAACAGGATAAGAGGATACTTGTTGAGTTTGATTATGATGATATTCCTAGAGGTCCAAAGGAAAAATATTTTAAGATTTTTGTATCAACTCAGGCTAAGATCAATGTAAGAAATTTGTATGATGACAGGAGAAGTGTGGAGAAAGAGATAATCTCTCAGTTGTTCGAGATGATTTTGGTAAGATCTTTTGCTATTGTTTGACTATTATTTAAATGTTTCTAGTATATATAATTTGTTTAACCTCTTTATTATCATATGACATTTGATATTCCTGACACTAGAGGAGTGAGGAAAAAAATGCTTATCGATGGCTTCCAGGAGATGGAAGGATTTCAAATCAACCCTCTCATCTGATTTCATTTTTGGTCATAGGAGTCATTACAATCCATTTCGTATATATCCTTTTATAGATGAATATACATGGAGACATTTTGTTGAAAGTAGAAGAAAAAAGTCATTTTTGGTAAGGGCAATGTAAAGTTTTATAAGCTTTCTTATATAAATGATCTTATTAATGTTTTGTTAATGATTTCTTATTCTTAATTTACAAGAAATAAGGAAAGTTCATCTGGATATCCAATCTATAAATGTATACCCTCATTGTTTATATCAGGGAGGGTATGCATTTTTGGAAGAAAAAATGATTACGGAAAAATTTCAAAAACTAAGAGCTGTGTCTTCAAGCTCTAGATAGGTGGCCCCTTCATCCCCTCCATCTAGACATGAAAAACGAAAGAGAGCTCAGATGGGAAAAAAGGGCAATATCTTTCAGAAGAATTGATAATCGAAGCTGAGAGGATTGTAAGATATCTATATTATTTATTTAAGTTAACTATTTTCTACATATAAATTTAATCATTAAAGAAATGTTAAATTAAATAATACATGACTCTCTTGAGGAGCAGAGCTCATAGGGGGCATTTACAGCTACTGGGAGTCAAGATATTTTATCTGTAGCATTGAGAAATCCCGAACATACTAGTCGTGTAAGAGGATATCCGACAGGTGTATCGGTAAGAAACATTTTTCCACGTTCTTCAACTTCTAACGTTGAGGGTGTATGTAAAAAAAATAGTACCCTTGGAGGCTGAAGTTCATAATATTAATGCGACGATGGAAGAAATGATGAGAAAATCGGTACAGTCTATGTTTGAAGACATGCAAATACAATTTCAAACTGCAGCTCCCACTCCTCCACCTCCCCCTGCAGACCCCATTATTTATCCTCCACCTCCGCCAGTAGATCTCAGTCCCCCACCTCAGCCTATGGACCCCATTTTTATGCTACTCCTCCTCCATAGATTTCTACTTATTGCGAGTTGTATGTTGATGATCCTCAACATCATATAGTTGCATATGGGTTGGTATATTTTATTTGAGATACAGTTCATCATCAACAATTATAGGTAGAGAATCAGAGGGTCACTGTAAAAGACATTATAGATAGATCAGCTCGAGTACCATTACCTACAGATGAGGTGACGATGGTTGGACATAGTATTGGCAATTTTTTTATTTGTCCATCCGTACTTTTTCAACTCATTACCATAGAGGTATGAATGTTTTATCTTTTATTTTATTTTTTATTAAAGTTGTTTTAACATTTGAAAACTAATATATCCTTTTATTTATTTTTACAGGAGTACTTCAATGGTAATGAAATATTGTATAGACAACAACAAAGAAAAATGGCTATGACATCAGATACATATTCTATTAGTCTTGAAATATTGTCAAGATATTAAAATTTGTTGGCGGGTCATTATGAGTTTCCAATGGAAGCTCATGTTTGTGGATGTGCAATAGCAGTGCAGATTATGAAAACCGATATCATGGAGCTTGTTACTTGAGATAAGTTGGACATCGACGTGGTGTAAATTTTTTCCATTTAAGTCTTAACATCGTTTCCATGTGTTATATATATTAAAAATGTATAATTATGTCTGATTTGTATTAGGTATATTTATAAAATTTGTGAGACGAATGAGCTGATAGATGTATATGGATTCATGGACCCACAATTGCTTTCCCCTAAAGCATGTACATTTGATGAAGAACAAATAATTCTTTATATTTCTGAAAGACATGAACAGAATATAGTCACAAAATGTTGGATGATGCCTTATTGTGAGAGGTATGAAACACATCTTTCTCAAAGAGTTCATCATCTTTTAACATAAAAAACCACTAAGCTTAAATTTTATTTTATCAGTGATAATTGGATGTTAGGGGTTTTTTCCCAAGGGAGAAAACACTTTATTGGATATGCTCTGTCCATGATGATGTGCGGGAAAGTTTTAAAAATATATAGGAAAAGTTTGTTTAAATTTCTCTATAGTTTTATATATTATAATGAATTTTAAATTTACACCATTCATATTATCTTCTAACAGGGGATGGGTCTACATCGAAAAAACACAATGAAAAGTAGTGCAATGATCAAATATGTAAATTTGAAGGTAAATATCCATTTATAATTAGTAATTTTTGATTTATTACAAAAAAATAATATATTGAATTTACACTCATTCAAGTAGAATTTTCATGAACCACAAGGCGTCATTGAATATGGATATTATATGTTATGATTTATGTATGAAATAATAACAACTGGGACAGTTGTGAACATTGACCTGGTAAGGTTTCCTTTTAAACATTGCCATAATATTTCAATTTGATTTATTCATTATACACGTTAAATACTATTCTTTTCATTTGTAGCTATTTGATGACCGTCAACCCTATACTTCTCAAGACATCAAACACTTAGAAGTGGAGAGGTCAAATTATTTTACAGGTTTGATTGAATTTTAGTTGTTTGTAGTGTAAAAAGTAGTTTTGAATATCGTCATTGTAATAGTGTATTTGAAAGTCGTTTAGGTTGGATTTAGTTTTTTAAGGTGACAATGTAAGTTTTTAGTGTTATATATGTGAATGTTTAATTTTTCTCTACTTCATGTTTTGGTTTATTATGATGGTTTTTATGGTATGGATTTTGGTCAAGGGGGAGGGGTTCCAAGGGTGTGGGGGGGTGTTCAGTGGGGTGGGGGTGTCTAGGGGTGTGGGAGGGCCATCCGGTGGGGTGGGGGGGTCTTGGGTGTCCATGAGAGTGGGGGTGTGGGGCAGTCCAGGGGGTGGGAGAATTTCCATTAGGGTGGAAGGGCTTTCCAGGGGAGTGGGAGGCTGTCCAGGGGGTGTCCAAGGGTGTGGGGGTGTCCTGTGGGGTGAGGGGTGAGGGGGGTTTCCCTGGGTGTGGGAGGGTTGTCCAGTTGGGGGGCTGTCCAGTGGGGTGGGGGTCCAGGGTGTCTATGGGGATGGGGGGGAGTCTAGGGGGTGGGAGAGGTGCCTCTGCCATACTTCAGGGGGATGAACGTTGTGGGAAGGTATTAATCACACCCACATGTGAAACATTTTGATAGCTCAAGCTTCGCATGTGGGAGTGATGTGTACCTTCCAGTGGCAGACACCCCGAGGGGGTAACCAGGAGGGTTTCCAGGAGGGTGGGGGTGTCTAGGAGGGTGGGGGGTTGTCCAGGGAGGTGGGGGTGTACAAGGGTGTGGTGGGTGGGTGTCCAGAAGGGTGGGTGTCCAGGAAGGTGGGGGTGTCCAAGAGGGTGGGGAGATTCAAGAGTGTGGGTATGGTAGTGCTATCCAGTGGTGTGGGAGTGCTGCCTAGGGTGTGGGGGGTATACAAAAGGGTCATGGGATGTCCAGGGGTGGTGGTGATGTCTAGGGGTGTGGGGGTGTCCAGTGGTGTGGTGGGGGAAGTCCAGTTGGGTTAGGGGGTTTTGTTTGTTTTTGGTAACTTTTTGGTCTGTTTTAGGGGTATGGGAGGGCTTTCCAAGGGTGTGGGAGTGCTATCCCAGGGTTTGGGGGTATACATAGGGGTGGGGGGTTTTCCAGAGGTGTTTGGGGCTATCTAGGGGGTCAGGGGGTAGACCAGGGGTGTGGTGGGGGCTGTCCAGTGGGGTGAGGGGGGGGGGTGGCAGGGCTATCTAGGGGTGTGAGAGTGCTCTCCAGGGTGTGGAGGGTATACATGAGGGTGGGGGGTTTTCCCTGGGTGTTTTAGGCTGTCCAGGGGGTTGGGGGTAGTCTGGTGGTGTGGTGGGGGATGTCCAGTGGGGTGAGGCGGGGCTGTTCAGGGGGTAGTGAGGGCATGTCCAGTGGGGTAAGTTTTAAATGTTATCAATGTAAATGCTTAATTTTTCTTTGATTCTTGTTTTGGTATAATTATATTTTTGTTGTATGAGTTCTTTATTTTGTTTCTGATTGTTTCTAGGGAGAACAGAGGACTTCATTCCATATAAAAAAATTAGTCTTCAACGTTAGTTATTTTATAAGCGACGTGATAAAGGAATGGGGAAGGTTTTATCACATCGCTTATTTAAATAACCAACATGATAAAAATCCCCCACACTATTTTATTACATTGGTTATATAATAACTGATGTGATAAAACCCCCACCCCTGGTTTGTCACGTCGTTTGTGTAATAACCAATGTGATAATGTCCGGGGAAATGGTTTATCACATCGGTTATTATATAACCGACGTGATAAACACCCCCAGCACTGGTTTATCATGTCGGTTATTATATAACCGACCTGATAAACATGCCCCACTAGTTTTTGAATGTCGGTTAATTAATAATCGACATGATAAACACTACGATGTTATGTTTTTTACTTCGGTTTTTAAATAACCGACATAAAAAAACAATATTTATAATGTTTTCCTTATTAGCATCGGCTAAAAACCGAAAATAAAAATGAAAAATAACCGACATAAAATACATTTTCTGCACTAGTGTAGAGGTTGATTTATTAATAAAAATAATCCTAGTCCTATAACCATATCCTAGAATCCATAAAAAATGAGTATTGTTGTGTTAGAATAAATAATGATTCGTTTTTAAAAGAATATAGAGAAGGGTTTTATATTCCCCAGTGCTTCACTTATTAGAGCACTAATGAACTTAATCAATAATAAATATGGATCAATTAACCTATATATTAATTATCGTGAACTAAAAAAATCATGATAAAGAAAAGGTATTCCCTACATAGATTGTGGTCCTTTTTTATCAACTACACAGAGCTCAATATTTATCTAAGGTGGACCTTCATTCAAGATATCTACCGTTATTCGTGAAGAGATAAGATATTAAAAAAACTACATTTTGAATATGGTATTAATACTATGATTTCATAATGATTCATTGACCACTCACTAATTCTTCAGTAAACAATATGGACATAATGAATATATTCATTATAGATTACCATTAAAAATTGGTGGTTCTATTTATAGATAATATTCTAATATACTCTAAGATCATAGAGGATAATTATTAGCATTTGAATTATTTTATAATGTCATCAATATGAATATATATATATATATATATATAATGTATTGTAAATGGGTGGTTTAGATGGTGGAGGTATGATTTATTGGGCATATGACCATAAAACATTTGGTATTTTTAGAACCTTATTTGATAATGGAAATTAAGGACAATACTAGACCAGTATTAGCAATATAGTTTTATAGTTTCAATGTATTATCTTAGTATTAATGAACATTTTTGAAATACATTTTTTTATTTTCAAACTCTCAAGAAAAAGATAACACAGAAAGGATTAATGTTTTTAGAGTAGTTATTTTGAAGAGATAAATAAGGATTTGAAATATAGGTTAATCACAACAAAAGTACTGATGATACCCTCAAGTGTGGAATTTTGTTTCTTTACAATAATGATTAAATGAAGGGTTTAGGCTGTGTACTAATGTCAAATGATAATGAGATATCATATTCCTTAAGGATGGTCAAATATCATGAGAGTAATTATCCCACACATGACCTACAATTGGTTTTATTAATATTTGCATTAGACATTTTGGAATATTAACTCTTTGGGAGAAGTATGAAATATATAAATATCATAAGGTCCTAAAATATATATTCATATAGAGATTTCTTAACATGTTCCAATGAAGATGATTAGAGATGATCAAGGAAAATGACTCCTAAATCCATTTCCATCATAGGATAGGAAACAATATGCAAGATTCTCTAAGTAGAAAGGATCAGACCATGTTTCCAGTAATGGAAATTGAAAAGGCTCAAATCTGCATTGAAATTTTAAGGTTGGTTATGGTATTAAAAATAGATCTTCATCATTCCTTTCTCAAATAAAGGCTTGACCATCCATTCTTGATAGGATCAGTGAGGCCCAAAACGATGATGATATTCTAGAGAAATGTTTTTAATATTCTATATTTAATCTTTTTTTAAGATCTAGTTATAATGATAAGAACTTAAATATGTGTCATAAAAAACTAGATCTGAATTGGTAACTTTTGCTTGATGCTCATATATTATCTTTATCTATTCATCTAAGAACAGTGAATATGTATAGATATATAAATCAAACCACAAGGGGGGATAACATAAACAGGGTGGTTTCTGATTTTGAATCTCTATTGTTGGTATGCCAACAAGTCAAGGATGAATGAACAAATATTATGGTTATAATGAAACCACTTCCCATGCGAGTGTGTAAATGGGATAACATAAACATGGATTTCATCATGGGACTCCCTATGATAGTTAAAGATATAACACCATCTAGGTGGTAGTGGAACTCCATAAAAATATACTGACTTTCATACAATCACATAGTATTTACCTATGGACCAACTATATAAGATAAACATACAATAAGTTAAAATATTTGGTGGATTTCCACTCTCAATTATATCTAATTGATATTCAAGGTTTCCCTCAAATGTATGGAGAAAACATTATAAATCATATTATATTGAACTATGTTTTAGCACTACCTATCACCCTAAAAAGGATGGTTAGTCTAAGAGAAATATTCAAACAGTAGAGGATATGTTGAGGTCATCATCAATTGCAAGGATGTTGGGATAATCATCTTCCTTTCAAAAAGTTCTTATATGAAACTATTTTCCATTATAGTATTCAAATGGATCCTTATGTGTAACGCCCCGACCCCAGTTACCTAGAGTCAGTGAATTATTACATAACATTGGAATGATTACCAGGAATCAAGGCCTGATAGACTGATTAGTTTAGTATTATTGGAAGAATGATTCATATATACGTTCAACTTTATAACTTGAAAAGAAAATCAACAGTAATGTATTCCATTAGAAACATCCAAACCTCCTAGATTATGCCTGAAATTCACTCATAATTAACTTCTTCATATTCAGGGAAAATGAAAGATAAGTATGCAGTGGGATCAAATGCTAAGTAAGGTTAACTAATACAACAGAAGATAAAAAAAAATATTAGGCATGGTGAATAATTGAAAACACATGCCTTTACAAATAATAAACATTAACACTTTTATGGAAGGAATATGAGCTGAGTAAATAATTCCATAAGAAAACATAGTCATTGGTATTCTACTAGTCAAAGAACCACGTGAACCATCAATATTATTTTTATAATGAGGGAATGTATAATGTCATACATTCTGAAACATTTTATCAAGGCCTTGGCCAAGAAGTCTAAAATTGATTTAGGCCTCACCCAAAAATATATATCAAATTAGGAAAGGCTTCGAAAAATTCCATGTCTAGTTGTCTCATGAGACCTACCAATGCATCGAGGAGCAATAGTGGGCTCCACACGTCATTCTCTAAGATAGTACATTCCCCATATGAAAGGGTTGAAATAAAAATAAACATTAATATTAAAACTAGAATACAAAATGTCAATACACTAACCATAAATCATTAATGGTATGAAAATAACACATCCATAGTCAAACTTAATACAATATTGATGATCTTTGTCACAATAGGTCAACTTCAATCTAGTTTAAAATCTATCAAAGGATGCTGACATAGACTAAAGGAAAATTATTTAATATGAATGTTTCTTTCTATTTGGAAATCATGTAAAAGTCGTGTAAATATAAAAGAAAATATTTATTTTGAAAATATTATTATAATCTTGTAAGGGAAGAATTGACGATGTTATAGTAGTGGAAAATATCCGCACCCTCTATATCAGTTAAAAAAGTATTATTTTTCAAAATGTTTATAAAGTACCTTGTTTGGAAAATGATGGAAGGATTCCTTTAAAAACATATTAGGAAAAATAAGGGTATAAAGTACCATAACCCATTATCTAGTAAATATTAAATATATTTTGAGATAAATTTTTATGAAAACATGGATGTGGATGATAAAGAGTTTCTAGTAGATACTTACGTAAAAACAACCTCAGATAACAAAGAGATTGTAGAATTAACCCTTACTTTGTACTTTTACTTGTTTGAGGGTCAGTTAACCTCCTTTATAATGGTGAAATAATTATTATTAAATTATAAAAGAACCATATAAATTAATATGATATCATAAATGATCTTCTAATACTGTTTTGTTAATGATATTTCAGTAGTATCATCGTTTCAGGTGTTAACAGATTTGTTTTCCTTTATATGCATTGTTACGTAAGTAATGTTTGTTATGGATAGGAAGTATTTTATTCATATTCATAATGATATTAAGTATTTAAAAATTATTTTTAACCATAAAATGAAAATTTTCCTTGAATGGATATGATGTTGAATGAATCTCATCGCGTTCGTGGAGACATTAATCTATACGTACGCACAAGCAACAATATCATTCTTTTGATATTAAAATTGTATATAATTGGATGGTATATCATATATACTGAATCATTATAATGTTATGTTTTTTATTTAAATTATTTACTCATTATTATCCCCATCCAAATGTGGTGTTGAATTACCTTCACATTTTCCATCGTTTTCTCAACATGTTTTGGGCCTAAGAGTTTTCTTTCACCAACATCATCCCAACCGGTTGGTGTGCGAAATCTCTTTCGGTATAGCACTTTATATGGTTCCATATGAATACTTGAATGGAAGCTATTGTTATAGAAAATTCTACCAGAGATAAATATTGATCCCACATACCTGGAATGTCATGTGAGAAAGATCAAAAAATTTCTTCTAAGGTTTGAATAGTCAGTTATGATTGTCGAACAGTTTGATGGTGCTAGGAAGTGCTGAAACGAAGTTATGTTTCCTGGGATTTCTGAATAATTTTATAGAATCTTGATGTAAAATTGGGATCACAGTAAAAAACAATCGATATTAGTATTCCATTAAGGCTTACAACTTCATTGATATATAGTCTTGCTAGACGTTCATGTGGTAAATCTTCTTTTATAGAATCAAATTTTGCTGACTTGGTAGGATGATCAACAATGACCCATATTGCATCATTCCTTCTAGGATTAGTTGGTAGTCCCATGAAAAATTCCATCATATTATTATCTCATTTCTCCTAAATTATGGGAAGAGGTTGCATGACTCCTCTAGGATTTTGTCTTCCAGCTTTCACTTGTTGGAAAACCATACGTCTCAACACAAAAATCCGCAATCTCTCTCCTCATGTTGTCCCACCAATAATGTTTCTTTAAATATTTATACATCTTGGTACTCCAAGGGTGTATATTGAAATTTGAGATATGAGAATCATCCAAAAATTACCTTTTTAGATCAGGTATGTTAGGAACACAAAGCCTCTTCCCAAATTTCAAAATTCTATCTTCATATACGAAGTCTATCAATCTCCCATCATTCACAGATTTAATCTTCTTTTGAAATTCTTCATCATTAGTCTGAGAAAATTTTATCCTTTTTAGTAATGATATTTTGGAAAACATTTGAAATAGTATTGACGTTTCACCTTCCATGATTATTAACATATCCATTTTCCCCAGATCCATGAAAGTAGGATCCCTTTCAACTCTCATTTTGTTCAAACCACCATGATCTTTTCTACCACATAATAACATGTGAATACCATCATCATGTATTATTTTAAAACATGGTAACACCCTGAATTACTTAAAAACTTTATTGATTACATTCATGATCCCTTATTACTTATTGAATAATAGATATACTTCTTCTATCAAATCATGTCCTAAACTCCAACAATGATGGAATAATCAAACCATTAACCAGTTCCAAGGATGTCAATAATATTCAATATACTCATCTCTTATTCCAAAATCAATACCTTAGTATCCAAACAATATTAATGTTTTTTCATTCCACCAACCATATCTTTTACAAAATGATTATCCTTCATTTGAGTCACTTTTCTTAGTTCCACACAATCTCTAGTCCTTAATGAAATAGTACTGCAGGACAATACTTTTATACTATATAATTCTAATATCATGTACATCATTAATACAATACTCAAATGACACAATACTTTAATAAAAACATCAGAAATATATTCATTCTTCTTCATCGTCGATAGTATCATAACTTGATTATTATCCAATAGCACCATTTGGGGTATACTCTGATGATTGTGAAATTGCTTTGCATAGTGTCCCAACTCCTTGAAGATGAAGAATTGTACATTAAAAAACTTTTTATTACCCTTGAAATCACGTACTTGGTTTCCTTTCACACCACACATATAAGATACTTCCCTTCCCTTCAAGCATCTACCAAGGGGATTCTTTCCACAATTATCACATATCAGCAAATCCTTCTTTCCACTCTTCCCTTTATCCGTCTTTCCCTCTACCATAAATTTCTTCTTGTGCTTCCCTTCAAAGCCTCATGACTCAAAGAATTATTTACTTATCTTATTAACACATGATATTATTTCTTCATATGATGATAATATGTGGGAGACTATTTCCTTTCTAAATGTTGTCTTAATACCACGAAAGATATGATCCTTCTTAGTCTTTTGATTATGTGTATCACTGGAATTCTCATTCCTTCTACTAGGAACCATTTATAACGAATGACATATAGTAGATTAGTTTATGAATCACAATACATAATTCCAAACTTTTAAAACAATTATCATAAATTGAATATTTTATGGATATAATCCATAATCATAAAAATGTTTTCTTTTAGGAGTTACATACTCATAAATCCTTCATAATGGTTTGTAATGAAAATGAGAATTATCCTATGAATATCCCCCAGGAGTGTGGTAACCTAGAGTGAAGCAAGGCCCATTTTCATGCACCAGTTCCGGTTTGAGTCTTGCTCAAAGGGGTGTTTTTGGGTTTTACCCCTAGGTACATCTGTGCCAGATACACCTCTACGGTCTCGTTTCCAGACGGTGATGTATTTATTGGAAAACTAGTAAAATCTCAACATTAACAAAATTATAGGATTTTCTTCTATACTAATCCTCAAAGTCTATCTTAGTTTAATTTGATCTAATTAGAGTTTATCTAAATCTAGTTTTCAAGGTTTTTACTATACTTTCTATGATACCAACTGTAATGCCCCGACCCTAGTTACCCAATGTTGGTTCGTTAGTACATAAAATTGGCATGATTACAAGGGATCAAGTCCTGAAAGACTAACCAGTTTAGTATTATTGGAAACAAGATTCATACATAAGTTCAAATTTAAAACAAGAGAGAAATACAACACTAATTTATTCGATTAGAAACATCCAAGACTCATAGATTATTCTTGAAATTCACTCATAATTAACTTCTTAATATCCTTGGAAAATTAAACATAAAAAAGGGGTGAGCTCAAATGTTCAGTAAGGGTAAGAAATATAGCGGAAGATAACATAAATATTAGGCATGGTGAATATTTGAAAACACATGACTTTAAAAATAATAAACACGAACACATTTACGGTAGGAATATGAGCTGAGTAAGTAGTGCCATAATAAATCATAGTCATTGGTATTCTACTAGTCAAATAACCATAGGAACAATTAATATTATTTTCAAAATGAGGGAATATATAATGTCGGATATTCTGAATCATTTTTTCAAGGTCTCAGCCATGACATCTAAAAATGATTTAGGCCTCATCCAAAAGTATATATCAAATTGGGAAAGGCCTCAGCCAATTCCACATTTAGTTGTCTCATAAGACCTACCGATGCACCTAGGAGCTATAAGAGGCTCTACCCATCACATACTAAGTTTAATACATTCTTTATATGAAAGGGTTGAAATATAACATAATCAATTGTATTAAAACTAGCATACGAAATGTCAATACATTAACCATAAACCATTAATGGTATAAAAATAACACATCCATTGTCAAAATTATACAATTGTTAATATTTTTATCATAATAGATAAACTTCAAACTAGTTTAAAATCCATCAAAGGATGTTGACATAAATGAAAGGAAAATTATTTAATAGGAATATGTCTTTCTACTTTGAAATCATTTAGAAGTCATGTAATTATAAAATAAAACATTTATTTTGAAAATATTTTTATAATATTATAAGGGAAGCTTCGATGATGTTATAATGGTGGAAAATAGTTTCACCCTCCGCATAAATTTAAAAAACATTCTTACCTAAATATTGTGAAAAAGGTCATAAAGTACATAGTTTGGAAAATGACGAAAAGATTCCTCTCAAAGAATATAAGGTCAAATAAGTTCATAAATTACTCTAAAACATTATCTACTAAATAGTTAAAAAGTTTTGAAATAATTTTTTAGTAAAACCCATATGTGGATGATAAAGATGTCCCAGTAGATACTTACGTAAAAACAATCTCAGATAATAACGAGAGTATAGAATTAACCCTTACCTTGTACCATTCCTTGGTCAAGGGTGGGTTAAACTCTTGTTTAATGGTTAAACCATTATTATTAAATTATAAAATAACCATATACATTAATATGATATCAAATATGATCTCATATATGATATTCTAAAATTAGTCTTGAATAGATACGATGGGGAATGCATCTCATCAGGTTCAAGGAGACGGTAATCCGTATATACGCACAAGCAACAATATCATTCTTTTGATATTAAAATATTATATAATTGGATGGTATAATATAAATATATCGAATCATTATCATGTTTTATTTATTATTTACATCATTAACACTCATTATTATATCCATACAAATGATGAAGAGTTTGAATAACAAACTACATCACGACATTGAGACGGTAAGCCATGCGTACGCACGTATGGTGACATGTCATTCATATGATGGATAAAATAATTAACATGGTTGTAACATATTTACAATAACATCACCATATATAGAAGATACTGGATTTATTATTTTATGATGGAAACAAAATGTAAAGAAGAGGTGGAAGAAGAAAAGAACTTGAAAGAGGTGATGAAATGTTTTCCTCTTCTTTGGGTTATTCATTTTGATTTGATCAAAAGTGATCCATAAGATGGATTTATAACCAATGAAAGGCCTACAATATGATGGGATCACAGTTGAGAGGATATTTTGGAACGTTTTGGCTGTGAAAAATGTCATTGAAGGTGTGAATTTGAGAGAAGGGGGAGTGACCTTTTATAAGAGTGGTGAGGGTTACATTAGGAAACACTTGCAATATTATTTTATAATAAAATTATTTTCGGTTTATAATGGCTCAAAAATGATTTATTTTGAGGACAAGGTGAGTTGGGGTCTAGAACCACTAAAACAATAGTTTTATCATGTTTTGTTTAAAATATTAAGCTTATCTTTTAGATTTAACTCTTAGATAAATAGTTTGACATTTACCATGTCTCTTTGTATTTTTATATTATATGGTTAATAAACATACTATAAACATTCATGAGAACCTCAATTGGTTTATTAAATATATATATAATATTATTTATGCCCTTTGGACGAACCTTATATTTTTTAGGAATAGAATATCAATTAATTATATAATATATGTTATAAAAACTCATTTATGAAAATTTTGACACTATTTTATATATTGTTTTTCTAAATTCATAACAGCATTTTTACTTCAGATAAAATTCATTTAGTCATCCCTAACATGTCATAGAAACCTATAAAATTAGTTTAATTCATTTAAAGTATCAAATTATATTTATTTGGATATTTATAACACTAAATAATTGAATCTTTCATTAATAAGGTAATTACTATATCATCATTGTGTCATAAAAAATTAATTATTGAAAGTCTGAAGAGTATAAATAAATTACCATATGTAGGAAATATTTTTATCTTTCTAAAAAATATTTATAGTCAAATTTATCTTATGTATAACCTTAAATTAAAAAATTTTTTGTTATTAAACATTGATTTTAACTCTTTTAACTATTTTTTAAATAAAATAATAATAAATGTCCTAATCTAATCCAAGGGGAACAAAAGGGGTCCTAACTTATTTCTAATATTTTTTTTGGTCGAATAATGCTTTTACGATAGAATTAGGAAATTTGTTAGGGTATTTATGATAACATTTTTACCCTTAATTACCCTATTCACTTTTAATTATGGTAAATAAAAGTCAAAAGTTACTATACAAAAAATAATTATTTTCATCTTATAAAATCGAATTTTACATCCTAATATTAATTATGTCACTTAGATTTTTGAAATTCAACTCACAGAAGCTGTAAAATTATATTTTATACATATTTGGAAATGCTCCTAGGAGATTGGTAAAAGACAGTAAAAAGTTCAATAAAATTTTTATATATCTATAATTATTATAAACTGACTCGAATGAATTAAATTAATATTATAGAGATATTATGTATCTATTTTGACCAAAAAAATTTATATAAAATAAATAATTATTTAAATAAAAAGTCAGTTTTAAACAATAACTTGGTGTTTTTCACTATTCGTCAAAAATTTAATGTTTTCAGAAAAATACCAAAAAATCACCATTAGCTAATTTCAATATTCTCTATCAAAAGATGAATTCCATATTGAAAGATAAAATTTATAAAATTTTGAAAAGTGCATATTAATAGTCATAATGGCTATATTGATTTGTTATTTTGTGTTAAAACACCAAATTGCAGACAACGCCAGAAGCTGCATTATTCTAAGGGAAATGTACCGTAGAAGCTTGGGGTGTTACATTATTAGGATATATATGAAAAGAGATGATGAACTACAAAAATGAAAAAAATAAGAAAACACATATCAGATGATTGGACATAATCATTCCAAATAGATGAGAGTGAATTTCCAAACCATTTAGCATCAAATGAAATCCTTGAAAATTAAATAGAAAAACTATACAGACAAATATCAATGGGATATTATGTTTATAAGGACCCAACCTTAAAACCTTACTTAATCTTGAATTAAATGAATAATTCACATTGAGGATCATTTCAAGTTTAGAGTTTTAGAGAATTAGGACATAAATATTTCATCTTAAAAGATTACAATGTAGCCACTACTACTATAACGGATTTTTCACAACAATAAAAAAAATCATTAAAATAAAACAAGAGTACATTTATCGATATAAATCTTCTTGAATAATTGCTTTCTCTTACCCTGCTTTATAACCTATGAAAAACATTTCAAAAACATGGGGTGATCATAAAAAGCTCATTAAGGGTTATAATATAATGAAAGGAAACATTAACCCGCCGATAAATAAAAATCAATGAAACCATAACTTTCAATTATAACAAATCTTCTAAAATCTTAATATTTATGTATAAATCATAGAAATCATAAAACATAAAGGTAACATGAGGCATTAATAACATTCTTACATAGGGAGTAACCCTCATAGTTACGTTTGGAATACCCATTACAGTATATTCCCTAAATCTAATCGGAGAAACCCTAGCATTTAACTCCTTCGCGCTACCCAATGCATTGGAGAGATATATCGGGCTCACCTGCCCATAGTTTATCACGGAACCACCCGTCTTCATAAAGATTTCCCATGAACCATAACATAATCATAACACATAACACATGCATAAAAAAGACATAAAATTTCAACATTTCAATCAAAAGAGATCACATCATGATATTATCACAAATAAAAACATCTAATAAAATCATTAAAACACTATGAGAGAAAAATCCATTTATACTTCGAAAATATTAAAAGAAGACATTTAAAATAGTTTTTAGAATCCAAGTGTCCCATACCACTTAGAAACTTTTGAAAGGGTTTTAAAACATTCATGTACCTATAAATAAATCCTTAAAACCATTTTTAAAACATGGACATGGATGATAAATGTTTAAAAGAATATATCTTTAAAACCATTTAAAACTATGTTTTAATAAAAAATCCATTTTCAATTTTGAACATTTAATTTATAAGCCACAAGAAAGTATACCATTTTCAATACATTTAAATGACTTTAGTATAAACATTATATGGATATGGAATGTCAAAGGGGCTGTATATTCACTTTATAAAAGAATAAAAGTGCATATCATTAAGAAATATCTTAATGAGATGAAATTGAGATGTAATCCTAATCAAGGATCATGCCATTAGAGAAAGGATAAAGAAATGAAATAATTATGTGTGACAAATATAAATACACCAATTATAAGTGGATAATCAGTGTATAATAATCAGATGTCATCGACACATATTCGTAGCACAACATAATCAAAAAGTAGAGGTTTAACCCAAAGAATTGAAATTGGGTTAAGAAGTTCCCTTACAAAATTTTGACAGCCTAAAGACGTCACTTTAAAATTAAATAAAATTAGTTGATGAGAGATAAAATGATATCTCATCACTTGGACATAAAATTTACATCATTTAGGATATATAAGAACTTATCCTAACATAATAAGATGTGAAAGGCATCACAAAGAAGTCTTTTAAAAAGAGGAGGGTGAAAGGTTCCCTTACCGACTTGGGTAAGTTTCGAAACGTACACCCCATGAAAGGAAGACTATAAAACATTGATGTAAATAACCATAAACGATACTTTATTACACAAAGAGTAGAATAATGGGCAGTAGATACACCACTTAATGGAAATGGTTCCAAATGCAGTATAAATCTCACATGAATAAAAGTGAGATGAAAAATCCCTTATGAAAATTCGGCAGCCTAACGAGGCCACTTAAAACATCCACAAAATGAATTTATGATATCAAATTGGTTATGTCATAATATGAACATAAAAATTACAGAATTAGAAATATTAAAAAAACATCACCAAACATAAGAAAGATTATCTTAAAAGAAATGACATAAAAGAGAGTACTTTAAAAGAATGAGAGAGGTAGGATCCCTTACCTCGTGTTCGACCTGACTTGATCATTCTTTAATCCCCTGAATAATAAACTAGAGTTAATTTATACTTTATTAAGAACCTTTTTTATGTTCATTATTACTTTTATATCACTTATTACCATGTTATGAACATTATGTAATTATTTATGTTTATAACAGTCGTTTTTTCGATCATTGGTACTTGAGTCAAAAATCAACTTCTTATAATTACAAGTTGTTCATGTGGTAAAATATACATTATATCTAGAATTATATTCATGATGTTGATATCATATATATCATATATATCCATTATATACTTGCATTTATAATATTACATAACATTTAAAGGTAAGAAATGAAATGCACCGTTCATGGAGACGGTAAGCCGTCCGTACGCATGAATGCTACTTTCATTTCTATTTTGTATTTAATAGAATTAAAACTAAAAGATATATATATATATATATATATTATAATTCAAGTATAATATATATGTTATATATGTCACATAAGTTCATTAATTTAATTCTTATTACAATCCATGTATTGAATGAACGAGTCACATCACTTGAGGGGGCGGTAGTCCACACTTTCTAAAATGAAATTATCACATTTGCACAACATGAAAAGATTAAAGGTATGTTTTAAATATAAAATACAGAAGCATATATAAAACATAAATAAAATATATATCATATAAAAAATACATTTACATCATAATGGCCATCATGAAAGGTGTTAAGAGAAGATTGAACAATCATCGTTTCGTGAGACAATAATTCGCTATCCACAGAAACTGTATGTTCTTTAACGATTAGAGGGGGTGTGTGTAAGTTTAGCTCGAATATTTCTCATAACAACATTCTAGTATATTTAAGATAATGGTTTTGTTACAAAATAAAGTAATAAAAATAGTTTAAGGGGATGGAGAAGAAAAATAAAACAAATGACCATAAGAGAAGACATTACCTTTAAATCGGGTAACTCTCTTTGGTTTGAACAAAAAGGGTTTCTTGAAGAGCTTTATGCCTAAGGAAAGGCTACTAGGATGAAGAGAGGAATGTGGAGAGATAAAATGAGAAGGGTTTTTTAGATACAAAGGATTGAGAGGATTGGGTAAGGGGGTAGAGGTGGGATCCTATTATAAGAGGTAGGAGTGGAACTCATGGAATGTAAAAAATTGTTACTTTATTATATAATGCTTTTCGGATTTTAAAGGTCCAAAAAAGATATATTTCTAGGATAATGTGATAAGGGTTCTATATGCACCAACCCAATAGGTTTTTTACAAGTTTAAATCTTAGATTATACATTATCATTTCATATTATTTAAATCATCCATTAATGAGGTAATCACTGCATCATCATGGTGTCATAAATAAATTAATTTATATAATGTCTAAAAATGAAAAAAAAATACCATGATATAGGAAATAGTTTTAGATTTATAATTATTATTTATATTCTAAGAGATCATTTACACATACAAAACTAAAATTGTTTTACTTGGTTGATACATACTTTGGTTATACATTCCTTTTAAAAAACATAAAATGATATAGTGTCACTATCACCCAAAAGTGATTCCCTGGGATCCCAAAGTTTGGCACAAGGCATCCCATGGTTGGAAGTGACACAACCATTATCATTAGGACACATGTTTGGGTAATTTTATATTATTATGATTTTATTTTATTACCCTTCACTACCCGATTACTAATTAATCACGATAATTAATGATAATTACCGTCGTTACTATACATAATGTCCAAAAACAAAGGAGTCTTAATTACATAATTTCGACCTTCTTATTCCAAATTTTATATCCATTTTATCAAATTCAAAACACAAAAATTTTAGTAACTAATTTAAAATAATTCTCGTTGTCAGAACCAATGAAGGGTTTTTAAGAAGTAAAATCTATCAAAAGATTGATTTGTTTTTACCTCCAATTTAAAAGTGAAATTACATCCACTGTACAAAATTTTATTAAATGATAAAAAAATAATTAAATTAAACCTTAAAACCAATTAAAATGACAACCTAACTATACAAATAATTTGGATGAAAAAGCAGTTTCGAATTAAAATGCATTATTATTTGCTATTCATTGAAAATGAACATTTGTCATAAATATACCAAAAATTCACCCGAAGCTATATTTTATATTCCAAATTCAAAAATGATATCAATTTTACCAAATTGAAAATATATATGTTTCATTAATTAATTTTATAATCAATTCCAGCTGTCAAACCAAATAGCGTGTTTTTAAGAAACAATATCTATTAAAATATTGACAATTCTTTATATCCAATTTCAATTTGAAATTATTTCGAATGACCACCACTGGATTAAATGGTAAAAATATATTATAATTACACTTTAAAACCAATTAAAAATATAATATAACAATATAAATAAATTATATTAAAAGGAGGTTTTGAATTAAAATACAGCATTTTCCACTAAAAATGATCTTTATCGGAAAATTAAAAAAAATTACACAAAGTAAATTTTTTTGACTTGATTATAAAGAAGGATTTTATTTTATCAAATATAACATATAAAAATGACAGAAAGTATATTTAAAAAGGTTTCTCCATCAAGAGGCGATTAAAACAATCTTTTAAAGTTATAAGACTATTTATTCTTAAAATTAGATCCATTTGCATTTTAGGCCTCTAAAATTTATTGGACAAATGTAAAAATATTTGACAAACAAATGTAATAATTTTGTAGTTAGTTCTATTCACTCCCTCCATTACAACAGTAAGTCATTAACTATTATTAAAAAAAAGTATTATTATATTTTTAGTGTGCAATGTAAGATTTCAAGGAAACTCATTGTTGTGTATTGGGTACGCCATCGAGCATATCATTCCCTTTAAAATAATATAAACATTTAATTCACAAATATTGATATATATTAGCTTTTCATATTCTTTATTTACCTGGGATGTTACATCCTTCCCCCCTTTTGGGAATTGCGTCCTCACAATTTTAAAATTGGGCTCGGAAACTTCATTGAACGTCCCACATCGGAACAAGAGTAAGTAAAAAATGTAACTTTAAAATAAAAAAAGAGAAGTACAAAGGTCACCCGAGTTAACCAGAACTAGGATTACATGTAGGAAAACATGTACATGGAAGAGAAAAATTAGGGTCATGTTCTTCTAGAGAGTTATAGAAAACATGTTTAGGAGAAAGTTAACCACCAGAAAATCACAAACTTGTGATGGGTTAAACGGTATATTATTCCCTAATAGGAAAAGTTAACAGACAACATTTTTGTTTTTGAGTTAATTTTCATTGAGGAATTTATTTATTAGATTAACTAAATCATAAGGAAGCATACTTACTATCATGTATATTTTCATCTCTTACTAAATTTCTTACAAAAACTTATATTTTCTCCAAAAGATGAGTTTTTAGGATGACGTGTTCACATTAAGAGCTCTATATTCTACTTCTAGGGAATCACCTAATCCAAAAAGGATAACTATATATTTCCCGTGTCTTTAGACCAAAAACCAAAACCAAAATTGTTTGTATGAGATCAGATAATACCCAAAAAGGATAATCTTTCAGAAAAAGAAATACTACTCTTAATCTCTAAATTTTTTAAAAAATTATCCAAAGTTCAACAAAGACCATTAAATAAACAATTGTCTATAAAATTATTCAAATTAATCTAAACTAAGAATTAAACCCAAATCTCAAATGGATTTAATCACACTGTCTTCCAAGATAAATCTTAACATTTATCTCCAAATAACATCAGTTACTCTTAACGTCTCATAATGAAAAGTATCTAACCTAATCACATATCCTCTATGATAGGCTAATAATTTCAATAGATAACCCAAAATAAACTTATTCATGGTTCATAAGATCTTCTAACTAAAAATAATGTGTCCTACTAACTAGGGACTTCATGTAGTCCAGTGGTAGGTGCTAAATGTCAGTCGCACTTTGGTTGTGGGTTCGATTCCCACATCTTTATCCGACGCAACGGGTTGTCACACAGTCTGTGTGTTTTCCATTTTTCAAAATTATATAATTCATAAAACATTCCCCAAAAAGTGATAAAATCATCAAAAATAACCATAACATAATTTATCCTCATGTTTATCTCATGCCTTTCATTTTCCATCATAACATATAGTATCCCATAATTACCTCAAAAGTAAGGATTATATAAACCCTAATGGTTACCTTTATAATTTTTACATGAACTTCGACATCGTGTTGGTGCTCTCGTACATGATGCATCAGAGAACTCACCAATGTTCATGTGGTTAATCATGACTCCTTGATAGTTGGTATAGATTAACCATGATATTCCTCATTAAATCCCACATTTCATCCAATCTCTTAATCAGAGAACCACCACAGTTTCCTTCATACCCATTGTCACTTTGGTTCCTACTAGATCCATCAATTTACTAAAACCAAATAGGTCAGTGAGAGTATACCATTAGAATAATCATATAATACCATGATATAATTATTCTTGATATGTTAAACCCATTCTCTTTATCTAAAACAATGACCCTTTCTGAAATCTTAACCATTATGGTAATGTCAATAATGCTTGAAGAATACCCTAACCTCTAAAGTTATCTAAACCGACCTCTGATACCAACTATAATGACCCAACCTTAAAACATTATTTAATATTGAATTAAATGAATAATTCACATTGAGTATCATTTCAGGTTTAGAGTTTTAGAGAACTAGGACATAACTATTACATCTTAAAATATTAAAAAGTAGACACTACTACTATGAATGATTTTTCACAAAAATAAAGAAATCCTTAAAATAAAACAAAGGTTCTTTTCTCGATATGAATCTTCCTAAATACTTCCTTTATCTTACCATTCCATATAACCTGTGAAAAGCATTTCAAAAACTTGGGGTGAGCATAAAAAGCTCAGTAAGGGTTATAAGATAATGAAAGGAAACATTAACCTGCCGATAAATACAAATCAATGAAACCATAAATTTCAATTATAACATATCATCTTAAATCATAATATTCATGTATAACTCATAGAAATCATAAGACATAAAGGTAACATGAGTCATTCATAACATTATTACATAGTGAGTAACCCTCATGGTACGTTTGGAATACACATTACATTATATTCCATAAATCTCTTCAGATAAACCTTAGTGTTTAACTCCTTCACGTTACACAATTCATTGGAGAGCTATATCAGGCTCACCCGCCCTCAGTTTATCACAGAACCACCTGTCTTCAAAAAAATTTCCCAAGAACCATAACATAATCATAACACTTAAAACATGCATAAAAGAGACGTAAAATTTCCACATTTCTATCACAAGAGATAACACCATGATATTATCATAAATAAAAACATCTAATAAAATCATTAAAATTCTATGAGAGAAAAATAACTTTATACATTGAAAATATTAAAAGAAGACATTCATAAGAGAGTTTAGAATCAAAGTTCCTCGTACCACTTCACAACTTTTGAAAGGGTTTTAAAACATTCATGTCCGTATAAATAAATCCTTAAAACCATTTTTAAAACATGGACATGGATGATAAATTTTTAAAAGTATAAATCTTTAATCCCATTTAAAACAATGTTTTAATAAAATATTACTTGTCCATTTTGAACATTTAAATTATACGCCAAAAGAAAGTAGACAATTTTCAAACCATTTTATTGACATTAGTATAAACATGATATGGATATGAAATGTCAAAGGGGCTGTATATAAACTTTATAAAAGAATAAAAGTGCATATAATTAAGAAATGTCTCAATTAGAAGAAATTGAGATATAATCCCAATCAAGGATCGTGCCATTAGAGAAAAGATAAAGAAATGACATAATTATGTGTGAAAAATATAAATACACCAAATATAAGTGGATACTTAGTGAAAAACAATCAAATGTCATCCACACATATTCATAGCACAACATAATCTAGAAGTAGATGTTGAACCCAAAGAATTGAAATTGGGTTAAGAAGTTCCCTTACAAAAATTCGACATCCTAACGACGTCACATTAAAATTCATAAAATTAGTTGATGGGAGATAAAATGGTATCTCATCACTTGGGCATAAAATTTACATCAATAAAGACATATAATAATGTATCCCAACATAATAAGATATAAAATGAGTAACAAATAAGTCTTTTAAAAAGAGGAGGGTGAAAGGTTCCCTTACCGACTTGGGTAACATTTGAAACGTACACCCCATGAAAGAAAGACTATACGAAATTGATGTAAATACCCATAAAAGAAAGTATATTACACAAATAGTAGAATACTGGGCAGTACATAGACCACTTAAAGGAAATGGTGGGAAATGCAGCATTAATCTCACAGGAATAAAAGTGAGATAAAAAATCCCTTATGAAAATTTGGCATCCTAACGACGCCACATAAAACATCCAAAAAATGGATTTATGAGAACAAATAGGGTCTCTCATAATATGAACATAAAAATCATTGAATTAGGAATATAAAAAAACATCCCCAAACATAATAAAGATGATCTTAAAAGAAATGACATAAAAGAGAGTACTTAAAAAGAAAGAGAGAGTTAGGATCCCTTACCTCGTATCCTACTTGAATCGATCGTTCATTAATCTCCGGAATAATAAACTATAGTTAATTTATACTTTCTTAATAAAATTTTTTAAGTTAATTATTCATTTTATATCACTTATTAACATGTTATGAACATTATGTAATTATTTACGTTTTTAACGGCCGTTTTGTCAATCATTGGTACTTGAGTCAAAAATCAACTTCTTATAATTACGTGTTGTTTATGTGGTAAAATATCTGTTATATACAGAATTATATTCATGATGTAGATATAATGTATATCATATATATCTAGTATATACTTGCAATAATAATATTACATGACATTTAAAGGTAAGAAATGAAATGCACAGTTCATGGAGACGGTAATCCGTACATACGCATGAACGCTACTTTCATTTCTATTTTGTATTTAATGGAATTAAATATATAAGATATATATATATATATATATATTATAATTACATTATATTATATATGTTATATAGGTCACATAAGTACATTAACTTCATTCTTTATACATTCCATGTATTACATAAACTAGTCACATCACTTGAGGGGGCGGTAGTCCACACTTCCTCAAATGAAATTATCGCATTTGCACAACATGAAAAGCATAAAGGTATGTTTTAAATATAAAATACATAATCATATAGAAAAAATAAATACCATATATATCATATATAAAATACAGTGACATCATAATGTCCACCATGAAAGGTGTTAAGAGAAGATTGAACAATCATTGTTTCATGAGGCAGTAAATTCGCCATCCACAGAAATAGTATGTTTTTTAACCATTAGACGGGGGTCTGTGTAAGAGTAGCTCGAATATTACTCAAAACATAATCATAGTATATTTAAGATACTGGTTTTGTTAAAAAATAAAGTAATAATATATTTTAGGGGTTTGGAGAAGCAAAATAAAACAAATGAACATAAGAGAATACATTACCTTTAAATCAGGTAACTCCTTTTTGTTTGAACAAAAGGGGTTTCTTGAAGAGATTTCTACTAAGGTAAGGCTTATAAGAATAAGATAGGGATGTGGAGAGATAAAATTAGTATGGTTTTATCGAGACAAATGCTTGAGAGGTGTGGGTATGTGGGTAGAGGTGGGGGCCTTTTATAAGAGGGAGGAGTGGAACTCTTGGAAAGTAAAAATTTCTTACTTTATTATATATTTCTTTTTCAATTTTAAAGGTCCCAAAAAAGATATATTTAGAGGATAAGGTGAAAATAGTTCTAAATCCACCCATCCAATAGGTTTTTGACATATGTATGTCTTAGATTTTACATTATCTTTTCATTTTATTTAAATCGTCCATTAATGAGGTAATCGATGCATCATCGTGGTGTCATAAATAAATTAATTTATTTAATGTCTAAAAATTATAAAACAAATACCATGATGTAGGAAATAGTTTTAGAATTATAATGAATATTTATAGTCTAAATGATCATTTACACAGACAAAACTAAATTTTTTTTACTTTGGTGATACATATATTGGTTATACATTCCTTTTAAAAAAACATAAAATGATAAAGTGTCACTATCACCCAAAAGTGATTCCATGGGGTCCCGAATTTTGGCACAAGGCATCCCATGGTCGGCCATGACACAAAAAGTTGCATTAGGACACATTTTGGGGTCATTTTATATTATTATGATATTATTTTATTACCCTTAACTACCTGATTACTAATTAATCACGATAATTAAAGATAATTACCGTCGTTACTATTCATAATTTCCAAAAAACAAAAGAGTATTAATTACATAATTTGGACCTTATAATTCCACATATGGAATACATTTTATCAAATTCCAAACATAAAAATTGTAGTAACTAATTTAAAATAATTCTCGTTGTCAAACCCAATGGTGGGTTTTTAAGAAGTAAAATCTATCAAAAGATTGATTTGTTTTTACATCCAATTTAAAAGTGAAATTACATCCAATGACCAAAATTTTTTAAATGATAAAAAAAATAATTAAATTAAACCTTAAAACCAATTAAAATGACAATCTAACTATATAAATAATTTGGATGAATAAGCAGTTTTAAATTAAAATGAATTATTTTTTACTATTCATTGAAAATGAACATTTGTCAAAAATATACAAAAAATTCACCCTAAGCTATATTTGATACTCCAAATTAAAAAATGATATCAATTTTACCAAATTCAAAACCTATAAGTTGCATTAATTAATTTTATAATCAATTCCCATTGTCAAAACAAATAGCATGTTTTTAAAAAACAATATCTATTATAAGATTGATACTTGTTTATGTCCAATTTCAAAGTAAAATTATTTAAAATGAACAAAATTAGATTAAATGGTAAAAATATATTATAATTAAACTTTAAAACCAATTAAAAAGATAATCTATCAATATAAATAAATTATATTAAAAATAGGTTTTGAATTAAAATACAACATTTTTCACTAAAAATGATCTTTATCAGAAAATTACAAAAATTTACAAAAAGTAAATTTTTATGTCTTGATTCTAAAGAAGGATTTTATTTTTTTCAAATATAACATATAAAAGTTACAAAAATTAAATTAAAAAATGTTTCGCATTCAAGAGGCGGTTAATACAATCTATTAAAATTATAAGAGTATGTATTCTTAAAATTAGATCGATTTGCATTTTAAGCCTCTAAAATGTATTGGATAAATGTAAAAATATTTAACAAACATATATAATCATTTTTTAGTTAGTTCTGTTCATTCCCGCCAGTACAACAGCTGGGCGTTAACTAGTGTTTAAAATATTATTATTATATTATTAGTGTGCAATGTAATATTTCAAAGAAACTCGTTGTTGCGTATTGGGTACGCCATCGATCATATCATTACCTTTAAAGTAATATTAACATTTTATTCACAAATATTGATATATATTATAATTTCATATTATTTATTTACGTAGGATGTTACAATGTTGGAGGTCAGAGATAATTTTTTCCCTTCGTATTTACCAATAAAATAAATTCAAGAGGTTTTTGAGGAATGGAATTCCTAGCTCTAGATGCATAATCCCCTTTTATACCCATGATTTAAAAGGATTGTTGGACTACCGACTATAAATATCACCTATCATGTCTCAATTATACGATCTGTTCATGTATCCCTCTTTAGGAGGTTCATAATAGACCCCTAGAATATAATTAATCTGGATATAGTACCATTTGAGTAAGAACTTTCATTCTAGGATCAACTGGTGATGATCTTGTATCATAAAGAAAATGTTATACTAAACACAAAAACTCAAATGTTAATTGATTTGTGGTGATTAATCATGCTTTTGGATGTGAATTGGGAACCACAACAAGTGACGAAGCAAAAGTACCATCACCTATTTTCAACATAATATGTAATATGAAATTTCTATAGAGATATTATTTATGGGGGGTTGAATGTAACACACCAAGAATTTAATATAAAGTTAATATTAAATACATTCTATATATTTGACTGCTTGAGATGAAAGAAACATTGTGTTTAAATGATATAAAATAATCTATTAAAATATATTTATTTAAACATGGACATACGACATATTCGTTAAATTGGTGAGTATCAATTTGAGTAACTAAATTATTAAATGAAGTTTTAACATGTATAAAAAATATTCAATGGTGATTGTGGACACCAAAAAAATCATCCTGCTCAGTGAGAAAACTAAATGATGCGGTACAGTGGATCAACACTCCAAAGGGGCCTAAGTCCCTCTAATACTTCCGAGAGGGGATCTTTCTTAAAGATATCCACATGGCCGGATTGATTTTGTGAGGCCATCTCCAGGATGGCCTTCGTGGTTTCATGGACTGGCGCATGTCCAATGTTGGACTGCAGCCCCTCTATGGCGACGTCGGCCTCGGCAGGCCGCTCTGTGGTGGCCATTTAATTGGGCCTATTTGCAACGTCTAAACCCCTTTACAAGGACGATGATGGCCAAAGTAGTGGACCCACTCTACGGCGTCCCTCATCTCTATGGTGGGATCTACCGCCCTCACCGAATGTGGTTCCCTATAAATTGAATGATTATACCCCCCTTCTAAACCACTATGACTCTGCCCTTTCAACTTATGAGCTCTGATTTCGTAGAGACCCTCATGATACCCTTAGATGTAACGCTGAAGGTACGCGGAATCTATGATCCATAGCTCTCTATGTTCATTCCATCCTCCACCAATGGTGTATATAACCTTCGCGAAGGCATATGAACTTCGTAGTGGAAGGTTCCCCTTCGGGGTGTTCGAGAAATCACAAAGTGCAGAGTCTTCGCAAAGTTATCTTGAGAGAATGAGTCACTTTGTAAGGTGATTCACTGCTTCATTAAAGGATTCCATTCTTGAAGACCCAATTCATGGTGAATCCCAACCACTTTGCGTATACCATTTTCTTCGTGAAGGTCGTCCTCTTCACAAATAATATGTCCTTCACAAAAATTGTCTTCTTAACAAAGATCCTCTTTCCAAGATCTCAATATTTACACACCCCTTTCTCATACGTCCCACTAGGCTCTTTAAAATTGATTTCAAGAACCCTTAGGTGGTGCTTAATATTGTGCTTAATAGCCTTATGATTCTTCTCATAGTCACATTAACGATGATTGTTTCTTCTCATAGCTATGATAACAAAAGCCCTTAAATGGATCACTACACAACCCCATCTCTAAATAGCATTGCCGGTGCCTTCCCTTCATCAAATTTTAAGCGTGCCAGTTATTTCAGTCCTAGGGTTGAGGAGTGAATCCTCATCATCTAAGATATAGGATTTTAAACTTCCAAGCTCTATATTCCTCAGAAAATGATGTTAAACTGTAGACTTTCCTCATACAATATACATAGGGTTCCCCACCATGAACATTTTCCATGACCACTGGTCTCTGTGGGAGTGAGATCTTCTTAACATGGTATGAGATCCTCTTTCCATGGAACAACATCTATAAGTGGTGGAGGGAAACCATTTTGGTGTACTCCCTTACCGTTATCGTGGGAGGTAGCATCCCTGCTCCTCATATATACTTCCGTGCACAAAGGAAAGAGGAGATATGGTCATAGGGACTTCTGTTACCCAATCCCCCTTCGTTTGGGCTTTATCTCCACCAGGACTCCATCAGGGAGTATGTCCCAATATCCAAATATCAGGAATTTAACCAAGCATAACCCCCGTTTTTCTTCATTGGGACACCAAACACGAATAATCCCTACTCTATTACTTTTGTATTCACATTTCGTGATGTGATCATTAGGTACTTACTATCTCTTATTTCTCACAATGAGCATGAATCAGGTGGGTTTAGAGTAAGCATCGACCAGGGAATCTTCTTTGGGCTGCCTTAGTCCGTCAGCGTCATCTATTCACGATGATATACGTGGAGATTGATCTTTGACCACTCTAGGTAAGGTACGTTGGAATCTTCCTGGAGGCTCAAGAACATTACCTATCAATTCAAACCACTTCACATTGGTTAAAACCTATCATGCATGATGTTAAACTATATTACCCTTTTCCTCCTACATGACGCTAAACTATATGTATACGAACTACATAGGTTTTGATCCAGGTATCCTAGACAAGGTACGTAGGAAGACTTACCGAGGTTCAATCCCAATCTTCGATTAGTTTTTTTCCCCTTTTTCGAGATCCAAAACTATACTCCATCCCCCAGGTGTTATATCAATCTTTGGATACTGACCACACATAATCCTCAACATCATCTTTGAGATGCTAATCTCCGTGTACACCGCAACCCTTTTCCTCATCCATAATTTAATGGGTTTTGATCCATGTCTCCTAGAAAAGGTACATTGGAAGCCTCCCTGAGGTTCAACACCAAATACTAGTAAACATCAGTGTCACATTTGTAAGGACCCACATCCATGGTATGTCCCTTAATGGTGTTAGATCAATCTCGGGCTGGTAACGACGCGTAGCCAAAAGTATGTTGTTGGGTCGCTGCCCACTGTGAATGTAACAAATCAACATTTCATTAATGGAAATCCATCTTGATCAAATAAAATGTCTCTTTATGTAAAATTTTTATATAAAATGTCAAATTATTTGGTTTTATGATATGAATTGTTTCCATTGCTAATATAGCTATTGAATAGTGATCACACGATTAGTATAAATGTAGGGCTTTAACAAATCCAATTTACTCAGACAAAGGAAGGGATGGCCTTATCCAGTAGACGTGCCCCATACGAAGACCATTTTTCAGAGCTCATAAAGGATGTGGCATCATTGGGATTCCCTCTTGACCAATCCCAAGCCGAGATTGAATATGTTAAGCTCGAGTGGGACCGCCTACGAGAGAAATGGAAGTTGATAGACATTAGCACCAGAGCAAAGTTATCCGAGCCACCCCAAGATTCTGTCACCATAAAAAACCTTACTCTTTGGTCTTATGAGGGTATTTTAAGAGGTTATGTAATAAGATCCTAGTACTATGGTTAAGTATATTATTTTTTATATAATAATGAATATAATTTCATTTTATTACTGTTACCTTGTAAATAACTTTTAAAACACAAATAGTATTTCTAGTAAATGTTCAAATAATAAATCTATTTTGATGAATTAATGGATTTTTGAATTAAATAATATTTTAATGAAATTTTATTATTATTATTAATTTAATTATTATTAAATATAAATGATCATTAAATTTTATTTATGCAATTGTAATTTTTATTATGGTTTGAAAGCCATTTTTTGTCAAAACCCATGAATTTTCGATAAATGTTTGTTTTTATTTTAAAAGTTAAAACTAAAATATTTAGAAATATATTTAGATAAAATAAATATTATTTCTTGAATCAGAACATCGAAATTATCCAATGGTGAATTTTTCATAATTTTTTGAGACAGGAAAATTTTTGGGTAAAAATTAAATACTGTTTAAATATATAATGTGTTTTATGACATCATAATGACCCAATTGTTATTTAATAAAATAATATAAGCTTTATTTTCAGCCAATATATGTTTAAAAATTAATATAGTATGATTTTGTGTTTGTTTACCTTTTTTACAAAGCATTAATGGACCATTCAAGACTTATTAAACATCTTGTCTTTTTAAATTGTGTTCCTTGGGAGTGTGACTCATCTCCACATAAGAAACTACATTATTTTAAGAAGTAAGGAATTTGGAATTATGAAATATTATTTTCCAATTCCCTTTTCTAAAAACCATGGGAAAAAACCATGGGCTGGTTTGTGTTTTGGATTATTTTAATGTGAGGTGTCCCAAACCTAAACAATAAAGAATTCCCTAATCTTTCCAATATAAACCCACCCAATCTCCCACTTTATCCTCATTAAAATAATTTGGAGTTCGTTAAAAATCATCCCTCCTCTCTCTGTAATCCTCACAAGGTTCCCCAATCTCCCATGAATCCTCTCTCAAGCGTCATTCAAGACTTTGGAAGCACACTTCCATGTAAGGGGTTTTTCTTCCTTTCTCATTTTAGTCCAATATTATTTAAGTTGTTATTACCTTTTAATTTCAATTATAAATGTTGGGATATGGTTTCAAACCTACCATATACTGCCCTATTTATGTTTGAATGATGGGAGACCCCATTTTCAATCATCAAATGCCTCCAATTTACACCCATTACTATACCAAAATTCAAAATGGAATTTCCCTATCCTTATTTACATTCACGAAATTATTTTATATCATGAATCTACATTCCATTATATTTGTTTGGAATGTATCTAAATGAATGACTTACTTTTCTTTTAATGTAATTATGATGCGACAACACTTTCTCTCTCATCATCAATTTTTATGAATTCTTTTGTCACACCGTTATGCTGTCGAAATTGCACCGCGTTTTTCCAAGCCAAAGTCATTGTGTAGTGAATACCATGTCCATTTTTCTATCAAGGGTATTCACCTTTGTAAACATTTACTTATTATTTAAAGAGTTTCAAGTATTTATTCCACATTCTTTTATCATGGAATAAATGATAATGTTTAATGATTCAATGTTTTATGATCCATGTGGCACACTTCTTCATGAAATGAACTGTTTAAGAAGGGTTCACCCTGATAGTGCTCCAATGCATTGGGTAAAGTATAGTATCATGATACGTTATGTGCAATTGGTGTTTAATCATTCTAATACAAGGGAAACTAGGGTTCACTTGTTCTTCATGCGTAGTGATGGTTTACTCATTTTTTATGTGCAATGAGCCTTGTCTCATGCTATTTCCATATTTAGTGTTGTCGCCACATTTCCATGTTATGATTATCATGCTTTATCATGCCTTTAAGTTTATGATTCCCCTATTCTCTATTGATATTCCTATTGTCTAACAATTATTTTATTCCTCATGTTATTCCATTTTTTTCCTTTACTGGGATTTATTGCTCATTCTTTTCTTGTGCATGTCCTCAGGTTATCCCATGAAATGATAAGTACGATGGAATGTAGAGGTCATGTAAAGGACGTTTTCAATAAGGATGTTGTATTTCATGATTTAAGTTATTATGTAATGATCTTATTCCCCAAATATACTAAACCTCTCAATTTTCAATGTTTTATCATGTAAATTTTATGTAATAAATCATGTTTAAGTTTTAATTAAAGAGCAGGGTTTCCATAGTTGGTATCAAAGGATAGGTTTAGTTATATTTTGGGATTAGGATTAGAAAACCCTTGGGAAGCCTTAGATGCAAGACTAATAAAAAAATCCATATGTTTTTTTGAGTATTGATTAAGTGGGTTATCAAGGAAATACATCCCTGTCTGGATACGAGCAGGTAGAGACGGCTCTAGAACAAATGTTTCCTAGTGGTAAAACCCGAATACACCGCTCTGAGATAGACTTGAATAGGAACTGGTGCATGAAAACAGGCATTGCTTCACTCTTTTTTATGACACTCTTAGGGGATATTATTTGGAATAATCACATGTTTAGTAAAAACCATTATTGAGGGATAAAAAACACAATAAGAATATAAGTTAGGAAATAGATTGAGGATGACATAGATTTAAACCTATGAAATCACAAGATAGGATATAATTCTTCCTTATAAGTTTATACTTTTATGTTCAAAGTTTCATTTTTTCAAAATAATAAAGACCTCTAATTATACTCCCTTTTCGTAGTTAATGGAGTGAAATATAAGAACACAATCTAACAACCAATGTGATAGGCTATGTGAAGATTTCCCTAATGATATGCCTGATGTGATGGGAGCGGGTGCTCAAAACATCATGACATTACTTGCTCAGATGGCTCGAGTTATGAATAATAACATGAATCAGGCAGAACACCTTACTCCTCCTCATAAATAGAATATTCTCAATGAATATTTCATGCACCAAAGGCCTCCCATTTTTAGCGGAACTTCTGATCCCCTCCTCGCGGAATAATGGATTAAATCCATTGAGAAGATATTCTCTGTCCTCCAGTGATCTGAAGTGGTAAAAGATGTATTGGAGGTCTATTGTTTTGATGGGGAAGCCGACCAGTGGTGGAAATGGATCAAGAATTCAATGACCCAATAAGAAATTGATTCCATGAATTGGGAGGAATTCAAGATGATGGTTTCAACAAATACTTTCTTTGAACCCCCCGTATCAAGATGGAAAGAGAGTTCCTCATACTCAAGCAGAAGGAAGATTAGTCCATCGGGGCGTATAAATAAAACATTACAAGTCTTGCAAGGTACGCCTTTGGCATTGTCATGAACACTGAAAGCAAGGTGTATAGCTTCTTTAGTGGACTATAGCCGAGTCTATGAAATGCGTTGGAAATTCGAGACTTCGATAGTTATGAGTATAGTGTTCGTTGTGCCCACAAGGATGAAATATAGATTGGATACTATTCGTGGTATCATGGGCCCCGTGAAAAGACGTGGATAATAGTTAAATACATGACTGTTCCATCAAACAAATACCTTGATTGAAAGAAGCCTGAATTTTCCCTTTTCAAAAATTGTGGGAAGAAACATACTGGTAACTATCTCAAGGGAACCAAGAATTGCTTCTAATGTGGAAAATTTGGTCAACTGGCCAAGAACTGCCGAATAGATATGACAAATCCTAATAATGTCAAAGAAGAAAGGAAGGTTCAGATCAACACTCAGCTGCTAGTGTAGTGTTACAACTGTAGGGAGATTGGGCATTATGCAACCAATTTCCCTAAGATGAGGGTTATCGGAGGCAACCAACAGCAACCTCTAAAGCAACAAGGAAGGGCTTATGCTATCACTATGCTGAGGTGGAGCCAAACAATGATGTTGTTGTAGGTACACTGGTTATTTATTCAATAATAGAGAAAATACTAATTAATTTTGGTTCTACGCATTCTTTCATATCCTAAAAATTTAGTTGAATAATTCAAACACCACCTCCAAATTTGGAAGAAAAGATTTCGTGTGAGAATAGTGAATGGGGAATTCATTGCATCCATGGTTCATAACTCATCCCTAGTTAATGTTTGTGGACTAAACACCCCATAAAATCTCGTCATACTTCCTTTAGTGGAGTTCAATGCTATCTTTTGCATGGATTGGCTATCTTTATACAAAGCCATTATCAACTGTTGGGATTGGGAGATCACTCTTCACATCACAAAGCATCCTTCAATTCCTTACAAATGCAAGGAGGAAGTTTATTCTCTAATCGAATCATCTTTTCATGTATGGATATTGTTTCCTTATGAAAAATCATATCTAGGTCAAATGATTGAGACAAAGGAGAGAATCATTCTTGAAGACATGCACATCGCGGGGGATTACACTGACGTATTCCCTGAAGAGTTGCCTGGTATTCCTCCAAACCGAGTGGTTGAGTTCTCAATAGAACTTATCCATGGATCTATAGAAATTTCAATGACACCTTAGAAAATGGACACTGTAGAGTTGTAAGAGTTGAAGAAGCAGTTTCAGAAGAATGTGGAGAATGATTTTATATGCCCGTGTTCTTCACCGTGGGGAGCACCGGTCCACTTCATCAAGAAGAAGGATGGATCAATGCACCTATGCATTGATTATGGTGAGCTCAACAAAATCACGGAAAAGAAAAAGTATCATCTGCCACTGATTGATGATTTGTTCGATCAGCTGTATGGAACAAAATACTTCTCCAAGGTAGATTAGTAGTCAGGATATTATCAAGTAAGGGTGAAGAAGGAAGATATCCTCATGATTGCTTTTTGTACAAGATACGGGCTCTATGAATTCATAGTAATGCCTTTAGGACTGACTAATGCTCCATAAATCTTCATGGACTTGGTTAATAGAGTCTTTATAGACTACCTCGACAAATTTGTGTTAGTATTTATAGATGATATTCTAATATAATCCAAAAACAAGGAGGATCATGAGTAGCATCTAAGAACTATACTAGAGACCTTGGGGAAGGATAAGATCAATGAAATGTACAACAAGAGTGAATTCTGGTTGAAGGTTGTCTCATTCTTGGGACATATCATCAAAAGAAATTGGATATCTGTGGATACCTCAAAGACATCTAAAATAAGGGGATGGCCGAGGCCAACATCGATTATAGATATCCGTAGATTCATGGAGTTAATAGAACATTATCGACCATTTGTGAGATAATTCTCACAATTGTCCAACCCTCTTACCATGCTAAATCGGAAGGGAGTAAAGTATTCGGGAGTGATGAATGTGAAGAAATCTTCAAGGAGTTAAAAAAGAGGCTTATGACTGCACCTGTGCTCACTTTACCCACAAGTGGAGAACTTTTTGTGGTATTTAGTGATGCTTTGATGAAGGGCTTGTGATGTGTGTTGATGAAAAATGACAAATTCATTGCCTATTCTTCAAGGAGATTAAAAGATCATGAACAAAACTATCCAACACATGACCTCAAGTTGGTTGTAGTGATCTTCACTTTGAAAATTTGACGGCATTATCTCTTTGGGGAGAAGTGTAAAATATATATGGACCATAAAATCCTCAAGTATATATATTCACTCAGAAAGAGTTGAACACACACCAATGAAGATGGATATAGCTGATCAATGACTATGACTACTCAATCCATTACCACCCTAGGAAAGCGAACAAGGTGGCAGATGCCCTAAGTAGAAAGGACCCATCAATTCTATCACTGATGATAATTGAAAAGGATCCAATATTCTTAGATTTGATGAAGATGGACATGTGAATCATAAAGAAGGGAACATCATCAATCATTTCTCAAATTATTTCTCAACCATCCCTCTTGGAGAGAAAAAAGGATGCTCAAAGTAAAGATGTGTAAACTCAGAAAAGGGTGGGAGCTGTTAGAAATAGGATATCCTTTGATTTAAAAGTTGATGAGGAAGGAGTTTTAAGATTTGGGATGCAATTATTTGTACCATCTGATACAGAGATAAAGAAGGAACTGTTGAATGAGGTGTATATCTTGACCTTCTCTATCCACCCAGGGAGCACAAAGACGTATCAATATCTCGATGAAAACATTTGGTGGGACAATATGAAAAGAGAGAATGCCGAATATACATCAAAGTGTCTGGTATTTCAGAAAGTGAAGGCAAGGAGGTAGAAGTCTAAGGGGATGATGGAACCATTTCCCATACCATAATGGAAATGGGAGATCATCACTAAGGACTTGGTCACTAGACTTTCGAAGACATCCAAGGGAAACAATGCAATCTGGGTTGTTGTGGATCGCATTACAAAAGCTGCACACTTCATTGCTATTCGGGAGGATTCCTCAATGGATTAATTGGAACAGATATATATTAGGGAATTGGTAACGATGTATGGATTACCACTATCTATTGTGTCCAATCGAGATCCATGATTCACTTCTATGTTTTGGAAGATTCTTCAATATGCTCTGAATACTGAACTGAACTTTAGTACGGCCTATCATCCTCAAATTTATGGCCTATCCAAGAGGACTATCCAAACACATGGGGACATGTTGAGAGCATGATCAATGGACTTTAAAGGAGTATGAGATAAACATATTCCTCTAGTTTAGTTCTATTTTAAAAAAAGTTTCCACTCGATCATCAAAATGGCACCTTAGGAAGCCCAGTATCGGAAGAGGTGAAAAACGCTGCCATGTTGGGATGAAGTCGATGAGTGTAAGCTGCAAGGACCATAAATGGTCGATGAAATTGTGGAGAAGGAGAAAACCATTCAGCAGCATATCAAGGAATCCCAGAGTCAATAGAATAGTTATGTTGATAACCTTTGATGATGCCTTCAGTTTAAAGTTGGAGGCATGGTATTTCTACGTGTATCTCTATGGAAGAAAGCCATGTGGTTTGGAAAGAAAGGAATGTTAAGTCTAGGTACATCATCCCCTTCTAGATTCTTGATCATGTTGGGGCTGTAGCCTATCCACTAACACATCCTCCTACCATGGCCAAAGCACATGATTTCTTTCATGTATCCCTCTTAATGAAGTACATATCGAACCCTTCACATGTACTCTCTTCTGAGGTGGTACAGTTTTGGGATGATCTGTCCAATGAGGAGAAACCAATGAAGATCTTGGATCATAGAGACAAATTTCTATGGAACAAGACTACTCATGGTCAAGGTACTATAACGAAACCATAAGTACGAAGAAGCAACATGGGAACTGGATGAAGCAATAAAGGAAAAGTACCCACATCTGTTTTTGGCCAAGAATGTAAAAGGAAATTTCAAGGGCAAAATTTCTTAAGGGGGAAGATTGTAACGACCCAAACATTCATTAATTGAAATCCCTCTTGATCTAATTAAATGAATCTTTATGTTAAATGTTATTATAAAATGTCAAATTTTTTGGTTTTATGTTAAGAATTATGACCATTTCTAATACAACCATTGAACAGTGATCCCTTGATTAGTATAAATGTAGAGCTTTAACAAATCCAATTTAATCAGAAAAAGGAAGTGATGGACTCATCCCGTAGACGTTCCACATACAAAGCCCATTTTTCATAGCTCGGAAAAGTGGTGGCATCATTGGTCTTAGCTAATGACCAAGACAAATCCAAGCATGAATATGTTATGCTTGAGCAGGACTGCCTATAAGAGAAATGGAAGATGTTAAAGATTACCACCAGAGAAATGTTATCTGTGCCACCCCAAGATTCTGTCACCATCGCACACCTTACTCTTCTGTCTAATGCGTGTATTTTAAGGGGTTATATAACAAGGCCCTAGTACTATGTTTATGTACATTATTTTGTATATATTAATTAATATAATTAATATTATTATTTTTACCTTGTAAATTTTTTTTAAAGCATAGATACTATTTTTAGTTAACGTTCAACTAAGAAATCTATTTTGATGAATTAATGGATTTTTGAATTAAATAATATTTTAATAAAATAATATTTTTATTATTAAATTAATTTTTATTAAATATAAATGATCTAATATTTTTATTAATGCAATTGTAATTTTTATTAAGGTCTGAATGCCATTTTTTGTCAAAACCCATGAATTTTCGATAAATGTCAGTTTTTATTTTAAAAGTAAAAATTAACGTATTTACAAAATTATTTATATAAAATATATATTATTTCTAGAATCATGACATTTAAATTATCCAATGTTTAATTTTTCATAATTTTCCGAGAAAATTAAATTTTTGGATAAAAATTAAATACCGTTTAAATGTATAATGTGTTTTATGACATCATAATTACCCAATAGTGATGTAATAAAATACTATAAACATCATGTTCTTCCAATATATTTTTTACCATTAATATAATTTGATTTTGGGTTTGTTTAAATTAATTTAAAAAGAATTAATGGACCATTCAAATCTTATTAAACATCTTGTCTTTTTAAATTATTTTCCTCTCGAGTGTGACTCATCTCCACATAAGAAACCCCATTATTTTAAGAGTTTCGGTCTTTGGACTCATTAAATATTTTTTCCCACTTCCATTTTCCAAAATCCATGGGCAAAAACCGTGGGATGGTTTTTGGTTTGGATTAGTTTAATGTGAGGTGTCCCAAACCTAAATAAGAATGAATTCCCTCACCTTTCCTATATAAACCCATGCAAACTCCCACATCATCCGCACTAAAATCCTTTGTAGTTCGTCCAAACTCTACCCTCATATATCTAGAATCCCCCCATGTTTCCCCAATCTCCCAAGAAGCCTTTCTGAAACCTCTCTCAAGCCTTTGGAAGCACACTTCTAAGTAATGTTTTTTTTTTCATCCTTTCTCTTTTTTGCCCAATAGTCTTTAAGTTGTTGTTCCATTTTAATTTAAATTATAATTGATAGGGTATGGTTTTGAACCTCCACCATACTTCCCTCTCTATGTTTTAATGAAGGTATACCCCTTTCCCCCTCAATAAATTCCTCCAATTTACACCTGATACAATGCTGAATTTCCGAATGGAATTTCCCTCTCCTCATTTACATTCAAGAAATTCTTTTGTGTCATGAATCTAAATTCCATTAATTTTTTTTACATGTTTCTAAATGACCCCATTACTTTCCATGTCATGTAAATATGATGATACATACTTTTCTATCTCATCAACCTTTTTTATAAATTATTATGTCACATTGTTATGCTGCCAAAATTGCACTTTGATTTTCCAAGCCAAATTCATTGTGTAGTGAATACCATGTCCATTTCTCTATCAAGGGTATTCTACTTTTTTCACATTTACATATTGTTTAAATAGTTTCAAGTATGTATTCCTTATTCATTTATCATGGAATAACTAATTATGTTGAATGATTTAATGTTTTATGATCCATGTGGCACACTTATGCATGAAATGAAATGATTAATAAGGGTGCCCCCGGATTGCACTCCAATGCATTAGGTAAAGTATATTATCATGATACGTTATGGACATTGGGTGTTTACTCATTCTAATACAAGTGAAATGAGGGTTTACTCATGGTTTATGTGAAATGAGGGTTTACTCATTCTCTATGTGCAATGAGCCTTGGCTCATGCTAATTCCATGTTAAGTGTTGTCACCACATTTCCATGTTATGATTATCATACCGCATCATGCCTTTTTCTTTATCATTACCTTGTTCCCTATTGATATTCCTATTTTCTAACATGTATTGTGTTCCTCATGTAATTCCATTTTTTTCCTTTACTGGGATTTATAGCTCACCCTTTTCTTATGCATGTCCTCAGGTTATCCCATGCAATGCTATGTATGAGGGAATATAGTGGTCCTGTAAAGGATGTTATCAATAAATTTGTTGTATTTAATGTTTTAATTTGTTATTTAATGATCCTAAGCCTCAAATACACTAAAACTCTCAATCTTCTATGTTGTATCAAGTGAATTTTATGTAATAAAACAAGTTTAAGTTTGAATTAAAGAGCAGGGTTGCCATAGCGCACAACTTGATTTCATGACCTACCCTGAACAATGTCGGTATTGATCCATGTCTCCTAGGAAGGGTGTGTAGTATGGCATCCCGAGTTGTTATAACATAAGCTTTCATTACATTACACAAAACTGAGGATATTTAAGGTTTAGTGTCTTGGAACCCATGAACATAATACATGAAAACAACATAAAACATTCTTCTTAAAAACTTGAAAGGATTTTCCTTAAGTTCATCCTAGGTTCATTACTGCATCTCATAACCTAGGGACATACATCAAATGAAAGGGTGAGAATAAGGCCTAGTATGGGAAAGAAGAGAAACATTTAACATGTGAACATGAGATACATCAACTTTGTCATGAAAAAGAACATTAAGGCATGAGAAAGAAATCATGTGGAATATAATAATAACATTTTTCATAACATTAAGATGTGGCTACATCATTTAAAATAGACAATCATGAACATATCACCATGTCCCCCCCCAAGGTGTCATTTGAATATTACCAAGGTTATTCACCAAGATATCGTGAAAATTGTAATCTCTAGTGGTTACATCATTACCCAATGCATTGGAGCGCTATCAGGGATCCCCCTTAAAATTGTCTTTTTCATAATGTGATCTACATATATCATCATCAATCATTTCATAAACAACCCATATTTCATAAAATAAATTGGTTTCTTTTTATAATCATAACGTTTTAAAACTACTTTAAAGACATGATCTTTATGTCACTTTAAAACCCACAGAAAAGGAAGGTCGGTCTCATGTATGTAAATCCAAGAATTTCAAATATAAAATTTTGGTATATATGTGAATACCCGTTTAGAAGAAAGATCATTGAGTATTCACTTAATAAAATAAAATAACTTTTAGAAAAAGATAGAGACATTTTGAGACAGAAATTCTACAGCATAACGACTATGTTACGAGGTTTTAGAAAACATTGAAAAGAGAGGGGACATGGGTAAAAAAATTATAAATGACCCATAAAATAGTAGACGGACCAATAATAAGAATATATGAACATGGTAATGAAATTTTATGGACATAACATTTGAAATGAAAAACATGGAAGGAAGACAAAAATAAGATTTCTCTTATGAAAATTTGGCAGCCTAACGACGTCACTTAAACTTCAACAAAAATGAATTGAAATGATCAAATCGTGTCCCTCATCATATGAAAATAAGAGTTCAGTATGATATATATATAGAGATAGTAACCCCAACATAATAAAAAAGGAACTTGAAAGACTTGACATGAAATTAGATCTTTGAAAAATGAAGAGGGTGAAAGAATCCCTTAAAAATTCGGCAGCCAAACGTCACCACTTAAACATTCTTTATACGAATTGATGAGAGAAAGAGGGGGTATCTCATCATATGAACATGAAAAGGGCAGTAAGAGGAATATATAAGAAAATCCTCCAACATAATAACATGGAGCATAAAAGAAATGACATAAAAGAGATTACTTGAAAAGAAAGAGAGAGGTCGGATCCCTTACCTTAAAACGTAACTCTTAAAACTCAAAGGTTTGGACCTTGAGGGCTTGGGGGAACCTTGGGAGGACTCCTTGGGAGGTAAGGAGACCATAACTTCGTTAAGGATGGTTTTGGAGTCGAAAGGATGAGAGGATGGCTAGGTATTTATAGGGAAAGTGAGGGGACAAGGCATTAATGGCCAAGGGACACCTCATTGGTGATTTTGGCAAAACCATGGGCTTGCCCATGGAATTTTCCCATGGTATTGACCACTTGGGAAACCTCACACAATAATTCATCCTCTTAAGTCTACCATCCCTTAAAATATCTCATGACATCATCATTACACAAATATGATGTCATTAAACATACTGAAACCCTAAAACTGCATTTTTACTATTCACTAAAAATTCATCTTTTTCAGAAAAATCCAAAAAAATTACCATAAAATAATATAGATTTTCTGAGTTCAAAAATAAATTCCATTTTATAAAAATAATTTTCTAAATATTTTTAATTAAATTTTTAAATAAATATCACTATTCACCTGAAAAAACTAATTCTTGATTAATAATTTGTGAAACCGTTATTCAACCATGTTATTAAATCACATTACGTAATAAAGGTGTCTAAATTATATTAAAACTTTCTTTAAGTGAGATTACTAATCCATTTGGTCACATTACTAATCCTAACCGTAAAATCACTTTTCATAATTTACTATTCATCAAAAATTAAGTTGATCTTATTAGACTCCAAATTCCTTAGTGAACACTTTTGCAGAAGACCATTTTTTTAAAATCATTACACATCATTAATTATTTATGGTTTACATAAATATTTTAAAATGTCCTTTTTTCCAAAATTAATCAATAAAATACATCCTAAAATTATCCAGACAATTGAAATTTCACAAACATCACTAAAGGAAGAAATCTCAATTTATTCATCTAAAAGGATTACACAAAGAAGCTACGGTCTCGTCACATAGCCCATTATAACACCAGCATATGACCTAGGTGTAAGTTGTGCTATGGTGAGAGAACATGAGGGAGGCTCAGATAACATTTCCCTAGTAGTAATCTCTACTAACTCGAACTTCTCCCGCAGGTGTTTCCTTTCAAGCTTGACACGCGGGAGTTCGGCTTGGGCCTGGTCCAAAGAGAATCCCAAAGATGCCACCTCCTTCCCAAGCTCTGGCAAGTGGGCCTCATAAGGTTTGAGTCTACTGGATGAAGCCATCAACTCCTCTTGCTGAATTAACCATTAACATCTCTATTAAATCGTTAAGAATATGTTAATATACTATTTAAAAATATTGGGTCGTTACATTCTTCCCCCATTAAGATATTTCGTCCCCAAAGTTTTATACTTGAGGCCTATTCGAAATGGTGAAGGTACTTTTGCTTCATTGTTTCCTCAGGCTCCCAAGTCACTTCTTCATATTTATGATTCCTACACAATACTTTCACAAGGTGGGTAGTCTTGTTTCGTAGAACCTTGTCTCTACGGTCTAAGATCTCCACTGGATGCTCCTTATAAGAGAGGTCATGTTCCAGTTGTACCACCTCTGGGTTCAGTACATGCGAAGGGTCGGGTATGTACTTCATCAATAAGGATACATGGAAGACATCGTGAACTTGATCTAGGTTCGGGGGAAGTTCTAGACGATAGGCCACTGCTCCTTTGCGATCAAGGATTTCATAGGGGACAATGTACCTAGGGCTGAGCTTCCCTTTCTTCCCAAACTGTATGACTCTCTTTCATGGAGAAATTCGAAGGAAGACTTTGTCGCAAACACCAAACTCCATGTCCCTTCGACGGTTGTCAGCATAGCTCTTCTGCCGACTATGAGCAGCCTATATGTGTAGTTGGATGGCATGATCTTGTTTTGTCATCTCTTGCACAAGATCAGGCCCAAGAAGCTTTCTCTCACCAGTTTCATCCCAACAAGTAGGAGTTCTACACCGCTTTCTATACAGAGCTTCATAGGGTGCCATCTGAATACTCGAATGGAAGCTGTTGTTATCGGAGAAATATACTAATGGGAGTTGTTGATCTCATCCACCATTAAATTCCATTGAGCATAATCGCATCATGTCTTCGAGTGTTTGAATAGTCCATTCAGATTCACCAATAGTTTGAGGATGATATGTCGTATTGAAATTCAATTCAGTATTTAGAGCATGTTGATGACTTCTCCAGAATATTGATGTAAATCTTGGATCATGATTAGACACGATGGATAGTTGTACCCCATGCATCCTTATCACTTCCTTTACATATATCATGGAAAGTTGATCCAGAGAGAAATCTTCCCGAATAGAGATAAAATGGGCGGTCTTGGTGAGATGGTCCACAATCACCCATATCGCATTGTTTCCTTTGGAGGTTTTCGGGAGACCAGTTACAATGTCCATAGTGATATTATCCCACTTCCATACTGGTATGGGTAGCGGTTGTAATACCCCCTTAGGAAGTTGTCATTCTGCCTTTACTTTCTGACACACCAGGCACCTTGTAGTGTAATCAGCAATCTCCCTCTTCATGTTATCCCACCAATAATGATCACGAAGGTCTATACATTTTAGTGCTTCCCGGATGTATAGAGAAAGAAGATCTATGAGCTTCATCCATCAGTTATTTCTTTATCTCCGGAATAGATGGAACACATAGTCTTATAAAAAATTTCAATACACCTTCTTGATCAATATTGAAATCAGGTAACTTCACATCCTTTACAGCCTCAAACATATCTTGTAGAAAAGGATCTCCTTTCTGAGCCTTCTTGACCTTCCCTATTAATGAAGGTTGATAAATCATTTGGGATAAGGTTGATGATGTCCCTTCCCTTACAATTCCTATGTCCAGTTTTACTAGATCATTAATCAAGGGATCTCCTAGGATCCTCAATGTTTCCCGAAAAAAAGGATCTGTCCTACTTAATGCATCCATGATTTTGTTTTCTCTTCCAAGGTGATAATGAATTGAACAATCATAGTATTTAATAAGCTCCAACCATCTCCTTTGTCTCATGTGTAGGATAATTCTGCTCATGAATCTTCAACTGTCGAGATGCATAAGCAATAACCTTGTTATTTTTCAAGAGGACACGCCCAAGACTTTCAGAGATGCATCACTAAAAATAACGATTCCTTCTCCGATAGACTGTATTCTTAACACGGGTGCTGTAACCAATCACGTATTCAGCTCTTGGAAACATTCCTCTCATTCCATTGTCCAGATGAACTTAACCCCTTTTCGAGTCAACTTTGTTAGCAGATTAGAAAGCCGTGAAAAGTTTTTCACAAACCTCCTATAATATCATGCTAAACCAAGGAAACTACGAATCTCTGTTACTATTGTTGGTTGAGGCCACTCCTCTACAACCATTGTCTTTGCAGGGTCAACTGAGATTCCTTCATTGGTTACGATGTTCCCCAAGAAAGCCACTTGTTGTAACCAAAACTCACTCTTTATGAAGTTTCCAAAGAGCCTCTCCATCCACAGAGTTTTCAAAATAACCCTCAGATGATCTTCATGATCCTCAAGAATTTTTAAATAGATCAAAATATCATCAAAAAAACTACTACAAAGTTATGAAGGTTGTCCTTAAAGACACTATTCATCAAATACATGAAAATAGCAGGGGCATTAGTCAAGAAGATGGGCATAATAGTAAACTCATAATGCCCATATCTTGATCGGAAGGCAGTATTTGGAATATCTTCCTTCTTCACCCTCAGTTGATGATAACCAGATCGAAGGTCAATCTTGGAGAAGAATTGAGCCCCACCAAGTTGGTCAAATAAATCATCAATTATTGGAAGAGGTTATCTATTCTTCACTGTGATCCCGTTCAGTTCTCTATAATCAATGCATAACCGCATTGATCCATCCTTCTTCTTCACAAAGAGAACTGGTTCTCCCCAAGGAGACACACTCGGCCGGATAAACCCCTTCTCCAACAAGTCTTGGAGTTGTGTCTTTAACTTTTCTAGCTCCACATTTTCCATTCTATACAGGGTCTTTGATATCTGTTGAGATCCAGGTACGAGTTCAATGGAGAACTCTACCTCTCTTTCTGGGGGAGGTCCTGGTAACTCCTCAGGAAATACATCCAGGTATTCCTGAACAATCGGAACATCTTCAATTTGTAAACTCCCTTTTCATTCTTCATCATCACTGATTAACTCCATAAAGAATGCTATAGGAGGTTCTTCTAGATAGGAGTCAGTTCGAGATATCTCTCCTTGGAATATAATTGTAGGTCGTTCATTCAAGACTACTGAGATTTCCTTACTTCTGCATTTGATCTTAGCATTATACTTTGAGAGCCAGTCCATCCATAGTATAACGTAAAATTCCAACATGGGAATGACTCTTAGATTTGTGATATGATTGTGCTCACTGAATTAAACACTAGAGTCTCTAAGAAATGTTGATGCATGGATAATCCCACATGGAGTCATGACTAACAATTCTACCTCAAGCAGTTCAGGGATTGATTCTATATTCTTTGAAAACTTGGAGGAAATAAAGGAATTTGTAGAACCAGAATCAAACAAAGTACTTGCTAGTTTTTAGAGGACAATAAGTGTACCTGCTACCACGTCGTTCGGAACTTCATCATCAGTTGTTGTGATAGAAAAAGCACGAACTTACTCCCTTAGCCTTTGCTGAGGTTGATGGTGATGCCCCTCCACCGCCCTCGGATTATGACAGTGATTGGAAAAGTGACCAAGTTGTCCACACTTGAAGCATTTGACTTCAGGTAGGGAGAGAACCATCTTTCCTCTGTTGTTAGTGTTGGGATGTTGAGGCTTCATATCACTATGACAATTCCAAGAAATATGGCCTTCTTTTCCACACCTGTAGTACTTACCACTTTCGATTAAGCAGATCCTCGAATGCTTCTTCCCACATTTATTGCATGTGGCATGTTGCATATGCTTTCCACCTCTTTTCTGATCAAAACTTCTTCCTAGGCTTGGTTCTAGAGTTCACTTCTTCTAATTAGATCTGTGAGACCACTGTGTCTCCCCAAACTCTAGTTCAACTTTTATAGCACTTCGAACTATTTCTTCATAGCTATCATACACTACTAAAACATGGGCCTTTATCAGTGCTAAAACCGGCATTAATAGTGCTAGAAAAGCGCTTTTAATGCCGGCGTAGATAAGGGGGGGTCCCCTTTATCAGCGCTTATTTTAGCGTTGATAAAGGTATCCTATATCGGCACTTGACGGAGCGCTGATAAAGGGTTCCTTTATCAGCGCTCCTCTAGCTATGTTATAGGTATCCTTTATCAGTGTTAAAAAAGCGCTGATAAAGGCCCCATCACCTGCACACACAATATAGTACCTACACACCTGAATACCTGCACAAAGTATCACATGCACACCTGCACACCATAGCACCCGCACACAATATTTTGACCAATAATGGTATATACATTTACTTAACATCATGAATACAAAAAAAATGCATTGCTATATACATTTCAAACATTATTTTACACGGTTACATTTACAATTATTCAACAATAGTTATAAACATTCATGTTTCATCCTTTGATATCTGTGATCCGCTCTCGATGGTATTTGTTGCCGAACAAAGCATCCGAACTCAAGGAAAAAAATTCACCTATATAAGAAAACAAATATTATGTCAGGAATGCAATAATGAATGAAATTAAAACAGTAATATGAAAGAATACATTAATAAGGAAATGTGAAACTAAAATATGAAATTTTAAACTCAAATGTTTTCATTTTCATAACAATGAAAGGGAATAATGTAAAATAAATATGTTTGGCGTATGTCATTGGTGTTGTTTTCCAAAGCCTATCTCAATTCGAAACTGATATCAGAAACTTTTAGCCATACCAGTCACACCATTCATCGGATTGAGGTGCGGTCGATTCGTACACGTCACAAATGACTCGCGGATCGTTTTTCTAAGGTATCAAAACAATCCGAATGCGTTTTCTCGGTTTGGCGTATGTCATTGGTGTTGTTTTCCAAAGTTTATCTCAATTTGAAACTGATATCAGACACTTTTAGTCATACCGGTCACACCGTGCGTCGGATTGAGGTGTGGTCGATTCGTACATGTCACAAATGACTCGCGGATCGTTGTCCTATAGTATCAAAACAATCCAAACACATTTTCTCGGTTTGGCGTATGCCATTGGTGTTGTTTTCCAAAGTTTATCTCAATTTGAAACTGATATCAGAAACTTTTAGACATACCGGTCACACCGTGTGTCGGATTGAGGTGCGGTCGATTCGTACACGTCAAAAATGACTCGTGGATCATTTTCCTGAAGTATCAAAACAATCTGAACACGTTTTCCCGGTTTGGCGTATGTCATTGGTGTTGTTTTCGTATATTTATCTCAATTTGAAACTGATATGAGACACATTTAACCATACCGGTCACACCGTGTGTCGGATTGATGTGCGGTCGATTCATACACGTCACAAATGACTCGCGGATCGTTGTCCTAAAGTATCAAAACAATCCGAACACGTTTGCTCAGTTTTTCATATGTCATTGGTGTGGTTTTCCAATGTTTATCTCAATTTGAAACTAATATGAGACACTTTTAGCCATACCGGTGACACCATGTGTCAGATTAAGGTGTGGTCGATTCTTACACGTCAAAAATGACTCCCAGATCATTGTCCTAAAGTATCAAAACAATCCGAATGCGTTTTCTCTGTTTGGTGTATGTCATTGGTGTTGTTTTACAAAGTTTATCTCAATTTGAAAATGATATCAGTCACTTTTAGACATACCGGTCACACCGTGTGTCGGATTGAAGTGTGGTCGATTCGTACATGTCACAAATGACTCGTGGATCGTTTTCCTAATGTATCAAAACAATCCGAACGTGTTTGCTTGGATTGGAGTATGTCATTGGTGTTGTTTTCCAAAGTCTATCTCAATTTGAAACTGATATCAGACACTTTTAGTCATACTGGTCACGTCGTGCGTCGGATTGAGGTGTGGTCAATTCGTACATGTCACAACTGACTCGGGGATCGTTGTCCTAACGTATCAAAACTATCTGAATGCATTTGATCAGTTTTCCGTATGTCATTGGTGTTGTTTTACAAAGTCTATCTCAATTTGAAACCGATATCATACACTTTTAGCCATACCGGTCACACTGTGCATCGGATTGAGGTGTGGTCAATTCATACACATCACAAATGACTCGTGGATCATTTTCCTAAAGTATCAAAACAATCGGAACACATTTTATCAGTTTGGAGTATGTCATTGGTTTTGTTTTCCAAAGTTTTTCCCAATTTGAAACTGATATCAGACACTTTTAGCCATACCGGTCACGATGTGCGTCGGATTGAGGTGCGGTCGATTCGTACACGTCACAAATGACTCGTGGATCGTTTTACTAAAGTATCAAAACAATACGAATGTGTTTTCTTGGTTTGGAGTATGTCATTGGTGTTGTTTTCCAATGTTTATCTCAATTTGAAACTGATATTAGACACTTTTAGCCATACCGGTCACACTGTGCGTCGGATTAAGATGCGGTCAATTCGTACAAATCACAAATGACTTGTGGATCGTTTTTCTAAAGTATCAAAACAATCAGAACATGTTTGATCAGTTTGGAGTATGTCATTGGTGTTGTTTTCCAAAGTTTATCTCAATTTGAAACTAATATCAGACACTTTTAGCCATACCGGTCACACCGTGCGTCGGATTGAGGTGTGGTCGATTCGTACACGTCAAAAATGACTCGTGGATCGTTTTCCTAAAGTATCAAAACAATCCGAACACATTTGATTGGTTTGGCGTATGTCATTGATGTTTTTTCCAAAGTTTATCTCAATTTGAAACTGATATCAGACACTTTTAGCCATATCGGTCACACCGTGCGTCGGATTGAGGTGTGGTCGATTCATACACGTCACAAATGACTCGTGGATCGTTGTCCTAATGTATCAAAACAATCTGAACGCGTTTTCTCGGTTTGGTGTATGTCATTGGTGTTGTTTTCCAAAGATTATCTCAATTTGAAACTGATATCAGACACTTTTAGCCATACTGGTCATGTCGTGCATCGGATTGAGGTGTGGTCAATTCGTACACGTCAAAAATGACTCGTGGATCATTGTCCTAATGTATCAAAACAATCCAAACATGGTTGCTCGGTTTGGAGTATGTCATTGGTGTTGTTTTCCAAAATTTATCTCAATTTGAAACTAATATCAGACACTTTTAGCCATACCGGTCACACCGTGCATCAGATTGAGGTGCGGTCAATTCGTACACGTCACAAATGACTCGTGGATCGTTTTCCTAAAGTATCAAAACAATCCAAATGCATTTGCTCGGTTTTCCGTATGTCATTGGTGTTTTTTTACAAAGTTTATCTCAATTTGAAACTGATATCAGACACCTTTAGCCATACCTGTCACACCATGCGTCGGATTGAGGTGCGGTCGATTTTTACGCGTCACAAATGAATCGTGGATCATTGTCCTAAAGTATCAAAACAATCCGAACGCGTTTGCTCGGTTTGGCATATGTCATTGGTGTTGTTTTCCAAAGTTTATGTCATTTTCAAACTAAGTAGTAGGAATTCACTAATCTAAGGATTTGAATCATAAGAAAAGGAGATCATAGATTCTCAATAAGTGTAAAGGGAGATATCAATGACCATTTAAAGATAACATAAGTATTAGGAAATCACCTTCATTGTCCTATTTTTTTACTTTCTTCCATCATGTACGATGCCCATTCGTTTCTAAAGACATTTATATCATCTTCTGAATAAGAGTTTTTGCGACAGTCATAGTAGTACTGAAAAAAAATAAATACAAAAAGGAATAATAATTATTTTAAATATTGTTGTAATTATTTTCAAAAATACCTCTTTAGTGATGCTAGTTTGTCTATGAAATACGATCTCTTTCATAAATATACAAACATAATAACCGTAGTCCTTATCATTTGATTGTTTCGGACACTGCATAAACATTGAGAAAAATAAGTAATTTGTTTTGATATGTATTTGGATAGTGAAATATAATTATATATACCCAGATACTTCTCCATTTGTAGATCTTGTGGGCATTGTCGTCCTTACGCCCTAAATACATTCCAGCCTTTAGACGATATTCATACACCGCCCTATCATAACAAAATCCTCATTAAAAGATAATATAAATTATATAACTAGATATTTAGTTCTAAAATGCTGGTTCTAGTGTATTAAAAATTGACAATCGCCATCATTTGTGGTCCGTTAGTTGGATATCCATGCAGTGAATCTAGAAAATAAATCTTTGGAATATCCTAATTGACTGAAATGAGCATCCAATGTTCCCTAAAACACAAAAAGAAATAAGTACTGATATAAATGAAAATATAATTGATATGATTAAAATGTAGAGTTTTACCCTTGCATCGTTGGTATTAAAAAGAGACTGTCAGTCGTAATTCTTCTTTGAAACGTTCTGAGCAGATTTGGCATCAATTCTGCTTGAAAATTAGAATCTATTTCTCTTCGTTGTGTAGAAATGGTGTGAGGACTAACGAGTCCAAATTTGTATTCATGGGAAAATCACTTCAATTGGTTTTCATATATACGCCTGTGAAAAATATGAGATGTATTTATCCTTAATTATCAAAGTATATCAGCTTCTGTAAAATCAAATCATGAAAACATACCTCATGTATACATTTATAACTAAGGCGCCTAGCCAGTCATATGTGATGATCTCAGAAACAGAGTCTGCTCTAATGAAATATATTGTTTCCTCTCCGTACATATCATTTTCACAAACAATTGTATGACTCTTGTCTTCTTTCATTTTCGTACCCACATGAGCTTGCAATGATATTAAATGTGGATATAGAACGGGCGGGGTGAACGCGCTCTCAGTAGATCGTTTTGATCGGTTGGTTGATCCAATGTTGGAGCCGCTCTTCTGTTTTAGCTTCTCCATTTTATCCTTCTATAATAACATTCATCAGTTCAGCCATTTTCTAATTTAATGTTAAATGTTCTACTAGAAAAATGAACTGGAAATGAATACCTCCTGCTCGACAAGTTTTTTTACAAGATTCGACGGCCATGCAACGAATGTTCCAACAGCTTTTTCCACCGTATGAATGTCATCATCTTCATTTGGCATGGGTAGCTCGGTGCTTGGCTCATGAGCTACGTTAATCGAAACTTTGACATGACCGGTTGGAAGTTGTCTGGAGTGTAGCATGTCATTCTGCATATTGAACACCTTAGCCATCACTACAAGACGATGGGTGGGAGTTGAAAGATATACATCACAGTCATTTTCACCCTGCAGAATATCATTACATGAAATGTATCAGTGTCTGTGATTCACATGTCCCAAAAATGAATATAATAACATTGATTACCTCGGTTAAGTAAGGTCTTTGAGGGGAATGGTTCACCTCAAAGCTGGTGAGGGGTGGATCTTCTCGTGGGGGTTGTTCTTGAGTTGTTTGTTCTCTTCGCCTCTCCTCCATCAAACTCGTTAGAATCTTTCCCTGAGTTTGGATTAGTTTTTCAAGGGTAGCTTCTTTATCTATCATTACATGAAATTCTTTAGTTTGTTCATCCTCTTGTTTTTTTCTGAAAATATGTCCGGGGTGACACCCCAAAACCCACACCTCTGACGTAGCCATACTGTTCTGGCTGTTTCAAGGCCGTTGAAAGTATGTCTTCATCCGGTGCGGGTGTTGTTGATTCCTGTGACTATGTCAAATAGAAAATATGAAAAAATAAGTAAGCATAATTATGTAATAGTGATTTAAAGCAAAACAAGATTATATTATGTCATACTTACACATGTTTCCCACACTTTTTGTGTGTTTTCATCTATCAGTGTCCCCTCTTTATTAACACGAGCCTCCTTCCATAGCACATGGCATGGAATGGAAGTGACTTGAGATTTTGCTTCATCAATCTGTATATAAACAGAAAAAGATGGTTACAGTGTTGTTTTATGTCACATAAAATTATTACAGTACTTTAAAAATACATACCAATTTTTTTTCAATTGAAGCGTACCCCAACCTTGATTTACGGTAGGGGTACACAGGTTTTGCTTCCCGTTATTTATTTTCAGCACTCAGTTGTTGTTTCATAAATAAAAACCTATCAATCAACATGATGAATATAAGAAACGTTACACAACATGTAACCAAACACAATGTACCTGAAAATTCTGTTCCGCACGACGGTTGAAAAATACATCCCACGTTCCTTGGGATATCAAGTGTGCATAAAGAGGAGGCGGGTGCGGCTTGATTTTCCCTTCAGCATCTTTCAGATGAAGTTTCGTTACAATGTTGCAAAAGACTCTATAAATATTTCCTGCCAGTCTGAAAACATATTCTTTGTGCGAAACATCTACTATAAATGCACTCTTCAAGAGATGATGAAGGGTTAGTCAATATTTCAATATTTTATTTTATTTTAATAAATTAAATAGATGATATCGTAATGTTACCGTAATCTCTTCCCACATTAATGTTTTCAACCTGCTGACAACATGGTTCCAAAACTCTACGTCAATCGGCACGAGTTGTCGAGAGACGATTCCAATGTAGCTACTAAACATAGCTTTGTTGGGGTTTACATGATGGCCTAGCTTATTCCACCCCGCCTCATATTTGATGCCTTTTTCTCTTGCCTTAAAGATTTTTGCTAAAACTGTCAAACTACGGAGCACCTTTTTTTTTGTTTCGCTGGGGTTTCATCGCCTACCATTTCCTCAGTTTTGGCATCATTTATATGTTTCTCTGAAGTGCTAGCATCGGCACTGACACCAGCTACAACAGGTTAAGAGACCTGTTGTACATCAGCAGTGGGACCAGCTGCAACAGGTTGAGATACATGTTGTCTCTCAGTAGTGGGACCAGCTGTAACAGGTTGAGAGACGTGTTATGTCTCGCGATTGGGTGCATCAGCAGGTGAAGAAGTCATTATCTGCAGAACTAGTTTAAAATTTAATTTACATCACATAAAAGCAGCAGCGAATAGATAATAACATAATGTAACACAATCTATATTTCAATAAAAATCAATAACCTGATTATTGAACTCCCTTTTTTTTAAAAGTCTGAAGGAATTTGACCCCTCTATCAATTATCCATATCCCTTAATTGTGGTCTCCTCTGACATAAAAAACGTCATCTACATTGGTACCACTGCGAAATGATTGCAAATTACCAATGAAAGGGTCATCATCTGTTGAATTTTCATCTGACCCTTCAGCTGTTTTGGTCTATAACAGAAGAATTGACCAGTTTCGGTTTGCAGGATCTGGAACATAAAATACTTGCACTACCTGTTATGCCATTATAAATGGTTCATCTTCCTCCCCTTACTGAAATCAACTTTCACGAATCCCAAATCATCTATTTTAATTGCACTCCTGTTATCAACCCAAATACATTGAAATATCGGAACTTGAAATTCCGTATAACCCAACTCCCATATTTGTTTGATGATGCCAAAGTATAACATATTCGCATAAATTGGATTTCTGTCCATAGCACCGGAAACATGCATCGCTTCAGCCACAAGTGTAACCCCACTATTCTACATGGTGTTGTCTTCATCATGTTCATTAGTATAAAATGTATAACCATTAACTACATAAGAATTGTAAGATAATGCCTACAAACATGGTCCTCCGGCTAGCCATCGAAGTCGTTCCGAAATTGACTTTGGATTTTCATCTGACTTCATAAAAATATGTTCTCAAAACCATCCTATAAACTGTCGATTATGTGTATCTGATATCCATTTTTCAGCCCTTTATGGATTCAAATGCCTAAGAATTTCTTTGTGGATTTCAACATATGGGTCAACGTCGAAGCTGTTATGCAAAACATAAAGGTGGGCCTACTCCCGATCTGTAATATTGATTGTGACAAACTTTCTTCTAGAAATTCCTTCACCCTCAAGCCGCCCATTGTGACAAGATTTCGGTAAGCCAATGCTTTCCACACCAAACAAGTATTCGGTACAGAATTCAACGGCTTCCTCAACAATATATCGCTCTACAATAGAAGCCTCTGGCCGAATTCGATTTTGGACACACCCTTTCAAAATCTTCATATACCATTCAATGGGGTACATCCATCTGTAATGTACAGGACCACATAGTCGAATCTCTCTCACCAAGTAGACCATCAAATGAACCATCATATCAAAAAATGAAGGTGGGAAGAAGATTTCTAATTCACATAATATGACGGCAATTTCTTATTCCATAGTTGGCAATTTTTCCGGGTCTATAACTTTGCTGTATATAGCTTTGATGAAGAAACACAGTTTCGTTAATGTATGGAGGACATTCTTGGGCAAAATGCAACGTAAAGCAATTGGAATGAGATTTTGCATCAAAATATGACAGTCATGTGATTTCAGAACTTTTAACTTCATGTCGCTCATTGACACAAGGTTACTGATATTTGATGAATACCCCTCTGGAACCTTTACGCCATTCAAGAAGTTGCAAAACTGATATCTCTTATGCCTAGAAAGAGTGTAAGCAGTAGGAGGAAGAAATATTCGTTTTTCACCCTTCACTGGTGCCAACTCTTCTCGTATTCCCATCTCAACCATGTCCAACCTAGCCTTAATTCCATCTTTTGTTTTTCTAGATGTATTTAGCAACGTGCCGATAACACTGTCAAATACATTTTTTTCTACACGCATAACATCCATAAAATTTCTTATATATAGACAATTCCAGTATTATAATTCAAAAAAAAATTGATCTCTTTTTCCAACCGATTTTCGTAAGGTTTTTTGAATCCGGTTTACCAAAAGTAGTTTCCACATTTTATCTTTCTCAAACAATTGATCGCCTGTTAGTGGAGACGGTGCTATAAGTTCTTCTAAAATTCCATTGAATGATGTCTTCCAAAAATGGTACTTATGTCGTCGCGGTAGAAATCTGCGATGTCCTAGAAACACGGTTTTCGATGAATGTTTCAACCTAATTGATTGTGTACCTTCTTTGCAAACGGGACAGCCTTGAGTTCCTTTAATGCTATATCCTAACAAATTTCTATAAGCAGGGAAGTCATTTATCATCCCATACAACATGACTCTCAAAGTGTAATCTTCATTTCTTTGAGCATCATATAATGTAACACCTGAATCCCACAATAATTTCAAATCATCGATCAATGGAGCTAAATAAACATCAATATCATTACCCGGTTGTTTTGGTCCGGATATAAGCATAGATAACATGATGTATTTTCGTTTCATGCATAAACACGGTGGAAAGTTATAATTTATCAACATAACCGGCCATGTACTGTGACTATTTCTTTGAAAACCAAAAGGATTCACTCCATCTGTAGATAACGCATGACGAAGGATTCTCGACTCGTTTCCAAATTCAGGATACTCATGATCGATTCTCTTCCACTGAGGAGAGTCTGCCGGGTGACGTAGTATCCCATCTTTAATTCTTGTATCTACATGCCATGTTAATTGTTCTGTAGTCTCCTCACTTCCATATAGGCGTCTAAACCTTGGAATGATTGGAAAGTACCAAACAACATTAGAAGGACTAGATTCATCTTTCTTGTATCGAGAAGCACCACACTTTGGGCATTTATTAAGTGATTTGTGGTCCTTGCGAAACAATATACAGTCATTCGGGCAGGTGTGTATTCTTTCAGAGATCATACCCATAGAGCGTAGCATTCGTTTGGCATCGTATGTTCGGATCGGGAGCTCATTTTCTTCTGGGAGCATGTCATTCAAGAGGGCAAGTGGTTTCGTAAAACTGTCGTCAGTCCACCCGTTATCTGCTTTCAAATTATACAGCTTCAGTACGGCTGGAAATGCTGTATATTTATTGCAACCAACATACAATGGCGTCTTTGCACTACTTTTTAACTTCTCAAATAAATTTGAGCAATCACGAAGTTCAACTTCGAAGGTCCTTGTAATTTTCTCAATACGATCTTCATCATCATTCACATCTGTAATGACATCCTCCATACGGTCATCTTCATTGTTCATGTTTGTAATCATATCAGATGATCCATAAAACACAGTTTCACCCCAGTCAATACTTATATTCGTTGTTTCCCCGTGTTTATTCCAACATGTATAACATTGATCTATTCTGTGACAGATCAAGTGTACTTCCAACTCATCTGGACTAATTTGTTTTGAATAACAACACCGTAAACACGGACAAAGGATTTGAGAGGAGTCACATGCATGATCTTTTGAAAACTTGATAAATTATTTCATTCCTTCTTCATACTCTTTTGTCAACCGATTGGCATTCATCCATTCTTTATTTATATTCATCCTATTTGAAATCCATAGGATGGGTATATAGGTTAGAGGAGAAATGACTTCTCGAACCTTTTCTGGATAACCTAGAACTCCTTCCAAGGAAATAATGTGACCATGAAACAATACTTCTTAAACAAAATATGGGTAATTTATAATATTTTAATAAAGACAAAGCTCTCTAAAAACACCCAAAACATCCTCCAGATTAACGGAGTACTCCTCCTATATATTGTAATACACCAAGAAGTATTCTAAAAAAACGAAAATGGAGGTGTCTAGAAAGAAATTAAAGATCTAGTTCATCAGTTCCATGAAATAGATAGATCATTGGTGATCCCAAATGGAATTCATAAATACTTTAAATTTCCATATCAACTTTAAAAATCTATCTTTTGAGCATCCTATTCCAAAACCCTCAACTGTTGGTACCCTGATCTCTAGAAAATTTTCAAAAACCAATAGAACCTTATAAGATGGTCAAACAAATCATCAATTATAGGCAATATGTAATTATTCATTACTGTCACCTGGCTATGACTACGGTAGACTGTTAAAATTAATAGGCTATGATATGACTTCATTGAAAACAGAATTGGAAAATCTCATAGTGACATGATCATATAGATAGAACCATTTTCCTATAGATCATCTAGCTGATCTTTTAGCTCCTCTAAATCGGCCAGAGCCTTATGATGTGATGGAATGGAAATTGGGATCTTCCTGTGAATCAAATAGATAGAAAACTCAAACACTCATTGGGGAGGTTATCCCATGATGTCCTCCAGAAATGATTTTGTGTACTTTTCCAGGACCACTGAAATTTCACATGAAGAACACTTCTCAACAACCCCAAGAAAAACCTTGGAAAATGACATGATATGAACCATAACATAGAAGCAACTTGTCATAACCTCCATGGTTATAGATAAAAATCTCCATAAAAGTCATGGAATCTCATGTTAAGAGCAAGTAACTGAACCCAATCAAGGGTTGTGTGACCACACCCCACCACGAGTAGTATCCCTTTAGTTATGTGATTCTTTATCCATTGTTGTTTATATGAAAATTTGTATATGTATGAGTAGTATCTCTATCATAAATTGTATTTTTGGTGTTAATGTGTCAAATTTTGGGATATAATGTGCTTTATTGTAATTGATGCGCTTGTTTGGATTTCTTAATATGTCTATTAATTTATCAATGAAACCCAAGTGGGGGATGTTAAATCTAAATTATGTGTCTTTAATAAGATACGATTAATATGATGTATTAATTAAATACATGAATTCATTAATTTCTGGGTTCCTCTGCATTCATGGTTTAATGCATTGATATTTCGTATACCACGTATTAGTGAATATTAAACATTGAATTTTATTTGAATGATACACGATGGATTAAATCATATAATATTTAGTTAATGAAAGGTCATTATATCCTCATTTATAAAATCCTATTTAATCCATTTCTCTGTCAAGTGGTTTTTGTGTGTGTGACATAATTATGAACAACTTGGTATAAAGAGATAAGTATGTCTTCATTTGTCTTTTGAAGTAAAGAAATTTCATTATTCAACATAAATAATAGACACATAAAATGTTCATGTTATTGTGGGTACAATTATCATTTTATGACATATTATAATCATATATCTTGAATCATTGATTAATTAGGGAAAATCCATAATTTCTATTTTCTAACATAAATAAGATCATTTAATATTATTTTATATTTTTGTAAATTAGTATTTAAATGAAAGAATTAATTTGTAAAATTAAATTTAATATCAAGATTTTAAATTAGTATTTAAATGAAAGAATTAATTTATAGAGATACTACTCATACATACACAAATAATCATACAATTTATGATATAGATACTACTCGTGAATCTTTTTTTGGATTGTGTTGTTCTGATCGTGAAGGGTGGAAATTGTGAGAGTGTCGTCTGTTTATGGTTAATGTGATTAAAGGGACCAAATGTACTAGTTAATGAAGGAAGAGGATCATGACGGTGCTTTTGCGCGGTGGTTGTAAATGCATAGAGGTCGGTCTGTGATGGGTGAGATGGCAAGGGTGTGGTTCACACCGGGATTGCAAAGTAGTCGTTTGCTATGGAAGTGATCACGTAGGGGTAGGTTCGTGCTGGGTTTTTGGTTTGGGTAGTGGAGCTTGTTCGTGTAGGGTCTAGTTTGTGTAGGGTCTGGTTCGTGCTGGGTCTTGGTTCACATAGTGGAGTTTGTTCACGTTGGGGAAGGTTTTCACTGGGTTTTGGTTTGCACAATGGGTCTTTGTTTGCGAGTGGGGAGTTATGTGGGTGTAGGGGTCTCGGTTCGGGCAAGGGAGTTTTCTCTGGTTTGCACAGGAATGTGTTGGTCACATTGAGGAGTTTCCTATGCGAAAGGGGTGGTCTTGTTAAGGGTTTTACTCGTGATGGATTTGAACGCACGAGGTGGTTTTTGCAGAGGAGATCAGCATTATGTTGGATCGCGAAGGGGTTGTCTCGTTCAAGTATCGGATCGTGAAGGATTTTTTCGTGAAGGATTTGTATGCATTGGAAATGCTCAAGTAGTGTGAGGCTCGCAAAGAATTGGGTCCACATAAGACATGGTTTGGGAAGGGATGGCTTGTAATGGGTCTGGTTAACGAAAGATTCCGCTTGTGCTGAGTGTGTCCGCAGTGGGGTGTAAGCTTTATGGGTTTGATCATGGAGGGTGGACTCGTGGTGGGGTGTGGTCACACAACCCTAGATTGAGAAGGTGGTTGTCGGTGACCGATGATTCCTTCTCACATCAATACCTTGGGAAACACCTAAAAATAGGTTGGTAGACTTAGAACAATAATAATAAATCTGATTTATTTCCTCAAACCAATATCAAAATTAATAGCCATAAGATTATCGTTCGTGGGGAGATAAAGAGATACATGAACCAAATGAAAACACCAAAACATAAGAATAACTAAATAAATCTAATGAAGTAGTGGGAAATCCTAAAAACAACCCATAGTCAGGATCAAAACATAACCACAATCCAAAACCACACATAGAAACTGAAGATTCAACACGAAGAATAGTTGGCCAAACACTTACCCATTCCAAACATAATTAATGAATGAAAATTCAATTTGAATCACCTTAAGGAGGAGGACCCGGTGGCGGAGGAGAAGGAGGTGTCGACAGCGGAGGCACCAGAGGCAGCGCAGATGCAGCGCGGAGGCAGGGCGGAGGCAGGGCGGAGGGAGCAGAGGCAGCTGAGACAGCGGAGGAGGAGGAGGAGGAGGCTGCGGTGGAGGAAGAGGTAGAAGAGTAGGCAGAGGAGGAGGAGGCACCGGTGGAGGAGGAGGAGGATGAGTCCGCGGACTAGGAGGAGGAGGAGGAACCGCCGGTGGAGGAGGAGGAGGACGAGGCCACGGTGGAGGAGGAGGAGGAGGAGGAGGCAGCGGCCAGAGGAGGAGGAGGCGGCGGCCGGAGGAGGAGGAGAAGGAGGAGGAGGAGGTGGTGGTGGCGGCCGCAGCGGAGGAGGAGGAGGCGGCGGCAGCGGTGGAAGTGGCGGCAGCGGTGCAGAGGAGGGCTTCCGCGAGAGCTTGACTGGGTGTAGGGAGGAGGAAGAGGACCCGCGGGTTTTTAACAAATCTGCGTGAGTCTTTATCAGTGCTAGTAAAAAGCGCTGATAAAGGGTGTATTTATCAGCGCTAAAAAATCGCTGATAAAGTGGACCATTATCAGCGCTTTTGTTAGCGCTGATAAAGGCAAGCGCATGCCTTGCCCAGTTTTGTGGTAGTGCATAGTCTATGTTGGCTAGATTCTTCTGCAGATCACTACTAGAAAAATAGGTATTTGCGACGGGCTATTTGCGACGGGGTCCCATCGCAAATAGCCCGTTGCTGAAAACGCCGTCGCAACTATACTTATTTGCGACGGGCCGGTCGCTAAAGCCTTTTTTGCGACGGTCATTCTCCCCATCGCAAATAGTATTCCGTATTTTTGTAAAAAACTTTTAAAATAGTTTTTGCGACGGGACCCGTCGCAAATACCTTTTGCGACGGTTCCGTCGCAAAAACTATTTTTTAAAAAAAATAAAAAAAATTAATAATACTAGTATTTGCGACGGGAATAGTATCCCGTCGCAAATACTATTTTTTTAAAAAAATAAAAAACTATTAATAATACTAGTATTTGCGACAGGCATAGTATCCCGTCGCAAATACTATAAAAAAATAAAAAAAATAAATTATTAATAAATTATTTTAATTAATATAATAATAGAATTATAATTTAAAAATGAAAATAATAAATTATTTTAATTACTATAATAATATTATAATTATAATTCAAAAATAAAAAATAATAGAATATTAATAAATGATTTAATTAATATAATAATATTACAATTATAATTCATAAATAAAAAAAATATTAATAAGTTATTTTATTTAATATAAAAATAATAGAATTATTTTACATTCAAATATTAAAATAATTCAAGTATTACAAAAAATATAATTAAATTATAATATTATAAAATTTTAATATATATATATAATTTTAATATATATATAAAATTTTAATATATATATATAATTTTAATATATATATAAAAATTTAATATTATAAAATATAAATAATATTATTATTCATATTAATATTGTTATTTAAAAATATAATATTATTACTATTTTATAATGAGACAGAAACTACGAATAGAAAAAAAATATTTTGATTTCACAAATTTTATAACAGAAATACAAACTCTAATCTGAAGGAGGGGGGGAGGGGGGTGGGGGATCTGCAGATGGTGGTGGAGGAAACTCCATCCCTAATGCATGAGTGAGTCGGCGCATGTACTCCATCTGCTCCTGATGCTGCTGCTGCCACCGACTCGCCTGCTCCTCGTACAACTGCTGCTGGCGTCGACGCTCCTCCTCATGCTGCTGACGCATCTGCTCCTGCTCCTGTCGGAGACTCTCTATCTGTGAAGTCTGAGATCGCAACTGATCATCATACTGTGTAGAAGAAGATGCACGAGCTCCTCTCGAGCTGGACGCCGACATCGCAGCACTGCCATAATAATCTCCGGGAGTCAGTCGAGAGCCGATACCAACTACCCGGCCCTTCTCGAAGGCATACTGGGTGGCCTGCATCCATACCGCCTCATCAAACTGACGGGAAGTGGTCTGATCTGATGACTCGGCCTGACTCTCAGGCCGGGCCTGTGCCGCTGCGGCCTCATATGACTCCTATAGTTGCAATTTAAAATTAAAATTTTGAATATATTATATGCAGTTAATTTCTAAACTTGAAAACAAATAATACTGACCACGATGTGATGCTGATGATCACCTCTGAGCTCCCCAGTAGCAGGATCACTATACATCCTCCGATATACGTCGTACTATGTAATATCGGGGTGCTCGACAGCCAATAAGAATAAAAAATAAACTGTTAATATTTATAGTTATATAAAATATTTATAAATAATGTACGTACCAGATGCTGTCTATCAGTACTGAAAGAACGACTCCCAGCTCGATGAGTCACCTCCTGTCTCCCCCGATTCTACCTCCCCACCGATGATCTCCTCTGAAAGGCACCACTCAACCAGTGCGCACATAATCCATCCCATACATGGGATGAAATATACTCTGGTCGGTGTGCTCTACATGACTCCTCAAAATCTGACACTCCGGCTTTCTTCATCGCAGCTTTTCTTAAATTGTGCAAAAAATGACGAAGGTGATCATGCATGGCCACCTCCCATGCCTCGTGGATGGCGTCATGCATGGTATCCTCGATCGGATACCATAAACCCTACAAATAAATCAAAATATCAAGTTAAAAATGAAATAATTTTCAAAATAAAAATTATTTATTTACGTACGTACCAACCAATGGCCGAACATGGCCTGCTTCACATCAATGGGAATCTGCTCCCATGTGGTCCACGGCTGAGAGAAATAGTTGCCCAAAATAGCGCTTCCCTGTCCGACTGCTATATGCGGAAAACTGAAAAAATAATAAACATTTATTATGTGAATAGATTAATGAAATCTTAGTCGAATCCACAGGTTATCACACAGGTTATCAGACCTCCGTGTGCGTGGATCAAACCCAAGACGTGGACGTCGCTCGGGGACGGGGTCAGGAATCATCAATCGTGCAAGACCGCGCCCCCTCCGCGTACTCCCTGGAGCGCCTGCAGGCTGAGGGTCATCTGTCAGCAACTCATCCGCATCAAAAGTCAGGTCAGCATCCGCCAACTCACGAAATGTGGCGTCATCCATCTGAAATAGAAAATGTTAATGTTAGCAAATAATTGATAATTACTATTATATATACATATATACATATTATGATTGTATATAAATACCATGAAATGCTATCAGTGTTCATCTTCATCATCATCTTCATATATTTCAATGTCATCTTCATATTCCTCCTCAACATCATCGATATCCATTCGAGTTACAGTTGCTTCATCTCTTACTGTTTCAAATTCATATGTGACATCATTAACATCATCGTCATCACCGACTCTTAAATGTGGGGTGTCGTCATCGATACTCATGTCTCTTTGTAAAAAAGATTGATTTTGAGTACTCTCTTGAAAAACATCAATTCTTTGCACATCAGTGAAAGCACATTCACTTTGACTAAACTGATTGTCTCAAATTTTGATTTTTATTACACTCCACCAATCAGTCAAGTCTCTTAATGTTACACAGTACTTTGCATAATAAACTTGATATGCCTGTTAAGCCAATAAGAATGGTTCATTTACTGCGAGAACACTTTTACATTTAATATCGATGATTCCATGAGTCGGATGAACACGCACGCCTCTCTCTGTATCCAACCACCGACATTTGAACATGGTTATGTAATGTTGTCCAAGATAACGGAGTTCAATGATTTCATCAAGTATGCCATAAAAGTCAACTACACTTTCTCGATGTTGAGATCCTCTCAAGCTAACTCCACTGTTCATTGTTTTTTTCGATTCCCCATATGCATGTGTGTGGAATCGAAATCCATTCACCACATATGCATTATAAGTTTTAACAAGTTTGGAAGGTGGGTTACTCAATACACATAGCCGTTTGTCAATTTTATCAGCATGTCGAGACACCTGATAATTTGTGAAATAATTATCAATATAATAAACTATACATTGAATGAGTTGCTAAAAGATAAAGAATTTATGTTACCAGTTTTTGAAACCACTGAGAGAAATTTTTCAGTCGACGTTCTTCGAGAGCAGCTACTGTAATTTGTGGAATTTGTTTCTTGATATGATTATCATACAACCTATAAAAACCAAAGTTATTTACTATAACATAAATTATAGAATAAGTGATATAAACACTTACAGTACAACTGATGTCATCTCTTCACAGTTGAGCAGAACATACGTATGAGCTCTCTGATGTTCATCATCTGAAAGCCAGCGTTCATAAACTCCACCAAAACCAAGCTCTGACTGGTTGAAAATAGATAATTGATTGTCGATTTCATCAATATTCCTCTCGTTCCATCCCATTCGGTTGTGTTTTGAAGGATACTCAGATTCAAAATAATGTGAGCAGAAAAAAGATATTTCCTCTTGCAAATAAGCTTCTGCAATAGATCCTTCAACAGATGCTTTGTTACGTACTTTTATTTTCAATTTTTGCATGCATCTTTCAAATTGGTACATCCATCGAAACTGTACCGGACCTCCACATTTGGCTTCATATGGCAAATGTAACATCAAATGTTCCATTGATTCGAAGAAAGACGGCGGAAATATTTTTTCCAGTTTACATATAATTACAACAACATCTTTTTCAAGTTTTCCTAGAGCATCATAATCTGCCGTAGCCGCACAAATTTCCCGAAAAAATTGAGACATGTCTGTTATGGAATCCCAAATCACAGAATTCAACAGACCTCTTAATCCAATGGGTAGAAGTCTCTCCATTATAACATGACAATCATGACTTTTTAATCCAGTAATATGACCATTCTTTACACAACTACCCAAATTGGAAGCACAACCATCTGGAAGTCTCAAATCTGCAATCCACTGACAAAATAATAAACGGTTTTCTTTAGACAGTGTATAAGCTACTTTTGGTTTCAGTAACCTTTCTGTTCTGACATTCTCAAATAGTTCCAATTCTGGACGCCTGCAAATTTGGGCAAGATCTAAACGTGCATTTACATTGTATTTTCTCTTTCCTGGCGTATCCAATACTGTATGAAACAAATTATTAAAACAGTTCTTCTCAATATGCATGAAATCTAACATGTGGCGGACCAACAAATCAGACCAATATGGAAAATCCCAAAATATGCTACGTTTAATCCAATTGTGTTCTTTCCCAAAACCAGCAATTTTCTGTTGGTTTATTGTGGGACCAAAAGTGATGGGAGGTAATGAAAATACAACTGATTTTAACTCCGAACCTGATAGAATTTTTGGAGGTCCATCCATTTCAACTGTTCCTTTTCTGAAATGAGATCTATTTCTGCGAAAAGGATGATCAGCTGGAAGAAATCTACGATGACAGTCAAAATAACAAGGTTTCTTTCCATGAATGAGCATAAATGCTTTGTTCTCTCCCATACTGTAAAGACATGATTTCGGACCATGTGTACTCCAGCCAGATAACATCCCATAAGCCGGGAAGTCACTTATTGTCCACATCAATGCTGCTCTCAGTATGAAATTCTGTTTCGTTGCAACATCATATGTACTGACACCAGTACTCCACAATATATTTAATTCATCAATCAATGGCTTCAAATAAACATCAATATTTTTCTTCGGATGCCCTGGAATTAGTAAAGTCAAAAAGATATATGGCTCCTTCATCAACATCCATGGAGGTAAATTGTACGGAGTTAAAAAAACAGGCCAACATGAATATTGACTACCATAAGATCCAAACGGACAGAAACCATCAGTGGAAAGGCCTAGTTGAACATTTCTAGCTTCTAAGGAAAAGGATGGATGAACTCTATCAAAATGTTTCCATGAATCACCATCGGATGGATGATTCAAGATTTTATCGGATGAAATATTCTCTTTATGCCATGACATCATTGTCGCTGTATTCTTAGACATGAATAAACGCTGAAGTCTGGATGTAAGCGGAAAATATCTCAACTGTTTTACAGGAATCAAACCAGACTTCCCGTGTTTTCCTTCTTTATATCTCAGTTGCCCACATGTGGGACAACTATCCAATGACTCATTTTCCCCAAAATATAAAATGTAGTCATATGAACATGCATGAATCTTCTGACAAGTAAGTCCCAAATTTCGAACAAACCTCATACTTTCATAGTAATTTGCAGGTAAAACATTTCCTTCGGGTAACAGTGTTTTCAGCAAAGAAAATATCTGGTCAAAACAGGTGTTTGACATTCCATTATCTGATTTGATATCCATAAATTTTGCAATTGCTTCTAATTTGCTCATCTTGCAGCCAAGATATAATGCATCCTCAGCAGACTTCAACAACTCATAAAATTCAGACAGTCCCAACTCAGGATTTGAAGCTATATCAGCTGGAGTTTCTGTATGTTGAACAGATGAACCTGCAACATCATGTACTAAATCTTGAAACTGGGATGGATCCGGAATCAAGTTGGTATCACCTTCTCTAGAACTGCGTTCACCGTGTTGATACCAAAAAACATAATCTTCTTGAAAACCAAAACGCAAGATATGTTCCCCCACTTTGTCAAACGTGTCAAACGTTCCCAATGCACATTTTCCACAAGGGCATTTTATTTTTCCTTCTGAAACAAATTCTGGATTTGATGCCGCAAATGATAAAAAAATCTCCACACCCTCTATATATACTGGATTTAAACCAGAACCATTTGGATTTCTACGTTGATTTATCCATATGCGGTCATCTAATAATGACTGTTGACGACCTCGTTGTTCCATATTTTTATATAAAATATAAAAGCATTACTGTTTTTGAATAATTTGTTAGAAAAAACACTCAAGAAAGGATTGAATATATTGAGAATAAAGCAAAACCTGTTACAAATATTGATAATTTTAATATTATATTGATTTTTTATTTTTTTTAATAATACTAATATAATTTTTTTCATAAATATTAATTATATAATAATAACATCATTACATTATTAGTATATTTTATTATTAATATTAAAATAATATAATTTTTTATATTATATACAATTCTCCTTTCATCTGTGTGTTTAACATTCTGTCTCCACATGTAATATTGGCATTCACTTTCACCTCTCCATTGGCGAGTAGGTTGATAATTTTGAAAAAGAATGCCAATATTACATGTGGAGACAGAAAACATAAAAAAAAAGAATTGTATATAATATAGAAAATTATATTATTTTAATATTAATAATAAAATATACAAATAATGTAATAAGGTAATTATTCCTAATTATTGGTAATTATTCCAAATTATTGGTAATTATTCCAAATTATTGGTAATTATTCCAAATTATTGGTAATTATTCCAAATTATTGGTAATTATTCATAATTTTTGGTAATTATTCCTAATTATTGGTAAATATTGATAATTATTGGTAAATATTGGTAATTATTGGAAAATATTGGTAATTATTGGTAATTATTGGAAAATATTGATAATTATTGGTAATTATTGGAAAATATTGGAAAATATTGGTAATTATTGGTAATTATTGGTAATTATTGGTAATTATTGGTAATTATTGGTAATTATTGGTAATTATTACTAATTATTGGTAATTATTACTAATTATAGATAATTAATACTAATTATTGATAATTAATACTAATTATTGATAATTAATACTAATTATTGGTAATTAATACTAATTATTGGTAATTAATACTAATTATTGGTAATTAATACTAATTATTGGTAATTAATAATAATTATTGGTAATTAATAATAATTATTAGTAATTATTGGTAATTAATACTAATTATTCCTAATTAATACTAATTATTCCTAATTATTACTAATTATTACTAATTATTGGTAATTATTACTAATTATTCCTAATTATTACTAATTATTAGTAATTATTGCTAATTATTACTAATTATTGCTAATTATTATTAATTATTGCTAATTATTAGTAATTATTACTAATTATTAGAAATTATTGATAATTATTAGTAATTATTACTAATTATTGGTAATTATTACAAATTATTGTAAATTATTACTAATTATTGGTAATTATTACTAATTATTATTAATTATTACTAATTATTCGTAATTATTACTAATTATTCGTAATTATTACTAATTATTCGTAATTATTATTAATTATTCATAATTATTACTAATTATTGGTAATTATTGCTAATTATTGGTAATTATTGGCAATTATTGGTAATTATTGGTAAGTATTGTTAATTATTACTAAATATTGGTAATTATTGGTAATTATTACTAATTATTCTTAATTATTACTAATTATTGTTAATTATTGGTAATTATTACTAATTATTGGTAATTATTCCTAATTATTACTAATTATTGGTAATTAATTCTAATTATAGGTAATTATTACTAATTATTGGTAATTAATACTAATTATTGGTAATTATTACTAATTATTGATAATTTTTCCTATTTATTGGTAATTTTTCCTAATTTTTCCTAATTTTTTCTAATTTTTTCTAATTTTTTCTAATTTTTCTTAATTTTAGGTATTTATTACTAATTATTACCAGTTATTGCAAATTATTACTAATTATTGCAAATTATTACTAATTATTGCTAATTATTGGTAATTACTGCTAATTATTGGTAATTATTGGTAATTATTGGTAATTATTGGTAATTATTTATAATTATTCCTAATTATTCCTAATTATTCCTAATTATTCTTAATTATTCCTAATTATTCCTAATTATTCCTAATTATTCCTAATTATTCCTAATTATTCCTAATTATTCCTAATTATTCCTAATTATTCCTAATTATTACTAATTATTTCTAATTATTACTAATTATTACTAATTATTCGTAATTATTACTAATTATTCCTTATTATTCCTAATTATTACTAATTATTCCTAATTATTACTAATTATTCCTAATTATTCCTAATTATTCCTAATTATTCTTAATTATTCCTAATTATTCCTAATTATTCCTAATTATTCCTAATTATTCCTAATTATTCCTAATTATTCCTAATTATTCCTAATTATTGGTAATTATTGGTAATTATTGGTAATTATTGGTAATTATTACTAATTATTACTAATTATTGGTAATTATTGGTAATTATTACAAATTATTACAAATTATTGTTAATTATTGGTGATTATTCCAAATTATTGGTAAGTATTACTTATTCCTAATTATTCCTAATTATTACTAATTATTACTAATTATTCCTAATTATTCCTAATTATTACTAATTATTTCTAATTATTGCTAATTATTCCTAATTATTCCTAATTATTCCTAATTATTACTAAGTATTCCTAATTATTCCCAATTATTACTAATTATTACTATTTATTACTAACTATTACTAAGTATTACTAACTATTACTAATTATTACAAATTATTACTAACTATTACTAAGTATTACTAAGTATTACTAACTATTACTAATTATTACTAACTATTACTAATTATTACTAATTATTACTAATTATTAATAATTATTACTAATTATTACTAATTATTACTAATTATTACTAATTATTACTAATTATTCCTAATTATTCCTAATTATTCCTAATTATTTCTAATTATTCCTAATTATTGGTAATTATTGGCAATTATTGGTAATTATTGGTAATTATTGGTAATTTTTACTAATTATTACTAATTATTGGTAATTATTGGTAATTATTAATAATTATTACTAATTATTGTTAATTATTGGTAATTATTCCAAATTACTGGTAATTATTACTACTTATTGGTAATTATTACTACTTATTGATAATTATTACTAATTATTACTAATTATTGATAATTATTACTAATTATTACTAATTATTACTAATTATTGGTAATTATTACTAATTATTACTAATTATTCTTAATTATTAATAATTATTGATAATTGTTCCTAATTATTCTTAATTATTAATAATTATTGATAATTGTTCCTAATTATTAGTAATTAAATGAATAATTACCAATAATTAGGAATAATTACCAATAATTACAAATAATAACATTATTAGTATATTTTATTATTAATATTAAAATAATATAATTTTCTGATTTATATACAATTCTCATTTCATCTGTGCGTTTTCTATCTCCACATACAAATAATACATGTGAATACAGTAAACACACAGATGAAAAGAGAATTGTATATATATAAATAATTATATTATTTTAATATTAATAATAAAATATACTAATAATGTAATAATGTTATTATTCCTAATTATTGGTATTTATTACTAATTATTAATATTTATTCTTAATTATTAAAAATTATTATTAATTATTCCTAATTACCATTAACTATGAACAATACTAATAATTTAAATTTATTAAGTAAGAAAACAATGCAAACATAATTAAATTACAACTAATTAAGAATAATTGAAACTAATAAAAAATTAAAAATAAATATTAAATTAAAATGAACATAAATACCTTGAAAATTGATCTGCTCTGATTGTTCTTCAAAACATTAATATCAGCTCCGGAGAAAAAAATTAAACTGAAGAAAAACTCAACTTTAGAAACAAAAGTTTGAGAGCAGGAGAAGATAGAGAATGAGAATGATTTGAAAAAAACGGATGGGGGTATTTATAGGTTAGATTATTTGCGACGGGTCCATTTGCGACGGGATTCCCGTCGCAAATAGTGTTATTTGCGACGGTACCCGTCGCAAATACCTTAGCCAACATTTATTACGGTCAACGGTTAAATAGTTATTTGCGACGGGACCCGTCGCAAATAACCACCTGCCGACATACTATTTGCGACGGGGAAATGTTCCCTTCGCAAATACCTTTTACCGCCGCCGGTTATTTGCGACGGGAATATTTTCCCGTCGCAAATAGTTTTCCCGCGATTTGGCGCGCATCGCGGGAAAACTATTTGCGACGGGGAAAGCAATCCCGTCGCAAAAGCCTAATTATTTGCGACGGGTAAATACCTCCGTCGCAATTAGTTTTTAACGGGACTATTTGCGACAGGATTTATTCCCGTCGCAAATAACCCGTCGTAAATACCCATTTTTCCCGTAGTGGATGAGGTCATAGTCCACCAAAGAATCTATCAACCTTCCCATTAGGGTCCACGAAAATGTTTGAGGTATAATGGGAAAACCTTGTGAAGTTCATCTTGTAGGTTCCAACTGATTCATTCTCCTTCTGCATTAGCTCAAGAAATTATTTCTCCATTCTCATTCTCATCGAATGAGGAAAATACTTATTAAAGAATATTTCCCGGAACTCTTACCACTCCATAGCTTCCATCTCTCATTGTGGCTTCGTGTTTTTGATCAGTGACCACCACTGATCAGCTTCTACCTCTAGGCGGTAAACAGCAAGGGTGACTTTTTCTTGTTCCGAACAATGAAGTACAGAAAAGATCTTTTCAATGGAGCTTATCCATTGTTCCGAAACCAATGGGTCAGTAGATCCACTGAATGATGGTGGTCATTGATGCATAAAGGACTCAACAAAATTTTTTTCCCATCGTGGTGATATCATCCTCTCAGCTTGATTCAAGTTATTATTCATAACTTGAATCAGTTAGATCATCATTCTCATGAATGTTTCCATTCCGACTTCAATCGGAGGGCCATCAGCACATGGTGCATTGCAGTCACCATCTGCACGGTTCCTCTTATTGCTCGCCATTTTCTAAAATAATAAAACCTTAATGAGAAACTTATTTCATTTATGAATCTTTTTAACTAAGACCTCATGCTTATACAATTACACTTCTCTACAATTCCTTCATAATGATTCATAAAAATCTTATGATTAACCAAACATATCCATCGGGAGTGTCATATCCAAGAGTTCCAAAAGGCCCATTATCGTGTACTAGTTCCTATTAGAGTCTTTCTCAAAGAGGTGTTTTCGATTTTTACCCATATGTACATCTGTGCCAGATCCGCCTCTACATGCTCGTATCCAGATAGGGATTTATTGGTTTGGTAAACCACTTACTCAATTATAACCAAAATACCATGAAGTTTTCCTAATTTTAAACTTTTCTATAGGGTTCTTCCTAAAGTTTTTATATCCTAATTTCCACAAATAACTAAACCATCCTCTGATACCACCTATGGCATCCCTCCTTTTTATAACATAAACATTCATTACATTACACAAAACTGAGGATCTTTAAGGATTAGTGTCTTGGAAACCAGGAACATAATACATGAATACAACATAAAACATTCTTCTCAGACACTTGAAATGCTTCTCCTTAAGTTCATCATAGGTTCATTATTGCATCTCATAACCTGGGGACATAGATAAAAAGAAAGGGTGAGCATCAGGCCCAGTATGGGAAATAAGAGAAACATTTAACATGTGAACTTGAGATACAACAACTATGTCATGAAAAAGAACTTTAAGGCATGAGAAATAAATCATGGGTCATTTCATAATAACATTTTCATAACTTTTAGATTTGTCTACATCATTTAACATAGACAATAATGGACATATCACGAAGGTCCATCCCCAATGTGTCATTTGAAAATTACCAAGGTTATTCATCAAGATATCGTGAAAATTTTAATATCTAGTGGTTACATCATAACCCAATGCATTGGAGCTCTATCAAGGTGAACCCTTAAATTTTCCTTTATCATAATTTGATACACATATAGAATCATCAATAATTTCATAAACAACCCATATAGCATAAAATAAATGGGTTTCATTTCATAATCATAACGTTTTAAAACTTCTTTAAAGACATGATATTTATATCACTTTAAAACCCACAAAAAAGGAAGGTGGGTCTCATGTATGTAAATCCCAAAATTTAAAATAGAAAATTTTGGTATATATGTGAATACCCCTTTAGAAGAAAGAGCTTTGAGTATTCACTTAATAAAATAAATGGTCTTTTAGAAAAACAGAGAGACATTTTGAGACGGAAATTCTGCAGCAAAACAGCTATGTGACGAGGTTTTCGAAAACATTGAAAAGTGAGGGGACATGGGTCAAACAATCATAAATGACCCATAAAACAGTAGAGGGACCGAATAAGAAGAATATATGAACATGGTAATGAAATTATAAGGACATAGCATTTGAAATGAAAAACATGGAAGGAAGACAAAAATAAGATTTCTCTTATGAAAATTCGGCAGCCTGACGACATCACTTAAACTTCAACAAAAATGAATTGAAATGATCAAATAGGTTCCCTCATAATATGAACATAAGAGTCCCATATGATAGATATAGAGATCATACCCCCAACATAATTAAAAAGGAACTTGAAAGTCTTGACATGAAAGTAGAACTTTGAAAAATGAGAATGGTGAAAGAATCCCTTAAAAATTCGGCAGCCTAACGACGCCAGTTAAACATTCTTAAAACGAATTGATGAGAGCAAGAGGGGGTCTATCATAATATGAACATGAAAAGGGAAGTAATATGAATATATAAGAACATCCTCCAACATAATAACATTGAGCATAAAAGAAATGACATAAAAGAGATTACTTGAAAAGAAAGAGAGAGGTCAGATCCCTTTCCATAAAATGTAACTCTTAAAACTCAATGGTTTGGACCTTGAGGGATTGGGGGCACCTTGGGAGGACTCCTTGGGAGGTAAGGAGAACATAACTTCGTTGTGGATGGTTTTGGAGTCAAAAAGACGAGAGGAGGGATTGGTATTTATAGGGAAAGTGAGGGGACAAGGCATTAATGGCCAAAGGACACCTCATTGGTGGTTTTGGAAAAACCATGGGCTTGCCCATGGTATTTGCCCATGGTATTGGACACTTGGGACACCTCACACAGTAATTCATCCCCTTTAGTCTACCATACCTTAAAATATCTCATGACATTATCATGACACAAATATTATTTCATTTAACATACTGAAACCCTAAAACTGCATTTTTACTATTCACTGAAAATTCATATTTTTCAGAAAAATCCCAAAAAATTACCATAACATAATATCGATGCTCTGAGTTCAAAAATAAATTCCATTTAATAAAAATAATTTTTTATATATTTTTAATTAAATTTTTAAATAAAAAACACTATTCACCTGAAAAAACTAATACTTGATTAATAATTTATGAAACTGTTATTTAACCATTTTATTGAATCACATTACGTAATCAAGTTATCTAAATTATATTAAAACTTTCATTAAGTGAGATTACTAATCCATTTGGTCACATTACTAATCCTAAGCATAAAATCACTATTCATAATTTACTATTCATCAAAAATTATGTTGATCTTATTAGACTCCAAATTCATTACTGAACGCTTTTGCAGAAGACAATTTTTTGAAAATCATTACACATCATTAATTACTTATGTTTTAAATAAATATTTTAAAATATCATTTTCCCAAAATTCATCAACAAAATACATCCTAAAATTATCCGGACATTTGAAATTTCACAAACATCACTAAAGGAAGAAATCTCAATTTATTCATCCCAATGGATTACACAAAGAAGCTATGGTCTCGTCACACAGCCACTTATAACACCAGCATATGATCTAAGTGTAAGGTGTGCTATGGTGAGAGAATATGAGGGAGGCGTAAATAACATTTCCCTAGTAGTAATTTCTAATAACTTGAACTTCTCCCATAGGCGTTTCCGTTCAAGCTTGACACGCTGGAGTTTGGCTTGGGCTTGGTCCAAAGCGAAGCCCAATGATTCCACCTCCTTCACAAGATCTGGTAAGTGGGCTTCATAAGGTTCGAGCCTACTGGATAAAGCCATCAACTCCTATTTATGCATTAACAATTAACATCTCTATTAAATCGTTAAGAGTAATTTAATATAATATTTAAAAAGTTTGGGTCGTTACATGTAGGATGCATCCCTGATATTAAGCCCCAAATCTTTGGTAAACCCATTCGAACTATGTGGGTTTTGAACATGATCTCCTAGATAGGGTACACAGAAAGCCTCCCTCATGTTCAACCCCAAACACTATTAAACATAGGTATCCCCATTTAGGGAACCGATATCCTTGGTCCATCACATAGTGGTGTCAGAACAACTCTCTGGATGCTAACCATGCTTACCCGCCATCATATTTATAGGTTTTTTTCCTCTACACACACCCTGATTTTATGCCCTATATTGAACTCTTTGGACATTGATACCCTTCCTTCAGGATATGTAGGAAGCCTCCCTGAGGTTCAATCCCATCATCCATCTCTCATTCTAGTATCTCTCTTGATCCTTTGCGTTTCGGGAAGGTCATGCCCCAAATCATTGGTTCTACTTATTTTTTATCCCCATCCACGTGTCCATCCTCACGGGCCGCATACTCAGGTGTCCCATCACCCCAACGAACTCTATGGACATTGATTCCCTACCAGAGGGATATGTTAGAATCCACTATAAGGATCAATCCCAACATCTCCATCATCTTAACATCGGTTCCAGCCCTCTATCCTTCAGTACTCCATCCATATCTATCTTGATTATTACCTAGGCTACCACATAACGATGAAATCATGCCATCGATTTGGTAATATAACCATGTGTAAGCCCAACACAATTCAGAACCATACATCAATGATTTTCCCAATTTCAATGGTCTACTATCCATTCATATTCCCCAACAAGCCTTTGGGTTTTTTCCCTTTTCATGTACCATGATTACATGCCTTAAGCATTGAATTACATGGGTTTTAGTCCCTAATGTCTATACAAGGTACATAGGAAACCATTATGAGGTTAAATCCCATCCAATGTTATACCATGGTGTCCCCTGATGTCGGGATCCAATCATCCCACATCATTCCTCATTGTGTGTCTTGATCGACCCATCATGTAATATTCTAAGGTGATCTCTCTCAGGGATATACCCATCTAATATACTATTATTAGTATTTTGATCAGTCTGATCTACCTTTCCAGGACGTTAAACTTGAGCTATACCCTATTATAAATATGGGAAGATGTGAAAAACCTCAGGGAAATTCCAATCGAATATAATTCCATGCACTAGATGTGGGATGTATCAGGATTCTGCACCCTCAAGAAGCCATATCATAAGGGGAACAAACCCAAATCCATCAGTGTTTCATCTTCCAGACAAGCCAGTAATGTCCAACGTGACTACTCATCTAATTGAAGGTTTATTACATGACTTGACCCCTTGGAATTCTCTTACAAAATCAGTGTAATTAACATGCGTCCAGAAAGATATGGCACTGGGGAAGAGTTTCACACACCACGTCTTCATCTTTAAGGGAGACCTGAACTACGCATTGAATTTTGTGGAGGAACCCACATAAGTAGAGAACTACATCACATCATCCTATTTCGATCAAGGATAAAACGTCATTGAATAAGTGATGGATGCTGCATGCCTTTAGAAAGATTAGAAAGAGGGAATGTGGGAAAATAACACAACTCATCCTTCACGGATAGATGCACACCCCGGTGAAATCGTCAGAAACAATAATGGTGAACCCGACATCTGTTTATTCTCCTCAATGATGATATTATTAGCATTCGAGACATCACAGGATGAGCCTGTCACCAGATCCAGCTATATGGTTCCAGGTCCTGCCAAGAAAATCTTGGGCATGGAGTGAAATTCATCAGACACTGGGTAGTTAAATGGTGGGAATACAGGTCTCCAATGTTTTCGACATGGATCCTTCTCACCCATCATGAATGATGGAATGGTGCTGGGGCACTACACATCTAATTCCTCCTTTCAGTTCTAATGGTTGAATCCCTATACTTTTTTAGACTCAAAATGCTATGTTAGGAATCTAATCACCACCCACCCACCGAAGAATAAGCTGGGGAAACAATAATGTAGAAAACCCCCATAGTCCCATCACTTATATGATGCCCTCCATATCCACGGTTGATGGGCACCCCATGCCCCATATCACCATATAAACATGTTCAGATGAAGGTGGTCAACGACCTCATTGGATGGTATGAGGAAGAAGGGATTATCCCAACTCAGGATATGGACCAAGAAGAGATAGTCAAATCTGCACCAGACCGTTGTCACTACCCCCATGGGCCACGCAGGTAGTCTCTATTCCCCACTCAATCCTTCAACCATTTATCGAGACCCTCCCCAGAACATTTTGACAAATCGCTCCCTTATTCCAATGAGGTGAGGGATGTCCAGGCCAGCCCTATTGTGATCTTGTCCTGGGGGCATCGAATGAGGGCTCCTGCTAGGCCACGTCAGCACCCCCACTCAATCCCACAAGATGAGGGGAATATGTTTTGTACACCTGAACCACCGGCCCCAGTCCAGTTACCCTGACTCTAACGTTAGGTGTACGCTAAAGAGGTTGCCCACTAGGGGGAATCATCAACTCAAACTACAGTGAACCATTCCATCGTAGAAGTATAATATCAATTCATCATTTATAATGAACATGTGAACATATAAAACTAACCCATATTGAGGCCCGAACATCCACACGAGCAGGTTGGGACAACTATATTGGTTGCTGACATAGGTAACACTCGTTGCGCGTGGACCCGGCACAACAACATCTAGCATGGATGTCCACGCCATGCCATAACCAATGAGATCGCAGGTACTCCCTACTCCCATGTTCGGTATGGAGGTTCTCCCGATTCTACCATCGGTCCAAGAGAAGCCCATCCCTACCGCACTGATATCTAGCATGATAGTTTCCTTCACACCTGTGATCCGAGGTATGGACCTGTTCTTCCTGTCGCAGGTTGCCGATGCAATGTTCCTACTTGATCGGTCAACCATCAGCATGGATGTCTTCCCCATGTTCTTACCCCAACCGATGAAAGTATTCCTCGTCATAGAAAGAAGAGAAGCAAATTTCTACCTATCTTTATTTTCATCCAACATGGCGGTCTTCCCTGTGTTCAATTCGTCTGGTATGAAGGCTCCCCTTGTACCATAACTACTATGGGAAACAAACCTGGAATTACTTTCCATGCTCCCACCAGATCTAGCGGGGGGTCTACCAACTCCAACACTTCCCATGAGAATTCCTTATGTGCACCAACTAGTGTACATGGAGGGCCTCACTTTTTTATTTTGGACATTGGTCCTAGTGCTCCTCAAGCCGCATCTCACCCAATCATAAGTCATCTCCTTCAAAGAATAAGATTGGATGAAGTTCCTCCTCTTGTCGAAAAACATCCCTGTCTTGAAGAAACAACATGAGGTAGGAGGGAGGATCACTTCTTCCAAATGAATAATACTGAGATGTTTTAGACCACGATTAAACATTTAAGCTTTTTTGACTCCAATTCAGAGTGTGATTCGATAATGGAACCCTCAACATGATCCTCTGTGGCTGGGGCAGGGGCAGGAACAAGGCGTATAAGCTTCATCATTCAAGAAATTGAGGTCAAATGGATTCTCCCCTCCCTCCAAAGATACATCTAGGATAAAGATTTGTCCTTATTCTAGGGTCTGTCCATGAAATCATCCATATTTTCAATAGGATCATTCACTACCTCGACTAGACATCACAGAGAGTAGTTCTGGGGACCAAAAGAGGATGAGCAACAGCATGACCGACTTTCAGTAACTGCAGCCCATGTAGGGGACTATGTAGTTTCTAGACCATCTTACTAAGATGCAGTGTTTTAGTCATTCTATTCTTCAGAGGACAACCCAAGAAGTGGAAACTTATCAGCTCACTCGTCGTATTCTCCACTATCCAATATATAGTCTCAATGGTCTGCTTCAGTGTAATTACCAGTCCCTCAGACTCCCTCGGTCTATGATTGGGAAAACAAAGTGTCGGATCCCAATTTTGAGATGATGATCTTGTGGGACATCTTTGTAGTGGACCATTTCCCGGAGAGTTTGTAGCCAATTGCCACTAAAAACATCAATATGCCAAAATATCTTACCCAATAAGAGGTCGTGTGCTTTCTCAAATCTCTCAGCGTGATGAAATTCTATATATATTATCAATGAGTTGATTAACCCATGATCCAGGAACACATAGAGGATGTTTTATAGAAATGTTGCATGGTCGACTTGGCTATGCTCATTGTGGCCCAGTTCCATGAGTCACCTAGTCTCCATCCAATCCTCCAGCAACGATTTTTTTTGAGCTTTAAGGTGCTCTGAAAAATTATTAAGGAGGATCCACCCACCCCCATGATCGGATCCTTGGTTGGGGAAGTATGATGTATTTCGTTTTGGTTTTATCCAGTGATAGCCTGATATTCCATTCAATATTGGGGATATTCCCTTAGGCACAATCACAGTTAACATGGACGACCTATCAGAGGAATAGAATGTGCTAGATCTCTATGAATATAATTTACCACTGGTGGTGCCTCACCTATTGGATATATTGGTACGATTTAATATCCATCAGAGAAATTTAATGTTTTTTTATCCACTTTTTGAATAATTATATCTCTATTAGAATCCCAATAAGGTCAAAGAGCATCATGGAGTCATCAAACAATATGTCCCTTCTTGAACAATGCATAAGAATGTAGATGACCTCGAAACAGCTATGTTACATAAAAACCCCACGGAACATAAAAATATGGTAGATGAATTTATTGATGAATGTGTTCTGGATCAAAGACCAGACAAATGTAATCCTCGATAGGGGCAGCAGGGGTCGGTACACTCTCGCCCTAACAGGTTTCCACTGGGTGACGCTGACCATCATTGCTACATAGAATTTGTAGATGATAGTGTTTATTGAAATATGGAGAGATATGAATGATCAAATCCACCAAATGTGTTCGATAGCCTTCGAGACTCTACTCAGGTTCCCCCATCCGCTCTATGGGCCGTTCCCCCAGCAGTCTCACAGGTCATCCCACCAACTTCACCATGAGCTGATGGGACTTCATGTCATTTTGACGAACCTACCAATGCACAGGTGGTCAGGGATCCTCATCAAGAAAGGAATCTATATCCAGATGATCCAATGAAAATTCTCATTTCCCACATTGTGGTTTTGGAAACTTAACAGGTGGGAATTCCTCCTAATGGAATGCCATATCCAACATGGGTGGATGATACGCCAGTATGCCCTAGTTTTGGAAATCCTAACTTTTCCCCCGTTAAGGGGATGGGTGATCCACTGCTTCACATGTACCACTTCATCTCAAGGTGTGGACCCATGCTAGGAACTCCAACATAGTAGAAGGCTGCCAGACTCCGGTGTTTCATACAATCATTGGAAGGGCCTGTGTTTGTTTGATATATCTAGCTGCGCATAGGTTCAGTAGCTGACTGGGAAGATATTCGTAGGTTTTTTCTTTACCATTTCAATTCCACCACCTAAAATATAATTATTAGTGACCTATTCAAATCATGCAGAGGCCTGATGAACACGTCACATACTTTTCCCCAGGTGGAAATGCCTCACCTACTCCCTTGATATATCGTTGACTCTGGAAAAAACTACAAAAAATTGTGATTAGGGAATGTAAAAGATTATTTTTTCCCCTCACTCATCACATATGACTAGATCGATGGATTCTGGGATTTCTCTGATAAAGACCAGTGTCTAGATGAAGCCTTTTAGCAAGCCAAGCAATCACACTTGTTTCCTCCTGTAGTTTCAATGAGTGGAGCCGTTAAGACCGAGACCACCATGTTACCACAAGTAGAGGTCCCTAAAGAAGATATATATATTACCAGCGGAGCCACCCTTATAGCCTCACTGAGGCACAAAACCTCAGGCACAACATACAACCCAGAAGCTACAACCTCAAAATCAGAAGGCACCCTATGTAACATGCCACCACCACCTAGGCAAGATATCCGGGTTCCACCTCCTCGGAAGGGTCCTATATCCCCTCATCAGGGCCAGGCTTTGAGAGCCCCCTTCGTATATAATATAAAACAGGCCTACTCATTTAATGAGGCTCAAGTCCCCACTTATTTCAACAGTCACATGGAATAGGGAATTCAACGGTTGTCAGAATGTAGGAGTCCCATAGAGGCAGATCTCACTAATCGCCCTAATTATTTCCACTGTCAACAGATCCTGGGGAACACCCTTAAGAAGTGATATGTGTTTAAATAATAGATTCCTAAAATGGTTGATAACAATATAGTAAGGTTAGCTATAGTGTCGAAAGATATTGCATGTGTCCTCATACAACCATACATCGACAGTGACAGCAGAGGTGAGTGGTAGCTAGTTCCTAACCGCAGGTCTCAAAGATATGACAACTGGATAGCTAGTAAGGAATTCTCCCATGCCCAGGGTATTATTCTGGAATGTTTGAATTGACCCAATACTATTGAAGTCACTGTATCACCGTCAACTCCAACATATGAGGCAACATCTCAGTCTTCCTCCTCCCAGAATGGCGTGCATCCATAGCACAAGGGGAAAAAACTCCCCCACTGATGCCATCATCATCCTATACTCTGTGTAATTTTATTCCCGTGGAGTTGAAAAATTCCCCCATAATCTATCTAGTGATGGAGTATTCTTCAACCAATGATCAAGGGTATGCTTTGATTAACACCATGGAGTTGGTAAACACCTACATGGTTTTTGACAATGAAGAACGCCAGGGGAATCCTCTCAACATCCCCAACTATCACTATCTTTAATGGATCCGAGTATATATGAGTTTCTAATATGCACTAGTAAGTTACTCCAACAAATTTGTGCATGCCACCTAATCTAGACAATAGGCCCAGTGTAGAGATCAGCACAAACAACCTTCTCATCTGGTTTCACCAGATCCTCCTTCACCCACATTTAGGCTACATGATAATGAGAAGCCACCACGATCGTGATAAATTCATCCGTGTTCAGTTTTGGATCACCCTATGTGATATAGACCACATCTGGTAGTCACTCCATGCATTTCAACTACTGAGAAGTGGGAAATTCTCAGCACCAATCGACAGTCAGTTCAGCCAGAAGGGCCCACTATACCTCCTTCCACAAAGAGATCTCCTGCCAGTAGATGTTCACAACTGTAATGAAAGTATGCTATTATTAACCAAATCACAATCATTATTGTGAATTTATCTATCATCAAGGATATCCACCTTTCATCAGATATTCATGAATCCCTTTCTATGACATTAATAATCCCAGTATAGTTTTAGACAGAGGTAACAGCTACAGAATCCTTCTATGAAAAGGTAGTTGAGCATGATGAATGTTAGGACATTATCTCTATCCCTGTGATGATGAAGGTTCTCCCATAAAGGGGTATATCCTCGCACTATACATCACTGGACATTTCAACAGACTACAGATTCTCCATTTTCTTTTTGAAAAAGGTTCAGGGATCAAACTAATCCCAACCCAGACACTGAAAAATATGTGGTTGTCTGAGGATGATTTGGGTCCCTCTGACCTAAAAATTCAAGGTTATGATAGGATGGAACAGACACCAGTTGGAAAGATCTGCCTGAAGATCAACTTTGCTGGACTAGTATCCAGCACTGAGTTCATGGTTTCCCCACAAGACACTGCTTACAACACGTTTATGGGTAGTCCATGGATCCATCGTTAAGAGTTGGTGTCCTAGACCCAACTGTTTGTACTTTTATTTCATGTATATTAAAAGTATTTAAATATTAAACATCTTATTACTTATTTTTCATTGTTCTTCATGATTGTGATGTAATAATTTCCTAGAGTATTTTTTTCATTGATAATGATATGGAAGTTCCCTACTATGATGAAAACCTTGAAACACAATAACAATATCATTTAATATTGTTCTATTGTGGGATGACATAAATTTATGGGACACATATCATGAAAACTTTTAGGAGTGAGTACTCGTAAGAAGATGATACTTCCTCTCATAATGTTCACACTTGGTATTCTCCCAGTCATGAGATTATGAGAATCGACCCACCAGTAAGAATTCAGAATGTTTTTGTGTCATTAGTTATTTATATCTACGATCATTTGTAATAATTCTTATACTCTAATATTATCATAAATACATGTCATGACTCATGAAATATGATTTACTGATGAAAATCATCACGTAGATAGTAGGTAGGAAGTAGGGTACGTATGGTGCGTCATGAGTGACATGTTGTTAATGGATAAGTTGAGGAAGGATTTGTCCCTTCTATTTATCGAAGTTGATATCTTAGCATTATGATTGAAATAGAACCATCATGAAAAATTCCATGGCCACGATGTAATGAATATTTTATTTTAGGTAGTCAAAGAATGATGTATCAAGAATAAAAGTTGATGACACTATCATAAAACCTGCTTGATGATATTTTGAGACAAGAGGATTATATTACACAATGAATTTTTGTATGTGGAAATCATTATTTCTACATTAAGTTCATTATCTTGGTTTCCATGACTCATTTCTATATAGTACTCTTGGAATTTAGGATAGAGTGACCAATGCCAATGAGAATGAATCCTATAGGGTCACACACTATGTGTTTCCGGGGTTCTCGGTTATATTCTATTTGAATATAATAAATAAATATTATTCTAATGGCAGTGGAATAATTTTATTCAAGTTAAATTTATTTTACAAATTAAATAATTATTTATTCACTGGATTGTGGGTAAATTATATTTATTTATTTTAAAGAAAGCTTAATAAATATTTCCACCGTCACACGTTGGTCTGTTCCTCATATCACCAATGCCTTAAATACTCGCTCAGCAATTGAGTAGGCTTACTCCATGGTGTTGCATCTACAATTTCATATTTGGAATCCCTCTATAAGGATTCCAACTACAACAAGAGAATGGAAAATCAAATTTAGGCTAATGAGGTTTAGCACGATATAGCTGTTACTGACCAGTGGACAGACCTACATGATGCCTACTTTTTTTCGATCCACCGATTAGAGGCCACAACCCTAGACATGGGGTAATGACTTGTTGTTTCTATAATGAGGGGAAGAACATTCCATAGTCAAAGTCCACAACCCCAGACTTGGGGAAATGCCTTGTTGTTTCTATGGTTTCAACAATACAAGAGATCCCCGATGTGGTGTCCTCCACTACTCAGGCCGGTGGTAGTGTCCTGTCAGGATCTGTCAACCCAGAATAATAACCTCCCACCGAGGATCCCTCCTCGATAAATGAAGTATTTGATTTATAGGTTCCTACTCCTGATTTCAAAGAGGGTGTATCCAACATGGTCAATAATTGCTACAGGTGAACCTCGGTAACGAGACAGATATGAAAACCCACAATGATTAGAACCACTATGCTGTTCGAAGGGAAAAAAAGATATGTAGACTTCTTGAAGCAGCATCGTGATGTATTTTTCTGCAAGTATAATGAGATTCCAGGACTAGATCCTTATGTTTTCATCCACCACCTCACTCTTCATGAAAATCATCATGGGTTCAAACGACCTCTCATAAAGACTCATCCTTCTCACAGTGCCATGGTTGAGGTCGAGGATGATAACCTCATCAGATCCAACATCGCCAAGGAGTTCTTGTACCCCATATGGTTAGCTAAATTGAATCCATCATAAAGAATAATGAACATATCAGGGTTTTCATCGACTTACACAATCTCAAACATCTCTATCCAAAGGAGGATTTTTCCCTGCCTTTGATTGAACTATTGATTAACACTATCCGTGGGTTCTAGGATATAACTTTCATGGTTGGGTATTCTGAGTATAACCAAATTTGAATGTCCACCAAGGATAAAGATTCTACAGCCTTTAGGGAACTACATGGTACTTTATGCTATTTGATAATGCCCTTCAGTCTAAATAATTCCAGCGCATCCTATCAGCGTTCCATGTGTCACATATTTAAGATGATCCTAAGGACATTGGTGGAATGATATGTGGATGATCTGGTGGTAAAGACTCGTTGGATCTAGAACCATATCAATGATATAGAGAAATTGTTTGACATACTCAGATCCTCCCATCTGAAAATGAACCCATAGAAGTTCACCTTTAGGGTCACCACCAAAATGTTTCTCAAATTCCTTGTCGGATATAGAGGAGTTGAGATCGATCTAGAGAAGATAAAGGACATTTTTCAGATGTATCCTCCGATAAACATTCGGGAGCATTGAGGCTTCCAAGTACACATATCATAATAACGTTGATTCATCAGAAATATGGATGGAATGTGTAAGAACTTTTTGCAACTAATAAATAAAGGTACTGATTATCAGTGGGATGAGGAGTTTCAGACTTCTTTTGAGGAAATCAAGAAGTACATATTACAACCTCTAGTCCTAATGCAACCCATTTCCTGAAATCTGCTGGGTCACCTTCGATGGGAACCAAATCCTTGGTATGGTCCTAAGTGGTGGCCAACAAACTCTTAGGCCACTAACCTTGCGTAACCCCCATAATGTATCCAGGTCGCTTTCCATTGCACGCAACTAGATTCCATGCCCTTTAATTAACTATGCGGACTTTGATAACTTTCCACGAGGATATGTTAGAAGACTCCCTAAGGTTCAATCCCATCATTCATGTCTCATCATAGTCTCTACCATGATCCTTTTCATTTCATAAATTTCATGCTCAAACCCAGAGTTTATACTTCTTCCAGGACCAATCAATGCGTTCATCCTCATGGGCTACCTCCTTAGGTGTCCCATCATCCCACTGAAATATGTGGACTTTGATTCATTGCCACATGCATACATAATAAGCATATATGAGTCTCAGGACCAACATCATCATCATATTAACATACATTACATCCCTCTATCCTTTAAAACTCCATCTATATCCATTCTAATTCTTACTCATGCTGCCACATCCCAATGAAATAACTCCATCCATTTAGGTATAAAACTATGCATAAGAACCACACTATCCATAACCATCCAACCATGTGTGTCCCTCTTAATATGGGTCTCTATGCAATATTAATCCTCAGTATGAATCAGGGTTGTAATCCTTTGCGTGAACCCCGAATCCTTGTATCTCTATTCAATATATGGGGGTTTTGATCCCTAATGTGAACACATGGTATGTAAAACACCTCTATGAGGTTCAATAAAAAACAATGGTAAACCATTGTGTCCCCTTTTGATGGGACCCAATCATTCCTGGATCTGCCCTCATTGGGTTTCTTGATCCACCCATCTAGTATGATTCTTAGGTGATCCCTCACGAGGATATACCCATATTATCCAATATTATTTGATTTTTGATCTGTCTAATCCATCTCTGCTAAACTTTAATCTAGTAGCATACCCTCTATGAAAAATGAGAAGCTGATGAAAACCTCAGAATCATGCATATGGAATTTATTTCCCCACACTCGACATGGGATTCCTCGGGATTCTGCACCCTCAAAAAGCCCTATAATACGAGGGAAGAAACCCAGATGCATCAATGTTTATGTGTCCTAACATACCAGTGTTGTCCTCTATGACTACTCCCCCAATAAAAGGGTGCTTCCCTATGTTGGCCCCTTGGAATGTCTAGAAAAAATCAGTGTAATTAATCAGAATCCTTGATTATATGTCATAGAGAAAAATTTTCAAAAAAATGGCTTAATATTTAATTTGGAAATAGGCCAGGTGATGGATTTATAGTTGGAATCCACATAAGGAGAGACCACCATCCCATTATCCTGTTTCGATCAAGGAGAAAGTTTACCTAAATAAGCAACGAATGATGCCCACATTTGGAAAGTTGGATTGTGGGGAAACAATGCAGCGCATCCTCCACGGACGGATGCATGCCTTTGAAAAAACAATTGGAAATAGTGGCATGTTGAATATAAATAAATAATAACAATTTGAAAGATAAATAAATGTTTAATGAAAAGAAGAATTTTGTCAAATGTGTGGATTAGTCTCTATTTCTAAAAATAATATAAAACTAATTTTTACCAATTATAAAAAATTTATTATAAAAAAATAATTCATTATTTAAATAATAATATAAAAATTAACATAGTGCAATTTTTTTTATTTATATGAAAATTCTAAATTTTCAATGAATAGTGAAAAATATTGATTTTTATAGAAAACTGCCTTTATATTTAAATAATTTACAAATCCCCTTTTTATATTATTGCGGGGTTAAAATTAAAATTATATAAATTATATAATAGTGATTAAAAATAATTTAATTGGAATAATTTTAATATTTAATATTAATATAAAAAAATTATGAAGTTTTGAATTTTTTTTTTGAAAAATTATTTTTTGACACATGTGCAGGATAATTCTTAAATTAAAATCTATCACTTATTTCATTAGAATTTAGAAAAATAGATTCAATATTTGGAATCATAGAAATTTATTTATCTATTAATATCAACATACTTTTTTTACTATAATGAATTGAGAAAAACATTAATATTGTTTGAAATAGATTTGATAAAAAATTATTACAATGGGGATAAACTAAAATGATACGGGTTAAAAATGACCAAAATTGCCTAATTCATATTTTATAGTAATGTTTAGATATTATATATTCATGGGTTTGAAAATTTTTTATTTCGGATCCTTGTTTCATGAGAAAAACTTGGGTAGAATTTTTTCTTTTAAAAAATCACAAGTTTTTCCGCTACCTAACGTAAAAAAGGACACCCCACTACCCTTCTTTACAAACTTCAAAACCCATTGGTTCAACCAAAATATGAATTAATATATTAGCTTAAAGTATCCTATAATTTTTTTTGTCAAAAATATAACCTAGAATGGCTTTTTGTGAACACCAATATAATTTATTTGAATAAGAGGTAACGTCCTTAATCGAGTGTTTTATATTTTTTATTTCAAAACCTACTAAAAACATTTAAATCTTGATGATATAAAAAAATTAATATAAAAAATGTACACATATTCATTCATGTTATGTTCATGAACTAAAACCATATACATATCCATCAAGTGGAAACTATAGTATTGATCGTGGGAATGGGAGACTACTCCCTTGTGAACCAATGTAATTTGTTTTGAATCACCTCTTATCATGGATGATAAATTTATTTATTTAAAGTTAAAATATGAGATTTCTAATAAAATTATTCCAATATAATTATAATATAACTTATACCTTAAAACATTATAATCTATAAATAATTTGATAATATTGGTCATGTGTATGGAGGATTACCGCCTTGCAATGTGATGTGACTTCATTTTCACATTCTATAACACACGATGATTTTAATTGTAAAAAAATTGGTTTCGATATAATATATGAATATGAAAATAATATTATATAAAATATAATACCCAAATATTTTATTATATATTATTTTTTTTAAAAAAATCAATCTCATCAAAATCATGTGATGCAAATAACACAGAGTTTTGATGAAACATAATACATAAAAAAATATTATTATCTAAAAAGTCACCAATTTAACCTATCAATTTTGTTATGATACATTAATAGGAATAAATAATTCATAATAATATATTTTCACACATAATAAATGTTTATCTATTTGTTAAAAAAATAAAACAAAATCATTTGAATGAAAAACAAAACGATTTCTGGAAAACTGTATTTTTTCTAAAAGGTTGTTTAGTCTGACTTTGCACACATGATGTAAAAATAATTTAATTTTTTTTAAAATATAACTCAAAAGAGAATCAAAATTTTCTCAAATCAACATATCAAAATTATTCATGGGTTATTTTATGTCAATTTTTTAAAATGATTAATTAATTCATGAATAGTGTGAAATACAGATTTTTATAGAAAAATACATTTTTGTTTATATAACATTAAATGATAAATAATATATTAATTTTAGGTAATTAAATTTAAATTATATTAAATTTTAATAAATAATGATAATTTTAATAAATTTTATATTGAATTTTTATTTAAAAACGTCGTGATCTTTTCAATGTTTTTACTTTGGAAAATCCCTTTTTCATCGAAGATATGGTTTTAATTTTAATCTTAATTACTCCAATTCTATTAACTTAATTTTAAAAAATGAATTAAATTTTTATAAATAGAATAATATATATTTTTTTATTAGTTAAACATATTTTTTTACTGTTTTTAATAATAAATGAAATAAAAATGAATTATCGTGGTTAAAGTAAAATGGGATTTCTGGTGGTTAAAAAAGAGGACAGGGGTTCATGATTACCTATAAATTGTAAAAATACACATTTTTCCAATTTTTGGATATTATGTCCTTTGAGGATAAATAAGTTAAAATTATGGAGCCGTTTTATGACTGAGAAATGTGGGTACACCTTATTCTTTTCAAAAATTCGTTGCTTGTCATCTCCCCCACCTATAAAAGGTCACTGCCTCCTTTAAATGCTTCACAAATCCCAAGACCTTTGGATCCACAAAAACATACCAAAATATTTCTTCAAAATTATTATCAAAATTCGAGATTTACCTTTCTTTACAAAATAACAACCATAGTGTTTGTATGTGGAGATCAAATAGAGGAATATACAAGAGCAGTAATTGTCTTAACAAAGCTCTTTAGTTTTCATTCTTATTTCACCACATTCATCTTTGTATTGTAAATTAAAATATAATTAAACCAGTATCATACATATATATTTAATTTATTATTTTTATTTAATTATATTTATTCATATAATACTCAACGAAATGGAAAATGAAATTGTCGATTGTGTGTATGACATATTTTCACCTCAAGAACCGATGTGACTCATTTTATATAAACAAAATCTTGTGAATGTATGTGATGATGGATTTAATGTATATATATAATAAGTATTATATTATTATACTTATTTAATTATAATATCACATATATCTTCTTACTTTTAATTTTTTTTAAATTATGATAATGTTTATTATGTTTACTATAGGCTACCACCTCACAATGCAATGGTTACCCTTTTACCCATTATGTAAATTATAATTTCTGTTGTGTGTGTCCACTACCTACTATCTCCACGAAGTGTTTTGATTGAATATCTATTATAAAACATCATTAATGAATCTAAAAAAGTGTATATTAAATAAAAATTATTTTTATAACATCAATATAATTATGGACATTATGGAACAATATAAAATGTTCAAGATCAAGAACATTCATGTTATATCATGCATGAGAAAACAAGGCATTTAACAATCGAAAAAAACATAATAATGAAATATTATTAATTAATGGGTGAATATTTATTATAAAATAATCATATATGATATTTTAAATATTATTATGGTCCTATTATAAAATAATAACATGATTAAAACCATTATACAAGAGGTTAGATATTGTTCAACCAAAAGGAAGCAAGTGGTAAGTGACTTATCTCAATTTGCTTTCATTGAGGAATATTTTATTGTTGTGTGCCCAATTTATTTTATAACATGTAAATACATTCAATTTTACATTTAATATCCTAAAAACATCATATTTTATTTTATTTCATTTTCAAATTTTATCTATTTCCCTTAAATGTATATTTATTGAATGTTGCAAAGTGGTAATGGACTTCCTCTCAATTTTTCTTTGTTGAGTAATATTTTATTGTTCTGAACCAAATTTATTTTATATATTGTAAATGTATCCTATTTTACATTTAATATTATTAATATTTAATTATTAATTGTATTTCTTTTTTAAATTTGAAATACTTCATCCAGGGGACATTACATGAACATTACCAAGTTGTATGGGGTTTTATTAGAATTTATATTTAATTTAGAATAATTTTTTAATATGCACCAATTCAATATTATGGGGTTTATATACATAATTTTTTAATTATTTAATGTGAATACCTATTTATTCATTATTATTAACGTTTTTTACATTTATTACTAAAGGGGTAATAATTTAAAAGTTTTCACAGAGGTAAATATTATTGTGCAATCTCACCTTTTATTGAGACTATACATTCTCGAAAAAAATCACTTTCATTAGATAATTTTTCATTGGAAATTATATTTATATTAAATATCCATATTCCTGAATGATAAATGTTATTATTTACTAATTTTCTTTTTATTTCATATAGTTCTTACATTGAAATTTACTTAACTAACTAAAAAAGTATTGATAAATCCATATCCCTTAATCAATAATTTTTTTTTGTGATAAGAAATTTTGATTCATGAATTAAATTAATTATTAAATATATGAGGATTTTTTTGGACCATAATCATGAGTTGGGGAATAGTAAAATATAACCCCTTGATTCTTCGGTATTATCATGAAACTAATCTGTTGAATTACCTTAGTTAAATTGGTCTATGTGGTATACTTACCCACTAGTTTTAAACATTATTGTAAAAGGTATCGGAAGTGAAGGCATAATGTTCATGAGATCATGAACTCTAATTATTAATCATTTCCTTAATTAATAATTCATTTATTGTTTTCCTTGATATTTTTATATTTATATTATCTATTGAAGTTTTCATTTATTAGTTTATTGATTAAATGGAATGTTTTTTTAGTTGTTTACCTTTCTGTATTGATTTTTCCAAATATAATCATCATAGTAATGTTATTTATTAAATGGAATGTGTGTTTAAATATTTTCTATCTATATTGGTTTCTCCTTATCAAATAATGATTGTCAAATTATTTAAGTAAAAGGTATGCTTAGTTATATGCCACACCATATTGATTATGTGTATTTATTCATAGAAGCCTCTATTTTATGTAACCATTATTTATAATCTTAGATGAAACTTATTTTTTTATATTCTAAATAATTCAAGAAGTGTAATATTATTTATATACAAAGATATTCTCGAGGTTATAATGACATTATCAAAAAATATTATGCTATAATTTTATTTTTCGAATATAATGAAACACTCGAGTATGTATCACGATTACCATGACTAGTGAAATTTTTAGTCCTTTGGGATTACATCAATTTTATTTTATTTCAAATTAGTAAATTAATTACTATTTATTTGATATTGGGGTTAGGGTTATTATTTTAGGTATCATTGTAAGTTTAGTATAATCTTTTGGAACTATATTTAGTGAAACATTGATTTGGGAATATAATCCTATCATAATCATTAAGGATATGTATATAACAACATCCTAATGAGTTTTTTTAAGAATATACTATGTGGTTTTCATAAAATAAATCCTTTTTGGGATACTAAAAGTGGAAATTGTTCGGTAACAAATGTTTTTATAAGTTATAACTCTAAAAACGTTCTTTAGGCCTAAGTCAAGCACTACCCAATACACGACAATAGACATTATTGGTAACATGGTATGAAACTCCTCAGGAATATTCTTTTGATAATAAAAATTTTTATTTAAAATCATCATAAAGGATTTAATATAAGATGAAAATGAATTACATGTGTGAGAAATCAGTTTTTTTTAAATTGAAAATATTGTTTTGAAATGGAATAAAAATTTGTTTTATAAATGGAAAAGAAGTAGAAAAGGAAATGAATTTCCAATGAAAAATGAATAGTGTCATGGAAGGAAACTAATTTCATCCTAGGTATAATTACCTAGGCCATATAAGAAACTATGGTGAAAAAAATGGTTAAATTATTTATGTAATTTGATTAAAGAGTGAAATTAACGTATTATTTTTTTACTAATTGTATTTTTGTTATAAGAATCATAAAAAATTTATGGATTATATTAAGAATTAGAATAATATATATATATATATATTAATTAACATAAATGTTATGGATACCATACTGGTTTTATTATTATAAGGTTGATAATAGGTTTGAAGACGTAAACACACCTTTTTATGTTTTTTGATGTGAGAGTCTACTAAGTTTTGGGATATCTTGGGATACATTTATTTCAACAAAACTCATTGGTATAGTATAATTTTTTGTGAAAAAAAATTCATGGAACAATTTAATTAAATTTTTGGAGATTAATATTAAATGTATTCCTAACCTATAGGGATTATCCTCTGTATGATGGGGTGGAAATTAGGGGTTATTACACTTATAGAATGTTATTGAAATTTTATTAATATTTTATTAGAAAAATGACAACCCACAAGATGGTTGGATATCTATTGCATTCAGAAGGTCCACAAGGCTTGAACCCACAACCAGTGGGTGGTAAGGGTGTTGTTCCAACCACTATCCTATATGATGGTCTGGTTAATATATAATTTTTTTACATAATCACGGTGATGGGTAAGTATTAATGTTGAACTGGTGGTGATACTATCAAGGATTATATATTAACATATTATATTGGATATCTTATTCTAACCATAATGTTTTTGAAAAATATTTAGAGATAGATTGATGTTCCTGTCACTCTTTTACGGATTTTATGTTCTATTAAAAGGTAATTTTGTGATTTTGGTATAAAAAATTTATTTTTTGAAATTTATTTCAATGATAAAGAGATGATGTGAAAATTTATCATAGCTTATAAAAGAGTGAAATTGTTATTAAAAAATATATGGATATCACGTAACAATATTTATTTATGTACATTGTAAGCATGGTAATGAATTTCTAAACATTTGGAAAAAGGATATTGATAGAAAAATGTTATCCAATAAAATTCATATCCAAGGAATCAAATAGAATATTAAGTCCTCACATATTTATAGGTCTGAAATCCATTAATTTTCCATTTATCATTAAGATTCTTATGATCAATGATCTATATCAATCACTATAATTATTTAAGATTTTCTTTCATGTCCATGTCACCACATTCAACCATTATTCTCATATTTGGAAACATAGTATGGGTTATTATAGATTTCAATTGCACCTACCTTTCTCTCACATTAATTAAAGGTTTTTATTAACCCTATTTATGATGTAAATTCAAAAAAATGGTTTTTTTAATTTAAATCCGTTGATTGTTGAGATTATGATTAAATTGTGATGATGTAATTTATTTATGGAGGTATAATATTACATTAAGATTTTAGAAGTAAAAAATTGGGTGTTATAGCATATATGAAATGTGAAATTGATATTATATTACAATGAAACACCATAATACATTATGATATTTTTTTTAATAAATTCAATATCTTATATTACCTTGTGGTGAATCTATAATCAGTTCTAATAAAAAATACAACACTCAATTAAAATATAATTATATAAAATTTGATTATTATTAAACAGTCATTATTTTGAAGGTTATTAATAAGACTAACTTAATTATGAATTTATATAGTATCAAAATCACTATTGGTTATCTATATATAATCAATAAATAAAAAAAATTTAATAGAAAAATACATGTTTCATAAGAGATTTTATTTTTTTAAAGGTGGTTTAGTCATGCTTTAACTAAAAAGAATTAAATTAATTCAGACAAATTTTATAAAATTTAATTGAAAAAAAAAGAAAAATTAATGTTTTAATTGCACATGTAAAAATTATCTTTGGGTGATCTTCATAAAATTTTCAAAAAATACTAGTTTTTTTAGGAATAATAAAAAATATTGATTTTTATTAAAAAATAAGATTTAATTTCAAACATTTAGAAGGTTAAACTTTTTATTAAATTGTATTTCAATTAATAATGGTGAGTTATATTAAAATTTAACTAACATAATTATTTTTAATCTATTTAATACTGAAATTTTATATAAAAAACATCATGAACATTTGAATGTTTTTACTTTGGAAAATAAGATTTACATCAAGTCAGCAAATTTAATTTTAATCTAAATTATGAAACATATTTGAGTTGAATTTTTAAAAAGGAATTAAATATATTTATTAATAATAATATTTATTATATAATATTTTAGACTAATTGTTTTATAATTAATAATAGTAAAAGAAGTAAAAATTTATTATTTCAATTAAGGTAAAAACAGGTTTACCGAGGGTTAAGCTAAAAATATGAGGGTTAAAATTAACCTAAATCATGTAAACACCCATTTAATAGAAATAATAATAAATTATCACCTATAAGGTTCAATAATTGAATATTTTTATCTCTTTTTCATGTAAAAAATTGTACCCTTTATTCTTTTAAAAATTTCAAAGTGTGTCATCTTCCCCACTTATGAAATATCCCTTGAAACCTTCAATTATTCACGCCACTCAAGACATTTGGCTTGAGAAAAACCTACCAAAATCTCCCAGAAAAATCATAATAAATATTCTAGATCTCGTTTTATTTCCAAAATAAAGAATCTATTTTTCATTAGAGGATATCAAATATAGGTTACTCTAAAATAAGGTAATTATCTTCAAGAAGCAGTTTTGTTCTCATTCTTAGTTTTCCAATATAACCTATATACTAAAACATAAAATAGAATAACAGTATTATATACTATATATTTACATATTATTATGTTTATGTAATAATATTTATCTATCTCCTCCTTTATCAAAGGAGAATCAAATTCATCAATAAGGTGTACGACAGAATATGGCCTCATGAATAGATGTAACTCATTATCCATAAAAACAACTCAATATTTTATTTAAATATATATTTAATATATATATACATTATTTCTGAAATTAATATAATTTTAAAATTATAATATCATGTATTCATTTTTACTGTATATACTGTTTAAATTATCATATCATCGCTCATGTATACAATGGGCTACGGCCCCTAAAAGAAATGTTATTTTTTGATCACATAAACATTACATGGATGGTAATGATAATATATTTAATGAATATTTACGATATATATGATATTATATCAATTTTTAAAATTAATATATCACACACTTCCTTACCCTTTCACCCATTAAGTAAAAGATAATTCCACTTGTGTGTATGTACGACCTTTCATCTCCATGAAGAGACCCGAATCATTATCCTTGATAAAATTTCAATAATTAATCATAAAATGTATATAATGAAAATATATATTTAAGAAATAAATTTATTTTTGTTTATTAGGGAAAAATATAATATTCTCAAGAACTTATACTTCCACATTAATACATGCATGATAATAAAATGTTTTTTACATCCTCAATAATAGTAATAATGAAATATTATTAACAAACAAGTTAATATATGTTATAATATTACATTATAAGATATTAAAAATGTTAATAAGGTTATTTTATAAAGTAATAACATGTTTAAAACCATTATACATAATTTTAAATCATGTTCAACAAAATGTAATTGTGGGGTAAGGGACTTTGTCTCAATTACTTACTATTGAAGAATATATTATTATTATGAACGTAAATTATTTTATATGGTGTACATACTAACCAATTTAAATTTAATAACATGAGTTATTCATCATTAATGGTATTTTCTAATTCTATTTGAACTATTTCATCCAAGGTGGTTTTACTTGAATGTTACCAAGTGATAAGGGAATTCATCTCAATTTCCCTTCATTGTGATATATTTTAATTTTTTTAACATAATTTAATTTATATATTTTAAATAATTCCCCTATTTCATGTAATATCACAAATCATTTATACTTATTGTTTTTTATGTTTCATTATTAATTATTTTAACAATGTAATTGTACTTGAACATTACTAAGTAGTTAGGTATTCTGTCTCAATTTTCATTTCAGTGAGAAATATAAGTTAACATTAACCTATTCAGTTTTATGTGGTGTATATATTTCCAATTTGATGTATTTAACATAAATACTTATGTATTAATGATTATTAATTTATCATTTAATGTGTTTTCTTCAATTTTTCACAATTTAGTACATATCAAAGTGGAAAACAAAAATTGTAAATCTCATATTATATTATGATTTTTTTACATTCCCTTCAACTATTTACTATAATGTGAAAATTTTTCATTGGAAAAAATTTATCTTAGTTATAAATATTCTATTAGGATTTATAATATTAATAAATACCATTTTAACATAATATTTTTAATGTTATTGTAATTCAACTATATTTAGAAATATTAATATCTCTAATTCCTTTACCCAATACAGATAATTGGCGATAAGTCATATTGACTAAAACATTCAATATATTATATGATATTTGAGGATTTGATTGGGTATTAAGTTATAGGTGTAGTATTATTATTTATATCCCCTATATTCATTGTTAATATCATGAGAATAATTAGTTTTCTAACCTTAGTTAAATGGGTTTCTAATGCTTACCTACCCAATATTTTTATGTCCTCTTCTGAAAGGACATTACAGTTTGGAATCTGGATATCTAAGAACATGATGTCTAGTAATTAATCATTTACATCCTAAATAATTAACTTATTATTATCCTTGAATTTTTTTAAATAATATTATCTTGAAATTCATTTCATTCTCAGTTTACTAATTAAATAGAATATATTTTCAGTTGTTCTCCTTTCCATATTGATTATGAATTACATAATCTTGATAATAATGTAATTGATTAAATTTCATTTTTGTTTATATATTTTAATTACTCAAATGTGTATACCTTTTGAAATCACAATAGTAAAATTAATTAAATAAAAATGTGTTCAGTTATTTACCTTTCCATATTGATTATGATTATTGATTCATGAAATAATCCACATAATGTAATCCTACTGAGAATTTTATCTAACACATATTTTTTCCCTTTCCTAGGAATACATGAATATTACTATGAATTATATGAATTTATGTGTGAGGGAGAATAATTATATTCATCAAAAAAAACTACGTAGTAACATGGGTTTTAAAAAGTAATGAAAGAATCATGTATGTATATAGTTTTCCAATACTACTGAACTATTTGGTCTATTAGGATGTCATCACCCGTATCATATGAAAATTTAACAATGTAACAACTTCATCTAGGTTACTATTGTTTGGGAATTTTTCGGTTCGACATTGAGATAATTCCCTAATAAGGACTATCATATGGTGGCACATACGCTGATCGAGTTGGATGGATTGGGTGAGGTTCTTTAGTGAAGGAAAATCACTTTCAAAAAAAAAATTATGGAGTGTTATGAATCATGATATCTCCACCATTGGAAATGTCAAAAATACTGGTATTTTCATTGGATGTAATAGAAAATTCTAAAGTGCCCCATGTGATGAAACATAATGAAACCTGTTCTTAGAGCGCCAATTGGACATATATGTGTGGAACACATTATTATTTTTTTTTTGGAATATATTTACAAGATCATATGGGGATGAAATTCCTTAACCTCTAGTATATAGGTGAGGGGAAAACTATGAGAAATAATTGACGACATTGATTATTGTAGAAGGATATTAGTGCATTTGGAATAAAATGAATAATACCTAGTTTGAGGGTATATCATGGTCAACGATATAATTTTTTTAGAATGAGGATCTTGATGATCAAACAAGCCCAAATGATCATGAAATTGGAAGCTTCCCCCAATATCAGATCCATCATGGCCAATGGGGTGCCAATTTAAACATCCAACATCTCATATCCTAGTAGATTGATCATTTATAACCCCCAATGCATGAGAATTAATCTTAATAAAGATTGTGTATGTAGTTCAAGTAAAAAGTGGGGAGGTGTAATAGGGCATGATTAAAATGTATCATTCATAAAAGAATACATGTAATCCTTTTGTAATTGTTATTCACTTCATTATAATGCCAACTCTTTACTAGTAGTCCTCATGGTACACATTAAGAAACATATCAATATCACTACATTGGAAATAGAATCCCAAATACTACCTAAGTCACTTCATGGTCCCATATAACAACCATGTAACAACACATGTCACATTCAAAAGTGAAATAAACTGGGTAAAAATGGCATGGTAATTTTCTACACATTGCATGAGGGTAATAGATAGAAATATTATCTACCTTGTAGGGCCCCTCAGGATATTACCTTTACATACTTTCATATTATGGGGTATATTACCCATGAAGGTGTGGGAATTGTTATAGGGGATTCACTACAGATCTGCCACATTATTCCCCTATAACAATATAATTTATTTCTTTTTATTGGATTCTGGAAAATGATTCAAATATTTTAAAAAATATATTATTTTCTTGTGTGTTAAAATAAATTTTAACATCCTTCATGTGTATGGTGGACTACCACCTCATGAAATGATTTGATTATTTTTTTATCACATCAAATTAATGGAATATGTAATTTTCTGTAATATAATAATATAATATTTATTATACAATTGAAATTATATAAGGATAAAATAATACATACCATCTTTCCAACATTATCATCTAATTATGGAAATGTTACCCATTTGTACATAAATCATACCATCTTAATGGTTGTAACATATTTTAATTTTCATAACCATATTTAATGGTTGGTTTAAAAATAATAATTTATGTATAAAATGATAATTATTTCCTTATTACCATTATTTATATGAATAAATAACATTATTTTTTTACCTTATTCAATAAACCAAAGATATTTTGGACATATATGTCATTAATCGTTAAAACATCCAATGTGAAATTAATCGAATAATTAACTGAACATGACATAGAAAAAATTTAAACAAAATTTATAATGATATTAAAAAAGGTTTTTAAGAAAGGAAATAATAAAATTATGTTTATTAGTAATGAATATAATGAATACACATGAAAAATTACGCTTGAGGTAAGGACCTCTCTAAACCACCCTTTCCTTTGTGTTATGTAGTTTCCCTATCTAACTCACATTATACCTCTATTAATGTTATTGAATTTCTAACAATTCTTTATATATTTATATCACATATATACATATCCTAGTCTACATTCTTTTTACTAGGTAATACAAACATTATGATCTTTTCTAAAAATTCCATCGTTATGAAATTTCCTTTTTTATGATATAATGCTATGTTATATAAATCATTTTTAGTTCTTGGGTAATTCTTATGTGATAAAATATGATTTATTATTTAATATTGAAATCATGTGTCATGAACATGTTATGAGGGGTGTGCCGAGATAATGTTCAAATGCATTGGTTTAAGATTTAGTCTCATAAGACGTTGTATATGGGCTTATAGAGTAAACCTAATCCATTATGGGATTTTGTCCACCATGTGATGTTGTATAGGTTGGTAGAAATGAATTATATCTATATTATGATATATGATTTTTACAAATTTCTTATAGTTCCATGGTCTTTTGATACAATGATCTTTATAGAATTATTCCACTTGATTACTCATATACCATCTCTTTCATAATATTATGATATACCTTTGACTCTTAGATGATGTTTAATTATAAGGATTATTACCATAATATGAATTTTATCTCACCACATAATTAATGAATTCCAAAGGTTATTTGATTCATTTTTAGGAGCTCAAATGGATTTTAGGAGCACATAATGAGGAATAAAATAAGGATTCAATGTTTTAAGTTCATTTTGATGCAATATAAAACATGTTTTTTAATGACACTATACCATTAAAAAAATTATAATTTATTAATGGATATTTATGATTAATAATAATTGAATAATATGTGTAAAATTATTGGGTATCCATAATATGAGGTAGTTATTATATATTTTCACCATCGGGTGTGAGTAATCTTGATCAATTTGAACTAGTTTCATTATAGTGGGATTATTATTCATTATAATACCATTTTTCATCATAAAAAGATAATATAGGAAACAATAATTGATGTATTGTGATAGTTTATTTTTTTTTTAAATTTTATTCTATTGGATTTTTTATGATCCTAATAGATGAATTTGGCGATAAGCACATTTCGACGATTCGTATCGAAGGAAGTTTGTTCTATTAGATAATGATATATGTTTTGATATTACGATTGAAGAATAGAAAAAAATCATTTTTTAATTATTCATATAATATATTAATATCTATTAAATTCTCAATTTCATCCATAATATAAATTTATAGCATTTTCAAGCTGGTGGATGAACCATTAAAAAAATAAGATTGTGTAATTAATGGATGATTATGAAGTGATTTATTTGTAATATCACTATAGAAAAACATTAATGGAAATACTTCATTTTTATTCATCTGATATATATTAATTAGATGTAATTATAAGAATAATATAGCATATATTATTTTATTACATAATAAGAATAAATAATTTTTTTCTCCTAGAAAGCTCATTTTGAATGTTGGATTTATTGCGGTTGTTCATTGATCATATTGTTAATGGGTTTCCTAATTTTATTTTATAAAAAATTAACAAGTATATAAATAACATATTTATCCATAAACTGATTATCATGACCATCCATGTAAGGTTATGATGAAATGAAATATTGAAATTGATTGTTCCCTGGAAGCAGTAGTCCACATGTACCTGTGGATGATAATTTCACTTTCAACATATTAAGAAAAATGGGTAATATAGGTTATCATTTGAAAATATAAAATATTTCATATATATAATATTTCAATATTAACATCCCTATTATGACCATCCTTGAATGTCATTAAATGAAAACAAATCAAATTGCACCTTGGAGGTGCTAGTATGCACAAAACATGAATGACAGTTTCATTTTTCTAAATAAAAAAGTGAAAAGTTGTTGATTCTTGTAACATTATTATTAAAAAATAAAAGTATAATAATGATTTTAATTTTATTATTTAATTATATTTTACTGGAATTTTTAGAATAATAAATACACATAATGAAATTGAAATGATAATGGAGAGGTTAAGAATATATACCTCACATGTTAGATTATCTTCTTTATAATGGGGGATTCACCATAATGTGAAGGTATTTTGAGATTACCAGAAACTATTAAATGTGGATAGGAAATTTTATTTCTGTTTTGGTCATACATTGATCATAACTATGTGGTTTGTGGACTGAGAAGAAGTTAGGAGGGGATATCCCCTTTTATAAGTGAAAATGGATGGCGTTTTGGTAAATACAGAAACAATATTGAATAATCGGAATCCACACTCAAGTAAGGTAACTCCAAAAATTTATAACTATTGGAGATAATAAGATATAAATATTATCAAGTCCTCAACCAATCATTCCCACAATTGTTTTAAATATGTTTGTTGTCATTCCTTCATAGTTAAACCGTTTTCAGTCCTTTTGTTTGTTACTGGGGTAACTAGTTATTACCAATGTAATTTATAGTTTATTTTTTAGAACGAAAAATTTCCATACTAAATAATTTGGACCTAATGATTCAAAATTTGAAATAAATTTTATTATATTCATTTTATAATGGTGATATAAATTAATTTTAAGATACTAAATTTATAATGTATTAAAAACATTACCTTCAACTTTATAACTTATGTTCTAAAATTTAAAATATAGGTTTATAAAATAAAAATTAATTTATTAAATTAATAATATCAATTATAAAATAAAAATCTGTTCTTATAAAATGTTTCCATGAATTTTAAATTCATATGTAAATAATATTAATATAATAAAGGTTATATTATTTGTAAAAATGATAAATTTCCAATGTTCACATAAAATATTGTTTTCTATAAAAATACCAAAAATTCATATAAATATAATATTGATATGTGGATTTTAAAAATTATTTAATTTATTGAAAAAATTCTAATTTATAAATTGATCTTTAAAAATAAAATGTAAAGAAAACTTTTATTATTGGAAAATGTATTTCTTAAACACTAAGTGTTATTATTAATATCACATACAAATTCTTAAATTAACCATGTTAATATGCTATTTTATATATTAAAATGTTTTATATTATCAAAAAATATTTTAAAATTGATAAATTTCAATTTATTAAAAAATTAAAAAGCTATTTTATTATTGGAAAATATTTTATATATTAGATCATTTTAATTATATATTCTCTAAATGTATGAATTCTTAATTTGATAATATATTTTTATTTACTAAAGGTTTTATTATTATTAAATTTTCTTAATAACAATTTTTTCATGGAAATTTTATTATAAATTGTTGTTTATGGAGAAATATATTAAAAAATGTATTTATTTAGCAAAATATGTTTCAAAACCACATTGTGTTATACCCACTGCCTTTAAATAAATTATTTAATAGCAATTATAATTATCACATTCTAGTGAAACTGACTAATGGTCTCAAATATATAGATGTGATACATGTTATAATTTATATAGTGCTATCCAAAAAACAGAAAAAATTAACAATTTACCTAAAACTATTCCAATACTAATTTTAAAATTTTGACTAATAATTTAACCTAAACATACCTTGTGATTTGGGAGAAAAAAATAAAATAATAAGAACAGTTTTCTAATAGAGAATATTGTCATCCATGCACTGAAAGATGATCATAGGTTTGTTTTAAATATGAAAGTTTATTTCCCTATTTTGTTGATTATTATGGATTTTATGTGGTATAGTAATTACATTTTAAAAATCACATTTAATTCATCTAAAATTTGGATAATAAGTCTTTCATGAAGCAAATTATATAAAAAAAACTTGTGATAAAATTATAAGATAAGTCCTTCCATGATAATATCAAATCATTGTGGTGTTGATTTGATACTTTTAGAAATATTCTTATATATAATAGAGTTACTATAATTATAATCCATCAAGAAAACTTCAGACCTAATGAAGTGGATAATAATTCAATAAGTATCATTATCCAATTTGTTGTAACAATATAATTTAGGCATGGTGATTAATTAGGTTTTATCTAGTCACATGGATTTTCTAGATGTTGACGCAAATTATTTCCAAAAACACTAAGATACTTACACTTGTTGACATAATACCTATATTCTTTTCAACAGAAGCATTGGAATGATGCCATTTTATTAATCTAGGAATATTCTCTACTCATTTCAATATTTGTTCTATTCATATATGTTCATCATTCGTACACTTGTTGACCTAATATACTACACTTAAAGAACGTACTTTTTTACTTAGAGAGTGCCCCTCATATGCTTCTTCCATCATTATCTACATTTTGAATGATGATTTTTCCTTCCTATATAATTTTATCACATTAATTTCCATGGATTCCCATTTTAATATTCTTAAACCTTAATCCATGATAATAATTAGAGGATCTGTCACCCATTTCCACCTTATGTTCACATCGAACAGTCTCTTAACTTCTTCAAAAATACCTTATAGTCAGTGTTTTTTTTGGGGACCTCTCTTTAAAAAACTAACTAAACAATCGACCATACTTTCATGGTCAATTATTAAACCAGAGTCATACTATGAATTTCTTATGAAGCTTCATTAATATGTTCTAACGAATTCATCATCCTTTTTCTTCAACTCAAGTAATTATCTCTCTATTGGTGTATGAAGTCCAAATGAAAAATATTTACTGATGAATTCCCCTTTAATATCATACAACATAGTATAACATATTTCATTATTTGGCATCATTTTATTGATTAGGTTCTATTATTTATAATATTCACCTTCCAAAATATATACAGTTAGCACAACCTTTTCATGTTATGATCTCCAAATAATTGATATTTTGTTTTCTATTATATTTTTCTATTTATCTGTAATTTTTTAAACAAGAGACTGAATAATGAGTAATGGAAATTCATTAAGGAATAACATGATAGAAATTTTCTCATTAGTTCCATTGGAAACTCCAAATGGATTTTTATTGTTAATAAAATTGGATAACATTTTAATGAACGTTTTCACTCTATTTCTAATCCAATTATGTTTCATGTTGGGAAAATATATATATTCTCCTTTACACCCATTGTTGACTATTTAATATAGGTTATGGAAATTTATTTAAATAAGGGAATGGTGTAAATGATAAGTTATTAAATTCATCGAATCAATGTTATTTTCCTAGATGAAATACCAGATAAATGATATACATATCCCAACTGGTAAATACCTCGGTTTCAATACAAGTTATCCATATTCATCCCCATACATATTCCACTAACTAAACTTATTATTTATTTTCATCAATCATAAATGATTATAATGAAAATGTGTATTAGATGAAGTGTATCCCCCCAGAAGTGTCCAACAATGTTTGTACTTAAACCACTTTGTCGTCCACCATGTTAAAATTGGGTAAATACCCAACATACATGTATCAAATATATTACACCTAGAAACATTTTTTCAAAATAATTAATCAACTTGTAATATCCAAATGGGGATATAATTATTAAGGATCTACATAATATCTATTTTACCATAAAATTTGGATGTTATAGTATACATAAAATTACACATTAGACATCTCTAAAGGGGTTTTTCTAAATTTATCTAAACTAATCCTCATAATTACTAAAATTTTATCAAAAATCACTAAAAACTCAATTGAAAAAAAAAATGGGAACTGGGCTAAACATAACATAAACAATACATGAATGTCTTTATGTAGATAATACATTTGAAAAATAATCACTAAACCCAATGTAAGAAACATTTAGTGAATATAAGATGAGGAAGATAAATATCATAATATATAATAATTTATCTATATTACAAATTTAGTAGACACCCTTATATACTTTCTATAAGTTATACATAACCACCTAACTTGGGGAAAGGAAAATATATGAAAATAGTGATCTCAAATGCTTATTATGGTAATATATATCAAGAATCCCTCATGGGATAGGTAATAAGATTATTAAAAAACAATTTTAGTGGAGAAATTTATTATTAAAAAGAACATGAATATAAATAACTTGACCCGAGTATCCATTGATCAGAGGTTACCTTATTATATTAGTACTAGATACAACCAGTCACATCCCAAAGTATCAAATTGTTTAGTAGTCTTGGTAATCTAGATACATACTTGAAATTCACATTACATTTTGAAACATAAAATATAAGTAATTTTTTCCTTGAGAAAACCATTTTTATGATTAGAATATACCTTCATATCAATTACAAATCACTTCCCTATATCCTGTGGAACATAAAAAATAAGAAAATGGTGACTTCAGATTTTTATTAAATGTAATAATATAGAATAATATATCATTACTAAATAATAATAATAAATATATAGAGGTAAAAAAATTAAAAACATTATATTTAGACAATAACTTGAGCATAATACGATATGAATAAATGATGATCAAATAAATCCATATAAACAATATAACAAGATTAAAACTTCTTTATGGATTCTCTAAATAATAAAACAATCACATGGAAATCAATAAATAAACACATAATATAGTAATACATAATTTTTTACATCTAAAATATAACTTGAATAACTTTCAATTTTTTTTAAAAAAATATTTGTAAAAACTGATTTAAATTTTCTAAAAAATTCATCTCACGAGAACTGTCGATGTATAAAGGGTATATGTAATTCTGAGCCCCATCGCTCACTTAATATGTCCAATTAATTCCTCATAATAAAATTGGGGAAACATATCAATAAAATAATTTATATTGAATATATATCATATTGAATTTTAATAAATTCCTCAATAAAGAAATAGAATCATAAACCATGAAATGTAATATGGTTAATGTTAGAAAAATATTACATCCCCAATTAAACTTATAGAAAACTTCAAAAGAGATGAGAAAGATGATACAATTCAAATATATCCCAAATGTAGCATAATAATAATAAATATTTGATTTATTCTATTGATATATATATAATAAAAATTTCAATAAAATGTTCTTGAAGAAAATAACCTTTTCACTTTGAAAATATTTTTAAAACTAAAGGGTCAGAAAATATATTAAGAACCAACTTTATATGAAAAAAAAAATGAAACATAAAAATAAAGAAAATAACATATTTTGTGGTCATGGATATGGGAAATTTGTCTCATTCCATACATGTTAAAACAATTATTTCTTTCGATTTTTTTATAAAAGACAAACAAACGGTTCTTGGAAAACAACATGGATATTTTATTAAAAAAAATTAAAAATTAAACATGGGTAAAATTTAATTTTCTAAATAATTTATGTAATGTTGATAACATTTTATTTTTTTATATAATGTGCATTTGGATGAAAATCCATTTTTAAACAAAAATAGAAATAATGTTTCATTTTAAAAAAAATATTTTAACACTTTATGTTCCAAATAGATTAAATATTGTAATATTACATTAATGATTCATGAATAAACATGTATGATAAAAAAATAACGTTTTAAATATATTAATACCAAATAATTCCACCAAATGGGATTTAAACATTACCAATCTTGAATAATGATGAGATTGTGAAATAAACCATTAACACGTTGTTAACTTTTGAATCGTAATACCCCCAAAATAATTAACATAAACTGAAAGCATAAATATAGTTAAGATAACAATATTAATGATATAACATTAAAAAGAGGTAGTATATTAACCACAAAAAATAAATAAGTGGTGAATAGAGAAAATGTCTCAGAAAAGCTAAAGTGAGATGATAAATCATTTCCTTAGGCTTAAATTACATAGTATGTGAAGAAAACTAATAAACAATAAATATAGATTTATTTTCAATTTATTAGAAATCATAATATTATATCTATTACAATTTATTATTATATTATAATCTTTTATCACCTTTTTATTGAAAATTATTTGTTAAAATAAAAAAAATGGGTGAAAATTTCATTATTTTTTGTATATATTTTTGTTCAGTAATTTTGGTCCTTTTAATTTTTTAATTTTTAAATCATATATAGAGTCCTAAAAGTAGAAAAATATCATATATATATATATATTAATATATTAAAATTTGATAGAGAAAATGTATTACACCAGTCATGGAGACGGGAGACCGTTCGTATGCCTGAATGATGATTCCATTTTTCTCAATGGATAAAATGAAATGAAGGTAAATAATATATCACATCATGAATACTAATTATGATATATTATATATCACATATTTTAATTAAATATATCCTTATTACATTCTATGTAAATATTTAGTGAAAAATGAGTCACGTCGCATTGTGTGGCGGTATTCTATCCTACGCACGAGAGATATTACCGTATCCCTAATGGAATAGAATGTAAGAATTTATATATGATATAATAGTTTTTTATGTATTTTTATGTTTATAATATAATTTATATTCATTTATTAAATCATTATTACCCTCCATATGAAGTGGAAATGGAAAAAACACATCAAATTGGTTTGTAAGGATTTTGTCTCTCATATACATGAGTGACATTATTGTGCTACAACGAGTGGGAAGGTAAAAAGATAGAAATTAATCTATAATTAAATAATTATAGAGACACTATAAATATCATAAATAAATAAATAAATATGTGTGTTTGTGTGTGTGTTTAAATCAATCATTATATCCTATCCAGAGAGCCGGTGATGGAAAATAGATTACATCAGTTCATGAGGCGGTAGTCCAGCGTACACATGAATGACAATTTTTTATATTTGATAGAATTTTTTATGGAGATAGGTAGATAAATTATCATAAATATTTATAATTAAATTTAATATAAAAAATTTATTATATAGTCATGGTTCAAAATGATTTGATGGAGTGGGATTTAGAATAAAAATAAAAAAGATCATTTAAGAACATACATCTTATGGGGGAAACATCAATAGTGTTACACAAAAAGCCTTAAAGAATGGAATTTTTACCTATTAAAGGCCTATATAGTTTATTAGGTATGTAGTGAATATATATTTTTAGTCATTTTAAGAAAAAAACATTATATTTGTGATTTATAGAGGATGGGATAGGGGCCATTTATAGGTGGGGAAGAGGACACATTTAGAAAATTTTATAACCAACTTTTTATCATGCATGAATACTAAAAAACTGGTCATTATCAAAACTAGTAACATATAAGGTCAAATAATTCCTATAATATAATATTTTACAATTTTTGGGTTATTTATAACCCTTTTCTTTATTCATGACCCCCCCTCGATAAAAAGGTTTTAAAATTAACTCTTGTAAATAATAATTATTTATTTTACTTTTAATTATGACCAAGAAACTAATCATACCATATTATATAATATAAATTATTATTAGTCAAATTAATTAATCAATTTTTTAAAAATTTAATTTACAAAAGTGGAATGATTCAACATAAAATTAACCCACCAAATGCATTGAAAAATAGTTCTTCAAAAAATAAATTTCAAAAGTATAAAGAAATTTTATACCATAACCCCTTATGAAATTAATAAAAATGAAATAGATTAGTAACATGGTAATAAAATTTATATAGTTTAAATTTTAAACAAATATAAAATATAATCTAACTTTTAAAATAATTTAAATGAAAAGGTAGTATTCAATGAAAACAAATATTATTCACTATTCATCAAAAAAATAATATTTTTTTAAAATTGAGAATCATTAACCTTGGGATAATTTTTAAATTTTAATTTTAAAAATAATATTTATTATTTAAATTAATGTTTCTTAAATACATAAAAATTAACATTAAATTATGTGTTCCAAGCCCAATTAAAACGCCTTTTAAAAAAATAGATCTTTTTAAGAAGGCCTTTCTTTTTATATCAAATGATTATTATTTTATTTATAATAATTATATAAAAATTGATTTTATTTTATACATGTGTTAAAAATATATAATTTTATTAATTTAGTTATTATTATTCATACCCAACAACTTAGTATCTAGGTTATTATGGTAATGTTTAACCAATAATATTTTAATTGTTTATCGTGTTTCGTTTAAACCCAAAATTACATAAAACACATGTTATTAAAGATATTGAATTTCTTTAAAAGAAAATTTATCATAAATTCTAATGGTTATAAATTCTATTATATTAATTTTTTTCATTTAATATATGTTATTTAACATGATGTTCCTCCTTTAAAATATTGTGGTGTCACAATTGATCGATTAGCACTATCCATAAGTGACGATAGAATGAAATTAAATCAAAAATGAATAATCATATTTGATAGAGACAATGTGTGGAATCATAATACATTAAAAAAGTTTCAAGGAGTGTAAATAAATGTGAAATATTATTACATAATATTATTACATAGACATGGGAATAAAAACCATATGTCAACATTATCCACTAAAATATTCATCACATTGTAGGCTTAGTCTAACCAATCACATACCTATATGGGATTGGGATAATCCTCACAGATACCCTTGTGATTGGGATAACACATCTCATGTACCCATTAGTCTTGGGACAAATACCCTCATGTATCATGTTTATTAAAAAAAATCCTCCTACATACCCTTTTCCATGGGATACATCATCTTGTGTACCCTTTATCTTGGGATAAAAATATCAATGAACCCTTTATATTGAGATAATTTCTCTCATGTACCCTTTGGAGACCATGTGAAAAAAATGTTCAAAAATTAACTAAACGTATCTATAGGACCCCAAACATCGACATCCAAATATATGTGTGCAAGATGAAATTAATCATCATCATTTCATTAAGAACCTAGGGAAATATATATCTATTTGACAACTTTTCAAGATTGTATCACCAAAATTGACAACATGATTTAAAATGGTTTACATATAAAATTCAATCACTCCAATAGATTATTTCATAATAATATTTATATTTTTATTCATCATAATTGAATTATAAGGAAATAAATCATTTACAGATAAAGAGAAAAAATACAGTGATATCAAAAAATGGTTATTATAAAAACAATTGTTTATTTGGATTAAAAGAAGAGGATATGATCACTTTTAAAAAGGCATTATTAAATATGTTATTCAAAATAATATTGAAAAATTAATTCATTTTAAAATAAATATTAAATAATTGATCTTTTAAAAGACATAAAAACTATTAAAATAAATGTTAGGTGTATAATTTATCATTCCAAAGGATGGAAAACAATATTAATATTTGGAAATATATTTGTGGAAAACCAACATCATAAAAGATCAAAAATAGATCCTTTAAAGAAAGGGATATAGAAAATATTCTGGTCACATGATGTAACAATTAATTATATTTAAAATTATAAATGATATATTTGGAGGGAATGAAAAATATACGTAATGAGGGGAAACCTTCATAAAAGAGGGTCATAATTATTCTTATTAATTATATAATTTTTAGGGAATAGATTCATAAATGGAATATAGTTATATTGAAAATTAGATCTCCAAATATAAGAATAGGGAGTATAATGAAATAAAATATTAGGGTGGATGTTACAAATCATGGAATAACTAGTCTCATGAAGAAGAATTATAACAATATTAAAGGATTCGAGTTAGAAAAAACAAGTTAATCTTTAGTACCATTTGAAAAAAAATTGAAGAAATTACAAAACATAGAACATGAGAAATAATTAATTAAATTTTCATGGTTCAATAAATTAATCTGTGCATAATCATACCATTTTAAAGATATCAATGTTCCCAATAAGAAATATGTCTCATTAAATAAAATTTGACACACATAAACTCATACCTTGATTTCTCAATATTTTGATGGGAATATAAGATCATGTATAAAAAATAAACATATTAATCACCTATTTAAGAACCAAAATATTATCTATGACCTTTCATGAACCTAATTGACAATTATTCTCAACATGTATATTAGTAAGTTATAATTCATTTTCAATATCATGTGTGAGTAATCTTGATCATTTTGAAATAGTTTCATTATAGAAAAAAATTTCGTCATTATTCACCAAAATTAAATTATTAATATATAATATAAGTAATATAAATTATTTCTTATTAATTTTTATATTGTTACAATTCTACTATATGAGTTTTTTCCTTTTTATCTATGATTTTGATTTCGGAATAACGTGTTTTGATGATTGGTAGTGAATGCATGGTGTTTTCTTAAATAATGAGATAAAAAATCTTATTACCAATATAAAAAAATATTTACTTATTTATATCATATAATTGTTTATATTTAATTATAATGGAAATCCATGTTATATATTTAAACATTGTTCAGGTAAGTAGTTAATCCAACCCAACCAAGAACATAACCTAAATAATGGATTATTATGAAGTGTTTTTATTGTAATATCATTATCTATAAGAATAATGATCTTATTTAGTGTTTATTAGTATGTTATGCAATAAAATAATATATTTCTATGAATATGAAAACATATATGGAGTTATAACATAATATGAAGAAATTATTTTTTCTCTTAGAATCATCTTTGGGATGGTCGGATTTTCCATGGTCGATTATTGATAATATTTTTAATAGGTTACCCCATTTTCCATTCTATAACCTTATTAATTTCATAAAAACGATATTTATAAACTAAAATAATTATTATTAACATCCATGAAATGTGTTGACCAAATGAAAAATGTAAATTTATTAATCTAAGGATGTGTTAGTCTACATGTATCCTCAGATGATGATATGATTTTCCATAGAAAGAGAAAAATGTAAATTTTTTCTAATTTAATAATGTAAAATATTTCATAAATATAATCCATATACATTAAAATCCATATTGGGACTATCTTTGTAAGGTGGTAGGGAAACAAAACACGTTGCTCCTTGGGGGTAGAAGTCCTCACAATACATGAATAACAATTTTGGTTTGCTAAATAAATAAGGAAAAGAAGGATAATTAGTATAACATATATATAATAACATTCCAGTATAATAATGATATTTATTTTATAATTTTATGATGGTGCATGGGAATTTTTGGAATAATTAATTCACATAAATAGTATAAATGAGAAAGGAGTGGTTTGAAATTTACATCACACATTTTATATTATATCATTTGTAAATGTGGTTCAACCATTGAGGGCTGGTATTTTTAGAAGACAATAACCTATTAAAGGTGTATAAGAATATTTGGAACTTTTTTGGGAGGCATTTGGGGAAAATTATGCATGTTTTTTATGTGTGGTTAAATAAGGACAAGAGTTTCCTTTTTATATGTGAATGGGGGTGGATTTTTTGTAAATACCCACAATGTTTTAATAATTAAAAGTAACTCACAAGGAATGTAAATTCCAAATTGGGAAACAATATAGATGGTAAGGGATACGTTATCTAATGGCCTCAGTCATTTATTCTAATAAAATTCGAACTTTCTTCTGGTATTTTCCTCTTGATTAAACCATTTTTACCACTGTTTTTTATCGAGGAAAGTAGTTTTTACCAAAGTAATTTATCTTTTATTCATGAAAATAAATTCTTTCTCATTAAAAATTTTTATGTAATGATTAATAATTTAAAATAAATTTTATTATAATAATTATCTAAGAGTTATAAAGATTAATTTTAAAATACCAAATTTACTATGTATTAATATAATATTTTTAAAAAATAGAACATAAGTTTGAAAATGTAAAATATAGTTTTGGAATTAAAAGTTACAATTAAAAATTCTATACTCACTTGTAAAAAAAATTTGGTTGTATAAAAATGTTTCATGAATTTACAATTTAATCATATATAATAAAAATATAAGAAAAGTCATGTTGTTTTTAAAAACACAATTTTGCAATAATACACTAAAAATATTCCTTCTTAGAAAAAAAAATGGTCCAAAAAATGATCCTCAACGCATATTAATATGTAGAATTAAAAAAATGTTCTTTTTTATTAAATTTAATTTTATAATTTTGTCATTTTATCATTTAATTGATGGTATATAAAAAATTATTCAAAAATGACATTCTTAAACATTAAATGTCCTTAGTACTATCTCATATAAATTCATTACATAATGATTCTATAACTTTTGAAATATTTTTAAATGTTATATTTTATGAAAAAAAATCTTTCAGAAATGATCCAAATTAATTTTTAAATTAATTAAATGTTTTTTTGAAAATTCTCAATCATTCTATAAACTAAATCATAGTAATTATATATCATATAATTATATTAATATTTAATTTGATAATAAAGCTTTATTTAATAGTTTTTCTATTATTATTAATTTTTTATAATATTAAAAATGTCTTGGATCAATATTTTGGTTTTGTGTATAGATAAATCTATTTAACGAAGAATTTATTTAAAGTAATAAATCCAAAAATTACATGGTGTTACATTCTCTCTCCATTAAATAAATTATGTCCTTGAACTGTTAGTTATCCCTTACTAGTGAAACTAACCATTTTTTCTAATATATATATATATATGGGGATCATGATATAATATATTTAGTGTTATAAAAAACATAGAAAATATATCATTTTACCGCCAGAATAGGTCAGTAATAATATTTATTCATTATCTAATATTTTGATATAAACATCCCTCATGATTTATTATCATGATTTATATAATATGAATAGTTCTTAAAGAGATATAAAAGTTATACTTGAAATATTAAACTACCATAGGTTGGTCAGAAATATGAAATATGATTGCTCACTTTTTAACAATGTTATCGATTTTATGTGAAGATAGCTGATACATTTCCAAAATCACCTAAAATTATTCTAATGGAGGGATAAGAATAATTTCATGAGGAATACTACATTAACCTTATCATTGAGAAAAATAATAATGCAATTTTTTACATGATAATATAGAATCAATGGTGTTTTGAATTTATTATTTTATAAAACTAATTAGATATAATAGAGGTAACGTAATGTTAATCCAACATTACATCCACTAATATAAAGTGGATAATAATTATTCCATAATTATAGTGATCCAATTTCTTATCACAATCCACATTATTCTTACTAATTTTATAGTATTATCCTTATTATATTTACTTAAGTATTTATTAATGTCAGTTATCACTATCGACCTTGGTTTCATTTCACTTGTTGGAATAAATACTATAATCCTTACAATTGAATCATTGGACCATGTATTTTTCATTAAGTTAGTAATTACCACTAGTAAGATACTGGGTTTTCTCATTTCATACATATCCTTTTAATTTTTTTTAAATGATTATATTATTCTAATAAAAACAATAATGGTTTAATAAAGGCTTCAAAGGAGTTCATACTTTTCTAGAACCATGATTTTCAGTGTTTTATGAAACAGGAAAAGGCACACAATCGACACATTATTAGTACTAATTATGTGGCACAACTATGTGGACCAATGAGGATAGTGTATAATAATTTTAACCATGTGAGAGGAATTCCATGGTCATTAAAATCAATAAATATATTACCATGTACAATCACATAGTTTGTTCATTATTTGATTAACAGTGCACCTAAACTATGGGAGGGTGTCTCGTTGGAAAATAGTTACACATGGTGTGTGCACTATTTATCTAATTGTGTTCCTAATCCATGTGAGGATTGTGTGCTCAGACATTGGTCAATTAATTATTGTTACCATGTTTTTAGAATCATAAAACAAAACTATAAACCTATTTATATAGGATTAAATTACAGTTTTTTATATGGTATGTTAGCTCTTAACCATCCAATATTTCTCTTCTATTTCCAATACATATAAGGAAACTCAGGCATCCATAATACTCTCCTATTAGACATGATCTCTATCTTTTATATTATATCTGATTCAACCATCATTCATTGCATTATTTTACCCTCAGTATTTCTAAGAATCATTTACCTTATTTTCTCATTTTATATTTCAATTTTGGATGTTATATACATGTGATATTATATGCCCTATTTGTAGTGTGTTTGTATTGTTTTTTTGTTTTCACCATTTCCATCATCAATCATAGGTTGATGCAGGATGTTGAGTAATATAATGGTATACATTATGTGGTCTAGTACATTTCCGTCAAATTATGGTTGTCTATATCATGGTCATTTTTCAGCATTAGAAACCTTCTAATATTCTCGTCTAAAATTTAACGCGATTTAAATATAATGGTATCTCAATGAGTTGGTTTTCCCTACTTCCCAAAATTACATCACTTGAGATTATTTACCTCAACTTGAACCACCCCTTAGGGGGTGTGTATTATATGACTTGAATATTACATATTATTTATAAGGAACATACACCCCTTGGGTGAGTTTATTAAATTCAATGACCATATTTCCTTGTTAATTAATTGAACCCAATTTAAGAGGGGTTTTACTATCTTAAATACATAAAACAATCAAATGAAATAAATGAAATTTTAATTCAAACACCATGTAACATATCCCCTTGTTTTATTCTTACATTAATCTTAAGTATTCCCATATATAGGAAATGAAAAATTACACTTAATTTCATTTTTAGATTCTATGGGTAATTATATTATCTATGGTAATTAAATATCTTATTTCAAGGGAGATATATAGGTTTTTATTCATAGTTTAATACAATGTATAATCAATCATCTTGACCTGAATGAATCATAATTGGACGTATGTTTTTTAATGGGAAATACTTGGGTTCCAATATGGAAATCCTTGGATGGTATTTTCATCTTTATTTAATAATGTTATATTATGGGATATACATGGGTTACTGTAGAGACCCATAGCCCGACGTACATGGAAATTACATTAATTTTGTGGAATACTTAATACATAATAAAAACAGACACCAAAGGACCATAATAGTGTAGTGTCTTTGGAAACATGGAACATAATCTTCTAATCATGGTGAAAGATCTTCAACATCTCCCATGAAGATCTTCCCCTTTTGTTTTCTTATCTAAAACCATTATTTATATCCTTGGTAAATGAAAACATATAAATGGTGAGCTCAAATGCTCAGTAAGGGTGACCATGGATAAAATAAAGCAAATCATATACATTTGAACTTAAAAACATTAACATAATGTTTAAACATCAAAATCTTGGGCAATGACATAAAAAATGGAAGTACAAAAGGCATAGATCATAATGATACATTAATCATGATAAAATAGCATGGGAATAAAACCTGTAATTGTGGAAAAACATTAAGCACATGATATGATTTCCCTAGTAGCCAAGGCATTACTGCCAAGACCATCTTAGTGGACAAAGTCCCTTACTGAACCGGGTTTACTTGTCGTTCCAGCCATGTATTACTGAACCGGATTTACTTGCCGTTTCAGCCATGTCAATCTCATGAGATATAAATCTTTACCCAATTCATTGGAGGGAGATATAGGTCCCACTAATCTCATAATGAAACCATTCTTATGTGTGCCACAAAATCATAAATCATACATCATTTCATAACCCATGTAATAAAAATGGGATTATTAAACATCATGCCATCATAACATAAGCCATATATGATAAAGGGACATCATAAAATTAAATCCATCATAACATAATCAATTCAATGTAAAAAAAGGGATAAAAACAGAACCATATATTAACTTAGATGGAAAATAATTTTGTTAAACACTTGAACTCTATTCTTGAGGAAAATATCCTTTCTACTTCAAAAACATTTTTCATTTCGTAACATGTTATAAAATTTTAATCTAAAAAAAGTTTATTAAAAATAAAATTGAAGACTTGTAAAGGAAGATTCTTGGAAATAATGTTCTAAAAATCCATTCATGCTGTATATGTTAAAAAACATTCTTCTCGTACTTTGGCCGGAAATGTCAAAAAGTATCTCATACGAAAAACGACAAAAGATTCCTTTCATATATTTTAATAAAAACTCACCGAAGAGTAAAATTTCATTTAAACAATTCTAGTAGGATAGAAATAATATTACATATTGAGGAAACAGGGATGTGGATGATAAAATACACCCCAGTAAATACCAAAGTATAAATAATCTCAGATAAAAATGAGATTTTGAGATTTTCCCTTACCTTGGGCCCTATATGCTTTGTACCTGTCTGATCCTCCTGTATAATGATTTAAATAATGAGATTGACTTATTACATAATCATACTCATTATTATTATTTCATATAAGGTTCACATATGCCTTTATATTACCCGTTCGTTTGTAAATCCCATGTTAAAGCAACGTTTTGGGTAAAATCATCTTATTTAACATACGTGTTGGGACTTGTTGTTCTTGATGTTATTATTACTTATATCATGATTTACATACTTTGAGAATGTAAATTATGATTTATATATCATATATATTCATTTTATATTCATCATATAGATGTATTTATAATAGTACATAACATTTGGAGGTAAGAAATGAAATGCACCGTTCATGGAGACGGTAAGCCGTACGTACGCATGAACGCTACTTTCATTTCTTTTTGTTATTTTAATTGAATTAAAACATAATTATACATAGTTATATTATAATTCTAGTATAATATCGTATATAATATCATTAACCACATCCTTTATACATCCCACATAAGGTATTAAAAAATCACTTCACTTTGAGGGGGCGGTAGTCTGCACTTACCCAAATGAGATTATCATAGTACCCACTATGGAAACCATAATGTCTTGAAATAATTGGGAAGTAAATAATAATAAGTAAATCATATATATCATATATTAATACAGTGCCATCATAATAGCCACCATGAGAGGCAGTTGGAGAAAACGAACAATCATCATTTCGTGAGGCGTTAGTTTGCCATCGACAGAAACATTATGTGCATCATCCATTAAATGAAGGTGTGTTTAAGTGTAGTTCGAATCCTTCTCATAACGAAATCCTAGTATATTTAAGATACTTGTTTTTTTACGAAATAAAGGATTAAAAGGATTTTAGGAGTTGGAGAAGTAGAATAAATGAAAACATTTTAAGAGAAATGGTTACCTTTAATTTTGGTAACATTTTTTGGTTTGAACCAAAAGGACTTCCTGGAGTGCCTTCTGCCTAAGGTAAGTCTTTTAGGGGGAGGATAGGGTTGTACGTAGATCAATTGGGTAGAGTTTGGATGAGCCAAAAGGCTTGAGAGGTGTGAGGAATTGCATAGAAGTGGTCTCCTTTCATAAGGGAGAGGAGGGGCTCTTTAGGAAAGTGTGAAAACATTATTTTATTATAAACATATCTTCAGTTTCAAGAGGTCCAAACCACATTACTGTTGAAGATAAGATGACTCATATTCGAAATAAAATCATCCAATCCGAATTGGACATGTTTTGGATATTATTTTAATCATTATAATCTAACTTATTTAAATCATTTATTAATGAGGTAAATACTACATCATTGTTGTGTCATAAGTAATTTAATTTATTTGATGTCTAAATTTTTTAAAAAAACTAAAAACATGTAGGAAATATTTTTATCTTTTCAATTAATATTTATAGTCTAAAAGATAATTTATATACCCCCTTATAAAAATTAATTACTAAAAGATTTTTGTTAATGCCAATTTTGTCTTTACATTAAATTACTTAATCTAATTTGTTATTATCTTTCATAAGTGGATCCATGGGGTCCCAAAATTCACCCAAGGATGCCCATGGTCCGCCGTTATTCATCCAATAAGGTTTGGACAAGTTTGAAGGTAATTGAGAATTATTATAATATTCTTTTAACCTTGAATTACCCTATTTAATTTTAACAATGGTAAATAAAAAAAAAGTTACTATTCACCAAAAATTATTTTTATCTTATTAAACCATATTTTACTCCTTGATATTAACTATGTCTCTCGGATTTTTGAAATTCAACTCTCAGAAGCAGTAAAATTATGTTTTATGAACAATTGAAAAAGCTCATAGGAGGTGGGTAAAAGACGGTGAAAAGTTCAATTAAATTTTTATATATCTAAAATTATTATTAAATGACTCCAATGAATTTCAATGAACTTATATAAGTATTATGTATATATTGTGACCTAAAATAAATTTAAATCAAATTAATTATTATTTAAATAAAAAGGCGGTTTTAACCAAAAACTCTGTGTTTTCACTATTCATCAAAAATTGAAGTTTTTCAGAAAAATACCAAAACTTCTTCCTAAGATATATTTGATATTATGAATTCAAAAATGATTTCTATTTTTCTAAATTCAAAACATATAAGTGAGAGTAATTGATTTTAAAATTAATTCCTGTTATCAAAACAAATAGCGTGTTTTTAAGAAACAAATACTATCAAAAGTTCATCACTTGTTTATGTCCAATTTCAAAGTGAAATTAATTACAATGAAACGCATTGCATTAAATGGTAAAAATATATTCTAATTAAACTTTAAAACCAATTAAAAAGATAATCTATCCATATAAATTATTTGCGATGAAAAAAATTGTTTTTAATTAAAATAGAGTGTGTTTTTACTTTTCATCAAAATTTGAAAGTTATTAGAATAATATGAAAATTTTATCTAAATTAAATTTTTATATCCTGATTCAAAGGAAGAATATTATTTTGTCAAATTGAACTTATAAACATGTAAAAAAACTAGATTTAATGTGGGTGCGCCTTCAAAAGGCGGCAAAAATGCATTTTTGAAAAATACTTATTTTACCCGAAAAAATTATTTTGTTCTCATACCATGTTCTAGAAAATATGTAAGATGAATATTAATGTTATAAAATTCAAAATGAAGTTAATACTATTCATAACGGAAAGTCCGTAATAACAATATATCGTTGTTTATTGAAATCCGGTATTGCATACTACACACGCTATCGAGGAAGGTCGTGATTACATGTAATGCAAGCCAAGTCAGGGTTGCGTGTTGTGAAAGACTATATTGTTGTTTCGTATAATAGAATCCAACAATATTAAATTTATAAATTGAATATATATATATATATAAACTCAATGTTTCGTTGAATGAATACTATCAAACGAACTTGAAATTGTGTGTAACACAATCCAAGAATAGTGTTGCGTATACTGCAAGATAATACGGTGTTGCGTATAACATAAGATAATATTGGTGTAGCATAAGACAAATGACATCAAATAAATTAAAATTAATACTTATCATAAAATCTAGGGTTGATACATTATACCCCCCTTAAAATGAATTTCTCTCTCGAAATTCGTCGGGGTTATAAATGGTTTAATACTTGAAAGATTATTTAATAGAAACCCACATCATAAAAAGGGAATACCAAAACCTGTCTTTAAAAACTAAAGTATGAAATGTAATGGTTACCCAAATTAACTAATCACTAGGTTTCCATATAGGAGAACATAGGTGAAAATATGGATATGAAAGAAAGATCTAACCATCATTTTCTGATGGACAGTGGTAGAGAAAAATGCTATGAAAAATCCAACAATCACACAGCCCTAGATTTGTTATGATCTAAGGTACCATCTGATTCCTCAGATATAAGAGTACTAGGACAAAATTTTTGGCTTTCAATATAATTTCTCTAATGTTGAAGAATTTTTTTGAATTAAAAGAAATACTTACTTGATTTTGGTACAATCTCACTGTTGTTTGTGCTTTGAACAATTTACAATTAATCTCTTAAAGAAATGAAGTTGAATTTGTCTTCCTTGAAGTGTTAGCAGATCATGCGATAGAATGATAGATCATTCCATCCGTCTCAAAAAAAATGTTAGCAAGAATTATCAAATATACATAAGTTTATCTATGGTGAGGTTAATCGTATATGATTCCAAAAATGGACTTATACTTCTTACATCGTAACTGTTAATATAAAAAAAGTTGTTTCTACTAACCAGGGACTTTCTGTTGTCCAGTGGTAGGTGATAAAGGCCTGTTGCACTTTGGTTTTAGGTTCTATTCCTACAGCCTTGTCCGACGTGATGGATTGTCACCTTCTCTGCAGGTTTTCCCTTTTCTGAAACTACACTATTATATCATTCCAAAAAAATCTTGCCTTAAACAATACTAAATTATGTTCAACATATTCTATTCCAATCTTTAGGCTTATCCAAAATACTTCTTTCCAAACTCATAGTATAAATAGAATGATTACTAAAAAGGTCATATAACAAGAACATGAATACCATCATTTATCCCTCATATATCACATGATATATCTTGTTGATCACATTCCAAACATTTGAATACCTTAATATTGTGTTCTCCTCAAAAATGAATACCCATTGAACCTTAGTGAAAACATGAATGTTGTCAAATGTTAACTCTTTCCATATTCAAAAATCCAAAATATCTATATACCCAAACCATGATATAACTTTGTCCTTATATCATTCATGAGCTCATGAATTCTATCATACATATTATTATCTCCTTATCCCTTCATTATGCGCATATTAGGTGCCTTCCAAAAATATCTGAATCACCTTCCATGGTTATCGGTACCATTCAACATATACTTTCAAAACACAAGAGAAGGCAACAGTGTAACAATACTTAGACTTTTTTTTATTCCATAGTACCATACAGTATTCTTAATAAACACACAATCATTACACTACCTTCTTAAACCACTGACTGAGCTTCATCATTTCTTCTATCTCATATATCATTTTTAGTCGCCTTATCATCATCCACATAAATATTACCAATATTACCATGCTGATTCTCTTTAAAAGATTTTACCTTAGGGAATTGGTTTGCATAATGCCTATACATTCCACATTTAAAACATATAATCATTGTTGATGTCGTAGCAATACCATTATCCTTCTCCATGGTGTTAAATGAACCTTTTCATTTACACTTACTGGATTTGTGTCCTTCATTTCTGCACCCAAAGCATCTTCTAGTTCCTTTGAAACATTCTCCTTGATGCCTCTTCCCACATGATTTGCATGAGGGATATTGAACATTATTTCCTCTATGATCATCATGAGACTCCATCTTTCACTTATTAGACGATTCAGGAAACTTACCAAAGTTGAGATTATTGATCATGTTATGGGATGGCTGATTAGGCATAATAACTATGTTTGGACTTTCAAATCCCATTTCATTTGGTGTCTCATGATGAATATCATTCCATTGTCCATCATATCCTCCATTATTGGGAATCTTCCCTTTTCCATCCATTTTCTAAAACCCAAAAAGAATAGTGTGAGAGGAAAAAATCATGCTAGGGAAAAAAACATAATAAAGGGGGAAAAACTTCAATATCTAACATCTTAGGTTTAATTCTACGATTGTTACCATAATTATAGGATTATAAACTATACTTATACTTAACCATAGGGATATCCCTAGACACACCTTAGAAATATCTCTAGGGATCTCACTAAAGTTTTCGCATCCTAGTTTCTAAAGGTTGACTAAACCTTCCCTCTGATACCAACTGTAGAGACCCATATCCTAACGTACATGTCCATTACATTACTTTTGCGGAATACTTAATACGTAACAAAAATAGACACCAAAGGGCCATAATAGTTTAGTGTCTTTGGAAACATGGAACATAAACTTCTAATCATGGTGAAAGATCTTCAACATCTCCCATAAAGATCTTCCCCTTTTGTTTTCTTACCTAAAACCTTTCTTTATATCCTGGGGAAAAGAAAACATATAAATGGTGAGCTCAAATGCTCAGTAAGGGTAAGAATGGATAAAATAAAGCAAATCATATACATTTGACCTTAAAAACATTAACATAATGTTTAAACATCAAAATCATGGGCAATGACATAATACATGGCAGTACATAAGGCATAGATCATAATGGAACATTAATCATGATAATACAGAATGGGAATAAAACATGTAATTGTGGAAAAACATTAATCACATGATATGATTTCCCTAGTAATCAAGGCATTGCTGCCAAGACCATCTTAGTGGACAAAGTCTCTTACTGAATCGGGTTTACTTGCCGTTCCATCCCTGTATTACGGAACTAGATTTACTTTCCATTTCAACCATGTCTATGTCATGAGATATAAATCTTTACCGAATGCATTGGAGGGAGGTATAGGTCCCACCCATCTCATAATGAAACCATTCTTATGTGTTCCACAAAATCATAAATCATACATCATAGCATAACCCATGTAATAAAAATGGGATTGTTAAACATCATACCATCATAACATAATCCATATAAGATAAAAGGAAATCATAAAATTAATTCCATCATAAAATAATCAAACCAATTTGAAAATAGGTATAAAAACTTAAACCTATATTATCTTAGATGGAAAATAATTTTGATAAAACACTAGATCTATATTCTTGATGAAAATATCCTTTCTACTTCAAAAACATTTTTCCTTTCATAACATGTCATAAAATTTTAATCTAAAAATAGTTGATTAAAAATAGACATGGAGACTTTTAAAGGAAGATTCTTGTAAATAATGTTCTAAAAATCTTTTCATGCAGTATAAGTTAAAAAACATTCTTCTCGTACTTTGGCTGGAAAAGTCAAAAAGTATCTCGTACGAAAAATGAAAAAAGATTCCTTTTATATCTTTTACTAAAAACTCGAAACAGGGTAAAATTTCATTTAAAAAATTGTAGGAGGATAGAAATAATATTAAATATTGAGAAAACATGGATGTGGATGACAAAATACACCCCAGTAAATACCAAAGTATAAACAATCTCGGATAAAATGAGATTGTGAGATTTTCCCTTACCTTAGGCCCTATATGCTTTGTACCTGTCTGAACCTCCTGTATAATGATTTAAATAATGTCATTGACTTATTTAAGAATCATTATCATTATTATGATATCATATATGGTTCACTTATGGCTTTATATTACCCGTTCTATTATAAATCCCATGTTAAAGCAACGTTTTGGGTAAAATCCTCGTATTTATCATACGTGTTTGGACTTATTGTTCATGATTTTATTATTACTTATATCATGATTTACTTGCTTCCAGAATGTAAATGATTATTTATATATCGTATATATTCATTTTATATCCAGCATATACATGCATTTATAATTGTACATAACATATGGAGGTAAGAAATGAAATGCACCGTTCATGGAGACGGTAAGCTGTACGTATGCATGAACGCTACTTTCATTCATATTTATTATTTTAATGGAATTAAAAAATAATGATACATATTTATATTATAGTTCCAGTATAATATCATATATAATATCATTTACCACATCCTTTATACATCCCACATAAGGTATTAATGAATCACATCACATTGAGGGGGCGGTAGTCCGCACTTCCTCAAATGAGATTATCATATTTACCCACTATGGAAACCATAAATACTTGAAATAATTGGGAAGTAAATAATAATAATTAAATCATATATATAATATATAATTACAGTGCCATCATAATGGCCACCATGAGAGGCGGTAGGAGAAAATCGAACAATCATCATTTCGTGAGGCGTTAGTTTTCCATCCACAGAAACATTATGTTATTCATCCATTAGATGGATGTGTGTGTAAGTGTAGTTAGAATAATTATCATAACAACATCCTAGTATATATTGGATACTGGTTTTGTTACAAAATATAGGATTAAAAGAGGTTTAAGGGTTGGATAAGTAGAATAAAAGAAAACAATTTAAGAGAAACCGTTACCTTTAAATTGGGTAACTTCCTTTGGTTTGAACCAAAATGACTTCTTGGAGTGCCTTCTGCCTAAGGTAAGGCTTCTAGGTGGAGGATAGGGATGTTGGGAGCTTAATTGGGTAGAGTTAGGGTGATCTAAAAGGCTTGAGATTAGTGAGGAATTGCATAGAAGTGGTCTATTTTTATAAGGGAGAGGAGGGGATCTTTAGTAAAGTGTGAAAACATTATTTTATTATAAACTTATCTTCGGTTTCAAGAGGTCCAAAACACATTAATTTCTAAGATAAGATGACTAATATTCGAAATAAAATCATCCAATCATAATTGGACATGTTTTGGATAATATTTTAATCGTTATAATCTAATTTATTTATATCATTTATTAATGAGGTAAATACTGCATCATTATTGTGTCATAAATAATTTAATTTAGATGATGTCTAAAAATTATAAAAAAATACATACATGTATGAAATCATTTTATATTTCCAATTAAAATTTATAGTCTAAAAAAAATTATATATTCCCTTATAAAAATTAATTACTAAAAGGTTTTTGTTAATGCCAATTTTGTCATTACACTAAATTAATTAATATAATGAGTCATTGTATTTTATAAGTGGCTCCATGTGGTCCCAAAATTGACCCAAGGATGGCCATGGTCGTCCATTAATCATCAAATAAGGTTTTGACAAGTGTTAAGGTAATTTTGAATTATTATAATATTCTTTTAACCCTGAATTATCCTATTTACTTTTAACCATGGTAAATAAAAGTAAAAAGTTTGAATTCACCTAAAATTGTTTTTATATTATTGAACCACATATTACTCCTTGATATTAACATTGTCTCTTGGATTTTCTAAATTCAACTCACAGAAGCGGTAAAATTACGTTTTATGAACAATTGCAAAAGCTCCTAGGAGGTGGGTAAAAGACGGTGAAAAGTTCAATACAATTTTTATATATCTAAAATTTTTATAAAATTAATCCAATGAATTTCATTGAACATATATAAGTATTATATATATATTTTTATATAAAATAAATTAAAATCAAATAAATGATTATTTAAATAAAAAGTCGGTTTTAACAAAAAACTCAGTGTTTTCACAATTTATAAAAAATTGATGTTTTTCAAAAAAATACCAAAAATTCAGCGTAAGATATATTTGATATTACGAATTCAAAAATGATGTCTATTTTTTCAAATTCAAAACATAGAATTGGAATTAATTAATTTTTAAATTAATTCCCGTTATCAAAACAAATAGCATGTATTTAAGAAACAATAACTATCAAATGATCATCACTTGTTTATGTCCAATTTCAAAGTAAAATTAATTCCAATGACCAAAATTCGATTAAAGGGTAAAAATATATTCTAATTACTCTTTAAAACCAATTAATAATATAATCTAACCATATAAATTATTGTGATGAGAAAAGTTATATTTAATTAAAATATACCGTGTTTTTACTATTTATCAAAATATGAAAGTTATCAGAATAATAGAAAAATTTATCTAAATTAAATTTTTATATCCTGATTCTATGGAAGAATTTTATTCTGTAAAATTTAACTTATAAAATGTAAAAAACTAGATTTAATGTGGGTGCGCCATCAAAAGGTGGAAAAACTGCATTTTTTTTAAAATACGTATTTTACCCGAAAAATTTATTTTGTTCTCATACCATGTTCTAGAAAATATGTAAGATGAATGATAATGTTATAAAATTCAAAATGTAGTTAATATTATTCATAACACCTAGTCAATAATAACAATATATCATTGTTTAATGAAACCCAGTATTGCGTACTACACACACTATCGAGGATGGTCATGATTGTGTGTAATGCAAGCCAAGTCAGGGTTGCGTGTTGTGCAAGACTCCATTGTTGTTTTGTATAATAGAATACAACCATATTTCATTTATACATTGAATATATATTTATAAACTGAATGTTGCGTAGAATGACTACTATCAAACGAACTTGAAATTGTGTGTAACACAATCCAAGAATAGTGTTGTGTATACTGCAAGCTAATACAGTGTTGTGTATAGAACAAGATAATCATGGTGTAACAGAAAACACATGACATCAAATAAATTAAAAAGAATAATTATCATAAAATCTCATGGTGTTACATTCTACCCCCCTTCAAATGAATTTCACCCTCGAAATTCGTCGGGGTTATAAATGGGTTAATACTTGAACGTTTCATTAATAAAAACCCACTTCATAAAAAGGGAATACCAAAACCTATCTTTAAAAACTAATGTATAAAATGTAATGGTTTCCCAAATTAAATAATCATTGGGCTTCCACATAGGAGAACATAGGTGAAAATATGGATATGGATGAAAAATCTTACCATCATGTTCTGATAGAGAGTGGTAGAGAACAGGGCTATGAAAAATCCAAAAATCACAAAGCCATATATTTTTTATGATCTAAGGTACCATCTGATTCATCAGATATAAGAGTACTAGGAAAAAAAATTTGGCATTCAAGATAATTTCCCTAATGTTAAAAAATATTTTTGAATTAAAAGAAATACTTACATGATTTTGGTATAATCTCACTGTTGTTTGTGCCTTGAACAATTTCCACTTCATATCTTAAAGAAATGAAGTTGAATTTCTCTTCCTGTGAAGTGTTAGTAGATCATGCGATAGAATGATAGGTCATTCCATCCGTCTCAAACAAAAGTATAGCAAAAATTATCAAATATACATAAGTCTATCTATGATGAGGTTAATCATATATGATTCCAAAAATGGACTTATACTTCATATATCATAATGCTTAATATAAAAAAACTTTTTCCTACTAACTAGGGACTTCCTGTTGGCTAGTGGTAGGCGATAAAGGCCGGTCGCACTTCGGTTGTGGGTTCAATTCCCACAGCCTTGTCCGACGCAATGGGTTGTCGCATTTTCTGCAGGTTGTCCCTTTTCTTAAACTACACTATTATAACATTCCAAAAAAAATCTAGCCTTAAACAATACTAACTTATGTTCAACATAATCCATTCCAATCTTCAGGTTTATCCAAAATACTTCTTTCTAAACTCGTAGTATAAAGAGAACGATTACTAAAATGGTCATATAACAAGCACATGAATACCAACATTTATCCCTCATATATCACAAGATATATCTTGTTGATCTCATTCCAAACATGTGAATACCTTAATCTTGTATTCTCTTGAAAAATTAATACCCATTGAACCATAGTGAAAACATCAGTGCTCTCAAAAGTGAACTCTTTCCACATTCCAAAATCCAAAAATTATATATACTCAAACCATGATATAACATTTTCCTTATATCAGTCATGAGCACATGAATACTATCATATATATTATTTTCTCCTTATCCCTTCATTATGCGCATATTAGGTGCTTTCCAAAAATATTTTAATAAACTTTCATGGTTACTGGTACAATTCAACATATACTTTAAAAACTCAAGCAAAGGCAACAGTGTAACAATCCTTAGACTTTTCTTTATACCATAGTACCATACATTATTCTTAGTATACACACAATCATTAAACTACCTTCTTAAACCACTGATTGGTCTTCATCATTTCTTCCATCTCATATATAATTTGTAGTCTCCTTATCATCATCCACATAAATAATACCTATATGACCATGTTGATTCTCTTCATGATATTTTCCTTAGGGCATTGGTTTGCATAATACCTATACATTCCACATTTAAAACACCTAATCATTTTTGATGTCATAGAAATACCGTTATCCTTCTCCATGGTGTTAAATAAACCTCTTCTTTTGCACTTAATGGATTTGTGTCCCTCTTTTCTGCACCCAATGCATCTTCTAGATCCTTTGAAACATTCTCCTTGATGCCTCTTCCCACATGATTTGCATGAGGGAAATTGAACGTTCATTCCTCTATGATCATCATGAGACTCCATCTTTCTCTTATTTGACGAGTCAGGAAACTGACCAAAGTTAATATTATTGATCATGTTATGAGATTTAGGATTCATCATTATAACTATGTTTGGACTTCCAAATCCCATTTCATTTGGTGTCTCATGATGAATATCATTCCATTGTCCATCATATCCTCCATTACTGTGAATCTTCCCATTTCCATCCATTTTCTAAAACCCAAAAAGAATAGTGTGAGGGGAAAAAATCATGATAGGTAAAAAAACATAATAAAGGGAGAGTAACTTCAATATTTAACATATTTGGTTTAATTCTAAGATCATTACCATAATTCTAGGATTATAAACTATACTTATTATTAACCTTAAGGACATCCCTAGACACACCGTAGAAATATCTCTAGGGATATCACTATAGTTTTCGCATCATAGTTTCCAAAGGTTGACTAAGCCATCCCTCTGATACCAACTCTAGAGACCCATAGCCTAACGTACATGGAAATTACATTACTTTTGCAGAATAGTTAATACATAAAAAACAGACACCAATGGACCGTAATAGTTTAGTGTCTTTGTAAACTTGGAACATAATCTTCTAATCATGGTGAAAGATCTTTAACATCTCCCATAAAGATCTTCCCCTTTTGTTTTCTTACCTAAAACCTTTCTTTAAACCCAGCGGAAAAGAAAACATATAAAGGGTGAGCTCAAATTATCAGCAAGGGTATGCATAGATAAAATAAATCTAATCATATACATTTGAACTTAAAAGCAATAACATAATGTTTAAACATCAAAATCTTGGGCAATGACATAAAATATGGAAGTACATAAGGCATAGTTCATAAAGAAACATTAATAATGATAAAATAGCATGGGAATAAAACATGTAATCGTGGAAAAACATTATGCACATGATATGATTTCCCTAGTAGCCAAGGCATTGCTAACAAGACCATCTTAGTGGAAAAAATCCCTTATTGGATCGGGTTTACTTGCCATTCCATCCCCGTATTACTGAACTAGATTTACTTTCCATTTGAGCCATGTCTATCTCATGAGATATAAATCTTTACCAAATGCATTGGAGGGACATATAGATCCAACCCATCTCATAATGAAACCATTCTTATGTGTTCCACAAAATCATACATCATACATCATAGCATAACCCATGTAATAAAAATTGGATTCATAAACATCATGCCATCATAACATAATCCATATAAGATAAAAGGACATCATAAAATTAATTCCATCATAACATAATCAAATCTAGGTAAAAATATCGATATAAACAGAACCCTATATTATCATAGATGGAATATAATTTTGATAAAACACTTAAACTCAATTCTTGAGGAAAATATCCATTCTTCTTCAAAAACATTTTTCCTTTCTTAACATGTCATACAATTTTCATCTAAAAGAAGTTGATTAAAAATAAACTTGAAGAACTATAAAGGAATATTCATGGAAATAATTATCTAAAAATCCATTAATGTCTTATAAGTTAGAAAACATTCTTCTCGTACTTTGGCTGGAAAAGTCAAAAAGTACCTCGTACAAAAAATGACAAAAGTTTCATTTCATATATTTTACTAAAAAATCATAAAAGGGTAAAATTGGATTCACAAAATTGTAGGAGGATATAAATAATATTACATATTGAGGGAAAATGGATGTAGATGAAAAAATACAACCCAGTAAATACCAAAGTATAAACAATCTCGGATAAAAATGAGATTGTGAGATTTTCCCTTACCTTAGGCCCTATATGCTTTGTACGTGTCCGAACCTCCTTTATAATGATTTAAATAATGTCATTGACTTATTAAATGATCCTAATAATTATTATTATATCATATATGGTTCACTTATGACTTTATATTACCCATTCCTTTGTAAATCCCATGTTAATGCTACGTTTTTGGTAAAATCATCTTATTTATCATACGTGTTTGGACTTTTTGTTATTGATGTAATTATTAATTATATCAAGATTTACTTAATTCCAGAATGTAAAACATGATTTATATATCATATATATTCATTTTATATCCATCATATACATGTATTTATAATAGTACATAACATATGGATGTAAGAAATGAAATGCACCGTTCATGGAGATGATATGCCGTACATACGCATGAACGCTACTTTCATGTCTATTTCTTATTTTAATGGAATTAAAACATAATGATACATAGTTATATTATAATTCCAGTATAATATCATATATAATATCATTAACACAAAATTTTATACATCCCACATAAGGTATTAACAAATCACATCACTTTGAGGGGGTGGTAGTCCGCACTTCCTCAAATGAGATTATCGTACTTACTCACTATGGAAACCATAAATGTTTGAAATAATTGGGAATTAAAGAATCATAATTAAATAATATATATCATATATAAATATAGTGCCATCATAATCTCCACCATGAGAGTCGGTAGGAGAAAATTGAACAATCATCATTTCGTGAAGCGATAGTTTGCCATCCACAGAACCATTATATTCTTCATCCATTAGATGGAGGTGTGTGTAAGTGTAGATAGAATCCTTATCATATAAACAGCCTAGTATATTTAGGATTCTGTTTTTGTTACAATAGAAAGGATTAAAATGAGTTTAGGGGTTGGAGAAGTAGAATAAAAGAAAACAATTTAAGAGAAACTGTTACCTTTAATTTGGGTAACTTCCTTTGGATTGAACCAAAAGGTTTTCTTGGATTGCCTTCTGCCATAGGTAAGGCTTATAGGGGGAGGATGGGGATGTAGGTAGATTAATTGGGCAGAGTTGGGACGAGCCAAAAGCTTGAGAGGTGTGAGGAATTTCATAGAAGTGGTCTCCTTTTATAAGGGAGAGGAGGGGCTCTTTAGGAAAGTGTGAAAACATTATTTTATTATAAACTTATCTTCAGTTTCAAGATTTCAAAAACACATTAATGTAGAATATAAGATTACTCACATTATAAATAAAATCATCCAATCATAATTAGACATGTTTTGGATAATATTATATTCATTATAATCTAATTTATTTAAATCATTTATTAATGAGGTAAATACTGCATCATTTTTGTGTCATAAATAATTTAATTTATTTGATGTCTAAAAATTAAAAAAATACCAACATGTAGGAAATAACTTTATCTTTCGAAATAATATTTATAGTAGAAAATATAATTTATATATCCCCTTATAAAAATGAATTACTAAAAGATTTTTGCTATTGCCAATTTTTTCTTTACATTAAATTAATTAATCTAATGTATCGTTGACTTTCATAACTGGATCCATGGGGTCCCAAAAATTTATCCAAGGATGCCCATTGTCGGCCATAACTCATCCAATAAGGATTGGACAAGTGTTAATGTAATTTTGAATTATTATAATATTCTTTTAAACTTGAATTACCCTATTTACTTTTAACTATGGTAAATAAAAGTAAAACGTTACTATTCACAAAAAATTATTTTTATCTTATTGAACCACATTTTACTCCATGATATTAACCGTGTCTCTCGGATTTTCGAAATTCAACTCACAGAAGAGGTAAAATTATTTTTTATGAACAATTGCAAAAGCTAATAAGAGGTGTGAAAAAGGCGGTGAAAAGTTCAATACAATTTTTACATATCTAAAATTGTTATAAAATTACTCCAATGAATTTAATTTAACTTATATAAGTATAATGTATCTCTTTTGACCTAAAATAAATTTCAATCAAATAAATGATTATTTAAATAAAAATTCAGTTTTAACAAAAAACTCAGTGTTTTCACTATTTATCAAAAATTGATGTTTTTCAGAAAAAATACCAAAAAATCAACCTAAGCTATATTTAATATTCCGAATTCAAAAATGACGTCTATTTTTCCAAATTAAAAACATAGAAGTGGCATTAATTAATTATAAAATTAATTCACGTTATCAAAACAAATAGCGTGTTTTTAAGAAACAATAACTATCAAAAGATCATCACTTGTTTATGCCCAATTTCAAAGTGAAATTAATTCCAATGACCAACATTGGATTAAATGGAATAAATGTATTATAATTACAATTTAAAATCAATTACAAATATAATCTAACCATATAAATTATTGCGATGAAAAAAGTTGTTTTTAATTAAAATATAGCGTGTTTTTACTATTCATCAAAATATGAAAGTTATCAGAATAATATGAAAAATTTATCTAAATTAAATTTTTATATCCTGATTCCAAGGAAGAATTTTATTTTGTCAAATTGAAATTATAAACATGTAAAAAACAAGATTTAATGTGGGTGCACCATCAAAAGGTTGTAATACTGCATTTTTGTAAAAATACTTATTTTACCAGAAAAATTTATTTTGTTCTCATACCATGTTCTAGAAAATATGTAAGATGAATAATAATGTTATAAAATTAAAAATTTAGTTAATAATATTCATAACGGCTAGTCCATAATAACAATATATCGTTGTTTAGGGAAACCCGGTATTGCGTACTATACACACTATCGAGGAAGGTCATGATTTCATGTAATGCAAGCCAAGTCAGGGTTTAGTGTTGTGCAAGACTCCATTATTGTTTTGTATAATATAATCCAACCATATTTCATTTATAAATTGAATATATATATATATATATACACACTCAATGTTGCGTAGAATGTCTACTATCAAACGAACTTGAAATTGTGTGTAATGCAATCCAAGAATAGTGTTTTGCATACTACAAACTAATACGGTGTTGCGTATAGCACAAGATAATCTTGGTGTAGCATAAAACACATGACATCAAATAAATTAAAAATATTACTTATCATAAAATCTCGGGGTGTTACAGTTACAATATGTAATTTCATTTATGGGGCCACTATAGAGATTTAATTATGTTATTCCGTGGGAGATACTTGGGTTTTGATATGGTAATCCATATATGGGCTCACTGAAGAAGATTTAATCATGTTTTTTCATGGGTGATATGTTTGTTTCAATACAAAAGGTCATGGATGGGATCACTATGTATATGAAATTATATTATTCCATGACTTATACCAAGATATTAGATGAAAATATTTTGATGGTATTATGATGTCATTGATTCAATGATACATATACTATATCAATGAAAATAATTAGATTTGATCTATGTATTCCGTAATTAATTATTTTGTTTTACACCAAAATTCTATGTCTTAATGGCCATGGGACAAGTTGATTCCAAATAGGATTATCATTATTCAAGGATTCCATTATGGTAGTCAGGGTTCCTAGACCTATATTATAAAATAGTAAATGTTTACAAACATTATAGATTAGTATGAATAAGGTGGTATCCGAGGGATATCATAAGAGGAACCTTAGATAACATGGGTATTATATATTTTTTGCTTCCCTGTTTTTGTTACCAAAACATTCTTTTATAATGTATTCATATACTTGATAATATTGGACACCATTGGTGGTGGATTACTTAGTTTTAGTCACACATTATTCACACCATCGATAGGTACCCAAACTGACTTCATAGATACATGTAGTGATATAGGGATGTTTCCCTCTATGGATTCTCGATTTCTAATTTAGGATAGAGTGTGGGAGCGTAGAATTGAGCGAGGGAATTGGATTCCATTGGATATTTTCGATTAATTTTTTATATATATTGAAATGTGTATGAAATTTTTTCGCCTTCCTCATTTTTGTATAGAATTAGGATATCATCATTTTTTGTGATTCTATTTATTACTTTGGATTACAAATTTTATATAGATGATTTATATCATATCTCCTTAGTATAGTTATTATTTTTTCTATTTATTATTATATTTCACCTATGTGATGCTCTTTGATTAATAGAGTATAATCTCCCCACCATAAAATTATGGACCTTCACTACTAGTCGAAAGCCTCTATAATATGAGGGGGCACACTTCATTCCATTTTTCCACTAGGATCGATCACTTTTGAGTATACCACGACTGGGACATCACAAAATGGTATCCTAGGTGTTATTTTCTTACCTTAATATTTGGGGATTACATAAAAGAGATTATAAAGATAAAAAATTTGGTAATGAGTCTCTTTGTGGGAGTAGCTAACCTATGTATATGGGAAAATAAATTTTTCATGTTATGAGAGATGTTGGTTTTTAATTTTATTATTACTTCTATACTGGTCTCATCATGGGTGGCACACAATATTTCCAACATTATATATGAGTATTTATTTTTACCCTTTTCTCAGTATGGTAAGGAAACATTGTTCATGCATCATTATAGGAACATGAGAATTTAATTCTCATTTATAATCCATTCTATATTGATTTTAATTCTATACATTTTCAAATATGTATTATAGATGAAATGTTTGTTATATTTCTATGTGGACTAACGTTTCTTACAAAACAAGAGAGAAAATAATTGGTTACATAATGTGTATTCATAAACTTAATTGGTGGTTCCCTGTATATATTGATGGTTTCACATTAACTAACTAATTATGACATGTTTACGCTATGTAACTATGGTTATATAAGAAACAAAATTAGTTGAATTTGAGTAATTGGATTCAAATTATAATTTATAATGGTCATGTTGCTATAAATTAAGAATGGTGATCTGTTTAATAAAAATATCATATATAGGATAATACATCTAGAGATCGGATGTCAAAAGTTTTTTTAAAATTACATATTGTTACAAATTTAAATTATAATATTTTGGATTTTATAACATGGATATGAAAATTCATGTAACAGTATTATGGTAATTATAAATGTGTTTAAATTATAATTAATACATGAAATGATTTATAGTAAAAATATATTCCTATTACAACATAAATGGTGTTGTCGACATTATATTACAATTAACACTTATTATTATGAAACTCTAGTTATTTTCACTTGAAACATAAAAATTCCCTAACCATTTAATTTTTGTTAATGGATTACTATGTCTTGAGGAGTGCTCACATACAACTATCTTAACACCATAACTAAATATCTTGTTATATTATCATGTTTTGAGGAATACTGTTTCCATTTTAGATATATTCCTCCAGAACAGTATCAGTTCAAGATCCTCGAGTGTGGAAAAACCCATTCGCATAAGGTGATTGGTCCTAACCTACCTATAGTGCCCCATAAAACACCTCCAATATTAATAACTATATTTATAGGATGGTAGCTAATGATTAACTTATATAGGGTTCCTATCTTTTAGTTAAGTCTATGTAGGGAGTTCCATAACCCGCACCAACAATTTTTGAGTTAATGTGAGAGTTCTAGTCACATCATCTACCCAAATTATGAGGGGATGGTCACCACCACAGTGCTAATTAATGGATAAATGATATATTTTCCATCTTCAAGTTTCTATAAAAACCACTATAATGGTGGGCCAATATTGTGGTTTACATGATTCATGGGTCTTCTATGTATTGGTGGGATGTTCTAAACGAAGATGATTAGCATTGGCGTATGGTCTAGTGGTACGTCCAAACTAGTTTTTATGATTATTATACCTTTAGATTTTAATAATAGAATATGATAATGAACTTATTCTTATAGAGTATGGTAATCATTTTTTATAGAATACTCAACTCATTTTTCAGAGCTACAACATTTCATTCTACCTTTTCAATGATGATTTTTCCCTTGTGAGGGAATATGGGGAAGTGCATAGGCAGACCACCCAGTATTAGGTGAATGTTTTCATGTTAACATCATTACAAAAATACTACAATTTTCACATATATTAAAGAATATCCTATTAGAAGATGATGTTATAGGGTTTGGTTATTCAGTTTATATATAAGACGATAGATCATATAGTAGTAGTTACCATATATATGAGTTTTCTCATTAAGAAAATAGTAATCGTAGTTCTCCCAGGTATCCATATAGTATTCCATTAATTTGGTATATTAGGACACATAAATATGTAGTATATAAAATACATAGTGGAGTGTTATTCTTATAGAAATATGAGTCATATTTTTCTTTTTTTGTGGGACCTTTCCTCCCTTGGTCACTAAGAGAGGGTCAATAAAAGCTCCAGGTTATAGAGTAGGTTCATTAGATCCATGATAGAAAAGGAATTAGAATACCATATACCATTAATGATAAATAATAGGATGTGTTCATTAAAGGGATACTTATGATATATATACCATGTATATCAGACCGGGCTAAGCTAGTTAGATTGTATCTCATGTTCATAAATATGTCCATATATATGTACTAAAGCCTACACATGAGGATAAGAGTGTTGGACCATCTATTCTATGAGGTGAAATCATAGAAGTCTCTAAAATAATGTCAAATTAGTTTGACATAGGTTCCTCAAACTCATCATATATGTGGCTATCATGTAAAGACATGGGTTCGTCATTGATAATTTTTTTAGAATAACGACCTTTCTATTCAATTAAGAATGTTATCAGATAAAGTAAACCAGTGTAAGGAGTATACCATAAATATTGGATGTTCCAATTTCTTGTAGATACTATTAATCCACGATATACAAGTATTTGATATAATTTTAGGGATAGACTAGTTGGTTCCACATTGAAGAAATATTGATTTTTATCATTAGAGGATGTCTATTTGTATACCTTTAGGGTGGTACCTATGCTTACAAATAATAATGGGATATGTATGAAATTCAATCTAGAACTAAGCTCCATTGGCTGGGAAAAGTGTAAACCCATTTTTTTCAGACTCTTTCTAGAAGAATAAGGAGTAAATCAAGCAGTTTTCCCTCCATTAGTGGATAAAATAATGGATTTCATTATTGGTGATTTTTTTGGGCTACCTCATGAGAGAGAGGTATAGTTTAGTATTGAGTTTCTTATATGAGTATCATCAATATATATTTAACGATATAGAATGTATCCTATTGAGATTCAGAATCATAATATACATTTGGAGGGTCTAGAATCCAAATGGTTTATATGACATGGTACTTCTCCTTCGGGACTAACCATAATTTTTTCTAAGAAGGTGGACAGGACCCCCAGGCTATGTATGTATTTTCATTTGTTTAATTTGGTAATATGTAGGAAACAATACAAACAATCCCTTATAAGATACCATGTGTACCATCTTTTAAGGGTTATAGTTTTTTCAAAAACTGATTTCTTCTTGGGATAACATAAGGTATGGTTTAGACCCTCAGATATACCATGTACAACATTCCAATAAAGGTATGGCCTTTATGACTATTTAGTAATGTTTTTCAATCTTAATAATGCATTAGTAGATATTATATTCTTGATGAATCTATATTTCTTCCTATATATAAGATCCTTTTTGTAATTTTTATTGATGACATATTTGTGTAATATAAAACTAGACGTGATCATTCCAAATACCATGAAATTATATTGAGTAAACTAAGATAGAATAGTTTATAGTCTATGAGAAAATAATCCATTTTTGGAATAGATAAATTCACTTTCTATGTAACATTATATCAAAATATTCGGTTTCTCTATATCCAAAGAAGGTTAGATCAATGTTTTCTTAAGAATATCCCATGAATTTTAATTATCTAGGGATTTTCCTGGGGATATTTAGTTCCTATATGAATTTTATTTGGGATTTTCCATGCCTTGATCACCACTTATGTTCTTGAAAAAGAATGGTGATAAGATTACATGGTTTTAATCTTGTCAGAAACCCTTTCCTATGTAGAAATTAATGTTAACCTCATTGATGATCTTGATTCTTACATGTCAAGGAAAATTATATATATTTTATAATGGCTCATTAATTTCCATGAAGGGAGATTTTTGGTGAAAGGGTGTGATTCATGTCATACATGTCTCTCCATTCGAGGCCTTATGAGAGGAATTACCCAATGAACAATCTTTATTTAATAGATATTGTTAATGATTTACATTACTGCAGTCATTATTTGTATGGTGAATGGTTCATTTTATACATAAATCACAAAAGAATAAAATATATGTCATCTTATCATGGATATACGATTTAAATATGTATATGCATTAAATTTAATCATTTATTTGATTTGTATCTTGCTTACGTGTCCAGTAAGGGTAATCAAATGGTGGGTGCTCCAAGCTGAATAACTAAAATGCAGGCGGTTCAGGAATCTAGTTGTGAAGGGAAGTTGACGGATCATATTTCTCATATGCATCTAGATATTCTAGAGAATACAAAGGAAAATTTCTAATAGTTCTATTAGATACTTTTTCACTTATCGATGAATAAAATGATTGATAGTAGTCAAGAACCTAATGGATTTATCCTAAGGAAAAGTGTTACTAGAGTGGGCCAACCATCTATTCGAGTTATCTATAAGGAAAAGATCTTGTGTATTCAAGGACAAATATGGGTTCATATAGACATGCAAAATGATTTAAAGTGATAGTTACAGGCTTCATATTGTGAAGAACATATTGAATTAAAAATGATATACTGTGACATACACTTCCTGTTCTCGTATTCTGGTATAAAAAGTAGATATCATGATTTTTCACTCATTATTACACATGTCAGAAGGTAAAGACATATCACCAATAAATTATTGGCCTCTTACAACCATTACCCATTCCAGAGAAGGAATGGGATGATGTCACAATAGATATTGTGACAAGGTTACCAATTTTACCCTATGGTAATGATGTAATATGGGTGACCATGGTTTGTCTTATGAAGATAAACCACTTAATACATATATGGGGGACATATTCATTGGATAAACATTGAAGGAATTTTTTAATGTGATATTATGCACCTTCATGTAGTTTCAAATACTTATGTATCTCATTGTTATTCATTATTCATGTCGCAATTCAACATGGGGTTGTTGAATGCATTGGGATCATAGGTGGATTCGAGGAAAACATAAATGTCTCAGACCGATGGTCAATTAGAGTATACTATAACGGTGATGTAAGAAATTCTTAAGGAATCTTTCCTTTATTGTGAAGGAACTTATAATAAACTATTACCTTTGGTTGAGTTATCCTATAGTAGCTGCATTTAAAAAAACCATAAAGATGGCTCCTTATGATTCCTTATGTGGTATGTCATTTAATTTACCTAGGTGATGTTTACAAATGGAGATATGCAACACTACTAAGACCTCATCTCGTTCAAGAGACTTCAATGAAAGTACTGATGATTAAGAAATGTAAGGACACAACATAGTCAATGTAGAATTCATATGCTAATTGTCACTGTTGACCCCTATGTTTCAGGTAGGAGACCATGTATTGTTGTTTATTTCACCTAGATTGTGTCCTTGAAAAATTTGGAGTGATAGGGAGCTATCACCTATATTCATTATAGATTTAGGGACAGTAGAGAGGGTCATACCACTATCTTATCGAATATATCATCCTCACATATATAATTCTATTAATCAATTTTTTCATGATACTCAATTTCATCTTAACTATTTATACTTTTCTCATGTCCATCAGCCTAAAAATAATGAGTTTGAGTGTGATGATTCTATTAAAGAGTACCTTGTTGTTATCATTGGTTGGATAATAAATCTTAAAAATAGAATTTTTGTTCCTCTAGTTTAGGTGTTATAATATCATGGTCAATCATAGGACATGACCTAAGAGCAAAATTTTCATACACAACATAAATGACCAAACATAATCTCATAAAACATACAACAACTCCCTAAGAACCATGGGGACATGTGGTTTTATGGAGGAATGGATTTAAAATCTTATATTTTTTTAGGTAGATATCCTTTGAATATCTATTTAAATATTTATTTTTTTCTAAAATAAATGTATCTGAGGTTATAAAGGAGTATTCCAAACAGGTTGTTAATTTTAGTGCCTAGAGAATTGATTTCTATACAAACAAACTAAGATTCATGGTTTCCACATTGATTGTAATACCTGTGTAGAACAACCATGTGGCCTAATAAGCCTTTTTAATTGTTAGTATAACTATATGATTGGAGGCACCCAACTATGAAAAAACTGGAATAATTTACAAGAGATAATGTTCTGGTTTGTACATGGTTTGTCTAACGATACACCTAACCCATTAAAGGAGTGTCTCCGTATATAGTATATATTTACAGTGTGTGTATGATTTTTTTAACCATTCACCTTGACCATGTGAGGCTACCAAAAAATGATAGTATCCAACACATGGGTAGAAAAATGTTTTTCAAACTACAAGGATAAACTGTATAACACTTTCAATAAAGTGAAAATACAATTTTTCACTCTAATCCTTTTAAATCTCACCATTTCTTTCTTTATAACTCATTTCCAATGAATAATAAGCAGCTCGAGCTCCCATTTTTCTATCCATTACTCCTTAAGTTATATCCTTGATTTGATATCTGATTTGACCATCATTCATCCAGATGGATCACTCTTGATATGTTTAGGACTCTAATTCCTTCTTTTCTATGTTTATCTCACAGTTTTTGGTGTTATTTCAATGAAATATCATATAATATATATTCATGTTTTTCGACTGGTTTTAGAATTTATATCATTCTATCCCAAATTAGTGGTCCAAACTAGATGATGAGTCATCTACTGATATAGGTTAAATGATCTATAAAATATCCCTAAAAGTATTATTGTCTATATAATATGTTGTTATTCCATAATTCATACCTTTATTGATACACCTCTTAAAAAAATAATTAAATAATTTGTTCGAACATGTATTAGATAGTCATTGGACCCTATATTTCATAGTTGGAGGTTATGTACCTTGACTCACACCCCCTCTTATGGTCATTGTATTATATTACATGACTGTTACACCTTGTTTATAAGGATAAAACACATATTTGGAGAATTAATTAAATTCCATGATTTTTATTCATTATTAAACAATTTAACATCATTGAGGAAGATTCATATTATCTTATATTCTTCATATATGAAAATGAATTAAATTGAAGGTAAATTTAAATGGAAGTTCACTTTTACCCCATTATATTATTTATAATTAAAGAATGAGTTGTACCTTATAATGAAATGGAAAATTTGAATTATGTGATTTTTTGAATGGTATGGGTAATTCTATTATCCATGGCCATTTCGCATGTTTTTCTATATGAAGTACATGTGTTTAAATTATGGATTCCATATATAATTACAAAGACCATCATGATTTTAGTGAATCATAAACTGATATTTATTATCTTATTGAAATACTTTGGTTCTAATACGGAATACCATGGATGGTATTGATGATAAGATTTAGTAATGTTTTTTTGTTGGTGTTACTTGGGTTCCAATATGGAGTTCCTTGGATATGATCACTGGGTAGATTTAATTATATTATTTTGTGGGAGATATATTACTTCTGATATATAATTCTCAGATAGGATCATCGATAATATTTAATTATGTTATGTTTTGGGTGATACATAGGTTCTGATATTGAATAACTTGGATGGGATCACCAGTTATATGAAAATATATCTTTCCTTGAGTGATTCCTAGATTCATTACATGGTATACCTTGAATGGGATCTGAATGTCAACGATTTAATGATTAATCTTCCATGTGACGGAAAAACATAGATTTTATAAATTTATTTTATACATAATTATCTTAGTATTCTCCTACATGGTATTAAAGACCATGGGACTTTTTCAACCCATATACGATTATCAATATGTAGGGATTCCTTGGGTGTGGCCCTCAGTTTTGAACAATATATATAAGATAATATCTTTATAGATACAATTTGGATTAGTACAAACCAGGAAGAATCAGATGGATATCTCTTGAGAAACCTAATATGAAAAGGTTATTATTTATTTTGTTTACTGCCTTGTTATTATTATATTCACGTTACCTCATTCTATATTCATTGATTATATATTATTAGAAAATACTAGCAGTGTCTTACTAAGATTTACTCACACCATGCTCAGGATAACAATTGGATCCCGAATAGACTTTATGGGTATAAGTAAGGACAAAGGGAATCATCCATCTATAGATTCCATAATATTTATTTCTACGATCAGGTATGAGGGAAGATGAAAAAACTAGTTCATTGGATTATATTAGTGTTTAGAATTTTTTTCTTTTTTTATATTTAAGTTAATAATATACTCTATATACCTACAACTTATTCCCTTTATTGAATATTTTCTACTGTATCATGAAATCATCATTTTGTGTATGATTCCGTTTATTTCATTTATTTTCTTAATATTATATAAGTGGTTTATATTCCACTATGTTACTATTTTTATTGTTTCGAATATTTATTTATTATTTAACTTTGTCTCACACTCTATTGAATAAGGTATAGTCTCCCCAACATAAAATCGTGGACCCTCACTCGTGGTTGGAAGCCTCCAGAATATGGGGAGGCTTGCTTGAGGCCATGTGGAAATTGAGTCATATCACTATGGAGTGGAATGAGAATGGGACATCACACATCCAACCATTTCATTGGATTGACTCTTCATATCACATTGACATTTATATGCTTGATAACCATCACTTATAAACTTAAATCACTTACTTGTTACATAGTTATAGACTCCCCTATGGTACATCCCAAATTTTTTCCTTCTCAAAGAATAAATTTTCTATTCTATTAGGTTTTTGTCTCTTGAATTTAAATATAAATTCCATTTTATCTTCTTATACACAAAACTATATGAATAATGCATGTCTATAGTTTCTATTACATCTTTATGTTTACATTAAACAGTATCTTCAATGATTATAAATTCCTTTATAGATAATTATTTTTGGAGACTCGATTTTAAAAAAATAATTAGATGATTCATACTGATTTAATAGTCAATGATAATACATGATACATACGTAGAAAGTCATGTGAAGTCTACCTAATTGGTATTAATGATTCATCTTCCATTTTCACGACTTAAGAAATTCTATATCCATTTTTGTATGAAGAGTTCATGATAAATATTTACTAAATAATTCTAATATAAAATATTCATATTTCACTTATTTGATTTCTTCTTTTGGAAATGTGTTCTTGATTAGGGTCCACCATTGACCAGATTCACCATCAAAATGATATAAAACAAAAACTATCTTTTCATATTTTATGATATAATGAATAAAACATATATTTTATATAATATTTATCTATTTATATGTAATTAATGGACTAGGAGACACGTAGAAGGATTGTGGTAAGTTGTGCTTGAATAAAATTTTAGAAATCTTCTCCATCGATGGTTCACTTGGGAGATCCACAAGGTTTGAATATTTTTTTATAAACTGGAATGTCATATTCATGAATTTTTCCCCTCAATTATCCATTTCAATATGTTTTTTACTGGTAAAATCTTCAAATTGTCAACTACACCCATTATTGACATGGATTTCATAGGATATAGTAATCACGCTAAATAAATGAATTTTAAATATGAGAAATTATTAAATACATAGACTGAAAATGATAATAATATAAGAAATAAAAAATTAATGGCATATATACACTAACATATGAATATCTAAAATTTAATATTTTCTATCCATTGTTATCACCCTACTTATTTATTTAGCTAATATAATTATATATTTAAATCATTCAAAAATGTTCATAGAGATAATGGGGATGAACTAAACCATATCCCATGAGATTATCAAACTAGGCATGTAGTGTTTCCTCTTTCTTGTGAACTAGATGATGGTAGAGTTAAAATTGAACATTCTATTTTTTTGATATTACTTATAGGTAAATAATTTCTAGAGCCTGCATCCACCTATAGTATTCATACGGGGAATTAATTTCTATGATAACCACATAATTAATATTTTATTAAAACATTGGGATGATATCATATACTAAGACTTATCACATAGACTTATCCGTTTGATTTTTTATAAATTTCACTTAAATAATCCTTAAAATGACTAAAATGATCTAAAAAATAAATAAAATCACTTTTGATACCAACTATAATGAACTTGGATAAATGATACTTAAATAATACTTTAATTTCATGATTTATATAAAACATCTCACAAAAAAATTTGCAACCTAAAGACTAAAAGGTTGAGTATTGGATAGTAAATATATAAACATCTGAGTATATAATTATTTCTCTATAATCAAACTTTTTTATACTACCTTATATATTTTCCACATGTTATACATATCTTTATATCCTCCGTAATGGAAAACAAATGAATGGTGTGAGATGAAATTCATAGTAAGAAAATACATATCCACATATCTTCAAGGGTTAGATCTTATGTATATAAAAAACCTGTAAAGTAGGGATGATTTATATTAAAAATGGAACAATAAATCATTTCCTTAAGTCCTGATAAAAGGACATGTAGCCTTAAATGGTCAATCTTATACCACGGGAAAAGTGTATGGCATAATTTAACATTAAAGAGCACTCAAGGATAATAATTATAGGACCAATATTAATAAATGATAGTATTAAATAAATATAATAATATAATACATATATCAAGGATACCTAATTATACACTCATTAGATACTATTCTTGTTATAACTAAAATTGTATCTTATTGGGCTTGGCATAAACTTCTTGTGTACCCATGGGCTTGGAAAAACCCTCTCATATACGATTTGGGATTAGGATATTTCCTATCATATACCATTTTTATTATTAAAACCCCTCTTATGTTCCCTTTATCTTGGGATAAATCTTCCCACTTACAATTTCCCTTATGATAAATCATCCCATATACCATTTGAATTGAGATAAATCCTCTCAAGTACACTTCTGATCTCATGAGATGTAAAAATAAACTAATGCATTAGAGGGTGATATAGGAACCCAAATATAATCATCCATAAATATGAGTTCCTCATAAATGAAATACTCATCATTTAATAAGGAGTAGAGGAAAAGAAAATTTTGTTTCATAGCATTTTCATATGTTATCAAAAACATTTACCTCGATAATTTAAATGGTTGATACATAAAATATAATCACCCCAAAAGAGTATTTCATAAGAAGATTTTTAAGAAGATTCATCAAAAATAATTTTTATGAAAATAAATCTTTTATTATTAAAGTTGAATACATTGGTGATATCATAAACTTTTTTTATAAAATACTCTCATCTCTGGTGTGAAATAAGAAATTATGGCCATGTTGAAATGTTATTTCAAAATAAATAAGGTGATTTTATTTTAAAATTAATTGATTTTAATAACCAATATCAATAATAGAACATTGAAATTACATAATGGTCAAAAAATTAAATCTATGTTAGATTATAAAATATTTTAATAGGTTAATTTTTTTAAAATATATTTTTAGAAAACTAAAATAATAAAAAGAGTAATGAGATTATGTTTTTTAATTATTTAAATAAAAATATATAGGAGACATGTGATAACATAATTTTAGGCATCCAATAATAATAGAGAACATTATTTGGAATGGATAATATGGATAGTGAGGGATGCCTATCATTAAATAGGATGGGAATTATTCTTAACATTTCTAAAATTTCTGGGAAATAGATTCATCAAGTTAAATTAAAGTAGATTATAAATTAATTGTATTCACATTGTAGGGAAAAGTTAAATGAAATAAAATATTATGGTTTATGAAAAAAATAGTGTAATAAGGAAACAAAATAAGTATCATTATAACTCCACAAAATAAGTTGATTTAACAAAAACATTTTCAACATGGGTAACATAAAATTTAAAATCCAATTGAAAAAACAGAGTGATATGGATCTTAAAACCCCCTGAATTATGTTTTTATACTATAAGACAATCATTAGAATTTAATTAGACCATATTAATGACACCATGGTGCTCAAAAAGAAATATATCTCAAGAAATTTATTTTGAGATAATGAAAACCTTACCTTGAGTTCTCACGTAGTTGATAAAAATGATAACATTAATCATATATCGAATAATATTAATTTATAAGTCTTCTTATAAACAATATTTACAATTATTATATACATGTATATTCTTTAGTAATTATTAATTTTCAATATCAGGTGTGCGTAATCCCGATCATTTTGAACTAGTTTCATTGTACTAGTGCTGATCATCATTATTATCATAAATTTCATCATTCCAAAACAAAATTATTTACATTATTTTGTGTAATATTATAGTCTATAATGATATAATTTCAGTATATGATATTTTTTCTAATGTTCAATAATGAGGAATTCAGGGATGATCATTTTTCAACATTTCTTAGTGAACAAAGGTTGTTTTCATAAATAATGAGTTTAAATTTTATATTACCATTATATAAGAAAAAACAATTTGCATATTTATATCATATGTTACTATAAATTTAAATCCCATAGTCCTCCATGACATAAATTTATTGAAGTGTTCAAGTGGGTGGTTAAACCAGCCCGAATAATAACATAACATAATTAATGGATTATTATGGACTGATTTATTTATAATATCATTATAAAAGAAGAATAATGACCTTATTTATTTATTATTATTATCATTTATTATAATTTAAAATTATTAGAAGATTTATATAACCAATAAATTATTATTAAATAATACGAAGGAATGATTTTTTCACTTAGAACAATCTTTTGGATAGTTGGATTTTGGAGGATTATTTTTTTCTCATGTTATTAATTATTCGCCCAATATTAATTCATAGAACCTTAATAATTTCCTATAACAAATATTTATACAAAAATCATATTATTATGAATATCCATGAAATCTAATTATGAAAATAAAAATGGAAATTGATCGTTCCATGGAGGTAGTAGTCCACATGTTTGTGTGGATATTGATTTCATTTTCCATAGAATGGGTAAAAAGAGAAATATTGTTCAAAATTTAAGAATCTAAAATATAAAATATATATCATATGTAAATATTAATTTCTATATAATCACTATCATTGTATTTTAGTTGAGGAAAATAAATAATTATGCATCCTAGAGACGGTAGTCCACACATTGCGCAAATGATGGTTTCTTTTTTCCTAATATAAAAGGGATCAATGGTTAATTACTATACCATCATTAAAATAAAATACCATTATAATAATTATACATATGTTATAATTTTGATATTTATTAAATGAATTTTTGGAATGATAAAAGATCATTAATAAATAAAATGGTGAAAGGAGCAGTTAGAAATTTATACCTCACTTATTTGATTATCTCCTTTGTAAGGAGGTTTAATCCATTAAGTGATGGTATTTTGAGCATAAAATAACCTATTGATGTTATATATGAATTTTTAGGAGATATTTGGGATATAATTGGACCAAAACAATTAGGTTTTTGTGTGAGGGTATGAAAGGTGAAGAGTTCCCATTTTATAATTCAAAAGGAATGGGTTTTTTAAATAACCAAAAAAAAATCAATTATTTTAAAACCCCTCAATGAAAGTATAACCAATATTTATTAATAATGTATAATAAAATATATAAGGTTAATAAAGTCCAAAAATCACCTATTATCACTCATGTTTTAATCTTATTTGTGGTATTTCCATATTAGTTAATCCTTTTTTAACACTTTTTATTTTCAATGACGTAACAAGTTTTTATGAAAGTAATTTATATTTTATGTTAGAGAAAATGGTCCTTATTATATAATTTAGACCCAACTATTAGATATTTTAAATCCATTTTATTATAGAAATTTTCCTACAGTGATAAAAAAGATTTTTAAACAACTAAATATATATTATATCAACATATTTTTTTCAATATTATAACGTATGCTATAGAATGTAAAATATGGGTTTCTAAATTAAAAAATATTTACTGAATTATAAAATTAAATATAATATATAAATTTATCTTTTAAAAATGTTTTATGTGTTTCCAATTCATACTTATATAATAAAAATGTCTCAAAAATCTTATTATCTATGAAAACAGTAATTTCCATTATTCACCCACAAGTAACATTTTTAGGAAAATACTAAAAATTTAAATTAATATAATATTTACATGTGTAATTAAAAAATTAGTAAAATTATAAAAAATAAAAAATAAAATTATTAAATGTATCTTTCAAAAAACATAAAAATAAACATTCCGTTATTAAAAAACATTCCTTTTTAACATGAAGTGTTCTTGTTAATATCTCATGCCCCATCCTAACATAATGATGTTAATATTTTAGTTCATATATTAAAATATTATATATTAAAAATATAATATTTTTATTGTTATCTATTTTAATTTATTGATACATTAAACAGTTATTTTAGAATGGAAAATCCATTTGTATATTAAATCATATTAAATATATATCCACTAAATGTAAGAATATTTAATTGATTAAAATATTTTCATTTACTAGAGGTTTTATTATTATTTATATTTATTAATAAAAAATATGTCATTAATTTTTTTATTTCGGTGTTTCATGAGGAGAAATATATTGGAAAAATTATGTATTTACAGGAAGCACATTCCAAAATCAATTGGTATAACACATGGGCCGCATACTTGACCATAGTGGATCTCATTGTAGCTGTTGGGTTGCCTAATAAAATAAAATGTTCCCTATTTTTTGAGCTTAAATTTTATATTTTTGTCTTGGATGGATCATCCATGGGAATATCCACTCTAGGAAAATAGTTCTAAAGGCTGATGGAATTGATATCATATAAGCATCATCATCAAGTAAGTACTCATTACATTAACTTGTTATTATCCTTGAGGCAGTCATGGGTAAAATTGTCTTTTGAATATTAGTTAATGCTTTAGAAGACACATCCACTTTATTTGAGTAAACGAATAGAATTTAAATAGAATCCTAAGACTCTAAACCCTATTCAGGTGGCTTAGATAGTGCATCCAACTCCATAAACATCTATTCTAGTGAATGTGGACATATTCCTTCTATTTTTAAGCTTAGATCTCTAAATTAACACCTTATAATGTAGTGGTGTATTAAATAATGGAGGAGTACTATATCATGCTGAAGGAGGATGTTGAGATGCAAGAAGAGCATTCACCTATGAAGGAGTCTGTGGATGAGATTACGGTTTTTATTACGGTGTATATGAAGTCAATTCATCTCAACATGGAGATAAAACCGAAAAAATAATGTTAATAGATGATTATGCTGAAAAATATGGTATATACTTCTTAGAATACAATCCCTCCCTAGAAGAAATGGATTTTAAGGATTCATATATTGGTGGAGATAATTGGAGGAGCTAGTGTAAGGAATGGAGTAATGTTAAGAACATTATCACCCATACTAAATGGAATGAATTGGTGGGCTTGATAGGATCCACTATCAACTAGCTAGGGAATATGGTGACCAATGTAGTCGATTAATGAACTGTCTATTTATTGGAATTAGATATCATTGTTCAATGGGTTCACATTGTGTGGAAATGGTTCAACTCTTCAGGATATGAGCACATTTTTGAGAAATATAAGTCCATTTGTTTAGAATATTAGCAGTTCCATGACTATATTATGAATAATTCCACTTTGAATCCATCATTAATTACCTGGATGAAAACATAACCCCACTAATGTCTCATATGGAAGCATTCAAGGATGATATAGCTAGGAAATTATGTCTAGTAGTATGTTGTAAATATAGATTATTTGAATTCTAGATCTCAGTAGATGAGGCTCATCTCTAATGAAAGGAATATATAGAATAACTATCAAGTAAAAAACATGTTTTCTAATAAATTTTGTAATGAACCAATTTTCTTCCATGGAAATTACCTTCTCATATGTATGTCATAAAATCACATGAAAACACAACATAATGAACTACTTAGTGCTAAGTAACCTTTAGATATAAGTTTGTCACTTTGGTGTTTGGAATTTCGAAAATCTGGCATACACGGTTGTAACCAGTATGTTATTTGGAGTCTGATAAGGAAAAATTAATTTTTGGTGAATAGTAACCTACCATAATGAATAGAATCACACCCTTATGAATTGTGATATACCCTAATGAATAGTATCCTCACATATTAATGTGGCTCTATTTTTAAATAGTTTTGCCACATATTTTATTTAATTTCTATCAATTTAAGTACTAATTCTTAACACTTTTTAATTAATATTGGAACTTTTGAAATTTTATCACTAAATATATTAATTAATATTTTTTATAATTAAATATGTGTTTTTTTAGTTTTTTTTACAGACTCTCTAAGTATTCCGAGTTTATTAACTTACTTTTTAGATTTATAATCTTAATTTGGTTTACTTTTTAATAATTTTAAATGTTTATTATTTAATTATTTTTCAATTTTATTTTCATTAATTTATTTCAGTTTTTAATCTATGTCTTTACCATTTAATTATGATTTATTTAATAAATTAACTTTACAATTTAATCGCATCAATTATTCTGGTAAGTAAATAAGTTTAAGTTAAAGTTTAATATAATAATATGTTTTTAATGTTATGTTTCATTTTAGCATGTAACTAATTAACTTTGTCATTTAATAACTCTTGTTAATTCTTATTATTTTAATTATATGTTTGTAGTTATTTAATTGTAGGTGTTATTCATTTGTTCAGACATAAATTAAATTAATTTCAACTTTTCTTTTCTTAGTAAATAATTAGTCGCTTTTATTTTTATTTTGTTAAATAATTTGGTTAGTTTTTAGTTACAGTCAATTAATTAGTCTTTAACAATTTAGTTAATTTGACTTTTAATTTAATTAATTAATGTTTTTTTAATTCTAATATTTTTTTTAAATTAATTTTTATTGTAAAATTTTTTAATTTGGTACTATTGGTGAGTGACGCACTGATGTTGTTGTCACACTGATCCTTTGCATCGGTTTCGGTCTCTTATTTTTTCGGCGTCTTATATTATTTTCATATATCAGTGTGTCATTGACTCACCGATATCACAAATCATCATCAGTATCATCTCGCGTCAATTACTTTTTATTATTTTAATTTTCGGTGAGCCATTATTTTATTCCATCAGTTTTTCAGACACCGATACATTTTTATTTCAACTAACATTGTCGATCTCCCCCATTTCCACTACTACCGATTCAAAGAACGGTTTCACTATTTCTCCTCTGCTCATTTTCTTCTATCGGTGAGTCTTGACTCACTGATTCAAACCCTCATGATCAGTTTCATTTCACTACATTTTTTGTCTCATAGACACTGATCTGATCATCTTCCTGCTATAGATATAACTTCAGTCTCACTCCATTTGCACCCACCGATCCATCTCCTTTTTTCAGTCTCACCCACACATCGATAGATTTATCACATCTCACTAATACTTATTCATTTCCCCTGCTACTGATAGTCTTCTTCATTCGATTTCACGCACTGATTCCCTATTCCCAAACCTCTGATCCTTCCCTCACTATGAGTTTCACAAACCACATAGAGATTCCTACTCTATCAGCCTCTTCCATTTCATCACCTGCAGTGACTCCGCGACCCCCGAATGAAACTCAAAATCAGTATTAAGTTAACCAACAACATACTCTACTAGAAATTGAATGGAATCATCAACAACCCTAAATTTAGAGGTCAATCTGGTTTGTGATGATGTCTTCACATGTGAGGAGTCGAGCCGCACTAGGAGAAAGCATTTTCGTTGTGAAAGTGAATCGAGCCCGACTCATCACCAGTCACTGTACCTAGTCTGTAGAGGATGTCGAAGACCCGCTATTGCATCCTGAAGATTTGGGTTTCCATAACCTGGAGGAAGATGGTTCGAGCACCCACCTGGAGAATACGCTGCAACTGAAATCCACGAAGTCACTATGGCAAGCAAACTTGAGCCATTAGGGAGGGAGAGGGTTCGTCGCGCCGTTGGATTCAGCTGCATTGAAGGAGGGGAGGCCGAGATGAAGTCGTCGACCATCGAGGCACTGCCGGACTTGCTCGTATCATGAAGAGGAACCCTAATTCCTTATTTCTGCGCCAAATATGAGACCCAGGGAGAGGAGGAAGAAGCTTTAAATTAACTACAAGTAAACTAAAATCAAAAATTAATTTACAATAACTAAATTAAAATAATAAAAATTAAATATTATTAATAAATAATATATATATATAAGCTAAATGATTTAATTTAAACTGAATTTATAATTTAAGTAACTTAAATTATATTTATCAAAATTAAATGAACTTCAAAAATTAATTAAAAATAATTTACATTTAATTTTTCATAGTAATTTAATAGTAAAATATATTAATAAGATAAATTTTAGTTAGAATTAAATTTATTATAAACTTTTTTATAATTTAACAATTTATTGTTCAAAGTAATAATTAATTTATCTATTATAACTAACATTATCAACAATAATCAATCATAAATATAATAAAACATTTTATTTAGAATTTAAATTTTAAAAATTTTTAAATTTAAATTATGTAATTTAATTCATTAATGAACTAATTGATATCTTTATTCACAATTAAAATTAACTTTAATAAATTTATAAAATTAAATTAATTAACTACTTAATTACTTAAAAATAATATTTAATAATTAATAATCTATGTTTTAGATTAAATTAGTAAAATATACAACCAATAGATGTTAAGTGATTTATCTTTTATCAACTGTTTTAGTGTTTTAACAGGTTTAACTGTTTTGATGTTCCTTACCTTACAGGTTCATATAAAGGTCTTTAAAAAGTCCATGTTCATGTAACTAACTCATCCAGAGTTAATTAAAAGGGTAAAATTAGCACGACGGGGCAGTCGTGAAAAAATGCACGTGTGCAGTGCTTAAGTGAAGGACTTTTTGTAGTCGGTGGAAGCAAGCAGTGACATGCAGTAGATGAAGGGGGATATTAAAAATAGAGTAGAAGAAAAATTATGAATAAGACTCTAATTTTCGCCATTCCGCGAACACATTAGACAAGAGAGAAGACTTCTGTGAGATAGCAGAGCAGAAGATGAAGGAGCCAGGAGGTAAAGCTAAGCTAGGGGAGTTCTTCTTCCCTTGTTCCATAACTCTTACACTATGTTTCATGGTTGTATTCACTGATTTAGACAAAATGATCATAGGTTGTACTATCATAGCTCATTAATTTTAAAACCTTTTGGTTATGTTTCTTAAATCTTCATTAGCTTAAATTTTTATGAAATTAAGAATCAGTTTGTGAGACTCATTCTTTTTCTAATATTTTGATCGTTCACACTTCAATGATTACTATTTCAAACATCAATATCTACTGGTGAGGTTGATATTTAATGAATTTTTCCAATATTTAACAATTTAATCTTTCAAAATTTATGGTGAGTTCATTTCCAAATGTAATCTTTTAGAAACTTCTCACAGATATATTACGTTTTGGTGTGGTGAATTCCAAGACTTAATCATCTGCCTGTTGAGTTTCCTGGTGATGGAAATTCTTCAATCTTTCTTGAAGTGTGATTATATTGTAAGCTATGGAGAGGACATCCATTCAAACCAGTAGTTTTGAAATCCTATGTACTTAGTTGATCTTGCTTCTTTGTCTTGCTTCTTAATACTAGTTTACTGTATTACTCTAGATTATCAGTATTCATGTAAATTTAAATTTCTTTTAAGAAATATAGTTTCCTCATCCTGTTTCCACTTCATCATATAAATAAAAATTTAAAAAGTTATAAGATGTTTTCCCCACACTGCTGACAACATTGAGGGTTTAAAATTCAAATCCATAAAATTCACTCATCTTCCATATTTGTGGATCGACCCTGCACTCCTATACTAGTGTAAGAGTAATAAATTTAATTTTGAGGGCCGTGATGACCTCCATACTCATCAAAAATTTGGTACCATTGCTGGGGAAGGCACACACTGATAATATAAGTTTTACAAAAACAATAAAAAACTTTTAAAAAATCATTCAAAAATATGATTTTAAAAAGAAACTGCTTTGAACTGTATCTGCTGCATTTGTTGTTTTGAAAAAAAAATCTGCTCAATTGTGCAACCTTCTCTGTTTAAACTCATTTGTTTTTAGTTGAATGGAAATGGAATAGTATCAGAACTGGAATCAACCAGGACCTACTATGTTTTTTGTAGAGATTATGGGCATTCTATCTGGCAGTGTGTTTATAACCAGCCAGATCAGAATTTTTTCTCTGAAAAGGATGAATATCTTGAGCACAATCCTGACACCCTATCTAAATTTGACTTAATTGAATCTAAATTGTATGCTAGGGTGGAACTATTTTATAATTGGTTAAAAAAACCCATGAAATTCATATTAGAGAGTCTCAAGAGTGATATTAAAGACTGAAAAGATTAGAAAACATGCTCTAGGAATTACAACAAAAGGTTAAAGAAAAAGAAGAATTTGAAGAAAAAGAAAAGGAAAATGTTTTTAAAAGATTTTAAAATCAATTGGAAGAAGAAAGTGATAGTGAAATTGGGCAACAAACCATTTATTTTGAACGTTTTTATTTTTTGAACTAAATATAGAAACAAACAACTCACTGAGTCAAGTCAATTACATTGAAAATCCAATAAATAGATTTAATGGTGTTGAGTTGGAAAATTCTAAAGATGAATTGAAACATATCGAAAATGAATGTCCAGTTCACTTCATAAATCATACATTAGAGAAAAATCATTGTTTTAGGAGTTTTGAAAATGAAATCATTCAGGTAGAAGAGATTCTCGAAACTGAAAATTTGGATGTAAAAAACTCTTCCCCCAAAATTTATGAAATTCTAAACATTGAGTCTGAAGTTGATATTGGGTATAATCTGGATGATAACATTAAACTGGATAACATGGAATCTGAAATCTTTGAACATGAGCTGAAAACATCTCTTCCATGTTTTGAAACTCAAAACCCATCTATCTCTGAAATACTGTTGGATGATTTAGAGGATGAGGGAATGATGTTTGAAGAAAGATTAAATGATGAGCATTCGTCTTCCTCTTCTCAGATTGATTGTTTGATAGAAACTGATTGTACTGAAATTGAAAACAATGATTTTTTACATGGGGGTAATTGTTTAAACATGAAAAATATGGAAATTGAATTTATTGAAGCTCAATTAAACATTACTTCCCCTGATCTGACCTTTTTAGAACACACTAGAGACATTGTTTTGGAATTTGAGCCTTTTGAACTTGAACATAAAGTAGACGCTGAACACACACTATATGATGGTTACAGAATTTATTTTATAGAAGAAGTAGATGTTCAATGTGAGTTAATAGATGATGATAGTTTGGAAGGGATTTATAACATTGTTAGACATGAATTTCTTTGTGATAAAATAAATTCTCTTCATTTTTTTCACTTCCATCATCGCCTATGAAGGGTTCTGAGGTTTCTCATGATACTGATGGTAGTCTAGAGGGATAATTAGAATTGATTTCCACTGTACATAATTCTGTTCAGCACTCTATTGAATCTCTTCTTGAACCTAATGTTCAGTATTAACCCATTTTCACCCTTGAATTTGGTCCTATTAGTGTTGAGGTTAAGAGAGTTAGATCGAAGGTCAATGACACACACTTTGAAGCACTTATATTTATGTTGTCTTTTCATGAGTATTCAAATCTTGAAATGTCTGAAATTATTCTGGAAGTGGAAAACACTATTCACAATAATCTTAAAGGGTGCTACTTAGGTGTTATTTTAGGCATTGAGAATTCAGTTTTTATATACATATGTTTTGGGGCCCACATAATTAAACGTTCTGTTAAAAAATGGTCCAAACAGATGTGGTGGTTCCTATTAAGGAAGCCACATCCACCTAGTGATTACGGTTAGTTGCAAGGTGAGTCTGGATGGGGACTTTAAACCTAATGCTGCATGGGAGGCAACTCATGGTTCTTCTTTTGTTTTCAATAAAAATTGTGTGAATAAATAATGTCTAACTAAATACTTTAAATTCAGTGCTTTATGAGAGTCAACCCATGCTGTTTATTTGTTTTCATTTTTATTCTGTTTTGTGTTGAATAAAGTATTACTTTGTTTTCTTCCATATTCTCTATATCAGCGGGAATTTTGTTTTTGTTTTACATACTCTCTGTTTTTAGGATGCTGCTACTAGTGTCAATAAAGGAGTTGAATTCACATGATAATTTTTGGACAAGAACTTAGTCCGGGAAGTATTTCAACTTTCTGCATTTATTTCTGCTTCTATTTTTATTAATAAAATTCTGCTTACTAAAAAACTATGCTTTCATAAAAAATCCGGCACGTATTGGAATGTAATTCTGATATATTTCACTACGTTGTGCATAAATTATTCATGTGACTCAATGATGGAAATTTAATTTCACTATAGTTAAAACCATTTCACTGTATGAAATTCAGTGTGGAGGGATACCTACTGCTGGTCTTTTAAATCTGATTAATGTTGGGGTGTTTAGCATGAACCTTGTCTACTTTATTGAATATTTAACTGAATAATTTTTTCTAAATTTCATACACCCAATTAATTGTACACCCACACCTTGAATTTCACATGACATAAACGTAAATGCATGTATTTTGTGATGAACTTGTTGATTATTTATTCATTGTGGAAAATAATATTTTTGAAGTTCATTGAGACCCTTTATACATGTCATAAATCTACTTAATTTATAATCTTTTTTGAACCATAATTGCTTAATAGATTTTATTCATATTTTGAAGTCAACATTGGGGAAAAAGTTGGGTTTTAATTGTGGGGGAGGGGTCAATTCATGATTGTTCTAAGTTGTTCTTAATTGAAAGCCCATCAATTCCCACTGCAATTTCAAATTTATTGTTAAAAAATGGATATTTTTTTTTCAAAATTCTTGCATAATTTTAGACTTTATATTGTACACAATTGGGTCTTGCCTTAGGACAAGTTCCCTACTGGTAGTTAAGAACTTCTCTAAAATTTAAATTAATAATAATGGATTATTTTTGAGTGATCTTACTTAGTGATTTGATGGACATCTTGGTTTAAGGACTATCTTTGAAAGGGAAATGGATACACTTTTAATGGAATTATGATCATAAATCTTTGAACTAGAAGTATGATTCTATTTCTAGGGGCCTCATTCATTTTTTTATTAAGAATAGTCATCTTATTGAGCCAATGTAAATGAACATTATATAAATCTTTTATAACTTGAATAATTTGGGCATCTGGGATCCCATGGTGAGTCTCTGAGACTCTAGATGTTGGGTGCGTTTCTGTTTACTATAATCCCTCTGTTCACCATGATTAAGTGCATTACACAGTGCTCAGCACAATGAAACATGGCTTGGGAAAGATAAATAAAGTTTCTAGGGTCAAAAATGAGCTCATTATGGTGAGGGGAATGGTGAACACCAAATGATGAAGGGATTAATTGGTTTATATAGAAGTCATTTATATTGTATCTTTGAGGCAATTCAAAAAAAAATTAATTAATTTTGGATCCTAGGTGAAAAAGTCAAATTACAAAGTTCCGTGGTTAAGATATTAATTCCATTTATATTTTACCTCTTGTCATTATTGGACTTAGAACTAAACATGTATTGATGTGTGTAATTAAGTAGTATCAAATATGAGGCATGACATCTTTATTGCATGATGATTTATATATTTCCTAATTACCCTTGAGTATTTTTTAAGGGCATGATTCGTATGAGTAATTCATTTTCTAAGCCTCCTGTTAGGTTTTGTACATTGTTTTGATTGCTGGACATGTTACAATGAGATCTTAATCATAAAACACTATACTGTTTTTTTTCAAAGGAATTAAGACATGGGATTGTTTGACGACAAACAATGCTTAAGTGTGGGGGAATTTGATGTGGATCTATTTTTATATAGTTTTTCCACATCTTTTATTTAATTTTTATCAATTTAATTACTTATTCTTAACACTTTTTAATTAATTTTGTCACTTTTGTAATTTTATCACTAAATCTATTAATTAATTATTTTTTACAAATAAATATGTGTTTTTAGTTCTTTTTTATAGTTTTTCTAAGTATTCCTTGTTTATTAACTAACTTTTTAGATTTATAATCTTCATTTGGATTGCTTTTTAATAATTTTAAATGTTTATTATTTAATTATTTTTCATTTTTATTTAAATTTAATTTAATTCGGGTTTTAATCTAATTCTTTACCCTTTAATTATAATTTATTTAATATATTAACTTTACTTTTAACTGTTTTAATTATTTTTCTAAGTAAATAAGTTTAAGTTAAAGTTTAATAATATAATATGTTTTTAATGGTAAGTTTCATTTTAGAATCTAACTAATTATCTTTGTCGTTGAATAACTCTATTTAATTATAATTATTATAATTATATGTTTGAAGTTAATTAATTTTAGGTAATCTACATTTAATTCTACATAAATTAAATTAATTTTTTCTTTTATTTTCTTAGTAAATAATTAGTCGCTTTTATTTTTAGTTTATTAAATAATTTGGTTAGTTTTTAGTTACAATAAATTAATTAGTATTTATCAATTTAGTTAATTTGAATTTTAATTTAATTAATTAATGTGTTAATAATTGTTATATTTTATGTAAATTAATTTTTATTTGTTAACGTTTTTAATTTTGTACTATCGGTGAGTGACACACCGATGATGTTGTCACACTGATTCTTTGCATCGGTTTTGGTCTCTTATTTTTTTGGCGTCGTATATTATTTCCATATATCAGTGAGTCATTGACTCACCAATATCCCGAATCATCATCGGTTTCACGTTGCGTCAATTAAATTTTATTATTTTAATTTTCAGTGAGTCGTTATTTTATTCCATCAGTTTGTCAGACACCGATACATTTTTATTTCAGCTAACGGTGTCGGTCTCCCCCATTTCCACTGCTACCGATGCACATATCTGTTTCATTGATTCTCCTCTTCTCATTTTCTTCTATCGGTGAGTCTTGACTCACCGATTCAAACCCTCATGATCGGTGTCATTTCCCTTCATATTCAGTCTAACAGAAACCGATGTGATCCTCTTCCTTCTAGGGATATAACTTTCGGTCTCAGCCCATTTTTCACTCACCGATCCATATCCTTTTTTCTGTCTCACCCACACACCGATAGATTTATCACCTCTCACCGATACTTATTCTTTTCCCCTGCTACCGAGAGTCTTCATCCTTTGATTTCACGCACTCATTCTCTATTCCCCTACCTCTAATCCTTCCCTCACTATCGGTTTCATAAACCACATAAAGATATCTACTCTATCAGCCTCTTCCATTTCATCACCTACATCGACTCCTCGACCCCTGAATGAAACTAAAAATCAGTATTATGTTAACCAACAAAAAACTCTACTAGAAATTGAATAGAATCGTCAAAAATGAAAAATCTAGAGGTCAATCTTGTTTTTGATGTTTTCTTCACACGTGAGGAGCCGAGTCGTACTAGGAGAAAGAAAGTTTCGTCTTGGAAGTGAATCGATCCCGACTCATCACCATCAATGTACCTAGTCTGTAGAGGAAATCGAAGACCCGTTGTCACATCCTAAAAATTTTAGGTACCATTACCTGGAGGAAGATCATTCAATCACCCACCAGGAGAAGTGACTGCAACTAAAATCCATGAAGTCACTCTTGCAAGAAAACTTGAGCCATGAAGAAGGGAGAGGGTTCATCGCACTGTTGGATTCAATCGCGTTGAAGGAGGGGAGGCTGAGCTGAACTCACCGACCATCGAGGAACCATCAGACATGATCTTATCAGGAAGTGAAACCCTAATTCTCGGTTTCGGCGCTAAACAAGAGACCCAAGGAGAGGAGGAAAAATATTTTAAAAATACTAGAATTAAAATAAAATTGAAACATAATTTAAAATAACTAAATTAAAATAATAAACATTAATTATTATGAATATATAATATATATATATAAGATAAATTATTTATTTAAACATAATTTTTAATTTAAGAAACTTAAATTGTATTTAACAAAATTAAATAAACTTCAAAAAGTATTTAAAAATAACTTACATTTAACGTTTCATACTAATTTAATAGTAAAATTTATCAATGAGATAAATTTTTATTTATAATTAAATTAATTATAAACATTTTTATAAGTTAACAATTTAATGTTCAAAGTAATAATTAATTTATCTATTATAAATAACATTAAAAACAATAATCAATAATATATTTCAATTTACCTTTTTATTTATAATTAAAATAGTAACTATTTATAAATTTAAATTAAGTAATTTAATTCATTAATGAACTAATTGATATATTTATTCAAAATTAAAATTAACTTTAATAAATTAAATAAATTAAATTACTTCACAACTTAATTACATAAAAATAATATTTAATAATTAATAATCTATGTTTTAGATTAAATTATTAATATATCCAACCAAGAGATATTATTTTATTTATCTTTTATCAAATATTTTTGTGTTCTAACAGATTTAACTATTTTGATGTTCTATACCTTGCAGGTTCGTATCAAGGTCTTTAAAAAGTTTAGGATCATGTAACTAATTCATCTAGAGTTAGTTACAAGGGTAAAACTAGCGCGACATGCCAGTCGCGAAAAGACGCACATGTGTGGTGTTTATGTGAAGGTCTTTTTATAGTCGGTGGAATCAAGAAGTGACATTAAGTAGACGACAGTGGATATTAAAAATAGAGTTGAAGAAAAATTATGAAGAAGACTCTCTGTTTCTCCATTCAACGAACACATCAAATGAGAGCGAAGACTCCCAGGAGATAGTAGTGTAGAAGATGAAGGAGCCATGAGGTAGAGCTAAGCTAGGGGAGTTCTTCTTCCCTCTTTCCATAACTCGTACACTCTGTTTCATGGTTTTATTCTCTGATTTAGACATTATGATCATAGGTTGATATTTCTTAGCTCATGAATTTTAAAACCGTCTGGTTATGTGTCATAAATTATCTTTAGCCTATCTTTTTACGAAATTATAATCAGTTGGTGAGACTGATTCTATTTCAAATATTTTTACCATTAACACTTCAACGATTATAATTTAAAACATCAATATCGACTGGCGAGGTTTATATTGAATGCATTTTCCAAATCATTAACAATTTAATCTTTGTAAATTTATGGCGAGTTCATTTCCAAATGTTATCTTTTAGAAACTTCTAACAGATCAATTAAGTTATGGTGTTGCGAACTCCAAGACTTAATCATCTTCATGTTGAGTTTCATGTAGAGGGAAATTCATCAGTCTTTCTTGAAATTTGATTCGATTTTAATCTATGGAGAGAACATCCATTCAAACTAGTAGTTTTGAATTCCTAAGTACTTAGTTGATCTCGCTTATTTGTCTTTCTACTAAATACCAGTATACTGTATTACTCTAGTTTATCAGTATTAGTGTAAATTTCAATTTTTTGAAAGAAATATAGTTTCCTCATCCTGTATCCGCTTCATCATATAATGAAAAATATAAAAAGTAATAAGATGTTTCCCCCACTACTGACAATAGTGAGGGTTTAAAAGTCAAATCCATAGAATTCACTCATCTGCCTTCTCTGTGGATTGACCCTACACTACTATACTTGTGTAGGAGTAATAAATGTAATTTTTAGGGCCGTGACGACCTCCATCCTCACCCAACATTTGTGGTATAAAAATAATATACAAGATATAAGTACGATACACCTATATTTTCAAATAAGTTAATGAATTTTTTAAAACTGTTTTTGATAATAAATTATTATTTTAGTTAAATATTAAAATAATGAAATTTTGAAAATTATTTTTCAAAAATGGACTTCATCTTTGGATTCAACACATCAAAAAATGGTTAGGGTGAATTTTTGGGATTTTTCTGAAATACTTGAATTTTTGATGAATAGTAGAATCTGATAATTCACAATAAATGCTAAATAATGGATTGAGTCATTGATGCTGTCATGATGATGTAATCCCACTTGTTTCGGGATCACATGATAAAATCACTACCCTTGGTCATAGAATAATTATTATTTCTTGTCTTGGGAAGAAATAATAAATTAATGATTATAATATTATGAAATCTCTCCTCTCCTCCACTATAAAACCCCCCTTCACTCCCTCTTCTCTCCACTCCTATCAAGCCTTGTCCCTTTCCATTATTCTACCCAAATATCTCCCCAAGTTACTCCCCCACGTCCAAAATCTCTCATCCTTCTCAAAATACCAAAAACTATCCCCTTAAGAGGTTCTCAAAGGAGGAAGTCTCAAGAGGTAAATTCCTCTTCCCAATTTCTTCTTTTCTTTTAAGTTCTTTTCTTTTTTATTTCTTTCCTCACCTCCTTTCACCATAATAGTATGATAAATCTATTAACATACGTGTAATGGAATGTCTTCATGCTAGTAGTATATTTCATTATCTTCTCTCCTTTCCCCACCATTTTATTTGAATGAAATGAAAGAACCGTTTGAGATATGCTAATTTAGCACATTCAAGTACAACGGTTTATCAATTTCTATTATTATATTTAATTATGTTAATGAAACCATTTTTTTATGGTTGAACCCGATTATTATATATTTAATAAATCCAATTTTTTGTTCTGAAATCCTTTGGTACAAATGGAATTACTTTATAAGAAAACACATTCTTTGTAATCAAATCCACCGAGTAACAAAAACGGTTATCACTATGGTTATATATATAAAAATTACACTTCACTCTATGTAACCTAATTAAAATTAAAACCATTTAATCTTCTGGATGTGAACTAAAGAATATAACTTCAATTCTTGACAACCACTTTGATCTTGCATATAATCAAAACATGAAAATAAGTGAACAGATCTTTTAAATCCATGTAAACAAATGAGCCTGAACAATGAAATTTAACCTTGTAACTAATCAAAAAGGATTTGAATGAACTAAAAAGGTTTATAATAAATAAATTTAATATATAAGAGGTTATGGAATTATTAATTAATAAGTTAAATTTTTTATTCAGGTCGTTAACAACAAGTGGATAACACCAACAGATTTAATGTAATGTATCCTCCCCTTTTTCACTCTTAATCAAGATTGTTCTCTATGATATGTTTTTTTGGGTAATACCAAGTGATGGGGTATGTTTATACACCTTTTCCATACTGACATATTTTTTATAAGTGATGAGAAACCCATTATCTCTCTCATCACGCCCTCTTAGTTTCACCCATTACCATGCTAATAAAACACGATGGATTCTACCCGAACTTCCTTTATTTCTTCTGGTTTCTCTATCATTCTTTTTACCAAAATATAGTTGTCTTTTATTTTTATGTAGAACTTCAAAATTATGTTTTTATACTCTATAATCATGTTATAAGATCTATCTCTCTTTCTCTTTTGGGTATATTCATGCTTTTAAGTGAATCTCTACTCGATACTTCCCAATAAGCACACTCATTTTAAAGGAACTTCCCAAACATTTACCCAATTCCAAGTGCACTCTATCATCAATTATAAGCCATCATTGTCTTTGTAAATTCTTTATTTCTGTTATGAAAAACTTTTTGGTTCAATTTTGGTTTCATATAATATAACTTCTTCTTTAATATTTTAAAAGCTCTATAGTATTTTCCTTAAAACCGCACAAAAATGTTTAAATTATAATGTTTCATAAATACTTTTCTCATATGTTTTCACTTATGTTTTACACCACATACCATGTTATATGCCTATTTTACCCTATTAACATCCATTTATGTTCTAATCCTTTCCATTCATGGACACCTTCGTGATACACCCATTGGTTATAATTTATGTCATGATTGTGGTAACCAACTCTTTCCATGGGTACCCTTATGTCTATGTATGGTTGATTGTGTATGAATGTATATGTTGTAAGAATATTTAGGTGGCAAAAATATTCATGAAAATGTTGAGATGGTTCCTCCCAGATAGCTCTCCAATGCATTGGGTATGGATATGTCTCAGGATATGCAATGTGAAATGGGATTGGCGGTTAGCCTTGACCCGTACTGAAATGGGAAACAAGATTGGCGGTTAGGCATGACCCGTACTAAAGAAATGTTTAATGATTCTTCCACATTTATATGATTCCTTGTTTATATGATCCCATGCGTATATTAAATGATTTTATTAGTTCATTATTTTTATATCATTATGTCTTGCCTCCTAAATCATGTTCTTGAGATGTATCCTTATTTTCATTCCCTTACTGGGCTTTTTAGCTCATCCTATTATTCATGTGTTCCCCAGGGTACCCTATGCAGATGTATGGGCTAAAACGAATTTAGAAGAACTTTATGGATATTATTTAAATATGTTTTTTAGCCCCATGATTTATGTTATATGTACCTAGTCTTCAAAGACACTAGACTTAACTATCCTTGAATTGTACTATGATGATTAATTATGCATAAAATCATGAAATATTATATATAAAAGGCTTTGGATGGTATAGTTTTAATCAGATGATGGTCGAGTTATTTTTGGAGTTTAGGAATAGAGATCCTTATTAGGAACCTTAAGTATGAGACTAAGTTGAAGAAAGTAGTCCTAATTTTTTGTGAGTATAGAGTAAGTGGTTTATCGGGAAAATACATCCATGCCTGGATACGAGTAGGTAGAGATAGCTCTGGCACAGATGTATGTAGGGGTAAAACCCAAAAACACTAATTTCAGCTAGACTTCAACGAGAACTCATGCACGATAACAGACCTTGCTTAAATCTTGGTTATGACACTCCTGGGGGATTTTCTTCGGTAGATTCATGAGCTTAGTAAAAACCGTTATTAAGGGACAAAAATAAGCCCATAAGAATATAAGGTAAGAAATATATCGAGGATAACCTAGATATAAACCTAAGGAATCATAAGTCACGATATAATTATTCATTATAAGTCCATACTTTTATGTTCAAATAATTATTTATTCTCAACAGCTATGTATTGAAGACCTCTAATTATACGTTCTATTTCATAGTTAATGGTAGGAAATAGAAGAACAAATTACAACAACCAACGTGATAAGTAGTGTAATGATTTCCCTAATGACATGAATGATGTGATGGAAGAAAGTTCTGAAAACTTCATTGAAGTACTTGCCCAGTTGGCTCGAGTTATGAATAATAACTTGAATCAGGTGGAATGTCCCCCTCCTCCAAGGAAAGAGAAAGTTGTCGTATAATCTTTCATGCAGAAAAGGCTTCCCATGTTTAGCAGGTCTTCTAATCCCCTCCCCATTGAACAATGGATTAACACTATTTAAAACATTTTCTCTGTCCTCCAGTGCTTGGAAGAAGAGAAATTTGTACTGGCAGTTTATCATTTTGATGGGGAAGCTGATTAGTGGTGGACACTGATCAAGAATACAAAGTCCTAAGAAGAAATTGATTCCATTTAATGGGAGGAATTCAAGAGGATGTTTTTCCAAAAATATTTTCCTTGAGCCCTCCATCTCATGATGGAAAGTGAGTTCCTTGGACTCAAGCAGAAGGATTATAAGCACATCCGGGCATATGAAGCGAACATTAAAAGGCTTAGAAGGCACACCTCTGTATTTTTCATGAACACCAAAAGCAAGGTGGATCGCTTATTTAAAGGACTAAAGATGAGTCTATGAAAATTATTGGTGATTCGAGACTCCGACAGCTATGAGGATATTTTTTGTTGTACCCTCATGGTTGAGATAGAGATTGGAGACTCTCAGTGGTCTCATGGGCCTAGTGAAACGAAGTGTAAAATGGAGAACAACATGGGTGGTTCATCAAAAAAATCCCATGATGGAAAAAAGCCTCACTTTACCCTTTGCAAAAATTATGGGAAGAAGCATCTTGGTGACTATCTCCAGGGAACCAATAACTTCTTCAAATGTGAAATGTTTGGTCATCTGGCCAAGAACATCTGAAGGGATATGGAAAATCCCGCTAATGTTGAAGAAGAAAGGATGGTTCAGATCAACATTCAGCATGTAGTGCGGTGTGATAACTGAAAGGAGCTTGGGAATTATGCGAACAATTTCTATAAGCAGAGGGTTGTCATAGGCAATCAACAACAACCTCCAAGACACTAAAGATGGTCTTATGCTATTACTACTACTGAGGTGGAGCCGGAAAACGATGTGGTGACCGGTATGATTATTATTCATTCAAGAATAGCGAATGTACTATTTGATTCTGGTTCTATGCATTCTTTCATATCATACAAGTTTAGTATAACTATTCAAAAACCACCTCAAAAGTTGGAGTAAAAGTTATCTATGAGGATAGTGAATGGGTAAATAATTGCATCGATGGTTTATAGCTCCTCCCCGGTTAATGTTTGTGGACTGAACCTCCAAGAAACTCCTATCATAATTCCTTTAGTGGAGTTTGAAGCTATCTTAGGAATGGATTGACTATCTTTGTACAAATCCAACATCAATTTTCAAGAAAGGAAGATAACTTTTCACATCTCGAAGCAACCTCTGATTCATTACATGTGTAAGGAAGAAGATGAGTATCCTTTAGAATGTCTCTCTTAAGTTTCGATACTGCTTCCTGGTGGGATAGTATATCTAGATCAAATGATTGGGAAAACGGATAGAATCATTCTTGAAGACATGCACGTCGTGATAGATTACATTGATGTATTCCCCGAAGAGCTTCCTAATATTCCTACTGACTGAGAGGTTGATTTCTCAATTGAACTTATCCTCGAATCATTTCCAATCTCAAAGACACCTTACAGAATGGCCACCATAGAGCTAGAAGAGCTGAAGAAGCAGTAACATGAGAATATGGAGATGGATTTTATATGCCCGGGTACTTCACTGTGGGGTGATCCAATCCTCTTAGCAATGAATAAGGATAAAACAATGCGAATATTCATTGATTATCATGAGCTCAATAAAGTCACTTTAAAGAACAAGTATCCACTTCCACAGATAAATGACTTTTTCAATCTACTTCGTGTGGCCAGTTATTTCTCTAAGGTGGACCTTCGGTCGGGATATCACCAACTAATGGTGAGGAAGGAAGATATTCCCAAGACTATCTTTTGAATGAGGTCTGTACAATATGATTTCATAGTGATTCCCTTCGGACTCACTAATGCTCCAGAAATTTTCATGGATTTAATGAATAGAGTCTTTAGAGATTACGCCCTCAAATTTTTGGTGGTCTTTATTGATGATATTCTGATATACTATAAGGGCAAAGAGAAACATGAGAAGATTTTGGAAACATTGTTATTTAATTTTCAGTGAGGGAAGGTTTATGAAAAGTAGAGTACATGTGAGTTTTATTTGGAGGAAGTATCTTTCTAGGGCCATGTTATCACCAGGAAAGGGATATTTGTGGACCCTTCCAAGACAAGGGAAATTGAAGAGTGGATGAGGCCATCTTCTGTAATGGAGATCCGTAGCTTTTTAGGTCTAGCTGGGTTTTATCAGTGATTTGTGAAAAACATTTCATGATTGTCAAAACGAATGACCAAGATGACCAAGAAGGGGTTATAGATCGTTTGGACACAGGAATGTGAAGACTGTTTCATGGAGTTGAAAATGAGGCTTATCACTATGCTAGTACTCACACTCCCTTCAAGTGGATAACTCATTGTGGTGTATAGGATGCTTCTAAGAAAGAATTAGGTTGTGTGATAATGAAAAATGATAATGTGATAGCCTATGCCTCAAGGCAGCTGAAAATCAATTAGAAAAACTATCCCATGCTTGATCTAGAGTTGGTGGTTGTGATATGTGCATTGAAAATCTCGCGGCATTATCTATATGGGAAAAAATTTGAGATATATACTGACTACAAGAGTCTCAAATATATCTCCGCACAGAAAGAGATTAATATGCACCAGTGAAGATGGATAGATCTCATCAAGGATTATGACTTCTCAATCCACTACCATCCCTGCAATGAAGAAAAGGTAGCAGATGCTCTAAGTAGAAACGATCATGCATCTTTATCGGTGATGAAAATTGAGAAGGATCTGATCTTAATATATTTTCAAATGATGTACATGGGAATCATTAAGGGAGGAACATCATTAATCCTTTCTCAAATTATTTCTCAACCATCCCTTTAGGAAAAAATAAAGGATGCTCAAAGAAAGGATTTGGAAATTCATAAAAGGCTGGAAGCTGGTAAAAATGGGAAATCCTCCAATTTAAAAATTGATGTGGAAGGAGTTCTAAGATTTGGGACAGGATTATGTGTACCATCTGATCCAGAAATAAAGAAGGAGCTATTGAATGGTGCACATAACTGGACCTTCTCTATCAATCTTGGGAGTACCAAAATGTATTGTGATCTCCAATAACACTTCTAGTGGGATAACATGAATAAAGAGATTGCAGAGTATATATCAAGGTGCTTGGTATGTCAGCAAGTTAAAGATGAGCGACAAAAGTACAAAGGTATTATGAATCCATTTCCTATACCCATTTGGAAATGGGAAAATGTTACTATGGACTTTGTCATGGTTCTCCTGAAGACGTTGAAGGGAAATAATGTGATATGGGTTGTGGTTGACCGACTCACCAAGACATCCCATTTCATCGCTATTTGGGAAGATCGCTCGCTTGAACTATATGCAATGATATATGTGAAGGAAGTGGTGAGACTGTACGGTGTTCCACTCTCAATTGTCTATGATCATTATCTGTGGTTCACATCTATATTCTCAAGGATCTATCTACATTCTTTTAGTACTGTATTAAATTTTAGCATGGCCTACCACCCCTAAACCGATGGACAGTCTGAAAGAACTATTCAGATGATTGAGGATATGCTTAGAGCCTACTCTCTATAATTCAAAGGTGGATGGGGTCATCATATCCCATTGGTTGATTTCTCATACAAAAATATCTTCCACTAGGGTATTCAGATAGCTCCATATGAATCTCTATATGGAAAGTGATGTAGAACTCCAACCTGTTGGGATGATGTTGGAGAAAGAAAGCTACTTGGACTCGATCTTGTTCAAGAAATGATAGAGAAGGTTCAAGTCATCCAGAAACACATCAAAGATGCTAAAAGTTTGAAAAAGTGATATGTTGTAAACCGTCGAAGGGACTTGGAGTTCTATATTAGAGATAAATTCTTCCTTCTAATATCTCCATGAAAGAGAGTCATGCAATTCGGGAAGAAAGGGAAGCTAAGACCAAGGTATATTGGCCCCTTTGAGATCATTGACTGTATAAGAGCCATGACCTATCGGCCTGCACTTCCACCGAATATGGATCTATTTCATGATGTTTTTCATGTATCCCTCTTAAGGAAGTACACACCTGATCCCTCACATGTAAAAAACTGAGCGGTGGTGGAGCTAGAAGATGATCTCTCCTATCATGAGCATTTAGTGAAGATCTTGGATCGTAGAAAAAAAGTTCTATGCAATAAAACTACTCATCTGGTCAAAGTACTATGGAGAAACCATATGTTTGAAAAGACAACCTGGGAATTGGAGGAAGCAATGAAGGAAAAGTACTCACACCTGTTTTTGGATTATAATGTAATATAAAATTTCGAAGGTGAAATTTCATAAGGGGGGATGAATGTAACGACACAATGTTTTTCAATGGGAAATTACCTTCTCATAAGTATGTCATAAAATAACATTAAAACAAAACATAATGAATTACTAAGTGATAAGTGACCATTAAATGTTAGTTTGTCACTTCTTTTTTTGGAATTTTGAAAACCCGGCATACACGGTTGTAATCAGTAAGTTATTTGGAGTCTGATAAGGAAGAATTAATTTTTTTTTGAATAGTAACCTACCCTAATGAAGAGTAATATAGTCTTATTAATAGTGATATACCCTAATGAATATTAACCTCACCTATGGTGGTATAAAAATAATATTCATGTTGGAAGTACGATATACTTATATTTTAGAATAAGTTAATGAACGTTTTAAAACTGGTTTTGATAATAAATTAGTATTTTAATTTAATATTAAAATAATAATATTTAGAAAATTATTTTTGAAAAAAGAACTTCATTTTTTGATTCTACAAGTTGAAAAATGGTCAGGGTGAATTTTTGGGATTTTTCTGAAATACATGATTTTTTTGATGAATAGTAGAATCCGATAATTCACAATAAGTGCTAAAAAATGGATTAATTGAGTCATCGATGATGTCTTGTTTATGTAAGCCCACATGGTTTGGGATCACATGATAAAATCACTATTATTGGTTATGGAATACTTACTATTACTTGTCTTGGGAAGAAATAAAAAATTAATGATTATAATATTATGAAATCCCTCATCTCCTCCATTATAAAACCCCCCTTCACTCCCTCTTCTATCCACTCCCCTCAAGCCTTGTTCGTTGCCATTATTCTGCCCAAATCTCTCCCCAAGTCCTACCCCACGTCCAAAATCTATCAGGATCCTCAAAATACCAAAATATCTCCCTTTAATAGGTTCTCAAAGTAAGAATTCTCAAGAGGTAAATTCCTCTTCCCAATTTATTCTTTTTTTAAGTTCTTTTCTTTTTTATTTATTTCCTCACTTCCCTTCACCATAATATTTTGATAAATGTAATAACATAAATTTATTGTAATTTATTAATTCTAGTGGTATATTTCATTATCTTCTCTCTTTTCCCCACCCTTATATTTGAATGAAATGAAAGCACCATTTGAGATGTGTTAATTTAGCACATTCAAGGACAACAATTTATCAATTGATTTTATTATCTTTATTTCTGGTCATGAAACCATTTGTGTTAAGGTTGAAACAGATTATTATATATGCAATATATACTATTTTTGGTTCTGAAATCCTTTGGTAAAAATGGAATTATGTTATAAAGAAAAACACATTCTTTGTAATCAAATCAACCGATTAACAAAAACGGTTATCACTATGGTTATATATATAATAATTCGACTTCACTCTAAGTAACCTAATTAAAAATAAAACCTTGTAATATCCTGGATTTGAACTAAAGAATATAACTTCAATTCTGGGAAACCACTTTCATCTTTCATATAATCCAAACTTGAATATAATTGAACTGATCTTTTAAAGCCAAGTCAACAAACAAGGCTGAAGAATGAAATTGAACCTTGTAACTAATCAAAAAGGATTTGAATGAAATAAAAGGGGTTATAATAAATAAATTTAATATTGAAGTGTTTTTGGACATATTAATTAATAATCAAATTTTTTTTATTCAGGTCATTAATAACAAGTTGAGAACACCAATATATTTATGGTAAGGGATCCTCCCCTTTTCACTCTTAATCATGATTGTTCTCCATGCTATGCCTTTTTGTGTAATACCAAGTGATGGGGTATGTTTATTCACCTTCCCCATACTTATTTAAGGTTTTATATGTTATTATAAACCACTTATCTCTCTCATAAATCCCTTTTATTTACACTTGATACCATGCCAATAAACCATGATGGATTCTACCTGAACTTCTTTTATTCGTTAGGTTTGCTCTATCAGTCATTTTACAAAAATATAGTTGCCTTTTCATTTTATGTAGAACATAAACATTCTGTTTATATGCTCCAAAATAATTTTCTACAATCCATATCTCATTCTATTTCAGGGATATGCATTCTTTTAAATGAATCTCTCCTCGATACTTCCCAAAAAGCACACTCATTTTAAAGGAACTTCCCAAAAGTTTACTCAATTTGAAGTGCACTATATCTTCTGTTTTAAGACACCATTGTCTTTAGAAATTAAGTATTTTTATTATGAAAACATTATTGTTTCAATTCTGGTTTTATATAAAAGAATGTCTTCTTTACAGTTTTAAAATCTCTATAGTATTTTCCTTAAAACCACACAAAAATGTTTTAATGCTATTGATTCAAAAATACATTTCTCATATGTTGTCACATATTTTTGACACCACTTACCATTTTATATGATGATTTTACCCTATTAACGTCCATGTATGTTCTAATTCATTCCTTTCATGGACACTTTCATGATACACCCATTGGTTATGATTTATGTCATGATTGTGGTACCCAACTCTTTCCATGGGTACCCTTTTGTTTATATATGGTTGATTATGTATGATTGTATTTGTGGAAAGAATGTTTATGTGGAAAGAATATTCATGAAAATATTGATATGGGTGTGCCCAGATAGTATCCCAATGCATTGGGTAAGGATAAGTCTCATGAGATGCAATGTGAAATTGGATTGGCGGTTAGCCTTGACCTGTACTGAAATGCGAAACGGGATTGGCAGTTAGACTTGACCCGTACTAAAGAATTTTTTTATGATTCTGCCACATTTATATGATTCCATATTTTTATGAACTCATGCTTATATTAAATGATTTTATATGATCATTCTTTGGAAATCATAATTTCATGCCTCCTAACTCATGTGCTTGAGATGTATCGTTATGTTCATTCCCTTACTAGGCTTTTTAGCTCATCCATTTGTTCATGTGTGCCCTAGGGTACCCTATTTAGATGAAAGGGCTCAAAGGAAGTTATAAGAAATTTATGGAGATTAAATAAAGAAGTTTTTTAGCCCCATGTTTTATGTTATATGTACATAGTCTTCCATGGAAATAGACTTAACGATCCTTGGCTTGTACTCTAAAAATTAATTATGCTTAAAATCATGAAATGTTTTATGTAAAAGTCTTGGGATTCTATAAATTTGATAGAGGATATCAAGATTAGAGGAATATAAATATATGATCGAGTCGTAGGGGATTATTAATTATAATAATAGAGTGTCCCCAATATGAGGATAGTCATCCAATTGTTGTTAATAAAAATTAAATCTCTTTTTCATATTCCTTTAGTTTCAATTTTCAATTAAATCACATAAATGAAATTACCAACTAAATATATTGATACCCATGTAAGTAATTATCAGTAAAAAGAGTATATTAATATAATATCATTCAATTATATGTTGGTTTTCGACTTGGGTGCATAGGAATGGATCAAAATATTTCATTCGTATCAATTAGAACACATTTACGATGCAGAATCTATGTTGACGGTGTTCCAAAATTTTCATTTCCCTAAAAATAAGAATGAGGAACAAAGGAAACAAATCATGTGTATTTGAATTCCACTTAAGAATAAATAATTTGGATAAAGTTAAATTGTTAACATAAGTTCCTACAACAATGGGTGGAGTAGATAGGTTGATGATGACCACTACCAACATTAAAAACATAGGTCCCACTACTGTGCTACTAAATTTGTATCCTTTTAGGAGTATACCCTACTTGAGAGGTGGGTATTTAGACTATCATGTTTTCACATTTAGAGATTCCAAATATATATTATAAAAATGATTCCACAAGGGCATCTACACTAGAAAGGTGTCAATAATTTTCGGCATTTTTTTGTACCCATAGGGGAGCCTGTTTAGATATGAAATGGAATATTGACCGAAAATATGGGACACAATGTGTGTTTATGAGGGAATAAGATTATTAGAAAGTGTTAATTCACTCTTAGGATTTTTACTTCATGCCTCAATAATATTGATATAGTATATGGAAAACATGGATGGAATGTGGGATAGTAAGAAAAATGAATATACCAACCAGTTGATAGATTTGAGATTAAGATTAAATAATTATTTAAGGGGGTGGTTGATAATTTAAAAGGATTCATAGTTTATGGGAATATATTTTTGACCAAATGGGAGACAATATTTTAATGAAAGATACCTCTTACTAGGGATTTATCCTTTTATAGTCATATATCTATGACCAATGGGTTGTTCCTTTTATATTTGAACATTTAGGACTATGGTTTCCTTTTTATGTTAATAGAAATCATACCATGGGTGGTATATTTTTAGGTCATAAAATATAGAATATGGAATTTTTGATAATATTGATGGATTGAAACAAAAACATTCACGTTAATGGATGGACATGGGGGTGAAAAGTTAGTATAGATCATCTCTCCAATAATTGGGGAACTTATTTTACTGTCATGATGCATGGACCCAAAACTTCTTTATATAGATATGGATCATTGATATGAGAAAGGGAAATGTGTCCAATTATGGATTGGTGCATGACCTCATCACTATTGTATAATCAGGTGGATCTATCATGCGTATATGGATAATGCATAAAGGATGAGAATCATATTAATTCTAAGCTATTTAGGGGACTAAACAGATTGTTTTTTTGAAAAGCCTAATTGCTATGATTGATAGAAATTTGAGTTTTTAGCTAGGTCCAAGACATAGTGTCTCAATTTCACTACTTATCCCATAATATAAGATTTATTCTATATGTATTTCAAGTAGGAATCAATGTATGAGACAAAATCTATATGGAGGTTGTCATATCGAGTGAGAATTGAGGTATAATTCAGTTTTAAGTAATGTCAAGGGGAAAATACCATGTATCATAACATCATACATAAAGAAAATTTATTCAATTTTTTAATAGAATATGATGAGAATGAAAAGGATACCCTCTCAATCGTTCTATTGATAGAATTTGTCGAAATTCATAAGCCCACATGATCCATATTTAGAGTGAGAAACAAGAGGCAATAAGGGGCTACTCAAAGAACATGAGAGTTCCTACGATTAATGGGATTTGATTGAAATAATCAGTACCCCACTTAATAAACCCATGAACATGTGGAGATCAATTAGGCACAACTCTATAGGACCAATTCAACCTTCCACATATCAAAAGATGTCAAAGAAGAAAAATGATTTTACAATTACACTTGTGTAATGGGTAGTGGGTGAAGGTTTATAGTTCTAAACACAATAGGAATAACCATAAGGATAATTGAATAGGATTAGATGATCTTTTACTAAAGTAACTACCCAAATTAAACTTCCACATCATCTAGAATGGATGAAACCAAACGGGGTATAACCACAAGGGATGTTTCAAAACCTGATGCCTGTTTTTTTTATTTCTAAGAAACCTCCACGGCATATACCCTTGGTGGGAGATTGGTCCTTGGATAATAGTGTCATTATAAAGAGGGAAAAGATTTGGATATTAATGGTTGATCGGGAAATCAAATCCTTATGGGCGCAAAGTGTATATATGAAATAAGAGTCTTATATATAGGTATAAGAACATTTTGATTACACTTTCATGTGTTCAAAAAAATGATTGGGTGCATAAGGTTTTAGGTTGTGAAAATACCTAAATATGCATAGGAAATGTTTTACTATGAATTGGGAAGACCAGATTTGATCATAATTCTATGGAAATTAAGGACTTATATCCTGGAGAAAAGGTGGATGTTTCTTGTCTTATGTGGGTGAAAAAAACAAAACATGGAATGTAAATCGAACTAGCTAATAGAAATGAATTTCAAGACAAATATATAGAGTTTATAGTCATAACGCATGTACCGATGGATGATTTTAGTTTGAATCCATGGATCTTAGACAAAAATAGGGTAGTCTATATGGAATTGGAGTGGAAAGAATCTAATATTAAGTTAAAATCTCTTCCATTATTGACAAACCTTGGATGATGTGCACATATTTAAGGTCATAAGGATTGTAGAAATAGTTTTTTTAGTCTATAAGACCTTGGTAATAAAGAAACATAGATGTGAATGGAGGTAAAAAGGGACAAATAATGATATATATAACCCTATAATAAATGAAAATTTGTTTAATATTAGGATTCATGGACCATAGTGAAGCTTTATTTTAGCTTCAGGCAACTTTAGACTATATACCTTAGGGTAGAACACCCTCATAATGTATAGAAATGTAATTAATTAAAAAAGGAAGTGTTATGTTTCGTGATAAGGTAGAGGTAATTTTATACTTGTAGCTAATACTATGAGATGATATTTAGGTATGCCGATGTATCCCATGAGATATAAATCAATCCACAAAAAGTTTTTACGTGAAATTCTTATATGTGGATCCAACTCACCCAACAACGAGGGGGATGAAATTTATAGGTTATGTGGTGAAAATATATAGATAATTCTGGATAAAAAAAGATGAGAATCTCATCCCAAAGTGAAATATAGATGGGTACGGGACCCATATATGGGCCATGAATGATAGGTCCATGAATAACTATGTATAATAGGGGAAGGGAATCAAGTTGTACATCGTTGGAAATTTTTTTTGGTAGGGTACCAACACCAAAAGTTGAAATCCACTCATGAGATGATGAAAAATATCACACTATTAAAATTCATGCAATAAGAACCTTTTTGAGGGTTAGCTGGTCTGTGAAACCTGAATGGAAATGAAAAAATCGATGTCAATGGACAATCGAGGACCTATTGTTATTAAAATAACCATGAAAAACAACACACATATTTTATTTTCATGATGATTGGACTGAAAGAACCAAGAATGAAACAGATGACCCAAATAGGTGGGATTTTATAATTTATCCACCGATGGTCGATGTAATCTTGTGATAATTGGGGAAATAATTCCTGGTTAAAGTTGATGATCTCATGTGAAGGGTATTAAGAAAAAAACAAAATTGTAAAATACATGGTTTATATATGAAGTCGCACATGACATCAACTCATCATTGGAGATCAATTAATGAAAAATATAAAGAAGAATTCTTCTAGATTGTCCACACGTGCTTCAAGAAATCCATGGGAGTGTAGATCATCGTAATCTAGGTGCTAGCATGGAGACACCACAACTCCATAGACACTCTGATGATCACTACATCATTCTTCTTTTGATGTGTGAGAGAGAACTACATCTGAGCTTCTTGGATCCATTGTCTCTCTCTATAGGGTGTGGGAGGGAAAGGAAGAGAGAGATTGGCAGTGAATAGTGCATGAGAGACTCCTCTCCTCCTCTATTTATAATGTCAAATAAAATTACCTTGAAATTTCAGCCCTACCCCGAACAATTAATCACACTATAAAAAATATTTTGATTACTAAACTAGGTCATAAATATTATTAATTTTATTATCACTTAACTGTAAAAAATATATTACAAGATAATACTAGAGCCATTAAATCGGATCGTACTCCCAAAAATGTTAATTGAACCTTGAATATATTAATATTTGTTCAAATAATATTTCACATATATTTACTTAAATTGTGTAAATAAAAATAAATAAAAAATAAAATCAATTCTCATTATGTAATGCCCCGACCCTTGTTACCCAGAGTCGGTGCATTATTACATAAAATTGGCATGATCATAATGAAATCATGTCTCGAAAGATAGATCAGTTTAGTATTATTGGAAATAAGATTCATACATACGTTCAACTTTACTACTTGAAAAGAAATACAACATGGATTTATTTAATTGGAAACATCCAAGCCCCTTATATAATTCCTACAAGTCACTCATAACAAAATTCTTCATATCTTGGGAAAATGATACACATGAAAGGGGTGAGCTCAAACCCTCAGTAAGGTTAACCAATACAATAGAATATAACATAAATATTAAGCATGGTGAATAATTGAAACCTCATGCCTTTACCTATAATAAACATGAATTCTTTTATGGCAGTAAAATGAGGTGAGCAAATAATGTCATAATAAAAAATAATCATGATTCTACTAGTCGATTGACCACATAAACCATCAATATTATTTCCATAATGAAGGAATGCATAATGTCGGACATTCTGAAAATTTTGTCAAGGCCTCAGCCAAGACGTCTAAAAATAATTAATGCCTCAACCAAACCCATATATAAAATTGGGAAAGGACATGGACAATTCCATGTCTACTTGTCTCATGAAACCTATTGATTAATTGATGAGCTATAGTAGGCTCAATCAGTCACATACTAAGTCCATTACATTCCTCATATGAAAAGGTTGAAATAAAACACAAATATTCGTATTAAAACTAGCATACGAAATGTCAATACATTAACCATAAACCATGAATGGAATAAAAATTACACATCCGCAGTAAAACATATAAAAAAACTTCAATACAATATGGAAGTTTTGTATGATAATAAATCAACATCAAATAAACTTAAAATCCATCAAAGGATATTGACATAGATGAAATCAAAACCTTTTTAAGAGAAATTTATCTTTCTATTTTGAAATAATTTAAGAGTCACATAATTATAAAGAAAAAATTTATTTTTAAAATATTCTTATAATCTTTTAAGGGAATCTTAGATGATTTTATAAAGGCGGAAAATAGACGCACCCTCCATATAAGATGGAAAAACATTATTACCTTAATTTTGTCGTAAAGGGTCATAAATTACCTTGTTTGGAAAATGACAAAAAAAATCCATTCAAACCATTTTTTTAAAAGTAAAATAAGGGTATAAATGACATTAACCCATAGTCTAGTAAATAGTTAAAATGTTTTGAAATAATTTTTTAAGAATCATGGATGTGGATGATAAAGAGGTCCATGTAAATAATTACATATAAACACGCTCAGATAATGAAGAGATTGTGAAATTAACCCTTATCTTGTACTTCACCTTGGTCGAGGGTAGTTTACCCTTCTGAATAATGGTTATATAATTGTTATTAAATTTTAAAATAATAATATAAATTAATATGATATCATATATGATCTTTTAACAATGCTTTGTTAATAATATTTCAGTATTATTATCGTTTCGTGTGCTAACTGATTCCGTTTCCCTTATATGCTATGTTAATTAAGTAATTTTTGTTATGGATAGGATGTATATTATTAATATAAAAATGATATTAAGTATTTAAAAATTATTTTTCAACATCTAATGAGAATTATTCTTGAATGGATACAATGGGGAATGAATCTCATTGCGTTCGTGGAGACAGTAATCCATACGTACGCACGAGCGACAATATCATTGTTTTGATATTAAAATAACATATAATTGGATGGTATATCATATATACAGAATATTTATCATGATATATTTATTATTTAAATGAATTAGACATCATTATTATACCCATCCACATAATAATGTACTGAATAACAATTACACCACGATGTGGAGATGGTAAGCCCTACGAACACATGTATGGTGACATGTCATTCAAAGGATGGATAGAATATTGAATTTGGTTGTACCATATTTATAATAACATCATAGTATAAATAATATACTAGATTTATTTGTTTATAATGGAAACAACAAAGAAAGAGCAAATGGAATATGGAAGGAACTTGAAAGAGGTGATGAAATATATTACCTCTTCTTCAGGTTCTTCCATTTGATTTGTTCAAAAGAGCTCATTAGGATGGCCTTATGACAAAATTAATACCTCTAGGAAGAAGGGAGTACAGTTGGTAGGGTATTTGGGAAGGGGTTGGCCGACCCAAATGACTTTGAAGATGTGAATTAAAGAGAAGGGGGAGTTCCCATTTATAAGAGGAGGGAGGGGCAGATTAGGAAAATCTACAAATATTAATTTATAATAAAATACATTTGGGTTTTAATGGATCCAAAAGTGAATTTTTAAAGGATAAGGTGTGTATGGGTCGGAAACAACTCTTCCGATAGTTGTTAGACAGGTTTTAGTCACTATATTAACCTTATCTTCATGATTTAACTCTTAGTTAAATAGTTTGACCTTTACGATGTCTCTTTGTATATTTATATTATATGGTTAATAAAAAAACAATATAAATCCAAGAGAACCCCAAGTGGTTCATTAAAGATTCTCCTATCATTATATAAGTCTTTTGGCAGAACTTTAGATTTTTAAGAATATAATATCAATTAATATGTAATATTAGTTAGAAAAACTCTTTTATGTCAATTTTGACACTATTTGGTATATTGTTTTTGATAAATTCATAACGGCATTATTAATTCAAAAAAAAATCATCTAACCAACCCTAATATGTCATATTAACCAATAAAATTAGTTTAATTCATTAAAAGTCTAAAATTACATTTATTTGGATATTTATAATAACAATTATATTATTATTTCATTAATTACATAATTACTGGATCATCATTGTGTCATAATAATATTAAATTATTTAATTTCTAAAAAATATAAAAACAATCCATAATGTAGGAAATGTTTTTATCTTTACAATGAATATTTATAGTCTAATTTATCTTATTTGTAACTCTATATTAAAAATGGTTTACTTATTAAACTTTGAATTTAATACTATTAACTCTTCTTTAAATTAAATAAGAATAAATGTCCTATTCTAATCCAACTAGATCAAAGAGTTTCATATTTTATCCCTATGGTTGTTTTTGGTATAGTTATACTAATCTAATAGAATTAGGACATGTGTTAGGGTAATAATAATATAATTTTTACCCTTAATTTCAATATTTACTTTTACCCGTGGTAAAAAAAGTAAAAAGTAATTATTCAAACAAAAAATTTATCTTATTGATCCAAATTTTAATACTTTATATTAACTGTGCCACTTGGATTTTTTAAATTAATCTCATAGAAGTGGTAAAGTTAAGAATTATGTAAATTGTCAAATGCTCTTAGGAGGTGGGTAAAAGATTGTAAATAGTTTAATAAAATTTTTATATATCTAAAATTATTATAAACTAATTCCAGTGAATTAAATTGATAATATATTGGTATTATGTATCTATTTTGAACTAAAATAAATTTAAATAACATAAAAAATTATTTAAATAAAAATTCTTTTTAAAACAATGATTTAGTGTTTTCACTATTCATCACAAATTGAAATTTTTCAGAAAAATACCAAAAATTCACCATAAGCTAATTTCGATATTCAGAATCCAAAAATTAAGTCCATTTTGAAAGATAAAATTTATAAAATTTCAATAAGTGGGTATTACTATTCATAATGGATAGTTTGATTGGTTGTGGTGTGTTAGAAGTCGAAGTTGCGTACAACACACACAACTGTATTATTCAAAGAGAAGAATATCATGGATGATTGGGGTGTTACATTTTCCCATACATCGAATAATTTCATCCTTGGAATTTCTAGAATATTATTGCATAAAAGGATTTGGGTGGTTATACATACTATGTTCCTCGGGTTCCCACTTTGCCTCTTCTATCTTATGGTTTCTCCATGGAACTTTTAGCAGATGAGTCATCCAGTTTATCAGCACTTGTTCTCTTATATCAAGAATCTTGACAGGCTCTTCGAAATTAGACAGATTGGGTTCCATCTCTAATTCCTAATTTGTGAGTACATGCGTTGGATTAGGCATGTATTTTCACAAAAGTGATACATGGAACACATCGTGAACTTTGGAAAGACTTGGCGGAATTTCCAGACGGTAAGCTACAGCCCCAATTTGTTCTATAAATTCGAAAGGTCCAATGTGCATGGGACTCAATTTTCCCTTCATACCAAAACGTATAACACCCTTCCATGGAGATACCATCAAGAAAACATGATCTCCTACCTGAAATTACAAATCCTTCTTTCAGTTATCAGCATAGCTCTTCTGCCTACTTTGAGTTTCATTGATGTGGGTTTGGATTTCCATCACCTTTTCCATTGTCTCCTCCATATGTTATGGGCCTACAAGTTTTCTTTCACCAGCAACATCCCAACAGGTTGGTGTGCGACATCTCTTTATGTATAACACTTCATATGGTGCCATCAAAATACTTGAATAGAAGCTATTGTTATAGAAAAATTCTACCAAAGGTAAATATTGATTCCACATACCCCGAAAGTCAGGTGAGCATGATCTCAACATGTCTTCTAATGTTTGAATAGTCTGTTTTGATTGTCCTCCAGTTTGGGGGTGGTAGGCAGTGCTCAAACGATGTTCAGTAGCCAGGGATTTCTGAAGACTTTTCCAGAATCTTGATGTAAAATGGGGATCTCGATCTGAAGCAATCGATAGTTGTACTCCATGAAGTCTTACAACGTCATTAATAAATATTCTTTATAAAGGTTCATGTTGTAAATTTTCCCTTATACCTAGAAAATGTGATGACATGGTAAGACGATCAACAATAACCCATATTGCATCGTTCTTTCTACGAGTCTTTGGTAGCTCCATGAAGAAGTCCATCGTAATAGTATCCCATTTCCAATCAGGTATGAGAAGAGGTTTCAAGAATCCTCTAGGTTGTTGCCTTCAGCTTTAAATTGTTGAAAAAACTTACATCTCGACACAAAATCAGCAATCTCCCGCTTCATGCTGTCCCACAAAAAATGTTCCTTCAAATCTCTATACATTTTGGTGCTCCCAGGGTGTATAGAGAAATTGGAACTATGAGAATCATCCAACAATTCTCTTTGTAGATCAAGTATATCGGGAACACAAAGCCTCTTCCCAAATTTCAAAATTCCATCTTCATATACGAAGTCACTCAATCTCCCATCACTCACAACATTAATCTTCTTTTGAAACCCGTAATCATCCACCTGAGAACTTTTTATCTTTTCTAGTAAAGATGGTTTGGAAACCATTTGAAAAAGTTTTGATTTTCACCTTCCATGGTTATTCCCATATCCATTTTTACTAGATCCATGTATATATGATCCTTTTCAACTCTCATCGTGTTCAAAACTCCATGATATTTTCTGCTCAAAGAAACTTCCACCTTATTTTCCTTCCCCAGGTGGTAGTGTATCATGAAACCATAATCCTTGAGTAGTTCCAGCCATCTCCTTTGACTCATGTTGAGTTCCTTCTATGAGAAAGTACACTTCAAACTAGTGTGATCAGTATAAACCTCACATTTTTCACCATAGAGATAGTGTCTCCAATTTATCAAAGGAATTATTACATTGTCTAACTCAAAATCATGAGTAAGACAGTTTTTCTCATGAATTTTTAGTTGTCGTGATGCATAAGGAATAACCCTTTCATTCTGCATAAGGAAACAACCAAGTCCTTTCTTTTAAGCATCACTATAAATAAAAAACCCATCATTCACCGATGGTAGGGTTAAGATAGGAGAATTTAATAATCTTTTATTCAATTTTTTAATACAATTTTCACACTCTTTTTTCCAAACAAATTTAACCCCTTTACCTGTTAGCTTGGTTAATGGGTTAGCCAATCGGGAAATATTCTGGGCCAAACACCAATAATAACCTGATAAACCAATAAATCTGTGTACCTCAGTTATACTTGTCGGTGCTCTCCATTATTGGATTTCTCTTGTCTTAGAAGAATCAACAGAGATTCCATCCTGAGAGAAAATATGGCCAAGAAAAGAAATCTCCTAAAGCTAGAATTCACACTTTCTAAACATCCCATATAATTCGTGTCTTCTAAGAGTCTTCAGAATAATGCGTAAGTGATTTTCAAGTTCTTCATAGCTTTTGGCATACCCCCGGATATCATCAATAAATACCACTACAAATTCATCTAGATATTCCTTGAAAACTCTATTCATTAGATCCATGAAGACAGAGGGTGCATTAGTTAATCCAAAAAGAATTACTGTAAACTTGTAATGCTCGTACCTAGTTCGAAATTTTGTTTTTTGAATGTCTTCCTTCTTCACACTCAACTGATGATATCCATATCGATGGTAAATCTTGGAATAGTATTGATCTCCATGAAGTTTGTCGAATAAATCATTAATTCGAGGTAGGGGATACTTGTTCTTCATTGTTATAGCATTGATCTCCCTGTAGTCAATGCACATCATCATAGATCCATCATTCTTCTTAACAAAAAGTATAGGGGATCCCCATGGAGAAACACTAGGGTAAATAAATTCCTTATTAATCAATTCCTCTAGTTGTTTCTTTAGTTCCACTAATTCCACAATGGCCATTCTATAAGGGGTCTTCGATATGGGCCTTGATCCAGGAATTAAATCAATGGAAAACTCAATTTCTCATTCAAAAGGATGTCCAGGTAAATCTTCTGGAAACAGATCAATATATATTTTCACAGTAGGTGCATCTTCTATTTGAAAATTCTTTTCCTCACCCACAGTTATTTCATTCTCTTCTTCCACAATATTTTAATTTAGTTTCTAAATTGGGGGTGGTTCTAGAAAACAATTAGGTGGTGATGATTCTGCTCTAAATATAAGTCGTTCTTTATTATCATCATCAAAAATATAAACCTCCTTTTTATTACAATACTTTTTTTCAGCAAGGTCTGATAGCTAATACATACTGAGGATTATATCAAATTCAATCGTGGGTATGACGATGTGATCAGCAGATAAAGAACATTTATATTCCCTAATGGGAACTGATTCACAAAACATTATAGTAATGATACTTCCCTTAGGAGTTTTTAATGACAACTCCCTTGTTAAATCAAATTAGAAATATCTAATTTTCTAAGAAAACTGGGAAGATATGAAAAATTGTGGTTATACAGAATCAAATAAAACATTGGATAAACTTGAGGGAACCATTAAATTACCTGCCACTATATCCTTCGGAGCTTCAAACTCAGCAGTAGTGATAGCATAATCTTGGCATTGATTTCTTGGCCTCTTCTGAGGTATGCTTCACGGACATTTAGGACATTCATTTTCATAATGTCCCATATCCCTACTATTGTAGAATTGAACATTGGTAGAATCTTTCTTTCCCTTACAATATCCAGCAAGATGGCCTTTCTATCCACATTTGTAGCAAACTACTTTTTCTTTTAGACATGCACCAGGGTACATCCTTCCACAATTATCACAGAGTGGAAATTTAATTATTCCTTTCTTCCCTTTTTCCTTATTACCTTTCCTAGAGTGTTCAGTAGATCTCTTCTTCTCTTTCTTTTCTTTAAAGTCATAAGACTTATATAATTCCTTTTCTGTCTTCATATCACTCGAGACAATATCATCATATGATGATAAGAATTGTGAAACTAATGCTCGATGGAGAAATGTTTTTAACTTATCAAAGAAATGATCAATCTTACTTCTTGGGTAATGTATGTAATCTACAACATGCCTCACTAACATTGTAATTTTATCCTCATACTTTTCCACATTCTCATCCTCCTTTTTCCTCAGACTCAGAAATTGTCTTCCCATATCTGCTCAATGGTCATGAGGAATGTATTTTTCTAGGAAAATTTCTTTAAACTCCCTCCATTTCACATTTGATACTTCATCATCTTCCCTTGTGTTTTGAATCAATGACCACCACTAATCAACATCTCCAGTGAGGTGGTAAACTACCCTAAAAACGTTTTCCCTTCCACTACTCCCTAAGGCATGGAATAATTTCTGTAAAGAATTTATCCATTTCTCAGCTACTAGTGGATTTTTACCCCCATTTAATGTTGGTGGTTGTTGCCTCATGAAGCAATATAACATGGATCCTCTACACTATGGATCAGGGTTCTCCATACAGGTATGGTTATTATTCATAACCTGATTGAGTTGTCCCAGTATGGTGATTAGATGATTAGCACGAGTTACATCACCAGCTCCACTATAATTATCTTGAGTATGATGGAAATCCCTACATGGAGTGCGTTCCTTGATACAATTTCCATTCCTTCCACTAGGCATCATTTCAAAACAATGGCATACACTATATTAGATTATGAATCTCAATACATAAATCCACACTTGTAAAACACTTAACATAAAATTAAACAATTTATGGATGTAATCCATAATCATAAAAAAATTTCTATGAGAAGTATATACTCAAAAACCCTTCATAATGGCTTGTAAATAAAATGAAAATTATCCTATGCATATCCCCCAGGAGTATCTTAACCAAGAGTGTAACAAGGCCCTTTGTCGTGCAATTGTTCCCATTTGAGTCTAGCTCAAAGCGGTGTTTCTAGGTTTTACCCCTAGGTACATCTGTGCCAGATCTACCCCAACCTGCTCATATCCAGACAAGGATGCATTTCTTGGAAAACTCACAAAATCTCAATAATACCAAAATTCTTGTATGTTATTTATATATTAATACTCAAAGTCGATCTTATGGCTATGTACTCTAATTAGAGTTTATCTAAATCCAGTTTTCACGATTTTTACTAAACATAATTTGATACCAACTGTAAAGACCCCACACTAGTTACCCATAGTCGATACATTATTACATAACATTGGCATGATCATAAGGAAATCATGTCTCGAAAGACCGATCAATTTAGTATTATTGGAAACATGATTCATAAATAAGTTCAACATTACAACTTGAAATGAAATAGAACACAAATTTATTCCATTGGAAACATCCAAGACTCCTAGATAATGGCTGAAAGTCACTCATAACTAACTTCTTCATATCCTGGGAAAATGAAACATATAAAATGGTTGAGCTCAAACGCTCAGTAATGGTGTAAAATACAGCGGAAGATAACATAAATATTATGAATGGTACATAATTGAAACCTCATGCCTTTACCAATAATAACTATAGATACTTTTATTCTAGGAATATGAGCTGAGTAAATAATACCATAATAAAAAATAATCATGGGTATTCTACTAGTCTAATGACCACATGAACCATCAATATTATTTCCATAATGAGGGAATGTATAATGTCGTACATTCCAAAACATTTTGTCAAGGCCTTGGTGAAGGCTTCTAAAAATGATTAAGGCCTCGACAAAAAACATATATCAAATTGGTAAAGGCCTCAGAAAATTCCACGTCTAGTTGTCTCATGAGACATACCAATGCATCGAGGAGCTATAGCGGGCTCCACCTGTCCCTTCTTATGTCCAATGCATTCCTTATATGAAAAGGCTGAAATAAAACATAAACATTTGTATTAAAACTAGCATAAAAAATGTCAATACATTATCCTTTAACCATGAATGGAATAAAAATGGCACATCCACAGTCAAACATATCACAAAACCATCAATACAACATGTAATTTTTGTATAATAATAAATCAACTTCAAATAAACATAAAATCCATCAAAGGATGTTGACATAGATGAGATCAAAACCTTTGTTAGAGAAATATCTCTTTCTATATTGAAATAATTTAAGAGTTACATAATTATTAAGAAAAAATTTATTTTACAAATATTCTTATAAGCCTGTATGGGAATGTTTGACAATGTTATAATTCTGGAAAATAGACACACCCGCCGTATAAGTTAAAAAACATTCTTATCTTAATTTTGTCGAAAAGGGTCATAAAGTACCTTGTTTGGAAAATGACATAAAGATTACTTTCAAACCATTTTATAAAAAGTAAAATAAGGTAATAAACTACTTTAACCCATAGTCTACTAAATAGTTAAAATGTTCTGAAATACATTTTTAAGAAACATTGGTTTGGATGATAAATAGTTCCAAGTAGATAATTACATATAAACAACCTTGGATAATGAAGATATTTTAAAATTAACCCTTACCTTTTACTTTCCTTGGTTGAGGTTAGTTTTAACTCTTTTATATTGGTGAAATAATTGTTTTTAAATTATACAAGATTCATATTCATTAATATGATATCATATATAATCTTTTAACATTGCTTTGTTAATAATATTTTAGAATTATTGTTGTTTCAGGTGTTAACTGATTTATTTTCCTGTATTTGCATTGTTACAAATGTAATGCTTGTTATGGATAGGATGTATATTATTCATATTAATAATTATATTAATTCATTAAAAATTATTTTTAATCATCTAATGAAAATTAGTCTTTAATGGATGTGATGTGGAATGAATCTCATCGCGTTCGTGGAGACGGTAATCTGTACATACGCACGGGCGACAGTTTCATTCTTTTGATATTAAAATAATATATAATTGGATGTTATATCATATATACAGAATCATTATTATGTTATATTTATTATTTATATCAATTACACACCATTATTATACCCATCCAAATAATAATGTATTGATTACCAATTACACCACAAAGTGGACACGGTAAGCCGTACGTACGCACGTGTGGTGACATGTCATTCAATGGATGGATAGAATAATGAATATGGTTTTACAATATTTATAAAAACATCATAGTATATAGAAGATACTGGAGTTTTTATTTTAGACTGGAAGCAACAAAAAAAGAGAAAGTGTAAGAAGAAAGGAACTTGAAAGAGGTGATGATATATTTACCTCTTCTTCGGGTTCTTCATTTTGACATGATCAAAAGGTCTCAATAAGTTGGCAATATGGCTAAAGGAAGGCCTCTAAGATTAATGGAATATATTTTAGAAGTTATTTGGGCCGGATTTGTCTGAGCCAAATGGATTTGAAGATGTTAATTAGAGAGAATGGGGAGTTCCCTTTTATAAGAGGAGTGAGGGGCACCTTAGGAAAAGCTAGAAATATTATTTTATGTTAAAATAATTTTCAGTTTCTAATGGTTCCGAAGTTGATTAGTTAAATTCTAAGGTGTGGATGGGTCGAAAACCACTCAACCAATAGGTTTTAGACATGTTTTGGTTACTATATTATCCTTATCTTTTATATTTAAATCTTAGTTAAATAGTTTGGCATTTACCATGTCTCTTTGTATTTTTATATTATATGTTTAATAAACATACTATATAATACCAAGAGAACTCAAAGTTGTTCATTAATGATACAACTATCATTATATAAGTTTTTTGTCCAAACATTCGATTTTTAAGAATTGAACATCAATTAATAATATAATATTTTTTTAAACTCTTTTATGTCAATTTTGAAACTATTTTGTATTTTTTTTCTAAATTCATAACAACATTATTAAATCGAAAACAAATCATCCAACCCACACTAATAAGTCATATTAACTAATAAAATTAGTTAAATTTATAAAAAAATTCAAATTACATTTATTTGGATATTAACAATATCAATAATATTAATATTTCATTAAATAGGTAATTACTACATCATCATTGTGTAATAAATAAATTAAATTATTTAATTTCTAAAAAATATAAGTAAAATACCATTATGTAGGAAATATTTTTATCTTTATAATTAATATTTATAGTATAATTTATCTTATTTGTAACAATATATTATAAATTGTTTATTTATTAAACATTGAATTTAACACTTTTCACTATTCTTTGAATTAAATAATAATAAATGTACTAATCTTATTAACCTGGACAAAATAAGTTAATATTTTATTTCTGAAGTTTTATTGGTCGAATTTAACTTATCCAATAGAATTAGGATATGTGCTAGGGTAATAATAATATCATTTTTACCCTTAATTACTCTGTTTACTTTAAACCATGGTAAATAAAAGTACAACGTTACTATTCACCAAAAATTATTTTTATCATATTGAACCACATTTTTTCCCATGATATTAACCATATCACTCTAGTTTTTGAAATTCAACTAACAGAAGTGATAAAATTAAGTTTTATGTAAATTTTCAAATGCTCCTAGTAGGTGGGTAAAAGACGGTAAAAATGTTCAATAAAATTTTTATATATCTAAAATTATTATAATCTGATTCCAATAAATTACATAAAAAATATATAGGTATTATGTATCTATTTTTTCCTAGAATAAATTGAAATAAAATAAATAATTACTTAAAGAAAAATTAGGTTTTAAACAATGAATTGGTGTTTTTCACTATTCATCATAAATTGAAAGTTTTCAGAAAAATATCAAAAATTCACCTGAGATAATTTGGATATTCTTAATCCAAAAATGAAGTCCATTTTGAAAGATAAAATTTAAAAATTTAAAAAAGTTCGTATTACTGTTCATAATGGCTAGTTTGATTGGTTTTGGTGTGTTAAAACTCGAAGTTGCGTACAACACAGGCTACAATATTATTTAAAGAGAAGCGTATCATGGAAGATTGGGGTGTTACACATTATTTATAACTTGAATGAATTTATTTATTGTATTGGTGATTTTTTAACCCATGATAAATCCCAGACCCCGGTGGTGGGCCCCACCATGTCCAAACTCCTTTTCAACTGAATAAGTCGGATTCTTGAATATTTTACTATGTGTGACACTCTAGGACCTTATCTCGATAGTAGTGAATACTATTCAAAGACCAAGAGCAGGATCTGGCAACCCATTATGGACACTAAATAGATAATGATTTTTACAACAACAAAATATAACCTATGAACATGTAATGTGTGATATATCCTCTTTGACATTGATATCTCATAAAGCATGATGCACTCACATGACATCACACTTTTCTTGGTTTAGTATATGTTGATCTAACTGGATGGATTTACCCTCGATTACCATGGCTATGGTCTTATGAATGTAATACCAACCTTATCGACATGTTCATAGATATATTACTTCCATTAACCGAAAGAGACAAATCCTTTCATGAAAATTATACCAGTTTCATGTCATCAATGAAACTCCCAACACAAACTACCTCGCCATGATTTCTACATCATGGTTTTCATATTGCATTATGTTACATGATGAATTAACATACATTGGCAGTGATCTCATGCTCGGAGACCATTACCCATGATCGTAGATAGCAAAGAAAAATGAAACCCAATATATGTGGTGTATCTATTGGCATGTCTTTCCTCATGATCTCATTAGTAGAGATCACCATGTGTGAACTTTATGTGAAGAAGTCTCAATGCTTATAATTCCACGACACCTAATAGTCAATCTTCTATTCTGTCTGATTAGTAAGATGTATCTAGACCATAGAACATATATTTATGTTTAATTTCATATATCTCAAGGTTCTCTTTACAGCCTAGGATCTACTGTACCCTTTAGATACGACTATTAATCTTCGAACATTACCATTTCTATAGTGGATGTAGAAAATTCCACATGATATTGGTAAGATAACATCATGTATAGCTAACTGTATACACTATATGGTAATCAAAATCACTAAATATTTAGGTATAAGAAACCCACTATTTCAACACTCCCACTTGCACTAGATCCAACATTCTAACAAAACTTGTTAGCCACTCAGATGGTGACCATAGTGTTTCTATTATGTAACAGCTTTAAATATTGGGTACGCCACAATTCCGCCACATTGATATTTTTCTATTACGACCTTGTATCATTGAGTAAAACTTCTCAAGAGATGGTATCCTTAGTATAAGAAACTTGTTCCGCATCATAACATGAAATCTTGGCTAGTATGAATATCATAATTTACATTATGATAATACTTTTTTTACCAGGTGCGATTCTGACAACTGGAAAAAATCATTGCATTTAATAACTTCCTCAAAAGCTACAACGTACTTTGTATTTTTAGATATGGATTCCACTAGATTATATGAGATTTACTCAAACATAATCTATAGCCTAACTATGATAGTAGATCACACTGATCTATGGAATACTAGTTTCTAAACCCGAAAAATAGTATACTTTCTTGTCCACTAACCAGGCACATATTTTCTATACTTGTTGATGTACAATTTGATAGTTCAGACTACATCCCTTACAGTGCTCCTGGATATAACTGGTTTTTCTCTATTATAATAATTATCCAAGAAATATAAATTCCTATACATATCATGGAATACGTGATTATTATATTGTGTAAGTGTATGGACTTCGAATCACCACGTTTATTTGTTCCCATGTCCCAAACTTATCAACCTGAAGAGATTATGCCCATTGACATAGGAAAGAATTCATCTCTTTAATTGTTCCAATTTGTATTTTTTTAATACTCTGTCACTATATGTACGATTGAGTAGGTCCATGAAACCTATAGATCCACCACTGTATATCTTGTTCCCTAGAACATAACTAGATACTTAAAGTCAATCACTAGAAAATTGATTCTATATTTGTCTTAACTGATGTGAAGATCAATGTTTGGTTTCTATATGTTTCTAAACATTATTTTCATGGAAAACCATGGTGCTCCCACTATCCTCTTCTATACACAAGGAAAATATTTTTTGAAAAGGTTTTTTATATGATCTTGTTACTTAATTTAATCCTAATCCGAATTTCAGTAACTTCCATCCTTTAACAAACTTTCTGTTACGTGACTATCCATTTCGAGTTCGTCATATACACAACTTCCGTGATTTATGGTTGTGACATCAAATGATTAATAATATGATCATAGAAATTATCTATGACATGTAAAATTCTAATGGAATTATGCATAAAGACTTGGTGAATCCAATAGAGCCTTATTAGTACTTCACTTGTATCATCCATGTATCAACTCAATTGAATATGCACTGCAGTATTCAAAATAATAAACCCATTACACAATGATACATGGAATCCATTATTGAATTTCAATTAGTCATGCTAATGTCCATATATTTCATAATTTTAGGATTTATTAGTCAGAACGAATAATGTATCACTGGCCATGGTGAACTCAAAACCATCACCATGGTTTTATCCTTCCTACAAAAAATTTATCTCAATAACAAACTTCTTTCCACTTGCACTAGTGGAACTAGTTTCTATGACAACCTTTTTTGAATCTCGATCATTACCCTAATCTAAGTCAATCCATATCCCCCTATATCTAGTAGATATGTGAACCCTTATATAGAAATATATTACTTCATTTGATTACCACTTTTCTATCATAGGGATTTATGTAATATTCTTTGAAACCATTAGGATTATTACAATAGATGCACATTGGGTTTGTCCTTAATGCAAGTATGATTATGTCCAAACTCTTTTCACCTAAACACACATCCTTATGAAATAATAGATTTACCTCATACTACAAGTCGTATGATATCTTTTTCATTATAGTTGGAAAATATTTGTGGAATATTTCCATTATTTTCAAGGCATTTCATTAAATATAATAGAAGTTTTAGTAGATTGAAACATTGATACTCCATACATCGTGACTCTGATGTATAAAATGTGTTTTTTGGAATTACTCCATGATACATTTTGTTAATAAAATTAGACCTGTAATATTTCATCATTGATCCTTCTCATTAACATCAATTTCGTGATATGGATAAGTTAATGTGAGATTAGGAATTACTCCACGCTAAATTATCATTTTCTATGATTATAAAGTATATATGTTCCACATCATGCCAGCTCAAAGAAAATTATATCTTCTAACCATGCTTATACTTCACTTTATTATTTCATAATTAATAAATGGAATATTATGATGATTATTTATGCCTTTGTTTTACACTGATAATAGTTCACATTCACTTGTTGAACTATTTCCAAAATATTCATGACAAACAATTCTTTCTAAATGTTCCTTTGCCCAAAATAAAGACTTCGATAATACCAATATAATTTAGTTGTTCCTCGCTTAAAAACCATATTGGTTATATTATTTATGTCCACTTTTTATATTAATTGATAGAGAATTATCTTGTCACAAATGGGTATAAGTATTAATAATATATTCGTCACTCATTTACGGTGATTCATTTATTAATGAACTACTGATTGAGATTTAAATACCCCAAAAAACATTCATTCTGAAACATGGAAGAATGGCTTCTAGTTTCCATGTACACATGAGATTAATGTTTTTTTCTTACACTAAATAATAGTTCCACATGAAGCTTTCACATAGAAATTAAGAATTTGTATACTTCTCTCCACTATCCTAGGTATCACCCTTTCGCATCCACATAGATAATAAATATGAATTTCAGTAAGTTTTATACACTTCATGGGTAACCGTATCAGGATACAAATATTTCAGTAGCATATTGTTTTTAATACTCATGTAGTAAAACTAAAACATCACAATTGATGAATATTTTTGAAGAATAAGTGGGTAACTTTCTTATTTAATTCAGATTATTTATTTTAAACTTATTTTGTTTAATTTTATAATATGTAATGAAAATAAGATTTCGTAAAACCTCATTTTTTGAATGATTTTGCGAATGTTCCATTCGCATTAGTTTCCTATTGGCCTTTTCATATTGTCTTTCAATTTATTAATCATAATAATTAAAGATAAAGAATTCGTTTATATTCTTATTCACATGGAGAACCATACATGGATAGGTAACGAATAATTTACTCAATTATTATTCATTTTATAATATAAAAAGAAACATTAGTAATGGAGTGAAATGATATGAGAAAGTGATCCATTTAAAGATCACGATCCATCTTTCAATTTATATATGCTGGTGTAATGATCACCATATTCATATCATTACTTCTCATTCTACTTTTAAACTTCTTGGAGATAAGACTACATGTTATTTCATTCTTTTCCTAGTGTAGTGACTGAAACTGGTACCATAGGTTGATGAAATAATATTGATATAAAAATCATATTATTTTTACTTTAGTCCCTTACAGAAATTTCACCCACGCTTCATGAAGTAGTTTAACAGTGTTGGGGACACTGAATCCTTGAGTTTCTTATATCATAATACTATGATCAAACACCCATATTATTTTTTGAAACTCATTTCATGGGGGAAATTTACTTTGTCCAATATCTTATCATAGTTTTTAAACATGTGGTTTAACTTTCCATTTTTCTACCAAAAAAAATTTAGAAGACTAGTTATTTTATCATGATTACGAGTTAAAACATTTTGATTAATTACATAAATCATTTAATGTATCCCACTATTTTATCAAATTCTAGGAACCTTTTGGGTTGTAATCAAAATACTATGTCGCTAGAGTGCTCTAGTGGAATGTATCCCAAAACCACCCCTCACAGTCTACATGCTATGGCTATACCACTACATGGAGGGTTAATGGTAGGATTTTGGATGGCCGAAAACTTTAATTTGTGGTTCCTTATTCTCTTGAGTGAATTCCTATATTCTAAAATCAGAACATGATTTAATAAAAGATTTCATCTAAAATTATAGCATGTTATCTGTTGCTAATACTTACTAACACTTTAGTTAATTTAACCAATCACTCTTATAAGGACTCTCCATTAGTAAGAGGCACCCGCAACTATGGCATGGATGACCCCTTAAACACCCGGTTTGTCAAAATTTGAATAATGGAAGGCTATAATGAATTGATATATTTGTGAAGGTTTTATTATTTTTAATGCGATGAAGGAAATAAATTTCTTTTTTTATAAGAACATACTATGTGATCACATTCAAAACATACTACACAAGAGATTGAAAAAACAGCGCATCACAAGTTCATTTTATCTTGCATGCTTCTTTATTATTATTCTACATGATCTTAATAATAAACCATGCATTAATAAAATGATGAAATGATCATGATCTGGTACTATTGGTTGATCCATTGAGTGAATAATGGACTATACTTTAACCAAGGGATAATACATTATGTTGGGCATCTGGCAATAACAATGTATTCCCACCCAATGATTCCAACTCTTATCTAGTACATCTTCATCACTTAGTGCGATGTGAATCACACCTTGTCTCGTCATTATACTAATATAATTTCTTGTAGGAAAGGGGAACTGTGGAGTTTATGAAATACAACTCTGAGAATGGACGTTCAAGCCCTTATACATATAATGACTCTGAGACGATAGAAAAATCACATTTTAATTAAAAATAATTATTAAAAACTCATAGTAATAATTAAATAAATAAACAAGCACCAAATATGCATTGATCGGTCTCCATCTCATTATCAACATACAAATTAACTTGCATATATAATCTAAATTCAGAATTAAAATTAAATTTTCATTAACAATTATATTTATGGAATATAATTGAATTAAAAATTTCATTGTAATTTTTGATTAAATAATTCTATCATTCGATCCTAACTAATAAATTTAATTATAAAAACAAATATTTAATGATGTATTTAATTTAATTAAACAATATATTAAATTAATTAACTCTGTAGTATTTTTTTGTAACCCAAAATTAATATTTAATTAATTTAATGATCAACTGTAACTAAATACATTATTTTAATTAACTTTTGATTAAATTAAAAAATAAATGGTCCCTGAACCCCCGAGCAGGCCTTGTACGGGTCAGAGAAACCTCACACTAGCCCATCCCAAGCTATACCAACCCCGTGAAAGGACATTTTGAGTCATTAAGGTCCGCCCATGCCAGTTCTGGGATAAGCAGACCCACCTGAGGCCATTTCATGACAAGGAGTACCATGAATTGGTTACATGTCCACTAAGAATACCAGACGACACATAGACCCGTCACCTAGAGGATGGCTGGATGTTGGGTTTGTTGCCCGCCGGTGCACAAGGATGAGCACCCCGAGAAAGGGGGAGGATGTCAGTGTTTCTACTGGAAGGGAGGAGGCTGGATGGTGGCGTGGCATGCCATTTGGGAGTCTGGATGTTGTGACTACTGCGTGCAGTAAGGGGAGATAGCTAGGAGGGGAGGAGGTGGTCCGGCTTCACTGGTGTGGTGAATGGTAGCTCCGTGGAGAGGGAGGCCGACCTTACTGGGCGACGACTGGTCAATCTGGAAAGGGGCATTCCTAGTAGGGAGAAACCTCATGGGCCAGGTGCAGGGTCCCCCTAAAGGTGGATGGTTTGAAGTGGAGCGTCATGTCTGGAGGAGGCGGTCTGGGAGTGGGGCGCCAGTAGTGGGGATGACGTGTGACCGAGGTGTCGCGGTGTGGAGGCCGGATGTGGCGGTATGGTGCTGTTGTGCACCTTGTGTGGGATACTGATGAACGACGCATGGAAGGAGGGAGGCAGCCATGTAGGGACGTCATGCATGACAGGGGTGCTCAGCCTTCCAAACCCCACTCCCCCCTTTTTCATTGCAGACCTACAATGCATGTGTCCCCCCAATATTTTTGGGTCTTTCCCACCCTTCACCCATGGGAAGAGCAAGATTCCTCGATGCATTAATATTTTTTAACGCTTATATATTAATCATAGAAAATAATAATAATTTTATAATTTAAAAATATTATTATAAAAACAATATAATAATAATTAAATAATTATTATAATAGAACTATTATTATTATAATAATAAAATTATTATTGTAATAATAATTATCAAATTTCACCATAAATACACTATTACAGCGTAAAAAATGATTTGGATGACTAAAATGATGTTCATATATTTAGAACACGTATATTTACCAATGTTAAATCCGGACATAAAACTTCGGTTGACCACAGAATGGTCTTTCAAGGTCGGATTAATAAGAAAGATGTGGTGTTGGGATTATTACAATCTCCTCTATGATATTTAAGGAAAATTAAATTATTGTTTGGATTAAAGTTTTAAAAACTCCCTCTGATACCACATGAATGAACCAGGTACACAACAAAATCCCCAAATAATTGCGATTTTAAATTTTTCTGTACCAACAAGTGACATAATATTGTCCACGTCTGTGAACCGATGCTCGATTAAAGATAAGGATCTCCATAAAGGGTTTTTAGCACAAACTAAAATGGTAAAATACATGGTTTGGTTTTGAAGACGTGGACAATGTATGCATGTCATTAGCGATCACTGCATGAAGAACCCAAATCCGAATTCCTCTTGATCATCCATATGTGCTTCACGAAATTTGTGGGAGCGCTGATCTTCATAATCCGAGTTCTAGAACGTAGACACAATGACTCCTTCGACACTACAACGGTCACTACATCTCTCTACATGTGATGCCTGAGAGGGAGCTCCATCTGAGATCCTAGGATCTAGAGCCTCTCTTTCTATGATGTGGGAGATAGAGTAGGAGAGGTGGAGGTAGTGAATAGTGCATGGAATAATCCTCTCCTCCTCTATGTATAGAGTGAAATAAAATTAATCGGCAATGCCGAATAGCCACAAAAAATTAATCACACTATGAATAATAATATGACTACTAAACTGAGTCATAAATATTTTTCATCTTATTATCACATTATAGTATCATATATTTAAGTGATAATACCCATGCCATTAAATAGCTCGTACTCCCGCTAATATTATTTGAACCTTAAAAATAATAATATTCGTTCAAATAATATATTTTTTGTATTTAATTAAAACATCTAAATTCAATTAATAAATATATTCAATACTCATTATTTATAACTTGAATGAATTTATTTATTACATTGGTGACCGTTTAACCTTGGACAAATCACATACCCTAGTAGTGGGTCCCACTATATCCAATACTCTTATTCAATTGAATGTGGTAGATTCTTAAGTAGGTTATTGTGTGTGACCCTCTATGCCATTATATCAATAGTAGTAAATACTATTCACAGACCAAGAGCGGGATCTAACATCCCATCATGGACTATAAATAGATAAGGATTGTCACAATTGCAACAACCAAACTATAAACATGTACTGTGAAATAAAATATCTCTGCCATCAATATCTCATAAAGAAGGACACACTCACTTGTCATCTCCATGTTTCTTGTTTTATTATTTTTTGAACTAACTGGATGGATTTAACCTTGACTTCCATGGTCATGGTCTTATGAAGGCACTACCATCCTTATGACACATGTCCTGATATATATAACTTCCATAACCCGAAACTGACATATCCTTTCTTGATCATTCAACCAATGTCATGCCATCAATGACACTACCAACACAAACTAACATGCCCCAATTTTAACATCATGGTTTTCACCTCTCTTTAAGGTACATGGTCAATTAAAAAACACTGTAAATGATCTCATGTCAGGATACATTTACACATGATTGTAGAGAGGAACATCCAATGACACCCGAAACAAGTGGTGTTCCTATCGGTGGGTCTGTCCTCAAGACCTCATTACTATAAATCGCCATGTTCAAACATTATGAGAAGAAATATCAACACTTATTATCCCCCAGCACCAGATAGTAAAATATAAATTATGTCCAATTAGTAAGACGTATCTAAACAATATAACATTCATTTATGATTAATGTGATAGTATCTGGAGGTTCTCATTATATCATGGGATATGCTATACCCTTTAGACATGACAATTAATCTTTGGACATTACCATTTCAACAGTGGATGTAGATAAGAACAAAATATAATGGTAAGATGACAGCATGTATAGCTAAATGTATACACGATATGATAATCAAAACCATTAAATAGTTGGGTCTAGGGAACCAACTATTTCAACATGGACTAGTGGGGGTGAGATGATATATGAAGCTATGGTGGTTCTAAAATTACATGAGTGGAGGTTCAAGGGTTCAAATAGGATCATTTCTAGAATATTTCACCCCATAGATAGAGTTTCACACAGTTTTAAGGTCCCTATAATTGTACAATATGTGTATTGTGTAGTTTAGAGCCATTAAACTAGGATCAAGGGGAATGTACAAAAATTTATAGATGTGTAGATGAAACTATGATTGGTGCAACAGAGTTTATATTTTTTTATCCCAAACTAAAGAAACAGTAGTTAATTTTGGCATGAAATGTGAAGCAACATTCGACACAAATTCAAACTCAACACTAACGTAGATAGCCTTAGATGGGGCTTTTAATATTTAATGATCATTGATCTGGGACCAAAAGTGAGACAATTAATAAAGAACCAGGTAGAGGAAAAATATGATTTAAATTTCAGGGCCTAGTTCCATCAAATAGAGTCTCAAAAGGGGAAAGAGAGTGTTGTTCCTTTTTGAGCCTTGAATATAAAACTATACGTGGATCAATGTGTCTCCATATAGCTAGGGATATAATATATGTAATGACCCGCCAATTCTCATTGGATTGAGAGTACAATGAGTCATTACTAGGCCTTAAGAGACATCCCCAAGATGGAAAAGGCTAGCAATAAATCCCAATGGGTTTCAAATACAAGTGGTGGATGATTCACCCTTTAAGAAAAAAACTAATACACCAGCCAATCATACCAAAAAATTCACTATTTGATGCATGAACAAATGAAAGACAACCCAACACCTTCATGTATCTCAAAATCATATAAAAGTATGAAACAATGGAAGAAAAACCAAGTATCAACGTATACAGTAGATAAACAATACAGGAATCTCAAAATACCACAAGACTCCATGCTCCACATGCTCCAAGCTCCACAATCACCGAACAACCCAACTCATCAAGTGGTAGTACTAATCAAATGGGAAACATTACCTTTTCCCCTATCCTGGAAAATAGCATCTACAAAAGCACCAATGTGCCAAAGAAGGGGTGAGTATAAAGCTCAGTGGGTTTTCCCTAATGACTTCTTGAATCACACCACTAGGATATAAAAGTTAGTCACATTTATATAAAATAGTTCATATAAAAAAATTTACCAAAATAGTTTATAACAAAATATACATAAGTTTCCAAAACATTTATACCAAAATCATACATGTTCAAATGAAACCAATTTTTTCAAGATGTTAATTTTTCAGAAAAATAACTAAAAATGATTTAAAACCATTTCACAATATCATTTTTTGGCATACCCAACCATTCCACAAACCCCTGTAACCAACCATGCATCCTACATTATGACAGTTCCATACTCATGAGCGGTTTCTCATTGATCTATCATGTCCTCACAAGGTAATTGATTCCCATGTTCCATTAATCCTTTGGCACTGAGCACAATGTCATATTTCAACCAAGCCCTGTGTATGAAATTCCCATGTGCCATTAAACCTATGGCACCAAGAAAAAGGTCATATTTCAACCAAGCCTCATATATGAAACATGAACACACACCATATATTCCCAAAAATTAGGAAAAAACAACCCTTTCAATAAAAACACATTTTTTATTTAAAACCATTTCTGTCAAAACCATTTCAATGCCAACCCATTTCTGTCAAAACCGTTTCAATAAAACTGACCTTTTATTGAAAACAAAAGCACAACAAATTTCAATGAAATGTTTAATCTCAATAAAGCATTCCCCTTTTATTGAAAACATTTAATCCGAATAATGTTCCAACAATCCAAGGAAGTCCACTTATTAAAATCCACATTTTAAAATCAAGAACCAACACACAGAGTCAAAATCCACAATTTTATAGATTTGACAACCATCACTCAAGAAGGTTTCTAACATCAGTTAAACAACCAAATAAAAATCAATTAAACACCAAAAATTCAACTTGAAAGCATTCCAATCAGTTCTACTAAGTGGTGTCGAGAAACAACCCTTATACCTTAAAGGTTAAGATGAAAACCACAACGAATGAAGAACGCTCATGAAAACCGGGTTGATTATTCAAAAACCCACCATAGATCTATTTTACTAGAAAGACCAAGACAAAATATCATCATATTTGGCTTCCGCACACTTATACATACCCATAATGGGTGTAGATCTATGAAATCGAGAGAATAGGAAATGTAGAACTAAGTAGATCTATGAAACCAATCGAGAACGATGAAGAACGACCACATACCTCAAGAATCCGGCTTTGATTTTCCAGAGAATGCATTTAGATCACCTCCAAAACACATGGGAGAGGTTCTACATCCTTCAAGGGAGATTAATCCCACATTATAGCCACATAGGAGGAAAAATGAGCCATTTAGAGGAAAAAACGTGTGAGAAATACTTTTTTAGGATCTCACTTAAGTTCTCACATGGTTAGTTCACACGGTTTATAAAAAATGCATGCTAACCATGTGTTAGAAACTACCTTATAAGACCCTTGCATAGACTCCTTGTACGGTCTCCCAAAATGTGCCCAAACATGTGGGAGCCACTACCTCAAAACTGTCACTACACACGGTTTGGCCACACGGTTAGACAAACTGTGCACCACCCATGCGACTTCCCCTCTGCCTCAAAACATCATTTCATGTTCTCCCAAATCTCTCATACATCACCCTCTATTTTATTACCATTAAAAGAATTAAGTATGGGTTGCATACAAGTAACCAGGCGTACTACATTCTCCCCACCTTTGGTCTTTCCGTCCTCTGAAAGTACAAATCCCTTCCTTTCCAAAAATAGTTATGGCCACTAATCTTTTATTTCCTTCTCACATTCCCATGTCTCTTCCCAAAGTTGAAATTGTTTCCATAAAACACGCACTAGGCTGATTATTTTCCCATGAAAGACTTTATCTTGTCTATCCATTATCAGCACTAGAATATGTACCAGTGATGCATTTGGTTCTAGGTTAACGTGATCCCATCTGATCACATAGTCAGGATCAGGGTGATTTTTTTTCAACTGGGATACATTGAACAAATTATGCACCGAATTAAACCGTGGTGGTAATGAGAACTGATATAACACCTCTCCAACCCATTATAGTATCTCAAAAGGGCCAATGTATCTAGGAGATAACATTCCATACTTCTCTAAATGACGATGTCCAAGCATTGGAGAGATACTCATAAAGACATGATCACCCACAACGAACGACAATGGTCTTCGATGGTGATACACATAATATTTATGAAGAATCTAAGCTATCTCCACCCTATTTCTAATTAACGGGATCTTCTCTGTTGTTTCATGGACAAGGCGTGGCACGAATAGTAAAGTTTCACCCGTTTCCACCCAACACAGTGGATAATGACAAGGACACCCATACAATGATTCAAACAGAGCCATGTGTATCGAGGATTGATAGCTATTATTTTATGAGAACTCCACTAAGGGTATTTTCTCTTCCCATGAACAACCAAAATCCATTACACAAGCCCGCAACATGCCTTCTAATGTTTGTATCGTCTGCTCAGATTTCCCATCCGTTTGAGGATGATACGCGGTGCTCATAGTCAACTGAGTTCCAAGAGATTGTTGTAATGTTTTGTAGAAACGAGATGTGAACCTTGGACCTATATATAAGACTATAGACACTAGTACACCATTCCTATTTACCACTTCTCAGATATATATTTTTGAAAGATCATCAACCGTATGAGTTTCACAAATAGGGATGAAATGGGATGACTTGGTGAGACAATCCATTATAACCAAAATGGTATTGTGTTTCTGGACCGCTATTGGAAGACCTTTAACAAAATTCATTGCTATTTGATCTCATTTCTAAACATAGATAGAAAAATATTGTAACATACTATCTAGTCTCTGATGCTCTGCTTTAAACTTCTGATAAGTTAAGCACCGTGAGACGAACTCATCCATCTTCCTTTTCATGCTGCTCCACCAAAACTTCACCTACAATGCCTTATACATATTTTTTGTACCCAGATGTACATCCCATATTGAATGGTGGTAAGCATGAATGTGTTGGTCCTTAAAAACCATAGGTACAACCATCCAATCTCTGAAACACAAAACTAAACCCCATCAAGTTTTCATCCATCAATGGTCTCCCCACCATTGAGTTTTGAACTTACAACTAGACATTATGCATCAAATGTTTGTGCTTATTTGATCATTTTTACTAAATCAGGAACAAGCGTAGCGGAAAGGAAAACATCAATATCACCTCAGTCTTTACATTCCACACGCATGTCATCTATGACCGACATCAACTGCCATTCATCTGAAGCTACTTTCGCAAACTGAGCATATGAATTTCTACTCAATGCATCCAGCACCAAATTTCCATTCCCCAATGTGTACATAAAGTCAAAGTCAAAAATTTGGAGATAATCCATCCAACTCCTTTGCCTCAAATTAAAATATTGCTGTGATAAAATGTGTTTTAAGCTTATTTTATTTGTAAACACAGAAAATTTCTCACCAAAGAGATGATGTCTCCATGTTTTCAATGAATGGATGATTGTAGCTAACTCTAAATCATGTGTTGGGTAATTATTCTCATGCATGCTCAACATCATTGAACCATAATCAACCACGTGATCTCATTGCATGACAACACAACCCAACCCTGATCTTGAATCATCACAATACACCACATACCCCTGTCCTAATTCTGTCAAGGTCAAAATAGGTGACGATGTAAACCAAAACATCAGTTCCTAAAAAGGCTTCTGACATTCTTCTATCCATTGTGATGGAGCGTTCATATTTTTCAGAGCTGTCATTGGTGAAGCTAGTCATGATATGTCATGTAAAAAGCATCATTAGTAACCAGGTAGTCCAATAAAGCTCCGAATCTCGAACACATTCTTCGGTGATTTCCAAGATATAACGGCTTCTATCTTTTCAGGATCACCCAAAATGCCTTTCTCCGAAATGACATGGCCATGGAAATATACTTACTATATCCAAAAATCATACTTTGATAATTTGACATACAAATGATGATCTATCAAGATTGTAACACTGTTTCCAGGTGCACTTCATGATCATCCCTTGACATTGAATAAACCAAAATGTCATCCACAAACATCAAAATAATAGAATCCAGATATTGTTGAAATATATTATTCATCAATTCCATTAATACTGCTTGTGCATTTGTTAGATCAAAAGGCATGACTAGATACTCATAGTGGCCATATCTACTTTTGAATGATGTCTTTGGAATATCCACTTTCTGAAATCTCAATTGGTGATATCCTAATCGCAAGTCAATCTTGGAGAATGACTCAGATCCCTTAAATTGATTGAATAGATCATCAATGTGTAGAAGTGGATATCTACTCTTTATCATAACATGGTTAATCTTATGATAATCAACACACAAATGAAGAGTTCCATATTCCTTCTTCATGAACACAACTGGTGCTCCCCAAGGAGACATACTTGGTCGAATGATACCCTTGCTTTAAAACTCCTCTAACTACACTGTCAATTCCCATAATTTTGTTAGTGTCATCCTATAAGATGGAAGGGAAATAGGACAAGTCCGCGTAAGGAGATTAATTGTAAACTCCACTTCCATTAGAGGTGGTAACCTTCAGAAGTTCTTGGGAAAGACATCTATAAATTGATACACAACAACTGGAAAAGTATTTTTCTCGATCTATTCCATTTATGTCAAAGTCAAAGATACCAATTTGTAAGATACGGTTCCCACCATTGGTGCCAATAATCTCTTTGCACCTTACATTACAGTATTGTATCTTCTAAAGAGATGGTCGCTACCGTCCTCAGTGATGAAACTAATTGTTCTCCTATAACAGTCAATTTGAGCCTTGAACATTTTCTACCAATCCATACCTAGGATTACATCATAGACATCCATATCCAACATCATGAAGTCCCATTTTAACTCAGCTCCATCAACAGTTATAGCACATGCTCTACACACAAAGGCTTGGAATTCTCTTTCACCAAGAGAAGTTTATAGTTTCAAAACAGAAGGCATCATTTCCGGTTTTAAACATAGAAAGTAATAGCATGAGAAGAAATGAAGGAATGTGATGAACCATTATCAAAAAACACTTTCACAAAGGTAGAATTAAAGGGAATTGTACCTCTTACTATAGATGGTCCATCTTGATCATTGACAATCATCTGCTCAGCTCCATATAATTTCTTTTCACTATATTGTTCTCCTTGTTTACTTGTAGAGGTTTCCCTAGTTGAGGAGTCTTGGTATTTATAAAATCACCCTGGCTAGCTCTGCTCTTCTGATGAGACTGATTCTGCTGTCCTCGTCCAGTAAAATCATACGAATCTTACTATGGCTGGAAAGTGCCTCAAGCACCTGACATTGGAGAACTGTGACAATAGCGATGAAGATGTCCCATATTGTTACAATTATGACATGATCTAGGTTTTTTCATACAACTTTATGTTGTGTGGTTAAGAAAACCACATTGAAAAAAACCTTCTTCGCTCTGAGGTTGTGGAGGAAGGATTACAGATCAAGCCGTTGGTATCTGATTTACATTTGCACCACGGAAATAAGGGTCCCTTTTTCTCTTGTTCCCAGCGGTTGCATTCCCACTATTTCATGTAGGTATCATCATTCCTCCTCCCATTGATCCTGAGATATCACATTTAGCCACAATCACTCTGTTGACCATTTCCTTATAGTCTGTAATACAGAGCACTGAAATATTTGATCAGATCTCGTGCCTTAGCCCTAATTCGAAGACATATGATTTCAATGATGCACTTTCTGCGACCTCTGTTGCAAAACAGACTAAATTCATAAACCTAGCTGCATACTCTTTGATATAGAGTATCTCCTGTTTCAGGCTGAATAAGTCTGTCATTTTCTAGCTTTTGAACTTGTGACGATAGAATTGTTTTTTGAACAATTCTTCAAAATCTTTCCATGTAATGCCTTAATCCAATTTAGCATGCACCGCTAAATCCCACTATTATCGTACAAGATCCTCGAGCATATACGTCACCAACTTGACATTGAGCTCTGACGGTGTGCCAATGAAATCGAAGGTACGATTTATCCTACTTAGCCACACCTCCACCTTTTCGGGTTCAGTATCACTCCGAAAGTTTGGTGGATTCTTCTTCCTAAAATGGATGGTATAATCCACATGCCTTGGTTCATTTGACTAGTTCCTCATATCCACTGCATGAAAATCCTGGACAAAACACTAAACTAGATCTTGGTTGACCGGTGGTTTAGGTGCAACCACATTCTTCACATCTTCTTGAGGTTGGTTTCAACAATGCCTACCACATGCCATTTTCTAAACCAACAACAAACTCGGTCTATCTCACTCTCTAGCTACTGATGGCTTAGTATTTCAACTTCTATAACATCAACTATCACAAACATTGTCTTTCAAAACATCCCTTTTCACATGTTCAGCTATTTTTTAAACCACTTCACATGCTTTTGAAAATTAAACAATTTTTAAAAAACAATAATCATTCGCTTTTTCAAAATCATTCATTGAAAACAAATTCCATACATTTCAAAGATGATCTTTTCTCAAAATGATGTATGCAATCCTATTGGGAATCCATTCCTCTATAATTCATGTCATGCTCGTCTCATTGGATAAACCCATGACAATGAGATTTCAAAATTCTAAAAGTGTCTCCAAACACGTATTTACCCAACTCTGTAGTAAATTGAAGTTTAGAATAAAAGGGTTAGCTACGTCATTTTATGGTATATATTTCAAGTTCTGACAATCCTAATCCTTTCTATGATTCCCATACAAGGAATAGGCAAGAAGGGATTTCATCTCCTAAATTAGGAACATCAACAAATACTAGTTAGGAAGGTACCGAACAAGTTGATACCATTTTTAATGACCCACCAATTCTCATTGGTTTGAGAGTACAACGAGTCATTACTACGCCTTACGAAACATCCCCAAGATGGAAATGGCTATAAATAAATTCCAAAGGGTTTCAAATACAAGTGGGGGACGATTTAACCTTTAATAAATAAACCAATAAATCAACCAATCATTACCAAACATTAACTATTTGATACATGAACAAAAGAAAGACAACCCAACACATTCATGTATTTCCAAACCATATCATTGTATGAAACAATGGAGGAAAAACCAAGTATCATTGTACACAACAGATAAACAATAAAAGATTATCAAAAGACCACAAGACTTCATGCTCCACATGAAACAAGCTCCACAATCACCGAATAGCCCAAATCATCACGAGGTAGTTCTAAAAACATGGGAAATGTTACCATTTCCACTATCCCATAAAGTAGCATCTATAAAACCACCAAAGTGCCAAAGCATTAGTGAGTATGAAACTCAGTAGATTTTCCTCAATTAATTCCATAATAACTTTACTAGGATATAAAAGTTAGTCACAATTATATAAAAAAGTTTATATAAAACAAATTAGCAAAACGGTTTATAAATAAATATATTCATGTTTCCAAACCATTTATACAGAAAGCCTACAAGTTCAATTGAAACAATATTTTCAAGAAAGTTATTTTTCCAGAAAAATAACTAAAAATGCTTTAAAACCATTTCATAATATCTCTTTTTGGCTTTCCCAAACATTCCACAAACCCATGAAACCAGCCATGAATGATACATTATGACAGTTCCATACTCATGACCAGTTTCTCATCGATCTACCAAGTCATCACAAGGTAATTTTTTCCCATGTCCCACTAATCCTTTGGCACCGAGCACAAGGTCATACTTCATCCAAGACTCGTGTATGAAATTCCCATGTTCCATTAATCTGTTGGCACCGAGAACAAGGTCATATTTCAACCAAGCCTAATATATGCAAAATGAACGCACACCACGTATTCCCAACAATCATGCCAAAATGACCCTTTCAATAAAAACACATTTTTATTGAAAACTATTTATATCAAAACTATTTCAATGCCGACCCATTTCTGTCAAAACCATTTCCATAAATCTGAACTTTTATTGAAAACCAAAGCACAACCAATTTGAAAGAAACATTTAATTTCAATAAAACATTCCCCGTTTATTGAAAACATTTAATCCCAATACCTTGCCAGAAATCCAGGAAAATCACTTTTTTAAAATAAACATTTTAAATTCATTAACCAATGCACTAAGTCAAAATACCCTATTTTCTAGATTTCAGAACCATCAGTCAATATGGTTTCCAAAAAGTGTTCAAAAAACAAATAAAAATCAATTAAACACCACAAATTCAATTTAAAAGCATTCCAATCAGTTATAATAAGTGGAGTCAGGAAAGAATCCACCTACCTAAATGGTTTTGACGAAAACCACAGAAAATGAAGAACGCTCAAGAAAACTGGGTTGATTCTTCAAAAACCTGCCTTAGATCTCTTATCCTAGCAAGACCAAGACCAAATCTCATCATATTTGGCATCTATGCACTTAGATCTTGCCATAATGGGCATAGATCGAAGAATAAAAGAGAATATGAGAAATAGTTCTATGTAGATCTAAGAAACCAATCATGAACGGTAAAGAACGATCACATTACTCAAGAATCTTGCTTTGATTTGCCAAATAAATCCTTCTGATCGCCTCCAAAATGCTTGGAAGAAGTCCTCCTGCCTTCAAGGGAGGGTAATCCCGAGTTATGGCCACATAATAGGAAAAACTAGCCATTTAAAGGAAAAAGTGTCTGAGATGCACTTTTTTGGATCTCACATAAATACCGGGTCGGTTATTTCACACGGTTTAGAAAACCCATGTGCTAACCATGTGTTAGCCACTGCTTCAGCAGACCATCACATGGCCTCCCTACACGGTCTCCAGAACTGTGCTCCAACCATGTGGGCGCCCCTACCTCAAAAGTGTCACTACGCACAGTTTGTCCGCACGGTTAGACAAATTGTGCGCCACCCGTGCGACTTCCCGTTTGACTCAAAACAACATTCCAAGTTCTCCCGAGTCTCTCATACATCACCCTTAACTTTATAAACATTTAAAACATTAAGGAAGGGTTACATACCAGAAACTATGGGTACTACAATATAATTAATCCCATAATCGCACATGATCCGTTTTTTGTGAAAAAAATGATAAGGATTAGAATGCCCACACAACAAGAGAGATCATAATAGGGGTAGAAGGGTTGGGTATGTAATGACTTATCAACTATTGGATGTGTCTCAGTGAATGAGGATATCAGCTAGGGTGATATCCTAAAAAATTAACTTTCATTGGTAATTTGCACAAATGAAAAAGTGGGGTAACAACAAGGTAATTGAATTACACCATAAAATATGTATGTGGAGTAATTAAATCCTGACCCCTACTATGTGAATCACCATAGGGAGTGACAAGTGGGTTGAGGATGATTATTTTCAATGTCTTTGGAATACAGGATTCACTAATATACTATCGAGAATGGGGGAATGTAACTGAAAAAACACCAGTAATGTTAATACTGAATAAATTAAATTATTCATTAATATTCATTAATTATAAATTATTGATTTATATTTATTATAATAATATTAGGTTCTTTATTAATAAAAAGGAAATGGCATTATTTCAAAAAAATAGGGTTTTCATTCATTATATACTTTTATTTAATAATTTTTTTTCAAAATTATATATTACTAATATGGAAAAATGGTCTTAAATTTTGAATTTATAATGTCAAAATTATCTTTTCAATAATGTTTGATACATATATAAAAAGTTATATTTGTCAATGAATAGTGAAAAATAATCTTTTTATTAAAAAATTACTTTCTTTTTAATTATTTACAAAATAACATTCTATATTGTTTTTTTATTTAAATTAACTTATATTTTTTAAATATATTCTAATAAATATAATTTTAATCAATACTATATTTTTTTAGTTATAAAAACATTTTGGTACAAAAAAATTATTTTTTATAAATAATTTGATTTTTATCAATTATTATTGTTTAATTTTCATTTAAAATTTTCCAATTTTGTGAAACGAATTCTGTAAAATAGTTTATATATTTATAATTAGAACAATTAATATTAGGAAATATGTTAGACATAGTTTTTCATGATTATTAGTAAAGACAATAAAAATATTTTTCCACGGTTAAGGATAAAAATGAATACCAAATATTAAACTAAAGGGAAAAAGGATTGAATTACCTAAGTAATGTCTAAATAAAATTTTCATCTTATATTTTTACCCTTTATTATCTTATATTTTTTAATGGTGAATAATATGTACTTTTATATTGAGAAATACGATAATATTTTTAATCTTTTTAAAAATTCTATGTTTTTCCTCTTCCCCACATATAAAAAATCACACTCTCTACTCTCCTATACACATTTCAATATCCTATTTATCTGTTATATTTCTAACCAAATCCATTTCAAATATACCAACCCACACTATAATGTAATTTTTTTATCTTAAAATCAAACTATTAAGTCTTTGGTTATAACCCAAAATAGGTTGTCCCAAGAAGAGGTATAGTTCTTTACCAAGGATGTTTGTTTTATTTATTATTATACATCCATAAAATATTATTAAACCATGATGAAATAATGGAATACATATATTAAAAATAATTATATACTGTTATTTTATTTTTATTATCTATATCTATATCTTCTACCATCAAATGGGAGATGAAACCATTGCACATGTTTGTGGTGGACTATAGCCCCATAAACAGATGTAATTTGTTTTCCATCACCGCCTGTAATGTAAGGTTATTATAATGTATTTAATATATAATATTAATATTAATAAAAATTATATCATTATTAAAAATAATATATCATCAGTTTTCCATCCTTTCCATCCACTGAACAATGTAAATTCCATTTGTGTGTATGTGGGGATTACCACCTCCGTGAAGTGATGTGATTCTTTTTTCATCATCGAATCACATTGATAGTATATTTAAGTGTATTTAGATATATAATATAATATTTATGGTATGATAATAATTCTTGAAACATAAAATTTCACATACCTTAATTATATAAAAATAATTTAAAAATACTCATGTTACTCATGTCGTAAGAACTATTTTCTTCATGGTTGTAACTTAATTCATTATTCATAACCATATATCATATTGTGTTTTTGAATTATAATTAATATAAGAAAATTATTATTATTATTATATTATTATTATTTTTCACATTATTTAATAATGAACTCTATAAAAATAGTTAATATACCAATGTCATTTTTAACATATGAGCAGAATATCATCAAGACCTCCAACATTAACTTCATTGAGTAATTACTTAAATTTAACAAGGTAATAAATAAAGAAAAAAGAATAATAGTATTTAATAACATTATTATTTTAAATATTTATCATAATTTTAATATACATGATATAAATAATGTACGACAGGAATCAAGCCCTTGGTAAAGAACATTTTAACCTAAACACTCATTTTACATGTTATAATGATTTATTTTATATTTCTTTTTCATCAATGGCTATATTTATAAAATTATTTAATGGATGTAACTATGTGGAAATAAATTAATTAAGTATTTAATATTAGATATTTTTTTACTTTATTTAAAATCCTCTCAAAATGTATCTTTTTATGTATTTTATGTTGAACATTTTTAGAAGAAAAAAAATAAGGTATGTTTTATATTATCATATATGACGTCATTGGTTTTCCTATTGTAGTAACTATTATTTGATGATTCTATTCCATTACAAGATTTAATGTTTTATTAAAATAAAAACTAACCTTCAATATTTTTTGGGAATTATTAAAATGTTTTTTAAATGGAATGGCAATATTAATATCCAAAAAATGCATTCCTTATAGGTGTAAATAATATTTTTATTTATAATATCATGAAAATTAATTATTTCATGTGTTGTGATTATTTCATTTTTCCTGGGAATAATTTATAATGATACATGATCCCAATATAGTTCAGTATGATTGGTGACTATAACTATCCATTATTAACATAAATATATCTCATCAATTTTATTGAATATTCATTACATGACACAAAAACATCCTCGGAGACCGTAATAGTTTAGTTCTTTTTGAAACATCGAAAAATAATAATTGGTTCATATATGAGATTCATCATTAAATACTATTTTCAGTAGATATAGTCCCCCTCTTAAACATATCATACATAATACATGTCTTTATAACCAAGATAATGTATACATAAGTGTTTTTGAACATAATTGATAAGTAAAGGTTAAAAAAGGAGTTACCAAAGCATATAATGAACACAAGGGTATGAAAAAATAAGAACAACATTGTAAAGCAATAACCTTCATATAAAATATAATAATCACGAGTCATGGTCTAAGGATCGGATGATAATAAGACTTGAATCACCAAGAAAACAAATAACCTGATCCATGAGATTATAACATTGGCATAAGACATGAAATTTTTCTCATACAATTCTTTATATAAAATCATTTCGTATTAGTCAAGTATAACTTCCAAGACCATTATAACAGAAAACTTCCTTTATAAAACCATGTTCATCCTCAGTTCTAGCCCTATCTTACAAAAGTGAGTTCAGTACCCATTCTATTCTTGTCTTCCTAAACTAGGTTTACTCCTTATTCGAGTCCTTTCTATCTCATGGGATATAAATATTTATCCAATATATTTGAAGGATATATTGGTCCAATATTTTGCATAATTAAAACCCTATTTAGGATTATGAATAGATCAAAAACATTCATCATAACATAAAATAAAAAATTTAGTGGGTATCATTAAAATTTCATCATATCATAACCCTTGGAAAATAGACAGGTCTCATAATAATTTCATAATAGTATAATCTATGAAAATAAGATGGTTTCATAATCATTTCTTTATCTTATAACCCATATAGTAGAAATGGGAATCATAAACAATATCTCTTCATAAACATAAACAATTTAAATAAATAATATGAATGGTATCCTTGGATCATATTTTCAATATGGAATTGGTAACATCAACAAATTTAATTTAATAAGTAAAAGGATTTTGTTCAATAATTTAATAAACTTATTTACTAAAATATCATTTCCACAATGGAATGAATTTTTAAAAGCATAAAATTTTTTTAAAATATTTTATTTCTAAAATAATTTATTTAAAATATTAAGATATCACAAATATTAAGGAAAAAATTTTCTTTGATAATACAATTAAAAAAACTATTTTATTATTCAAATCATTGTGTGTTCATGTTGACTATAGATACTATAACATGTTGTGTATGTTAAACACATTTTCTTTACACATTTCATGTAAAATCCATGTGGGGGTATTTGGAAAAGATATGAATATTCATTTCAAATTAATTTTTAAAAGTAAAAAATTGAATAGAATTTCATTTTTCAAGTAAAAATATAGTAAAAAAATAATTGTTTTTGATTTTTTTTGAATAAAACTGATTTCCAATCGAAGATAGATGTGACATTGTATTTTATTACCAACTTTTTCTTAATAATATTAATTACCAAAGAGTGGGAAAATGTTACCATTATTTGAATATATAATAAAAAATCATAATACTATAATAATCAGGATAATTATTGGGAGATGGATCCTATGATTTTATCATAAAAACAGAACCGTAAATAATTTCGATAGACTATAAGATTCTAACATTAACTATTTACCACTTTGGTGACATTGATTCATAATAACCATGAATAAATAACATAATTTGAAACATAAAATATCATTATGATCAATAAAAAATGATATTATATGTCAAAGGGTATTTATATACACCTCATTAAAGAATATTGGTCCATAATGTAACGTATATTTCAAAGAAAAAAATTTGAGGTTGAAATTGCTGACCTCTTTGGAAGCATTTTAACTGTAACCCCATGAAAGATAGAAAAAAAATTTATTTTTAAATAAAAAAAATTATTAGTAGAACAATCATAAAATACATTCATGTTTCATATACACACCCCCTAAATGAAATAGGCACTGAAAAATGCATGTGTCTCTCAGAAGTAAAAAAAGCGAGATGGATGTCCCTTACCTTAAGTCTTGACATCCATCATCCTCATTCAAACCATATATATGAAAAAATTATTTTATTTTAAATATATTATAGAACCATATTACTCTATATAGTATTTTATATGATATTATTATTATATTTTATTACCCTATTATTTACAATTAATTTTTGAATATGAATTTCAGGGAATAACTAGTTTTTTCATATAATTTTTATTTATTACATTTTTAGACCTCTTATATTGATAATGGTTCCGTAATATTCATAATTAAAACCATTATATATGTTACATATATATTTATTATATATTTATTTATAGTAATCCATAAAATTTACTGAAAGGTAATGAAATACACCAGTTATATAGACGGTAGGTAGTATATACGCAAGAACGCTATTTTTTCATTTTATTAGTTGAAAGAAACAAAATTAAATTACTTTTATTACCATTCCGGAATATTTTTTATCTTATATAATTTAATTTTATTAAACCCATCATTAATATATTCTATTTAAATTGTTAATGAATCAAATCGTCTTGCGAGGAAGTTGTCTACAGTACACAAAAACAATGTTACCGTATTCCCACAAAATATAGAGTATGAAGGTATGTGTGATATGAAAATTAAAAAAATAAAAAATAATAAAAAAATTAAAAAAAAATATAAAAAATAAATCCATCATTATAACCATCCTTGAAAAGTGGTAGTGGAAAAATTAATGACATTCGTTGGTGAGGTAGTAGTGCGCAATACACACGAATGATGATTTTGTAAACCATTTGATTGAAGTGGTTATGGTTTTAGGATATTCCCATAACATAAATACATAGAATTATATGTAATATTATATAATTATTATATAATCATAATAAAAATATAATTTATGTGGTTGGTTAAATAAATAAAACAAAAAATTATCGTTGATGAATGTTATCATTTCTTTGGGTATCCTTCTTAGGTTTGAACTGAAATAATTCAAAGAAGATATTTCTTCACAAAAAAATATGATTCTACAATGATTTTAGGTATTTTGGGATGTGATTTGGGTAGTGTTCACTGGATTAAATGTGTTTTTAATGTGTGTAAATGAGTGGAGAAGGATTTCCTTTTATATGTGTGTGAGAGTACAGACATTGAAATTATAAAATAATTCAATTCTTCCATGTTTTTTACATGAAAAAATGGTAAAAATTTCTCAAATTAAATACTTATACATTATAATGTAGGAATTTGGTTATCTAATATTATTTTTAGAAGATTATAGGTAATTTTGACACTTATATTTTTAGTGAACTCCAGCTAAACCCATTTTACCTTAAGAGTAGTAATTAATTTTAACTAAATTCACTATTAATTTTGGTCAAAATAAAGTTAAACATACAAGAAATTAGAAATTATTTTGATTAAAAATATTGAATTTATTTTTCTAAATTCCAATCATAGAAGTGGAAAAAATTAATTTATTATTAATCTCACTAATGTAACGAGAATGCGGGTTTTAATGTGACAATGGTCTAAAGTTTATGATGTTATTATATACAATTTTATTAAACATTTATTGAAATAACCTAGATTTAATTAATATATATATATAATTAACTAATTATATATTAAAACAAATTTAAAATGTAATTAAACACCAAAAATAAATTAGGTGAACATATTTTTTTCAATTTGAAATCATTATTTTTCACTATCGATTAAAAAATGATAATTAAAAAAAACTACATCACCATAAGATAATTTTCATATTATGATTTCAATATTAAATTATATTTTACCAAATTAATTTTAAAATACTATCAAAAAACTATATTATTACTTAAAAAACACATAAAATCACATATTTTGTGAGAAACACTATTTTTGAAACATATAAATATTTCATGAAAATTATTTATTTTATTATCAATATGATTTCTTTATGTAAAAAAATTATGATTGATATTTAAAAATTCATTATTACTATTTAAATTTCTATGTTTAATAGATAGTTTATGGTGGTCACATTTAAATAAATTAATTAATAATATATTATGGTTTTATTAAAACTCAATGTAATGTGTACATAAAGCTAAGAAAGTGTTGTGTTTATATTAATATTACCTTGGGTTTTGATGTAATTCAATCAATTAATGAAATTAAATTTAATAAAAAATAATAAACTCATAAAGAATTGAGGTGTTACATTTTACCCCCGACCCCAATAAAATGAATTTTCCCTCAAATTATGTAACTCTAATACAAAAACTAAGTATAATTCTACCTCATAATATCCATAAGTTACAATATAGCTTCCTCAATATGTATGTTTTTTACACAAAACAATTGACTACGTGAGTGGTATTGGTTTGTAGAACTACCCATTCACAATAAAAAATATTCACTTATTATTCCTCAGAAATGATTTCTTACTCTAGTAATATAACCTCTGAGTTCAGTATATATAAATTTTCCGGAATGTAGGTCCTTAGGAGAGATACATAGAACATGTTATTGGAATGATAGAGTTAATTTTTAAGATCTAACTGATATACTACTATACCTACATGATCATGGATTTCAAGGCGGCCATTATATATAGGTCTTAGATTCCCTTTCTTCTCGAATCTCAAAACCATCTTCCATTTTAGAGATTCATAGAGACACATTGTCACAAACATAAAATTCAAGATCATGATTGCTATTGTTATCATAAATTTCCTACTGAATATGAGTTTCCTAGATGTGTTACTGAATGGATTTAACATTATTTACCATTTAAGTAGTTATCCTATTTCCTAAAATCTTTATTTTCCAATATCATTCCATCATGTTGGAGCTCTACAATTGAATATATAGAAGGCTTCATAAATATCCATGATAAATATTGAGTGAAATATATTGTTGTAAGAAAACTAAACTAGAAGAATTCTTTGATCCCATCCACCATTTAAATCCAGATAATTAGTTCTCAACATGTCCTCTATGATTTGAATTGTTATTTTAGACTACCATCTATTTGAGCACGATACATGTGGATGAAACTTAACTCCATTTCAAGGCTATACTGAAGACATCACCATACCACTGAGTTAATAATCAGATGATGATTAGATACAATATAATGTGATACTTTATGAAACCTTACCACTTCCAAAATGAATATCATAGGAATATGATATAGATATATGCCTTCTCTAATATTGATGAAGTGATCTAACATTATTTAGTGATAAAATATTACCCATATAGCATTATGTATTTTATATATTTTGGGGTGTATAATGAAAAAAATACATGGTGATTTTATCCCATTAAAATCTTTGTATGGGTAATTGAATAAAGATACCCTTATAATTTTTCCATTAATCCTAAACATGTTGATATACCAAATATTGAGATTCAAACTCTTTTGTATCTCTCTCCAGGTCATCCCACCAGAAGTATTCTTTCAAATCACTATACATCTTCATGCATCCAAGATGAATAGATATTTAATATCTATTAGATTCCCCTAACAACTATGTCTTCACATTTAGTATTGATGGAACACATACATAGTTTCTAAATCTTTTCATTCCATTGTGATTGATGTAAATATCATTAATATTTATAACCTTCTTTTACACCCCTATAACTACCTTATATGCTTGTCTAATCTTCACCTAGATAGATGTTTGAACATTCAATTGAGAAAGATAAGACTCTTCCCCTTCATTCGGGATTTCAAGATCTATCCTTTTCCAATCCATAAATATTGGATCCTTTGTTATCATCATTAGAGGTAACTTAGCATGATATTTCATCTAAAATAATCAGCCAACTTGTATGTAGTACCCCCTATTTCGGGTACATAACCCATTTCATCATGTTTTCTTAAATGGTGTGTGTTTTAATGGTTTTCACTAAAATAGAGAGTTTCCATAAAATTGAGATTTTCTATAATATGGAGAGTTTCCATAACATTGGGTGTTTCCATAAAGTGGGTTGTTTCCATAAAGCAGGGTGTTTCCAGAAATTGTGGTGTTTCCATAAAAAATGTGTTTCCATTAAAATGGTAAAGGTGATGTATGGCAGAGTTTTGGGTTTTTATAATTAATTTTTGGGACCAAAAGGAAGGTCACATGATCCATACACGTTTATCCCAAACTGTGTGGTAAAACCTTGCATAGAGGTCAAATCTTGATCCTATTTTCTATGAGCTTACTCATTTTTTCTCTATATATTTATTTTTGTCATAAAAACACCCCTATTTTGAGATTAATCTCCCTATGATGTTGGTGATCCCTCCCCACACGAGTTGGATCCAACCTAGAGCCTTCCCTTGGTGATTTCAAGCACGGTTCTTGGCTTAAGTGCCGATCTTCTTGATTTTTTTCTATTTTCTGCAAACTACTCAATATCTTCTTATTGTTTTGTTAGATATATACCTAATTCTAGTAGATATAGGGTTTTTAATGTCAATTAAGTCTAAATATGGTGGTTTTGATGATAGAGGAAGAGATCTAAGATGTTTTCTTGGAATCTTGATCTCATTCTTGAGGTATGTCACCATTCTTTCTGGATTTCTCATGTTTTCTTAGATCTACTTACATATACGTCTTCTATGTGCATTATTTCTCATATATGAACCTATTTTGGGTAGATATACGTTTTTGGATGCCAAATTATTCAATGTTGAGTCGCGATCTTGCTAGGAAAAGAGAACTAAGTCTGTTCTTAGAGAATCAACCTGTCTTCTTGTGTGTTCTTTGTCTTTTTTCGAGTTTCATCAAAACCTTGAAAATAGTTGGATTCACTCTAATATACTCATGAATGAATTGATTGGATTAGTTTTAGTTTATTTTATTTTAGTGGGATTTATTTTGAAATGAATGGAATAAATAATCTTCAGTGATGAATTACGGTTTTAGTGGAATTGTGAAATCTTGGTAAATTATTGTGAAATGTGATATAGCATCTTGAATTTAAAATGAAGAGTTAAAATTATTGATTTGATGGAATTGTTAAATGGTTTGATGAAAATTTGGTTTCCAATAAAATGGTTCTTTTTTATTGAAAAGGTTATTTTGCATGATCGTTGGGCATATTGGTTTGTGAGTTCATATTGCATTTTTGGGGCTTGGTTGAAATATGACCTTGTTCTCAGTGCCAAAGGTTAATTGGTACATGGGAAAAAATTTCATATTTCATATACAGGGCATGGTTGAAATATGACCTTGTTCTCAATGCGAAAGGGTTAATGGCACATGGGAAACAATTACATTATGATGACTTGGTCGATCGACGAGAAACCACTCCTGAGTATGGAGTTGTTATAACTTAGCATACATGGTTGGTTTCATGGGATTGTGGAATGGTTGGATATTCTATGAAATAGATATTGGGAATTTATTTTAATGTTTTTTTAATTATTTTTCAGGAAAATTATTTTGCTGGGACAATTGGTTTCAATTGCACTTGTATGCTTTTGGTAATGAATGGTATTGGAAACATGTTTATATTTAGTTATAAACTATTTTTGAGAAATTGTTTTATATAAAATGTTTTATATAATTTTTTCTAACTCTTTTATCATATTTTCTTGAGTAGGGAAGTCATTGGGGAAAACCTACTGAGAATTATACTCACCCATTCTTTGGTACTTTGGTGCTTTAGTAGATGCTATCTTCCGGGACAAGGGAAAAGTTAATGTTTCACGTATGTTTAGCACAACCTCGTGATGTTTGTGTTGTTTGGAGATTGTGGATCTTGGATCTTGTAGAGTATGGTGTCTAGAGGTCTTTGGAGATTTTAGTTTAGTTTTCCCACCATGTATTTTGATACTTTTTAATTCTTCCTTTGTTTCTTACTTCTATGTGGTTGAAGATACATGAAGTTGTGGAGTTGTCTTTCCTACATTCATGAATCATATAGTGAATGTTTGGTTTTGTCTGGTTGGTTTATTGGTTTATTTTTAAATGGAAAATCCTCCCCCATATGTATTTGAAACCATTCTTCATTTATTTCCAGTCTTTGGCATCTTGGTGATGTCACTTAAGGCCTATCAAAAACTCGTTTGTACTCTCAAGCCAATACGAATTGGCGGGTAATTACAAACGGTATCAGCTTTTTTGGTCCTTGCCTAACTAGTAGTCCTTGAATTTCTTATGATTGGAGATGAAATCCCTTCATGTCTATTCCTTGGGTGGGAATAATATAAAGGAGTAGGATTGTCAGAACATGAAATGTATAGCATAAAAAAACATAGAAAACCCTTTTATGTTAAACTTCATGTTATCTAGGATTTTGATAAATATTTTTGGAGACACATCTTTGATTTTGAAATCTCATTGTTATGGGTTTAGCCAATGAGAAAAGCATGAAATTCATTGGTTAGGAATGAATTACCACTAAGAGTGCATATATCTTTTTGAGGAATGATTCATGTTGTAAAAAAAGTGTTAATTTTTGAAAAAGTATGAAATTTTTTTTCATATTAATGATTTTGAAAAATAGAATGCTTGTCGTATTTTGAAAATGGTTTAATTTTCAAAAGTATTTGAAGTGTTTTAAAAAATGGTTGAACATGGAGAAAAGTTTTGTTTCAAAAAAAATTGTATTAATAGTTGATGTGATATAATTTGTAATTCTACAACAATGGCTGTTAGAGAGTGGGACTAACAGAGTTTGTTTTTTGTTTAGAAAATTTTACCTGGTAGGACTTGTCGAAACCAACCCAAAGAAGCTACGAAGAATGTGGTTGCACCGGAACCATGTGTTAACCAAGAGTAGTTTGAGAGTATTGTAAAAGTTTTTCATGGTTTTCACATAGGGATCTTGATTAATGAGCCACTACATATGTATCATACCATCCAATTCATGAAGAAGAATCCACCTAATCTCTGTGGAGATTACGGACCTGAGAAGGTGGAGGTGTGGCTATGTAGGATGAATCGTATCTTTAGGTTCATCGGAATACCTATAGAGGTAAAGTTCAAACTAGAAGCATATATTCTTTAGGAACATGCACGTATGTGGTGGGATTTAGTGAGGAAGGCTATGTTGGATGAAGGGATTACATGAGAGGATTTGAGGTATTATTCAACAAACTATTATATCCTCACATGTTCAAGATCCTGAGAATGATAGACATCAACATCCTGAAACAATAGAGTCTCTCTGTCATAGAGTATGGGGCTAAGTTCATGAACTTTGTGAACTTTTCACTAGATGTTGTGGAAAGTTCCTATTTGAAGGCACGCATCTTAGAATCTGGGATAGGATAGTAGATTCCATCAAAGATTGCATTACTTTGTATTATAGATTATATAGAGATGGGAAACATAGCAACTGTGGCTGAACATGATATCTCAGGATCTATGGGAGGAGGCATGATGATACCTATATGAAACGGTGGGAACTCACCCACTCGGAACAAGCAGAAAAAAGACAGATATTTCTAAGGTGCAAGTGGAAATTAGAACCATACATCTAGATCGGTAAACCTTTATCCATGACCCAAGAGTAAAGAAGGTTGTTTTCAATGTGGTTCTCCTGACCACATAATGAATGATTGTACATAAAAACCTAGATAATGTCATAACTTCAACAATATGGGACATCTTCAACGCTATTTTCACAATTTTCAAAGGTTCTCGAGACACTTCTCAGTCCTCTCAAACATCATATGCTTCGACTGGATGTGGGATTTAGAATCAGTCTCTTCAGCAGTGTAGAGATAGCCATTTTGATTCTATAAATACCTTGACTCTTCAACTAGGGAAAACTCATCAATGAAACTAGGATAATAGTATATAGAATAAGAAACTGAATGGAGCTGAGTAGATTATTGTCGATGATCAGGCTGGACCATCTACTGTGAGAGGTACGATTCTTTTTAATTATACCATTGTGAATGTGTTGTTTGATAATGGTGCATCACCTTAATACAATTATTCTCATGTATTTAACTTTCAATGTTTAAAACTAGAAATTATTCATTCTATTTTGAAACTGAAAACTCCTCTAGTTGAAAGAAAATGTCAATCCTTTTTGTGTAGAGCGTGTGCTATAACTATTGATGGAGATGAGATAAAATGGGACATATCTACGTTTCATATATATTTTTATGATGTAATCCTAGGTATGAATATTCTAACAACGTTCAATGATCAAATCAAATATTACAGGAGAACAGTTAGTTTCATGACTGATGTCAGCATCGAGCTTCTCTTTATAGGAGAGAGGATTGTAATTAAGGGTGCAGAGAGCTTGTTGGCACCAATGGTGGGAATGATATCTTACTAGTTGGTAGCATTGAATTTGGAATCAATGTTAGAGATCAAGTAAATTTTTTTCCAACTGTTGTGGGTCACTTTCCATATTTATTTCCAAAGAACTTCTCAGGGTTACCACCTCTAAGGGAAGTGGAGTTTATGATTGATCTCTTTCTGGGGACCAGTCTTATTTACCTTCTTTATTATAGGATGGCCCCAAAAAGTTACTTGAATCGAAAGTGTAGTTAGATAAGATAAAAAATCAATGGTTTCACTCGACCATGTACGTCTCTGTGGGAAGCACCCGTTTTTTCATGGAGAAGGAAGACTGAACACTTTGGTTGTTTGTTGATTATCGTAATCTTAACCACGTTATGATAAAGAACAGATATACACTTTCATGCATTGATGATCTGTTTGATCAATTAAGTGGTGCTCAGTGGCTCTCCAAGATTTACTTGCAATCAGGATATGACCAATTGAGAGTTCGGAAGTAGGATATTCCAAAGACAACTTTTAAAAGATTAAATTTCCACAATTAATATGTATTCATGCCTTTCAATCTAACGAATGCACCGACGGTCTTTATAGAATTAATGAATCAAATATTTCAAAAATATATGGATTTTTTTGTGGTGTTTGTGTATGACATTTTGGTCTATTCAAATACAAGGGATTACTATGAGGTGCACCAAGAAAAGTGTTAAAAATCATGAGAGATTATTTTTTGTATGCCAAATTATGAATGTGTGATTGTTAGATACATGATGTACGTTTTCTTGGCCGTTTAATTTCTGATAAATTTAGTTCTTTTGATCCAAAAAAGATATAACTATTTTTCCCTTGGAAACCATTGATGAATGTTTTCGAGAGATGAATTTTTCATGGTCTAGCTAGTTACTACTGATGCTTTGTATGTGATTTCTCACAACTATCTTCAGCAATGAAAGCTTTGACAATGAATAATTATCCATTACAATGGGTAGATGAATTTTAGAAGTCATTCTAGGAAATAAAATTTTGTCTTACGTCATCACCTATATTGATCTTTCAAGAATCAGGATAGGGGTATTGTGTGTATTGTGATGATTCAAAATCAGGGTTGGATTTTTTTCTCATTCAAAGTGATCATGTGGTTTATTATTGTTCAATAAATTCGAGGGTGCATGTGAAAAATTTACCAACACATGATTTGGAGTTATCTATAGTCATCCATGCTCTGAAAACATGGAGAAATTATATCTTTGGGGAGAAACATTCTATATTTACAGATCACAAAATCATTAAAACCATTTTCTCATAGCGATATTTGAATTTGAGGAAAAACAGATGGATGGACTATCTCCAAATGTTTCAATTTTACTTGATGTAAACACTAGGGAAATTAAATTCAGTGGTGGATTCATTGGGTAAAAGGTCATATGCTTTGTGGTCGAAAGAATCTTAAGATGAATGGATTTTGATGTCAGTGTTAGACGACATACATGTGGAATGGGAAGACCGAGGTGATGTTGCAGTTTCCTTTTCCATTAGAGTTGTTCTTGATTTAGTAAAAATGATCAAAGAGGGACAAAAATATGATTCATAATGCCTGGTTGTATGTTCAAAACTCAATGGTAGGGTGACTATTGAGGGATGGAAACTTGATGGGGGTTCATTTTTGTGGTTTAGAGATCAGATGGTTGTAACTATGGTTTTTTAAGAACAACTCCTTCATGGATACCACTATTCAAGATGGTATATACATATAGGCACACAATAGATGTATAAGGCATTGAAAGTGAATTTTTTTGGATTAACATGGAAAGTAAGGTGGCTGAGTTCGTGTCACGGTGCATAACCTGTTAGTAGTTTAAAGAAGAGAATCAGAGACATGCTGGTATGTTAATATATTTTCTTATCCTAGTGTGGAATTGGGATTAGATAGAAAAGGATTATTTTACAGGTCTTCAAAGTATTTTATGGAAACACGATGCCATTGGGGTGATAGTGTATCATCTAACCAAGTTATCCCATTTCATCCCTATTCGTGAAAATAATAATCTAGAGGATATTTCAAAAATATATATCCAAAAAGTGGTAAAGAGGCATGGTTTACCAGTGTCAATATTATCAGATAGAGATCTGAGGTTCACATATCATTTTTGTAAATCCATACAGAAAACCCTTTGGACTTAGTGGACTATGGGCACAACATATCATCCTCTGATTGATGGGAAATCCAAGCGGATGATACAAATGTTAGAAGACATGTTGCAGGCTTCTGTAATGGATTTTTCTGTCTCATGAGAGGATCATATACCCTTAGTGGAGTTATCATATAATAAAAGCTATCAAGCCTCAATACACATGGATCCGTCTGAACCGTTGTATGGGAATCCATTTCATTCTCCACTATGTTGTGTGGAAACTGGTGAGACATCACTAGTCAGGACAAGCCTTGTCCATGAAACAACGGAAAAGATCCATTTGATTAAAAAAAGGATGAAGAGGGCTCAGAGTCATCATAAATCTTATGCAGATAACCATCGAAGACTATTTTCGTTCACTATGGGTGATCATGTCTTCGTTGGGATCCCTCAAAGGTGTTGACATCATCATTTCAGGAAGCAAGGAAAGTTATCTCCTAGATACATTGTCCAATTTGAGATACTAGAACGGGTTGGAGAGGTGGCATATCAGTTTGCATTACCACCACGGTTTAACTCGGTGCATAATGTGTTCCATGTATCCTAGTTGAAAAAGTATCATCCTAATCCTAACCATGTCATTAGATGGGATCATGTTGACCTATAATTGGATGCATCATTGGTGCATATCCCTGTTCAGATCATGAATAGACAAGAGAATGTCTTCCGTGGGGAAAAACAGCCATGTTCGGGTTTTTTGGCAATATGGTCATATTCAGGAAGAGACTTGGGATCATGAGATGGAAATGAAAGATCAGGGACCAGAACTATTTTTTCCATCATGAGTTTTCTACTTTCTGATGATGGAAAGACCAATGGGGTGAAGAATTTAGTACCCCTGGTTTCGGGTACAAAACCCCTTTCCTCATATTAATATAAATAGAGTGTCTTTTATTGGGATTCCATAAAATAGAGAGTTTCCATAATATAGAGATTTTCCATAAAATAGAGAGTTTCTATAATGTTGGTTGTTTCCATAATGTTGTTTTTTTCTATAATGTGGGTTGTTTCCGTAAAGTGGGTTGTTTCCATAATGTGGGGTGTTTTTATCATGTGGGGTGTTTTAACAAAGTGGGATCTTTCCATAAAAAATGTTTTTCCACAAAAAGGGTAAAAGTGATGTATGGGACATTTTGGTGGTTTTATATGTAGGTTTGGGACCAAAAAGAAGGTTGTATAATCCATATATGGTTGGCCCAAACTGTGTGGTCAAACCGTGCGTAGAGGTCAAATCTAGATCCTATTTTCTAGGTGCTTACTCTTTTTTGCTCTATATATATTTTTTGGATTCAGAACTCCACTATATAGAGATCACTCACCCTAGCAGGCTGTAAAACCCTCCACAAAAGTTATGGATCCAACCTAGAGCCTTCCCTTGGTGATTTAAATCGTAATTATTGAGAGTAAGTGCCGATATTCTTGGTTCTTTTCCATTTTCTATAGACTCGTCCTTCACTCCATCAATTATTTTATATCTTAACCTCCTATTGGTAAATATAATTTTTTTAACACCATTTAAGGATAAATATGGTGTTTTCATGATATAGGAAGTGATCTAACCTACTTTCATGGAATCTTGATCCGATTCTTGAGTAATGTCACTATTATTTCCTCATTTGTCACGTTTTCTTAGATATTCATAGATCTTCTTCTCCAATATCTATTATTTATCAGATATTAACCTATATCAGGTATATATACAATTTTTGATGAAAAATATTTCAATTTTGAGTCTTCATCTTACAAGGATAAGAGAACTAAGGCTGTTCTTGGAGAATCGACCCGTCTTCTGTTGTGTTATTCGTATGTTGTCGAGTTTCATCAAAATCGTCAAGGTATGTGTCTTCACTCTCATATCCTCTTGATATAATTGATAGTATTAGATTAATATCTGTTTATTTTAGTGGGATTTATTTTGAAAATCATGCATTAAATCCTCTTTAGTGATGATTTATGGTTTTAGTAAAATTGTGAAATCTTGGTGAATTGTTGTACAATTTGATTTAGCCTCTTGAATTTAAAATGAGGATTTTAAATTATTGATTTTCTGGAATTGTTAAATAGTTTAAAAAAATTTGGTTTTTAATAAAAAATGTGTTTTTATTGAAAAGGTGTTTTGGCATGATCGTTGGGTATATTTGTGTGTGAGTTCATATTTCCATTTCTGGGGCTTGGATGAAATATGACCTTTTGCTAAGTGCCAATGGTTAAATGACACATGAGATATAAATTTCATATTCCATATATGTGTCTTTGTTGAAATATGACCTTGTGCTCGGTTCCAAATGTTTAATGGAACATGGGAAACAATTACCCTGTGACGACTTTCTAGATTGACGAAAAACTGCCCATGAGTATAAAACTATCATTACGAAGCCTGCATGGTTGATTGGATGGGATTGTGGAATGGTTGGGTATGCAAAGAAAGGGATATTATTAAATGTTTTTAAATCTTGTTTAGTTATTTTTATTGAAAAATATCTTTCTGGGAAAATTGGTTACAATTTCACATTATGCTTTTGGTAATGAATGGTTTTGGAAACTTGTTTACATTTTGTTATAAACTATTGTTGAGAAATTTTTTTATATAAAATGTTTTATATAATTATTTTTAACTCTCATATACTATTTTTGTGAGTAGGTAAGTCATTGGTTAAAACGTACTGAGTTTTATACTCACCCCTGCATTGTCACTTTGGTTCTTTTGCAGATGCTATCTTCCGAGACAAGGGAAAAGGAAATGTTTCACACGTGTACAAAACTACCCAATGATGTTTGGGATGTTTGGAGATTGTGGAGCTTGTAGCCTATACAACATGGTGTCTTGAATTCTATGGAGAGTATTGTGTAGTTTATCCATTGTGTACTTTGATACTTGGTTATTCTTCTGCTGTTTCTTACATTGAAGTTGTTTGAGATACATGAATTTGTTGAGTTGTATTTCATTTGTTCTTGCATCATATAGTGAATGTTTTGTTATGGTTGTTTGGTTTATTGGTTTATTTATTAATGTATAAATCATTCCCACATGTATTTGAAACACTTCAGCATTTTTTTCCAGCCTTTGGCATCCTGGGGATGTTTCTTATGGCATAGAAATTACTCGATGTACTCTCAAGCCAATGAGGATTGGTGGTTCATTGCATTTTTATCGTCCACATAGTGGTAATGTATTGATCATATATAATCTATAATCATCTATAACAATATTCTTTGGTTTATATTCAACACTTTCTGTGTAAATATATATATATATTAACCTTTTATTATTATTATATATATCGCAATTATATCCATAATGATATCTCCAATATTTATTTAATGAAAAAATTATCATAGATAACTATATATCATGATTTGGGTAATTTTTTTCATTAAAAATCATTTTTTGGGAGGTGTAATTCTTAACTATGTAATTATGAATAATAAAAGATCCCTATACCATCCTAGATGTATCACAATATATTACAAAGACTTATACACTATAGGGTATGTAATAACTAGTGCATCGGCTAATCATCTCTTTAGTTCCTTGATATTTTCGTCACATTCATCAATCCAAAGGAACTTCAATCCCTTTTATGTTTACATATTGAGTGGATGAGATAATTAGGATAAATTATCCATAAACAATCAATAATATTTAGGTAAACCAATAAAAATGTGGATCTCATTCACTATGGTTGGTTTGGTCCACCCATCAATAGACCATGTCATTGATGAATCTAATAGTGTACCCTCCCTTGAGGTCATATGACCCAAATATTAAACCTTTTGTAGTAAATATTAAATCCTTTTATATTCTTCATTTAATTTATCCTTAGGGCCTTCTATACAATTCTCTAATGTTCTTCATGTTATTTTTTACTAACTGAGTAGATGATAATTTCACCTATAAATACAACCACAAACTAATTAGGGCAATATATACAAAATATATTCATTAAATTCATAAAGATAGTGGTGGAATTGGTACAGATGATTGGAGTGACTATATGATCGAAGTATTCATACATTTTATGAAATGACCTTTTGGGTATATCATCCTTATTGAACCACACTTTATAATATCCAAAATGAAGTTCAATCTTGGAAAATTATTGGGTTCATTCAGTTGATCAAATAAGACATTAATATCAGCAATATGATACTTATTCTTAATTTTGATCTTATTTTTCTCCTGATAATAAATAAAGAGTCACGTTGATCATTACTTATTTTTTAGAAAATGAGTAGGTGCATCCCAAGGTGAAACACAGGGACAGATGAATCTCTTTTAATATTTTCTTATATATTCTAATATAATACATAAAATAAAATAAGTTCCATTCTATAGGGATTGTTTGAAATTGGTTTGGCCCTAGGTATGATTTCTTCTAAGAATTCATCTTCTCTTTTTTGTGGAAAAAAAGAAAACTCTTTAAAACGTCATCAAAAAATTCCTTCACTATAGGAATATTATTGATATAAAGTTTATTCCAAACCATTTGAGATAAACACCCCTTCTCAAGGGTTATCAACACCCATACAGTGGATTTGATATGCATCGTATGATTTTAGTTATCAACTCACTAATATAAGTTCATATGTTATTTTGAAATAAAAAAGGTGAAATCCCTATAATAGAAAAATACATTGTGATATATGAATTTTAGTCAATAATTCCTTAGGATAAAATCAAATTTTACTATTTTAAGAATGAAAATATTTTCAGGAATCACATTCCCACCAATGTCAACTAGAGAGGAATCATAAACTTTTTATGTGGTCATCGAATCCTTAGGGGTTTTCAATATTTATTCTACGTCTAATTTATTTGATATAGTCTTGATAAATTTAGGAAATTATTTAGATATGAATGAATGGTTATATACATGGTTATATAATATATTATCAGTTATAGACTCAATGGTTAGTATATATTTCACCATGTCATTATCACATCCCTCATCAAAAATATTGATCGCATGATATTTCCCCATGTCCCTTAGAATAATAGGTTATAAATTTTGATCATCTTCATTTACCCTTGGGTATGTGAACTAGTTAGAATAATTACCTTTATCAGAAGAATTTAAGAATAAGATTTTCTGTTTTCCATTCTATGTGTATTTCAATATATTTACATAGACATAGAAATTTTTCTCATCACTTCAAAAATGAATTGCCCGATGAATTTCAATTCCATAATTAGAAAATTTACTAGTCCCTCTATTACAATTTTTTCCAAGATTATTCTCTAAAATTTAACATAAATGAAATAACATATTCTTATCTCCATGGTTTTTATTTTTCCTTTTAAACATAATCATCCATTTATTTTAAAAACTACGATATAGATACATAATATAAACATCCATTTACACCTTGATATAACATTAAAAAATATCTTCAAATATATTGAATTATCTAATAAATAACAACCTTTAAAGACTTGGTTATAACCACTAAATAATCAAGTTATCATATTTTTAGGATGGATGATAATGCCAGTAGAATACCTCACAAGACATCTAAAATATTCTTTATAGGTACCAAAAAATTTATCATCCTTTTGATTTGGATCAGTAAATTTCATCAACAAATTTGTATGAAGAATATGATGAAATTATGTCTTGTAAAATAATTTCGTGAACTCATACCAATATATATAGTCAAATAAATCATATTCCATTTTATTCATCACAGGATTCCACCATTGATCTAGTTTACCTTATGGATAGTAAATTAAAAAATAATAATTTTCATGTTACAAACAGTACTGGACAAATTTGTTTTAGTGGTACTGATCCATTTTTCCTTAAATAGTGTAGCAAAATTCCTATAGGAGGATGGTGTACATTGACTCCTGAAGGACTCAATAACATGTTGTCCCCCCATTTTTCTGGAATTGCATCATTACTCATATATTGAAAATTATTATTATCATATAAATGAGATTTTTCATTCCATATCTTGAGGACAGTCAATTCAATTTCTATTTAACTCAACATTAACATATTTCCTTTAGATTCTATCCATTCACTAAAAATAGAAAAACATAGTTTAAGAAACAATTGTCATTATGGGAACCACATCATAATGAAATCCACTTATAATATGGATAAATTTTGACACCTTCATTATAATATATAGAACAATTGGTTTGTCGTTGGTCATTCATAGTAATCTTCTATATAAATTCTATATGACTGTTTATAAATACTTTGTGTATTTAAAAATAATATACAATGCGAGTGTCACACCAAGTGTCCAGTATGGCCCATTATAATTCTTCATTTCCGGATCAATTCTCGATCAATATGTTGTTTTATGGATTATTACCTCTAGGTAGATCTAGGCCAGATCCACATCCACTTAAGGTATCTAGATATGAATTTATTTATATGAAACCAATTTCTATATCCTATACTAATATTATATTTAATTTTCATATATTTATAATCATATTTATATTCTCCATATGCATGTCATTCAGATCTCAATATGGGTTTATCAACATAGTTTCCGGAGGTTATCTAAACCTATCACTTGATACCAACTATAGTGACCTAGGCTTAGCATAAATATATATTGCATCCTTTTTTGTGAATATTCATTACATTGAAATGACATGAACCAGAGGATAGTAATAGTTTACTGCCATTGGAATCATTGAAATTTAAACAATAGGCCATAAGTGATCAACATCATCTCCAAATATATTATTTATATCTATCAGCCTTCTTAGACATATCATATATAACAGATGTCATCATAGCCTAAGGAATGGTAATATAAGAAAAGGATATCTCAGATACATAGTAAGGATAAACAAATGAGAAATATAATCAAAACATGAAAATAAGGTTATTGGAACAAGAGCATAACATTTCAAAACCATACCCTTTATAACAAATATGATAATCTTAAGTCATGGAATAAGGATTGGTAGTTAATAAGACATGAATCCTAAGGGAGAAAAATAACAATATCAATGATATCATAACACTATAATATTACATGAAATTTACGGAAAACACATAAGAATTTAAAATCATTTCATATTAGTCAAGGATCACTTCCAAGATCATCATTGAAAAAAATGACATGTACAAAACTAGTTTCAATCTTTGTTCTAGAACAGTCTAACTGAACAGTGTTAAATCACTATTCTAGTCATGTATTACTGAATTCGGTTCACTTACCATTACATTCTGGTCTATCTCATGAGATATAAATCATGGAAAAAATTCATTTGGAGGTATATATAATTCCCACCAATCAAATAATAGAAAACATGTTTATGTCCTCTATAAGATCATAAAAATTTACCATATCATAACACAAAAAATGAAATGGTTAGCATAAAAATTTTATCACAACATAATCCATGAAAATTATATAGTTTTCATAATCATTTAATCATTTAATTAAAAATTAAACTATTCATGTTTAGTAATCATTTCCTCATGTTATAAATCTTAGATAATAAATGATTTATATAAACAAATTTTAATCATATAGAAAAACAATTAAGATAAATTATAATAATGGAATCATCAAATCATACACCCAAAGAACAGTTAATAACATAAAAAGATGAAATATTATATGGATAATTCTTTTGATTTATCATATAAAATATTTTGGGGGAAAAATAATCTTTCTACATTAGAATGAATTTTTTATAAAATAAAAACATTTTAAAAATAAATAATTTTAAAATAAATTATATTAAATTAAAGATAATAGCACATATTATGTAAAACATTTTAATTTAAAAGGAATTTTAAAATTTGAAATGTTTTCCTAAAATAATTGATACTTCCTTATAGGGGGAAATATTATTCATGTTTTTCATATAAAAAACTTATAGTCTTTTCTCATTTTTTCTAAAATCCTAATGAGGGATTCTTCGAAAAAAAATAACGATTCCTTTGAAAACCCCTAAAAATAGTAAAAAATGTTTTAAAAATGTATTATTTTAAAAATAATAATTTATTAATTATAAAACATTGAAAAAAATTATAGAAAACATCATTTTAGAAGAATACAAATTTATGGCCGAAGAGAGAAATAATGTCCGATTTTTGTTAAAACATCAGGATAATTATATGTACCAATGAGTGGAAAAATTGTACCATTACATGATAACATCATTGATAACCATAAAATATTAAAATTTTAGATAATTCATGATATGTGTATCAAAAATATTATCATCAAAAAAATAATCATAAACTATCCAGTTAAATGATGTGATTGTAATATGAAATCATTACCACATTGGGAACATTGATTCATAAGTGGCGTTTAAGAATAAAATAATTTTGAACATAAAATATAATTAGGATTAACACATTCAAGATATTATAGGTAAAATGAGAGTTATATACAAATCATGAAATAATATAGGTTCATAACATAATTTACGCCTCAATGAATGAAAATTGAGACAAAAATCTATTACTCTATTGGCAACGTTTTAACCATACACACCATGAATGATAGATACTCAAATGAATATGTAAATAAAAATCACTAACATTAAAATAATCATAAAATGAATTCATGGTATGTATATATACCTTGTAAAATAAATAGGTGGTGAACATGGAATCTTTCTTACAAAAGTAAATGGTGACACATAAATACCTTACTCTAAGTCTTGACTTCCGTCATACACGTTGAAAAACCCGTTATAAAAATAATAATTTTATTATAAATATATTATATAAGTATATTAGTATATTTAATTCCAAGTATTATTTTCTTATTATCTTTTATTAACTATTTATTAACAATTATTTGTAAATGTTACATTTCAAGAAATTATAGATGTTTTTTTCCATATGTTTTCATTTATATTATTTTTTTCCTATAATATCAATTGTGTTTCCCTAAACTCCAAAATTACAACCATGATTTAAATATATTACATATTAATTATATATGTTCTTAATGTTATCCATAATATTTAGTGTTGGTAATTGAAAAGCACCATTCATGGAGACGGTAGGTCGTACGTACGCATAAAAATTGTTTTTTTACGTTCATGATGGATTGACATAAATAAATTTAAATGATAAATTATCCTAATAGAATAATTTTATGTAAAATATATCATAAATATTTATTAAACTCATTCTTAATAATTTCCATGTAAGGTGTAATGAAATCACATCACTTGATGATGTGGTAGTTTGTCGTACACACGAATGCCTTTGTTATATTCCCCAAAAAAGAGGGACAATGAAGGTATTTGTGATATAAAAATTAAATATTCATAATAAAATAATAAATATTATATATATGATATATATACAATAAATACATCATTATGGGAAAAAATTATTGGTGGTAATGAAAAAATGAATTACATCGGTACGTGAGGCGATAGTTTGTCATTCAAATGAATGATGATTTCATAATAATTTTGATGGGAGTGGAGATGGTATTATGTTTTGAACATAAAATAAAAAAATAAAATTATTATAATGAAATTTTTTTATGTAAATATGTCTGATATAAACAAAATTTATGGGGGTTAATGATTAAATTAAAAAATTCCCATTGATGAAAGTTACCTCCACTTCGTGTATCCTGATATGTTTTTCACTACAATGCTTCGTTGGATGGATTTCTACCCAAACTAAGGGTTATAGTGTGATAAGAGGGAGTTGGGGAATTATTTTGGGAAAGGATTGTCCAATTGACTTAGTTTTTTAGGTGTAAAAATAATATTAGAGTGGGTGTACTTTTATATTTGGGAGTGGGAAGACATGGCATTTTTTAAACCAATTGAGTGATCACAGGTTTTCAAATGGAGAAAGGGTCCAAAATAAATAAAATCAAAAACATAGAAATTATAAGGTATAAATATTTCAAAAAATAGTTTTTTAAATGTTTATAGTTACATTTTACCCTTATATATTTTGTTTAACGCTTAGTAAACCCGTATTTAACTTAACTATGGTAATTAATTTTTACTGCATTCACAATTTATTTTTTTCAAAAACTAAGTTAATGTTATTATATATTAAAAACTATTATGAATAAATATCTTGAATTTATTTAAAAATTATATTGATATAGGTGGAAATAATTAATTTAATATTAATCCCACAGACATGATGAGAATGATGGTTTTTAAAACAAAAAATGATCCAATGTTTACTGTGTTGTTATGTAAAAATATCAAAATGAAATTGATTATAATTATCTAAATTAGATTAATATTTTTATTATTAAACTAATTATACATTAAAACAAACTTGAAATATCAAATATTTTTATTAGTTAATTATGAAATAATATAATATTCATTTAAAAATTTATACTTTTCACTATTCATGAAAAATGATTCTTTTCAGAAAAATAATGAATATTAACCACAATATAATTTTAGAATGATTATTTATAAAATTAATTTTCTATATATAAATTTTACTGAATAATATAAAAAAATTAATTTTCTTATCAATTACAAGAACACAGAACTTATTTTGGAGGAAATAGTAGTTTTGAAACATATAAAGACCCTACTGAAATTGATTTTTTAATTATTAATATGATTCCCTTATATAAAACCATTATTAATAATAATTAAAAATTAAATTTTAATATAAATATGTATATTTTTAATGGTTACGTTATAATTTTCGTGTGAAAATATATATTTTAATAATATATCACAATTTTGTTAAAACTCAGTGTTGTTTGTAACACAAGCTCAACAAGTTTTTTATATAGTGTAAGATTAACAATGTAACACGTGTTATAAAATACATTAAGGAAACACAATTAAATAAAATATTAATTCACAAATGCTCATGTTGTAATTATCATGTGTAAATCTATTTACCTTTTATAAAACCAAAGTGATTAGTATATCTATACATTTTCCTTATATAAAACCATTATGATTAATATTTATATATTATTTATTACAAATAATATTTAAATTTTGAATGGTGATATTATAATTTTTTTGTGTAAATAGATATGTTAATAATACATCTTAGTTTTTTTTAAAATTAGTTTTGTGTGTAACACAATCTCAACAAGTGTTTTCTATAGTGTATCGTTACCACAGTGACAAATGTAATAAAATAAATTAAGGAAACTTAATTAAGTATTATTTTTTAATAATTTAAATTAACTTTTGATTTTCCCACTATCATGGGTCTAAAATTGGCCTTTTGTGGAATGACACAATAAGGAGTGTAGTTAGAACACAATTTTTCTAATTATGTGTCTACCCATTTGATGGGATAGTTTCTTGGACAGAGATATCTATCATAGTTTTTCATGATTTTACAACCCTTGTGAGACCAATGTAAAACTATATGGCCTATTATTAGGGTGGAAGTATCTACCTTTTATTGGAATAAGGATTTCTTAACTGTATGGATATACCATTTGGTTTATTAAGAGCAATAAAATTTTAGTATTTTAGAAATATTCACCAATCCATTTATATAAACATTTACCCAAATTTTTATCCCTTTTCAATGAAGGCCCACTACTTGTCTTGGAATATTTTTCCCCGTACAACCTTTGTGGATTATACTTTGTTTTTTGGTGACTTAACTTGTGGTAAATGCATTTTATAAATTTTTCACTATTCATTCCACCTTATGATGTTATTTCTTCAATTTTCATGGATGTGTGGAAACATAGTTGTAGAAAAATCTTGAACTATGGGTTTTTATTAGGATTTTGGTTATTTTTTCTATTGCATATTTTTTATATGAATTCTCCTCACTATTTATGGTGGTTTTCATTTCAGGCAATGGAGTTTGATTGAATTCTAAAGAAGGCGTCTTTATTTAATTGTGTTTTCTATGGCTTAACATTAAATTCCATTTAACATTAGTTTTCTTATTAAATTTACTCTTTTTTGAATTATATTTTCTTATTATCAAATTATTTATATGTTTTAAGGCTTGGTAAAAAAAATTTAATGTTCAAAAATGGTTTCCAAAATTGGTGTGGCTGGTATACTCTGAATGGGTATGTTGAAATATATTGAATAGGGTATATCATTAAAAATGGATTGAAAAAATTGATTTAGAAATTGTATGATCTTGTCAAAGGTATTTTATTTATAATAGGAATATTGGTATGTGAAATTGGAATTGTAAATTGGTTTTCATGTTTGTCACTTATTGAGTAAATGTTCGAAACATATAAAACCTTATTGAAAATTATGAGTTTTATTATACATATGTTTTCGTTATATAAAACCATTGTGATTAATATCTAAAAATTATTTATTAGTATTACTATTTATATTTTTAATTGTTAGGTTATAATTTTAATGTGTAAATATCTATGTTAATAATATATCACAGTATTGTTAAAACTCAGTGTTGTGTGTAACGCAAGCTAAAATAGTGTTTACTATATTGTAAGATTAAGTTGGTGACACATGTAATAAAATACATTATAGAAACATCATTAAATAAAAATGTAATTCATAAATACTCAGGTTTTAACTGTAGTGTGTAAAAATGTTTTCCTTATACAAACCAATTGTGGTTAATATATCATATGTTTTAACGCATGGAAGATAAATGTGTTTTATGAACAACATTCCATCATATACATAAACAATTCTGATAAATAATAAGAATGGAATCATGAAATCGTTTCCCCAAAGAACAATTGGTATCATAAAAAGTTAATATATTATATGGATAATTATTTTTATATATCATTTAGAATATTTCTTAAGGAAAATATCCATTCTATTTTGGAATGAATTTTTACCCATGGTAATTATTTTTTACTACTTTCAGAATTTATTTTTTCCAAAAATTATGTTCAATTAATAATATATTAAAAAAAATTATAATTAATAATATTGAATCCATTCTAAAAATAAAATTTATATAAGTTTCAATAATTAATTTAATATTGATACCGCATACATGATTAGAAGGTTGGTTTTTAAAAGTGAAAATTATCAAAAGTTTATAGTGTGGTTATATCCGGTTTCAATATGAAATTGATTATAATTACATAAATTGGATTAATATATTTATTATTGAACTAATTATACATTAAACCCAAATTGAAATATCATTTTACACTATTAATTATGTAGGATATAATATAGATGTCATTTAACATACTGTATTTTCTACTATCCAAGAAAACCTGATTCTTTTTAGAAGAATACCAAATATTAAACCTAATATAATTTTGGTATGATGACTTAGAAAATGAATTTTATTTTATCAAATTGATTTTATAAAAAATTAAAAAAAATTATTATCATTTACAAGAACACAAAATTTATTTTTGATTAAAGAGTACTTTTGAAACATATAAAGACCTTAGCGAAAATGATGGATTTTATTATCAATATGTTTTCCCTATATAAATAAATTATGATTAATATGTAAAAAATATTTATTACTATTAATATTTATATTTTTAATGGATATGTTATAATTTTCGTCTGTAAATACCTATGTTAAAAATATATCACGGGTTTGTTAAAACTCATTATTGTGTGTAACGCAATCTCAACATGTGTTTTCTATAGAGTACGATTAACTTGGCGACATGTGTAATATAATACAACAAGGAATGATAATTAAATAAAAAATTAATTCATAAATTCTCGACATGTAATTGTCATGTGAAAATATTTTTTCCTTATATAAGACCATTATGATTAGTATATGAATATGTTTTAACTCATGGAAGATAAATGGGTTTTATTACCAACTTTTCATCATATAAAAAAACAATTCCAATAAATAATGAGAATGGAATCATAAAATACTTTCCCAAAGAACAATTGGTAGCATCAGAAGATGAAATATTATGTGGAGAATTATCAGGATTAATTATTTAAAATATTTCATGATAAATATATCTATTCACCTTTAGATTTAATTATTAAAAATATAAATCATTTTAAAAATAATTTCTTTTGAAAATAGTTATTTGTAACGATGAAAACAACATATTATTTAAAATATTTTCATTTAAAATGAATTTTAAAATTCCTAATGCAATCATGAAATAATTGAGGTTTCATTATGGTGGAAAATATTGTGTATGTCGTTCATGTAAAAAATATAGATTTTTTTACATTTTTATTAAAATCCTAACTAGTGATTCATGGAAAATGATTAAATATTCCCTTAAAAACACTTCATAAAAAGTAAAAAATGGGTAAAAATGTATTCTTTTATAAATCATTAGTGATTTAGTAAAAAATTTAATCATTTTAAATAAAACAAATTTTGGAAGAAAACAAATTTCTAACCGGAGAGAGAAATAATGTCGGATTCTCTTTAAAACAATCATGATAATTATAAGTACCGATGTGTGGGAGAATGGTACCATTACTGGATTACATCATGCATAGACATAAAATATTATAATTATTGATAATTCATTATATTTTGATTATAATATTTTATCATCGAAATAATAATCATTAACAATATAATTAAGCGATGAGATTGTAATGTGAAATCATTACCACACTGGGAACATTAATTCATAAGCTGCATTAAGGAATAATATAATTTTTAACATAAAATATAATGAGGATTAATCAATTAATTATTTTGTATCTAACTGTTTATTTATATAAAACTCATGATATAATGTACGTTAATAACATAATTTACACCTCAAAGAAGGCAAATTAAGACAAAAAATCTATTACTGTTTTGGTAACATTTTATGCATAAACACTATGAAATAAAGATACACAAAATTATATTTAAATAAAAATAATTAATAGTAAAATAATAATAAAATAAATTCATGGTATGTATAAATACCTCATAGAATAAATAGGTGGTGAGCATGGCATGTGTCTCACAAACGTAAAAGGTGAAACATAAATCCCTTACTGTAATTATTGTCAACCGTCATACACATTCAAAACTCATTTATAAAAAAATATAATTTTATTAAAAATATATTATATAACAATATTAATATTTTTAATACCATATATTATTTTATTATTAAATTTTATTACCTGTTTATTAACAATTCCCTGATAATGTAACATTTCGGGAAATTACAGATGTTTATTCTTATATGATTTGATTTTTTTATTTTTTCTTCCATTACATAGATCATGGTTCCATAAACACCATAATTATAACCATGACATAATGATAATATATATTAACTAAATATGTGCTTATAGTAATCCATACTATTTAGCGATGGGAATTGGAAAACCCCATTCATGGAGATAGTAGTTTGTACGTACGCATGAACGTTGTTTTTTTAATTTCAGGATGGTTTCGCATAAATAAAATTAAATGATATATTATCATTAATGAATAATTTTTATATAAAATATATCATAAATATAAATTAAATATATTCTTAATGCTTTCCATGTAAGGTGTGAATAAATCACATTACTTCATGAGTAGGTAGTTTATCATACACACGAATGACATTATCATATTCCCCAAAACATATAGAGTATGATGGTTTATCTGATATAAAAATTAGATAATCATAATAAATTAGTAAATATTATTTATATTATATATAAACAATAAATCCATCATTATCAGAAACCATTATCGGTGGAAATGAAAAAATTAATGACATCGATACGTGAGGTGGTAGTTTTTCGTACACATGGATGATTATTTCTTAACTCTTTTGAAGGATGTGAAGATGGTTTTTAGTTGTGAACATATACTTATAACATATAATTATTTTAGTGATTATTTTTTATTAAATTAGTTTGATATAAACATAATTGATGCAGGTTTATGAAGAAATGAAACAAAAATTCTCTTTGATGAAAGTTAATTATTCTTCATGTATCCTCATATATTTTACACTAAAATCCTTCATAGGATGGATTTTGAACAAAAAAAATTATTCTAGGATTTTGGGAGGTAATTTGGGATGATTTTTGGGAATGTATTTTTCCAATGAAAATAGTTTTCAAGGTGTGAGGAAAAGACTAGAGTGTGTTTAATTTTATAAGGGGGAGAGAGAAGACATGTTATTTTTTTGAAAAAATGAGTGAACACATATTTTCCAATTAAAAAAGGGATCCAAAATAGATAAAATCAGAAACATAGACATTATAAGGTCTAAATATTAGAAAAACTATTTTTTGAATTATTTATATGTATATTTATCCCTATCCCTTTTTTTAACCCTTAGTAAACACATTTTTACTTTAACCATGGAAATTAATTTTTGTTGCATTCATAATTTATTTTTATAAAAATTTATGTAAAATTATTATATATTAAAAATAATTATGATTAAAAATATTGAATCACATTTTAAAAATTCTATTGATATATGTGTAAACAATTAATGTAATATTAATCCCATAGACATGAAGAGAATGTTTCTTTTAAAAAGATAAAATGATAAAATGTTTACACTGTTATAATATCCATTTTCAATATGAAATTTATTATAATGACCTAAATTGGATTAATATATCTATTATTGAACAAATTATAAATTAAAACTGATTTGAAATATCAGTTAACTCTATTATTCAATTAGTATTGTATGTAGTTTTAATTTTAAATTCTCTATTTTTCACTATTCTTGGAAAAAATGTTTGTTTTCAGAATAATACCAAATATTAACCCTTAGATAATTTTATTATTATGATATAAAAAATGAATGTTATTTTATCAAATTTATTTTATAAAATATTAAAAACTTAATTTTATTATAATTTACTGGAACACATAATTTATTTTCAAGTATATAGTATTTTTGAAACATAATAAGACCCTAACTAAAATGATGTTTTTTATTATCAACATAATTTCATTATATAAATAAATAATGAATAATATTTAAGAATTTTTTATTACTATTTATATTTATATTTTTAATGATTGAGTAATGATTGTCATTTGTAAATAGTTATGATAAAAACATATCACAGTTTGGTGAAAACATATTTTTGTGTGTAACGCAAGATCAACTAATGTTTTATATAGTTTAAGATTTACTTGGTGACATGAGTAATAAAATAAATTAAGTAAACTTAATTAAATACAAAAATAATTCATAAATGCACAGGTTGTCACAGTTATCCCAATAAAATAAATTGTTTAAGTTCATGATTATCATACTCTATTTGTGAATAAATGTTTATTATCATGTTTTATGAACAATGATGGTGATATGGTCTATCTAGATAGATTATAGAAGACCTTATGTGAATTTAATATAATATTTTAACACACAGATATTATAATATATATTTATATTAATTAAATTCTTTATATATGATAGCGTGACATATTTTGTGCCATTTTTATTTCAATAATTTCGTTTTATTTTATCATTTAAATTAACATTGGAGTTTCATGCTGCCGGGGGTTGAAATCTGGAGTTTTGGGGAATGAAAAACTATGGAGGTTAGTTAGAACACAATTTCACTAATTTTGTGTCCAAACAATTGATGGTATAGGTTCTTGAATAGAGTAATTTTTCATTATTTTCCATGGTTTTTCAAACCATGGGAGACCAATGAAAAACTATGTAGCCTATTTTTGGGGTGGTAGCAGCTACCTTATTTTTGGAATACAGTTTTCCTAACTGTATGGCCAAACCATTTTGTTTGTTAATCACATTATAATTTTGGTGTCTTAGAAAAATTCACCAACCCATTTATGTAACTCTGGACCCTATTTATCATCCCTTGTGTGTGCACCCCCATGCCTTGTCTTGTATGAATCTTCCCCTACTAGCTTTGTGGATGATACATTGGATTGTCATGGATTAACTTGAGGTAATTTAATTTCATAAATTTTTCTTTATTCATTCCACCTTATCATGTTATTTATTCAATTTTTATGGATTTGGGTAACCATTGTTGGAATGAATGCTTGATACTATGATTTTGATTAGGATTTTGGTTATTTTTGATGCTACATAGTTGTGTGATGAATTATACTCACTATTCTAGGATGTTTTCATCATAGGTAGTGGAATTAGAATTAATTCGGAGGCAACTGTCTTGATTTAAAGGAGTTTTATTTTTCTTAACTATAAATTCCTAATAACATTTGTTTTATATATATTAAATTTACACTTTTTTTATTTGCAGCTTTTTATTATCCAATTATTGTTATGTTTTATAGATTGGTATATAAATATTCATGTTCAATTAATGATTGAAAAATTGGTGTGGATTGTATTCTCTCAAAGATTTTGTTATAATTGATCAAATAAGGTATATATATTAAAATGAATTTATAAAATTTATTTAGAAGTTTTATGTTCTTGTGAAAATAAATTTATTTATAATTGGAATGTTGTTATATGAAATTGGTTTCCTAAATTGTTTGTCATGTTTTCCACTTATTGTGTTATTAATTTTTTCTTGGAGTAGTATATTGGTGAACTAGCATTTGATATAGGGGTTTTCTAAGGTACCATGAATGCTTTGGGGAGGAATAACATGAGAGCTTCCATTTTTTCAAGGGACCATGAGATCCTTTAGAAGGAATACTATGTGAGCCTCTTCATTTTGTAATGAAATTGAGAGACTTTGGGATTGGTCCCTGGGAGGACCGTGAAGGATTTAATTTTTTCTAGTCAGATATCCATATTTTTTATACTCACTCACATAAATACATTTTATTTAGATCCCTAGGTTGAGTTACTCATTTTATGTTTCTTGTTATTCTTGTATGCATCATTTTAGTTCATTTTTTATTTACATCATATGATATGGATATTTCCATAGAAACAGTTTTGTGATGGGGGTATTTATAGAAACCCTTAGTAGACCATGTTTAAATTTTTATCATATTATACTTATTGTTCTTGTCTATTTATTTTATATGTGTAAAAAAATAAATGGAAAAAATATTTTGTATTTAATATTAATTCAAAAGGATTTATATGGTTTTCTTAAACAGAAATGTTTCAATTTTATTAATTTCGAAAAAAATTATTGAAACATGAATATTAGTTTTTGTGGTTAAAATACATTAATAGATTCATGTATGTATACTACTATGCTTTTTTTTCATACCCATCATGTTAATGTTTCTGTATGTATACTTTGTTTTTCAAGCCATGGGAAAAGTCAAGGGCACCATACACCTGTGTGGCTCTTTGTGATTATCATCATGCATAGTTTTGTTGGAGGAGACATGGTATTAGGGGGATTAGCATGCATTGATTCATTTTAGTTTTTTTGAATTTGGACTAATATGAATACCTTGTTTTTTTTATGTTATCTTTATCTTGATTTTTCAACTATTTACATGAGATACCATATATATGTCCTGTTACAGAATGTTTGTTATTTGATATATTTTTATGATTATGGTATCTATTTAGTAATTTCCATCATACCCTGATATAATTGGTTTGGAAGTAAAGTTCCATTGATGTTTCATACTAGAATACCATGGGATAAACAATTCCCAAGAGGTTTTTCATTATGTCTGATGCTTGTCATCATCCCATGGAAATCAAGAACACACTTCAGGAATTCTAGAAGGCTGGATCAAGTGACAGTTCTGTTTTAGCTAGGTTGAATCATTGGAAAATTGTATTAGAAGTAGTATTTTTTAGGATATAGTAGTAGACTAGATCTAAGACCATCGGGACTCATGTAGTAGGAGTGGGGGAGTTATGATCCTACTATTCTTAATATTAATTTTTGAATTTACATAAGTTTTCTATGAATGTTTTTTTGTTTCTATCATGTTAATGGTTTTTTATGATACATTGATGTATTTACTGATTTTTCTATAGTCTTTAGGTAAGCCCTGGTGGATTTTTTTAGATTTTTATGAAACAGGGAGGTTTTGAGGAGGGTCATGGTTATGTAACATGGTTATGTGTAATCATGTTTAGCCCATGTGGCCCTATATTCCAACTTCTAGTTACACATTCATGGTTGGTTCATGGTTTATATAACTATGGTTTCAAACTATATACGGTGGGAAATGATTGATATTATTTATTTATTTTTATTTTATCATTTAGAGTTCCTTCTGTTGGATATGTTTCTTTTTAAGACCCATGTAGGTGGGGTTTTTTTTGGTTTATGTGGTGTGGTTTGATATTGAATTGTGCTTAATGAAGCATATGTTCTGTGTATTCTAGAATATTACTCACCTAAACACCACATCCATTTATAGAAATTCATTTGAGGAGAATTACTCGTAATAAAAACCTCCAATTAATCTAACTTGGATGGAGTTTGTGATTTTTACAATCCAATACTGAGTTCATGTGGGTGTTTGAGAGAAAAAACTAATTGTGGATCACTCTCAGGGGTTTTGAGGATAAATCCACTTATGTTACATGGTGATAAGGGATATAATGAGGCTATGGAGTTTTTGTATCTAATTCAACATATCATTTAATTTTCTATGGCCCCCATGACCTCTGATATGGTATTTTCCAGGTATGTTTTAGAGGGTGTAGTTAGGAAGTGGTGGGATTCAATGTTTCTTATATGGATTAATGAGGATCTCACATGGACTACTTTTAAGGTGTATTTGAAACAAAAGTTCTACCCAAATAATTTGAGGGTGGTGAAGTCCCAATAATTCATGAATTTGGTTTTAGTGGATCATTCATTAATTGTGTATTCAACTCGATTTGATGTGCTGGTTTTTGATTCTTTGAATCTCCTTTCTGAACGACTACATTAAGGCTTGGAATTTTGATAACGTAATGACGAAGAAGAATATATATATGATTATTATTCTATATATATTGAACTACTCTATGGAATTTAAAAATATTATATGGTTGAGATTGATCTAACTATGAATACTACTGTCAGTTCTATAATCTCAGTGGGTAGTAGTCATATATGTTCATCATCACAGACGTGGAGGAATGATTTTTTTATTATGGAATTTGAACAGATGTTTAATAGTCATTAGGGACAACCCATGTTTCATAAACAATGCTTAATCTGCCGGTATATTATCAGTTTATGAAAGATGGAATCCTAAATCCTATTCCCCCAAAGACTCTAAGGGTGTTACACTAGTGTGGGAGCCTAGGAAATCATTATTTATTCTGTGACTATTCATTGTGGGGGAGTTGTATGGGTTCAACATTCTAAATTGGTTTCCTGGTATAGTCGAATCCTAATAGGGTTATGAGATCCGACCCATGGAGAAAGGGGGATTCTTATTTAGTGGATAAGGATCAGGTTATTACTAATATAGTATTTCTATTTATAGTATTGGTTATGGTAGGGGATTCATATTTAAGTATTGCTACCATGAATGGCAGGATGTTTATTACTTATTCTCTTGAATCTATAATTTTTTATATAGATGCCTCTCATTATTTAAATTTTCTAAATCTTAATGATTATTTTGGAATTTTGGTGGAGTTTATGTTATTTATTTTGGATTTTCAAATGTCATTGGGTAGGAATAATGAGAAGTGTTCCGAGTTCATTTATTGATGTGTTTTAATTATCGTCATGGAAGTCATTTGAGATTTACTCATCATGGGCCTGAAGATTTTTTACATCATCATTGGTATTTTTTTCTCATCTCCATGTATGTTAATGACTAATACCACCACATGGTTAGATTTCATAATCTATATTGGATAACTCATGTCTTATAGAGTGAGTGGGATCTATGATCATGGCGGTAAGGACTAGTAAATTTTGAAATGAGGTTGATTTCATGAAAATTTTCAAGGTTGTTTCTTGATGTTTCTTACCATAGTTACGTGAGTGAACTTATAATGGCTTTGGATAGTGACCCCAATTTTATTCAAAATGATTTGATAGTATTTTCATTTTAACAAGGGGTTAGGTTTTCTATTGATCTACTCCCATATATGGGTCTAATTTCCCTATTATCAAATGAGATGTATATGGGAGAGCTAAAAGAGATAATTGTTTATCTGGACGACCTTACGTAAAATTGAATCATTAATATGACATTGTCATTATGGGATTCAATATTTTTATTTGATATATTTATTTAAATAATCCTCTAATACTATATAGAATATTTCACGCTTAACATGGGGATCAGGAATAATTAATACTAGTTGCCATGAAATTGGAGATCACATTAATTAGATTACAGGAACTCGGTGGTTTTAGATGATTGAACAAAGATTTGGTTACCACCATTTGAGGGACCATTAAGATAATGTTCTGGAGACCAATGTTCAATGTTGGAATGATATTTTTTATAATTTGGTTATACCATTTTGGATTACTAATTCTCTTATAGTATTTATGGAATGGATGAGATGGATCTTTAACCACATTTTGGAATCCATCATGTTCAAGTTTGTGAATGATATCTTGGTAACTTCCATGATGGAGGAGGAGAAATATGACAATATGGATGTTGTTCTGGGAATTAATTGGGATCATTTTCTTTATTCCATGTCTTCCAAATTGTAGATTTTGATCTTGGAATCTATGTTCTTAGGCTACATGATATTCATTGTAAGAGTATTTGGGGACCCATATAATGTTTGAGTACACATTTAATGGGTGTATCCTAGAATTATGTTCAAAATCCTTAGATTTTCAGGAATGTATATGTATTATAGAATATTAATTTGATACATCTACTAGTTAGACTATCCCTTGAATCTCTTGACCATGAAAGGTGTGAATTTTGACTGGGATGGGAGTTGAAAATGGTCTTTTAAGTAGTTTCAATTCCATTTAACAGACATTATTTTTTTATTCTTCATGAGATTGGGAATTCTTATGTTGTGTATTTTGAAACTATGGGTGGGATTTTGGGGTGTGTACTGATAAAGGTTGATCATGTGGTGGTATAAGACTCATGAATGCTACACCTAAAGTTATGGAATAAACCTACCCATGAAAAATAATTAGTTATCATATTGATTCTGATAAATATGTATTGAAATTATAGCTACAAGAAACATTTATAATCTATTAGAATCATAAATTCCTAACGTATGTCTTAACCCAGGGGGACCTAATCCTCATGAAGAGATGTTGCGCAGAATATCTCAAAAAAGATTATTTTTAAATTTCTTATATTCCCGGGAAGGTGAATGTATTCATCAATGAATTGAGATAGAAACCTCTAGTTCCAGAGTTTTTGGAATTAATAGATGAATGGTATCTGATTAGTGTGTTTAATAACACGATTTTGGGGGTGAAGGAGGATATATATCATGTTTTTATATCTGGTGTGAACGTTTTTCCTCACTTTTTTATTATAATAGGTGTAGGAAAGTGTCCAAACCTGAAATCCAAAGGATAGAAAGTGCATTATATGGTTGGAAGACATCAGATGATTGGTCTTTGCATCCTGATGGTTCTATCCATTTCTAGGGGTGGTAGATAGTGTATTTTATAATGATATAGGAGATGGTGTACAAGTTTCATATTTATTGTTTTGGTCATTACCCCTATGGAAACTATGATGTTTTAAACCATTGGCAGTGAATATTATTGGTAAGGATGAGATGATTAGTTTCCAGTTTAATTTCCAAATGCATGAACATACAAAGGATTAAATGTGATCATCCAAGACCAGTCAGGTTATGGTAGGCACTTCTTATTCTAGTGTATATATTGGATGATTTATCTATGGATTTTGTGATCTTAATACATCGTACATTGTGTTGGACATATATGATTTGGGTGATGATAAATAATTTGATGAAATATCCCTCTTTCTTCCCATCATGGAGTCAATAGAGTTAGAGGTCATCAAAAAATGTATATTTGATAGGTCCTTATGATTCATTATGTTCCCTTGAAAAAAATTTCAGTCCAAGATTCCAATATCACATATCGATTTTGGAAGGAAATATAGGCATCTTTGGGTGCCAAGTTGACGCATATAAATGCATATCACCCAAATTGGATGGTTAGTCTGAGAAAACCATCTAGAATCATGAGGATTTGTTATGAGCATATTACTTTAATTATCAATGTATAAGGGAAAGCAACATGTCATTGAAAATATTTTCACATAATAAATCCTATCAAACCTTGACTAGAATGGACCCATTTGAGGCACTGTTTGGGAGGCCAATCCAATCTCCACTATGATGGGGTGAAGAGGGAGAGTGTTCCTTGGTATGAATGAGTCTTATATTATAAATGTAATGTATTATAATATTGATTCAGAAAATGTTAATGAAAAATCGTTTTTATTAGATGTCATACATTGATCAAAATCATCCCTTGTTGGATTTTCAAGTAGGTGATCATGTTTTATTTTTTGTATCAATTTGACTGAGACAATGTCACTGGGGAAAGTAGGGAAAGTTAGTCCATGTTTTTTCTGACCATTTACCTTTGTGGATTATCTTGGGAAGGTAGAAAATTGATAAGAGTTTCCACTATGTATTACCTAAATCCATGATGTCTTTCATGTTTCTTAGCTGAAGAGATACCATTTGGAACCATATGACGTGTTATAGTGGGATGATTCGGAGCATGAACCTGATTTAAATATTTTTGGTATGTCTATTCATATCAAGGATCATAATAACAATTTTATATACGGTAATTCAATATCTTTTTTCTATATTATGTCAATGTGAGGTGGAAATATCCATGATATAGGGTAGAATGAATCTATGATGAGGGAGTAGTGGCCTCACATGTTTTCTAATGGTGGTGCCCGAGGAATTTCTAGTGGTAGAAAGTGGCGTGGTGGGGAGTTTGTGACACCCTTAGTGTCACCAAAATGTAAAATATTATGTTTTAGTTATCATTTATTTTACATTTAGTGTTTTCTAGTGTCGGGGGTAAAAAATTAGTGTTTTCCAAAAAGGCAGAACAATGTGCATAAGTGTCACATGGATTTTTTACCCATCAGCTAATGGTACGAGGGGATGGCTTTTAGGATAAAAATGTTTTTCATGGTTTTAGCATGGATTTTAATTTTTTTTTAAAAAAAGGAATAATTTTTCATCCATTTTTTGTTGGGGGTAGTAGTTCCTTTTTGGTTGGCACATGGTTTACCTAACCATTCATTTTCTCTGTAACATTAAAATTTTGGTATTTTTCAAACATTCCGCTGTGAATGTTTATTTTTATTAGCCACATTAATCCTCAATTGTTTGTAAATCTTTAACTATGGTTTGGTATTTTCTTTCCCCTCCACTCTTGGTGGATCATCCTTGGTGGTGGTATAACTAGAGGTAAGGCCATTTCATTTAATTTAATCCTTCTTTTAACCATTCTAATGATTTTTATTACACTTTGATGGATGTGTGGATCTCTATTTTGAGTAGATGGCTAAACTGAGGGTTTTTATGGGGGTATGAGAATTCTTCTATACTAGGTGTCTGACGTCATATCATACATATTTTAGGTGGTTATCGTCATCAGTGATGAATTTGGAATTTATTCTTAGGTAGGTGTATCTATTTAACAGGGTTTCTCAGGGAATATTGTAAAATTCATAATCACATTTGGGTTTTTTATCAATTTTAAACATATTGGATTTATGGTTAATAATTATCCAATGCTTGATATGTGTTATGAATTGGATTGGAATTTTGGGTGTTTAATAAGGGTTTTCCAAATGGGTGTGTATTGTATTCTCTCAAAGTGTTAATTTAAATGTATCAAAGAGTTTTTATGATTTAAAATGGATTTCTATTATATTTTATGATATTTTTTAACTTCGTGAAAAGTGTTTATTCTAGAATGGGATTGTTGTTTTGTGAAATTTCATCTAGAAATGGGTTTTTATGCATGGAACATGTTTTGTGATTATGTTATAAAAAATAATCACATAGGTAAACTATGTTGTGTGTGATGGGTTTTCTAGAAATTCTAGAACACCTTTAGGTATTAAGACTATGAGATATTCTATTTTTTCTCAAAGGGACTATCAGTTCCATTGGTAAGGGGACCGTGAGAGCTTACACACATTTTCTAGGAGACCAATAAATCTCTTATAGATTTGATTGGTGAAGACTATGGGAGTTAACATTTTAAATAGGAAGCTATTATATATTTTTTAGACTCGCTCACATTAGAACATAGTTTTTAGAAGCCTAGATGAAATAACACATTCAAGGTTTATTTTTGTCAATTTATGAATCATGCAAGTTTCATTATTGATGTGATATAATATATATTTTATTTATACTTACGTAGTTATATGGTGATGGTTTATATTCTCATCCTTGTTATGACTTGTTGGATATATTGGGAATGTTTTACTGGTTGGATTTTTTTTCATTATTTGAGCCATGTTGGAAAATTTATTTTGAATATTTTTTTTGTTTTTTAAAGGAAACCAATGGGATTTAAATGTTACATTTAAAAGATTAATTTTTAAATGTTTATTATGTTTTATAATGTTTTTTTAAATATTTTATCATTTTTTATGGGAGAAAATCTTTAACAGTTTCCATCGAATATCCTACCAGACTTTGTACCTCATAACCCACATAGGACATTGGTCATATATGGTCTCTTGTCTTATGACACGAGTAATGTTAAGGGGAACATAGAATTGGGATGATCTTTATGATTACCATCATATATGGTTTTTTAGAGGATATGTGTTCTAAAAATGATTGCATCACATGGAGATAGTTTTGGTTTTTTCACATTGGACTTACATAGATTCTGTGTTTTGTTATGAGCCCATTCTATTGAGTTTTGAGATTATGATGTGAGATACCATGTATATTTTCTATTATAGAATGTTTTTAAAAAATGTTTGATATTGACTATGGTATCTATTTAGTCATTGTTTTGTTACTTTAATGTTATTAGTGTGGACATACTATTTTATGAATGGGCCCTATCAGTTTACCATGGGAGAAACAGTTCCCATGTGGTTATTTATTATGCCATGTTCTTGTCTCTAGCCCATGGTGATCAGGGATAGGCTTTAGACATTGTTTTTTCTTCTAAAATATGTGACGAGTCAGGTTGACCTAGGTAGGTTCATTTTAGATGTATTGTGAGGCATGATACACAAATCTTAAATGAAATATAATATACTATAGATATAATATTATTTAAAAATGGCATTTATAACCTAGTTATTGGTTTGGATAGTATGAAAAAGGGTAACTGCATTATGAAATATATGATGAATTTTTTCCCTTATATAAATTAATTTATTTGATCCTAAGAAATAATTACAAAATATTTAATGATAAGAATGAAAACATATATGATTATGAATAGTTAAAGAGCCATTTTTTATAAAGGTACGGTTTCCATATATTTTCCTATTCAGTTACATGATAAATTTGTGAATTTTGGAATTTAAATTTGATAACATTAATATAATTATATAATTCATGAAATCAAAATTTTATTAGGATTAATTTTTGATATTTTTTTAAAATTATAGATTTTTGGTTGAATGTTGAGAAATTATGATTTTATAAATAATTTCACTTCAACGAATTTATCATAAAAAATAATGTATTGAATGATTATGAAAAAATTTATATAAAACAAATATATTTTTTATAATTAGTATAATTAATATATAAATATAATTTTTTATATAGAAATATCTTCTTGAAATTTTCTAAAATTAACTAATGTAATTATTTAAAAAACGATTTATGATTCTTATCTTTTAGTCAATATTTGACACGATTGTTTTCAGATTTTTTTATTTTAATAATTAGTATTTAATTTAACATATTCTAATTAATTCTAGGTTAATCTAAATTATACTTTATTATCATATAAAGTAAATTTTATATATTAATATACATTTTTATAAAACTAATGGTCATATCTTTTCTCATACTTATATTAAAATTTATTTTTATAAAAATTATAAATTGAACATTGAAAAATTAATATCATATTTAGAATCATTAGTTTTAAATATTTTAAATATAAAAATTTCAATTTTATTCATTATGAATAGTAACCTAGGTAAAAATTCATTTCTAAAGTAAAGAATAAATTGTAAAATGGAGGTTAAACTGAAGTTATATGGGTTAAAAGAACCTCAAATCTTTTATAAATCTTTTTTTTTAATTTATTTTATCTATATATAATCCCATATTATATTTTGATACAATTTTGAGTAAATTATCCTTAATGGAGTCCATAAATTATTATAAGGTTTAGAATAATTACATATTTTTTACTCCCCTCACATATAAAAGGTCAAATGATTTATTCTATTCTACAAACCAGCATGAACTACATATCTCTCCCAAAACATGATCTTGTCTCTTAAAAAAATCCCTCGATAGGTTTTAGATGATTTGGTTTCATTAAATGATCTCCCTAAGGGGCCTTAAGAATAAATCCAAAGGAAGTTTCTAAAAGAAGATATTGTCATATTCATTGAATTTTATCAAGTTTATTTATTATTATAAATCCTATAAATAATATTTAAAAATATTATCATATGGAAATCATTATCAATATATGTCTAAAATGTTATTATGTTGATAAAATAATTGTTATCACCTTATCATCCATTCTATTGGAAAATAAAAATGTTCTTTTCTATACATATGAACTATTATCTCCCTGAGAAATATATTTTACATTTTGTCACCACATATCATAAATATTGATATATTTATTTATTATATATTATTTTAATTATATTTATGAGGTTTTAGATATAAATATTTTCTAACATTAGACAATCCCATCTATTGGGATATGATAATGTCACTTGTGTGTATGTATGGACTATGACCTCCCTGAATCGATGTGATTCATTTTTTATTTAATATTTAAATGGGTACTAATAAGGTAGGATTTAATGTGTATATATAATATTTATGAAATTTTTATGATTTTGGAATGATAAAGTATTATTCAACTTTCCTTTCATTTTTCTATTAGAAAATTTAAAGCATTGTTAATTATACATACAATATTTAGTGTCTCCATGAACCTTGAAGAGAAAGAGATGTATATCATGTTTTTGAAGAAGCACATACATATAATGATATTTCATGATTGAATCCATATGTTTCTACACACCATCTAGACCTTCCACATGATTATTGAGGATTGAAATATGAAACTAAAAAAATACACCCCTATCATGTTGAGAAGCCCTTGAATGTCTCAAACAGTACCTAATACACCCATCGGTTCTGATTCTTCTGGTAGAAGGGTGGCCACTCATCTTATATTTGGAAAACATGGAACACTCACTGGTTGACTATATTTCATAGAAAGAAAATGCTTGAATCAATAACAGTCTCTATTACCTCATCCATACAATGGTAGGAACTAAGAAATGAAACTCTGATATTCAGATGAACCGGCTTTCACTCATCATCACAGTAAAAATGATGAGGCATTACATGAAGAACCATGATTTCAATAAATTCAATTGTATCAGTTTTCTAAATTACATCCTTGACCACTCAATTTTTACTAGGTGACTTTCCTAATGGACAACCATTATTTAGAAATACGAAATTCAGTTTGTATCATAGAAATTAATGAAATGCCAATCATGGGATGATTTACTCACAGTTCATCCATCCTCAAAAATACACATGTGAACACAGAGCTTATATTTGATGAGGTATTTTATGACCATGACACTCCCTGGACATGGGAGATGTAATTTGACGGCACCTATCGGTGTCATGTTGGTATAAGAATGAAAAATATTAAGCCCAATGGGCTGGTCTAGGGATTGTATTTTTCTCTCCAGAAAAATCTATTATACCCTACTATTTCTCACTATCCAAAGGTTTCATAAATAATGATCTTTATTATCAATCCCTCATTTCTGGATTGTAACTATCCTTATAGATACACAGAACCTACCTGAATATAATGTGAAACTTATAATTGGTGATAAAGAAGATCCATGGTGAATATTCTATTTAACTGGAATAATTGTCCACCCTTCACTGGCCATGTTTGGGGATTGAGGTTAGAGTTTCCCATTGGGAACACATTTCATCATGTTCCCTTGTCAATGATTTATCACACTGATGCCTTGGATAAAGAAATCACCATCCATGATGATCCTTATCAAGAGGAGGCAATCTCTATGTCACATAGTGATGAATGTTATGAGAATCCATAGTCGAGTAAGCCCCATCATTTTTCTTGACCATAGGATTTTAATATGTATAGAGCTTATCCTAACCACATGAAGACAAATTGTATTGAGTTTAACATGACCACATGATGTTAAATTTTATAGATTTTATCCTAACCACAAGAAATTAAAATGAAAAGCTTTTTTAGAACTATGTATTTATTGATTCTGACTCTCATAGAATACATAGTGACATTTTAACCCCTTTTAGTGTGCCCAAATATATGATTTATTCTATTTCAAGTTATTTGATCCAATATCTATACCCTTTGAAACTAAACTAAAAGTAAAATTCCCTTCTTGGATGGCGTAAAACTGCATTGAAGCATAAATTCTATTATCCTTCATGTCAGATGGCTTACATCCTTACTACAAGATGATTAATTTCACATGGAATATCCTTACTGCATGTCATTAAAACTATATGGACCACATAGAACTACATATAGATTTATTATCATTTCCAATGATATGAAAGAGGTTTTCTCGATCCTGTATCTTGGTCCAAGCACTACATGTTACAAAATTCCCTTATCCAGATCTTAAACTCATCTTCTTATTGAAAGGTTCCGCCTTCCATTCCATGTTTCTCACACCATGCATAGCTCCTGTGATCTTAGAAATTGAAGTTACAGATTCCCCAAAAAAACAATGCGTGGGAGTATATGAATGGTCCACCATAGTCTTGAATTAATTACCACAAAAGGCCCACCATGAGTCATTGTGGAATGAAATTAAACTACACGGTCAGCATGCTTAATGCAAGACCTAAAACTGAATGGATCCATAACATCCATATATATTCATGTTGAGTCACACACAACCTTTCCACATGTAATTAATCTACAAGATAGCTCATGAACATTGTGTTCATTGATTCATGTTTTTACAAGACACAACATGACTCCCATATCCCAAATTATATGCTCATCTACAACAATCAACTAAATTTATGACCACCTTTGAATACGGGTCAGTTCTTCTTAGAGAGTTTCTTATTTGTGAACTATATGTATCTCTATTACCATAATCAGGTGATATATAGTGACACCCATAATTCCATTAATGGGCCCAGCTATAATACCATCGTTTCACATCAGTGGATCACTTCTACATCACATAAATTTAAACTGCTTGACCATTCATAACGATGTTTTTTCTTATTATTAGTTTCATGAGATATTTAGTGAATTATGGAAATTAACACTTGTTCCCAACCATTAAATTTACTCCATTAATTTTTGTTCCCATATCCTTACCACATTCAACTAAACTAAATGGAAACTGTCGTCGTTGCATGACCTTAACAAAACACAACAAACATACCCACTACATGACGATAAAAAGTTCCTTCCATCACCCATTTTCATTCCTTATCAAAGGAAAACATGAGACATACCACATTTATCAAAATTATAGAGTGCCTCTACTATTTTTTAAATAAACTTCAATCCATGTGTCACACTTCTCATCCGGTGTACTTCAGGTTTCCTAAATCCTTCCATTTCCCTTGAAAAAGAAAAGGATATCTCTCAGTTAGAAATGATATTGATGTAGAAAGTATTTAGATCCATCAATTATCAACATACTTGTCCAATATAAAAGGACATATAATTTACAGAACATGACGTCACCTTGGGGGAACCGAACATTTTAGAGGTTATAGTATATACCTGGTATGATTGTCATAGATCATTATAAATGACCCGGGGAACTCGAGCTGTGATTTACAACATTTCCAACTCCCGCTTAGAAGTTTTTTTGAGTTCTCTTGGACCTAGGTATCCTAATTATTCTCTTCTGTAATATATCCCATCTTATGTCCATTTCCTTCATGACTTTTAAATTCCCACACATTCTTCAATGTTGCATGACATTAAACTATATTCAATAATGTCTTAAATTACAAGACTTTACCATATAAAGGATGATATGTAGAACTTATCTGGATGAAAAATAGTAAAGGGAAGCATGATAAGAATTCAAGTCTTCGATTTCTATACCCTTCGTCTCAAAATTTTACTAAAAAATTTGGTCGTAAATAAAATACATAAAGCTCATATGGTCTACTCTATAGATTAAAAAAAGAAGTTATGCCCTACGGACCCTCTAGTCTAGTAAAAAAGATAGAGAAATAATATGTAACATTTCAGCCCGATGAGAATATATACACTAGGTGTTGTCAAAAAAATTATGGGGTTCAAATCATTTTTGGGTAATACATTTTCCATAAACCACACTACAGGATTTGATGTATATTAGGTTGTCACAAACATTTCATTTACCATGAAAATGAAAACATTTCTCTCTACTTGACCACTCTAATGATTCAGAAGGATATAAACCCACAAAATTGAGAAATTTTTGTACAATATATATGGGTTTATGGTTCATGTGATCCTGGAATCGTCATTGAAGAACTTAGTGCTCGATAGTGTTTTATGGTATCACCGGTGGGGCTATCCCATATCTTCCCCCTTACCTGATCACTTTGAACTATGATTTCCAATCTTCTTACCAAACTATTAAAGAATATTTAACATCCTCATCATTGTATCACCATGTTTTTTACCCCTAATCAAGGCCATAATTTGACACATCATTCTCAATCCTTTGAAATCCCACAACTATTTATTTTAAACCATAGAGTGTAGGTATTAAACATCAAAACATAAGATATGGATTTCTCTAGTGTTCTAGAACCCTTCTCATATAGATTCCTTCTGTACACAACCCCATAATTTAGACATTTGACACTTCAAAAATCATTCATTCCCTTTGGAAATTATTGAAGAAAAGATTTTCATTTCCACAATATCAATGCATAATGGTATGTACCCACAAACTAAAGGTATCTCTTCATTACAAGAATGTAGGCTCAATCGATTTGAGAACCAGTGATACCAAAGTGGAAACTGACACCTCGTAATGTTATGGAATATTCCCAACATGTCTACCACATTACTCATCACATGGCTCAGTGTTTTGGATTGTGAATTACATCATCCACATTCTAACTATCCAGGTGGACTTGGATTCCCTAATATTTCTTACTTTCATCCATGAATCTTTTATGTCCCCTGGAGTATAGGTAGAATCATCATTTCATGACCATAATATTTATTCATAAGGTATTTAAACCACCAAATAAAATCATCTTATCCTTGCAATAATGGAACTCCAATCCCCATGGACCCTAGAAGCACCATAGAGGAACTCGTCACTGTAACACACCGAGATTTTATGAAAAATATTATTTTTAATTTTATTGATGTCTTGTGTTGTACGCTACACCAAAATGAACCTTCACAACACGCATCCCTGACTTGGCTTGCATTTCATGTATTCGCAACCTTCCACAATAGCGTGTGTTGTACGCAATACTGAGTTTCGCTAAACAACGATATGTTATATAAACTAGCTGTTCTGAATAGTAATACCAACTTTTTAAGATTTTATAAATTTTATCTTTCGAAAAGGACTTCATTTTGGGATTTGGAATATCGAAATTAGCCTAGGGTGAATTTTTGGTATTTTTCTGAAAAATTTCAATTTTTTATGAATAGTGAAAACACTGGGTTACTATTCAAAAACCGACTTATTATTTAAATAATAATTTATTTTATTTAAATTTATGTTAGGTAAAAATTGATACATAATACCTATATATGTTTAATGTAATTCATTGGAGTCATTTTATAATAATTTTAGATATATAAAAATTTTATTGAACTTTTCACCGTCTTTTACCAACTTCCTTAGAGAATTTGGAAATTCACCCAAAACATAATTTTACCACTTTTGTGAGTGGAATTTCGAAAATCTGAGAGACACGATTAATATAAAGGACTAAAATGTGGTTCAATGAGATGAAAATAATTTTTGATGAATAGTAATTTTTACTTTTATTTACCACGGTTAAAAGTAAATTGGATAATTAAGGGTACAAATGAAATTATTATTACACTAACACAAGTCCTAATACTATTGGATAAGTGTAATCCGACCAAAAACAACCTTATAAATAATATATGACCATTTAGGTCCAATTGTATTAGATTAGGACATTTATTATTAATTTATTTAAAGAAGGGTTAAAATAGTTAAAATCAATGTTTAATAACTAAATAATTTTTAATATAGATGTATAAATAAGATAAATTAGACTATAAATATTCATTAGAAATAAAAAAATATTTCCTACATAATGGTATTTTATTTATAAAATTTAGGCATTAAATAATTTAATTTATTTATGGCATAATGATGACTCAATAATTATCTTGTTAATGAAATATTTACCTAATTGATGTTATAAATACCCAAATAAATGTAATCTAAGTCTTTTTATGAATTACAATAATTTTCTATGTTAATATTAGATGTTATTATTGATTTAATTAGCATTTTTCAAACTAATCATGCTGTTATGAATTTCACAAAAATCAATTACCAAATAGTGTCTAAATTGACATAAAATAGTTTTTAAAACAAATATTATATTATTAACTGTTATTATATTCCTAAAAATCTAAGGCTCAGAAAAGATACTTATATCATGATAGGTGTGTCATTAATGGACCAAATTGAGGTTTCTTGGATGTACATGGTATGTTTATTAACTATATAATATAAAAATACAAAGTGACATGGTAAATGTCAATCTAATTAACTAATAGTTAATCTAAATGATAAGGATAATATAATTACCCAAACCAGTCTAAAATCGATTGGTTGTGAGGATTTCGACCCATCCCCACCTTAGCTTCGAAATAAATCAATTTGGAGCTTTTAAAACCTTAATATGACTTTATTATAAAATAATATTTTATGTTTTTCCAAAGGTGGCCCTCTCATCCCTTATAATAATGGAACCCCTTCCCTCTTCTCTTCACACCCTTTTGATCCTTTAATCTCGGCCAAACCATGCCCATTTCTATTCTCCGCTTCCCTAGAAAAATTCTGGAGGTTCTGATCTTCTCAAAAGACCAACTCTACCTCCTTAAGAGGAAGCTTAAAGGAGGAGCGTCGAAGAAGAGGTAATCTCTTCTTCCGATTCTCTAAAGTTTATTTCTTCTTCTAGTTCTTATTCTTTAGTTGTTTAATTATAAATTAATAAAATATGTATTAATTATATACTGATATGTTATTATAAATATTAATCAACCCTATTTTACATTATTTCCATCCTACGGAAAACGAAATCACCGCGCGTGCGTACGTACGGAATACCGTCTCCACGCCGTGGTGTAATCTATTTTCGACCACCACCATACTTAGATGGGTATAATGGTGTAAATAAATAACTATATATGATTATTTTCAATTGATAATGATTCTGAAATATTATACATATGCTTCAATACAATTCCACGATCATGGGAATGATATCATCGCTCGTGTGTACATACGGACTACCGTCTCCACGACGCGATGAGATTCATTCTCCATGTTAACCATTAATGAATGATTATAAACTATATATAATGAATAATAATGAAGTATATGCCATAATGATGATAATGGATTTATGTATATATATATATATATGTATTTCATCTACTTAATTCCATTCAATTCAATATGGAAACAAAAATAGCGTTCATGCGTACGTACGACCTAGCGTCTCCATGAACGGTGTATTTCATTCCATTTATCGATCTATCATATATATATTTATATGATAAATATATATTATATATAAATCATGTTTTACATTCTTGAATTATGTAAATCAGTATATAAGTAATAATATCAAGAACAACTAGTCGAAACACGTATAATAAATGAAACAATTTTACCCAAATCGCTACTTTTACATCGAGTTTACAAAAGAACGGGTAATATAAAATCATAAGTAAACTATATATGATATAATAACAATCAATATGATTCTTTAATAATCAATAACATTATTTAAATCATTATATAGGAGGTTCGGATACATACGAAGCATATCGGAAATAAGGTAAGGGATAACCTTTCCAATATCATTCTTATCTGAGATTGTTTATTCGTAAGTGTTTGTTGGGGTTATTGTTATCAACCAAGTCCATGTTTTCTAAAAGTTTTTTTATGAATGTTTAATGTCCTTTTTACCCATTTTTCCTTTTACTACATGGTATGTAAGGAATCTTTCTTTTGTATACATTACGAGGTACTTTTGGACTTTTCCGACAAAAGAATGAGGAGAATGTTTTTATTAACATATACGGCATGAAATGATTTTTTACGGTTCTATAAAGCCTTATTTTCATGAAGCCTCCTCCAAAATATTTCATGACTAATTCAAACAAAACCTTCTTCTTTTAAATTTTCATGACGTTTTGTGAAAAGAAATTGATTTTGAAGAAGAAAGGATATTTTCTTCAATAATTCATTTCATGTGTTTCATCAAAACCATTTTCCATCTAAGATGACATTATTTCATATGTGTATGATTCAAGTATAATGTCTCTATCATTTATGTGGTTTCACTTTTCTTATGATGAAATGATATCAATTTTTTATGGATTATGTTATGATGGAATGATGTTTATGAATCCCATTTTATTCTATGGGTTATGATGAATTATTTATGTTTATGTTATGGCACACTTAAGAATGATTTCATAATGAGATGGGTTGGACATATATCTCCCTCCAATGCATTGGGTAATGATTTATATTTCATGAGATACACATGGCTGGAATTGTAGGTTAATCTGATTCAGTGTTACAGGACTTGAATGAGGAGTGAACTCGATTCAGAATGGGACTTTGTAGACTAAGATGGTCTTGGAAGCAATGCCTTGGATACTATAGAAATCATAACATGTGCTTAATTGATGCCACAATTACATGTTTTATTCCCATGATAGTTTATCATGATTAATGTTACTTTATGATCTATGCCTTATGTACATCCATGATTTGTGTCTTTGCTCAAGATTTTGATGTTTAGATTTTATGTTCATGTTATTGCATTAAAATTTTTATGGATTGTTTTATGTTCTCTATTCTTACCCTTACAGAGCATTTGATCTCACCCTATATGTTTTTTCTTTTCCCATTGATTTAAATAAAAGTTTCAGGTAAGAAAACAAAAGGGGAAGATCTTTATGGGAGATGTTGAAGATCTTTCGCTATGATTAGAAGATTATTTCCAAGTTTTCAAAGACATTAAACTATTACGGTCCTTTTGTGTCTGTTTTCGTTATGTATTAATTATTCTGCAAAAGTTATGTAATGTCCATGTACGTCAAGCTTCAGGTCTCTACAGTTGGTATTAGAGGAAAGGTTTAGTTAACCTTTGGAAACTAGGATGCGAAAAAATTAGTGACATCCATAGAGATATTTCTAAGGTATGTCTAGGGATTTCCCTAAGGTTAATTATAAATATTGGTTATAGTCATATAATTATGGTAACGATATTAGAATTAAACCTAAGATGTTAGATATTGAAGGTACTCCCCCTTAATTATGTTGTTTTCCTAGCATGATTTTTGCCTCTCACACTGTTCTTTTTGGGTTTTAGACGACGGCTGGAACCCGAAAGAACTATGTTGATCAATGTATTGGACAATGAAATGATTTTCCTCCTGAAGAACCAAATGTGATGGGAGATGGAGTGCAAAATCTTATTGCTATACAAACACAGCTATGGATTATTCCTGATTTCCAAATGATCAGAGAAGGGAACATTATTATATTGAGTCTTTCATGAGGCAATGTCCACCATATTTCAATGGGTCTTCTAATCCACTTGTTTCTGAACAATGGATTAGTACCATTGAAAATATATTTTCCATACTTTTCTGTTCAGAATAGGAAAAAGTAATTTTAGTTGTTTACCATTTAGAAGGGGAAGAAGACCAGTGGTGGACTCTAATTAAGAATACAAGGCCCCAAGATGAAATTGAATCCATGGAATGGGACGAGTCCAAGAACTTATTTTTCAGTAATTACTTCCGTCATATTATTCGAACCATGTTGGAAAAGGAGTCTCTTGAGCTTATGCAGAAGGTTGATGAATCTATTGGTATATAAGAAGATAATTTTACAAGACTTGCAAGGTATGCATCTAGCTTTATTATCCAACATGAAAGTAAAGTTGTTGGATTTTTCAGTGGCTTAAAACGAAGTCTTTGAAGGGAATTAGTTATAAGAGAATTCATTAGCTATGAAGAAATTGTGTGTTTTGCTATCAAGGTAGAAATGGAAGTTGTTGTCACATATCCATCTCATGGTTTTGATAAGAAACGAAAGATGGAGTTCTAGGATAAATCTTAGAATCATTGTGAAAAGAATAGGAATGTTTCTTTATGCTAAATGTGTGGAAATATGCATTGTGGATATTGCCTTAAAGGGACTAGAAAATGTTTTAAGTGGGGAAAAGAAGGTCATATAGCAGATGAGTGTCGAAGTAATGGAAAATGGTTACTAAGGATGTGAATAAACAAAAGACTGTAGAGAACGCACCACCAACACTTCAATGCTTCAATTGAAATGAAATGGGGAATTATGCTAATCAATGCCCTAATCTAAGGGTTAATGGTGATCAACATGAACAACCACATAAGGCAATAGAAAAAAGGTATGTCACATGCGATCACTATTGGAGATGTTGAATATGACAACGATGTGGTGGAAATTTTAAGTTTTTACGTAATGGGATTCCAAAATAATGTTGTATATAGTATCGTGGAAAATTGGAATATTTATGTATTGGTCTATTTTGGTTTTCAATAATATTATGATACCAATAACCATGGAAAGTGATTGAGATATTTTTGGAAAGAAGATGATATACGCATAATGAAGGGGTAAGGAGAAAATGAAATGTTTGACAGTATTCATTAGCTCTTGACTAATATAAAGAAAAATTTATATCTTGGTTTGATTATATAGAATTTTGGGGTTTTGGTATGTGGAAATAGTTATCTTTTGAAAGCACTCATGTTTTCACTGAGGTTTATTGGGTATTCATTTTTCAAGAGAATACATGATTAAGGCCTTCTAATGTTTGGAATGTGACCAACAAGACATATCTTATGATATATGGGGATCAACGATGGTATTAACATGCTTATTATATGAACTCTCTGGTAATCGTTTTCACTATAATATGAGAATGGACAGTAGTATTTTGGATAAGACTAAAGATGTGAATGGATTATGATGGACATAAGTTAGTATTAGAACCTTTTCAATATTATTGATGGAATGTTATAATATTGTATTTTATGAAAAAAGGACAACCTGTAGGACGGGCGACAACCCGTCACGTCGGACATGGCTGTGGGAATCGAACCCACAAATGAAGTGCAACATGCCTTTATTTCCTACCACTGGCCTACAGGAAGTCCCTAGTTAGTAGAAACTAGTTTTATTTTATTATTTAGGATGATAGATGAAGTATAAGTCCATTTCGGAACCATATATGGTTAATCTCACCAATGATGGAATTATTTATATAACTTTTTCTAACTTATGTTTGAGATAGAAGGAATGACCAATAATTCTATCGCATGATCTGCTAAAACTTTGCGAAGGACAAATTCAACATTATTTCTTAAAGAGATGAAGTGGAAATTATTCAATGCACGAACATCGGTGAGATTATACCAAAATAAAGTAAGTATTTCTTCTAATTCAAATTCTTCAACTTGAGGGAAATGATCTTGAAAACCAAAAATGTTGTCCTAGTGCCCTAATATCTGATGAATCAGATGATACCTTAGATCATCACAAATCTATGGCTTAGTGATTGTTGGATTTTCAATAGCCATGTTCTCTACCACTCTACATTAGAACATGATGGTTAGATTTCTCTTCCATGTCCATATTTTCACCTATGTTCTCCTATGTGGAAACCCAGTGATTAGTTAATTTGGGTAACCGTTACATTTCATACATTAGTTTTTAATGATTGGATTTGGTATTATTTTTTACAAAGCGGGGTTATATTAAAAAAACTTTTGAGTAGTAAACCATTAATAACCCCGACGAATTTCGAGGGCGAAATTCATTTTAAGGGGGGGAGAATGTAACACCCCTAGATTTTATGAAAAATATTCTTTTTAATTTTATTGATTTCTTGTGTTTTATGTTACACCAAAAGGATCTTTCAAAACATACATCCCTAACATGGCTTGCATTACACACAATCACGACCTTCCACGATAGCGTGTGTTGTACGCAATACCGAGTTTCACTAAACAACGATATCTTATATAAACTAGCCGTTATGAATAGTAATACCCAATTTTTAAAATTTTATCAATTTTATCTTTCTAAATGGACTTCATTTTTGGATTCGGAATATCGAAATTATCCTAGGGTGAATTTTTTGTATTTTTCTGCAAACTTTCAATTTTTGATGAATAGTGAAAACACTAGGTTACTATTTAAAAACCAAATTTTTATTTAAATAATAATTTGTTTTATTTAAATTTATTTTAGGTCAAAATTGATACATAATACCTATATAAGTTCAATGTAATTCATTGGAGTCATTTTATAATAATTTTAGATATATAATAATTTTATTGAACTTTTCACTGTCTTTTACCCACATCCTAGAAGAATATGGAAATTCACATAAAACATAGATTTAACACTTCTATAAGTGGAATTTCGAAAATCCGAGAGACACGGTTAATATCAAGGACTAAAATGTGGTTCAATGAGATGAAAATAATTTTTGGTGAATAGTAACGTTTTACTTTTATTTACCACGGTTAAAAGTAAATATGGTAATTAAGGGTAAAAATGATATTATTATTACCCTAAAAAATGTCCTAATTCTATTGGATAAGTTTAATTCGACCAATAACAACCATAGGAATAAATTATGACCATTTATGTCCAATTGGATTAGATTAGGACAATTATTATTAATTTATTTAAAGATGGGTTAAAATAGTTAAAATCAATGTTTAATAACTAAATTTTTATTAACATAGGATTATAAATAAGATAAATTAGACTATAAATATTCATTAGAAATATAAAAAGATTTCCTACATAATGGTATATTATTTATAATTTTTATACAATAAATAATTTAATTTATTTATGACACAATGATGATGCAGTAATTATCTTATTAATGAAATATTAACATAATTGATGTTATAAATACCCAAATAAATGTAATATGAGACTTTTTATTAATTACACTAATTTTATAGGTTAATATGACATGTGATTATTGATTTAATAAACTTTTTTCGAACTAATCATGCTGTTATGATTATCACAAAAATCAATTACCAAATAGTGTCTAAATTGACATAAAAAATTTTTTTTTATAAAATATTATATTATTAATTATTATTATATTCCTAAAAATATATGGTTCTGCCCAGATACTTATATCATGATATTTGTATCATTAATAGACCACTTGGGGGGTCTCTTAGATGTATATGGTATGTTAATTAACTATATAATATAAAATTACAAAGTGTCATGGTAAATGTCAATCTGATTACCTAAGAGTTAAAACTAAAATATAAGGTTAATATAATGACCCAAACCAGTCTAAAATCTATTGGTTGAGAGGATTTAGACCCATCCCCACATTAGCTTCAAAATAAATCAATTTGGAGCTATTAAAAACAGAATATGTATTTATTATAAAATAATATTTTAAGTTTTTCCAAAGGTACCCCTCTCCTCCCTTATAAAAAGGGAACCCCTTCCCTCTTCTCTTCACACCCTTTTGAGCCTTGAAGATTGGACAAAACTTACCCATTAATCTTTTACAATTCCGTAGAAACATTCTGGAGGTTCTTGTTTTCTCAAAATACCATCTTTACCTCCACAAGAGGAAGCTTATAGGAGGTGCGTCGAAGAAGAGGTAATCTCTTCTTCCGATTCTCTCAAATTTCATTCTTCTCCTACTTCTTATTATTTAGTTGTTTCATTATAAAGTAATAAAATCAGTATTAATTATTTACTGATATGTTATTATAAATATGAAAAAACCCTATTTCACCTTGTATCCATCCTACGGAAAATGAAATCACCGCGCGTGCGTACGTACGGAATACCGTCTCCACGCCGTGGTGTAATCTGTTTTTGATCACCACCTTACTTGGATGGGTATAATGGTCTAAATAAATAACTATATATTATTATTGTAGATTTATATTGATTATGAAATATTATACATACGCTCCAATACAATTCCACGATCATGGGAATGATATCAGCGCTCGTACGTACGTACGGACTACCGTATCCACGACGCGATGAGATTCATTCTCCATGTTAACCATTCATGAATGATTATAAAGTATATATAACGAATAATAATGAAATATATGAAATAATAATGATACTGTATTTATGTATATATATCTGTATTTCATCTACTTAATTCCATTCAATTCAATAAGGAAACGAAAACAGCATTCATGCATACGTACAACCTATCGTCTCCATGAACGGTGTATTTCATTCCATTTACCGATCTATCATATATATTTGTATATGATGAATATATATTATATATAAATCATTTTTTACACTATATAATTATGTAAATTAGGATATAAGTAATAATATCAATAACAAAAAGTCGAAACACGTACAAGAAATGGAACAATTTTACCCAAATCGCTGCTTTTACATCGAATTTACAAAAGAACAGGTAACATAAAGTCATAAGTAAACTATTTATGATATCATAAAAACGAATATGATTTTGTAATTAGTAAATAACATTATTTAAATCATTATAAAGGAGATTCAGATACATACGAGGCATATCAGACATAAGGTAAGGGATAACCATTCCAATCTCGTTCTTATCCGAGGTTGTTTATTTGTAAGTATTTGCTGGGGTTATTGTTATCTTCCAAGTACATGTTTTATAAATGTGTTTTTATCAATGTTTAATACCATTTTTTCTTTTACTAAATGGTATGTAATGATTCATTTTTTTGTTTATGTTACGAGGTACTTTTGGACTTTTCTGACAAAAGTACGAGTAGAATGTTTTTTATTAACTTATATGGCATGAAAGAATTTTTATGGTTTTATAAAGCCATATTTTCATGAAGCTTCCTCCAAAATATTTCATGAATATTCTAAAGAAAATATTTTTCTTTTAAAATTTCATAGCATTTTCTGAAAAGAAATGGATTTTAAAGAAGAAAGGATATTTTCCTCAAGAATTCATTTCAAGTGTTTTTTGAAAACCATTTTCTATACAAGATGAAAATATTTCATATGTGTATGTTTCAAGTATAATGTCTCTATGATTTACATGGTTTCTCTTTTCTTATGATGAAATGGTATCTATTTTTTTTGTATGGATTATGTTATGATGGGATGATGTTTATGAAACCCATTTTATTCTTTGGGTAATGATGAATGATTAATGTTTATGTTGTGGAACACTTAAGAATGATTTCATAATGAGATGGGTGGGACCTATATCTCCCTCCAAAGAATTGGGTAAAGATTTATATCTCAAGAGATAGACATGGCTGGAACGGTAAGTTAATCTAGTTCAGTGTTACATGACTGGAACGAGGAGTGAACTCGATTCAAAATGGGAATTTGTCAACTAAGATGGTCTTGGCCGCAATGCCTTGGCTACTATAGAAATTATAACATGTGCTTAATGCATACCAAAATTACATGTTTTATTCCCATGCTAGTTTATCATGATTAATTTTCTTTTATTATCTATTCCTTATGTACTTCCATGACTTCTGTCTTTGCTAAAGATTTTGATGTTTAGATTTTATGTTCATGTTTTTGCATTCAAATATTTATGGATTGTTTTATGTTCTCTATGCTTACCCTTACTACGCATTTGAGCTCACCCTTTATATGTTTTCTTTTCCCCATGATTTAAAGAATGGTTTTAGGTATGAAAACAAAAGGGGAAAATATTTATGGGGGATGTTGAAGATCTTTCGCCATGATTAGAATATTATTTCCGAATTTCCAAAGTCACTAAAATATTATAGACCTTGTGTGTCTGTTTTCATTATGTATTAAGTATTCCGCAATTGTAATGTAATGTCCATGTACATCAAGCTTTGAGTTTCTACAGTCACCCTATTCTGTTTTCAGTCATCCTTGATATTTTAGCCCCATATTCCATAAAAATCATGGGAGTAACACTTTAAACTACATGACATACCAAATGTATGATATAGAAGACCCTAAAAGGCAATGATATGAACATAAGATCTATAAGACCTTCAACTACACTACATCAATGTTCAAAACTCAAATATTATAAACTGTAGAAAAATGATGGTCTAAAATGTAATACCTTAAAATAGAAAGAGACATGATTCCTTAAATTTGAAAAACTGATAAGGTAATCCTAAGAAAAAGGTGAGTCTATTCTCGATAGACATACATATTATGTGATCGACAAAATATTGATCATATATAAATTATAATAGGCATACATAAATTTCACGATGAAAACCTGTATGTTGGAGTCCTAAGATAATTCCATGTCCATGTTTGTTATGTCATCCCACTAAGGAATATTTTTAAATATTTGGGAAAAAACTAATAACAATATACAAATAATGTGTGTCCCACTACATCACATCAACTAAAATCAAGCCATTATCACTAAGTCATCTAGCTTAGTAAATAGTTAGACAGTTTTGGAATGATAAAATTTCAAAACATTCTTTAAAAATTAGACGATATAGAGACTATTGGAGTAAGTTCACCAATGAATAATTTCATGTCCTTGGGAATTCCGGAACATTTCCCAATAACTATCCTATTGAATGTCAAGAACTCAAAAGAAAGTGATCAAATATATTTAGAGATATACAAATATGATGGGAATCATTGGTGATCTAATAATAATTTAACCAAGACATTGATATCTAACCCGAATTCCATCACAAACCAGTGACATACCCAATTATACATATGAGATAGATATAAGTAAAGAAATTAATCATAGAGTTTTTATCCATGAAAAAATGTCACTTATGCATTATTTTGATCTATATAGTGGTATATTTATAAAATATGTGAAGCATGATTCCCATCCTAATGGGATACATAGACACATCAAAGTGATTTACTTTGGATCTAGCCACAAGACCCACTTCACAAGTCCCTTTAAAATGTTGGAATTCAAACACATTTCAATTTAATGGTATCGATTACCTTAGTCTAAGATACTTCATTTATTAAGATTCAGATGAACATTTGTTGCTAGATGTATTATCATTTTAAAACTTGGGAGTTCCTAATAAATACTCAGGTCAAATCCTCTTAGGATGTCTAGTATCATGAATCTTAAAATTTTTATTTATGAGACAAAGTGATATATGTTTACCTTATAATAATATTATTTTCATTTTTATTAATCTCATTCTAGGGGGGGTTTTTTATTGGCACCCATATTTGTTCATCTTAAAATTTTTAGTTAAATATTTTAAAAGTTTTATGATTATATGAAAATAAAAATAAAGTTTTCATAGAAACCATGAATAATGGGACTGTATATGGAGGAGATACACTTTTTGACGTTTATATTCAATAAATAATGTTATAAATATTAATTAAGTGTTTTTATTGTTCCCATTGCAAAAAATTAAGACCACACAACAACCACCTAGGGTAACTCGACAAGAGGCACATGTTCAGCCATGGATAGTGATGCTCATTAGGGATCATCTTTGGAAAGATAGAAGACTAGTGGGGAGGAATTATTGCCACCCCAACATGGGGGTGTGCTTATGTATAGGCCCCACAATGCGAAATCCCCCGAACGTGCATAGCCTGAGATGGAGGCTCAGTTGGCTGAGGCATGTAGGATAAAAGTTTTGTGTATGTTATGGGTGTCAAAATCAATGCTGGTTCGAGAAGAGGATGTCCAAAAGTTACTTGTAGATTGAAGGAAAGGTAGTGTGATATTTTTATATGGGATAAGGCATATCAAATCTAGACTATCTCATCACCCCTCTCACCAATCTCGACCATCCTATTTAATATCACACATTAAAAACTGAATTTCTGTTTGAGACACATTGTATTATCACGCCTCCATCTGATCATGTCTATCTTCTTCAGTCCATTGGAATGTGAGTTCAAATTTAGACAGATCATACATGGCACATTTTGAACTAAACCAGTCCCGAATAGCACATGCCCTATATTATAAACCTCTCTCTCATCTGTCACCCTCTCCGAACACTTGTTCAACATGGAAACTCAAATACATCACTTTTATAATCTGTCATTGATCAACATCGCCTTCCTTAGATCCATTTCTGATTTTCATGCAAGTCTAAAACCAGCAATCTTAAGGTTATCTAGAAAATTCCCGAATCAAATCATAGAATTGAATGTTCATTAGTTTTCATTTCATTGAAGAACTCGAGCCACTGTGAGCTCTAATCAAAGATATCTTATTTCAGCTCTCAACACATCACATGATCATATGTTGATCACGTGATTGAAGCGAAGATCACCAATGAAGCCTTTACAAGATATTCATCGACTATGAACTGATTGACCTCTAATGAATTTCCCACCTGATTTAAATTACATTTCTCTCAATATCATAAAACCATATGTTGAAATAGTGGAATCTCATGATTAAATGAAATGATCATGGGATAATACCACAACAACCTTGCTTGTGCATGTAGTTTCCATCCTGTGTAAAGTGGTATCACCTTTTTCCTCCTATGGAATATAAAAACCCTTATACCCTCAAGAAAAAGACACAAAGGGGAGGAAGAATATATTTCTATAATGAAAAGAATGTGTAGGAACATAGTTCATTGACCACCTCCCACCATATATCATTCTCAAGTGATGAATAGAGTGCACTACATATTCTTGTGAAGGAAAGGTGTTTTCATGGAAAAACGAACATCATGTGATGCCTAATTCATGAATTGTTATAAAGATAATATTTTCCACATCTTTATATTTATTTAAATTATTTAATCATAAAAACATTATCAATTTGAGATACGTTAAATCATTTTTGGATTAATGGTGTGTATTGAACTAAAATGTAAAAATTGTATAATACAACAATTTTATAATATTTTAATCAATTTTTCATTTTGAGAATAAATTTTAAATTTTTATTACAATTCGAATGATTATTATTTTTAAATTCCTTGATTTATATTCATTGAATTTTTCTTTATCCCTCAAATATAATTTGAAAAAATGGAGGCCCATGAAATTAGTCATGTTGATATATAGTTCGTCAAGACATTGTGGATCCCACCTCTAGAAATGAGACATAAATCATGATACACACATCCAATTGAAGAGATTCAAAAGGTATTTAAAATATAACACAAATAAGAGATTATCGAATGAATCATATTTATTTTCACACTCATTAATGATGCATTAGACATTATACATTGAGGTAATATTTATGAAATTCATGTGCAGGAAAAGTATTGCTGAGTATTTTTTCCATAACAGCCTCTAAGAGAGTCCAATAAATGTGAACTCTTGAGGACCAATTAAAAACATATTTTTTAACAAAATTAATGGATAAAACTAGACAAAATTCATCTATTTATTGGTGGAAAATATGGATTCTTTTGATGTAATATTCCTTAACTGAACATTTAACTCTGGAAGACCCATTATGACCCCTAATTCATTAATTGTCAGTTATGACATCCAATGGGAACTTAAATGAATATAAATAAGAATCTAGGGGGGGGGGATAAAATTTAATATCTATCGTATAGTTAAATGTTTCATGTCAGATACTTATTTATGATTTGTATTTCCTTTTTTATTTAACTTTTCTTTTTCTATGTAACATATTCATTTTTTATTACAGTGCTTCCCTTTACTTCTCTAACCCATTTATCTATTCCAATATTAATATCATTGTGTCTCTATTCCATATTCTGATGTGATCTAGCTTCACATTGTAAGGATATGTTACTAACATGAGGATTGGACATGGGAGAGGTTTTGCGGTGTTCATTGATATTGTTCTTCAATTCATATTGTTTTTATTATATATATATTGGATGCATGATTATTTCATAGGTGTAGTGTTCAATCATATTGACATTATTTTCAATTAAATTTCATTTATTTAATTAATTACTTCCCCTCCCTTATGTTGGGGAAGCCACTTATATGATAGAGTGGGGTTTCCGGAAGGGGTGAAACAACATAAAACCAATATGGTTCTCTTAGGAATTTCATATTTGACTGAGTTTTTATCCTCTATGACTGTTGGAAGAGGTGGGTTTTGGTGCACTGAAACCATGCTAAAATCACAGACTTAATAAATCAAAGTAAGTTAATTCATTAATGATGTTTAATCAAAAAAAATTGTTAAAGTGAATTTAAACAATGAATAAAGAATGAATGAACCTATGTTAGGACCAAGTTCTTCATTCCCAAACATTATTCTTTATTCATATGTATCTTAATTTATATTTAACTTATTTATTTCATTATTTTATTTCCATATTAAAAAAAATCAAAACCAATAATTTTGAAAATTAAAAAACAAATTGATTACGTAAATTAGGATTAGTGATTGAGACCACTGTAGAATGCCTCAAATGAGATGACACTGGCTAGCCTCTATGGTACCATAGGAAAAATTAAATTTCTTTCCCACACCCAACGAGAGAAGTTTGCCATAGGTTATTCAGAATATAATTAAATCCCCACCCCTTTTCAATTTGTTTCAGGACTTCACCAGGAAGGGGCTTTTTTTCACGCACTATCACAGTGTAAACTGTCTGCACTAACTAGAAAGATTAAAAAAATTATCCTCATCTAGATCACGTAATAACATGAATGATAATGCCTCATGTGACTCGACAAATACATGTCATGTAATGCATGTGGAACCCATGTTGTTTACCATGTCAGAGAACATAATATCCCTAGTCTCACGAATATCATGATCATCACTGTCTTGAAGTGATCACATGCATCCCACAAAGATGGTCGTCCTAGACTGGAAACACTCACCTCATATCCTTATCAAAATGGAAAAGGCAATCGCAAGACCCATTATTGAAGGTATACGAATATAATGAACAAAGAAGCCATATGAAGTGAAAGATTCCATCAAAACCTGTGATAATGCAGGATTCCATCTTTGACTTTGAGAGATATGAAAGATATCCCCCATTGCTTCCCTTAAATATTTTGCTAACCGGAGTCTCCATGGATCATGATTCTTTCATTCGGCCTTGGATTTAGCCTACTTTAAATAAATCATTCCATTAGATATTGTCTCCATGTAAGATAAACAGAGAGGATGTGTAACCCATTGGTTCCGAACCCTCCTCATGTCATGAATTCCAACTCTAATATATACATATGCAATAATATAATACCAATTGAGCACATATAACCCCTCAAAATACATCTTTGAGGTCATGTGAGTCACAAGACTCTCATGGGTGTAAATCTTACGAGACCCCAAGAGGCGCAGTTTGATGTGAACCCTTTGATGTTCATCCCTCTACCTAGACAAATTCGGAACCATATAAACATGAGGAATGACTCCGTTGTGCATTCACAAAAATACTTGGATGGATGAACAGTTCTAAAAATGTCTGAGAGAATAATTCGTTTGAATGATTTATTGATACACAGTTGTAAGAGTCCTCAATCGACTCACAACGTCTTTAGGAGACTATCAACATGTCACTTTGATCAGATGACATGCCTGAGATGAGCGAGAGTTAACTCGTAGGAACCCCTTAATGTGTCACCATTGTCATAAAAAGATCCATTGATAAGTGAAGTCGATCAGTTGAACACCCCATAACACATCCAAATTGTCAAAAACACATGCTATGGACATGTCAGGATGATATCATGGTAACATATTGCCATTTCATTCTGATCATGTGCTTGTCAATAGACATGTATGAATTGACATGCAAAAGTAAAATTATATTCCATATTGATCATGTGAAAAAATATATTCATGTCTACTTTGACCATGTGAACGACCTCGAACATGTCTTCTCTGATCATGTTGGAAACCTTTGACATGTCTACATTGATTAGAGGAATTACCTTTCACATGTACACTACAATCAGGAATGAAATATATGACACTTCATTTCGTCATGTGCAATAACTTGTCATGTCTACTCTGATAGTGGAAATACCCCTCGAGACATGCCAATTGATCAGACAAACACCCTTGGATGTGTTTCCCTAGTAAAATATTCTCCCTAACTTATCAGGCTGACAATCAGGCTATGTTCAGCAGATAGTCAAGACATGTTATACATATCTCTTATGACATGTCAACCTTTTTCGGTAGACCCATTTAGAGTCATTACACGAGGACCCCAACTAAGAATCTTCTACTATGATTCGATTTTAAAAAAGAATATTCCTTCAAAGTATAAGGTTAAGTACTCAGACAACTCTAATAGTATCATGAACATGAATAGACCTCTCATGGTCATCGCTATCTCTCTTTAATCTATCAAAGGATAGAGAAGTAGAACACAAATATGGTATCCTCTAAGAGTATGCTCGGACCAATAAGGTGGCCTCAGTGCATAAGCCTCAACTACTGACATAATATAATTTTTCTCAGATCAATAGCGTGTGCATCTTGATATATGACCCTAGAATTTATAAAATCTCTGGGATAGTCATAATATCTTTGAGTACGACCATCTAAATTCACCTATCATAGGGTAAAAGGGAAAAAACTATTATAACTCTGATTCCCTCAAAAGTCTAGATATATAAGATGCCTTCCTAAGGCTAGTTCTCTATACCATATCCTATATGATATTCGTAATCATGTCCCACAAAGGTAAACCTTAATGTGTAAGCCCTATATATATATATATGATGTCACAAAAAGTGTCTAATATAATGTTATCTCTTGTTTTAAATACCTAGAATGGATCATGCGGTCTTACATACTAGTGATGATTATATGAAATGAATGTTCATATTCACCACCCCTAGTGCAGGCCCATCATTGGGATGTATGCTGGATAAAATATTGTCTTGGCTCAAAGGTATGTTTTCCCGATGAAGTAGTCTAGGGATGATTTATATTCCTAATTCCCATCTAGGTACTCAATTATCATATCCCTCATAAATCCAACTCCCATTAAAAGAACTATATAGACTCTGATTTAATTTGTAAATAGGAAACATATGACACCTCATCAAGGTTAGAGGCCATTATTAATGTCCATACCGTAAGATTTTAAACTGCATTGATGGGTCCAGTTATACGATCATAATCATTGCCAAACAAACAAATTGGGGTATGAATCTTGATTATAATGTTTTTTAGGATGCCTCATAGAGGTTCAATCCAATATCCAATATAGTAACCACCTACATGGATTAAAGTAAACTCTATAGTGGTTGAATATGTCCATGAATCAAATTACTATAATAAAATAAGACAACGATAGAGAACTGGTGATATGCACAAAATTGTTGGTGTATATATATGTTCATAATCGTGTCATTGTAACAGGGGTAACCAGTACTATATTATGGATTTGTAAGGATTTCAAAAAAATATCATAAATCTATAATACTGTATCATAGTAGAAAACCATTCCACCTAAAAGGGTACGATGAGACCGACCACCCATTCTCTCAACCAATGCGAGTTTTGAAGAGTCTCTAGGCCTCAAAATCTATATGATTATCTGTCATTGGAATGAATATCCTTAATCAGCTACGGATGAACAAACTATTGGTAGTTTCTGGGGAATATGAAAACATGATGTGAGTGATTGAGTGGTTCCTTAAAACCCATGCAATCAAATCATACATTGAAACCCATTCCAATACTTAAAACCCAATGAAACAGAATCCCCATATGGATACAAGTGAAGAAATCTAACATGATATGATGATGTTAGATATCAAAACTATTGGGACTCGATATAGCTGAGTAAATTTTTGATAAGGTTAGATATATTTAACACACATAAGGGTAGATCATAGTCATCAAAAAAGTTATGTTGACCATCATAAGTGAAATATTGGATTGAAATTTTCTGATTAGTTATTCATATGAATATATATTTGGAGTATGATTATGAAATTTGAAAAGAAATGGGATGTTTATCCCAAAATATACCAGTCCCTTTATGATTCCTGATTATATTGTGGTAATAGATTATCCTCTAGTGGTTCCCCCAAACCTATCCTAATTTGATGTTGTGTTCCACATATTATTTATAGAATTACATATCGAGTCCTTCCCATGTACTAAAATCAATGTCTAAACACCTGGAGTATTATATTTCATATAAAGTACAAATAGTACACATTCTTGATCAAATAAATATGGTGTTTCAGAAAAATACCACTCACTTGGCCAATGTTTTTTTTGGAGAAAACCTAAATTTGAGGAATCAATGTGGAAACATGATAATTTGATGAGGTATAAGTATAAAAAAAATACATATGATTAATGGAATATTTATGGTGAAATTATTATATTGGGGTAGAATTTAAAAACATAACAGTCTAGAATATATCATCTTTGAAAACTAATTCAATGAATTCAATTGATTATGATGCATCCAATGCCAAAATTGTGTGACTAATGGAATAGAATATCATACAGCTAAATTAAATTGATAAAATAAATTTCATTGTAAAAGGGTTCAAATTCAATTAAGAAGATACAGTTGTTTTTGTTTAGAAATGTTTTATTAAAATATGATTGTTTTTAATTTTATTACTTTCAAGGAATGTTATAAATAAAATTTAGGGATTAAATTAAAGTAATTAATAATAAGGTTAATAAATTTTATACATGAAATGGTTATGTAATGATGAATAATACCCATCTAATAATTATCGATTAAACAAAAAATTATTTGTTTGAGAATATTTATTTTAATGTATATTATTTATGTTTTATTTTATTTAAAAATTGATAGATCATAGAATTTGAATTTGAAAAAATGGAAATAATTTTTCAATTCATCAAATCAAAATTATATTAGGTTTATTTTTTATATTTTTAGGTAATAAGTGATTTTATGGAGAACAGGGAAAGGTATTGGTTTTAAAAATATCTTAAATTTTTGGAATTCAATATGATATAATCATGTATGAAAAAATATTTTCAAACTTTTTAATTATAAAATATGTATTTAAGGATTCAAACAAATCATATGAATCTATTATGTTGTATTTGAAAACCCCTTATTTCCTTTTTGGAACTAAGGTTAAAATTCATTTTAATAAAAAAACTATCCTAGTCTGTTAACATTAATTAAGTATTTTTAATGATTCATTAAGGTTTTTATTGATTATAAATTAATTAAAATATTATTCATTATCCATATTTTAGTATATATAATGGAAATAATTTTTAAACATGAATTTTGTGAAAATTTATTTTTATTATTAAAATTATATTTTTCTAAAAACTGTTTTTTGTTACATTTTTCAAACATATATTAAAATTAATTTCTACCACCTTTATAAAATAAATTTAATAATATTGATTCCATATTTAGAATAATCATGTAATTTTTATATATATTCTATTTAATTATTATTAATAAAAAACATTACCACGATAAAATGCTATGTTATCAAAGCAATGGTTAAAATGGATTAAAATTGGTTTAACTAAATGGAAATGCTTATTGAATCACAAAGACAAATTATCATTTTCATAATGATTTAGTGAATTTTTAAATCCCACCACCTAATTTTCTTAATTGGATTAAATTTAATCCACTTTCTATGATAAATCCATTTATTATATTTAAAAGTTCTTAATATTTACAAGGATTTCACTCCTCTCACATATAAAAAGAACTCTCCTCACATCACTTTTCCCCACTATTTGATCACTTTATATAAACCAATATCAACCCAAATATCTTCCAAAATAACTTACCCATGTACTATATCTTATTTTCTCACAAAAAACCATCCTAATAAGCTATAAGGTGTGTGTCAATGGGGGATACCCAAAGGTGTGAAATTTTCCTCACCAATATATTTCATGATTTAGTCTTCCTTAAATATAAAAAAATAACATATAAAAACAATAAAATAATTAAATAGGTATATTTAATATATATAATGTTTTTAAGTTAATATTACAACTATTTTTATCTCATTTTTATCTAATGGAAAAAAGTAATTTTCACTCTTGCATACATGAATAATATCATCTCCATGAAGTGAAATATTTCAATTTTCATTAACACATGTTATAAAAGGTTATATAGATATATTTAGTAAATAAACTTGATAAAATAATCATTCTAGAAAGATAAATTATTATTTACCTTCAGTAATTTTAATCTATTAAAAAACATCACTCATATATAAGTACATACTACCACCTCCACGATGTGATGTAATTAAATTTCCATCACCACATTATATTGACAATTTTATGTATTTTATTTATTAATAAATATATATTGACTTCTAATAAATTAATTTATACTTTTTAAAAGTATTCATTAGATTTTACCCTCCATATTAATCAAAAATAACTAAAAAGTAATTTAAAGAAAAACCAGCATTATTTTTCATTTTGGTTGGGAATGTTATTCCTCCAAATAAATGATCATGAAAATTATTTTATAGAAAGTATTATTCAATTAAAAAAAATAAAATTATTTTCCACCATCATTTAATATCATAACAAAAATATTAAAACAACCTTCTTGTCTTTTTATATTATGTTATTTTTTATTTTTTATTATAAATGTGTGCTTTTCTTCAAAAGATTAAAGCATGGAATCATTTTCCCACTATCATGTACTTTATTCTTCATGGAACTTACATTAAAATATATAATGATTAGAAATAAATATATATACCCATTTTCTTGTAATTTTTTCTTCTAAAATTCCCCAAAATAAAATGAGGTTTTCTTTTTTTTTCAAATATTATACTTAATGATTTTATAAATGTATTTTTCATATATGTTAACATAATTTAAGGATATTTATGATTAAGTAGTGATATCGACTTATGAAACCATCCAATTCCATTATATGGATCTCTTATTATGATAATGATTTAAGGATGTTTTGGTAAATTATGTTTTCATCCCATATGTTAATTAATTTTTATTGAAATGATGATTGTTTTTATGATTAGGTGGAATACACATGTATGGTTTTCATTATGTTATAGTCGATCTTGGAATTATATTACCCTTCAATTAATTTTGTAAATATTTACATATCCTTTGATATTATTAAATAGAATATGTTTTGAACCCAATCCACTATGAGAGTATGTCCCCAATGATTGTGGGAGTGGTGAGTGAATCGATTACACTACGAGGATCTCTCCATAATGTTTATTTGAATGGTGAGTAAACCTAATGAACATTGGAATTATCGACACCATGATAGTATATATAGTGATCCTTGACTAAGATTATGAATTTATATACATTTGTGTAAACCAAAAATGTTTGAATTATACTTATTATATGCTCTCATAGATCATGATTGATTATTGATGATTCTACAATCTTATGAGACACATTTTTATAGAAAGATATTTATTCAATGACTCAGTAATTATGTTCTCTGACATACTGGGTTTGTTTTTATAAGTAACTATAAATTTATGATACCTATATTCTTATCTTATTATCACTTATGATTAGTAATTTCTTCCACATTTTCCCTTACCATGAATTTGAGCTTACCCTTTGTAATGTTTTGTAATACCAGAGACCATACATTACTAGGTAAAAATTATATCCCCAAACTATTGAACAGTGCACATTATAAAATGAGTTTTTTCATTAATATAACTAAATTTTATATTTATAAAATTAAAGGATTTATTAATTAAAAAATTATTTCTTATTTCGATTGATCATTGAAAAATTAACATATATTGATTTTATTGGAATTTTATAAAATAATTAATATTTAGGTAAATAGTTAAAAATATAGTTTTTCCTAAAAATATAATATTTATTAATTTATAATAATGACCAGGAAGTGTATAAAACTTTTTATTTGAATAAATATGTTTCTAATAACTTAAATTTAAAAATTTAAAAATATTATGTTGAATTTAGAAAAACTATGATTATCAGTTTAAAGACATAACTAACACTTTTAATGAAACCTATTTTTAGTCTTTCCTTGAGTTAGAGATAGTTCCCTAGAATTAACATCTATGTACATGATCACTAAATGTATATATTATCTGTAATTTTAATGAAGTTTTTATCACATAAGGATTAGTCCTCTCCATGAAATAATTTCTAATAATTTCATATGAAGATATGTTACATTAAAAGGTCATTGAAGTTTCCTACTATGATGAGAACCTAGAGGTTCTAAAAAATAATCTTCAATCAATTTTCTATATATGGTTGATATCATTTGAAATGACACAAATTAGATAGGATATTAGATATGGAGACTCATTGTTCTTCAACAAACCTTCTCATGGTGTACACCCTTGGTAATTTCTAGATTATGATATGATGAGAAAAAGTACCACCGTAAATAAATCTACATTTATATGTTTCATATAATTTTCAATTTATTTAACCTTAAAAAATAATATTTTCATTAATAAGAATTAAATGAACATACTATGATATATTTATGATAACCGTAATGAAATATGTTCACAGGGAAGTAGAATACGTTGGGTTTGTCATGAGTGATATTGAAATAATGGGCAATAAGAGAAATTATTTAACCCTTTTGTCCATTAATAGGTTTTCATATCTCCTGACCATTTATGATAATAGAGATGCCTGAAATAATCTTTGGCCATAATCTTCTATGGGAATATTCATTTTTGGAACATAAACTAAAGATACATCAATCACATAGGTCAATTAAACTAGTATGTAACTTTCTTGGATTGGGATATCATAGTAAAGTGATTATAATACTCAGTGGGAATTCGTTGGAGGTTGCATGACATTATGGCATTTACTTATTTCTCTATGGGTTCATTGGTGTGTTTCTAGATGATAATATTATAATTTAGGCTTATCCAAATATTTCTAATGAGAAAAAGGACTAGAGGGTCACACGCTAATTGTATCCAAAGGCTCAGTAAAATAAAATGTTGATTTTAACATGCTAGAATAAATAATATTACTAATTATTTATTTAAAAATTATCCTTTTTTGGTTGTTCTTGAAGATTTAATTGTATGTTATTCAAAATAATAAGTGAGTTAAATAATAATAATAATATATTTTTATTTTCATGGTTTGAAAAATATAATATTTATTATATTAATCTATGAATAATGAATTTATATTTACTCATTAAATAATCATTATTTAATGTTTGGTAAATGTTATGGTGGATTAGCAGAAAGAGATTTATGTAATAATTTGAAATAATATAAATTATGTTTATTTATTGATTCATAGGTGATGCACATGTCATGTGAATAATAATTATATTATTATCAAGAAGTTAAGTTAACAAGTTATTAATGAATTTTTATGGGGGTTGTATATAAATAGAAATCCCTAAACATTATTATATATATATATATTAGTATCTATTTCCTAATAGTGTTTTGTTTTCTGAAAATCAAAATGATAGAAGCTCAATCAAACTCTAAATAAATTTCTAAAGATCTATAACATTCACTTTCTCTTGTCCTTTCTAAATACATAGAGAGAATACTACTAATTCATTTCCCTCAAAGTGAATTTTACAATGATCAAAAATGAATTCCAAATTCAATTAACATAGATTATACCAACACCTCATGATTCCAAGGAGATGTTAAGAGATTGTGGGTTTTGTATGGATCTATGATAGATAGACTCTTAACTTGGTTCTAGTAACACAATAATGTTATTATGATACCAGTACAACCAAATCATCATATAAGAATGAATTACAAGTTTGGGTAATTCTATATCTTCGTATAAATTAGTTATAAATTACAAGTTATGAACCTAGACTTATACGTCTAATTTTTAATCAATTCATGTAATCAACTGATTCTCTTCGTCATTACATCATTCATTAGATTAAAAATGGATTATTCATAAATTTATAATAATAGTTTAGTTTTCCACGTCAAATAGGTTCTTCCACTTTTCCCAAAACCAATAATTTGTTTGAAAGTGGATTCATGGCTAATTAATAATTATTTATTAATCGTTGATTGATTTTTATGAGTTTTCAATTGCTTTTATAGTAGGTCAATTTGTTCATGCAATATAAATATATTTTTATATTCTCTCGCTTTATTATTGTTCAAATAAAAACTAATATGGTTAAATTAAATTGTATAAAACCCTAAAAACACCACCTCAAGATGCCAACTGTTTTGGCTAGATTACACAATAGTATACTGAGTATACACCAAACCATACTCCATGTGCTATTGTATCTATCATGTATATCACAAGGTTACTAGATCAGTATGAAGATATGAGATCATATATGATAAAATCATCTCCACGCATAGATCCATAGTATGATGATATATGTTTTAAAGAAGAAGAAACCTTGTAACATTCTTAAATGATGTGTTTTACTCTTTTTTCGGGGTGGATACCACCGAGTTCCATGTGTGTCATATATCTACTACAAAAATAGGGTCATACAAACCATGTAACCACAATATCACTCATTATGGAAAATCTTTACATCTCATGTACCTAAAACACATCCATGATAGGGAAGAACATCATGTCCATAGGAATGTGTCAGGGACAAAAGAAAATGTTATTGATTTATGTGTAGATCTGAACATGATTTTTAGTATGCTATATCCCATGTTCATAGTTTAAAATAATGAAAAGAGTTAATTATATAATTAAAGATATTCACATGTGTTTTTCGTTCATTTATTTGACAATATATATTCCAAAAGCATGAAGGCCTTAGAAGATTATTTATTTATAGGATAATCCCCCTTTTATGGATTTTTGGGGAAATGTAACATGACCTGTACGCCCATTGAAGAAGTCATGTATGTGAAAATATGTACCTATGGAACAAGGACTAATAAATGACCTTAATGGACCAAGAACTAACACACTTAAAATAATCCCACACTGGCATCTCTATCTTGAAGGAGCCTAGCTCGCCACCTCACATGGATGATTCAATAGCATTGAACAATGTAGATCTACATGACGCCTGGTACCTATGGAAGTATTCATTCCCTCTCATTCTTCCAATATAGTTATCTCTATTCTAGTTGTTGCAACATGTATCTGAATCCTCTTGTGGGTTTGATTCTATGTGGTCTTCCTAGACTACTTCTGGGTTCTTATGGCCTAAAACCATTGTGGCCTAAAGTCCATAGGTGACCCAAAATCCCTATGGTTCAAAGTCCCTAGGTGGCCCAAATGTTCTATGACACGTATCCCCAAACTTCTTGCCTAGAGGCTAAATTGGATGAATAGTTTTATATGCTATAGTACCATATCGTACCTCGAATAGTAACCATTTCCATACTATTACAATAACCTTGAATTGACCCCCACTCAGATTTGATCCCGGGATTTTGGATGCCAATAAAGAGCCTCTACGATTCTAGTATCGTTTCATTGTCATGAAAACATACCCCATTTTATTGGATTTTTTATTATATAATAAATTAATTTCAATGTCAAATTATAAATCAAAATTATGTGTATGATAATTTCTTAATGATTACTCTTTGCGTGTTAAGATCATCACAAGCAGTGTAATTAACATATGTTTTGTGTTTCATTATTTTGAAAATACACTCTATGTAATTATATACCACACCATATATGTTTGATTCTAAGGGAATGAAAAAATATAAATGTAATTCTAGGAGTTTTGATGATTACATGTCAATGCCACTAAGTACACTTGTTTACTTTATTTATTTAAAATATACATAATTAATTTATTATTTAATTTTTTTAAAAATTATAGATGATGGTAATTTTTGGATGATTGAATATAATTAAGATAAATTGATTTATTTATATTAATTATTGGAACTTTATATTAATTAAATAATGACTCAATTTAATTGATAACTAGATTGAAAATATATTCTCATTATATTCCATGTTGATTCAAATGATGTCATAATAGACCTATTTATGTGATTGGTTTTAATTTAATTTATAATTATAATTACATTCAAATGATGGCTTGGGAGTCTTCCCATCCATATTATTTTGTAAGGGGCTACATTCTTGTGATTTCATTTGTGTAAACCTCTCTTTATCCAATATATTTGATCCCATCATCAACAAGTGAGTGAAATCTTATATATAGATGGATATCCATTGAAATAGGTGTTAGATCGAGCCCATATGCAGAGATGAATCCAATCAAGGTGATACATAGGAGATGGGTTAGATTGCATCAACATGAACGATGTTGCAGTTCATGGTCTTTTCCGATAGGGTTGAGGGTTATTTTTTCATCCACTATATAAACTAACCACTAGTGAATCACATGATTAGAAAACTTATATTTTATTTCTATCAGTTTCATTATTATTTATTTTTTTGGATGTTATGTGATCACTTAATAAATGAATTGAAAAACATATAATATGGAATAAAATAAAACCAAATTATTCATACATTTTATCCAACATGTTTATTCACTTAAATAAAAACCAATTAATATTAAAATGGCATGTTAGAAGATAAAACTATGTTATTACACATAAAGCTGAAAATAACTTAACTAAAATATTATGTATTCATAACCTTACATTACATAATATATATTCAAAAAATTTGTTCAGAGTGCCTCACTAGCCATAGTTGGGATGATTTAAATTTTTGGGGACTTTTTAGTTTTATTTTTTTGTCAAATTAACATGGATTATATAAAGGGTTGTTTGACCAAATAGTACATGGTGTAATGAAGAGGAAAGTGTTGAGTAAATATTTATACAATATTTCAGGATTGGGTAGTCCACTAAACAAATCAAGGAATCACAATATAATGTATTTGGAATGTTACGCCTACAAAAAGCCCTTAAAATAAGTTATCATTCATATATTTGGGTTATGATAAAGGAAATATGGGTCCTTGAGACAAGAATATATAGGAAACATGATATTCCAAAATTAATGGTGAGGGATATTAGTTATCAATAAAAATAGTATGGTATTAATAAAATATAAATATAAATTGATAATTCGTTAATCAAGGAAGTACTTATAATATTATCATAATATTTATTGAAATGGAAAACCATGTTTCATTAACTGTACCACTGTGATCTATAATAAAAAGGATATCCATATCATAGGTAAACATTTCTCTGAATGGTATAGATTCTTGAACATTAATATATGATATGAACAAAAATTATATGTTCTAGAAATCATATTCCCATGTTTCATGCAAATGTGGATAGTAAGGAAGAAGTATCCCTTTACCCAAAATAAGTGGATGATACAATGGATGCCAAATTTTTCATATTATCCTTTATTTCAAGTGATATTATAATGAAATATGGGTATATGGATATATATATATATATATAATCATAACACACCATCATTATCATTACTAGGAGAAGGATAGAGAAGAGGTATATGATATGTCAAACGAACTATTAATGTTCAATAATGGAGATTCAATGATAGTTGGTCCCCAGGTAGTCAAGATGATTATATATATATACCACATAAATAAATTAATTTTTAAGATACCTGATGAGTGAAACATGAATCTCATTGTTTCCATAGTATCTATGACCCTTTCTAGATTAAATGTGAATTATAATATTAGAAATAACGAGAACAATCATTAATAACTTCTTACTCTTATTTAGAAACATTATAAAGACATTAAGAATAAATAACATATTTTTCTTTTGTTTAATAATAAAAGCATGAAAAATTTGAATGGTTTGAAGACTCATACTAATTATTAGGATCCAAATCACCATCCTTACACGAAGAAGAAAACCCAACATTAAGAAATAGATTAAAACATGATGTGATTTTTATTTGTAAATCATAGCCACTAGAGGAAAAAATGAAATGAGCCAAAAAGGAATGGTGAAGCTTCAGATTAATTCATTATTGTGTTCTTTAATTATATACATACAATTTGGGTATTAGATACTACATGTGGTGCCTGAATTGGTATCCAAATATAGAAACCACGTTGATTTTTAATGGCTTCCAGATGTAATGTGCATATAGGCTATAATGAGGTAAGGTTGGATACTATATACATTGGATACTACAACCTCACATTCCTATAAATAATGATTTTGGTTTTAAACACATTATTATATTACATGTGTTACTGAGAATATCATTATTATTTACTTTTTAGACTAGAATGTATTTGTTTTTATTTTGGGAAATAAGAATTTCTACTTTTATAAATATAGAATATGTTATGATATAATGAAGTGGAATAATGGTCTTTATATATTTAATTATAAAACCGAAATTTCTGAAATTGGTAATGAATCAAATTATGGAAACTCATTTCACACATAGTTATGGAATAACCTTCTTGGCCACAAAAATGAGAAACATTTTATGAATCCTTACTAATATAGATACTTATATTCATTTAAGATTAAACAAAATGATAGATTCCATAGTGGTATATATGGTATTATAACAAAACCACCATTTGGTGGTCAAGGTGAATGGGCTAGAGAGATTATCTTAATATTATATATTGATTTGTGTTGAACGTTCCATGTAAAATATGTGGGTGTATTCTCATACATTAAGAATTGTTCTAAAAACTTGAGTCGTTACAATTATAATTAATTGATGAGGTATAACTAGGAATATTTTAAGAAGTTCAAATATTTCATGAATTAATTAGAGAATCATCTTGATATGAAGATAATAAAACATCAATATGATCTAGGTGGTGATTATCTTAACCAAGAGTTTATAGATTTTCCATGTGATTATGATATTTTATATCAACTAACACATTTGTATATTATAAAATGGAAATGTGTTAGTGAATGGGTGAACCATACCATTTTGTATATGGTATGGTCTACGATGAGTCATGCACGGCTTCCATGATATGTTTGGGGATATTCAATACAAATGTCAACATACATACTAAACTACATAAAAATAAATATATAAAAAATATTGTCATTCAGTTATGGAATGAAAAGAAGTATGTTTTGTCCCATATTTGTGTATAGGGGTGAGAATTGTTGTTTTAATATATCTCTAGCAACAAACTGACCCCCCACTAAATGAATAATATCTTTTTTAGGATACCCAATAGAAACAAGGGCATACTAACCTTATGATTGATTCGATAAAATGTTTATATTTTCTTGGAATTATTTATTCATTGAGGGGGAAAAGTACTTATGATGGATACTGGGGGAAATATAAACATCCAAGAAGATTATTCTCAATATAAAAGAGTTTTTATAGGAATTAATTCCATAGGTCCCCTTGGAAGACGTTTTTCTTGAAACATAAGTATTATGTAACAGAAACTCAGTGGTTAGATAAGTGGAAGCATAAGCATTTCTATTCAAAGAAGAAGTTCACTCGTTATTGGTTAACAATATTGACCATCAATACAATAATAATTAGGTATAGATATTAGAAGCCTAAAAATTGAATGAATACATGAACAATGATATGGATATCATATACTAAAATCATTTGTGGTTTTTGTTCGATTCATTAGAAGATGATGAGCATAGTGGTTGAAAATTGGTATTGAAGAGAAAGATATATATTGAATGTCACTTCAATACCTGTAAATTACAACTATTATATAAAGGGTTTAGGCAATAATAGGGTATAATCTATGATGAAATATTTTCTTTATTTTCAATGATTAAATTCATAATTATTCTACCTTCCTTAGTATCATTCTATGACTATGAAATTTAGAGAATGGATGCCAAACATTTTTCCTTAATAGGAACCTTCAAAAAGATGAGTATATGAAACAACTAAAAGGATTTCTGACATCATGTGATGATAAAATTTTAAGTAATTTTTCTAGATTCATTTACGGATTAATGATAGAATCAGGATCTAAGAAAAATCAACAGAAAAATCTATAAGAGAATTTGTTTTCATTAAGAACAATTGTGAGACATGTCTTTACAAGTAGTTTAGTGGGAGTAAATTAATTTTATATTTTCATATATTGATTACATATTAATAATTATAAATGATTTACTAGCCTTATAGGTGGATTGACCAGATACAGAATATATTTGGTATGGAACAATACAAGAGGGGATTTGTTCTAGTTTCACATGGTATACATATTTCCTATTTAATGGGTCTATAGACATGATGGGAAAGAGAGGTAATGAGTCAGATCTGATAATCTTTTGTGATATGATCTATCCGATATTTCATTTTATATAAAAGGATTGTTGTTTCCTATGCTTTGATCATGAAAGGTGGATATCATGTTGATCCAGGTGAACAACATTAGATTACTATTTACACTCTGCTTAAGTATCTACTATTTACTAAAGATATGTTCCTAGTATATGGATGATATAAAACTATATACATCATGGGTATTCCAATGTCATCATTCATAGAAATCAAAATGATCAAGGATCATAATAAAGATATAAATTTAGTCTCAATGGAGGATTTATGATGTCTCATCCCAGAAATTCTATATGTCGTGTTCCTTAAAAATAGGTTTATTAAATTATTATTTTTTCAATTAATTAGAAACTAACGTATTATTAAAAACCTGTTAGATGCCTTTCTATATTATTTTCAATTTTGGTTATATATTAAATTAAATTATTAAAATTAGTGAAGTATTATTTTTAAGGGATTCTAAATTTTATTAAATGGAATAAATAATACTTTTTAAAATGAAGTGTCAGTACATATTATTAATAGATATAACAGATTAATTTTTTTTAGAAAACAAATCATTAGACTATAGAGTCAGGACTGTTAAATATACATAATCCTTTTGTAATAAAGTAGGAAAAAGTAAAATAAACATGATTGAAATAAGGTTATATCCCACTTCAATAAGATCCATAATGATTAGGAGGATTTTATAAATATTGGTCATAAGAATATAGGGAAATGAAAAAATTGGAGTCACCCTCACAAGAAAATTATACTCAAATACATATAGTGGATTTATTAAAATGATTTTTTAGTAGGGTACTTATAGAATAATGGATATGAAAAATACCATTGGTTAATTGATGTTGTGACTCTTTTTGGATGAGAATTATAGTAATGAAAAAATATGGCCATTTTTCTCTTTTCGATATAAAATATAATATATATATTTATATAATATTGATTTGATATAAAATGTTTCTACAAAAAATATTTAATTTATACTAACAAAAAATATTTATAAATGTAATAATAACTCACTTTGAGTATATAATGTTGATAATTATTTTTGAAATAATATATTAATAATTTACTAATAAACCTATATTAATTTATAATCAAATTTTACGAAGTAATAAAATATTTATAATTAATAAAACAACATAAAAAAATTGTTAAAGGAATCAATAAGTAATAGATAGTGCATTGAATTTTAAAACTGATTAGTAAAATATGTACTTTACTGATTATATGAAAGTAATATGTTATTAGATTAATTTTTATAACTATTTATATATTTAATACCTGGTTATATCAAAAAATATATCCAAGAGAACAACAATTATCATGTCTTTATATTCTTTATTTAGGGAGGAAGCTTGCCCCATAGGGGAACACAAGCCTGAGAATCCCACACAAAGGCATAAAGGATCAAGAACCATTATTAAGAAAGCATAGTGGATGTATAGAACCTTCAGATCATGCATATGATACGCCTGGGGTTTCTTATGTTGGGCATGTATGTCCATTATGAACAATGAGGTGTGTTGGTGTAGTTTTTCGGGAGCTGACCTTACGGCTAGATTGAACAGTCTATGGTAGAGGTTCTAATATGAAGTGCCACTCAACTAAAGTAATGATATATGTGGGAAATGATTCTTATTTAACAATTATAATGTTTTAAAAAAACAACTTATAATCTCATCCACCGAATTAAATCTGGGATGTCCATCAAATATCTTTAGCCATCATCTTCCTTGCCACTCCAGAACTAGTAACCCCATTATCATCTTATTTTTCATCTTCCCATCTGAAGATCACCTAAATCATAATATTATCTTTCTCCTAATGTATGATATCACTAATTTGAATGACCTACCAATATTGTAGCTTTATTAAACCCTATATGACCACAAATTTCCCCCTAAAAATCCATAATCCTCGATCTATCCAACATAGGCTTCTGTCCCACAATGAGAAACAAATATGAATAAAATGTTTTTCTACCCAATGGAGCTTGGTGACGCTGAGAATATCATTATATTGAATTGTGGTTTAAAACTGTGGTGGAAATTATTTATAAACACACACACACACACACCAATATATATATATATATGTAATTTAACTCATAACTTTTAAAAAATGGATTTTCATTTTTATTTACAGATTTAGGAAATCCACATGGCTTGAAGTTTGGAATATTATAAAGTAATAGTTATAATGTTTTTGTTTCCAGGTATTTCTCCATAAAATATCATGTTAGAACAAACCCTTCCTTAGACATTATCAATTATTTCCTATTTTAATTAGTCTATAAATATAGACATTATCTCACCAATTAAGAAACTACAACTAAGACACATGTTTCCTACTGAATCCTATATTATTCTTCTCATTCCTACACAGGAAGTGAAAAAATACCACTACCTCAGCTCATTTTATTTTCAGTTCTATATGAGGGATATATATACATATTCTTTAAATTAATATTGAATAAATTCATATTTAAAAACGATTAATATTATATGTATAAAAAATTTATAATTTTCAAAATCATAATTTTAAAAAATTATGTTATGTTAAATTCATGGATCATTTCAAAATTTTAAGGAGGTGTTATATTTTTTAATTACAAGATTATGTATTTTTAAACATTTAATTTTTTAGGGGTGGTTTTTTTTAAAAAATTATGATTTCGAAGAGACATTCTTATTTAAAAAAACCATTTTAAGGGATTAATTTAAAAAATTATTATTTTAATGTTTTATTAAAATATATTAAATTTCAATTATTTTATATAAGGAATATTTGTTTTCTGAAAATTTCCTAATTATTTTATGTAATGGATTTATATTTTTAATATATTGAATTTATGAATGGGAAATGATATTTAAAAAAATATTCAACGGAATTTTAATTCATAAAATTTGTTCTATGTAAGGGATTATTTTACAATGAAATTAAATTTTCAAGAAAGACATCATTTTATGTTCTTTTAAATTTCTAAAATAATTTATAAGATCAAGTGGACTATATAATTATTATTATATGAATTATATTATATTTAAACATTGGTATATACATAAACTATATCATCACTAAACATTCCATAAATTTCATAAGAGTTTGATTGATTTTATTTTATAATTGTTATATAAAAGTTAACTTTGATTGTGGGGACTTATATTAAGTGTATTATCGTATGTATTAGTCATCCTTATTATGTATTATTTAAAAAAATAATTGTGAAAAATGGACTTATTATTTCGTTATTTTGTTTTATTAAAAATATTTTTTTCTAAAAACAACGTGATATAAAGTATTTTATCCTGAAAATAAATTATATAGCTTTTGATATGAATTTTTATTGTAAATTAAATGATAAAATAATCCCTATAAATAGAACCTTTTATTATAAAACTCTACAATTTGGTATCAAACATGATAATAAGAAATGAGTATTGATCTGATGACCTCCACCGCACGTTTTTTACAACATGATTCAACAAGTGTAAATATGGATTTCATAAGGACTACCATGTATAGTTTCATTAAATAAAAAATTATTGACAAAATGATTATTTTTAAAACATTAAGGATAAATAAAATCATTTTAAAAGATTATTATGTTTTGAAATGATGTAATTTTTTAATGTGATATTTATTCTGGATGGTTTTGGAAAATATATTTAATATGGTTATATATTTTAAAAACCATAATGGTATATTTTTGGAAAAAAAATTATAATATAAAAGGTTTTAACCTAAAAGGATTATTGTTATAAATGTATTTTTTTATATGAAAATAAATTTTCATTGATTTTGGAAATTTACTTCATATAGTAATATATCTGGAAAACCCTAGAAGTATATTTTTGAAATATATTTATAAAATTGTATATATTTTATGTAAAATAAAATGTTTTGTATGTGTTTTTTAAACAAAATTTATAAAAAGGATTTCGACTATTTTTTAAACATATTACTGGGATATTTGTTTCTCAAAGTATGTTTTAAAATGATTCTTTTAGTCTCATTATATGATACATAGGAGTTTGACTTTGAAAAGGGGAAAACATGTTTGAACTTAAATAAGTTTTTTTAGATAATTTTTATTAGAATAAAATATATATTAATGCGTTTTTATTTTCCTCCAACAACTAGACAAAAAAAATTATCATATTTATAAAGGGATTTATATTTTTTAGTCAAATTATTATTAAAAAAATTTATATAGTTTTTTTAGCGTCTAACACGGTAGTGTGGGTATCGGGCTGTTAGACATGGTATGAAAGGAGTGGATAAGAAAACTTCAGATATTAAGATAAAACTGTTTTAGGACAATTTATGAATTGAATATTGATATTTGAGGTTAATATAAGAGTTATATATTATCTTTTCATGTTCAATTAAATTAAATTTAATTAAAATCTTAACCATATTAAATTAGAGTGATTTTCGTTTTTTTTTAATTTTAAAAATTCCAATTTAGGAATTTCCCTAATGAAGAAAAAATAATTTCAATTTAAAACTCATTTTAAAGGTGGTAAAATGTAATATCTCATAAATTATAAGAATAATATTTATTTTTAATAAATTTAGATTAAATAATTTTTTTCAATTAAAAAAACAAACTAAAGTATTATTAAAAAAACATTATACAACTTCGATATTAATTTAAGGTGTTGATACAAATTAAATTAAATTATTCAAACTAGAGAAATATTTTTTTAGGTATTATTTCTCTTAATAAATGAAATAAAAATATTTTAAGAATAAAGGGGTTGTATATGTTATTAATAATGATAATATGTTAAAATTATGTAATATAACACATACTTGTATTAAAGATTCAGGACTGTTAAATATAAAACAACCATTATTAATATACGAGGCCAGTGTAAAATAAACCTGCCAGTAGCATGGTTGTCGTCCACCTCGCATGGATCCATCATGAGTAGGATCCCACCAAGAAATGCCATGAAACTATGTTACAACAGTGTAATTTTTAATAATGTTATTTTTGTACATATTATAATAATTTTAGTTAAAATAAATGGGAATAATATGGATGAAGTAATGGAATAATAAGAACATGTGAAAATTTTTATCTAATAAAATATTGATACAATAATTTATTACAATGATAAAGACATTAACTAGCTTTGAAAATATATTGTAAGCCCGTGTTACGCCACTCGAAGTCTTCCAATATCATGATGATACTGACTGTGTAGCCTTCATCCCTTAGACCCACCGTAATAAAAAAATGATATAACTAGAAGTGTATAAATAACATTAAGAGTAAAATGAATTTACAAAACCATATGTGAAGTAGGCAAAGGGACACCATTGTTGTTCTGTCGTTGATACCCATAAATATGGGTATTTATAGAAATATTAATTTAACACTTGTATGATAATGACCATTGAGATTTCAATTTAATTTATATCTTTTGTTTTTAATACAACCATTGTATTTTAAAAGTATTAATGAATTTATTTAAATATTAATATAGTTTTAATTAGAGATTAAATTTTTTATGTCTATATTTTTATAATTATTAATGTTTTAATGGATGGGTGTTTTAAAAATATAAAATCAATTTATATTTATATTTTTTGAATATATAAGTTAATGTCTAATGTTATTATTAATCTTATAACCATAGGAAATAATAATAATGGAAAACTAGTTTTAATATATTAATAAATGAATGAAAATAATTTATTTTATTTGTTAAATATATATGTATATGTATATTTTGTAATATATAATATATGTACATATAATTTTATCATATTTAATAAATTTTGACCAAAATTTGGCTAAGAACCCACAACTGATAGCAGCTTTTTAGGCCATGCCCTCATGTTCTGGTGGGAACTTAGCACAGGTACACTTGAGCAATGTAGAAGTGAACCAAGCATTCATAGTGAGGGATAGGTTGCGTAAGTACCCTCGTATAGTGTTCTAAAAGAGTGCATTCAGGGGTTTGTCAAAGGCATGTGGTGGGATCCCTTGTGTAGGGAACCCTTGGTGTGAGTTTGTGTCATTGAACATAAGTTCAGTACAACAAAGCTTAAAAGGAGGTCTTGACACCATGATGGTTTCGATGTGGGATGTGATTTTTTTCCTAGGGGAACCGATATCAGCCTCTCGATTGAGCTATGACCCATCCATTTTGGGAATTTATTTCCTCTTTCAATCCTCCACTACCTCTGTTAAGTGGTACGATTTATCTCACTTGTCTTACTAGAGCGGAACTGATCTCGCCTGTCCATTTATTCTCCCCACTCAACCCAAACAAGCACACCATTTGAGCCAAATTATTTTTCTAGATGCAATCCCCGTCTCCCCTTCATCCTATGATCAATATTCTTATTTGAGTATCACCAGTCCATCATCCATGAGCTAGCCACCAAAAAACACGCTACCACTACTATTCTACATTATCCCGTGATTCTCTCCATCCCAATCCATGGCCCCGTCTCAGCTTCTCTTTCAACTAATGATCATCATGGTCAGTATTAATTTCAGATCACCTTCATTGTCTTCCCACCATGCTCCATATATATATATATATATATATATATATATATATATCTTTTGGGTAAATTCATATTTGGTGTTATTTCTACTATCAGTATTTTTTATATTTATCTATTCAATTAGGATATTAAATAGTGATTTTTATAATTGAAACACGAGTTATATTACAATTATATAAACCCATATTTTCTCACTAACATCGGATCCTATTCCTCCCAAGTGCTAAACCTCTTAAAACTTGAGTTTATAGAATACCACTTTCCTATTTTGATCTAAGACAGGTAGGGGTTCTAATTAATATTGATCGATTATGCTAATTTCCATAAAAATTCATGTATGTATATATATATATACATGTATATATATATTTATGTCTAACTAGATAACTCAATTTTAAAAAATGATATATGATAAGAGTATGTCTTGATTTTTATTACCAAACATATTTTTGGTAAGGGTTCTAATAGTTTCTATCAATTTTGTTGTTATACAATGCTATATATATATATGTGTGTGTGAGTGTGTGTGTGTTTGTGTGATTATGTGTGTGTGTGTGTGTATTCATGCAATTATATACTTATATATCACCCCATTTAAATTTAAGAGTGTTATTGTTTTAAATTTTAGTCCCTAAAACCTACGGTTGCATGAGTTTTATGATTTCAATTCTCATATACATAAAATTATATTTATATATATATGTATATATCTATACATATATATGAATGTAAATATAAACATGTTAAGTATTTTATTTTTTATAATTTATTTAGAGACTATAAATCGTATTTATCTACCACCAAATTAATGTTTAATGACTTATCTATATCTGAATTACTATATTAACCTTATTTACACAATTAAATGTATAAATATTACTTTATTATGTGTAATTATGGGTCAGGTTATTATTTTATGTGTGACAATACATAAGCATCCCCTGGAATGTAAGACATGAACAGTTATGGACATCACCTAACTCGTATGTGACATTTAAATATTATGTGATCTTAGAAGAAATTATTCCATTCATCATAAAATCATGGTACTCAAATAATAACAAGTTTTATCAAGTGTGGGATTCTACCAAAAAAAAGAAACTTTTTGAAAAAAATTTATGACATGAGGAAGATTGTTTTCATCAGAAAAAAATTATACTATGTATGATATTTATATATTTTTTGGTGATGAAATGAGTAAGGAAGGTCCATGAGAAAGTTTTTTCAAAAATTAGCACTTGCGAAATTTGTGAGGTTTTGGAGAGTGAACCCATAAGTCTTAGTTATGACTATTAACCTTATGTATGGAATTTGATATGATATTCAATTATTATTTACAAGCAACAAAATATTAATATTTTCTATGGAGAATTACAAATGATTTTTCAAATATAATTAATTTTTAAAATACTAGATTTATATATATAATTGTTTTATGAAAATGTATTTAAAAGTAAAAATATTTATTTTTAAAAAATGTTTTGAAAGAAATTATTAGTTGATTTAAAACTCTTATACTATTAAATTTATTCTTACCCTATGTTTTGTATTCACTTTTAACGGCCTAACAAACATTTCTGGATGAATTTCTATTGTGGTTGAAGTTCATTGAAAAATAATTTATTTTTTTATTTTCTATTTTTACAATTTATAGAAATGTAAGACATGTATCTAATTTTTTGGAACGTAGACCAGTAAGATGTCCTCTTTTTTATAAAATGTTTTTTATATGTTCAAGATTATTTTACTAAAAAAGAAAAAAAAAGTTATAACGGTTGTGTCTTGGAGCTCAGGCACATTCCCTTATAATTGGTATTAGAGGAACGATCTTGTTAATTTTGTAAAATTAGAACAAAAATACTATTTTAAGTATTCTTTTGAATGTAAATTTCATTTCACCAAATTTATTTATGGAAGGAAAGAGATCACCATAAAATCTTTTGTATTTTCCTACTAAGATACTTGAGACAATAATTTTCAAATCATGTCTAGAAGAATATAAGCCTTTCTAAAACCTATGTTTCTCTTATAAACAACTTTCCCATGTGACGAATAACCCAAATATTATCCAATTCTACCTAGAACTGAGCCATGTCTATTACTTTATAGTTTATTCAAAACATGAAATTTATATGCATACTGAGAAGTACTATAAAGGGATTTTCAAATGTTTCACCATGTCCCAGAATTATCTAGTGTTGGGAGAATTCTAAGAAGCAGTAGAGGAGGGTGAAATTTATGAAGCCTATGTGTTTCAATTATTGAACATTAATAGGTATGGGAGACATTATAAAGTATGTCCTTTTAAAAATGATGTAGTTCGACGTGTCTATAAGGATATAGTCAATTATGATATCTCTGAGCTTTATAACCTCCAGACCTCTCTCTAGAAACCTTGTATTTTTATACGTGGGAATGATCCTAGATACTTGAGATTTATTTGGCCTAATGAAATTATGGAACTAAAAAATACCTTGGGAGAAAATTTTATTTCATAAGAGGAATATACATAGTTTTGGACCACATGAAGATATAAATTAATTTCCATTCATATTTAGTTAATTAATAAGTATTAAAGTAATATTGTTGGGACATCAAAGATGATGTCAGATGGTCTGTGCTAGTGGGAGCATGTACGTACAATCTAATTATGAGGGTTTAATTATGATGGGGGAGAATTTAATTCCCCAAACCCATGTAACAATGGTGTAATTAATATTAATTCTATTTTTGTACTTATTATAATTATTTTAATGAAAACAAATGAATATAATTTGGATTATCTAATGAAATAAGTAAAACATAAGGAATATTTTATTTAATAAAACATTGATACATTACATTCTTACAAACATTTAGACTATAACTAGCCACGAAACATTATTAGAAGCCTGATTAGTTCCACTAGAAGACCTCCCAACATCACAATGATACTTAGTGTGTAGCCTTTGTCCCTTGGACCCACCATAATGTGAAATTATATATCTAGAATTATAGAAAGAATGCTATGTTTAAAGGGAATGTAAAAAACCCTCATGAAAGCAGGAAAAGAGACAATGATGTTATTGTGTTTCTGATACCCATAAATATGTGTATTTATAGAACCCGTAATTTCACTGTTGTAAGAAAATAATAATTGAGATTTATATTTAAGTGATCATTAATGTTTTTTCATATATCCATTATAATTTAAATGTTTTAATGTATTTAGTTAAATAATATTATGGTTTTAATTATAGATTAGCTTATACTGTTTACATTTTTAATATTCATAACATTGGTATTCATGCTTTTTAACCATTAATTTGTTAATATTGGAGTGTTTTAAAAATATAAAATGAATTATAATTTTTATTTGTGTATAAAGAATTTAACAACTAATGTTTTTATTAATGATATAACCATATAAAATAAAAAAAATGGAAAAATAATTTTAATATATACATATAATATTGTATATAATTTAATTTTTATGTTAATCATATATGTATATGTAAATTTTTTTGTAATATATATAAAAATAAATATATCATATGTAATTAATTTTATGAAGAAATATATAAAAGAACCCACAACCGAGAGAATCCATATAGGCCAATCCCTCAAGGTCTAGTGGGAACACAGTACATGTACACTTGAGAAAGGCAGGAGAGAACCAAGCATGAATAGTGAGGGATAGACCACGTACGAACCTGAGTATAGGGTCCTACCAGAGCCCATGCAAGGGCTGGGCTACAGACTGTGGTGGGGTACTATGTATAAGGACACCTTATTGTGTTCTTGTGTCATCAAACATAATCACCGAACAAGGATACTTATAAAGAGGTCCTGAAACATATATGGTTTCAATGTGGGATTAGTTTTTTCTAAGGGAAGGGATCTCTTTTTCTCGATTGAGTCATGCCTCATCCCTACCATCCATTAGTCTGCTAGTTCAAACCTCTAATAAATGTGTGATATGGAAGGATTTATCTCACCAGTCCGATCTAGGATGAACAGATCTCATCCATCAATTTCATCTCCCCATTCCAACCCACTGCAAACACCATTTCAGCAATCTTATTTGGATAGACACAATCTCGTCTAACCATTCATCCACCAATCCTTCTTCTACTCTGAGTTTCACTAGTCTTTCATGTATGACTCAGCCACTGAAAACCCCTTTTCCTCCTCTATTCTACAACATCCTGTGATTCTACCCATCCCAAACCATTACCCCATCTCAGAATATCTATCCACTAATGATCATTTTGGTTAGTTTTAATTTTACACCATCCTCATCATCATCCCACTATGCTTTATATATATGTGTGTGTCTGTGTCAATTCATCTTTAATCTTGTTTCAATTATCTTTATTAAATACATTTCTTTTTTCAATTTGGATATCAATTATCAATTTTTATAATTTTTAAATGAGTTATATTAAATTTATATAAACCCCTCTTTGGACTTTATCATCCATTCATCTGCCTCCTAAGATCTAAACCACTTGCTGCTCGAGTTTCCAAAAACTCCCCACCCACTTTTGATCTATGTCTTGTAAGGGTTCAAATTATTTTTTATCAATTTTTCTAATTATTAAATAAATACATGTACTTAAATATATACATATATATATATATGATTTTTTGTCTAACTAGAAAAATTGAGTTTAACAAATGATATATGATAAGATTATGTCGATATTTTTATTTCCAAATATATTTTTTTGAAGGGTTTTAATTGTTTCAGTCCATTATATTGTTGTAAAATGATACGTGGTTGTCTGTGTGTGTGTTTGTATGAGATCATATATTTATATATCAACCCATTTTGGTTTAATAGGGTTATTATACTAAATATTAGTTCATAAAACCTACGGTTGTGTGAGTTTTATGATTTTAATTCTCATATACATATGCATATATGTATATATGTATGTATATATATATACATATATTCATATAAATATAAACATGGTAAGTATAGTATTCTTTATCATTTATTTAGAAATTTTAAATGGTATTTATCAACCACCAAACTATTGTTTAAATACTTACAAATGTTTAGATTCTTATATTCACTTTTTTTTACACAATTTCATGTGAGAAATCTTATCATATTATGGGGGATTAGGAATCAGGTTATTATTTTATATTTGAACATGCATATTAATCCTATGGAATTTAATACATGAATAGGAATTTCCATCATCTAGCTTAAATGTGACATTTCAAGTATTATGTGATCTTTATGGCACTTATTCAATGAATCATGCAATTACAGTACTCAAATAATAAAAAGTTTTCCCAGCATGGTATTCTCCCTTAAATGATTTTAGAAAATTTTGAATTTGTTTTGATGAAAATAGGAATATTATCTTATTTGTAAGTAAATGATAAAATGTATGCTCTTTATAAATGTTTGGGGGATAAAATGAGAAAGGCGTGTCTAGGGTATTTTTTTTCCAAAAAGTGTAACTACTAAAATTTGTGACGTTATGGGAAGTGAAACCATATGTCTTAGTTATGACTAGTGACATTATGTTTTGATTTTATATGGTCTTCTAGGTATTAATAACCACCCAAATGTGATTAATATTTTTCAAGGATAATTCACAATGATTTTTAAAAAATAATAATTTTTGATAAATACTAATTTTCTAAATATAAGAGTATAATGAAAAAATATTTTAATGTACATATATTTATTTTCGAGATAGGTTTTGAATGAAATTATTAGTTGTATTAAAACTCTCTTAGTATGAATTTTATGGTCACCCTACATATTATAATTACATTTAAGTGTTTAGACAAATTTCATGATAAATTTCTATTGTGGATACAGTGCATTGAATAATAATTTTTTATTTAATTTTCAATTTGTACAGTTTGATGAGATGTAAGTGATGTATCTAAATTTCTAGAACCTTGACTGGTTAAAAGTAATATGTTGTAATAAGAATTGTGTATATGTTCAAGTTTATTTTATTGAAATAAAAGTACTCAACATTTATAAGGGCTGAGTCTGAGAGAACGATCTTGGGAAATTCTACTCTATAAAAAATTATTATTGGAATACAATGAAATAAGAAAATTGGGGTCACCCTCCCATGAAAAGAATACTCTAATATGTAGATTTTAGTTTATAAATTTTTTTCTTAAGTAGATCCCTTATATTATAAAATATACATACTATACCATTGGTAAATAGCTGATGTTAGACTTTTTGGTGAAAATGATAGTAATGAAAAAAATCAATTTATATCATTTTGATAATGTATATTTATATATAAGAAATAATTCAATATTAAATGATTATATATAAAAAAAAATATTTATAGTAACAAAATATAATTTTATAAATAAATATATTCTAATTAGAGTAATTAATTTTGAGGATTCTATTTGTAGTATGAATTATTTTAATATAATATTTAAAATATTTTAATTTATGATAAAATATTTTTTACGTAATAAAATAATTATGATTACTAAAATATCATTATATAATATATTTAAAATAATCAATATGTAATAAATATTTCTTTGAATTTTAAAATTTAAAAGTAAAATAAGTACATATGTATTTAGTTGGGAGTAATATATTTTAAGACAAATCATTATAACCTTTTTGATATTTAAGACTGGTTTTTATATTTTTTTATTCAATATATGTAATCCATAAAGGCAAATCCCCTCCACCCATTATGTATGAAGAATGATAGACCCACAATTAAATACTTTCCTGATCACCCCACATAGAGGTTTAAAGGATAGAGTTCTAATGTTGGGATGTTATAGTGGACACATAATAACCACAGATCGTGAAAAAGATACACATGAGTTTTCTTTTATTGATTTCATAGGTGTTTCATGACCGGTGATGGTTGTGAGTAAATTTTTGTGTTTTGGCCTCAGTTTTGACTTCAACAGTCTGTGGAAACAATTGTAATATTAATCACCGCTCAGCCTATGAAATAGTCGATTTGGGGGAATTCCTTAGGTCATTGTTTAGGAAATTAAAAAATTCCTCTTACTGCCTCACCCATATGAACAAATTCATATCAGACATAAGATTATCTATATTATTCGTTTTCCTCAGAAAACAGGACATAACATCCCCTTCATCACCTTCTTCTTTGTCATCTCATCCGAAGCCGACCATCAAATTATTATTTTATATTAAATTCATGGTTGACATAATATATATTATGGTTATATTATAATTTAAAATTATTAGATTATTTATTTTTATGCTTTTAATTTTATAAAGGTGGTTTGTTTTAATTAATTCTATCTTTATAGGGCCATTATAATTTTCATTAAAAACCTTTTCTAATGTATTTATTTCTGAAAAATCTATTATCATATTTTTTAAATACTATATGTATTTTACAAAAAAATTACGAAATATATTATGTAAGGATTTTAATTTTCAAAAAAATCATTCTATGTATGTTAAATGATATGTTCAATCATATAGTTAAGGGAATTTTTATTTTATAAATATCCTTCTCTGAAAGGGGTTATTTTCATAATAAACTCATTTTTAGAGAAACATCACCATTTTATGTTCTTTAATTTAAAAAAATATATTTATAAGTCCATGTAAATATTATCTATATTATATTATTCATAAAATTTTATTTATAATTTATGGATATTTTTCACATATATATTGTTAAGGTCATGCACTGTATCATCATTATTCATTCTATAATTTTCATAAGATTTTGATTGATTTTATTTTATAATTGTCATATAAAAGTGAACTTTGATGGATTTTCCTTTTATAAATATTATTTTCCTATGTATTATGAATTTTTATTCTGTGTGACTGTAAATATTAATTTTGAAAAATGGATTTCTCTTATATTTATGGAATTTTAATAAAATAGATATATTGGTAAAAATAATGTGATATAAATAATTTTCTTGGTAAAATAATTTATGTTGTTTTCAAAAATTTGTTTATAGGATCTTAAATTATAAAATATTCCCCCATTAATTTTTTTTATAAAATATAGCACTTGGGTATCTAATATGATATTGAATAATGTGTTGTGAACCCACAACCACAAGAAGACATTGTCAATAAAGTTACACTGCATGTGGACACAAGGATTTATTAAGGGTCTCTAAGTATAGTTTATTTCTATAAAAAAAATTTCTCCTAAGGATGGTTCTAAAAATTTTTATATATATTAAACCATTTACAAGGATTATTTTTTCTTAAAAATATTTTATGTTTTTAATGTAATATTTATTTTTATAGGATTTTGAAACATTATTTTCAATGGTTTAATATTTTTAAACCCCTAGTTTTATATTTTTTGGAAAAATAATTACTTTATAATATTTTTTAAATGTATTTTTTTAATAAAAATGTATTATCAAGGTTATTTGAATGTATTTAATAATATTATATATTCTAAATCCCCTAGAGGTATATTTTTGAAAAACAGTTATCAAATGTTTTATATTTCATAAAAAATAAAATGGTTTTGAAATTTTTTTCGACACATTATATGTAAAAAATGTTTTCTTTATATTATTTATGACCTCATTCTCGAAAATTTTATGCTCACCCTATTTTTTAAAATGTTTTTCATGTGATTATTAGAAGTTTCAAATTATTTAGAAATCAATAAAGAGTTAGTGGAGCTGAAGTAAACTAGTTTTTTAAGATAATTATTTCTAAAATCATATATATTTTAATAGTTTTTTTCCGCCAAAACCTAAACCAGAAAAAAACTAATTAATTATAAAACGCAATATATGTTTCAGTAAAATTAAATATAATAAAAATATATAGTATTTTTAGTACCTTATCTAGGATTATGTGTCTCCGACTATCACATGTAAGCTAAAATATTTCAATGTGGAATGTTTTTTGCTGATTCAATAATAGATACCAACTATATTTCATCTTATAATTAAACATGTACTGTGATTTTTATTTGATAATTTGTCTATGGGTTTGATGTGGTTACTAATGGTTAAGCTATTATCATAATTTACAGTGATAACGCTATAGTAGTGGCTCTTCCCAAAGATCCACGGTCACATCAAAGGATAAAAAATATTATTTGAAAGATACATATCATGTTGTATTTTTTACAATGCAGTGATGTTTCAGTGGGTAGAGTATCCAGATAAGAAATATAGGTGGAAGACATGATGATGGATCTATCTCAGAAGAGGCATGAGTATCATATAAGAGTTAGTGGACTAAAGGTTAGTATAATTGGATCTAGTTCAAGTGGGATTCTATCGGAGTTGGTTCCCATAAACCAACATATAAGTACATAAGGATTACATGTATTAACTTTTTTCATTATTAATAATGTCTCTAATCACGACATGATTATTCATCTACATGATACTTTTTAGGATAATGTCATCAAAACATATGTCAGACTGAATGTTCCTAAGAGTTTGCTTCTATGATGAGAACTGGAATTTTCCCTGAAATTATTATTGAATAAATGTTATATATTCATATGATGATGTTTTACATGAAGAAAATAATACATTATACCTTGAGTAGAGATTAATAGGAATTTGAATAACCCCTTCTTGGTTTTTCCCTTGGTAATTTCTAATGTAATAGATTATGATAATGACACCTTCATGTTGGAAATGAACATTTCTTTTTTTCATTGGATGTTCCTATCTATAGATGTGTGACATTAAGATTATAATTATGGAATTTCATAATTCATTTACAATTATGAATTGATGAAAAATGTTATGATATATGCTCTTGTAGAAGTAAGATATATTAGGGGTATCATGAGTGATATTGAATTAATAGATATTGTCGGAAAGGTATTACCCCTTCACTCACATAATAAAAGTTGATATATCATGATCTTTTTGTGGAATATAGCTTCTTAGATAAATCTATTTCATAGTGTTCTATATAATGATCATTTCCAAAAATTAATAGAAGTTTACATTAGTATCACTAGTTTATGATACCATTATGCAACTTGATTGATTATAGATATTGTGATAAAGAGATTATATTACACGGTGAGAATTTTTAAGCTTATGTCATTGTGACATTAGATTATTAATTTATGGTTTCCATGGTGTGATTATAGATGATTGAGATTTAATTAAGATGAATTATCCTATTTACACAAAGAGAGATTTTTATAAGGGTATACACTAAGTTTATCTAGAATCTCATTTAAATTCAATGTTGAATTTTACATGTTAGAATAAATATTATTCCTTATTGTTGGATTAATCTTTATTTTCTTTTGGTTGTTCACCAATATTGAATAACAATCTACTCTGAATAATAAGAGAGAAAATTAATAATAATAAATTTTTATTTTCATGATTTCAAAATTTTAATATTTATTATATACCATGATAAATAATGAAGTGATATTTATTAAATAATAATCATTATTCAAGGTTCAGTAAATAACTAGAAGGATACACTTTCTTTGTTTAATGGTATGATTGGAAATGATGTAAATAATATTTATCAATTTATTTAATGATTAATAAAATGTAAATTGAATAATAATTATATTACTATAATGACAAGGGGTTCACTATGAAATCAGGAATTGGTAGTGGGGATTATATGAAATTAGGTTACACTAAACATTCCTTAATACAGGTTTATTTACATCTCTTTCCTAAAAAATGTTCATTATTCACAATTGATAGATAAAATCTCTCTCAATCCCAAAATAGGTTTCTATATATATAATGTGACACCTCCTCAAAAAATCTCCATAAATTATTAGAAAACTAATAATTCATTATATTTTAACTGATTTTTGATGTAATCACCTATGAATGACACAAGTTATCGAGATCATCCAAGATAACACCTGATGATCCTAAAAAACTATTTAAAGATTATATTGAACATGTGGATAACCTATATAAGGAATATTATTTTTGATCCTAAAAAACAATGGAATGATGATATCAAGTCAACTAGATTATCAAATAAGAAACTATAACTTGTTCAGGTAATTCTAGATTTTATTTTAAAATAGTTATAAATTCCATGTTATGATCACAATCTTATAATTTTAATTATTATTTGGGTTAGGTAATATATTAATTACAATGTTTGTGACCTCATAGATTATATACATATAATATTATTAATAAATTAAGACTAAAATTTGATTTGACCATTCCAAATAAGTGCTTTTATTGTTCCCAGAACCAATATCTTGTAATTATATATTATTTTGGTAATTAAAATCTACTATTCGAAAGGAACATTTTTTATATCATAAAAAAATATACGTCACGAAAATCAATGAAAATTATAATTTTATTCTACACATAAAATTTAATTGTAATGATACGCTTTTCCTAAAAATAGTTTTTTTACGTTTTACATGCACTGTGGTTAAAATTGATTTTCATTACACATATAAATTTTATTTCATAAAATAGATATAATATATTTAATTACTAGTTAAAACTTATTTAAAAAGGATTATATTATTTTTAGGAATTAAATTTAAATTTCCGAGGTAAAACCCAGTTACCATTGTAATGACAAAAATGGTAAACGTGAAAATTCTAAAATAATAGGAATTAAAACATGTTTTAAACATGTCTAAAAAATATTTTCTTATGTGTGATTGAATTTATATCAACCCCATAGGAATTATTTATTCAATTTTTGAGCTGCATTATTTGTGAAACATGTTCCCTCTTTTTATTAAGTTGAAATATTAACAAAAATTAAATTATAGTAACTTATAATAGGGAATTCCCACCACCCCATCAAAAATAGTAATGAATTAGTTTTCATTTTAAAAAACACTAGTTTTATTCCCTTAGAACCCAATTTCACAATATTAATCTTATTTTTAAAAGATATTATCTTGTTTACTCATCTTATAGGGATTCCTCCAAGGGAAAGTATGTGTCCGCAATGATGGTACTAATTTTCCAAAATTTATTTTCTTTAACATATAAAATTTTCAAATATATATATATCATTAATATATAATGGAATAATTTTTTTTCATACTATATTATATTATCCAATGTTAATAACTGTTAACCACCTTTCCCTTTTTTCTGGAGGAAAAGAAAAACAACACTCATGCATGTGGGTGGACCACTACCTCCATGAGGTGTCATGTTTCATTTCCCTTAACCACCTTACATGACTAGTAATAATGTTGTATGTGAAAAATAATTTTTATAATTATAATATATTTTATTATCTTATATAATAAAACATATTATAAATTTCTTGCATTCTATTTAAAATAAATTCATAAACAAAATAAATGTGTGTAATACCACCTCCATGGAACAATTGATTTCCCTTTATCCCATTTTAGAATAGCCTTTCATGGTTGGTCATGAAAATGCGGTCAATGGTTAAATATTATGTTTATTAAATTATTATTATCTTTTAAATGGAAATTGTACAACCTATTAAGAATATGAGAAAAAAACAATTCTCGTAGACTTATCCATCTAAAAGAGAATTCTAAGTGAAAAAGTAATTTCTTCATAAAAAGTAACAACTTTATATATGTAATATTATTTTTATAATTCGTTAAAATTTTGATATATAAAACTAATAAATGAAAAATAAGGTTATTATATTTATGTTATAATGATATTAATATTAAATCTCTTAATAATCATCTAGTAATTATGGTTTGTTCTTTAATATGTCGGTTTAACAATATAATTGATCAATGTTATATATTTATATCAAGGATAACTATGGGAATTTAATTTATAGTATTAATATAAATATTTAAATTCTTATTTCATTATATTTTTTTAATGTTAACATTAAAATTAATCTTTTTAGTTATGATTCCATTATCTTTTAGTTAAAAATCACGTAATCATGTTCATCACAGATTATATATTTTATAATCGTAGCCAAAATATCATAAAATGAAATTATAACAATATAAATAATTATAAATAACTAATTATAGTACCTTTTATGACATAGTAATTACTAAATTTGGGATAATAATGAATAAGAACACTGTTGTTCTGATACTAGTTCAAAACAATCATGATTAGTCACCCAAAATATTGAAATTATATTAAAAATATCAAATATAAATCCGTTGAATAATAAAAATAATGTTGAGAAATGGTTATAGGTTGGAATAATACATTAAAATAGGAAATTAAGATATTTTTTTCATACAATATATTAGAGCACATATAGTTAAACAATATTAATAGTAAGGGTACTTTGTGTAAAATTTCAATTATTTAAGACATGATTTTGTTATAAATCATGTTTTCTATGGTATAGTGTACAAAATACCCCATTATTATTTTCTATCTTGATTCGGTAATTATTCATCGTATTAAATTTTCTATTTTAAATTTTATCCTTCAATGGATTTTGACATAAATATTACCTGCATCCATCACAATGAAGAAAGTCCTATATTTTGGAAAATAAAGTGTGCGTGTGTGTGTTTGTTTTTATGGTTTTCCATGAAATAACATCCCTATATCAATAATGGAAAGTTGATGGGGAGGTAGAACACATGAAATTATGCGTATTAAACCTAAAAATTGATTGTTGAGTATTTACTCAATATTCAACATTTTATCTTTTTTTTGTTTGATAAGGGTACTTCTTATTAAATAGTTAATACCTCATTGATTCAAGGTTGAAAATGATATATTCTCCTTGAAAAATACATTATTCCTAATAATAATTGGGAAATGTTTAAAATATGTATACTTTTTCTTTCGCTATGAGTGTTTATTTATTACCAAGGCATGGTAGTTATGTGTTTTATACTTTATTTTTTCTCTCATGTGAGGAATGTATTTGAATTAGTTTGTGATAAGTGGGTATCGATATAGAAAGACACTCGATGAATTTGTAGGTATCAAGTTACTAACTAGCTAGAGTATTGGAATATTCCTTAACATTTTATGTACATTGTCCTGGAATGAGGCCTTGATTGTACGTTTATGATGATAAATATTTTTTATTTCATAAGTATGAGATATATCATTATTATCCAAGTTTTCATTTATTTCCATGGATATAATATTCCATTAGATTCATTTGATTATGGAATTATTATAATCATTTCAATTTTTTGACATGCTGTTTATTCCATGCATACATTATGATAGCTTCTATTGTACAGAACACATTACTGAGCATCTGAAATCACCCTTAGTTTTTTACCCCTCCCCGATAGTCCTATAATAAAAATATAGGTAATTTTATAGGATCTACTAGAAGAGATAATCATATTCTCATGGAGTTTTTATGTTGTATTTTATGTGCTCAATTTGGTATGAGAAAAATATGTATGTATCAATACTTCTAAGACAATTATGAATTTAGATCCTTCAAGAACTCTTTTATTCTATAAAAATAATTTAATATAACAACTAGCTCTGGGTTTCTAGAGACTTGGTTTTTCTAGTTGGTATTGAATAATGTTTAGTATAAACCTTGAGACCACATTTAGAGAAAACTAATTTCAAATGAAAAATATTATATATAAAAAATTAATATTTTAAGGGCCTTTTTCTTAGAAATCCTAAAAAGTATTGTATTTTACAATTTAATAGCATGATACAATTACATATATACTATTTTTGAGATATTATGAAAAATTGAAGGAACGTGAACCATATCAACACCTATAGTTAATGTAGGGATATTCCTCTTGAATGATTTAACGCAACTAGGTTTTGAGATGATTATACAATAAAAATATTATTTCAAATGACCTAGGTTATGGAAAATAATTCCATGACCTAACCAAATATGGCGTGGGCTACATCTACCCAAATCATGCCTCTATAGACCAAGGGGAGGAGATAAGTGTCAAAAGGTGTAACTAATATGGTAGTAATTTTAATAATATAAATGAATGAAGGTACCCAAACTTGTCCAAGAAGAATTTAATAAGAATAAAATAAAATATAGTAACATCTAGTTTAATGATCACGCTTGTAAAAACTATAGGTTAATCCAGAGTAACACAGCGTAATATGGAAATGATAAAGTGAAAAATACACACCCAACCATATATATGTCCTAATATAAGAATAACTATAAATGTAAATTCATTGATACTTTGGATATATAATAATCCCAATACACTTCATACTCTATACCCTCTTATGATAGTATCAAAACAATAGAACTTGCCAGCCTCACCTTCGACTCCTCAAAGTTTCTCTAAATCTACTCAGTCCTTGTAAACGAGTGCCCTTCATAAATGAGGAAAATCAATGGCGATTCACCACTACAAAATTCTTCCAAAAACTTTATATAGTAAAATTACAATCCAATAAAACATTACACCTATATCAAGCTCTTGGATGACTACCAAGAATCAAATATATCAATTTTCTACGTGTCTACACTTAATCCATGATAAAAATGGCGTTCCCCAAAAAGGTATTATTGTGGATGTAGACATAGAACTTCATGATCATACCATAAATCTAAAGCTTTTGAATAAAACCTATGTCAATTCGAGTGTGATATGCATTTTCCTCCTCTAATGTAGAGTATATTACTATTGCTTCTAATTAAAACACAATAAGTCATTCCAAGTATATTTAAAAGTTATGGTTTATCGGAACCATAAAACATAAATGTTTTGAATAAACCATATCCTTTTTGTTTTTGTACTCAATCCATTATTATATCGTATAAAAATTAATTGGTATAAAAATCAATGAACAATTGAATACCTATTATCCACAATTCATGTAATTAAACCCATACATGAAAAAATTGATAGATCAATGAATCAATACATTATTCTATTGATTCACATTCATTAAGATATAATAAAATTAGGATAAATAAAAATATTAAACATCATAAATGATGATGGATCAATCACTATCAAATAAAAAATACTTCTTTATCGTTGTTGGAGTGATACTTAAGATGCATCGGTGTACAATCCTTGATTTGATCTGATCTGATGTCACAGCCCATGAATTCTCTCCTCCAAAAATCATCTAGGTCACCATGGATTAGAATTAAACCATGATATCTTCTCATAATAATATATTTAATGTGGATTACAGGTTTTTTCAAAAAAAATAAAATAAAAAATATAATTATTTTATTTTATTTATTCTACCATGATTACAATTTATAAAAAATCCTGACATCGATAAAGGATATGTTACACATATGGTGAAACCAAGTCTCTAAAATCAATTAAGGCATCAAATTTCTTATCAAATCCCATATTTAGGAGTTATTCCACCTTTTCTAGAAGGAATAATTCACATGATATTTGATATATTTTATATATTTCAAAAATTAATTCCAGTCTCACCATATACTGGAATGTCATTTCGTCTCAGTAACATGCTCATGAAATATTTATCAAAATATTATAATGTTATACATGGAAAAATCAAGGAGATTAGTTTATTACCTTTTTCCTGATTTTTCATCCTTGAAAGGATAAAACTATGTAAATAGGTGGGGATACAAATCACTCATAGTTCCAAATTTTTTTGGTTTTAATTTTCTTTTATCCTATAATTTTGATGAACACATTTTGAATGGTTATTGGGAAATAATTCTTTGGAAAAGAAATTATATTCTCGGTTTGGGATGGATATTTAATATCTTGATTGCGATAAACCCCTACGGAAGAGGATCCATCGATAGATTGTGTGTTTTTCTTTTTTGTTCGGGCATACACCATCAAAAAGCTGCGAAGATGTCAGTTCTTGAGCACTGGCTATGCTTGGAATTCCGCCAATGATGGAAAAAGGGTTCATTAAAACACATATTCATTGTGTGTGGTGTGATTCTCAGTGAAATCAGTAGATATAGACAGATCGTGTGACGATGTGTGATATTTTTTGAATTTCTATGAAATTCCTAACTACACTCATTGTAGTCCTATGAACACACAACCTGAAGTTACATCAATGATATTATAGTGTTTCTACATAGATATAAGTATCATACATCATCTAACACATGAAACAACCCATGTGACCCATTCTTAACAAGCTCAACATGTAGAGGGGATACATGACTAGGTGGCCATGTGGTCCCACAATCCATGTACATGGGAAGTACAATCCTAGATCAAGGTATATAAGAAGATCACTGTACTTAGACATGAGCTAGTATACAGGTTTTACATGTTCTACACATTCAATGGAAGAATTACACACTGAGTTATATGGAGGCCTCTTAACACCATGTACCTTAGAGACATTCCATATATTTTGGTAAAGTGTTTGTGTTGTGAGCATGAGACACATGTAATGAGAGGCTAATTGACGTACACCTTCCACCCAGAGGGACACACCATGTAATTCATTGAGTAATGTTTGGATTTATATTCCTTATTAGCTCAGCTTCTTTGTAATCTAGTTTGTTCTTCCAAAGACCATTGTAGACTTAGTGTGTTCCCCTTGTCCTTTCTTATAAGGGTTCTATACAGAAAAATATTATCCTCATAGAGGGTGACCACTCATTTAAAATAATTTTACTAATTTTTAGATACTCCTTTACCCATATTATTATCATTATTTTGTTTTTGTTTGTGTCCTAATTTGTTTTGTGTGGAAATTTCATAATTTTCAAAAAAAAATCAGGATTTTCATAATTGAAGAAATGTTATCCCAAACCGTGTTTCCACCTAGGGAAAACCATAACCCCCATGTGGTGGGGGTTTCACGGTTGGTTCATGGATTGAAAAACGGTTCACCCACCAACTAGAATCCATATACCCCATTAGAGGTGTTCATGATTAGGGTGCATTGTATGTCTAACCGTGCGTCCATTCCCAGATAACCATTGATGTGGTAATTATTTTTTCCCAAAAAAAACCAGATTTTTTACAACCATATCAACCCCAAGTCCTCATATCTTGACATCATTTTTCATGGAGTCTCTTAATAACCGATTTTATCTTTAACAAAACCCATCCAATATGTAACAATGAATAGAGGACATTGTTTGATCATTATCTTATAAGTGGTTCTTCTCCCATTCCTTCTCTCGTGATCTCCCTTCTTTCTTCCATATGGTGTGTTTGATCATGTAACCATTCGTAGATCTAAACTAACTTTATTTTTTATCATGAATGTAGGTTGGATTCTTAGATCTCTATTTCCATCATTCTTCATTGGAAATTCCCATTGCAGGAGTTGTGATATGTGATCACTTTGAAAAAGGTAGGTGGTTCAATTTAATAATAGAAAATTCATCTAACCATGATTTTATGTATGTTTGAAATTTATTTTAAGAGATTTTTGAAAACCTAACATGATTTAATATGGGTTTTTAGTTTATTTAGTGTGATGTTTTCATAAAAATATTCTAAGGCCAATGGAAAGTACATTGGGGTGTAATTTAAAATTCATGAAATTTGAGAAACTGAAATTGTGATAAATTTATTAAATTAAATTAATTAAACCCTATGATTGGTTTTATTTTTAAAAGTAATGAAATAATAAAAAATCCTTGGTTTGGTTTAGAAATTGACATAGCATATTGAAATGAGAAATTGTAAAAATGAACTATAAGTGATGTTTTTATTTGAAATGTAATGAAATGTCCATTATTGATTGATTAATTGATTAAGAACATACGAGCCTAGCATATTAGTGGTTTATTTGGTAGTAGAAATATTGGATGGTAATTCCATAGTAATGGATTTATGAGTTAAACTATAACAAAAATATAGTTATGTGGATATTCTCCCAGATGGGATGTTAATGAGTTCTATTCGTCATGGTCCTAAGGGACGTGTGTAAATGGTTAAATGATCACTGATATAAGAGTGTGAGGGTCCTATGATTAGTTACAATAATACCACAGGGAAAATTACCATGTTGATTATTTTTATTACTTTTATATATAATAAATTTATTTTTAAATAGTGTTATTTATTCCATTTTATTTATGTAGACTATTTTATATAAACTTTTTACTAAATCCATTTTTTGAAATGTTTCCTTCATTTGAAATGAAATCATGTTTTTTGTAAATATGAAATTTTACAACCACAAATATTTTAATAAAAATTGAATTAATTATATGTTTTATTTCTCAATGTCATTTAATTATTGAACAATTGATAAAACCCTACAAGTCCATTATCTCACACCTAACCATTTTATTTGGTTGTTTGTATATTTCCTTGTTCTAGTTCAAAAAAAAGTGAATGAAGCTCTTAGAGGATGTGGATATTCTTGATCCTTTCGGTCTTTGAGGGACATTTTAGTGACCTTATAATTTGTCAAATATTATTACATGATTTTATGAATAACTAAACATCAAATTTTATGCCAAGGATAATGAAGTCTAGTGTCTTGGAAGATTAGTTACACGAATCTAAAAATACATGACTAAATAAAAAATTCCATTATTTTTCATACATTATGAGATCCTAAAAACATTGATCCCTTAAATATGAATATGATACCGTAGGGATAACATGAGCAAAGGGATGATCTAAGATCCCTATAAGGGAATAAACATATGAATAAATCATCACACATGGGTTAGAAGGCATAAAATAATGATATAAAAAGGCATGGAACATTAATAAATATTAGGAATAAGAACATGGGATAATATTATAATGGATTCATAGTTACTATTACGAATCATAAAACAAGAATTTTGCATGATCTAAGGCTCATTTCACATAGAGGAGCACGAGTTAAGGATGATCACCAAGATTATTACACATGGAGCAAGAGTTAAGGATAACCACAAAAATCGCTGCAGATAACGAATAATGAGACAAAACATTACGAAATAAATTAGAGAACAAACTAGATGTAGCCATCATTAAAATTTCCAGAATATTCTTTCCATATAGTGAATCATAAATAATCAACAAAAATAATCATAAGTTGTACCGATGGAAATAATTGGGTATCATAATTAAGTCAAAATACATATAAAAAGGAAATATCATAGTGGATTCCATTAAAGTATTGATTAAAATCATATAAGGAAATTAATAAGTGAATTTAAGAATATATAATGATAATTTATTTCGAACTTATGTGAAATAGTGTCTAAAAACATTATAAGTAATAAATTTAGAATGGTTTAAGGTAAAACATGCAGGATTATTTAAAATGGAAAAGAAATAATTATTTGTATAAAACCATAAATTAACCAATGTTTTTTGTTCCTAATAAATGAGTGAATTTAGAAAAACAATGGTCTTTTAGAATATATTATGAATCATACATGAGAAAATGTTAGAATTAGGGTAGTTCTCATAAATCAGGATAGTTTATTAGGAAGAATTGAGTAACGATCCTTTTAAAAACATGTATATCTATGAAAAAAAAGGAAGACTGGATATTGATACATGATTTTGGAAAAGATAAATATAATTTATAATGTTTACATAAAAAATAAAATAGAATTTCATTTTGGTAAAAAGAGAGAATGAGTAATCCCAATAAATATTTTTGGATTGGGTAGAATCACATACCTTATGTGTGAAACGATTCTTCACTAGATTATAATACCATGAATAAAAAAATTAGATTCATTAACTAATAATTTTAGAACCATTTATACATTTATAATTATTATTAAAACATTGTTAGGTTCATTTATGGCCTTTTTGGTGGATTAATATATTCAATTCCATCATTTGGGATCATTGATTTCTTTGGTTTTAATGATCAGTTTACTTGTATATGTGTATAGAAATTCACGTAGAATTAGAATAGTTTTCTAGAGTTGAAAAAATATGTTATTAATGAAAATTTAGAATATTAAAATATCATTTTCTCAAGATATACGGAATATCCATTAGATAATTCATTATTGATAATCGTTTATATTAAATTAGCATTTTTTTATCACACCAAAATAATATCATTTTTGAAATTAATTTAATGTCTACCAAATGATTACAGGACATTAAATAATATATAATACATATATTATAATTTGGTTCAAACAGAAAAATGGTTTCATGACTAGCCTTGAATATTTAAATGAATATGAAAGCACGACGTCCAAAAAGGTGGTAAATCAACACATCATGAACGATGTATTAATTCATAAAATAAAATAGATAAGAGAATAACATTGACTAATAATTATGAAATAAACATGAAAACACTACTATGTATATATGATACTAGAGTTATCATACCAGTTGAATGAAGGGAGGTGGGGAGAGAAAAATAAAATAAAAGAACTTAAAACGAAATTAAAAGAATAGGAAGAGGATTTTACCTCTTTCGAATTACTATAGGGGATTAGTTTTTGGAATTTTATTAATAAAAAATCACTTTTACATGGGGGAGAGGTTTCTGAAGAGTATTGGGAATATATTGTACAAGGATCAAGTATTTATAGGTTTTAGGAGAATATGCGGTGAGGGGAGGTATTTATTATGGAGAAGAGGGGTGTTTTCTCAATATTTTAATCATTATACTATTATTTTTGATCAAGAATATAAATATTTTTCGAATTATTATAAAATATAATAAAATAATGAAGGATAGTTCATTATTTCTAGATTACATCATCCATAAATCATTTATGACTCCAAAATTCAAGTATTTATCTTAAAAAAATTGTATTTTACTATTCACAAAAAAATTCATGTATTTTAGAAAAATCTGAAACATTCACCCTAACCATTTTTTGGAATTTAGAATTAAAAAAATTTACTCTACATTATGATTATAATTTTATAAATATGAGAAATTTAATTTTTAAATAAAAGCATAATTTTCTTGGAAAATACTAATTTTAAAATTAAATCTCCATTTCATAAACATTGGACTTTAATTATCATCTCATAAAATTATCATAGAATCATAAGAAATCAATATATTAATTTATGAATACATGTTATGAACAAAATTATCTTTAGTTATTAAATTATTCATAAAATTGTAATTAAATATTTATGACTTAAAATAAATAGAAACACTTATTTAATAATTTCTAAAATATTTATTTACAAATACTCTGATATAATTATATCATATTATCACTTATTAAATGTATCAATTTTATTTTTACATTCACTACTGAGGTTACTATTCAATTTTTTTGGTTTACTATTTATATGGTTCATGTTACTATTCATAATTTCATGTTACTATTCATTTGGTATATATTCCATAACATCTAGAAATACCTTTTATTTCATTAATTCATTATTTATAAAGGTTGTATTTTTGTATTTAGGTGATTATACGATATAAAATAATTATAGAAGGGGGTTTTTATTGAAATAAACGTTTACCAATACATTCTACCCCCATTATGAATTTTTCCCCTTGAAATTTTATTTTACATTCTATGTTGAAAACTTGTGTAGGTACTTTTCCTTCATCCCTTCATCTAGTTCTCATGTTTCCTCTTTGTAACTATGGTTTTTGCATAGTTCTTTAACCAGATGAGTAGCTCTGTTGCATAAAATGTTTTCTCTACCTAACAATACCTTCATTGGTTTCTCCTCATAAGAAATATGATTATCCAAATGTACCACCTATGATGTCAGTACATTTGTAGGATCTAGTATGTACTTATTTAAGTGGGATACATGGAATATATCATGTAATTTATTCATGGTAGGTGGAATTCATAGTCGATAGGCAATATCCTTGACGTGTTCATGGATATTGATGGGGAGGATATACTTGAGACATAGCTTCCCTTTTATCCCGATGATCGTAATCGTCTTACATAGAGATATGTAGAGGATTACTATGTCTCTAACCATAAACTCTAGGGTCTGTCGATGATTGTATAAATATATTATTTACTTTGGGTTTCCTTGATGTGTTGTTTAATGGATATCACCCTTTTCTCCATGTCGTCAACAATTTCACATCCTTCCATCTTATGTTCACTGAAAACATCCCAACATTCTAGTTTTCGAAATATTTACCCATAAAGGGATTCATATGGATCCATTTTGATGCTATAATGGAAACTATTGTGGTATGATAATTATCCAACTGGAAGATATTGTTCTAGTCCCCCTCTGAAGTCCATGGAATCCGATCTCAATATTTCGTGCAGTACATGAATTGTACCCTCACATCAACAATCAATTTTATGATGACATGACATATTTTGGTTCAGTTCGGTGCCTAGATCTTGTTGGAAACTTTTCCGGAACATGTAGTTGAATCAGAAATCTCGATCAGATATAATAAATAGTGTTACACCATGAAGCCCTACCACTTATTTGATTTATATCTATTAAATGTGATCTAGAGAGATGTCATCTCAAATGGAAATAAAGCGAGATATCATTGTAAGACAATCCATCACTACACATATAACATTTTTCCCTCAGGATCTCTATAGAATTCCAATGATAAATTTGATTATTATTTTTCTCTCACTTCCATGTTAATATGGTTAATGGTTTCATCAACCCTTGATAATTTTTTCATTCATTTTTCACTTTCTGACATACCATGAACATTGATGTTTTTTCATCCATCTCCTTTTTTATATTATCCCACCAATAATTCTCTCTGATATCTCGATTCATCTTTATGATTCATGTGTGAATAGAGAAGGTTGAACTGTGTGTATCATTCAAAAGCACTGTCTTTGTATCTGGATTGTATTGTACACATAGTCATGACCCAAATATTACGACTCTATACTCACTAATCATTACATCAAATGATTTTCTATTTATAATGTATTCCTCCCATTTCTGAATTTCAACATCATTTTTTTAAGCATACATTATTCTTTACACAAGGTAAGGTTATGAAATCATTTGAGAAAGGATTGATAATGTTCCTTCCTAAATTATTCCCATGTCCATCCTTTGAAAATCTAAAAAAAATCAGGACATTCTCAATTCCCATCATTGATAATGATGTGGGGTCCTTTTTACATAGATCATATACTACCTTATTTGTCTTACAAGTATATTAGTAAATTGAAAATTCAAAATCATTGATAAGCTCTAACTGTCTTTATTGTCTCATATTATGTTCCTTATCTGTGAATATATATTTAAGGCTCTTATGATCAGTATATATCTCAAAATTCTCCCCATATAGATAACTCCACCAGATTTTCATGCAAATAAAAAAGCATCAAACTCTAGATCATGTGTTGGATAGTTTTTCTAATGGATTTTCAACTACATTGAGGCGTTTCCTATCAAAGTATTATTTAACATTAGTTCATAGCCCAAGACTTTTTTTTCATCTCTATACACCACATAGAGTTATCCACTATTGGAGTGTGAGTACTGGTGTAGTGGTAGGACTCTTTTTTATATCCTTAAATATTTCTCCCATTCATGATTTCATTGAATCATCATTACCATTCATGTCAGCTTTGTTATTGGGCTTAAAAATCATGATATTTTTATAATAAATCATCGGTAATACCCAGCTATACAAACAATGATTTAGATCACGATTACAGATGTTTGACTAGGACAGTCATCGATTTCCATTATCATAGAAGGGTACATATATATTATTTTTTAATGATAACATTCAGAAATAATGATACATCCACCATAAAACACTCACATTTACTATATTTTTCATATATTTTCTCCATTCTCAATGTCTATAGCATATTTTCCTCATGTTCCATTGTTCTCTGAGAGTATATCAAAATATCATAAAAAATACTACCACAATATTTTTAGGGTAATCTATAAATAATATATTCATTATGTCCATGAATATTGAAAGAGCATTAGTGAGTCTGAAACTCATCACTATGAACTCATATTGTCTATACCTCATTCCAAAGGAATTCTTGGGAATATCAGTCTTCTTCATCTTTAGTTGATGATATCTCGATCAAATGTCCACCATAAAAAAATAATTATCCCCATGTATTTGATAGAACAATTCATCTATCTATGGCAGTAGACACTTGTTCTTTACAATTAATCCTAGGGTTGTTGTAGGCAATCATCAACGACCTCCAAGGCACTAAGGAATGAAATATGCTATCACTGCAAATACGGATGAACCCGAAAATTATGTAGTGATAGTTACACTTTTTATTGATTAAATAATCGAGAAAATATTATTTGATTATGCTACTATTTATTCATTCATATTATGCACATTTAGTATAATTATTCATAAAACACATCATAATTTAGAGGATGAGTTATCTATAATAATAGAAAGTGGGGATATTATTCCATCAAAAGTATGTAATTCCACCTAGATTATTTTTTGTGTACTGAACCTCCTATGAAATCTTTTCATACTCCCTTTGGTAGAGTTTTATTATATAATGGTAATGGATTGGATATTTTTATACAAAGCTGAAATCATCTGTTAGGAATGGGATATCACTATTCACATCTCGAAGAATCATCCAATTCAATACAAGTGTAACCAAGAAAAGGAATATCCCTAAGAATCATCATCTAATGTGTGGATATTACTGCCATATGAGAAATCAAATCTCACTCAAATTATTGAGATAATGGATATGATCATGGTCAATAAAATTACCATCTTGAGTGATTACACTGATGTATTCTTTAATGAATTTCATAGTCTTGTAACAGATCGACAGGTTGAGTTTTCAATTTAACTGATTCATGGATCCCTTCATTTAAAAAATTCACCATATAAAATTTCCACTATTGGGCCGAAAGAACTAAAATTGTGTACATGGTGAACCACTCGAGCATATAAAACCATTTTCTATATTAACTTATAGATACAAATTTAGTTCTTTTGGCACAATAGAAAAAATTTTATATGGTGAATTTGTTAAAGGAAGGGATCCCAGGTTAAGTTAAATTGATAACTCAACCTATCGATCTGATACAAGACTATGAAATTCTTTAAGGAATACGTTAGTGTAGTGACTCAAGATAAGAATTTTATCAACCCTGATCATATCCATTATCTTAATAATTTTAGTGAGATTTGATTTCTCATAAGGCAGTAATATCCACACATTATATGAAAATTCTTAAGGATATTCTTTTTTCTTGGTTACACTTGTATTGAATTGGAGGATGCTTCGAGATGTGAATAGTGATATCCCATTCCTAATAGATGAAGTTGGCTTTGTATAAAAATATTCATTCCATTACCATTATATAATCAAACTCTACCAAATGGATTATGAAAAGATTTCCTAGGAGGTTCAGTCCACAAACAATAATCGAGGTTGAATTACATACTTTTGATGGAATAATATCCCCACCTTCTATTCTTTTAGATAAATCATCATCTAAATTATGATGTGGTTTATGAATAATTATACTAAATGTGCTTGATATGAAAGAATAAATAACATCATAATCAAATAATATGTTCTCTATTATTTAATCAATAACAAGTGTAACTATCACTACATCATTTTCGGGTTCATCCTTATTAGTAGTGATATAATATTTCATTCCTTAGTGCCTTAGAGTTAGTTGATGATTGCCTCCAGCAACCCTAGGATTAGGTAATTGGTTCACAAAATTCTCATGTTCCATGTAGTTGAAACACTGAACTACATGATGAGTGTTAATATGAACCATCCTTTCTTCTTCCACATTAGTGAGATTCTCGGTATCCCTTTGGAAGTTCTATTATAGATGCCCCATTAATCCACATTTGTCATATTTCCCAGTTCCCTTTAGACAATTCCCTTGATGATTGTTCCCAAAATTTTAAATCTTGGTATTTTCCTTATTTTTTCCATTGTGGGATTTATTTTATGATCCACCCATATTAAACTCTATTTTTTGTATTTTTTTAACCAGTCCCACTATACCACTGAGAGTCTCTGATTACAATTTCATTCATGAGGGATCATAAGGAATTTCATCATTATTGTCGATGTATATAATCACCAATTATCTTAGATGACTCAGATTTAGTCTGATAAAGATAAAATAAACCTATATTTAGGTGTTCATGACAAAGCTAGAGGGGTATCATGAAATCCTTTTAATGTTTTATTAATAAATCTTGATGGAATCATAATCTTTCTTCTTATGTCTGGAGAATTATATTTCCATCATGAGATAATGGGTTCAGGGAAAATATTTATTGGAAAACATTTTCATGAATTACTGCAAATCAATAGAATCATTTTCCTCCTTGGACTTCATATTTTTTTTATCAATGTCCACCACTGGCCATCTTCCAAATCATAATGTCTGGCCTCCATCAAATCATTCTATTCTTATACGCGTTGGAGGATAGATAATATCATTACAATGCAGTTTATCCACTATTCATAAAGGAGGGGTTATGAAGGTCCACTAAAAATTGGATGCCTCTTCCATATAAAGGATTATATGTGAACTTGTTCTTTCCTTGGAGAAGGAGGGCATTCCACTTGATTCATGTTATTATTCATAACATGAGAAAGTCGAGCAAGTTCAATCATGATGATTTGAGCACCTATTTCTATTATATTTGGAATATCATTAGTGAAATCATCACATAACCTATCACATTTATTTTTGGAACATTTTCTTCTATTTCTTTTCTTCTATTTCACTCCATTAACGAAGAAAAATAATGTGCAATTAGGGGGCTTGAATACATATATAATAACCTTATGAAGGAAAAATTAAACCAAAAATGATAAACTCTTAAATTAAATATATATCCTAACTTGTGATTCCTTAGGATTCAATATTTGTTATACATGACCTATTTCCAAACATATATCTTTATATTATTTTATTCCCCTTAAAAATTATCATAATGAGATTATGAATTTACCTAATTATATCACCCCGTGAGTGTCAAATCATGTGTGCAATAAGTCATGTTGTCATGTAACAGTTTAAAATGAGTTAGGTCAAGAACAACATGTTGGAATTGTCACTCTTATGTAAATATATTCTAGAAAACATCATCTTGTAATATCCATGTTGGGTTATATTTTCTTGATAAACTGCTTAATCTATACATACTAAAATTTAGGGATATTTTCTTTTTTCCTTGTATTATCTCTATGGTTATTACTTATTCTCCAAAAATAACTAAAAATTCTTCTCATAGAAACTATAATGACCGTAGTCTTTTACACATGTCATTACATGCTTTTAAGAATAATTAAACATAAAATTACAATCAGAGGATCAGGAAGCCAATTGTCATTGATACTATGTACATAAAACTAAAAACATGGGAATAAATAAAATATTTAATTATTTATCATACATTTTGAGATTCTAACTTCCGTTTATACCATATATATGTATAGAATAACCTTGGTATAACATGAGCACATGGATGAGCTAGAAATCCTTGGAAGGGAATACATATAATGATAAAGTTTAGAACATAGGTAATAAGTCATGAAATTATTATAAAAAGTCATGGAGTATGATTAAATATATGGAATAGAGGAATGGGATCATATAATTATGGATTTAAATTAATGGGGGTAGAAACATAAAAATTACTTTAGGATTATTTGAGTTTTGTTTCACATATAAGAGCATGAGTTAATGGAAACCACTAAGACTGTTTCACATGAAGCATTAGTCAAGGAAAATCACCAAGACCGTTGCACATAATGTCTCACAAAACTCAAAAATACCCAATTCATTGGAGGGGTATCTTGGTTCACCCATCATAACATGTTAATGATAATTTTTTCGAAAAAAAAATTCATACATAAGTAATCAAACACAATCATTTGGGTTGCCGATGGATTGAATTCAGTATCATAATTAAGTCACAAGTCATATCAAAAGGGAATATCATTGTGTTTTCCATGAAATTATGGTTTTAAATAATACATGGACGTTAATAAGGGAATATATGAATATATTATGATATGTTATGTCAAACTGAAGGGAAAATAGTGTTTAAGAAACTTTAGAAATAAAACATTTTATAATGGTTTAAAGAAAAAACATTCAAGATTCTCTAAAATGGAAATTGAATAATAGTTCACATAAAATAATAATTTAAAAAGTGTATTTTTTCATTATAAAATTATTTATTTTATAAAATTATGTTGTCTTAAAATAGATTACAGAGAATAATTGAATATGGGTATGAATTTGGGATATTCCTTTAAATGGGGCTTGCTTATTAGGAATAATTCTTTAGGGATCCTTTTAAATACATGTATATACCTAAAACATATTGTTGAATTGATATTGATATAATATTTTTCCAAATATTCATATAATTTATAATATTTATATAATAAATAAAATAAAAAATCATTTGGAAAAAAGATAAAATGTGTAACTTGATGAAATAAAGGAGGTTCCTGTAAATCCCTTATGTTATGTATGAAATGATTCTAAAGTTGATCATATTGAACTGAAAAATAAAATGTGATAAATTAATTAATAAATAAAAAAACATTTATACATGTATTTGATTTATTTTAATTTTATTAAGTTCATTTATCTCATTTTTATGCGCTAAGAGATTAAATTTCATCATTTTGGAGAATTGATTTACATGGTTTTCATGATGTGGTTACTTATATATGTCTATGGGAAATCGTGACGAATTAGTATAGTTTTCCATAACTTGACTTACATATTATTATGGAAAATTTATAATATTAAAATAATTTTTTTATTACATAATTTTCGATGATTCATTAGATGAATCATCATAGATCATTGTTTAGATTAATTTAGCGTTTGTTGATCACAACCAACTCATTCTATTTTTAAAATTTATATAATGTGTAAAAAAATAATTCAAGAACATTAAATAAGATATAATACATATATTAAAATCTGGTTCAAACATGAAAATGGTTTAATGACCATCATTAAAGACATAATTGAATGATGAAAGCACGTTATCCATGAAGGTGGTAAATCTTCACCTCCTTGATGATGTACTCATTCATAAATTCAATGAGATAAGAGAAGAGATTTGATATAGCGTTATTCAATAAACATGTTAGAATTAAATTATATATAATATCAGTGATTTATCATGCCATTTTAAAGAGGTTAGGTGAGGAGATAAAATGAATTTAAAAGAAATTAAAAGAAATTAAAAGAATGGGAATATGGTTTTACCACTTGATTCATTCTTCTTGAGATACACTTTAATTGACTGTTTTTAGAATTTTATTAAGAAAACATATCTCATGTACTTGTTAGAGAGGTTTGGGGAGATAATATTGTATAATTAGGACAAGGATCAATGGTTGAAAGGTGTGAGGAGATGAGGTGGTGAGGGGTAGTATTTATAGTGGAGGAGAGGGGTGTTTAGTCATTATTTTAATCATTTGTTTATTATTGTGGCTCTATACTGTAGATATTTTGATAATTAATACCAAATTTAATAATATAATGAATGATTCATTGACATTTGTTTTATTATGTCATCTATTATTACTTGATTATCATTTATTATAAATTACTGTATTATACTATTCACACAAAAATCATTTATTTTCGAAAGATACAATAGAAATCACACTAAAAATTTTTAGATGTTTATAATTCAAAAATGAACTCCATTTTATGAATGTAGTGTTCTATTTTATGTAAAATTTAATTTTTAATTAAAATAATCATATATGTGGAAAATACAAAATTTAAAAATAAAACTATTTTTATACCACTTTGAAAAATAAATTAAGGGCTCATAAAATTATATCATATAAATAAGACCCAAAAGTATTGATTTATGAATACATAATATGGAAATAAATTGTCTTTCAAATTTTTTTATTATTCATGTAATTTTAATTAAATATTTTTGACTTACCAAAATACCAACACTTATTTTAAAATTCTTAAAATATATAATTACGTATAATGTCATATAATTATATAATATTTTCACTTATAATATGGATATATTTTATTTATTATTTCACTATTGATGTTACATTTCAAATCTCTAGTTTACAATTCATTAGGGTCATGTTATTATTCCAAATTTCAAGACAATATTCCATTTTTATATGTCCACTAACTTCTAGAAATTCATTTCATGTAATAAATTATTTATTTATAATCTTTTTATTGTGTTATTTATGTCTTAATAACCCATGAAATAATTACAATAATGGAGTTTCTATTGATATAACATTAAGTCGTTACAGAAGTTCCCCTTGTGATGTTTGATTTTCTTATCGGATTCTAGTACTTTAATGATATATTATTTGGGATTTTTTTTACCTACTTAGTTTATGTTACTACGACCTTTTGGAGTTTTTGAGCATACTAATATATCTGTTTATCTTCTAATATTTTTTGCAAAATTCATTTCCACGTTTATATTTTATGATTCCAGGTTCGATTCTCTAACTCATGGGGATCGGGATAACCCTTCGGGCTATGTAAAATATAGCTCAATTATTGGGGTACAAGGGTATTCAGATCGGTATTTTGACATCTATGAAACTTCCAGGAGATTTTTGCAGTGATTTAAAGTTGTCTTAATATATATTGGGTTTTCTCACACTACTAGAACTACTAACTCAACAGTTTGGAGCATTTTTTCCAATAGTCCCATAGAATTTCACATTTCATCTATTTTTCATTATATAGGGATTTATGGAATTAGGGAGACCAATATTTACATCGGTGTGGGTCCCTTATCTAGGAGGATATTTCTAATATTGTTTGATGTCTCCCCAGTGAGCCCTTGAATTGACCACCATCTGTGTATCGAGATCCGATCTTTCCAATGGGGTATTAGTCTGAGGGAGTGATTATATTGAAAGAATCCCCCATTATCTAGTTTTAATTTATTTATGTTAACACTTTATTAGTGTGACTGTTGGGAGGAGTGTATTCAAAGATAGTATAGCTCCAGGGGGATCCCCCCCAATTGATCATGTTCTCTTGGTTTTATTCTATATGAATAAAATGTATGTTCCATTGTCTTAGTGCTACCAGATGTGTGTTATATCATAATTGAGTTTTATCAAGGATGGTAGGGATAATGAAGTGAGATCTCCAATACGAGTGATAACATGAAGCCTCATTGTAGTTATTTGGCTATTACTAGTTATGAATACATGTTATATGGTGTTATTCTCAGTATATCTGGTTGTGTTTTTGTATATCTCACAATATGATATACATGTCCTATGATATGATGACTAGTCTTGATGGTTTGTGTTTGGTTTATTCTGGGTTTCCTATTTTGTGTTTTTATACTCAACTATGCATGGGCTCTTCCCACACAATCCATGTATTATGAAGATGAAATAAATTTTGTAGTGTCCTTGGTGGACTATTAGTAGGTGGAGCTAGTTTGGTCTAGTAAGATCATGGTTTATACATTTGTTTCCTTTGATAGAATTCCCCTAATATTTAACATGTTGGAATTTATTTTCACTTTTGGGTGGGCTTGTATTTCTCAACTTTTTATACATTACAGTACATTATTTTATACACTAATTTTGGGATTATATATGTATTCATACGTTATTATCAATTTATTTACATCTTATCATTGTATGGGTATGGATCTATGTGTGTACAGATAGGTAATTTAGTCTAATTCCTCCCATGCCTATGATATTCCATCCCGGTGATAGTCTTCATTCCCTATCCCTTTAAAGGTGGGATTTTGGTAGTTTCATCTCAGGCATTGTCGGGTTGGGTTGTGAAAAATTACCTCACCCACATATAAAAGAATGTTTATCCACAACATGATGCAACCATGTTGGGACACATCATATGAAAACAACCTCCACAATTCAATGAAAGTAATAATTTGTTGGTTTTGGAGAAATGGATGAAGTCCATAAAAATGATATTTCTTACTATGGGAAGTTTTGGGAGGTAAGATTTTATCATGATAATATATCATCTAAAGGGGGATTAAGATCAATAGTGTTCACTAATTTAAAACTCTAAATAGGGTTTATAGATATATAATATAAAATGGAGATCTTTTTGAGGCGTTATTTTTTGAAACATACATTCATTGTGAGAAAAGGGATAGATTGGAAAGGAAATTCAACAATATCAAATAGAAGGAGGAGGAAAATGTTTTTTGAGTATAATATAGATTATTAAGGTTCTATATAAATGAAACATACAATGTTTATATAAAAAAAAATCCATATTTCTAATGTATTTGATCTGATAAAGCTAAAAAAATTAACGGAATTAGTCTCTTTGAAATTTTCATCATATAAGGATATAGTCTAAATATCCAATGAGATAAGAAATGAGTTATCTAAGACATCTATATTAAATGAAAATCTATAAAAGAATATGTTTGGTGATAACCATATAAAGGGAATATTGTCGACGAGGAAGAAAAAAAGATTGGAATTTTTCAGAAGAAATAAATTTTGAAAGAAACACTAGGCGACTTTCTATAAGTGAATGGTAGTTTTATTCAAGTGAAACGATAAAAGCCATCAAGTACACAGTTGCAAAGGAAATGAAAAAGTTAATAATTTTCAATGATTTAATTATAATTAGATTAGGTATTATGTCAACCGACTCCCAAAACATCAAGAGAATTTAACTCAAAAAAGGTTTAGGGAGAAAGGATCTCCTTATTTGATCACTAATACTAAGGTAGAAGTACCCAAAAGTGTGATAGTATTTGCATTGATTATAAAATCCATTTTTTTGAATGATTTATTTCTTTATGGATCTATTAAATCCTATATATCATGTGTGTTTTTTGAGAACATTGAATAATCCAATTATACTCTAATAAAGGACTTTTCCTTTACTACACCTAATGGGATTCTTCATTCTATGATGTTTTACTGAGAAATATCTATTAAGATTCATAGATATTCCATGGTGTAGAACTTTATTGTTATATTTATGGATGATTTTAAAATAATAATTAGTATGTATTGGATGTTAATTTATAATGAAATAATTTATTTCCAAGAGAAGGATATTATTGTATGTAAATAAGGAAAAAACCTTATTTTCATGCAGATGATTCACCTCCCAATTATTTTAAAGATCCACATATTGTAACTCATATTAATTAAATTATTTGTAAAGATGAATTGAATTCAATATCTATTGATGGCAAAGGTATCCAAATGATAAATAATTCACCCAATGTACATAAATACATTTAATATTATCGATAGGAATTACTTGGTCATCCACTTGGGCATGAAGTTGATTTTTCTATTGAACATGTTCCTAATTTAAGACCATTATATATAAATCCACATGGAAATGAACTTGTGGAGTTGGTATTGATAAAAAACATTATTATTTTTGTGAAAAGGAATTTTAGTTCCCTTGTATTTAACCATGGGGATCCCCTATTTTATTTATAAACAAAATTATGAGTCAATGAGATTGTGCATCAATTTCAGCGAGATAAATTCCATTATTATAATGAATGATTATCATTTACCTCATATTTTATGACTTATTTGATCAAATTTAAGGTGTTTAACATTTTATATTGATTTTTCATAATAATGGTTATCATTAGTTAAGGGTTACCAAGGAGGATATACCCATGATTATATTTCGTATGACATGTAGTCATTATTATTTTATGGTAATGCCCTTTATATTTATTAATACACATTTTGTTTTTAGGGATATTATTCATAAAGTATTCTAGAACTATTATACTAAATTTTTTCTTATTATTAATTAATAATATATTTATATAATAAAAAAACCATGAAGAGAATGAGATCTATTCTAAAAACATTCTCAAGCCACCATAATTAAAATGAATTATATAAGAAAAATAGTATGTTTGAATTTTGGATTGATGATTTTTCTTTTAATTGTTTCATCATTATCTAGGATGGAATTTGTTTCGATCCATAAAATACAAATGTAGTTATTTAATGACCAACCCAAACAAATATTATCAAGATACATAGTTTACTTGGTTTAACCAATAAATTTTAATGGTGTGTTTAAAATATTTCCAGATTGTATAACCCATTATCATAGTTGAAACATAAAATGTTTAAATTGAAATGGTCCAAGGAATGTGGATAATGTTTTGAATTGGTAGGGAGAATATTAGTTAATAAAATGATATATAATTAACCATTGATAATGATATGATTTGAAATATATAGTGATGCATTAATGAAATTGTTGGGCGATGTATATCTGTAGACTGATAGAGGGATGTTTTTTCCTGAAGGAAATTGAATATAAAAAAACTATACTCTCTAGATCACGAACATGAGTTGGAAACAATAATATTTTCCATGAATTTATGGAGTCACTATATATATATAGAAATACGAAACATATATACAGACAAAAAATGTTTGAAGTATATTTTCTCTTAGAAATAGACTTACATGAGGATGAGATGATGGTTCAAGATGCTCAAGGACTATGATTTCTCAATACACTACCACCCTATAAAGTCAAACAATATGTTGATTCATTTAGTATTTGGTACCATGGAGTTCTGATCATAATGAAGATTAATAAGAATCCAATATCCAGGTATCCAGTAAATATTAAAATGGTAGTTTTTATGAAATGGGATCCATATTAACTTTTATTTGAAATTTTTAAACAATGTTTACTAGAAAAGAGAGGGAATATCCATCAGGATGATAATGATTTACTAAGGAAGAACTAAGTAGATAAAGATAAAATATTGATAATCACCTATAATAAATTCATGGTGGTAATGTTTTGAAAAAGGTAATGTGTTACATGCATACCCAAACAAAAGAAGGAAAATTTAGAAGAATAATATAAATAAACTTTTTTGTACACCCTAGTAGTACAAATATGTATAGCGATATAAGAGAACATTTGTGGTGGGATCGTATGATGTGGGAAATCACAGATTATTTGTCTAAATACATATTTTGTTAGTAGGTAAAGCCTAGAATACTACACATTAATTAAGTCAAAAAACATTTTCCTATAAATATGTGAATGTATGACAATATTTCATTTGATTTTTTCACTGTACATATGAAGAATCTATGGAAGGATATTGTTATATGGGTAATTCATGATTTCTTTACTGTGATTCCACATTTCATAGAGGCAAGGGAAGATCTTCCCCTTGATTTATCTACAATTATATATATAAATTGAATCCTAAGATTTCATCAAGAACATCTATAAATTTTATCTAATCAAGATCCTTGTTTGGGATCAAAATTCTAGATGATTCTTTAAAATCCCCTTAACAAGAAGGTATATTTATGAATTGTACATGTGCCTAAACTGATGGTATGTATGAAATGACTTATTAAACACTAGAATACTTGTTGAAATCATGTTCCCCTAACTTTAAAGGATCAAGTTATCAGTATCTAAATTTAACAGAATTTTCATACAACAAAATCTATTATTCAAGCATCCATATGGTTCCATATTAGGCATTGTATTGGAAGAGATATCATACTCCAACATGTTGTGAAGAAGTTATAGAAATAAAGTTAGTAGGAAAATAACTTTTAGAGGATATAACTGAGGAATTATTCACTATTTTTTATCATATCAAATCATATCAAAACAGAAAAAATAGATTTGGTGAAAATTAAAGGAATGAATTAGAATATCATGAAATGGATGATGTATTATTAAAGGTGTCCAGATGGAAACAAGTTGAATGATTTTGTAAAATGGTGATGATAGTACACAATGTTCATTGGGCCTTTTGAAAATATTTAGTGAATTGGTATTATAGCTTACTAATTGGACAAGGCACCAAACCTTTCAAAAGTAACTGATTTCTTCAATGTCTATTTATTATGATAATACATGAAAAATCCAATGCATATACTCAAATAAGTTAGAATAATGTTAGAACCCGAATTTTGTTATAATGAAGAGACTATCCAAATTCATGACACTAGGGAGCAAGTGTTGTGGAATCATAAAACATGGTTGGCTAAATTCCAACAAATAAATAAAATACAAGAGGATAAAATATGGGAACCAATAAAAATATATGAGGAATTAATAAAAATAGTTGATTTTTATCTATCATTCATGTAATTTCAATGATGAAATTATTTTAGGGGGAGAATTTAATACCCAATGCCCTACTATAAGAAGTAAATGTTGCATCCCAAAACTATTTCCCAGTGCAAACTATGAAGATCCATTATTCATGACTATACATAAATTTTATATTTAAAATATTATAGGAATTATATTCTTTAAATGTAGTTATTAATTTCATTAATCTTGTCAAAATTATCTGAGGGATAATTTTTGGGATTTTTATGAAATAATTGATATTTATATGAATATTGGAAAATATTTCATTTACAAAAACTATATGTTTTATGAATTTATAATACATACCTATATTTTTAAAAAAATCTATTTTTTAAAATGTATATTTACTAAATAGAACTATACATTTCATTTTTTTTGAATTTAGAATAACAATGGAAAACATTTTATGGACTTAAAGAATATTTACTTATAAAAATTGGTTATAGTCTTTTCTTGTATCTAATTTTTCTTTTGGTGACAGAATTATATTACATAAAAATGAATATAATTTTTTTAAAAATTAAATCAATTTATATCATGAAAATTAAAAACATTGATAATTGTATCCTATATAAAAATATTAATCATGAAAATATAATTCTTTTAAAAATTGGTTTTTACTTGTTATATGAGATTATATTAAAATTGAATTTTTTACAGAATTTTTTTATCTAATAATAACAATATTTTATTTTCAATCAGTGTGTATAAATTACTTAAGGATGACTATTTTTCTTTTATTTATTAAAAATAAATTAACCGGTCAAAAACTAGTGTCAATGGTAAAAAAAATGAAAAAAATATGAATTCGAAGAGTAGAGGATATAAATAATGTTTTTACATGTTTGAAAATGAATGGTTCATGGATGATCAAAATTATCTAAACACCTATAAATTTTATTTCATCTTGGGAGCAGGTTTACATCTATAACATGTTCTGCCATTATATCAAGTTAAAATATTTAGAAAAAAGTAATTCTCAACCCTTAAAAAAGGGGCCTATCACCTCCCCTACAATAAAAATAAGAAATTAAATTTCCCAATGAATATATATTAATATTCTTTAACATGTAACCATATTTCAACATAAAAATATTTTTCTCATAATATATGAGCCGAAGACACCCATTTTCCAAGGATTCCTCCAAGGGAAATACCAATTCCTCAATGTGAGTGCTATTTTTCCCTAATTTATTTTATTTTATATATTATTATTAAAAATATATTTTTATCAATCATATATAATGAAAAAACTATTTTTTATAATTAATTTTGTTATTATATGATAATATCTACTAACTACTTTCCCTCTATCCCCTTAAAGGAAAAAATGACATGTCTGTGTGTGAGTGTGTTTGCGGACTACCACTTACAAGGATCGTTATCTTTCATTTTCCATTACCACATTAAAAAGTTGATAATAATTTTGAATATACTATAAAATTTATAAAATTTATAATATATTATCAAATATTTAATTTTAAAAACTGTTATAAATTTCTTCCATTTAATAGAAAATAAAATCATCCACCATTTGTACCTATTGACCACCATCTCTTAGGAATGATCAATTTATGTATTTTAATATTCATCACCACATTCATAAATGGTCATTAGAAAGGTTTTTGTAAATAAAAATTATATTTATCAAATTATTATGTTTCTATAATGATAAATTAGGCAACCTATTAATAATAAGAGCAATAAATAACTGTGGTAAATTCAACTGTCCAAAAGAGTATTCTTAGAGAAAAAAATGATTTATATATACTCTTTAATAACATTATAATTTATATATTATTCATAAAATTCATTAAAATTGTAATGTATATGAATAATAAATACTAAATAAATTCATTATGGTTGTTTTATATTGATATTACAACAAAATCACTTCAAAATCATCCATTAATTATGGAATGTTCTTATTTTGGACAGTTTGACCGTCTTCTTGAACAATACTATAAATTTATATTATGGATGACTATGGGAATTTAATTTAGAGTAATATATGATATAAATAAGTAAATAATTATTTCATTTTAGTTCTGAAATTCAAATATTAATATTGAACTCAATATTTATGAAGTCAATGTCCATTTATTAAAAATCACTAAAACATGATCATCACTGATTTCATATTTATGGATCGAATCTAAAAATCACATAGAATGAAATTATAAATTTATAAATAATTATAAATCTTCTATTCTAGTTGAATTTGTAATTCCAGAAAGATGAAATTTTGGAGAATAATAATGACAACACCACTATTATTAAATTAGATCAAAATGATCATTGTTAATCACACCCAATATTGAGATTAGATAACAAATAACAGTTATACATGTGGAGAATAATTAAAAATTAAGTTGATAAAAATTTTATAGGAATGAATAATGTTGTGAAATAGGTCATGATTATTATTTTTATAAATGATTTAAGAGAACGTTCCTCTAAATTAGATTGGTCGTACGATTAATTTTCCTCAAATTTCAATTCTATGAGACATGATTATGTTATACACTATTTTTTCCAATTATATGGGGTAATTTACCCTAACCTAGTTCTCCCTCAACTGGCCAAATTGGGATTTTCTATGTGACCTCATACACACGTCCCTATATGTAATTTTTTTAGACTAGCATCAAGGGTGTAAGGAATATAATGGGGAGACTATTCCATTTAGAATAGAATAGTAATATAGTGGAAACAATATCATAGAAGAGGAAATAAATGGACCAAACCAACATCAAATAACAAATCCATATAATGGAAAAATAAAATAATCATAATGATCATAAACATTCGTGTCATTCTAGGCCGACATTTACCTAAATACGATGATGAAATTTACACAAATAAGAGAATACAAGACTCTATAAAGACACCAATTTTCCCAGGTCCTAAACCAACGTCAGTCCTGACACCAATATCCAAGCCAAATAGTATGAAAACCATTAATAGTTTCCCTACCCTTTTAAAATAGGAATCCCTAAATTCAACCTGTGAACAAAAACATGTCCCATATAATTTGTGAGTACAAATCCGTAGGTTGAAACATCCATAACTAAATAAATACTACCTAAAAAATATAGTTCATATATTAAGGTGTTATTCATGGTAATAATTTATTCATTTCCCATTAAATAATAAATATATCTATCGAACCACATTTTTGGGGTGTCCTCAGGGCCATATGAACATACTTCAACACTGTACTATGTACATCTATCCAGGGAAGGATGCTCTTGCATCAGGGCAGATCACCCAATTGATGAACTAATTTCCTCTACCCACTTGGGGTCTAGAATAATTCCCTAATGCATCTAGTTCTTATGAATATGGTCCTCATACATCTAATATAATCATATACCATTCCCTTAGGAATCATGTACCAGTGAACTTATCCAGCATGTGGTACAAAATCCATCACCTAGCCCTCAAGAATCAATATAATCATTAGTTATATCAATACAAACTCAACATGTGATAAATCATCTCATCCTCATGAATCAATCACAATAGTTTTATATAAATCGAAAATATATGCAAGGAAATGACAAGGCCAATAACACACATAACTTGACATATCATCATAAGACACAATGATCAATTTTTTTTTATAAAAATGACTATTCAAATATATTTCATAAATTCAGTTTCCCAATAATCATCATATTTTTATCAAACATGATTCATTGTAGTCATTATCCTAAGTTTGTTAGTATTAAAATTAATCCATTTTATACATGGGGATTCTATCTCAATTGAAAAGTATAATAAAACTGTTATTATAATTTTTAAATTAACAAAATAATAAAACAAATTACCAAATAATCTCATGGGTCTAATGTTAAACTGTCCTAGTTTAAATAACTTATAGGGATAACACACCATTCAGGTAGCCACATGTATTATTCTCAATTCCAATAGTCCTAAAAATATATAAACTAGGGTCTAAACATGGGGTTTTCAAAATAAAAGGATTTATTCAATTGACTGTTCTCATTCATGAGATTTTGGCATGATTGAAACTATTTCATAGATTAGTGATAATTATAAAAAATGTTTGGGATATTATTTTTAACACCAAAAAAAGTAGAGAAGATTTATAAAAACCCATACATCTGTGATAGAGATTAAATTCCTAATTCCCATCAATGAGAATCAAAAATTACATCAGCAATGGACATAGAAACGAAAGAATATAAAGAAGGATTACCTTCAATATCCATATCCATTATTCTATTTTCCCATGAATATTATCTTATAGTTTAAATGTGATATAAATATCATATATGGGTAGCAACATTTGAGATAAAATGTTATGAACTCCCCAAAATACACAATTCTATAATGTTAATATATGGATGGGATTGATTAATTAAAATTTTTAACTGAATTCACATCGTCAAATTCTTGATTCTTTTATACACTGATAAAATCATTTCCAGAGATTAAATAAATCCTTTAGAAACAAATTTCATATCATAATTCATTAAAAAACATGAATTTAATATTTTTTGATTTCCCAGAACCAGTCGATGATGTGAATTTTTTCATGTATTTCCTTGATCCATTCACATATTAAATGCTTTCCATGGTTTAGCCGTGAAAATTTCAATTCATGAATATAAATCATTATGGGAATTGGTTTTATAGGAATACCCCACTAATATTCTTATTGAACTTCTAGATTTATTAACCAAATAAACCATTAATAGATTTACAATATTTTAAAACTAATACAATCAATCTCAAAGAGGATTACAAAAACATTATGGGGAAAATGCCTATGAAAATACAAGATCACATAACCATCCCACAGTGTAAAATATTATCACCAATCTGCTTAAGGAATCACTATGGTATATCTATGATCAATCCTGAAAAATTTTATTTTATATAAAATTACCTCTCCTTTGTATTCTAGTTCACATTCCCATGTTTCCACTACACCCACATTACTAGCACAGTCCTACGCTAGAGATTTTTTTTAACTATAGTCTATAATATGAAGTAGATTCGACTCAAAGGATGCACCAGGGTCCAACTTTATGTCATCAACATCCAACATGTAATATGAGTTAGGATGATATTCCCAATGTTATGAAACATAAAACATGTAATTCTTTGGACCGTAGTGTTATGGAATGGCCAAATGACATGCCACATGACCAACCCTTTCAACAATATTGAATTGCATAACAAACCTAGGTACTATTTTCCCTTTATTCCTGATATGGAATTTTCTTATCCTAGGAGACACATGTGGAAATCCATATTACCAACCTCATACTCTATATGTCATCTCTAATGCCAAAAAATATAATTTCTATGATATCTGTTTGATTATCAAAAACATTCTATTCAATTGAATCATCTCCGATATCCCATGATTAAGACTATGCCAAAAAACAGAAACATCACAGGTGTATAACTAGAAAATAGATGAAAGACATGAACTATCATTAATGTAATAAAAAATATCTATTTGGATTGATTCATATATTCTAAGATTTTATGAAAAATCCATGACTTCCATATTCTACTTCTATGATCCAGAAAAATCCAGATCATAGGGTAACAAAATTTCATTGGGAATCTGAATCATTAATTCATATTGGCCAACAATCTGAGGCTGATAGTATTTAATTATAATGACTTGTGATCCCACTTCCTTGTAAAGACCCTTCCAAAAGAGATACTTGAAATTAGGATCTCAATATGAAATGATACTCTTCAAAACACTTTGCATTCGAACTATCTCATATACATAGAGACTGCAAAGATCATTAATGGTAAATGTCTTCCATTACGAAAGAATTGTGTTAATTTTATCTTTCCATCCATGATCACCTATATAGCATCATTCTTGTGGTATTTATTGGGTAATGAAATCATTAAATCTATAGTGACATTATCCCATGTAAATTTTAGAAAATGATGAGCCTGCAACGTCACAGCACACCTCTGATGCTCAACCTTCACCTACTGAAAAGTAAAATATCTCTCCAAAAACCATGTTATTCATTTCCTCATTCCTATCAACCAGTTTGATCTACTGGTATCATGATACATATATGTTACTCTAGGATGTATCTAATATTTAGAAACATTATACTCCCTCATTATCTCATCATGGAAAACTATTGGAAATCATATTCAACCATGGATTCGATGAAAGTCCACACTACCAATAAAATATATTGTGGGTTGGACCCCACTATATATGTTATCCTTCCTAGATAATCCATTCAAATCTGGTAAATAATCTAACTTGAGCTCATCCTAAATCATTAGAATAAAAATTGTCAAAGTTAGAGGTAGTCATATCTGGGGCTCTTAAACATCTAGATCTATGTCCATAACGAGTTTCATCAGCTTCCACTCATTTTTGGACTCCCTCACACCTCTATCAATTTCATCTGGATCATGGAATTGACCACAATATTTCCACAATCGGGTGTGTAATCCACCTCGAAGTCAAAATATTGTAGATACTCAACCTATCACCTCTATTAACGATTCAAGTATCACTGAGAAAAAATATAAATGAGAAATTTTTGGTTCATGTACACAATAAACACATCACTCATCATATAGTGTCTTTGGAATAATTGCTAATTTTCCACTACAACTAATTATAGATCATGAGTAGTGTAATTCTTCTCATGAGTCCCTAGCTTCATGGAGATATTGACATCCAATTTCTCCTCATGCATCATAATTGATTTAATTCTTACTCCAAAAACATCACAGTACATAGTATAATATATCCCTATAATTAGAAAAGTATGGATCATTGATGAGGTAAGCCTTCAATTCAACTCTTTTAAAGCCTTCTCATAGGAATCTTACAAAAAAATTACACCCATTTCTCAGTCATCCCAAATATTGGTACTGCTAAGTGGGAGAATTCCAGTATTATGTTTCGATGATAACCATACAATCCCACAAAACCTTTAAACTTGAAGAAATTCTAGTTCCATTACCATGACATGATGCCTAAAACCTCTATTGGGTACACTACTACTCATTCCCCTAATATAACATGGCCCATAAAGTTCACTCATTTAATCCAGAAACTACATTTAGTTATATTGGAATTAATATGATGCTCTATTAGTGTAATTTTTATAATGTCAAGGTATTGGGCATGACCATCCATTGAGTATGATTATACCATTATTTCATCAATAAAATCTACAAAAATTGATATATGATGGATAAAAGATCCAGTTCATCAAATCCATTAATACCATCAGTGATTGTTTTACACTAAAAGGAATTATTGTAAACTCTTATAAATCATTCCTTCTTCTAAAATATGGTTGTTGGATGTTAGATAGTCTCACTAACAAATGATGTTACCCTAACCTCTAGTCGATTTTGTAAAACTATTTTGGAACCTCTCAGTTGATTGAAATAAACCATTGATATGTGAAAAGGGATAACATTTCATGAAATTCAACTAGTTTTGTCTCTAATGATACACACATAAATGCAATGTATGATTATCCTTTTGAGAAAAATAACATTAGAACCCTAGAGAGGTGTACTAGGTTATGGAAATAATATTTCTTCAAAGTATCTCAATAGAACATTAAACTCATTTAGCTTTGATGATTCAAATATATATGGTATAATAGAAACTAGTTATACTCTTAGCACCAACTTGATCGTAAACTCAATGTCTCACACAAGCTATAATACATAGGACTATTCAAAATAATATCCTTAAAACGATCTACCACTAGAGGAAAAATATCTTATTATATTCCACCATAATCCAAAAATCAATATGATCCTAGAGACAATATAATCTTCAATGAATTAATCTATCATGACCATCAAAAATATCCCACCCACCCATCTGATAATGTCAATTCCCTCCAAGAAATAAGATGGAATTATTCCCCTTATAATTGTGGATATGATCTTGGTACTGAACATTCATGTTCATACCAATAATCAAATAAAATAACGTCATTTCTAGCACCAAATATCCCAAAAGAAATGGTAGAAACCAATTTAAAGAGAATTCCCCTTGAAAATTTGGATATACTATGACTCCACTTTCAATGGTGTGGTAATGGTCATGTCACCAACATAGATCTCCACATCCAATCCCAAACAATATTCAAATTGATTAGATAAAAAAATGTGTTGATCTTATCTAAAAAATGAATTATAAGTTTGAGGACACAATAATCACACCTCTGATGGTATAGTTTCATCTATCCGAACTATTCATAGTAAACTATTTAGAATAGAATTGGCTCACCCATCTACAATGGACTCTAATATCACTTCCCTATGATGTTCCCTCTGATTTGTACTAAAAATCCCCTATTTATGTACCTTTTCCCCTACCATGGATTGAATTTTTAGTGTAACTCTAGATACCATTTTCTAAGGGTAAACTAAGTCCCTATAAGACACATGTGATTCTATATATCCCATATTTGTTCTCTTCTGCATACAGTTCATACGAAACTATTAATGAAGAACCAAGCCATCACAGACACAACACTAAACTATAGGGTGAGGACATTGTAGTTGTTTCTAGCCTATCCTAACACCCAAAAAAACAATGCACTGATCTGTGATCTAATGGAGGAAGTCTACTCCCATGGCTACTCTATCTACTACTTCCTTAGTGGGAACTGCAATAGAAGTGCTTCCATCTACAAGAAGAAAACCCACCAGAACACCATACTAAAAGTACATGGACTCCACTTGGAACCATTATCTATTTCCCTTCAGTGACGAGAGATAGATTCATCACATTTTTAATAATTATTATCAATAACATGTTCACCTATGACATTATCTCATAATGAATTCCATCCTCAAAACCTATTCCCTGGAAACAAAATCAGCTGAAAATGATGGATAAAATAATTAAAGGTTTCTGAATAGTCTAGAATAGTCCATCACAAAAATTACCTTCTATTCCAGATGTATAAACTCATGATACTTATCATCACTATAAATATATGTATATATGTGGCTTTTGAACATTGAATCAAAATTCTTACGGGGAAACTCATCAAGCTACCCATATTTATCAATAATATACCATCAATTTGCTGTTGTTCCTTGAAGCATATATGAAACGAACTTCACGCACCAAATTGTGGGAATCTCAAGGAGATTTATGATCTTATATAAAGACTCAATATAGTACTCATTTTCAATAGGTCCTCCCTCCTTATTTAATGTCGGTGGATGTTGTTGGTAAAACTCTCTCATTAACATTGACATGGAATATACATTGCGAACAATATCCCTCTCCATGGATAAAATGACTATATGGAAGTTTCCATAGAGATGGTATTTTATTAGATTCTAAATATCCATAGGATTTTTTGGCTCATCATCTTTTAGAGTTTGTTTATTACCTCCTTCCTGATTCTCAATTCAAAGATGATGAGGAGATATTTTCTCTAAAAAGACCAACACACTCATTAGAACACATGTCACACAACCTGTTCAACCTCAACTGGTGATAAAAACAATGAATCACTGACTCAAGGTATCTCTAAACGTTTCTTATGATGTTAATTGATATAAAAGATCAATTTTTTATCATGTATAATATGAAATTCATTTCATAGTTTATATGGGAAGATATATCACTTACTATAAATATTTCCTTGTTACTAATAATACATCTTATCATATATCTTTATGTTTCTATCAGGATTCATGTGTAATCATCTCATTCCATACCAGATCATTAGTAAAAATATAAATAACAATAACATAACACAACATGTGAATCACCCAACATGAAAAACATTTAAAATATAACAAGTAAACAACATGAACAACAATGCCATATGTGGGCACTCATTCCACGCAATCACATATGGTTTATTTACTCCCATTAACAAGATCATTACGAAGTCCCGACATATTCTAGTCTCATTGATAAATATCCTAAATATAAACACATTAGAAACGAAACATGAGGCTTTGACACTACTTTGTAACATCCCAATCTTGGTGCTCCATCAAGTGACTGAACTAGGGTTGGCTATTTAACCTCAAGAATTCCTCCCTTCATGAAATAGTTTGATGACTCATAGTGAGGGTGTAATGAATATAGTGGGGTTACTATACCATATGAAATATAGTAGAAATAAAACATAAATAGTACTAAATTAGAGGAAATAATGGAAATAAACATAATCAATAACAAATAACCAAGCTATTGAATGGAAAAATAAAATAATATAAATGACAATGAAAATCCATGTGATGATAAATTGAAAAGTAATTAAATGATGTGATAAATCTCACAAAATAAGAGAATATAAGACACTATATGAAAATAACATGATTTTATTCCAAAACCTATGTCATTCCAATATCCAATATCCAAAACAACTAGCAATAAAATAAACCACATGGTCCCTTTTTCTTTTCTAAACCTAAATACAAGAAATCTATATAGGTACAAAATAATGGAATGTCCAGTGTCTTAGTATAACATAGTGGGCTGAAACCACCATGTATAAAAAATGTAATCAAACAAACATAGACCATTTAATAAAATGATAATCAATGTATTAATTTATCCATTTAACACTACATAAGAAACAAACCTACTAACCCGTATGTTGTGGGGTCACACCCAAGCCATCCCAAACTATATTCCTACCCATTCAGATAACTCTGTCCCTAGAAAGATCCTCTTACATTATGATATATCACCCAATAAGTAGAATATTATTCTATGGAGGTTGAATCGTAGAAAATTTATAAAGAACAAATGGCCTTTTCCAAGAGGATATCCCAATTTTCACAATCAAGAATCCATAAAATTTGTATCTAGTCCATATAAATCATATATAATCAAATAATATACCCTCATAAAACATTTATCAGTGTTCATAGACTGTAGGTGGTGTGAAATCATGAACCCACACCTCATTTATAAACATAATCATGATTCGTATCCATAATAACTCAACATGACACAAATACTCCAACCCTTTAGAATAAATCACAATAGTAGAATATAAACATGAAATCATTGAATAAAAATCACAATTAAAACCACAAAAAATCCATAAAATTTCATTATAATGAATAATGATTAATTTTTCAAAAATTTCATTTGTTTTTCTAAATATATTTCTTAAATATTTCTTCCCAATTATCATCATAATTATATCAAAGTTGTTACATCATGGTCTTGGACCTAATTTTATTACAATTCTTATTAATCCATTTCATCCATGATTATTGTATCTCAAGAAACCTACACAATATATATAGTATACCAATTACTAAATTAATATAGCAATAAAATAGATTACCAAATTATTTTAGTGGTATAATGTATTAATGATACCATTTCAATAATGTATAAGGATGACTCAAAATTTGAGTGGTCATAGGTCTCATTATCAGTGTAAATGGACCAAAAAATACAAGGAAGGTCTAAACATGGGTTTCAAATCACAAATCGATTTATTCCATTTTTTTGGTCAAAATCATGGGATTTTAAGAAGATTATACTTGTTTCACTTACTAAAGATTACTGAAACATAAATTTAGAATATGATTTTGAATACCAACATGAAAAGAAGAGAAGATACATAAAAACCTCACATTAATGATAGATATTTAATTCCTAACTAACTTTAATGAGAAAAATAAATTATACCAAAAATTAATTGGAAAGTGAAATAAGAATAAAAATTTTCCCTTTGATATCATGGATCATAATTCCATGATACAACGTAATTTTTGTTTTTTCTCAAAGGGGATCTAGATATCAACAACAAGAGGATTCTGTTAAGAGAAAAGGATTAAAAAATCCCAAAAAATCTTGGTGATGGAGGCTTTATATGACACTAATTTGACTAATTAACAATGTTAATTTGATACAAAACATGAATGTCATGATTCCATTATATTTTGAGAAAACTATCACCATGGATTAAAAAATCCGTAAGAAACTAATTTCACATTATAAATAAATTAAATGATGTAAATTAATGTTTTTTGGATTTTCCAGATCAATATCATGATGTTAAAGGTTTCAGGGATTTCTTTGAAATATTCATGACATATATGGTTTACATGGTTAAGCCTTGAATGTTTCATGCTATGAATACGAATCACTACATTAATTAGTTTTGTATGTAGAATGGAAAACACGTCCAGCTACACTTCTAAAATTCCTACTCAACATAACCATCTTATATTTACATGGTTTTTGAATAAAACACAAATTGGTTTAAAAACATGAAGAAGTAAATACCATGAAAAATATAGGATGATATATATTATGTAATTACTATCGCTACAATATTTTATGTAATTTCTAACTCATTATTCATGGAATGTAATGTTCTATTTTAAATTAAATCCTTCAAGGTATTTTGAATGACATTAACCTAAATCCTTAATAGTTTCCATAAGTTCTATAATTTAAATTTTAAATTGTGTGTGTGGTTTTACTAGGAATCATATCCTCAAATGGATACTAGAACGTAGATGCAGTTTTGACACATATTAACCTAGGGGTAATCACCTGGAAAAGGGATAGTTGAGTATCAATTAAATTTTTAGTCAAATCATGCAGAACATGCTTAAAAAACAAACTTGGTTAAAGACTCAGGGGGGATATAATTTTGATAATTCACATACTTAGTACATACAATAAAGAATGATTTTAAAAAAAAATTAACCATCAATTCAAACTACGGATCACAATTACTATTTTCTACTGATAACCCAACAAATTAAATGTACCGTACCTACCATATTTTAATTTTTTTATAATTATAATTCCTATTACAATTGATATACCTTATATTTTATATATTAATTATGTAATTTCTCATAGAAACCCACATTATTCAATTTATTGATTGATTAAATATTAGAAATCACTATACTTTTTAATTTAATATTGATGTTTATTTATTACTAATGCAAGTTACTTGTGCATCATATAGATTATTAATTATTTATTCTGATTAATGAATTAGACTTAATTTTTTATGAGTGAGTCAGTATATAGATAGCCCCACGATACATCAGTAAGTCTCATGAGATAAACTATCTACGGTACTAGATTATTCGTTACCCATTTATGTATGATGTCCTGGCACAAGATAATGATGGTATGTTTATGATATAAAACATTATTCATTCCAAAAGAATTATATTAGTAGTCATTATCCATGTTTTTATTTATTTTCATGGATATATTATTCCCTCAATTCCATTTTATTGTGGAATTATTCTTATTATTTGTCTTTTTATCCATGCTATGTATTCCATGTTTACATTATGGTGGATTCTATTTTATGATATTTCTTACTAAGAATATAATCATACCCTTATATATATTTTTTTCATTCACCAAGTATACAATAATTTAACTATCTAAAATTTTCAATGATCATATTTGAAGATATAATAATGATTTTTTATTGTTTTTGTGTAATCTTTTATGTTCTCAAAGTGTAATGTCAAATCATGTATGTATGTAGTCTTCCAGTATTACTAAGCTGTTAGATCATTTAACTAGTATAGTATTATATACTAATAATGTAATATAACTACAAATATGGTGTTTTGGAGACTACATTATTACATGTTTAATTTCTATAAGTTATAAATAAATGTTTAATGTAAGAAATGACTAACAATGGTACATTATAGGAAGAAATTTACGGGATATGACGTCGATTGTTCAAGAAATAAATTTACTATATATTTAGTATCCAAATACATGTAACCATTATGGTTATAAAACATTTTTTGTTAAGATTTTCACTAAATATTCATTTAAAATTGTTTAATATGGTATTATTTGTTTCTCAGGTCGCCATGGATGACACGTAATATCCTATTACATCACCATGTGGGTTCCAATGATCAAATTGTCTCATATGATTTCAATGTATCATAACCCATATAAGAAAATCTAATTTGGGGGGGGGGGGGTGATTTATCATTCCCATTTAACTATTTTATCCTATTATATGGTTATTTTGGTTCCAATGATTAAAATATCTAGGCATATCAGGGCTTCATGTTGTATTTTGTCAATATTACACAACAATCAGGATGATAAATTCAATAGGGAAAGGAATTGTTAGCACTAGGTATTCCAAAAAAACATGATAGTTGTTTTATTAGTCCATAAAATATCTTCTAATGATATAAAATCAGGTTTCACAAGTTTCAAATTGATCATGTTGTTTATGTTAATAAAATATTATTCGGACAAAATGTTAAAAAAAATTATTAATTATGGATCTCATTGCACTTTATATGAACATAAACAAAAAATTATGTACTATAATTTATTATACTAATGGATAAACCATGGAATAATGACGTTACTGTGAATAAATTCGTAAAATTATAAAATTAACCCCATTGTGATATGAATCAAATGAAAGTTGGATTTCATCTTAATATGCCATAATGATGTAATATTTCTATGTTTTTAAGATACTTTAAGAAGAAACTCAATTGATTGTGACTTAGAGTTTGATTTTCTAACTCTCTATGAACTTTACATTGAAGGATATAGTTACCAAAAAATATAATTTAGTTGACTAATAATTATAAAAAAAATTTATTTTGACCATATTCAATAAAATTGACCACATGAAGACCCAATCATCGACCACAAGGATCAAGTGACAGTGATTATGTGTCTTATCATTTGATAGTTTCCCCATGTATAATTTAAAATTAAAATATTTTAAAATAATCCAATGGATATATTTAATATCATATAATAAAAAATAATTGAATGTAGGAATTTTGGTTTTCTTTCTCAGTATAAACATTTATTCTGAATATATTTCATTATCTAAATAGAGAATATCTCTCCATAAGTAACAGGAAACCTTACTCATTCATAGAGTTAGTTTATCTAATGATATGAGTTTTTATTTTATTATAAAACATGATGTAATTTATTTTTCTAGTGACATTTCAAAGAAAAAAACAATTCTTAATTGAAAAAACTCCATTTCCTTCTCTACAACTCACTGTATAATCATAAATGGAAAAGAACCTCACTGATCATCTAAATTAAAATGAGATATTGAGATACATTGAAATTTACATGATTTATTTTCTCTCTATACTTCATTTACATATTCATTTTTCATTTATATTTCAATAATTTTATTTACCACTCCTCCTATTCTATAAATTTGAGTACTCTGATACTCTTTCCAGTATTTCTCAAAATATTTTTTCCCTTGTAGAACTGTAAAAGAGGGTTGGTGTGACTATCTTATATGAAATATTTCATGTAAAACCCATTCCATGTTATGGATAATTTATTATGTTTTAATAATTATTTATGTTAGTGGATTACTGTAAATTAGAGATTACTAATATCAATATTATATCCAATAAATTATATAATTCCACTATGATTTTAAATTTTTTCTTTCTCAATATGTTTTAAATTTACAAGAAAAAAATAGTTTAATTTTTTTTCAAAACTGTGATTGAACAATATACTTTTATAGAATACATTTATAAGTGATATATATAAAATGTTTGGTGTGAGTAAAATTGTTTCAAAAGAAATAATCATTTAAAATTATTTTTACTGGGTATTAATTTTTCACTTGAGAAACTTTTTTAAAGTATAAAATTATATATATCTATTTTTTGTGAATTGATATATATTTTAACTGAGTGAGTTTTTAGTTTATTATTTCATGAATAGAATGTTATTATATTATAAGATCAATTCACCCCTTCCCCCCTCTTGTTCTTACTCTAGGACCAACATCTATTGTCATAGTAAGTATTTCTCTCTACAATTCAACTTATCCCTAACCCTGATCTTTTTTAGAATAAATTTGTTACATTATATTTCATTATTCTGAAATCATGGATTCTAGACCTGAAGTCCATCCTACAAATAGATCTCCATTATTTAATGAAACTAATTATTCTCAATGAAAAATTAAAATTAAATGTTCTCTTGAATGCATAGGATTTGATATTAGGGGTTCTATAAATGATAAGTAAGAAAAACAAAATACATCTATAATATAATGATATGATCCAAAAAACCATATTATGATAATAATTTTGAAGATATAAATGAATTATTTCATTTTTTTAAAGGCACAAAATAAATTAAGAAAAAAATAAGTTACAAGACTCTAAAAAAGGGTATTTTATTAAAATCATTTTGATGCATGGGGAAAACTCAGCTAGAAGATCCCCCATGTATGTGATATTTTTGTAGGCACCCTTATGAGAAAGAACATATACCACCTTGTTTTCCTCTCTGTAGGTTTGAGTGATAATATGATTGAGCTCAGATAAGTGGAGGAGGTAGGCAATCCATTTTGAAGTGAGCATCCACGCAAGGTGAATCGTTCCATGTCTAAGAGCCTGGACCATAGTGGTTGAGTCACTTTCAATCTAGAAGTTGTTCGAACCCTTTTGAAGAATCCAAAGAACTTAGTTTATGATACTATACATTTCTGCTTCCAAAGAAGATGTGATGCCACATGAACCAAAGCAGCATCCAAGAATGTTACCATTTTGATTTATGCTGATAATACCGTAGCCTACAGGTCCTGGGTTCCATTTTGAGGCACCTTACACATTAATTATGATCCAACCAGAGATGGGAGGTTTCCAAAAACCCTCTAGAAATCCCCTTGGTGGGTTGTAGTTTCCTTTGATCCCAATCCTTCGTAAAATGGTGAAATCCTTGACAAAGTTGTGAGAGGTTCCTATTTGAATGGTTCCAGCTTCCTTAATCGCAGTATATATGTTAATTTGTGATTCATGAAAATTGGATGTGTTATTTCTATTCATGATAGAGTTTATTTTATATGAGATAAGATGTATCAATTCTTCAACAATAGCTATGAAAATCTCAGTAATTTGAGGAGAGGTATCCACATTAGTGTATCTATGAAGCTGTAGTATTATTGAGTTCAAAGCTATCTATCTAAGATAAAAAATATCAAAAATAAAATTACATATGGTTGAGGTAGTGGAAAGGTTATGAAAAATATGCTATGTATCCTATCTATGTTGATTGCATATATGACATTTAGGATAAAGGTGAATTCCACAAACCCGAAAATTAACATCAGTGAGAATTTTATTATGAGCAATTCGCCAAACTAAGGTGAAGTGGGAGGGCCTAACCAAACTGTTATTGAAATGAATTATATAGTTGAAATAATTTCTATTGGTATTGAAATTATAATTTTAATAATGTTTGGCGGTTAGAATTCCATTATAAGAAGGCTCCCAAACAAAAAAATAATCGTTATTGACAAAAGTGTAATTTTCAATAATTTTCGAAATTTCATTAGGTAAATTATCATCGGGGGAGTTCAAAAAAATCATTTCTGGATATGTTGGGATTCGTGGATAATTACATAGGATCGACCATGCTAAAAAGAGGGAAACCATTCCAGTAGTCTAGCTAAAAATTGTGCGATGAGTTTATGTTAACTACCCATCTAGAGCAAGATAGGATCTTTGAGAAGGTGTGTTTGTTGGAAGGCCATATTGAGGATTCCATGTAAGAGTATTTCCCTTTTTTTAAGGTTAATATTAAAACGACTGCGCATGAAATCATATTTCTGTGAGTTTTTGTTCGCAATATTCCAAGTAAGTTTGGCTTGAAGAGCCTCATTGAAAATATTGAGGGTCTTAATACCAAGACCACTATTTTTAATTAGGGTGCAACAATGTTTCTAGGGAACAGTCATGATTTTTCATTCATGAGTGCTTCCACTCCACACAAAATATATAATTCTTCTATTTATCTTTTTGAGAAGATCAACAGGACATTTATAAACCATAATATAGTAAACCATTTTTGAGACAATTGTGTATTTTACTAAACAAACTCACCCTGCCATAGATAATGCTTTTCCATTACAGGAGGATAGTTTTCTATATATCTGAATAAAAATATATGAAAAATATATGTTTTTGGGTTTCCCACAAAAGATGGGGACCCCAAGGTATGAAAAGGAGAATGATCCCTCTTGAATTCCTAGTTCATTCCTAATATTAGTCTTTTTGTTGACTGTAAAATGCTTACCAAAATAGATGTAAGAATTAGTACAGTTTTTTGATTGACTAGAGACATCTTCATAGTGATAGAAGACATCTTTAGGTTTTTTTATGTTTTTTATCTCCCTGTTGGTAGAGAATTATATCAACATCATATAAAATATGAGAGGTAACAATCAAAGTTCTAGAATAGAATATGGGCTTAATTTCACCTCTAGTAATCGAAGCCATGATATGTCCACTTAAGTAGTATTCAACAATAACAAAAATGGTTGCAGAAAGGGGATCTCCCTATCTAAAACCTTTAGTGCATGTCAAATAACCCTTTGGATAGCCATTAATTATGATCGAGATGTGAGTAGAGTTGTAAAGTTTTTCAACATTGTTTACCAAGTTTTCATTAACACTGAAACTATAAAGGATATTTAAAATGAAATTCTAGTCAATGGTATCAAAGGATTTTCTAATATCAAGTTTGATGGCAACGGTCCCTCTTATTTGCGTTTTTTAGAGAATGTTAGTACAATCAGAGGTGAGGAAAATGAAATACTGTATATTTCTCCCTTTCAAAATGCCAAATTGATTCCAATAGATAATTTTATTGGCGATAGGTGCCAATCTTGTAGCTAATAGATTGGAGACAATTGTATAAACAATGTTGATAAGAGAAATAAGTCTGAAAAGATGGAATTCTGAAGCATTATATACTTTCAGAATTAGAGTGACAAATTTTGAATTTATACCATAAGAAAGGTATCCCTTAGTGATGAAATATTTTACAAGACGACATACAACATTTCCAACAATGATCCAATGATGTTGAAAAAAACATTGTGAAAGCCATCGAGAACCAGACCACTATCTGGTTTAAAACTAAAAACCACATCTCTATTTTCATGATCGATTAAAATACTATTCAAAAGGTTATTATGATTATCCCAAACTAAATGGGGGATTATGTACGCTTTTATATATTTGTTTAGGATATGACCATTAAAAATGTTACTAAAGTAGCATGTAACATGGTCTGAAAGTACCTCTTTATTATCAATGATATTTTCTCCATCCATAGGTAAGGAAAGAGGTCTACTGGCCTTTCTTATCCTTTGCAAGGTATTAAAAAATTTCTTGTTTCTATCACCATCCTTAAGCCAATTGATTCTGAGGGTTTGTTTTCTAAGCTTGTATCTCATGGTGATCAGAGAATTGAGTTTATTACTTGTTTCAACTACATGATCTGTGTCACTAGTAAAATCACTATGAGTTTAATTCAATGGAATTTGATTAAGGTAATTTTAAAGGGAATTAATTTAAATATAATTTTGTTGAGCTATGTCTTTGGACCATATTTTTAACTTTTTTTTAGAAGTTTTAATTTTAAAATACAGGAGAAAGCATCATTCGTTCTGATCGAATTCCATGTATCATTTATAAGATTGTTACAATCATCAATAGTATTCTAGGCCTTAGTGAACCTAAATGGGAGAATAGGTTTATTAGTTCAAGTAGTGAGACTCACCAAAATTGGATGATGATCAGATTTAATCATATTCAAAGTAATACTAGAGATGTTACTCCAGTTATCAAGATCTCTTATTGGAATATGTGTTTACTAGAATATCTTCTTGTTATATTGTTTATGCAATTTTGGACACAATTGGAATTTTTTCTGAAGGAACCTCTAGTGTAAAAGAGAAGAGATTAATCACATATACTATGATGTATACCACTTTTATGATGAATCCTAATAAATCAATTTTATAAATGTATTGAATACATTATGATATTTTTAAAAATATGAAGTCACACTGACAACCTATCAAAGACTAACAAAAAGTTCAAAGATTACTGAGATGCTTACTAGATAGATATAGAGGTATTATTATTACAATTATATAACATTTTAAATTAGAAAAGTGAATGACAAATAACTTATTATAATGATGACGATGTAGAGAGGATAATTAAAATTATTAAATGATGATTTTAACTTGAAAATAAAACTATATACATTAATACATCGTAGTCTATATAAAAAGAGGTGATTAATGATTATTCAAGTGTGAATGAATATAATTTTTATAGTAGTGAGGACATAGACCATCAATCCAAAAAATTAAAAAATTTATTAAAAAAGAATAATTTTATTCAAAATTCAAATTACATAGGAAAAAATGAAATAATAGGAACTATGAAAAAGACTATAAATAGATTGACTTCACTGGTGACATTATATGCTAAGAATGTAAGCGGAAAGAAAATATATTAGTTTATTGTGATAATATAAAGTAAAAAAATATTTATTATGACATGTTTAAAGAAATTGATATGATCATATTTTTTGCAAACTTTTAAAATTTAATTATTTAATTTAATTGTTATTATTTGTGTGACACCCATGTGTTAATTCATTAAACTTACTTTTTTATATTTTTTATTTAAATGGTATTTTGAAAAATAAATAAAAAATGTTTAAAATTTAATTCTTATGGGTTTTCATTATTATGGTTATTTTTTGTTATATTTTTAATAATGGAGAAGAATATAGGATTTTAAATAAAATATGATAGTGGGATAGCCTACAACTCGCAGGTCAGCCCAATGCCTAGTAGGCCCATTGAAGGTCCTACTAGCTAGGCCACCCCGAAGGGAGAACCTGCCCATGAAAAAGAAGAGGTGGAATATTATCGCAATAGTAGAACATAAGACCCGGTGTGTGAGGAATATGTACACATGATGACAGGTGGAGAGTCTTTTTGATGTGCAGAAACTCATGACGATGGTAGGAATCATATGACATGAGTTCAACCTGATTGGGATGGTATCAGAAGATTATAATTATTAAGAAGAGAAAACCATACCGTTGTTTCAATGTGGGAGCCACACATGCCTAGATATTCCACACTAAAATAAATGGTAGTATTTCTATAGGTTGCATGTGTCATCATCTTAAAACATTTTGTCCTCCACCACCCAATGTGCTCGACACTGTCTGGCCGTGAGGACAAGCTACCAGACCACCATGGGAGCAACAACCAAATCTCACGCTCAATAAAATATCCAATATGAATCCTAGAGTCACTATACATCACTTCATAATCTTGAGATAAACTCATTAATTTTCTATATAATAAATATGAATCCAACATGATCATCTTAAGATAAAATCCTCATTGTGGGTATTTTGAAGACAACTACATTGCATGCTTTTACTTAGAGACATAGTCTATAGGGGAGAATAAATAATAAGGATCATTGCACTTTTTTCCAAAAAAAATCATTTTTGTTAGTTTGAAGAAGAAATAAATAATATTCGTTGCAAGATGGTGCTCATCACTAAATTATGGCCACATTTTTTTAAAAAATAATTAGGAGTTATTGTGTGATGGAGTTCATAGTACACCATATCAATGAGGGTAAATAAATTATATAAACGATTGTAAATTTACTACAACGTGGAGGTCCTCTATTTGGTTGAGATGATGTTTTGGGAATTAAAATTTATGATGAGAGATTCGGTCATAGATAATAATTATATTGTTTTCCATTAAAAATCCATTAAATCTATGTGATGTTTGTAGAATAATAATTTCACCAATATTGTAGTGTTATTTTTATACACATTTAAAAACCCAATTTTTTTTGTCTAATATGTGTGTCATAAGATGGATTTGAGGAATATTAAAAATATAGATATTTTTTGCCTCTCTAAAAAAATAATGAATTTAATGAATCCCTAAATTGAAGAGGGATCATCTAATCACCACTCACATCTCATATAATAATGATGAGAAAATATTCCAACAAACAAATTGGTTTTTTTGAATGTGAGAAAAATTATAGAATAAGAGAGAATAAATAAAAGCCTGATTATAACACATTCAAATAATATTTAAATAACTATTTAAACCCCCAAAAATTTTTATTATAAGAGATATTAATAATTTAAAAATGGAGAAAATTTATATATATAATTGAAGAGACGTGATGACTATTAATATAAGGGATATTGTGCATAGAAAGGAAGAGAGTGGTACGTAGAAGGAGGGAACACATGGAACATTCCAACACTATGCTAGGAATATTTCAACTACTAACAAAGGGGTCAATCTGAATATGTAAATTAGGTATCTGAAGCAATTAATATTTAAGGGAAGGGTGAGTTTATGAAAAGTATGGAAACCACTATTTTAAATTAATATCACTTTTAATTAATCAAAATCATGTCCCCCAAATGAATTGTGAAAATGATGAAATCTAGGAGATGAACCTCAAAATGATAAATGGGATTGGGAGAGAAATAGGTGAACTTAAATTTTGATTCTACTTTGAGATTATATTTCATTCATAAATGGTGGTTAAGTAACCAATAAATAAGATCTAAATGAATAATATAGTTCTAGCCAATTCTACGAGGCTAGGTAGGATACTCAATGAAAACTCAGGGTTAATAAATTTTATGAAAACCAACTATTTGATATCAATTGCCTTCCCTTCATATTTCTTTTTATTTATAATTCATTCCGTAAAATCTCTCATTCAATTTAGTAAAAATAGTTTAGTTAAATTTTGAAAACATGTAGAAATGTTATAAAATATTTAGGCATTTTCTTCATGGTATTGACCCTGTACCATCACTATTACATGATTTAGTAGCTATTATAATCTGGTGACTATAGATTATTTATTTTTTTATTTTCAGAGAGAATTAATTATAATATAATTTTAATTAAAAAATATAACCATTTTTGTGTAATTATGTGTTTATAAATAAAATAGTTATAAAATTATTTTTTCTTACACTTATATTTTGATTAATATATTCTTCATCAAATTTTTATAAATTTTACACACTAGGTGTTTTTGGTTTTTCTTTTCCTAGTCAAGAAATATGAAGGAAAAAAGTCCACAACGAAATAGAACCTTTAATACTCTAGCAATAAGTTGAGGACTAAAGAAGAATATATGAAGCCAAGCATGGGAGCTCGATGCTAACCCGAGGGATCAACAACTACAATGATGTCTGGAAATAACACTCCAAGGCATGGAGTTTCAGTTAAAATATAGGTTGAAACTTCAATTAATTTATTTTAATGATGCTTATGTATTTGAGGATTGATCCACGATGGAATCCCACAATGAAGATCAACATAGAATTGTGACATATCTTAAGGAAGAATCCTAGGAAAGTTAATTTTCCAATGGTAATTCTGAATTTTCATTGAAGGAATCATACCTGAGTGGTAATGAAAAATATGTTTCACCATCGAATACAAAAGAAAAAAATTAGAAGGAGTATAAATATATTTCGGATGCTAAAATTTTTAAGGATATATTGGAATTCATAGAATTTTACCCCTATGATGAAAGTGATTAAAAATTGGATTTTTAAATTAAATATTTCAATGCAGAATATAATTAAAAAACCCACAAAAAGAAAGAAAATATAAATGTCATAAGGTTTTTAAATCCCATGAGTTTTTATTAAAAACATCACAGATTTCCACCACAATGGGGTGTTTTCCTCAACAATAATAAAGAAGATGGGGATCTATCATGGATGAACAATAGAATAAATAAACCAGACATACAAAAATGGAAACATTTGTTCAATACAATATGGTTAGATCTATTACCTATGTCAATTACTTAATAAAATTTATAAGTATGATCTTAATGTGAATAATAAAATCAAATTTCTAGAGGAAACCAGAGTTTTAATTTATTTAAATTATTATTATATGATTTTATTTTTTAGAAGTAGTAAAACCCATGCCATCATTTTTAAACATGAAATGAATGGTCTATTTTCATTTAATATTTTAAATAATTTTTAGGTCCATGGAGCTCCTATGAATAAAAAAAAGATAGTAAATAATAGATAGAAAATAGATTCTATGTGAAAAGGGTGTTTACTTTCAAAGATCAATAATTTAAATCCTCAATACATTTTTCTAGAATATGTTTAATATACATTCAATGAAAAAAATGCATAATCCCACAATTTTATCTATGCTTAATTTTTAATCAAAGATTCTTATAATTTTTAAGAACACCAATATTCCATGATTTAATTTGTCAGTTTGATAGAATTGAAAAATTAAGATGGGTAATTGGGTTATTATGGTGATTCATCGGAATTTGAAATATTAAAAAATTGTAGTCATATATTCCAGAAAATTACCTTATGTATTTCCTTTTCTTAATTTTTGATGTTCATTTTTATTGATTAATGATTATGACACATTCCATGGGTGACTCACATTAAATTATATAATCTTATTCTTGAGATGTTTCTAAGAAACTTTTTCTAATATTTCATAGTAAATTTCTTGATATAACATGGTAAAAGTTTCTAACTAGGATTTAATTATAGTACTGTTAAAAATATGATTGAAAAAATTCACTCGAAAAATGACACTGGAATTAATGTTTGATAGGACCATTATCCTTAAGACCCATCTTACATTTATCATCCTTTTAACCCTTAGATACCATGAATAGACTTCGTAATAATTGTCGCATTTTGAAAATATTTATCCATTCCCACCCTCAGTCAAATGTTTTTTATGATGATAAAATATTAATTTTGTGGAAGAGGGTTTTCATGTGAAATGGGATATGCTTATTTGATAGAATGTGTCTTCTGCATCTCAATGTGTTTTGGGAAGAAGGTTCGTGTTTCTTTTATGTATTTTTATTTTTCACCCCACTAGAATGATATGTAAAAGAGAATTAAAAAATAAAAATAAATTTACAAATTTTGGTTGAGTTATACAGGGTCATGATTCACAATTAATTTAATAATGATTTTTATCATTTGGGGTTGGGTGATGTATGTGAGATTTTTCCTCACTCAATTTTCGAAAAATTTAAAAAAATTGAAATGAAAAGAAAATAATATTAAATGGTAAATAATATATTTTTTACAATATTCACATCTCTACGTGGGCTTGGAATATATGTAGAAATATATCACTTTTTTAAGAGGATAATTTCATTATAGTTTCTTTGATTTTCTTACTTAACACTTAGAGATAAAAATCATTTTTGCGCTTTCTATTTTTCAAATCAATTTACTACTGCCCTTATTTCTAGGAATAATTTGATCCCTATTTCATATACCTATTGATTATAAGTGAAATTTTACTCCACAAAGTTATGAAAGTATATCATTCTAAAATTCGTAGGTTTCATTTATTTACAAAATGCATGAGGAATAATTCATATTTAATTTTACCAAGTTTGATGAGAGTAGAAAAAAAAATTGTGTTATATCATAACATGGAATTTTAATAATTATATGTTAAAATACATGAGTGGAAGTGATGAGAAGTTTAATCATTATTCCTAGAAATATTCAAATTCATTGCATCTAGTAATGAATTTAAATCATATTATTTATGTAATGTTTAAAATACCTTTCCCCCAGTGAATTTTTTTGTAAATTTATTTTAAATTTTAATTATTTATTGAATGGTTTTATCCTTATAAATTTATAATCGATATATATTCTTGGTAGAAATCATGTTTTATGTGTGGGTATTTGATGAGTTCATATATTGTTCCTAAATTTCAAAATATTAATTATTTAATTTTGTGGTTTTTAATTGTGTAAAGCCTAGGTTTTAATTCATTAAACTTATTTCTGGGTATTTTTTTAAATGAAATTTTAAAAATGATATAAAAATTGGTCAAAATTCTTATTTTTAATATGTGTCAATATTTTGTTTAATTTTTGTGTGATATTTATAGTCAAGGAGTAGTAGAAGGGATTTTCTGAAATATAGACCATTGGGATAGCCTACTACATATACGGAAACCTTCCACATTGAGGGTTTAATGATGTACCCGTCATATCAAAAATCCCAGAGGAAGATCCCACCAAAGTGATAGTAGGGGAGGAGTAGCTATCATTATTGAAAAATAGGAGAACATTAGTGTGGGTAAAATGTTCACATAATGATGGTATGATAGACTTATTAGATTGGGGAAGCACACGATGATTGTAGGTGTCCTTAGATGCTAGTCCAACATGATTTGGATAGTATCATAGGCGTTTACTTCTTAAGTAGAGGAAAACTAGATACAACTTCATTGCCTGATGCGCACGTGCGTAGGGTATTGTGCACCTACATAAATTAAATCATTTAACCTGGGGCTATGCATCATCTTCTTTGGAAATTTATTCCATTTTCCCATGCCACAATTGACACTATTGGACCACTGATCAAGGCCTTCAGACTACCAGGGATACCACTTTTGATGCATGTTCTCTATACAAGAGCCAGTGTAAAGAATAGAGTCACCCTAGATTACTTCATAAGACTGATATAACAAATATGGATCTTTTATATAATAATAATACATCTTTCATGATTTTCTTATAAGGAGATAACATCTATAAATATTTTAATGACCACTTTACCACATACATCACCCATAGGGCCTATTCAATAAGTTATAACTAATTATTTGTATTTCATAATTGTATAACTTTCTTCACCATGGATAATTTGAAGAATAAAAATGAAAATTTTTCTACATCGTAGTGATGACCACTACAACATGACTAATATTTTCAAAAAAAATAGAATAATGAAGTGTTATGCTGTGAATTAAATCTTACATACCAACTATGAAGGAAAAAAGATGTAGTGTGGTGTTTTAACTATAAAATGGTCATCCTCCATTTGATAGAGTTTAAGTGTTGAGAACTAAAATATCTATATAGAGTTGTTGTCAGGGAGAGAAGTTGTACCATGGTCCATGAGTAATTCATGAAATCTATGGAATGATTAGTATATATTAATTCCACCCATGTCATAGTGTTAGGATTATAAAAATTTAACGATGCGATTTATTTAGGCCGATATGTGTGTCATAGATTGGATTTGGAGAAGATTTAAAATATAACTATGCAGAGGCCTCTCCAAACAATAAAGAGTTTAAAGACTCCTTAAATCAAGGATGGCTCGACCAATCACACCTCCATGTATTATTGATTTATGAGGAGAAAATAGTCATACAATCTAGCAGTTTTGTTGGTATAGATAAAATTATAGGGAGTTGAGAGAAGAAATAAAATCATGATAATACCATATCAATGTAGATTTAAAAGACCAAGTAAAATAACTGAATAGATTTATAGAAGGATATATTTGAAATTTCAACAAAGAAAAAATTCTCTCAAGAGAATAGAAGAGGGAAAATGCCTATAAATTCGAGAACTAATTTTCATGAAATAGAAGAGAGCTCGACCTAGAAATTTGGAACCCAGGACTAATATAAAAATAAGGATTGAGAGTTTTCCACAACTAAAATTGGAGGAAAATGAAATATCTCTAGAAAAAATCCGAATAAATAGTGGAGGAGAAGGATCATCATCAACTTGGATACTAAAAACATAGGATTTCATTATTCTTTTTATGATTTAATTTTCATTCTGATATAAAAATTCTTATGTCATCACAATAGAGATTTCCATGTGTTTTTATTTTTTTTGTAGTACATTCTTTTATCAGTAATCCTTTATTTCATTTCCTTTAATACTTTGTTCATTCAGGTTGGTTGAGAGACTCACTATGGATAGATAAATATTTATGTTAAGAGTGAGTTCAATAAAAATTATGCATATAACAATTTTAAATTAATATCAATTTAAATTCCTCAGAATCATATCCCCTAAATGAACATTGAATGAGATGACATTTTGAGGATAAATTTGAAAATGATAATTGTGGGTTGGAGTGTGAGAAAATACATTAACATCACATTACATTTGGAGATAATCCATAATGAATCTAATTATGTCAATCATCCTTGAAATGGGATACAATTGATTAAGATAGTTGTATCCATTTCTGATAGGATATACTAGATACTCTAGGAAATCCCCTAGTTAATGAATTTTGAGAAAAAAACAACCCTTCGATATCAAATTGATTCCCCTAACCCAGATTTTATAATTTTGAATCAATTTAATAAAATATATCATTTAGTCTAGTTCAATTAGTTTAGTTAAATTTTTATAACTACTCCAAACCACTGAAATTTTTTAGCTCTTTTCTTCATGGGATCAACCTCATATAAACACTATTATACACTTTAGTAGTTAGTATAGTTGGGTGATAATTTTTTTTTGATATTTCCAAATAGAATTAACTACCTTGGATGATTTCAAGAACACATAACAAAATGAAATAAACTTGGTGTGAATCATAAGATAATACCTATGATTTTGACTATATTATAGAGAGTGGAAGTGAAAAAATCTAATTTTTTTATTTATGGAAAGTAAACCTAGGTACATAATACTATCGATAATTCTTCTTTTTTTGATTATTTGATAGAATAATCTAAATCATCAAATGAAGACCTATTTTAACACTATTCTATGTTGAAAGAAACTATAAATGATTTCAATGACAAATATTAGAATATGAAAAAGATTCGTGCATTATCCTCTCATGATAAAAGTTATATTAAAATTTAAGATGAGGATAATTCCAACATATTAAAGGAGAACAATGACATGGAATTAGAAAATAAATAATTTATGAATCATTTAGAAGAATTTATAAATGGAACCGACACTTGGGATATGAATTTTAGAAGTTATAAACCCTGAAAATTTCATACATTAATAATATATATTTTGTAAAAAGGAGGATTTATAAGAATTACATTGTCCCTATATCTAAAAGTAAATATTCAATATTCCAGAATAAAAAAACTTCTAATTCTGAAAATAACATTCACTCTTTTTACCTATGAAATAAATTTTAAGAAAATATTTTAATAATATTTTAATAGATCCTAGGAAATGGATTTGGAACCCAAAAGACTCATTTTCAATTTTCTCAAGATCCAAGATTTTTTGTGTACCAAAATCATTTCATAATTAATTTTTTAAGGTGAAATTTTTAAAAAGATACAATAAAACTATATTGTATCTGAATATTTTATGTTCTATATATATTATTGATGAATATTACGACTTCAAGAACCTAGTAACTGTGGATAGTGGACAATAAAGTTTTTTATAATGAAAAAGGAAAAAAAACTAGATATAGAAAAATTAGTACCCTAAAACTATTCTTATTTTTAATGGTTTACTTGTTTATGGGTTAAAAAATAACCATTTTATTATATATAAATTGTGTGATTATGGTAACCATGTTAAATTTGGGAGTAACTCCTATAAAATTTTTGATTCTATAAATGATTTAATTTTTACTTCTTTCATAAATATAATGATTATATAGTGAATTTAGATTCCTTATTTTCCCCAAATTATTTATACTTAAGTGGCATTCTTAGATAATTTTGGTTGTGGAATATGAGACTAGGTTACTATAATATACACTCACATAAGAATATAATTATAAATCACTAGTCGATGATTTATGAAAATTATATTTTCCCAAATCCAATGTGTGAAATATTTAACAATAGGGAAAGAAACATAATATTCCATTCAAACCAATGAAATCGATTTCAACCTAATAAGAAATATAATTAGATCATATAGATTTGTTTGCGAATTATATTGTTTCTAGTCTAGGTGGAAGGAACAGTTCTTCTGTGACTGTTGATGATTATTCATTATACACATGATTATTTTTCATAGCTAACAAATGTTAATCCTATATCAGCTTCACTAAATATAAAAATCTATAGAAAAAAAACTTGGAATTACAACAAATTTTTAAAAAATGATCATTGTGGAAAGTTTTAGATTCAATAATTTTAAATCTTATTTTCATAACATGGAAATAGTCAAAATTTTAATTCTCCTTAGACAAATAATAAATGGGGTTTTTAAAAAAAGGAATAATACTCTTGAAAAAAATTTCTGGACTATGTTTAGTGTTTGTGACATGTATATATAATTTTTCATGGAATCTATAAAAACATTATATTATTTAATTAATAGGTTTTTGATATTCCAATATTAAATAAAAATCCTTGTGATTTATAAAATGGTAGATAACCAAAAAAATCACTTTACAAACATTACCTATAAAATCCTCATTCTAACCACAAAAGAAAATATGGAAAAAAGTAACCAATGAGTTATAAAAGAATTATGAAAGGTTAATTAACATCCTATTATGTGTATAGAGTCTTTAAAAAATATTATAAAATTATGGAAGAACCAATTCATGTCATTTTTAGGAGATTAATCCCCATAAACCTAAAACTGATATATAAAACCTTGAGGGTGATATTGAAAACATAAATATCAATAATTCCACTAAAAATAAAAAATGAAATACTAATTTTCGTGGCTAATCTCCCACCAAAGACAATATTGATAGACCTAGCCCTTAAAAATTTTAGGAAGAGTTATGTCCATAAATTCCAATAACCATTAATACCCTAAAAACCATCCCTTATATGTCATTATATGTGATCAGAATAAAGGAACCCAAACATGAGACTCTCTTGGAAAATAGGTTGAACATGAATTATTCATATCTTATATTGAACATAGTAACATTATTGAAGTAATTAGTGATGAAAAATAGGTAATGTCTATGCAAGATGAATTGATTCGGTTAGAAATAAATAAAGGAATTAGTTGAATGACCTAAATAATAACTTACTATTTACACATAATGGGTATATTGAAACAAGGTTTATGAATTTTTAAAAATAGTTAAAAATAAATACGTGTTGTTTGTATTAGGTTATAGTAAATAGAAATTTTTTGATTATTAGAAAACATTTTCATCAGTATCTAGACTTGAATTCATCAGAATATTGCTTGCTTATGTATAAAAAATTATTTTCAAAATATATCAAATTGTGGTTAATAGTGAATTCATAATGTTTTATATTATTGAGGATGTGTTTGTTAAACAACACTATTCATTTAAAAACCCTCACTACTAGAAATCAGTATTAAAATTTCATTTTTTCTGGTTTTTAATTTTTTTATAAAAAATGATGTCGAGACAACAAATGTTAAAAATAATAGTTTTAACATCAATTATTTTAAACTCAGCATAATTATTTTTTCATGATTTATTTTTTTAGTAAAACTAATTTAAAAGTCTAATGAAAATATATATTTAACACATTAAATGTCTTTTGTGTTTAAAATTGTTGCGAAAAGTAAAATAATACACTTTCAATATCGGTTTTATTTAAAATGGACATTGAATGTATGGAATTTTCTTTTGAAATAATAGAATAAATTCAGGGAAGTAATATTTTTTCATGATATTGAATATAGAGATAATAGAATCTATGAGATGTAAAAAAAATACTCAATATTTAAATATGAATCTAAATTTAAATATATACACAAAATATATCAATAAATTTATCATAACTAAAAAATAATATTCAACAAATATTTATTGTAGGAAATGTATTCATTTGTATATTACACATCATCATTTAAAATCTAAAGAGATAATGAATTTTATAAAATTAACAAATTAATACATCATTTAAAAAAAATATAGTTGAACTAACATTATGGAAATCTTTTCTTTCCCTGATTGTGATAATCTCAATCATGAATCTTAGAACATTATAACCAAAACCCATATTTACATTTTTTAAATGACCATATAGTTATGAATAATTTCATTGAATATTAGAAAAAATCTATAAATATATATGTATAATAAAACAAATATTATTTAATGTAAAACTTATTTACCTACACTATCACATATTTAATTTTATTTGGATATTTTATTGATATGTGAACATTGTTAAACTCTTCCCATGACCTATATTTTCAAATATCTATAAACAAAACATATATAACAATAAAATTTAAGATTAAAGAACATATAAAATAGAATAAAAGTAATTTTTTTATAATTTCACTTAACATATTTACAAATAACACCTAGTAAAGATACAATGGGATTCCCTAGACCCACACTCCTATATCTTGGGTCAAAACCACATTCATTGCATACCCGTTTTTGATACCAACTATAAATTCTCTAAAATAACACACACATAATTACATGTATTATAGAAAATATTACATTACATAAATTCCAAAGAACATTTATGTTCAAAGCATTAGAGAGTTAGGAAAACTCATAAAACAATAACGTCTTAGTATTTCTTAACTAGGGGAAATTTTGTTCCATTGTATATGAAATTACATAATATTTAGTAAGTATTTCTAATCTTTCCTCATTTCTCAGAAAACAATCCTATTATATGTTTCACGTATAAAACATTTCTTTATAATATGGGAAAATGGAAACATAATAAGTGTTTTCAAAATTTATTATTAATGGTAACATTAATAAATAAGAATAAAATATCATAAATGATAATAATATCATAATAAATTATATTTTAGAAAATATATAACAAAAATTATTCCATAATCTAATGAAATTAAAATAATAAATTATCCATGGATAATGAATGAAATGAAAAAATCACATGGATAAAAATAACTAGTTCGTTAATGATGAAATAAATTATACTATATAGATAATTATATTACATAGTCCAATACATCATGATCTTAGATATAATTATCTTACTTTCAAGACCTTATGTCTAATAAAAATATTTTTTTGGGCACGTACACAGAAAAATATACAAGTTAGTTTGTACTATAAGACTAATGGATGAATCAATAGGATATTGTAGGCCCACATGTCTCTAATTAAATCTATTTAATTAATAATATAATGTAATAATAAAACTATACAATACATTATTGGATTTTCTATATAATTAACAAACATCTGTATTGAAATAATGATTATAATGATTATCAATATTACCCTATAAAAATTGAATATCCTTATATTTAATAACTCAATATAAAAATATATAGAGTAATAAAATATAGTTAATTAAATATTTCTTCTAATAAATTTATTCATGAAATATAGGTGAACACCCTTCAATCAATGAAAAAAAATATGTAGTGTTCATAGTGGAAAAAAATGAAAGAAAAATTGTGCCTATAACCAAAGGGGATTTAGAAAGACTAAGTATGTGATATATTTCTATAACATTAATAATTAAATGAAAAAATATATTTGAATATTTATAAAATATATTAACTATATAAAGTAAATAATTTGTAAACACAAATCATATCTCATTGAAGGAAAATCGGATACCAACACCCTTGCGGTAAGGGTACTGTATGAATAAAAAAGAAAATTTTAGGGATACTATGAAATTTAAATATAATAAAATAAATATACTCATTATAATAGAATCAAATGGGGTATTGAATACACAATATAAATAATATATGGTTTCCAATATCAAACATGTCTCATCAAATTTAAAATAAAGAAAATAACACTTTATAATTTAGAATCATTCAAATATAAACCGTTTGAAGGATTTAATATCAAATAGAACATTAAATAACCTTAATAATGATAGAATAATGGTATAAAATATCATACGGTAAGTAATTACAACTTATAATCTAAAGCACAGTGTATAATATAACCATTTCTCTAGGAATTGAAATTTGAGACAAATATTTCTTACTACCCTAGAAACATTCTAGTCAAAAACCATTGAAGGAAATGTCTTAAGATGAAATCATAAATACAATAGATAATTATATTATAATGATAAAAAAATATTAACATTTTATTAAATAAAACATTCAAAAGAAGAAATTGTTTATAATAAGTAATATGTCTCAAAGGGTGAAAATTTGAGACAAGATACAATTTCCTTGTTTCCCCTCTTTCTCAAATGCACTATAACCACCTGTATAAAAAATATAAATATATTCATATCCTTTTTTAGATCCTTTTTTATATAAAAAACTGTCATAATCCCCATTTATAATTATTCTCTACATGTATATTAGTTAGTTATTTTCTATTTTCAATATCTTGGGTGATTAATCGTGATCATTTTGAACTACTTTCATTAATAATCATCAAATTTTAATTATTATCACAAATTTTATCATTTCTAGTTCATAAAATATTTATTTTTTATTTTTTATAATTTTTTATAATTTTTTAATTTCATTCTATGGGATTTTTTGTAACAATATATAAAGATCAAATCAGCGTTAAAAATGCTTTTGTGATTTTTAAGGAACGAACATTCGTATATTAATTAATGATTTTAATATTGGGGTAATGATTCTAATACAAAATAAAATAATTATATACTTATTTATATCATATATTATTATTAATTAGTTTTTCATATTCATCCATGGAAATATTTTATTACATTGGTCATGTTGGTGGTTAAAGTGACCCAAACATGAGCCTACCACCATTAATGGACGATTATGATTATGAAATAAATTTATTTGGAATAATATCATTATTAAATAAAAGTATTATTTTTCATATAATTATTATTTGAGGAATCATATTTTCAAATATTTTAATAAATAATAAAAATTAAAATGAAAAATAGTATACATTAGATCGTAGAGGTGGTTATCTGCACAACACTTGATTATTATTTTTATTTCTCTAATAGAGGGAGGGAAATAAGGTGGATTAAATATTCTTCCACTAATAATAATAATAATATTATATTTTTCAAATTTATTATAAAATTAAACCCTTTAAATTATAAATTATAGGTGGCATTTAAAAACTGAAGTTTTAGTTCTATGGAGATGGTGGTCCACACAACACACAAATGACAGTTTCATATTAATTAAATAAAAAAGGGGAATTATTGTTAATATTTATTAGATTAGAATAGTAAAATTTAATAAAAAATAATACTTATGTCAATATATAATAATTTTTTTGTTTGTTTTTTGAAATTAAGTAAGAAAATTACAAAATTTTGGGAAAGAATATCTCATTTTATGGACTTAAATATTCCCTATGAAGACCCATTAAAAATATAATTTTTAGGAAAATATAATATGAAAAGTGAATCAATAATTTTTTTGGGGTCATGGGTATGAAAAAGGTTAATGTTTTAATAGAAACCTGAATTTTTGTATTTGTCTTAAAGTGGTGGTGAGGTCCAATTTATTAATGGTGATAATGAAAATATTTTTAATATTTCAACTAAATATAAATAGAGAACATTATTCAAATTTCAAAAATAAAAACAAAATGGAAAATAATGGATTGTAAAATGATATAAGGTTTTAAAAACCTCCAAAATTAATTTTCAAGCATTTTTTATACATTATTTTATGTCCTTTTCTCTTTGAATTTTCACTTTTACTATTTTTTCTTTTATAGTGGTAACTAGTATTTACGTAAGTAAATAATAATTATGCTTAAAAATAAAAAATAAAAAATAAAATATTTCTTTCTTAATGATTCCATAAATTATATCAATTTTAATAGACAAAATTTTTGTTAATGAAAAAACAATTTTAACATTAGTGCATGTAATGTGTGAGACACCATTTTTAGGGGAAAAAATTAAGCTAAAAATTTATGTGTCGAAACAATTTATAAATCTATATTGCATTAATTATATATATATAGATATTTATTACAAAAAGATAAATTTTATGTGCTTTTGATGAAATCTAATACTTAATTTTAACCAAATTATATTTATTTAATTAAAAGAACAATAACTTTTTTATTATAAATATTTATTTGATATTTAAACATGTGTTTTATAAATTTATAATTGTATTAAAAAAATTATATTATAATTTTAATTATATTTTTAATAATGATATTTTTTATAATTTAATTTGTAATATTTACTTTTTGATGTTGTCATAAATGATAACTTTTGAATAAAACTTATATATTTATCTATTCATCTAAAAATAAAATATTTCAGAAACAATAATGAAAAGAAACATTTAAAAAAATTATTTATATGATAATTATAAAAATTGTGTCTATTTTAACATATTCAAATAAAAATATTTTATAATTTTACTTTTACATAAAAACAAAAAAAATTAGTGAAAAATGTTTCCATAAGAAAATAACACTGTTAAAAATATTCACAATTTTTATTATTATTTACTATCTATTACCAATAAAATTTGTGTTAATATATTATTTATATCAAATTATTATTTTATCCAAAGTATATATAATTTCTTAAAAATGAAAATATAATAAAAGACAATTTTTAGAAAGGATAGATGAAAAAATATTCTTTTTTATTTACCTACAATACATGAATTATCATAAATTCAATAGTTTTAAAAAAACATTTATGTTTATTGCTATATATATTTCATAATTTAGATACCTCTATTTATAAAAAACAATTAATTTTTGAAATTTTTACGTTTATATAATTTTCCACATTTTTTGGGTTGATTTTGTGTATGTCACAAACTATCATACTTTTTGGTCTTAATTGAATATATAATTTAAAATCTCACAATGTTACATTATCCACATATTAAATAAATTACATCATAATAATTTTAATACCTATTAGCTAATAAAACTATTCATGTGTATCTAAATGTTTGACATCACTCAAGGAATATTTTGAAATGACGATTCAACTACAATATCGAGGCATGACTAGAAAACAAATTGTTACCCTTAATAGTATTAGCTGGCTTCCTCAATTTTCCTCTAAAAATAATTTCTCTATGAAATCATTTTCCACACATGATGAATATTTCCATTCCATTGATTCATTCTATTGGACACCTTTTTACACATTATTGGCACATAAAAAGTAGATTATTCATTCTTTCATCATATTTCTCACCGGAAATTCCATGATTCTACATCCACTTCTTCTACATTGTGATTCAATACTCAAATATGTTCACATTGTTAATCCTAGTAATTTATAACTGGTTTTTCATAATCATATGTTTCCTCACATAATTACTTATCCATTTAGGTTTATCATTAGGATACTATCCATATTATCCATTACCTACAATTCTTGATTCCTTTAGGATTCAACACTTAATAAATCCAAAAAGAGATAGTGTGAGTTTTGAACAGCAATGTTTAATTATTTTATGATAATTACATGAAATAAAAAATTTCAAAATGTCTTACTCTTTGAAATCATTACATTGGCTTTCAGTTCAACAATTACTCTTGCTTGATTATTGGTTTCTTTGGGTTGGTCTCTCTCATATTCTTTAACCTAATTACATAACATAAAAAATCCGTTATAATGGAATTTAAATAGAATGTGATAAACTGTATAATATCCCATCAGAGTTTGTATCTAGGTGTTCATTCTTAGCCCCAATCATCATGCACTATAGTGAATATTGAGTTGGTACTCAACTATCCTTTTCATAAGATTACCCCTAGGTTCATCTGTTCCAAATTCGTATCCAATTTCTAGTATCCATACAAGGATGTAATTGGTAGTAGAACCTCATAATCTATACTCTAAAAATACATCGATATGATTTCCTAAAAAAAGACTTATCCCTTAAATATAACCCTTGAGTAGTCATTAAAATTCTAATACCATAATCCATAAAATATACAACATTACATCAATTAACCATAAGGGTTATCGATATCATTGAAATTATGATCAAACATTATTTTTCACCCACAAATTCTCCCCAATAAATATCACATTCTATAAAAGTTATATAAACCCTTCTCTAATAGCACATATGATACTTGTTACCCATACACTTGGATTTGGTGTCGAATACACATACATTAAATAAAATTTTTTGTACTAACTATATATTAACATAAATAAATATACAATAATTACTTGAGTTAATGAAAATATTTTATTACATACATTCTAATGATCTTTTCGGTTTAAAGCATTATAAAATTAGAAAAAAATCATAAAATAATATATTCCATGTATTTCTAAACAAATAATATTTTCACTTTATAATGAACTACTAATTATATAATAAGTATTTAAAATATCCCAAATATTATCCACACATGTTTTTATATTATATATATCAAATTTCATAAATTTTTTCACAACTTATGAAAATGTAATCATAGTAAGGGTGATCTAAAACACTCAATAAGGGTAAACATAAGTGATCAAAATAGAAGATAATAACCAATTAAAATATGAGAATAAGAAATTTAGAGGGAATAGATGACAAAAGAATTTAATAATTTAATGAAACATAAAGAATAATAAATACATCAATTACAATGGAAATAAAAATATCTCTAAGATAAAAATAATAGGTTCAATAGATATGAAATGAATAATGCTGTACAACTAATTCATTTCCCAAATCCAATACATCATGATCTGGACCTCAATAAATTACCATTAAGTCACTGTGTTTAGGTAATATTTTGTTTTGGGAATAGAAACACCAAAATACCCAAGCTAGTTTTTTTTATGAGACCTATTGATGAATTGAGGTCCTATTTATGGCCCCACACATCACAAATTAAGTAAAATACATTCATCATTTGAATAAATTAATAAACTATACAATACAAAATAGTCTTACCTTAGTAATAAATATGAATCCATATTCTAATATCGTGTATACAGTTTGTCATCATTTCCCCAATAATTAAATAGAACAAATTCCAATGCAAACATAACTAAAAATAACACAGTATAGAGTAATGTTTATATGTTTACATTAATAATTTACTCAAACAGTCAACATATGACATCATGGTGAGAACCCTTTAAATAAAAGAATGAAATATAGATTTCACAGTGGAAATGAATTGGAAAAAAATAATTCCTATAATATATGAGGATTGGGAAGGAAAAAGGTTTTGGTAGATTTACATGAGTTTAATCCCCCAAAAGAAAAATATATTAGAGTATTTAGAAATTAATCATATAGTGACATGGGTTTTTATTTGTAAGACATTGGAATTTTGTTTAGAATATTTCTAAATCTAGACTCTAAGTTAGTGTCGGAATAAGGGGACAGAAGCGCCTCAACACAGTACTATTAGGAAACATTAAATTTATTTTCGCCCTTGGGAAAAAATTTCATGAAATGTTGAATGACCCACGAGCTAAGACTCAGATCATATTTCTCAGACCATAGTGGAGTTCAGAACATCATGTTTACCATAGGAGTGACATAAAATTTGTCGGTGTCGGGTGCTGGTTCAGAGGTTTATTGAAGGGGAGTTAATTGGGAGGATTTATTTAATAGAAAATTAAATCAATCTCATCCCTTTCCCCTTATGTGTGCATGGTAGGATCCAAATCCCCTCTTCCCATCTCAACTGACAAATTAACCACGAATAAAATAGAGGAAACAAGTCACTGTTATCTTTAATCATGACAGGGATCACTCCCGGATCATGCAATAGAATCTTTAGAGTGATGATTCGACCCTGATTCTCTGTTTTTTATATTTTCAGGTATGATGTTCATGTTTTTTGTCTCAATCCCCTTGTATATGAATATTTTAATGGGCTTATATCCCATATAATCGTTTTAGGGACCCCTTGTAGGAGATATGTTTGTTTCTAGGGAAATGGGGGTGATCTTAGCTGATCATAGTGAATTTCAATCATATTTTATCAATGACACAACATATAGACCATAGGAACATGCCATGTGTTCGTCCCATTCGGGGGTGATTATTTTTTAGGACTACACACCATGTACTAGAGTTACAAACATTTTAGTGACCCCGGGTCAAGTGGCCTGAAGACATGGCTACAGAATCCATGGGGATGTACATTGTCAGGGAAGAAGTGAGAATGTATGTGTCCATAGAACACATGTATTGAGTACCAAACATGGACACAGGTAGGATATTATCGAGTCTAATCATTGATCATTGTTTGGATGATATAATTATGGTTCTTTTTCATAGTTTGCATTGTTCATTTGTTTGGGGGAGGCACCCAGTGATTTCTTTAAGGTTATCACATACAAAATAAGTTGTCTTCCTTCAATTGGAGTAATTATCACTAGAAAACTAAGGAGGTATTTCATCATTCTATTGAATGATTCCTAAAAATCTCCATTCCATTGGTATGTATCCCCCTTTTCATCATCTTAGTGAAGGGAAAACATTTACCATCAAGGTTTTCTATAAAGTAGCAAATGCATTCCAAATTTCCTTGAAGTCCTCTCAGCTATTAGAGGTTTTGAGGATATGAATTTCTAAATATAGCCTTTTCCTTCTTGGGGTCAACATCAATGACACGATGTTATATGACGATGTTGAGAAACTTCCCTAAGGTAAAGTCAAACTAACTATTCAAGGGGTTCATTTTCAGACTATTATTGTCAATGTGTTTTGAATAAGTGGTCAAGATCCTATAGGAAATACCAGTTTTGTTGAGTTTAACCCCCAAGTCATGAAAATCTAATTAAAATGACTTACTCAAGATGTGTTTGAAGATGTGATGAATAGAATGTTGATATGCAGTGTTGTCATTATTCAGGCCATATGGAATTACATTATAGAGAAATACTCAATGGGTAGACCTAAAAGAGGTGTCTTATAAACCTTATTATGGAATTCATATTTGGTTCCATTCTAAATATCCATCCATGAATAAAATATCCTAATATATATTTTTTTCATCGATCGGTAGTTCTGTTATTGGGACTGGGAAATCATACTTTTGGAGAGTATTGTTTTAAATCTCTAACATTAATGAAGACTCTAATTTTACCATTACTCTTTTTAATGGGGACTATATTTTCCAAGAAAATGGGATGTTAGTCCTACCAAAAGAAGTTGTACCTAATCATATTAACACCATAAGCATGTATTTTGGTATCATGTGTCAAATTCATATTTATGGATTCTTGTTTATAGGCTTGATTATCTTCTCGAGTCCCATATGGTGAGTGGCCACATCGAGACCATGGCCTATAATTTATGGGTATTTATTAGGTAATGAATATCTATGCTTCCTTATGAAAGATGTATATCCATCCCAATATTTTAAATTCATTATCGAACTAATCAATATGGGCCACAGATCATCCTCTATACCAATATTTATTTCACTGAGTTCAATAATTAAGGTAGAGAAACCCACCTCAAATGATGGAGGGGAATCCATAAGGTCTTCTTCCTCTTATTATTCTTCATCCTCTTAATCCTATTATATTTGTTGAAATGTGGAAAAATGACATTAGAGTAGTTCTCTACAATTGAGATGAGGGGTTGATATCTTGGTATTTAGAAGATGAAGCGTCTTCCTATGACCTAGGTGATTGTAAGAAATGTTCGTGAAAATATTGAGAGGATGGACAGATGGATGGGGGAGTTTAATCATCCACATTTAGTGACAAGACATACTATTCATCCCCTTCTTGGGAGGCAAGTATTTCATGGAAATTTAGGTAGATCCTCAAGGAATCTTCATCCAAGATTTCACCATTTATATTGGATTCGGAAAAATCATAAATCCAGATAGACTTTGTGGTCTTGACTGAAATCGTGAATATTATTCAATATGCGTCATCCTTTGGGATCTCTTTATTTGTGTGTTTTAAACGAATAACATATTCTTCACCTATCTATTTCTTGGGTTCATATGGAATCATTTATCGGTCATTTAGGGCATTGAACAATTCAAATCCATTAACCTGAGGTTGTTTCCCTTTCCTCAGATATAATCTAATGTCTATATAATGTGATTCATAGGATTCAAACGAGGCCCTATCAGCATAAAACATCCCAATTTTTTATTAATTTATTATTTGACGCATTGATAGTAGGAGGAGTAGTTTTTATGTGGTAGTGAAACCAAGGCCTTCCTATAAAAACATTTATGGTGTAGTTCTTCCAGACCAGTATGAAATCTAAGTTAGCTATGATGTCCCCAATTTTGGCCATGAGATTGATTTGGCTTTATAGATTCAGATGAAACTTTTTATAGAAATTTAGTTTTATGAAAAAAGGTGCTATGGTTATTTCATAACATACCGGATAGACAATTGTCTATATAACAGTGATCCTAAATCCATAACCTTTGACAATAAAAAATTTTCGAACATCAATATTGTTTATTCTAAAAAACACAAACAATTACCTGATGTGTCTAAATATAATGACATATTCATCATGTTTTTTGAAGGGGATAACCTATGGGATTTCCAAAAATTCAGTTTTTGTTTAATAAACCGCGATTGTGGCCACTTCAAATTCATAATTATGGGGGCTCAATAAAGAATCCATGAGTGATTCCCAAAAGACTTTTCACACACTCAAATGATCTGAGATAAAATGTTTGGATGATACCAAGGATAACTATTTTTGTATTTAATAAATTTTTTCTATGGATTGTTCTTCCTGGTGAGGGGATTCTCTTTTATACGGGGATATGAGGCATTAGTATTTCATGAAGATGGATTCGATCAAGATTGGAGCTGATGGTTCTCTTTTCCTTGTTGGTTTGGGCCAAGATGTTCTTCGAACTTACTGGGGGTGATTTGATTCCTTTTCATCTAATTCTTATTTTATATAAATAAGGTCAGAGTGGATTTCAGTTAGTGTCGAAGGATTTTTTTCTTCATTTTGGGCCTGATTCAAGGGAACTTCCATGAGTTTCTACAAAATTGATGGTCTGATTAGGGTGTGAATAGATGTATGGATCCTTTGGTGACTATGTCTTCGATGATATCCTTCAATCCTATGATGTATACCTATGGTTCCCTAGTTTAATTTAGTGATCTCAGGTTCTTAGATGTAGTCATAATAAACAAAGTGATCCACTAAGTGAATGACTTTAATGTAATCGAAATCAACTCCTCTATTAATGATGACCCCATATGGATGACCATTTTTGGTGGTGTCATTGAGTTGGGTGGTTACCATTGATTGACATCTGAGGGAATAAAATCCATGAGTTTCAAAGACAAAATTTTCCCTTCATACATGTTTATCCTCCTATGATTTCTCTATATCATTCAGTTCAAGATGTTTCTTTTAGGTGTGGACATTGGAACTTTTTGACTGAGATTCCATTGGCTAAGTTGTAGTGAAAGTTTCTAGGGGAATAATTAGTTTGTTTAAATATTCTTGGAGAATTCCATGTGGTACATTTATTGTTTTTTGAGTAATAAAACATTAATAATTATGATCCCTTCTAATAGAAACTTAATTCAACTCACCTCCTTCTTCTGGGGTAGTAGTGAAAACAAATAACACCTACAATGGTCGCAGTCACTATTTTACTTTACTGGGATATATGAATTTCCTGAAGAGGGTGCATGAAGATAAAATATTTTTTAATAGTGTGTCCCAATATCCATGAATGGGACAACAATCTGGAAAGTCATCGAGACCCAACTAATAGGAAATTTTCGTTTCTGTATGGCGAAGTAAATCATATACCATAGAAGATAAAAAATATCTCTAGATATGATCATCTTATAAATAATAAAAACTATTTATTATTTATTAAATTAAATTCTTATGGGTCTTCTCTTATAGTGTTATTTAAGTGATGGTCATTATAGACACGTAGGTGGCGTTGAATGCTATGGTAAATGATTTAGAGTTGGAGTGAATATTATGGATGGGTAAAGTGTAAATGATGTTGCATCAACAATTCTGGCTCTTTTCTCTGAGACCAGTGGGGTTATCCATGTGTTAAACAACATTTTTCGTGTGGAGTTTTCCATTATTTGGACAATATTGGAGAAATCCCAGAGAAAACAATTATATTTCACCATGATGAGTAGTGTTCGTAGATCATAATGGAGGTAATTGATGAAAATTTCAAGCATATCATCTTGGAAAAGAATCAGGTTCAAGAAATAGGTGAAATTTGTCCATCAAGAGATGAAGTTTGATACTCCCTTATTCACTTAATGTTCTCATATTGAGTGATCACTGAGTGTTTTCTTCTATAGTGATCAGCTATGGTGGATGAGGAACATATGAAATAGGTCTTCTAATCCCAAGATATACTTATCAGGAAAGCCGTTGTTCCACTTGATGGTTTTCCCTTATAGGGTCCGCACATAGAATCTATGTTTCACTACATTTTATTGATCTGAATTTTCAATCATGGGATCAAAATGGAACCCATAATGAATCATATTATGTTTTAGATCACCTAGACCATTGAAAATTGGAATCATATGGCTCCCAAGGTTTGGTATTGATAAGTATTTTCTCCCCCAGTCAGGGAAAGGATTTCATTCTGGATGCACTAGGGCACTCAATTCCTCCACGGCTTCCTATCGAGTTTCCAATTCCTTGAAGGTGTCAATAATTCCTTGATTGGTGTTCTATTGAACCTGGTCTTTGATAGTGGTTGTAATGGGTGGGATTTGACATGCAGGTTCCAAAACTATTTGGGGATGATATCTAGCAAGAAACAAATTTTTAGGGTTTATCTGAACCTTTTAATGTTATTTCCTTATTGGTGGGAAATCATTGTACCCTTCCACGATCTGTTCTAGGTATATTTTTCATCAAGGAATCATTTTGGGATGATTTCCAAGACATTCTATGATTTCTTGGATGAAAACTTGTCACTATAGTTCACCTATTGGTATAGTACATTAAGGCTCTGTTGAGGGAGTATAGTCAATATGAACACTACCTCAAAGTAACTCTTCATTGATTGGCCTCACCCTTTTCATTTCTGCACCCTTCCATGTGAATTTTTCTTCAAGAATAGGGACATAATTATCTTTGAGAGGATTAAGTGGATAGTATATGACCTTTCTTTTATTATTCTTTGTAGAAGAGGATTGTTGAAGTGGTAGTATGGGATTATTTGAGGGATCACCCATAGCCTGGATGATTCTCTTATTTTGGGCACAGAAACGATCATTCTCTATATGGAACATATCCATGATGGAACCATCCACTCATTTTTCATCTTTTTTTTCATTATTATTAGTGTCTTTTTTAGGATAGGAATCCAAAACGTTCACCGATACATAATTCATTTTGGGAATCATATTAGATGATGAATGATAGAAGGGTTTTCTTTTCCCTTTGTTCGACCTCTCCCTTACCTTCCATGATCAAATTTGGTCTTCTTGTCAATGTGTTTCATGGAGGGAACCACTATGAAGTCTTTTCATGGGCCTCCATTCCATCGAAAATGAGTTATGAGACAGGATGGAATAAGAGACCTCTATGAATTTTGTACTACCCAATTAAGAAATGATTGATTTCTATTGAAGGGGTGTTTGAGGTATAGATGACCCAATTATTTATGATTTGAGTTTCAATATTTCTCTTATTTTTGCGCCTTGGTCAAGGGTTTTCAGTCTTATGTGGTAATTTTGTGTTAAAATTCACCTGACCTTATAGGCTGGAGCTGATCACATATTGCAGAAACTACAATTGTTGTCGGAACTCTCATGATCTCATGTATCTATTTTTAAGAGAGATTCAAGAATAATTCATGTTTTGTACATGAAATATTCAATTCTGAAGAAAATAATTGTGTTTAATGATTGGATTCTATTAGGAGGGAAGCCTCCATAATGTTTTCAGTTTCCTGGTTTTGAAGATTCTTACGGATTTCTCTTGTTGGGTGTGACTCTTTTGAGACATACTCAATGTCAGTTATTATTTAGAGTTCTGCCCTTCATGAGAAATGGATTTTCATTATTTCTTCCCTGTAATAATGACATTACAATATTTCATTTCTTTTGGATTCTGTTGGATGGGGCGTGTGGTGACACGTAATGATCTATTATCTCCATATGCCCAAATATGAACATGAGTTGGGGTGTCACCGATTAAATGATGTATCTTATGCAGTGTATTGAGGAGGTAAATTGGATATCATTTTGCTCCATCTTTGATTATGGTCTCCATGTTAATGAAATTTTTTCAAATTGAATTTGAGGATGAACCTCCCCAATATTTTTACAAATTTGGAATACCCATCACATGGGAAGAATTTTTCTTTTTGGTGGGGGAGATTCCACCATATTTTGAGAAAAATTATCTGAATGAACTCTTCTAGAAGTTTACTTGGTAGATGAACTAAGAAGTGGATGAGGGCCAAAATACAATGGGTATATCATCTGTGGACAATTTTCATCTCATGATAAACATATCCTTTTGTTCTTTTTTGAGATACTCTTTATATTGATTTTCCCACCTAGGATGCTTCTCGACACTTTTTTCCCTTGGAGTAGGGACAACATGGGTCTTGTTACTAAGTTGATAGATTGGGAGTGGATCTGATGATGAGAATATCCATGGTATATATCCTAGAATATAATTAACATCATTATTTATTGACAGGGTGTATAACATTTCTAACCCCATCTATTCATGTCCCTCAACATATGAGGGATCTCACATCTAATCATGATGGGGGGACCATCTTGTAGACATGATATGTTACTACCTATAGGACCTTCGAATTGCATACTAAAATGGAGAGAACAACCATCATGTCATGATTCTTGAATGAAGGTAGAATTTATATAGTGTATACCCTAGGGAGGACCTTCAAGGAATACACCAGTAAAGGGAGGACCTTCTTTCCTCAATAAGATGTCACTGTAGGGAAGACCTTCACAAATCTTGCCACAATGGTGATGAGTACAATCACAGATTGATGCCTAATTATATGGAGAAATTGTGTAGCCAATACCATGAGGATGACCTTCCTACTAGACACCAGTAAGGAGAGGAAAATCTAACTGGAATGATATGTCCCTATGAGAAGGACCTTCGCATCGCATTCTACAATGGGGTGGAATACCATCATAGATTGATGCTCGACTACAGGGATAATTTCTATAGTATATTCCCTATGGAGGACCTTTAGGGAAGAATCCATCAAGGGGTGAACATTTTTTATGGAATGATAAATCACTATTGGGAGGACCTTCATAGAGCCTGACACAATGCCATATACTTCCATCATAGCTCGACACCCGACTATTGGGTGAATTTTTGTTGCATATACCATGGGGAGGAATATTATGGATGATTAAAACATGGGTAGGATATTCTTTTTGTTTTATCTTCTAGAAAATAGTTAGGCTCATGTGAAACTAATTAGGAGATTAGATCTAAAGATCGATCAGTTTGTGTCCAAGAATGAATACATTGTGGTACATGCTTTGGGGAGGACCTTCAAAGATACTGGAAACAATGTTGTGGAAAGGACATTCACAATAGCTACTACCAAAACTATATTTTGGTAATGGATCATCGGGATCATGATCCACCATTGATAGGTATTTTATGGTTTCAAGAACTCTAACTTGTAGAAGAGTATGGCCATGGATCTTCTCTCCATTTTCTAGTTTCCTTTTCTGTGATTTATTCCTTATTCATATATAGTAGGACACTCAGGTCAATTTCTATAGCTGACAGCTATCTAGTATGGGTGACTATTAGGTTGGCTCCCATAGTGATTCAAGGATATGTATACAAGATTCCTTAGTTCTTGAAGGAATATGTGCATACCCTAGAGTATACACTAAAGTGCACAACTATCCCACAGTTTTAATGGGTACTTATTCTCGATCCTATTTTCATTTTATCACAACAAGTTACTGAGTACTCTTCTAGATAGGATCATGGATGCATGTCTCCTCCAGAGTGTCCTCCAGATACTTTGGATGAGTCAACCCACTAAGGAATATGGCTGTGTATGAATGACTCCATTCTATTTCAATCTATATGATTAGGTATTGATAATTATATCGGATATGTTCAAGAATTGATGCTCTATCCTACAAAATTTTAAGATTTGTTGATAGAAGTCTTTAGTGGGAAAATAATATATTCATATTATGATGTCGTAGTAGTAATATGCACCTTTTTTTTCCTCCATTTTATATCAGTAATTAGCAATAGTAATTTTTGGGGGGAATAGATACAAGTCTTCCCCTGATGTACAATTGGGATACTATAGTTGTTTTATCCAATTTCCCCAGTATTTGGTTGGAGGTATTCATACATGTGAGCATAGAACTATGTCATCCTGTTGGATGCCATCATATTTGACATATGGGATTGATATGAATCTGTATGAATTTGTCTCTACATCATTTTAATTTCCATTATAGTTTACTAATGGGATTCATATGTGTTTGTAGGGATATACATCTGCATATAGTTTTCCATCTTATTTGGCTGACAGTCTTAGTGTTCAGTAGCCAGAATTTGTAATTTCACATGATTGTATATCATATTTGATTGACGAGCTTCATAATAAGGATAATTAATATACATATATACTTAGTATTCTAATTTATTTGAACGAAGGGATTCTTCAGTAAAAATAAGGGTGAAAACGAAACATTTATTGACTATTCCTCTTCTTCAGAAGGACACCTTGGGGACCTAGGTCTATTTGACTCTAGTAGGGTCCCTCGGGTTGGTATCCACTTTATGGTGAGGATGTTATGCCTCATGACATTTGTGGTAATGATTTATAGTATTGTACCTTTGAAGGAACCCATGTGCTACTGGGATAAAGTCCTTGGATATGACCTCGTCAACCCCCTCCTAATGTATGGGAGGAACTCATCATCACATTCTAGAAACAAATCTCAAAATAATTTTAGAGATGGATAGAAGAGATATTTGGTTCTAGACCACTTATCATCAATCACAAAATGGTTGGTGGGGATTAATTGCAAGATGGACCTTCCTGGATATATACAAGGGGGTAAGATTACCCTTATGGTGTAACACCCCAGGATTTCATAGTGTGTTATTTCTTAAAAATAATTCAATAACTTGCACTACACGCAACACCGAGTTCAATCACACCATGAAGTACAAAAAAAAGCCATTAAAAGAGGTCATGAATAGTATTAACAACATTTTGAACTTTATATAATCCTTATAATTTTAGAATCCCTATTATGAGTTTCTTAATCATAATGCAAGAACAGATTCATTTTCAGTATTGCACTTTTATCAACTTTAATAGTGAAACATTTTTTAAATAAAATATTTTAAACACTATGAATAACTTGGGACATCAAAAAAAAATTTAAATTAAACATCCCAAGCTTCCACGGTACGCTTTCCTTTGAATAAAATAGTAGCGTGTGTTGTACGCAACCTTGAGTTTTAACACACGCCACAACCAATCAAACTAGCCGTTATGAATAGTAATACCTAAATTTTGAAATTATATATATTTTATATTTTAAAATGGACTTCATTTTTGGATTCAGAATATCGAATTTAGCCTAAGGTGAAATTTTGGTACTTTTCGGATAACTTTCATATTTTGATGAATAGTGAAAATTACTAAATTTTAATTAAAAACAACTTTTTTAATCAAAATAATTAATAGTGATAAATTATGAATTTTAGTAGTTTTAAAGTATATTTAGAATATATTTTTACCATTTAATATAATTTTGGTCATTGGACATAATTTTACAATTAAACCGAACATAAACAAGTGTCAATCTTTTGATAGTTATTATCTCTTAAAAACACGCTTTTTGATTTGACAGCGGGAATTGATTTTAAATTAATTTCTGCCACTTCTGTGTTTTGAATTTAGAAAAATGGATTCCATATTTGGAATCAGGATGTCCAAATTGTGTAAATAGGTAACTTTTATTTTTAGACATTTTGAATAATTATTGTGGTAAATATTTTATTTACCATGGTTAAGGGTAAATCCGGTAAATAAGGGTTAAAAAATAATATTATAATAATTCAAAATTACCCTAAAACGTGTCCTAACCTTATTGGTGGACACATACCCGACCATGAGCATCCTTGGGTCAATTTGGGGACCCCTTGGAGCCACTTTTATGTGGTAGGGACACTTTATATTAATAAAGTTAAAATAAAAATAAAAATGGCATAAGCTTACATCTTTTAGAAGAACAATTTTTACATAGGGTTATACATGTTGGATTTTCGATTATAAATATTCATTAGAAAGCTAAAAAGATTTTATACATAATGATATTTTATTTATAATTTTTATACATCAAATAAGTTAAATTATTAATGACACAATAGTGATGCAATGTTTACCTCATTAATAAATCATTTAAATAAATAAGATTATAATGATTAAAATATTATCTAAAACCTGTCCAATTATTATTGGTTTATGTTATTTAGAATATGAGTCATCTTATCTTCGACCTCAATGATTTTTGGACCATTATAAACCAAATATAATTATATTATAAAGTAATACTTTCACTCTTTCCTAAAGAGCCCCTCCTATCCCTTATAAAAGGAGACCACTTCTACTCATTCCTCACACCTCTCAAGCCACTTGGCTCGTCCAAACTCTGCCCAACTAAGCTCCCCACATCCCTCTACTCCTCCTTGAGGCTTCCCCTTAGGCAGAAAGCATTTCAAGAAGTCCTTAGGTTCCAACCAAAGTTAGTTACCTAAATTAAAGGTAACGATTTCTCTTAAATTATTTTCATTTATTTTGCTTCTCCAACCCCCAAACTCTTTTTATTTCCTTTCTTTTGTAACAACACCAGTATCCTCAATATACTAGGATGTTGTTATAAGAAGTATTCAAACTACACATACACACAACTCCATCTAATGGATGATGAACATAATGTTTCTGTGGATGGAAAACTAACGCCTCACGAAACGATGATTGTTCAAATACATCTTACCGCCTCTCATGGTGGCCATTATGATGGCACTGTAATTAAATATGATATTAATGATATATATTTTATATATAAGCGTCTGTAATTCCATTTTATTTCATACCATTATGTTTTATATACATACGATAATTTCATTTTAGGAAGTGCGGACTACCGCCCCCTTAAAATGATATGACTCATTCATACCACACATGGAACGTATAAAGGATGGTGTTAATGAAACTAAAGTAACATATATAAAATATTATATTATACTGTAATAGTAATATACCTAAGTATCATTTGGATTCAATTCTTTTAAAATAAAAATTAAATGGAATTTGCGTTCGTGCGTACGTACGGACTACCGTCTCCACGAACGCGATGAGATTCATCCTCCATCGTATCCATTCAAGTATAATTATCATTTGATGATTTAAAAATGATGTCTAAGGACTTTATACCATTCTGGATTTGAATAATATACAACATATCCTTTACAAACATGTCTTACGTAACAAAACATACAAAAGAAAACAAGTATGTTAACACCCGAAACAACGATAATACTAAGATATTATTATCAAATCAACATTAAAAGATCATATATGATTTCATATTAATATATATGATTCTTGTATAATTTAATAACAATTATTTCACCATTATACAGGAGGTTAACCTACCCCAACCAAGGAAAAGTACAAGGTAAGGGATTTTCTTATCTCACTTTCAATTCCGTGAGATTTCCATTGTTCGCCACTAAATTATTGAAAGTGGTGTATTGTGTACTGCCATTTGATATATATTATCATGATTCTATTTATATTCATGTAATTCTGTAAATCATTTGGTGTTTATTAACTTTTGGCCATACGACTCAGTTGATTAACGTGGTAAGGGGTTTTCATCTCACTCCTTATTCTCATGAGATTCATGCCATATTGCCACCATTACCTTTTGTGTGGTGTATGTACTGCCCATAATTATATTCTTTGTGTAATACACTCTAATTTATGTGTACTTACATATTCATTGTATGATACCTCTTTCATGGGTTGTATGTTTCATAAGTTACCAAACTGGTAAGGGTTATTTCACAATCTCTTCATTATCTGAGGTTGTTTATACGTAATAATCTACTGGGATCTCGTTATCATCCACATCCATGTTTCTTCAAAATGTATTTCAAAACATTTTTAATATTTAAAAGAATATGGGTTAAAGTCATTTATAACCTTGTTTGACTTTTTATAAGAGGTTTATAAGGGAATCTTTCCGTCGTTTTCCAAACAAGGTGCTTTTTAACCTTTTCGACAGAATTAAGATAAGAATGTTTTTTTTACTTATACGGTGGGTGCGGTTATTTTCCGCCGTTATAAAATCGTCAAAGCTTCCCTTAAAAGCTTATAAGATTATTTTCAAAGAAAATGTTTGATTTTATATGGATCTTAAATGATTTCAAAATAAAAGGAGATATTTCTTTAAAAAGAATTTTGATTTCATCTATGTCAACATCCTTTGATGGGTTTTAAGATTATTTGAAGTTGATTTATTATGATACAAAACTTCTATATTTTTTTGAAGGTTTTGTGATATGTTTGACTGTGGATGTGCTATTTTTATACCATTCATAGTTTATGGTGAAAGTATTGACATTTCGTATGCTAGTTCCAATAAGAATGTTTATGTTATATTTCAATTTTTACTTCATATGAATGTGTTGGAAAAGTATGTTCCAGGTTGGGGACTGGTTAAAGTAAGCCCTCCAGGTTGGGGACTGGTAAAAGTAAGCCCTCCAGGTTGGGGACTGGTAAAAGTAAGCCCTCGAGGTTAGGGACTGGTAAAAGTAATCCCTCCGGTTTGGTGTCCGGTTATTAGAGGCACTCCGGGTTGGTGTCCGGTTATTAGAGGCACTCCGGGTTGGTGTCCGGTTATTAGAGGAACTCCGGGTTGGTGTCCAGTTATTAGAGGCACTCCGGGTTGGGTTCCAGTTACAGTTAGCCCCAAGGTCTTGGGACGAGGCCTTGAAAAGTAATTAAAGTTTAGCATTATGCATTCCAACATTATGAAAGTGGTTATTGATTTTGCATGTGATTATTCGATTAGTAGAATATCCATGTGAACAAGTAAATGGAATTATTTCACTTTACTTTTTCCATACTATGTTGAAGTTTAAGTTTAAAAGGCTTTTGTTTTAGTAATTCATTGCCTTAAATGTTTATGCTTATTTTTGAATGTTCCGCTATATTGTTATCCTTACTGGGCATTTGAGCTCACCCCTTTTCTATGTTTTATTTTTCCCAGGATGTGAAGATGTAAGTTATGAATGACCTGCAGGGATATTATGAGGGGATTATAGTGTGGACTGTGGAAACATTATGTTGTTGTAGTAGTTTTTTCATTTTATGATATAATGTAAAACTTATGAATATATCTAGTGTTTCCAAGGCTACTAAACCAATCGGTCTTTCGAGATTTGATCTTTCTTGTGATCATGCCAATGTTATGTAATAATGCAACGACTCTGGTTAACTGGGGTCGGGGCGTTACAGTTGGTATCAGAGGAAGTTTAGTACAAACCTTGGAAACTAGATTTAGATAAACTCTGATTAGAGCACGTAGACCTAAGATGAACTTTCAGGATTAGTATAGAAGAACTTCCTAGAATTTTGGTATCGTAGAGATTTTGTGAGTTTTCCGAGCAATAAATCCCTGTCTGGATACGAGCAGGTAGAGGCGGCTCTGGCACAGATGTACCTAGGGGTAAAACCCGAAAACACCGCTTTGAGCTAGACTTGAACGGGAACTGGTGCACGACAACGGGCCTTGCTGCACTCTTGGTTACGACACTCCCGGGGGATATGCTTAGGATAACTCTCATTTTCTTACAAATCATTATGAAGGGTTTATGAGTATATACTTCCTCAAAGAAAACATTTTTATGATTATGGATTATATCCATAAATAGTTCAATTTATGTTAAGTGTTTTATAAGTATGGGATTATGTATTTTGATTCATAAACTGATCTAGTTTATGCCAAGGTTTAGAAATGGCGCCCAGTAGAAGGAATGAGAACTCCAGAAATGCACATGATCCAAAGAGAAGGAAGGATCATATCTTTCATGGTCTTAAGCTAGGATTGATAAGAGAAATAGTCTCCCATGTATTATCATTATATGAAGAAATAATATCATGTGTTGATAAGATAAGTAAAGAGTTTACTGAGTCCTATGGCTTTGAAGGGAAGCAAGAGAAGAAAAGGATGGAAGAGAGAAAAATGGATAAAGGGAAGAGGGAAAAGAAGAATTTTCCCATATGTGGTAACTGTGGGAAGAAACACCCTGGAACTTTCCTGAAAGGAATGGGAGTTTGTTATAGGTGTGGAGGAAAAGGGCACAAAGTACGTGACTGCAAGGGTGAGAAAATGGTTTCAAATGTACAATGCTTCATTTGCAAGGAGTTTGGACACTACGCGAACCTATGCCCCAGTCATCAGACTATGCCGCAAATGATGCTATTGGATAATAATCAAGTTATGATACTACCACAGATGAAGAGGAATGATTAGAGTTCTTATATTGATTATGTCAATTGAGTGTTGTATCAACAATGTACTTGTTATAATAATTATGGAGTATATAAGGATTGTACTGCAGTACTATTTCATTAAGGACTTGAGATTGTGTGGAACAAAGAAAAGTGACTCAATAGCAGGATAAATTTTTGAAAAATATATGGTTGAGAGAAAGATAAACCATAATATGGTTCTGATACCGAGTTAGTGATTTTAGAATAATACATGATTGATTTGGATAAATTATGTTGGATATTCTTGACTACCTTGAAACTGATTAATGATTTGTATATTCCATCATTTTTTTGGGGTTTAAAACATTTTTGGATTGATGAAGTATATCCAGCATTCTATATGGAATAGGGGAGCATGAATGTAATCAATAAGGAATATGGTAATTCAAGATGTTTCAGTTTATTAAAAGAATAAAAGATGAAGGTATTCATATGCTATTACGGGGTAAAAAGGATCTATATTATGTTTACCTTCCTTATAAATGTTGGACTGTGAGTTTGGACAGAAGTATTTTGGATAGTTCTAGTTTGGATTATTTTGGATTACCATAAAAGGACAACCCAGAGGTCGGGCGGCAACCCGTCGCGTCCGGCAAGGCTGCGAGACTTGAACCCGCAACCGAAGGGCGACAAGGGTGTATCACCTACCACTGGCCCACGAGATGTCCTGGATTAAATAATATTGTTTTTTTAAAAGATCTGGTAGACGAATTATAAATTCATTTATTTTGGAACCCTGTACGAATAGTATAAATAAAAAAATTACATTCTATTATCTTTTAGAGTGAAAGATGAGTTTGTGGTAGAAATTTATTAATGGATAAAACTCTAATTATAAAGTAAGTATATCTCCTTATGATCATAGCCAATCTCATAAATATATTCCTCAACATTAATAAAAGGAACTTAGAACAAAAATGTTGTCCTAGATGGTACCTTAAATCATCACTAATTCATCGCTTTGGGATTGTTGGCCTTTTCATAGCCATGTTCTCTACCACTCTCCATCAAATAATTGATGGTCAGATTTCTCTTCCATATCCATATTTTCCTACATGGAACCCTAGTATGTGTTATTTTCGGTAATCTTCATACTTTCCACTCTTTATTTTAAATAGAGGCCTCGTTAATTCATTTTTCGATGTGGGATTTCAACTATGATATTTTGAAACGTCAAAAATGTGTTATCCTAATACCCTATGTTTTGTTGAACCGATGGTATTTCAAATCATCATAGATTGATGAATTTAAGGACCTCAATTATACACTTGTTTGTGATTGATGATCTCAATCACTACCTATAAATATTTACGTTTTTTCTTCAATTATATGTCTCTAATTGCCACCAATGTTCTCCTAATCGAGATCATAATTTGGTGGTGACTCTTTCATTTCTCTTTTCCTCATATTAAGACTAAATTTTAGTAACCTAATTTCCGATGTGGGTTTTCCCACAAATATATTTTCTATTTTCAACCTTTTATTTTCGAAGAAAAATTTCAAATTGCGAGGACGCAATTTATTGAAGGAGGGGAGAATGTAACACCCCAGAATTTCATAGTGTGTTATTTCTTAAAAATAATTCAATAACTTGCACTACACGCAACACCGAGTTCAATCACACCATGACGTACAAAAAAAAGCCATTAAAAGAGGTCATGAATAGTATTAACAACATTTTGAACTTTATATAATCCTTATAATTTTAGAATCCCTATTATGAGTTTCTTAGTCATAATGCAAGAACAGATTCATTTTCAGTATTGCACTTTTATCAACTTTAATAGTGAAACCTTTTTTAAATAAAATATTTTAAACTATCTGAATAACTTGGGACATCAAAAAAAAAATTTAAATGAAACATCCCAAGCTTCCACGGTACTCTTTCCTTTGAATAAAATAGTAGCGTGTGTTGTACGCAACCTTGAGTTTTAACACACGCCACAACCAATCAAACTAGCCGTTATGAATAGTAATACCTAAATTTTGAAATTATATATATTTTATATTTTAAAATGGACTTCATTTTTGGATTCAGAATATCGAATTTAGCCTAAGGTGAAATTTTGGTACTTTTCGGATAACTTTCATATTTTGATGAATAGTGAAAATTACTAAATTTTAATTAAAAACAACTTTTTTAATCAAAATAATTAATAGTGATAAATTATGAATTTTAGTAGTTTTAAAGTATATTTAGAATATATTTTTAACATTTAATATAATTTTGGTCATTGGACATAATTTTACAATTAAACCGAACATAAACAAGTGTCAATCTTTTGATAGTTATTATCTCTTAAAAACACGCTTTTTGTTTTGACAGCGGGAATTAATTTTAAATTAATTTCTTCCACTTCTGTGTTTTGAATTTAGAAAAATGGATTCCATATTTGGAATCAGGATGTCCAAATTGTGTAAATAGGTAACTTTTATTTTTAGACATTTTGAATAATTATTGTGGTAAATATTTTATTTACCATGGTTAAGGGTAAATCCGGTAAATAAGGGTTAAAAACTAATATTATAATAATACCAAATTACCCTAAAACGTGTCCTAACCTTATTGGTGGACACATACCCGACCATGAGCATCCTTGGGTCAATTTGGGGACCCCTTGGAGCCACTTGTATGTGGTAGGGACACTTTATATTAATAAAGTTAAAATAAAAATAAAAATGGCATAAGCTTACATCTTTTAGAAGAACAATTTTTACATAGGGTTATACATGTTGGATTTTCGATTATAAATATTCATTAGAAAGCTAAAAAGATTTCCTAAATAATGATATTGTATTTATAAATTTTAGACATCAAATAAGTTAAATTATTAATGACACAATAGTGATGCAATGTTTACCTCATTAATAAATCATTTAAATAAATAAGATTATAATGATTAAAATATTCTCTAAAACCTGTCCAATTCTTATTGGTTGATGTTATTTAGAATATGACTCATATTATCTTAGACCTCAATGATTTTTGGACCATTATAAACCAAATATAATTATATTATAAAGTAATACTTTCACTCTTTCCTAAAGAGCCCCTCCTCTCCCTTATAAAAGGAGACCACTTCTACTCATTCCTCACACCTCTCAAGCCACTTGGCTCGTCCAAACTCTGCCCAACTAAGCTCCCCACATCCCTCTCCTCCTCCTTGAAGCTTCCCCTTAGGCAGAAAGCATTTCAAGAAGTCCTTTGGTTCCAACCAAAGTGAGTTACCTAAATTAAAGGTAACGATTTCTCTTAAATTATTTTCATTTATTTTGCTTCTCCAACCCCCAAACTCTTTTTATTTCCTTTCTTTTGTAACAACACCAGTATCCTAAATATACTAGGATGTTGTTATAAGAAGTATTCAAACTACACATACACACAACTCCATCTAATGGATGATGAACATAATGTTTCTGTGGATGGAAAACTAACGCCTCACGAAACGATGATTGTTCAAATACATCTTACCGCCTCTCATGGTGGCCATTATGATGGCACTGTAATTAAATATGATATTAATGATATATATTTTATATATAAGCTTCTGTAATTCCATTTTATTTCATACCATTATGTTGTATATACATACGATAATTTCATTTGAGGAAGTGCGGACTACCGCCCCCTTAAAATGATATGACTCATTCATACCACACATGGAACGTATAAAGGATGGTGTTAATGAAACTAAAGTAACATATATAAAATATTATATTATACTGTAATAGTAATATACCTAAGTATCATTTGGATTCAATTCTTTTAAAATAAAAATTAAATGGAATTTGCGTTCGTGCGTACGTACGGACTACCGTCTCCACGAACGCGATGAGATTCATCCTCCATCGTATCCATTCAAGTATAATTATCATTTGATGATTTAAAAATGATGTTTAAGGACTTGATACCATTCTGGATTTGAATAATATACAACCTATCCTTTACAAACATGTCTTACGTAACAAAACATACAAAAGAAAACAAGTAAGTTAACACCCGAAACATCGACAATACTAAGTTATTATTATCAAATCAACATTAAAAGATCATATATGATATCATATTAATATATATGATTCTTATATAATTTAATAACAATTATTTCACCATTATACAGGAGGTTAACCTACCCCAACCAAGGAAAAGTACAAGGTAAGGGATTTTCTTATCTCACTTTTAATTCCGTGAGATTTCCATTGTTCGCCACTAAATTATTGAAAGTGGTGTATTGTGTACTGCCATTTGATATATATTATCATGATTCTATTTATATTCATGTTATTCTGTAAATAATTTGGTGGTTATTAACTTTTGGCCATACGACTCAGTTGATTAACGTGATAAGGGGTTTTCATCTCACTCTTTATTCTCATGAGATTCATGCCATATTGCCACCATTACCTTTTGTGTGGTGTATGTACTGCCCATAATTATATTCTTTGTGTAATACACTCTAATTTACGTGTACTTACATATTCATTGTATGATACCTCTTTCATGGGTTGTATGTTTCATAAGTTACCAAACTGGTAAGGGTTATTTCACAATCTCTTCATTATCTGAGGTTGTTTATACGTAATAATCTACTAGGATCTCGTTATCATCCACATCCATGTTTCTTCAAAATGTATTTCAAAACATTTTTAATATTTAAAAGAATATGGGTTAAAGTCATTTATACCCTTGTTTGACTTTTTATAAGAGGTTTATAAGGGAATCTTTCCGTCGTTTTCCAAACAATGTGCTTTTTAACCTTTTCGACAGAATTAAGATAAGAATGTTTTTTTTACTTATATGGTGGGTGCGGTTATTTTCCGCCGTTATAAAATCGTCAAAGATTCCCTTAAAAGCTTATAAGATTATTTTCAAAGAAAATGTTTGATTTTATATGGATCTTAAATGATTTCAAAATAAAAGGAGATATTTCTTTAAAAAGAATTTTGATTTCATCTATGTCAACATCCTTTGATGGGTTTTAAGATTATTTGAAGTTGATTTATTATGATACAAAACTTCTATATTGTTTTGAAGGTTTTGTGATATGTTTGACTGTGGATGTGCTATTTTTATACCATTCATAGTTTATGGTGAAAGTATTTACATTTCGTATGCTAGTTCCAATAAGAATGTTTATGTTATATTTCAAGTTTTACTTCATATGAATGTGTTGGACAAGTATGTTCCAGGTTGGGGGCTGGTTAAAGTAAGCCCTCCAGGTTGGGGACTGGTAAAAGTAAGCCCTCCAGGTTGGGGACTGGTAAAAGTAAGCCCTCCAGGTTAGGGACTGGTAAAAGTAAGCCCTCCGGTTTGGTGTCCGGTTATTAGAGGCACTCCGGGTTGGTGTCCGGTTATTAGAGGCACTCCGGGTTGGTGTCCGGTTATTAGAGGCACTCCGGGTTGGTGTCCGGTTATTAGAGGCACTCCGGGTTGGTGTCCGGTTATTAGAGGCACTCCGGGTTGGGTTCCGGTTACAGTTAGCCCCAAGGTCTTGGGACGAGGCCTTGAAAAGTAATTAAAGTTTAGCATTATGCATTCCAACATTATGAAAGTGGTTATTGATTTTGCATGTGATTATTCGATTAGTAGAATATCCATGTGAACAAGTAAATGGAATTATTTCATTTTACTTTTGCCATACTATGTTGAAGTTTAAGTTTAAAAGGCTTTTGTTTTAGTAATTCATTTCCTTAAATGTTTATGCTTATTTTTGAATGTTCCGCTATATTGTTATCCTTACTGGGCATTTGAGCTCACCCCTTTTCTATGTTTTATTTTTCCCAGGATGTGAAGATGTAAGTTATGAATGACCTGCAGGGATATTATGAGGGGATTATAGTGTGGACTGTGGAAACATTATGTTGTTGTAGTAGTTTTTTCATTTTATGATATAATGTAAAACTTATGAATATATCTAGTGTTTCCAAGACTACTAAACCAATCGGTCTTTCGAGATTTGATCTTTCTTGTGATCATGCCAATGTTATGTAATAATGCAACGACTCTGGGTAACTGGGGTCGGGGCGTTACATATGGTGGTACTCTCTAACCAGTGCATTAGAAACCCAATTTTGAGGAAGCTATGTAGGCGATGACAACCTCAGTTTGGATGAGGGAATATCTGGTGTAGTGGTTGATTCATGTTCATGTGATTTTTGGTTATATTCCACTAGACTGAATAATGTTATGAAGAGTTTCTATAATATATGTGACATATACATACAATAAAACCTCATCAAATAAGAATTTCATTCCCATATGAAAAAATTATTATATAATATAACTCAATTAAATTTGGATGCGAAAGGGGCATGAATCGGGGTAACACTACCACCTTGGTTAAGGATTCAAATTGGATTCATCATTTTGTTTTATTGAATGGTGTTTGGTATTAGTAACAAAATGTTTCAAAGAGGACTAAATTTTATATCATTTTTTATCTTGGGAAGGAGGTTCCAATGTAATTTCATTCACATCGGGTTCCCAATTTTTCCCCTTGATGTTTTTCTGCTCCTTGGACAGACAATTTCAATGGGTTGAATGGTATGAAATCACTGATTTTTGGTATGATGTCTTCAAATGATCATCAGTGGGATTATTTATATGGAGCTGTAAATACCCAATGGCTCTCATATCCAAGATTTGTGGACCAACATTCCAAAGGGATGTGTTCATTGGGAATTTTTTCCAACAGCACTTAAGAACTCAAATTAGTCAATTTGATTGGATGTTTGGCTCATCAGACCCTTTTGGGGGAAATTTTCTTATTTATTGAATCTCTTAAAGATTTTATAAGTGTTCATGAATCATTTGATCATTACCAAGTATTCATATGTAGATTATCCTTAGGTAATAATCAATCATAAATATGCTTGGGTTTAGAATCATCTATATATAATCAAGGTTCTCAATCAATGAAACTTTTTTATTGATAGTTCAGAGATTATTATTTTACTCACATGGTTGATGACGATTTTAAGAGATTTGGGGAGGTTCACCAGAGTTTGCTGTCATCCAGAGATATTTAATATATTTTTATTTCAAAAAAACCATGACATGGGTTTCCTGTATATCATTGCAAGACAAATCAAAATCCACATAATTCCATTCCATTAAACAAGAACATCATATGTTAAGGTCATCTAAATGGGACCCAACCTTGAAATTTAACATCATATGTTATGGAAAACCATGTAGAAGTTTCCTTCTCCAAATGGTGGGGGACTTTCACCGAGGTGGCCTGAGGGACTGAGTAAGGATTTGGAATTCTAATAAAATATGAACCTACTAGGGATGTGGACTATAAAATATTATGGCTGATTTGGATTGTGTTTCTAGGTCTCAGATAGGTTTATTACATATCCCAGTTTGTTAGGAATCAAATACGACATAGTTCATTTTTTGGGTCATATGCATAGGTGATTCCTATGTGGCGTGGCTTCATTGTAAATACGTCCCATTGATGGTTAGGTCATGGTTTTCAGGCTTACAACATATAGTATTTCCATTGAAGTTATTGAATTTGGGTCTTACATCTATGGAGAAGGCCCATTTGTGTAGATATAGTTTGTGTTTATACCATATGAGATGCCCATTAGATGTTTGGGATCTTAAAGATGTCTTGATATCTACTATAATTTAAGCACGCATGAGTCGTTAACTTTGTGAGAAATAAGTGGAAGAAGTAAATCTGAGGATCACCTGATCCATTTGGTCTATTGAAGGACATAATGGTAAATCCCAAAGTGAGATAGAGTGTGAATTAAGTGTTCATGTGTCCTCTATTATTTTCATAGACAAGAAAATCATGCCTGGTGATCCAACCTACTAAACCTAGGCCTAGGTAGAAAATGATCAGAAGTACTTCCTCTAGCATGAATGGGTAGGAGATTACCTATGGAGGACTACCCCAAATTCTGTTTGGGTAGGGGAGTATTGTTCAACACTGGACCTCATTGAAATGAAAAGACATCGGTTCCCATCAATCAATAGATCTAGTAGTTTCATAGGAACACACCATTGTTAGATCTTGTACTACCACAAAAATATTAACCCAATGATATTCCAAGGTATTTTTTATAGTAGAGATTACAATAGGACTATTCTTACCCTGTGTTTGTAAAGAAGATTGAACACACATAACAGTTTAATGATTTATTAATACATGTGAGGCAGCTTTGGAATGGGCCTTTCCCTAGTACCATATGAATGGTTTATGGTGGGTCTAATATGGGGATCTATGACACGATGTGAGGGAATTATGGGAACTAGAGAGCATAACACCCTGGAATACCAAATCCCATTTATCATGTTCATGGGTTGGAGGGGATTCCCTCCACGTATAATATTTCTACACATGTGATAGGATTATCTATGTAAGATTGTTCCATGAAGACCTATGTTCTTCCCATGTTTCAAGTTTCTACATGGGTCCAAGTTCCATCCTTGTATCATATTTCTATGCGAGTTTGAGTTCCACCCACTTAGAATTTTGTGATGTGGGGTAGGGTTATTTCTGTATAGAAATTTTCTATGTGGGGTTCTTGTCTATGAAGGGGCACCCACTGAGTAGTATTCATAAATTTATTTTGAGTTTATAGATGCTAGATATTTAGTAATTTACCTTTATTATTATGAATTTGATTTTTACTAGCTAGGGATTGACAGAGATCCCTAGCTTTCAAATAGCCCCTTCGTTTGTCGTTTTCGACTCTACTAAGTGTCTTTTTATTAGAACCCTCCATTAGATTCTCCCAATCACCCTCAGTGTCTTATTTATATGATATTAGAGGTACTAGATACTGACATTTCCAATTGTCTGTAGTGGGCCTTGTGACACTATTTTCTAGATCCCCTGGAGTGTACCCCAGCCCGCGAATGTGTTAGTCAATGATGTTTGGTCCTTTATTTTTGGTGGCGATAAACTTTGGTTGACGAAATCATAGCCTTGGTGGCGCAAAAAAACATTGTTTCATACAAAATCACTGAAAACTACCTCATCCCAAAAATGATTTAGTTTTTGGTGGATAATCATTCACGGGGAAAGACATCATTTCCTTGGATTTGAAAAGGAAATTAACATCATTTACCAATCTATCAGTATCGCCTAAGTCCATGAATAATTTAATTCATCGACACGTCATGACATGGTGTTACACAATGCCGAGTGGTAGTCCATGAAGTGATATTTGTTTTTTGGTTTTGTCCATTTGAATAATTTTTCCAATCTTCTTCGAGTTTATTTATACCCTTGTTCAAGTTCAATGAAATTCTCTTCTTCGTACATTCAGAATTTTTAGTACCCAACACACATACCTCATATGTAATGTAGTGAATAAGGCGTGCTGGCCAGAGTAAAAAATGACTGACTCTATCTAAAACATGGGGAGCCTCCTCTATATGAAACGACACTTCAAAATTTATATTAATAATATCACATAAAATTACTCTTACCCAACCTAGTGTCATAGGATTATTAAGTATATAATACCCCATAATATGTATTATTCAACAAGATATAATATATTCATTTAGATATTCATCATACAAATTAAAATGCATGGTCGTGTCTTAAAAGGTGAGGAGGATTATGTGGGTATGTAGAATGTGCAGGTTGTGATTGTATCTTCAATTCTTCAAACCTAGCCAGCAAAAATGTTTTAATCTAATAAATCCTTGACGATCTAAAATTTTTAATGGTATCCTTTGTTGAACCCATTTCAACATCCTTTTAATCAATACTAGGATGTAATTTTAGTCCTAATACTGACACCCACCTTATAACATCTTCTGCTACTGAGGAGTTTTATCATTCCTAAATTAATAGACTAAATATCCATCCTAACCTCCAGGAGAAAATTATTGAATATCAATTTATCCTAAATATCATCCTGATATGGTATTTTAATATTTTATGTTTGTGAAAATAATTAAAAATAATAATATTCACGAGAAATAAAATTAATAATTTCATATAATTTCTTCTTCCATATATCTAGAAGGATCTATAATAATATGTCCCTTTTATCATCCTCCAACTATTCCATTTTCATTGTTAGTGGGGGGATATAGAGGCCTTGATTGGACATCTTCTAATACACTATTGGATATATCTCTAACTGAATCAAAACATTTTGACATCATTTTATCCTCCAGTATGTTATACCCTCCACCTGATAAAGTATTATGGAATGTATTTTAAAAATAGATCCCTTGGTGACATCTCTTGGATATCTATTATATAAAAATAAATGAATAAATCATTGGGTAATAAACATAAAGTTACAAAAAAAAATTACATAATAAAATTATTCTACCAAAAATGATTTTTCATGTTAACTTGGGAAAAATTTATCCCATGTATTTGAAATTGAAAACACATACTTACGACATAGGCTTCTATTCTGTAACTCATAAAAATAATTTTTTGACAATTTTGATTTAAATTATCTCCATATAATTATCAAAAAATATAGAATCTTTTTCATATTTTATTTTAGTTCATAAAATTTATATATAATCTCTATTGAATCAAATTAAATATTAATCATGTGAAATACTTACTATTTTCATGAATTGAATAAAATTAAACCAGTTTTGAAATTGTACTATTACAGCCACCAAAATCATCTTCTCTGTCATCCTATTGATGGAACGCAATTTAGGATATAATATATTTATCCTAAAATCGGTATGACTACCCAAATATCTCTTAATATACATTTATTTGATCCACCTTAGGTTTTCTCATCATCTAATGGAATATTTTCCCATACTAGGAAGGATATGGTGAGATTGTTGGTTATTAAGTAATCCCACATTTAATTACTCTAAAAATTTTCATCTATATAAAGGAAGAATAGAGTATTATATGAGGATTATCGGTAGTGATATAAATATTTTTTACAAATAACTATTTAATTTCATTTAAATAATTTATTCATTGTTGATTATTTGATATAAATAAATAATAAAATACATAAGTAATTGTTCCTCATCCTTTATGTCTAACATTTAAATAGATGAATATAATTATATTCTTTCTACGTATAAATTATTATAATAAAGTTATTTATATAATTAAATAAAATTTTATAATATAAATAAAAAGTATTTCTATTATTCTATCTTGATGTATTTGATAAAGAGTGAATATCAAAATACAATGAATACAAAAATATCCACGTAAATAAATAGAGTAATTACTTGTATATGTTTCATAAAAAAATTATTTATGTGAGGATTCATGAACAAAAAATATGTAACTAAAAATAATAAATATAATAATTAAATTAATAAATGGGGGAAATTGTCAAAATTTATAGATTTAATAATCCCAATTAAAAAATGTTTTTATATGCCTAAATTTAATAGAAAAAGAATAATTTTTATCATCTACAATCATAGAATGGTTAACTCAAACTGATTAATATAAATTATAACATAAAAATTAATGAAATGTTCAATATCTATATATTTAAATATAAATTTTTTTAAAAAATAGAGTTTCTATTAGTGAAAGTTTCCTAAAAAAGTAGAAACATTTTATTTACCTGAGTAATTTGGATAATAATGTAGTGTTTTTTAATATCTTTTCTAGGTTCTAGTTTTATATAACATTGAATATTTCTACATTACAGTCATTCTTACCATTAGGTAATTGATTAATTTCTGTAGAAACCTCGCATAATTCCACATCATTATCCCTATCCCCATTACTTAACAAATTCTATTACCTTGAAAAATGATAGACCACTGATCCTTAAATGGGTCAGTAACAAAAAAAATATATACTTTTCACCTGCTTCCATGATAAATGGTTCTTTGTTGTAAAAATATTTTTAAATTGATTAGTGTACATCCATAATCATCAGGTTTCATGACAGTGTTACTATCAAACCAGTTACATTAAACAATAACACATGAAATTTTGTTTAATTAATTTCCCATATATCTTGAATAACAATAGAATATTTTTTTGTGTATAAATATTGTTTTTATCATTTCTATTTGAAAAATTAAGTGCTTCACTGACAACCCTTACACCACTATTTTGAATGGTTCTCTTATTATCCATTTTTTTATGTAAATAAATTAGTTTCCAAACCAGACCATGTGAACACATTAACACATGAGAACCTTTCTTCCCCATTTAATGTTTCTGATGTGGATAAATTTTTGTTTAATTTCTCCATAAACAATGAAACAAATGTATATTTATATTTATTTATCAATCAATTTTCACTTATATTTAAATATCATTCCATTAATCATGAAATACGTGATGAAATATATGGTTGAACCGCATTTGTGTTTTTCAAAATATATAAATGTTCTTGCACAACAACATCACATGAAATTAACATTACCTGTAATCCAAGAGACCCTTCACAGTCATTATCAATGATCAAGTGTTATGATATAGGGAGACCAACATGCTCCACTTTATAAAAATAATCAGTTCGAAACTCAATCACCACTTTTGATATATATTTTTAAATGACAGAGGCTTTTAGTTAATGTATATTTTTAACGTATCCCTTCAAAATTTTCAAATATCTTCTGAAAGGATAGATGCAAAATGAATAAATATTCCCTGATATTATAATTTAATTTAAAAAATATATCACTGGATGAGATATTATATTTAAAAAATTGTTGAAAATATATTTCAATTTGCAAAAGTACGATAGAATCCTCATTCACTTATACAAAACTAGGTTTATCCCGTGATTGGGATTTAATAGAACTAATTACAAGTGATATTAAATAACCCCTTTTAGCAATTAAAAAATGTTGTCAAAAGGTTGTGTTTCACAAAGATATTCTTTTCACTATTTATAGAGGTCTTAAACGGTGCTAAAAAAGCATTGTTAAAGGGGCACCTCTATCATAAATTTTTTTGAAGCACTGGGAATGGCCCACGTTTATGAGTGATTTTCAAAAAAGTAAAGATAAATGGGGTCTTTATCAGTGCTTTTGTAGTAATGTTGATAAGGGTATATTTAAAAAAAATATTAGATCACATTAAAAATAATATATTCATATATAAATATATTTATATTATTATAAAAATAGTATATATTTTTTAAATATGTTTTAGATAAGGTAAAAATATATTTACACACAATATAAAAGAAATTAATTGAAAATTGATTGTAAATAATTAAAAATATATTTTTAATAAAAAAATTTATTATTATTATTATTGGGCAATTTTCATTTAATATCAATTTTTCAAAACTCCCCTAAAATTAATAAATGATCTAAAACATTGGGTCTTGACATTAAATGGATTTAAAGACTTCGTTAAGGGGGTCTTATTACATTTTTTTATTATTCTATGGTATTACATTCATATTGATTTTTAGGTTTTTAAATTTTACCAATTTCCAAAATGAAATTTTATTTATAATTACATATATGAATGTTTTATAATATTTACCTATAATAAATAACTCATATAAATACATATATGATCATATTTATTCAAAAAATTAAATTCTAAAATATGTAAACAAATACATGTTCAAAAAATATATTTAAAATAATAAGTGGACATTTTTTTACATTGTAAAGATACATTCATAATTTTTAAATATACATATAAGTGTTTATTAATAAGAATATATATATTTATATTAATGTTTAGTATATGTACCTGAATATTATAATATATTATATATTTAAATAAATATAAGTATATATATATCACACACCCATATATTTTATAAATTTATTTGATAATAAATAATTAAATATATGACTGAAAAATATGTATCTAAATATATATATATATACAGAAATATCAGAAAATAGAAATAATAAATACATGGTGTATAGTGGTAATGGATTTCCATATTTGACAGGGAGGAATATGGTATGAATCCAAGGGAGGGAACATGATGCTCAAAATTCGTAATGTGCTGATAAATGGGGTGGTGGGGTGAAAATCACTGATAAAGGTAGAGGCACTGTTAAAGTTGTCTTGGAAGCACTGATAAGGGTGTCGGGCTCATGGACATCCGAAAAAATATAATTTACCCCCTCTATTATTGTTGATAAGGGATTCATTATTTTAACATTTCTCAAGTTGTTTGATATTTATGATCATTTATAATATCTGACTCATGTTTTATTAAAGGCCTCTTTTGTTGTATTAATTCTCCAACAAATCTAAAAAATTTGGATCCATGACTTTGTTATTAATTGATTTGAAATTTTAATATAACATGATTATAGAAATTATGATAGGTATCTATAATATACCATATACATAAACTGGTTATAGTTTTTTCATCAATACATGATAGTCATGACAGTTAATAACTATTAATTTCAAATAATTTAATAAACCGACAACATTTTACAATAAAATAATAACCAATGGGTATTTTAATACTATGTAGTCATTGAAATAAACTTGTATTCTCAGTCTTTCATAATTTGCGAAAATGAATAAGAAAATATGTTATGATTCCATTCATTTTGGTAGAAATCTCTAAACATATTCTCATGGGTATTTGTGCAAATATTTTATGAAATCCTTCTTTTATCGTTACTTTTATGTTAAAAAATTGTCCAACTAAACAATCACATATGTTTTTTTTATAATGTATTACATCAATGTTGTTTCTTTCTTCGGAAAATAATTAATAATTCAGTTTGAATAAGATGTACCCTTTCATTAATGTAATTTTTTATAACCTAAAATCGATTCCTTACAAATTCGAAAAGAATTTTTTCTCCATGTCAAAGTATTATTCAACTTACAATGGATGTGTGCTGATATTATTCTCTTATTGCCTATTAAAACCCTTCTAAATATTTCATATGCATTATCCATTCATAAAAATATTTTATGTCCCATTTAAATATCTTTATTCCAATATTCAAATAATAGTAATAACTCACTTCTTTGCAAATTAGAAAAGATTTTAACCACTAAACAATGTATCAAGATAACATTCCATATCCATGAAAATACGTTTCAGTGAATAATAAATTAACACAAAAAAGAAAATATTCTTATCACATTCATCAGAGACTCTAAAACCTATCAACCATAAAAATTTAAAATCATCAATCAATGGTGATAGATAAACATCAATATCATTTCCCAGCTATTTTGGTAAAGAAATCATCATACTCATTATAATATAATTTTTATTCATACATATCCATGGGGCGAAAGAAAAAAATACCAATATAATTGGCCATGTAATATTTTTTCTACAATAGATCCAACATTGATTCATTCCATCTATAAAAATCATCATTATTATTTTTCTATATTGACATCCAAAATCAAGAATATTTTTATCAAATCTAGTACATTATGGGGAATTGGTAGGGTAGAATAAGTGCCCATAAAATATGTGCTCACATGTATTCCATAATAACTTCTTTAAATCATATTTATTTTTAAATAAAACCCTCAAATGTTGAATTATATGAAGATAAAAAAATTCTTTAATGGGAGGTTTGGTTCTTATTCTCTAGAAGGTATTAAAGTTGAATTTTCCATCCCTTTTATGTCATAATGCCCCGTATTTATGAAATTATGATGAGATTATAAATTTGGTCTTATATTATATATAGTAAATGGGGAAAACATATATCTTTGTATATCATAATATCATTAGTCATAATATTTTCATTATATCATAGTTTTTCTCTTGAAGCTCATTGTCATTTGGAAGTAGCTCTTTTAAAAGAAATGAATCTTTTGTCACCCCACCAAATTCATACATTCAATTTAACTAATATCTGCAATTATAATTGCACTATATGGTTATTTCCACCCAAGAATAGTGGTTTCTTTAAATCCCCATATAATTTATCTATAGTCCCTATTTTTTAATGGCTTTAATGCCTGTATCATGAATTAAATTCCCGAAGACAATCTTCTATCTCATGATGAATATCTCAATCATTTTTAGATCATGATATTTTTGTTATTTTACCATTCCAGATAAAAAATTTATAATTATGATTAATACCATATAATTTGAGATAGTATTTTAATTCAATAGAACATAACTTCCACATCTTCAAACACATCTTCCATGGCCATCAAATTTGTTCTGTATATTCAATATTTCATCTTGAATGTTTTATAAAATAATTATCTAATTTTTCCTATTCACCACGGGTTCTTTATCAATTTATCCAATTATAATACATTAATTACATGAGATCACATTATTGTAGAATAATATATTAAAACTTTTAATCATATAATAACGGCATTTAATTAACCATTTATTGATAACATGTTATTAAACAAATTGAGATAATTAAAAAATATATATCTTGAACCCAAATCACTAATTATTTTTAATTAAAATCAATTTACTCGAGAAATTTTATCATTTTAAGATATTATACCCCACAATTAATTTCATTTTCTTGAAAACATACAATTTATCGAAAAAATCAGTTAGTTTAAATGATCACACTCAGTGAAAATCATTGATCCATAATTAATTAATTTTTTATAAATAGAAAATAGAACATCATCCAATAAAATAATATATTATAATATCATAATTTATATAAAATTTTATATACTAAATATACAATATCATTAACCATAATGGGAAATTTTTAGATACACCTTCCATAAATGAGTTTCTGGAAGTCAAAGGATAGATAAAAAATTATTATAGTTATCAATATGTTCTACCAATACCTAACATCCAAACATCCAACTCTATATAAATATATCCTACCATCATTTTAGAAATCCATATAATATTTAAAAAAAATTCAGAAAAAAATTATAAATATAAAAATTATAAATACAAAAAATATCATAATGTATTATATCATAATAAAAAATAATTTATAATAATAGTGAAAATATAAAATCACGAAAATTATAAGATAAAAAATAAAATTGAAAAAAATATTTATTTATAAAAAAATGAGTATAATATTTAACTAAAATAATAGGAAACCATTTTATAAATAAACAATAAATATTTAACATGAAAAATATGTAGACTTGGTGTCAAAATCTATGAAAAAGGAGACCCAGAATGATGACAGGAGAACATCAGATCAAAAGAAATCAAAATGATACACCTCAAAATATATATCCTATTTTGACAATGTTTAACATCAAATTAAATAAATTGAACATATATTGGTGGGATGAGTGTAGCCTATGATGTGGGAAATGTGTGAAAGAGAGATGGGAAATGATGGAAATGAAGTAAAAATAGATAATATGAGGAATATTGAGGCTAGTGAAGTGGAGTCCAAGAGTTTGGAGTCAGGTCTATTAGGGTTTCTGAAAAGCAATCATTGATGGAATGACTGAACCCATATTCCAATGTTTTTTTAAAAAATTACATCAGGTTTTATAAAAACATATGATTAAATTAATCCTAGAACATAACTAAGGTTGTTATTTAGTAAAAGAGGCTTTAAATGCCTATCTATTTTCATTTTAATATTTTTCCTATACAGACTAATGTAAATATGATGAATAAACATTATATTTTCTTACTAGTTACTCATCTAAAAAATATTTTTTAACTATTAAATTAATATTATAGATTAAAATAGGAATCTAGATATGGGTGTTATATGATCGACGCTTTTATGATTTCAAATGGATTTTAGAAATCTATATATGATCATATACTATTTATTTATATAATTTGTAAAGTGTTTTTGTGCAAATTTCTATTTATGACATTGTTTTATGATCATATAAATACTCATTATGTATTGAATTTTAAAAAATAATAAATATTGAATTTGAAATAAGTTTAATGAGTAAATTAAAATTATATATTGAATTTTAAAATGTTTATTAAAATTTTTTCGATCACATAACACTGATGTAAGTTACAATCCAATGAGTAAAAGATGTAAAATAAATTTAGATAGAATTGGTCAAAAAATTGATCAAAATGATTATAGAGGTATTATTATAAGTTTATTGAACATAACCTACTAGATGGAATTATATTAAATTTTTGGTGTTCATGTGTACACAGTTTCATGGAAACCCAAAACATTCACATATAAATATTGTTGAAATAATTTTTAAAAAAACTCAATAATTAAATAAATTATAGACCATTTCACTCTAGAAGATATGTATTTCAATTGGGTAGTTATTCATGGATGATTTTCATTCCAATAATTTAGATAAAAAAACCTCTGGTATATGTCATATTTTTCTAAATTCTCTAGTTTCATGTTGTTGTAAAAAAATAAAAATTGTATTTCACTATCCACTATAGAAGTTATGTAAATAGCTGAAAATAGTTGTTTTGAAAAAAAAATTGGATTAAACACACCTTACTAGACTCTGTATGTTAATTACACTACATCCCTATAAATTTTGATTATATATTTGCTATAAATATTTTTGAGAATCAAATATCTCATTTGAGGACTAAACACATTGATATATGGCATTACTTCTTGAGATTCTATTTTCAAAAAGGGGATATTACATAGGAATTCATAGGCACCATTTAACAACTTGCTAATACATTTCAAGCCTTTCAATGTAGAGATAATGAATTATACCAGTCCTGAATTAGGAATGATTAATTACTCTTAGTTATTTACCATTTTAATTATATATTACATTTGGTGTTTATTTATTCCTTATTAATTTAGAGTATTTACTATTTTATAATTAATTAATTATTCTTTTTATTTATACGAGAAATATATTTTTTACTTATGATTTCATATATAATTTATGAATAATCTAGTGGATTCTATGTTCTTAAGGTCACATGTGACCAAAATTAAAAAATATACCATAAATCTAGAGTGGTTGTTAAAATATGTTTTTATGGTAGGTTGGGATTTCATGAAAATATAATGAAAATTTGAACTTATGGTAGATTTATAAGCCATAATATCTCATGTTACTATGAAAATATATCATGATAGTTATCATTTTAGTCATGTAGTATGTTATTCTATCAGGATCCCTCAATATGCCAAAAGGATAATGATTAGTCAAGATACCATATCTAATTTGTTTTTTAGTTTTTCAAATATATATTCTTTCTCTCCCATAACTATTTATAAATACATAAATTATTTAAAATATCCCAATTTGATAATTTGTGTTGGAACCCCCACTCTCTTAAAGCACAATAATCTCTCAATTCCAAATCCTTACTTTTCTATTTTTCATTCTTTAACCATGTCCTAGCATTCAAAACATCAAATATTATGGTAATATGGTTACCATGAAGCTTCAACTAACATTCTTATTTTTTACCAGAACGTTTGGGTTCAAGACCCTTTATTAAAAAGATAAAAAGAATGTAGGACCCGTTTTAAATGGGTATGGGAAAAACAATTTCAATCTTATAGGACAAGAGGAAAATAGGCTCAAAAATTATGTAATCTAAGAACCCATTGGGAAAAAAACCCATTACAAAATCAAAGCCTACCCAAATCCATGAATTCCTGAGTACTGCTAAGATAAAGCCTCTACGGCCAAATATGAAAATCCCATCACCACACACAGTCTGCAGACTAGATCTTGAACTGATGGATCTGGTTCCCTTCAGTACACCACATTACAATACGGATGTGCAAAACTAGAGTAAAGGGTACCCACATCAACATATGAGTGAAAAACTACTTCCAATGATCATCTTCATGTGCCCAGATCGCCACTGCTACTAGTTTAAAGATTTCATAAAACACCTAAATCACCATCACAGCTGGCGCCAAGGAATCTGAATTCCTTTTCTTCCACTAGATTTGTCATTTTCTTCATCTAACAACCCTAGAAAAGCACGCCATCCACCCGCGACTCCTTGTTGGATCCCGTCATCTGCTATGCAGTCTGCCACGAACTGGCAAGGAGAGAATCCCCTGGCCTATTTTAGGAGTCTTCTTCCATATCCTCATGATCTACAGTTCTTCATTGTTAAGAAGTATCTTCCTTACGTTTTATCTACCACCTTGTGTAGGATCCCACCGTCTGCTCTGTGGTCTTCCACAAATCGGAGAGGAGAGCATCCCCTTGGCCCCATTGCAGGAGCCCCCCAAAGAAACCACCCTCAGTGTAGGTGATGGGCTCTCTACCCCTATGAGTCTCCTATATTCACATTTTTAAACCATAACATACATTGTATAAAATCAACGAGATATTTGGTGTATTTTTAAAACCTATCAATCTCCTTACACCAATATTTTAAGGTTATTCTTGAGGAAAAATTAGTTGGGGAATGGATAAAGAATAAGAATTTTCTAATGTGGAAATCTATATAATATCATTGTTGGGTTGTGGGGTTCATTCGTAATGAAAACCCCATTTATATGGGGCTATTGAAAATGTTTTTTGTGGATATGGAAATCATAATGGTTAAAAAATGTATATCAATGGACCTATATAAACGGATAATGGTTGATTATCTCATTTATTATATGGGAAGATGATAGAAAGTGCCTTATAAAGGTGATTTTGAGTACTTATAGAGCTAATATATAATCATCCATTCTTAATTTGAAATATAAATTGTCTTGGAGGAGATAATTAGTAATTTAATTTCTCAACGAAAAACTGTAATAGAGGTCAGTGGTAGGTGAATGTTTTTAGATATGTTTATCTGACATATTATTTTTCCCATGAAAGATAAATTTATAATTATGTGTCATTGAGGAATATTATATCTATATTTTTAATACATGATGTGAAGATCATTTTGTGTAGATACCTCATTAGGTATATGAAAGGCTTAGGGAAACACATTTCTTGTTTTTATTCGATTACATATCTTAGAGAAATTTATACTTTATTTGATTTCAATGGTTTTGATTCAAAATAGGAGAAAAATATTTATAAACAAATGTTGATTATTTTTAAATAAAACAATATATATAAGAATTAAGTGAACCCATAACCCTTTTATGGATAAATTAGTTTAAGTTTGTGATAAAGTATATGTCAAATTTAATCATGTGGAGATTCATATGAGGGAAAATCAAACAATATGTTGTTGTTTGGAATATTATAAAAAATTTTAATACTCATATAAAGAAAACGAATATGTTGTAGGTGTTTAAGGATATGAATAAATAATGGATTTGAATGATGAATCTAGATGTTATTATAACAAATATAGAGACTCTAATGTGATAGTATATATAACCATAACTACTACAAACGGTTTTTTCTTTTGTTCTCATAATCCTCCTTTCAATTTATCTTCTGAGGAAGAATATTTTGATAATATAGAGATTGAGTAATCTTTAACTCCATCTGTTGAGATTGTTTTATAGGATTGTAAAGATCCACCCAACATGATTCTAGAGATTGGGAGTACATCAAGGACAGTGTAGGGGAATCTCTCGAAGGGAGAAAATTAACATCTTATTACATTAATATAATGTCAATTTTTAACCCTTCTGGTGGTTTCTCTTTTTTCATTATCTAGTTAGGATCTGTAAGGTACTGGGGGATAGCTATGACTGTGAAATTAAAGATTTGTTTAATTCTATACATAAATTACATTTTTTGCAGTCTGTTGTGGATTTATACATCATGCCATATGGTACCACAACATGTAAATTTTAATAATATTAAATCAAATTTTTATTCATAGGTGACAATTTAATTTTGAAAATTTGGTATTTTTCAATTACACATTGTGTATGTGGGTTATATGTCATGTAATGTCCTGATGGTTGTTTTTTAATAAGAATTTTGGTTGATTTTTCTTTTCAACCTCTCCAGTATTCATTTCTATCAACCCAAGAACCATTTTCTAGTAATTTTTTATCCCTAAAACCAATATGGGCCATTTTGATCAGCTATTGATCACTGTTTTGGTTACAATGTGCCTCACTAGGTAATTATTCACCATATCTCCTTGTATAATTCAATTTTCATCATTTGAGTTTGGTAGATAATATTTGGATTGATGGATCTAAACTATGTGTTTTCAAATCATGTTTCTAGGTTTATTTCAAAGATATTCTGCCCCATAATTCTTATTGTTGGGTTCTATTGTGTGATTTTTGGTTCCATGAGAAAGGTAGGTGGTTATGTTGTGATGGAATATTTTTATTAACAATTTTTTTGTAATTTAAAATCAATTATTTGATTTAAATTATATTTCATTAAATTCATTAAAATGTTTTATTGAAAACCCAATTACATTGAATTGGGTATTGGAATGTGAAATTGAATTTCTTGAATAAAATTGAGTAAAACCCCTAATTCCAATGAATTGGGGTGTGTTGGAGAAACAGATGGAAAATCATGAAATTTAAATTCATGAATTTAAATTTATGAAATTTATTTCAAATGATTATATGATAAAATGTATTAAAATGGTTTTGATAGAAACTGAGTGGTTTTATCTTGGAAAAGGCATGATTTGATAAAAATCTCATTCTTGTATTTAAGTGGAAAAATATATAACTTTTAAATAGGGGGAATGGGATTTAATTTTATTTAAACCAGTATTAAATTAAATTATCAACCATTGATTTTTACTAGAGAACATGGAATCATATTTATTTAGTGAGTTATTTGGAACAAACAAGCTAGGATGGGAATGACCTCACACCAGATTGAGGATTTAAAACCCTAATAAAATATAGTTTAGAGTATATTATTCCTAAATTAGACATAAATGAGTCCTATCATCACAGTGTTGAGGGATATGTATACACATTATGGTTTATCACATGAGATTTTGTAGATCCCATAACCAAGAAATGTCATACCTTTTAATAGATGACCATGTTTATAACTTATATAAATATGAGATATAAATGTTTTCCAAGGTTTGTAAACTGTTTTACATTGCTGGGGAATTTATATAAACTATTTTATATAAATTGTTTTTAAATAAATACTTTTAATGTATTTCCAGCATTTGAAATGTATATCCTGATTTGAATAAATATGATCTTGAAATTTCAAACATTTTTATTTTTAAATTGTAATCACATTAATTGGTTAATTAATTATTAGAATATTATTATGGAATACATGGTGAGACCCTACTGGAATTTTAGATCATATCTTTCATGTTCCATCAAGTGTTTTTATAATATCTTCTTCCATGTTCAAGAAAGGGTTTGGAACCAATAGGTAGAATTAGTTATTGATCAATGAGGTGTGAATAGTTGCGTCCATTAGAACATGTTCTATTCATATTCTTATTTTACATGCATGGTTTTTTTTGTTAATTTTGTTTTTTATGCATGTTTGGAATATTCTACACTTCTTCCAGGGGTGTTTCTTTTGTATACATACTGATTTTTTATATTGATTACAAAATGTTTTCTAGAAAATATGTTCCATATTTCTTTTTGTATTATTTTACGTTCTAGAATAAAACCCTTTAGGATCAGGAATTAAAATAGAGCCATGTCAAAATCAGTTAGGGTGTTGGGTTACCAGGGTACCCGAACCAGTTTGTGAGAAAGTGGTGTGAGAGCTCTAGGTTGAGCTTCTCGTCTTTAAATGAGTATGTTTTGTATAATATTTTTCGGAAATAGGAAGTAGTTACAATTGAGTTCTGGGATATCTCCCACCAGAACGAACCTCAAGTCATGAAGATTTGTTTTGGAATGTCATATCGGGGATTAGTTCTAGTATTTTCCCAACATGTCATTTGAGTAGAGTGAAATAAAAAGTTTATAATCTAATTGTGTTATTAATATTCCATGGTTTCCCTATTTAACATTTAATCTGATATCTTCCATGTTTTCTTAGAATAATGTGTAGCATCATGCCTCTAAGAATATATGAGAATTGGATCTAGGAAGATGTTGTTCCTGAACCTCAATAAGAAAATCCTCTTATGGAACCAAATCTGATTGAGGTTATTGTGTTTATTGTCCACGCCCCTGGACAAGAACTTCCACCAGTTCCCTATCAATATGTATCTATGTAATATCAAAGGGTTGATTCCTAGAATCATAAATAGAAATTAATTTTGTATAATCCAGAACCATTCTTGCACTCAAATTACCCTCAATAGGATGAGGAGTTGTCATGCCTAATGGAGCATTTTTTTGTGTTCTTGTACACATAAGATTAAATGAAGGTTATGGGTTCCACGATTTTGTTTGAAGGACAGAGTAGAAAATGGGGGGGGCATGATGGTGATATCAAATAAGAATGAGTTATTAGAGTTTAAAGACTTAAAATTAATCTTTATATAAAAATTATATCTAGAGTTACTGTTGTTCGACAAGGCTATAGAGTTTTTACAGCTTGAGCAGGTGGATAGGACCATGACAATGTATGAAAAAAAATTTACGAAGCATGTGCATTTAGAACCTGAGATTATCAATTGAAAATATGAGGGATAGATGGTTCGAGATGGGTCTATGATATGATATTGGTTTTTAGGTTTCCTTGATCAAGCTCCATTCTTTTGGTGATGTGATGGATATAGAACTGATGGGTGAAATGGACATGGATGGAAAGTCTGTGTTATTGAGAGTTTCATTCTCTCCCAGTTGGAATCTGGGTTTCATTAAAGGAATTTAGATTTGTGATTATTTGGGTGGTGGTTCTTGATTTTAGGGATTTCTAAACCTCTTATAGTGTCTGTAATAGGTCAATTGATTTTCAACCAATGTGGAAATCATGAGAATCTAAGAGGGGTCTCACTATGGAACCAAAGGTTTGTGGATCTTTCATATGCTCTGGTAATTTTTGAAATTTCTTCTATATCTATTCCTCCCCTCGTAGTTGCAGATGATCACCAGTTCCTCCTAAAAATGAGGGGAAATCAGATTCATTAAGGATAAAAGGGTTTTAGCCATAGGTATCTGGAATAATTCTTCTTCACATAGTGGAAGAGTCACTAGAGTAAGTGCATATAGGTCTATAAACCATGAAAGGTACCCCCACTATAGATTCATCATTGGTGACTACTTTATCTGATATTATTTCATCTCATTTTATTATTTCTACTTGTATTGATGATATGATAAATATTCCTAAAATTATTTTATCATATGTAAAGGATATTACTAAATCCCTTTGTTTGAAGAGAGTGAGGGGTCTCTATAATCCCTCTTGTGCTTTCTTACTAATATATGTCGATCTTGATTGGATTTTATAGTCCTCAACATTAAATCTCTTGATTTATTATTCGGGATGCATCGACTCATTGCCAATATTTCACAGATTTATTGTTATCTTCAATGAGTCTCCATTACTACACCCAATGGTGTGTGTCATGTCTTTCATGGACAGTGGGACCTAAGGACGAGTAGTGCTGAACCATGTTATCCAGAGTTGGGGGATGTAATAATGGTGTTTTAATTTGATTTGGATAGGGAATATGTAAGCAGTGATCTTACTCTTGTTGTCGTTATGTTTCCAAATCTATTTTCTTATGACTTATCTAGTTTTCCACAAGAAAGGGAGGTAGACTTTTTTATTCATTTAGCTCCTAGTACTCAACCCGTTTCTATTCCTTCATACCACAAAGCACAATCTTAGATAAATATATGAAGAGTTAGTTTGATGATCCATTATATATTATATTTATATGCCAGGGTATGTCCCCTTGGGTAGTGCTAGTTCGATTTTCTAAGAAGGAAGATGTTTTACTGTGCCTTTGTGTTTATTATTGCATAATCATTTGAGTTAATGTAATGAAAAAATATTTTTTGACACAGATTAATGATGTGATTGAATAATTGAAAGGCTTTATTTTTTTGATAGATATTGGTATTTGATATCTTTCTCATTAGTTGAGGTTAAAATTATCTAATCTTCATAAAACCACCTTTTATAGAAGGTATGGTCAATATGAGAACCTTTTTATTCCTTATAGTCTAACTAATACACCTTTAGTCTTTATATATTTAATGGAAAATACTTTCCATGAGTTCCTTGATGATATCATGGAAGTATTTGTGGATAACATCCAGGTATACTCTATGCATGCTGAGGATCATGTGCATCATCTGAGAATAGTTCTTATTTTTATAAGATGTCACTGAGATTATAACAATATTTTGATGTGTGATTTCTAGATTCAAGAAGTGATGTTCTTGGGACATGTGGTATCTGAACATGGGATATCATTTGAAATTAAAAATGTGAAGGATGTTATGACATGTGAACAAGAGTATAATGTCTTCATGACGTGGATATTCTTGGGTTGATCTTGGTATTATCGCTGTTTTATTATGTGATTATCATACATAGATTCTATAATGGTAATTATGACACCAAAGAGAGCATTGATTTTATAGAATTATAATTTCATAATTCTTTGGTTGAGTTTAAATTTCTTTTGCATAATGAACTATTGATTACTCTTCCTGGGGCTAGTAATCGATATGTTGTATTTAGTGATGAATCATGTTTAGGTTTAGGGTTTTCCCTTATGAAAGGTGATCATGTCATTTCTTAAGGAACTCATCATCTTAGCCCACGTGAGAAAAATCGTCTGACCCATGAATTTTAACAGGAATTTTTGATGCACACGCTTAAGAGTTTGAGTTATTTCCTTTAAGGAGGGAGAATTTATAATTTTTATACCAAAAGATATTTAGTTATATATTATCAAAAAATAGTTTAATCTTTTTGAGGGGGATTGGGTGGAATACCTACCATCATTCAAATTTCGCACCGCATATACCCCATATAAAGGGAATTATTATAGATTTTTTGACCACGAAGATTCTAACCTAGACCGTGAAATAATCTTTATAAGAGTAGAACAAGATGGGACTCCTTACTATGTTTCATATTGTAGTCTCGAAATTTAGGTATGAGGTGTCCTTGGTAGGTGTTAAGATAAAATCAGCTCTTTGCAAGATGATTTTTCAGGAAAAACATCTTGGTGATGAATTTTGTAGCATTGAAGACTCCATTTATGGTCAGGGTACCATGGTTGATTGGTTGTTCTCCATATAAGGAATTTAATGAAATCTTTATTGATTTTTGGTGTCGTCAATAATAAGAATGGTTGTGATGGGAGATTTCCAAAACTCGCAATGTGAAGTGCATCTAGGAATTGGTAAGATATTTTATGATATGTGGAATATGTTATGGTGGCCAGGTATGAGATGGGGCATAACATTTTTTAAATAATTTTTATGTATTTCATTAGGATAAGGCCATGATCCAATGCCTTTAGGTTTTATTCAGCCACTTCCAGCCCCTACATGGGTGTGGGATGATATTTCTATAGACATTTTGTCTGGGTTTCCATATACCCATAGAAAGAAAAATTCCATATTCTAGTGACGGATGGGCTGGCAAAGTCAGATCACTTTATAACCATTCATGATATAACCAATGTTAAGGTGTTGGGATAACTCTATGTGAAATATATCAATAATTTTCATGGAATTCCATATGCTATTTTCCCTAAGATGGATCCATACTTGACTTATCATTTGTGTATAGGCCTTCAAGATGGATTGGGTTCTCATGACTATTTGAGTACGACATACATTCTATATTCTGATGTCCATATTGAAAGAGCTATCCATAATCATGATGATATTCTCCAAGCCTGTGTACTCCAATTTAGTAACGAATGGGATGATCATTAGGGATTGGTTGAGTTTTGATATAAAAATTGTCATTAGTCCTTAATCAGAATGGATCCTTTTAAGGCCTTGTATGGACATGCTTTCATGTCTCTGTTGTATTGTTTGGGTATTGGTGAAAGATCCTTAGTTTGACCATATATGGTTCACGAGATGAAAACAAATATTTAGTTGATTCATCAAAGAATTTTGATGGAATAGGTCAAAAATAAGTTGTATTATAATTTTTTATAGGTCATTTGTTATTCTAGTTTATAACATGTGGTTCTCGAATGCTACACCCCAGTTAGTTCATCCATGGCTTTGGAGACAAGGGAAGAATTCCCCCAGTTTGGAGGTACCTTTTGAGGTCATTGAGTGTGTGGGGATAGTTTCTCAACATTTATCACTTCCACCATAGATTAAATTGATAAATATCATATTTCATGTATCTCATCTACATATGTATCCATCCGATCCATTTCATGTTTTAAGATGGCATGATCTTGAGATTGAACATAATTTATCTGTGACAGAATGACCAATCAGGATAATTTCTTCTGAAACAAAGGTACTTCCTAAGAGGATGATAAATTTCATTCATGTTATATGATAACACGCTTTATTTTTTCATGAGACCTGGGAGCGTGAGGCACTGATGAAAGTATAGTGGCCTCATTTTTTCGCATGAATGATTATGAGTAGGATTTATAGGGATATAAATTTTCTATGGTGGGGTTTTTTTAACATCTCGCTACTTTATATAAGGTATGTTTTTAATTCTTTGTTTGGTTTTCATTTTTTCATTTTTTGGGTAGGATCAAGAAGGTATTGGGGGAATCTTGTGATGGTGAAGTGAGTGATTTTTTTGACTCTCATCACAAATAATGTGCTTGTTTTGATTTCTTTTAGGAATTTAGAGCCATGTAATACAATTACATGATATGTAAATTTTAATAATATTAAATCTAATTTTTATCAATAGTTTACAGGATTTCCCTTGAATTTGGTAATTTTCAAAAACACATAGTGTAATTGGGTTACATGTCATTTATGTCATGATGGTTTTTTTTATATGAATCATAGATGATTTATATTTTCATTCTCACTCAGGTTTCTTTCCCTAAAATTATTATAAATTACAAGGGGATTTTGGACCCATAAAACCCATCTGGGACATTTCAATCTGTGATTGATCATTATTGTGGATGCGGCGTGACTCACCGGGTAAGCATTATTTCTATCTCTTCATACCTTTCCATTTTCTTCCTTAGAGTTTGTTAGATAATATTTGTATGTTTTGATCTAAAACCCATGTTTCCAAAAATGGTTTCTATATTGACTTCCTATATCTTCTCCCCCTTTATTTGTGTTGGTAGGATATGTTGTAGGTTGTGTGCTTCCATGAGAATGGTAGGGGTTCCATTGTGATGAAATTTTTTGATTAAGCATGATTTTCATAATTTAAATTCCATTTTTTGATTGGATTTTAAATAACTGAGTATATTTCATATGGTTTTTTGAAAATCCAATTCTAATGAATTGGTTATTGGAATGTGAAATTGAATTTTTAACATGAAATTTGTATAAAAACTAAATTCTAGTGATTTGGGGTGTGTTTGAGAAACTTATGAAAAATAATAAAATTTAAATTGTTTAATATAAATTTATGATATTTATTTTTGGAATTTGATTTCAATTAATTATTTAAAAAAATGGTTGAAATACTTTTGATTGAAACCCATTGGTTTTCTATTTGAAAACGTATGGTTTCATTTTAAATTCCTTTGGTTTTTAATGGATTAAATTCGAACATTTGATGTGCTGGAATGCAATTTAATTTTATTTTAATTATTCTTGAAATAAATTTTCCATTATTTATTTTTACAAGAGGACATGAAATACTAGGTATGTAGTTAGTTTTTTGGGATAAACATGCTGGAGTGGGAATTCCCTAACATCGAATTGATGATTCAAAACACTAAAAAATACATTTTAGCACATCTTATTCACCAGTGGGTAATAGATGTTTCCACTCCTGCTAGTGCTAATGGATGTGTGTGAAAATTGTGATTTATCACTTGAGAGTGTGAGTATCCCACAACATGAAACTATCATACCTTTTAGAAGATGACCATGTTTCTGACTTGTTTATATATGAGATATAAATGTGTTCTATTGTATTTTACTATTTACATGAAAAGAGTGTATAAATAAATTTTTTATATAAATTTCGTATGATTTAATATATTTAAAGTATTTTTATCATTTTAAATGTAAATCATGGTTTGATTAAAAAATATCATGAAATTAAAAACCAATTTATTTCAAAATTTAAATATCTATAATTGGTCTATTAATCTTGACATGTTTTTATTAAATCCTTTATGAGACCCTACTAGGATTTTAGCTCAAACCCTACCAGTTCCATCAGGTGTTTGTAGATTGTCTTCTTCTAGATTCAAGATAGGGTATGGAAAAACTCGGTCATGGTAGTTGTGAATCCTTGAGGATTTGAGAGTAGCATCTATTGGGAATTGTTCTATTATTAGTACTATTTTATTATTGCATTTCTTTAGGACATTTTTTGTCATTTCTTTCTGAGATATTGTACAATTTTCCCAATGGAATTCCATTCTATGCATGTGGATTTGTTATCTTTATTCTGGAAATTTTGTGCAACATTCATTCAATATTTTTTTTGTAAGATACCATGTGATAATCAAAATCCTGTGGGGGTTGGGAATTCCAATTCAACCATGTTATAATACGTTTAGGTGTCAAGTCACTAGGATACCTGAGTCGGTTCGTAAAAATACATCTCACTTAGATATTGGTAATGTCTCTGATTGGGGTATTCCTAAACATGGTGGTACTTTTGTATTAATTTTATCTAAATATCATGAAGGATATCTTGTATTTTAAATAGTACATAAGAAAATAATTGATCCATTTTCTCCTAGATATATAATATGTAATGGTGAGACCAACATAATAGTTTAGGAATTTATTGATATAACTTTCAGAAAAAAAAACCTATGAAAAATTCAAAAAAAATTTGATAGTGGTGTGTCAGAACCAATTGGATCGGGTGAGAAAATGTTGATTTAGTCCAATGATATATGGGATTTTCTAATAGGAAGTAATATTTAGATAGAATTAGATGAATAAGAAGATAGGGTGTCACCTTGTAGAATGAAAACACCTCTATTTGATGAAGTGACTGAAGGGAATTTACCTCATTAACCAACTATACAATATTATCCTAATCTTAATTCTTCCTATGTCATTATAAAAGATTAAAATGATTTCAAAGCTGAGATAATGGGTGTTATAAATTAATTGATATTAGTATTTGTATCCATAGTGGAAAATAATAGAGAACAATAGATTTTCAATATTTTTTCTTTAATGTTTTATTATATCCAACCTATGTTATTTATTATAATTAAACATATAAATCATGAGATTCAGATTTTAAGAGTTCATGTTTAATCCTTGTAATATGACTTAACTAACATGATGATAATGCTTAAACAAATACATTATTAATAAAAGTTAGAAGCTTCATATTCTAGAAATCCTACTATTACTATAACGACTCATGCTAGTTTTTATGAGAAATTGTAAATGGTAGATTGTGTGGGAATAAATAAAAGTGGTGTTGGATGTTTTTTTAAATACTATGGAAATGGTCATATTTGGTCTTCAAACACGTTAAATATTGACCCTTGAGTTTTTAATAGATTATTTCAAAAAATATGGAAGGGAAAGTATATAATAAAAAGATCCATTTATCATTATTTGAGAATAATCTTCACCAAACCCAACTTGGAGACTCTATTTAGATCTCTAGACAACGAGTCTAGAATAACTCCATTAAAACATGATTCCAATGATCATTTGGAAATGTTGAATGTTTTATCAAATCTTTTGAAAATATTTATGAAATGAAAGGATTTATTTTTCTCAATATAGTAGAAATGATCATTTACTTTTAATGACATCACTCTTCTTATGGAGCCATATTTTTTTCTCAATCTTCCATAGGATCCCATTATGTCTTAACTCTACCTTCATTGCATCTAATATCTACCACTAAAGTTCCTACCTCTTATATTTACATTCATCATTTTGGATTTACTTGAGAATAGTATGTTTAACATTTCAAGCCTAATTATAGAGGGATTTTCATTATAATATCTTCCTCTTATTGGCCATATAACATTATTATTCCTCCCTCTCACCTTTCTCATGAGAAAGATAGTGATACTATAAATCCTAAATAAATAAGATATTATAATTCATATTATTATTAGTTAATATCATAGGGAACCATTATTTCATATTAAAATTCATTATAGTGAATTATATTTTTTCTTATCTTGATTATATTTGTTTTTTTCTTGACTATAATTGTTCGTATATAGATTATACTCCTCCCATTAATATAATTCGTCTAATTTATAACACTTCTTACATTTTAATATTCCCAAATTGGGGAGTACATGTATTGAATTGAAATATATGTTTTGTAATATTCCAAATTTTAATGGTTAAATATTCAAATATTTTTAAGTATTTTAACTCTAAAAATTTTATTTTTCCATGATCATTATGATTTAAAATTGAGATATTTCTTGGTAAGTCATACAATTATGTATTTTAATGTTCCCAAATCATGTTTATAATGAAACATTCTATTTATAATTATAATAAAATTAAAAAAAAACTATAATTTTCTAAGTATGGAAGTGACCATACATTATATGGTCATCGAACATAAGTAAAAAAATGTTTCATATCCTACTAATGGATCAATTGCATCACAAATGAAGTGACAATGAGGAAATCTGTCAGTGTGTCAAATCAACCATGTAAAGATATGGATCAACCATGAGAATTATTTTAACCTATCAAGTTTTAAAAATGAAATATTTATAAATATTTAACATAGCGTAATATGAAATTAAACTAATTGTGTCTTAAAATAAGAATATCTAAATATTGATAAAAAATATATTAATGGGAGAAGTGACCATAAGGAAAAAATAAATTGGATTCACATTATAATGAATGATCAGTTTGAACATATTCCTATCAACTAAAATTAATAATATTATCACATAAAATATAAGGATCAAGTTAGTATGAATAAGTGACTTCATATAGGTTAGATTGACTGTGTCTAATTCAAAAAAAATGTAATTAGAATATTCTAGGGATATATTTAATAAAATTCAATGAAAATTCAAATTAAAAATGAATTGTAAATTAAATTCTCAATACAAGGATTTAATTATTATTATCTTCCCATGGATAATCAGATAATATCAGTCTATAAGTTAGAGGAAGCCTTAATTAATCACAATTCTTATGCTTCTCATGATTCATATTTTCATTTTCTTCCACACCTTCTGAAACATTGTTTTTTGAGAAAAATTGAAAAGAGAAAATATAAGGATAAATTAGAAAAAAAATATCTCTATATCTCTCTTGATCTCACCAACCAATTATAAAATGTTAATAACCTTACCAATCACAATAATTTGATCCAAAATTTAACTTCATAAAATTTTCCATAATTTCATTTCACTGACTATTAATTTTACATATTGAGTTCTGTGTGGGTTTTTATACATTTATTTAGTACATATGTAATAAAATAAATAAGGGTAAATTTTCACTCTTTAAATTATTTATTTACATTTTTTATCCCATTTAAAACCATGGAAGAGGTTTGGTATAAAATAGACTACCTTATTTTAAATTATTATATGAAACTCTATATTGGTTTTGGTTATTTTGTTATGTTTTAGTAAACATTTTTGATAGAGTATTTCTATAATGTAGAGAGAATTATGTTTCAATATATTTTCAACCACTTTATTAATTTCTTTATGTAATTTATATTATGTTTTCAATTATTTTTTTAAATTTAATTGAAAACCATTTTATTTTTAGCATGTTTTTTTAAACAGTAAATTAAAAATATAATTTGTAAATTTTTATTTATAAGTTATATATATAATTTGTTTTTTGTGAGTAAGTGATTTTAAAAATTTAAATATATTAAAATTAATTTTAACTAGGATTTCATTACTCCCTTGAGAAACTATATGATAGAACAAAATCATATATACCTATGATTGATTAACAGATATATATTTTAATTTAGAGGATTTTAAATTTAATATTTCTAGAATAGAGAGTTTATTTATTGGATTCTCAATTAACCTACATTCTTGATAATTCCACTCAGTCGTCAATAGGTAAAATTAATTTTTTCTAATAGATTGATTACAAAACATCAAATTTGGTATCATAGTGCCTGTGATGACAATGTACTAAACAATTATAGTGTTATTTTTCTCTCACATGGCATATTTTATTCATATATGATATCCTACATTGTTTTGACGGTCATGGAGTAGTTTTCTCCTTGTTTTCAACTCAAATTAGATTAGATATCTAGATTTAGTAGGCTGGTAGTGCAGTTGTTTCTTATAAGGTTTCGCTCTAGTTCTCCTAGTGATAATTATAAATGGTCTCATGTAAGATATGGGTTCTAATTTTTTGTGGTCAATATGTGTTCATTATTGGTGTCCTAATTAGTGGTAATATTATGTTAGTCGTTATTGGTGTAAAATGTGTTTCTTGTAAAATTTTGGTAGATGCATTTTTTTCCTGTGTGACTAATCTGGTGTTTTGTGTTCTGGTTCTCTTAGAGGTGGATTCCATGTTGGGTGCCTTAGTTGGACTGGTTGATGGATGAATCTTCTCTTATTAATTTGAGGGGGGGGTTATTTGGATGGATTAAGGTAGTACATGTTCACCAATCGTGGTGTGTGACTATAATGGGGGTTGTTTTCTAGTTGTATCTGTTTAGATGATCATGGGTCTGATTATCTAATGAGGGGAAGATTTCATTTTGATAATCAACCAGACTAGATTTATTTTTCATGATTTTCTATTTCTTTTATATAGAACTAGGTTGTAATCCTCAAAAGAGTAATTGGAGATTTGGGAACCCATCATTCATCCATATAACTTTCTTTTATAGATGGATGGGTTCCATAGTTTCAATTTATACAGTGTTTTTTATATCCTGTTTTATAGTGCATTAGGTGGATAGTGCAGTGATTGTCTCACAAACATCATCAAATGGGTGGTCCAAAGGAGAGCAATGTGTGTTATAACCTATAATCGAGTCTCCATCTGACAAGTTAGTGAGGAATGGAGGAGTTATTTTCATTGTTCTATCACCATCACAGTGCAATTCATGGAAGACGGATCTACACATCTGATCTGAATAGATTTTTTTTGTATTGTATGATATGGGTGACGAGTCTTTTGGATGGTTCTTATTATGTTGTTTGTTTTTCTTAGAAATTTGGTACCATTCAAGGGCCTTCTTGGCATGTTTGTTTTGATCTTTTCATCTTATCCCTATAATGAGTTGACACATTTCATAGTCTACAAAATGGGGTCTTTCTCTTTTTTATATTCAATAATGGGTTCCTAACCATTAACATTAAAAATTGAATACTAAATCAAAATTATACCCCATTTAATTTGAATGCATTATTTTTTACTGATTATCATTGGAGATAATTTCTTGATGGATCTAAAGGTATACCCTATAAATTATCCACATGTGCATCAAAACATTTTTTGGTATTTTAATATATGAACTATGTGTGTTTTCACGTAGAATAAATTTGGATTTCATTATACTTGTAATAATTAAAGATCCTTTTAATAGATCTAGGAAGGAGATCTTAGATCAAGGTGTTTCAGACCCTTATTTCTAACTTTAAGAGATGAGAGAGATGGGTGAGAGGCTCTCAAATTCATGGGTGAAATAGTGGACTCGAATTTAGGATTATTTTTTATTATATTGATATATTTAAACTTATTTAAACCACAATTTAGTCCTTAAGTTGTTTAACCCTTTAAATAAACCATAAATAACATCTTTTACTAAGAAAAAATGTCATAATGGTCATAAATATTTCATAACATACTTATAACATTATTATCATGTTACATGATACAATATGGGTCATTAAATAGACTTTACATGAATGAACCTAAATACCATAGTACACAAGTACTTAATCCAAAACTAACATGACATGAAGGGTGTTCTTGATCCCCATGGGCTAGCAACTGGTTCCCTGGCATAATAAAAATTTAAGAGGGAATGATTTCACCCTAATATAAAATAACACATATAATAATGGAAGATAAAATAACATGTATTTAGTATACCTAACACTCCTTATTGAGATAATGACCTCTAGAAGATAGATAAATATCAAATAGCACATCATCCAAATGATGAAATGACATCCATCAAGACAAGTCCCTATAATCTCAATGAATTAAATGGGTCATTTCTCTTCTAGTCAACATCATTACCCGAGTCCCATGAATCTTGCAAACCTTCCACCTTAATGTGAAACTTTCCCTTTTCCTACACTTAACATTAAATAATCTAAAATCACCTAAAAAAATTGATGGGTGGGGGAAAACATCTCAGTAGTATTTCACTAAACCTTCTATTTGCAATTCCATAAAAATAAAGTAGATATGTTTCAAATTTAATAAAAAATTAAATGGTAATTAATTTCCTCACCTATTAATAAATTCATTTTTCATGTAAAATATTTGTAAAATATTTCAAAAATATGTTTCAATGAATAATTTTTATAAAATATAAGGGTTTGAAGAAAATATTTATATAATCACTAGAATGTAATAATTAAATCATTACAAAACACCATAGTCGTATGCTTTGATTTTCATTAGTAATTGAATATAGGATCCTTTCACTCTTAGTCAGTCACCAGGGATCATGTTTTGAACATGTCACAATGGATTTTTCCATCAGATAGAATCAATCAATTCCCTGTTGGTGAATGTCAAGATGAACCTTTGTTTGTTAGAGTTTTCATCATCTATTCATTGTCTACGAGTTACATTCCAACCCTGATTGTCATAATCAGCAACTAAATTATAACATTCCAACAATTTCAAATAGTAATTTTATTTTAAATATTTTTTTTATTTTGTTTATAATTCTATGTAATTCTTTTTTAAAAATAAATTATAAAACTAAAGAATTTTGTGTGATCAAAATAAGATTTATACAAATTATAAAATATTACCTCATATTTTAAGAGATATTATTTTTATATCATGAATAAAAATATATAAATATGTTTTTAAAATAAATTTATTTATAAAATTACCCAACAGTATATATTTAAAATTATTTTTAAATATAAAAATTTTGGATATATTAATATTTTTTGAGAAAATTTATTTTTTATATAAAATCTATTACATTTGTAAATATGCTTTTATTTTGAAATATATGAATATAAAAAAACCTATTAATTTTATTTTCTAATATGATACTTTTAGAAATAATAATATCATCAAATTATATTACTTTATATTAATTTTTTTAATAAATAATTTTATTATTTAATTTTTTAACATGTAATGTCTTAATATAATTTATGTCCAATAATAATTGAATATTATTTTAAGTAAACATTATTTTAATAAATAAATTATATGTATTTTAATTTAAATAAAATAATTTTTTGTATTTTTAAATGTTTCAATTTGAATAAATTAATTTTATGAAATTAAAGGTAATAATAATATTATTAATTATTATAATAAAGGGTAAAGAATATTTTTTTAAGAAAATACTTCTGATTTCTATGATAATATATTATATAAATATATGAAATTATACTATGATTTTGTTTTATACTTTTTTAAAATTATTAATATATATAAATAAATTAATATAAAAATTGAATTTTGTAAATTTCATAAAAATATGAAATTATAATTATATTATATTATTATTATAAATTCATATAAATTTTTTATAAAAATTTAAAAACATTTTACACAATGTAAATATAAAAAACCAATAAATGTTTTTTTTAAAACATGACATTATCAAAAAAGAGTTGAATTCTTTAAAAACATTAATTTTTTTTAATGATATGTTTTTTAAAAAATTGATATGTTTTTTGGTCTCAATATAATATGTTAAATAAAAAAATAAAAGAAGTCAAACATTGAAAAAATGTTAAATCAAATAATATGAAAAGGGAAAAACAAAATTAAAGTGAATAAAATGTCAAATTACAATACACTAAATCAAATTTTAATAGAAAAAATAGAAGTAGAAAATGTGACATGATAAAAATATAATGATAATTTATTATAATAATAATCTAATAATAATGAAGATAACGTGAATGAGAAACTGAGACTCACACTATTGGATTCCTCTATCTCTTCCACGGCTTACAGTGAAAGCTACTAATATAAAATTTATATATTATATACATAGAATTTGGACATATTAAATACACCACATTCAAATTAAATAAACCATGATATGATTTTAAAAATTAATATTTTTTACCACTACAAATAATCTATGATTGATTTTTATATTTTAATTTACAATCTTGTTATATATATATATGTCATCTTGAAAAACACCATGCTTTTAATAAAAACCCTTCATTCACTTTTTTAATCCATATGGTTTAGGGTGAACGTCACTACATCCATATCATCTGAGAACCTCGTGAAAGATACCTCCTTTTTTTGTTTGAGTTCTAGTTTGGAGGTAAGGGATTGGTTTGTTTTTATTTTTTTAAATCAATTTCTGTATTAATTTATGGTTGTGTAAGGGTTTTATTTTTTTACTTAAAAAATATATTTATCCATATATATATATGTAAGAATCTATATATGCATATTGAGATTCTAAATTTTTTTTACCGAGGTTACGTTTGAGAAAACAACAGTTTTATTTTGGTATCAAAACATAGTTTGAATTAAATCTATTCTAAAAAATAAAATAACCATTCCATTATTCTCAATGAAGGTAATATATATATATATAACTATGATATATATAATTCCCTTAAAATAATTTGTCTTATAAAAGCTATCTTTCGTCACATATTACTAATTTTATAACCATATTTTGTTATCACTCTATTTTACATTTAAATTGGTATTTGATTTTAATTCAATGTTTTAGTTATTATTATAAGGGAATAGAAGTTATAATTTTATATATTACTTCTATTTAAAATAATTTAAAATAAAAGTTCTCATTTCATGTGAAAAATATTCTTTCACGTCTCTCAATTTCATACATAATTAGTATTTCCATCATCTGAGTATATCATTTACATTTTATGCATTTAGTATATTTAATAGCTTAAAATTTAAATGTAATTGTGCTTATGATATTTTTAAAACTAAAGTGTTCTGTGAAGTTATGGGTGTCTCAAAATTGTTTCCATTAAATTTTTATACTATTAAATTATTATTTTCTTCAATGAAAATAAATTATACATGAATTTGAAATGGTTTTTAGGTTATGAGTGAGAAAGTAAGCACTATTATAATGTTTTTTTAATGTTAGAACTATTGTATTAAATGATATTTTATTGTATGGTTAGTGAACCCATGACCCTAATGAGACATTCTCACACATTTTGTATGGCTAAGTGGCCTCTTGGGTTTCTTATGGCATACCGAGTATTCCTGTTATTACAAAAAAATTATTATTTTCATAGGAGAAATCCAATGAATCATTCTAAAATATTATTACATTGGACATTAATTGTTTTCAAAATTATATGAACTTTTCATATTTCAATTATTTGAAAACCTATTTCTATGTATTTATTTTTAAACTATAAATATTTTAAAAGTACTTACGAATGGGGTATGAAACCTTACTCTGAATATTAATTGTTCACCTTATACATAAAATTTATTTTTATAGGTTTATATGATTTTATCTCTGTGGTGTACTTATCTGATGAGGTAGTGGAAACGATGTCTTTTTGTTTATTTTATTTTTTATTTAGTTTTTCTAAATTTCAATGTTCATATATAATTCTTCATAACCAAGACAGTAAGAGGTCCTAGAAAGTAAATTCAATTTGTTTTTTTAGTTGAATTATATTAAAAATATACAACATTTTTCACACATTGAATCCACAAGAATACGTTCAAGGATTTATAATTGGTATCGTAGTAGCAGTCTAGAAGACATTAGAGATTAGATGTTATCAGTATATTTTATATCTTTATAATTATTAATTTTCAAATTCTGAAGATGAAAAATCAAAATTTTAAATTGTTTGACGAAGGAATTACAAGGGAAAAATTCTTCTAATGGGGGAAGAATATGACATCTATATAAATTCAAATAGTTATTTTATTTTAATTATGTTTAAATTATTATTATAATTCAAAATATATTTTTCTAATAAAACCATCTGTTCAAATATATAATTTTTTGTTATCCGAATAAGTTTGTATACAAATAATAAAATGTTTCCTTACATTTTAAGATATAGAATGTTTATAAATAAAATGAAAATAATTTAATATATTCCTTAAATAAATTTATTTAAAAACAAGCTAAAATTATTTTTTAAAATTATTTTTTAATATTAATTATTTTTTCAATATTAAATTTTTTATTAAAAAAGGTTTTTTATATAAATTATATTATGTATTTAAATTCCCATTTATTTGAAATTATATGTATACATAGATAATTTTATAGATTTTATTTTCTTTCTTTAATTTTAAAATTAGAAATAATATTAACATGAAATATTATTACTTTATGTAAAAAAATTATTAATAAATAATTTTTATTTTTCTTAATTTTATTATTTGAAATATTTTAATATAATTGATTTTCAAAAAATATTGAATTTTTTTTGTTTATATATATCCTTGGTTTTAATAAATCAATGATAAAAATTTTAATTTAAAAAAATTGATTTATAATTTTAAAATATTAAATTTAAATAAATTAATTTTATGAAATTAATGTAAATAATAATAATCGTCATCATCATAAAGATTAAATACATTTTCTAAAGAAATTTATTATTATATTTTAGATAATCTATTTCATTGATATAAGAAATTATTTTATGATTTGGTTTTATAATTTTTTTGAAATTATAAATATATATATTTTTATTATCAAATAATTCATATTATATATATACATTGAAAATTATAATTATATTATATTATTAGAAAAATAAAATATATACTTTTAAAAAAAGAGTTTTTTTTAAATAATAATAAATAAGAAATGATACATTTTTTTCTTAAAAAGCATGACATTATAAAAAATTCACAAATATTATTTAAAAAAAGTAACATTATTCTTTTTTAAAATTAAATGTATTGTTTAAAAAAAAATTAAATGAACAAAATAAGCAAAAACCAAACATAGATAAAATTGTTAAATCAAATGATATAAAAAAATAAGAACAAAATAAAAGTAAATGGAAGAAAGTGTCAAAGTAAAAAATTATAAAAAAATAGTAATTAAAAAAATGAGAATGAAAAAATGTGACATTATAAAAAAAATAATGATAATTATTTTATTAAGAATATAATAATAATAAAGATAACCAGAATGAGAAAGTGGGACTCACGATTTTGGATTCCTCTATCCCTTCCATGACTTACAATACAAGCCACTAATATATATATATATATATATATATATATATATATATTATACTTATCTTAGGATAAATAAAATACACAACATTAAAAATAAATAAACCAGTGTATGATTTTACAAATAAACATTTTTTATACTACAAAAATTCAGAGAGTGATTGTTATATTTTAATATACCACCTTTATGTATATATATATATCATCCTGTAAAATCCCACCATCTCATTGGAATCCCTCCCTTCACATCTTCAATCCATTTAGTTCAACGTTAAGGCTACTGCCTCCATCTCATCCATGAACCTCATGTAGGTTGCCTCCATTTTTGTTTGAGTTCCATTTTTTGGTATGAGATTGTTTTTTATTTTTATCAATAAATTTAAGTATTAATTTATAGTTCTGTAATGTATTTATCTTTTTATTTAAACATATATATATGTTTTTATATATGGTTAAATATATATATAAATTTTCATATTATATATCTTTTATCCGTGGTTATATTTTAGAAATTAAAGAATCTTTTTTGTTTTGAAGCATTAGGTTGAATTAAATCCCTTTCGAGAAAAAACATCATTCAATTATTTTTTTAGAAGATAATATATATATATATACACACATAACTATGATTTTTATTAAAACATTAAGATAATTTGTAAAATAAAAACCATCTATGACTATATATTAGTAATTTTATAAATCCATTTCATTATAGATTTATTTAATCTTTCATTATGGTATTTGATTTTAATTAATTGTTATAGTAATAATTTTATGTGAATATAATTTATCATTTCATGTGATTTTTCTATTTACAATAATATTAAATAAGATTTTTCATTTCATGTGAAAAATATCCTTTCACATATATTAATTTAATGCATAATTAGATATGAAAATCTTCTAAAAAATAAAATATATTTTATTCATTTACTTTATGTAATTATTTTAAAAAATTTATGATATTATACTTATTCCATGTTAAATTTAATGTTATACAGGAAGGTATGGGTTTCTCCAAAAAAAATTATTATACTATAGAATGAATAATTTTTCATTGAAAATAATTAATGTATGTATTTCAAATGGATTTTATGGATATGATTGAGAAAGGCAAGACCATGGCAATGTTTTCTTAAAGTTGGAACTAGATTATCAAAATATATGTTATGACATTCAGAGTGAACCAAGGAACCAAAAAGGACGTTTTCCCACATGTGATATGGCTATGTGGAATTATGGTTTTCTTATGACCTATTGAGAATCATTATTTATCCATAAAAATTGTAATTTTCAAATTTGGAAATCCAATGATTCATTTAAAAATATTATTACATTTTAAATTAATTTTTTTCAGAATTATTCGAACCGATTATATTTCAATTATTTGAAAACATATTTATATGTATTTATTTATTCAAACTAAATATTTTCATGTAATTTCCAAGGATTTTAAAACCCTTTATTTGGAAAACTAAATACTCACCATGTGTTTAAAATTCATTTTCCCATGTTTAGTAGAATTTATTTAGGAGGTTCATTTCCGTGAGGAGGAAACGCATGTGAAGCCTTTTTGATTATTTTATTTTATATCTTAAAATTTTATTAAATTGAAATTTATATATCTAATTCTCCAAAACCTTGACTAAAATAATTCCTAGAATGAAAATTGTTTGTGTATTTTTCTGTTTTCTTATATATATAAATCTAAACATCATTTTTATGCATTTAATCCAAAAGTGTAGCTTCCGGGAATTATATAACTACTCATTATCAGATGTTATTTCCATAAATCAATCAATATTCAGAAATTTCAATTAAATTTATCATTCACAATTCCACTTCCCTATTTCATGTTTCGACATGACTTTTAAATTTCAAAACAAAATCACGAGTTTTCATCATGTTTATTCACATCACAATAATCTTTCATTTAATGCCTTTTTTAAGAATCAATATGAAATAATATCATGAAAACATTACGAATTTCAAGCCATATTTTCGGAAATACACTGAACATAACAATTCTTTTGAAAATATGTATTATTTCATAAATCCATTCATCTTTAAATGAAACATCAACACCATTCAATTCAACGAAATCAGCTGAAATTACATTTCAAATCATGTAAGAAAATAATGGGTTAATGTGTTGGGAAAATACTTATGGAACTGCATTACTTTTATCACATTGTTTATCAATAACAGTAAATTGTATCCCGCAAAAAGAGTCAATGGTTATTGTGATCAAAGAGAAATACCTATAACTACATTCCATGAAATCATGGTTTAGATCCTCCAATAACAAGGGTTTCTATCACTCTCATGGAAAAAGAGAATAGAATAATAGAGGACTCTAAATAAAGGTGAAAACACTTTCCAAAGGGGAATCAAATAAAACCACTATAAATATGATAAAAGGATATGGGTTGGATAAACCAAAATAATCTCTAGAGATCCTACAAAAACACAAGGGTTGGATAAGGCTTGATGAGGATGAGATTATAATTTAAAATGGGGGCTTAAAGATTTGATTTAAAATTTTAGAGGGATTTAAACCCATTAAAATGGTTTACTAGGTTAGGATGCATAGTTATTACTAACCATTCACCAAATTGTGCACCATCACTAGAATTCTATAAGTGTTTAATGGTTTGGCTATATAGTTTCAAAAATGTGTGCCAACAATGTACTATTAATACAGATACTAATAAGGGTGCATAGTTTTGGAAATCAGTTTGAATAACCATGATCCAATAATGGAAATACCAACTATAAGGCCCCACCCTTAAACATTACTTAATCTTGAGATATTTCAAAAATACAACTTGAGGATCTTTTCAGGTTTATAGTTTTAGAGAATTAGATCATAAAACTTGCATTACATTCAACATTTAAACAAAGTGGTTACATAAAAGATAGTATTCATTTTTCCCATCAATGGAAACATATTTAAAATAAAACATGGATTCTTTATTGACACTTCCTTGACACTATCATTGTATCATGTACCCTTCCCTTGACCTGTGAAAAACATTTCAAAAACATGGGATGAGCATAAAAAGCTCAGTAAGGGATATAAAAATATGGAAAGGAAACATGAGTACATGTATACATAAGAGTCAATGAAATCATACTATACTCATGAAACATAATCACATAAACATATCTCATCAAATCATGAATAAATCATAGAAATCATAAGACATAAAGGTAACTTGAGTCATTCATAACATTATTACGTTGGGAGTAACCCTCTTGGTTACGTTTGGAATACCCATCACAGTGTATTCCCTAAATCACTTTGGAGAAACCTTAACGTTTCACTCCTTCGCGTTACCCAATGCATTGGAGAGCTATATCGGGCTCACCCGCCCTTAGTTTATCACGGAACCACCCGCCTTCATAATAATTCCCAAGAACCATAACATAATTGTATCACAAAAAACATGCATAAAGGAAAAATAACATTTCCACATTTCAATCACAAGATATCAATACAACATATTGATATAATAAAAAATTTATGAAAACCATTTTCAATACCAAAATAAAAGAAAAGTAAAACACGGTATTTATTTTTCTTTTAAAAAGAAGGTATAGCTTGTAGAGGAAGCCAAAACTGAAATAATGGTCACGGCGGCGGAGAAGTCATTGTCGCCACATACATACGACAAAAACATTCCCTTTTGTCTTTTAGTAAACGCTTCATATAAAAAATATTCCTTTTTAATAAACGTAAAAGTCAAAGGGCTTTATACACCGTATAAAAGAAGGTTTTGTATAAAACAAAATATGCCTCAATGAAAGGAGATTGAGATGAAGTCCCATACCCTAGGTCCGACTTGACTCGGTCGTTCTTTAATCTCCTTAATAATAAACTTGAGTTAATTTTTACTTGTTTAAGAACCTTTTTCAAGTTCATTATTCCTCTTATATCACTTATTGCCATGTCATGAACACTATGTAATTATTTAAGTTAATAACAGTCATTTTAACGATCATTGATACTTGAGTCAAAAATAAACCCTTTATAATTACATGTTGTTCATGTATCCATTATATCCAGAATTATAATCATTATGTATATATCATATATATCCTGTATATACATGCATTTATAATATTACATAATCATTTAGAGGTACGAAATGAAATGCACCGTTCATGGAGGCGGTAAGTCGTACGTACACATGACTGCTACTTTCATTTCTATTTCGTATATTAGAGAATGGAATCATAATTATATAAAGGTATATTATAATTCTACTATAATATCATATATAATATCATAGTTCCATCCTTTATACATCCCACATATGGTATTTAACGAATCAAATCACTTTGAGGGGCGGTAGTCCGCACTTCCTTAAATGAAGATATCGCGTTTACCAATAATGGAAACCATAAAGGTATGCCCAAAATGAAAAATACATAATCTTAAGGAATACATAAACATATTATATATCATATATAAATATATATACATCTTAATGGCCACCTTTGAATGTGTTAAAAGAATGTTGAACAATCATCGTTTCGGGAGGCATAAATTCACCATCCACGGAAACAGTATATCCTTTAACCATTAGATGTAGGTGTGTGTATGTTTAGCTCGAATACTTCTTATAAAAACATCCTAGTATATTAAGGATACTGTAGTTGTTACAAACTAAAAGAATAAAAATAGTTTAGGGGGTTAGAGAAGCAAAATAAAACAAAAGGACTCAAAAGAAGACATTACCTTAAAATCGGGTAACTCTCTTAGATTTCAGATCAAAGGATTCCTTGGAAAGACTTCTGCCCAATGTGAGGCTTCAAGGAGTAAGAGAGGGATGTGGATAGACAAAATTGGCATGGGTTGGCCGAGACAAAGGCTTTGGGAGTGTGGTTAAGGAGGTAGTGGTGGGGGCCTTTTATAAGAGGAGAGGAGGGGCACTCTTGGAAGGTAAAGAAAAGTCACTTTATTTTAAAATGGTATTTGGATTTAAGAGGTCCCAAATTGATGTTTTTCAAGGATAAGGTGATAATGGTTCGAAATCCACCCATCTAATAGGTTTTGTCCATGTTTAGGTCTTATATTTCACATTATCATTCCATTTTATTTAAATTGTTATATAATGAGGTCATCGCTGCATCATCATGATGTCATAAATAATATAATTTATTTAAAGTATAAAAATTATATAGAAAAAATAATATGATGTAGGAAATCTTTTTATCTTTTCAATGACTATTTATAATAAAAAATCTGACTTTTATAACCCCATGTAAAAAATGTTTTAGTAAACTAACTCATGTTTGTGTCATTTTTACATTTACATTAAATAAAAAGTTATTTATGTCATTTCTCTACCAAAGTGGCTCCATGGGGTCCCCACGTTGACCAATAGATTTTATTTGCCGTCCATGACACAACAAATGAGGGTAGGACATGTGTCAAGCTCATCTCATTTTATTAAAGCATTTTTTTTACCTTAAACTACACTAATTACCTCTAATCGCGATTAAGAACTTAAGAGTTATTATTCACCAAAAAATTATTTTAATCTCATTGAGCCACATTTTAATTCTTAATGAAAACCATGTATGTAAGATTTTTGAAATTCAAAACACAGATGTGGTAAAATTTCATTTAAACAAAAAATCAGTTTTTATAAGTACCACTTAGTGGTTTCACTATTCATCAAAAATTGAAGTTTTTCAGAAAAATACCAAAACATCACCATAAGCTATATTTGATGTTCTGAATTAAAAAATGATTTCTATTTTAAAAAATTCAAATCATATAAATTATATTAATTAATTTAATAATTAATTCCTATTTTCATGACAAATAGCGTGTTTTTATGAAACAATAAGTATGAAAAGATTGACACCAGTTTAAGTCCAATTTCAAAGTGAAATTGATTCCAATGACCACCGTTGGATTAAATGGTAAAAATATATTCTAATTCCACTTCAAAATCAATTAAAAAGATAATCTAATCATATAAATATATTAGATTAAAAAGCAGTTTTGATGTAAAATGCAGTATTTTTCACTATTCATTAAAAAATGAACATTGTCTGAAAAATACCAAAAATTCAAACAAAGTAAATTTTCATTTCCCAATCATAAAGAATAATTTTATTTTGACAAACATAGATTATAAAATTGTCAAAATATAGATTTAAAAATGGTTTTCCATCAAAAGGCAGTAAAAAAATCTTTTAAAAATATTAGTGTATTCCATTCTTAAGATTGGATTTATTTTCATTTTAAGCCTCTAAAACACTATCTAATTCATTAATAGACATAAATAAAATCATCTATTACTCATTACTTACTTGGGATGTTATATCCTTCCCCCCTTTTGAAAATTGTGTCCCCGCAATTTATTTACTTATCGAATAAATGGGGGTACTTATCCCTCATTGCATTTTCAGATTCTCATGTTGCCTCTTCCATCATGTGGGTTTTTCACAAAACCTTTACCTGATTAATCACCTTATTCCGTAACACTTTCTCCATGTGGTCAAGAATCTGGACCGGTTGTTCCTCATAAGATAGGTTCTCTTCCAGCTGAACTACCTCTGGACACAAAACCTGAGATGGATCTGGCATGTACTTTCTCAGCATCGAAACATGAAAAACATTGTGTACATGAGATAAACTCGGAGGCAAAGCCACTCGGTAAGAAACTGATCCAACTCTCTCCAGAATTTCATATGGTCCAATGAACCTTGGACTCAGCTTTCCTTTCTTACCAAATTGCATCACACTTTTCCATGGTGATACTTTGAGAAAAACATGATCACCTACCTCAAAAGAGAGATCCTTCCTCCTGTTGTCCGCATAAGTCTTCTGCCTGCTCTGAGCTGTTCTCATGTGTTTCTGTATCAGTTGATCTTTTTCTGCCAACTCTTCTACCAATTCTGGTCCCATCATCTTTCTTTCACCCACTTCATCCCAAAAACTGGAGTTCGACACCGCTTCTCATATAACGCCTCAAATGGTGCCATCTGTATACTAGAATGAAAACTGTTATTATATGAAAATTCAACCAAAGAAAGATGATGGTCCCAACTTCCCTGATAATCCATCGAACAAGCTCATATCATATCCTCCAAGGTCTGAATTGTTCTTTCTGACTGCCCATCTGATTGAGGATGAAAAGTTGTACTAAAATTTAATTCAGTACCCAACGACTTCTGAAGGACTTTCCAAAAGTTATAAGTGAACCTAGGATCATGATCAGATACAATGGAGAGGGGAACTCCATGTAACCTGACTATCTCTTTAATATACAAATGGGAAAGTTAATCTATGGAAAAAGTATCTCGTATAGCAAGGAAATGAGCAGATTTAGTCAGCCGATCAACAATAACCTAGATTGCATTATTACCTCGAGGGGTCTTTGGAAATCCCACAATGAAGTCCATGGATATACTCTCCCATTTTCACTCTGGCACTGGTAAAGGCTGAAGCATCCCTTTCGGTAACTTTCGCTCTGCATTAACCTGTTGACATGTCAAACACTTCACAGTAAAATCAACAATATCTCTTTCCATTCCATCCCACCAGTAATACTCTTGCAGATCTCTGTACATCTTAGTACTGCCAGGATGAACTGAAAATGGAGAACTATGAGCATCACATAACAACTCTCTCTTCAACTGTGAATCACAAGGCACACACAATCTCTTCCCAAATCTCAAAACACAATCATTATCAATGTTGAATTCAGGCAACATACCCTTCTGAACCATCTCTACCTTTTTCTGCAACTCACTGTCTTGCTTCTGCGCTTGCTTAATTTTGTCTGATAGAAAAGATTTCACTGATACCTGAAACAAAACAGAAGAACTTCCTGCACCAACAACTTCTATGCCAAAGTTCATCAAATCCTTAACCAAAGGATCATGTTCCAAATGCAACATTTCTAATGAAGCATTAATTTTTCGACTCAAAGCATCATCCACTTTATTTGCTTTTCCCGGATGGTAATGAATTGTACAATCATAATCCTTGATTAACTCCAGACATCTCCTCTGTCTCATGTTTAACTCTTTTTGAGTGAATATATACATTAAAAATTTGTGATCAGTATATATTTCACACTTTACTCCATACAAATGATGCCTCAAAATTTTTAAAGCGGAAAAAACAGCAGCTAATTCCAAATCATGTGTTGGGTAATTTACCTCATGAGTTTTCAACTGTCGTGAAGCATAAGCAATTACATGATCTTTCTGCATTAGGACGCAACCAAGTCCTTTCAATGAAGCATCACTGTATATAACAAACTCACCATTCCTGGAAGGTAGTGCCAAAACTTGATCATTCACCAATATTCTTTTCAATTCCAGAAAACAATCATCACATTCTTTTGTCCAGATAAACTTAACACCCTTCCGAGTTAGCTTAGTCATTGGACTAGATAACCGTGAGAAATTTCTATCAAACCTTCGGTAAGTGCCTTCCAAACCAAGGAAGCTATGAATCTCAGTTACATTTGTGGGTCTTGTCCAGTCTTCCACAACTTTTGTTTTTGCTGGATCAACAGTTATCCCATCTTTTGAAACAATGTGACCAAGGAAAGAAATTTGTTGAATCCAAAACTCACACATGATGAATTTCCTATACAATTTCGTTTCTTTTAAGGTTTGCAAAATAAAACTTAAATGTCTTTCATGCTCCTCTTTAATTTTAGAAAACAACAAAATATCATCAATGAAAACCACCACAAACTTATCCAAGAACTCATGGAAAATTCTATTCATTAAGTCCATGAATACAGCAGGTGCATTGGTTAGCTCAAAAGGCATTACTAAAAATTCATAATGGCCATATCTTGTATGAAACACAGTCTTCGGAACATCTGTTTCCTTTACCATCAGCTGATGGTACCTCGATCTCAGGTCAATCATTGAAAAATACTGAGCTCCCTAGAGCTGATCAAACAAATCATCTATATGAGGCAAATGATATTTGTTCTTAAAATTGATGTTATTCAAGGCTCTATAATCAATGAAAAGTCTCATAGAACCATATTTCTTTTTAACAAATAAAACAGGAGCACCCCATGGTGACATGCTAGGTCGAATGAAACCTTTCTCTAATAAATATTCCAATTGCTCCTTCAACTCTGAAAGTTCAATTTGATCCATTAGATAAGGGGGTTTTGAAATTGGATTAGCATCAGGAACTAAGTAAACAATAAACTCAACTTCCCGATCTGGTATTATTTTAGGAAACTAATCAGGAAAAACATCAGGATACTCATTTACCACTGGCACATCATTAATCTGAACATTTCTTTTATTTTCAACAATATGTGCAAGGTAACATTCATTTCCATATTTTACAAGTTTCTCAGCCTCTTCATATGTTATCAACAATAAGGGTTCATTCTTGTACACAGACTGAAAGTCTTTCTGAAAAGAAACTTCTTTAGCTCTACAGTCAATCTTAGCATGGTAAATAGAGAGCAAATTCATACCCAGGATAACATCATACTCTACTAGAGGTAGAACAATAAGGTTTTCAAGTATGTTCTTTCCACACATAAGGATAGGAAGATTATTATAAATTCTTTTTGCCTCAACATTTCCCCCATGTGTTTTTTACAAAAGTTCAGTAGTCATTTCTTGAGATGGTATTCCCATTTTACTAGAAAAGGCTTCATTGATGAAAGAATGTGTAGAACCTGAATCAAACAACACACTGGCATAATCTGAAAAAACAAACAAAGTACCTGATACAACTTCATTTGATGGCCCGACATCTGCTGAAGTAGTTGCAAAGTATTTCACCACCCCTTTCTGCTTGTAGTCTAACTGCTTCTCATCACTTGATCTCTTTGTCGGACACTCGTTTTCATAGTGACCCATCTCATTACACTTAAAACATTTCACTAACTGTAAATAAAATTTGGTCTTACCTTCACCTTGATCTTTTTCAGTGAAATCACGAGCCTTATGTCCCATCATACCACATCAGTAGCACTTTCCAGAATTCAGAAGGCATTCCCCAGCATGCCTTTTACCACATTTATCACAAACTGGAAACTTAGTTTTCTTACCATCAGACTTTTTTGAAGAATTCTTTCCTTTCTCCTGCCACCTCGGTCTCTTCTTTTGTTGGTTGTTATAGAACACTTGATCATCATCAAGCTCTATTTCCACCTTCTCAGCACATCGAACAAGCTTTTCATAACTTTTGAACTCACGAGAAGCTAAAGACCTTCGATTTTTTGGCTTTAACCCTGAGTAAAAATGATTGATTTTACTATCAAGGTCTCAGATAAAATTTGGAGCATACCTTGCCAATCGAGTGAACCTTTCATCATCGGCATCCACTAAGTCTTCCTCTTTCCTTAATTCCACGAATTTATTTTCCATCCTAAGTCGAAAAACCTTAGGAAAATACTTCTCAAGAAACATTCCTTTTATTTCATCCCAGCCAAGAGCATCAATCTCATCAGCATCCCTGATATTTTTAACCATCGACCACCACTGATCTACTTCACCCTCCAAACGGTGAATAGAAAGACTAACCTTTTGATTATCTTAACACCCCATGACATCGAAAATATTCTCCAGTTATTTAATCCACCCTTCAGCTAAAACAAGGTCAGATGATCCTCTGAATGATGGGGGATGTTGCCTCATGAAATGTTCCACCACTGACATGTTTTTCTGTGGTTGATCTGGCTGATCTTGTGCATGGATACCACCACCATTTATCGCATGAGTCAATTGCCCCATTACTGCAACAAAATGTTTAGTTCCAATTCCGACCATCTCGGGATGCTGATTCGGAAGGTTATTTTCTACTATATGCCTTCCTAACACTACTTCCCTATTTCCTATGCGGAAAACCATTCTTAACAAACATGTCTTAGATGAAGAAACATGGTAATCTTCAAATGCTATATCATTTCAATTTTACCATAAAAAAATTTTGGATAATCATTTAATAGAATTCTAACTCCTAAAGTTATCTAAACCGACCTCTGATACCAACTATAAGGCCCCGACCTTAAACATTACTTAATCTTGAGATATTTCAAGAATACACCTTGAGGATCTTTTCAGATTTAGAGTTTTAGAGAATTAGATCATAAAACATGGATTACATATCACATTTAAACAAAGTGGTTACATAAAAGATAGTATTAATTTTTCCCATCAATGGAAACATGTTTAAAATAAAACATGGATTATTTCTTGACACTTCCTTGACACTATCATTATATGATGTACCCTTCCCTTGACCTGTCAAAAACATTTCAAAAACCTAGGATGGTCATAAAAAGCTCAGTAAGGGATATAAAAATATGGAAAGGAAACATGAGTACATGTATACATAAGAGTCAATGAAATCATACTATACTCATAAAACATAATCAAATAAACATACCTCATAAAATCATGAATAAATCATTGAAATCATAAGACATAAAGATAACTTGAGTCATTCATAACATTCTTACATATGGAGTAACCCTCTTGGTTACGTTTGGAATACCCATCACAGTATATTCCCTAAATCTCTTCGGAGAAACCTTAAGGTTTCACTCCTTTGTGTTACCCAATTCATTGGAGAGCTATATCGAGCTCACCCACCCTTATTTTATCACGGAACCTCCCGTCTTCATAATAATGCCCAAGAACTATAACATAATTTAATCACATAAAACATGCATAAAGGAAAAATAACATTTCCACATTTCAATAACAAGATATCAATACAACATATTGATATAATAAAAACCTTATGAAAACCATTTTCAATACCAAAATAAAAGGAAAGTAAAACATGGTATTTATTTTTCTTTTAAAAAGAAGGTATGGCTTGTAGAGGAAACCGAAACTCAAATAATGGTCACGGCAGCGGAGAAGTCGTTGTCGCCGCATACGTATGACAAAAACATTCCCTTTTTTCTTTTAGTAAATTCTTCTTATAAAAATGATTCCTTTTGAATAAACATAAAAGTAAAAGGTGTTTACACACCGTATAAAAGAAGGTTTTGTATAAAACAAAATATGCCTCAATGAAAGGAGATTGAAACGAAGTCCCATACCTCGGGTACGACTAGACTCGGTCGTTCTTTAATCTCCTGAATAATAAACTTGAGTTAATTTCTACTTGTTTAATAACCTTTTTAAAGTTCATTATTCCTTTTATATCACTTATTTCCTTGTCATGAACACTATGTAATTATTTAAGTTAATAACGGTCATTTTAACGATCATTAGTACTTGGGTCAAAAATAAAACATTTATAATTACATGTTGTTCATGTATCCATTATATCCAGAATTATAATCAATATATATATAACATATAGATTCAGTATATACATGCATTAATAATATTACATAATCATTTAGAGGTAAGAAAAGAAATGCACCATTCATGGAGACAGTAAGCCGTACGTACGCATGAACGCTACTTTCATTTCTATTTCGTATTTCAGAGAATGGAATCATAATGATATAAAGGTTTATTATAATTCCATTATAATATCATATATAATATCATAGTTCCATCCTTTATACGTCCCACATATGGTATTTAACGAATCAAATCACTTTGAGGGGGCGGTAGTCCACACTTCCTTAAATGAAGATATCGCGTTTACCCATAATGGAAACCATAAAGGTAAGCCCAAAATGAAAAATACATAAGCTTAAGGAAAACATAAACATTTTATATATCATATATAAATATAGTTACATCTTAAAGGCCACCTTTGAAGGTGTTAAAAGAATGTTGAACAATCATCGTTTCGGGAGACATAAATTCACCATCCACGGAAACAGTATGTCCTTTAACCATTAGATGTAGGTATGTGTAAGTATAGCTCGAATCCTTATTAAAAAAACATCCTAGTATATTTTGGATATTGGAGTTGTTACAAAATAAAATAATAAAAAGTGTTTAGGGGGTTAGAGAATCAAAATCAAACAAAAGGACTCAAAAGAAGACATTACCTTAAAATCGGGTAACTCTCTTAGATTTGAGCTCAAAGGCTTCCTTGGGAAGCCTTCTGCCCAAAGTGAGGCTTCAAGGAGTAAGAGAGAGATGTGGAGAGACAAAATGGGCAGGGGTTGGCCGACCCAAAGGCTTTGGGAGTGTGGGTAAGGAGGTAGAGGTGGGGGCCTTTTATAAGAGGAGAGGAAGGGCACTCTTGGAAGGTAAAGAAAAGTCCCTTTATTTTAAAATGGTATTCGGATTTAAGAGGTCCCACATTGATGTGTTTCTAGGATAAGGTGATAATGGTTCTAAAGCCACCCATCCAATAGGTTTTGGCCATGTGTAGGTCTTAGAGTTTACTTTATCATTCCATTTTATTTAAATCGTTAAATAATGAGGTCATCGCTGCATCATCATGATGTCATAAATAATATAATTTATTTAAAGTCTAAAAATTATATAAAAATAATAATATGATGTAAGAAATATTTTTATATTTCCAATGACTATTTATAATCAAAAATCTTACTTGTATAACCCCATATAAAAAGTGTTTTAGTAAATTAACTCATGTTTGTGTCATATTTACTTTTACATTAAATAAAAAGTTATTTATGTGATTTCCCAACCAAAGTGGCTCCATGGGGTCCCCAAGTTGACCCATTGATTTTCTTGGTCAGCCATGACACATCCAATGAGGGTAAGACATGTTTCAAGACCATCTCATTTTATTAAAGCATTATTTTTACCTTAAACTACACTAATTACATCTAATCGCGATTAAGAACTTAAGAGTTACTATTCACCAAAAAATTATTTTAATCTCATTGAACCCCATTTTACTTATTAATGACAACCATGTATGTCATATTTTTGAAATTCAAAACACAGAAGTGGTAAAATTTCATTTAAATGAAAAATCAGTTTTTATAAGTACAACTTAGTGGTTTCACTATTCATCAAAAATTGAAGTTTTTCAGAAAAATACCAAAACTTCACCCTAAGCTATATTTGATATTCTGAATTCAAAAATGATGTCTATTTTACAAAATTGAAATCATATAAGTTACATTAATTAATTTAATAATTAATTCCCGCTGTCATGATAAATAGCGTGTTTTTATGAAACAATAAGTATCAAAAGATTGACACCATTTTATGTCAAATTTCAAAGTGAAATTGATTCCAATGACCACCATTGGATTAAATGGTAAAAATATATTCTAATTCCACTTCAAAACCAATTCAAAAGATAATATAATCATATAAATAAATTAGATTAAAAAGCAGTTTTGATGTAACATGCAGAATTTTTCACTATTCATTAAAAAATTAACATTGTCTGAAAAATACCATAAATTCACACAAAGTAAATTTTGATGTCCCCATAATAAATAATAAGTTTATTTTGACAAACATAGCTCATAAAATTGTCAAAAGATAGATTTAAAAATGGTTTTCCATCAAAAGGCAGTAAAACAATCTTTTAACAATATTATTGTATTCCATGCTTAAGATTGGATTTATTTTCATTTTAATCCTCTAAAACACTATATATTTCATTAATATACATAGATAAAAATATCTATTACTCATTACTTACTTGGGATGTTACACCAACTATCCAACATCGCATTGTTTAAGGGGCATGTCACATGGTTTGAACTAATTTTGTTCCACCCTTCATTTTTTGATGTCAAGAAAGATAATTTGATGGGACCATATAACATCCTAGGTAATTAGATAATAATAAATTTTCATATGTATTAATATTTATGAAATATAATATTAATTTTACATTAAATGGGACAATTTTCTCGATATAATACCCAACAAGTACCAGGTGTTTTCTAAAATTATACGTTGCATGGAAGATTATGTTATACAAAAAAAAAAATATTATTAATATTATTATTTTAAGTTGTTGTAATGCATAGTTGTTGTATTGGAAGTAATGAGTATAAATCACTATATTATAATTAATCCTTTTTAGAATATTTTTACATTCAAGATATTTATTTTAGAGACTTAAAATACAAATAAATCCAATTTCATGAATAACATATTTTTAAAACGTAGTTTTACCACCTTTTTATGGGGAAAAATTTAAATCTAATTTTTTAATTTTTTATATGTTCTATTAGAAAAAAATTAATTTCTTATTTTTAAGAGGGGCATCAAAATTTACATTGGCTTATTTTTTTTCCTTTTTTTGACAAAATTCATATTTTAATGAATAGTAAAAAAATATTGTATTATAATTCAAAACATTATTTTTATCTAATTTATTTGTAATTATATATTACTATTTGAACTTATTTTAAGGTATATGTATATTTTTTTATAGTTAAATTCAATTTTGGTCATTGGATGTAATGTCACATTGAAATATTATATAAACACATGTTAATCTTTTGAAGGGTTTTAATTTCAAAAAACCCATTTTTTCATTCTGACAACTAGATTAATTTTTTAATTTATTATTTCAACATATTTGAATTAAATTTTGAGAAACTAAAATTTATGGTGGTAATAATAATGAAAATTTTTGTTTAAAAAGATCAAAATAATTTTTGGGTAATAGTAACTTTATTTTTTTATTTACCATCATTAAGGAGTAAATCATGTAAATTTGGGTAAAAATAATATTATAATAATATTAAACTATCCTAAAACATTTCCTAATATTATTTTTATGAGTTATATCCAACCTATAGTCCCCTTGGGGAGGAATTGTTTCCTTTGGACGTCACATTGGTATGATTATGACATTTATATCATTTAATTTAAAGTAAAATGAAAATTTATCAAAAGTATTACTCTTATTACTAAAACAATTTTAATATGGGGTTATATAAGTTATATATTTGACTATAAATAGTCCATAGATAGATAAAAAAAATTTCTATGTCAGGGTATTATGTTTATATTATTTAGATAATAAATAGAAAAATCTAAATATGACATAGTGATGATGTAATGACTGCTTAAATAATGAAGGATTCGAATAAGTTATATTATAAATATTAAAATAAGTATTATTTGATATAATTTATTTCATAAAATAATTTTATAGGTGACCAAGAAATTTTAGGATTGTGTTAGTGTATTTAGTTTGAAAGAACCATGTTTTTTAATTTTTAAGAAATATCCAGTTATGAATAGTGTCAAAACTGACATAATTTGTAACATAAAATATAAAGTAGTCTATTAAATGTTATAAAATTCATAAAAAATCAAAGATTAGATAAAATTGTAAGGATATGTAAAAATATGTCCTAAATGTGTCTTTTTTTATCAATTGACATGTTATGGTAATTACATTAACACCCAAAGTATTAATAACATGATTTCATAGTAAGATTAAAAAGGGTAAAATAAGGGTGAATCCAAAACTTTAGGATTATAAAATACTCAAAAAATTTATAATTTTAATTGATGGATTTTTATTTGACCCAAAATAATCCTAAATTAGAAATAAATTATTTTAGTTCCATTTTTATCTGAAATTGAATTTATATTTATTTAATATTTTAAGAGTTTCCATGGGTGCCACTCCCCTCTCCAATAAAAGGTACCCACCCTTCACTAATACTCACACATCCAAAGACATTTGGCTCGGCCAATATCTACCCAATCCTATTCATATAATATCTTACCACATTCATGAGGCCTTATATTAGGAATAACACCTTTATTATTGAGGTTAATGTACCCTTCAATGGAGATGAACCGAACAAGAGGTATCCTTTTTTACGTATATCTATTTTATTTCATCTTCCACATCCTTAAAATCTCAACCAACCATAATTCAATAAGAAATCCAGTATCGAAAATATAATATTAATTTATTATGTTCAAATCATCATCAAAATACATATCCACTTATAATAAATATGAATGGAATTAATTATTCGTGTGTACATATGAAATATCACCTCCATGAACGGATATAATTTTTTTTCCATAACAGTCTATAAAGAATATTTATAATGATTGAATTAATGTTTATATATGATATTAATGACATATATGTCATTTTTAATGAATAATATTTCAGATATTTCCTTACTTTCCAAGCACTTAAAAATGATAATACCATTCATTCGTATGTGTGAACTATCACCACCACGAAGCAATGTGAATCTTTTTTATTCACTAAATCACTTGAATGATATATATAAGAAAATTTAAATTATTATTATTATCTTAATGTATCATAATAATTATGTAAAGATAAAATTATAATTACCTTATTTCAATAATGATCAATGAAATGTGGAAATGTTACTCATGCGTATGTATGGCCTACTGTCTCCATGATAATAACATTGTTCATTTTTCATACCATAAATGAATGGTTTGATTTAAAAAGTAAAAAAAAATTATATAGTGATTATTACTCCATTAATATTATTATCGAGATGATGGACATTAGACCACATGGACTATTGACTTCAATCCATATTCATTTTCGACTATTATACAGAATTTTGACAAAACATCTGATATGAAAATAAATTATTATGCAATTTCTATGACATGGTAATAAATGATATAAAAAATATACCTATAAATGTTCTTAAGAAAATTTAAATTATCCTGCATTAAATATTCAGAAATATAATGATTCTACGTGACGATTCATAATCATGGTACGAGATTTCGTCTCAATCTCCTTTCCTTGAAGCATTTGTTGATAATAGTGCACCATTATTCTTTTATATCATCTATATATAGCCACTATGAAATTTCATCTAAATATTCATTATATAAAAATGTTATTTATTAGTTTTTAAAATGTATTATTTCATGGATATTAAGTTTTAAATGTTCAATGTGGTATGGTACACCTTTAACGGCTAAATATTTAATAATAAAATATTTTTCTTCATGATATTTGTTTACATATTTTTATATATGAATATAAAAGGATTATCCAAAAAATTATGTCTATATATAATTTCACTAAATGTTTTTGAAATGAAATATTGTGATACAAATCATTTTACTTTTTTTTAAATAACAAAAGTAATGTTCTTAGTTTTAACATATACAGAGATAATAACTTCTCTTCTGCTGTAACTATTATTTGATGCATTGCTCCCACTATAAGCCCTAATATTTTTAAATGGATCAAACATCTATTAATCCATTACTTTGGTATCTTGTTATTGATAATAGGTTATCAAATAAAAATGGTATTTTTCTATGAAAATGTATTTCTTATGGTATTAGAATAGTTTTTTAAATTGTTTTTGTGATGACTATTTTTTTTTGAAATGTTTATTGAGAATTATATGAATTGTGTGAGCTCGATATAGCTTATATAAATGGTTGACCCCCCATTATAGCTCGTGGGTGAGACCGAAACAACATAAAGGAAGGTTTATGCCCCCATATAACTCACTAGTCAGCCCAACACATCTTATATGAATGGTCGATCCCCATTATAACTCACGAGTGAGCCCATTATAACGTCTACCAAGGTATGAACCCCATTATATCTCTCGAGTGAGCCTGATATGGATTATACAATGGGTGATCATAATTATAGATATCCATTTTTGAATTTTACAATATGCTTATTCCAATTTAAAAATGCTTGAAAGTGTTTTAGTTATATGATTCTATAAGTAACCTAAATGAGTTTTAATTGATTTATATAGGTTTTAATATTTTAATTTGAGAATAAAGTATGAGTGTAATTCAGGTATTTTTTTTCATTCACTCCAGGAATGTTAAATGGGTTATGATGTTTTAACTAGACTAATGGCTTCATTATTTTTATTTCACTTAATATGATTTTGTGCTCTTCCCACGTTTTAAAATGGTTTTCATGAGTTTAATGATTAGTATGAAATATAATATACTATGAAGAAAGTATTTAAGATTTTTCTTAAAAAGAACTCATTTTTTATGTGTTTCCTTTTATAAAAAAAATGGATACTGATTATAAGTGTACAATTTCAAGGTATGAGTTTACTATTTAAAATTTTTACCTAATTCTCCAAAAAAAATAAATATAAATGATCTTTGAATGTGAATTATAGTTAAAAACACTAGAATAAGATATGTTTAAGGCTTAGTTTTTATAGCCCAACCACATTGTTTTCCCTAATAGTGTTTCATCCCCGCACGACCCCAAAATCATCCAAAATTCTTCAAGTCTCCAAAAAATCAAAAAATACAAAAAAATGATGAAAAAAAACAAGGGACAAAATTAAAAGAATAATAGTAATTAGATTATACAATATCTCTGTGAATAATTGTTTATATTTCAACTTTTTTTTAGAAGACTCAATATCAAACCGATGAGGAAACTGCTCACTTAACAAAGTCTCATGGTCCCAATTCTAATGTAAATCAGAACCATGATACCAAAATTCATAAAGAAAACGTATATAAAATTCATGTATAATATTCATCTCAGAATCAATGATCCAAAGTGGCATCTCAGTCATGAATATGTCTGGTTAAATAGCAAGGTACCCCCATCACAGAACATGTGATGGTTCTGAGATATAATTTGTGGGATGAAATATGTGGAAAATATTAAGAATCATTTTCAAACAGAGGTGGATAAGATAAATAGTTTTACACATTTCTACATTTTACAACACCCTCAAATTGTCCCATGTTTTTTTGTGTATTTTTCCCCTATTTTCTAAGCCATTGGTTACACAACCAGGACAAAACTCTCAAAAAAATCTAGTCACCAAATGTAAACTCCAATGGTAATTGAAGATGATCAACATAGCATTTGTATCAAATATCTTCCATTACCATTATCTAATAAATAAACTAAATGATTACCATCATATATTGAAATAAACTAGGCTTAATCAAGGAATCTTCACAAATCACATACCAAAAAACAAGATATTTACATGGGTGACCATACAAGGACTCGATGTGTACTATCTTGATAGAATATTAATAAATATTGTTAAGGGAAAACTCAGACATCCCCAACTGGATATCCCGAGATCCACCACAGTTGAAGACATTTTCCCAAAGTATGTATACATGAATATCTATATCTTGTTCTATATTGAAATATATAATTGAATGATATTCAATGATCAAAGTAACATGGGATTCAATTTCCTCCTAGAGCCATATACAAACACCAAGAATTCAAATGGAGAACCCTATCAGAAAATATATAAGATAAAACTCTGTGTAATATAATGAACTTATTTGCAGACATACCTTAGACTCCTCAAATTTGATTGCATCTTAACTGGGGATAATGTGTATTGATTTGGTCATCTAATCGATCACCACCCTTATCACATTCCTCCCTAGATGAGTGTCTGGAAACCCATCCACATAGTCCCTTGATATCTTATTCCACATCTAAGTCATAATAAGAACGGGTTAAAAAACCATGAGGTTTATGGTTCTTTGTTTTATTTTAATGATAGGTATAAAAATGATAAATAATGATGAAAATGACTTGTTTCATACCTAGGAATCAAAATAATAGCCTCATGTCATAACAATCATCATGGTACAAGGGTGTATCGTCCACTATGTATTATGGAAATCACACATCAAAACACTTCTCATGGGGAAATTTTAAAATCCCAGATCTGAGTGCTGCTAAAAGGTGCCCCATACTAGGTTGGTAACATGGCCTAAAGTGCATTTCCCCAAATGCTAGAGGCTTCTGACTAGCAGCGAGGGTTGTGGTGTGATAGTGGGGAAATTTTGAACTCATTAACAGAGTAACATAGTAGAAACAAATAGTAAACAATAGCAAAAATAGTAATACCATAAAAGAGATGTAAACATCAGAATACTAATAATATAGACAACTACAGCATAGATAAATAAATAATGCATGTCACATGTAAATATCAAATCATCCAAACAAGTCATAATTCTAGAAATACAATAACGAAACCAATGTACAAAAAATAATAAAGTCCAACAGCATCACAAGCCTCAACTTGGTCACATTATCTCTAGATCCAACATAAATCAAGTACCTAATGAAGAAGTTCACATTCACTTATCTGTACTTCCAACCATATAATCTGTTTGGGATGAAAATCATGACCCAAATAGGGTTTATGATGAATCCTAGTAGGCAACCACCAAAATATATGTGCCTAAATGTCAGTGAATATATATATATATATATAGTTTGAAATATGAAAAATGAATTAATAAACAAGGAGGTAATAAAATGTAAAAATTCAAACAATTTCAAATTACATTAATTCTCATTTATTAACAATTTCAACCATTGAATAATGAAATCTTGTTATCTATCCTGATATATGTATCCCCTATGTAATATAAAAATAGATATCTCAGAAGACAATCCAATAATCATGTAAGAAAGAATCTAAGATTGTTCTTTTTCTTGGCAGACTCATCATAATCGACATTAAAAATATCACATTGACCCTTTGGGTGGATCACATAGTCTAACCCCTAAGATCAAGTGTTCCAACAAAAACATAGACTCTCTGAGGATGAAATCACCGTTAATTCCCCTTGTGGTATTTTAATAGTACTCTATAGAATCTATGTGGAAGAACTCAATGTTCATTCCCCTTGTGGTCTCATAATGGTATACTATAGACACTCTGAGGGAGTTCTCACTGTCAATAGCCCCTATGCTCTCATAACATAAATATAACAGACACTCTGTGGAAGTGCTCAACATTAATTCCCCTTATGGTCTAACTACACCAGTTTCTTACAGCCTTGTGTAATAAAATCGTACACAAATGATATCGATTAGCCTAATGTAATCACAACTACTACAAGGATAATCAAATAAAATGAATAATAAAGGAATTTTACAAGTAGTAAATAATAAATCAATTCCAACATAAAAATAACTGAAATTAAACAATGTCTGTCAAATAGGCAACCTAAACCAAATGACCATAAACTTTCAATCAAGAAAACACACCGACGAGATGACCCCTAAATAAGAAATTTAGCATAATATATAAAGGAAAGCATTAATCTATAAATAAATATAAGGGATATGATAACATAATTCCATTCCATAACATGAAATACTCGAATCATGGGTAATTGGAACATTGGAATATATAACTCCAAGAAAAAATATGAAAGTAAACAAACCACCTACCTCGATTTCTTATGATGAACACTCTCAAACGTAAGTGGTTGAATCATATTATAACATCATATATCTATAAAAAGATCAAAATTATTTAACCATTAATAACTCATGAGAGAAAAGAAATTGGGAATAGAGACTTTAAGGAAAGAGATTACTCACTAGTTGGAATCTAATGCAACAAGTATAATCTCAATCGAATCCAGGATTAAAGAATGATAATAGATCGAAGGTTTTCTTTCATACTTCACTCTCGTATATGAGACATAAGAAGAAGAAATGAGTTCTATAGGTGAGACGTGACCCGATATGATTAATCAAAAAAAATTACACGGTATGTTAATTTAATGTACATGTCGTGTACTAGCCTCATCTATCCCCCACTTTAGGGGGTCCATATGGCCATGTATTTGACCATTACACAACTAGTACGTGACTACATGTAGAAACTAGGTACACGGGGTGTACACAAGAGTAAACGGCGTGTACTTATAAAATTTCCAATAATTTTTCTTTTTCCTCAAATACACCTGAAATAAAAATCCATACCTAAAATGAATATTCAGGTTCTTACAAATATCCACCTTAAAGAAATTCTCCACTGAATTTCCCTTCCATGTTTGGTAAAGATGAAACATCAAAAAACTGTGGCCACTGTGATCGTACGTCGGCCTCCCTCTCCCAAGTCTCATCATATACTCACATGTGCTCCATAGCATCTGTACTAGAGGAACTGACCAACCACAAAGAGCCTTTGTACAACGATCCAAAATCCAAATAGGATGATCCTCGAAAGATTCATCCACCTCAAACTCAACCTACTCGGGTTTAAAAACATGTGACGGGTCTGAAAAGTTACGTCACAGCTGAGAAACATGGAAGACATCATGAATAGCTCAGTTCATCTGAGGTAACTGTAATTGAAAGGAAACCGACCCAACTCTCTCCAAAACCTGAAATGTCCCAATGTATCTCGGTGAAAGATTTATCTTTCTCCTAATAGTCCGGTGTCTAAACCTTATTGTGACACTCAAGAAAACATTATATCCAACATTGAAATCTAGATGTCAACTCCTTCGATCAGCATGAGATTCTGTCGAGACTGTGTAGTAGACATCGTCTTTTGAATCAACTCCACCTACTCAGTGGTCTCCTGGATAAGATGATATCCCCTCATAGATACCACTCCTATGTCCAGCAAACGTAGGGTTGATTGGAATGGCATACCAAACAAAGCATCATAAGGAACCATCTGAATCATCACCTAAAAACTATTATTTTAGGAAAACTCCACTACGGGTATATGTCTCTCCCAAGAACCCTAGAAATAGAAGATGTGTACTCTAAACATGTTCTCTAAAACCTGAATCATGTTCTCGGACTGGCCATCTATCTGGGGATGGTATGTTGTACTCATAAATAACCATGTACCAAAAGCCCTCTATTGTCCATGTCGGACATGAGAATTAAAACAGGTGTACCTGTTTGAAATGATAGAGTGTGGAACCCCATGAAACTGTACAATCATTTGGATGTACAACCTTCTGAGATCATCAACACTAAAGGTATCCTTGATTTGTAAAAATTTTGAAACCTTTTTGAGTCTGAAAATGACAACCCAACCTACATCATTCACTCAAGGTGACCTTGGTAACCCCATCCTGAAATACATAACAACATCATTACACTTCCACGTGAGAATTAATAACTGCAATAAAATCCATACTGGTCTCTGATGCATCGCCTTCACCTACTGATAGGTGGAACATCTCATCACTAAACTAGAAACATCACTCTTCATTCTTGGACACCAATACTGATGGTATAGATGTCGATACATCTTGGTGTGAACAAGATTAAATTCCCAACCCCAGGAATAAAAAGCCCACAAAAGATACTCATGTATGTCTTTTAACACCCATACACTCCATGAAAACACAATACCTAATCCTCGACTATAGTCCATCCTGAAGTACGGTCCCCTCCAGAAACAGTCTCCCATAAGACTAGACTTCAGAATCTAATAGCATCCCCATTATAACATGATCCAAAAGTGTATAGGTAATAGCTTCCTAAGAATGAAACATCTTCCCCTATTTTTCATGCACATCCAAATAAATCTCAGTGAATAGATCCATAAAATGCGACTTACTCCTTGCCTCCTGAACTTCTTGTATCTGAGTCCTCTATCTCAATTAATCAGCCATTGTGTTGACTTTACCATGCATTTAGGCAATCTTAATGTCACAAGACTGATGGTACTCAACCCACCTTCGCTGTCTCAAATTCATATCATGATGAGTAAAGATATACTTGATAATTTTATGGTCAGTGAAAACCACAAAATACTCTCCCAATAGATAATGTCTCCAATAGCGTAAAGAATTCACAACTGCAGCTAAATTGATATCGTGTGTGGGGTAATTCCTCTCCTGTGGCCCCAACTACTGAGACTCTTACACAATGACTCCTTCTCCCTGCATAAGTACAGCTCCCAGTCTGATACCTGATGCATCACAGTAAACTGTGTAACCCTTTAATAGATCAAGAAAAACTAGTAATGGTGTTGAAGTCAATCTCCCTTTCAGCTTATGAAAGGCCGAATTAGAGGAATCCGTCCACAAGTTATTCACAACCTTCTTAGTCAGGCCCTTCAGTGGCGCTGCTAAGCATGAAAAGACCAGTATAAATAATTTTTAGTATCCATCCATCCCAAGAAAACATTATACCTCAATGATTTTATTCGGCTGCTATGAGGATTCTACTACTCTCACATTCTCTAAATCTCTATATACTCTTGTCTATGAGATTACATGACCCATGAAGTGAATTTGGTCCATCCAAAAGTGACATTTTGAGAGCCTATCATATAAATAATTCTCTCTCAGTGTACTCAAAATGATCTCAATAGGTGTGGCATAATAATATTAATTGTAAGAGTACACTAATATGTTGTCTATGAATATTAGTACAAAATAATCTATGTAAGGAAGGAACACTCGGTTCATTAGTGCCATAAAAAATGATAACCCTTTTGTGAGACCGAGTGGAATAACCACATACTCTTATAGGCCATACCTACTATGAAATTCTATAAGAGGTATATATGATGGTCTAATGTGAAACTGATGATAACCAGATTTCATGTAAATCATTAAGAATATGTAGGCTCCCCGAAGCTGATTAAAGATATCATCAGTCCTCAGCAAAGGATATTGGTTCTTGATCGTAAACTAGTTCATGATCCAATATTCTTGGAAAATTATGAGGGTACCATCTGCCTTCTTCACAAACAGGATATGAGAACCCCATGGAGATGTGTTGGTTCAGATGAAACCCTTTGCATTCAACTCCTCTAATTTATTATATAGCTCATTAAATTATGCTGTAGCTATCCTATATGGAGGAATAGACACTGGTTCCACCCATGGAAAAATCACAATAGATAAATCTACCCCTATCTTTATAGGCAAACCTAAAAATTCATCAATAAATATATCTCTAAAACAATCCACCATTGGAAGAAAGTCCATCGATGAAGACCCCAGGATCTCCAGATATAATCTACCAATCGAGATTGTAATTTCTTCCAGCCCAAAATGCTCAAGTCCCGCTCTGCTCACCTGGGCATCCCATTCACCCTTGTGTAGAAAGGACCCACCATCTGGTGATGTGAAACTCACCATACGATAATAAAAGCCAACAATGGTCTGGAAAGAGACTAACCAGTCCATTTTGAGAATGTCATCGAAGCATGTCAAATCTAAGACATAGAGGTCGCACAATAAGCGACACCCACAGACCTCAAGAGGGAACTCCTTTAACAAATGTACATTTTCCATTATAATCTTTAACAGAATGTTTAGAGTCTTAATATACTTAGAAGTAAAGATACAAATCCCAAGGATCTCCACAAAAACAAACATATATAATAATATGGGAAGCTGTTGTATCAAAAAAAAGTTGCTAAAATAGAGGAAACTAGAATCATATATCTAACTGTAGAGGGTGCAAGATCCTTCTCCTACTCAGTCTGCTCCACTGCAAAAGTCGGACATGTACCGTGACCCTGTGACCCTGCCTGACTACCCTGAGTTGGTCCACCCTGCGATCAGTTAAAACCTATAGCATGACTCCCACTTCCACAGCCACCTCCTCGGATATAACGTCATTATGAATTCTACATCCCTGACCTGATGAATAACTGATGGTATTATTCCGGAACATGATGTCATATCATAACCCCTACCACTAGTTGATAGTGAGAAAAGTCAACAAAAATGATGAAGATATCCAATATTTCCATAAGATCGGCATTCAATTGGGTCTTTTGGTCACTGAGGTTTCTTATGCTCAATCTTACCGCACTGGTATAATACCACCTGGCTTCCAGAAGGAGTATCATGTCTACTTGCATACCTATTTTTAGACTCCCTACGACACTTCTAACTATCATTTAGAGGAGTAACAATTATGGATACTGAACCGCCCTTGCTCACTGCTCGAGACTCCCACAGATTATGCTCAGCGATCAGCACCTGGTTGACTTATAAGAAATGGAATTCAACCTGAAGATGTTCAACTGGGATCAAATGTCATGTTTTTGACCATACTCAAACTTACTGGCCATAAATAACTCATCACCCCCGAAATGGGTGTGAAGCACTGCAGGTATGTGAAGCGAGAAGAATACTTCATGACTGAAAGAGTACCTTATTTCAGACTCATGAACTCTCAGGCTAGGTCATCCCTTAAGGTATCTGGGTAGAAATATTCATAGAAGGTACAGTGGAACTAATCCTAGGAATTAAATCGTTGGTATCCCTCATGTGATATCACATCCCACCATCGCTTGTTAGAATCTTGAATCATGTAGGTTTCAAGTTCACCTTTATATCAAGAGGTGTCTCGAAATTCTAAAAGAAATATAGTATAGCTTCTTACCATGACTCCTCAGTCTGAGTTCCTCTATCCCCTATGAAATTGGGATGATGCTAGTACTGAAAACCATGAATCATCTCTTCCATTGACAGACAAGATGCGGTGCTCACTCGTAGGTCTTCACAATCATCATGAATCCTTCTCAGAACTGTGCATCAACACCTGTCTCCGGTACATTGACTGGTTCCTAGATAAGAATGATGGGAGGATTTGAGAGTAGTCCCTGATCTACCACTTCCAGTGTCTGACCGTTTGCCTGAATCTGGCATAAAATCAGAGGACGCCTCAGTGGCTTAACTCTACAAGGTCAAGTACACACCTCAGTACATGATTATCAAGGACTGAAACATAGAAGTGAACGAAATTAATAAGAGAATAAAATAAAACTGTTTTACAAAATAGGGGTAAACATCATATATAACCACTACACAACGTGTTACCTTAAGATTTTAACATGGACGTGTACCTCTTCCAAAACAGGTCATGTAACACCCCTACATACGGTTTGTTCCTCCTGTGACAAAAAATGTACTATAATTTTCCTTCTACAGGAGTTCTTCTACCTAGCTAAACCACACAATTATATCTGCGGTAACCCTACGTTGTGTGTTTATCCTACACCCAGTATGTACCACTTATGTTATAACCACCAATGTTATAGCCACATAGTTGGAGACATGTTCAACACTACATGGCGTGCAAGAATGGGACACATCACGTAAAACCTAAGTTTCACCCATTCGTGTCATTTGTCACACGGTTAGATACATGGCCTCTTTGTCATGACATTAACTACTAATACATGGTGTCTTCTAAAAATAATTTATCATCCTGTGTCTCTTATCACAAATTCATTCATAGGGTTTAGCTCTACATGGTGTGTACTCACAATACACGGCATGAACATAAGAAAAGTTGTTTCTTCCTGAACTAAAGAACACATGCAGTGTGTTCAAAGAACCACACACCTTCTTCTCTGGGCTTCCATACATTAATCCTTTGAAGATTCTCGGGAACCCTTAAAAAGATATTATTTTGTCCATGGAATGAAAAATTCTGACCTATGAGATCTCATACTCCCCCGAATCAATGTTTGGAATCCTATTCCATATTACAACTTGAAAAAAAATCTCATACATGATCCACCAAATTCATATCAAAGAGGGCCCATAATACCATAAAGACCAAAGTTTGGCATTCATCCAAAAGAAACTATAAATATTTGAAATACCCTCTAAAATAGAAGGTATTATATTAGTTAATCTATTATAACAACATGCATATCTTTCACAACATCTATTACAACAACATTCAATCAGTAATTCACCATAAATGGAATGAGAAAAATGCAAGACATGTGATCTCTAGAAAGTTCCTATATGATGAATGAGACATAATTCCATCGTCTCATCGTGTTGAAACATAAATAGTACCTCAATAACATCAATGATAATAGCACAATACAAGTGAATCACCCAACCGTTAAATCAAATCAACTGTAACGATTGAAAAACCAGAAGAAAAAATTTCAATATTCGAGGTAACATGTCTTTTCCATATACATGGCTTAGCTACTCCTTGGCATAGATTATTACGACCTCCTCTTCCTTATTATATCAATCTATAGGCTCTAATTAGAAATAAAATTATGAAAATAAGTCCCCTTGAAACAACTTTGTAACGTCCCATATCAGAGTGTTTCCCAAAGGTTCCCCGTACCCGATTTGTCATATGGCCTCAATCACAATTCCTCGAATTCCAAAGGCTATTGAATAGTAGAGAGGGGTTTGGTTGTAATAGTGAGTAATCTATTCCCTCATTGGAATATTAACACAGCAGAAACAAATAGTAAAATGTATTGGAAACTGTAATACCATAAAACAGAAGTAAACATCAGAAGAATGATAGTATATAAAACTTCATAATATATAACTAAATGATGAAAGTCAAATATAACTAGGAGAAAATACAAACAAGTCATAATGTAGTAAATAAAGTATTGTAACATAATTATAGAAAATAGTAAACCCCAAGAGCATCATAATCCGCATATTGGTCTCATGCTCTCCAGTTCCAACAACAATCAAGTACCCAATGAATAAGGTAACTTTACATTATCTATACTTATAACATATATATTTTTATTAAAACTAGCATATGAAATGTCAATACTTTATCTATAAACCATGAATGTTTTAAAAATAACACATAAACATTCAAACATATCATAAAACCTTAAATACAATATGGATGATTAATATCATAATAAATTTACTTCAAACATGTTTAAAATTCATCAATGTATGTTGACATAGATCAAAATTATTTGTACAAATCGTTGAGAGAAATATCTCTTTTTCATGAAAACATTTAAAAGTAAAACAATTTAGAAAGGAATAAATTTAAAGTCATTTTCGAATCAAAGAGTCCCATACCACTTTGAAACTTTTTCAAGTAATTAAAATTTTATAAACATTCATGTCCATATAAATAAATCCTTATAAACCATTTTGAAAACATGGACATTAATGAGGATGATTTAGAAGAATAAATATTTAAAACATTTAAAATGATGTTTTACTAAAGAATTACCTTAAAATAACCCCTTTGAAAACTCTTTCATGAAACATGAACATGGATATTTAACATTTCCTATTAGATACTTACATAAAAACAGCCTCGGATAATAAAGAGATTGTGAAATTAACCCTTACCATGTACTTCCTTTAGTCGAGGGTACGTTTAACCTCATGTATAAAGACCGCAGTATGCTATTAAATTATACCATAACCATATTAATATTTATGATATCATACATGATTCATTTATGACTTTATACTAACCATTTAATAATAATTTCTATGATAAATTAAGATTTCGGGTAATATTCTCTTTCTTTATCGTACTTGTTTTACCTTGTTACTCTTGATTGTATCACATAGATGATTATTTAAATACATTTAGAATCTAAAACATGATTTTTATATCAAATATACTTAGAATATAAATATGTATAATAGACATATATATGAAATGGAAAACATCGTTTATGAAGATGGTAGGTTGTATGTACGCATAAACATTGTTTCTGTTTTCATATCGTATTGAATGGAACTAAGTGAATAAGATATATGCAAGTAAATAAATATATATATATATATATCTCCAGTAGAATTTTTATGTCATATATTAAATACTTATTAATGATATATATATATATATATAATAATTGTTGAATGGGGAATGTGGAAATGAATCACATCGCGTTGTGGAGACAGTAATCTGTACGTACGCACGAGCAACAATATCATAATATTGATGGATAATAGTATTCAAATGGATGGTATATAATATATAAAGAATCATTAAAAAGTTATATTTTTTATTTAAATCAGTTATACACATTATTATTCCCATCAAAATAATGAAATGTTTGAATAACAAACTACACCACGACGTGGAAACAGTAATCCGTACGTACACACGTATGGTGACTTTTTCATTTATAGGATGGATAAAATAATGAATATGGTTGTACCATTTTTATAATAACATCATAGTATATATAAGATACTAGATTTATTATTTTAGAATGGAAACAACAAAGAAATAATAAGTGGAAGATGGAATGAACTTGAAAGAGGTGAATAAATATTTACCTATTCTACGGATTCTTCCTTTTGATTTGATAAAAAGGGCTACTTCGGGTGGATTTATGACCAAAGGAAGGCCTCTAAGACTAATTTAGTAATGTTGGGAGTATATTTGGGCATTTGTTGAAGATTCAAAAGGATTTAGAGGTGTAAAATGAAGAGAAGGGGAAGTTCACATTTATAAGATAGGTGAGGGTCACTTTAGGTAAAACATGAAATATTATTTTATAATTAAGACATTTTACATTTATAAGGGATCCAAAATGAATTATTTAAATTATAATGTGTGGATGGGTCTAAAACATCTCCAAAAATAGGTTTTATACATGTTTAGGTCATCATATTAAACTTATCTTTTAGATTTAGCTCTTAGTTAAATAGTTTGACATTTACCATGTCTCATTGTATTTTTATATTATAAGGTCAATAAACTTACTATAAAATGTCAATAAAACCCCAAGTGGTTCATTAATGTCATATATATTATTATATAAGTCTGTTCTCCGAACCTTAGATTTTTATGACTATTATATCAATTTATAATATAATATTTGTTTTAAAAACTCAATTATGTCAATTTTCACACTATGTAGTATTTGATTTTTTAAGGCCATAAAATCATTATAACTTCGAGTAAAATTTATTTAAACCACCCTAACATGTCATAGTAACCTATAAAATTAGTTTAATTCATCAAAAGTCTAAATTTAAATTTATTTGGATATTTATTATATCAATTACTATAATATTTCATTAATTTGGTAATTATTGCATCATCATTGTTTTATAATTAAATTAAATTATTCAGTGTCTAAAAATTATAAATAAAATAAAATTATACAGGAAATATTTTTATCTTTCTAATGAATATTTAGAGTCTAACTTATAATATTTGTAACCCTATATTAATATATTTTTAGTTATTAAACATTCAATTTAACCCTTTTAACTCTTATTTAAGTTAAATAATAATAAACGCACTAATCTAATCAAAGTAGACCAAAGAAGAACATATTTTATTCCTATGGTTTTTTTGATATAATTATACTTATCCAATAGAATTAGGACATGTGTTAGGGTAATTATGATATCATTTTTACCCTTGATTACCATATTTACTTTTAATCGTGGTAAATAAAAGTCAAATGTTACTATTCACAAAAATCATTTTCATCTTATTGAACCACATTTTACTAACTGAGTTTAATCGTGTCTCTAGGATTTTTGAAATTTAACTCACAAAATCAGTAAAATTATGTTTTATACAAATTTACAATTACTCATAGGAGGGGTAAAAAACAATAAAAGTTCAATAAAAGTTTTATATATCTAACTTCTTATAAAATGACTAAAATGAATTACATTGAAAATATATAGGTATTATGTATCTATTTTGACCATAAATAAACTAAAATAAAATAACTAATTATTTAAATAAAATGTTAGTTTTCACCAATAACACAGTGTTTTTTCCACTATTCATCAAAAAATGAATGTTTTCAGAAAAATACAAAAAACGTACGCCAAAATAATTTTGATATTCTGAATTCAAAAATGAAATCTATTTAACCAAATTCTATAAATAGAAGTAGCATTTATTAATTTAAAATTAATTTCCATTGACAAAACCTAAATGTGGGTTTTTAAAAAGTAAAATCTATCAAAATATTGACATGTGTTTATGTCAAATTTAAATGTGAAATTACTTATAATGAACTAAATTGAATAAAATTATAAAAATATAATATAATTATACTTCAAAACCATTCAAATTCATAATTTAACACTATAAATTATTTTGATTAAAATATTTATTTTCAATTAAAACAAAGTATTTTTCACTATTCATCGAAATATGAAATTTATCAGAAAAGCTCCAATAAGTGATCAAAACTAAATTTTTAGGCCCTTATTCTAATGAATAAGTTAATTTCATTAAATTTAATATAAAAAAGTGTAAAATACTGGTTTTTAAAAAGGTTCTCCATTAAAAGGCGGTAAAATTTCATTTTTTGAAAAATAATTCTTTTATATGAAAAAAAGAATTTGTTCATATATTTTGTCCACAAACACAAAATCTGAATGTTAAAATTATATAGAGTATATAAGATTCAAAATTAAGTTAATACTATTTATATTCTCTTTTTCAACGACTAGTTTGGTAATGTTGTGGTGCTCTCGAACTCGGTGTTTCATGTAGCACAAGCTATTAAATTACTGTAATGAGATAACATAATATGAAATATTCATGTGTTACATTCTCCCCTCCATAAATAAATTTCATCCTATCAATTAAAAATTTTTATTCGAAAATAAAAAGTTAAAAAATAGAAAAATACCTTTTGTGGAAAATCCACATCGGAAATTGGGTTAATAAAATTTATTCTTAATAAGAGGGAAAGGGAATGAAAAAGTCACTACCAAATTTTGATCTCTATTAAGAGAACATTGGTGGAAATTAGAGATGAATAATTGGAGGAAAAAAATAAATTTTTATCCGGAGTTATTGAGGTCGTCAGTCACAAACAAATGTAAAATTGAGCGCCTTAAATCCATCAATCAACGATGATTTAAAATACAATCGGTTCAACGAAACATAAGGTATTAGGATAACACCTTTTTTGTTCTAAGATACCTTTCCTAAAGTTTAAGAATTAATTTATTCATAGAGTAAGAGGAAAAAATAAACATGACAAGTAAAGTTTCACCCTTCAACTAGTTATTACAACAAACTCATCTTTGGCTCCAAAATATAATAGAATTTAAAAATATTATATTTATCCTAAACGTATATGGTTCCAAAAATAATGAATTTATAATTCAATTGAGAGACTATTTAAAAAAATGACATTATACAAACCATGATATCACGTAGTCCAGTGGTAGGTGATGCACCCTCGTCGCCCTTTGGTTTCGGGTTCAAGTCTCGCGGCCTTTCCGGACGCGACGGGTTGTTGCCTGACATCCAGGTTATCCATTTTATGACAATCCAAATATAATATATTGAAATTATTTAACCTTAAAAATAGTACCTAATTTTAAACATAATCACTTATAACCATTATACTTATCCAAAATACTTCTGTCCAGACTCACAGTACAAACTTTATAATGAAGGTAAACATAATGAATATCCTTTTTTCCACGTAATAACATGTAAATACCTTCATCATGTATTCTTTTAAAACATGGTAACATCATGAATTATCATATAACTATATTGATTACATTCATGATCCCTTATATTGTATAGAATACTGAATATACTCTTTATATCCAAAAAACTTGTAAACTCCAACAATGATGGAATATAAAAATCATTAATCAGTTTCAAGGTTGTCATGAATATCCAATATAATTTATCCAAATCAACCATATATTATTACAAAATCACTATCTCAGTATTAGAATCATATTAAGGTTTATCATTCTCTCAACCATATATATTTCCCAAAAAAATTAACCTACCATTTAGTCACTTTTCTTGGTTCCACACAATCTAAAGTCCTTAATGAAATAGTACTGCAGTGAAACCCTTACATACTCTATAATTATTTTAAAATATATATAATTAATGCAACAGTCAAATGAAAAAATAATTTAATAACAAAATATGAACTCTTAATCATTCCTCTTTATCTTTGGTAGTTTCATAACTTGATTATTGTCCAATAGCAGCATTTGGGGTAAACTCTGATTATTTTTACATTTATTTTCACAGTGTCCCAACTCATTGAAGATTAATCATTGCACATTTGAAACCTTTTTCATACCCTTACAATCCAGTACTTGGTGTCCTTTTTCTCCACACTTATAACAAACTACCATTCCCTTCATGTATTTACCAATTTGATTCCTTCCACAGTTATCACATATCGGAAAAATCATTCTTTCCCTTATTCCATTTATAAATATTTCACTCTACTATCCTTTTCTTCTCTTGCCTCCCTTCATATCCATAGGAATCAAAAAAATCTTTACTTATCTTATTAATACATAATACTATTCCTTCATATGATGATAATACGTGCGAGACTATTTCATTTCTAAATTTTGACATAATACCATGAAGGATATGATCCTTCTTACTCTTTGAATCATGCATATTGCTGGTGTTCTCATTCCATCAACATGGTTCCATTTCTCAAAAATGGCATACACTAGATTGGATTATGAATCACAATACATAATTCCAAACTTTTAAAACAGATAACAGAAATTGAACAGTATTTGGATATAATCCATAACCATCAAAATATTTTCTTTGAGGAAGTATATATTCATAAATTCATTATAATGGTTTGTAATGTAAATGAGAATTATCCTAATCATATCCACCGAGAGTTTCGTAACCAAGAGTGTAGTATGGCCTGTTGTTGTGGACCAATTCCCGTATGAGTGTAGCTCAAAGTGGTGTTTTTGGGTTTTACCCCTAGGTACATCTTTTCCAGAGACGCCTCTACCTGCTCGTATCCAAACAGGGATGTATTTCTTGGAAAACTCACAAAATATCTACACTACAAAAATTAAATGAAGTTATTCTATACTAATCCTCAATGTATATCTTAAGATTATGTGCTCAAATTAGACATTATCTAAATATAGTTTCCAAGGTTATTGATAAATTTCCTCTGATACCAACTATAACGCACCGACCCTAGTTACCCATAGTCAGTGTATTATTACCTAACATTGGCATGATACAAGGAATCATTTCCCAAAAAACTGATAAGTTTAGCAGTCTTGTAAAATTGATTATGTACAAGAACAATACATTACACATTTGAAAATAAAATACAAAATAAATGATTCTATGAGAATTCCATTAATCCCCTAGATTAACCCTGATTATCATCCATAATACAATTCTTGGAATCCTGGGAAAATTGAAACATAAAAAGGGGTGAGCTCAGATACTCAGAAAGGATAACAATATAGAGGAAACATTCATAAGTAAGAATAAACATTTAAGTCAATGTATAAGATTAAATCAAAATCCTTTTAAAAATAAACTTCAGCATAATATGGAAAAGAAAAAATAAAATAATGCCATTTACTTATTTACATGGATATTCTACTTGTAAAGTAATCACATGCAATATCAATAGACACTTTCATAATGATGGAATGTTTAATGCCATACTTCATAACAATATAGTCAAGGCCTTGTGCCATGACTAAAAATAATATTTTGTGAAAGACTTGTCCCAAGACACTAGTTTGTCTCATGAGACCTACCGATACATCGAGGAACTATAGCGGGCTCCACCCGTCACTTACTAAGTCAATTGCATTCCTTAAATGAAAAGTTTAAACAAAACATAAAAATTAGTACTAAAAATAGAATTCAAAATGTCAATACATTATCCATAAACCATGAATGGTATAAAAATAAAACATCCACTTTAAAACATATCATAAAACCTTTAATACAATATGGAAGATTTTATTCATAATAAATCTACTTCAAACAAGTCTAAAATCTATCAAAGGATGTTGACATAGATGAAAATGATTTGTAAAAATCTTTGAGAGAAATATCCCTTTTTCATGAAAACATCTTAAAGTCACAAAATTTAGAAAGTAATAAATTTAAATACATTTTTTAATCAAAGTGTCCCATGCCACATTGAATATTTTTAATGTAATTAAAATTGTAAAAACATTCATGTGAATATAAATAAATTCTTAGTAACCATTTTGAAAACATGGACATTAATGAGAATAATTTAGAAGAATAAATATTTAAAACATTTAAAATTACCTTTTAGTAAAAAGTATTTTAAAGTAATTCCATTTAAAAGTTTATCATGAAACATGATCATGGATATTAAATATGTCCCAGTAGATACTTACGTAAAAACAACATTGGATAATAAAGAGATTGTGAAATTAATCCTTACCTTGTACTTCCATTAGTCGAGGGTACGTTTAACCTCCTGTATAAATATTGGAGTATTTTATTAAAGTATACCAGAACCATATTAATATTATGATATCATACATGATTAATTTATGACTTTATACTACCCATTTAACAATAATTTCCATGTTAAATTATCATTTTGGGTAATATTCATTTTCTTTATCGTACGTGTTTTAACATGTTACTCTCGATTTTATCACATAGATCATGATTTAAATACATACAGAATATAAAACATGATTTATATATCATATATATTTATAATATAAACATGTATAATAGACATATATATATGAAATGGAAAAACACCTTTTATGGAGACAGTAAGTCGTACGTACGCATAAACGTTGTTTCTGTTTTCATATCATATTGAACGGAACTAAGTGAATAAGACATGTGTAAGTACATATATATATATATATATATATCCAAGTATCATTATTATGCCATATATTACATAATTATTAATGATAAATATATTTTTATAATCATCGTTGAATGGTGAACGTGGAAATGAATCTCATCGCGTCGTGGATACAGTAATCCGTATGTACGCATGAGCGACAATATCATTATATTGATGAAGAAATAGTATGTAATAGGATGTTATATCATATATAAAAAGTAATTAAATTGTTATATTTATTACTTAAATCAATTATACTCATTATTATACCCATTAAAGTAATGAAATGTTTTAATAACAAACTACACCATGACGTGGAGACGGTAATCCCTACGTATGCACAAATGGTGACTTTTTCATTTATAGGATGGATAAAATAAGGAATATGGTTGAAAATTTTTTATAATAACATCATAGTATATAGAAGATACTTGAGTTATTATTTTATAATGGAAACAACAAGGAAATAGGAAGTGGAAGAAGAAAATAACTTGAAAGTGGTGATGAAATATTTTCCTCTTCATTCGGTTCTTCCATTTGATTTGATAAAAAGGCTCCTTAGGTTGACTTTCTGACCAAAGGAAGGCCTCTATAATGAAGGTACCAATGTGGGGGGGATATTTGGGAATGTTTTGGACAATATAAAAGGATTTGGAGGTGTGAAATTAAGAGAAGGGGATGGGACATTTTATAAGAGAGGTGGGGGTCACTTTAGAAAAAACATGAAATATTATTTTATAATAAAGTCGTTTTCGGTTTCTAATGACTCAAAAATGAATTATTTAAATGATAAGGTAGGTATTGGTAGAAAAAATCTCAACCAATAGGTTTTAGACAGGTTTAGGGCATCATATTAACCGTATCTTTTCGATTTAACTCTATGATAAACAGTTTGACATGTACCATGCCTCTTTGTATTTTTATATTATATGGTTAAAAAATTACTATAAAATTACAATATAACCCTAAGTGGTTAATTAATTTCATACATATTATTATATAAACCTTCTATCCGAAACCTATATTTTAGGACTGTTATATCAATTTATAATATAATAATAGTTTTAAAAACTCAATTATGTCAATTTTGACACTATTTAGTATTTGATTTTTTTAAGTCCATAAAAACTTTATCACTTCGAATAATATTTATTTAACCAGCCCTAAAATGTCATATTAACCTATAAAATTATTTTAATTCATCATAAGTCTCAATTTACATTTATTTGGATATTTATAATTCCATTTTCTTTAATATTTCATTAATAAGTTAATCAATGCATCATCTTTGTGTCATAAATAAATTAAAATTTTTAATGTATAAAAATTAAAAATAAAATACCATTATATATGAAATATTATTATATTTATAATTAATATTTATTGTATAATTTATATTTTTTCAACCCTATATTAAAATTTTATTAATTATTAAACTTTGAATTTAACTCTTTTTACTCTTTTTTAAATAAAATAATAATAAATGTCTTAATCTAATCCAAGTGGACCAAAGAGGATAATATATTATTCCTAAGGTTTTTTTGGTCAATTTATACTTATCAAATAGAATTAGGACATGTTTTAGGGTAATTTTGATATCATGTTTACCCTTAATTACCCTATTTATTTTTAACCGTTGTAAATAAAAGTCAAAAGTTACTATTCACAAAAAAATTATTTTCATCTTATTGAACCAAATTTTACTTACTGATATTAACCATTTCTATTGGATTTTTGATATTCTACTCACATAAGTAATAAAATTACGTTTTATACAAATTTAGAAATGCTCCTAGGATGTGGCTAAAAGACGGTAAAAGTTCAATTACATTTATATATATATATAATTATTACAAAATGACTCCAATTATTTAAATTGGAAACATATAGGTATTATGTATATATTTTTACCTAAAATAAATTAAAATAAAATAATTACTTATTTAAATAAAAAGTCGGTTATAACCAACAACGTAGTGTTTTTTTTCACTATTCATCAAATTATGAAAGTTTTCAGAAAAATACAAAACACATACCCTAAGCAAATTTTGATATTCAGAATTCAGAAATAAAGTCTATTTTACAAAATTAAAAACCTAGAAGTTAAATTTATTAATTTAAAATTAATTCCCATTTGTCAAAACCTAAATTCAGGTTTTTAAATAGTAAAAAATATCAAAAGATTGACATGTGTTTTGGTCAAATTTAAAAGTGAAATTAATTATAATGATTAAATTGTATTAAATTGTAAAAATATAATCTAATTATACTTCATAACCATTCAAATGCATAATTTAACACTATTAATTATTTTGATTAAAAAAAATTTGTAAGGCCCCGACCCTAGTTACCCAGAGTCGGTGCCTTATTACATAACATTGGCATGATCACAAGAAAGATCAAATCTCGAAATACCGATTGGTTTAGTTGCCTTGGAAACACTAGATATATTCATAAGTTTTACATTACATCATTAAAAAAAACTACTACAACAACATATTGTCTCCATAATCCACACTCATATCCCCACATAATATCCCTGCAGGTCATTCATAACTTACTTCTTCACTTCCTGGGAAAAATAAAACATAGAAAAGGGGTGAGCTCAAATGCCCAGTAAGGATAACAATATAGCGGAAACTTTCATAATTAAGAATAAACTTTTAAGGAAATGTATAACTAAAACAAAAGCCTTTCAAACATGAACTTTCAACATGGTATGGCATAAATAAAATGAAATAATGCCATTTACTTATTCACATGGATATTCTACTAATCGAATAATCACATGAAAAAATCAATAACCACTTTCATAATGTTGGAATGCATAATGCCAGACTATCATAACCACATAGTCAAGGCCTCGTGCCAAGACTACAAATAAGATTTTGTCAAGGCCTTGTGCCAAGACACTAGTTTGTCTCATGAGACCTACTGATGCATCGAGGAGCTATAGCGGGCTCCACCCGTCACATATTAAGTCCAATGCATTCCCATATGAAAAGGTTTAAATATAACATAAACATTCGTATTAAAACTAGCATACGAAATGTCAATACTTTCACCATAAACTATGAATGGTATAAAAATAGCACATCCACAGTCAAACATATCACAAAACATTCAATACAATATAGAAGTTTTATATCATAATAAATCAACTTCAAATAATCTAAAAATCCATCAAAGGATGTTGACATAGATGAAATCAAAATTCTTTTTAAAGAAATATCTCTTTTTATTTTGAAATCATTTAAGATCCATATAAAATAAAACATTTTCTTTGAAAATAATCTTATAATCTTGTAAGGGAAGCTTTGAAGATTTTATAACGGTGGAAAATAGCTGCACCCGCCGTATAAGTTAAAAAAACATTCTTACCTTAATTCTGTCGAAAAGGTTAAAAGGGACCTTGTTTTGAAAACGACGGAAAGATTCCTTTATAAACCACTTATAAAAGTCAAAAAGGGTATAAATGACTTTAACTCATATTCTAGTAAATAGTAAAAATGTTTTGAAATACATTTTTAAGAAACATGGATGTGGATGATAAAGAGATCCCAGTAGATTATTACATATAAACAACCTCGGATAATGAAGAGATTGTGAAATAACCCTTACCTTGTACTTTTACTTGGTTGGGGTAGGTTAACCTCCTGTATAATGGTGAAATAATTGTTATTAAATTATACAAGAATAATATACATTAATATGATATCATATATGATCTTTTAATATCGATTTGATAATAATATCTTAGTATTATCGTTGTTTTGGGTGTTAACTTACTTTTCTTCTTTTATATGTTTTGTTACATAAGCCATTTTTGTTTTATCTTATTCATATCCAGAATGATATCAAGTCCTTAAACATCATTTTTAAATAATAAAATGATAATTATACTTGAATGGATACGATGGAGAATGAATCTCATCTCGTTCGTGGAGACGGTAGTCCGTACGTACACACGAGCGACAATATCATTCTTTTGATATTAAAATAATATATAAATGGATATTATATCATATATAAAGAATCATTAACATGTTATATTTATTATTTACATGAGTTACACATCATTATTATACCCATCCAAATAATAATATATTGAATAACAATTACACCACGACGTGGAGACGGTAAGTCGTACGTACGCACGTATGGTGACATGTTATTCAAAGGGTGGATAGAATACTGAATATGGTTGTACCATATTTATAATAACATCACAGTATATGTGAGATACTGGAGTTATTATTTTATAATGGTAAGAACAAAGGAAGAAGAAGTGGAAGAAGAAATGAACTTGGAGAAGGGTGGTGAAATCATTACCTCTTCTTCGGGTTCTTCCTTTTGATTTGATCAAAAGGGCTCCTTAGGTTGGCTTTCTGATCAAACTAAGGCCCCTAGGTTGTAGTGAGGGAAGTTGGGAGAGTATTTGGGCAGTTTTTGGCCGAACCAAAAGGCTTTGAAGGTGTGAAGAAATGAGAAGGAGGATTTCCCTTTTATAAGAGGGGTGAGGGGCACCTTTGGAAAAGCTAGAAATATTAATTTATAATAAATTCATAATCGGTTTCCAATGGCTTTAAAGTTCACTATTCAAAGGTTAAGGTGGGGATAGGTCGAAAACAACTCAACCAATAGAATTTAGACAGGTTTGGGTTCTTATATTAACCTTATCGTTAAGTATTAACTCTAAGTTAATTAGTTTCACTTTTACAATGTCTCTTTGTATTTTTATATAATATGGTTAATAAACATACTATATACATCCAAGAGACCCCCAAGTGGTCCATTAATGATGAACCTATCATGATATAAGTCTCTTGGCATAACCTTATATTTTTAGGAATTTAATATCAATTAATAATATAATATTTGTTTTAAAAACTCTTTTATGTCAATTTTGACACTATTCAATAGTTGATTTTTGTGAAACTCATAACAGATTGATTACTTAGAAAAAAGTAAATTAAATCAATCCTAATATATCATATTATCCTAGAAAATTAGTTTAATTCATTAAAAGTTTCATATTATATTTATTTGGGTATTTATAATATCAATTATTTTAATTTGTCACTATTATAGTAATTACTGCATCATCATTGTGTCATAAATAAAATAAATTAGTTAATGTCTAAAAATTATAAATAAAATATCATTATGTAGGAAATATTTTTATATTTCTAATTAATATTTATAATCTAAAATCCAACATATATAACCCTATGTAACAATTGTTTTTCTAAAGGATATATGCGTGTGTCATTTTTGTATTCATTTTATCTTAATTAAAATAAAGTGTCATTATCACTTACAAGTGGATCCATGGAGTCCCAAAATCGACCCGAAGATTCCCATGGTCGACCATGTATCAACGAATAGGGTTAAGACACGTTTTAGGGTAATTTAGTATTATTATAATATTATTTTTTAACCCTTATTTACCGGATTTACCCTTAACCATGGTAAATAAAATATTTACCGCAGTAATTATTCAAAATGTCTAAAAATAAAAGTTACCTATTTACACAATTTGAACATACTGATTCCAAATATGGAATCCATTTTCCTAAATTCAAAACACAGAAGTGGCAGAAATTAATTTAAAATTAATTCCCGCTGTCAAAACAAAAAGCGTGTTTTTAATAGATAATAACTATCAAAAGATTGACACTTGTTTATGTTTGGTTTAATTGTAAACTTATGTCCAATGACCAACATTATATTAAATGGTAAAAATATATTATAAATATACTTTAAAACTACTAAAATTCATAATTTATCACTATTAATTATTTTGATTAAAAAAGTTGTTTTTAATTAAAATTTAATAATTTTCACTATTCATCAAAATATGAAAGTTATCCGAAAAGTACCAAAATTTAACCTTAGGCTAAATTAGATATTCCGAATCCAAAAATGAAGTCCATTTTAAAATATAAAATATATATAATTTTAAAAATTAGGTATTACTATTCATAACGGCTAGTTTGATTGGTTGTTAGAACTCGGTGTGGCGTACAACACACGCTATCGCATTATTCAAAGAGAAGTGTACCGTAGAAGCTTGGGGTGTTTCATTTTAAATTTTTGATGTCCCCATTTAGTCAAAAAGTTTAAAATATTGTATTTAATAATGGTTCACTATTAAAAGTTGATAAAAGTGCAATACTGAAAATGAATTTCTTCTTGCATTATATCTAAGAAACTCATAATATGGATTCTAAAATTATAAAGATTATATAAAGTTTAAAATTTAGATAATACTATTCATAACCTCTTTTGAATGGATTTTTTTTGTAATTCATGGTGTGATTGAACTCGGTGTTGCGTGTAGTGCAAGTTATTGAATTATTTTGAAGAAATAACACACTATGAAATCTTGGGGTGTTACATTCTCCCCTCCTTCAATAAATTACGTCCTCGCAATTTAAAATTGTTCTTCGAAAATAAAAGGTTGAAAATAAAAAATATCATTGTGGGAAAACCCACATCGGAAATTGGGTTACTAAAATTTATTCTTAATATGAGGAAATGAGAAATGAAAGGGTCAATACCAAATTATGATCTCGATTAGGAGAACATTGGTGGCAATTAGAGACATATAATTGGAGGAAAAACGTAAATATTTATAGGTAGTGATTGAGGTCATCAATCACAACCAAGTATAAAATTGAGGTCCATAAACTCATCAATCTATGATGATTTGAAATACCATTGGTTCAACAACACATAGGGTATTGGGATAACACATGTTTGACGTTTCAAAATATCTTAGTTGAAATCCCACATCGAAAAATGAATTAATGAGGCCTCTATTTAAAACAAAGAGTGGAAAGTATGAAGATTACCGAAAATAACACATACTAGGGTTCCGTGTAGGAAAATATGGATATGGAAGAGAAATCTAACCATCAATTATCTGATGGAGAGTGGTAGAGAACATGGCTATGAAAAGGCCAACAATCCCAAAGCCATAAATAAGTGATGATTTAAGGTACCATCTAGGAAAACATTTTTGTTCTAAGTTGCTTTTCTTAATATTGAGGAATTTATTTATGAGATTGGCTAAGATCATAAGGATATATACTTACTTTATAATTAGAGTTTTATCCATTAATAAATTTCTACCACAAACTCATCTTTCACTCTAAAAGATAATAGAATGTAAAAGAAATCTATTTACACTATTCGTATAGGGTTCCAAAATAAACGAATTTATAATTCATCTATAAGATCTTTTAATAAAAACTACATTATTTAATCCAGGACATCTCGTGGGCTAGTGGTAGGTGATACACCCTTGTCGCCCTTCGGTTGCGGGTTCAAGTCTCGCAGCCTTGCCGGACGCGACGGGTTGCCGCCCGACCTCCGGGTTGTCCTTTTATGGAAATCCAAAATAATCCAAACTAGAACTATCCAAAATAATTCTATCCAAACTCACAGTCCAACATTCATAAGGAAGGTAAACATAATATAGATCCTTTTTACCCTGTAATAGCATATGAATACCTTCATCATGTATTACCATATTCCTTATTGATTACATTCATGCTCCCTTATTCCATATAGAATGTTGGATATAATTCATTAATCCAAAAATGTTTTAAACCCCAACAATGATGGAATATACAAATCATTAATCAGTTCCAAGGTAGTCAAGAATATCCAATATAATTTATCCAAAACAATCACATATTATTCCAAAATCACTACCTCAGTATCAGAACTATATTATGATTTATCATTCTCTCAACCATATATTTTCCAAAAATTTATCCTGCTATTGAGTCACATTTCATTGTTCCACACAATCTCAAGTCCTTAATGAAATAGTACTGCAGTACAATCATTATATACTCCATAATTATTATAACAAGTACATTGTTGATACAACACTCAATTGACATAATCAACATAAGAACTCTAATCATTCCTCTTCATCTGTGGTAGTATCATAACTTGATTATTATCCAATAATATCATTTGCGGCATAGTCTGATGACTGGGACATAGGTTCGCGTAGTGTCCAAACTCCTTCCAAATGAAGCATTGTACATTTGAAACCATTTTCTTACCCTTGCAGTCACGTACTTTGTGCCCTTTTCCTCCACACTTATAACAAACTCCCATTCCTTTCAGGCAAGTTCCAGGGTGTTTCTTTCCACAGTTACCACATATTGGAAAATTCTTCTTTTCCCTCTTCCCTTTATCCATCTTTCTCTCTTCCATCCTTTTCTTCTCCTGCTTCCCTTCAAATCCATAAGACTCAGTAAACTCTTTACTTATCTTATCAACACATGATATTATTTCTTCATATGATGATAATACATGGGAGATTATTTCTCTTATAAATTCTAGCTTAAGACCATGAAAGATATGATCCTTCCTTCTCTTTGGATCATGTGCATTTCTGGAGTTCTCATTCCTTCTACTGGGTGCCATTTCTAAACAATGGCATACACTAGATCAGTTTATGAATCAAAATACATAATCCCATACTTATAAAACACTTAACATAAATTGAACTATTTATGGATATAATCTATAATCATAAGAATGTTATCTTTGAGGAAGTATATACTCATAATCCCTTAAAAATGATTTGTAAAGAAAAATGAGAGTTATCCTAAGCATATCCCCCGGGAGTGTCGTAACCAAGAGTGCAGCAAGGCCCGTTGTCGTGCACCAGTTCCCGTTCGAGTCTAGCTCAAAGCGGTGTTTTCGGGTTTTACCCCTAGGTACATCTGTGCCAGAGCCGCCTCTACCTGCTCGTATCCAGACAGGGATGTATTGCTTGGAAAACTCACAAAATCTCTACAATACCAAAATTTTAGGAAGTTCTTCTATACTAATCCTCAAAGTTCATCTTAGGTCTACGTGCTCTAATCTGAGTTTATCTAAATCTAGTTTCCAAGGTTTGTACTAAACTTCCTCTGATACCAACTATAACGCCCCGACCCTAGTTACCCATAGTTGGTTCATTATTACATAACATTGGAATGATCACAAGAAAGATCAAATCTCGAAAGACCGATTGGTTTAGTAGCCTTGGAAACACTAGATATATTCATACGTTTTACATTACATCATTAAATGAAAAACTACTACAACAACATATTGTCTCTATAATCCACACTCATATCCCCACATAATATCCCTGCAGGTCATTCATAACTTACTTCTTCACTTCCTGGGAAAAATAAAACATAGAAAAGGGCTGAGCTCAAATGCCCAGTAAGGATAACAATATAGCGGAACCTTTCATAATTAAGAATAAACTTTTAAGACAATGTATAACTAAAACAAAAGCCTTTCAAACAGGAACTTTCAACATGGTATGGCATAAATAAAATTAAATAATTCCATTTACTTATTCACATGGATATTCTACTAATCGAATAATCACATGAAAAAATCAATGACCACTTTCATAATGTTGGAATGCATAATTCCAGACTATCATAACCACATATTCAAGGCCTCGTGCCAAGACTACAAATAAGATTTTGTCAAGGCCTTGTGCCAAGACACTAGTTTGTCTCATGAGACCTACCGATGCATCGAGGAGCTATAGTGGGCTCCACCCATCACATATTAAGTCCAATGCATTCCCATATGAAAAGGTTTAAATATAACATAATCATTCGTATTAAAACTAGCATACAAAATGTCAATACTTTCACCATAAACTATGAATGGTATAAAAATAGCACATCCAAATTCAAACATATCACAAAACCTTCAGTACAATATAGAAGTTTTGTATCATAACAAATCAACTTCAAATAATCTTAAAATCCATCAAAGGATGTTGACATAGATGAAATCAAAATTCTTTTTAAAGAAATATCTCCTTTTATTTTGAAATCATTTAAGATCCATATAAAATAAAACATTTTCTTTGAAAATAATCTTATAAGCTTGAAAGGGAAGCTTTGAAGATTTTATAACGGTGGAAAATAGCCGCACCCGCCGTATAAGTTAAAAAAACATTCTTACCTTAATTTTGTCGAAAAGGTTAAAAGGGACCTTGTTTTGAAAACGACGGAAAGATTCCTTTATAAACCACTTATAAAAGTCAAAAAGGGTATAAATGACTTTAACTCATATTCCAGTAAATAGTAAAAATGTTTTGAAATACATTTTTAAGAAACATGGATGTGGATGATAAAGAGATCCCAGTAGATTATTACATATAAACAACCTCGGATAATGAAGAGATTGTGAAATAACCCTTACCTTGTACTTTTCCTTGGTTGGGGTAGGTTAACCTCCTGTATAATGGTGAAATAATTGTTATTAAATTATACAAGAATCATATACATTAATATGATATCATATATGATCTTTTAATATCGATTTGATAATAATATCTTAGTATTATCGTTGTTTTGGGTGTTAACTTACTTGTTTTCTTTTATATGTTTTGTTACATAAGCCATTTTTGTTTTATCTTATTCATATCCAGAATGATATCAAGTCCTTAAACATCATTTTTAAATCATAAAATGATAATTATACTTGAATGGATACGATGGAGAATGAATCTCATCGCGTTCGTGGAGACGGTAGTCCGTACGTACGCACGAGCGACAATATCATTCTTTTGATATTAAAATAATATATAAATGGATGGTATATCATATATAGAGAATCATTAAAATGTTATATTTATTATTTACATGAGTTACACATCATTATTATACCCATCCAAATAATAATATATTGAATAACAATTACACCACGACGTGGAGACGGTAAGTAGTACGTACGCACGTATGGTGACATGTTATTCAAAGGGTGGATAGAATACTGAATATGGTTGTACCATATTTATAATAACATCACAGTATATGTGAGATACTGGAGTTATTATTTTAGAATGGTAAGAACAAAGGAAGAAGAAGTGGAAGAAGAAATGAACTTGGAGAAGGGTGGCGAAATCGTTACCTCTTCTTCGGGTTCTTCCTTTTTATTTGATCAAAAGGGCTCCTTAGGTTGGATTTCTGATCCAACTAAGGCCCCTAGGTTGTAGTGGGGGAAGTTGGGAGAGTATTTGGGCAGAGTTTGGCCGAACCAAAAGGCTTTGAAGGTGTGAAGAAATGAGAAGGAGGAGTGCCCTTTTATAAGAGGGGTGAGGGGCACCTTTGGAAAAGCTAGAAATATTAATTTATAATAAATTCATAATCGGTTTCCAATGGCTCCATAGTTGACTATTAAAAGGTTAAGGTAGGGATGGGTCTAAAACAACTAAAACAATAGAATTTATACAGGTTTAGGTACTTATATTAACCTTATCTTTAAGTATTAACTCTAAGTTAATTAGTTTCACTTTTACAATGTCTCTTTGTATTTTTATATAATATGGTTAATAAACTTACTATATACATCCAAGCGACCCCCAAGTGGTCCATTAATGATGAACCTATCATGATATAAGTCTCTTGGCCGAACCTTAGATTTTTAGGAATTTAATATCAATTAATAATATAATATTTGTTTTAAGAACTCTTTTATGTCAATTTTGACACTATTCAATAGTTGATTTTTTTGAAACTCATAACAGATTGATTACTTCGAAAAAATTCAATTAAATCAATCCTAATATATAATATTATCCTAGAAAATTATTTTAATTCATTAAAAGTTTCATATTATATTTATTTGGGTATTTATAATATCAATTATTTTAATTTTTCACTATTATAGTAATTACTGCATCATCATTGTGTCATAAATAAAATAAATTATTTAATGTATAAAAATTATAAATAAAATATCATTATGTATTAAATCTTTTTATCTTTCTAATGAATATTTATAATCTAAAATCCAACATATATAACCCTATGTAACAATTGTTTTTCTAAAAGAGATATGCTTGTGTCATTTTTGTATTCATTTTAACTTAATTAAAATAAAGTGTCATTATCACTTTCAAGTGGATCCATGGGGTCCCAAAATCGACCCAAAGATGCCCATGGTCGACCATGTATCAACTAATAGGGTTAAGACACGTTTTAGGTTAATTATTATTATTATAATATTATTTTTTAACCCTTATTTACCGGATTTACCCTTAACCATGGTAAATAAAATATTTACCGCAGTAATTATTCAAAATGTCTAAAAATAAAAGTTACCTATTTACACAATTTGAACATCCTGATTCCAAATATGGAATCCATTTTCCTAAATTCAAAACACAGAAGTGGCAGAAATTAATTTAAAATTAATTCCCGCTGTCAAAACAAAAAGCGTGTTTTTAAGAGATAATAACTATCAAAAGATTGACACTTGTTTATGTTCGGTTTAATTGTAAAATTATGTCCAATGACCAAAATTATATTAAATGGTAAAAATATATTCTAAATATACTTTAAAACTACTAAAATTCACAATTTATCACTATTAATTATTTTTATTAAAAAAGTTGTTTTTAATTTAAATTTAATAATTTTCACTATTCATCAAAATATGAAAGTTATCCGAAAAGTACCAAAATTTCACCTTAGGCTAAATTGGATATTCCGAATCCAAAAATGAAGTCCATTTTGAAATATAAAATATATATAATTTTAAAAAGTAGGTATTACTATTCATAACGGCTAGTTTGATTGGTTGTTAGAACTCGATGTTGCGTACAACACACGCTATCGCATTATTCAAAGAGAAGCGTACCGTAGAAGCTTGGGGTGTTTCAATTTAAATTTTTGATGTCCACATTTAGTCAAAAAGTTTAAAATATTGTATTTAAAAATGGTTCACTATTAAAAGTTGATAAAAGTGCAATACTGAAAATGAATTTGTTCTTGCATTATATCTAAGAAACTCATAATATGGATTCTAAAATTATAAAGATTATATAAAGTTTAAAATTTAGATAATACTATTCATAACCTCTTTTGAATGGATTTTTTTTTGTAAGTCATGGTGTGATTGAACTCGGTGTTGCGTGTAGTGCAAGTTATTGAATTATTTTGAAGAAATAACACACTATGAAATCTTGGGGTGTTACAAATTTATTTCAATTAAACCATAGTATTTTCCACTATTCATCAAAATGTGAAATTTATCAGAAAACATCCAAAAATTTATATAGACTAATTTTTCATGTCATGATTTTAAATAATAATTTAATTTCATTAATTTAATATATAATAGTGTCAAATATTGGTTTTAATAATGGTTCTCCATTAAAAAGCGGTAAAATTGCATTTTTTGAAAAATAATTCATTTATCTGAATAAAACCAATTTGTTCTTATATTATGTCTATGAAATACAAAATATGGGTTTTAAAATGATATAAAGTATATAAGATTCAAAATTCAATTAATACTATTTATAACCACATTTTGAACGGCTAGTTTTGTAATGTTGTGGTGCGGTCGAACTCGATGTTGTGTGTAGCGCAAGCTATTAAATTACTTTAATGAGAGAACATACTATGAAATCATAGGGTGTTACGACAACTCACCATCAATTCCCCTTGTGGTATTCTAACGGTAAACTATAAAATCCCTATGGAATCACTCAACATCCATTCCCCATGTGGTCTCGTAAAAGTGTACTATAGACACTCTAAGGGATCACCCACCATCAATCCCCCCTATCTTCTCTTAACATAATTATAAAAAACACTCTAGCGAAGCCCTCAAAGTCAATTCCCCCTATATTCTAACTACACCAAGTTCTCATAGCACTGTGTAATACAATCTTACACAACAAATATCTAGCATCCCAAAGTAATATCAACTACTACAACGCTAAATAGATACAATGCATAACACATGGATTTTACAAGCATCAAATAATAAATCAATTAAAACGTTATAAGAAAGGAAAGGAAACAAATATTTCATCAAATGAAACTTGGACCAAATGGATATAAGAATTTAAACAATGAAACGCACCCATGGAATGTCCAGTAAACATGCAATTTAGCATAATATATCAATTAAACCCTTAATCAATTAATAAATCTAAGTCAGATGATAATAGAGTTCAATTCCTTGATATGAAATACCCTAATCATGAGTAATTTTAACTTAGGCATATATAACTCAATTAAAAATTGCAAAAGGAACCAAACCACATACCTCGATGGGTTATGATGAACAATTCCATACATCGGCACTTAAATCATCCTAAAACATCATATATATATATATAAAAAGACCAAAATTGATTTATGTTGAATAGCTCACATGACAGAAGAAATCAGGATATGAGACTCAAGGGAAAGAGAGAACTCACCGGTGGGAGTCCAACACACCTAGAGGTGTGTCCATCAGAGCTTAGATAGAGGAATGGGAGGTGCTCAATGGTTTTCGTCCATACATTTCTCTTCTGTATGAGACAAGTGAAGAAGAAATGATTTCTAGAGATAATATACGACCCCGGACCGATTAATCAAATAAAAATAAAAGTACACTGCATGTTCATTTAATGTGCATGATGTGTACTATCCTCAATAGACCCCCAGTTTAAGAATTCCACGTATCCATGTACATGGCCATTACATGACCATTAAATTGAAACACATAGCTACCAGGTACACGGCGTGTACTCAAGAGTACACGACGTGTACTTAGAAAATTTCCAAAAAAATCATTTTTTCCTAAAAAACAACAGAAATAAAAATCCATATCTGAAATGAAGACCCAGTTTCATATAGAAATATACAATGTTCTGACTCTGAAATAATAGATAAACTCATAAGATATTGACCACTTGATGATCCTCTCCCCACCATAAAGAGAGTCCCTAACACCACATAGTTCATCATCAATATACTTCTCTTGATTAATCATACAAAGGAGATATGTGGTTAATTTTACGCTTTCTAAAACGATATTGTTCTCATCCCCATAGAATCCAAATGATTAGAAGAAAATATATCTATTAGATTACATCCATCTAATGATTATTTCCTAGCATAGGTCATAATTTTTTAGCAGAAGGAATCAAAAATGAAATTACCCTTACTAGGGATATAAGAAATCTCGAAATCCAATGATTGCAGGTACCACTACTAGAAATGGGGTTTATCCCCACACATCAATTCCCATGGTTTAAATAATTTTTGGAATAGATGGGTTTTAATTATCAATAACCACAGTTTTAAAAAAACCATGCGTAGTCAACCCCTAAGTGTCGGGTTCCTCCTCACTCTTCCATCATGCTCCCCCCACATCAACCCTACCTCCCCGACCTCAGACTCCTGGCCCAGTCCTCCGCTCCCCGACCACTACCTCCCGGCCCAGTCCTCCGCTCCCCGACCACTGCCTCCCGGCCATCCGACCTCCGCCTCCCGGCCCTCACCTTCCCTCTCCGACCTCCGCCTCCCGTCCAGCCAACCTATGCCTCCTAGCCATCTCATTCCCTCCCCAACCTTAGCCTCCTGGATCCTCCTTCGCTCCCGACCTGGACCTCCATGCCTTCGCCTCCACCTCAACATCCCAGACATCGCCGCGCTGCCCCTAGCTCCAGCGACGTCCCCTATCCCCCCCTCGGCATGCTCTCCTACAGGTATCATCAAATTCCAATCCTTAAACTTGATAATAGCCTTTACACACTAATATTAATTTATTTATCAATAATTATATTTTTTCATTCAATTTCATTCAAAACTCCCACACTATCGTGACGAAATTATTCTCTTTAATATCGGGTACCAACTCTCAAGTCCTATTATTCTCAAAATTATATAATTAATCATTCATTGCATTAATAAACTCCTTATTCTTTAATGATTCTCCAGTATTTTTAGGTTATGCTTAATAATATAAAGATTTATGATTTGTTATCCTTAATGTTCTCATACTTTGTACTTAATGTATTTGGTCTTTAATGATATTTTGGAGCATCAGTTATATTATATGCCTTGTATAAGATGAATGATATTGTTCCTAATCACTTGAAATTGATGAATCTTCTTCTCCAACTTGTATACTCTCAACACCTTCATCTCATCACTTTATTATTATGTTCAAATTTCACTTCTTAATGTTCTTCTTAGAATTTGTCAAGGTAAAACCCCATTTTTGAAACATCACTCCCAAGATTAGATTACTGTGTTTAAAAATGTTATCTCCTACTAGTTGAGGCCATCATTTATGCATATATATAAATTATCTCTCATCATTACCCTTAATATGCACCAATTCTGATTATCACATTCTAACAACTACATCTCCAATGTCTATAATTGCCAAGGATCAAATTATGGACATGTAAAGTTCTAATTTTCTAGTAATATTTTGTTTATTTAATATTAAATATCAAAAATATAATTTATTCAATGGTAATTTCCCATATAAAATGTATGGGTCATTACAACCATGATGTAGACATGGATTTTGATTGATTTTCTTTATTAATTTTTCTTAAACTTATCTGTAATTCACTAATTACTCATCAATGTGTTTGATTCTAGTAAATAAAACATAAAAATTTAATTCAATATCCTTAAAAGGATTTTATTCATTAACAATATCATAGTAATCAAACACTAATTTTTTTTAAACACTGAACTATTGTAAGGAATAATGGTTTTCCTAATTATCTAACCCTCAGAGTAAAGATCAACACTTTACTAGAAATGTCTTAATTAACATATAATCACCATCTCATTAATCAATTAACTAAATGAGGGATCTTAGACTCTATGACATGTTAAGTTTTCTGATCATCAAGGGCTCTTCAATGTCATCCTTTTTATTTTTTAAAAACATGGGGAACAACACATGAACTATTCTCTAAGATTCAACCGCCAACTCCCTAAGTCTCCCTAATAAGGAACACTCTCTATATATTCTCCATTTATCATCTCCTATAAAAATAAAAAGACAGTCCATCTCTTTTTTAAAAAGTAGAACATTTATATTCTCCAACATTATCAAAAAATGAAGATGAATAAAATATGGAAAATAAATTTGAAAACTTATATAATTTTTTGGGAGATAATAAACTCCCAACAACACTCTCATGTTCCTGAAAGAATGTATTATTATTAGATGTTAATACCTTTATTAGGGTTATTTTTTAAGTCCAAAGAGTTATTTTTTCACCATAAAAACACAAGAGTCCTCGTTTTATAGTATAAATCATTTTGGTTTTTTAATGTATGCATCTTTATCAAGTTCAACCATTCAGGAATACTAACATTATGCCTATTTGAATCACACTGGAATTTTTTATGTATATATTGTAATAAGGTTTTGGATTATTTATAGACATGATAATGGATAAAAAGTCTTATCCTAGTCTATATAATCAATATTAGAGTAACATTTTAAAATTACATGTGATTTTATATATGATACTTTTCATTTCATAACGTATTTGTTTCAAAAAACAACTTTTTATTTATAAAACTCATTCATTTGGGACATGAAACTAACTCCAAAGTGTCATTTATCAAAATCAAATTCATCTCTTCATCCATGATTTTCATCTAATAATTACATTTTAATTCTTATCCAATAATAATTGGTCCAACTTGTGAAAGAAATATGATCCTTCGAACTAATAAAATTTATCTATATTTGAACACACCCATTCAAACTTCACAAGATTTTATCCTTTAACCTTGATAATAAACGGGCTGCTAAATAAATGAAGATATTTTAAATATCATGGTTTCTTATAATACATATCATAATGTGACATATTTTAATCTAGATGATGCAATCAATAGTTTTAATGAGAACCCCTGCACCAATAGCTTTCCTTGAAAAATATTGAGATGAGTCCTGATCAACTTATATTGCTCAAGACATCTATAAAAGGCATATATTCTTTCATTTAATCAATCCAATTTTTTTGTTTGTATCTTTCACTGAGTTAATGTAATATTCTATACTTTTCTTGATAATTTTAGAAAATACCTTTTGTAAACATAGCTACAGTATCCTTATGAATCTTCTTGAGAGAAAAAGAACACACATTGTCATCACTTTTTGAAAAACTTTTAAACATTTGTAAGGACTCAAACTCATTTTTTATAAAAATAACACAAGTATTTTGATTGAATTCATTGATAAAATCAATAAAGAACTTATATCTATTGGTTAATTTTATTTTCATGGTCCCACACACATATAAATGAATGATACCTAAAGGTTGAGTAGATAAAATTTCCACTTACTTATATGAAGAGATAGCAATATTCCCATATTGGAATGTTGATCACATCAATTATCTTCCTATTTTTAGGAATGTATAACAATACAATTTCACCTTGGTTGATCATGTTCAGATTATTTTTTTCCAATACATTGATTCTATAATTCGTTCTCTTCATTCATACTTAGATAACATGAATTTTCAACATCACCCATTTATGGCATTTTTTCATATTTGGCTTCTAAGTTGTATGTATAGCGATGGGGGATATTAATCCCCTACATTTTTGACTTAGCAGAGACACTTGTGTTGGAGTATAATTTCTTTTGTATTGGTGGACTACTAATATGTGAATTTATTTATGCAATGAAATTAATTTTGGAATATGTTTTCATCAGGGGTGTTATTTGAAATTTATTTAGGTAATTTTCACATGATATATATTTTGTTATGGTTTTCTATTTTTATAATTATCTCTCCATATAATCTTGGACTTAGCAGTGGAGGGGAGGCCTGGGATGGGGGGCTTTAGTGGATGGATGGGGGGGTTGTAGTTGAGGTCTAGGAGGGGGGGCTGGGAGGGGAAGGCGGGGAGGGGTGCAGTGGAGGGCTGGGAGAGGAGTGGCTACATTGTCTTAATCTCTCTTTCATATAATCGTCTTGCAGAGGATGTTCATCAGGCGAGTATGTTCATGTCCTCCACTTTAATGTAGAAGAGCTAATCAATTGAAGGCATTGAGAAGGTTTAGTGTCTTCTGATATTTTGCTTCAAATGTAAAGGAATTGACTTGAAGTTCCTGGAGTGATTCATATTTTTTGTTTGGTTTCTTTCTAAGTAGTGGCCTTATGAAGCTACAGTAGTATCTTTTTATGGAATACCTCGATCCTTGGCACAAATAAGTGATGTTAATGTGATCATGAATTTGATTTATCTATGAGGAAAGTAAATTAACCTGCTCTCATTTCCCCTTTCCCCTTTCGGTCATCGATTTATGATTATATTGTTATGCAGTTCAGTCATGACACCAAAAACTAAAACACCTTCCTTGTGTATTTTATTTTCCTAAAAAACTATATGCATTGGGATATCAATGAATCTCATATTTTATTGGTATACAGTCAATATGGAGGAGGAGGAGGGGCTGCGCAGGGGGAGCTGGAAATGAAGGAGGGGGAGGGGTAGGGGCTGGGCAGGGGGAGCTGGGCATGAGGGAGGAGGGGGAGGGGCTGGGCATGATGGAGGGGAGGGGGGAGGGCCTGGGCATGGGGGAGCTGGGCATGAGGGAGGGGGAGGTGAGGAGTGGGTCATGGGGGAAGCTAGTCATGATGGAGGAGGCAGAGGTGCTGGGTAGGGGAGCTGGGCAAGAGTTCGGGGGAGGGGGAGAGGCTGGCCAGGGGGAGCTGGGCATTAGGGAGGAGCTGGGCAGGGGGAGTTGGGTATGAGGGATGGGTTGTGAAGAGGGGAGGGGGAGGGGGAGGGGGAGGGGAATTTGATGGGCAGGGGTGAGATGAGGAGATGATTTATTTAATCATGATAATGCGAACAACCCTTGAATATTGATAACATTTTCTTTTTATGATGGATACTTTTTATTTATATCAATAGTTGAATGTCATTGTGATATATGTTGGTGTATTTTATTTCATGTGTTTTTATCCAAAATGCTCTCTAAATATATCATTGTACTTGACTAATTGGTATGTGATCTGACAGTTATATGAATATTCGGAGTTGACTAACTAATTTAGATGTTTCATATGCGGTTTGTGGTTTTCAGATTTCCTGTCTCTAATTTTTAATGTGTTTTTTGTGTTTTAGGAAGTCTCCAAAAACAAAAGACAAAAATTGTTCAGTGGAATCCAGATTCAGGTTTTACCCCGACTTTTTAAATTTAATATCTGGATGTAGATTTGTGTATTTTTTGGATACATTGAATTGTCATCGCATTTGAAAAGGCTCAGGATGTTATTCAGAAATAATGGATCACGGTGTTCTTTCAGGAGGTTTGAACCCTTATGATTTTTCTTGATTTTTTAATCTTTTAACACGAGAAATTATTGAATATTGAAAACATTTTATATTTATGGTGGATAATTTATATATATATATATATATATATATATCAATTGTTGAATGACATTGCAACACATGTTTGTGTATTTTATTTCAAGTGTTTTTTATCCAAAATTTTTTCTAAATATTCTATTATACATGACTGATTAGGGGGTAGGGGCTGGGCAGCGGGAGGGGGGGGGGAAGGGGGAGGGGGCGGAGCTGGGCAGCGGGGAGGGAGGGGGAGGGGCTGGGTAGGTGAAGAGGGGAAGCGGCTGGGTTGTGGGGAGGGAGGGGGAGGGGCTAGGGAGGGGGGAGGGGGAGGGGCTGGGCAGGGGGAGGGGCTGGGCAGGGGGAGGGGCTGGGGCTGGGGGAAGAGTTGTCTTGTGGGGAGGGAGGGGGAGGGAGAGGGTGAGGGGGATGGGGAGGAGTTTGGTAGTGGGGAGGGAGGTGGAGGGGTTGGGTAGGGGGACTACAAAAAATTTAGATGGGACCCTCAGTGGGTTTACCAACTATTTATGAGGAGTACACACAATTTACTCAGGCATAATAAACATTACTAGAGGTGGGTATATGGGATGGTTTACATGAAGGGGTTAAAAATGTATACCAGGAGAAACATGCCATGTAATTTGGAAAATTTCAAACCATGTGGACTAAGGAACATGGAATATGAGGGTCATTCAGGTTACTATTCATTAACCCAATTGTACACATTGTGTACAATTTCTCCCTAAATCTCTTTTGCCTATTTTTCTCCCTAGATTCAAAATTTAACTTTTGAGTACCACATTTTGATAATTTTTACCATAGATCGTATTGTTAGGATCCTATTGCTTTTAGATTCCATTTAAATGGGGTGTTAATTTTGAATATTTAGTAGGATAATTTCTATATGGGTTGGTTTTAGATTCTTCATGGGGTTGGTTTGTGAGCTGTAAAGTTTCTGTGAGGGTGTGAGATCAATATTTAGAAATGTCTTGTGGATTCCATCTAGTGTTGTTTAATTTTCAATTGGATGGATCATTGTAGGAGAGATCAAGTAGTTTCTATAAGGAGATCGTTGTTTTAATTTGTGTATTGATACAGTTTTCTCAATATTAGAGAGGTACAGAATGGTTGTTATGTCTCTCAGTTTTATCCATGAGGTGGGTCATTTAGTGCCCATGGTGGATTCATTATTGAATGATACGATCAATGGTTAAAATAGAGGCCACATGATTTGTTAGAAAAGATTGGATTGACACTTCTAGTTTAGCTATTTAGATGTTGGAGATTAGGTTGTAGTATCAGACATCCAGTTTGACATGCCATGTATATATGCTAATACATGTGCAAAATGGTAGGGAGGTGTAGCTGCTCAGCCTGGGGAACTTGTCTATTCCCATGGTTTATTAAACCGTGGGTAAATATGGGGCGTTATAAATCAGTATACCCACGGTTTGAAAACCGTGGATATAAATCTATACCCATAGTTTAATAAACCATGAGTAATATCAATTTTCCTTTGTCTATACCCACGGTTCTCATAAATCCATGGGTCCTATTGTGATGACACTACAGTGCATGGTTTCTAAAATCGTGGGTATGTCCTATACCCACGGTTTCACGGTTTATACCCATGGTTTTAAACCATGGGTATAGGTGATATTTACAGTAGAGTACTCCACCGATCACCCCTTATGAAAATTCAAATATTTTTTATATAATATGTAATATAGAATTTTTTTAGTGTTCCTGGAGAAAATTTTATATAAAATTATTCTTCAAAACTCTTAAGATCATGTATCACATGTGTGAGTTCAAGGTTATGATTAGGGTAATTATTAACATGTGGCCTATGATGTAGGGATACATAGTCTTTCACATTATCAACATTTATAAAAATTCAACCCAAACCTAAACCTGATGAATAAAAAAAGAACACAGATCCCTAACCATCCTTAGGAAGAGTCTAAAATTTCATAAAAGTCAAAATGTTCTTCACCACATCAAATGAAATTTTATAATTTTAAATCCCATTAGAACATTTCTATTTTATGGTTGAGAGTATTCATTGGATATTCCTATTTTTATAAATCATTTATTAATTAGTTATAACACCCCACTTATCATAGGAATCTATTAATATCAAAAACTGGATACCGTAGTTTCCATGTCATAACAGTCTTTACATTCTCAAGATTGATAGAAATACCAGAATTTGAGAATACATATCCAAAGAACATCGCATATTGAATCTAGAAAGTATATTTAGATTTCTTAGCATAATGTCAATGATATCATAAAATTTATAGAACTAATCTATGATGACTCATTAGATCCTTCTCAGTTTTTAAGTAAGTCAATATTTCATCCACAAACACCCCTATAAATGAATCAAGGTACTAATGGAATTCCATGTATACCACCACCATAAAAACTATATATGTATTGGTTAGATCATAGAGTATAAAATTTTACTCATAATGGACATATAAACTCTTGAAGGAAATTATTAGAATATCATATTATTTTATTAAAAAATGTGGTATAATCATACTAAAGGATAATCATCATGAATAAATTCACCCCATTAAAATAATAAAACACATCATTAATATGAGGAAGAAAATACTTTTTATTCATAATAAATCGATTGGATTTCTAATAATTAAAACAATGGTAAAGTTTCTACTCAACTTTATTTGAAAAAAGAATAGCTATAACCCAAGGTAACATGATTAGGCTTATAAATACTTTGTATAATAATTCATCCCACTAAGTCTTAAAATATTTTTCTTCAGCTGATTCCATATCGTAATTTGTAATAAAGATGGTCTTGGTACTTAGTACTAAATTAAATGAAAAATCTACTTCCCTAGTTGGTGGAAAACATGAAAGGTTGTATGAAAACTTGTAGGGAAACTCTATGGTCACTAGAGGTATATTAACACCCAATATTTCTTAATTCGGTTAAAAACCCCAATATTACATTGACTGACTCCAATAATTGTTTCCCATCCCTACTGGACCTTAGGACCCTTTCTCCCAAGAAGAAATGGCACACCCTACTAGGGAGAGTAAATGAGACCTGCAGAATATAAAAGTTAATAAAGGATTTATATTAAATCACCTAATCATTCATGAGAAAAAAATCCATCAGTTACATTTCATGAACCATAAAATCCCATGTGAAATAAATCTCTATTAAATAGAATACATTGTCAGAACAATGAAGACCCTCTTATCCATTCATTAAGAGGAGAATAGAAATATCCATCACATAAGAAATAAGACTGTATGAAGTTTTAGTAGTTTCAAAGAAAAAGTTGATAATAATGAATGATATTCACCAATATCAAATAATGTATCAACCAAAGATAATGATATAGGGACAGAACCTCTCATAGTCACTAAACCCCCTTCTCCGTCCTCCAGATATTCTTTCATTGGGTGAAGAATATTATTTCTTAATACTTATGTGTTGAAACATATATTTCATGAAGCATAAAATTAAAATATATTACTTTTATATTCTTATGAGAATGAACCATTATACGGGGCAAAAAATACATGATTGATGTTTTGAAGGTGTCCTGAATGATCATACAGACCACAAATATTTGTTACCTCATGAAAAACTCACAATGAATTCCTACCTTTCCAAATTGTAATAATGTCAATGAGACTCTTCTAGACACATAAATACATAGGATTGATACTTTATATCAATATGAATTATTGAATCATCACACATCCTATTTCCATTAAAGGAACTCACATAACTTCTAGTGTGAGTAAAAGGGGCTCCCATCAACATGAACATACCAGATAGGAAAATCACACCCAACAATGATCTATCTATAATGTTTGTATAATATGTGACTTTAATCATGAAAAAATGAGATCAAATATCATATTGAAGACCCATATCTAATATTTGATCCTTTAGTTCTCCATTTTACACTACATTGGGTGAAAATAGAATAAGTTCTAAAAAATAGTTTTCTCACTAATTATTTATTTTATCACCTTTTTTAATGTTGAGAAACTCTATATAATTTTCCAAAAACATGATATTTGGATATAATTACTCTTCAAAAAAAGATCTTGGATGTATTTAAACTCCGTCAATTCATGTACCTTCACTGTAACAAATGAATCCCACAACCACATATTAGAGCCTTCATATGTAAAGGTAGCACATATTTCCTTTATTGTATATAGTGTTTACAAGAACTTAGAAATCATTTATATATTTATTAACAAATACTAAACCTATTTAGGATCATTTAATCCTTGGAAATATGGTTGTTTTTTTTAAAACAAGCTACCGATAATGATATCACATTTCATCCCATGAAGGTTCTACTGGTGGATACTAAAAGAAAAATGTTACAACCACCATTACAATAGCATGGATAGTATGCACAAATATCTCAATAGGATTTAGATAAACTGGAGGGTTCACTTTCTCTGCATGATAAACATATCCCTATTGATTTTTAGGAAAACATATACCTGGGGGAATGGTACTACAAAGCATCAAAAAAAATAATTTTCAAGGATACTAAGAAGATAAACTCAATCAATATATATTTGACTATATATTCCATCATATAGAATTCTATTTTCATGGATTTTAAACCTTTTCGATCAAATTTGGAAAAAGTCCAGAATCAAATATATTTATTCCCCCACAACACATTTCCCAAAAACACAGGTTCAATTAAGTCTCATTGTGATGAGATATTTCCAAACAACCCCTCATTAAATACCCTTTAATTCCCAAAAACTACAACAACCTATTACCAAGATATCTCATACTACATTCCAACATCAATGAAAGATGATAAACCTCTTTTGATACAATTTTTCCATGGACCAACCTAAATACCCTAGAACACAAGTACAGGATCTAGAACATAAATGAAACCAATGGATTTATACATCCCCATAGGAGGATGATTAGTGTTTTGGATTCATCATATGGTCAGAGGGAATAATATCACTCCAATAAAAAATAAGGAACATATAACAGTAAAAGATAAAACAATGTTGAATTAGTATTCCAAAAATTAATCAAAGATAAAATTACCACATGAATATAGAAAAATATAAAATAGTACATCATTCAAATGACAACACAATATTCATTATGATAAGGACACACATTCTCTATTAAATAAACAGACCACAAATTCACTAGTCCCCACCATCACCAAGTCCCATGAATCAAGCACACTCACCACATCAATGTTGTTCTTTCCCTTTTTCTATAGCTATAATAAGATACTCTATAAGTTCCTTAAGTAATAGTTAGGGTGTGATAAAAACAGCCATGTAGGATTATATTAATTGGTTCATAAGAAATTACATAAAAAATACACCCTATATATTTAAACTTATGTAAAAATGGTCATGGAAGATCAATTTCACACTTATCATTAAAATCATTTTTGAAATTAAATTGATAGAATAAAAAAAAATTTATGAAAATATTTCATAAATCACAATATAACTAATAAAACTATTATATCATCACTATAATTTAGAAATAAAATCATTAAAATGGAAAATGGTCATATTCCCGAAGGTTTATTAGTTGTTATAAGATCCTCATTCTACTCATTCAATCATTATGGATCATTGTATGGTTACATCCCTATGGATCATACCAATAGGATAGAATTAATCAACACTCCATTCGGTAAATCCAGGATGAAAATTAATTAGTTAAAGTTGTAATAATAAATCCATTTCTAGGGAGTTACAGTCTTAGAATGCTTGGCTTAATCACACACTAATGCCTTAGGATGACGTGTTAATTCAATCAATAAATTAATAAATTTATGTAAATTTCATTTCAATAAATAATTCACAGTTAAAATTCCAAATTTCATATTTTATAATTCCTTTTTAATTTCAAAACCAAATCATGGGGCTTCATCAAGTTCGCGCCTTCCAAAATCAAATTTCATTTAATGCATTTTTTATCACTAATCAACATCAAGTAATTTAATAAAATCAATTCTCATTTCAAGCCATGTATTCACAAATAAACCCAATTTATCTGATATTTTGAAAATGGGGTTTATGTCACAAAACCATGCATTAATAAATAAATTAAAAAATCCATTCAATTCAATGAAATCAATTAAAATTATTTTTAAAATTAAGAACGAAAATCAAGTATTCATGTTTAGGGAAAATCCATAGGGAACCACCTACCTTTATTCATGTAGTTAAGCATTCGCTTCATATGGGAACCACCAATGAGGGTAAAATTTGACTAAGGTCTTAGGGGAAGACATATAACCACAACCCATCAAATCATGATTTTGATCCTCTAAAAACCTAAGGATATATCCCTCTTAATAAATGATAGGTGAAAAAATGGGGATTACATATCAAAAGGAAAAAAAATTATGGAGTGAATCATATGAATTCAATTGAACATTGGTCTAAGAGGACAGGGGTTGGAGACACCAAAAACCTTCCTAGGGAGCCACTAAAATCCAAAGGGTCGGATTTAAGTTTAGTGGGAGGAGATTAAATTTTAAAATGGGGGGTTCAATATTTTATTTAATTTTATTAAGGGATTAAAACCCCATTCACATAGTTTATTTTTCTAGGATATATAGTTATTTTTAACTGTGAACACTCAAATGGATTCTAGAACAGTTCCAAGGTTTGTCTGTATGGTTTGAAAAAACATGCACCAACTATACACTCCTTCCTCAGTTACTAAGCAGGGTGCATTGTTTTGATATGTGGTTTGAAAAAATTTGCATCAACCATTAAAATTACCATTCTCCCATGACACACTGTTTAAGGGGAGTGTTCATAGTTTCAACTAATCATGCACCACCCTCCAGTGCCTCAAGTCGAGGCACACACTTTTCTGGACCTAGTTTTTTTTATTTTCCCTATTCATAAACCAACCATGTATTTCTCTTAAACTTATAAAATTATCCAAATGTCTCTAAAAAACCAAAAATTCCCAAAATATGGATGATATGAACAAGGTCCAAGAATTATCTAAAAGATGTCAATGGAATGTGATATGACATGATATCACAAAAAAAATAATGAACCTTGAATAATGGATTTTCAATCACAAAATAAGTTTCTTCATATTTAATTAATAACATGTGATTAATTTTTTAAAAAATAGAAAATTATTATTCTAAAATTTAGAAAAATTAAATTTATTTGTTTATGATCATTAATACATGGAAATTGCATGACTATGTCACCCCTATCATTATTATTCAAAATTTTAATTAATTTTGGTATAATTTTTATTACTTATTATTTTAGGAACATTTGTTCAATTTTTTAACGTTTGGTGGTGTTGTACATTACGATCACGGTTAGTTGAAACCATGTGATGACCATGAAACTTGTGTTTTAGACATGATAGCATTATTTTTCACAATTGATGCATTGTTACCCAAGATGTATTTGGTATTCTAGAAAATATTATGACCCTTTTCATTATTTGTGGTTACTTACATGGTTGACACATAATTAGGATTAATTGTTTCATCAATCCATGTGTGTGTCATGTTTTATTCTAGGGAATTCTACAGTGTTGGTGTACCATTTACGAAAACATGAACCAATCAAAGTGGATTTTTCTAAATAGATGATATTACCTCATTTAATCATTAATAATTAGTCTTTATCTCACATTAAACATCACCACTCACATGATTGACCACCTTGGGATCTTAAAGAGAAATTATTCCTCCCCCTTTTCAATTTTTCCACCATCCATCTAGATTTCCAGTATTTTTCAACGAAAATCTCATCAATTACCATTTTTAAATCCTCTCTTCCACTATATATTTTCATAGGTTATTCTATCCTCATGAAATGCTATATCATTTTAAAATATATGGTTTTTTTAATATAGTCAAAACCTAGTTTTTTAATTCTCTTGGTATCCTAGAGGATTTTTCCTTTTATGTTTGAGTGTTCTCCATTGAAGGGTAAATTTTATAATTGAATTCCACCTATTTGAGGTAGATGTTTCTATTCAATTTATTTATTTTGTTAATTGGTAAAGTAGGTGTGGATATGAAAATTATTTTTCTATTCATCATTTAGGGGTTATTTATTATGAAATTTATATATGATGTCACAGTGTCTATTTTTTGTGATGGTGAATGAGGTGAGGAAGATTTATTTTCTTATTCTTAAGAATCATGTGATTCTATTTAATTAATTATTTTTAATTAATTATTTATCACTTTCAATTTCGATTATTCATGAAAATCTAGGCAAAATGTGGTATGTATTGATACATGATACCCTAGATGGTATAAATGCTACTAGAGTTCCATTAGTTCTGCTTAGTCTAGATTTAGAGGAGAGGTGCCATTTTCGACGAGGATGGTCTCGACTAATTTGATGGATTTTATTATTGTTGGATGTAATGTATACTGGATATTGGTATTTGTTGTTATAAATCTATTTGGATCATCTAATTTCTATTTATAGGTTTTATCACATGACACATGATTCATGATTTTTGGTTTTATGTAGGGGATTTATATTTAATTATTTCTTGTATCTCCTTAAACATGATTTTCTTGTGTCCCTATTTTCACTTATTGATTGTTTTTATATTGATCAATTATCTTATGGATACATTATGTATTTTTATTTTTTCATTTATGGTTGGTTGTGTTCTCAAAATGGTTTTAATGGTTTTTTTTAAAAGTTTTTCTCAAATTAAAAATAAAGTGTGTTTTTAAGCCTATGCTTTTATGTAAGGATTATAAATATATTAAATGGAAATTTTTTTTGAACATAGATGATTTATGTTTTGGGATTAAAAATTGAGTAAGTTAGTTATACATAAATATAATGATTTTAATATTTATAATGTAGAATATATTGTTTTATTCCATCATTTTTTGTTTAAAAAATAAAATAGTAAATATTACATTCTATTGTATTTCATACCAATATTTTGTAATTGCTTAATGAAAAAAATTTCAGAGAATTCTTAGTGAAATCATACTTAGTGTGTGGGATCACACCCTATATATAAACCTATATGCACGTATGTAGTTTATATTCTTTATACATTTTCTTAGTTCTATGTTTTGATTTTATATCATTCTATTGGACTGACAACTATGATTTTCGATGTAGAGAGAAACTTTGGATTACATAGATGTTCTCAAGTGTTTGGTACATATTTTTATTTCATTTTTTGACCTGATGTTTTAGATAAGTAGATCACTCATTTATTGTATTTATTTTCCAAATTTCACACCTTTTATTTATTTCATTTGTGTGATATTTTTTTCTTTTCAAATGAATTTAGTCATTGCATTATTGATTATGACTCATTTGGTTCATTTATTAATTTTATTTCTTATGATTATCATTCATGGATTTCCAATGTGTGGAATGTACATTTAATAAATTTAACAAATGGTCTATCTTGTGATGAATCTAATTTATGAGAGAAATCATTCCAATGTCCATTTCATTGGTACCGAAGCACTAGTTTCCAGCCCTAGGGTATCAAGAGTGCCTTTTGGGAACTGTGGTTATCTATTATTTGTGATTTTTTTAGGAATCCGAGGTTTTTTCAATACAAATTTTATTCGAGCTTCGTATCATCATGGTGGAATAGGTTCTTGGGGAAACCAACCTTTTATTTGGGATGTGTTATGGTGTTCGGAGATAAGAGTGTTTTGAAAAACATTTGGTGTGTACAGAAGTTCTTAGCCAGCTATTTCACATGATGAACCATGATTTTCCAAGGGAAGTTGGATTTGAGTATTTTATTTCAATTTAATTCTTTATTATTTATTGTTTTATGATTTGGGAGGATGGTTTTTGGATCATCGATGGGATTGGAAGGGGATTTTGGGGACCCATAGGATTTTGGAGTTAAGTTAAAGGTAGAACTAAGGTTGTATGGTTATCCCACATGGTCCATCATACTGATCGTAGAAAATGCAGATTGTTTTCTGGTCATCTTATATTTTTTTGATGTTTTAGGAACATGGAATGAAATATCATTTGGCCAAACTGAACACAACTCTACATCCCTTATGAATTTTTTATGTTTATCATTATTGGTTTTGAATCACACATATAGGGGTTTTTACTTGATATAAATGAATTGAAGGGTAATTTTAGGTGTTTGAGATTTATCTTATGAGTTATTTAACATCATTCAACACTTTTCCTGGTGTATGATGATTTTTTTGTTGTTTGTTTATATAAGAAAGGATAATTTCATAATTCGTGAATTAAAACTAGTATGGGTAAACTCTTTTAAAAATGTTTTTAAATTACACATGGAAAATTTTGAAAACAGACTAATTAAAAAACTATCTTTATGTTTTTTGTTTGTACATTTATATATATAAATTAGACTGATTTTATTTCAATTGAATAAAATTTTAAAGTATTATATAGTGATAAATGTTGTTAGTGGTTTATTAGGGGGAAACAAATTTTAATTTTTGATAAGTCATTAATAAATAATTAATTTAATTTTTAAAATAATGTAGTTAGATTTACTATGGTTAATATATTTTAATAGTAACATATTTACTTAAGTGTTAATATTTATATAAATTAGTATTAAAATTCCATAGTAGATATCAATAGTCTCAAATAAAAAATGTTTGTGATATGTGATTTTTCTGTTATATTTTAAGGGTTTATATATTTGGTTCGGTTCCATAGTTATAATGATAATTTTTTTGGATTTAGTTGTGGGGAATGAAGTGATTTGATTTATTTATTGTAATTATTAGAGAATTCCTCCCAAAATGATGAAGGAAGAATTTAAAAGGAATGACTTCAATGATTATCTTCAAGAAGGATATTATCATTTCATGAAGAATATACTTGTAGTTCTAGACTATAGAAATACATTGAATAAAGTGGTAGATTTAAAACTCTACCTACTCACAGATCTTGTCTCTATTATAACCCTTGGATCACCTCTATAGGATTTTATATGTGGGTTTTTTGATGATTTATCCTGTGTAATTTGGTATGGGATGCTTGTTTAATTTATGATCTTCTGTCATGTGGTTTATTTTTTTGATTTGGTTTATGATAATGATTTTGGTTGAATACTATTAGTTGGTTCTTAATGGATGATTAATTTAGTTATCTCTTGATTATTTATTACGGTTTGTAATCTGTTTTGTGTTTGTGATCATACTTCATGGTATTTTGTTCCTTGTAATTCCAGATATTTTCTTTTTTAAATTAGTTTATGGATAGGTTTAAGATGGGAGACCCTTTGGTAGATGCTCTTGTTTCTAGGATGTGTGATTTTTTATGATTTTGATCATGTTTAGGTGATGAAATGGTTTCATGTGATTTCCATAAGAATATTCCATGGTGTAGATCCTCATTTTCTTAGGTGGAGTGTTATGATTCATGTCTAGTTCTAGTTATTTCTTTTCAATGAGGCTTTTTAGGGTTAATTATTCATATTCATTCATGGTTGTTGTTATTGGTTTGGTGATGGGATTTACTAATTTATTTCAAATTTTATATGATTTCCTTGATGTTTTTCCTCTCTTTGGATTCAACAAATTTCACAGGTGTGGTCATCATGGTTGGTGAATGGTTTATCTTCTCAAGTAATTTATTGAGGAGATGTTTTACAATGTTGAGATCACCTTTTTAGAGTTTCTTACTTTTATTCCACCATCATGTATCATCTATAATTGATGGATAGGGATATATTGGTTCTTGATTTCTATATTATTAGTATTATTTGGGTGTGGTTTTGTTTGGTTGGTTTTTGGTGTTGTTTGTATTTTTTGGGGATTTAGTATTCTTTTTTTTAAGTTTATTAATTTTACAATGCTAATGGTGAATCACATGAGTGGTCCACTTTTTCTAGACCTTTTTATATCTTCTCATACCCACCCAACTCTCAATTGAGGCCTGGTGGTTTTGTGAATTTTCACCCTCTATTTTTGATCGGAGAGTTCTTAAGGGAAAATTGTTTTATGGTGGGGATAATGGTGACACCCTAGTATCATTATTCTAAATTTAATTTAATTTTGGTCCATTATTAAGTAAATTAGAGTGTATTGGTGTTTCTTTATGTTTTATTAAAATTTATAAATTTCGGTTGTGTTACGATTCACACATAATTAATTTAAACCATAAATTGGCCATGTAACCCATTTTGTAGGCCTTATATTGTGATATTGAATTGTTAGTGAATAGTTCACCAAGCCATGTGGGGTCTTCTTGAGAACCATGCCTCCAATTTTGTTTATTGGGGAGAATTTCATGTTTAGTGTATCATTAAGAGTAACCATGTGACCAAATAGTGTTGGTGTGCAGTGCTTTTCTAGTACAAGTTACTTGGTTGGTGCATGTTTTACCAAACCATATGACTTAACCATGTATCATTCCAATTTACATAAAAAATTTAAATTACTGATTTTACTGTAGTATTTTAGATAATTTTCACTCTTTTCACCTCTCCACTAATTAATCCAATCCACCATGGGATATTATGAAGAGACACTCCTTATTCTTCATTTTTATCCACCTTCTATCTGAATTTGTAAGGATTTACTAGGTAAATCCCCCATATTCCCATATTTTTTCTCCTTCCCTCTTCCCCTTTGTATTTTACTAGTTTCTTAGTTTCTAATGAAACCTTTGATCAATGTTTTAGATATGTATTGAGTTTAGGGTGGCTCTTTCATAGGTTTTTGATTATCAGGGACCAAAAGGATGTTCCCATGCTTTTTTTAGGTGATCTCAATGGAAGGAACCAATTTGGGATGGATTTCATCCCACTTATGTTTAGTGTTTAAAATATATCGATTTATTTATAAATTTGTAATGCGATTGAGGCATTGTACATTCATTTTCAAATTAAAATACTGCATTGAATTGTGCCTATGAAGGATTTATAAAATGTTTGATTAATTTATATTATTTCTATAAATAGATTTTCTATGGATTCAAATTAATTATTTCTAATTAATTATGTCATCATTCAAAGTGTTTGATTAAATTTAGAAATTCCCTTTGAAATGGATTTTTATGTTAAATTTAGGGCATTAACCCATTTTTATTTTAAAGAAAAGAAATTGAGTTGTTAAACAAAAGTTTGGAATGTGAAAGGTGTTGTTTCACATTCATTTCAAAGGGTGGTTCTAAAATGTGTGATTTTAATAGATATCAAAAGAGACTTGGAAATTAGAGTTGATACATTAAGAAATATCATTTGGAACTATATGAAAATTTGGATGACTGATGTGACTCCCTTATTAATTACCCACTTTTGTTTCTTCATTTATTATGGGTTATTTATTATGGGATGTATGTATAATGTGAAATGGGTTGATTCATGCAAGGTTGTAGTAGATGAGGTATATTTCTTTTATTATTCATATTATGCATTTGATTCTACTTAGTTGAGTTTTTTTCTCACATATACGTTTCATTATTCATGATAAGGTGGTATTTGGGTGGGATGTGTTGATACATGATACTGTAGTTGGTAAAAATTATCTCAGGGCCCCTTGGTTGTTCTTAGAAAAACTATAGAGGGGTTGTTCCATTTAGATGATGCTAGAGTGGGATAATTTAATAGACTATGTTTCCTTATGTAACATATTTAGACCATAGGTATGTGTTGTTATAACACTACTAAGATCATCTGACATTAATAACTAGTGTTTATCCCTTCAAAAATTCTTCTTAATTGGTATTTCTATATTGGGGATTTCCATTTGATTATTTCCTGTATCTAATTATGAGTGATTCTCTAGTGACACAATTTATGCATGTTGATTGTTTTTTATTTCTCGATGATATTTTTGTACCTGTTTGTATGGGAAGTGTTTCTTTTATTCTTCTGTTCATTCCGAAAATGGGTTTATGGTGGGTCTGATAATTTTTTATCAAATTAAAATATAGATGTTGTGTGAAGGGTTAATTTTTAGATATGGTTTTCAAAATTTTAAAAAGTATTTTTTATGTGATAACATATTTATGTTTTAGGTTTCCAAAGTTGTTATATATTTTTTCCTTAATGGTAATGTTTTTAATATATATAATATAGAAAAGGTGATTTTCCTTCACAGATTCATAATTAAAAGTAAAGGGGAAACCTTATTTTTTATTATAATTCAAACCAATATTTAGGACTTGTTTATTTAATTGAATTTCATAGACCTCTTAGTGTGATCCTACCAGGCTGATTATCTCATGCCCAATATACACACTCATGTGCATGTATTTATTTGTCATGTTTTATACGTGTTCTCTATTCCTACTTCAAATTTGTTGTCATTCCATTGGGTTGAATGTTGGTGAGTTGGTATACTGAGAGTAACCATGAGTTGCATGGATATTCTCATGTGGGTATTTAATTGCCCTATTTTATTTGGGTATGTAATGTATTTGATAAGTCAGCCTATCTTTTATTTTATTTTGTTTTTTCAAGTAGTACATTGTTAATTTTTATATATAATGTTTTTACATATTTAAAAATATATTGATAAATAAATTTTTAAATTATGACTCTTTTAGTTTGTTTTTATAATATTTTTATACTTTGTGATATTTTAGGGATGTTTACTTTATAGATTGACCATAATGATATTTGGTAAATGATCAGTGGTGTTTTATATCTTTTCTAAGTGATAAATCATTGCCTACCATGTTTCTATGATACCTTTGAACTAGTTTCCATCTCGTGGGGATTGAGAATTCCATTCGGGACTAAGAGAGACTCTGCAAGGGCAACATGTTGGGTTATATTGGCATGGTTTGATACACTAACCCCCCCCCCATCATAGAGCCCAATATATCCCAAACTCTAATTCATTATAAATTATAATTATCTTCAATATTCTCTGAGTGTAATTATTTGAGACCTTATCTTGATGGTGGTGATTGATACTCATAGATCATAAGAAGTGACTAGATCAAATCAAGCCCATAAAGAGATATAGTCATGTCATATGAATGAAATACCCTCCTATGAATATACATTATGTAATATAATGTATTTTTCTAGTGATTTACCTTAAATATGGATTCATATAATGTGTCTCAATCCTTATATTTTATGTCATTTTTTATTTAACCATACCAAAATTTCCTAGATTCAAATACCATGACCAAGGATTTATTTAATGTACTACAATCCTGGTCAATAGGGACTGAGATATGTAATTTTATACTTGGATGAAAAAATATCTTTCTTGATTATTCAATCATTTTTATACCATCAATAACGAACCTAACTCAATATCTATTTCTAAAAATATAATCATCCATGGATTTCATCATTCATAAAAGTATTTTATTATTGATATTTATTAATAATAACTTAGATTTATAAGACCAATAAATATTTTCATAGATGTGAAAACCCAATGACACCCAAAATATTTGGTATTCCCATTTTTGGGTTGGCCTTCATGATCACATATTCTAAAAATCACCAAATGAGAACATCATGAGAAGAACTATCAATGCATAAGAGATACCAACACATGAAATTTACACATCAAATATTCCCCTTAACAATGATGTATCTAGACCATAAGAAATATTTTTAATATTACTTTCACAGTAACTATAGGTTCTCACTATTTCTTGGGAACTACTATAAACTTTCGATACACCATGTAATCAATGTAAATTACCACATATGAAGTATATGTATAAGTAACATAACTATTATTATAAGTGAAAAAATATAAATCAAATTTCATTAATTTAATCATAATTATTATTCACTTCCATGTTGGGTATAGGGAACCCCCGCTCCCAACACTCCAACTTGAACTAGATACAACTACTAATAACTCTTGATCTGCTAGATCTTACATGAGAATCGTTATCTTTTTGAGATTTTTATTTAGTCAGGAATTCAACCAATGTTATCATATATGGATATTCTAATAATTAGGAATTCACCTACCTGAATAAAATCCATAAACTGATAAAACATAAAAAGTATATAATTTTTCCTTTGGGATGATCTAGGCTCCTTGGAAAGTATAACTATTTTAGTATTAAATTTCATATTCTTACAGGGCATATACTTATAGGTACAAGGAAAAGAAATAAAACATGTGTATCTAAAATTAATCCTTAGCTATATTGGAAGTCGTTACATACTCATATTCTACTATAGAATCAGTAACTGTGGGTCTCTTCAATATTTTACAACTCACTGATCCACCATTATGGTAAAATAAATTGTCTGACAGTGATTTAAGATCACCATGATCTGGCTGAAAGATATGTAACACACCAGGATTTTTTGAGATATATTACTTTTAATTTAATTTATGAATTGTGTTATACTCTACAAAAATATTATCTTGTGACATATGGAACACTGTATTAGCTTTCAGTATAAAAAACACTATTCTTGGATAGTGTTACACACAATTTCATGTTATTTTGATAGAATTAATTTCACACAACATTGAGTATAGATTTTGTCAGATGTATAAAAGAAATTTGTTTGGATTGTGTTATTTTCAATACGAAATGAAACATTCACTACAATAAACAGTGACTATTATTGCATTAGATGCAAGAGCGACCTTCCTCGATTCCTTCTCTGGTACACAATATTGTGTTAAACAAAAAAAAAAGATATATTATTACAATATAATTATCAGACATAAAATAGTTGTTATGAATAGTATTAAACATATTTTGAATTTTATATAACATTAAAATTCATCTTATATATTTTTCAGAATATTATATAAGAACAAAATCCATTTTTTGGAAAATAGTATATTTTCAAATAAAAAATTATGTTTTGCTTCCTTTTGATGGTGCACCCATATTAAATATATATTCTAATTATTTCATATATTATATTGGAAAAATAAACATCTTATTTTTAATTGGGACATAAAACTTTTCCATGTGTTTAATTTTTTGAATTTTTTTTATAACATTTATATTTTAATATATAGTGAAAAATTTGGCATTTTAATTCAAAACTTCCTTTTCATATAATTTCGTTATATAGTTATATTAACTTTTTAATTGTTTTCAAAGATTAATATTATTTTTTTTTATAATTTAATAAAATTTTTGTCATTTGAAGTAACTTCTCATTGAAATTTGACCTAAAAACATGTCAATCATTTGATGGTTATTACTTTGTAAAAACAAGCTTTTTGGTTTTGACAACAAGAATTAATTTTAAATTAATTACAAAAACTTCTGTGTTTTGAAATTGGGAAAATTGATTCCAGATTTGTAATTATAGGATTCATATTTTTTAAATAGTTATCTTTTATTTTTTGAACATTATTAATAGTAACTCCAGTAATAATTTTATTTGTGATGGTTATAGGGTAAATCTGGTAAATAAGGGTAAAATAATATTATAATAATATTAAACTATTAAAAACAGTTCCTAATACTATTGAATGGGATATTTTCTACCATTGGAAACCTTGGGTCAATTTTGGGACCCTATGGAACCACATTTATTTGAAAATAAAATTTTATAGGAATTAATGTAAAGTAAAGAAAAATATGACATAATCTTAATTCTTATTAACAATACAATTTTAATATGGGGTTATAGGTAAGATAAATTCGACTATAAATAGTAATTGGAATGATAATATTCATTCCTACAACATGGTATCATATTTATAAAATTTTGACACCAAATAAATAAATTTATTTATGACACAATGATGATGTAGTGATTACCTTATTAATGAATGATTTAAATAAATGAGATTATAACTATTAAAATAAATTTATTTTGAATCTTATTATGCCACATATTAATTTTATGGATATTTGTGAATTTTTAGATTTCAATTAATAAATTTTGTTATAAATATTCATATCTTTATGGATTTTTAAAAATCCATGATATGAATAGTATAAAAATTAACATAAATGGGTTTTTAAAACAAATATTGTTATATTAAATGATATAATAGTCCTAAAAATCTATTATTAGAAAAAATTGAATTATATAGCGTTTCAAATTTAAATAATGAACCACTTGAGATTATATTTGAATTTTATAGTAACTATATTAACCATATAGTATGAATATATAAGAAGACATGTTAAGAGTTTAATTAGTTAACTAAGGGTTAATGTTAAAAGATATGTTTATATTTAAGACCTAAACATGTCTAAAACCTATTGGTTTAGAGTATTGAGAAAAATAATAATCTTATATTCTAATTAAATTAGTTTATGACCTTTTGAAACCAAAAATAATTTTATAATAAAATAATTTTTCAATACCTTCCTAAAGTGCCGCTCATCCCTCTTATAAAAGGTCATCACCTCTACCCACATAACAAACACCTATAAAGTGACTTGGATCTTCCACATTCTACCCCAATAATATCAAAGAATCCCTCCCTTATTTCTATATGCCTTAAATTTATAAGAAGGAAAATCAGGAATGCATTTTGGGTTAAATCAAAAGAAGTTACCCGATTTAGTGGCAACGTCTTCTCTCAAGTTCATTTCCTTTATTTTCCATCATCACTCCCTATTATAATATTATTTTTTGATTACATAACCAAACCAGTATCCAAAATAAACTATGATTTTATTTGAGATGTATTATAACTAATCTTATACACACCTTATCTAATGGATACCAACATATTGTTTCTGTGTACAGTGAACTATTGTCTCAAGAAACGATGATTGTTCAATTTTCTCCTTCCACATCTCATGGTGGAAATTATTATGGAACTATATTTATATATTATATTTATTATATTTATATTTTCTCTATTCTTCCTTATTTTTCATTTAAGACATACCTTTATGATTTCCATAATTTATAAATATGATAATTTCATTCGAGGAAGTGCGGACTACCACCCCCTCAAAGTTATATGACTCGTTCATGCCATGTATGGAAGTTATAATTGATATAATAAATGACATTGTGTAAAATATACACCATTTTATTATAATGGATTTATAATATACCTATGTATCCTTTAGTTTTCATTCCATAAATGTGGAAAAGAAATGAAAGTAGCGTTCATGTGTACGTATGTCCTACCCTCTCCATGAACGGTGTATTCCAATTCATTTATCTATCAATCATATTTAATTATATAAAGAATATATATGATATATAAATAATTTTTACATTATTTAATTATTTAAATAATGATACACGTAATAATATCAATAATATCATGTAAAAAATGTATATAAATAAAATGAATATTAACCAAAATGTTGCTTTAACATGGAATTGATAAATGAACGGGTAATAAAAATGCACTAGTTAATCATATATGATGTCATAAATATTATTAAGGTTCTTTTAAAATTTAATAGTATGTTTAAACCCACTATACAAGAGTTTGGGACACATATGATGGAAACCAGACCTAAGGTATGGGATTATTTTTTCTCACACTTATTTTTGTGGGACATATGCCTCTTACGCCATCTAATTCTACTTTATGGTGTTTATGTTTAGCATGAATGTTTTTATTATTACTATTATTATTATTATTATATCTAAATATTCATATAATTTTATTTGTTTTATGAGGAATATTTTTCAACTGATTATAAATTTTTAAGGGGTAATTTTTTAATATCATTTTTTTCTGAGATTGTTTATACGTAAGTATTTACTCGGCGTATATTTAACACCCATATACATGTATTCTAAAAAAATTACAATTAAATATTTACTATTATTCAATTTATTATTAAATTAATTTTTACCCTTTTTTACTTTTACTACATGGTTTGGAAGGAATCTTTCTTGCGCTTACCATATGAGGTCCTTTTTTACTTTTCAGCAAAAGTATGAGAATAATGATTGTTTTAACTTTTAAAAAATTAACAGATTTTTACATACTCATAATTCCTTATTTCAATAAATTTTCCTATAAATGTTTTCATGTTTATTTTCAACTAAATTCTTTTCTTTTAAAATTGTGCGGCATTTTGCGATAATTAATTGTTTTTAAGAAGAAATTATATTTTTCTTAGGAATTAAGCTCAAGTATTTTGTCAAAATTATTTTATATATAATATGACATTGGGTTAGGCTTCTATACCTATTATAATTATTATTTCATTGAATTAATGAATGAATGATCTTTTTTATGGATTATGTTATGATGGAATGATATTTATGAAACCCATATTATTTATTAGGTTATGATATCATGAGTGGTTTATGTTTTGTTTCATTATAAGAATGATTTCATTATGAGATTAGTGGGAAACATATCCACCTGTAATTTATTGGGTAAAGCTTTATATCTAATGAAATAGACATGACTGGAATGGAATGTAAATCTGTTTCAGTAATACATGGCCGGAAAGGCATGTAAATTGAGTTCGGTAATGGACTTTGTCTAGTATGATGGTCTTGGAAGCAAGGCCTTGGGTATTATGGAAATAATATTATATGATTATTAGTTTTACAAAATTAAATGTTTTATTCAAATGTTATTCTATCATGGCTAATTTTTCATTATGATGTATGCCTTAAGTACATCCATGATTTATTTTATGACTCAAGATTTTGATGTTTAAACATTATGTTCATGTTATTACGTTCGAATCTTTATGGTTTGTTTTATGTTCTAAAGGTTTTACCTTACTAAGAAATTGAGATCACCAATTTTATGTTTTCTTTTACCCAGAATATAAATAATAGTTTTAGGTATGAAAAAAGGAGATGATTGTTATGGTTTATGTTGAAGATCTTTCACAATGATAGAATATTATGATCCAATATTCCAATGAAACTAAACTAATTCGGTCTTTGGGAATCTATTTGTGTAAAGTATTAATTATTACACAAAAGAAATGTAATGTCCATGTACATCAATCATGGGTCACTAGAGTTGGTATTAGAGCGATGGTTTGGTTAACCTTTGGAAACATGGATGTGAAAACCTCAGTGGGATCTCAATATATATTTATAAGGATATGTCTTGGTATGTCCTAAGGATATGTATAATTATAGGATAAAATATTTGGGTTTTTTATAATAATTACTAACCTAGGGTTAAAATAAATATACCATAGATTGAAATATTTTAAGTAATTTACCTTACTTATGTTATTCAATTCATTGATATGTACTTCTCACACATCGCTTTCTAGTCTTAGTTAATATTAAAAACTACAAAACACATAGTTCACCATTAATTGTTTTAGATGTTGAATGTATAGGAATTATGAAGATCAAATTCCTAAATAGTAAATATCATTAAGAGAATCATGACAATGGTACAACTATTGGTCATACTGGTGAGGATAAATATATTGTAAATGACATGTCAAAGGTATGTGATGTTCTTCCTGTATTGTTTACATTAAACCTATGAATATTGAGGTTGAGAAACCCTAATACATGATTTATAATTTATGAAATACAAAGATGATGGATCCTGAGTAATGTTTTAAGAATTAAGTTTGATGGTTGAGGGGTATATGTTTCATATTTAAAAGATTATGTTATATGTATCCTGAAATATATTTGTTTTCTTAGTATAAGTTTTTCATTAAGGAATTGGAAAGAATATGTTGAATAATTATATGTATTTAACATCTGATTTAAGTGTAATGTGATATGCTTAGAGAACACATGATTAAAGGAATGATAACACTTAATATGTCATTAATTTTTAGATAATGATGTTTGGATAAATATATGGTGGATTTGAATAAGTAAATTAGATGATGATAGTTTCTTGAAAACTATGTATGGAGTTGTTGAAAAGAGGGATATGAAATTTTTGATGAAGAATACAACTTTTTGGGACCTAAGGAATTTATCCAATAAGTTTTTGGAAAAGGAAACAAGCATGTTTCCTTGAATGATATATAGTAATTTAGGTTATTACCATGACACAAGAGAATGAATGATGAAGTCATTAAAATGTATATAATGTGACCAAAAATATATATGTAATCATTTATGGGGGATAAATGAAGGCATTAATATTCTTGTTATATAAACGTTCTTGTAATTGGTTTTTTTCGTAATGTGAGTTTGGATAGATGTATTTTGGATAAGCCAAATGTTTGGAATGGATTAAGTTAAAGATCAGATATCATTGTTTATGGCACAAAATATTTAATATTATTTTTGGAATGGTATAATATTTTAGTTTTTGAAAAAGTACATCCCATAGGATGGGTGACAACCCGTCGCATTGGACAAGGATGTGGTAATCGAACACACAACTGAAGTTCAACATGCTTTTATCACCTACCAAAAACCTATGGAAAGTCCAAATTTCGTATAAATTAGGTTTATTTTATTTAATCGGTACTATAGATGAAGTATAATTCTATTTCTGGAACCATATATGATTAATATCACTATAGATGGACGTTTTTATATTTGATAACTTGTGATAAATGTTTTGAGATAAAGATAGATGGAATAACTGATCAGTCTATCTCATGATCTTCGAACACTTCAAGAAATAAAAAACTGACTTTATTTCATTAAATAAGATATGAATAGGAATATTTTCGAGGAACAAACAACAGTGATATTTTACCAAAATCATGTACGTATTTATCCTCATGCAAAAATTCATCAACATTAAGAAATGTTTATTGAAAACAAAAATGATATTCTAGTACCTGCTTATCCGATGAATAAGATGGTCCACTAAATCATCATATATTTGTTTCTTTCTAGTAGTTAACTTTCTCCAATCCATATTCTATATCACTATCCATCAAAACTTGATGGTTATATTTCTCTTCCATATCCATAATTTTTCATCCCACCTATATTATCCTATGTAGAAGACCAGTGATGAGTTACTTTGGGTAACTGTTATGTCTATAAAATTCTTTTCTTTAAATTAAGTTTTAGTATCCCTTTTTACAATGTGGGTTCCCATGAAAGAAACTTTCGTGTAGTAAACCATTTATAACCATGAATATTTTTCAAGGGCGAAATTCATTTTAAGGGCGTAGAATGTGACACCCGAATATTTTTTGAGATACATTACCTTTAATTTCATTATTTTATTATGTTTAAAACATCACCAATATTAGGTTTCTCTATACATGACATCGTATTATCTTTCATTATACACGTAACTATTATTTTCATGTGTTACACACAAATTCAAGATCATTTGATAGAATTCATTTCACCAAATATTGAGTGTATATATATTTTTAAATGTATAAAAGAACTATGTTTTTATTATGTTATACTCAACTACAATGGAATCTTTCACTATATGAAACACTAACTTGGGTTTCATTACATGAAAAATAAACCATCTTTGATAGCTTACGTTGTACGCAATACCGAGTTTCTCTAAACAATGATATTTTATTAAAATTTTATTATAGGATATAAACTAGCCATTATGATTATTATTAACCAAATTTTTAATTTTATATCGCATTAAAATTCATCTTATTTATTTTCTATAACATTATATAAAAAAAAAATCAATTTTTTCGGATAATAGAAGTACGTTTTTCAAAAAAATGATGTTTTTCCGCCTTTTGATAGAGCACCCATTATATATCTAGTTTTAACCAATTTAATATATTGTTTTTTAAAAAATGAACTTATTATTTGGAAGCGGGACATTAAAATTTACTTATTTTGAATTTTCATTATTTTTCTGATAAAATTTATATTTTAAAGAATAGTGAAAAGTACTACATTTTAATTCAAAACATCCTTTTCATCTAATGTATTAATATAGATATATTTAATTTTTAATTGGTTTTAATGTTTAATTAAATTATGTTTTTATAATATAATATTATTTTGGCCAATATAAGTAATTTTCCATTGAAATTGGACATAAATACATGTCAATATTTTGATGATTATTACTTCATAAAAACCCATATTTTGGTTTTGACAATGGGAATTAATTTTAAATTAATTACTGTAACTTCTGTGTTTTGAATTTGTAAAAATTGATTCTATATTTGGAATCATAATATTCGTGTTTTTTGAATATGTACCTTTTGTTTTTGGACATTATGAATAGTAAATTCGGTAATTATTTTATTTACCATGGTTAAATGGTAAATCTAGTAAAAAAGGGAATAAAATTATAATAATATGGAATTATCCTAACACGTGTACTAATACTATTTGATAAGATATTTCTGACCATGGTAATCCATTTTTGATTTTGGGACCCCATAGAACCACTAGGATGTCAAAATGACATTTTATAAGAATTAATTTAAATTAAAAAAATATGAAATAAACTAGTATCTTCTAAATGAAACTATTTTAATAATTGGTTATTCATAAGATAAATTCTAATGTAAATAATAATTGGAAATATAAAAATATTTTCTACATCACGGTATTTTTATATTAATTTTTAGAAACAAAATAAATAAATAAATTTATGACACAATGATGTTATAGTGATTACCTTATTAATGAATGATTTAATTAAATGAGACTATAAATATTAAAATAAATTTATTTTGAAACTTTTTATTCCATCTATGAAATTATGGATGATTATGACTTCTTATCATTGAATTAATATTTTTTTGAATGAATCATGTTGTTATGGATTTTTAAAAATTCATGATATGAATAGTAGAAAAATTGACATATATAAATTTAAAAAAAAATATTTTATTAAATTTTATAATAGTCCTAAAAATCTATGATTCAGATCAATGAATTAGATAATTTTGAAAATTTCATTAATGAACCACTTGAGTTTCTATTGGTCATTTTATAGTAACTATATTAACCATATATTATGAATATACAAGAAGACATGGTAACAGTTAAATTAGGTAACTAAGGGTAAAATCTAAAAAAAAAGTTAAATTTCAGTAATAAACATGTATAAAACCTATTTTTTAGAGGATTTAGAATAATACTCATTATATATTCGAAGTAAATGAATTTTGGACCTTTAGAAACTAAAAATAATTTTATAATAATATTATATTTCAATATCTTCCTTAAGTGCTCATCCTCCATCTTATAAAAGGCCACCACTTCTACACACATAAAAAAAACCCCTCAAGCCCCTAGTATCATAAAAATTATTCCCAAATAATATCTCAAAATCTTTTACTTCCTCCTCAAAGTCTTACTTTGGGCAGAAAAAATTCAATAAATCATTTTGGCTCAAATCCAAGGAAGTTTCCCGATTTAGAGGTGATGTCTTCTCTCAAGTTTATTTCCTTTATTTTCCTTCTAAAATCCTTATTATTTTCTTATTATTTTATTAAATAAAAAATACAATATATTCAATATACTATGATTTTGTTATGAGAAGTATTAAAACTACACTTACACACACCTCCATCTAATGGATATGAATATATTGTTTCTGTGTACGGCGAACTACTACCTTGTGAAACGATGACTGTTCGATTCTCTCCATACGACTATCATGGTGGCCATTATGATGGACACTATATTTATATACAATATATATTATATTTATATTGTCTTCATTCTTCTTTATTTTTCATTCACATCTGAACTTTATTCTTTCTATAATGTGTAAATTCAATAATTTCATTCGAGGAAGCGTGGACTACCGCCCCCTCAAAGTGATATGACTCGTTCATACCATACATGGAACATAAAAAGCATTGAATTAATGAACATATAAAAAATATACAACATATATATTAAAATGGAATTATAATATACTAATGTATCATAGAGTTTTCATTCCATTAATATGGAAAGGAAATGAAATTAGCATTCATGCGTACGTACAACCAACCGTCTCCATGAACGGTGTATTGCATTTCATTTATCTATCAATTATATATAATTATATACTGAATATATATATCATATAAATAAGATTTTACATTTTTTTACTAAGTAAATCATGAAAAATGTAATAATATCAAGAATAATAAGTCAAAAAATGTACGATAAATAAAACAATTATTACCCAAAATGTTTCTCTAACATGGAATTGATAAAATAACGAGTAATAAAAAGTCATAAGTGAATAATATATGATGTCATAAATATGATTATTTTTATTTTAAAAGTTATTAATATGTTTAAACCCACTATATTGGTGTTTTGGAAACATACGACGGATATCGAACCTAAGATATCAGATTATTTTGTCTCAGTCTCATTTTTTGTGGGACATATGCCTTATACACCATTTAATTATTTTATTTGGTTTTTATGTTTACCTTGAATGTTTTTATTATTCCTATTATGGAGGTTATTGTATTTACAAATTTATACAATTTTATTTTTTTATGAGGAATATGTTTCGACTGATTATAAATTGGTAAGGGATAATTATTCAATATAATTTTTTTTATCTGAGATTTTTTCTAGTAAGTATTTACTAGGGTTATAATTAAAATAAAATTCCATGGTTTCTAAGAATATTATTATTAAATGTTTACTATTATTCTATGGATTTTTTATTTCATTTTTACCAATTTTAAATTTTACTATATGTTTTGGAAAGAATCTTTCTTATGTTTACCATATAAGGTACTTTTTTACTTTTTTGGAAAAATTACGAGAATAATATTTTTTTTACTTGTACATCATGAACACATATTTAGATCTTAATAATTCGGAATTTCCATGAATCTTACTATACAATGTTTCATTTTTGTTTTCAATTAAATTATTTTCTTTCAAAATTGCACGGCATTTTGAGAAAAGAAAATGTTTTTGAAGAAGAAAAGATATTTTCCAAAGGAATTAAGCTCAATTATATTATCAAAATTATATTACATCTAATATGAAAAAGGGTTATGTTTTTATATGTATTATTACTATGATTTAATTTCATTAATTATGGAATTATATTTTTAATGGATTATGTTATGACGGAATAATATTTATGAACCCCATTTTATTTCATGGGTTATGCTATGATGAATAATTTATGTTTGGTGAAACATGTATGAATGATTTAATTATGAGATGGTTGGTACCTATATCTCCCTCCAATGAATTGGGTAAAGATTAATATCTCATGAGATATATATTAATAGAATGGAAAAGAAATTGGGTTCAGTAATACATGGCTGGAATGTCACATAAATCTGATTCAATAATGGAATTTGTCAACTATGTTGGTCTTGGTATTATTGCCTTGGCTACTATGGAAGTAATATTATGTGCTTATTAGTTTTCAATAATTACATTTTTTATTCATATTCTATTCTGTCATGGTTAATGTTCCTTTATGATCTATACATTAAGTACAACCACGATTTATTTCATTACTCCAGATTTTGGTTTTTAAACATTACGTTCAAATTTTTACGTTAAAATGTTTATGGGTTGTTTTATGTTCTCTACATTTACCCTTAATGAGGATTTAATCTCACCATTTTTATTCTTCCGATTCCATATGATATAAATAAGAAATTTAGGTAGGAAGAAAAGGGGAAGATCTTTATTGGAGATGATGATGATCTTTCACAATGTTAGAAGATTATGTTCCAAGTTTCTAAATTGAATAAATTGATATGGTATTTGGTAATATATTTGTGTCATGTATTAAGTATTCTGACAAAGAAATGTAATTTCCATTTATTTCATGATTGGGTCTCTATAATATGGAATCATTTTATCCCCTCATTGTTATCTCCCTTTCTCCTTTATAAATCAGGAACATATCATTTGATTGTACCATATACTTTAGGATTTTTTTAACTACTATCCAATAAAACATTCTTGTAATAGCGTTATATCTTCACACTAAGATGAATTTTTCAGAAACATATAACCTATTAGAAAATGTTAGATTCTTGACAGATCCCATAATTGAATCATAGGGAACATTACTCAATATATTTATCTCTTATTTTGTTTGTGGAAAAAATTTATTAGAGTGAGTAATTCAATGTGAAATTTATAATACTCTTACCTTGGAAGATTCTATATTTCACCTTTTATATACCATGTAAATTTATACACTATATCTTAGTCTAATAAACCTTTTAGATATATCTCAATAGATATTGATATATATTATAGGTTGATCTAGCTTAGTATTACATAGAAAAGAATTAAATTAACAATATCTTTACTGACTCGAGAGTCTTACTCTATTTCCCATTGTTATTATGAAATCAAAATCTAATACAAGGAAAATTATAGAACTCCCACAAACCTTATTATTGAATCACGACACATTTTTGTTCATAATGATTCCAAATTTTATTATGTACTAATGAAAATGAATGTTCAATTATCATGATTATTTCTATAATACATACATGAATATCAACAATATTCATTCTTTATAGAAATTTTTATGTATTAAAAAACATATAGTTATGTCATATATACATATTCAACCAACTTATCATTTGGGAAACTAGTTTTTTCACCCATTTTCCAAATATCATAATCATGGAATTCAGTTATTTCATGTAATATTCTAATTGGATTTCGAATTATAATTGGTGATAAGGTTTAATAATATCCAATTCCATGAATTTTTATAGAACCCTTTACAACCAGTGGTGATTTATATGAATTTATGTTATCATCCATGTCAATATTATTCATGAATACCCATTTTCTCATAATAGGTTTTCCATATATTGGTGGTTCTTCAAAATTGTGGTCATGATTTTGATACCTGGACTCCATTGAAAAATTCATCGGTTCATACATTTTACATCATCTTATACATCAATAAATTTCTTATATGTAAGAGGTTCATTATCTTAGATAAATAACCTGTAAATGTACTTGATGATTAGAAACCCATATATCTCTAGTTCGGCAACCACTCTAGTTGATCAAGACAGTACTTATGCCATGGGAACTTCTTCTTCTCCATCTATTTCTTAAATATTTTTTTCCCATACCAACTCTTATGAATCTGATGATTAAACTCTATCAAATTCAGTATTGATCAAAAAATATTTATCGGAAATGTGTTCCCTTTATAGATATATTGAACATATTTCCACAATTAATTTTAAGTTAAAGGATTATAATGATTATATCCTTTAGGTTTTTTAGGATATTAAATAAATATACACTTAATGATTTGATATTGATATTTTACATTTGATATTGTCTTAAAATAAACCTCATGTTTCCATAAAATAGTGTGTGATGGACTATATTTATTTTAATAACATAACTCATATGGAATCCACTATACCATTTTATTTGGTACTTATTTTAGTGTATTTTGTACAATATGAACGAATATCCCCAATATTATAAAGGTATAGTTTCATGATTCATCATTGATGTGATTATGTATAATAACATAATATTCCTTATTTCAATAAAAAAATTCCACTAGGGTGTATAATGAGCTGAGAGTTAACATAATATCCCATGTTCCTTTAAATGATCAATTAATTATTGGTTAGATATTCTCAACCATAGTGTGAGTTAATTTTCTGAATCATATTACCAAGATAAATCTATAAATTATTCTGTTATTCCTTTAATATGTTAATTGTATTTTACTTTTACCACATTATGTAGATATATCAATATCTACTATATTCATTGTAAAACTAATTAATAATGAAAACATGCCCCTTTCCACTACTAATATATGGGCCACATCCATCCATTTTAATCAACCATGTATGTTCGATAGGTCTTTCTCCTTTCCCAATGAATGTTTTTTGGTCATTTTTTATTCTCAAAAGGAATAACATATATATAAGGGATCTAAATCAGTTGCGTATAATTACCCTAATTTATGTATTTTATTTAAACACTTTTAATTTACATGAACTATTGTGAATTGGAATAGAAGGATAATATATGATTCTTTCATGCTGTATTTTTCATTGACATCCAAAACTAGTTTTTCATGATCAAGGGTGTATATTAAATTAATAATATGTTCTATACAATTACATACTTCATCATCATAAATCAAACTACATTTATTTTGAAAAATAAAATAAAATTCCATAGATTCTATACACAATAGTGATATAATGTTTTTGGTTACAAAAGGTACACAATAAAAATTATTTTATAAAATAGTTAAACCATTAAGAAATAAAAGCACATAACACTACTAGAATTTTCATTTATAATTGAAAACTTATACCAAAGGTTTAAAAAACCATTGTAATATGTTATCTCTATAAAAAAAGTTCTAAAAAACAACTGGTATAAGTTATATCTATTATTGATCAACATTTTAGAGACATGAAATCATTTTTTATATAGTACAAATTCCATATTTTGACTTTATTATTAATTGGTCATATTTTTATGCTCTTTCAGCTACATTATTCATTATATTTCTATCTTTTTATTTATTCATTGATTGTTTTCCATTTTTCTCCACCATGATTATGGGGGTATAGTCTCCCCACTACACCACCTTAGACCCTTTCTACTAGTTATCAACCACTATTATATTTGGAGGTGTAGTTGAGGACTTATGGATAAATTGTTTTACAACTATTACCAGCTGAATGGGGTTGATACATCATAATAAGTCTTACTATTATTACATGAAGTTTCAAAATCCATTTATTTGAATATTATAATGTCAAAAAAGGAGGTTGTGGAGATGCAAACAATGTAAGGGATACTCTTCTATTAAACAATGATAGTGATGGAATGATAATGTTTAAGAATCTAGTATTTGTCCCACAAACTGATTAATTGAAGAATGGTATATTTGATGAAGATCATATATCATCATTCTCCTTCTATCCTAGAATAACAAAGATATATATAGATCTAAAAGATAATTTCTATTGGGACACCTGAATATGGATGTTGCTTACCATGTATCTTGATGCATATTATGTCAACAAGCTAAGGATGAATGAAATAAATCATAGGGATTGATGCAACCATTAACCATGCTTATAGTAAATGGGAAACAATCACTATGAATTTCATCATTGGACTCCCCATGATATCTAATGGACATAAAACCATTTTGGTTATAGTTGATCTCATAAAGATGTCATAAAACTTCATTAATATCAGATAATATTTTTCTCTTGATTAAATTTACTCAATATACATTAAATAAGTGGTATGGTTTCATAGATCATCATTCTAAATAGAATTTGATCAAGATCTAGGGATTAACTCAATTTTTGGGAGAAATATATTGAAAAAATTTAATATAGTACTGAAATTTATCACTTCTTATAATCCAATAATAGATGGTTGGTCTGAAAGAACTATTCAATCCCTATAAGATAGGATGATATCTTACTCAATATATTACATTGATGTTTGGAATGAACATATTCCCCTAGTAGACTTGTGTTATGATAATATATTTCTCACAATAATTCAGATAAATACTTATAAATATTTGTATGGTTGGAAGTGTAAAAATATACAATTCTATGATGATGTTGGAGAATGAAATATATTGTTACCCATACTAACTGATTAAATGATAGAGAATTTTAAAGTCATCCAATGTAACATTAGTGTATCCCATAGTCAATAGAACTAGTATGTAAATAACCATTGTTAGGATAATATTTTTTCATTGGATATATGGTATTCTTATAGATATATATGTTGAATAAGGTTATGATATTTTCATGGAACTAGAATCAAATACCCATATATATGGATTCCTATGATATTTCTAATTGTTTTTGTATGGTATCTTATCAATTAAAACTTCCACTAATACTCTAGGAAGTTCTTAAGGTGTTCAATGTGTATCTTTTGAGTAAGTACATATCTAATATATTTTAGATACTTTATTCAGGGGTTTGAAACTATAGCATGATTATTTTAATATTTAATAACCATTATAATTGTTATATTTTAGAGGTAAATTTATACGAAACAATACCACTCAACTAGTTAAGTTTCTCTAGAGGAATCATAAATTTAATGAAGTTACGTGGGGACCTATGTGTAAAACCCTGACTATGGTACAACACACCATTTCCCATAGCCATCCAGTCAATTGACCTTAGGGATGCTTCCCCATATTCTAGAGATTGGAAACTAGTAGTGAGGGTCTAATATAAAATATGGGGATACTATTCCCTATTTATCAAAGTTATACAACATTGGAAATAGAAAAAAAAATAACAAAATCATATAACAACAACAACCAACCCAAAACTGTATCACATGATGAAAAAAAATGAAATCAAAATATTCAAAACTAAATAGTAGATATGACATGTGAAAGATATATCATGTGTCAATATGAAAAATAAAAAATAAATTAAGGCACTGAAAACTCCCAAGAGGGTCCTAACACTAGGTTTGGTTCCCTCATCCCTACTCCATACCAACACATCCATCTAACATATAGTGGTTTCCCTTATCTTATCCTATAATCATGAATTCAATCAGGTTATTGATTAGGCAACCCATGTAGGGTTTGAGTTCAATGTTGTAGGGAACCACCAAAGGCATTTAAAACAATATACATTAAATCACAGTGTATGAATTTTTATAACTAATAAATTATAATGAATAAGACTAAATTTATCACATTTCAATATTCATTAATTATCTACATAATTCACGGGATCATGATGGATCCCATACTATCAATACATTCTTCATCCAAGGAAAATTTTTTAACTATCCCTGAGGGAGATCAAATATCAAAATACCATGTTTATCATTTATACTTTCATCTCAATTCATATCATAGTCAATTAGAACCATAGTATAATTCCAACCTCATGTGTGAAGAAGACAGTGTATAACACCCCATTCGTATTTGGGGCATCTTTCTCTATCCCACACCTCAATATCATATTAGTATTTGGATCCTCAATCCATGTACCGCACTTTCTATCGTATATGGGTATTTGGAGCATGATTCTCTACCCAACACCTCAATATCACATATGGTTATTTTGAGCCTGAGTCCCTATCCAACACTCATTAACACATTTGGGTATTTATAGCCTTACTTCATCTCCCACAATATCTAACATAATTATGAAAAATATCACAAATATCACAATATCAGACAAAAAACAATTTCACAAGGTTAATAAACATCAAACCTTTATCAATATATCAAAACATGGTATACCATTGTCAATTTATACAATGTTCATCAATTTAATCGAATGGAAATAAAATTTCCAATTCATAGTTAATCTATTTATAAATATTTAAATCATACAACTGATTAATCTATTAACACATTAAGGTTATGTCAACCATGTCATAATTATTATTATAAATTATTTCAAAATCGCATTAATTTAATCATTTACACCAACCCTTTAATTAACTAAATCAATATTCATTTAATCAATCAATTCCATAATCAGCACAATTGACCCATTACACAATTATATTATCCCATCATTTTTATAATAACATCATCCATTATTTAATTAACTAATAAATTAAATTAATTCAACCAATTTAAAATTGGCACAAATTAAACCCATTAAATTATCAATTGGAAATTCAATTTAATATAATTACAGGATTCCATAAATTAATTAATCAATTTATTTATTCAATTCAAAATTCCATTTTCAAATTTGATAATTTAAATTTCAAAACAAATACATGTAATTCGGATTCAATACTATTGGAATTTAATTTATACCACATACCTCCCAATAGATGATAAATGGATTCCAATGGAAATCCCCAATTGAAGTGGAATAATTAATAATGTAATGAAGGACATGATCAAGATCCAAAATTGGGAGAGGTGAATATTATTCAATCCGACTATTGATTCATCAATAATGGTGGTTAATATCCCTATGAATTCATTCATAAGCCTCCAATAAACATAATAATGTGTCAGGTTTTAGATGGGTCCTTTTAGGGTGAATTTCAATTGTTTCAGAATTTTTAATCTAATTTTAGGTGGTTCAATTTTCCCTGAAAATAATTTTCTACTATTGGAGAAGAGTTTTCTCTAATTGTTTTCTAACCATGCACCTCTTCCCAGGGTGTACAAAGAGTTTCTATAATGATGGTACATGTTTTTCAAATTCGTGCACCAACCATGGAATCCTCCACTACATGGGGTTCCCCACTTTTCTAGGGTAGGGTGTGCGGTTTGGGACAACTATGTACCAACCGTTTACTTCCCAAACCCCCTTATAAAACATCTTGATTTCCCCAAAAATGACCCATGATAAAACACAGACAATATATACTCAAAACAAGGAAAATTACTACCTTAAAAAAATTCACAAGAGATCTTTATAAAAGTGTAGGGTTTTACAATCTCTCCACCATCTAATATCTCATCGTCAAGATATAATCCCAAGAATAAATAAGATTCCGTGGTGAAAATATTAAGCTGATTACGCCCGCATATCCACTCCTATTTGCAATATTTCCCTCTATAAACATTAATGTTACCATAATACATGAACTATTGGCACAACATTTCCCACAACAATTTCTCACAGTGATGAAACACATCTATCAGATTCTCCTCAAAGGATGCACTAGTCTCAATATGAACCTCATCCACATTGATCACGTGAGAAGTTTCAGGTGATACTACTGAAGTTGTGAAAAATGAAAAATGTCATGCATAAAATTTTACATTTGTGGAAGAGTAAACTGGCTTGCCACCTACCCGATTCTATCCACAACCTCAGATAGTCCATCAATACTTGGTGCTAACTTTACATATCACCATATCCAATGGTGAACCAATATAGGTGAAACCTAATGGATAATAATATCACCGTCTCCAAACTATATGATTTTTCAATATCTATCATCATTTTAATTATGTCTACTCTAATCCATATCCATACACTTCTAAATTATCTGATCATGCTCTAAATTATCCTTCATGAGACCACGTCACAACAACACAAACACATATGTCTCCATAAAACGTAATGGTGATCATTATAGTCTACCAAAAATATCCACATAAGGTTCTATATAAAAATATTTTTGGTAAATTTTATTATAAGAAAACTTCTCATGTGATAGGTGTTTCTACAAAGACCCACCAATGTTTGGAACATTCTCTCTTAGTGTATCATCAAGAACTATAATAGTACATTCCGATTTCCCAACCATTTGTGGGAGGAATACTGTACTAAATAATAAATTTGTACCAAGATCCTTCTCCATGATATTGTAGAAGCCAAAAGTAAAATGTGAGTCACAGTTTGAAAATATACTCTATGGGACCTCGTGCATAAGCACTATCTCCCGAATGTAAATATATCGCATGTTATCCATAGATAAATATCCATGTAAATGAATGAAATGTTATCTATTAAACAATCATTCCAAAAACACCCAAATATCTTCATTATCCTAATTAATCCTTAGGATACCCACCACAAAATCTGTGGTAACAATTTATCAATTCTCTTTCTGAATTGGAAATGTCACTAATAAACAACCAGGTCATTGATACGCACTCCTAAATTGTTGAAAGTTATAGCATCATGTCATGAACCCTACTATCTCCTTTCTCTTGCTCATGCACTAGTAGTATTTTCATAGTTCATGGTACATTTTTGTGAAACATGGATGAAATTCCCACATAGTGGAATAAAATTCACACAACATCTCCTCCTGAATGCTCATAAGAACAACCACATGATTCATGACATGTATAATCTCAGACTCATCTATAGTCATATCTAAAAATGACTCCCCTCATTCGAGGGTTTCCATCAATTCCAAAAATTCCATATCATGATATTTTTGTTCCATGATTTGACTCAAATGTTTAGATTCCATTGAAACAAATATGAGATTCATTTACTCCTAGATCTCACTCACCAGAAGATGAATCTCAACTATTAAATTCGTCACCATCTACTCAGTGTTAGAATCATGAACTACCTGAGTCTAATATTTCCTACTTATATGATCTGTAACATTGTTTCCCTTATCCAACATATATTCTTGATCATAAACAAATGACTGCATATACAAAACCGACATATTATACCGTATATTCAAATCACATTGATAAAATATGTAATTAATGTCTTATGAATAGTGTACACAATAAAATGTTTTTCCATATAAAATTATGTGAACACCTCAAGGCATAAACCACTAAAACAAACTTGAGGTTGTCTATATGTTAATTTATTTTGCGTGGCCTAAAAATTTGTGACCCATACACTACAACTAAATATCATTTCATGAATACATATCCAAGTCGAATCCCAAAATTATCACAAAATGTTGTACAATCATCACTTAGATTGAGTAGGATCATGAATGGAGTTGTAGTAAAATGATTTTTCAACTCCAGCAATGCATTATCACATTATCAAGACCATTCGAACATTATCCCCTTATTATTCTATCCCAAAAGAGGTGCTTCAAGAAGATAATTGTATTGTATGAAACATTGATATATCCCTCCAATCCCAAAAAAATGGTGCTATATAATAAATTCTTGGGTCGCCCTTAAGAAATCACTTAATGCACCTTCTTTAGGTCCACTAAAACACCTACCTCTGAAAAGATGTTTTAGAAAAAATGTACCTAATGAATCTATAATTGAAACTTAAATTTTATTGGGTATATATGATTCTATCTTACTGTACATAGGATGATTTCATGATGTGGGTAATGATCATCATGATTCTGAGATGACACTAGGACATCATCCATGAACACTACCCCGAACTATTCTATGTAATGGTTGATGGTAATGTTCATCAAGGACATGGACATTTATGTAGAGTTGGTCATCCAAAATTGCCTAATAAAGAACACATAAAGGACATACCTACTTTGGAATGTAGCTCGAGGTATATTAAAAGGTATAACTCCTAAATGATGTTAACCCAATCTAAATTTGATCTTGGAAAAAACAGATGTTCTCATTAACATTCTAAATAGATTATTGATATATGGAAGGGTATATCTTTTCTTTGTTTTCATCAGGCTCATCTTCCGGTAATAGATATATAATCATAGAGTTTGATCATCCTTCTTAGAAAAAAAACTAGAGAACCCCAAGGTGATATACTCAGGCGGATGAACCGCTTACCCATCAACTCTTCCAGTAAATTATAAATCACGTGAAACTATAATGTTTTAAATTTTTTTGTGGAATAGAAATTGGCTCAGCCTCTGGAATGAGTTAAATTATAAATTACACATATATCTGAGTTGGAATCCCTAATAAATCCTCAAGAAACTTTTCCAAAAACTTGTTCACTACTATTGGATAGAATTAATTCCATACACCTCCATCATCCAACAAAAGACATGAAAAATGGACTATAATATCACCCAGTTGTTGAGGAATTGTCCCTTCATGGAGTGAGTTGATATCCCACACTCCACAGTGAATATAATTGTCACCTTTAGAAGAGGAAAAACTTACTTACCTTAGGTAATATTAAATGTGGTCTCAGTATTCTACTATATAGTCTATATCCTTAATTTGTTTAAATCGTGAAATATGATAAATTTAGAGATCCCATAGATAACGATACTCCCAAATCATAAGAGAGTACACCTCGAACAAGTAGATAACTCTCGGCGATACTCTCTGTAGTGTATCAGTAATTATAATCCTAATCAGAAACTATTTTTCCTTTCTAAAACAATTCAAAAGTTTTTTAGATATAAAATAATGAGAGGAACGAGTATCAAATAAGGAACTTTCTATAATAGAAGCTATATGAATTGTACCTATAACTATTGATGGTCCATCCTTGATTTCCACTAGTGTAGACTGAATCGCATAAAATTTTCATGCACGTCTTCCATATGATGTAGTATGAGTCCTTTGACTAAAACCACTCTATTGATATGGTCTATCTTTCCCAATAGCAGCACATCCACTTCCTCAACCACCACAACCAGTAGTAGTCTAATAGTTATACTGATATGATGTTGAAGATCCTATTGTCTTACTATGGTTCTTCATAGATTATTCATTGTTATAATTCCTTTGTTGGTTCTTATATTGCCTATGTAGATTTCCCATCCCACTATAAGCTCATCACTCTATCAGTAGTCAGGGAAAATTTCTATGAAAGTGTTTCATCCTACTGCACTGGTGAAATAGCACTCGGGTAAGATCTTGAGTAACTAATCCATCCCCTGGGCACTTCCGTAGTCAACATTCACACAATGAATCTCCCTACACTAAGAATATGCACCTTATAATTTCCCATCGAAAACCATCTTTCCTCCACTATACTCATCCTTCAGTTTCACCTTAGATATGAGATCCTGATCTACCACTTCATAAATCTTTTGAATCCTAAATATATTAACTTTTTACTTAATCTCACAACTACGCATATCTTGAAAACGACATTCTATAGGTATCTCATCACTTGTAAGAATAAGAGAAAATCACCACAATTCAGTAAAGTTACTGACATAGTTTATCATAGATAAACACCATTGGGATAACCACATGAACTTTGTTACTATCTCCTATCTTAATGTCTGAGGATAAAAGTTCCCCAGGAAAAAATCATAGATTTCCTTCAATAATATACAATTTTCCTTCGCATTCTGAGATTTAACATCCATCTAGTTCATTTCAAATATTCATAACATATAATGATTCAACTTGAACATATTCTCAGTAGGTGTCTCTAAATGTTCAATTATAGTATAGATGGACTCAACTCAAATATTTGTTACCTCAGGTCCACCATCTTCGGTGAAAGTCAAAGGGTTATGTAACTGAATTCACATTTTAGGTCAGATATAATCTTCAAAACCCAATAAGGGTCTCTGTCAATATACTACATTAAGAGAGAATTTTTTACGTGAAACTGCTATCTGTATCCTTCACCCAGCACAATCGGTGCCTTTGGTTCCACTGCTGGAGGATCATGTACATCCATATCCTCCTTCCATCCAATCAATAGACATCATCGTGGAGGTTTATATGTATAATAAAAAACACACTTATAAAGATACATAACACAACATTATCAAATTTATCTAGAGGGGTTCATATATATCAACAAAAATCCATCCCCATTTCGGGAAACTTAGTAAAAAACAGGGCATTATAACAACACTTAACCATCTTATATCTAATTCATTGTAAATAAAAATCATTGTAGTTTATTTTTTCTCCTTATAAACCCATTTATTAAAATTTTTTCATCATTTTAAAAATTTTATTTCAATATTAGGAACCAATTTTAGTTCAAATACACAATTAGGAAAAAACAATTCAATTCTATAAATATACCCAAAACCCGATTTCCCATGTATGCATAACAAAACGATGCATGTGACAACAATTATTGAGTTTGTAAAATGATACATGCATGCAAGAATTATATTCCATACCAAGCCACGAGTAAGAAATCATAAATTCATACAAATAATTAACAACACACAACAAATGCATCAACCAAGGTGACATAACGTCCAATTGTAACAATAGACATCCTAATAATATTCCCACCCCAGGTACTTGAGGTTTCCCTAATACATTGATTTACTAATCTAAAGAATAATCTCATGTCCAAGGAATGTCTTTCCAAAGTTTCTAATATAGTTTCCCCATATATTATTGAAAATTAAAAGAATATAAATTTGGGCTCTCATACCACTTTCTAATGTCCTGCACTAAGTTCCACACATGGGTTCCCCAAGCTAGATAGTCAAATGACCTCAAACATGTCTCCCCGTATTCCAGAGGTTACCCACTAGTAGTGAGGGATTAATATAATACATGGGAAGACAATACCCTTTTTATAATAGTAATAAAATATAGGAAATAGCAAACAAATATGAAAATGATATAATACCAACAAAAAAACCAAACCAGTATCACATGATGACCAAAAATATGAAATAAAATATCAAAAACTAAACAGTGGATATGTTATGGAAAATACATTTCAAGTTTTAATGTGAAAAAAACCTAAATTAGGACACTGATAACTCCCAAGTGGGTCTGGACACTAGGTTTGGTTTCAACATCCATGCTCCATCCCAACTCATCCATCTGACATAGGAATTTTACCGTTATCCTATCGTATAACATTATACCTATATAGGTACCAAATAGGCAGACCAAGTTGTATGTGAGTATAAATCATTACGCCATTACGAAAAACCTCTAAAACAATATATATTTAATAATTTTTTATGTATTTGTGTAATGAAAAAATCCCAATGATGAAGAAAACAATTATCACAATTCACTATTATTTAATAGACTACATAATTCATTGGTTCAGGATGGAACAAATACAATAAATACCTTCTTTGGAATATTCTAGAGTTTAAACTATCCCTATGTTATAGCACATATCAGAATCCATGTTTGTCACTATCATTTCATATCAATTCAATTCATAACAAATTAGAACCATGGTTCAATTCATGTCTAATTGGTGTAGAACGCCGTGTCTAACACCCTATGGGTATTTAGATCCTATGTTAATGTCCCACCCCTCAATATCACATTTTTCTGTGGAGCCTTAGTCCCTATCCAACTCATCTTATCTGTTATGGGTATTTGGAGCCTTAGTCCCTATCCCACACATCAATATCACCTATAGGTATTTGGAGAATCAGTCCATATCTCACACTCATTAACACATAAAGGTATTTGGAGCATCATTACTTATATCACAAACATTAACACAGATATCACCAATATCAAAAATATCAACATATAACACAAATCACAATTTCAATAGGTTAATCAACATTAACCCTCTTATCAATATATCACAACATGGTATGTCATTATCAATTTATACAAAATTTATCACATTAATCTCATGGAAATAATATTAAAATATAACATTAATCCATTTATAAAAATTTAAATAATACATCCAACTAATATATTAAGTTTAATCCAACCATATCATTATTTTTGTTGTCAATTATTCCACAATCACATTAATTGACCCATATACAATAATTTTTACCTCTTTAAAAAGAAGAATGTCAAATCCCATTAGATAAAATAATTCAAATTGAAATATAAAATAACATTAATTAATTTTTAATAATTATATTACAACCCATTGGGTAATTATATAAACCATATAAAAAATTAGGTGTGTAACATTTCAATATTCCTCAATGATGGGAAATTGAGATGAAGTCACATACCTCAAACTCTCTTTTAGATGATAGTTCTTTATCCTAATGTATAGTGGTTTTAATCATGTTATTAATTTATAAAATAACAATATTTATATTTATATATCACATATTATCCACTTGTAACATTTTCCCACCTATTTGTTAATAATATTTCATTATTTTAATTGTTTTGGGTATTAATTACCTTGTTTTCTCATGTATGTTTTATCATGAAAGTTATAGTTCTTGTACATGTTATACTGATATATAATATCCCAACTGATATTAATTTTATAAATATAATATATACTATTTATATAAATTTTTATATTCATTCTTGTATAATTGACAGTGAAAATTAATGGCATCAGTGCATGGAGATGGTAGGTCATACATATGCATTAGTGATGATATCATTACCTTAATGAGTGAAAGGGTAATTAAGTGGGTAATCTATTAATATTATAAAATAAATATAATTTCATATATATCACATATATTCATTAAATCTATCCTTACTACTTACCATGTAATGTGTAAGTGAAAAATGAATCAAATCGCTTCGTAAGCCGACAGTTCACCATACACACAAGGTGACATTATCGTGTATTAAATGATATAAAATTTATTAATGTATTTGTGAAATTATTATTTAAAAATAATAAAAACATCCAAAATTTCATTTATTTTTTTTAATCGATCATTATATCCATCCATTAAAGGTGGTGATAGAAAATGTATTACATCAGTTTGTGAGGTGGTAGTCCATCGTACACACGATCGACTATTTCATTTCCAATTTTATGGAAGAGAATATTAATATAGATCATTAACATAACATAATACCATTATTGTAAATTTTATATAAATATGATATTTTTTAATCAGAGTTTATTTGTATTTTAAAGTGGTGGTAGGGGAATCAAAATGAAAGTGTTTGTCTAAGAACGTTGCATCTTCTTCGTGGAAATTCTTTTAGTGTGTACCAATAGCCTCCCCATAATGTATTTCTAATCAAAACACGTGATATAATATATTTTAGTAGAGTAATTAAGTGATTTACATAGGTATTTGAATATTCCAATGTCTTTCTAGGTGTGAATAGGGGATGATATTATGAGTTCATTTAAAATTGGGGGAGAGGAAATACATGAAATTTTAGAAAAAAATTCAATTACTCCTGTGTTTTTATCATGTAATATGCCTAAAAATTGGTCATTGTTAGCCATTATAGGTTATAAGGTCTAAATATGGGTAAAAAATGGGTTTTCGCTTGTTTTTTTCAATATTAACCCATATCTTCTTAGTTTAACACTCATTAAATCAGTTTTTACCTTAACCATAATATTTTTTTCTAAATAAAAACACTTAGTATGTACAAAACCATGCTAAGTAATTTTAACTTTTTTCAATTATTCATAATGAAAAGAATTAAGTTAATATTATTAGAAAATTAAAATTATTCTATTTCCAAATATGGAATCCAATTTTCTGAATTTAATTCATATAAATGACAGAATCCAACATGATGAAAATGTAGGATTACAAAGGGAAACTTTTCATATGGTTAGAAGGTTTTAATGTCAAAATTAAAAATAAAATCGACTCTAATGAACTAAATTTTTCTAATTATAATATAATAATACTAATTTTACATTAAAAATGGTTTAAAATATAATTTTCCTTTGTATCTAATTTTATAAAAAATGTTGTTTTGAATACTAATTCATTATTTTTCACTATTCATTAAAAATTTAAACATTTCAGAAAAATCCCAAATAAATAAAACAAAGAGATGTTAGATATTATGATTTCAGAAATGAATTCAATTTTATCAAATAAATGTTAATTAATTGGAAAATATTATTTATGTGCATAATGCGCAACTAAATCACCTTTTTGAAATATATTGTTCTTCAGATTAAAAAAAAATATTCTTAAAAATGATTCAAATTTTTATTAATAATAAAAAGATATCTATTAAATTTATTTAATCCATGTATAAAAAATATATTTTTCTTCATTTATTTAGTACAATTCACTACTTCCAACATAATGTCAAGGATATTATTATCATGTTTAAATGATATTTTAGTATAGTATTTTCATTTTAACATATTGTTGTGTGAATCAGGATCTATCAAAGAGATTGAATTTATTTAAAAGGAAATAAATCACAAAGTCTCGAGTGTTACATTATTCCCTCCTAGAGAAATTCCATCCTTGAAATTTGATGGATATTATGTTTTAAACTGATGATTATATTTCTTTCTTCATATAGTTTCTAGTTCTCAAGTTTCTTCTATAACAACTCATCCTAGTAGGGACCATGCCATGACTCCCCAAGCCCACCTAAAATAGACCACAGGCTGGTGACTAAAATCGAGTATAAATGTCACTATCATGGGAGGCATTGCCTATTTTCCTTCATGAACACACACATATCCATTGCCACAATGAATAAAATGTCAAATACACTAATAAACAAATGCTTGAAAATCACTATCCCAACCAATTAAGTACGACATGATGTAAAGTGAAGTAATATAAACTAAGCCAGAATACAGGACCACCAAAAGGAGTTTTCAAGATACAAAGTACAACCTATAAGAAAAATAGTTTTTGGAACTACTGCATGAATCCATAGGGACACATCATCCTACCTGAACTCAAAATGTTATGTTCGGTCTTGGTTCGTCAAATGGTCTCTCATATCCAGAAGACATGACAAAAGCAGTCAAATACCATAAAGGGGTGTGTATAACAATACTCAATAGGATACCTCTAAACCACAAAGAAATTCACAAATAAAGGTACAGTCATATTTAAAATTTATATATCTATATCACATAAAACAAGAATATCCAGATATACTCAATCCAAGACATGATGTCTATAGGTAGGTCACAACTATAGTATACCAACATTAGGGATTTAGTTTGAAGATTCCATATAGTACTCATTCGATAGAACACACTCCTAATTCTGTTAGTGTTGATGATGTCCGAATAAGAAACATTATTCATCATAAACCATAATGAGGGATAGACACTGATAGTTCTAAAGAGAGAGATATGATACAACTAATGAGGATCACATCCAGTGTCATGGGGTGATACCAACAACTCCATCTAGATTAACACACTATGTATGGAATCGATGTTTGGTGTTTTTGGACATGGAAATAACATGGAAAATAACTAGGGCATGATGAATGAGTGGCGGATCCCACACCATGCCTCTCGATACATTCCAACAACTCTATCCATGAAATACTGCTAAAGGTTTCATACTTCTATGAGTAGGAAGTGGTACCCAACAACAATCAGGGAAGAGATATAGGAAAAAACAATAAAAACTTGTCCTATAAATGATTAGAAAGACTAAAAATCCATATAGAATGGTATACATGGTTTTTAGTAGGGTCGCATGCCGTGTTCCTTGACCATGGGTACTACACTTGTACAACAGCTCGTGTAGTTTGAACATGTCATTTAAAAATAGAGTACACGGTCTGTAGAGAGACTTACACGTCATTCCCTACCATCTGAATTCCACCCATTTCCTTCATCCATGTATGAGTAAATAGTGTTTACCCATGTATCTCAACCTGTGTATTAGTAAATGGGTTCAGTCGTATAACCGATTCAACAATTTCATTTGGGGGAGTACACGTCGTCTGTGAAACCCATGTACTTCGTCCTCTGTCAATTTATTTCTGAGATACACCCGATGTCTCATGGAAGGGACGACACGCCATGTGACTGGGGTCACATGTCGTGTGACACAATACCACCTCCCAAAACCCAAGTCGATGATCCGTGGGAAACATACTCGTTTTTATCAGAATACACACCATGTTGATTGTAAATTTCATTAACTGTCATTCTTTCTCTACACACATTTTTTAGTTCTTTGGTCTTTGATCCAATTCTCTGGTTTTCTTAAAACTTAATATCTAATGTCGTCTCTCCATTAAAACACCAAATATGTGGGTTTCAAGACTTCAATCAGCTCTAAAATCTGATTCTGATCACCCACACATAAATTGATCAAGTAATGATATCTCCAGAATCATTTTGGTTCATCTGTTTCCATCTTCACCACACCTCGTCTAGGTCATCCCAATTCTAGATCAATAATTTCGGATTGTTGAACCATTAAATGGAGGGAAAAATCAATGGTTTATAACCCACAAAGAACGATGAACCCCTAAAATATTGGGGGAGAAAAAGCACAACCAACAACCCAAGGAAATAACCTTTCATGTTGTTCATTCTAACCTCGATCTATTCCCGTAAGAATTATAAATAATTAAAATCAAATCTCTATTAAAAACCGTTGTAAAATCCAACATATAAAACCCATCCCACAAGAATGATTGATCTGGGGGTCAACCTGCTCATTTGTTGAACCACGTTTGTCGCTGATTCTAAAAATGAGGAAGGAATTCCATGTCACAATGTCTTACATGTGGATTGGATTTCTTGATAAAGAATATTTTCTTCCTCATCATTATCCTTAATGAGATCCATCAAGAATGGCATCTGTAAATCTCCAATCAATGTTTCTTCATCTGTTTCCATTGAAGGAATTCTACAAGTTCCTCTCCGTAGCCTCTAGGGAGTTCCAGGGTTATGATTATAACCCTTGACCCCACCCACTAGGATTATTTTAAAATAAATTGTCACTACATTGAAAAAATATAATGAATAATATAAATAATCAGTTTATTTTACTCTTTAAAATGTATGAATACTAATTTTCATAGATGAACCACGTCGGTCGATGTTTGGCCTCACATAGGGTAAAGGCACTACTCTGAACACAACAGTGTCCTCGGATTTCAGATCTTATAAACCTTATATAATTTCATCCAATTTTCCTAGAAAACTATGTAGGAATGATATTTAATATTTTAGCATTATTAAAAAATTTATTTAGGGCACACCAGGCCTCATAATCTCATGTCATCTCATCTCCTCATTTCGAATAAATTCCAAATAATTTTTAAATATAATACAAGGAAAAAAATCAAAGACATTACAATCTCCCCACCTTGGAGATTTATATCCATAAACACCAAAAACAATGGCTATTAAAAAAGATATAGGTATTGTTCATGAATATGAGCATCCAACTCTGATGTTATCATCTCGATAATCTTGTGTTGCCAACAGGAACACACCAAGGAAATCACTCCCCCACGTAGGATCCTCTCTGGCCAATCCTCGATCTCAACTAGGTACTCTACAAAAGTCATCCCATCATCATATTACATCTCACCATAGTAAATTACCTTCAATGGATCAAGAATGTACCTCTTAACTATGACATTTGACGACATCGTGTACCTAGTCCAACTGGAGGTATAGATCCAAGTGGAATTCCACCACACCAACTATAAACAGTATCTAAAAAGGGCTGATAATCCTCAGAGATATCTTGGTTCCCTAGCTAAATCTCTTTAATCGTGATGAAGGTAAAACTATAAGGAACACATATACTTCTTACTTGAACTCTGAATCCATATTTTATCGATCCTCATATGTTTTTTGATGGCTCTATTAAATCTTTATCTACTCTTGTATGATAATGACCTTCTCAGACGTAGCTTGCCCCAACTCTAGGCCCATGAGTGTTGACTCACCTAGGTCAATCCAGTAAAGTGGTGTATGACATGGTCACCCATAAAAGGCCTCATATTATTCCATACCAATGGTGGAATGGTATTTTTGTTGTATGATAGCTCTACTAGAATTAATTGATCCTACCAACTATGACCAAAATCAATCGTGAAAGCCCGTAGCATGTCCTCTATGACCAGAATGGTCTAATCAGTATGGCTATCATTATGGGTTTGAATCACCATGCTGGAAGCATTATTTAGTCCCAAACTCCTCATGCAATCCCTTATCGAATAGAGATGTAAAATGAGAATCACGATCAGAAACTATTGTCGATGGGACTTCATGGAGTCAAAATATCTCAGGAACATTGCAACTTCCCAATATCTCTACTGAACTAGGCTCCTAAATAGCTATGATGTGGGATGACACAGTGAGTCGGACAGTGATTATCCATATCGAATCATTTTATGTATCTGTATGTGTTTAACCCATCATAGAGTCCATCTATACCGCATCCCACTTCATTTCCAAATTCTCAAGGGGATAATCTAAACTAGTTGGAACATAGTTCATAGCCTTTACTTTATGGCATGTAAGGAATCAAGAAACCACCAATTTTGCAGGCTTCTTCTTCCCCGACAATAAAAATTGACATCAGAGGTCCGGGTATATTTCCTCCACTCAAGGATTTACTGTAAATCCGGATGTATGAAACTCCCACATAACCTCCTCTCGTAATTCCACTAGAACAACTTTTCATACCCTAAAAAGAATGGCATGTTCCCACCTTTTGAAAATCCATTAGAAGCATTCTGCATCAATATATTATCACATAGAGTCTAATAGTCAATATTCCCAATCCATTCCACCCTGACATGTTGTAAGAGTTAAGGAGTGACATGAATTGACAAGAGGTATGAAAATCCATCTATATCCACAAAAGATAAGTACAACGAGGACAAATTCTCTGATTCTTTGTCTATAAACATCGAACAAGATCTCCTACTTAGAGAAACATCCTATGTGTTCCCTTTCATAAAATTATAAAAGATATCAAAGTCATAGTCCATGAGGAACACTATCCATCACCTCTATCTCAAGTTTAGATCCTTCATAGAGAATATATACATGTGACTCTTGAGATCATAGTAGACAATAAACCTCTCTCCCATTATGTAGAGTCGATACATCTTCAATGTGAAGACTACTACTACTAACTCAATAGCATGGGTCACGTAGTTCTAATCATGTGGACCCAACTTTTGTAAACCATATTCAATCACCATTTTTATTTCCATTATGACACAACCATGTTAGGTTATTGATGCATCGCAAAACACTACATACATTATCCCCTCCTTTGGAAATATTATTTCCCGGACGCTCATCAAAATCAGCCTCAACTGCTGGAAATCTATTTTGAGCTTCTCAGTCCAAAAGAATAGAATCCCCTTTCGAGTCAAAACTATCTGCTGTGTTGATATCGTATAGAAATCAGGTATGAATCTACGATAATATCGTGCTATCCCATGTAATATATGAACCTTTTTCACGTTCCTAGGTGGCTTCCATGATAAAACAACCTCCACCTTGAGAAGGTCCACAACCTCTCTTTCAACTGGGATAACATTTCGTAGAATCTATACCACCTGAATCCAGAACTGGAACATTGAGAGTTTCCCATAATGATGGTTCTCTTGAAGTACACCCATAATGATTAATAGGTGTCTCATGTGCTCCTCCTCATACACCGAGTACATAAGGATATAATCATTGAAAACAATGAAAACTGGTCTAAATAAGTCTGAAAGATCCATTTCATGAGTGCCAAGAACACTGCTGGGGAGTTCTTCATGCCAAAGGGAATCACAAAGTACTCTTATAGACTGTAACAATATCTGAATTTCATATTCATTATATCGTCGTCTCAAACTCTTATCCAGTTATAGCCTGGATAACGGTTGTCCTTTAATAACCATTATGCCCATATCAACTAATCTAAGTGATCATTGATCCTAGGTGGTAGATACATTTTCTTCATGGTCACTTGGATAAAGTTTTGGTAGTTCACACACAACCTCATGCTCCTGTATACCTTTTTGGAAAACACTACTTAGGCCACCAAGGGTAAAACATTGGGTCTCATGAATCCCTTCCTCTACATGTCCTCCAACTGAACTCTTATCTCATGATGCTCTGTGGAGGGCATATAATATGATGGTGTAGATATCATTAAATCTAATGGGAGTAAGTAAATGAAGATGTCTATATCCAGGTGAGGAGGTAATCCTAGAATATCATTAGGAAATACGTACTCATAATCCATCAATATTGCAGGGTAGTGGAAATTTATAACATCTGCGACACTGAGGGTTAGGCAATCCAACTCATGAGTAATCGGTTTCTCCCTCCTATGGATGAGTCCAAACTGTGCTTCTTAGGTTTACATTTCACCAAAAAAGGAAAACATAATTCCTTCAATGTACAAACACTACAATCTTTTTCCTAAAATAGTAAATCTGGGCATAGAATTTGGATAACCAATCCATACTAGGAATGATATCATATGGCCTCAATGCTTCCACCAAGAGGTTCCAACTGAAACTCTTGCCTCCAATAGTTTTTTCACACTATCGACATTGATTTTGGATCATGTATTCCTCTCTAGTGGGTGTCTCCAAGTATAAGGGTTGAGTCAATAGTTAAATTAGAATATATAGGTCTCGAACAAGATATGTTTTGATAAATTAATAAATATAACTTGTGTCTATCAGTACTACTGCTTTAGTATAAAATACTCATATTTTACCAAAAATCATTCCTAGTTCCCATGGATCATATGCCCCAACCACATACAGTTTTCCCTACCCTTGTCCTTTAGCTCCCTAAGAGAGGCGTGGAACTCTGGTGGTGGTGGATGTAACATGTCGAATCATTGGCTACCTCTTACTACTCTCCAACCTCCTCTGGAATGTATTCTGCCCTATGGATCTACCTATTCTTTTTGTTGTCTCTACCTTGACGACCCATCCACTATTTCACTACAAGTAGCTTGAAGGGTTAGAAAATCTCGAGAATGATGTCCACTACCATAACATGTGTGTCATCGTTTGTCCCAAGGTTGACTATATCTATCATTAGAGCCCAAAACCGCAAATCCCCTGTCTTGGGTCCTCCTGAAACATCTCTCACATCTGAGCCATAAGAGTGACATCTGCTCCTTACTTCTAAGGTATCTACACTTTCACATCCCCTACTAACTACCACTAGCTATACATACTCCGCCAAGAATCTGTCAACCAACAAATCTCTCTAATGTACCTCAATACACTTCGAAATGCATATAGGTATAATGATAGAACAAATTTCTCTTTAAATAACTCACTTGAAGATCCAATCCTTGATGTACTAAAAAATAACCATATTCATCAAGTACCAAGAAATGTTGGTAAACCATTATTAATATTCAGTCATGGTCATAATACCCTATTTGAGGTGAAGAATATCTTGTATACTCACATCTCTCAGCATAAATTGTGAAAACACCTCTCTAAAGAGATTCTCGAATACCATATATGAATGATTATCCTCATCATGAGTCTGGATATCCAAAATCTACCATCGCCATAAAAACCCCTAGAGAAGGCTCACCAGTAGGATCACCATCTAGTCTCCTGGTTTCTAGACAAGGGAGAAAACACTGGTCACTGCCTTAAGGAATTCCTCAGTCGCCTGAGGGTTAAGCATTCCATGGGACCAAAAGGGTCTCCGTCTCTGAATCTCATGAAGCATTTTCATCCTATGCACCTCATCTTTAGGTATTGCAGGTACCATGTGCTACTCCACAGGTGGAATTATAGCAGGTGACCCACAAGGAGGAAACAATTTGTGATCTAGTCCTTGTATCATAGACTCATCACTAAGGGGTTCATCCTCGTAATCAAGCTATTTAATCCTAGGTGGAATTTGTCTCGACATAATTCAGTAAAAAAACATGGTGTACCATGATAAATGAGTATATCTGGAGAACCAACTCAAGAAGTACATGAAACCACAACACCTTACAATATGATTCATGTACCATTATTTTCCTTGAAACTAGTGTTCTCATGTACTGGGTAAAAAAGAAGGTTTCCAGAGTTTTGGTGTATGGATATGTCATCCACTGCACCAACAGTAGATTCCCTGGAGTAAAATCCAATCTCCAAAAACATAACATTGATTCCCCAAACCAATATCATAGACTCTCGGTCCTAAGTTAGAACTGAACACTTCTAATACCACTATGTCACAACCTGTCCCAGTGGGGCCCATGTCGTGACTCTCCATGCCTGACTCCAATAGGCCATGAGCTGGTGACTAGCACTGAATAGGAATATCACTAACAAGGGATGAATTTCTTATGTACCTATAAAAACAAAGAAATCTACAATACTAGAAATATATAAATGTAAAGAGCAATAAAAATATATGCATGTGTACCACTATCCCATCCATTAGTGTACAACATGAAGTGAAGTGTAGTAATGTAAAATAGGCCATAGTAAAAGCCAACAAAAAGACAGACCATGTGATCTATTGAGTCCGACCTATAATAAAAATCATTACCACGACTATTTCTTAAAACTATATGAATACCTTACCCTACCTAAACTCCCAATGCTATGTATGTTCTTCATCCTTAAAATGGACACTTTTATTCATAATACATGACAAAAGTGGAAAAATCTCATGTAGGGGTGAGTATAAAAATACTCAATAGGACACCCAAAATCTAAAAATCAATACAAAATGAAATTAAGGTCAAATCAATATAGTATATGTCTATATAAAATATAATAAGAATATCCAGATGTACTCGATACATGAACCAAAGTCTAGAGGTAAGTCACAACTACCGTATACCATCAATAGGGATTCAGTTCGAAGATTCCATGAAGAACTCATCTAGGAGAACACACTCATGAGTCAGATAGCCTTGATGACATGTGTTCAAAAATTATTGTTCGTTAGAACCTATCATGATAGATAGGTGATAAAACAGAAGAGGGTCACATCTAGGACCATTGGGTGATACAAATAACTCTATCTTGATTAACCCACTATGTATAAGATCAATGTTTGTTAGGATTGGTTGATTTAATACCAAGGACTATACATAGGGAATGAATAATGAATTGAGGATCCTAAAATGGGCCTCTCGAGGGATTCCAATGAGTCTATCAAAGAATTTCAACTGAAGGGATCATACTCATATGAGTAGGAAACGATATCCACCAACCTTCTGGGAAGTGATAAAGGGAAAAAACCTAACAAAACATGTCCAATATTTGGCGGACAAGATAATAAACCCTTGTATAAATGTATAGAAAGCATGTGTCACAGTTACATGTTGTGTTCCTTTACCTTGAGTATTGAGTGTGAACAACAACATGTGTCAATAAAACATGTCATGTAAAAAGGTAGTACACGGTGTGTAGATAGACGTACATGTCTTTCCCTTCCATCTGGGGTCCATCCATGTACACTGGTACTATGCTAGTACATGGTGTCAACTCGTGTATGAATAAATGGGGATATCTGCATAACCGATTAAGAAAACCATGTGGTGTAGTACACACCATGTGTGAAAATGGTGTACTCCTCCCTATGACCATGTATTTATCGAGATACACAATGAGTCTCGGGGAAGGTTCTATACACCGTGTGATAGGGGTAACACAATATGTGACAATTTATTACCTCTTAAAACCCTAGTCACCACTCTATGGGAGCCACAAATTGGGTAGATCAAGCAACACACCTTGTTCATCTTGAATTTATGAAACCAATGTTCTTCCACTACATGCCTCATCCGATCCTCCGATGTTCGATCCAATGATTTCTTAACCTCGAAACTAAATATCCAAAATTTTCTCTCAATTTTATCATCAAAGAAATTAGTTTAACAACATCAATTGGATATGAAATATGATTCTGACCACCCTGGTGTAGATTTCTCGAAGAATGATATATCCCGAATTGATTCGAATTGTCCGTCTCAATTTTCGTTTCAACTCCTCTTGGTCATCATAATGTCAGATATGTAGTTTTGGATTTTCTCAACCTTAAATGGATGTGAAACTATAAATCATTCATTAACCACGAAGAATGATGAATTCATAGAATATCAGGGCAGAAAAATTACACAAAATACCAAAGCAATGAACATTGGTCTTTGTTCATTCGAACCTCGATCCATTCCCATAAGAATGATCAGGAATAAATATCATATCTTTATCAACAAACCCTGATAAAATCCAACAAATAAAACTCATCCCATAAGAATGATTGATCTATGGGTAAACCGTTTCATTTTTTAATCAAAATTCATTGTTGATTCCCGAAACAATGATGGAGTTCCAAATAAAAACGTCCTACATGGTGATTAAATCACTCATTGAATAATATCAGTTTCCGCACATTCACTATTGGGGACATCCGTCAATAACAACATCCATTGATCTCTAATCCTGGATTTTTCATTACATTCCACCAAGGGAGTTCACCAGGTTCCTCTCCAAAGCCTCAAGAGAGTTCATGAGATATGAGCCTGACCCTATGTACCTAGGTATCATATTATTTTTACCAAACCATATAACACCCTTCTATGGAGATAATTTCAAGAAAACATGACCTTACACAAGCAATTCAAAATCATTCATATGATTATCAGCAAAATTATTTTTCATAATTTTAGAAGATTTAATGTGATTCTAAATAGTCTTTACATTTATTATTGTATCCTCAACAAGTTCTGGGCCACTGAGTATACTTTCACTAACTTCATCCCAAAAATTTGAAGGATTAAAATTCATTCCATATATTGCTTAAAATGACTCCATTTGAATTAATGAATGGAAACTATATTTATTGTAAAAATATACAAATGGTTAATTGAAATCTGAATTACCTTGAATGTAAAGTGAATAGGAACTGAAATTGTATTACATTTTCTGAATTTTCCTTTTGAATTGTCTATCAGTTTGATTATGGTATGAACTGCTCAATTGAAGATCAATATCAAGAGCCTTATAGAGGAAGTTCTGTAATTTCAAAGAAAAATGGGGATCAGGATCAGAAATGGTGTAATGATATGTTCCATGAAGTCATACAACATCATTAATATAGATAATTATGTGGCACTCAAGTTGTATATACTCTCTTATAATGAGGAAATATGCATATTTCGTTAGGAGGTTAATGATAAACCAAATTTCAGAATTATCTGTAGTAGTATTTAGTGATCCTATGATAATTTTCATTATAATTTTATTCCATTTATACAAAATTTTAATAATAGGTTGGATGAATCATATAGGATAATGTCTTTGAACTTTAACATTTTGAAAAAAAACACCAGGATACATAATTATAAATTTCTTTTATTACGTTATCCCAAAAAAATCCCATTAATACCTATACATAATTATGTTACAAGGTTTTATAGATAAATTCAATCTATTAGAATCATCCAACAATTACTTTTATAGATCATTTATATATGGAAATAAAATCTCTTTCTAAATATTGTAACACCATTTTCAGAAATAAAGTATTCAAATTTCCCACCATTGAATGATCTAATTTTCTTTTGAAATTTATCATCATCAGATTGAAAAAAATTTATCCTTTCTAAAAATATGGTTTCCCAATAATTTAAAAAATCAATGATGAATATTATTCCTTAATAATACCCATATTTCTATTTACTATATCCATAAACATATGATCTCTATCAATAATGATTTGGCTTAGAAATCCATGATCTTTTCTACTAATTTCACCCTATACATTATATGCATTCCCTAGGTGGAATATTATTGAGAAATAATAATCCTTGAATAGATCAAACCATCACCTTTGTCTCATATTGAGATATTTTTTAAGAGATATATTTTTGTTTTTTATAATCCAAGAATATCTCACATCATTCACCATAGTGATAATGCCCCTATTGTTAGTATTTAAAATATATTTAAATATTTAATTACTTTAAATAATTATGATAATTTACACATTATTATAATTTTATTAAATTATAATATATTTTAATATTCAAGTGGAATAATTAAATTAATCTGTTGATTTTAGTTCTAAAAATGTTTTTAATTATTATTATAGTGTTACTTGTTAACATGTTTTTAATGTTAATTCATGTTATGTTTTTTTATTTTCAGTATTATTTTATTTTTGTAAAGTGAATGGGTATTCCTTCATATGAACCAAGTTGGCCCTCAACCACATAGGAGACCCCTTAGGGTTAACACCATGGGAAATCTTACATGTGGAAACCCCCATAATGTATATGGTGACTTGTATTCATATTGAATTCATACATCATGTGGGCTCATTCATAAGGCCCCATGGTGCACACCCATGAGTGAATTGATTAGGCTTCATCATCAGAAGAGTTTTTATAGGTTGTGTATCATATTGAATTGAGAAATATTTTATCATGGTTGAAAAACGGATCTCCAACTGCTTGTACAATTCAATGTGGGATAACCCTTTTTGATAAATTTTCACCTAAGATGAATCTCATCAATTAATTCAAATTTTTTCATCTGTTTAATCTTCTGTTTATCTAGTGTATTCATTCTTCAATTCCAACATTTATTTTTTAAACCCACGCCTCTCCCTATTCATCATCTTCTTTATAATCCTCCTAAACTATGGTTCACTAACGTCTACATTAAAAGTCTTCTTATGTTTAATTCCATTCTAGTTCCAATATATTTTCATGTATATTGTTTTTTCATGAATTTTTTTTCTAGTTTCACTTTTCTTAAAATATTATGGCTTTATATCCTATTTTTTTCTTCACTATCATCTATTTTATTAGATTTTAACAATGGGTTCTTCATAATCATCATCCAGGGCTGTTTTTCTAGTATGTCCCTTTCTTCATCAATTGGATTTAAGATATCAACCCAATATTTGAAAATACCAATGGTAGGTAAATTTACCCACTATTAGAAACCAAGGGGGGGTCAAGGACCCAACAATATATTTTAATGGTGTGTGATTTTAATAACCATTGGACATCAAAAGTGGTTGATTTTACCCATGGTTGGATATAAATGCTTTGTTAATTTTTAACCCAATAGTGGTGTCTTCCCCTTGTTGTAAATCTAGTGGAAGGATATTCTTCAATCATAAACAAGAGATTTTCCATCCTCCTTCATCTGTTGGTTGAACCTATAGATTTATGGTTTATATTTTTTATTTTATCTAATATTTACTTTTCTATGATATGTAGCGGAAAGAGGTTTTACAACATCTTGCTAAATATCATATTATTTTTATACAGTTTTAATTTTATCAGAAGTTTATCCTATATGTTAACAATTTTTGGATATTTTTTTATTTTGTGAATGTATATGAATAAGCATGTAAAAATCCACAAGACCCCTTATTTTATTTTTTTAGATATTGTATAATTTTTTTAATTTGAATTGTTTTTATATTTACATTAATTTTTTTGTTAAACTGTTAATGATATGGATGATTGGAAACAAATTTCAATGATACTGTGTTGGAATTTTCCAAGTGTAGGTAACAATACACCATTTGTATCATGCAATTATAGTTCATGATTCACCGTTGGAATTCCATGAATGAAAAAAATTATTATTTCATAAGATCCTTTTAAATACTTAGATTCAGAGAATGAAGTTAGTTTTGATTAACTTATTTTATTTTCTCTAAAAATTTCAATGGTAGGTCATTCTCTATTTATCCACTTTTGGAACCCAATGGTGGGTCATGAGTCACCATTATTTATTCTAGCCATAGGTCAATTACCCACCATTATAATACAAATTGATAAAAATTTCATTTCTTATATTCATTTGTTTCTTTAAAATAATTTTTTCCATTAGAATTATCATTATTTTGTGTTGAAATAAATTTTTAGAGTGTTAAAAAGTATTTGTAACATTATTTTATAAACTTTTATACATAAAAATTAAATTTCATATCAGGATCTATGTTACTATAATTTTTTTTCATGTATAATCTAAATGATTATACTATTACTTAATTTGTTTTGTAATTATATATTAACTACATTTTTTACATAATATATTAACTATTTTATATTAATATTTCATGAAGAAATACAAAGTTGGGTTGTAATTATATATTAATCGAGAAAGGATCTCACAAACTACAATTAACAGTCTTATTGTTAAATTGTATTCCATTAACATGATTCATATAGATATTAGATATGGAAACAATCTAGTAGATCATAGTGTAAATGTTTCAGTATTTTTCATCACGATATAAAACAAATAATAGTGATGATAATTCAATAGATCTCTTATAATACATCATAAAAATTTCAGCAGTTATGAATTTCTTAGGATCTTTTTTCATCTTGTACATCCTCGATGAGAACACTGAAGGACACCATCTTCAAGCTTTATTCTTTCACGTAATCAATGAACATCGAGCTAAAACATCATTTAATTTCTAATCATCTACTGATTTATTTTCTTTATTCAATTAATCTTATTAATATAAAATTTTAATTTATTTTTTCTGGTTTTCGATTTTCCCATCATAAGCCAGTATTTTTGTTTCTATGGTTATTCATCATACTAACAATAATTTAGGGTGGTGACAACTGATAAAATGTTAGGTAAGAAGACCATGTTGGTCCCATGTTTCAAGGACTAATTTATTCACCTAGGTTTTTTAAAATTTAGGGTTTGTAATAAATTTCTCACACCATTAAAAGATTATTTTGGAGTGGGTATTTATCTCCTCAAGGAGTAGAGGTGATTTATGAGTGAACTAGGATCTATGTGATATTAACCACTAATTTTTCGCTTTTACCTTTTATTTCCTTTTAATTATAACTCAAGAACATGTTACTCACTTATATTTAATATATTATAAACTTTAATTTTTTTATCATTACTTTTTAAAAAGACTATTCACCCCTTCCTCTAGTCATATGTAACATCAATAAGGACGAGAAAATTAGAATCAAAAATATATATTAGATATATTAATATTTCTTAGTTTTATAATTTTAACTCATTGGTAACCTCTATCCTAGACTAAATAGTTTAAGGAACAATGTAAAAGTTTTACTTTTACGATGGAATTTAATAATACTAATGATGGGTGGATACCACAGAAACCTCCATTCTATAATGGGAGTGACTATGGAAACTGAAAATAAATAATTTAATATTACATGATACAACTAAGTTTGGATCAATGGAGATATTGTAAAAGATATATGAGCTAACGAAAATTGATACAGAGAAATAAGTTGGTAACAAAATGGTAAAATATATTTTGAATTACAATGTTTACTATATTTTATAATATGAAATAAGTATAAATGTCTTTACCCATGTGTTGTCATGTAATGCATCCCATGAAATATGGAGGATACGTCAAGTGACACATTATGAAACTACCAAGCTAAAGAAAACCAAACATGGAATGTTTAGAGTAGAATATTAGGACTTTAGGATTGGAGAAGAAAAATCAGTAAACCAGATGTCCCATTGGTTCAAATATATCACCAATAGCATGAGTTATCTTAAAGAGGTCAAGGGAAAAATTACTCATGTTTAAATAGTAATGAGATCTCTTCAAAATATATGGAATTCATTGAATGTTTTCATCGATGAGAGTAATAATTTTTGGGAGTATACATTAGATGAACTCATAGGCTTACTGTTGCAGTATGAATTTGAGAAAAAGAATATTGATGATAATTATTGTAATAAAAGAAAAGGATTTTAATTTAAATAAAATGTTATGGATACCTCTATTTCCTATGAATCATAGTGTTGTTAATGTTATAATAATATTTACCACATTATTATGATGTTTTATAGGTTCATAATAAATATAGGATGGTTCATTTCAGGAGGAAATACAAAAATTTCTATTAGAAATTTAATATAAATACTAAAAATGTTTGTTCATAATTAACCTATTGTGAATGATATAGTAAATGTAACATATGGACTGATTTCCCTAATCTAAATCATCCAAATAAAGAAGAAGATAAAAGAATAATGGAAAAAACATTCATTTGGTGGTTGGGAAAATTATGACAGTGCTGACTCAAGTAATGATTCTAGAAGTGAGGAGGAGACATGTAATATTTACCTAATAAGGATGAAAAGTGAGTTAAATTATTCTCTCTTTACTCGGTTATTAACCCCATAAAATTTTGATCATAACGCATTATCTAGAAATAAAACTGAAATGCATTCAAACTCTTGTTCTAATTTTGAATCAAAAAATTACAATGTTAGGGAGTTGTTTGATGAAAATGAATAATTATATAATTATTGAACTCGAATTATTGAATAGTATACTTAATTGAAAATTTATAATAATTATTTGATCAAAAAATGAGAAATTAAAAAGGCAATATAATATTATAAAAATATATATTTCCCTGAATGATAAATATAAAGAGTATTATGATTCTGAGTGGATATAACTAAAATACTAAAATGGTAAGATTAAAAAAGTGGTAGTTACTCATAAAGAGAAAGATAGAAGAGTAAATTGTTTTTAATGATAGAACTAAATTAGAAAATGAACCAAATAAATCATAACAAGAAAAAAATCAAGAAACACGCCACTTGAACTAATAAAGAAGTATTTATATATTTAGAAAATGTTCAAAATGAATTTTTTTTTTGATAATTGAGTTGTTAAAATTAAAAAGTAATTATCATTGTTTTTAATATGAATGCAATAATATGATTCCATTAATAAAACTAAAGAAAAATTATAATAGTTTTGTATGTTGAAGTAAAAGTTTATGTTTAAATCGAACAATCATTGTCAAATGATAAAAATGATGCATTTCAAGTGTAACATCTTTTAAATACAGAGTAAAATTGAATTATGACAATGACTGTTAATTTATATTTAAATAATATTTTGGGTATACTAGAAAATTAATTACTAATTTTTTCATTTCTAAATAGACCACCAATAAATAATCTAAATATATTTGGGTTCCAATGTTTTCTGCAACTAATCCAGTTGGACCCATGTTGGAATTGGTACCAAAACAATTGTATTGATTTCATAATTTCAAGAAATCTGATTTAGAAGTCTCAATGACTCAAGGTAATTTGAATGTGGCTACTATAGGCACATAATATGTGAAATTTAAATGTTTCTTTCATTTAATTGATGTGATGGTGGCCTTGACACATTTGGATACAACTCAAAAAGTCATATTAAAGTTATTAGTGGGGTTAGTTTTTCAAAAAATATTATTAATTCAAAATTATTATATCTATATAGATTAAAACATAATATCATAACCACATACTAGTTGTCTAAATTTGGATTAAATGTTATATTTGAAAATCATAAATTTTACGTTCTGAAAAATAAATTAGTTTTATTTTTTAAAAATAGAAAAGAAAACATTTATACTAATGATTTGTATAATTTAATAATACAAATGTTTGTTTGTCTCAATTCTATAGAAGAAGTTTAAATTATATGGAATATGAGGCTTGAGAATGAAAATTTAAAACAAATTTATAAACTATCATTGTACGACCAGGTTCTGCAACATCACAAGCATCATAAAAGTGGGTATTTCATGAATGATTCTAGTTTAAACGGTATAAAATAAAAATAATGATTTAAATCAATTAATGATGTTGGTAATAATTGATGTTTTGAATTACTCCATCTTGAAATACGTGGAACAATGAAACCTGGTATTTTTGGAGGTAAAACATTTATTTTATTCACTATAGATGATTATAGAATATACTTATGGAATTATTTCATATTTTATAAAAATGAAACATTATCAAAATTTTGTGCTTTTCGTATTCATATTCATAATTTCAAAAATACTTCAATCATATCTATTATAATTTATTATGGTGGTGAATTTATTGAATTTATAGATTTATAAATATTGTGAATCAAATTTTTATAAACACTTTTCCACAACCCTTAGGACACCAAAATATAATGGTGTGGTAGAAATAATGAACAAGTCTATTTAATAATTGGCCATGTCAATGATAATGGTATATAGTGTACCTAAATATTTTTGTGTATGGGCTATAAATATATCTTTCAATGTTTTAAAAATAATTTAAATTATAACCTTCATAAATAAGTACACTTATAAAATTTTAAAATGATTTAATCATAAAGAAGGTTATTTTATGGTTATTGGATATAAAGTGTTCATCATAAATATAAAATATAATTTAGAAAAATTTGACTGTACATTAGATGAAGTTATATTCTTAGGATATTCCAACAGATGTAAATAGTATAGATTTCTCAATAATAAAACTTTTGAATTTGAGGTATATGTTCATGCTAAGTTAAATAAAAAAACACTAATAAGTAGGATTCTGAATCATTCAATGAAAAATAAGAATTATGTGATTTTATCTTCGGTAAATATAATGACCAAGATAATTATATTTCATTAGTTTAGGGGGATAATATCTTCGCTCAAACAGATTCAAAAGAGTGAATAACCCTTAAAGATCACCCTATTGAAAAATTAATTAATAATGCATAATCTTAAATTTAAACGTGAAAATTTGATTTACATTACATTTACCATTCTTCTGTTGATGAAAGCATCAGTCCTTCCAATGTTGAAAATGAATTAATTGATTTAAATTAGATTAATTCAATATGTGATGAATTAAATCGATTTGAAATGAATAATGTGTGGGAATTAGTTTATCTTCCTAAAGTTACACTAATAATAGAAACTAAATGGTTTATTTTTTAATAAAATTGATGAAGCAAGATACTTAGTAAATAATAATTAAATAGTTAAAGATCAAGGTTATTCAAGGGAATGGTAAATTGAATTGGAAGATCCATTTTCTCATGTTTTTATGATGGAAGAAATTTGAATTTTTTTTATCATTTTCTATTTTTCAAAATATCAAATTATTTAAAATGGATATAAAAAGTTCCTTTATAAATTTAATTAATTCAAAGGAAGTCCATGGATATCAAAACCATTGGATTAAAAAAATAATTCTTCAGATCTTATTTTTAAACTATATAAATGTTATATGGTCTTAAAAAATCCCTAAGATATTGGTATGAAATACATACATAGTTTTTATTTAAAATTATTTTTTTAATGTTATGGTTTCTCCATACATGTTTATGAAAATAGTTTCAAATGATATAATTATTTTAAAAAATAAATGCGGATGATATAATTTTTGGTCCAAAAAATGATACTCTAAGTAATCACTTTTCTAATATTATGACCACTGAATTTTCCATGAACCTATGGGGAGAAATAAATTTTTTCCGTTGGTTTATATATTAATAAAATATAATAATAATTATTTTTAATTGACTTCATGTATTCTAAATAAATTGTAATAGGATTTGGTATTTATTCAAATAAAACAATGAAAAAACCTATGATCACTAATAAAAAATTAGGCTTAGATGAAGCTGGTAAGTTAGTTGATATTAAATAGTATTGAGGAATGATAGGATGTTTGTTCAATAAAACTAACTCTAGAATAGATATCATGTTATCAATTTTCATGTGTTATACATTTTAGTCAAACCCCAAATGAAGTCACATCAAATATGTTAAATGGGTAATAATATACATCAAGGGTGATATTTATACTATACTATTCTATTATAATTAGAAATTATATGATTATTTTCATACTATAATTCCAAATTTGGAGGTCTCATTCTTGAACAAAAAAGGAATACATGTACGTCTAAATTTTTATGAAAATTTTTAATTTCATGGATCATTACAAAAAAATATCAGTATAAATTTCAATATCTAGAGAAATTTTTTTCTGCTACTAGTTTTTGTTCACTGATAATATGGATAAAAAAATTATATGATTTCAATACCAGTTATTAAAAAATTACTATTTTCCTTAGAACCCCAAGGAAAATATTTATTTATAAAAATCCTCCCCAACATTCACCAACTAAATAGATATATGTAAGATTTCACTTTCTAATGGATCGTGTAAATAAAGGTGATATATATATGGAATTTTTTCCCAATGAGAAGAAACTAGCTAACATCCTTACAAAACCATTAGATTCAATTAAATATGAGGATAATAAATTTTAATTAGGTATATTAAAATATCATTATCTTTTTCAGTATATTTATTGTAGTTAAATATGTTTACATATGTTCTATAATTGAAATTGTTATTTTCTTCTCGGATTAAACAATATTTAGTTCACAATATTTGAAAATTAATTATTAAAAACTAATAATATGTTAATTATTTTCATTCACTTTATTTGCATTGATTAATTTTTATTATAAGGAAATATATTTCATATATTAATATTTATATAATTTGTGATAAATTTTAAAAAGGTGTTGAATTTTTATGCAAATTTAATAAATATTATTTTTTAATTTTCAAAAAGGGGAGTTTGTTACTATTTGAAATTGATATAATTATTTTATCACTTTTAATTGTTTTGATTAATTAGACTTCATTAAAATTTTATTAAATTCTGAAATCTATTAACATTCAAGTGGTTCTATTTAATTTATATTTTTATTATATTTCTAACTACATGTATGTATTTGTAACTATAGTGCTAATTGTTTACTTTTTTTTAATATTAATTCACATTATATTTTTTATATACTATATTATTTTTTTATGTAAAAAATATGGGAAATAATTGGGAGTAATGAGGTTTTACCTCAACCACATATGGCACCCCATAGGGTCAACCCTATATGAAAGCCTGCCTATAGAATGCCCCAATAATGCTGTGAAGACTCGTATGCCTAGTACATGCCTAAGGTGTGGGTGGCCCCCAAACAAAGCCCCACAGTACATGGACACATGTGCATTTATTGGGATTTTTTTACCACATAATATCTATGTGGATTGTTTTATTTTGAATTTATAAATTATGCATCTTATTCGATGAACTGTTCAACATCCACTTTGTCAATTCAATGTTAGACAGCCCTTTTTTACTATTCACTTGAGTTGAATCTCATCTGTTGATTCTGTTTTTTATTATATCAATTTTATATTCATCTTATCCTATGTATTGTGTTTTTTAATGTGATTTATACTTTTGAACCCCTTGGATCTCGATGTTCATCAACTTTCATGACGTTCTCCCAAACTATGGTTCACTAGCATTTGAACCAATGGCCTTCTTACATTTTCATCCCTTATAGTTCTACCATTATTTATTCTATTATGTGTTCATCATGAACTCATTTTTATGGTTTGATCCTTTTTTTCGAAAAATTTTTTTATCCCCTATGGTATCTTCACTACCATTTGTTTCATCAAGATTTAATAGTGATTTATTCTTCTTCTACATATCGGTTTGTGATTATGGTTTGTGGAAGTCTTCATCTGTTGGTTAGAAAGTTTTAACTCAATATTGGAACAAATAAATGCTAGGTAAATTTACCCACTGTTGGTGCCCAAAGGTGGGTCAATGACCAACCTTTAAACATTAACGTTGACTGATATTACACACCATTGTAAATCAATGATATGTGATTTTACCTATCGTTTGATATCAATGGTGCGTTAATTTTTAACCCAGCTGTGGTGTCTTTCATATTTTGTAAAAATAGTGGGGGTTTCTTCTTTATGCTCTAATAGAAGATTTTTGTTCCTATATCATTATTAGGTTTTTTGCTATAAATTTTGAGTTGATAATTTCTGATTATAGGTGTTTCGTATCTTTTCTACACTAGCTAGTGGCCATATATTTTTCATCATATTTCTATAAATTCATATCTTGTTATACTATTTTTTATTTTTTCAAAAAAATCATATCTATTAATCCTTTTTTGGATGTTTTTTTGTGAAAGTATTTATAGAAGCTTGTAATTTTCTAATTGGATTGCTTAATTATTTTTTCAGATGCAACAAAATTATTCATTATATTTTTTTATATTAACTATTATATATATATAAATCTTATGGTTATTTTAAAATAAATTCTGATGATAAACTATAGTTTATTTCCATATATAGGTCATGAGCCACCATTGGATTCATGATACAGTGGGTTATAAGTTACCAATGGACTTACAATGGAGACGAATTCAATATTTATTAATAATAATCCTCTAACAACATAGATTATTGGAATGATGTTAGTTTTCATTAAATAGATTTATTTATTCCTAATTTTGAATTTGTATGTTATGCTTTGTTTATCAACCATTAGAACCTCATGGTGGGTCATGATTCATTATTCTCTTTTCCAATGGTAGATTAATTCCCCACCTTTAGTTAAAAAAATATTTTTAATTTTACTTTTTTTAAACAATATTTGTGTTAAAAGTGTTATTATTTTCTGTCAAAATAAATTTTATGGTGTTTCAAATTAACTGTCACGTTATTTTATAATCTTTTATAAATAATGATTAACTTTCATATGATTTCCTATTTTTCTCTACTTTTCCTCCATCTATATTCTATAAGATTGTAATTTTATTTCAAATATTTTACAATTATTAATTAATTAATTTTATTAAATTATTATATTTATTGTTTATATATTAATATTTCATAAGGAAATAAAAATTCGGATTTAGTTCTATATTAATCTCGAGATGCTTTAAAAACAATAACTAACGGTTTTACTATTATATTGTTTTGCATTAACATGTGTAATACAAATATTGGATATATGTCTGCTCATATAGATCATAGTTTAAATGTTCTTTGAGATTTATTCAAGATATAAAAAATATACCATATATGATAATTCGAAAGATCAATTGTAATACATCTTCGACAATTATATTGCTATTAATTATTCACTATATTTTTCAACTTCTATATTCTTATTGTGATCTATAAAGGAATCCATATTCAAAATTTTTTCTTTCTTGTGATCAACAATCATTGATTTGAACATCATCAAAATTATGTTCATCTGCTATATTTATTATATATATAATTTTTCATGTAATCCCGTTAATTTCATGTTATAATTTCTTATGTCCAGTTTAGGATTTTCCCGTAAAAATATAGTCTTTCTCCTTTTTTAAATATTAATAATAATTACATGATTTAAGGGTTGTGACTCCCAATTAAAAATTATGTAAGTAGATTGGGTTGGTCTTCTCTATCGAGGACTAGGATGGGCCTTTGAGTCGATTTAAAGGTAGGGTATATAATAATGATATCATACCTTTGAAAGTGTGTTTCTTAGTCGGTACCAGTCACCTCGAGTAGTATAACAGATTGAGGAGTGGACTATGATCCTTGTGATCCTAAACACTATAAATATAAGGTTATTTTACTTTTTTACTTGTACTTCATCATAACTCTAGAAAACATTATTGACTTCTATACAATATTTTATAAACTATGATTTTTTGTAATTAGTTTTTAAAAATTACTATTCACCACCTCCTCTAGTAATATATTCAATCAATAATGATCCAATGACTATATCATCAAAGAAAAGGTTACTTATTCAAAATCAATAACATGGGTTGGATAGTTCTATTCCTGATACATCTACTTTGTTAATATATAAGTATTAACTTTATCATTTTTTGTTAGGACACAACCAAGTCAGTTATTTGATGCATCTCTATATATCAAAAAACAATTATTTCTATATGATAGAGTAAAAATCAGAGCATTGGCCATTCTCCTATTTAGTTCATTATAAAATACTTCATGTTATTTTTTCAAAAATAACTAAAAATCATTACTTGTATGCTTTGTTAAAACATTAACAAAATGTTAACAATTCAGAATGAACCATCTAATGTAACCTACCAACCTAATGAAACTATGTACCCTAGTTATGTATGTTAGTGTAGGACATTATCGGAGTTCATTTTTTTTCTAGGATCAACTATGATTCCATTATTATAGAAAATATGTAAAATAGAATAAACTTCTTGAAAATGGAAATACAACATACAAAATGTCACATAATACTCATTAATTTTAATATTTTTAAAAGCGATCCACAATTTATTATTATGGTCCTTGTATGATTTATATTACACAAAAATATCATTAATGAATATGAAAATAAAATAGTCATGATATTTGGTGAATAATTGGTTCATTTGATCTATAAAAATAATTGGGAAATTAGGCATTCCAAGTGGAATTTCTATAAATCGGTAATATCCGTACCTCATTCGTAATTTTATATTTGTAACTTGTCCCTTATTTAAATGAAGCTTATCATACCCAACTTGAGGGTAATCCTATAAGAATTTTGGATCCCAGAAGTTGATAGAATAATTCATTAGTTAGTGTAAGAGTATAATTTTTCTTTATTGTAATAGCATTTATTTTCTTATAATCATTGAATATACTCATGTATCCATATTTTATCATAACTAATAGAACATGGGATCCACATATAAAAAGAACTGGGAGAATAAATCTTTTATCAAAAAATATTTCTAGTTGTTTAATAAACACCACAAATTCCAAAGAGATAATTATATTTGGAGTCATTGACATTAGTCTTACATCAGGTATTAAATCAATAGAAAAATCAACTACATGATCTAGTGGATGTTTAGGTAATTCCTCAGGAAGTACATCAATATATTCTTGTATAATAGATACATACACAATTTGATGACTACATTATCTATCCCTATATTTTGTTTTCTCTTATTCCCCATGGTTCTCATTTAGTAGAGCTACTGTGAGTGGATCTAGAAATGTATCTACAGAAGATTCATTTTCAATAAAGATAATAAATTCTATATATTCTTCGTCAATTAGAATTTCATTGTTTTTGCAATAAATGTTTTCGCACCTTATTTTTAAAGATAACCCATATAAATTATTATTTCATTGTCAACCATTGGTATGATAATATGGTTACAAAATAGATTGTAATAATGTCCATTAATGGGGACTTCCCCACACATTCTTGTTGTTATGAGACATTCTCTAAGAGTTTTGACTTACAATGCCCTTCTTAAAGTGCTTGATAAATATATGATTCTCTTGGAAAAGTAGAATATGTAATTGAGTGAGATGATCCAAAATAAGTAAAAAAATTATATAATTTTTAAAATAAGATTCAATTACCTTCTATTACATCATTGGGTATATCTAATAAGGTTGTGAGATCCCATAATCTTGGCCTCCTCCCCTTGGAATGACTTTTGGTAAATTTCCCTAGTAGTTAAGGAATTCATTTTCATAGTTCCCCATATCCCTATAGATAAAAAATAACCATTTTTTCCTTTTTTACAATTTCATTCTTAATCATGATGAAATTTATCTGTACACTTATAATAAACTCTAATTCCCTTAAATCATTTCCCATGAGGATTATTTACATACTACTCATAATGTGGAAATGCTTCATTCACTTCTTTTCTTTGACACATTCCCTTTTTCATGATTCACATTGAGCCTATAATTTTATAAATTTCTCTTTGACATATAGAAACTAGATAATTCCTTATCTATAATTATTTATCATAAATGTTTTTCATCATATAATGAAAATAAATGAGAGATAAGATCCCTTCAAAGACTTGTCTTAATCCCTTCAATGAAATGTTAAATCTTATACTGTGTGTTTTGTATGTAATCTATATCATATCTGGATAACCTTATTCATGTTTCTTTATAATAAACAACAAATTATTCTTCTTTTTTATTTTAAATGAAGAATATTCTCTTAATTTCAATTTTTTTCTAGAGGGAAATATTTTTCAAATAATTTCTCATTAAAAGATTAACATATCTTGAGTTCTATTTCCACATCCTCAAAATTATAATGGATGAACGACCAAAATTGATTAGAATCACATTTGATACAATAAAATGAAATTATATGATTTTTATTTTCTTCACATCCCACGTCTATAAATATCTTCTCTAAATAATTAGTCCATTGATCAGATACTATTGGATTAGTAATCAAACTAAATGACAAGGGACTGCTTCAAATAAAGTTATCCATCATAGGATTATATCCCTATGTAATAGGTCAACCCACATAAGAAAGGTTTCATTTCCTAACCAAATTGAGCTACCCTAATATATCCATAATTTTCTCAATTCCAATTTCAGTTATATTAGCTTTTTTAATAGGACCATCTCTATATTGTCCATGATTATTGATACCCTTCTTCCTTCCAAGAACCATTTCTGAACAATGTCATATAAGTGATTATTTCATAAGATTATGAAATTTTAAACCATAATGTATAATTCTAAATATAGTGTAAGACTTGACATAAACTAAAATTCATATATTGTTAATCATAGAATCATAAACAATGAATCTTTTTGGATGAATTTAGTTTCAAATACTGTAGAGTATTTTGTAAATAAAATGTGAATTATCATAAGAATATCTTTAGGGAGTGTCAAATCTGGTTCACACCAAGGACCTTTTTTCTATACTATGTGATGATTGGGTGAATCCAAATTTTTTCATTTCAATTTTATTAACCATAAGTAACAATGTGACAAAACCAAATCCACATGTAGTATCCAGATAGGGATTTACTTATAGGAAAACCCTAAAAATATCTTCATTTAAAAAAATTTGAAGGTTCTTTTATACCTGTCCTAAAATTATATCCTAGTGGTATACCCTAATATATGTTATCCTTAACATAGTATCCATGTTCTCTACTAAACATCCCATAATACCAACTTTAATGACCCCAACTCCAATAACTGAGATCCAATTTCTACATTATTACATTATCTTAGATATATCTGGTTATATCCAATAGAACTGAATAGTTTAGATGTTATGGAGAACTAGATACATATATGATACCCATAATACATTGGTAATATGAAATAAAGCATAACAAAAGTATATTCTCATCATCCTTGATACTCATTCGAAGGATTAATCTTCATACCATGAGGAAAGGAATAAAAAAAGGTAATCCCAAATTCATAGTTTTGGTTAAATACAATGGAATATATCACAAATTAATAAAGCATAATAAATTTTTAAAAGTAAATAAATGAAAAAAACATTCCATTATATTAATATGTTTTATATCACAATTAGATAAGGTATAATTCATATGGAAATTTAAATAACTGAAAACACATTCCATTTAATCTATAAACTTAGATAAAAAGCATCCAGATAAAATATCATTACGAAAATATCATGCAATATAATAATAACCGAATTCTCAATGAGGTAAATTATTAATTATTGGAAGTAGTGAACTAATGTATAATTATACCTATACCATCAGGTACTTTCACAAGTTATTTTAAAACTACTAGGTAAAAACCACCCTATTATGAAAAATTGGTTTGTCCCAAGAGGCCAGTTGCTGAATTGAAGGGATATATATAACTATAACCCACATGTATCCGCATTTAAAAATAATTTCAAATAAATTTATTGATTTATTTAATTAATTACCTATGTTAATTATCATCAAATATCCATATTGTATAAAGGATATGGATTTATCAATATTTCCCCACATAATCTACTAACTTTTATAGTAAACATAATTTGAAAAAAAAATGTATATTTTTTAAGAAATAATCATATACATGATAAAAATAACATGTATATATTTCATAAATGTAATTATGGATGAAAATTTTTCATAATAATGTGATTGTTTCAAGATAATGTTAACATTTAGAAAAGAAAGTTAGGGTGTACAATAATTTTTACCTTCTTGGTACATTTTATGTCAAATACCCTCAAATAAAATAATTTAAACTGAAAATAAAAATAAAAATAATTATCTATGAATAATTATATAACATTTCAAATGGGTAGTATATGAACCATATAAAATTAATTAGGTGCATAATCTTATAATATGACTCAACGAAGGGAAATTGAGACGAATTCCATTAACCCAAACATTCATTTAGTTTAATAAGATTTAACTTCTTTTAAAATGGCTTTAAATATGTTATTAACTTATATCAGAACCTTATTCATATTTATAATACCACATATGACCCTCTTGTAACATTTTACCTCTTATTTGTTAAAATATTACTTTGTCTTCATTGTTTTGGGTGTTAATTTCCTTGTTTTCTAATGCATGTTTTATCATAAAAGTTCAATTTATTATAATGATTATATAGTTATATAATATACATAATTATATTAATATTATAAACATCATATTTAATCATTATATATCTTTTTATAATCATTCTTTATGGTTGGATATGGATAATGAGTTGCATCACTTCATAGAGATGGTAGATTGTACGTAATTATGAAGAAAATATCACTCCATTAACATGTGAAAGGGTATGAAAGTGGGTGATACATTAATATTAAATAATCAATATAAATTTATAAATATCACATTTAATAATTTAATTTATCCTTTTTTACATTCCATGTAATTCATATGTGAAAAATGAATCACATCGCCTCGTGATGTGGTAGTCCATTATATACACAAGTAACGTTATTATATTTTAAATAAAATAGAAATTGAGAAATTATATTTGATATTATAAATAAATAATTATAATAATATCATAAATATCATATAAAAGTTTTAATTCCATCATCATATCAATCTTTTAAATGTTGTGATCGTAAAAAGAATTAAATCGATTCCGAAGGTAGTAGTCCTCCGTACACATGATCGTCATTTTTAAATCACTTTGGATAGAATATGAGATAGATATAGGTCATTATCATTCCATAAAAAATCAAAATATATTGGATATACAGAGTATATTACATAATTATGGTCATTAATATTTGAAATAAGTTGTAGATTAAGAAAAATGAAAACATTTGTTTAAGAACGTTACCTCTTATTTAGGGAACTTGTTTTGGTTTGCAACAAAAGACTTAGTTTGATGAATATATGATAAAAATGGATATAGGATGTTTTGATAGTATTAAAAAATAATTATTATAGTTATTGTTTTAACCAAATTTATTTTGATGTGTGATGTGGCGATGATAGGGGTGGATTTTTATAAGTGGGGAGAGGAAACATAATTTTTTTTAAAACAATCATTTACACCAATGTTTTTCTGGTGCCACATGCCCAAAATTTTTTCATTATATACACTTGGATGTTATAAGGTTTAAATTTTTCCATAAAATTGGTTTTGGATATGTTGTTAATTCATTTTAACCCTTAACTTCATAGTTTAACCCCCAGTAAATTAGTTTATAACTTAACCCCGGTAAATAATTTTAATAGGTTATTCTATCCATATTGGTAAATAGTGAAGTTTCCCCTATTAGATAATATAAAATATTCAGGTTCCAAATATTCAATCCAATTTTCCAAATTAAATTCACATAACATGGATAATCCAATTTTTAATTATACCCGCTGATGAGATTAAAAAGCGAGTTTCCAAAGATAAAATTCCCATTTATATATAAAGTTTATATATCATAATTCAATATGAAATTGAACAAATGACCTAAATTGTATTTATTATTCTATAATTTTTTTATTTTTAATTTAAAACATGTTTAAAATATAATTTAACTTTATAAATAATTTAAACTAAATGGTAGTTTTAAATAAAAAATAATTATTTTCACTATTCATCAAAAAATAAAATTTATCATAAAAATACGAAAAATTCACCCTAAGAGATTTTATATGTGGTGATTTAAAAAATTATTTTCATTTCATCAAATAATATTTTTTGGAATTGGACATAATTAATTATGTGCACAATGTGTGACAAATAAGCCTTTCAAAAAAATATTGTTTTCAAAAAACATTCCCTTTTCTTTAAAATGATTCATATTTTAATTATAATCAATAGATAACCAGTTAGTTTATTTTATATGTATATAAAACATAAAAATATAATTCTTTATTTATTACTACTCATACAATTCAACTTAGAATCTAGGGTATATGGGTCCTTTTTAGAAAATAATTTAATAGTGTATCTTAATTTAAATGTGTTATTGTGTGCATCGAAAGCTATCAAAAATATTAAATTTAACTAAAAAATCATGAATTATTAAATTTTAAAAATAATAATTATTTAGATATTAATAATTATTTAACTCCCTTTATTTCCATCCTTTGTAAATTGAAAACAACTATTGTGTTTTTACGCGGACTTTTGCCTACAAGTAGTGTTGTAATTCATTTTTCATCGCTTCATTGCATGGATCATTATAATAGTGTATATAATAATTTAATATTATATTTTTAAAATTATTTATATATTATAGATGATTAAACCATTAATATGGTTTACAGGCCTAAATTTACAAACTTAGACATGCATGAAAAATGAATTAGTTGACACCCATAATATTGATTTTAGTGGAGAATTTCTATTAAATGGATAAATAGAAATTACAAATGAATATAATATTTTAATATATGTATGAATAAAGTAATTATATATATTTATAATAATGATTTATTTATTATAAATGATTTTAGAGTTTGTATGAAGAATTTCGGGGCTTGATGTAATAATTTATGTTGAAATATCCATTTTAGTCATGATTTTTCATGTTTAAATATACTTTTGTGAAAATATATAATATATCTCAATTAAAAATAAATTATTTTTCTCTCTTATAGTTATTACTTTGTGATTTAAGTATTAGTTATATTTCCCCTACTTAAGTACACATTAATGTCCAAAATAATATTTTATAAAAAACCGGCCAAATTTATCCACTTTACTCGAGATTATATTTCTTCAATTACTATATTCTTTAAAATGATTAAATAATTTTATTTTATATTAAAAAATTATTGTGTGAGATTTATATCCCTTCACTTTTAATTTCTTTTCAATTTTTTAAAAAATTGTTTTTAAACGTTTTTTCAGACGAGTTGTATTTTTGTGTTTTACAAAATTGTGAAAAGAATATTTTTTTAATGTGTAGTTAGTAATGATATTTTCCCACTATCAATAACATTAACTATTTTAATGATTAATTTAAATTTTTCATGATTTTAAAATAAAAATTATATTCCCATTTCTCTTATAATTTTTCATTCCTAAAACCTACCAAAATAAAAGGATGCTTCATTTTCATTTCAAATAATATTTCTAATAATTTTATATAAGTATTTTTAATCTATGAAAACATAACTTATGGGATATTATGAATAATTGGGGATATTATCTAATTATATTAGACACATTCTCTATTTTTATGATTATTTGGAGGTGTTTTATGGATTTCTTCAGTAAACACATTTCTTTCTCATAGATTAATTTAAATATAATGTATTGATGAATTCTATTATGATATCAAGTAATATATATGCATGATTTTCATGATATCTTGGGTGGGTAAAAAATTATGTATCCCTTCAATTAATTTTTTAATGATTTATATCTCACAATATAATATGAAATTTTAATGGGGGAGTGACCCCAATCCAATATGAGACTTTATCCACCATTAATGAAAAGGGAATAACATGTGAATAAAATCCATTATTTGACACCTTTTATGACGATATGTTGCTATTAGAAGTCGACCTTGACTAATAAAATGTTTTTTTATTTTTTTAATGTTTTTCACACACATTTTTATGAAATTTTATTATTCTTATTTCATACTATTGTGGATCATGATTGATTATTTATGGATTAATAAACTTTGGACAAATGAATTTTTATAAGAAAAAATTTATCCCATGACTGATGAGTTATGATCATTGACTGATTGGGTATGAATTTTTTATATTATGATTAGGATATCAAAAACCTATTATTAACTTATGCTCATATATTATCATATATTAATGAATTCCATGTTTACACTTACTAGTAATTTGAGCTCTTTCTTTCGTATATATCCATTTCCCCAGGTTATGGATAATTAATTAAGTAGGATGTATCTAATATATGTAATTCGTGAGAATAAATTTAAGAGATATATTAACTGTATTTCATGAAATAAGTTCAATATGTATATTGAATTCAAATTAACTAAACCTTTATGATATTATGTTGTGTTTACTGTCAGGTTTTATAATATTTGAACTAAAATTATGTAATATTTATGTATTGAATTCTTGTGTTTCCATAGGCTAGCTTATTTAGTTATCTTCTAAGATGTTCATTTCTTCTTAAATTTTTTAAAAAATAACAATGTTGGTGTAGGATTTATACCAATTATTTACCAAATGATATAATAAATCAATATTCACAAATATCAAGAATATTTTAGATAAAACCAAATGATTATCAAATATATAAAAGTTAGAAATTAATTCATAATTGAAGTGAAATAATGGTAAAAATTACATAAAACACTACTTTTAAAAAAAATGTTGGATCACTCTACTAAAATTAAATAAAAACTTTTCCTCAAGTTCAAAAGGGTCTCACTTCCTCCCAAGGAAACATTCTAGGTATATCATTGTAAATATAATATAATATAATGGGATTAAAATATTAACATGGGGAACCATTATCAATTCCTATTCCCTAAGATCACTTTTCCAATATTATTATTTATTATTCCCTGATATTTTGTATATTAAATTCATATATATCATATGACCCTTCTTCATAAAAGTTCATAATTTTAAAAACCATTCCATTACCTTTGTCTACTATCATTTACTATAATTTTACAATCCATGTTCTATATAATGAATTTATTAGATGAGTTTAGCAAAACATAAATTGAAACCCTGACAATATAACATGAATCTATAAAGATGAATTGTAATTATCATGGAATGAATGAATATCTGGGGAAACTAATTCTCAAGTCACTCTTACTCATATATAATGTAAAACACACACATATTAATGATTTTTTTACTTAGGAGGACTTTTATGTGAGTTCCCAATTTTTTTATGGAGTTAATATGAGATCTCTATATTCTATTTTGGGAGGCCCCTGGAGGTGTTAATAATTTACAATATATAGTTTATCTAAGGTTGAGTTAAAAATTCCAATTTCCATATGTAATAAATTTTTTTACACTTAGTTGTATTGCGTTAATAATACATTCCAAGTTTAAATACAATTATTTATGGTTTTTATTGTGACTTTTTTGTTTTGTGTGCGATGAATATAAAATATATAATTTTATTTTTAATTTTATTTTCATGAACACAAACATTTCAAAAATAAACAAAAATAGGGAAATATATTTTTATTCTAAGCTACTATATCCCTTTTCCATACATATCTTAGACACTAACATCAATTAATATCATTATAAAATTCTATTTAACTAGTATACATAATATATAAGGGTCAATATATGATTAAAATAAATAGAAACCTAGTAAATATATGAATTTTCATTAGAGATGAGTGATGACTCCTATAATGGTTCATTTTAAAAAATTAATAAATTTTTTTAGTTTTAATCCATTCAATTTGAAGCTATTTTGTGGTAAAAATCATTTAATATCAACTGAATTACATGGAAATGATTTATTCTCTATGAAGGAATGTTTTTTTGAGAATTAATATTTTCTATAATTAGATTAATATGGGAGGAGAATAGTGGGAATTTACCTCGAAACTTATAAGTATTCTATATGAAAGATCATTTTTATATAGACCTAAGCCATTTATTATAGATGAAAGAGTTATAATAATATTTCAACCTCAGTTACTCAAGCTCCATCATTTTGAAATTTTCATAATCACCAACATTTCTCAATTTTATGTCCAATTTCTTAAATTCCTTGTATAATTTTTGTTCTAACTCCACAAAAATTTGATAGCTCTGTCTATAAACTATTCAATAGGGAGAAATATTAATGGGGAGTTGAAGTTAATGTGGTAGGCCCATAGTTCATCATACATATTCTTACTCCATTAATTTCATCTGAAATGTTATTTTTTATGGATTATATTTACTTCTCTATTGGATACCTTAGCTATAACATGTGATTCATGATCAAATTTAACCAAGATATGAAGGTAGAACGGTCCTTGTAGTCTAGCTTGGGTTGTCAAATCCGCTGAGACCTAAGAAGAAAACTAAGATGCACAACCTATGAGATGGATTTTTGGCTATGAAGTGGGAAACTATGTTTTGATTTTATATGGTTTTAAATAACACTAAGAAACATAAGTGAATTCAATTTTATGAAAATGGTTTAATCATAGGGTTTTTCTTTGGGTGAATTGAATGAATTTTACTTCTTCAAAAATATTTGGTTTTATTAATTCATGATGAATTAATTATTTAAAGTAACACTAACTTAATCATTTTATTTTTTATGCTAACTAAACTCAATTATTAATCCCCTACATACTTAGAGAACCAAATTCGTGATCTCTCCAAGGTGTATGGTCATTTTAGTACATGGATTTAGGTTCCTCATACACGGTGAAGATAAAGATTGAAAATAATTGAAGAATGGAAGTCTTGAATTAATTATCCAATTAAAAACAATTTGATCATAAAATAACATTCAATACAGCCTTTTTATGATCCTACAATCAACCCATTAATGGGTTAGAGGTCCATTGATGGTATACTCTCAATGGTGGGCGGAATAAGGCTTACACGAATTGGATTGAAGAAATTAAAATCGTCGAAAAACTAGCACTCCTCCGTGTGTGTGAACGAAATTTAAACCTATGTGTGAACTAATTTCCCACAAAGCAGGGATATCATTGTTCTTTGTGAGTTTTAATTAGAGAAAATCGGATGAATATGAGATAAATATGTTGATTAAGAACATAGAAATACAAAAACAAACTTACATGGAAATTGAAAACATTACAAAGGAACTTTGTCATAACAACCTTACAAAAGACAAGATATGTATTCCCCCTCACCACCACTACGTTAAATAAGCAATTGAGAAGCCTTAGTATGAGACTCAATCAATTTATTCCCAAATATTAAATTAATTTAGGCCTAAGGGTGGTGGAAAGTAATAGATAAATTGATCCCCTCCTTGACTTTTTATCCTCATTGTCTCCCCTAAAAATATCTTCCTGTATGGGAAAGAATATCACCGAATCTCAGAGGGTCATAGAAGAGTATTTTGTGTCTCTAGATGTCTTATAGGCCTCTATAAAATTTGGGCTTATTTCGAGTTGTGGATCGGGAGTTATGGCCACTTTAGTGGGATAACATTCTGTGCCACAGATTCTGACCCAGATTTTGATCTTCTCTTTGAGCCATCATAATAACCACCATGGAAGCCACATTAGCATTGACTCTTTGAGAATGACTTGTTCATCTACATTTTTAATATAATCCCATGAAATTTGGGATTTATTGGGCCATTATTATGGGCCCCAAATTCTCATCAGTGGGCCGGTGTCCAATTTTCCTTCTCTAGAATTGTTTCCTTTCATCACCAAATATCACCATCATATTTTATGAATCATCCATTTATTACTAAATGAAAAACGTTCATAATAAATTTTAGATACATTTCCAAAAATATCATATTAAAATATGGATATTTACATTCCTTGAAATCAGATGAATCATTGGGCCTAAATAGGTGTACATTAGGCATAAAGTGCACAAATGATGAGAATGGATGTTCAGAATTAAAATCCACTTACTCAGGCCCATAAGGTCAAAAATTAACAATTAATAACATGAAAATGTAATTAATATATGTTTTTATGTCTAATAAAACCTCCCAACCTGAGATTTTCTAGTCCTGAGAAAATAATTAGAATATTATATTTGAATTCTTTTTTTCAAACACATTATAACAAACAGTGCTCACAATGTAAACTACACACTAATATATCATTATCACCTATCAAGATAATTTAAAACATGATAAATTTAAAATCATATCCCAATATCAATCTCATTTTTTTGATCAAATCCATCATAATGCTTCATCTAACTCAATTAGGTGAAATGATGTGTTGTGAATCACAATAGATATGGGGGTTCATTTTCATTCAAGGGGGAGATCATGGAAGTTCTAGGTGGAATCACATTTAATCCTAATATGAGTATTCGTCATTTTTTTGCTTCTTTTTTTTTGCAATATTTCCGTAGTAATTGACATTGTAGTTAATGAAATTAACCCATGTAGCTAGACTTTGCCGATGACTCTCAGACTCAAAGGCCTTAGTGCACCAAGTGAAGCCCACATTCTCAGGCCTCGTCTCGATTTAACATAATAAAAAACAAAGTCATATTACCATAAATAGAGATAGATTGAAAAACTCAGGGCTAGAAAACTCTGGAGTCGCGATCCCCAAGTGACGAAAGCCGCACATTTTATCAATCCATTTCTTTACATGCAATTTTTTTTTTCAATTATCATATTTTTCATAAAAATCAAACCAGCCTATTCTATTTATTATGGGACCCCAAGAATTCAAATTAGTTCCCCAAAATCTAGAGGATGTGCATTTTGGTATTTTGATTTAATAGATGAAAATAAAAATGATGAAAATTCTCTTTGGACAACCAAACTTCCAAAATCAATGCTAGTAATCATAATCATGAATTGAATTAAGAGTCCAAGAAATAAAAATTATTTTATATGTAGTTTTAATATGAGAAATGATGTTATTATATGAATGATAATAGAATTTTACTTCTTTTTTTAACAATAATTTTGTTTCCACACCAGCCAACATAGAATGAAACTGTCCATAATTTTGTAAAAAGAACATAGGGGAGAATGTGGGTGGGGGGATGAGTTGGAAAGGGCATGGAACAAGATCACCTGGTGGCTTCATAATGATGATTTTGGTGCTCCCAAATAACTCTCTATTCTCATGGGAGAGTTAGTCACCTCTTTGATTGAATATGTTTCTCCCAAAAATAGCCAATGAACCATACAAACAAGAACAAAATAGACAGAAAAAACCACACAATAATTTATTTAATACCAAGTCTCAACATTTTTATGGTTTTCCTTTTGTTTTTGTTTTTGTTTGTTTAAATCAACTGATGATACATTGTCTTCTTTTTAATTTTTGGGTTAGGTTGTACTCAGGGATCACACTGAGTGACATGGATGAATTTGGTTCTCCCTTTTCAAATCCATCCAAACTCATAATAGAAGAATAGGTCAATAGTCCGAGTCAGAGTAAAGTTATATCAAAAGGATCCATTAATCCAATTTGAAATATAATGTTTATTAAAACAACAAAATGATTGGAAACTTGAAAACCATGGGTTGACTCCCATGCAACTCTTTTTTTAATGCCATTAGCTTGACTTGGACCCCTAATCGATTAATTATTTTCGTCATCTAAGGTATGATCACACAAGTCTTCAACAACATCATGTTTTTTGAATGGTTCTATGAATGGTTTGACTCTATGACCATTAACTTTAAATGTTTGACCATTGGTGGGATCTTTAATTTCAATAGCCCCATGGGGGTACACCTTATGCACTATGTATGAACCTGACCATCTAGACCTCAATTTTCCCGAGTGTATGTGAAATTTATAATTAGACAAACGAACAGGTTTTCCCGGTTCAATGTGTTTGGTTTTAAGATGTCTATATTGGTAGGCTTGTACATTAGCCTTATTGATCCTTGAATTCTCATAACCCTCCATCCTAAGTTCCTCATGTTCATTGAGATCTAATTTCATTTTTGTTTCATCCAATGAGAGGTCATAATTAATATTTTTAATTGCCCAAAAGGCCTTATGTTCAATCTCCACTGGCAAATGGCATGCTTTACCATAAACCAACCTATATGGGGGCATTCTTAAAATGGGTTTATATGCATTTCTATAGGCCCAAAGAGCATCTAATAGTTTTCCTGACCCGTCATTCCTAGATGGATTAATAGTTTTCTCAAGAATCTGTTTAATTTCTCTATTAGCTAACTCTACCTGACCATTCGTCTGTGGGTGGTAAGCAGTGGAAACTCTGTGAGAAATTCCATACTTTTCCATGAGTGATGATAATGGACGATTGAAAAAAATGTGTTCAATGATCACTAATGATATCCCTAAGAATTCCTAATCTAGAGAATATGTTTTCCTTGAGAAATTTAATCATAGTTTGATGATCATTGGATTTTGTAGGAATGGACTCAATCCATTTGGAGACATAATCGATAGCTAAAAGAATTTAATGATATCCCCTTGATTTTTGGAAGGGACCCATGAAATCAATTCCCCAATAGTCAAAGATTTCAACAACTATGATGGGAGTGAGTGGCATTTGATTCCTTTTTGTGATGGAACCTACTTGTTGACACCAAGAACAACATTGAAAAAATGTGTAAGAGTCCCTTGAGAGGGTGGTACCTAAGAGACCACTCTAAAGAACCTTACCAGAAGTTTTCCTAGAGGAAAAGTGACCTCTACATGCCTCACTTTGAAAGAAGTTAAGGGTAGACTCCTGTTCATATTCTAGGACAGACCTACTAATGACTTGGTCAAGGAAAAACTTATAGAGGTACGGATCATCAACCACATAGTTCCTAACATCATAAAGGAATTTCCTTCGAGCTTGTGTCCCTAAGAATTTTAGAATTACTCTCGTAACTAAGAAGTTGGCTATGTCATCATACCAAGGGAAGTCACTCACATATTATAGGTGTTCATCAATAAATGAATCAGACACAAAAAGGTGATTTGAGTTGTCATTGAATTCCATCCTAGAGAGGTGATCAGCTACAACATTTTCAACACCCTTTTTTTCATTGATTCTTAGTTCTAATTATCATAAGATAAGGACCCACCTAATCAGTATAGCCTTAGTATCTTGTTTTTTGGAAGAGGTATTTTAGTGCAGAATGGTCAGTTAACACAATTATGGGGGATCCTAAGAGGTAAGACATAAACTATTCTAAGGCAAACAGTATAGCAAGTAACTCCTTTTTAGTGGTGGTGTATTTAATTTGGGCTTCATTTAGGGATTTTCTTGCATATGGAATGACAGAAGGAGTTTTATCACAATATTTTCCTAACACAGCTCCTCCAACAATGTCACTGGCTTCACAAATAATTTCGAATGGATGGTTTTAATTTAGAGATTTCATAATGGGAGGAGAGGTGAGAGAGGATTTTAGGGTTGATAATGAACCCTCACAGCTTTCTATCCAAACAAATGGAACATCCTTTACTAGGAGAGCACAAAGGTGATGAGATATTGAACTAAATTCCTTGATGACTCTTCTATAGAAACCATCATATCCTATGGAATACCTGACTTCATTAACATTTTAGGTTTATGGAAGGTGATGAATGATGTCAACCTTGGATTTATCAACTTCAATCCCCCTAAAAGAGACCAGATGGCCTAGAACAAGTCCCTCTTTTACCATGAAATGCTATTTTTTCAGTTTGGGACCAGATTATTTTCTTCACATCTTGACAAGACTCTATCCACATTCATCAAACTTCCCCAAAATGTATCCCCAAACATAGAGAACTCATCCATGAAGATCTTTAGAAAATCCCCTACCATGTATGAGAATATTCCCATCTGGCACCGCTAGAAGTTTCCAAGGGAATTGCCTAACCCAAAGGGAAGGAGCTTGAAGAAAACAGTGTCGAATGGACAGGCGAATGTATTCATCCCTTGATCCTCTAGTGATACCTCATTCTGATTGTACCCCGAGTTCCCATCTAAGTAACAGTAGAATGAATGACATGCCACTCTCTCAAGGACTTGGTCAATGAAGGGTAAGGGTAAATGGTCCTTCTTGGTAAATGCGTTTAGCTTCCTATAGTCGATGCAGACTCTCCAACCACTACTTTCCCTTGTTGGAAGAATCTCTCCATACTCATTGGTTATCACTGTGATTCCATCCTTTTTTGGAACCACTTGGATTGGGCTCACCCACTCACTCTCAACTGTGGGATAGATGATACCATTTTTTAACAATATCATAAGTTCTATTCTAACTAATTCCATGAGATTAGGATTGAGTCGCTGTTGAGGTTGACGAAATGGCTTTGAATCAGATTCTAGAATAATCCTATGAGTCCTGGGAAGTGGGATAATCCCAAGAATATTAGATAGCATCCAGCCAATGGCTTTCTTATTATTCTTAAGAACATCTCGATGCATTCTTTCGTTATTGGATTCAAGAGATGAAGAAATGTCAATAGGATGTGTTGGATTGTCCCCTAGGAAAGAATACTTGAGTGCAGAGGTAAGTTCCTTCAAATCAAGATCAGTATGGTTTAGAATTTCATTAGAAGATTGAGACATTAGATCAATTTAAATTTTGTTTCCTAGAGTTTTAGATAGTATTGATTCCCCACATTTAGAAGTTTCTGCTACAGGATTGGTTTAGTTAGATTTAGGGAAGGAAGTTTGAGTGGTATCCATCAAATTGTTTTCCTGAACGGTATCACTGATTGTTGGACCTAAGAATTCATCATATGATCAATTTGAAAATGATTCAAGCCAAGGAGATAAAATTCCTTCTTGTGAACAAAGTAAATCAATATCATCCTCAGTTAAACATCCATCAAATATTCCTTGATGTTCTATGAATTCATTATCAATGCTTCAAATCATGTTTACTTCACGAATGTCCTCATCATCTTCTATTTGTGAGATTGGATTGTAGATGTTCTAGTCTAGACTCATGTTTCCAAAGGTGATGGTCATGTTCCCATTTCGATCATGAATAACAGATTTCATTTTTGCAAGTAAAGGATGACCAAGGATGATTAAGGTTTGTTCCTTATTTCCTATGTTTAGATGGTCGTTAAGGACAATGAATTCAACAGTGTAGATGTAGTTTTCCAACTTTACTAGAACGTCCTTTAAAATCCCCTTTGGAACCCTAATGCTACTATCATCAAGTTGAAGTGTGATAGATGTGGGTTGGAGAACTTCTAGGAATAACTGGTAGTACACATCATAGGGAATGATATTGACACTAGAAACTAGGTCACACAAGGCCTTGACAACTTTTATCTCACCTAGTTCAACATTGATGTAAGGGAAACCCTAGTCTTTTAACATAGGAGGAATGGTCCCTTGAATGGAGGTACTCACATTAGTAGCCAAAACGACTTGGTTTTATTGTGAAAATTTTCTTTTAAAAGTGCACAAATCCTTATGGTATTTTGAGTATGAAGGTATGGTTTTGATTGAATCAAGAAGGGGAATATTCAACTTGACTTGTGAGAAGATTTATCTTAATGTTTCACTTAATTTAGGCTAGGTTCTCTCCATCATGCGTTGAGGAAATGGTGCAGGTTATGGGTTTGTTTGTTGAAGAGTTTTTTCTATGACAATGTTATTAGTTTCCTCAGTTTTATCTTGTGGTTAATCTGAATTTTCATTAGATTTTGATGCTTCACATGGTTTGTGAATTATTTTTTCAGGTTTATCAATTGATTTCCCACTTCTCAAAATAGTCACAGCCTTTAGCTATTCAGGAATTATTTGAGTGACACTTGAATCTCCCCTTAAATTTTAGGATGGTACCGCCTGAGTAGGCATGGGTACCTTTCCAGTTTTGATGGTTTGATGTTCTTGTTTTAGGGAATTGACTTTTGAGTTCATCCTTTCCATTTTTTTGAATAGTTGTTCTAGTAGGCTTTATGGAACAGTTTGGTTTGTTTCTTGGGAAGATTGGTTTATTCTTGAGGGATATTTTAGAGGTGGGATGGTTTTTTGAAAATGGACTTGTGGATTTTGGTAATGGAAGGGTTGGGTTTGGAACTTGTTATGGGTTTGGTAGTTCTGATGGGGGTAAGGATTTTGTCCCTGTGGTTAGCTAGATAGTTGGTTATATTTCCGGTGGAAGCTTGGGTGGTCATTATAACATAGGATGAAGGTGTTTTTGTATTGAGGATTTAGAAAGTTCAATGCATTTACTACGGCTAGGGGTCCTCCTAAATGAACCTCCTTGATGGATGGAATGGTTGGGAAGTTGTATGTCTTATGGTCATGTTTGTCACAAATTGTGAAAACAGAGTCTACAGTTTGGATTTCATGGACTTTCCTAAGGTCTATCTCTTCAACCTTCCTAGAAAGTTATGTGAGTTTAGATCTAAGGATTTACTCTTCTCTATTTATATGAATTCCAATAGTTCCTTGTGTCTTTTCAAAATAAGTTGAAGTTCCCCATGTTTGGTTTTGTTCAGAAACGATTTCCAGATATTCGTAAGCATCATTTGGGGATTTTTTTTCTAAGGATCCATTACACATCATGTCAATAAATTGTTTTTTCCCCAGGCCCAACCCATCATAAAATATTCTCACTTTTTCAGGTATATAAAACCCATAGTGTGGAACCATGTTTAGGGTGTCTTTGAACCCTTCCCATGTTTCATAAAATGACTCTCCCTCTTTTTCAAAAATGTTTTGGATGCTCTTTTTAAATCCAATTGTTTTATTGTGGGGAAAGTATTTTTTGTAGAATTCACTTTGTAGTTGGTCCCAAGAGTTGATGGATTATGGTCTCAAATTGTTTAGCTGATTTTTATCTCGATAATTTAAAGAAAAAGAAAATAGCCTCAACTTAGCTGATTCTAGTTGATGTGGTGGGCACATGATTTCTACAATGTCATTGATCTCCTTAACATGAAGGTAGGTCATCTTGGACTCCATTCCATGGAATGTGGGAAGGTGGTTTAAGAAATTGGGTTTAAAGATGTAGTTGGAATCTCCCAGGTAATTGTGTCTAATTCATGAGGGGGAATTGGTCCAAGAAGGTGTGAGGTAGTCATTCAGGGTTTGATCAACTGCATTCCCCATGTTTGGGACTGCCTCATTTGGATTTCCATTTTGGTTTCCACCCAGGTTTATGAGTTGGTTTCATTGAATACCTTCCATTGAAACGGGATCAAATCTGGACTTTGTAGTTTCAAGAGGATTAGGATCTATTGTAAACAATCAACTAGGTTCTCTTGACTCCACTATCCTAGGACATTCCACCCTAACATGTCTATTTGAATTATCGTGTGTGTATGCGAACAAGCATCAAAAGTAAAAAAAAGCAAGAAAGGGAAAAGATAAGAGATATTGGGTGAGAATAGAAGAATGAGGGTGAGTAAAAAAGGTTTTGGTCTAGGGTACTTTCTCAGGTCCCCGAAAACAGTGCCAAAACTTGATTCACGCTCAAATTTACCGAAGAGATGAAGATAGAACGGTCCTTGAATTCTAGCTTGGGTTGTCGAATCCACTGAGACCTAAGAAGAAACCTAAGACGCACAACCTATGAGATTGATTTTTGGCTATGAAGTGTCCAACTTTGTTTTGATTTTAGGTGGATTTATTGAACACTAAGAAACCTAAGTGAATTCAATTTAATTAAAATGGGTTAATCATAGGGTTATGCTTTGGTTGAATTGAATAAATTTTACTTCTTTAAACAATTTTGGTTGTATTAAATCTTGATGAATCCATTCTTTAAAAAAACTAAATTCATCATTTTCTGGTTTTATGCTAACTAAACTCAATTTTTAATCCCCTAAACACATAGAAAACCAAATTTTTTATCTCTCCAAGGTGTATGGTCATTTTTGTACTTGAGTTTAGCTTCCTCAAGCACAATGAAGATGAAGAGTAGAAATAATTGAAGAATAGAAGTCTTGAATTAATTTTCCAAGTAACTACAATTTGATCATAAAATAACATTCAATCCAGCCTTTTCATCATCCAATGATCAACCCATTATAGGGTTAGCCCTCCATTGATGGTATGATCTCAATGTTGGGAAAAAGATGTCTTACACGAATTGGATTAATGAAATTAAAACCATGGAAAAACTAGAACACCTCCATTTGTGTGAATGAAATTCACACCTACGTGCGAACTAATTAACCACACATAGATATATCACTATTAATTGTGAGTTTTAATGAGAGAAAATGGTAAGAATATGAGACAAATATGTTGATTAAGAACATATAAATACAAAAAGAAACTTACATGGAAATTGAAAACATTACAATGGAACTTTGGCATAATAACATTATAAAAAAACCAGGGATGTATTCCCCCTCACCACCACCGCCTTAAATAGGAAATTGGTAACCCTTAAGCAGAGACTCAATCAATTTATTCCCAAATATTTAATTAATTTAGGCCTTAGGTTGGTGGATAGTAGTGGATAAATTGATCCCCTCCATGGATTTTTATCCTCCTCATATCCTTTGAAAATATCATCATGTATGTGTAAGCATATTCCCGAATCTTTGTGGGCCATAGATGAGTCATTTTTGAATCCGGATGTCTTCTAGACATCTATATAATTTGGGCCTATTTAGTGTTGTGGATCTGGTGTTATGGCCTCTTTAGTGGGATATAATTCTGGGCCCCAGATTCTGGACCAGATTTTGATATTTTCAGTGGGCTTCCTTAATCACCACCATGGAAGTATAATTAGCATTGACTCATGGAGAATGATTTGTTCCTATACATGTCTTCTAGTATCTCACGAAATATGGAATGTATTGGGCTAGTATTGTGGGCCCAAAATTTTAATCAGTGGGATGGTGTCCAATCTGCCTTCTCCAGAATTGATTTCTTTCATCACCAAATATCAGTATCATATTTAATGAATACTCCTTGATATCTGAATAAAACGTGTTCATATTAAAGTGTAGATACATTTACCAAAGTATCAAATTAATATATGGATAATTACATTCCTTAAAATTAAATGAATCATTATGCCAAAATTGGTGTACATTAGGAATGAAGTGCACAAATGATGAAAATGGATGTTCAAAATTAAAATCCACTAACTCAGGCCCATAAGATCAGAAATGAACATTTAATACCATTAAAATGTAATTAAAATATGTTATTTTATTGTCTAATCAGAATTCCATATAATTAATGAATAAAAATGTTTAATATCTATTAACAATTATGAATTAGGTAATAATTTTTATTTAAATGGGATATTGTGTTTGATAGTTTACACGACCTATAATAATGAGATTCTATGAAATATTGTGTTTCACACAAGACTGGGATATATCTAAAAATATTTCATTATTAGTATTATTATTTTAAATACTAGTTAAAACCTAGCTATTTTATTATATGGAATGAATAGAACTAATTATATCATCATTACAAATTTTTATTAATTTTTTCAATTTCTTCCAATAAATTTTAAGGACCTAAAATCGGAATAAATTCAATTTTAGGCATACAAGCTCTAATATATATATATATGGTATTTTTATATCCTTTTTATGGAGAACCAATTTTAAATATAATTTTTGATAATTTTATATATTATATTTGAAAAAAACTAAATTTTTTTGTAGAGATAAGACAAAACCAATTGGGATAATTTTATTTATTTTACTGATAACTTTGATATTTTAGTAAATAGTGAAAAATATTTCATTTTAATCCAGAGCTATATTTTGGCTAAATTTTAAATATTATTAGATTATAAATTTATTTATTTTAATGTGTATTTAGACTGTGTTTTTTTTATTTAATGTATTTTTGTCATTGTAATCTATTTCAAATTTAAATTAGATATCAAAAATATCAAAAATTTTGAATGTTTCATATTAAAACTGACGTTTTAGTTTTGTTTGCTGAATTAATTTTAAATAAAAAATCCGAGTTCTATGAGTTGAATTAGAGAATATTGATTCCATATATGGAATCAGAAGTTTTAAAATAGTTCTTAAGATGAATTTTGTTTTTATGTATAAAAAAGATACCATGGTAAAAAAATTACAATCGTAAAAGAAAAAAATTGATAAGGGTTAAATTTAAAAGATAAATTATTAATATACCTAAAAACTACAACATTTAATGGTTTTTGAGGTGTTTGTATACCATAAAAACGTATAAAACATTAATTAAGAGCCATAGTCATGTAATTTAATGCCACCTCTATGTGGTTTTCTTTTAATATAAAATAATCAAATAATCTCACACTAAAACCCACCACAACTCTTGTATACATACCACCCATCAGCATCCATATTTCATTCCAAAAAAATATTTATGTCCTCAAATATCAAAAAAACAACTCCTACTCACTCTCCCCATGTCTAGGGGTATCTAGTTTCACCAAAATAAAAAATACAAGGTCCTCTAGGGTCATTATTGGATAGAACATTCAAGAGGTAATTTTCTAAAAGTACATCTCTTAATATATTTCATTCTATACTTTCTCAAAAACTCCTTCATACATAAATTAGTGTTTACTAAAATATCATGTATATTCTATAGTTTTATGTTTATAATGGAATATCTCATATCCATTTCATTTATTACCACATCATTTTCAACGAAACGAAATTGTTGTCCAAGATATGCCTGTTAATCACCTCCGTCAAAAATGTTTTTGTTCTTTTTTTCTTTATCACCATCATGGTAGGTCTTAATACCATTAATATGGTCAAATAATTTTTTAATATGTATATTATATACTATTTATTATTCTTTAAGTGTTATATTAAACATACCTTCAGTTTTTCCATATTGTTGTTATATGATGACTTCGTTTGGAGACGGGTGGACTACCGCCTCCTCAAAATGATGTGATTCGTTCACACATCAAATGGAATTTGGTAAAGACTATTTTAGTAAAAATATATGACATTAATTAAATATTAATTATAATTTAATGATATTATATATGTATTTACATACATTTCATTTAATTTCTCTGATTCAATGCGGTGGGAAAATTTAAAATAGCATGCATGTGTATGTAAAGTCTACCATCTCCATGAATGTGGTTTTTAGTTTTTCTTAAAATATTTTATAAATATTATTATAATTAATATATAATATTATATATCATCTTTTATATTCTATAGATAATTTACGAATAATAACATGCACTATTTACATCATACCAAGTTTATTTTCAACTCATGAACTGAATATCAACAAAATGTTCTATATGAACATAATGAATAATATAATTGTTATAACATGGTAATAAGTGATTAAAAATCAATATTAAAAATAAAAAATTTACTAGTGAAATTATACATTTACCTAAGATTATTATTTAGAATGATAAAGAACGTATGAGGAAAGTCAGACTTGAGGTAAGGGAATTTATTAACCCAATTTTGATTCTTTAGGTTAGATTTCTACTTCATGATTTTGTCTTTAAACTATTACATGTGAAATGAATTATGAATATATAATATTTTATTTATATCTTTACTTTAATTAAAACATTTAAGGAATATTCATATATGGATTGTCTGAATTTCTATACAAAATTACAAAATGAATGTTTTTTAACATATATGATGATAATGAACACTTTGTGCAATAATTGTTATTTGATATTTGGATTCCTATATAATAATTAATGGTTTTAAAAGTTAAATAAATAAAATATTCTATTTTCATTTATTTTTTTAATTAAAATGGTTTTGATAATGTATCCATTATGTTAATATATTGAAATGATATCTAGTGATTCTGATATGTAAATGTTATTTTTCCATTATGAATTATTAATGTTTTGTACTTATGCTTTGGTTTTTGGGAATTGATTATGTATATGGGTGGTTCTATGATATAATGAGGGAGGTTGATCCTATGATAGATCTCTAATTCATTTATTAGTGACATGGATTTAAACGATAAGGTTTCTCCTAAGAAAATAAGGGAATATAATTTGATGGGTATTCCAAACATAACCATGGCGGTTACTCATTATGTAGCTATCAATGATACAATGTATTTATGATATTTATGCCACAATTTAACTCTATAATTTATGATTCCAATGATGTTTTTTGGAATCATATTATTTCATGAGTTGTGTTAAAGATCTTATGTACTATGGATTAAATGTATGCTTTCATAGTTTTATATTAATCATTGACTAAAATTTTTATTTATTTATTTTATATTCCTTACAAAGATTTTTCTATTCATACCATGTTTTTAAAATTTCTTCACATGATATAAGTATGAGTAGTAGAATGAAATTAGTCAATATTATTTTTATAAAGAAAATAAACCGTGTTTTATTTTTAAATGGGTTTCCTTTGGAGGAAAAAGTGGATAGTGTTTTTTAGTATCCTATTTTTACGATAATGGGATAATATATATTAGTGATGGACTAATTATATAAAAATATAAACCTGAAATGATCTCTAATTTTAAATCATGAATTAAATAAATATTATTAAATATTTAAGGTCGGGGGCCTTATAGTTGTTATTAGTGTTTAGTTTTGATAATAGTAGGTGTTTAGATGTTGTTAGTAGAATATTCATCAATTATTTAAAATTTATTATCAAATTGAAATAATATAGAATTTTAATATTTCAATATCTATTTTTCTAATATATGTTTGTTCATAACGATTTTTCATAGAGGGTAAAGGTAAACGATGCGGGGACGACATCTCGAAGAAAACAACCTTAAAACTAGCAACCTCAAATGGTCGGAATCGAATCTAAATAGTTTGTTGTAGTGATGGTGCAGTTAAATATTTCTATAAATGTTTGTGGTATCAATGCATGAGATCATCCAAATAAACCACATAGTAACATGTTCGTAGTGGAGAATTTCATGAGGCAACATCCCCCATAATTCTGATGATCATATGACCCAGTGATAGATGAAGGGTGGATTAAAGAACTAAAAAATATTTTCAATTCCATTGGGTATTCATACAATAAAAAGGTTTGTTTTTTTAGCATTTTGAAGATGAAGTCAATTAGTGGTGGTCTATAGTTACGAAAATCAGGGATCTTGAGGAAATTGATTCTCTTGAATGGGAAAAATTAAAAAATATGTTTCTGGAAAAATATTTTCCTAAGAAGGTTTAAATTAGGATGGAAACAAATTCATGGAATTGAGGTTGGGGGATGAAACAATGGCAACTTTTGTATAACAATTAATATGACGAGCAAGGTATTCACCAAATTTCATCTGGGATTTGGAAATTAAAATCGTTCATTTTTTTCTAAGTATTAAATCCAACTTATTGAAGGGAATTGGATTCTCGTGAGTTTAAAGGATACAAAAAAGATGTTCATTGTGAGGAGAAGGTGGAAATGTAGTTTTATAACGATCATGTGTTATTTTAAAAAATAATAGACTAACAGGTTGAGGTTGCATAGAAAATGGAATAATTCATCAAAAAATTGTAATGGTAAGAGAATTACGTTTATAGTTTCTGAAAATTGGTGTAAAAAAACTTTAGAATGCCTTTTGAATACTGGTATGTTCTTATGATGTGGTAAAATGTTAAATAAGTCTTATAATTGCAATAAAAAAGATAATGATAGAGGTAAGAAAAATTATGATTAACAACTAGTAATTTTTTTTACCTTTAATAAGATTGGTATTTATGAAAATGAGTGTTTGATGAAGAACTCGAATGTAGGGAACAATCCAGACTAAAAGGAGAAAGGCGTAGTAAAATACTTTATAACTACATCAGTATATATTTGGAAATAAAATGTATTGGTATCATGTACATTGTTTTTTTACTAAAATTATGCCAATGTGTTGTTTGATTCATGGTCTACACAATCGTTAATTTCTATGAAATTTTATGGTAAATTAGAAATTTCAAATCAATAAATGAATCCATTACTTATGATAAAAAACATGGGAGAAATGATAAGGAAAAAAGAAATTATATGAATCATTTTGTCTATATCTGGGAAAATAATTCACTCACAATCCTTTTTATTTTTCCTCTAGTATAGTTTAATTTTATATTGGGTACGGATTGGATTTTTGTGTTCCATGATAAGATTTACTGTAGATCTAAAGATGTTTATTTTCTAAAATCCTTTATTTTTGTGTACAAGAAATAACCCATACCATTGATTACATGTGAAGATGTTGAGAAACAATTAAAAGATGGAAATAAATGTTGCCTTCCATATATTGTCTAAAACAAAGGTACTATTCTGATTAATTATTTGATAGTGGTAAATGTGTATCTTTATGTTTTTTTGGATGAGTTACCATGTATTATACTAGATTGGGATGTTGAGTTTATTGTTGACAAAGTTAGTTATTCTAATCCCATTTCAAAATCACATTCTTGAATGGATAAAATTGAACATTTTGAGTTGGATAAGATATTGCAGGAGTTCTTAGATTAAGGTTTCATTCGACCATGTACATCACCATGGGGTTCTCCAATTTTGTTGGTTAAAAATAAAGATGGTTCAATGAGACTTGAATAACATCACTGTTAAAATAAAAGTAAATTTTTCCTCATATATATGATTTTTTTGAGCAGCTATAAGGAGAAAAATATTTTTTAATGGTTGACATGAGGTTGGGGTACCATCAGTTAAAATTAAAGGAAGAATACTTTATGAAGACCATGTTTTATACTAGATATGTTCATTAGGAATACTTAGTTATTCTATTTGGTTTAACTAATTCACCAGATATATTCATGGGTCTTATTAACAAAATATTCTATGAGTTCATGGAAATGTAAGTGGTTCTGTTTATTAATGTCATTTTGTTATATTCTAAAATTAAATAGGAGAATCAAATTCTCATAAAGGTTGTCATTCAAACCGTAAAAGAAAATAAATTTCATGGGAAATTCTACAGGTGTGATTTTTTTTTACAAAAAATTCCATTAAATGATCATATTGTTTACAATGATTTTATAATTATTGATCCTTCTAGAATGAATGTTTTTGAAGAATAGGAAAGACCCAAAAATATAACCAAAATTCTTAGTTTTCATGGGTTTAAAGGCTATATTAGAGGATTGTTGAAACTTTTCCATGGTTATCTACTCCACTGAGTAAGTTAACACGAATGGGTGAGAAAATCATCTAATAAAAGAATGTGAACTGTGTTTTCAAAAATTGAAAAAAAATATTGGTGAATTCTTCAGTTTTGGAACTTCCATACAGAAATGGTTAATTTTTTATATATATTGATGCTTCATTGAAATTACATGGTTGTGTGATAATGTAGAATGATCAGGAAATTTCTTATGTTTCACGTCATTTGAAAATTCAAGAGTTAGATTACCCTAATAATGATTTGGAATTTGCTTTTATTTATTTTTTCTTTAAAAATTTGGAGTCATAATCTATAAGGGGTAAAATTTTAAATATATACTTAACACAAAATATTTAAGTACATATTCACACATAAATAATTGATCATGAGATAGAGAAGATGGGTGGAACTATGAAAATATTATTATTGTAGGATTCATTACCATCTAGGAAAAGAAAATAATGTGGATGATTCCTTGAGTCAGAAAAGTAATGATATATTAGCCATGTTACATTTTCAATGTGACCATTTGATTAATGATTCTATAAAATTTGGAATGGAATTTGTTGGTAGAGAAAATTCTTTTCGTATTTAGGTGTCAATGAAATAATCTCAATTCGATAGAATTACGCACAGGTATAAGGAAGATAGATTTTTGATGAAAAAGGTAGAATTTTTTCAGTAGGGTAATGTAACATACAGACCTGGAAAACCTCTATGACGGTGGCCGGACCGATGGGTTACATCATCTCATGTTCATATCTTCGAACACAAGAGGCTGCCAATAAGTAGTGGGGGACTTTTTCATGTCCGAGAGGGATATTATTTCTTCATAGGTAATAGGTATTGTCATAGTGCAAGTAATCTAAAATTTATAATAAATAGCAGAAGCATATAAATGAATAAACTACAGAAGAAGAAATATGAGTAATCCGACTGAATAACAATCAAGTGAAGAAGATCACAAAACAATGTCATTCTATTTTGTATTTATAAACTAAAAACATGGGAAAAATATACACAAACATATTGTCAACTAAAAAGAAAAGACACAAGGTGTAACAACAGCATCATGAGCAAGGCTCGGTCCTTTTCCCCAGTCTTCATCCTATGCAGCAAGAACCAATAAAGCATCATAAGAAGCACACTTCCCTTTGTCAATACCTGAAAACTTATAATCTACTTGGGTGTCAACAATTCCCGAGAAGGGTGTGAGATAAAATCCCAATAGGCCGACACCCTCAATGTCTAAACCCTTCCATTTAGTTCAATAATAAAATGCAGTGCGACACTATTAAACAATTTTAGATAATTTACTAAGTGTAATTAAATAATTAACTCAGCTCGGTTTCCCAACGGCACCCGTCCCTAATCACCTTATTTGGCCTATGTCGAATGTCTGAAAAGAGTACCTGTAAGAAGAATACACATATGAAAATATGTGAAACCTATCAGACTAAGGTAAAAAAAGAAATAGGCACACCCCCCCAAGTTTGTTCTTTAACATGGGGTTTTAGTCTTTGTGTCAACTGGGTGTGATTCAACACACCAGAAAAATATCTCAAATCACAAAGGACTAACAATGACATTAATATAATCCTTCAGTGCATCATTATTAAGGTTAATGTTGAGAGTTGGAGTGTGGGCCCATCCTGAAGGTATCCCTATGGAACATCTTTCAACAGTCCAATACCACCGAGCCCGTCCACGGAAATCATTATAAAGACCAAGAATTACTCGAGGCATGGCATTACCCTGAGTCCGTCCCGATCTCGCAAAAAGGGGTCGAGTATCATCTAAGGCTGGCTTAGCCACATTGCCAACGGATCCATCTCGATATGGGCCTTTTGGAACCAGTGTCACTCATAAGTACTAGAAAGCCCAGGGAAGTCTCGGTCTGGAAATTCCAGCAACACCACCCCAAACGAGTAGTGGTAACCATCAGGAACAGAGGGTCTAAGCGTGGCCCTTAATATGGGACCCACCTTATTTCCCCACCCTGAATCTAATTAATGTTTTCACAGCAGCGGATATGAAATCAACTTATGAAATTGCAGCTTGAAAACTAAACAGTTACACCAGTGCATCCCTATGTACAAATTAAGTATCGCGGTATAACAATATTAACAACGCAAGGTACTAAATCAACATAAGAAGATAAATTCACTTTTTAATTAATAAATAATTCAGCATAACCAACTACAAAAAATCCAACAATTAAAGGTTCATAATTAATCTAAATTATTTATTTAAATTCAACACAACAAAAATAGGCTGCAAAACACATGCAGAAAATGGCACCATTTTATAATAAATAAATTAACACAAACAAATACCAAAGATATGACAATTCAAGGTTCATAATTAATCTAAATTAATTATTTAAATTGAACCTAAAAAAATAGGTTACACAACAAATTCATTAAATTAAATTAAATTTACGAACATGCACATTTAAATAAATAAATAATTCATCTCAAACAACAACCAAAGATCCAACTATTCAAGGTTCATAATTATTATAAAATAATTATTTAAATTAAACACTACAAAATTTCATGTGCAAACACATGCAGTTAAAAAAATTAAATATTCAGGCTAACAGATTTTATACCAACCAAGTCGGCACAACCAATGGGGTGTCCGACCACATTGAACAATTTAAACAATTTAATTCATGATAAATATGGATGCAACAATTATGCAAAACAAATAAATTAGAGAAATTGGGTGAATTTTCCCAAAGCCAGTAGGCACCTACTAACGGCACAACTGTGTGATTTTATAAATCGCAGTAAAGTATATGGAAATAGAGTAGAGGCCCTACCTTATGGTCACTTATGATCCTATGATCCACGATAGGCTGTGATTTGACCTAAAATAGATGAAAACAGAATATTTTAGAAAAACCTCAAAATTGTGAAAAAAATAATTCTGCAACGAACTACGCAAAGGATTTGAATGAGATCACACGATTCTTGGTGTGTGGGGTAAGCCTTATTGAGAGGTTTATAGCGCACCTGACAGTGGAGGAAATAGACGACGAATGGAGGCACAGTGATATTCCGAAGCTGGAAGGAGGTGGTGTGAACCATATAGGGAGAGGGGTGCGCCATGCATAGGAGAGGGAGGAGAGGAAGAGGGGAGAAAATAAATAAAAAAGTAAAGAAAATAAAATCAAAAGAAAACATAAAAAAGAGATAAATATATAAACTAATAAAAATAAAATGGTGGAAGAAATGAAATAAATAATAAAATGGGTTTACCTCATTTTAATTATTTTTAATTTTTCTCCAACCGTATCTATATTATTATTTATTTTTATCCCTCTTTAAATTCCGTTAATTTCCATTAATCCTTTTAAATTATTTTTAACATGAACGCAACACTATTGTGCGATGCAATATTTTACATAAAACTTGAGTGAACATTTAATTAATTTTAACAACTGTTCGGGATCCACAATAGGGTGTGCAAGCGCGTCATTGGTCATATTAAAGATTTGGACTAAAAACATAAATGGTTTGCACATTGATTTATGTGGAGACATTAAGTGCGTTTATATGGGTAATTAATAATATTTTATCTAAGTCAACAATAAATATTGACCCATGTATATATGTGTTATATATATATATTTACACATCTTTATATTCATATATATACACCCACACATGTATATATATAACTATATATATATATATATTTAATTTCGTATATATGTATACATCATGTACATATATCTCCATGTTTTTGTCCTAATATAATAATATTAACATAAATAAAAAATAACCATTATTTAATTCAACCCATCAATGACACTATTAATATTTTAAAACAATAACCATTAAAAAAAGATTAAAATTATTAAATTAATATTGATGGAATATTTGTATTTAATTGGAACAATTTATAATATAACATTATTACATTTCCCAGTTATTATTTATACCGCGACAAAATTTATTAATTGTGAAAGTGCATTTTCATTTGTTGTCTTTAACGCAAATAATAATATTAACAATATTAGTATTTCTAACAGCCAACAAAATATTTTTAACTCAAATAAATTATCATCAGGTAAGACATGACCAAACATCCGATGTTCACAAAGGTTATACACTGCCTAGGGTAAACCCCACATCCCAGAATTATTGGTGGTCTCAGATCCTTTATTCGATGCAACGTTTGTATGAAAATAATTATTTAATATATAAAAACGAAATAATTAGTTAATTAAAAATAAATATGGAATTATCATGTTCGAGGGTACTAAACACCCGATGAGAATCATGGTTATACACTACCTAGGGTAAACCCAGCATTCTAGACCTAATGGTGGTCTCAGATTTCTCATATGATGCAGAGTTTGAGAGTTATATCTTTTTTTTGGAAAAAAAACAAAAAGGGGTATGAATAATAAAAATTTATTATTTTTATTCTGTCAATGCCGTAGTGTCGACTATTAGAATAAAAAAGGTCTAAAAGTAATTTTTTAAAACCGGCCTTCCTAATTGACGGAAAATTATAATTTCATTTGATTTTTCATCCAGTTCAAAACATGGAATGTTAAAACGTTCCCACATTTGAACTTCTTGTCACTGAGAAGCCTACGGGAACAACATAACCTTCATCCAATACACAAGGGTCATGAGGTCTCATACAAGAGGATGTGTTGCATCTCTAAACACCTAACACACGTTCAAGAATTTGTTAGGAAAACAACCCAAATAACTTTAAGATCTGAGTCAACAATCATTTTTTAACTAAAACACTGAGATGATATTTATCCAACCACGTTCTGCAAGAGACACAACAATGTCATCTTCTCATTTACTTCTGGTCAAAGTTACTTCCCACCTTAGGTTTTAAAGTTAGAAATAAGAAAATTCCGAGTCACAGAACCTTCCTCCATCAAAATTACCTATAATAAACTTTAATAAGTATTCTAGCGACGCTTCTCACTTGACTTCTGCAATGGATAAAATGGTTGGTTCCCCATTGTCCGTAATGGTCATGTTGAGACAGATTTTCGGAAAATCCCTCGTCAACCCAAACCGCACTTGTCTCATCTGATGACATGTCAGAAAAAGTTAATTCACTGACTATTTCATTGAGAAATCGAGAGAACTAGTCAAGCCACTCTAGCCGACCATTTAAGAAGATTCCTGTCATAGACGGCCAGTGTTTTATGTACTAAATGGTGAAGCCTTTTTCATAGGTGTCTTGCATTTACCGCGAACACTGTCACTGAAGTTCATATCTAAAATTCGGTTACATTCTATGAATTTGGCATCACCAAGCCTGACATTAAGTCTAGGGTATCTTCAGATTGGAAAAAAAATGAGTGAAAGAAACTAACACAGGTTTTTCCATATTCCATGTTTATGAGTGAGATGTTGGTATAAGGGCAAGATGCCCATATCAAAATATTGACCGATCCCAGATCGGTATCGGCAGAGAGGTCAAGTTAGATGGAATTCCTGGTATACAAGAGTTCATTAGGAATTCCTACACGGGAATCCAAGGGTCACTCAAGACTAACCACGACCCAATAAGAACCACTCATTTAGCGTGAAACACTGAGAAAACCACCCTAAACAAGCCCAACAACTTTTAAATATTTACCACGGTGTAAGACTGATGCTCTCTTAGTGTGTCAATGACAGAGGCATTATAGGGGACATGTTTTTCACTTAATAAAGAGAACACTAAGAGGATTAGAAGATTACAAGTAATAAAAAATTTAAACCATTGGAATGAAAGCCCAGAAAAACTGACTGGTATGTCAAAACACATGCGTCTCTAGATGTCATCCCGATCATTGGGATGAACTTGATTACTTTAACAAAGAATTCATTGTACTATAGAGATGACCTTAAAAGTATTGAAGAGTGAAAGACTTGATGATTAAACCGAACTCAGTTTTTTTTTGCAACGTTAAGAACTCGACGTCACCACATACGTGAATGCATACTACCCTAAGGTGATACAGAATCAAGATTAATTTTAACATGGAGGAAGAAATAATGAATCATCCATAACTTTGAATAAGATAGGGTTGAATGACCCATGAAGCAACTGACCATTCAAAAGGAATGCCTAAACTGATGGAAAAAATCATTACTCGATGCTCATGCCCAAAACAAATGTCAAGGAAACATGAACACCCGTCCGAACAAGGGTGTCATTATTAAGAAGGGGGTCTACCTAGGGACACCAACATGCGAATGGTTATCTTCGAAATAAACTCAAGGAGAAACTCAAAATACCCTTGTATCAGGGTCTTAAACAGAGGATATTGCTACAGGTTCTATATCCAAGCCCTTTATATTTAATCACATTTAATATTTAATCATTAAAAGATTTAATCAAAACATCAAGTGCCATTTTTCAAATAAAAACACATAGTACTTGATTTCAACCAATGCCTCAAGGGAAAAAATAGGCATGTTTTATAAAAACACTATTTTAAAACATTTTACATTAATTGACATCTCATCCTTAATTAGGAAATATGTCCCAAAAATTATTTTTAAGCAGATAAGGTGACCTACAAGGGTCCCATTAAGCCAATCGATATTCATTAAAATGCAACAAAAAAATAGTTCTTTAATTATTTAAAGACACAACACCCATACTGGGTTAGCTCATGAGGATCATGTAGCCACTAGCCTACTTGTTTCTAGTTGTGAATTTGGGTAGTTAACAAATTCATTTGAAATTATAACATTTTCAAACAAATATCCGCCAAGATATATGGGTGGCTATTAACCTATAAAGCGACTATACACTTTAAGGTTTTTTTGAATTTGGTTCCCCTTTAAAGGCAACCAATAATTTTTTTCAAAGAAACCAATTACATAACAGACAAGCTAGCTAGTCACTATAAGATGTTAACAGATAGAGACATGTTGTAATCATATAAGCATAATATTTTAATAACAAATATATGCTAGTAGGAACAAAAGCATGATATAAGGAAAAAATGGTATTAAACAGGAAACATGACAACAGACTAGCATGCTAAATATATAACAGAAACATAGTATAAAAAATCCCTGATAAATAATTACAAGACAGGGCATATATTCAAGGAAAAAATCAAATCAACATGCAGCCAAAAATGCAACTACATAGCATGGAACTATGCATGGCATGTGAATCCCTATGTGCCTATTATGATTCATGCAATGCTTCATCCTTTCCTAAACTGGCCGAGGGTAAAATATCATAAATTCCATAAATTCATAAGTAGTACAAATTACACCAATCACTTGAGGTGAAATCATATCAATTGTTAAATTGAAAAGCATGAAAAAAAAATCAAAACCCTGGCCACTTGGTCATTTCCCATACATGGGGTGATCAGTCCTAGGCACAAGGATTAACCAAGCACCAACACATTCCTAGTCTCCTGTATACCAACCAAAAAAAGTATGAAAAAGGAAAATAATGCCTCTGATACAACTTTTTAATGTCCCAACCCGGCTCACCTCTAAAATGGTTGCCGGAACGGTGGGTTACATGACCTAAAGCGCAACTTCTCAAATGCAAGAGGTTGCCGACTAGCAGTGGGGGCCATTTTCTTGTCTGTGGGGGATACTATTACCTCATAGTAAATAGGTATTATCAAAGGATAAGTAAACAAAAATTAATAATAAATAGATTAAGCATATAAATGAATAAACTATAGTAGAAGAAATATGAGTAATCCAAATGAATAATAATCAAGTGTGGATCTCACTAAACAATGTCATGAAATGATGTATTTCTAAACTTAAAACATGGAAAACAGAAACCCAATCATACTATAAACAAAAAAGAAATGACACAAGGTGAGACAACTACATCATGAGAAAGGCTTCATCCTCTGCCCCAGTATTCATCCTAAGTAGCAAGAAACAATCTAGCATCAGAAGCAGCACACTCCCCTTTTCAAATACCTGAAAACATATAATCTACTTGGGTGTCATCAATGCCTGAGCAGGGTGTGAGATAAAATCCCAGTAGGATGACACCAGTAGTGTCTAAACAATTCCATTTCATGCAATAATAAAATGCAGTTTCCCACTATTGAAATATTATAGATAATTTATTATGTTCAATTAAATAATTAACTCGACACGGGTTCCCAACGTCGCCCGTCCCTATTCACCTGCTTCAGCCTATGTCGGATGTCTTAAAGGAGTACCTGTTAGCAGAATACACATATGAAAATATATGAAAACATTAAGATTAAGGTAAAACATGGAAGTGGCACCCCCCCCAAGTTAGTGCTTTAACTTGGGGTCTAACTCTTTTGTCAACCAGGTGTGCTTCATCACAGAAGAAAAATATCTCAAATATCAAGGGACTAATAATGACATTAATTTAAACCTTTAGTGTCTCATTATTAAGGTTCAAGTTGAGAGTTTGTGTCTGAGACCGTCCCGAAGGTATCGCAATGAAACATCCTTCAATTGTCCAATGCCATCGAGCTCGTACAAGGAAATATTTCGAAAGACCATGTATCGCTTGAGGCATGGCGTTACCCTGAGTCTGTCCGGATCTCACAAAAATGGGTCGAGTATCATCTGAGTCTGGATTAGCCACATTTCCAATGGATCTGCCTCGATGGGACCTTTTGAAACCGGTGTCACTCAGAAGTATTAGAAATCCCGGGAAAGTCTTGGTCTAGAAAAGCTAGAGACACTGCCCCCAGCGCGTAGTGGTAACCGGCAGTAACAGAGGGTCTAAGCGGGGCCCTAAATATGGGACCCACCTTCTTTCCCCATCCTGAATATAATTAATGTTTTCACAGTAATAGATATGACATCATCATATGAAATTGCTACATAAAACTAAACAGATTCATCTGTGCTTCACCAGGTACAAAAGAAATATTGTAGCATAAAAATATTAGCTACGCAAGGTAATGTATCAACATAAGAAGATAAATTCATATTTAAATAAAACAATTATTCAGCACAACCAACTACCAAAAATCCAATAATTCAATGTTCATAAGTAATCTAAATTATTTATTTAAAGTCAACACAAAAAAATACGCTGCGCATCACATGCAGATAAAGGCACATTTTATAATAAATAAATACGCACAAAAAACTAAAAAAGATACAAAAATTCAAGGTTCATAATTAATATAAAATAATTATTTAAATTTAACACAACCAAAATAGGTTATGCAACACTTGCAAATAATTAAATTAAAAGCCCAAACAGGCACATTTAAATAAATAAATAATATAGCACAAATAACTACCAAATATCCAAAAATTCAAGGTTAATAATTATTCTAAAATACTTATTTAAATTAAACACTACAAAATAGGCTACGTAAACACATGCAGTTAAAAAATCAAATACTCGGGCTAATGGAATTTATACAGTCCATGTCGTCACACCCAAAGGGGTGTCCAACCACATTGAAACAATTTAAACAATTTAATTCATGATAAATAGGGCAGAAAAAATTATTCGAAACAACTAAAGTAATGAAATTGGGTGAATTTTCACAAATCTAGTAGGAACTGACTAACGGCACGACGGTGCATTATTATAAATCACAATGAAATGGAGGGAAATAGAGTAGATTCCATATCTTATGGCCCCCAATGATCCTATGATCCATGGTAGGCATCAATTTGACCTAAAACGGAAGAAAATGAAATATTTTAGTTAAACACCAAAATAAGGGAAAATCCTTCCACGACAAATTGTGCAAAGGATTTGGAATGAGATCACATGATTCATAATGTCTGGGATATGCTTTACTGAGAGGTTCATATCGCACATGATAGTGGAGGAAACGGACGACGAATGGAGGTGCATTGATCTTCCGATGCTGGAAGGAGGTGGTGTGCACCACATAGGGAGAGGGGTGGGCCACACATAGGAGAGGGAGGAGAAGAAGAGAGGAGAAAATAAATAAAAATGAAAGTAAAGAAAAGAAAAAGGAAAAATAAAATGGTGATAAACAAATAAAATAAGAAAAATATAATGGTGGAAGTAATGAAATAAATAATTAAAATGGGTTTACCTATTTTTAATTATTTTTAATTTTTCTCCAACCCTATCTATTTTATTATTTATTTTTATCCCTCTTTAAATTCCATTAATTTCATTTAATAATTTTTAATTATTTTTAACCCAAACGTTGCACTATGGCGTGACACAATATTTTACATAAAGCATGAGATAACATTTAATTAATTTTAACAGCTGCTCGGGACCTGCAATAGGGTGCGCAGGAACGTGCAATGGGTCTCTTTAATTATTTGGACTAAAAACATAAATGGTTTTCACCTTGATTTAAGTTGATACATTACGTGCATTTATGTGGGTAATTAATAATATTTTATCTAATCCAACAATAAATATTCACCCACGTATATACGTGATATATATATATATATACACATGTGTATATTCATATATATACACACGCACATGTATATATATAACTATATATATATATATATTTAATCCCATATATATATATATAAATCATATAAATATATCTCCATGTTTTTGTTCTAATATAATAATACTAACAAAAATTAAAAATAATCATTATTTAATTCAATCCATCAACGACAACATTTATTTTTTTAAACAACAAGCATTAAAAAAAGAAAACGATTATTAAATTAATATTGATTGCGGATTTTTATTTAATTGGAACAATTAATAATATATCTTTATCACATTGCTCAATTATTATTTACACTACGATCAAATTTATTAATTCTGAAAGTGCATTTGCATTTGTTTTCTTTAACGCAAATAAAAATATTAAAAATATTATTATTCCTAAAGGCAAAAAAAATATTTATAAGACAAATAAATTATCTTTAGGTGCGATATGACCAAACGTCCGATGCTCACAAAGGTTTAACTATGCCTAAGGAAAACCCCACGTCCGGAAACTATTGGTTGTCTCAGGTGTCAACGACACCTGAGCATGGTGTGAGATAAAATTTTAATAGACCGACACCCAAGGTGTCAAAGAAATTCCATTTCATGAAATGATAAAATGAAGTGTGCCATTATATAGCAGTTTCAGATAATTAATTAAGTGAAATGGAATAAATAAGTCAGCCAGGTTCCAAACGGCACCTGTACCTAATCGCTTACTTCGGCCTAAGATGAAAGTTTGAAAGGAGTTCTTGTATGTAGAATACACATATGCATATATATGAAGCCTGGAAGAGTAAGGTAAAACAAGGAAGAGGCATACTCAAAGTGTTTTATTTTACTTGGAGTCTAAGTCATGTGTCAACTAGGTGTGCTTGAATATACCAGAAAATATCTCAAAACTCAGGAGACTAACATCGACATTAATATAAACCTTTAGTGTATCATTATTAAGGTTCATGTTGAGAGTTGGAGTCTGAGCCTATCCTGAAGGTATCGCTATGGAACATCCTTCAATTATCCAATACCACCGAGCCCGTCCAAGGAAATCTTTTGAAAGTCTACGTATCAGTTGTGGCATGGCATTACCCGGAGTCCGTCCCAATCTCACAAAAAGGGGTTGAGTGTCGTCTAAGGCTGGATTAGCCTCATTTCCAACAGATCCGTCCTGATGGACCCTTTTTTAACCGGTATCACTCATAAGTATTAGAATGCTCAAGGAATCCTTGATCCCGCAAAGCCAAGAACACCACACCCCGGCACATAGTGGTAACCGTCAGGAATGAAGGGTCTAAGAGTGGCCCTTAATATAGGACCCACCTCCTTTTCCTGCCCGGAATTTACTTAATGTTTTCACAGCAGCAGATATAATATCAACATATGTAATTGCGGATTGAGACCAAATAGGTACACCCGTGCATCACACAGTGAAAATTAAATATTTCAAAACATCGATCTTGAAAAGGAAAAGTACCGCATAAAAGGAAACAAATAAATTCACCTTTAAATAAATAAATAAATTAGCAAAACCCACTACCAAAGATCCAACAATTTAAAAGTTCATAATTAATCAAAATTTATTATTTAAATTAAACACAAAAAATAGGTTATGAATCACATGCAGAAAAAGTTACCTTTTAGTAATAAATATACCAACATAACCAACTACCAATGATCCAACAATTCAAGGTTCATAATTAATCTAAATAACTATTTAAATTAAACAAAACAAAAATAGCCTTCACAACACACGCAATAAAATGAATTAAATACCCGGGCTAACGGAATTTATACCGACCATGTAGGCACACCAAAGGGTCTTTCTGACCACATTTCAAAAAATTGAACAATTTAATTTATGAATAATAGTGATGAAACTATTGGGAAAAATAGTTAAATTAAAGAAATAGGGTGAATTTATAGAAAACCTGTAGGCCCCAACTGACGGTACAATGGTGCGTTTTTAGAAATCGCAACAAAATGGATGGAAAGAGAGTAGACACCCTACCTTATGGTCTGAGATGATTCTATGATCCGCAGTAGCCTTTGATTTGACCTCAAATGGAAAAAATATCAGATTTTAGAAAAACCCCAAAATAGGGATAAAATCCTTCTGTGGAGAACTACGCAAATGATTTGGAATGAGAATGCACGATTTTTGGTGCATGGGATAAGCCTTATCGAGAGTTTCACAATGCACATAATGATGGAGAAAACAGAATATGAACGGGGGCATGGTGATCTTCCGAAGGTAGGAGAAGGTTGTGCGCACCACATAGGGAGAGGGGTGTGCCACACATAGGACAGGGAGGAGACGAAGAGAGGAGAAAATAAAGAAATAAAAAGGAAAGGAAAAAAAGAAAAAATAAAAATAAAAAGAAGATAATTAAGTAAAATAATAAAAAAATGGTGGATGATCTGAAATAAATAATTAAAATGGGTTTACCTTATTTTAATTATTTTTAATTTCTCTCCAACTGTATCTATTTTATTATTTTTTTATCCCTATTTAAATTCCATGAATTTCCTTTAATCATTTTTTATTATTTTTAACCTAAATGTTGTGCTATGGCATGAGACATAATTTTACATAAAGCTTGTGAAAACATGTAATTAATTTTAATAGCTGCAAGGGACCTGCAATTGGGTGTACGGGCGCGCGCCATGGTTCGCTTTAAAGATTTGGACTAAAAACATAAATTTTTTGGACCTTGATTTTAGTTGAGACATTACTTGCATTTACGTGCGTTATTAATAATAATTTTTCTAACCCAACAATAAATATCCACCCCTATATATACGTGTTATATATATGCACACACACATGTATATTCATATATATACACCTGCACATGTATATATAACTATATATATAATTAATCTCATATATTTAGATATACCTCACACACATATATATATATATATACATCAATGTTTTTATCCCAATATAATAATAATAATAATAATAAAAATAATAAAAATAATTATTATTATTTAATTCAACCAATAAATTACACCATTAATAACTTAAAAACAATAACCATAAAAAAGGATAACTGTTATTAAATAAATATTTCTTGCACATTTGTATTTAATTTGAATAATCAATATTATTACATTTATTACATTTCACAGTTATTATTTACACCACAACATGATTTATTAATGTGGACATGCATTTTCATTAATTTTTTTCAAAATAAACAATAAAATTATTAATATATCTAATTGCCAATAAAATAATAAAAATGAAAATAAATTTTTTTCGGGTCCAATATGGTCAAACTTCAAATGCTCGAAATGATTATACCCTGCCTAGGGTGAACCCCACGTCCCGTCACTATTAGTGGTGTCTTATATTTCATTCGAAGCACCATTTGAGCGAAAATAATTATTTTTTATTTAAAACTCGGAATAATTAATTACTAAAAATATGGTATTATCAAGTGAGATGGTGCCAAACACCTAATGTGAATCAATGTTAAACCCTACCTAGGGTAAACCTGGCATTCCTAACCTAACGGTAGTATCAAATTTCTCATAAGATGCACCGTTTGAGAGTTATTTTACTTTTTTAAAGAATACACACACGCGTATGAATAAAAATAAACATAATATTTTTATTCTATCAGTTCTGCACTGTCGACTCTTGAAAAAAAACAATCTGATGCTCATTTTTAAAATATGTCCTGCCCATTTATCTAAAAAAATTATTTCCTATTTTTTTCATCCGGTTCAAAACATATAATTTTACAAACTTCCCACCTTAGAACTTCTCGTCCCCGAGAAGCCTTCAGGAACAACGTAACCTTAACCCAACCTACAGGGTCATGCAAACTCATACAAAAGGTCTCATTGTATATTTAAACACCCAACACACGCTCAAATGTTGGTTATAAAGACAACACAAATACCATTAAGATCTAATCCAACCCTAATTTTCCAACTAAAACAACAAGATGGTACCTATCCAAGCACGCTCAGCAAGAGACACGACCCTATCACCCTCTCATTAAATTTTGGACAATGTTACTTCCCACCATAGGTTTCAAGTTTTTAAAGGACCAAATTCTGAGTCATGGAATCTTCCCCTGTCAGAATTACCTATAAGACATGCCCTTAAGCATTCTAGTGATAATTCTCACTTGATTTCTGTAACGGATAAAATGGTCGATTGTCCATCGCCCATAAAGGCCAGGTTGAGAAAGTTTTTTATGAAAATCCCTGGTCAACCCAAACAGCACTTGTCTCACCTGATGATGTGTTAGAAAAAGATCATTCACTGAATGCTTCATTGAGAAAGAGAGAGAACTTGTGAAGCCACTCCAGTCAACCATTTAAGAAGATTCTCGGATTAGACGACTAGTGTTTTATGAACTGAACTGTGATACCTTCTTCAGAGGTATCTCTCATTTACAGAAAACAAATCCACTGAAGTTCATACCTAAAATCTAGTGACATTCCTTGATTTATGCATCATCGAGCCTGAAAAAAAAGTCTAGTGTAACTAGAGATTTGAAAAAAAAAGTGAAAGGAACTAACACAAGATTTTCCATACTCCATTTTTGTGGGTGAGACGTTGGTACAAGGGAACGACGTCCAGAATAAGTCATTAGCTGAGCCCAGAGTAACATCCACCTGGTGGTCACGTTGGAAGAAATGGATAGTGTAAAAGAGTTCGTCCAAAGAATTCCTGCACGAAAATCTGAAGGTCACTCAAGACAAACCAAAGCCTCGATAAGGATGACGTGTCAGCATGAAACCCTGAAAAAACCTCCATAAACAATCCCATAAACATTTAAAGCTTTAGCATGGTGTAATTTTTATTCTTTCTTAGTGTATCAATGATTAATGAATGATATGGGACATGCACATCACTTAAGGAAGAGTACACTAAGATGATCAGAAGATTACCAGATGGAAAACATTGAAACAAAAGGCATGAAAACCCAACCAAACTGATTGGTGTGTCAAAACTCCCAAGTCTCTTGAAGTCATGTCGAGCATTGGGACAAGCTGGATTCCTTTTACACAGAAGCTAGTGTACTATAGAGATGAGCCGAAACATAGTTAACAGTGAAAGAATTGACGATTACACTTAACTCATCTAGTTTTTCACAACGTTAAGTACTCAAGGGAACAATGTATGTGAACGCATAATACACCAAGGTGATACAGAAGCAATATGACTTTTAACTCGGAGGATGACGTACTGAATCATCTATCATATTAAAGAAGATATGTTCGAACGACCTATGAAGCAACTGTCCATTTCTAAGGCATGCCTAACCTGATAGAAATGAGCATTACTCGACGCTCAAGCCCAAAAAAAGTCAAGGAGAACATGACCACCCATCTAAACAAGGGTGTCATTCTAAACAAGTGGGTCCGACTAGGGAAAACATCATGCGAATGGTTCTGTTCGAAAGATAGTCAAGGAAATACTCAAACTACCTTTGTATCAGGGTCTTAAATAGTGGATATTGCTACAGGTTCTGTATCCATGCCCATTATATTTAATCACATTTAATATTTAATAATCAAAATATTAAATCAAAACATAAAGTACCCTTTTTCAAAACAAAACACAAGGTACTTTATTTTAACAATATACTCAAGGGAAAAAAAGAAAGCATTATAAAACTCATTTTTAAAACATTTATATTAGTTAACATCCAATCCTTAATTAGAAAATCTATAACATTAATTTATTTTAAGCAGATAAGGAAACCTACAAGGGTCCCACTAAGCTGACTTGTGTTCATTAAAATGAAACAAAAAAAATAGTTTTTTAATTATTAAGAGTCACAACACCCATACCGGGTTAACTAATGATGAATATGCACTAACTAGCCTACATGGTCCTAGTTGTGCCTTTGGATAGTTAACCAGTTAATTTGAAATTATAACATGTTCAAACACATATCATACTAGATATTTGGGTGGCTATCAACCTATAAAGAGTCTATACAATTTATAGTTTTTGGCATTTGTGTCACATTCAATGGAAACCAATAAATCTTAACAAAGTAACTAGATAAATAAAAAAAGCTAGAAGGTCACTACAAGAAGCTAACAGAGAGATACATTTTGTAATAATAGAATAATAACATTTTAATTACAGAGACATTCTAATAGCCATAGATGCATGATACGAGGAATACATGGTATTAAACGGGCAGCATGGCAATAGGCTAGCAAGCTTGATATATCATTGGAACATGGTATCTAAACAGAATAATGAATAATTAAAAGACATGGAATATATTCTAGGAAACAATTAAATCAACAGGATGCCTAAAATAAAACTACATAGAATGGAAATATTCTTGTCTTGTGAATTCCTATGTGCCTCTTATGATTCATGAAATACTTTATCCATACCTTAACATGCCAAGGGTAAAATATCATAAATTCCATAAATTCATATGCAGTGTAAATTACACCAATCACTCGAGGTGAAATCATATGAACTGTAACATATAAAATTAATAAATTTGATATTATTAATTATTATAATTAAATACAATTGTGCAATCAATATTTGTTTAATAATCGTTATCCTTTTTTATAGTTATTGTTTTTAAGTTATTAATGGTGTAATTGATGGGTTGAAATAAATAATTATTATTATTTTAATTGTTGGTATTATTATTATACTAGGAAAGAAAAATTGATGTGTATATAAATATATATCTATGGTATATCTATATATATGAGATTAAATATATATATATATATATAATTAAATATACATGTGCAGTTGTATATATATGAATATACATGTTTATATATATATATAACATATACACATGGGTGGATATTTATTGTTGGGTTGGATAAAATATTATTAATTAACAACAATAATTCATTTAACATATTGACTTAAATCAAGGTGTGGACTTTTATGTTTTTTATCTAAATCTTTAAAGAGACTAAGGGCGCTCACCTGCACACCCTATTGTGTATCCAGGGTCACTATTAAAATTAATTAAATGATTATCCAGGATTTATGTAAAATATTACTTCACGATATAGCGCAGAGTTTGGGTTACAAATAATTAAATAGGATTAATGTAAATTAATGGAATTTAAAGTGGAATAAAAATAAATAATAAAATAGATACAGTTGGAGAGAGATTAAAAACAATTAAAATGGCATAAACCCATTTTAATAATTTATTTCATTTCTCCCACCATTTTATTTTTATTTTTTTATTTATTTATCTCATTATTCTTTTTCCTTTATCTATTTTTCCTTACCTTTTTATTTCTTTTCTTTTTCTCTTCCATTCCACTCTTTCCTCTCTTTTGCGTGGAACACCCCCTCCCCCTATGTGGTGCGCACCACCTTCTCTTCCCTTCGGAAGATCGTCGTGCCTCTATTAGTTGTCCATTTTCTTCACTGATTCGTGCACTTTAAAACTATGGGTAAGGCTTATCCCACACACCATGAATCATGTGATATCATTCTGAATCCTTTGCGCAGTTTGTCGAGGAAGAATTTTCCGCTATTTTGGGGTTTTTCTAAAACCTTCCATTTTCTTCAGTTTCAGGTCTAATCAAAACATACCGTGGATCATAGTATCATATATGACCATAATGTAGAGTGTCTACTCTATTTACCTCTATTTTTTGTGATTTATAAAAACTCACTGTTGTACCTTTAGTCGGTGCCTACCGGCTTTGTGCAAATTCACCGAAATTCATTAATTAATTTATTTCAACTATTTTTTGCAGCTGTATTGATCATGAATTAATTTTTTTAATTCGTTCCAACATGGTCAGACACCCCATTGGGCATGCCAACATGGTCAGTATATTTTTTGTTAGCCCAAGCTTTTAATTTATTTAATTGCATGTGTTGCGCAACCTATTTTTTTTGTTGAGTTCAATTTGGATAATTAATTTAGATTATTTATGAATCTTGAATTGTTGAATATTTAGTAGTTGGTTGTGATAGTTTATTTATTATTGAAAAGTGTATTTATATTCATGTTTTTAAAAACCTATTTTGTTGAGTTTAGTTTAAATAATAAATTTGGATTATTTACGAACTTTGGAATTGTTGGATCTTAGTAGTTGGTTGGTGTTATGGAAATCCCACATTGAAGGAGGAGCACAAATCACCCCTTTATAAGGTGGTGTGCATAACTCTCCCATCATGAGGACTTTTCCTTGGGTGTGTCATAGGGCCAAAACCCAGGGAAAACAAAACTGTGTGGTCTAGGCCCAAAGCGGACAATATCATGATCATGGGATGGACTGGGCCTTTACAAGTAGTATCAGAACGAGGTTCCATTTGATATACCAACAAAGACTTTGGTCCCTTCTAGGGGGTGGGTTATGGAAATCCCATATCGAAGGAGGAGGAGCAGGAAGCACCCATTTATAAGGTGGTGTGGATACCTCTCACATCATGAGGCCTTTTCCTAGGGGGTGTCTGAGGGCCAGAACCCAGGGAAAACAAAACCGTGCGGGCTAGGCTCAAAGTAGACAATATCATGATCGTGGGCTGGACTGGGCCATTACAAGAAAGGTACATGATTTTATCATTGATAATGATTGTGTTTTGAGATTTGGGAAGAGGTTATTTTTGCCTTGTGATTCACAGTTGAAGTAAAAGTTATTATGTAAAGCTCATAGTTCTCAATTTACATTTCATCCTAATACTAATAATATGTACAGAGGCTACTGAGGGTATTATTGGTGGGATGTAATTAGAAGAGATATTATTGAATTTACTATGGAGTATTTGAATTTTCAATTGGTGAAAACAAAACTAAAGTTGCATAAGGAGATGGTATATCCTTTTCCACTGTTAGAGTAGAAATGGGAGAATATATACATGGATTTCATATTGGGATAACTAAATACTTCTTGCGATGACATTGTGATCTAGGTTATTATTGATAGATTGAATAAACCTTTTCTTTTTATTCTTATATTAGATAATATATCTCTAGAGTAAAATTCTTGGTTTTATTATAAAGAGATAGTCAGGTTACATGGAGTTACTCTATCCATTGTATCTAATCATTATCAAAGTTTTCCATATAACTTTTTAAAAGGCCATCATATTCCCTTGGGTGCTGAATTAAATTTCATTATATCTTCTCATCCAAAATAATATGGTAAGTTTAGAAGAACAATTTATATGTTAGAATATATGATACATAATTTTTCAATTGATTATTAGGGATGTTGGTATCAACATTTTTCATTGGATTAGTTTTCTTATAATAAAAATTTCATTCCAGTATACTGATTGAACCATTTTAGGTATTATATAAAAATTAGTGTCAAACTCTAGCTTCATGGTACAGGGTAGGTGAAAGGAAGTTGATGGGACCATAATTGGTAAAAGACAAGGAAGAAAAAGTTTAATTAATTCAAAATCATATCTGCACATCCCAGAGCAGGGAGAATATTTTTGTAGATAACTAAATGATTGATTTTTTGTCTGAGAGAGGTCATGATGTCATTCTCAATGTTTCTCATTAAAAAAATGTGATATGTTTTAGGAAGAAATGGAATCTGAGTCCACGGTTCATTGGACCCTATGAATTCCAAGGGAAAGTTGGATCAGTTGTATATTTATTATCCTTACCTCATAGTTTATCCTAGTTACACAATTATTTAATGTTTTAATGTAATGAAAGTATATATTATATTCATATCATATTTTGAGTACCGATGTATTTCAGTTGGAAGAGAATCATTTTTTTATGAGGAACAACATGTCCATATTCATAAACATATAGTGAAAATGTTGTGAAATAAGGTGATTCATCAAATCAAGGTTTTATGAAATAACTTTATGGTTGATGAGGAAATATTGGTATCTGAAAATTCTATGAAGGAGAAATACCCAACTTATTTGATAAGTGAATAAAAATTGCGAGGACAAAATTTCTAAATGGGGGGAATAATGTAGCATCTGAGGTAATTATAAAATAATTAATTTTCTTATATATTAACATTTAGGAATTAGATATTAATTTAAATTTAATGGTTAATCTATGTTCGATAGAATACCCGACACAAATTAGTTGATTTCTCTGAAATCTTATGTTGCACACAAGACAGAATTAGTCAAAAAAATAAAACATTATTAGTAAAATTATTTTTAATGGTAGTTAACACATATTTTTTGTATTAACAAGAATGAAAAGAACTAAATATATTATATTTCTACTTTTTTATTAAATTTTTTAATTCCTACAAATAAATTTTATATACATAAAATATTAATAAATCCAATTTTATGTATAAAAGCTCTAATATTTTTAAAAGGTAGTTTTACCACATTTTTTTGGAGAACACATTTTAAATATAGTTTTTTTACACATTTATAATTTATAAATGAAAAAATAAAATTCATATTTGGAATTGACACATCAATATTTAGTTTTGATGAAGTTTTTGTTTTTTATGATAACATTCTTGTTTTAGTAATAGTGAAAAATATTGCATTTTAATTAAAAAATATTTTTTTTCAAATTTATTTACACTGTTATATTAATATTTTAATTGATTTTTAATTATAATTAAACTACTATTGTATCATTTAATATAATTTTTCTCATTGAAATCAAATTTTAAATTTATATTAGGTATAAAACAAGGTAAAACTTTTGAATTTTTCACTATAAAACCCAACTTTTAATTTTTTTTGAAGATTTAATTTTAACTAAAATTTACCTATTTATTTGAATAGAATTATATAAAATGAATTTCATATTGGAAATAATAAGGTCCAAATTATGTTTTATGGAAATGTTCATTTTTATGAAATAAAGATACCATGGGAGAAATGTTATTTAACATAGTAAAAGTAAAATATTGACAAGGGTTAATTTAAAAGATAAAATCATAACATACCTAAACAAATAAAAACTATTATTGTTATATGCAGTGTGGATCGACCCTAACCATAATATAAAAATTTAATGACAAGAAAATTTCATTTAATTTAATTCCACCTCCATATGGTTGTATTTTTATATAAAATAGTCAATAAATTAACCATTTCAACCCACATATCATCAGTTACAAATACCACCTCTCCACAACACTATTTCGACCCCCAAAGCATTGTAGATCCTATAATATATACCCAAACATATCCTACTCAATCTCCACACATATGGTTGATACTTATCTCACCAAAATACCAAATCCATAGTCAGGAAGTGTCTTTCGAGGAGGGGACATTCAAGAGGTAATTTTCTCAAAGTATATGTCCTAATTTATTCCTTTTTCTACAATCACCTCAATTACTTAATCAATAAATTAATGAATAATCTAGAATCATGTATATAATGATTTTTTATATTACTAATGGAATTTATCATATCAATTTAATTTCTCACCTCCTCTTATTCTTAGGAATTAAATTGTTGTCCAAGTTTTGTCTGTTAGTTGGTTATGTAAATAATATTTTGGTTATTTTTTCTTCTACCTCATTCATGGATGGTGTAAAAACCATTATTCCAGTAAAATAATATTTAAATATTTATTTTATTACCTATATCATATTATATTAATTTTAAATTAAACATACCTTCCTATTTTCTATAATTCTGTTATATGATAACATTTCTTGTGGACATGTGGACTTTCGCCTCCTCAAAATGATGTGATTCACTCAGACATCACATGGAAAGTATTAAAAACTAATTTAGAAAAAATATATTACATAAATGAGATATGAATTATATATTAATTATATTATATATTTTTTCACATACATTTCATTTAACCTCACTCTATCTATACGACAGGAAAAATAAAAAGTACCCTTATGCATACATACAACCTAACTTCTCTATGAACGATGTTTTCTATTTGACTTCATATATTATTATAAATACTTATCTAATGAATATATAATATATTGAAATTATGTTTTATTTTATGTAGATAATCTACTTTTGACCCCATGGACTATTGACATCATACCAAGAGCATTTTCGACTCAAGAACCAAATATCAAAAAAAATATATGATATGAACATAAATAATAATTTAATTGCTAAAAATGGTATGAGGTGCTAAAAATTAAGAATAAAATCAAAATTATTCTCAATAAAATATAAATTACACCTATTTTATTATTCAATAAAATAAATAATGTGCGAGATAAGTCAAACTCAAGGTAAAAGAATTTTTCATCCCAATTTACATTCTTTGGGTTAAATTTATATTTCTGTATTATGGAGTTCAACAATTATGTGTGAAATAAATTATAGATATATTATATTATATTTATATAATTAATTTAATTCAATTTTTTAAAAACGATTATTTTTATATAGAGTTTTTAATATTCTTTGACAAATGAAAAAACAAATGTTTTTTAATGTACAAGGCAATGATGACTTCATGCAACTGTCTAAATTATTTGAAATTTAAATTACTCTATAAGACATAATGTTTTTAGAAATAAAATGAATTCCATATTACATTTTCATGTATTTTTATTTTGAAAATGTATTTGAAAAGGGATTTATTGTGTTAATATCTTGAAATGGTATCATGTGATTGCAATGTGGAAATGTTATTTTTCATTTATGCATGATTTATGTGTTGTTCTTATGTTTGGATCTTAGTAATTTCTTATGTATACAGTTGGTTCTATGAAAAACTAAGGGTGGGTGAGTCTGTGATATCTCTCAAATGCATTAGGTAATTAGACGAAGTAAAATGATAAGTTTTCTCCTATGAGATTTATCGAAAATAATATGATGGGTATTCAAAACATAACCGTGAAGGTTAATCCTTATGTAGCCATGAAATATACAATTTATGAATGATATGGATTCCATAGGTAACATTTATGATTTATTATTTCAATGAGTTTTCAGTAATCTTATGATTTTTTGGGGTATGCTAAATAGATAATGATTTTTGGGTGAAAAGTATGATTTCTTGGGTTTATAGTGTTCATAGACAAACATTTTTATTTCATTATTTTATATCCCTTACTGTGATATTTGTGCTCATCCCATGTTTTTAAAATTATTTCACATGGTCTAAGGATGAGTAATATAATGTAATAAGTGAGGAATATTTTTATCAAGAAAATAAATATAGTTTTAATTTTTAAAGGGTTTCCTTTGGTGGAAAAAATGGTACTCTTTTGGTAGTATCCTCTTGTATAATTATGAGATGATATGTATTAATGATGTCATAATTCTCTAAAACTCTTAAAATAAAAAGATAAATATTATTAATTACGGAATTAAATCATCATTATGAAATATTTAATTATGGGTCTTTATATCATCATACCCATTTGTTTGTTGGTGGTATTAGATAGAAGTTTTTTTTTCTGTACTCTATAATAATTCTTGATTTATTCCACACCTTTTCTATAAAATTGTGTGCCTTGAACACTAATGATTACAGATGGTATTCAAAACCATTAAAAACATTGGATATTAAAAACTCTATTATAAATACATAACCACTAGTACTAATAACTTTGACCTTAATAGATATAGTTACATAATCTACTATAATGATAATATTAGTAAATTCAAAGGAAACTATAAATAGGGCCATGATGTATATTCCCCAATCATTAAATATTTCTCAAAAAATTATAAGTTTGTAGAGTAATTTCATATAATTTAAAAATCCATCCAATTTATAATATGTTTTCATATGGTTTATATAAATTATGGGAATATATTAAAATTATTGGCCAAAATAACCCATCCTATTGGAATTTATAATCTACGTGTTGAGTTTAAATATTTCCTTCCAAAGAAATATTATCGATGAATTGAAAAATAAAATTTACCTCATCATTTAGTATGCATTTTCTATTAACATGATTAATAAATATCGTCAACAAGTGTGGGAACTCTTAATCATAATACCTTGAATAATATTTAATAATCATAAACTCAGGATTATAAAATAAGGAATGTTCCTTTGGGATGAATAATTAACTTACCATGTCGATATACCATGTTACCCTACCTTAGATATCATAATGATCACTAGTTAACACATCATTTAAAGGTGTCTCTAGGGTATTTTCAAATTAAATAGTGTAGAAAATTCTACCTATGTGGTTAGAAACAAGGTACATATAGCATTTTTTTCCTTTATCTATTTGTCTAATTCATATAAAATATATATCCACATAACATTCCTTTATTTTTAGTCATATTTATTCATCAAATACATGCTAGTTTCATGGTAATAGTATATTGTTACTTTACATCCTTAAAAATATTACGGAATTTTTTATGGTGATTTTTTTTTCAAAAACACCATCCTCTAAGTGGTGGTGTAGTTAATATATGATGAATATAATGTTTATGAAGCATAAACAATCCTATTGAAATTCCATTAGTCATTTTGGATAGTATTGTACTAACATCTTTATTAGAGGCATTACAAAACACTTCAAAGGTTAAATCACATGCTAGTGGCCTGATTATAGGGGCTATTGTTAGAATCTCTTCCATATTGTCAAACCATTTCTTATATTACTCATTAAAAATAAATATAGTATACGTTTTAAGAATATTAGTCATTGTTAATGTGGATTTATTAAAATCTCAGTTAATCATTATATAAAAATCCATCATTTATTAGAAATATCATAACAGACTTTATATTGGTGGGGTATGGAAGTCTAGAGATGATCTGAACACTTTCAGTATCCATAACAATACCTTATTTAGAAATATTGTGGTATTGAACATAAACTTTGTGTATTATAAAGATAAATTTATCAGAATTTTGAACTAGAATATTTTCATTTCAGTTTTTCTTAACAATTTCTTGATTATCAAGACAGTTTTCAGAAGTAGTTCCATAAATTCTAAAATAATCATTAAATACCTCCATGTAAAACAAAAAATTCCTAAAAATTTTATTACCATGAAACATTGGAATTTACCCAGTGTATGGAATAAACCAATAGGTATCCTTGAATTTGAAAATATACCATCTTTTAAAGTGAATATAGTCTTTTCTTTATCATAAAGTGCTATAGGGACCTCAAAATATCTAGAAACGCTGGAAGGAAAATAATTACAAACATTAAAAAAAATTCTAGCATATTTTCTACCAATGGAATGGGAAATTGGTTTTTTGGGTTAAATGTTTTTATTTTTATAGTCTATACAGACCCTCAAACCATCTTGAATCATAATGAAAATAAATTTTATATTTCCATTATTTATAATGTTGATCTAAATATGTTTTTGGTAAAATCAAGATAAGACTCGCCTATAAAGAAAATATTGTTTTATATATTATTTCATATCTTAAAATTAATAAAATTTATTTTCAACTTATTCTATTACTGTTGGGTTCAACCTTTTGGAGGCTACCTCACATTTTAAAAATCATTCTTAAGAAAAATCATCTGAATAAAAACAGTGATATTGATTCTAGGAATATTAATTAGTATCTATCCAAGATCCTTAACATTTTTTTGAAAATGGGTAGTGGTTTGTTTTATTGATTAAGAACCAATTTGTTTTAAAATATTACAAGAATATTTTCAACATTTAAAAAAATGATATATTTTAGATTTTATGGTATCAACTTTAACTCCAGATTGGGTTGTTTCTGTAGTGACAGTCTAAACATAGTATCACTAACATTAGAAACAAGAAATTTTAAAAGAGAGAATTCAGTGATGTATTTATGAAGATTGTTAAAAATAATTCATCAAATTATCCTTTAAACCACATTTGAATGAATTTTTGTTTAATATTTTATTCATGTTTTAAAATGGAATTATTAAAAAAAATTATTGAATTTCATGATTCATCTAAATTTATTATTTTATAAAAAATATGATATCCTTATCAAAGAAAAAAATGATTATTTATGTGAAAGAGTACGCATATTATGATCCACCTATGGAGATTTCATAGAGTCTAGAATATTAAATTTATAGTGTTCTTAACAAATTCCATCTAAAGGTTTTCATTGTGAAAATTATTAATAGTTTTTATAGTTATTAAAAATCATAAATCTAGGATTAAAAGAGATTGAGAAATACATATTTTTTATTACATATTTATGATGAAAATGTTAGCTGGGAATAGAAGTCCTTTTACCCTTAATAGCACATCCTCTAAAACATCAACATGATAGGTTTTATCTTTGTTGGATAAATATACTACAACTCCGATTGTCTTGAGATCTCTCACCTGTAGTGAAGAATAATTTGAATGAGGAGTGATATTTATTGATTTTAAAAAAATAAACTAATGAAATAGTTAATTTCAAAATTACTATAGTTTAGGTTATTATAAGAGTATGTATATCCAGAACTTTTCAAGGAAACTATAGACAGAATGAGGTAGAATCATTCATAAACAATCTTACCTCTTGATTTCCATGAAGTATCCTCTTCTTCAAACATATTTCCTTGGAGAATTTCACATACAAGAGAAGATGATTTATTGTATCTAGTAGATGTAATTTTATTTCCTTCTTATTGAAGGTATAAAAAAATCTTTTTTGATATCAAATAATACCCTTATAATTTTGAAATATATTTTTTAAAATTAACACTATGTTTGATAGATTTCTCCTCATGAAACAAAAAACAAGACACCAAATATTATTTGAATATTATTTATAAAATATAATAGTAAAAAAATTATAGAAAATATTTTCTTAATCATATAAAAATTTCATAAAGAATATGATTAAGAACACTTACGTTTTAAAATAGTATTTTCCAATAAAAGATATTTTTATTTATATATTGTATTTTTATCTAAGAGATAAATTTATGAATTTTGAATTTGAAATTTTAAAAATTAATTTCAGTATTTTATTCATTATATAAATAATATCCTATAATGAATAATTGATATTTTTCTAAAATAATCAGGTTTTCGATGAATAGTGAAAAAATTCTGATTTTTCTAATATCGTAAATTTTATGATGTATATCAACAAAATAATTAATTGAAAGTTTATAAAATATTATAATATATATACATATGTTTTATAATTAAATAAATCATTTCAAATTACTATTATTAATTTTCGAAATAAATCCATAACGTTTTATAATCATAAGAAAATATTTTACTAAAAAAAGTCTTTTTAACCTCTTATATTGAAAATAAATTTTCATGAAATATAATAATTAGATATATATATTGGGAATTAATGTTATAGATCCACAATATAAAATTATTTAATATTTTAAATAACATTTTTTGGCACAAAATTATGATTTCTGATAGTAATGTTAATAACCATGATAATGGTTAAAATGTTATTTTCAATGAATTATTTTTTTTAAATTATGCAATTGCTATCTCCTCAAGGAAATTAATATCATAAAAAAATAAATTTAATATATTTTTTAAACCAATATATGAATATATTATCATTCATTAAATTGGTAACCAATACTAAAAAATATTAATAACACTTAGTGGTAAAATACGTTTTTCTAAAAATAATTTCTTTGGATATATTAATCATTTTAATTTTAATGTTAATTTTATATTTTTTTATATATATAATATTATTAGTAAGAGGTTTTATTTAGGTTATAAACACCAAAAATTGGTATGATTTGTTGTTTGATATTTTTATTAATACATATATAACTTATTTAAGAAATATAGTTACCATAGTAAAAATGAAAATGGTAAAATGTAAAACCATAATGGAAAATGACCTGACAGATGTGTAAAACATGTTTTAAAATGAAAGGTAATGGATTTATAAATATTATATCACCACTAAATCCATGATTTCTCACTTTTTGAACTATTTATCCTTGAAAAGTGTAATTTTTTTGTTCAAAAATATTGTGTGTTTCCATAAGCAACCCTTTCCTCTCTTAAAAAATGGGAAACCTGCACCCCTTTATTACACATCCATTCATTTGAATTTCTTCTTGAAAAAAACCATTTTTATCTTATTATATACCTATATCATATTTATAATCCTCTATTCTATATTATTTATCTAAATCACTTAATTTTCTATGTTACTTTTTGGAGAATGTTCTAGTTTCCAAAGAGATTCAACTTCATTAGTGGAAGTCAGGAGTTACTATAAGGGTTTCTTATCTCCAATTTTATCCCCTAGAAACATATTTATTATTAGAAACAATGTATCCCTTGTATTGGTATGTAATATTTATTAAAAATCCTCTTATAATTCGAGGTATTAAATATTTCATTGGAAGTCATACCCTTTAAGGGGTTTTTACTCGAAAATTTATAAGGTTGTAAAGCGGGGTTTTCCATCAATTTTATTCATTTTGATATATTTAATATTGTGTACCATAACATATTTTATATGGTAAAATTACTACCAAATGTATTTATTTAATATATTCCTATAATTTATGGTTTTTTACGATCCATATCATATTTTTTTCTTTAAATTGATTCTGATTGAAATGATACCAAGGTTGTACGTATCTTTGCTAACTCAACTCAATTAGTTGAATTAGAATAATTATTAATAAAAATATTTATTCCATTTTGGTAGATTCCTCTGTAATATTCTATTTTTGGGTAATTTCTCATCCACTATTCGTATAATTAAACATTCTATTTAAATCTTCCACATTAATGAATTTCATCCACATAAAAGTTTGACATTATTAAGGAAAATTCCCATTCTATTTGAGGACTATTTTTCTTCCTTTTATATATTTACTTCCCACCAATATTATCCTTTATATTTTGAAACCCAATTATGTTTTATCACATTCTTCCTTCATATTTCTCCTCTTATCTTTTAAAAAATATGTTTTCTTACTATTTCTACAATGTGGGTTTTCAAATACTGTATTTAAAAATATTTTTCCCTCCTTTTAAAATGAAATTTTTTATGTTTCATTAAATATTTATTTTAATAACATTAAAACAATTTCACGTATCTATTATTGTTTTTTATTTTTCATATTTGGCATTTTCATAAATCCTTCACTTCACATTTTGAAACTAGTATAACATTTTCATGGATTATTTATTAAATATTGTTTTTCAAAAGCTTAAGTTTTCAAAATATTTTCACTTCAAATTTTTCAAACCATTATTGAATATTCATTTTAAAAAGAAAAATTTTCAATATGTTTTCAATTCAGATTTTTGAAATAATTATTCAAGTTTAAAGGCTCCATATTTGAAATTTTTTTAAAATAAATATTCTGAAAAAAAACTATACCATTTTAAAAATGAGTTTTCAGATAGTCCATAACATCATAGTTCATTCCAAATATAAAATCATTTTCAGAAAAATCCTATAAGATTTTGCTTCCATTTTTCACTTTGTCTATAAATTATTTCTCTCCTTGGATGTTATTTATATTGAAACAACCAATAATAGTAATTTCTAAAACTATTTTGTGGTTCTTAGCCCCAAATTGTATTTTGGTTATATTTGTTTTAAATCAATCAGTATGCTTATGAATGAAATGATATTTTGAAATGTGATGAATCGAAATTCATATTAAACGGGATTGTAAGAAAAAAGTTTTATGGGTGATCAATTTTTTTGAAGAATAAGATTTCTTTTTAGAATCATTTTGTTTTCATGAAATATTATATTTGTTTACAAACAGTCATACTGAACTTTTTTTAGAAAGATTTGGATCCATGTTTTCAAAACAATCGGATCCTTACTCTCCAAATAATTGGACATGGAAAAGAATTGTACTCACTCTATCCATTATAATGGAGAATTTATCATTATCTGGAATGATAGAATCATCCTATTGGAAAAAATGGTTTTGGGTTGTGTTTTGAAGACAATCAGACTCATATATTCTCACAATCGGACTCATGTATTCAGAATGTTTTTTCTCAGGATAAGAAGGAAAGAATGAAACTTGAATGAAGGGAATTATATGATAGTTTCCAATGTAATTATGACGATTCTTTACAGTTTCTTATTTCACATAAATCATGATTTGTATTTAGAACATGTGATAAAATATTGATAGAATAAATGGAAGTTAAAGAGATGTTGTCAATTGAAGAATAATAACATTCAGATTTATCGTATCCAGATGAAAGACAAAATAAAGTGGAACTGATTGCTTTTAAAAACAATCATATCAAGTTTGATGGAGTGGTTCTGATTGAATATATCATACTGATAATAAGACAAATTGGATGTATCGAATGTCTTTTAAAACAATTGAAAAGAGGCATTGATTGAAAAGGGGTTATCATATAAGAGTAAGAGATGGTGCTGATTTTTTTAAATGATTGTATCTAGGTAATGGTGAAAGAATAAACATTTTACTAATCAAATATCATCGTTATCATATTATAATTGATTATATATGGTTGAAAGAGAAGAGATGATACCGATCAAGGATCATTGTTTTCAGATTTTATTGTATTATACTCGGGGAAATCATCCTTTTTAGATTGTATTGTATCGTCTCCCGACAGATCACCGTTTTCACATTTTATTGTATTGTATCTGTGATGCTCATTGTTTTTAGATTTTATTGTATCTTCTCCAGAAATATCATTGACTTTAGATTCCATTTGATTGTACCCAATTATCGTATGAAGAAATGATCGAACATAGAAATCATAACCTACAGTCATATCTAGAATGATCGTAACCCGAAATTATCCTAAATAGAAATGATTGTAAATAGAAATGATCTTAATCAAGATGATCGTATCCAGAACATTTGTATTTATAAAATATCATTATTTGTTTGAGATTAACATAATGATCAGGAATGAATGGAATGTTACAATACATTCCAATTGAAGTCAGACGATGCTAAAGTTAATTCTCAATGAGTTTAAAGTCATGAAGGTAGTCATGATTCATGAAATGGTTTTTGAATGAAGTACTCTTTCTCAAGAGGTTCAAGATAAAATAAAAGATAAGAATATTGCAGAATTTTTTGTGATGGGGAGATGAAATTTCATTTTCATGATTCAGATTCAAATCGTTTATGAGAATCATATTCATAAATCAGCATGAGGAATTGGACTATGTTGATCGGAACCATTTATTTCTAACAAACAAAATATATCTTAGCAATTTAAATGAGATTCTAATGAACAATATGTGAATATTGTGGATGTTTCGAGAAGAATAGTTAATCGTTGGAGAAGTTAGAATTGCTCTGAGATTTTAGGTGAAATTATATTACGGGTGAATTTGTGTAAGATAGAAACATTTTGGGATTCTCGTCTAAACTAATTTGGGGTCACCTATAAAAGGGAAACAAGTACATTGTACTTTATGATCATGAGAACTGTTCACAGTAGAGGATAGAGAAGCTCTGAGATTTAGAGAGAGAAGAAGAGGAGGAGATTATTTAGCTGGACTTTTTTTTAAAGTGTTCATCATATCAGGATAAATAAATCAATTTATTGTTTTCCATACTGGGTGTTTTTTCTATTCAGATTCTCAGGCTGAGGAATAATTGTACTGAGTCTCTTTATGAGTCTCAGGTTTTAAAGTGGTGTAGGTTTTATTTGTCATGACTGTTGTATACATGTTTTTGAAGTGGTTCTGATTCTGTTTGTCTTTCCTATTACATACATATTTTGAAGTGGTGCCAATTGTATTTTTCATGACTATTTTATGCAAGTATTAGAGTATTTCCAATTCTATTCTACTTTATTTAATTGAAATATCGGACCAAGAAGAATCAGACGGGGGGCCTTGTACTCAGGGTAATTGGATATACTATTTCACATAGTGTAAGAGGTTCTTACCTTTCATATGGGTAAGAAAAAGAATAATTTTTGTAAAATTGAATACATTTTGTGATTTGACAAGAAGAATATGTAACATGAGTTGTTACAAAATAAATTGTATTTCCCTATTATTATAGGAGGGTGCACTTGCACTGGAGGGATTGTTTCATAGTGATACATGAGTGTATGGGTATATCCTACTTGTTAAAATCCAAGGATTTTCATCTTAGTAGATTGTATATAATTTGATCATTTCAAAACCAAACCAAGGACGTAGCTATTTTTTTTAAATAGTAAACCTTGTAAATCATTGTTTTCATGGGGATTTGTGTGGAGCTTTTTCAATAGGGAATTGAAATATCTAACAAAAGGAAAATGTTGTTTCAATTTAAAAGAAACATAAAAGGAAAATAATATCATTTATTCACCCCTACCCCTATTATTGATATAATATATTGAATGGGCACTTTCATGTGGTATCAGAGTGAATGTTCCGTTCAATATTCCTTACTGCTGGATAATTTTAATTGTGTAAATAGTAATGGTATTTGAGTATTTAAAGGAATGAATCATCATATCTGGAAATATAGAATGCATTCATATCTCATCTCTATCAGTTATGATGTTCTTGAAGCTGCAATAGTAGTGTTTCCTCCCATAGATGATAAAATCCCACTTACTCCTATTGATAAGAGACATCTTGAGAATGATGGAAGGTCGAAAAATTATATATTTTCATCACATTATGAAGGTTAATTCATAAGAGTAAAAGTTGAAGCCACATCCAAAGGTATAAGGGATTAATTGAAAAAAATATATGAAGGAAATACAAAATTGAATAAGGAAAAGTTACAATTATGGAGATTGAAGTATGAAAATCTCATTATGGAGGATCATGAATCTGGTGAGGACTTCTTTACTAGGGTAACTGACATAGTATGTACTATCATATGTCTTGGTAAAAAATTGGATGATTCTACAATTGTTGAAAATATCATGAGAATGCTACCCGACAAATTTGATGCAATAGTTTCTTTATTGGAAGATTGAGATCATAAAACCATATCTCTTTAAGATTATCAAAGTATTATCATTACATAAAAAATGCTATGTGATAATTATATTAATGGAATAAACTAAAATTTATACAGAAATTTCTTTTATGGATTCCACAAAAGAAAAATAAATTCTTGAAGAAGAAGATGTTGGAGGTTCTGACTCCGAAAATGAGTTTTGTAAAAATATATATTCAATTTTTCATTGTTTTCTAAGAATTTGAAATAAGGTATATTAAGTTATAAATGAAAATATCTCTTAATGTGTAGTGGATGTGGATCTATTAGGCATTTTGATTCCAATTGTCCTCAAAAAGGAAATAAAGAAGAATGTGATGAAGAATAAAGTGAAGAGGAAGAAAGAAGGTTATGAAGACCTTGGATAAAAATGGGTGATAATGAAAATACCATTTGAATAGGGAATATAAAAGGTTTCCAAATTCGAAAGGAGAAGAATTTTTTCTTAATAAGATAATAGTGAGTATGTTACAAATGATGGTGAAGACAACACTTTTATTGAAATAGATAATGAAGAATTTTCTTCCACTAATTAAAGTAATTTATGCTGAAGAAGAAGAATAATGTAAAGCTGAATCCTAAAATTCCCTTGAAAATTATGAAGAAAATACATTTATTACAATAATGAATGATAATGAATTAAGAAGAAGTATTTCTTAAGAACATGATACTCCACTTGATATGCATTTGAAAGAATAATGGAATGAATTCTTGAGAAAGATCAGAAGGCTTGAAAAGAAAAACAAAATCATGGAAGAAGAATCTTCATCAACAAGAAATCAAGGATTTTTTGTTGAAGAGAATGAGGATATGGAGAATGATATTGATTATTTGAAAAAATATCTTAAATAATAAAATAATCATAATGAGTATCTTGTAGTGAAGAAGATGGAAAAGGTAACAATGTTGAGACTTTTCCAACAAAAGTTATCAGAATATGAATTTAGAAATACAAGTTTCCAAAACTTTATCACTAAAAATAGTGTTTTTTCTCAAAAAGAGAAACTTGGGAAGGCTCAAAAAAGTTACCTTCAAAGGGTGAGAAGAAGAATGGATTTTTTCCTAAAAATAATAAATATTGGAATGTTATATATATGGCCAAGACCAACAAGGTTTGGAATGTTTTGAAATAGTATGAATCAATAAATGATTCTAATACTTTTGGTTCCGATAATTCATAAATGAAAATCAGGAATATAATTGATAATATAAATGTTAGTGGATGAGAATGTAATGAGAAGAATATGGAAAATATAAACATCCACAATTTTGGAATGTTTCGATGTTTCAGAGAAAAATACTCGTTTTTATCGATTTTGCTAGTATTGTGGTGGATTTGGACATACAGAGAATATGTGTTGGTTTAACCAACATCTCTACTATTATTCCATAGGTTATGGATGTAATGGTTTTAGGGGGAGTCAATTCTCTCAAATGACTAAATTTTTGATGGTTGTGTTGAAGAAATCTGAAAATATTGATGTAAAAATTGAAAATAGGTTCCAACCATTAGAAACTATTAGTGAAAGGTGTGGGCATCCTGGACACCTTACGAAACGAAGTCAGGTTTTGATACCAGTTCAACAAACGATTCGTAGCAATTCTAAGAAGACTGATGCTATGGATGTTAGGAAAGATGAATCTTCTATGTGTCAAATGAAATAGTTCTTGGTTATGTAGAGAGAACATGTTAACCATTCTTGGAAAACAGAGGAATCACAAAAAAAATGTGAAAAAAGATAGGAAGAAGAATACATCTAAAGATATGAGAAATGCATACAAAAATGTATCCACAAATTATGAATATGAGAAAGAAGGGAATGATATTAAAACATGTTAAACTACCTTTCCAGATTATAAGATATGAATGTACAACATGGAAGAACTTATCGTAACAAGGATGTTTCTAAAGATGATGAAAAGATTAAATCCTCATCAGAAGATTTGATAAATATGCAGAAAGATGATACAAAACACATGAATCATGAATAGAAGGAATAAATAAAATCCAATGAAAAATCCATGAAGATGATGAATAAGAAGAATAAAATGGTTAGAGAGGAATCACATTATGATTTTTGTTTCTAACAAAAAAAATCAAGGTTCCTCTTTATTCCCAATATCTTTGTATACATGTGATAACATACAGGGAAATGAAGGAGTGTAAATAAGGAAGATGGAATTGATAAGTATCATACGGTTCTTGTAATATAATGTAATGAGGATGAGAAAATTTTTGTTTTGAAAAGATTTCTTTTTATACATGTTAACATTCTGATGTGATTATTGAGGTGGGTTCAGATTACTTTTTTCTTAGACAAATTCCATCAAGAATTTCCATAGTCATGAGAATGATGATTGACACCTGAAATGGTATTACATAAAATATGTATTATGGAAAACATTGACCACCTTGACTATAAACTCTTGTTTTCTACCTATGGTAATCACATGTAGACTTAGAGTTATTTTTTTAATGGGTATTTCTTTAAGGAACTCATATGATACCTAGGTTAAAGAATTGTTCTAAATACTAGAAACAAAGACAATTTTTCAATAAGATAGAAACTTATAATGATAGACCCTTGGAATTTTATTGTCAATAAGGGGGAGAGATAAGAGAAAGGGGCAGAGATAAAATAAATAGGTGGAGAAACAAAGTAATGGAGAAAATAAAAATAATGAAAACTGTCATATGGTTGAAGTGATTGAATTGGGTATTGACAATAAATACAAAGTGGGAGATTGTTAGGACCACGTTGTGTTTTTATTGTATTTGTTATCAACTAATCTACATGATGAAGAATGAAAGGATATTGAGAAAGTTGTTGAATGTGAATTATGAATAAAAGGGATTAAATTAATGATTTTTGGTGGGTGATTAGTTTTTCTAAAAAATAAGAAAGGTATTCTGAATCAATTGTTTTCATGAAATATCACAATGGTCTCAAAAAAAATGATGTGACCTTTGTTTTTAAAACAATAGAATCCATGTTTTCAAAAGAATCAGATCTATGGTTTCAAAAAAATTGGACTTAAAAAATAATCATACTCACTCTGTCTATCGTAATGAGGAATTGATATTTATCTCGAATGAGTGAATCTGTCACATGGAAAAAAAAAATTTTGGTTGTTTTTTTATGAAAATTAAACCGATGTATTCTGACAATAGAACTCCTGTATTCATAATATTTTTTCTATGAATAACAAGGAAATAATGAAACTTGAATAAATAGAATGTTATGATACTTTCCAATGTAATTGTGATTATGATTTTCTAATTTGTATTTCATATAAATCATGAGTGGTATTAAGAACTTATGGTGAAATCTTGATAGAAGAATGAGGGAGTGAAAGAGATGCTTCCAATCGCAAAACAATCATATCTAGTTTGAATAAGCTGTGTCGATTAAATAATCTTTACTGATAAGAAGAGAAATAAGCATTATCGATTTCTTTTAAAAAAAATTGAAAAGAGGCATTGATTGAAAATGGGTACTTATAAAAGAGTAAGAGGTGCACTGATCGTTTTTCAAAATGATCTTATCTGGTTTAAAGTGAAAGAATAGACATGGTACCGATAAAAGATCATCGTTATCATATTATAATTCATCATATCTGGGTGAAAGAGATGAGATGATATCGATAAAAGATCATTGTTTTCAGATTGAATTGAATTATACTCGGCCAGATCATTCTTTTCATATTGTATTGTATTGTATCCAGGTAGATCATTGTTTTCATATTGCATTGTATCATATCTGGGAATATCATTGTTTTCCGATTGTATTGTATTGTATATAGACATATCATTGTCTTTAGAGTGTATTTGATCATACCCAATGATTTTGCAATGAAATGATCGTACCCACCCATCATAACTACCAATTGTATCTAGAATGATCTTAACCAGAAATTATTGTAAATGGTAATGATCATAACTATATATGTATTTATACAGAATTATATTATCAAGACCATTTGTATTCATAAAATATCATGTTTGGGTTGAGATGAATAGAATGAATAGGGAATGAATGGAAGGTTTCAAAATAATCTAATTGTAGTCAGAAGATGCTAACGGTAATCCTCAATGATTTCAAAGTCATGAAGTAATTCATGATTCAAGAACTACTTTTTGAATGAAGTATTATTTGTCAAGATGTTCAAGAGAAAAGAAAATAGAATAATATTTTTAAATGATTTGTTGAGTGGGAGATAAAATTTCATGTACAAGATTTTGATTTAAATAGGTTATGAGAATCATATTCAGCAAAAGGCATGAGGAATCAAACTCAGTTGAGAGGACCAATATATTCCTAAAAATGTAAATCACTATCATAAATGGAAATGAGAGTCTGAAGAAGAATATTTCAAGACTTTGGAAGTTTCGTGAAGAATTGGGAAGCATTGAAGAATTCAGAATATCTCTAATATTTCATTTGAAATTTAAATGTGGGATAATTTCTGTGAGTGGTAATCATTTTTTTATTCCTACATAAAATTTTTTTGGGTCACCTATAAGAGGGAAACAAGTACATTTTACTTTTTGATAATGTGAACTATCCACAACATATGAGAGAAAATATCTGGGTTTTAGATATATAATAGGAGGTGAATGGTATTCACCTTCATATTTTTATTAGATTGTTCATCATATTAGGCTGAATTAATTGGTTTGGAGTTTCCCATAGTGGGTGTTTCTATATTTTTCTTCTCGGGCATAGGAATAATAATAATGTGTCTCTTTATTGGTCTCAAGTTTTGAATTGGTTCCAATTCAATTTATCATGACTATTGAATAAATTTTTGGGAGTGGTGCGAATTCTATTTGACTTTAATATTGTATAGAATTGTTAGATTGGTTCTGATACAATTATATTGTAACTAATCGAAGGATCTAACCTAGATGAATCTGATTAGGAGCATCGTATTCAGGTTAGTAATACATTTTATTTTACATTTTCCAAAAGGATCTTACACTTCTTTTGGGTAAGTAGATGAAGAATTGTTTTACATATGAATACATTTGGTGAATTGAAAAGAATCACAGGTAACCCAAGTTTTTACAAAAGAAATTATATTGCCCCATTGTTCTATAAGGGTGAACATGCACTTGAGGGATTGTTTCACAATGCTACATGAGTATAATGGTATATTATACTCTTTTTAATAAATATTTTGTTTTCTTAGTGAATTTTAGTGTGTTCTATAATTTCTATACCATAAAAAGGACTTAGCAATAATATTTGAATAGTGAAACTTGTAAATAATAGTGTTCCTATGGATGTGTTTTGAATTTTTCTTCAGCAGTGAATTGAAATCTCTATCAGGAGGTAAAGGTTGTTTCAATTGAAAAGAATCATGAAAGAAAAATAGTATCACTGATTCACCCCTCCACCTCTTAGGGATATAATACATTGAATGTGCAATTTTAGGGGTGATTGAATTTTTGTTTTTGATAAATTACTTTTTTGATGTAAATTTTAATTATACAATATAAAAATATTGTAAAAAATATTTTTTAATCCATATGTTCATTAAGATGTGATGATTGAAACACATTTCCTCCTATGGTATTTCATGATATTTTAAATTATTGATAAATTAAGAAATATATATGTATTGTTTTTTATTATGTGACTGTTCATCTATATATATCAATCACATGAATTGGGTTTAGCATTGTGTCTCGTGATATAATGAGAAATGAGATGTATTGCTCGATCCACCAAGTCAAATAGTTTAAGGAATCCCAACACTTCGAGGGAAACTAGTGAGTGTAGTATGGTCCACCATGGGAAACTGGTGAGAGAATCCTGATCCACCAACAGAAACTGGTGAGTGAATCCTAGTTCACTAAGGGAAATATATTGTAATACCAAATCCACCATGTTATGATCAACATTATTATGTTTGTTCCATATTATTAAGATTTAAAATTTACATATTTTATGATTTCACTTGTTCTATGATCCATGTATTATCTGGCAATGTTTTCCTAATTTTATGTTCATGGATCATGATTATGCTTCGACCAACATTGGTTATCTCTTATATTTCACCTACTAATCATTTAAGCTCACCCCTTTCTTATATTTTCTTTATAGGATACCAACTTGATGATTACATGTGAGATGTTTATATTGGGGTTTAGAGATGAGTGGTTATGAATAAATGTTGATGATTATTTTAAAATAACTTATTTATTTAGCTAATCTTCGAAGACACTAAAGTGTAGGTTGTCCGATTTAGTAAACCATTTGTGATGTTGAATGATTATTCATGTAAAATAATTAAATAAATTTGTTTACAAAGCATGGATCGCTTCATTTGGTATGAAAAGTTGGATAATTTTTTTTACATTAGTTATGTTTGGTATTAGGTTAGAGAAATATAGTGAAAACCATAGGGAAGAGTCTAATAGATGAGTCTAAGTATTGGATAACATCATGAAATTTTTGTAATATGGACATTGTATGTTTTTACCAACAATAAATCCCATTATAGATTATACAAGTGGATTTTGGTTCTATTACATATGTATCTAGGAGGTTCTAACCCTAAAAATGGCATGTTGGGTATTGACCCAATCCCCACCTGGTGCACGACAATGAGGCCTAACTCTACACCTATTTTGACACTCATGGGAGATATTCTTTAGTTAATAACATTATCATTACAAGACATTAGGAAGGAATTATCATGTTATAGAATTTTAATAAAATGTATGAGTGAAACTAACCAAAATAAACATAGATAAATTGAGAGTGATCTAAGTTAAAATGAAAGATCATTTGATTTTTTTCAAGAGTAAGACATTTCATGATTGAATTTTACTTAGGTTATTTATTAAGATCTTATTTTAGTGATAATTATCCATCAATAAAATAATCCTATTCCATTTTTATTAATGGATGGATCCCAAAGAAACTAGATTAATGATGGGTACCATTGAAAATTAGGATATTTTCCCAACAAAAAACATAAGGTGATAGTATTTGGAGTTAGAAACCTTATTATTATGACAACCCATCTATCGAGAATTTTGATTAAAAATATGAACATCATTTAATTTTCAAAACAAACCAAATTAGAGAAATATGGACTCTGATATAAGTTGTGGAGGAAAGGAAGAGAATTTAGAAATGATTCATTTTATTACGTATGAATATTTTGGGAAGAGACACCTAATAGAATTCCTTAATTAAAATAGAATATTATTTATTTGTGGTAAAGGAGTACATAGAACAAAAAAATACAGTGGAAAATGAATAGTTTAATTAAAAAATTTAGGAAAATAATGTTTATCCTAAGTTACCATGTACATTATAATATAAAAAATATGGAATGATTACCCATTTTAGAATTCAATACCCTAATCCAAGGGGTTAATAATGATGATAGATACTAGAAAAATATATGAAAATTGATTCCATATAAAACCAAAATAATTGAAGTGATTCCCAAAGATAGTGTGGAGTTATTAACACTAAAATACAGTCAAAAACTACAAGTGTTATATTTTATCCTTATTCAAACAATTCCATTGTATATATAATTTTTCACAAGTATATAAATTCTTCACCTCGATTATTATATGATGCATTATTAATAAAAACCTCTCATGGTAAAATTATTGTTTACCATGTATATTATTATAGAAAAGTTCTTTATAAAAATCATATTATCCTTTAGATAAATTAAATTGGTTTGTTTCTCCACTTAGTGAAAAATTATTTGGAATTAGTAGATGAAATTACATATCAATTGATGGTAGTCTATTAATTAAAGAATGGATATAAGAACACTCTAGAAAATAATTATAAAATGTGGTTAGTTATACAAAATAATTATAGTCTATTGTCTTCAATGGTTTTAGAGAAAATAAAAATTATGGTTATGTCTGCTCTGAGAATAAATATTTGTCTATGAGTATGCAAGGATGTTATATCTCTAGAAATTAACCCATATTTTTATATTTTAGATATCCTTAAAAATTTCCACTGTTAATTTATAATTAATTTTCAAAGGACACAATTTATTTAGGGAATGGGGGATAATGTAACACCCCACGATTTTGGAATATATTTTTCTAAATTAATACTATGTTTGATAGATTTATCTACATAGAAGACAAAAATTAAATAAACTATAATTTATTTAATTAATACATTAAAAAAATATAAGAATAAAAAAATATATAGTATATAAAATTTATTAATCAAGAAGAAAATTTATACAAAATAATTTTAAAAACACCTACAGCTTTAAAATGGAATTTTCCAATATAACCGTATTTTTATATAGTGTTTTCATTTAAATGATAAATTTTTAAATTTGAAAATTAAAAATTCCAAATATTAATATCATTTTTTAATTCAAAACATCAAAATTATCACAATATTTTTTTATATTTTTCTAAATTTATTGGTTTTTAGGTAAATAGTGAAAAATAATGATTCTTTAATACCATCGCTTTTACAACATTATCATTACACAATAATGAATTAAACATTTAAGAAAAATTAATATATATTATATATTAATTAAAAAGTAATATAAATATTCTAAAAATACTATGTTCAAATTATAAAACTGAAGTTCAATGTTTTCTAAACATAATTAATATTTTTCCCTTAAAAAAAATTATCGCTAATATTAAAAATCAAATTTCATCACTTATTGAAATTATATCTTCAGAAAAGTATTTCATATTTTATATCAACATGATATTTTTATAAATTTATTTAATTTTCTATTTTGGTAATAAAATTATGATTACTAATATTAAAATTCAATGACCATGATAATGGTAATACTATTATTTTCAAAGAATTGTTTTATTAATTTTGATTAATTTTTATCGGATAAAATAAATTCATCTCTTCAAAAAAATGAGTATAATATATGTTTTAAACTTATATAAAAATATATTGTCACTCATTGAAATTCAATTCAATACTATCATATATTATGAATACTTAATGGGAAAAAATATTTTATGACATAAATGTTTTTCTATATATTAAAATTTTTAATTTAATGTTCAAATTTTCTTATAGAGAAACTATATTGGATTAAAGAGTGGTTAAATTTAAGTTCATAAAACCAAAATTTATTAATATGGGACATTTTATATTTTTATTAAATCATATATTACTTATTTAAATAAACTAGTTACCTCTGCTGAAATAGTAATGGTAGATTGTAAAAATCAAATTATAAATGACTTGAAAAACATATAGAAATTTTGAACAAATGATAGGTATAGGGTTTATAGGACTTATCTCACTGAAAAGTCTATTATTTATCAGTTTTGGAACCATATAGAATTAAAAAGTGTATTTATGTGTTTTAAAATGTTGGGTGTTCACAACAGTTCCATTTTCTTCACTTATAAAAAGAAACACTTCCACCCCTTTATGCCACACCCATTCCTTCAAATTTAATAATACAAAACAACTATTTTGATCTTCCAAGAAACCTAACTCGTCTGAATAATCCTCTTGTATTAGTTATTTATCCTAATACATTCACTTCCAATGACAATTTTATGTTAATGTTTAAGGACTAAATGAGATGCAATCGATTTTGTTGACATTTGTAATTAATGTTAGAGTTTCATGTACACAAATTTCATCCCTTCAGATATAATTCTTATATATAACCCAGTTTTTCCATGTAATTTATCATCTAAGTGAGAATTATTCTTATTGAAATTCGTTCTTCTATGTTTTTTAGCTTTTACTAAAAGATTCATTATGTTAATGTTTCATCTCCTCTGAGGAAAATTACGTTTTTTATTCAAATATTAACCCTTAAATGATTTTATCCTCATAAAAGTGTGACATTGTTAAGGATAAATATAATTATCTTAAATGTTGATTTTTTTAACTTGTCCATAATTTTCTTTCCCATCAATGATCTAATTTCTATTTAGAAAACTAATTATGGTTTATCTAATTTGAGCGTAAAATTTTCAATCTGATCTTTTAAAAATATTGTTTTGTTAACCATTTTACAATGAAGATTTTTAAAAAAGGTATATCAAAATAATTTCCCTTCCTTTCAAAATAAAATGTTTTATCTTACATTCCAAAATTATTTTCAAAACCTATTCTCAATTAAAGGATCTATTATTATAGATCATCATTCAAAATAGCATTTTTTTTCAAATATTTTACTTCATATTTTCAGACCTTTATGTACTTTTTATGTCTTTTTTATTGAATATTCATTTTCAAATGTAAAGGCTTTCAAAATGTTTTCAGTGAAAAATTTTGAAACATAATGTCATTATAAAGGATTATTTATAGAAGATTATTTTTTAAAATTAAAATTGTTCAAAACATTATCACTTAATGTTTTTGAAACCTATTGTACTTTTTATGTATTATTTATTGAATTTTCTTTTTCAAAAGTAATAGTTTTCAAAAAAACTTTACTTCATCTTTTTTATAACGTTATTTCATTCAAGGATCCATTATTAAAGATTATTTTTTAAAAGGAAGGGTTTCGAGGTTGGTTTTACTTCAACTTTTTTAAATTATTATATATTTTTTCATGGATAAAATCTTGAATATTCTTTAAAAAATTAAATCTTTTCCAAAAAAATTCAATTTAACTTTTAGTAATTTCATTTTCAATTTCTAACATATTATTATATTTTATTCCAATGATAAAACTATTTTATAAAAACACATTTATGATTTCACTTCCACTACCCTCTTTATATATAAAGGATTTCTATCCATTGAGGTCATTCTAAATGAACCACCGTCCAAATTTTCTTATGAAAAACTATTTTTTGGTGATTTAATTTTGGGTGATAACAGTTAATATTTTTTAGGTTAATTTGGTTAATTCCTTTTAGAAATATTGTGAAACCAGTTTTAATTTCCTTGGGTTCTTTATGATTGGATTGATGAAACAAATTTCTTACCATGGGATTCCATGAAATGTTAAATGAATGATATCATTTAGAACACATACTTATAGTTTTACCTTATTATATGTTTGAGACCTATATAGACATCAAATTAATTGGTTGAAGCTTTATGTCTAATAAGATAATGGGAAGGCAGTTAGTCAATCTTAATCCACCAAAGAAAATAGGTGATTAAATCATTATCTACTAAGTGAAACAAGTAAGTGTAGCCTAATACATTAAAGGAAATAGGTGTGTGATGTTTGATACATTAAGGGAAATATGTTTTCAAGCCTAATCTACCATGTTAGGATTCCTATGATTGTATTTATTACTTATTATTATTTTTGAAACATAATTATTTATGTTTTTTCATGTATTATGATATCTTTTTTCTAGGCATGTTTTCCTAATTTTATGTTCATGGATCTTGATTATTCTCTCATGCCAATATACTTATCTTTTTCTCACTTTTGATCATTATTGGTTGTCCCTTATATTTCCCACCAAGAGAATTTTAACTCACAACATTGTTACATTTTCATTCCCAAGAATAAGAATATGGATAATACAAATTATATATTTAGAATGGAGTTTAATGTTGAGAATTATTGAATAAATTTCGATGATTATTGTGAAAAAAATCTGTTTACATAGATAATATCCAAATATATTAGGCCTATGGTTCTCTACTAAATGAAATATAATGATTATTCATATAAAAAAATTAATGAATTGTGTTTATATATCTTGGGTTAATTCACATTCTATTCTTTAACATTATTTAGTGAATTATTAATTAAAATGAATGAAGGTATGTGTTTTATTATAACCTCCAACAAGGTCTTTCCTTTGAAATTCTTCACTAATTATATATCGTAAGGTGCATAAAAGTATTTATTTATAGGTTCTAGTTCTTATTATATTGGATATAATGTATTAATTTTATCTTCTAGTGATGATTCATCACTTGTATATACATATAACTTTCTAAATAAATAGAACTAACAATACAATTTTAGTTAAGAATATAATATCTTGGAAGTTTATGTAATCCAGGCTTTAAAAATCATTCCCAGTAGAGATGACCTATCTATACTAACTTTTCTAATATTTATGTTTAGATTCATGAGTATTCAAGGTAGATTATCAGTTATCTTGATTCTCAACGAACCTTCGTAGCATTTATTTTATAGAAGGATGATGAGTTTTCCATTATGGTTTATGTCTTAAAAGGGATGAATGTTTGGTCCTTTAAAATGGTGGTGGATCGTATGTTTGTTCATAATTATTCTAGAATTGGAATCTTTAAGGTTGTTAACTTCCTACTTCATACTATACTATTGATTATTCATTGAATCCTTTATTTCTTGGTTATGGGAAGGTCCTTAGGTACATGACATCATAGCGTTCAGTCACATTCATATGAGGGTAGTAGTCTATTAAATGATCCATTAAATGGAATAGTTGATAGATTAGATGTAGTGAAGTTTATTCTTCATATAATTCTTTTGAGTTAACATTCTCACAAGATAGGTTATCTCTATAATTATAGTTTCCACTGAAGTAGAGAAAAAAATCCATTCCACATGAACACCTCTATAAGTGGTTCTTGTACTACATTGTTGGTAGATCAATAATATATTCTCTATCAACTATTTATCTCTAATGAAATATTTTCTTTTTATGGATTCTCCTAATGAGGAATAAAACATGTTCTTGTTATTTTCTGTAACTCCTTGGTAGAGGAATTTTAAGAGGTGGTGATACTGAAAGGATTGTTGTGGGAAACGAGTTGTCTTCTTCTTAAAACTCACATGGAAATCATACCGAGTCTATCCATTGTATTTCCATATCACATATATCTTCTTCCTTAAAATTTTACTTCATGATGAATGGTAAAACATATAGAGAAATTACCTATAGATCTAGTCCTATATTTTGATATTTCTAGGTTCCAAGTTATACATTTATTCCCATACACTCTATTCTAGGGAGAATTGGAATATATTCCAACTAAACTTGAATTATTGAAACTAATTTTTTTTAAATGTGTTTTAGAAAAATATAAACTCAATCAAGTAAATATTTTGATATTCACATGCCATGTTGTAGACCATAAGTAATATTTGAATTAGCACATGATTATGTACAAAATAAAATTGATTATATGGTTCTAATAACTGGTTATTTTGGTGATTAATGTTCTATTATGGATATATTTAATAAGGATACATTTTCTTCCATGTAATCATCTCCTAAGAAATATCTAAATAAGTAATAAGTTTTTTGGGGATTTGTTAATTGGATGGTGACAATATATTTATCCACTTTGTAATTAACACATAGATTTCAGACTCTATCCAGCAAACTTTTCTTAACCTGTGGACAAAATTCAATTTGGTGATTTAAATTATATTTTTTCATGTATTAAAAAACATTTCAAAAAAATATAATGATAAATAAATAAAAATAAATATTTATTTATTTCCTCCCTCACAATGATTCCATTTTGGCTCAGAGGATAATGTGGGCTCACAAAAAACAAAACAAAAACTCAAAAAAAATGTAGTAGAGTATGAATCAATTTTTATCCAGATATACAAGGTTTTAAATGTATTATTAATGTGGGTCCAATGGTTCTATTATTATTGAAAAAATTGAGAGTAGTTGTTCTTGTGATTAAATAGAAGAGAAATAATGTTCAATGTCAATATTTAAAATAGTGGTCTCACATTGACTATTCCCTCACCTAAACTTCTAAATAATCATTCACAATAATATAACTATCTCTATCTCACTAACTATCCTAAAACACTACCAATTTAACTAATTCTATATTTTTTGTTTATATAGAAATGTGAAATTATAACTACACTCCTGAATCATGCATAGGTAAGTGTTCAGAATCATATGATCACTGGTGAATCAATCCCTACTTCCATCCACCATATGGTTTGTGAAGGGGATTCCTGGAGGCCATTTGTGAAACTAAGAATAAGATAATAAAGAATTGAAATATAATAAGTAATGAGATATCCCATTATATAAAATAAAAAACCATTAAAGTAAAATTCTGTAAGAGATAAATAATTATTAAATGAAATAATTAATAAAAAAAGGGGTTGTGTAACTATATTTCTATCAACCATATGTGAAATAGTGTTCCCACATTCGAGAAATTTTAATCAATAAAAAAGAAAAAAAATGCAAAATAATTCAAATCAGAATAAAAATTGTTCCCTGAGTCAAAAAATGAGTCATTATAATGTCTTATTTTTAGTATTAAATTCCATTTTATTCATTTTTTTGAGTTTTTTGTATTTTTGTTCTAATCTCTCTCATTAAAGTAAAACAATACAGTGTGTATTGTTATTGAATTGTTAGAAAAAACTAGAAAAATTACTATACCAAATTAGAGGTAAGGGCCAATATATTTAATTTTCACTGACTCTAAATTTTATTTCTAAAATTGAATAAATTTTTAGGTATGTATAAAATCTATTTTTTAATAATAGGCTGACCCACAGAGTTTGAAATCAGTTTTTTAAACTGTCTGTAAAAACAATTTGGTTTTTCCAAGAAACATAGATTTTGTGAAATTACATGTTTTCCCCTATAATTTTATAAACCATTTTTACCCCTTTTATAATCCCTCATTAATTAATCCTCTCTCGAGCTATAGTGCTCCCTCCATCACTTTTTTATTATTTACATGGAGTTTGGGTTGAATTCTTTAAGGAAACTCTTTCTTCTCTACAATTTATTATGTTTTCTTCCTTCAATAAATTTTTCTTCCCATTTTATTTAAATGCACTAACCATAATACCCATGATTGTCCAAACCTGGCGTTTAGGGTAGGTTTTTTATGATTTTCATTTAAATTTTAGTAAATAAGGATCCCTCTACTTTCCTACTTGTGATATTTTGTGTATTAAATGAAATTCCATCACTTAGGTGGAAGGACTCTCAAAATTTCAGGAATTTTCTTTTAGAATACTTTTAATGTTGAGATATTAACATTGGATATATGATTACTATAAGATTTAATTGATTTATCGATGGATATTAAGAATTTATTTAGCATAGTTCTTGGTTTCTGGTTGACCCAGGGGAAATTTCTCATGTTTTTCCATTGATCATAGAGATTATACCTATAATTTGATTGAAAGAGTTATTTAAAGAAATTTCTTATTTATAAATTTGTTTTAAAGGAATATTTAAAATGAAAATGGAAAATTGAAATATATTGATTGCGTTTTCACATGGTAAACCATGGGTATGTGGGTGATCATAATGGTATTGGCCTATCCTTAGGCATAATTATAGCTAATGGTTGTTTCTAGTGATTCCTTAAGATGGTCATATTTTACTACCTTTTTGGGTTTATAGAGCATCCAATGTTCTATGAGTGAGTCCTAGCTATATTTGGAAGGAATAGATTGATGCATCACCCATGTTTATTACATTATACTTGAGATGTTTCTTATTATTCATTGCCACATTGGTGTTTTTATGATGATGTGTTTATTTCATATTTCCCTCACTTTTTAATGTATGTTTACATACTCTTGTATCACATTTGGGTCAGAATATTTATAAAAATAATGTAATTATGAACGGTTATTCAATTTTTTTTTCAAACTGGTTTTGTAACTAAACATAAAGTTTTTCATTATGGAAGTAGTTATATAGATACACAGTGGTATCCCACTTGGATTTTCTTTTCATCCTAAATATGCCTTTAAGTAGATTTATACATGGATATATCTAAAATTAAAAAAGGTAAAGGTATCAAAACCTATAAAATAACCTCCTGAGGTAATGTTGCCTTATATTATATGGGGTAGTGGTATCCATGGGCTACGATGAAATAACTTGATCAACCATTGAGGTGATCCTATAATTTTATATTTTGGTTTGTAAATATTGTCCCAAAAAAACCATGGGGATTATTTTCTAAATAATTTTATTCGTATAAGTAATTGATAGAATATTCTTTTAGTTTCAATATTGATTATGTTTATGATTTATTTTTTATTCTATTTATACTTTATTTTGTTTATTGTTTTCATCAGATGGTTGTATTTATTTATAGGCATGGTCCTCCCAATCAAATATGGTCCATACCAAATTTCCAATAGAAATAAATATTTTTTTATTTTTCGATTATATGGATAGAAATATTCTTAATTAGTCAATTAAGATACCCTATCACTATTTTCAAGCCCTAGGTGATTAGTAATGTTACTTAGGACATTAGGAGGAATGATCTAGACTGTCTGATAGGTTATCCTTTTCTAGTTTGTTAATCAATTTTATCACATAACACAGAAGTTATTATGGAGTCATGATAGTTTGTAGATAATACCATTAGATGTTAATATATTGATGTGGGTGAGTTCTTATTTATATCTTCATGTTGATAATGCTTTATCTACAATGGATTTTCAGGGTTTTTGTTGTAAATTTGAACATGGTTTTTCATTTTTTTCATAGGATTAAATTGTTTTTTATAAGTTCTTGTTAATTTTTAGAAGGTTCCATGAGTTGTTTTGATAAATTTTTAGTTTTATATTGAAAAGGGGAAGAATGAATAGGCACATGGTGTAACATTCCATGTAAATAAAGAATAATAAATTTTACATAATTATTCATATTTGTGAATTGAATATTAATTTTACTTTAAAGGGGTTTTTATGTTAGATGGAGTACCTGATACACAACAATGAGTTTCTTTGAAATCATTCATTGCACAATAATAATAAACTAATATTACATTAAATTGTAGTCAATTTCTAGCCATTGTATTGGTGGGAATTAATATAACTAACTACAATATAATTATACTTGTTTGTTAAATTTTTTTACATTTATCCAACAAAAGTTAGAGGCCTAAAATGTGAATTAATCTAATTTTAAGTTTAAATACACTAATATTCTTTAAAAGGTTGATTTAATTTATTTTAATGGAGAAATCTATTTAAATATAATTTTGGTCACTTTTATATAATATATTTGATAAAATAAATTTGTTTTTTGATTCAGGAAAACAAAATTTACTTTCGGTAATTTTTTGGAATTTTTCTGATAAACTTCATTTTTTTATGAATAGAGAAAAATACTATATTTTAATACAAAAGTGTCTTTTAATATAATTAATTTATATGGTTAGATTATCATTTTTCTTGTTTTAAAAGTGTAATTATATTATGTTTTTACCATTTAATCTAATTTTGGTCATTGGAATTAATTTCACTTTGTAATTGAACATAAACAATTATTAATCTTTTGATAATTTTTATTTCTTAAAAACATGCTATTTGTTTTGATAATGGGAAATAATTTTAAATTTATTAATGGATATTATATGTTTTTAATTTAATAAAATAGACATTATTTTATAATTCGGAATATCAAATATATCTTAGGCTGAATATTTGGTAGTTTTCTGAAAAACATCATTTTTTGTTTAATAGTGAATCCACTAAGTAGTAATTAAATACTGGCATTTTAAGTGACATGAAATTTTACCACTTCTGTGGATTGAATTTTGAAAATCTGACATACATGGTTGTTATTAGTAAATTAAATTTGGTATAATAAGATGAAAACAATTTTTGGTGAATTGTAACTCTTGACTTTTATTTACCGCGGTTAAAGGTAAATAGGGTAATTCAAGGTAAGAAATATATTATAATAATAATAAATTACCTTAAAACTTGTACTATCCTTATTGGACGAGTCATTTATGACCATGGGCATTTTTTGGTCGATTTTGGGTCCCCATGGAGCCACTTGGGAGTGATAATGACACTTTATTTTAATTAACTTAAATTAAAGACAAAAATGACATAAACAAATATATTTTAGTAAATTATTTTTTACAAAGCATTATATAATTTATCTTTTCAACTATTAGTATTCATTGGAAAGCTAAAAATATTTCCTACATCAAGGTATTTTTTTATTACTTTTAGACATCAAATAAATAAAATTATTTATTGCATAATAATGATGGAGTGTTTACCTCATTAATAAATTATTTAAATAAATAAGATTATAAATATTAAAATAACATACAAAACCTATCCAATTCTTATTGTATTAATTTATTTGTACCATTAGTAATCTTATATTTAACTTTAATTAGTTTTGGAACTTTAGAAACCAAACATCATTATATAATAAAAAAATATTTTCAATCTTTCTTAAAGATCCCCTCCTCCCCCTTATAAAAAGCCCTCACTTCTAACCCATTCCACACACCTCTCATACCCCTTGTCTCATCCACCCCATGGACAAATAATCAATCAATATCCCTCTCTTCCTAGAAGCCTTAACTTAGGTATAAGTCACTTCATGAAGTCCTTTTGGTTCATACCAAAGGGAGTAACCCAAATTAAAGGTAACAATTTCTCTTATCTTTTTTTAATTTATTTTACATCAACAGCCCCTAAATCCATTTTATTCCTTTCATTCATAAGAACACCAGTATCCTAAATATACTAGGATTTTGTTATGAGAATTATTTGAACTCCACTTACACACACCTCTATCTAATGGGTGAAAATCATATTGTTTCTTTGGATGGAAAACTAACGCCTCATGAAACGATGCTTATTCGATTATCTCTTAATGCCTCTCTTAGTTGCCATTAAGATGAAACTATATTTATATATGGTATATATATTATGTTTATGTTTTCTATATGCTTCTTTATTTTATACTTATATTCTACCTTTATGGTTTCCATAATGGGTAAACGCGATAATTTCATTTGAGAAAGTGCGGACTACTGCCCCCTCTAAAGTGATATGACTCATTAATACCATATGTGGGATGTATAAAGGATAGAGTTAATTATATTATAGATGATATTATACTATAATTATAATATACCTATGTATCATTATGTTTTAATTCCATTAAAATAAGAAATATAAATGAAATTAGCGTTAATGCGTACGTACAGCTTACCATCTCAATGAACGGTGCATTTCATTTCTTACCTCCAAATGATATGTACTTTTATAAATACATGTATATACTAGATATATATTATATATATGATATCTAAATCATGAATATCATTCTGTATATAATAACTTTTAACCTCATGAACAACTTGTAAATATAAGAAGTTCATTTTTGACTCAAGTACCAAATATCTACAAAATGACCAGTATTAACCTAAATTATTACATAATGTTTATAACATGGTAATATGTGATATAAAAGGAATAATAAACTCTGAAAAATGTTCTTGAGAAAGTATTAATTAACTTTAGTTTATTATTCAGGAGATTAAATTATGAACGGGTCAAATCGGACATGAGTTAAGGGACTTCGTCTCAATCTCCTTTCATTGAGGCATATTTTGTTTTAATACATGACATCATTTTATACGCTATATAAACACCTTTTAATTTTCATTTCATTCAAAGGAAATATTTTTTTCAATGAAGATATTTACTAAACGACAAAAAATATGAATTTTTCTTTTTAACGTAAGCGGTGACAAAGACCTTTCCACCGCCGTGATTATTATTTTATCTTTGTCTTATGTAACAAGCCATAACGTTTTTAAAAGGAAAATAAATACAATATACTTTTTTACATATTCTGGTATTGAAAATGGTTTTGATGATGGATTTCTTATGTCAATATATTTAAATGATATATTGTGATTGAAATGTGGAAATTGTATCTTTCCTCTATGTTTATATTATGTGTCATGAATATATTATGGTTCATAGGAATTTTTTACGTATATGTGTGGTTCCATGAAAAAACTAGGGTGGGTGAGCCTAAGATAGATCTCCAATGCATTGGGTAATGTGATAGAGGTAAATGAGATTGTTTCTCCTAATTTATTTTGGTAATATACTGTGATGGTTATTCTAAATGTAAATCCCTATGTAGATGTGATAGCTACAATGTAAGTATGATATGGATGCCACAAGTTTTATTTAATATTTATGGTTTCTATGTGTTGTTCATAAATCTTAGGATTACATGAGTTACGTTAAAGAGCTTATGTTATGTTTTCAACGATGAACTAATGTTTTCTTTCTTTGTTTTATAACCCTTACTAAGATTTTTATGCTCATCCAAATTTTTGAAATGTTTTTCATAGTACCTAAAGATGAATGTGGTCATGGATGGGATCACGGAAAATTCATGCTCTCTAAAACATGGGACTAGACATGACTCTTTTTTCATGAGTTTTTATTTTATGAAAAAATGGAAACTGAGTAGAAGTGTCTACATTGTAATTTTTGAGATGTAATGTAATAGGTTTGACCTAATTCTACAAAACTCTAAACCTGAAAAGATCCTTAATGTGAATTATTAATTTAATTCAAGATTATGAAAAGTTTAAGGTCGACTACTTATAGTTAGTATCAAAGGTCAGTTTAGATAACTTTAGGAGATAGGGTATTGTTAAATTAATATCCATAAATTAATTTATGTTAATATTGAAATAATATAGCATTTACATACTACCATTTTGCTTCTCATAATATATCTCTGTGTTTAATAATGTTTTTCCACCGATGAAACAGGTATTCTATGTTGGTACGACATCAAGATAAACACGACCATCCAAATCAGCAACCTGAGATGGTCAAAATCAGAACTAATCAATTTGTTGTAGTGATGGCATAATTAAATCATGCTATAAATGGTAGTGGTATCCATACACGAGATCTGCCAAATCAACCATAGAGGAACATGTCATTAGTGGAGCATTTCATGGGGAAACATCCCCCATCATTCAGAGGATCATATGACCCTATGCTATCTGAAGGATAGATTAAAGCACTAGAGAAAATATTTGTTGTCATGGGGTGTTCCGAACATCAAAAGTTTAGTCTTTCTATTTACCATTTTGAGGGTGAATGTGATCAGTGGTGGTCGATCGTGAAAAATATCAGGGATAGTTAGGAGATTGATGCTCTTGATTAGGATGAATTCAAAGGTATGTTTCTTGAGAATTATTTTTCTATGGTGGTTTGTCATAGGATGGAAAAAAAATTCCTTGAATTGAGGTAAGAGGATGACTCAGTGACAGCTTATGAAACAAAATTTACTTAACTAGAAAGATATGCACCAAATTTCATATAAGATCTTGATAGTAAAATCATCCATTTTTACTCAGGACTAAATCCAATGTATCAAATGTATTTAGCTTATCATGAGTTCAATAGTTATGAAAATCTTTTTCATTGTACGGACAAGGTGTAATTGGTGTTTTTAGATGATAAGGTGTTCTTTGAAAAAAAATATTATAAGAGGTCAAGGTGGCAGGAGAAAGGGAAAAACTTTATAAAAAATTCTGATGGTATGAATCTTAAGATTACAGTTTGCGAAAATTGTCAGAAAAAAGCATGTTGGGGTAAGTCTTTTGAATTCTTGTATGTGCTACCAATGTGGTAAAATGGGACATAAGGCTTGTAATAGCACTACAAAAGAGAAAGGTAATGGTAAGACAAAATCTGATTTACAGTCAGTAAAATGTTTTAAGTGAAATGAATTGGGTCATTATAAAAATGAGTGTCCAATGCAGAACTAAACTGAGGGAAAGCTACCAGACAACAAGAACAAAGGGGTGGTTAAGTCCTTCGCAACTACATCAGCAGATGTTGGGCCATCAAATGACGAAGTATTAGGTACACTGTTTGTTTGTTCAGATTATGACAATGTGTTGTTCGATTTGGGGTCTAAACATACATGCATTTCTGAACAGTTTTCTAGTAAATTGGGAATTCCATATCAAGATATGAATACCAATCTTATGGTAAAAAACTGGGAGAAAATGTTGAAAAAAAAAGAAATTATAATAACATTCATGTCCTTCTGTGCGGAAAGAATATACATAAAAACATTATTGTTTCCCTCTAGTAGATTTTGATGTTATCTTTTGTATGGATTGGATTTTTGTTTATCATGCTAAAATTGACTACAGATCTAAAGAGGATTCTTTTCAAGAAGATTTTCAGTTTGTGTACTAGAATGAACCCTTACTTTTTATAACATATCAAGAATCAGATAAACTATTAAAATATGGAAATGATTGTTACCTTTCACATATTGTTAAAAAACGTAACTGTTGAAATTAATGATGTGTTAGTAGTAAATGAGTACCTCAATTTTTTACCGAATTACTTTCATTGTATTATACCTGATCAGGAAGTTGAATTTATTATTGACTTAGTTCTTGATGCTAAGACAATTTCAAAACCCCCTTATCGAATGGCTGAAAATGAACTTTTAGAGTTAAAGAAGCAGTTACAGGAGTTATTAGATAAAGGATTCATTTGAATTAGAATATCAATATGGGGTTCTCCTATCTTGTTTGTTAAAAAGAAAGATGGTTCAATGAGACTTTTCATTGATTATAGAGCATTGAATAACATCACTGTTAAGAAAAAGTATCCTTTTTTCTCATATCGATGATTTGTTTGATCAGCTCTAGGGAGATCAGTATTTTTCAAAGATTGAATTGAGGTCGGGGTATAATCAGTTGAAAGTAAAGGAAGAATACATTACGAAAACCGCATTTCGTACTAGATATGGTCCTTATGAAATTTTAGTTACGCCTTTTGGTTTTACCAACACACCTTCTGTATTCATGGATCTTATGAATATAATTTTCCCTGAGTTCATGGATAAGTTTGTGGTTGTGTTCATTGATGATATTTTTGTTTTTTTCTAAAAGTAAAGTGGAGCACAAAAGTAATTTAAGGGTTGTCTTGCAACCCTTAAAAGAAAAGAAACTTTAAGGGAAATTCAGTAAGTGTTAGTTCTGGTTAAAACCAATTTCTTTCCTTCGTCACATTGTTTCAAAAAATGGCATATCTATTGATCATTCTAAAACCTACGTTGTGGAAGAATGGCCATGACCCACAAATATAACTGAGTTCCATAGTTTTCTTGGTTTTCCATGTTATTACTAGAGGTTTCTTGAAAATTTTGCATGGTTATCTAGTCCAATGACTTTGTTAACTCGAAAAGGTGTTAAGTTCGTTTGGAAAAAGTAATGAGATGATTATTTTCAGGAATTGAAAAGAAGATTTGTGAATGCTCCAGTTTTGAAACAACCTTCTAGAAATGGTGATTTTGTTATCTACAGTGATGCTTTATTGAATGGACTTGGTTGTGTCCTTAGACAGAATGATCAGGTAATTGCTTATGCTTTATTTTAGTTGAAACCTCATGAGTTAAATTACCCTACACATGATTTTTAATTACCTTCTATTGTTTCATATTTAATAATTTGTAGGCATCAATTGTATGGAGTAAAATGTGAACTATATACTGACCAAAAAATTTTGAAGTATATATTCTCTACGAAATAATCGAACATGAGACATAGGAGATGCTTGGAAGTAGTCAATGATTATGATTGCACAATTCATTATCATCCAAGAAAGGAAAATAAATTAACTGATTCTTAGCTTAAAAAAATTAATGTTTTATTGACCATGCTACGTTTTGAATAAGATCCTTTGGTTTTGGATTTAATAAACATTGGAATATAAGTTGTTGGTGTAGTAAATTGTTCTGTTTTGTTTCAGGTGTCAGTGAAATAATCTCTATCAGATAGAATTAAGCAAGAATAGAAAAAAGATAGTGAGTTACATAAATAGGTTATAGTTGGTTCAGAAGGGTATGTTTTCTGAATTTAACATTGATAATTATTATGTTTTGTGGTTTGGGAAGTGATTATGTATGCCATGTGATTCACAGTTGAAGAATGAGTTGTTATGTGAAGCTCATAGTTCTCCGTATTTAGTTCATCCTAGCAGTACTAAGATGTACAGAGATCATCGGGAGTACTACTGGTGGGATGGAATGAAATGATTTATTGATGATTTTAATGTGAAGTGTTTGACTTGTCAGTAGGTTAAAGTAGAGCGGAAGTTACCAAAAGGGATGCTTCAGTCTTTACTGGTGCCAGATTAGAAATGGTAAAATATAACAATGGACTTCGTTGAGGGATTACCGAAGACATCTCGAGGTAATAATGAAATCTGGGTTATTGTTGATTAGTAGACTAAATCTGCTCACTTGCTTCCTATTCAAGATACTTTTTATCTAGATCAACTTTCTTGGTTGTATGTTAAAGAGATAGTCAGGTTGCATAGAGTCCCCCTCTACATTTTATTTGATCATGATCTCAGGTTTACTTCTATCTTTGGGAAAGGCCTTCATAAGTCATTGGGAACTGAATAAAATTTTAGTACAACTTTTCATCCACAGTCATATGGGCAGTCAAAACGAACAATTCAGACCTTTGAGGATATTCTACATGATTGTTCACTGGATTACTAGGGATGTTGGGGCCAACATATTTCTTTGGTTTAATTTTCATATAAAAACAGTTTTCATTCCAGTATACAGATGGATCCATTTGAGGTATTATACGGAAAGCCTTGTTAAACTCTATATTTTTGGATGAAGTAGGTGAAAGAATGCTGATGGGACCAGAATTGGTGGAAGAGATGGAAAAAAGGTTCAGTTGATTCAGAAGAACAAGAGAACAACATAGAGTAGGCGGAAAAGTTATGCAGATAATCGAAGGAAGGATCTCTCTTTTGAGGTAGGTGATCATATCTTTCTCAATGTTTCTCCTTGGAAAAGTGTGATGCGTTTTGTTAAGAAGGGAAATTTGAGTCCGAGGTTCATTGGACCCTATGAAATCTTGAAGAAAGTTGGATCAGTTTTTTATAGAGTGGATTTACCTCCATCTTTATCCCAGGTACACAATGCTTTTCATGTTTCAATGTTGAGAAAGTATATGCCAGATCCACCTCATGTTTTGATCCTAGAGGCAGTTCAGATGGAAGAGAATCTCTCTTATGAAGAATAACTGTCCAGATTTTTGACCATAGAGAGCGAGTGTTGCGGAATAAGGTAATTCACCAGGAAACTGTTTTGTGAAAAAACCATATGGTTGAAGAGGCAACGTGGGAATCTGAAAATGCTATAAGGGATAAATACCCCCACTTATTTGATAAGTGAATATAATGGCATGGACGCAATTCCCAAAATTGGGCAAGGATGTAATATCCCAAGTAAATAAAGAATATTAAATTTTCATAATTATTCATATTTTTGAATTAAATATTAATTTTACTGTAAGGGGGTTGTTATGTTCGATGTCATACCCGATACACAACAACGGGTTTCTTTGAAATATTTTGTTGCACACAAATAATATAATATTATTATTTTCTATTGTAGTTAATGCCTAGTAGTTGTATCGGTGGGAATGAATTGAACTAACTAAAATATGATTAAACATGTCTATTAAATGTTTTTACATTGATCCAATAAGATATAGATGCTTAAAATGTGAATTAATCTAATTTTAAGCATAAATAATATAATATTCATTAAAAGGTCGATTTACCTACTTTTGATGGAGAAACCACTTTATGTATAGTTTTATTCACTTATATATGTTCTATATGATAAAATAAAATTATTTTTTGATTCAGGACATCAAATTTTACTTTGTGTAATTTTTTGGTATTTTTCTGATTATATTCATTTTTATGAAAACTGAATAATACTCTATTTTAATTCAAAAGTGCATTTAAATGTAATTTATTTATATGGTAATATTATCATTTTAATTGGTTTTATATTGTAATTATATTATGTTTTTTCCATTTAATACAATTTTGGTCATTGGAATTAATTTCACTTTGAAATTGAACATAAACAAGCATCAATATTTTGATGGTTATTTTTTCTTAAAAACACGCTATTTGTTTTGATAACTGGAATTAATTTTAAATTAATTAATAAAAATTCTATGTTTTGAATTTGGTAAAATAGACTTCATTTTTTAATTTGGAATATCAAATATATATTAGGTTAAATTTTTGGTAGTTTTCTAAAAAAACATCATTTTTTGATGAATAGTGAAACCACTAAGTAATAGTTAAAAACTAAAATTTTCATTTAAATAAAATTTGACCACTTATATGGATTGGATTTAGAAAATCCGACATATATTTTCTTTATTTTTAAGTAATATGTGGTTCAATAAGATGAAAAGGATTTTTGGTGAATTGTATCTTTTGACTTATTTACCGCGGTTAAAGGTAAATAGGGTAATTCAAGGTAAAAAGAATATTATAATAATACAAGATTACCTTAACAATTTTTATAACCTTATTTTATCAATCCTTTAATACCATGTTCATATTTGGTTCTATTTTAGGACCCCATTGATCCACTTGGGTGTGATAATGAAACTTTATTTTAATTAACTTAATGTAATGAAAAAAATGACAAAAACAAATATCTTTTAGTAAATTAATTTTTACAATGGGTTATATAAAATATTTTTTTGACTATAAATATTAATTGGATAGCTAAATCTATTTCCTACATCATAGAAATTTTTTATAATTTATAGACAATAGATAAAAAAATTATATATGACACAATAATGATGCAGTGTTTACCTCATTAATAAATGATTTAAATAAATTAGATTATAAATCTTAAAATAAAATACAAAACCTATCCAATTATTATGGGATGAATTTATTTCGACAATTATTCATTTTATCTTAGACTTTAATTAGTTTTGGACCTTTATAAACATAATATAATTATATAATAAAATAATATTTTCACACTTTCCTAAAGATCCCCTCCTCCCCCTTATAAAAATCCATCACCTATAACCCATTCCAAACACCTCATAATCCCCTTTTCTCATCCAACCACAGCCCAAATAATAACTTAATATCCCTCCCCTCCACCTGGAATCCTTACCTTGGGAAAAAAACACTTGAATAAGTCCTTTTGGTTCAAACCAAAGTGAGTTACACAAATTAAAGGTAACAGTTTCTCTTAACTTCTTTTCTTTTATTTTGCTGATACAACCCCAAGACCCTTTTTATTACATTATTTTATTACAGCACCAATAACCTCAATATACCAGGATGTTGTTATGAGAATTATTATAACTACACTTAAACACACCTCCATCTAATTGGTATAGAACATACTATTTTTGTGGATGGAAAAAAAATGTCACATGGAACGATGACTGTTAGATTATCTCCTATGACCTCTCATGGTGACCATTAAGATGAAACTATATTTATATATGATATATATATATATTATATTTATGTTTTATTTATTATTTTGTATTTTACATTTATATCATACCTTTATGGTTTCTGTAATGGATAAACGCTATAATTTTATTTGAGGAAGTGTGGACTACCGCCTCCTAAAAGTGATATGAATCATTAATGACATATGTGGGACTTATAAATTTTAGAGTTAATGATATTATATATGATATTATACTGGAATTAAAATATAAAAATTCATCATTATGTTTTTATTCCCTTAAAATAAAAAATAGAAATCAATGTAGTGTTGACGCGTACGTACGACTTACCATCTCTATGAACGATGCATAACATTTCATACCTCCAAAAGCTATATACTATAATAAATACATGTATATACTGAATATATATGATATATATGATATCTAAATCATGAATGTCATTCTGTATATAATAACTTTTGACCACATGAACAACTTGTAAATATAAGAATTTCATTTTTTACTCAAGTACAAAATATCGACAAAACAACTATTATAAACTTAAATGATTACATAATGTTTATAACATGGTAATATGTGTTATAAAATGAATAATAAACAAAAAATAGGTTCTTAAGATAGTAAAAATTAACTTTAGTTTATTATTTAGGATATTATATAATGAACGGGTCAAATCGGACACGAGGTATGGGACTTCATCTCAATATCCATTCATTAAAGCATATTTTGTTTTAATACATGAATTTCATTTATATGCTATATAAACACCTTTTAATTTTCATTTCATTCAAAGAGAATATTTTTTATATGAATCTTTTTACTAAACGAAAATAAAGAATATTTTTTTTAATGTAAGTGGTGACAATGACCTTTCTGCCATCACGAGTATTATTTGATCTTTGGATTCCTTAACAAGCCATAATGTTATTAAAAGGAAAATAAATACCCTATAATCTTTTAAATATTTTTGTATTGAAAATGGTTTTGATGATGGATTTCTTATGTCAGTATATTTAAATGATATATTGTGATTCAGACATGTAAATTTTAACTTTCATTTGTGTTTATTTTATGTGTTATGGATATGTTATGGTTCTTGGGAATTGTTTACATATACGGGTGTATTCATGACAAACCAAGGGCAGGTGATCCCTAGATATCTCTCCAATTCATTGGGTAATGTGAAGTAGGTAAACGTGAATGTTTCTCCTAATATATTTTGGGAATATAATGTGATGGGTATTCCAAATGTAACTACCTACATAGCTGTGATAGCGACAATTTATGTATGATATGGATGACACAAGTTTACTTTATGATTTATGTTTTCTATGTGTTATTAATAAATCTTATGATTTCATGAGTTTTGTTAAAGAGATTATGTTTTTTATGCAATGATGAACTAATGTTTTCTTTATTTGTTTTATAACCCTTACTGAACTTTTTATGCTCATCCCAAGTTTTGAAATGTTTTTCACATGACCAAAAGATGAATAGGGTCAAGGATGGGATATTTGAAAAGTCATGTTGTCTAAAACATGGGACTAGACATGACTCTTTTTTCAAGGGTTTTTATTTTATGAAAAAAATGGAAACTAAGTATAAGTGTCTACCTTGTAATTTTGGAGATGTAATTTAATAGTTATGGACTAATTATCTAAAAATATAAACATGAAATGATCCTAAATGTGAATTATTAATTTAATTCAAGATTATGTAATGTTTGAGGCCGGGTCCTTATACAAGATTTTGGTGTATGATCAATGAAAACCACATGGAACCCATATATCAAGGTTTGTAATTCTCTCAGATACACATTCTATTTTGGGACATAGTTTTTAATATTTTGTGGAAAAACCAAGCACAATGAAAACATGATTAATTTTTCAATTTTTTCATTCATGTATTTTAAATATTTAGGTTTTTTGTTATTACATGTCTAAATATAATTATATCATTGTTTCTATGATTGAATTTATGGTTTATTTAGAATGAATTGGTATTTATTGAGCATAATGTTGTGTGTTTTAAAGACCATGCCTCTTAGAACAGGTCCTGGGAAACAATGGAAGGAAGTCATCAATAACACCACACAAACAAATCATCTAGTTGATTATACTATTTTTGAATCCATTAATAGGACATTTCAATCTTTATAAAAATAAAATGGAATTTGGAAAACTCAAATAGTGTATTATACCTCAGAGTTCATATAGTAGAATTTAATTAATCTTTGAGGTTAGATCAGTAAATTTACTCATTGCTCGCATTGTCACGGATTGTCAGGGCATTCCAAAGGCTAGGTATTAGCCCACCAATGAAGTGGTCAACCATGCATTGATGGGTAAACACAAAGCAAGAAGTGTATCATGAAATCCCTGTGAATTTTTTATAATACGCTCCGATGGATTCCTTGTCTTTTTTCTTGAGGGAAAAGAAGTCCCTTTCCAACATAAGTCATAGGGTTTGAGGAAAATATATATCAAATTTTTTCCAGAAATCCATCCATACCTACATGTGGATATCTTCCTTGGGCTTCATGTTTCTGATAAATGTGCACCATTGATCAGCTTTACTCTCCATACAATAAGTATTCAGATGAACCTTATCTTGTTTGGAATGCTGGAGGACGAAGAATATCTTTTCAGTGGAGTTTGTCCATTGTTTTGAAATTTATGGATCAAATGATCCATTCAAAGTTGGAGGCCATTATCTCGGGAAGCTCTCGATTGGGGCTTGTTATTTTTTGGGGGGAGGTCGACCATTCCTCTTGGCCCATGTTTTTATTCAAAACATGATTTGACTGAGAGAGTATCATGACAATGTTTGTGATTCCCACTCCCATTAGATTGGGAATATCATTAGAATAATCATCACATTGATCTTTACATCAGTTGTTAGCCTGAATCCACCTATTACGGGACATTGGATGGAATAAAAGCAAGGTTAGGGGTAAAACATAGACTGGAATCCAATGAAAAAGGGATAACTTATAAATTAAATTTATTTCCGTAACATATGAATTTTTAGGCATCAATCTATGTTATACATGATCTACATCCAAACATATATACGAAGGGGAATTTTTTCTATATTACCCTAATAATGGTTCATACAATGATTAAGAATTTACCCAAGAATATCCCTTGAGAGTGTCGTAACCGAGAGTGAATCAAGGCTCGTTTTTGTGCACTAGTTCTCATTTGAATCTAACTCAAAGCAGTGTTTTCTATTTTTATCCCTATATACACATGATTTGAATCCACCTATAATTGTTTATATCCAAACAGAGATGTATTTTCTTGATACACCCCTTAGTATATAATTAACAAAATTTAGGGATGTTTTTATTATACCTAGTCTTATCCCTATAGATTTCACTAGGGGTTTCTCATCCTAATGCCAAATATTACTAAACCTATTCTCTGATACAAACTATAACTAACTTGGACTTTATTACACAAATTAACATGATTTACTTAAAAAAAATTCACTTAAGAAAAATATGATTATCGAGAGGTCTAGTTTCATGGGAAAATAGTGACATTACATAACAGCATAGAATAAAAAACACAACATCTTTATTGAAAACTTCTTTTTCATGACCACAAAATTCCCTTGTACTTATAATTGCATTGGAAAACCTGAGGACATCCATAAGAAAAGTGTGGGCTATAAAGCCCATTAAGGGAGTAAAAGAAGGAATAACTAGAAGAATATAGTACTGGTCTGAAAGTTATTTTTTATTAATATTTTAAAAGAAAAACAAGGGAAAATAAGAAAATCCATTCAAGGGGGCCAAAAGTGGTTCAGTCCTAGGGCATCCCCTCGAACCACACGTAAACACTCCAGGGGAAGGGAGTGTGGACTATCAAAAAAACAAGAGGGACCTTTTGACTTCCCAAACGAGCCAGTGAGTTAGCTTTAAAGTTAGCTTCCCTCCAGCTATGATGAATAAACCTTCCATGACTAGTTTCTGTCATGCACCTTCGAATAATGTAAGTTAGATCCCATGGAATCCCATAACTTCCTTGCACCGCCTTGACCAGAACATCTGAATCAGATTCAATCTTTTTCACTGCCAAGCCCCTCCTCTTGCAAATCAAAAGCCCTGAAAGAAGAGCCCAAGCCTCTTCCCTTAGGGAGTTACCCAGACCATAAAAGGCACTAAAGGCTACGTACACTGATCCCCAACAGTCTCAAAGTAAACCTCCACCCCTCATTACTCCCTCCATGCAGGATCAGTCAATATTAAGTATCAACCCTTGATTAGGTGGCTTCCACTTTATCCAAAAGCCATATCTCCTTTGATTTCTGCAAGGTCTCCTAAGGAAGTTACACATCTCCACAGAATCCCTCCCCCATTTAACTAATGATGCATGCTCTGCAATGAGAGTTTTGAGATCGATCAAGAGAAATAAAGGGGACCTTTTCGAACCCAGTCTAACCTAAATATGTGCCTCCAACAGGACCCAGCAAACAGCGACCAAGACAATAGCCCTGATCAATATTTCCATGGCCCTGTTATGTGTCCCCAAGAACTAGGCCGCCACAAACTCCGAACAGGTCCCATGCACTCCATCCTTAAGCGGCGAGTTGGTGAAGGAATACCAAAGGAGAGAGGACCATTTACCTTGGAAGAAGAGGTTCATCACAGACTCAGTACTAGGTACTTCACAGCAGAAACAACGAGACGCCAAATATATCCCCTTCCTCTGGATGTTCTCCTCCATCGGTAGTGCTCTGTTACTAACTCTCCACACCAAGAAGTTTACCCTCGTCGGAATCTCCTTGCACTAAAAGACTTTTCCCCCTTCCACCGAGGGCCTCTGCCTCTGGAGTAACCTCTTGTAGTCACGGACACTGAACCTGCCAGAAACAGCCACTGTGAGGCAGCATACATCTGGTTCCTTACTCATGACAATTTCTGCGAAAAGTTTCAATTGGGTGGGGTTCAACACCGCATGAATAACATCATACCAGTTGCAAGTATCCCTGAAAGACACATTCAGAGACTGGCAGCCTTCAAAGGCCAGCTTCTCACTTGCCCAATTGTCATGCCAGAAACTAATATCCCCATTGCCTATAATCCACCTATAACAACCAAGTAACACCTCCATGTGTCCAAACATACATTTTTCCAGCCTCGTCGCACCATTCTTGTTGAAAACCTCACCCCATCTGTAACGTCCCCTGAAGAATTTAGCACAAAGAGTCTCCCCCGTGATAATCTCCCATGCAAGATGTGCCTGTAGACCAAGGATAGTATCTTGGATGACATTCAGACAGACTTCCTTCATCAACTGGATGTGCCATCCTCTTCCACAAGGCCCAATGACACTGCCCTTCTGTCTTGGCATCCTAATTAAAGGTTTTAAGAATACTTTCCATTTTCTGTATCGTGCCCTTCAGTGGCTTAAGGACTGAAAACACATGCATGGGGATAGAAATAAGAACACTATTAATTAGCATGACCTGACCTCCAAATGAAAGTAGTTTATTCTTCCAGTTCATAATCCTCCCAAGTAAACGATCCATGATTCCATTAAATAGGTGCTTCTTGACCCGGCCCGAAGATAATGGAACCCCAAGATATAGAATAGGCAGTTTTTTCTGTTTGCACCCAGTGGTCCTCTGTATGTCTCTACACCGCCTTCTCGAACATTTCTCAGAGATAAGGACATTTTTCTTCGAGAATTTGATCGACTGTCCACTACGTTTGTTGTAATTGGACATGATGACTCTAAGATGATTCAAGGATCTGCTCCGTCCATTCATGAAAAACAGGACGTCATCAAAAAACATCAGATGGGTGATGCTCCTCGAGTTCCTTTTTCCCACGTACAGTTTCAGCTTTCCCTCTAACAACTCTTCTTCAGGTTCCTCGAAAGGGAATCCTGATCAATAACAAACAAGGATGGAGATAATGGGTTACCTTTCCTCACACCGTGAACAGCTTTGAAAAAACCAAAATTCTTTCCCATCATAGCCACCGAAAGGCACGACGAGGAGTAGCACCTAAAACACAAATCACAAAAACGCTCCTGGAACCTGAATCCCCTCATTACCCTAATGATGAAACTCCATTAAATTTGATCATAAGCCTTGTTCATGTTGATTTGGAGTATGATATTTGATCCCACCGTGCGCCTGTTGATGTCCTGTACCAGTTCACTCGTGATACCAACCACACCCTGTATATTACGACCCTGTATAAACCCATGTTGTTCAGTCGAGAATACTTTGGGAAAGAGATTTGAATGCATCCTCCCAATCACTGTGGCCAAGATCTTATAAGAAACGTTACATAGGCATATGGGGCGGAAGTGTTTGATGAGGGATGGGTCATTCACCTTAGGAACAAGCACCACCCTTGAAGTTGTACACCCTTTTTAAAGAAACCCCCCCTGAAGAAATCTTGGATAGCATGCACAACAGTTGCACTGATTAAATTCCAGGAAAAAAAATAAAAGGACACCGGAAATCCATCAGGGCTGGGTGAACTTCCTTTGGGCAAGCTCAGCAGGGCCTCCCTAATCGCCTCTTCCGGGGGGAAGGAAGAGAGGCACTCATTATCGTTTTCATTCAACAAGATCGGAAGACCACGTAAGAACCCGGTGTCATCTGTATCGTCTCTCAAAAATCCGGACAAAGGTTCCCCAACCAAAAGATTCTAGAAGTGTTTCAACACCATATTTCCATCAACGTTCACATCCGACGTGAAAGAAAATTCCTCCATCTTAATGTTAATCTTCATACGTCTTCTTTCCCTAATAAAAGCTTGGATGAAGGCAGTCTTACGATCTCCTTCTTTGAACCATCTAACCCGAGAATGTTCCTTGCTTATTCTTTCTAACTCAAGAAATTTTTCAGCCAGAGCAACCTTCTTATCACAAAGAGCGATAAAGGTGTCATCATCCCAGGCCACCTGAAGAACATCTTCCAACCTCTCAATGTCAGCCAGTATACTAATAACCCCGTTAAATTTTCTTGTTGGTTGTACAGCCAGTCCCTGATATAATGTTTAAGATGTTTAAGGTGGTTCACCAATCCTGCCCAAGAGCACTCTCTCTCATCCTTAAGCCAAGACATTTCTAATAAATGAAGAAAACCCAGATCATGATGCTACTCCCCGGAGTAGTTGAAGGATCTTCCCATCACCACTTCACGTCTGATCTCTATTAAAATAGGAGCATGGTCTGATAGAATACTTGATAGATGAGGGACCGAGGATTTTGAAAATAGGTCGAGCCCTTGCATGTTAGTGAGGTAGTGGTCCATTCTACACCAAATGCGACCCGAACCTTTACAATTATTACACCACGTAAATTTTTCACCCATGAAACCTAAATCCATTAGCCATGCATGTGCCATGCACTCCTGAAACTCCACTAAATTTTCATGGAGAACCCTTGTTCCGCCTTTCTTTTCTGATGGTTCCACAATTGTGTTAAAATCCCCTCCCACAAACCATGGGAGGGTGCCAGTATGAGTAGACTTTAAATGGTACCATAAATACCTTCTCCCGATATTTTTAGTACTCGCATACACAAATGAAAATAACAATTGAACATCACCAATAACAATCTTAGTATCAATACACTGAGTAAAGATACTCACCACTTCAAGCGAGATGTTGTTCTTCCATCCAATCCAAACATGGGGGTTAATATCACCTCCATGCACTGAATTCGGGAACCCCAATTTCCTTGAAACCCTGGAAAACTTGTTTGAAGTAAGTTTTAGTTCCAACATGACCACCACAGATACGTTGGCCTTCCTCCCTTCTAAAGCCAAAAACGCGCGCTTGGCTTGGGAACCAAAGCCGCACGTGTTCCAAATGATAACAGATAAAATTAAAGGAAGTCCTTACGTGCCTTTGAAACAGATTAACGGTTTTCTTGAGATAAAGGAAGGGTAATGACACCTTTACCCTTGGTCTTAGAGAGAGTAATAGGCCCCAACACACCCTTTCCACATGAGCTATTCTTTGGTGATAGAATCACTTTCTTAAAAGAAGCCTCATCTTTCTCTAGAATAGAAGTTCTTCCAAAAGATTGAAAGCCCAAAGTTTCTATCTCCACGTCTCAATGGACTAACGACACCAGAAAAATTCTTTGGGGAGAGAGACGTGACCTCGCCAGTTCCTTTTCCACTCCAGAAGTCATGCCGTTCGTAACCCCTTCCTCTACTAAATTTAAAGTATGTTTACTCACCATGGATTTATGATGGAGGTCCGGCGTCAGTTGGGAAGAAACTAAGATAGGGGAAGTAGGAGGAGACAGATTCTGAAACGCACCCCCTAGGGAGAAAGCAAGGCAAACCACTGCCTCCTTCTAATGTTCGCACCATTCTTCCCAGGAAGTTTCCTCAACCTGTACACCCGACAATGGAGACCAGGAAATGAGATCATTATAGACCGAAAAAGGAGCCGACCATAAAGAAACCGTGTCAGCTGAGGTCTCTCCACACCCCAAAATCGTCGTACCATGGTTCCCTGGAAAATTTGAATTTGAACCAAGATAGGGGAAATGGTAACTTCATCTTTTCTCGCTCTAGCAAAGACGGGCGGGTCAAGACCTCAAGCCACCTCCGGTTCCTGCCAAGAGAAACCTGCTCGCCGCCGGCAGGAGACTTCAAGGTGACCATGTAAGCCACAGAAGACGCAAAAGTTCCGAACCTGATGATAGAATAACCATTATTTCCAAGATAAACCATTGCAAGCATCTAATAAAACCCAGGATGAATGTTGCAAAGTTAGATCTAGGTCCACTCAAATTCATGGATTCGCAGCTGCCTGAAGGGTCCTAGTTTTCTCATCAGCACAGAGGAAGGTCCCGAACGAGTTACCAACTTCCTTGAGAATCGTCGGGTTATGGAAAGGGTGGAGAAGCCCTGGAAGTGAGATCCAAACTACATCCATAGAAGCTTCGCGGCCAAAGTGACAGTCCCAAGACCATCTAGTTAACGAAAACCACCAGGAACCACAACGCCTGACCTCTCTAGACCATGCCTTAATGAAATCTTCCCTGGATGCTAGATGAATGCAAGAATACCACCCGAGACAACTCTGAAACCACGGCCAGTTGGGAAAGATCCCAAGAGTCCACAAAACTCCGGAAAAAAATCCCAAGAAGTTTTTTTTGGCCAAAACGAGCCACCAGATTCAGATCATGGAAAGACGCCGCCTACCTAAGCTCTTGAGCCAAAAGGGTCACAACCGGCACCCCCACAACCTTTGTAGACGGGCGTCTCTCCACCGCAATGGGAGGAATAACCGGAGGTGAAACAGTCGAGGAAGAGGAAGACCTTGCACAGACCTTGGAAGCAACACCACACAAAACCTCTTTAAAGGATGCCCTTGCATGTTCGCCACCCTCGTCTCCAGCTAAACCACCAACACCACTATCGAAAGCCTTTGGAAGCACGCCACCCCCGTCTCTGGTTACCCCACCGCCAGACACTAGAGGAAATGAAGAAGACGGAGAAGAAGGAGCATTGTTGAGTTTAGCCTCACTCATGGTATGGGATATGTTAGAAGAATATAGTACATTTTTGTAAATTTGAATATCAATGGAGCGAAATAGAAACATGAACTTAAAGGCATTATTTAATATGATTGGAAATGTGGTAACAACATTTAACATTATATTAGCATGTGCCATGGCTCATTTCATATGAAGCATGAGTAAACCATCATTGCACATGAATTATCATGATTGAACCCTCATTTAACTTGAATTAGAATGATTAAACCCTTATTTAGCATGGCATATCATGATACTATTTTTTACCCAATGCATTAGAGCACTATCAGATAACATCCTTTATAAACATTTCATTTCATGCATAAGTGTGCCACATGGATAATACAACATGGATTAATTAAGAAACCTAATTTATTCCACAAATAAGAGACGTGTAATAGATAAATTTAAGTCCTCAATAAATATTTACATGTGCATAAATGTGAATTCCCTTGATTGAGAAATGGGTATGGTATTCACTTACATAATGACTTTGGCATGGGAAATTTTGGTGTAACAATGGCTGTATTACGACAGAAAATAGTAGTTGTAAAATGGGTTGATGAGATATAGAGGGGTATCTAATCATTTATACATGAAATGGAAAGTAATGGGGTCATGTATCATAATATCCCAACATATTTAATGGAATTTAGATGTGTAATATAAAATAATTACTTATATGTAAATGTGAAGAGAGAAATTCCTTACGGAATTTCTGCACGGTAACAGGTGTACATGTGAGGCATTAATGAGAGTGAAAGTGGTATCTAATCATTCAAACATAACTAGGTATGTATGTGGGAGGTTTCAAATCATAGACCAACAATATTAATTAGAAATAATCGGATATAACATTAAAATAAAACTATGTAAAATTATAAAGGAATAAATCCCTTACATGGATGTGTGATCCCAAAGGCTTGGGAGAGGCTTGAGAAAGGATTTTTAAGAGCTTGGGGAGACTTAAGTGGATTATGGAAATATGGGGAAGAGTATGGACGTGATACATTGGTTTTGAGTGAAGATAAGTGGGAGATTTTGTTGGTTTACATAGGAAAAGAGAGGGGAATTCTTTAAGATTTGACAAACTTAGGTTTTGGAATCTATATAATTAAATATTTAAAACCATAATCTAACCCATGGTTTTTCCCACTTTTTCTGAAAAACAATATTAAAAAAATATTTTTTAAGGACAATGGCTGAAATTATTAAAATATTAGGCTTTCTTATTTGGAGTTGAGTCACACTCTCACGGAAATCATTTTAAAATGTTAAAATATTTTATAGGTCTTGGAAGGTCCACTAAGGTATCATAAAATTAAAAAAAACATATATAATCACATTATATTAATTTAAAAATATATATTTTCAAAAAATACATTTTATAGTATTTTATGATATCACTATTGGGACATTATTATGTCACAAAACACATTATATATTTAAAGAGTATTTAATTTTTACCCAAAAATTCCACTCTCAGAAAATTATGAAAAATTTACAATTACATAAGTTCAATATCATGAATCGAAAATGGTATAAATTTTATATAAATAATTTTATAAATATTTGAATTTCTATTTTTAAAATAAAAAACGACATTTACTAAAAATTCATGGGTTTTGATAACAATATCTTCCAACCATCAATAAAAATTACATTTGTAATCATAAAAAATGTATGATAATTTATATTTAATAAAAATTAATTTAGTAAAAATATTAAATTAAAATATATTTTATTTAAAAATCCATTAATTCATCAAAATATATTTCTTAATTTCATATAAATATTTACTAAAATAATTCTCTTTGTGATCAAAGTTACAATAATAAAATGAATGTATATTATTTATTCTATACAAAAAATAACTCACATAATCATAGTTCAAGGTTCGAGGTTCTTGTTACATAACCCTTTATAAAACCTACATAAGATGTAAGGGTATGGTGTTCAATGGTGACAGACTCTAGGGGCGTCTCAGAAAACATCTCTTGGTTGGTAATCTCTATTAACATTCACTTCTCCCATAGGTGGTTCTGTTCAAGCTTAATGTGTTGAAGCTCGACATAGGTTTGGTCATGAATGAAGCCTAGTGATGCTACCTACTTTACAAGCTATAAAAATGGGATTTGTATGGAGAAATTCTATTTTATGAGGCCATCACGTGCGTTTTCGGAGTAAATTGGATTTTTTAAAGGCCTATATTTATTCTAATAATTTAATCACTATTAAACAGCTATATTAGAAACAATAACAGTTCTTAACGGTATTTTAAAATATAAAAACATAAAACCAAGGAATTTTATATGTTTTATAAAAAAATTTCATCATAATAAATTTATTTAGATCAATATAAATTTTTATAAATAAATTTTTGTGTCGTTACAAAAAGTATGAGTGTAATTCTTGTGAAAATTATTTTTGATTTGCTCAAAGAAGGTTAAATGGGTTACCATGTTTTAACTAGACTAATGAATTCATTATTTTTATGTCTTTTGTTGAGATTTTGTGATCATCCCAAGATTTAAAATGTTTTCCACAGGTATAATGTTTGGTAATGACTAATAAGATACCATGATAAATGTATCTTGAAAACAAATATTCTTTTTAGGAGTTTCATTTGGTGAAAAAATGGATACTGAGTATAAGGGTACACCTTTAATGTATGAGTTTACTAATTAAGAGTTTTTCCTAATTCACTAAAACATTAAACTAAAAATAGCCTTGAATGAGAATTCTATTTCAAAAACACTACAAAAAAAAATTTAAGGCTGGGTCCTTGTAGTTGGTAACAAATAATGGTTTAGAAAACATTTTAGATTAGGATGTCCTCTTATGTCATAGAGATATCAAATGAGTTTATAATTTTGTGGTTGATCATAATATCAATATCATATAGATCCCTATTTAGGATTATGTTATGAATTTTCATGTTAATTAACATTAATTTAGATACATTTATTTTGGTGGTGGCTATGTCTTATTACTTTTTGGGTTGTAAAATTTAAGGTATAGAATAACCTTTGACACCAATACGTGTTATGGGTATTTTTGAGAATTTTTTTCCCATTTTGTTAATGTTATTATAATTATATAATTTTAGAAAAATGGTCAACATGCAGACCATGTGACATCCTATCACGTTAGACAAGGCTATAGGAATTGAACCCACAACTAAGGTGCGACATGGCTTTCTCACCTACCACTAGTCTACATGATGTCCCATGTTATTATGAATTTTATTTAGTTAAACGAGTTGATAGAATATAATGTAGATGATTTTTGGAAAATCAGTTATATTAAATCGATATCCTTCGTGTTGGAAATTGATTAAGTGATAAATTTTATTTTGGAAGACGTTCACTATTTTGGAAACTTTATATGATTAAGGTAAATAAAATACTATGGAATTTTAATTGATGGTAATTTTTTTACTAATATTTGGGAAGAATCAATGATTTTTATTATGGACTTATGTAATTTTGGGTTATTTTTTCAAATGACTAACATATCTTGGAAAATAGGTTCTTAGGTTAATTACCTTTTGGTATAAGACATTATTAGTGGTTGATTTTATTCAAATATAAATGTTAAAATTTATCATGGAAGACTATGTGATAAAATGATTCTAAATTTTGGGTTTGAATCTTAATTTTCATTATTTTAAGTAATTTTATGAATAGTTATTTTTTGAATGGTCTATGATGAACTTTTTTTATTACTATTGAAATTTGGAGTTTAAAATTAGTTTTTCTTCATAAAATGGTTTATTCTTTTTTGGAATAAACTTCTATTGTTCTAATTTTTTTTCTTTTGGTTAATATATAAATATAGGATAAATATATAGTTCATATTATGTGTATTATTTGATTATCTAGTAGTTAATTTTAATTATTCATGTGTGACAATGTTATTTCAAAAACGCATCATTTGGAGAAAGTTCAGTATGTCGTGTAATTGATTAATGGATGAAATATTAATTTTTAAGTGCGTTTGTTTCCTTATAATTATATTCTAGGTGTTAAAATAATTCTTCATATCTATGAAAATGATCTTGAAGAAAAATTGTTATATGTTTAATTTTATTATCAGAATTTTACCAATCAAATATTTATGGTATTAGTATGGATATGTTTCCATGATCAGGTTATCTATAACACTATATTAGTATATGAGAGTTAGTTTTTCTTCAATATCCTTTTTTTCTACATGGAATCCCATGTGAACTTTATAATTAACTTTATTAATTTTAACATGTATGTTTTATTGAATATTTTTCATGATGTCGGATTTCAATGAAGTTACCTTGCACAATTTTAAAATTGCAAGGATGAAATTTCCAAAAGGAGGGAAGGATATAACATACTAAGTAATTACAGAATAATACTTTTTCATTCCTTGAATATTTATGAAATAAGATATTAATTTTATGTTAATGGGGATAATTTTTCCAATATCATACTGACACACACCAACGGGTTTCTCCAAAATCTTACGTTGTACACAAGATTGAGTTATAGAAAAAATAACACGTTATTAATATTAATATTTTAAATGGTACTAACACATATTTTTAGTATTAAATAAGAATTAACATAAATAACTATAATATTTTTAAACTTGTTATTTAAATATTTTTACATTCAAAAGATATATTTTTGTGGCTTAAAATGAGAATAAATTCAATTTTAAGCATAAAATTATTTAAAAGGTAGATTTACTGGATTTTATAGAGAACCCTTTTTAAATATAGTTTTTTCACTATTATATTTTCTATTAGAAAAACTAAACATCTTATTTGGAAGTAGGACATAAAAATTTACTCTGGTTGAAATTTTGGCATTTTCTTATAAAACTCATATTTTAGAAAATTGTGAAAATTACATCATTTTAATTAAATACATCATTTTCTCCTGATTTTTTTATTGATATATTATAATTTGAATTATTTTAAAAGTATATATAAATTTTGTTTTTATAATTTTATCTGATGTTGGTAATTTGAATTAATTTAACAATGAAATTTGGTATAAACACATGTAAATGTTTTGATTGTTATTACTTTTTAAAAACCCGTTTGTTTCATTCCAACAATAGGATTAATTTTTAAATTTAATTTTTCAACTTCTGGGAATTTAATTTTCAAAAACCAACATACTTGGTTTTGATATGTTAGATAAATTTTGGTTACTGGGATCAAAATAATTTTTGATGAAAATAATATTATAATAATATGAAACTTTTCTGGAACTTATCCTAATCATATTGGATGTGTTATGGATGACCAATAAAACTCTTGGGAATAAAATTTATCCTTTGGAAGCCACTTGGGTATTATTATGACATTTATAACAATTAATTTAGCATAAAGACAAAATTATCATTAACAAGAATCTTATTACTAATTTTTTTTGTATAGGGTTATATAAGTAATACCTTCCACTATAAATAGTATATAGAAACATAGAAATATTACCTACATCATAGTATTTTATTTATACTTTTACAAATTAAATAATTAAATTTAATTATGACCCAATGATGATGTAGTGATTGGTTTATTAAAGAAAGAATAAAATAGGTGATATTATAATTATTAAAATAAATATTATTTGACATAATTTATGTTATCCACAAAATTAATAGGTGATTGTGAAATTTTATAATTGATTTAATTTATTTTTTCTAAGGAATCACGTTGTTGTGATTTTTTAAAAACATAATTATGAATAGTTTCAAAATTGAAAAAAATTGTTACATAAACTATAAAATATTTTTTTAAAATGTTCTCAAATTAATAAAAATATAAAATTTGATAAAATGGTTAAGATAAGTCATAATATTTCATAAATGAAACTTTGTTGGTCTTATTCCAAGTTATAGTAGTTACATTAATACAAAAGGTGTAAATAACATGTTATCAAAATAAGATTAAAAACGGTAAAATAAGGGTCTAACCAAATATATAAGGATTAAAAAATATTAAAAACATGTATAATTTTAATTTTTTGAATGGTAATTGAACAAACATCATATAAATTTTAAATAAATGATTTTGGACCATTTGGAATTGAAATTGAATTTATATTAATTTATTATTTTAAGAGTTTCCAAGGGTGCCCCTCCAATATCCTATAAAATAGCACTCTCTATTCTCTAATACTCGCACATAAAAAGCTTTTTGGATTGTCCAATATCTACCCAAAACCTCTTCCTATAATCCCTCCCCATATTCTTGATACCTTATATTAGTCAGAACACCCTTCTAGGAGGTCTTCAGGTATTCTTCAAAGGTGACCAACTGAATAAGAGATATTGTTTTCTTTGAGTATTTATTTTTTCATTCTTCTTACACATCCTTAATATAACCTCCAAACATAATGAAATAATAAATCCACTATCAGAAATATAATGATTTTATATTATGTTAATATCATCAGTTAAATCATTTTCCACTTATATTAAATGAGAATGGAAGTAATCATTCATTCATACCTTTGAACTATCACATCCACGAACAGATATAATTCCCATAACCAAATATTAAATGGGTTATAATGATATAATAAATGGTTATATGTGATATTAGTGACATATTTATCAATTTAAAAGAATAATATTTCAGTTATGTTTATACTTTCTATGCACATAAAAATGAAAATGTCGTTCATGCGTACGTGTGAACTATCACCTCCACAAAGCGATGTGAGTCGTTTTTATTCACCATGTCACTTGTATGATATATATAATTATATTTAAATTATTATTATGTAGTCAATAATATTATGATAATTACGGAAAGATAAAATAATATTTACCTTATCTCTATAAGGATCAATGAAAAGTGGAAACGTTACTCATGCATATGAACGACCTATCATGTCCATGATTATAACATTGTTCATTTTTTCATACCATAAATTTTTTGTTTTATTTCAAAAGTATAATTTATGTTTTAATGATTTTATTTTTTCATGAATATTATTTTTTAGATGATGAAATTATGACCACAAGGACTGTTGACATAAAAACAATTTCATTTTTGACTCAAGTACCGTATGTCGGAAAAACGTCAGATATAAACTTAAAGAATTGTGTAATTTTTATAACATGGTAATAAATACTAAAAAATAAATAATAAACATGAAAAACGTTATCGACTATGTATAATTATCCTATGTTTTTTATTTAGGAATATAAAAATTTTACGTAATTAGTCAAACACAATGTAAGGGATTTCATCTCATTCTCATTTAATTGATGTATTTCTTGATAATGTGCAACTTCATTATTTGATAAGGTGTATATATAGACACTATGAAATTTAATATCCATATTATATCTGTAATAATTTGATTTATTGTTTTGGTAAATATATTAATTCTGGGAGATGAAGATTTAAATGTTCAAAGGGGTACGGGACACCTTGAATGTTTAAGGATTTAATTATCAAATATTTTTCATCATGATATTAATTTACATATTAATTTTTATGGATATAGAAGATTATAAAAGAAATTTTAGGTTTATCCTTAATTTCATTCAATTCATTCAAACTGAAGTCTTTTTATACAAATCATTTTACTTTCTTTGAAAAATGGAAAAAGGAATGTTTCTTGTTTTAACATATATAGTGACAACAACTTCCTTTTCACCGTAACTATTATTTGATATGTGTATTCCTATGTAAGCCTTAATATTTTTAAAATTACATAAATACCGTATTAAATTTTTTGTAATCTTGGTACTGAAAAAGGGTTATTAAATGAAAATGTTATTTTTTTTTAAATTCTTTTCATACGAGATTAAAAGTGTTTTTAAAAAGGGTATTGAGATGAACATGTTTTTGAAATGGTACATGATAATTATATGAAACTGGTGAGCCTAATATATATTAAATGAAACTTTGATCCCCATTATAGCTCAGGGGTGGTCTCGATACCACCTATATGAAGGGTTGATCCCATTATAGCTTATAAGAAGGTATGAGACCGATTATAGCTCATGGGGATCCTCATATATCTTATAAAAAGTGTCATACCCATTATATATATCTTATTTGTATGTCTACCATATGGTTATTCCAATATAAATAGGATTGAAAGGATTTTATGAATGTTATACAATGAGTTAACTAAATAATTTTTATTTTATATCGATTGGTTCTAATGTTTTTATTTTAGGAAAAATTATGAGTTTTATTAATTTGAATATATTTTGTTTCATTCACTATAAGATCATTAATTGGGTTTCTATGACTTAACTAGATGAATGGTTTCATTCTTTTTATGTCCCGTACTGAGATTTTCTGCTCATTATATGCTTTAAAATATTTTAATAGTTCTTATGATTAGTAAAGAAAAGGATGATTTCATGATGAAAGTATTGAAGATGTGTCCAGAATATAGATAATGTTTTTAATGGGGTTCCTTTTGGTGAATAAAATTGATTCTGAGTATAAGTGTCAACATGTAATGTATGAGTTTACTATGTAAGAGTTTGCCCTAATTCTATAATATTCTAAACCTAAAACGATCCTTAAATGTGAATTCAAGTTTAAAAGAACCCTACAATAAGATATGTTTATTGTTGGGTCCTTATAGTAAACCCTAATTTCACATGATGTATCATGATACTAAACATTACCAAATGCATTGGAGTGCTACCAGGGTGCCCCCTTCATAAAAATCTAATTGTATGCATAAGTGTGCCACATAGATCATATAACATGGAATAATTGACCATCATAAGTTACTCCAAGATCATGGAATGTGGAATACATACATTTAAGTACAAATTCAAGGCGTATATGAGAATAAATGTGAATACCCTTGATAGATAAATGTTTTTGGTATTCACTACACAATGTAAAATCATAGTTCAATTTCGGAAGCATAACAAAGTCAAATTGAAATTCATAAAATATGTTTATGAGGGATAAATGGGTATAACAACATTCAAAAAAATTAATATATAGTAATTTTTTAATGTAAAATTATACTCCAACACATGAAATGGAATATATAATGCATAATATAAATGATGTTTTTGAATGGGAATGAGATGAGTGAAATCCCTTACGGAATTTTGGTATTGTAACAGGTGTATATAATGAATCATGTATTGAATAATGAGGGTTTAAAGAAGATATAATTATTCAAAAATAAAATGGACAGAAAGGGGATTATATATGAACATATCCCAACATATAAAAATTGATATTAAAAGGCATATCACAAAATGAGTTCTCAATAAATGGGAGAGTGTAAGGTCTCTTACAGAATTTCGGCATAGTAATGGATTAGGTAAGGGTCCAAATGGTGGTGGATAACTTATACTTAATTGAAATAAGATCAAATGGACTATAGGGAATTGATTAAAAAAATATGATAATAAAACCAATTGAAACTAAAAAAAACTAATTTCAAAAAAGGTTCTTGAATTGAAAAGAGGAGAGGAAGGTAAGGATCCCATATGAAATTTCAGCATGGAAACACATGTATATAAAGGATCATGGATGGGTTAATGAGTATTGAAGGAAGACATGATTATTCAAAAATAAATGGTTTAATATGGGGATTATTTGTGAACATATCAAAAATATTAAAATTGAAATTAAATGGCATATCACAAAAGGAGTGCTTGTTACAATAGGAGATTGGAAGATCTCTTACTTGGATGCGTGACTCAAAAGGCTTGAGAAAGGCTTATTATGAGGTTTTTGGTGCATTGGGAGGACTCTAGGGAGAAGGCGGGAGATGGTGGTCGAGCATCAAGTAGTTTTAGTGAAGATAAATGGGAGCTTGGGTATGATATATAGGAAAGAATGGGGATTTATTTATTATTTTGGTTTTGGAAACTACTTTATAAAATATTCAAAACCACAAACCATACCATGGATTCTCCCATGGATCCTAGAAAAGGGGAGTGGAATAAATTATTTTATAAGACTAAGGTCCAAATATTTTAAAATATTTTTATTTCTTATATGGAGGTGAGTTATACTTTAAATGAAATGATTATAAATTCATAAAATATTTTATATTTTTTGGAAGATTCACTATGGATTTATAAAAAATTAAACTAAACATAAAATTACATGATTTTAGAGGAAAATGTATATATTTGTTATAATAAACCTTAGACTGTTTTTTTGACTACATAATTTTCTATTATGATATCATAGAACACAACCTATATTTATACGATATTTAATTTTTACCCAAAAAATCGATTATCTCAAAAAATTATGAAAAATTCACCGTTGGATAATTTTTGGTGTATTTATTCCCAAAATAATATTAATTATATAAAAATAATTTTATAAATATGTTAATATTAAATTTTAATATATAAACTGAAATTTATTTCAAATTGAGAGGTTTGGTCAAAAAATGATTTAAAACCTTAATAAAAATTAATTTTAACATCATAAAAATTATATGATCATTTATATTTAATAAACATTATTTAGAAATTTTATTTTTTAAAAATATAATTTATTTCCATAATCCATTAATTCATTAAAAATATACTTCATTATTGAATTTGAATATTAACAGAAAATTCTATTTCTTCTTTAATAATCAATTACAAAGTAACAACAATAGAATGAAAGAATATTCATTATTCTATAAAAAAATAAAATACATAATCATACTGCTAGGGTACTGTTACATGTCTCTTTATTAAACAACCGTTGTCTCTAGGAGTAAATTTTGCAATGATGGAGATTTCATGGGGTCTTTCGGTGAACATGGTTTTCATTGTGATCATAATAAGCTTGAACATGTCCAATAAATAGTTTCTCCCATTCTTAAGTTATTGGATCTTGTCATGGTCATGGTCTAGAGAAAATACTAGAATTTATACCTCCCTTGCAATATTATATAAATAGTATTCATATAGAATGATCCTACTCATTGAGGACATAACTACCATTTTTATTTATCAAAATGATTTGTTAAAACCCTACATTTTACTTTTCATGTGATCACGGTTCAATTACTATATGTTCAATGGTAATGATACATAATTGTTATTTAAAAGTAATTGGATACACAAAAATAATATCACATTTCTTCTATAAATATAAAAAATTTAATCCAAACAATCTGAATTTTATACATAAATGTTTGGGTCGTTACAAAAAAATTTTCCAACAGTTTCATAAAAAACACTATTAGTGGCACCATTAATTATGTGTGGTTTAGAGAAAATCATTCCTCCATATTTTTTTCACATGAATGAGGTATCTAATTTTACATATTCCAACTAAAATACTTCTTGTGGACCCTATTTATCTTTTCTGGATATATCCAACTATAAGAAATATGGACGTAATGAAGTATTATGATTTGATCTGGATTAATCTCAATGGCTTAATAGTGAGAGGTTATTTTGATAAAAAAACTATTGGTTTTATTAAAAATATTTAGATACTGTTAGATTGAGATGTAATATATCTCCCCAGCCCTATTAGCCACCTGAACAGTGATTTGGGCTGAGTTCCACTAGCCTTAGGCCGACCTCCCAATATACCAAAGGATCTATACTAGTAGTGAGGGTGTAAACGGGTGATTGTGGGGGATACTATACCCTCTATTGATGATATAATAATGGTCAAGATAAATAATAAGCAATGGAATGAAATACCATATCAACATGAACTATTAACACTCCCAAGGACGAAACATAGGAAAACCATATAATAGTGAACTCATAAATAAACAATAGTAGGGGAATAAAATTGATAATCCAAACATTATATTTTTTTCTCAGCAAGAATATCAATATAAGTAATAAAATAAAATAAATAGAAGTGTCTCTAATGGCGGAACATAGTACATATATATAAATACAATAATGATGAGACAAAAAAAGAGAAACTCTAGTTGATGAAAAAACCTCAAGGTCTCTTTTAGTCCATCCCATTCTAAATATCCCTATACTAAGTTCTAGATCTAGAGATTTAATCTTTACCTGATCCCAGAAGTTTGAACTCTACACATGTTCCAATGTTCCTTTGTATGGTGTGAGAATAAATCTCAATAGATCACCACCAATGTGTTTCTGTCATAAATTTTTTATTCAGAATGTTTATACTAGAAAAATAAGGGTATCACATGCATAAAAAATAAAAAAAAGCTTCAAATGATCTCAATAGACACCAGGAATATATCACATTCTTCCACCATCGCAGGTATAAGAGAAGAGTATGAAATCCTTAACCAATTATCAAGGAATCCCCTGATGTAAAATAGTCCAGGTGAATGCTATGGATCATCCTCTATTAATGTTGCATAACACAATGTTTCAACCAAAAGAATCTTTACATGTAAAATAATTTCCACCCAGAAGTCACACCCAAGAAAGAAGATCACAATTCATAAGAACCAAACGTGAAAGCACATATTGGATATATGTTCAATGTACCAAACCACATCGATATCTTTCTTATAAATAATATCACTACTAAATCACCATTTGACATCCCAAAGAATAGTGATTCCCATAATCTCAAGTAAAACCTATCGCAATAGACTCAAGTATGTGTAGCCTCATCCCCTAATAAAAAATCTCAACACTCTCAACCAATGGATCCTCACTGTCACCATGGATTTCTATTACAAGAACCTCCAACCATAATTCTTAATATGGAACTACTAGTGACCTCTACCCACATGAGTGGTCAAAACCACCTCCACATCTGAGTAATACTTTACAAAGACTACTCCAATTGATGCATTGTAAATAATGGGTGAGAATAAATCACCAAATAATAACCTTAGGCACACTAATCTGAACCACAGGGTTATGGGACCATGTCCCTAAAACTGACGACCACATTATCCCAGATATCCAGGGCCATTCCCACAACCTTATAACCTCATCATCTCTACTGAAATCATAGTCTCCCAATCAATGATAAACACAACTCATATATATATATATATATATACACACACACACACATAAGGTTCATGCTCAACCTGACCATTACATAACCTCAATCCATATGGCCAACTCCATCTCAATCCTCAGGATGATCCTTTCATGACCCCATGGATATCATCCAAAGAAATTCATATATATATATATATATATATTAAAAATAATTAAATTTCACAACTAAATTTAAATAAAAAAACACCCTGACCTTATCTTCCCAAGGTCCGACCACTCACCAAGCCTTAAACAACTAGTATAATTGAGGATCATGACTATAATAATATCCCATCAATTTGTAATTCCCCGACCCCAGTTACCCAGAGTCGGTGCATTATTACATAACATTGGCATGATCAAAAGAAAGATCAAATATCGAAAGACCGATTGTTTTAGTAGCCTTGGAAACACTAGATATATTCATAATGTTTTACATTACATCATATGGTGAAAAACTACTACAACAACATAGTCTCCATATCCCACACTCATATCCCCACATACTATCTCTGCAGGTCATTCATAAATTACTTCTTCACATCCTGGGAAAAAAAATAAAACATAGAAAAGGGGTGATCTCAAATGCCCAGTAAGGATAACAATATAGCGGAAACATTCATAAATAAGAATAAACATTTATGGCAGTGTATAACTTAAAACAAAAGCCTTTTAAACTTAAACTTCGACATAGTATGGAAAAAATTAAATGAAATAATGTCATTTACTTATTCACATGGATGTTCAACTAATCGAATAATCACATCCAATATCAATTACCACTTTCATAATGATGGAATGCATAATTCCTGACTATCATAACCACATAGCCAAGGCCTCGTGGCAAGACTACAAATAAAATTTTTCTAAGGCCTTGTGCCAAGAAAATAGTTTGTCTCATTAGACCTACTGATGCATCGAGGAGCTATAGCGGGCTCCACCCGTCACTTACTAAGTCCAATGCATTCCCATATGAAAAGGTTTAAACGTAACATAAACATTCGTATTAAAAGTATCATACAAAATGTCAATACTTTCTCTATAAACCATGAATGGAATAAAAATAACACATTCATAGTAAAACATATCACAAAACCATTAATACAACACAAAAGTTTTTATCATAATAAATCAACATCAAATAAGCTTAAAATCCTTCAAAGGATGTTGACATAGATGAAAATCAAAACTATTTGAGAGAAATATCTCTTTTCTCAAAATCATTGAAAAGTCACACATTTATAAAGGATGTAGTTTAAAAGAGGTTTTTGAATCAAAGTGTCCCATTCCACTTTGAAACTTTTGAAAAGAAATATCATTTCAAAACATTCATGTCCATATAAATAAATCCTTAAAATAATATGGAAAACAAGGACAATAATTAAAAAATATTTAGAAAGATAAATCTTTAAAACATTTAAAATTATGATCTTGATAAAGAGTACCATTCAAAAATTCTTAAAATATTAATTTTGAAATCATTTAAAAGTCACATAATTATTAAATAAAAAATTTACTTTGAAAATATTCTTATAAGATTCTAAGGTAAGCTTTGAATATTTTATAACGGCGGTAAATAGCCACACCCGCCGTATAAGTTAAAAAAAGACATTCTTACCAAAAAAATTTCGACAAGGTTAAAAGTGCCTTGTTTGGAAAATGAAAAAAAAGATTCCTTTCAAAACACATAAGGGTATAAATAAATTTAACCCATTGTCTAGTAAATAGTAAAAATGTTTTTAAATACATTTTTAAGGAACATTGATGTGGATGATAAAGAGATCCCAGTAGATAATTGCGTATAAACAACCTCGGATAATGAAGAGATTGTGAAATAAACCATTACCTTGTACTTTTCCTTGGTTGGGGTAGGTTAACCTCTTGTATATTGGTGAAATAATTGTTATTAAATTATACAATAATCAAATACATTAATATGATATCATATATGATCTTTTAACATTGATTTGTTAATAATATCTTAGTATTATCGTTGTTCCGGGTGTTAACTTACTCGTTTCCTTTTATATGTTTTGTTACGTAAGACATGTTTGTAATGGATAGGTTGTATCTTAATCATATCCATAATTATATCAAGTCCTTAGATACTATTATTAATCATAAAATGAGAATTATACTTGAATGGATACGATAGAGAATGAATCGCATCGCGTTCGTGGAGACGGTAGCCCGTACGTACGCAGGAGCGATAATATCATTCTTTTGATATTAAAATAATATATAATTGGATAGTATATAATATATAAAGAATAATTATAATGTTATATTTATTATTTACGTGAGTTTCACATCATTATTATACCCATCCAAATAATAATATATTGAATAACAATTACACCACGACGTGGAGACGGTAAGCCGTACGTACGCACGTATGATGACATGTTATTCAAAGGGTGGATAGAATAATTTATATGGTTGTACCATATCATTAATAACAGCACAGTATATATAATATACTAGAGTTATTATTTTAAAATGGTAATAACAAAGAAAGAAGAAGTGGAAGAAGAAATGAATTCGAAAAAGGGTGGTGAAAACATTACCTCTTCTTCAAGTTTTTCCTTTTGATTTGATCAAAAGGGATCCTTAGGTTGGCTTTATGATCAAAATAAGGCCTCTAGGTTGTAGTGAGGGAAGTTGAGAGAGTATTTGGGCAGAGTTTTGGCCGATCCAAAAGGCATTGAAGGTGTGAAGTAATGAGAAGCGGGAGTTCCCTTTTATAAGAGAGGTGAGGGGCACCTTTGGAAAAGCTAGAAATATTAATTTATGATAAATTCATATTCGCTTTATAATGGCTCAAATGTTTATTATTAAAAGGTTATGGTGAGGATAGGTCGAAAACCATTCCACCAATAGAATTTAGACGGCTTTGGGTTACTATATTGACCTTATCTTTTAGTTTTAACTCTTAGTTAATTAGTTTGACATTTACCATGTCACTTTGTATTTTTATATTATATAGTTAAGAAACATACTATATACATCCAAGAGACCCCCAAGTGGTCCATTAATGATACATTTATCATGCTATAAGTCTCTTGGCCGAACCTTAGATTTTTATGAATTTAATATCAATTAATAATATACTATTTGTTTTAAAAACTCTTTTATGTCAATTTTCACACTATTCAATAGTTGATTTTTGTGAAACTCATAAAAGAATTATTACTTCGAAAAAGGTCATTTAAATCAATCCTAATATGTCATAGTATCCTAGAAAAATATTTTAATTCATTAAAAGTCTCAAATTATATTTCTTTGGGTATTTATAATATCAATTATTTTAATTTCTCACTATTATGGTAATTACTTCATCATCATTGTGTCATAAATAAATTAAATTATTTAATGTCTAAAATTTATAAATAAAATATAATTATGTATGAAATATTAATAGCTTTCTAATGAATATTCAAAATCGATTTTATCTTATGTATAACTCTATATTAAATTTTTTTAGTAAATAAACATTGATTTTAACTCTTTTCACTCTTCTTTGAATTAAATAATAATAAATGTCCTAATCTAATCCAAGTGGACCTAAATGATAATATTTTATTCCTAAGGTTGTTTTTGGGTAGAGATACACTTATCCAATAGAATGAGGACAATTTTTAGGGTAATATTAATATCATTTTTACCCTTAATTACCCTATTTACTTTTAACCGTGGTAAATAAAAGTAAAAAGTTACTATTCACCAAAAAAAATTCATCTCATTGAACCACATTTTACTTCTTGATATTAACCGTGTCTCTCAGATTTTCGAAATTCCAATCACAGAAGCGGTAAAATTATGTTTTATGAAAAATTCAGTATTTTAACTACCACTTAGTAGTTTCACTATTCAGCAAAAATTGATGTTTTTCAGAACAATGCCAAAATTTCACCCTAAGCTATAATTGATATTCTGAATTCAAAAATGATGTCTATTTTAAAAAATTTCAAACATATAAGTTGCATTAATTAATTTTATAATTAATTCCCACTGTCACAACAAATAGTGTGTTTTTAAGAAACAATATATATCAAAAGATTGACAATTGTTTAGGTCCAATTTCAAAGTGAAATTAATTCTAATGAACACCATTGAATAAAATGGTAAAAATATATTATAATTATACTTTAAAACCACTCAAATTCATAAATTATCAATTTAAATTATTTCAATTAAAAAATTTGTTTTTAATTAAAATTTAGTAATTTTCACTATTCATCAAAGTATTAAAGTTATCAGAAAAGTACCAAAATTTTACCTTAGGATAAATTTGATATTACGAATCTAAAAATTAAGTCCATTTTAAAATATAAAATATATATAATTTCAAAAAATAGGTATTACTATTCATAACGGCTAGTTTGATTGGTTATGGTGTGTTTGAACTCGGTGTTGCATGTAGTGCAAGTTATTGAATTATTTTGAAGAAATAATACACTATGAAATCGTGGGGTGTTACATTCTCCCCTCCTTCAATAAATTGCGTCCTCGCAATTTGAAATTGTTCTTTGAAAATAAAAGGTTGAAAATAAAAAATATTTTTGTGGGAAAACCCACATCGGAAATTGGGTTACTAAAATTTAGTTTTAATATGAGGAAAAGAGAAATGAAAGGGTCACCACCAAATTATGATCTCAATTAAAAGAAAATTAGTGGAAATTAGAGACATATAATTTGAGGAAAAAAGTAAATATTTATAGGTAGTAATTGAGGTCATCAATCACAAACAAGTGTAAAATTGAGGTCCTTAATTTCATCAATCTATGATGATTTGAAATACCATCGGTTCAACAAAACATAGGGTATTAAGAAAACACATTTTTGGATTTAGGATTCCTTAAATAAATTATAAGAATTAATTTCATCATAGAATAAGAGAAGAAGAAGAATATATTCTTTACAAGTATAGTTCAATCCTTTAACTAATTTCTACCATGGACTCATATTTCACTCTAAAAGATAATAGAACATAAAATTAATATTCTATTTATCCTATTCGTATAGGGTTAAAAAATGAATTTATAATTCATCTAGAAGAACCATTATAAAACGAAATTATTTCATCCAGGACATCACGTGGGTCAGTGGTAGGTGATACACCCTTGTCGCCCTTCGGTTGTGGGTTCAAGTCTCATGGCCTTGCCGGACGCGACGGTTTGTCGCGTGACCTCCGGGTTGTCCTTTTATGGAAATCCAAAATAATCTAAACTAGAACTATCCAAAAAAATTCAGTCCAAAATTTATAATTAAGGTAAACACAATAAAGATCCTTTTTTCGCGTAATAACACGTGAACACCTTCATCATGTATTCTATTAAAACACTGCAACATCCTGAATTACCATAAAACCTTATTGATTACATTAATGATCCCTCATTCCTTAAAAAATACTAGATATACTCCTTCAATCCAAAAATGTTTTAAACCCCAACAATGATGGAATATAAAAATCATTAATCAGTTTCAAGGTAGTAAAAAATATCCAATATAATTTATCCAAATCAATCATGTATTATTCCAAAATTACTACCTTGGTATCAGAACTATATTATGGTTTATCATTCTCTCAACCATATATTATCCAAAAATTTATCCTGCTATTGAGTCACATTTTTCTTTGTTCGACATAATCTCAAGTCCTTAATGAAATAGTACTGCAGTACAATCCTTATGTACTCTATAATTATTATAACAAGTACATTGTTGATACAAAACTCAAATGACATAATCAACATAAGAACTCTAATCATCCCTCTTCATCTGTGGTAGTATCATGACTTTATTATTATCCAATATCATCATTTGCGGCATAGTCTGATGACTGGGACATAGGTTCGCGTAGTGTCTGAACTCTTTGAAAATGAAGCATTGTACATTTGAAACCATTTTCTTACCCTTGAAGTCACGTACTTTGTGCCCTTTTCCTCCACACTTATAACAAACTCCCATTCCTTTTAGGCATGTTCCAAGGTGTTTCTTCCCACAGTTGTCATATGTGGGAAAATTATTCTTTTCCCTCTTCCCTTTATCCATCTTTCTCTCTTCCATCCTTTTCTTCTCTTGCTTCCCTTCAAATCTATAAGACTCAGTAAACTCTTTACTTATCTTATCAACACATGATATTATTTCTTTATATGATGATAATACATGGGAGACTATTTCTATTATAAATTCTGGCTTAAGAACATGAATGATATGATCCTTCTTTCTCTTTGGATCATTTGTATTGCTAGAGTTCTCATTCCTTCTACTGGGTGCCATTACTAAACAATGGAATAAACTAGATCAGTTTATGAATCAAAATACATAATCCCATACTTACAAAACACTTAACATAAATTGAACTATTTATGGATATAATCCATAATCATAAAAATGTTTTCTTTTTGGAAGTATATACTCATAAACCCTTTGTAATGATTTGTAAAGAAAATGAGAGTTATCCAAAGCATATCCCCCAGGAGTGTCGTAACTAAGAGTGCAGCAAGGCCTGTTGTCATGCACCCGTTCCCGTTTGAGTCTAGCTCAAAGCGGTGTTTTCGGGTTTTACCCCTAGGTACATCTTTTCCAGAGCCGCCTCTACCTGCTCGTATCTAGACAGGGATGTATTGCTCGAAAAACTCACAAAATCTCTACAATACAAAAATTATAGGAAGTTATTCTATACTAATCCTCAAATTCCATCTTAAGTCTATGTGCTCTAATCAGAGTTTATCTAAATCTAGCTTCCAAGGTTTGTACTAAACTTCCTCTAATGCCAACTGTAACGCCCCGACCCCAGTTACCCAGAGTCGGTGCATTATTACATAACATTGGCATGATCAAAAGAAAGATCAAATCTCAAAAGACCGATTGGTTTAGTAGCCTTGGAAACACTAGATATATTCTTAAAGTTTTACATTACATCATAAGGTGAAAAACTACTACAACAACATAGTCTCCATATCCCACACCCATATCCCTACATACTATCTCTGCAGGTCATTCATAAATTACTTCTTCACATCCTGGGAAAAAAATAAAACATAGAAAAGGGGTGAGCTCAAATGCCCAGTAAGGATAACATTATAGCGGAAACTTTCATAAATAAGAATAAACATTTAAGGCAGTGTATAACTTAAAACAAAAGCCTTTTAAACTTGAACTTCAACATAGTATTTCAAAAATAAAATGATATAATGACATTTACTTATTCACATGGATATTATACTAATTGAATAATCACATACAATATCAATTACCACTTTCATAATGATGGAATGCATAATGATGGACTATCATAACCACATAGGCAAGGCCTCGTGCCAAGACTACAAATAAGATTTTTCCAAGGCCTTGTGCCAAGACACTAGTTTGTCTCATGAGACCTATCGATGCATCGAGGAGTTATAGCAGGCTCCACCAGTCACTTACTAAGTCCAATTCATTCCCATATGAAAAGGTTTAAACGTAACATAAGCATTCGTATTAAAAATAGCATACAAAATGTCAATACTTTCTCCATAAATCATGAATGGTATAAAAATAACACATCCACAGTAAAACATATCACAAAACCTTTAATAAAATACACAAGTTTGTATCATAATAAATCAACTTCAAATAAGCTTAAAATCCATCAAAGGATGTTGACATAGATGATAATCAAAACTATTTGATAGAAATATCTCTTTTCTCGAAATCATTGAAAAGTAACACATTTATAAAGGAAGTAATTTAAAAGAGGTTTTTGAATCAAAGTGTCTCATGCCACTTTGAAACTTTTGAAAAGAATTATCATTTCAAAACATTCATGTCCATATAAAAAATCCTTAAAATCATTTTGAAAACATGGACATTAGTTAAAAAGATTTAGAAAGATAAATCTTTAAAACATTTAAAATTATGATCTTGATAAAGAGTACCTTTAAAAAATTCTTAAAATATTCATTTTGAAATCATTTAAAAGTCACATTATTATAAAATAAAACATTTACATTGAAAATATTCTTATAAGCTTCTAAGGGAAGCTTTGATGATTTTATAATGGTGGTAAATAGTTGCACCCGCCGTATAAGTTAAAAAAAGACATTCTTACCAGAAATTTGTCGAAAAGGTTAAAAGTTCCTTATTTGGAAAACGACGGAAAGATTCCTTTCAAAACACATAAGGGTATAAATGAATTTAACCCATTCTCTATTAAATAGTAAAACTGTTTTTAAATACATTTTAAAGAACATGGATGTGGATGATAAAGAGATCCCAGTAGATAATTGCGTATAAACAACCTCAGATAATGAAGAGATTGTGAAATAAACCCTTACCTTGTACTTTTCCTTGGTTGGGGTAGGTTAACCTCCTATATAATGGTGAAATAATTGTTATTAAATTATATAAGAATCATATACGTTAATATGATATCTTATATGATCTTTTAATATTGATTTGTTAATAATATCATAGTATTATCGTTGTTTCGGGTGTTAACTTACTCATTTCCTTTTATATGTTTTGTTACGTAAGCCATGTTTATAATGGATAGGTTTTATCATAAACATATCCCGAATGATATAAAGTCCTTAGATACTATTATTAATCATAAAATTAGAATTATACTTGAATCGATACGATAGAGAATGAATCTCATCGTGTTCGTGGAGACGGTAGTCCGTACGTACGTACGAGCGACAATATCTTTCTTTTGATATTAAAATAATATATAATTGGATAGTATATAATATATATAGAATCATTATCATGTTATATTTATTATTTATATGAGTTACACATCATTATTATACCCATCCAAATAATAATATATTGAATAACAATTACACCACGACAAGGAGACTGTAAGCCGTACGTACGCATGTGTGGTGACATGTTATTCAAAGGGTGGATAGAATACTGAATATGGTTGTAACATATTTATAATAACATCACAGTATATATAATATACTGGAGTTATTATTTTATAATGGCAATAACAAAGAAAGAAGAAGTGGAAGAAGAAATGAATTTGAAAAGGGGTGGTGAAAACATTACCTCTTCTTCGGGTTCTTCCTTTTGATATGATCAAAATGGCTCCATAGGTTGGCTTTCCGATCAAACTAAGGCCTCTAGGTTGTAGTGAGGGAAGTTGAGAGAGTATTTTTGTAGAGTTCGGCCAAACAAAAGGCTTTTATGGTGTGATGTAATGAGAAGGGGGAGTGCCCTTTTATAAGAGGGGTGAGGGGCACCTTTGGAAAAGCTAGAAATATTAATTTATAATAAATTCATTTTCGGTTTAGAATGGCTCCAAAGTTTATTATTAAAATTTTAAGGTGGGGATAGGTCGAAACCCATTCAACCAATAGAATTTTGACATTTTCGGGTTACTATATTAACCTTCTCTTTTAGTTTTAACTCTTAGTTAATTAGTTTGACATTTACCATGTAACTTTGTATTTTTATATTATATAGTTAATAAAAATACTATATACATCCAAGAGACTCCCAAGGGGTCCATTAATGATACACCTATCATGATATAAGTCTCCTGGCCAAACCTTAGATTTTTAGGAATTTAATATCAATTAATAATATACTATTTGTTTTAAAAACTCTTTTATGTCAATTTTGACACTATTCAATAGTTTATTTTTTTGAAAGTCATAACAGAGTGATTACTTCGAAAAAAGTCAATTAAATCAATCCTAATATGTCATAGTATCTTAGATAATTATTTTAATTCAATAAAAGTCTCAAATTATATTTATTTGGGTATTTATAATATCAATTATTTTAATTTTTCCCGATTATGGTAATTACTGCATCATCATTGTGTCATAAATAAATGAAATTATTTAATGTCTAAAAATTATAAATAAAATATCATTATTTATGAAATATTATTATATTTCTAATGAATATTTACAATTGAATTTATCTTATGTATAACCCTATATTAAAAATGTTTTAGTAAATAAACGTTGATTTTAACTCGTTTAACTCTTCTTTGAATTAAATAATAATAAAAGTCTTAATCTAATCCAAGTGGACCTAAATGATAATATTTAATTTCTAAGGTTGTTTTTGGCTCGAGATACACTTGTCCAATAAAATTAGGACATGTGTTAGGGTAATATTAATATCATTTTTACCCTTAATTACCCTATTTACTTTTAACCGTGGTAAATAAAAGTAAAAAGTTACTATTCACCAAAAAAATACTTTCATCTCATTGAACCACATTTTACTACTTGATATAAACCGTGTCTCTCGGATTTTCTAAATTCCAATCACAGAAGCGGTAAAATTAAGTTTTATGAAAAAATCAGTTTTTTAACTACAACTTAGTAGTTTCACTATTCATTAAAAATTGAAGTTTTTCAGAACAATGCCAAAATTTCACCCTAAGCTATAATTGATATTCCGAATTCAAAAATGAAGTCTATTTTACAAAATTCCAAACATATAAGTTGAATTAATTAATTTTATAATTAATTCCCGCTGTCACAACAAATAGCGTGTTTTTAAGAAACAGTATATATCAAAAGATTGACAATTGTTTAGGTCCAATTTCAAAGTGAAATTAATTCTAATGAACACCATTGGATAAAATGGTAAAAATATATTCTAATTATACTTTAAAACCACTGAAATTTATAATTTATAAATATAAATTATTTCGATTAAAAAAGTTGTTTTTAATTAAAATTTAGAAATTTTCACTATTCATCAATGTATTAAAGTTATCCGAAAAGTACCAAAATTTCACCTTAGGATAAATTCGATATTCCGAATCTGAAAATGATGTCCATTTTGAAATATTAAATATATATAATTTCAAAATGTAGGTATTACTATTCATAACAGCTAGTTTGATTGGTTACGGTGTGTTAGAACTCGGTGTTGCGTGTAGTGCAAGTTATTGAATTATTTTGAAGAAATAATACACCATGAAATCTTGGGGTGTTACACAATTAAATTTATTAATTAATGGGAACTATTCAATTTTTAGGGTCATGCTCGAACTACCTAATTTAGCACTAAAATCCTCTCCCTAAAAACACTCATGAAATCATAATAAAAAGTAGTAACCATCTATCTATTCTCGGTAGACAATCGCATGTCCAGTCATAGCCTCTAAATCAAACCGATTTTAGTGAAATTTTATTTTTAGGTAAACCCCATTAAATAGTGAAAACCCACTCACATGTATTGAGTTTTAATCTTAGATGGCTATAAAAATTCAAACATACCATAGGGGAGGGGGGTGGATGGTTCCCTTTAAAAAAATTGATAGTTTTTAAACAACACTCTTAATATGCATAGAACCTTTCCTTTTCTCTTAAATGTTTAGTGAGTAGTGGATATAAATAATTGAAATGCACAGAATAATGTATAGTGGTTCAGGGCACAAATAGCCCCTATTCCACACTAGAAATGCATTACTCCATGTGATTTGTGAGTTTACTATCAGTTATAAGAATCTTAATAACATTGAACAACAATTAAGTGTATGAATTTTACACATTATAAAAAATTTCAAATCCTTATTGTTATTTTATAAGGAACAAAAAATCTGAAACATAGAATAAGAAGCTGACACATAACCACGACAAAGTACAATAATATAAAACAAAAATAAAAAAGAATTGTTTGATTTTATTACAGTACAAGATACACATCACAAGTTTTAGAAGAAACTGACACATGAAATCATATCTTTAATATAGAATAGTAGAAAATAGACCAACCATGAAATACATGTTTTCATCTAGAAACATCAAATAAAATACCATACATGAGTAAAAAAAGTATGTATCAAAAGTGAATCATCAATAAATAGTTCATCATTATTTCATAATAAGATGTAAATAACAAATACTACATTAATGATATCCAATAACAATAAAAATGTGTCGATAGATCCAAACATGTTTTTCTTCAAAGTGTATCTCTGAGGGTAATGACACACTTTTTTTGTATATTTACATCTCCTTTCCAATATATGAATATTCATATATATATATATATATATATATATATCTCTCTAAATATATATTTATTATATTTTCATGATGCAGTGAATCTTGATATTTATAAAGTATGTAGAATAGGTCGTGGTCAAACTTGCTCTAGAAAAATCGCATAAGAAATCAAGAATATTTGGATTCGAAAAATTTCAAGAGTGTCGTAACATCCCGTAAAAATATTAATGTTTTACTCCATTAAATATGATATTTTAATGAAATCATAATGAGACATTGAATTGTTCATAAAATATATTTGGAGTGATCTTTACTTCTATAAATATCGTTTCATAATTCTCAAATAATATCTTTAATTAAAAACATTTTCATTGAATAGTCAACTGTAGGGTTCCTCCATGTCATGAAAAAAAAAGGTTGAAATTTTTTGGTTGATTACAAATTTAGGGTTAACGTACCATATGTTTGTCTCCCCGAATGTAGGTTTGATTCACAGTTCAGGGTTTCTTAACAATACTTTTCTTTTTCTCAAACGCAAGGTTCCATCTAAACATAGGGTTGATGAGCCATCCATTCATGACTGACTAGGTTATATGATCCAGATGCATGGTTTTCAAATGCAGGGTTTCTTTCTTACACTTCTCTTTCACATGTAGTGTATGAAAAATGTTTCTAAAATTCATAATGACATGTTCCAAACTGTTATATCAATATTCCCCATATATCATTGACATGAATGAAATTCGAGAATAATTATTTCAAGGAAAATGAATTTCTTGAATTACACTTATAGTAAAATAATTATTAACAAAACTATGGGTGTTTTTGAACATCAAAACCTAAAAAGAATTAATAAAATTTTATAATATACACCTTCTCAACAATATCCCCTTTTTTATGATCACAAAACCCATAACATAAATAAATAGATTTTTTAAAAAAATTTGATGAATCCAAAATTAATGTCTCCAAATTTTTTCTCTTCATAATATTTTTCATACAGAAAACTTCTCCACCATTTTAATGATTAAAGCCTCTTAAAGTAATCTTCACCCCAAATTAAAATAAACATCTAGAAAATAACCCAGGTAATAATCAACTATAAAATTCTCTCTTTAAATTATCCTTTTATACACATTTTCTTATTGAAAATGTCTTTTACTTTATAAACATGAATATTATAAAACATCTAACACATAAAAAACTAAAAACTTATCCTTTTAAAACAAAAAATCCATAAAATATAAATAAACCTATAAAACTTATCCACCTTTTCATAACATAAAAATGATAAGAGAAGTAAAATTAGCTCCCAAACAAATTCAGGATTTCTTTAAAATATTTAAATATTTAAACAAGGGGAATAAAAGTACAAAAAAAGTATTTGATTAAAACACCCCATAAATCCTAGAATGTTTTATAATTTAATCAAATATTTTCATGTGTAAAGAAAAAAAATTATTACTTAAAAAATTAATCTACTTTAATAATTTATATAAACATTTTATGATTTTGTATGAAAAATAATGAAAATTAAAATGAAATTACAAAGAAACTAATTGAACTATTTTCAATAGAAACTTTTTTTAGAATATTTAACATATAAAAAAAGGAATAAGTTAATATGTAGGCTCTTCATATGAACTTTCTAAACATAGAAATGTTTCCCTTAAAACATCTAAAACTATTGAAAGTTCTCCTAATCTATTTTGAACATATGAAGTTGTTTGATAAGAGGAAGAAAAAACATATTCAACTAGAAAAAACTTCAATTTATAAAATCAAACATGGGAATAAATTATCACTTGAGAAACTCTATTTGACTTAGCATTTCTAATATTAAATAATCGAATTCATCTTCAGAGATCAGAATATCTCTTAGATTTTGATATTCTATTTTCAATGAATAAAAAACAAATTTTAATACAAATTATTTATTTAGATCATTATATGACTTTATAAATTAATTTAACTCAACAGGAAGCATCTCTTTTTCTTTATTCGAAGAGATAACATTAAAAATAATTATTTTATAAGATATTCAAAATGAGGAGACTTATATTTCTTTAAAACTATGAAAATATTTGTTTATTTTAGAAGGCGTTTCACTCAAATATTAAACAAAAAATAATTATTGTTTTTTAAATGGGAAATAATGTAACTTTTTTTACTTTATTGAGAAATATTTTCTTCTAAACATGATGTACTTGGCCTCATTATCATTTTATAACTAGTATTCAATAGTTTTATGAATAAAATATTTCAATGAGAAAAATAATAAATAAAATAGTTTGAAGAAAATTAATTGTATGGTTATGATTGAATGTGTACCACGTTTCATTTTGTTTAGCCAAAAAATATAGAACAATCATTTAATATTATAAATTTTATAAAAAACATGTTATATAAGAAGGGTTTTTAATTTTACATAAAAAAATAAAAATTTATGAAAATTAAATACACATGTTTTTAAATGATTTTGAAAAGGTAAAATATAATGTTTTTAGAATTTAGACATGTATTTTTTACGAGTAAAATAAGTATTTAAAAAAATGTTTGAAAGTTATTTTTTATCAATGACACAATAAAAATATATAAAAGTTTTTTAAGGAGTAAAGAATTGTTTTCTCATAATAATAACCACTCCTTCAGGTATAAAAATATTTATGAACCATAATCATATATTTATAAAAGTGAAAATATTTCTAGAATTACTATTTATAAACAAAGGACTTTTTATAATGAAATAATTTAGAGTTGTTCACTCCTTTACTAGATGATTTATGTATTAATCGATTGGAAACATAAAGACATAACGATTTATCTTAGTGTTGTCATCCTCAAAACCATAAAATACAAGTTTCATTTGGTACCCATATTGTTTTGGGTCCAGTATCATTTTCAATTAAATTTTTTTGGTAACTATATTTTTTATTCTTAATACAAATTCTATAATTCAATTTAGATAATTATTTTGTCCAATATAAATTCTTAACACTAGAAATTTGTGGGTTTCTAAAAAAGAAATAATTTTCATAATATCTATTTATACCACAATAAAAACCTTTAATAGTATACTTGTTATTATTATTTAAACCAAGAATAAAATATTTCTTATATAGTTTCATTCTTTCACTGTTACTTCCTACTCCAACATTGTTTGGTATTTTATTTTTTCCATGTATTTTATTTGAATATTTTTATCATTTTATTGGCATAATAGAAGATGGTTTCAAATCAACATATTCAGCCTTTAATATTTTATTCTTAGTGTCTTGTAAATCATTATAAATTTTAAAATATATTTTTATTAAATCTAAAAAATGTTTTCAATCAATTAATTTTTCTTGTAAAATAATATGACAATATTTTCTAATTTTTATATGGTCCTTTTTTAAGGTTTCATATTTATTTTTTAGAACAATGAAATATTTTCTCAACTGATCATAAGAATGTATTTCTGAACTAGAGTTTTGAGAGTAAGATGATTGTACCTCATCAGTGTCAACTATAAGACATAGAACTTTCTAGTTACCTTCTGAATTTGTAGAAGATTCATCATGTGAGCTAGAAATATTACTCTATGTAGCTTCTACATCCTTCTTACCATTTATTTTGTAAATTTTGATCCTTTAATCATTTAGTGAGGGATAATTATTCTTTTTATGACTTATTTTTCTTTACATTAACAACATCTATCTAATTTAGCAATATTATTTTTCTTTATATAAAAATTTTAAAATTCATCATCAAGATATAATAACTCTTTATCTAAAGCAGGATGATTTGAATCATATGATTCATTCATTTTAGTATCAATAGTATCTTTATTTTGTTTGATATAATATTCTCCTAAACCTTTATCTAAACTTCAAACAGCATTAAAGTCTTAATCATCTCATTCATTTTCAAATTCTTTACTGATGTAGACATGCATATAGCTTCAGATACTCCATTACACATAGGATGTAGTACTTTTAGTACAAATAGTAAATCCACTAGTTATGAAATTTAATCTCTTAAAGAAGTAAAATTATTGAAAATGTCTATCAATATTTCATCCATTTTATCGATAGTTTCATTCTCATCTATTCAATAAGTATTACAAATTATATTTTCAGTAGTATACATAGATTATCAATTCGTGTAAGTCCCCTCATGGTAAATAGAAATATTTTCCCACATCCCATATTCAATAGAACATTGAGATACTCATATAAATTAAAAATTCCCTAAACTACCCAAAATATAATTCACTACTATGGAATTGGGATCATAATCTCTTTATTGATCAATACTCAAATATTTCAAATCATCATTAGGAATATCATAAGGTTTGACAACCAAAAAATCAATGCTTATTCAAATGTTTTTAAATGTAAATAACTATATTTTCATTCCAAAATGTATAATCCATATCATTAAAATATGGATAGAAATATATAGACATACCTTCTATAAAATCAGTTATTCCATGACGTGTTCATCTAAATACGTAACTCATTGTAGTTATATTTAGTAAAATTTTATTAAATTTTACAAAAGAGTATAATGTTTTTATGTTCTTTGATATAAACCAAATTATCCATGAATTAAGTAAAATTTCTTATTTTAAGATTATTTCCATGAAAACATACAAAAAGTTCATCTTTTTTGTTACCATTTTTTAGGTATCAGATAGAAACAAAATGATTTTCAAGTATTTTCAAAATGATATATATAGAAATATTTAACTTACTATAATACTGATTTTTAGTATTGAGAAGAAATAGATTTTTAGAATGATAAATATTTCTTATATAGTCAAAACATTGATAAAAATTGTTCAGTCAGGATGGTTATGAAGAAGATAAAGACACAAGTGGGGGGGGGGATTCTGCATAGAAAAAACATTGATATTTATTGAACACCTCTCTTCTAATGTAGAAAAAAATTCCTTTTCTCTTTAAGAATGAGTGGGCATGAGATATAAATAAAGTATATAATGAAAATGATTTATAATAGTTTGGGGTAGAAAGATCCCATATTCCAGCGCACCAACACTCAACTCCAAGATGACGGTAGTTTTAATATCATGTACTCTTATCCTAAAAACATTTAATAAAAACTGAGTGGTGGAAGTTCATACCTTTCAAGACATTAAAAATCCTTCTTGTTCTTTTATAAAGAACAGAAGATTCACATCTTAGTATAGAAATAATAGAAATAATCATGACTGATTACAATAAATAAAAACTCAAATAAATCAAAAGATTATTCTCTTTTATGGTCCAAGTTAAACATCAATGTTTGTAGTAGGAACTGACATATGAAATCTGATCTGCAGAATAGAACATAAACAAATTGATCTTTAATGGCATATAGGATTTTGTGAACATAAGGAAAAAAACACCAGACATATTTTTAAACATGTATATCTCAAAATTTTATCTCCACTATATAATTTTTCTTTCCTTCCTATGAATTTGTAACAAATAAAAGTAGTATCAAAGATAAAAAATAGATGCAACATTTGGTGGATATATCAAAAAATGTCTGTCTCCAAAGTATAGATGTGAAGGTGAAAATACATTTTTTTTAATTTTTATATCTCCTTAATATATATGAATATGCGTTTATATGTATCTCTAAATTTATATCCTACATTTTCCAATAATGGGAATCTTGATATTTTTACAGAAGTTCAAACATATCCAAGTGAAAGTAATTCTTGAAATAAGAAATAATAAATCATGAATATTTTAATTCAAAAACATTCAAGATAGTTATAACATCCCTTAAGAATAGAAACGTTTTACAATATTGATTATGACCTTTAAAAAAATCATAATGATCCTTTCAATCGATCGTAAAATATCATTGAATATATATTTACTTTTCTTAATACAATTTCATAAATGTCAAATAATATCTCAGATTAAAAACCCAATTGTTGACTATTCAAATGTAGGGTTCCTCCATATGAAGGAAAAATCCCAAATGTAGGTTTGAGAACCTAAGTTTGATTTAAAAAGTTGGTTTAATGTACCATATGATTTTAATCAAATGTTTTTATGATTTCGAATGTAATTTTGATTAACCAAAATTTCCATTTTCTCAAACATAAGGATCCATCCAAACATAGCAGTGATGAACCATAACATCATGATAGCATAGGGTATATTATCAATATACATTGTGTTCATATGTATGGTTCCTTTCTTATGTTTTGCGTACACACTTAGTGTGTGAATAGTGTTTTTAGAATTTATTAAGACACATTCTGAAAAAATTTACAAATATTCCTCAGAGATCGATGAAATGAATGAAATTCCAGAATATTTATTTCTATGAATATTAATTTCCATAAATTCAATTAATGTAAAAAACAATAAAAACTGTTTTTATGAGCATAAAAACCAAAATAAAGTTAAATAAATTGACGAATCAACACGTTCGGAAAATATTGGCCACCAAAAGGAAAGGTCAAAGAAAAAAGATAAGAAATTGGATAATGAGACTTACTAAGATCGATCCAATAAAATAGATGAATATTAGAAGGCATTATAGATGGGTATTCTATCGCACCCCCTAGAGGATTATGGGCAACACAATACCCCTGCTACTATACATACGGAGGAGAGAATAATAAAGGAGGAAAAGAATAAAAATAAGAGGAGGGAAAATAGTAATTTTACACTCCTAATGGGAAGTATAGTTAGATGACATGGTTTTCCCAACAATGTGAAAATTATGATGCTCATACTACTTATGAGTATGACCTTACAATGTGATCTCACATATTTAGGCTAGACCATGTATATACCATGCATGATATAGTACACAACTACAACCCATTAATCACTAAATGTGCATCCATGCCCATGGTTTTTGAAACCTTGCACACACCATATGAATTCCCTCATAGAAAAACTACATAGGTCTTGCACTAACATGAACCACCACTAGAAAATTTTTTAAAATACTTATATATATAAATAGTGGAAACACAATTTCACAAGGAGGTCGTATGGTTAAATAATATTGTGTACCTATGATTACACTTTTCCAAAATAGGGACTTCTAGCGTCCGATGTTCTTGAAACCCATCATAACACCCTTGAAACCTTACAAGGAATAATACTCACCTAAAAGTAATGTATTTGAATTATTAAACTCTTAGAATTAATTTTAGTTGATTGATTAAAATGTTGGTCTACCCAAAAAAATTGAAAAAAATCAAAACAGGAGAGGAATTCGACCCACTCCAAAAACCTAGGATTAAAATATCCACACGTTTACATAGATCATCCCTGAGTTGTAGAAAATAAATCCTACATGTTACTTAAATTACCTATCTTATTAAAATTAACTAGGAATCCCTCATTCTAAAAGGGAATAAGTCAACTACCACAAAGTTCTTCCTAGATTATGAGTTAGCTACCCTAGTCGCACACCATCTCGAATATCAAAATAAAACAGATGGTACTTATACCATCCTTGAAATACAACGGCCCCCCTATGATGCTTCCTAACTCATAGACCTCAATAGGTATTCTTGTTTCATATCTCACACCAATCACATTGTACATATCATCATATATGCACCTCTTTGCCAAGCTGCATATGAAACCTAGGAGGTTCAACATCTCATCAGATGCTCAAATCATTCTTGTTGCCTCCCACCTCAACTAGCCCCGCTTCACATCGATGCAAAAATGAAAAATCACCTAACAATTCATGCATACCATGATCCTCACAAATAAATATTTGTGACACACACCTCATATATATGTAATTCATCTTAACCGATTCCAAACAACTACATAGTATCTAGAAAGTCCAAATATACTTTTTGTGATCCCCATACACTGCAAATGGAAATACCTATAAAAATTTCATGCCAAATTAAAAAAAGATTATGAAGATAATTCTCATAGAGTACCTCTACAAATAATCATCATCCCACCCTACTCAAACCAAGGTTTCTCCATGAAATTCACCAGGACTGAATCCAGACTGCCTGAATCTTAACCTCCCGTTTCTGTTGTGCTAATCCACAGCCACTGACCCCAGTCATGGGCCCTACTTTCTCTATAGGACCTCTGTGTGAAACTAAAACACTACCACCATCTCCTGGTACCACTCCCGGTCTAATATCCAAATCCTATGTATTACCAAATCCCTGACTCTCAACTATCTCAAGAGTATTCCTATAGGACCTTTCAAGATTCATGACATATCCACTTCCATATCACTCTATTGTTGGATTATCAAACTGATTCTGGACATTTCATGACATCCCACAATTGATGAAAACTATAAATGACCCACTCTGAGGTGGTCTGCCAGATTCATTGGCATGACTACACTGATGAAACACCTCTCAGCCTCACTTACTGCTTTCTGAATAATCACTATAGAAATCACCTGATTACATCAACCATCTGGAATATGACAGAGAAGTCAACCATCCCTCTAATATGTGTTTTTATATCCACCACCTCTGAGAATGGATATAACCATAATTTTTTTACCTACACCCAAATGGAGGGATGAAAACAATTCTTGAAATGACTCACCCTTGATGTGTTGTCTCCCACCATGTTAGGTGTAACGAGAGAAAACTCATGGAATTTCATTTCATTGTCAATGGTAGACACGTCACCATTCATATGGCTCAAGAAATACTGAGCTCTCTCGGCCCTCAGCATCTTCTGAATGATATTCTCAAATAACCTGGCCTCAATATCCTTCCAGAATAGTCCCTCATGTCTTCCCTTTAAAACTTAAACCTCCCACCAGTGCTTATACATTTTCCTAAGCATGAGTGTCACTAGTATAAACTTTCATCTTGGTGGTTCCTCAAGATACACAAAGATCATCAATATTTACGTAATCAAGTTCAAAATATCATGTGTTCTACCCTCAATTTAAAATAGTGGGGGGTTTTGCAATTAAAACTCCCAAAATAGAAAATCCAGAGAGGTCTCTTTTCCCTATTATCCCTAGTAAATACCTTAGATGACACATATGAGGCTCTCACTAAGATGGTCTCCAAGACATATGCCAAAAGAAGAAAAATATAGGAGCTTCTCTGCCTACATTGAAGCTTGAACCAAATATTGTACCCGAGCATGTACATGAAACACATGATCATCCAGATCCTCTAGGTCCTCATCCTAACCCTTAGGGGTATTGACCTAAGCCCTCTCATCTAGGAATGAGTCACCACCCTCCTGGCACATTATCTATAGTCTTCCATGTTCCAACTCACTGAATACCAATACATGTACAGACCACCCATAATATATATATATATATATATATCACATAGATAATGAATGCGGTAACAAGTAGCATTATCTCACAACCCTTGCCCTTCTCCATCGATACCATTTCACATGAAATCCCAACCTCATGGACTTCTTAAACTCCCATAACAAAATTAGGTATAAGATATTCCTTATGCCATGACCATACTGATAAACCATGTCACCTCAATATGACGACATTATCACCCAACCATGTGATCAACATCACCTCATATCATCATTCATCCATGATCTTATAATATCAATACCCATTCATATATATATATATAATATCTCAAAAAAATTCTATGGTTCCACATTCTTTGTATGGTTGGTTAAGACGCCAAAAAATAGAGGCTAGGAAGGAAAATGTTGTTTATCTTACATTATTGACACTTTTGAAACACCGACCCCACTTAGTGAAATCCTTGCACCCAATGATAGTGAAAATAATTTTATCATACTGACACACACATATATTTTAAACATCCTATGTGACTAATCAAAAGCATAAACAAACAGAACCTTTCAATACTATCCCAAGGGTCAACTAACTCCTACCAACCCTTACCAGGTGATGGGTCAAATATCATAAAAAATAAAACTCACACCCCAAGTGTTCCACTCAGGGTGGAAATATAATCAACTATAAAATGGGAAAAGTAGAACAGTAATTCCCATCCCTTAGAACTTCGTTTATCCTCCATGCATGGGGATATAGAGACCCAGAATTAGTTTTAAACCCAAATCCAACAACATCATAATCAATAGTCTACCAAAAACCAAATATTATGAAAAAACCAGAGAATTAAAACCAATTGAAATCATTATTATCCAACCAACTATACTACTAATTCTGCGTCAATAACAACTATAATACCAATTTTAGAACCCTGACCTGATTAGCCACCCAAAGAGTGCTTCAGGACGAGTTCCACTAGCCTTAGCTGTCAGTCCCAATATACAGAAGGCTAAAGACAAGCCGGGAGGGTGTCAAGGGGTGATAGTGGGGAGACTATACCCTCTATCGATGATATCATATTGATTAATATAAATAACATGTAATGTAAAGAAAGACCATAATGACATGAACTACTAAACCAACCATGGAGGAATCCCAATAATAGTATACAATAGAGGAACCATAACTAAACAACAGAATCAAAATAAAATAGACAATCCAAACATACTACATTTATCTAAGTATGAATATCAATAAATGTCATAAATTACAATAAATAGATGGGTCACCAATGAATGACCACATCACACAAACACACACAGACACACACACATATATATATATATATATATATATATGCATGCTGAAAAAAATAAAAAGAGAGAGAAACTCCAACTAATGTAGGAACCCCAAGTTCCCCTGAGGATTATCCCATGCTAATTATCCCAACACTATGGTCCATCTCCAAAGCTTGAACCTTTACCTGATCGCAAAATCATGAAATCTACACACACCCTAAAGGGATTGTGTAAGGTGTGAGAATGAATCTCAGTGGTCCACCACCAATGTGTTCATATCGTACATTGTTAGTTTAGCATGTTCACACTAAATACAAATAAGTACACTACAATAATATATATAAAACAAGATTACCTAATTCACAACATCCATCAGGAAGCTATCAAAGGCTTCAGCTATCACTAATATAAATAAATAAGATACGATCCTTAGCCAAATCTCAAGAGATCCACAAATGTAAAATTTTCCAGGTGAACCCTCACGTTTATCCTCTAATAAATTCACCCATTTCCATGTTCCAACCAACACCTTGTTTCCATTTCAAGTCACTGACATCATGAAGGCATGCTTAAGAAATTAAATCTTGGTCCCTAGGACCCCTTCCTAAATCCACTTATCATCTTAAAGCCTTACCTCTCATCAAACATCGATACATGTCCTCCAAATAATATCATTATCATCTCAATATCCAATTTACTAAGAAATATAGATTCTCGTCCTCTCATGAAATTCCTGGACTAACGACCCCATGTACGGTTAGCCTCATCCCCCAACTGACTGTCTCAAGACTATCAATCGATGGATCCTCATCATCCCCTTAGAATTAAATGGAATTAACCTCAAACTATAATTCATAAGACACAACTATAGCATGGTTGTACCCACATGAGTGGTAAAAAACCAATCCAAATCTAATTCATCCTATGTGAACATAACTCCAAATGGCATATTGGATAATATGAGTGAGTGTAAGTCACTAAATAAGAAGCTAAGACACACAAATCTAGAACCACATACCCCTGTGATGATGTCACTCAATATGATGACCATGTCATCCCTTATATCAAGGGACATTATATCATCCTGACAGCCTCACCATCTTAACCGATGGGCGAGTCTCCTAACCCGTGATCAACATCATATATATATATATATATAAGGACTGAGACCAACATGAAAATCGCATCACCTCAATCCAGATGGCCAACACCATATCAAACCTCAATTCGAGCCCGTTAGGATCCCATGATTCTAATTCTATGGAATTCACACATATATAACTATTCAATATTATTAAATTGAAAAACTCAATTTAAAAAAACCCACCCTAATCATCCCATGGTTTGTCCTCTAACGAAGACTCAAACCATTTTTAGAATGATAGAGTATTAACATATACATCTCCGAAAGGTTAAATTAATTAACATTAGGAAACCATTTAATTTATAGTATCTCATTCAGACTACCCAAGCAACCTTTAAATTTTGGACCCCCAAAACAATAAAAAAATCACAATGAACGGTAGGAACCACATACCTCATGTTGGTTGATGACTACACATCTACTCATAACCTCTCACTCAAAAAATGGATAAAATCATTGTTTTTATGAATGTCAATAAAATAGTGTAGAAGTACACATAAGGATTTAGCACACTATGTGAAGATGTCAAGGAAAAAATGGAAACAAGGGGATTATGATCCTTATCAAGATGAATATAACGCCACCAAAGACAATCAAAATGGATACCAAACTTGTAATTTAGCTCACATCCTTGAGGATATGGAGGAGAAAAACACCCCCTACTGTGCCTATATGGATGAGAAGATGAATGGAGGAAAATAAGGGAAAAGAGGAGGTAAATGATAATTTGACACATTTAATGGGTCACATAGTTAACATGAATAGTGTTAAAACCCATGAGGGTCTTGATTAATAAGAGACCAACCTAACATGGTTATCTCATAGGATTAGGTTAGATGATGTGAAAATTGTGTGTTATAGTGTATAACTACTTTCCATTTTGAAATAAACATTAAAGAATGAACACAGTTTGTCAAAAAATGAATATAACAAATTAATTTCATCATATAAAAAGCCCTTATATCTTTCATGACTATGTTCTCCCACATACATGGGTTTTCAAACAATTCCCATTACATAAAGGGACTTCACGATTTGTACTATGTGGTTGCACAGTTATAAACAACCATGAACTTGAGCCAACACTATTCAAAAATATGGACTTCAGGCCTCTGACAGACTTGAAACCAATCTCTACACATGAAACACATGCCAAGAACTAAGACTCGTCTAAAAGAAATGAGTTTGGTTAAGCAAACTATCAAAATTATGTTTTTTTGCTCAAATAAAACTTCGGGATACCCACCAAAGTCTGATAAAAAATCAAACTGGGAGAGGAATCTGATGCCCTTTAAAAACACTGAGAAATGATGATAATACATATGAATATATTTCTCCCATAGTCAATCATTTAATAAAATAGTGGTTTCCATGGATTATAAATATTGGATATAGTGATCCTTTAAGAGTGGGTGATGACAGATCACATGGTTTTTTTAGTTACAATTTGTTCGATGACTAGATCGGGAAATTAATTCAATCATGTATATGTTATGTAATCCAATTTAATTTTACATATATCTTAAAATTTTACTATAATTGTTTTTGTTAATATATTGAAATTATAAGTGAAATTTATTATTCATTTTATTTTTGAAGAAGAGAGACTTCATGTTGGGAATAGTTTCTTGTTTCATTGAAATAGAAGGTACAACCCTTAATTTTATAAGACAAATAATAAATATGCATTATTATTTTTAATATTCAAATTTATTTTACGGATTTATTTTATAGATTCTATTTTTTTCTATGGAAAAAATAGTATTTGAGTTTTCCCCAATAATGAGGTTTGTGAAAGAAAATCACTCGCGATCAGGGGAAATAAGTTTGTTATAACTGGTCATGAAATAAACCTGGGAACCCAAAATGATGGTGTTGTATTAAATTCAATGATATACTATTATGTTGGTGCATCAAATAATACACCATGATATAAATTTTTCTCTAATTATAGGGTGTTTAAGGGATACTAATATCTTATTATTACTCCCATGTTTGAGTCACTATAATGAAATGAAAAGGGTTTGATTCAATGAGATGATAGTGAATATTTACTGATGATTATATATTTGGAGTCATTTAAATTATTTATATGATTATTTCACAAGATTTTATTGTTTTATTAACATAATATTAATTTTTTACTATGTATTATGAAGAAATATTTCATGCAAATATATACATCCAATAATAACAATCCTTAATATAAATCCTCAAAATAAGTAGACCTATGTGTTAGGATTTAAGATAAGATAAATGTATATTATAGATACCCACGATATAAAAAATAAAAATATATTGATAATAAAAATTAGTTTGGGAAAATTAATTTAATTTTAATCCTTTGGTAATTTATTATCCCTCTTTATCTATATCTCCATTAAATATTTATTTTCACTGACTTTTACACTAAAATATATAGTAAAGTATTTTATACCTATATTTATGAAAAGATGATGTTTTAAGAATAAATAATATATATTTATAAATAAATATACAATTTTTTATATTATATTAATAATGTAATCTAAAATTCCACATAATACAAGAGGATTGTTTTTGATTTGTACACTTCTTATAATGGAGAGTGTATGACTCTTATAGTTTCTATTAAACTATTGAAATATTTTATCTTTTAATAATCGAGTTACTTAAGTGAAAAAAAATAAATACAATTCATAATCATACATATATAAGAATCATGTTATGTCATTTAAGATAATGCAGAAAAAATTAACTTATATATTTGAATTATTTTTTTTATAAATTATTCATTATATAGTTTTGGAATTTCTTATCAAAAATAAACTTGTTTCAAATCCTCAAGGTTCTTATTATATTATTTTTTGTAGTGAAACCATTAAATTAAGATCTATATGCTTATAATTTCTTCAATTTCTTAGAAATACTCATGAAATCATGGAGGACAACTTATCTAAATAAATATGTGATTAATATTCATTTTATAGTCATTTGTAGCTTTTAATATACCATGAAGCCACATATTTTTGGAATTGAATAGTTTCTATTTAAATAGAGAAAAGTAAAACATTATGGCGCTATCATGAATATAAATTATATATTTTTTTCATCAAATTTTTTTAGAGCTTGAATATTTAATTATAACATGAAATATCATCAAACATTATTTAGGATGACTAAATAAAAATATACTATAACATCCCAGTTATACAACATATTGATTATTACTCATTTTTTCAACTATCTAAATATTTTTTTAGTTTAAAAGAAATAAAAATATTGGCATTGACCATATGGCTAGATAGATGATAGTTTAGAGAATATTTATTATATGTTCTTCTACCAATAAAAGTCATTGAAAGACCAGGTTATTTAAATTTTTTTGATCTAGTCCAATATGGATTGCATTATTCCAGAAATTATAGTTTTACGGTGCAAAAAAGTTTTATTTCACTATATTTTAATAGATAATATGAATTTATAGTAACAAGAGTCTTTTTGATGCCTTTCAAACTGAAGACAACTGTAATATGAATATTATTCATATATGGATTAATATCAAGTATCCTTAAACATTTCCAAAATTTTTATAAATATATAAAATATCAATTTTAAATTATCACCATGGAATGTTAATTACTTTTCACTAAAAATAGGTGGAACTAGATTATTTTTTATTTAAAACAGATTAACTATATATTTACTATTTAATTAAACATAACAATTCAAATATATTTTTGAAATTCTTTTTCAAATAAATCATTAAAAAAATTGTTTTGGGTATATGATTTTAAAAATTAGGAGACATTATTAATTAAAGAACAATATTTTAAATAAATAAATCATTTTAATTATTCATTACAAAACAAATGCATATATTTTCTATTATAAGTATTATACTATTCTAAAAAAATGATTCATCTATAATAATTATTAATTATAAACTACTTTATTTACATATTCAAAAAAAATTATATTTATATAAAAAATAATATATAAATAAAATCATATATTCTTCTAACTACATAACATTATATAAAATAAAAAATAAAAATCATTGATATTAGGCTTCATGGGACAATAAATTTTTAATATTTGTGCCAAAAAATTATAAAAAATGAAACTAACAAAATAGTCATTTAAAACAGTAAAAAAGAAGTAATAATAAAATAATATTTATATTCATTATATTTATCTCTTTATCAATATCATTGTTTATTTTCTTATAGAAATAAAACATATAATTTGATCCCAAATGGTAGAATCTTCCTAATAATTTGATACACTAAAAGACCCATGAAAGTTATATGACAGTTTTGAGAATGATTATATAAATGAAGGAATGAGTAGTGTCACACCTGAACTATTTTAATGATTTTTTATATTTTAAATTTTATCTAGACTGGATTTTATTTTGATAAGGTGCAGGTCGAGCCAGATTTAAATTTTGCATCTTTCCTAACGAATTAATGTATTGGGTTTGTGATTGACCAACACATGGGAAGAGAACCGTCCAAACCATGCCACTTCACCCAGGTCACTATATAGTCTACTCGGGGTACAAAAGAAAATTTAATAAATTACTAAGATAGTTATTTAAATGAAATAAAAAAAGTTATAATAATAATAGTTATGGGAATATTATTTAATAATATTATTATTACTATTATTATAGAAAATATATTATTAAATTATTATTATTACTAAATTATTATTATTACTATTGAATTTATTTTAATTCTTATGTTTTATTTTACATTATTTTACATTTCATATTTTCATTTACTTCCCCTACTCCTCCCCCTCTCTTGGCTTTGCACCCTGGCTCCCCCTAACCCTACTCGCATCATGCTGTAATCCCCCTCTCCTAACCTGATTGACATTGTTCTTCCTCTCATTGTCAGCACCCAACTCTCGGTCGATGGACTGGCTCGCACCATCATGCCTCCCTCGCATCACCAGTGTGTCACCCCTACTACTAGTGTCACGTAGCCCTCGGGCCACACACTATAGTCATGCACCACCTTCCGTTCTTAGCCAAATTTTTCATGCGGCTCACCTCTTGAATCCTCCATCTTTCTGGGTGAGCCCCCCTACCCTCTCCCACACCGCAGGTGTGTTCCACTCTAGTATGTTTTTTTTCCATTTAGTATAATTTTTTCTTAGTATTTCATGACTTTTGAGTACTATTTATGATTAATTTGGTTCGATGTCCTATTTTTTAGTGATCAATCTGAATTTTTCTGGTACAATTGACGAGAAATTGGAGTTATATACCAAATTATTGGGGTTTTCTACACCGAGATAGGTAGTTCCCTGTATATATATTACATGGTGAATTTATTTTCATATTTATTTAATTTATCATATTTATTAATTATTTATCCTTTTGAGAATTTTGTTTTACTTGAGCCTTAATATGCCTTTATTTTTTTAGTAATGTGTTTATGTTATATGTGTGCATTTTTAGTGAAGACCCATGTAGAGCAATTCATAAATTTTTTATAAACTATGCAGTTAATTTGTAATAATGTGAAAGGAATATTGTTTGTTTTTTATTGTGGTGTCATTGTTCATTTCATTATGAAGTATGTTTGGAGAATGCATTTGTGTTTTGATTCATGTGACACATCTTGAAGTTGATTAATAAATTTTCATGTGGTGTGTTTAATCATGAAAATGGTTTCCTTAACTTTTCAGTTGGTTTATTTGATTGTGAATGTGATATGGGTTAATTTTCAAAACTTTTTTGGTGTGTGTATGATATTGAAATAGGAGTTTTAAATGGATTTTGTGTGAAACTTCTAGTTTTACTTCATGAAAGTGTATTATGAAAATTTTAAAAGGTTTACTGAATTACAAAAATGGGTGAAAACCCATGTTGGGTACCATTTGGTGTGTTTGTGTGTGATATAGAAATGGTATGTTTATATGAAAAAAATATTTTATAACTTGTGGATCATTTTTGAGTACAAAGGGGGAACCCCGAGTACCTGGATGGGAGGACTAGGACTCGTATGCTAGCGATTTAGAAGTGGATTCATCCCTATTTCAATTAGGAAAATTGATGAGGAAAATTCTGAAAAACATTTATAATGTTTGGGGACCACTATTTTATGGGTGTGTTCCCTACTAGTGGCTCGTACATGAGAATTTTATTGGTTTTGGTCTCTTATAAACTGACATATAATGTACTTAGGGCCCCACCCATATCTAATTCCAAGAGGTGTTTCTGTTACTAGAGCTCGTTGAAAATATTTTACTCACTATCATTATACAGTGTGATTTTTGGGATACTATACAAGAAAATGTGTTTTTATTTTAAAATTAAATTGCTGTAATGTTTTTCCATTAAAATTTCATTCCTTAAAATTTTTCAAGCATTCATTTACATTTTTAAAACTTACAAGTGTAACTATAATTTAATATTTTTGTATAGAATCATTTCTCACTGAAATACCACTAGGAATAATATCACACCCTACATACACCTTTAGGTGTAAGTATATCTAGTTATGTATGATATATGGGAAGGTAATGCTTTTGGAAATGGTGGTATGATTTTCAAACTGTCTTCTTGCTACGATGTTGTGAAGATGGATTGAGGGTGGTGTCCTCTTTCCAGGTTGGGTTCTTGAGTTGGTTTTTGGTCATCCTACCTAGTGGAAGTTGTTGTGTTAGATTTGGTTTAATCATGTAACTCAAATTCAGTTTTTTGGTTAAGGTATTGTTTTGTTGTGACATTCGATTTTGGTTAATTTTATGTTGTTGCTGGATTTATATTTTTATACATTTTGGGAAATCATTCCAAAATTCTACCTTTGATAACCGAGAACTTATGATAGCCTGTGGGGATCAAGAATGCCCCTCTACCCTTGTCATGGACCAGGTCTGGAGTCAGTTGGATAGTGACCCGACAGATTTCATAACAAAAAAAGGTAATATATAGGAGGTTAATCTCTTTTAGGCATGTTATTATTTGAGATGATTCATGTTAGATAGGATCTAGGACTATCAGGTCTCAATTTTCTCGTAGCATGTAGGGTTCCTAGCCATCACACCATGTGAAAGACCTCGAGTTTCCATGGGATATACAGTTACTTATTTGAATAATCATCCAGGTGGAACGTGCTGGCTGTAGACTACATGTGGACATCCGATGGGGGAGAAATGGTTTAGTTACTGTGTTTATTCTTCAATTTAGATAACTAATGTTTATTGTTCTTGCTGAAATTTTATTTTTCAGACCATATATATTAATGATTTTCTTATGTGACTATTGATTCCTATAGTAACATGCCTACCCTACGACCTCCCATACACTGATGAGAGAAAGTTGGAGAGAGTTATAACATATTACTTGATTAAAGGTTAATAGACGTTGTGGTAGACTCCATCCAAGATCTTAAGAAGGGAGCAGGTCTTGCTTATACTCCAGCTATATATGATGATTCTGGTCCTAATAAGGATAAATCCCAAAAGTTTTTTGAAGAATAAATCCCCTTTATTCTGGGGTTTATTAGAACCTCAAGAGGTAGAGGAATGTCTATAGAAGATAGAGCTTAATTTTGAGTTCTTGGATACACATGAGTAGGTCATGGTGAAATGTGATTAATTTCTTCTAGAGGGTCCTGGTCCCATGTGGTTGGAATCAGTGCTTCAAACTGGGAATAATGAGCAGATGAGATGGAAGGATTCCATGACTATATTCATTGAACAGTATTGTCCTATGGTCCTTGCCTATGCTAAATCCTATGAGTTAATGTACAATTACTAGGTATATTGTTCAGTGATGGAATATGATAAACTTTTTTTGAGCTAGTGTTTTATGTGCTTGAGTTTTTTTCCAACGTATATTTGAAATCTCAAATGTTTGAGAAGGGTATTTGATTCGAAGTTTACTCTCATGTCTTGTTGTTCAAGATGGGAACTTATACTGAGGTGGTCAATCATGCTTGCAAGGTCGATAATGATCAGAATGGAAGGTATAGGTTTTTTGGAGTGGTGCTTATATTGGAAATGAAAACTCCATAGAGAAAAATAAGATGCAGGATTACCTGGGGAAGAAGGGATGTGGTGGCTTCAGCCATCCAGTTAGGTAATTTTTCTATGTGGATTAGGATGCTAGTATTGTTGTGTTCAACTAGTGTTGGAGGCTAGGGAACACCCAACCTACATTTACATATCCTCTAAGTCATTATTATCAATGTGGAGCAATGGGTAACTAGAAGCGCTGTTTCATGGTAGCACGTCCACTCTACAGTGGGGAAGGATCTGTGGAATCTAGGGGAGTTCGTTTCAGTCAGAGCCCACCAGTATGAGGGGATATCAATTTGGGGGATGTTGTGGCGGAGCTGGATCGTCTTCTCACTTGTGCCAATTTAGGGCAGAGCCACAAGAGAGTGGTCATTCTCAGGCCGATATGAGGCATCTTCCTTATGTGGATCTGTCACCAGTGGGATTAGATGCAGGACATTTGACTGTTAGTGGTACCATTCAAATTTCTTCTTCTACAGTTTTTTATCATTTTGATATTTTTGCTACTATTTATTTTATCTCTTCCCATATTGTGAATGTGCTGAATTTTCCAACCAAGTTGTTATCTATTACGATAGCATTTGTGACGTCATTAGGTAAGAAGAAAGAGAAAGGTATCTTGTTCCCTTCATATATTATTTCCATCTCAGGGGTTGAGATGCAGTGGGACCTCATAGTCCGGGATATAGACCTCTTCAATGTAATCATTATCATTGGATGTCTAGTGCACTATCAAGCACATATCAATTGCTCTAGGCGATGAGTGTGTTTTATGACATCAGATGGGAGTCCTTGGGGTTTTCATGGGGAATGGGATCCTCGATCATGTAGGGTTGAACATCATACCCGTAGTTGGGTAATCATTATTTTCCATTATTTTCCTTCATGTTAGAGGATGTGGGAAGTGATCCTAAGGATGGGATACCTCAGGCGGTGGATGAGTTTCGTGTGTTATTCAGGGATGATTATTTAGGATTACCCCAAGAGAATGACATGGAGTTCATGATTTAATTGGTGCCAGGAACACCACCTATATCTCTTCCCTCATATCACATGGCCCCCAAAAATTTGAGGGATTGAGAGATACAACTAGACGATTAGTAATCCAAAGGTTTTATTCACCTGATCATCTCTCCTTGGCCCACCCTAGTCTTTTTGTGAGGAAGGTCGATGGATCTCTCCAAAATCGACATGCGCCCGGGTTACCACCAAGTCACGGTGATGCATTCCCAAAAGAATTTGTGGATCTATATTTTTGGGGAGAAATGTTTTTCCTACTATGATCATAAGATCTTATCCTACACCTTATCACAAAATAATATTAATATGAGGCTATATCATTTGATTGAGTGTCATTAGGGGATTGTCATTGATATGGGTTATACCCTTGTAAAAGGTAATGCGGTGGAAGATGCCTTGAGAAAAATAGTTCTAGTGTAGGGTTTGAGGAATTCCAGTGATGAATGGAATATTATGGGGCTCTTATCCCAAATGATCATAGAGATCACAGAGCACAATGGAGGTGCATCCCTAGAAAGTGTGTCATTTTACCTATCTCTGTGGAGTTGGTTCAGCAGGAGCACCTGGTGATGAAATGTATCATCATATATGTTGCCACCTCATGGTGGGGAGACGTCATGTGATTGGTCAATGTCTCCTAAGGGAATCATGTGTTTCATGGGCCATTTTGTGATGCTGTTAACTCTACGGAATGTGGTGATGTAGGAAATCCATTTGAGATTGGTCGAATTCACGTATAATAATAGTCCCCAATATTTAATTCACATGGATCGATTTGAAGAACTCAATGGTTGGTCATGCCATCCTTCTTTATATAGTGATGAGGTAGTCGAGAACTCTCTTTTGGGACTGAGCCTTGTGCAAGAGATGTTTGAGAAAGTCAAGTTGATCAGGGAGTGGTTGTTAATAGGTCATAGTCACAAAAAATCTAATGTTGATTAGAGGCATCAAGATGTCACGTTTTTTATGGGTGATCGTGTGTTCTTGAAGCCCCCCCCCCCCCTTTAGGTCCACTAGGCTAGATATCCCAAGAGGGCGGTTGAATCAGGGTATGATAGATTAAAACTACTACCATGTTTGATCTTTTTTTGTTGTTAGACAAAAACCACTTCTCTCTCCTTCTTGTTGCAGAGTATGAATAAACATTAAAGAATGCACATGACACAACAATTTTAACTTGGTTCACCCTCACTGGGCTACGTCCATATAGCATACGTCAATAGTGTGTTAATTTTCCAATTCCAGTATAAGAACACTGTTTTTTACAAGTCCAAAGAAGACTCATTTTCCCTTCTGGTTTACAATTACTCACAATTTGAGAACTCACTACTCTCTCAACTTAAATAAGATCACTACTTCTTTTGAAGATCCACTCCCCATTTATAGACCTATAGGTATCTTCATTATCACTAATGAATGCATCCACAACTGTACATAGATACTCTATTTGAAGTCTAAATTTTATCCACTGATGAATACCCTTTGCCACTAAACACTAGGCAACACACTTTGGAAATACCTTTGCAAAGAACCCTACTTTGTGAGCCGCCTAATTTCGCGAAGCTCAAACATGCCTTTGTGAAGTTCCGTCCTTTTCGAGAAGCTGAAGCCTTCAACAAGAATAGGCCATTGTGGAGATAAATTCATAAGAGAGAGACTTCCTTCATCAATCTCACTAAGCCAACTTGGAGCATGCAACTTTTTCGGAGCTAGATTCGCCGCTGCGAAGCTCTTCTTTTGCGAAGCACACTGTCTTCGCAAACCACCTTTGTGAGCTGAGAGAAAAGGATTTTCTTCAAAAACTCTCTACTTCTCTGGAGGGGGTCAAGGCCTATTTATAGGAGGTTACACCTTACCCTCTAACCATCCACATGAATTTTTCACCACATCATCTCAAATCGCAAAGCTCCGAAATTTCTGCTGAAATTCCCTGAAAATAACAAAGCACCACAACAATTTTATGATCGTTGAGCTCATCATAATCATGGATCATCCAGTCAATTCCTTCGTGCCTTTTCTGTGAATCTCCACTCGTAATGACCTTCATCGCTGCAATGATCTTCCACTCTACCATTTGTGAAGATGGTAGTAATCGTGAAAAATCACCGTCAACATTATTCTGGTCATTCCGAAATCCAATCCATGAAGCCTATCTTCGCAAAACTCGTACCATTTTCATATTTTGATGAAATATTCAAAGAAATCCATATTTCTCAACGCTCAACAAACTCCCAATTTTGGACCCCTAATATTTGGGAAACAATGGAAAACGGTGCCACCTTTTATCTATTCTTTTATACCGCCTCCAGATCGTTCAATCCATTGTCATGGTTCGTTGTCAACATAGATCGTCAACAACATCTCTAGAACATGAAAATTCACCATGGAAGCATGCTTTCACAACAAAAAAATTCAACCCAAAAATGTTACAATGTTACCTTGAGGGATGTTTTCGCAACACCCCCCCCCCCCCTCGCTTGGGTCACCATCATTTTGGAAAGAAGGGAAAGCTGACGTTGAGGTATATCGAGACGTTAGAGATCACTGAGCGGACTGTAGAGGTGGCATAGAGGTTTGATTTACATTATTTTTTGTGTTAATTCATAAATTTTTTCAATTCTCTTTATGGAAAATTTATAATCCAGAACCATCTAAAGTGTTTAACTAGGAAGAGTTGGAGATAGAGACCAATTATCAGTGTTTGAGTGGCCAGTGCAGATAGTGGATTCTAAATAGTGGGTCCTTCATGGGAAGTACATTACATTGGTCTATATACTTTGGCACTATGGGACTGATGAACATGACACTTGGGATTGGATGTCATGGGTTGAGAAGAAGTACCCATTTTTATTCCCCGACATAGTTTTGAGTTGACCTTCCAATGGTGGAAAGTTTTCATGGTGCAGATATTTATCACACCCAAACATTTGTAATTATTGTATTCTTTTATAATAATTTTACATGTCACTATTATTTTTAGGTAATGGATGAGGGAGATTAAAATTTTTCATTTTTTCTAAAAAAATACATGTTTTGGGTTTCGTAATGACCAAGGCGTGGGAAGAGCACCGTAAAAAACATGTGAATATACCCAGGTCATCATACTATCTACTGAGGGTCCAAAAGAAAAATTAATTAATTAGTATGATGATTAATAAAATGGAAGCATAAATTAAATAAGTTCTAATAATGATGTTGGTGGAAATATTATATAAAAATATTATTATAACTATTATTATTTAAATAAGTTATTAAATTATTATAATTATATATGATTTTTTTTTATTTTGGAATTTAAGTTCTTTTTTAGGATTTGTTTTCTATTATTTTACTTTTATTTTCATTCTTTTCTTTCCTCTATTCATCCCCCTCTCTTTACGTTACACCCCTACTACTACCTAACCCTACCTGCATCCCACTACAACCCACCTCCCGTAACTCGATTGTCTCTTCACCCCCCTCATGGCCGACACCCCAACTCTCGGTTGGCACACTCCTTCCTAGAAGACCACCTCACGATATCTTTCCTCACTCATATCACCCAATTTCTTCCCTAACTACCCATGTTGTATAGTCCTCATGCCACATCTCACATCCAGAAGCTGCATTCCCTTCTTGGTTGTATTTTCCAGTGTGGCTAATATGTGGAACCCCCCATCTTTTCTTGCATGCACCCCCCCTGCTCCCTCGCCTCATTTTTGTTTCACTCTAGTGGGTTTTTTATTCAATTTGAAATAATTGTGGGTTAGGGTTTCATGTTATTTATGGTGGAATTGTAATGAATTCAGTTCGATTTCTTTTTTTTAACATTCAATCTGAGTTCATTGAGGCATGATTAACAAGCAATTGGAGTTTCACACTGAATTTTTGAGGTTTTATTCACCTAGGTAGGTGGTTCCATGTATATGTATTACATTATGAAATAATTTTCATATTTAATTAACTTAACATATTTATTAATTAGTTCATTATTTTCAAATTTGGATTTAATTTAGGATTAATATGATTATTTTTGTTATTAGAGTTTTTTTGTTATATGAGTGAATTTTTCTATGAAATCGTATATTGATCAATGTATTATTGTTTTATAAACTGTGTAGTTAGTTTTTTATAATGTTTACGGATTATAGTTGGTGTTTAGGTGTGTCTTCATTGTGAGTTTAGTTATGAAGGTTATTTGGATTGAGTTTTTTGGTGTTTTATGCTTTTGGTGAGTGTATGTTTTTTAAAGAGGGGTTTTAATTGGATTTTACTTGAAATGTATTGTTTTACTTATTGAAATTGTTTTATCACTATTTTAAATGTTTTTTTGAATAAAATAAAGGGTAATAAAACATGATGAGAACTTTTTGGGGTGTGTGTGATTTAGAAATGGTATTTTAGAACAAGTGGAACCTATTTGAGCACAAAGGGGTAAACTATAGTACCTCGATTGGTGGACTAGGACCAGTATTATAGAGATCCAATAGTGGCTTCATCCCTATTTCACTTAGTAATATTGATGATGACAAAACTAACTAATTTTTTTTTGATGATTGTGGAAAACTAGGTTATGGTTGTGTTACCAACTAGTGGTTTGTGCATGATAAGGTTATTGTTTATGGTTACCTATAAACCAGGATACGATGCAACTAGGGCCCCACATCAAAATAGTGCTTGGGGGTGTTTCCGTTAGTAGTGATCATTGACTATATTTTACCCACGAGTAGCATATGGTATGATATTTTCAGTTACTAAAAAATAAAATGTGTTTTTGATTAAAAATGTATTTCCTTTAAAGTAATTTTCATTAAAATAATTTTCGTTAAAATTGTTCATGAATTCATTTCATTCATTTGATAAACTTGTTAGTGTGTTTTTATCATAATATTTATGCATGGAATCTGTTCTTGGTGTAATCCTAATGGGCATCAGCTCACACCCTACTTACTCCTTTGGGTTGGTGTATATTTTTTTATTTTTGATACATGTGAGTGTAATTCTTTCAGAAATGTTGGTTTGGGTTACTAAGTGTCTTCATGGTAAATAATTGTGAAGATGACTTGAGGGTGGTTTCCTCTTTATAGGTGATAGTTATGAGTTGGTTTTTGGTCACCCTCCCTGGTAGTGGTAGTTATCTGGGTTTTTCCTTAAACATATAACTCAATTTCTGGTTTTTGGTTAAGTGTTTGATTGGTTGTGACATCCGGCTTTGGTTTATTTTTTGTTGTTGGTTGTTTCATATTTTTATATATTCTTGTAAATCATTACCAAACATTACATTTCATACCTATGCGCTTATGGAAGCCCATGGGGATCAGGAAGACCCCTTGGGCCTTTCTTTTGGTTGGGTCGGGCATTAGTCGGATGGTGACACGACTTGGTTCCTGATTGGTGGGAACCACATGTTGTGGGATTTAACAAACTAGGGGTATTCCTTTGTGATTCAAGAAAAATTTGACCCATTTCACCACATACCTATGTATCTTCAATATTGTACATTTGGAACTCAATAACAAATATAAAATAATTATTATGACTAAAATTAAAACACATGGTACAAAAAATATATATATAAATATAATCTATTATAACTAAATAATTTAAATATGAACAACTTATGTGATTTTATGTTTTCTAAAATTATTAGTAAAAAAATTATTTTTTATTTTAGAATATAAAATAAGGACGAAAATTATCATAATTTTTATCATAACTTCTATATCAATCATATAAGATTAATCCAGTTAAAACTATTATATTTTATTAAATTTTGAACATTGAGTGTATACCTAGATCCTTGAAGATATATTGATCAACCATCGGTATTAGATGGACCACTAAGACGCTTTGAATGAAGGGAAAAATCTAGATCAGTGAATATAAATCATGTTTTAAACTCATAAAGTCTAAACCAGGAAAGAATCCACCCCATATGATTTTAAATGACCTTGATATAAAAAATGGTCCTTATATATCGAGGATATAAAGTAATTAGTGGTAGATATCCTCTAACACTAACACCACTAGGTTGATTTCCATTCCCTATGATAGTTGTTCCACAATGAAAAATGTACTAGACCAAACTCTAGTGTAAGTTTCATGAACCTATAGATAATGACCACTCAACCAAACAACAATGATGATGACTAGATAATATCTATTTATCTAAGAAATTATGCATCAACTTTACTTTTTTTAATTTTATTCCTCCAAATATGTCGAGTAGGAACATGTGGCCACTTTTGTATGAAATTGTGGCCATCCTTGATGCCACTTCAAGCTTGAATCTCATTTGGGGGACTATAAATATAATGATATATATATACGTTAATTATATATAACTCATAATATGGGAATAGAAACATATAACACCCTATGATTCATGCATAATTCTAAACCCAATAGATTTATCTTATTGACACCTTCTCAAGTTATCACTTGGGAAATTAATTCATTGAACATGTCCCCCAATGATGGGGACCTCTCTGGTCTAACTCATATCCTAAAAATTGGCACTAATTTTTCAGTGTATAGGGTATAAAATGATTTAATATAATTTCTAACTCCTCAAAATATATGGTGATAAATCTATATGTTTCTATATTTATGATTCTGAGATCTAGATAACCACATATTTAACTATTATCATCATATTTTATTCAAACAATATATAATATTTTTTGAAAAAGAATATCATTTCCCATCTATCATGAATCTACCATTATATCATATCTCCTAATAAATTCTCCATTCATTTCATTGATTGGTGAGGGAAATTAGTAGATAAAGGATAAAGTGTAAACCCTATATTCTTATGTGTTTAGGTAGTTCTCGACTGATGAAGTCAAATAAAAAAATAAAAGTATATTGTATTAATTGTATCCCTTCTTATAAATGTCTTCAATATGATGATATTTTTTCTCTTCACTTCCATTACATGGGTGATCCATGAGTTGGGTAGGTTTTGTATAAATAATAGTATTGGTACATCATTTAGCAATAAAAAATCATATTGTATATGATGATACAATTGTATAAATATTTTGAGATTTTTTGACAGAATTATAATGAGAGCCTAGGCTTAACGGCTCATGTTGTTTTAGTTTTTATGGTAAATTTAGTTTTTCATCAATTATCATCATAAAATGGTTGAATTTTTAAGGGATAAAAATGTAAAATATGGGTCCATTTTTATTGAAATAACACCAAATACATGATAAGAATCCAATAAATGAATAGAAAATTATCATAAGGGAAAAAATACCAATGTAGGGGTGAAATATAATTTTTTTTTTGACGGATAAATATTTCACATTCCAACTCCTTTTATGAAACATATTTTTTAAAAGGCCTAATAAAAATTGTGATTTTACTAGATCAACAGACTATTATATATGTGTATCACACATAACTGTTGGGGTTTAGTAAACATATAGAGATTCATCTATATGATTAAAAAAATATTGTTGTCTCATCCACTTATAGTGGTCCCCCTGTATAGAGATAAAATTAACATTTCATATAACTCCTTCATGATTATTGGAAAAAATCTCTAATGTTTATTTTTCCCCCCAGAATATATTCCTTTTATCCTGAAATGGATCCATTTTTTATGGGTTATGTTTAGGTTCTAAATAATTGGTTAACAGATTGATAATACAGTTGATCAATGATTCATAAAGGATTAGGTTTTTGGTGTGCTATGGTATCACTTTAGTGTTCTATACAAATTATGTATCAAGGCCATACCAATAATGTCACATGTCATTCGAGTTGTGAAAATTTAGGACAATGTGAATTTTTATTTTGGTGAGTGGTTCGCTTAGAGAACATGAAATTGGATTAGTAATATAAGAATTTAGAAATATTGAGATGATTAATTTACATGTGGATCTAGGTTTGTTGGTGCTTTTGTTGCTCGAGTGAGCATTGAAGAAGTTTTAGGCAACCTAGAAACTAGTTTTGGTTTTAGAATGTAGAACATGCCGCAATGTTAGACATTATACTATAGTGTGGGTTATTATCTTTTTGGAAAATTTTAAAATAAAATTTGATTATTCTTCAGAATTAGTAGAAATTTTTTGTTGGTTATTTTGATGATTTTGTGCATAATTCAAGATATCATGTGTGATACAGTGATGAATGTCTCACAATTATGGAAACATGGCCCTGTAATGAGGGACCACGATTAGAAATAGAATTAGGGTGTGGTATAATGGAGGAATATCTATCTGAAATTAAAATATATGAGGATTTATTTTTTTGGTGATAGGTGTTTTAGGCACACTAGCTTAAAGGATTTGGTGGTTGTTGGGGTTGGATAAAATTTCCTAGGTAAGGTGAAATTCCTAGGGTCGAAATGAAATATTTCATTTAATTGAGTACATTTTGTGGGAATTTTTGTATGACCAAAGGGAACACCATTCTATGGTGGTTCGAAATTTGGTAAGAATGGAACATGGGGGATTGGGTGTTGTAACTCTCTAAAAAAGATAGGTGGAGAGAGTTCATAAATAGAGGTTTTTGGTGTATTGGGACTTTAGGGAATATAAAAGGGAGTTATAAGTTAGTATAGCTTGAAGGGTTATCCCATGGAGGGTGTATAGACATTAGAACCATTTCATCATGCCTACAAAACATGTAGTTATGATTCCCATAAAAATTTTATAAAATATGGTAGTTATTATATTTTTATAGGTTGAAGCACTTTTTAGTTTGAGCACATATAGAGAGTCCATTCTTGGATGAATTCCACCTATATCCCTTCTCTATTTATTCACCTTCACTAGAGGTGTTCCTGTATGAATTTGTTTTATGATTTATTTGATTTTCATCTGATTTTTTTATTATTTTTGGTTTCCCCTCTTTTTATTCAATTTTAGTATGAACCAGTTAGGGTTACTTAATATTTTTCTAGATCACGTTGAAATAATACAAGAATAATAGGTCGTTGTTGTGTTTAGGGTAGAGGATATATCTTGATGATCAAGAGATAATGTTTTGATAAAGGTGTATATATTGTTGTATTTTTAAGGGTTGTTGAATTAAATTTATTAAACTGGATAATTGATTGTTGGATAATTATTGGTCTTTCATGAGAATTAGGTTTGAGAGCATGTTGGGAGTAAACATTAACTCATTTATTAATATTATTTAAAGCAGATGATACTCAATTAGTTTTTAGATTTTATATTAATGGGTTAACATTGAAAAATAATTTAAAATAATTTAATTAATTTAAATTCATTATAATTAAGTAATTATTTTTTCATGGAATAAAGTAATTGTTTGGGAATAGTTATCGAACTACAATTAAAAAGGGAATTAATTTGTTTGTGGTAGATGTCACCTAGATAATATGAATATTTTATTGACAATTATCTATATATATATATTTCATTTGATATATATTTTCCATTACAAAGAGATATTTCTATTTTGAAAATAAATTTTTTAATGAATATGAAATTTATATAAATGAAAGGATGAATTGTTAAGGGCTGCAATAGACCCTTGAGGTTTGATATGATTTTTCAACCACTGATACCTAAGGTCTTGGTTAAAAATATGTTACATGACACTAATGGACCCTGAGGGTTGTAAATTAAATGGCAGGGAAGGATAAATGCATAGTATCTCATAGTGTAGATTTCCTTGAAGCCTCATTATAGAAGTGAGAATTGGATTGAGAATGGTTGGCTTCAGTAGGCCGAGCCATAACCGGGAGATGGTTCTTGTATTGAACTGGAATTTTATAAATTAAATTCCATTTTTGAATGAAAAAATTCGATATTATGTAATGTCATTATAAAAAAACATATTCACTACATAGGTTGTTTTGGATTGTTATAAAATATAGCCTATCAAATTTAAAAGACCATTATGAATCATAACCAATGATAATATATTCATCATACACCATCCATTATGATTTTTATATATTATGGGTTAGAATGATGTATAATTAAAACCAATGGAAGATGTGGTGGCCTCAACTAGTAAGATTGTTCCCTATGTAGCATATTTATTGGAGATTTTGAGGGAGAGGACATCACTCGATGTTTCTATTGACCGACCCCAAGATGAAATTCAACAAGTGAAACATAAAATAAAATGTTTAGAAGATAATTTCATGAATAATTAATGGACAACCCAAACCATGTTCATCAAACCACCCCAAGAAACTACCACTATTGCACACCATACCTATACGGAAAAGACTAGTGTAATAAGGGGTTATGTATCTATACCCTAGTAGTATGAAATTTTATGTTTAATATGTAATAAAATAATTATTATAATTATCCATTTTCATTATTACATTATATATAAAAAATATTAGTTGACAAAAATTTTATTTTGATATGATGAAAAAATTTGTATTATTTGATAATATATTGTTTTAAATAAAAAATTCTTTTTGATAAATTAATGGATTTTAAAATTAAAAATATTTACATATAATATTTTTTATTTTTAAAAAATTATTTATTTAAAAATGAAAATATAATTTAATGAATTTAAATTTAGTATTTATAAGGATAACACAATTATTATTGTAATAACAACAAGTTATTTTCAATAAATACAGTTTTTCTATTGAATCTGTAAATTATAATATTTTATTAATTATTTGGGTAAAATAAGTATAATTTTATTAATGAAAACATCAAAATTAACCAATGGTTAATTTTTATAGTTTTATGAAATAGTCAATTTTTTAGTAAAAAATCAATATGATGTAAATATATGGCATATATTATAACATCAAAAAATCCAAAATGTTTTGTAATAAATTATATAATACAAGTACATTAAATAATAATTATTTTAAAAATAAATTTAATTATGTATTATGTTATTTGACTAATTTTATAAACATTTAATGTATCCTCCAAAACATATATTTTATTTTAATATTTTCAAATAATATTTTCAAAACATTTCCCACTTCCACATCACAGATGATATTATTTTAATATATTCAATATTTTACCTATAAAATATTTTGAACCACTCTTATTTTCAATAAAACATGGGAAAACCCCATTTTATGGTTTTTGGGTCCTATTATTTTATCATATTGATTCGTAAACAAATGTATAGAAATTAATAATGAATTCCCGCCCTCTACTACGGTAAATACCCACCCAACCCCCTAGTCCCCTTCACTCAAAACCCATTGAAAATTAATTTACTCTCCCAATACCTCTATAAATTTCTCCCTTGGTGTTCCCACTATCTTAAGAAGCTCATCCCAGCCTTTTAGAATCACCCTCTTATGGTGTGGGATTTTCATTCTCTTCTCCTTATTCAAGTATATTATTTTTTTATGAAATTTGATATATAATTGATTATGTGGTAAAATAATTACACATAATTTTATAATAACTATGATTCAAAAGTAAAAATTTTAAACATTTAAATCTCATTAAACTCTTATATCAATGCCAATATATAACTTTTCAGTTTAATAAAGTTTCCCATGATTTTCTATGCTAAACATTTATATTGTGTATACCCATACCCAATTCCACTCACAAGTATTAACCTAGATGTAACTATAATTAATTGATTATCGGATCTTATGTATGTAACCCACACTACTTAGTCATGGTACTAAAATTGATGAAATGCATTCTTATCTTGTATGATATATGTTCCAAATAAATGTATGTATGCGATATGAATTTTATGGGTGGGCCTGAAATTATATATCAATCCAATGCATTGGGTAATATTTTTATATCATAGGATACATTGTATGATTCATGGGTGGTTATCTTAAACACATTACATTATGATGACTCGACACTTATCCTTGAATTATGATTATGATGTCACATTTTTCATTGCTTCCAAATTCATATATTGCCTTGATATTATATTATTATATCATGCTTCAATGTCCATGTTTTTTATTCTTACCCTTTTATATAATCTTTATAAACCTCTTGAATGTAATGTCTTACTTATATCATGGCATGATTTTATTACTTCCTTACTGGTCCCTATATCTCACCCATTTCTTATATATGTCCCAAGGTTGTCGTATGTAGTTTTAGAAGCCCAATGGATAGTTAATGTAATCTTATGGTGTTTTAAATAAGGTTAGTTTATCCATTATTCATTTTATTATGATATTTATCTAATTTTAGAAATATTTTATTCCTCTCGATCATTAGGGATGGAATTATGTGAATATTTATGTGATAAATCCCGAAATAATGTGTGTAAAATATATTTATTTTTATAGTTAGAATCTAAGAAAAGCATTGTTATTTTTGAAGATAAGGATTATAAAACCCTATAGAAAGATATAGGGATAATAATAAAAAGAAGAAACAATCCCTAAATTTTGGTAAAATATAGAGTAAGTGTTTTCCAAAAAATATATATTTTTGTATAAAATAAGATAATATTGATCTGGTATAGTTCTACCATGGGGTAAAAACACCAAAAAAGGGTGCATTGGGAATTTTATCGATCACCACCTAGTTCATGAAAAATATTCCATACTGCACACATGGTTTGACAATCATGGGGGATATTATTTTTTAAATTCCCAATCTCTTTATGAACCTTTATGATTTGAACCAAAATACTAATAAAATTTAATGTTGGGAAATACTCTATGGATAAATTATATTGAAACTCATAAATTAACATGTTATGGAATGTATATAATTTAGGAGTTTTCCCTTCAATGTTCAATGTTTCCCTTTTATCTTTGTAATAGTTCAAAAATTCGTAGCTATAACTGTTTCCTCTAGTTTTTCAATGCATAAAACTAGGAGGAACCAATTAAATAAAAAATATAATGGGAAAGATAATGACTACCCAGCATTATAGGATCCAGATATGGGAACATCTTGACAACACTTACTCAATCAAATCATGTTTTAAAAGTAGAAATGAATCGTGTGGATAACCCGCATCCCTTTATGGAAGATAAATATCCAAATGAGACCATTATGTGAAAAATGCCTAAAACATTCAACAGATCTTCTAATACCTTGATCATGGATCAATGGATCAAATCCATTGAAATTATATTACATTTCCTTTAATGATCTGATAAATAGAAGGTTTTTCATGAACCAAGCCATGATTATATTCAATTCCAACTCCTGACCAATCCTCGGGCATGGCTCGAAGTGTATTCTTGACCCTCTAGGGATGGAAATTAGTTCCTCAGAATCATTAAATATATTTTGGAGTGATTTTCACCATGTAAATCAACCATAATAAACCCAAAAAATAATAAATCAAATGAAAACCAATAACAATAACCATAGAATGTAACAGAAAGATATAAACATTTTACATTTTTATCTAAGAACCATAATACCAAAATGGGTAAGGGATCAGAATATTCAACTGATCCAACATGCATTAAGAGGATCAAAACCCTTAGCTACCTCCACCAACACCTTCCAAAGAAAAACAACTAGCAACCATATCCAGCATCATTACCATAGAATGTCTTGCCTTTACCTAGGTCAAACCTGACAAGAACTACATATACATGAATCTGTTTGTATGGTGTGAACCAAATTTCTTGTAGGATAAAAAAAATGGGATTACATGCATTGACATCATAAGAAAAATTAAAATGATAATTATTAAAAAGACCAAATATACTATTTTGAATTAAAAATAATTAAAACTAAAAAAAAATTGGAAATAAAAAAGACAATAAGATGAAAACTAATCATAGAATTATTACCATGGGTAATCACTAAGGTAAAAAGATAGAAGTGTCCTAGGATCATCGTAATCTCGATGATAAAACTATCTTATAGACATGATGGTCCTACCCGAGCCTCCAACATCCATCACATATATGTATATTTTGTGATGTTGCATGATCCTATTGGAGAGATTGGGCATCTTCCTTACCTACTAGACTAAGATACTAGACATAGTATTCCCACCTAGATACTGAGGATTACCTTGTTATCAATTCATTTCCTTACATACCATTATTCCACACTTACACCATTACACTTCCAACAATTGAAACAAACAATGAAAACAACAAATTTCAATAGTTAAATAATTATTAAACCAATACTCACACAAAAAATATCAGAAAACCTGATTCTCACAATACACTCAATTTATTGAACCTATATAGACAACATAGAAATTAGAATAAAATAATTAAATAATGTTAAATCATGAAACCACCAAATTCTTTCTTGGAAACATTAACAAACCAGTTGAAAATATCAACTCTACCAAGGGTACAACCTATAAAAGAAATATAACACCACAACCACCAATATTAAACCTAATGAATAAAGATCTAACCCTAATTAGGCCAACCTATATTCTAGATAATGGAAACCCATGATATAATAGGGATGAGACCAAAATAAGGATGAAAATAAGAAAATAGATACTTACTTGAGGGTTCCTTGAAGAATACATACGAAATATACCCATGGATTGATGTCCTATGGAGCAAGGAGGAAGGGGAGGCATGCCTAAATATGGGGACTATGAGTGGGGAGGAAATGGGTGGATATGGGGTTATTATTAGGAATGGTTAAACTAATAATTTTAAACTTCTTAATGGTATGGAAGTAATATTGGTTTTACGTAATGTTTTTAGAAACCATGATCTAATTGTGTAACCCCTCTATTAGAAGGGAAAAGAGGATAAATGTTTTTCTGAGGGGTGCATTCATGTGTTCCTTAGGAAGATCAATTTTCCTAGGTGAAATTTTATCCCTATAAGGATGAAACCTCATAATATAGGTTTTAAAACATGTACTCTGCCTTTATCCAAGGCGTATAGCTTTCACTAGGCAGAAACATGGATCCCCCTAACCGTATACCAAACCTATTCCTTCTACTTACAAGACAGAAAACCACCAATTTCCTCAAAAAACATTATAATTCCATGTAATAAAGATAATAAAAAATACAATTGGAAATACCTAATAATAAAACCTTGGATATGAAAATTTTTCCGGACATGAAAATCGTCCACCTTCATAAAGTCAACCCGATGTCGAATTACAGAACAATTGTGGATAATACTCTTCCACCACAAACTTATGCTCTCATGTCTCATGCTCATTTTTACCATCTAACAAGGGACCAAAAACAATAATATTTTTTCCTACAAATAACATTCTCATAAGAACCCATAATCTACACTGGTGTCTCAACCAAACATAGATCAAATTCCATATCCAACTCTTCCCTATTCAAAATGTGACACATATCCAAATTACACTTCATAAATTATGATATATGGAACACATCATGGATCGAAATTAAATGTGATAGAAAATCTAGTTTGTATGAAAAGTTTACATATCTAATTTTAACCTTAATTGGTTCAATATACCTCAGTGTTAGCTTCACTTTCATTCCAAGATAACAATGACCCGTGTGAGGGCCACGTTTAGAAAAACCCATTAATGCACTGAAAATTCATAGGCTTGGCATCACTGATCAACATAAAAAATATCATGATTCACCATTTTCAATAACCACTGCATGATAATATAAAAATTTTCCAATATAACATTAATTGGGAACAGTCCCAATTGATATTTCTCACCTTCTTAAGTCTAGCACAAAGGCAGTTGACATGGTAAACCATAAATCACTACGAAGGGATCCAATCCTACTGAGGATTTGTAACTGTGTTTATATGAAAAATCCAAAAAACAAAATTTTTTATCCCATCATCCTTTGAAATACAACACAAATTTATAGATAATTTATTCCAAACCATGGTTTTTCCATTCCATCTTCCCATCTATTTAAGGATGGTATGTCATGCCGAGTTTATCCTTTAACCATGTAAACTATTAATGTCCTTCCAAAAATTGAGAGCTAAAAAGGGGTAATTATATGAAATGATATCTGATGGAACACCATGAAGTCTCAAGATCTTCTTATGATATAATCATCTTAGATAATCCACCTTGGATGAATCCTTGATCAATATGAAATGAGCTGATTTGGTCGGACGGTCAATGACTACCCATAAGGAATTCCTACAACGAGGCGTACAAAGTAATCCAATAATGAATTACATGAGATCATCATCCCACTTATAGGATTCAATGGGTAGTGGATAAATAAAATGAGATGTCATATAGTTCTCATCATGATCTTACTAACATATATAACAATTTGATATAAATTCAACTACGCCCCTCCTCATACCTGGCCACTGGAATCAGAGACACGAATCATAATAGATCATGGAGGTAATTTGATGAATAGACCACTGAAAATAGAGGATTCCTATTTAACTACATTGTACATAGATAATGACACCATGATTTGACCCTTTAAACAAATAACTCCCTCACGATACAACAGTCACTCAATAGGTACCTCCCGACCACATAAAAAGTGCATGGAACACTTACACATTTCATCGCATAGTGTTTCGTCACAAATCAACTCCATATGGGATGGAGTCAACAAAGAATGGGAAAAGAAGGAAATAAACTATTTTTTAGTCTCTAAACTCATCTGGGTGAAGAAAGGCATCAAAGTATATTCATCAAATGAAATTTTCACCACATTCCCTGAAATCTTCCTACTTATATTGTTCATTAATACATTAAATTTTCCCATGTTGTAAATGATATTGAAATCAAAAACCTGAAGGTACTCAAACCAGCACCACTAGATCATATTCATTTCCGTCTTAGAGAATATTTAATACCTGATATTATGATCTCAATAGGATACAAAAATCTCCCCAAATAGATAATTTTTCCATTTTTTCAAGGAATTCATCAACAATGACATTCTAGTTCATGGGTTGGGAAACTACTATCATGTGGTCATATTTAGAGAGAAAAATATTTCCCCGCATAGTACTCAGAAATCAATAAAAACCCAATACCCTTAACTAAGGTGTTGTAATAAACCATGTATCGTTTCCCAAATTCTTGTAGGATCTGAAAAAGGGTGTGGCCAACCACCGCTTAAGCTTCTCAATGGAAGCATATAATTATGGGAACCAATAAAACCATACCAATTTAAGGTATGTGTAGTCAGAAGATATAGAAGAAGAGATAAATCCTAGAAAAACTACCTATAATAACCTTCTAGACACAAAAACCTCATGATATCTGAAACATTTATCAGGTGCTACCAAGACATCAATGCTTCAATTATCTCAAGGTCCACTAAAACCACATTCTCTATGATTACATGTCCCATATAATTTTTCTCCCTGATCTAGAAGGTACACATGGTGAACATAGAAAATATACATTAATCTCAATTAGTGTCTAGAATAGTCCTCAAGTGTCTCTCATTCTTTTACTTAGTCCTAGAGTAAACCAAGATGTCGTCCCAAAACCCAAAAACGAAATTCTCAGGGTTCTGATGGGACTCTTGGTTCATAAGAGCCATAAAAATTGATAGATAATTATCCAACCTAAAATGCATGATGAGGTACATAATGTGGATATACGTTCATTGGGAGTATGTCTTAGAAACTTCTAACTCATAAACCATAACCAGATCATATCTAGAGTACTGTTAAATCTTGAAAAAACACCTTACCCACATGAGCTGATAAAATAGGTCATCAATATGGGGATACAAGAATTTATTATTTATTTTTTCCATATTCAACCTTTGATAATCAATACACTACTAGATTGATTCATCATCCTTTTTAGAAAATTGTATAGGGGAGGCCCATGGTGAGACACCTGGGAGAATGGATCATTTTGATTCCAAATTGTCTGGTTTAATCTTTAATTCCCTCATATTTTTAGGGTATATATGATATGATTAAATAGATATGGTTTGTGTTCCAACCACTATATAAATGGTAAAATCTACACCTCGCTCTAGTTCAAACCCTAATAAATAATATTGAATGAAACTATGGGAACCCATCCACTATATGAGGTAATCCATCATTAGAAACTCTATCATCATCCTCCAATATGACAGATGAAACCTAGAAACAAATTTTACCCAACTCTGGAAGTGAATGTTCAATATTATATGACTGAGGATATCATCCACCTTGTAAAACATGGGACACCCATAAGGTTCCAAAAACTCAATCTCCAATGGTAATAATTGATGTGTTATTTTAAATTCACTGTTCGATCTATAACAAGAATCACATCAAAGAGGATCATTTCCAAAACTAGGAAATCTTATGCCTATTCAACCCATGGTAGAGTGAGTGAACATGATGGATAGATGAAACCCAATTAAACATTATTTATAATTAGTTTCACCAAATCCATCACAAATGAAAAAAATACAAGTTTAATATTTGGAATAATTCACAATAAGGTAATATATAAAATAGTTAGAAGCACCTATAACAAAAAAAATAGCTATGGATCATCCAATAAAAATAGTAAAATGAAATTTTGTGGGTCTAATATCTGATTCCATTAGAGTGTGATCCATATCGCGAAGGTGGTTCATCTATCCATTAATTGATACTGATTAACTACTTGTTTCTCTTCCTTGAGTTCACTCTACCCATAAAATGAATTTGCCTTACCACCATGCCCAAATAAATTGAGAACCTGTCACTATTGATATACCAGACTAAACTCATAATTCCCTATGAGATGAGGAACCCTCACTGCTCTAAGTCAGTATAATTATATTATAGAACCTATTAATGTTCCTAAAACACCCAAACTAATGGAATAGTATTGGTGGAAATGGAAAGGCCACCCGCATGTCTCCCGACCTTCCAGACTGGTAGCACTCAAATGACCCACCACAAGTGGTTGCAGATAATGGAGGTGGGGATGGTTGATCTGAACTAATACCCCCTTTCTTTCTAGCTCATTTCCCATCAGTTTTTCATATGAACCAGTACAAAATTAGACCACATCTGGAAATTCCGCATAGACATCTGATTTGTCGGCTTGTTCAATATCCACCATCAGGGCGCGATGAACTATCTCATCATATATCTTCCACATGATGAAAATGTCCATGGATTTAATGTCTTTACAAAACTCCATTTCAAAATGACGAGCCATTAAATACTCATTGTAAACAACCTTGGGTGAAAAATAGACCAACTCTACAAATGGTTGAAATATTCCCTAATAGTCTGATCCCCCAATTTATGATCCAGAAACTCTTGGGTCTTAGAAATGGAGGAAGTCTCAGGGAAATATTTGTCATTAAAGATGACTTTAATATCCTTCCATACTATCTTATAATGTTTACCAACCTGGACCACGTAGTCTAACCACCAGTAATTTTTCCCATATACCATGAATGAATCATAATTTACTTTAGCCACCTCAAGAGTATCATGAAACTCAAAAATTCCATCAATATTTTCAATCCAATTCTTAGAATCATGGAGTTCCAAGATACCCTAGAAAAAAAAGGAAACCTTTTACTTGATTAAATCTTATTATTTATTCTTTTATGGACCTTCTTTGGATTCATTAGCATGATCAAGACCATATCTTACTCCTTGATCCATTTCCCAAATAACCTAAACCAAATATTCCACTAATATTTGATCAACTAATGATGTAGAACTCTATCCAGCCTCTTGTCATGGTTTCTTAGGAAGTATCTGTGGAGGCCTAATACTATAAAATTTACAATAAAAGTAAAATCATTAATGAAACATCATACAAATATGAAACAAAAAATTTCAACATTTACAAAAATTACGACAAAAGCATAATAAAAATAATAATGGTTCAAACCACATCACATCCCACTAAGTGTCTATACAATGTCTATAACATGTACATCGCACATGGCGTAAATCCAAAAACATTATTAACATTTCATGGTGAACTATGGTCTATCACTAGGTATATTGGCCAGACACCCCGCTCACAACTAGCACCTCAAGCCCGAATAGTCCTAGCTCCAGTCTATCCAGACTCTCCCAACATACATGACCCAAGGAACAAGAAACACCTCAACTAATACCATTTTTAACGATCCAATTCGGGCTTCCATCTAATCCCAAAACCTAAACTAGACTTTGGTAAGTCTTGAAGGGTGTTACCTATCCTAATAGGCTTCCACCTATTGCCTAGTAATTAAGAAACATCTTTGGGAATGATTTATCCCATTTAAACCAACCATAAAAACTCAAAAATTTGATACATCACATCATAAACAACATATATAATAGTATAATATAATACAATGAGTTATAAATATAACATTTTTAATCAAAAAATATCAAATTTGGAAAGGGATACAAATATACAACCAATCATCTGTGCTATAAGATCTTCAAAACCCATATGACACATCCACCAACACGTACCAAATAGAACCCACTCACAACCAGATCCATCATTTCCATTATGGAACATAATTCCTTTACCTGTCTAAAAAAACAAGATCTATATACATTCATGTGGTATGTATAGTTTAATAATAATTCCCGATAGGAAACCACCAATAATGTTTCAATGCATTAACATCCTAATACAAATTCTCATACTAGGTTATATGAAATCTAAATTAAAATTTTAAATTTAACATTATTTAAAATTATAAGAAAAGGGAAACTAAATAGATAAACAATTAAAATGATAATCATATCATGAGAACCAAAATAAAAACATATTTTACTAGGGTTAGAGGGGTCCTAGAATCCCCATTTTCTCACTGATCGAACCATACACAGACACCATTGTCCTTATCAATCCTTAATACTCTATCACATATTTGATTAGTTACTTTTGTTTTGTAAATCCTATTGGGAATACTGGGCCCTGACCCAACCAAAATTCCTATTAAACTAGACCTAGTCTTCCCACTAAGATAACTAGGGTCACCATGCTCTTAATTATTTTTCTTATGGCTCATTATTCAACACTTAAAACATTACACTTCCAGCAATTGAAACAAAAATAGAAAATAACCGTTTTCAATAGATAAATATTTATTAATCCCATTTTCAAACAAAAAACATTATAAAATGTGATTCTCACCACCCAAAAAAATTTATAGAACCTATTTGGAAACTATATCAATAAAACTAATGTTATCTAATAATGATAAATCATGAAACAACCTACCTATTTCATGGAAACTTATAAAAACTAGTTGGAAACCATAGCCGCACCAAGGAGAGACCATATGAATGATAGGTCAAAACATAACCATCATGATTAAACCCAAGTAATCAATATTGAACCATCATTTGATACACCTATTTAAATGTGAAATGAATCCCAAAAAATATAGAATATTCCATGATGAAGGAACAAAATAGGAAATGAGAGAATTATATGGGTCTTTCGTGAATAATCCACACCAAATATAACAATGTATTGAATATCAATTGTGTAAGGAATATGAGGGAGGGTTTTTTACAGATGGGGAGATAAAATTGGAATTATATGGGGGTGATAAAAATTGGAAGAGGTATAAATGGAATTTCAAACTCTTTAACAATCTGGCAGGCCAGGTGGTTTGTGAAACCATGCAACTAACAGTGTTCTAACATTTTCTAAAGGGAAAAGAGGAGAAATGATTTTTTAAGAGGGGGTGCACACCCATGATCCTATCTATTCCTTAGATATATCCATTATCATAGGTGCACAGTTAACCCTAGAGGGTCGTACGATAATGCTCTAGGTTGTGCAGTATGGACAGTGCATCTTTCCAGGGTTCACGATTTTCATCAAGCTGGTGTAGGGTTTTCCCTAATAGTTCACCTACCATGTGGATCCTACATACTAGCCCAAAAACCTCCACATTTCTTAAAAACTCTATAGAATTGCATGAAATAAAAATAATATCAAGAATAAATAATAAAATATATCATAACTAAAATAATAGATGTGATAAGGTTGTGATAGAAGTTTATTGTATAGAGGGAGAAGCTGGTCAATAGTTTAAATTTATAAAAATATGAATCTTAGGAGAGAGATAAAATAGATGGAGTTGAAAGAAGTTTTAAAATGATTTTTCATATATATTTTACTTGCACTCCATGGCTTATAATGGATTCATATTTTTTTATCCTCGTGTAAAATGATTAAGAACATAAGATGGTCATAGTTCCTTTATGATCAATGGTGAGATCATTTAGAGGGGGATTCATGAATTATTGAACACATTTTTTTCAGAAATTTTATTAATTTCGTTATAAAACATTATTGACCTCTAAAAATATTTATAGTTACGATCCCCTTAGAGAGAAATATATCAACCACGCTTTTTTCATATATAAAATATAAAGTGGGATCAAGATGTGATATTTAAATTTTTTAATACAAAGAACCACTCCTTTAAATGTTAGATATTCCACCAATAAGGATTCTTTTAAAAACTTCCTTAAGGATTACAAAGGTAGTAGCAGAAACTAGTAATAACCCCCAGTATTCATCCTTTATCCAACACTAGTTCTACTACTAATAATTTTATATACTTCCAAAGATAGTTATACCCCCAATAATATTTATTTTATACACTAATATCATAAATATTTATACCCCCATCAAATAATCCTTTCACGAAAATGGTTATACCCCCACTTACAAGCTGCATTTCCCACTTTGTTTTTGAACCACTATAGAATTTTTTTTCTTCCTCCATAAACATGAAGGATCACCTTCACCTACGTATAATCATAAAGATCATAAATTAACCACTTAGAGTAGGATCTCCTTGAATCCTCCACATAATATTTTTTAGACTTTGCTATAGCCATTCTGATTTTTTTCAAAATTTGTTAACAAAAAAATACTCATCAAATGTTTTTATATTCCAACTTTGTCAGATAACCCTCTATCTAATAATATCATCTAATTTTTCTCTATCTAGTTCCCCTACTTTTTCTTTATTCCACCTTAATACAACTATAAACACTATTCGAGAATATTTTTTTGATGGATATTTTTCAAATGAAGTATTTTCTGATTATGTTCACATTTTCTTCAACTGAGTAGAAAATCATTCATCATATCTCAAATTATTCTGATTTAAATTCTTCCATCCATTGTATCTCAATCCGATAACTCAAATTCAATCATAAAAAATATTCAAAAGATTGTATTTTTTATAGAATAAACAATTTCATGTATGTTTGTACTTTTCACAACCTTTATATATCATATCCTTAAATTGATTTGTTGGGAACTGAATCTCATTTTTCTATTCAACTAAATTTCATTGGGTACTTATAAAAATATTAGGAACATTCTCAAAAAGTTTTGGAATATTATTATAAGATTCCACTTTATTGTAACTACCTTACGATATATGTTAAAAAACTTTGTAAATATTCCATAACCTCATCACTATTTTAATATTTGTGCATTCAGCTTCAACATCAACATATTTATGGACAGTATAAAGTATTTTTAGATCTCATTATATTCGTTTTGTATGACGTATCTTGTCAATTTCTCTACATTATGACTTATATTTTCATTAGTATGTCTTTATTATTATTTATATAATGAATTCATGAATATTTATAATCTGTTTCACCTTCTTCTAGTTTCTATTTATTTGAAAACTTCCATCCGATGTGATATGTGATATATCTAATGATACATCAATTCTCTATATGGAATATATTCGTGCATTGCATTGTGTAATGATACTTTTTTCTGATATATTTTTATGCATGATCCTCTAATATATAAAAATAAAAATTCCTCTTTATGTTTTGTTGTATTTCTCTGTTTAGTGAAACATCACCAGAAAAAAATCATTTGATAGCTTAATAATGTTTTCATTTCTAATTATAAAACTTCACTTATCCACTTTTCTTTGTCCAATGGACTTTTTTGTCCAAAAAAATCATAAAAAAGTATCCATTCGACTCATATTTAACTAGTCATCTTTATAAACATTATATATATAGTGTATCTTTCAATAATTTATAATCTATATAAATCTAATTCTAATGGATGTTCTTCTGATGGATCTTTTCAACATAGATATTCATTAAATATTCAACAAAATAATTTATCTTCTTAACATCATGACTCACATATCCATATAGTTATAACCTCTCCGCATTTTCATTTATCATTACATAATATTTTTAAAAAAACTAAAACTTTCATAAAAAATCCACATTACATTGTTTTTTATTCTTTAACAAACTCTTAAATTATTTTTCAATTTTTTTATCTAATTTCTTTCGCAGTACTTTTAACAAAGGTTCAACTAATTCAAATTAAATTTAATTATAGGAAAATTATTTCTGATTTTATATAGCTCAATCTTTCCAATACTATAGAAAAATCAATAATGTTGATCCGGTTACTTTAAAATTTGTATTTATGGTGATGTTGTATAAAATTAATAAAAAATATCCATTAGGAACATACTTCTGGAGATCATTAACAAATGGTGTTTGTCCAGAAACACAAAATTTTCTTTTTTACTCCAGTATTGACATTTATCACTTTGTAAAAATGTGTACATGATTTTCATGGATCTTGAAAAACATCATAATTTTTGTATCATTGAATAACAACATAGAGTTATCGGATTTAATTAATGAAATTTCATATATACCTCCATATAGATGTACCTATATCTTCTTTTTTTCAGAATATTTTATGTAAGATTGTCTTCCTTAAGAAATATTTTTTTCCACCTTCTCAGGTAATTTTACCTACTAACCACCATTTAAAATTTTATCAAGTAACATTCATAAACTACACATATTGATGTATTGGAAACAAATGCAACCAAAACTCTCTTGGGTCTAACAATCTCCCTCTTTTTTTTTTGTCTTCAATACCCACAAGAAACATAACCAATATTCAACATAAATAATTATAATCAAATAATTATCCACATATGATGTTTTCATCTTCTTTCACCCCTCACTTTTATATTCCCCTTATTGATAATAAAGTTCAAATGGTCTGTCTTAGATTATCTTCCTTCATCTTAGAATCTGGGAAACAAATTTCAAGGGAAAAGTAATGTCACATGAGTTTACTAGAAAATACAAATTAACTAAATAAATATATGTATCATTGGGAAAACATGATGTTAAAAACATGTTTGATTAATCATGGCTGTCAAAGTTTACCATAACACAAAATTCATAAAATATTATCCTCAAAATTCTTTCAACATCTCTATATTTGGGTTAAACTGAAAAAGACTTGTTAAGTACTGTCGTACATCTATTTAAATAGGAATATAAAAATATTTCAAGATATTAAACACAACATTTCCAAAAACTCAATTTTATTAAGATCCTTAATTTCTTCTTTAGGATATGTAATATTGTCACGAACCAACCCGGGTCGACCCTGAACCGGTCACCCGAGCCGGCCCGCGACATGGCCCGAGGGGTGTTCCCGATCCCCACGGGCTGGCAACTAGTGCCGGGCATCAAATGTAAACATGTGGGAACGATTTGGCCCAAAATATAATAAACTAAGAAGCAGAAATAAATAGAACAAATGTAAATAAAAAAAAGAACCAACAACGCAACTAACCTGACCACGACCAAAGCTCCACGTGACCCCGTGGGTCACTCTCCAATAACACAACCGACGTCGCTCAAGGCGAACAACTGAAGCTGGAACCTGCAACAGAACTAAAAACAAGAAAAACACTATAGGCGTGAGCATTAAAACTCAGTAGGTAGGCCCGACTAATTCTATCCCAATGAACATACCAGTAAATAGAGAATTTACCAATTCCAGGTTTGAACTAAATTATATAAAATATATTTTTCCACACACTGTCATTTCTAAAAAAAGTAACAGTCCATTGCCCTTTTTAATTTAGAACAAGTTTAATGTTGAAAGAACAGGTGCATTGCATTTTCAAAACATTTTTACGAGCAATTTAGAAATCCAAACTTTAGTTGTTAGTCAAAATGAGAATCACACACAACACACACTAAGGGCAATGGTAGAGTGGCACACAAGGGTCAGCAACCGAACTCGACCTCTCAATCGTCCGCCACACACAAATAAACACTAAAAGAAACATGGGTCGAACCTAGGAGATCATGAACAATCCAGAACGTACTATACATGTGACTCATCCTGAAGGCATGCCATAACTCGATGACGTCATAACACCCATAATACTACCCGGCATAGCCCTGCATGGCCTAACCGAGGGGCCCAATCCCCATAGCAGCAATAACTCAGTATTCCCCTGCTATGGGGCCACTAGCCAGTGCGTGGTCTAAACTAGTGCAGCAATCGTTCTCAGAAAATTCACTCAATATGCCAGGTTCCCATGTCAACACAAGCAGTAAAAAGGGGGTGCGTCTACAATGTAAATAAATCAGTCACGATGCACAAACATCACGTACAGCTCACGCAAACAACGCACACCAAAGATCACCCCCGAGTGGGATTTCCAAGATAATCCATTTCATTAAAGTGCCAAACGGGCCTTCAACAATTTTAAAGTAAAACCTCATTTCTCAAAAAAAAACTCAAAACGCTTGTTCAGAAGAAATTATTTATCTTTAAAACTAGAAGCACATTTGAAGTTCCGTGAATTATGTTTAAAGGCCAAACTGGCATTCTTTCAAATCTGGGTGTCCGCCCGTCAAGAAAATGTCACAAGTGTTCGGTATAAAATAAACAGATCTTTTCGCACTAAATAATAATTTAAAGTTTTATTATCTAATATTATTTCTAATTCATTAAAAATTAATAAAACAACAAGAAATTAATAAATTCTAAATCTAAAGGTAAGTGCAATGGGGGACCTACCTCGACTCGTAGCCCAGTTACGATGACGATGCATGTCACACACTCGCGCAAGAGTACGCGCAACCTTCTGACGATCGCAACATCACGGAAAGTCTCACCAATGCGCTGCAACAACGCAAAACCTCTCAAATTACACACAAAAGCGAACCTAAAATAATCCTAACATATAAACAATGTAAAATAACTAGCTCGACATGTTTTTAAAATATCATATCAAAACACGTATCAAAACACAACCAATCTTTAGTATAATTCAATTACGACCTTATGACACACCAACCGTTTTACGCACCACAAGATCAAAGTAATAAAGCATTTAAATAATTTATAAAACATCCGCAAAAGGTGAAACCAAGGTTCACAACAAAACATACTCAGTTTCGCATAAGAAAACACTTTAAAATAAAAAAAACACAACAAAATCACACCGAGAACAAGTCTCACACCTAGCAACCAACCCATAAAATAACGCATCTGTTTACACCCACAAAACATTGCCGCTTCCAAATAAAAAAAAGTTCGCTACACTTAAACATGATCACAACATTTAAAATATAATTCACACATTCCAAACAATCTTAAAACCCATTTTGAAACCATGCATACACCACTTTAAAAACCGTAAACCAAAAATCTATCTTTGCAAACAAGCACGCCTCCAAATACTCCCAAAACACAACCCGCACAACCTAAATAAATTAAAGAACAAAGCATATTAATAAAACCAACAAGAAAAACCACGTAGACACAAATAGACGCGGACCAAGAACTCATTCCGAACATATTTTTAACAAAATCAAAGACATTCAAGAACATTATAAAATTTTACTTAAAGGTATTACAAAGCTGCGAAACCCAAAAAATGGCATTAAATTATACCTTGGATGTCGGCGACGAATCGAAACTGCCTCGCCTTCGGCGGCGATTGCTGGAACACACACCGATGGGTCCCAAGTAGCCCTTTGCGCAACCCCGAAAGTCCGAAGAGAAGCCAACCGCATGGAGGGGGATTCGAAAAGGGGGGTTGGGCGGGCGCTGGCGCAAAGGAGCAGCGGCCGGACAACGGTCGGAAGCGGACCGAACTGCCGGCAAGGAGAAGGTCCACGGGACGGGGAGGGCGCAGCTTCGCCGGACCGAGGAAGAGGAGGCCGCGGGGTCCTGACGGATGGATGGGAGGTTGGATCGTGGCAGGGGGCGTTGCCAGAGGCAGCCCGGCCAGAGAGTGGAATGGAAAAGGGGAAGGATGAGCGGGTGAGGGAGGACAAAGCCGGAGGAGGGGAGTAGCATCTGCCGGTGGATCGCAACAAAGGAAAAAAAACAAATGAAGTCGCAGGGGGGGTCTCATGTCGGCTGGACAAAATAGAGGGGGTCGGCTGGCGCACGACCTTCAGGAGGCGGGAGGCCGGGTCCCGAGCCGATGTGGAGAGGTGAGCGTGGAGGCTGAGCCAAACAGGGAGGCAAGGTCAGGCCAAGAGGGGCGTTCTATACCGGATGGGTAGAACGGTGGGAGGCGATCTGCAGTTGGGGAAGACTACGCATGGCGGAGGCTGGAGCATCAGGAAGCGAGGGCGAGCGCTGGGCAGGGGCTCGCGGCGTGGAATGGTGGAGGAGAAAGGGGGAAGCAGTGGCGGCGCATAGGTGCGCATCGCGCAGGAGGCCGCAGGTCGGGGGAAAAAGATGCGGGATAGTGGGGAGGATTAGGGTTTCAATGAAAACAAAGATAAATAATAATAATAATAATAATAAAAGAAATAAATATCAATAAAACAAACAAAAGATAACAAAAGAAATTTATAATAAACTCAAGGATAATTAAAATGATACTTTTATTATGTTTCATTTTAAATAACAATTATATTTATAACAATTTAATAATAACATTTTTATTACCAAATTAAATAATAATAATATTTCCATTCGCGCAAACATATTCTCATTGTGAAAATTTAAACGTTAACATTGTTTTATCAGTATACAATTTTATTTATCTTCCCTATTCAATTACCATAATTTATTTATTTAATTTCATTACTTATTTGAAGTGTCGCACCACGGCGCATTCACTCAGACCAAACGCACAGTCGCCGCTAATGGCGCAGTGACCGTACACCGGCCCAAGGCCAACCAAAACATCAAACCAGGAAGAATTCAAACCGGGTCCCAACTAAACCTCATCTAATTGACTCCGGACCGAGTAAACAATGAAAATAAAATAAAATAAAATAAAAATAAACATACGTCTGAGGTCGGGGTGTGACAATTCTCCCCACCACAAACACTTTCTGCCCCCAGAAAGTCACCAAGCCAACAGTTAGCATAACTCGAGTCTTTACCCAGGCAAAACCAGAAGAAACTGAGAGGATAGGGGTGACCATTACCAACACAAGTCACACCCGACCAACTCAAGTACAAACATTGTCCGAGGTTGAGGGGAGAACACGGGAGGGTTCTCCCCACCACAGAAATCTACTAACACTGAGACCTTGAAACTCGAACACACCACACCTGAGGGGGGGGCAACACGGGAACTCCCAAACCGAACCCAGTCACTTTCTCCACACAGACCGAACAACACTCAGAGACTTAAACAGGAAGCTTGCTACGAAACGACCCAACAGCTCGAGGATAAGGAATTATCTCAACCCCTCACTCACCGACCGAAGAAAAACCTCATCGCAACCAGTGTCTAGGGAGTTTCTAGCCCGAACTCACAAAGGACCTCGAAACAACGCCTGTTAATTTCATAAAACCACATATCCCCCTAACGCACACAATTGAGACCTAACTCAAAATTAGATTGACCCGCTCATCCGCGGGTCCATCACCCTTCAAGGAGAACCGAACGATTTCAAAACACCCTGAGAACAAATAAGACCTCTTAGACTGTGGTAGAATAAGTTCATCACGCAACCGCAACAAAGGTGATCTTACAACGATAAAAAGAATAGAACAAGGAATCTTTGGATATTTTTCTTCAGAAAGATGAAAACAGAATCCGAAGCAAGGTTCTCCACACCCTCGGCAACTCCTGACTGTGCGCGAGCTTCACCCCGAGACCTGTGGCTGAGGCCCTGATGGCTGAAGCATCTCCTGCCTCACAGTCAGGAATTTTCATCTCCTGGTCTCTAACTCCTTCACGAGCTACGCTTCTTCTAGAACTCTCCCCGGTGGCTTGAACAGCCGCACGGTAGCAAGACTTCGAAGGGATGCGATAAGGCGAATTAGAATGTCTGGACAGGCCATACTGGTGGCACACAAGAGAGCGGTCCGACGAACTATGAGACGGTACCGACGAGGATGGTTTCTTGAAGACAGGTTCCACTAGCCCACACTCCTTGCCAGGTGGGGAACCTTCTCGGAAGTCGACCACCGTTAATCACACCCAAAACTCCGACGATGATGAAACATATCATCTTCACTAGTCTAAAACTGAACCCTCAAATAAACCTGAGACGGTACGCACCCTAATAGCCCTGGGAGTTCCCAACAACCTAAAGACCCACTCCAATTCCACAACCAAACAACTACCCCTCACGGACCTTGATTTCTTTTATCGATAGGCAATATGCAAAAGAACTGTAAATTGGGCATGACTCATTAGCAACCTTAGCGACCTTTCAGGGCGGCTTACTCATGACAACATGTGAAACATCAAGGAAATCAGAATCAAGACAAAACTCAATCAAGGAAACAACACATGCCAAGGTCGAAAGGCCCATAAGCCAAACATATACAAACACAAGCGTAAATCACTTTCCAAAACCATCATTTTTTTTAAAACATTACAACTCACCTGTGGCACCTTATGAACCGTCACATGTGCGTTCATTCAATCTCGCTCACATCATCTGCAAACAAGTGCCCCCTACGCACTCTCCGTACATACCCACGCACATGTGACCCTCCATAAGGAGTGCCAAGGTTCAAACAATTCATTTCTTACCAAATCCAAACACATAACATATTGTTCCAAACCAAAACACTTTTTCCTTAAAAACCCTCTTTACTAATTTCAAAAACAATTTGGAAGAACCCCTTTTTTTTCATTTCCAAATCACTTTCATTTTAAACACACTCACACACAGACTGAGTTTAAAACAAAATACAACCAACTATAAACCATCGGAATGAGGGACTAGTGTCTTCACTTAACTCGGTGACATGGTGGTGAGTCATGCCCCAAGTAAGACATAACACTAAGAGGACCTTAAACCGGGCACTTGGACTCCACATGGGTCACCACCCCATGTGAGGCCGTAAGGTGAACCGATTTTCTCCCGTTGTCATCCCTTAATCCAAAACAACCAAGGACAAAAGACTCAATCCCGAACTAACCCTGGTAACTCAGGTCTCGTCACGAGCGGTGGTGATCAGGCACCGACCCGTAACCTACCTCCTGAGCCCTGACAGTCCTAATCTCCCTCTATCAGACATCCCAAACAACAAAGGGCGCTCTTAAAAGCGAGGTCCGCTAAGAGCCGACCTGCTCTGATACCATTTTGTCACGAACCAACCCGGGTCGACCCTGAACCGGTCACCCGAGCCGGCCCGCGACATGGCCCGAGGGGCGTTCCCAATCCCCACGGGCTGGCAACTAGTGCCGGGCATCAAAAGTAAACAGGTGGGAACGATTTGGCCCAAAATATAATAAACTAAGCAGCAGAAATAAATAGAACAAATGTAAATAAAAAAAAAGAACCAACAACGCAACTAACCTGACCACGACCAAAGCTCCATGTGACCCCGTGGGTCACTCTCCAATAACACAACCGACGTCGCTCAAGGCGAACAACTGAAGCTGGAACCTGCAACAGAACTAAAAACAAGAAAAACACTATAGGCGTGAGCATTAAAACTCAGTAGGTAGGCCCGACTAATTCTATCCCAATGCACATACCAGTAAATAGAGAATTTACCAATTCCAGGTTTGAACTAAATTATATAAAATATATTTTTCCACACACTGTCATTTCTAAAACAAGTAACAGTCCATTGCCCTTTTTAATTTAGAACAAGTTTAATGTTGAATGAACAGGTGAATTGCATTTTCAAAACATTTTTACGAGCAATTTAGAAATCCAAACTTTAGTTGTTAGTCAAAATGAGAATCACACACAACACACACTAAGGGCAATGGTCGAGTGGCACACAAGGGTCAGCAACCGAACTCGACCTCTCAATCGTCCGCCACACACAAATAAACACTAAAAGAAACATGGGTCGAACCTAGGAGATCGTGAACAATCCAGAACGTACTATACATGTGACTCATCCTGAAGGCATGCCATAACTCGATGACGTCATAACGCCCATAATACTACCCGGCATAGCCCTGCATGGCCTAACCGAGGGGACCAATCCCCATAGCAGCAATAAATCAGTATTCCCCTGCTATGGGGCCACTAGCCAGTGCGTGGTCTAAACTAGTGCAGCAATCGTTCTCAGAAAATTCACTCAATATGCCAGGTTCCCATGTCAACACAAGCAGTAAAAAGGGGGTGCGTCTACAATGTAAATAAATCAGTCACGATGCACAAACATCACGTACAGCTCACGCAAACAACGCACACCAAAGATCACCCCCGAGTGGGATTTCCAAGATAATCCATTTCATTAAAGTGCCAAACGGGCCTTCAACAATTTTAAAGTAAAACCTCATTTCTCAAAAAAAAATCAAAACGCTTGTTCAGAAGAAATTATTTATCTTTAAAACTAGAAGCACATTTGAAGTTCCGTGAATTATGTTTAAAGGCCAAACTGGCATTCTTTCAAAACTGGGTGTCCGCCCGTCAAGAAAATGTCACAAGTGTTCGGTATAAAATAAACAGCTCTTTTCGCACTAAATAATAATTTAATGTTTTATTATCTAATATTATTTCTAATTCATTAAAAATTAATAAAACAACAAGCAATTAATAAATTCTAAATCTAAAGGTAAGTGCAATGGGGGACCTACCTCGACTCGTAGCCCGGTTACGACGACGATGCATGTCACACACTCGCGCAAGAGTACGCGCAACCTTCTGACGATCGCAACATCACAGAAAGTCTCACCAATGCGCTGCAACAACGCAAAACCTCTCAAATTACACACAAAAGCGAACCTAAAATAATCCTAACATATAAACAATGTAAAATAACTAGCTCAACATGTTTTTAAAATATCACATCAAAACACGTATCAAAACACAACCAATCTTTAGTATAATTCAATTACGACCTTATGACACACCAACCGTTTTACGCACCACAAGATCAAAGTAATAAAGCATTTAAATAATTTATAAAACATCCGCAAAAGGTGAAACCAAGGTTCACAACAAAACATACTCAGTTTCGCATAAGAAAACACTTTAAAATAAAAAAAAACAACAAAATCACACCGAGAACAAGTCTCACACCTAGCAACCAACCCATAAAATAACGCATCTGTTTACACCCACAAAACATTGCCGCTTCCAAATAAAAAAAAAGTTCTCTACACTTAAACATGATCACCACATTTAAAATATAATTCACACATTCCAAACAATCTTAAAACCCATTTTGAAACCATGCATACACCACTTTAAAAACCGTAAACCAAACATCTATCTTTGCAAACAATCACGCCTCCAAATATTCCCAAAACACAACCCGCACAACCTAAATAAATTAAAGAACAAAGCATATTAATAAAACCAACAAGAAAAACCACGTAGACACATATAGACGCGGACCAAGAACTCATTCCGAACATATTTTTAACAAAATCAAAGACATTCAAGAACATTATAAAATGTTACTTAAAGGTATTACAAAGCTGCGAAACCCAAAAAATGGCATTAAATTATACCTTGGATGTCGGCGACGAATCGAAACTTCCTCGCCTTCGGCGGCGATTGCTGGAACACACACCGACGGGTCCAAAGAAGCCCTTTGCGCAACCGCGAAAGTCCGAAGAGAAGCCAACATCATGGAGGGGGATTCGAAAAGGGGGGCTGGGCGGGCACTGGCGCAATGGAGCAGCGGTCGGACAACGGTCGGAAGCCGACCGAACTGCCGACAAGGAGAAGGTCCACGGGACGGGGAGGGCGCATCTTCACCGGACCAAGGAAGAGGAGGACGCGGGGTCCCGACGGATGGATGGGAGGTTGGATCGTGGCAGGGGGCGTTGCCAGAGGCAGCCCGGCCAGAGAGTGGAATGGGAAAGGGGAAGGATGAGCGGGTGAGGGCGGACAAAGCCGGAGGAGGGGAGTAGCATCTGCCGGCGGATCGCAACAAAGGAAAAAAAACAAAAGAAGTCGCAGGGGGGTGTCTCGTGTCGGCTGGAAAAAATAGAGGGGGTCGGCTGGCGCATGACCTGCAGGAGGCGGGAGGCCGGGTCCCGAGCCGATGTGGAGAGGTGAGCGTGGAGGCTGAGCCAAACAGGGAGGCAAGGTCAGGCCAAGAGGGGGGTTCTATACCGGATGGGTAGAACGGTGGGAGGCGATCCACAGTTGGGGAAGACTACGCATGGCGGAGGCTGGAGCATCAGGAAGCGAGGGCGAGCGCTGCGCAGGGGCTCGCGGCGTGGAATGGTGGAGGAGAAAGGGGGAAGCAGGGGCGGCGCATAGGTGCGCATCGCGCAGGAGGCCGCAGGTCGGGGGAAAAAGATGTGGGATAGTGGGGAGGATTAGGGTTTCAATGAAAACAAAGATAAATAATAATAAAAATAATAATAAAAGAAATAAATATTAATAAAACAAACAAAAGATAACAAAAGAAATTTATAATAAACTCAAGGATAATTAAAATGATACTTTTATTATGTTTCATTTTAAATAACAATTATATTTATAACAATTTAATAATAACAGTTTTATTACCAAATTAAATAATAATAATATTTCCATTCGCGCAAACATATTCTCATTGTGAAAATTTAAACGTTAACATTGTTTTATCAATATACAATTGTATTTATCTTCCCTATTCAATTAGCTTAATTTATTTATTTAATTTCATTACTTATTTGAAGTGTCGCACCACGGCGCATTCACTCAGACCAAACGCACAGTCGCCGCTAATGGCGCAGTGACCGTACACCGGCCCAAGGCCAACCAAAACATCAAACCAGGAAAAATTCAAACCGGGTCCCAACTAAACCTCATCTAATTGACTCCGGACCGAGTAAACAATGAAAATAAAATAAAATAAAATAAAAATAAACATACGTCTGAGGTCGGGGTGTGACAAATATATTCATACCACAACTTTTGTTTTTCTCCCCCTCAGGGGAAGCACTTCTATTTTCACCATGATATGAAAATTTCAAAAAACGGATATTTTTATTATTGTAGATTTTCTATATAACCCAAGACCATTTATTTATTTCATATCCTTAAATTCAATGAAATTTATTAAAAATAGGGAAGTGTATTCTAAATAATTGTGAACCTATGTTTATCATAGAAGCAACATTTAGAATGAGAATATTTTATCAATCTTGAATTCTTCTTCTTTTTCTTCGTCTTGGATTTTACATTTTATTTTTTTTCTCACTTTTTTTACCTTCTCCAAATTTATAACATATTTCATCTCATATATATATTCTTCATATGATGTTTTCATTGTTTCATTATCTTTAGTATCATTTTTGATACATCGATTTTGTAACTATTTTTTCATAAATTCCTCTTAAGTTTTAAATATAATCATACAATGTTCTGTATCATTTACCAATTAATCACATCTGTAACAATTTTTTTAAAAAATAAACTACCTTATTTGGATATCTTATTGGAAACTTTGTTTTAGACTGTAAAACCGGTTTATTCTTTTTTATTTTAGCAAAATTTTATAATTCCATAAATCATTTAACCATATCTATTTTATCTGGCCAAATGACTAAGACCAATTTATTTACCATTATAACATTCATTTAATACTCATATTTCATTATCTTATCATATTTTTAACCTCATAAACATTCATAAACTTTTTATTTTTCACTTTTTATACCTCATAAATTTTTACTTTCTGAACCTTATTTTCTTCCTCAATATGATTTCTTGGAATGTTTTTTATTCTCTACTCAATGGATCTCTCCCTTAGTTCATAAATGATTCTTGGTAGAGTAATGTTATAGCAACATGAATAAGATCTATTCCCAAAATCACCATAACACCAGCATTGACCTCTGAATTGTGAAAACTCATATCGATTGTTTTAACTACTCTAAAGTTTTATGTTATTACTTAAAAAAAGTGAAAACATTATTTAAAGAGATATTTTCTTATAGAATTATTATAATTATTAGAAAACATTGATTTTTGAAAACCCTATTATAATTGACCTAATGTGCTGGTAAAATTGGATATACACTGTAATGGTTTAGGACAAAATAACCTAATTATATAGACCTTTTATTTTGTTATCTTGAGATGATATTCCTTTGAACTCAACTGCTTTAATAAGGCCCTATATAATATTTATTAAATAAATTTGGGTTATAAAAAAACTGATTTTATTTATATCAACTCTTCATATTTTCATCGAAATTTGATTTAAGATCATTTACCATCTTTTCAAAATTATCCAAATTTTACCTGTTCATCATAAATTCTTCAAAAAGTTTATTTTATAAAATATTTTGATTATCATTGCTAGATTATTTTTATTCATAATCTTTAATATTACTTTCCACCTCACCAAAATTAATTTTATGATCTCTAATCACATTGATATTTTTCTCCTCTTTTTTTATTCACTCACAAATCTCAAATGATAATTACTGAACTGTTTTTCAAATGCCTTCATTATTTCATGAGTTTAGTATTTTCTTTGTGTGGGGATTAAAATTTTTAATTTATAATCAACTCAATTTCAATTATTTTTTCACCATCACCATCATTTATCTGATGAATCACTTTCATTTTTAGCCCAAGAAAACACGTTTTCATAATGATTGGTTTCACCAATCGATGAAGAGAAAACCTTCTCTCTTATACTCAAGATAAAGTAATTTTTCTAGTATAATGAAACATTCCCTTATTTTTATCCAACTTTTTTTTATAAAACTTTTTTTTTCTTCTTCTAACTTTGAATAATCCTCTTTCTTATTTCTAAAATATCCTTCAAAATTCCATTTTGTATTACAATTAAAAAATTTCAGAGATCATTTACCTTTTCCTTTCTAATATCCCGTTTTGAATCCTTTATAATGAACTAGTAACCAACCCTTGAATTTTCATGGAATAATAATTTAATTACATGTTAACATATACATGTTCATTATTTGATATTATATATACCATAAAATAGAAGTAATATACGAATAGAGAAATTCATAAGAATGAGTAATAATTCATTTATAAAACAAAACTAAATCACAAATAAGAAGTTTCACATAGTGAAATATTTTAAATCATAGTTCAAACTTGATATTTTTCTAAAAAAGTTCATACATTAATTTATATGAAACTAATAATTTCATTAAAATTTATGTTTATGTTGACAAATATTTGATGTTAAATTATATTTAGTCCAAAAATAATATTATGATTAATACATTCTTGTAATAATGAATCCATAATAGTTTGGTATATTCACCTATCCATTCTAGAATAAATTTCATATATGTAATAAGTTATATTAGTTGGGAACTAATACTTTTATTAATTTTTAGGTAGGAAGAATAATATTATTTTTGATACATATATTGATAAAAATATATGTATTTTTTATTAGAAACTAAAAGGAAAATTTAATACATTGAATTGGATGAAATATTCTATAAGAAATTCTTTTTCTGTAGTACACGATTAAAAAAAATTTCTCTTTCAGTACACCCATTTTGAAATTTTAGAATATTTAAATAAAAAGTGAATAAAATTGTATAGTTTACATTGAAAATCTTAGACATTTCTTAAGGATAAAACAACTCCCAAAAAATTTATAATGGATGACCAATACAAATTTTTCAAACATTAAATGTGAATTTGAGGGAACTAAGGTACCATATATATTTTTTATTTTCAAAATTATATGATCGATGTTATAAATATAATTCTGGAAATATGATTTATTTTTCAATTAGGAAGTAACGGAATATTATAATAAATATATTGATGCACTTAGATTATATATTATAACACATATAGATTATTTAACATATATTATGGAAAATTTTGACCTGGATTGTAAACAAAGATTCATAAAACACAAATTGTTTTATTTTTTCCCCACATTTATAGATTTCATGAATATGTTTCATGTCACAAGTTGAAACATATTCTAAATTAAAAACATAACTGGATTTGTAATGAGAGAATTCTTAGAATATGTTTGATGGATTTGTAATGAGAGAATGTTTATTCTTCGAGATAACATTATATAGAGATTGCAGAATAAAAAAATAAAAGAAAATGTTTCTTCTATTGTGATTAAAAATTAACATTTTTTATACAGTAAAATTCAATCCACATTCAAGTGTTTGTGAACCAAATATACCGTGAATGTAAATAGAATATATCATCCAATGATTCTTTATAGGAAATGATTCTGATCACACTCCACTAATGATCAGACTCAACAGGTATCATATGTTGATAGTGATTTGATTTATACAATAGTTGTATTAGATTTTTGAAATATAAGTAAAACATATCCTTAAAAATGAATGAATAATTCATTAAATTTAACTTAGAGTGTTAAATGGAAGAGTTCATTATATCACAATTGATTCACTCAGGTAGATTATTTTTATCCTTATTATCTCACAGCTACAATATTATGTTCTTCTACAATGTCTCTCATAAGATACAGATGTAAAATGTTGGTGTGTTGAATTGAAATAATATATACAAAAAAACATTACTAATTTAGTATGCATACATTCATTTTTTAATATTAATAATAATTTAATATATAAATTTAATTAAATACCATTAAATTAAAATGATTAATATACAAAAATAGAAAAGGTAATTTTTAAACATATATCAAATATTATACATTTGATGCATCTGGATAGTGGATTTTCACAAAACCTACTAAATTTATACACTTGTGAAGACCATAAATTTTACAATGAAAAATAAAAGGCTACCAAACAAGACGTCACAATAGGTTGAACAAAAAATTATTCCATTGGGCCTATAAGAGACAAGTATTTATCAAACATATCCACATTCAAAACAGATTCAAACACATTTGAGTTAGGTAGCTAAACAAGAAATTGAATATTAAATATGCTAATATTCTTTTGAAATTAATATATGTAATGAAAAAACCATAATATATTACCAATTTCAAAGAGAAATTTGCAAAGAGGATACAAATGTATTTATGTAAGATCTTTTATTAGAATGAAACATGTAACAAAAAAACACACACTATAAAAATAACATAAAAATTTAAAAGTATAATGAAACAATAATAAATATTTTTATTTATAGTACCATAATTAGAACTTAAATAGTTAAATCATGTGTTATGGAGTTTTTCTTAAGAATTAAAAATATATAATCATCTAATTGTAAAATAATGATATGATATTTTTGTGTATTATTATTACTTATAGATTACTATAACCGAGGGATTTAATCAAACAGAAAATTATAGATTTAGTATAGTAAATCGATATTCTACTTTCAAAACTATAGATTTATATAAGTAAATCTAAAAAATGATAAATTTATTAATCCATAAATATTTTAAACTATATATTTGTGGTATATTTCAGTTTATAGATTTATTATAGTAAATCTAAAAATGTATCTTAGGTCATAGAATATTTATTCTCAAATATTTTTTATATTAATTCATTATTTTTATATTAATCTAGGTAAAAAATAGATATTTGTTAGATCATTTACTCAGATTCAATTTTTATTTTTATAGTAATATATAGAAGTTAATATTTATTTTTATACTAATCAACAGTTTGAAAATTTTAAATTCATAGTTCTCATTTGATCCTTAAAATGAATATATAACCCATAGAACCAGTAAAGTTTATAAGGAAATTGTGTACCTTATGTGGGATTGAATAGAAAGTTCAAAAATTGTCAGTTTGTAGATGTTTGTTATTGTATAAAGGCATAAGAATTCTAAAACAATTTTGAGAATTATCGAATATCTTGTTGAAGAGTTCTAGTTGAATAGACTAGGAAGACAAACTTAGTTGAATGATAGAATAAATATCAAGAAATAATTGAAATGAAATAGAATAATTAAATAATAATTTCCCATACGTGATAGCTTTTTGTCTTATTAATTAAACAAAAAATTAAAAATAATGAAGGAAAATCTATAGAACAACAAAAAATGAAATTATAAAAACTTAAAGAAAACAGAATAACATAACACCAAAATTGATATTGTGGACCAATATAAAATTTTAGACTAAATAATCTTATACCAACCTAATAAATGAAAGATAATATAGTTTTTTCACAATGTGAGAGAATAAACTGTGACATCTAGGGTTTCACACATTAGAGGATAAGATATCATGGATCATTTGGTATACGAAACATCAAAACATCATCAATTTGTATTCTACAATCAATCATAGATACCATGAAATGAAGTAAATTCATTCCACGACATAATGTACACTTTTTTAAAATATAATACACTTGTTTCATGTTTTTTGAGCAATGGATAAATACCATAATATATCAAATAAATAAATTATCGGAACCATTTATTTAAATTTGTTTTATTAGAAAATATTTTATTGTTATTTCTATTATATTATTTTTAATGAATGTAATAACCACAAATTCAATAATTTAATAAATTAAGGGTAGAATATTTTTCATCATATTAACTAAATTTAATCTAGTAAATCAGATATGTAAATAAATCTTTACCTCCGAATGCTATTCAATAATAAAAAACCATATGAACAAAAACCAATGACATATAAGATACTTCATTGGATAAATCAAAGAGCCTAAAGATGTGCTATAAAGATATTTTTTATCTTATTAATAATCCAAACCATTTATTTAATAAACAAAAAGCAAAGCATTAGATATAAAGTTACCTTAGTGGATGAAAATTCCCTTTGAGACCAAGGAATGATCCATTTAAGAAGAAAAAAATAGTATGGATAATATTTAATAACATAGTACTCATAAATTTCTATAATAAATAATAATAGTAATTCATAAAAAGGGTGGGGTGATGGGAAGCGTAGGAGAAGGAATGTGGTATTGATCCATGAAATATAGAAAGAATAATATATTTTTCAAGAAAACTATTGAACTAAAATCCTAGGTGCATACCAAATGTCTGAATAATAGAACACATTGATTCTACAACTCAACTATTTTGACATGATGTTATAATATTGATTTACGCCTAGTATAAATTAAAATACAACATAATACTAATTATTGTAGTTATATCTAGAAAAAATGTATAATAAAAAATTAATTTATATACAGATAGTTCGATTATAAAAGGGTATTATACATATCATTTTTAGTTTTGGTATAATTTTATATCATTTAAAAATGATATACAGATATTTTAGTAGAAAATAAAACATATGAGACAATTATAAATTATGATAGGTAGATTGTATAATAGTAATATGATACGAATATATATTTGTTATGAATTCCATGAGATTATTAAAAAATGTTTTATTTTAATAATAGATTATAATGTAATAGTTGAAAAAGCACTGAATAAAACAGTAGTCTTACACAAATTTTATAATATAAATCACTAATAATTCAACTGATTTTTATAATTTATTATGAAGGTAATGAAAAATGTGTACACATTTAGTTTTAATTTTTATTAGAACAAACCCATCTTTGAACATCATTCGAAGAATACCATAATACAAATCAAGTGAATCTTTATCATAAAAGCCCAAAAAATCTAACCTATTGAAAATATGAATAGATGTCTAGTCATGGATTATATTATATGTTTTAGAGCATGTGGTGAAATAAATAATGAGGCAAATTGATGTAATCAAATCCAGGACAAATAAAAAGTTCAAAAACAAGAAAAGGCTACACCAACATGAATAACTAAATATTATTACATAGAAAGAATTATAGTGCAGGATGGGAGTTATATTTGGATGAAATGAAGAGGCATGAAAAGGTATGAGTGAAAAAAATACAATATATACTTTACTGGGACGTTAGAAGATAATGACCGATATGACAATACTCTAACCATAACAATTTTCTGTTTCAATATTTTATGATATTGTCTTGCCTCATTGAAGAAAGAAATTTGATTTTCAGTCATACCTGAAAATTGTTTTTTTCTTCTTGTCCTAGGCTACAAAAAATTATGTTATAAAAAATTATAGATATAATTTCTAAGTATTTTTATGTTTATCTACTGATATCTGTAAAATTGACATTATAATGACCTCATTTTTTGGGTTGATATATTCACTGATAATGTTAACATCTACGTGATGCTGAATGAAAAGTTGAAAAACAATAACTAAAATAAATTGAATCAAACCTGTTGAAACCAACAAGAAGTCAATATATTTGAATTTAAAAATACAAATATCAAACAACGAAATTAAAATTTATCAACAACCACTAAAAGTAATTGAATCAGCAGAGTTCAAAAATGGAAGAAGTCAATACATTTGAAATGAAATATACATCTACGAAACACATATATTAGAACTTGAAAAGCAGAAAAATATTGATTTTTTATGTGAAATCACATTTTATTCCAATGAATACTACAAATTTTATGAAAACCTTTTCAGGAAGAAAAAATGTAGGACATTAGGTGTCAAAGAGGAAGATTGGAAGTTAGGAGATTAGCTCGAAAGGGTTTATGGGACGTATAAAATGGGATGGAAGAGGGATTTCATAATCGTGGAGGAAGACGACATAGATGGGAGAAAAAAGGGTGTGACAATGTGAGTCTTCTTGAGTTTTAGTGATAAAGTGTCCCCATTAGAGAGGATGATTTGAATTGAGCAGTGTAGCTTGTTAGGGTTTCATAAATCAAGAAATTTTGGTGGATGTGGGATTTTGTGGGAGTGGAATATGGCATGTACACGATGCTGGAAATCGGAACCGGAAAGCGGGGAGTGGGAATTGGTAAGAGTGGAACCAGAGTTCTTGTAGGGTTTCTGAAGTCGTGGGGGATGAGAATCAAAGTAGAGGATGCAAATAAAGCAGGATATGTGAAGAGAAGCATATTGATCTAGAAATCATGAAGTTTCCACATAAAATTTGAGTAATGTGCTTTAATGTGAATAATTGATATTATTGATTATGTTGAAATATTAAAATTCTTCCAATGACACATAATCATTTAATTATTTTCGATATTTAAGATCCCCTTTTAACTAATTATTAGAAATTATTTTCATTCACAACCTTTTTCAATAAGATTAAATATCTTTATTTTTTCATATTCCAAAATAATATTTTACGGATTATCCAAGGATATATATTCTCAATATTCTGAAGCGAATGTGATATACTATCCTATGTGCTTCTCAAATGTGTCCTGAATCTGGTGTGACAAATGGCCTCATGCATTCCTCCCCATACATCATAGTATTAAAATGGGAAGTTTGGGCCTATGGTTTTTTTGTTGGAAGAATATACCCTCATGTCAATGTGGAGCACAATGAATATGTAATGAATGATAAATGGAGGAATCATGTTATCAACGAAAAAATAGTGTAATGTATGAAAAATAATCTAAAAATATATTGAATAACTCAATTATTAAACCCTTAAAAATGATGATGATATGTGTAATTTATCTACAAAACTGGAAAATAGTTATTCATAGTAGTAGGAAATACATTCTAGAAAAAATTATAAACAAGAAACCAAAAACTATCCAGGCATCTTGATCCCTAAAAAGATCATATACTACCAAGAACCATCATAATTCAACAAAAAATGATCAGGTGTCCATTGTATTATTCTTACCCTTATACAAAATTTCATACATATAATCTACTTATGAACAATTGGATGCACTGATAGGGTGTGAGATAAATTTCAGTAGGCCACCACCAACGATATTTAGAAAAATCTTGTCTATGAATTATATAATGAAAGTGTGCAAGAATATATGAATGAAAGAGAAACACAGTAATTTAAATACCCTAATACCTACATCATCCTCATCTATTTTATAAACATGTATCGATTTAGAAAATCATTTATGTTGAGTTTATATAGAAAATTCTTGTGATGTTTACACGACACTTGCAATATATCATCATTGTAATAAAAGAGGATCCAAGGTATAACCACAAAATCCCTAACCTCAGGGGTTAGCCAAATCATAGTAGTAAATCATGCTATCTAGAAAATAAGGGGTACGAGTGTAATCTAAGGGCCATCGCCCATGGAATTCAACTATAAATAGTTTTAACCGAGTCCATGTATCTCATCCAATGTAAAATGGGCTTACTATGACTGGGCCCAATGGGGTGAATCCATGGAGCCATGTGTCAAAAGACATTGAGATGGGTCAAAGTAGTGTATCTGAGGCATCCAAATATATATAATATAATTATAGGATGGTACCACATCATATAAGGTATCCAAAATAAGAGATTTACCTTGTTCCATGGTGGGTATCTCGCAAGGAAATCAACTCATTTAATCGAAAGTTTGTCCTCTATCTGCTCAAGGAATTTCCTTGATAATCCAAGTACTAACCAAGTTTGACCACTCATATAAAGATGAAGAGGTACATATTATAATAATAAGAATATATATAATTTAACCTTTAACTATGGCCATGTAATATTCATTACATTTTATAATTCAATAGGTGCATTCCATTTCCTTTCATACTAAGTTACAAGGCTACATAAGACATGCCACCATTTATGAAATCACATTATAAACATTTAATTGTTTCATTGTCTAGAGGACATGAAACCAATTTTTACTTAATGTATAAACAAAATTATTTGGTTCATTCCTTTACCATTGATAAACATGAAAAGGCAAACTTGTGGACATGTAACCATAATAAATTCGTTTATAATTAAATATCCCAACTAATATATATAAATATACATTCTATTTAACATCAAAATATTCATTTAATTGATTTAAAATGTTAAAATAGAAGGGTGAAGTGATAGTCATACATGTTCATTCCATTTGAAAAGTAGTGATCCCTTAATTATTTAAGAACACTTTACTTATAAGGGTCAAGTGAGAGAACACCCAAACAATGGAAGAGATAGTAATAGAAAAGAAACTAAATTCATAATTGGGGAAGAACACTAAATGGGGAATAAATCATTGAGGTCATAACCCCCAATGAAGTGATGATCCAATATATGAAAGGCTCTAGAATATGAGCAAAATGATTTTAGTCATGGTATATGAATTCAATAACCCACGCATGATGAAATAATTATTCAAAAACGTTTTACAGTTTATAAAATTGAATGACTTGGGGGATGATTCATAGACTGCCTACCTCAAGCCCATATAATTCTCCTCATCTAGAATAGGATATTCAATTTTCTTAGGTCAAAAAACATAAGAATAGTTCAAATATCTAAAAAAGGGCATAAGATCCTGCAAAAATTAGTGAAAAATATGACAAGATAAATGAAGAATTGAAGTTGATGGATTATATCCTTTACCTAGCAAAATCTGGAGAGTAAAATGGCTCTTTGATTGATCATTGAATTGAATATATATCCAGAAGACATGGGGAAGGGATCTTTTCAGATCCAAGGTGAATAAAAGGGAGGAATCCATTCTGTTTGAGGGGAAAATGAAATCAGGGGTATGTTAATAGATTTTTATGTGACAAATTTTAATTTTACAGAAAAAATTTATTGGTCACAGAGTTTGGATGAATGTTTGTGGAAACTTTATGCCAACTACGTTCCTACCACAGCCTAAGGAGGGACCCTGTATGGTTTCATTTTCATGGTTAGTCTAACCATGTGGAAACCATGATGCATGCCTATGCTAAAAGTATTAGATCTAAATTCATTAGAGTATTCCCTATTTCCCACGGTTTGTCTAAATTGTAAGGAATCCTAATGCCCTGTGTACATCCCTCGCATGGTTTTGGAAACCATGCAGACTAGATTTCATGGTTTGTACTAATCATGTGCCCTAGTCCTTTTCCACACCTTCTGGGTTTCTGATCACCAAACAAGCCCCATACACCCTTGAAACATCCATAACCTAATTAGGAATATATATTAGATCCAAAATAATTAATTTGATAGGAATTTAATTTATGCATACCACATATAAAAATTGCGTCCTCACAAATAATACTCGGGAAATAATTCTATCTAGAATATTTCTCATAATTTTTATGATGATAGTATAATCTTTCAGCTTCCCACTATAACCAAAGATTTTGATAATTATCTCATTCATTCTTGTAAATTATTCATCAATACTTTCTTCTCCATCCATATTAATTCATAAAATTTACTTATCTATATTTTTAATATAGATTCATTTTCTTCATAGTTAATTCTAAAATAATCGTACATTTTTTATCCGTTTTAAATTTCATAATATTTGTATATACATTCTCTATAACTGACATTAACATGGAATTATTATCCTTTCCATCAACATAAAAATTTATCATATTAGCAGTCATCATCGATACTTCATTAATTGGGGGAAATCCCATTATTACTGCATATTTATCTTCAATGATAAGAAATAAAATATATGGTATCATCCAATTATTCCATATGTGATATTTTCCACCATTTAAAATAGGAACACCATTTTGTTCACTAAATTTAAATTATCCATTATCTAAATGGAATTTTTCATAAGAGACCTACCCTCTAATACCAATTGGAGTTCCCTTATAATCAATGTAATAGATAATTGAGATTGGGAGAGGTGAATTAGTGATCAATTTTTATTTTAGAATAATGTTTCTTGACATCATATGGAATCTTTTTTAATCTTTAAAAAACTTGTTAGAGTTGTGATCCACTTTAAAAAATATATCAACCACACTATTCGTCTTTTAGAAATATTAAGAGAGAAAAATACACAATATTTACATGGTTTGGTGAAAATGATGACTTATTTCCATGTTGGTTATTCCCCTAACATGATTCATTATCGAAATTCAATGACCATTACAAAGGCACTGTCAACAAATGGTTAAACCCACACCCCATAATATTCATCCTCTATCCAACCCTAGTTCTACTCAAAATAATAATATCATTTTACACAGTTGGTTATTGCCCCCAAACATTCCCATTCATATCCACTGAAGTGACATATGTTTATACCCCAAACTCAAAAACCATTTTAGTAATCGGTTATACTTCCTATTTATATGCTTATTTTCCTATACATTTATCATCCATTGTAGAAAGACCTTATCAAACTATATATTAAATATGGATTATCATCTCATGTGTACAATATTTAATATCATAAACAACCCTATAATGATTATGTTGGTCTTGAAATTTCATCATGATCTTTGGTGGACATAAATAAACTTTTTTTTATTTTTCCAACAATTTTTTGGAAAAAAAATATTGAAAAAATGTTTTATTGTTCAGCCTCTATTCGATAGGTTTATCCGATTTCCTTTATATAATTCTCCTCACTACACTTATTTCCATATTTCTATATTCAAAGAAACTCCCTTTGATGGATTTTTCTAAGAGATGTCAGTTTAATTAATCATGTTCTGACCATATTCACTTATTTCTTCTAATGATTAAATTCTTAATTGGCCTCTCTAAAAATCGTCTACATCTAATAAAACTTTGATTAATGTTTATCTATCTGATATATTTCTCTCCAACAACTCAACTTTAACCTGACACAAAATATATAGTGCTCCAACATTTTTCAATAAGAACAGTGTCATGTATTCTTTTACTTTTCACTCACTTTATAGTGGTTATCCCAAAATATATTTGCAGGAACTCAATTTCATTTTCCCTCTTAGCTGAATTGCACTTTATGCTTCAAAACCCTTTACGAATATTCTTATACATTCTTGAATCTTTATGAATCCCCGCATTATCTTAAATTTCATAATCTCAATGTTAAAGAACTTTGGAAAACATCTTTCACCTCAGTAAGATTTTAACCATTCAAAAATTAGTTTAATAATAAATATATTTAATGATTTTATAAAGTGTCTTTAAATATCCTTAAAATGACCTTATATAATATATGTTTTTACATGTCTATTCATTATGAAATCATTGTTCATTATTAATCCTGCAACAGTATTCATTTGATGGACTCTAGAATATTGATCATTCATTTCACCTTTATATAGTCATCCTTTATTAGGAATGTTTTTATTATTTTATAATTGACATATATGAGGATATCTCAAATATCCATCTAGTAGATCTTAATACTTTAACTTTTAGTAATGATACCTCAAAGATATATCTATCTGGTAAAAATAAAATATCATATCATACAACATATTAATTTTTTTATTTGGATATAATTTTCCATCTGGGGAATTTTTTTTATGATATCATCATAAGAAAACATCACCTATTTTGTTCTGTCAATGACCAAAATCCACTTTAACTCTTATATTTGTCTGAATTCGTTTTTTATTTCTACAAAGTAATAAAAAAATCACCATTTGACACAACATTCAACGATTATATATATAAATATTATCAATTTAGTTGATATTTCAATCATTGGAACATAGTATAAATCTAATCCGGGTGGATCTCCTCAACATCGATCTTCATTTTGGCTTCAAAAAAAGAATTGTAACATCATAACAACACAACAAAAATCTACAACAAATAATAACATTCTGACTTTTTATTTTCCATGAATAAGGTTTTCATTGAAATCAAACATTCTTTGTAAATACACATTAAATTCTTTGTTATTATTTTAAAAAAATCTAAAATTCGTTGTTAAAATTTATTGTCTGATTTCTTAATCCATTTTTTCTTAAATTTTAAATCAATTCACATTTTGTAGCTTTATAAGTATGTTTTTCCAAATATGAAACAACTCATACTTTCCCATACTCTGTATTGACTCACACATGACCATATAGTTACTTCAAGATTTGTTTGTCCTATGACATTGAACAAAATTATGACTTAAATCTCCTTGTGGAACTGTTGTTTTGTGATAATTTCCTAATGGTTTTTAGGAAAACTCGTACACTACTTTTTATTCCACCTTGAAAATTAATCACTTTTTAAAAATGTAAAAAAAAATTATTAGAATATAAAATACATCAAGATGTTTAGAAATATGAAGAAATTATTGGCATTGTATTATTTAACTATGTATTGTTCTTATATTCCTCTAGAAGAATAGTTCATACATTTTTTTCGAATGGTTGTATGTAAATATTTCTTTCATAAGAAAATTTCTTATGGATCTTCTTTATGAATCATTATCTACTCACTCAATTTTTGAACCTTCACCAACTACATTCACAAAAAACACATTTTGACATATTGTCAAAAAATACAGGAAAAAATAATTTTTCCCATATAGGGGTTTATGAGGAAAACTTCAAAAGAATTTCTTGATATCCACCACTTATTTAGTTGGATAAATCAAAATCTTTTTTACTATTTGGATATTCAATCCTTTAAAATATATTTGATTTTTTTTTGATGTGCCATAAAATTTGGAATGGGGATCAGTGAGTCTCAATAGTCTCCTAGGTATAGAGATATGAAATTACGAATGGGATTTAATTTTGTGGATTTATAGAGAAATGTCATAGTGGATGAAATTATAACATCATTCTTGTTAAAACATTGTGAAGAAGCATCCTAAACATTTTCTTAAGGGGATAAGGAAAAGATTTATGGGTGGGAAAAAAGAGAACCTTTATATCTAATACCAACAGGAGAAACCCATCAATGTGATGAATGTAAGGAATGATATATTCATCATTTATCCTAACGTGTAATGTTTCAATTGAAAGGAATAATGAAATTTTGATAAAAAATGAACAAATCCAATGGTTGTCGGTGATGAAAAATGAAAACAATGCCCAAGGCCTATAGATCTTGGGTGAGCTTATTTCAACCCATCTACTAAGGTGGATCCTAATAATGATGTAGTGATAGGTATGTTATTATTTAATTCAAGTATTGAAAACATACTATTTGATTTTGGTTCTACAGATTTTTTCATATAAATCATGTTTAGTAGAACTATTCTTGAATGACCTCAAGACATAGAAGTGTATTTAACAGTGAAAATGAAAAATGAAGAAATTATTACATCCCATGTATATATCCCATCTCCTATCCATATCTTTGGAGATAAATTCCTATTATACCTTGTAAAAATCATTTAGTGGAATTCAACTATATTCTGGATCTGGATTGGCATTCATCATATAGATCCTATATAAATATTTAGAGGCTGAAATCACACTTTGTATAATGAATTGTTATCTGATTCACTACAAGGGGAAGGAAGAGGAAGAATCTACATTGCAATCATCATATCAAGTATGGATATTATTTCTTTATGATAATTTTTATCTTTCTAAAATGATTTTTTTTATGGAAATAGTCATCATTAAATACATTCCCATTATGAGATAATATAATGTTGTGTTTCCAGAATAATTGAATAGTTTTAATCCCAACTGAGAGGTTGAGTTCTCAATTTAACTTATACATAAATATTCTCCAATTTCCAGGACTTGATATAGAATGAAAATTGTTAATATTTAAGAGATGAATATGTAACTAGAAGAGAATATGTATAAATGGATTATACACCCAAGTACATCACTAGGGGGTGTTCCTATCCTTTTTTCAAGAAGAATTATGGTCTAATTAACCTCTGTATTGATTATTAATAGATAAATAACATCATGATATAAATCAAGTAACCACTTCGCAGATTGATGACTTGTTTGACTAGTCATGTGGAGCCCAATTCTTTTCTAAGATGGATCTTCAGTGGTTATATTATCAATTAAAATTAAATAATGTTTATATTCCTAAGAAAAAGTTTTGTAAAACGGATGGGTACTATGAGTTCATAGTGATTCCATTTAGACTCACTAATGAACCAACTATATTCAGGGAATTAATTTATAGTGTATTTATGTATTTCCTTGAAAAATATATTGTATTATTTAGATATTATACTCGTATCTACATTAAATGAAAGGATGAGTATTAGGAGAATTTGAATATTGTACAGAAGACCTTGAAAGTGGAAAAGCTATATATGAAGTAATGTATATTTGAGTTTCTGATGGAGTAAGTAACAAGGCTAGGGCATGTTATAACTAGATTAGAGATATCTATGGATCCTTCAAAAACCTAGTTAATTTAAGGATATACCAAACCAAAATTTGTGATATAGATCCACAGTTTCCTTGGATTAGTTGGGCATAATCATCTATTTGTGAGAAAAATATGATCATATTCAAACCCACATAAAAATATAACTCATAAGGGAGTGAAGTATTTATAGAATAATGAATGTGAAGAGATATTTAAAGAGATAAATAATGGTTTAATCACTACACAGGTTCTCAAAATAGAAAACATTGGGGAAGAATTTGTGATCTACAATAATGTTTCCAAAACGGGAATAAATTATGTACCCATAGAAGATAAAAAAAGTTATATAATATGCCTCCTTCCAATTAAATAACCACAAGAATAACTACGAAACCCATGATCTATAATTTTCTAGAGTGTTCATTGCATTGTATTTTTGGAGAAAATATCTCTATAGGGAGAATCATGACATATATACAGATCATAAAATCATAAGTTATCTATTCACATGAATGTATATTAATTCTAATCAATGAAGGTGGTTATTTCTGATCAAGTATTATGTTTGGTCAATCTATTACCATACATAGAGGGTGTACAAAGTAGAAGATGATATGATTATAATGGAACCTACTACCCTATCCTTGATGTGGATTAAAATGGATCCAATATTCAGGGACATTAAATTGATTGAAATGGAAATAATAAATGGATAATCATCAAACATTCCTCAAAAACTGCTCAACAATCCTTTCTTAAGAGGATGAAGGTGTCATAAAAATATGATGAGGAGATACAAAAAAGGTAACAAATATTTCAGAGTTCAAATTTTCTAAATATGGAGTTATATGGATTGGAAAATCCATGTGTTCCATCGAAATTATAGTTTAAGAGGGATCTTTTTAGGATGTACATTTATCATATTTCATTACTAATCTAGAAAATTTCGAAGATTTATAGATATTTGAATAAAAATTTCTCACAGGATAACAAAAAAAGGTAGATTATATAATTTGTATCTTAATTCTTGGTACAGAAATAATTAAAGGATGAACGATAGAAGTCTAATGGTATGGTAAAACCATTTCCCATTATACTATGGAAATGAGAAAACATAGCCATGTATTTTTTCAAAAGAATCCCCAAGACATAAAAAGTCAATAAATTCATATGGGTGGTAGTTAATCCCCTTAAAAAGTGATATAATTCGATTACTGTCAGGGAATATTTATCTCTTAAAAAAATCAGTGAGATATACATAAGGAAAGTAGTAAGACTACATGGAATACACCTCTTAATTTTATTTAATCAAGAACTATTGTTTATCTTGATGTTCTTGAGAAGCCTTCAAAAATAATTGGATACATATCAGAGTTTCAGTAGTTCATGTCACCCTCATATGGATAGTCATTTTGGAAGAAATATTAAGAATCTAGTGGATTTTGTAAGATCATGATCAATGTATTTCCATGGATGTTGGGATCATCCCCTTACACAAATGAATTTCTTATATAACAACAAATTAAATTAAATCATTCAAATGGATCCTTATAAGAATCTCTATGGGTAGAGGTGTTGATGTCCAATATTATTGGATAATGTTGTAGAGCATAAGCTAATGATACCAGATCATATCCAACAGATAATATAGAAGGTTCATACCAATAAAAACCATATGAAATATATAAAAATTAAACTAGAAATAAATATAGATAACCATCGATGAGACCTAGATTTTGAGGCCAAAGATAGAGTGTTCCTTCATGTATCACCATGGAAGAAATTCATGAGGTTATGGAAGAATGGGAAAATTATTATAAGATATACCAACCACTTTGAGATACTTGATCACATTAGATCTAGACCCTATTGATAAGCACTCCCACCCATCCTATCTCAAGTACATGATGTGATCCATGCATCCCTATGAAGAAATTACATACAATCCCCTAACATATATTGAATCTAATGGTGGTACCCTTGGAGAATAATATTTCATAAGAATAGAATCCAATGAAGATCATAGATTATAGAGACAGATTTCTATGAAACAAGACAACTCATCTTGTCAAACAGTTGTGGCAGAACCATAATTTAGGAAAGACAACATTGGAACTAGAAGAGGTGATGAAACATAAGAACCCCTATTTATTTTATTATAATATATGAAATTTTGAGGATGAATGTTTTCTATGGGGGAATAAAGAAATGATATGAATTTTTATAAATGAAATTCTATTTTTGAATGAATAAATTCCTTGTTATTTAATGTAGTAATAGAAAACACATGTACTACATTGGTTATTTTTTACTATTATAAAATATAAACTATCGTATTTAAATGATAATTCCAAATAATAAAATTTAATAAAATAGACATTATAAAGTGAAAGTTAAGATTAGTATATATTTAATGTCATAATATAGTTTAATTTTCACATATAAAAGAATAAATGGCCTTGAGTAGTAGGATCAGAACATGTGATTTCCATTTATCGAAGATTCTGTGGGATATGGCATCACAAGGATTTCCCCATGACCAAGATAAATCTAGAATTAAATAAGTGAAAAATATGAAACAATTACTTGAGAATTTTAAACTGATCATGATCATGACAGATAAAATTTTCTTCAAACCACTCTAAGAAATTACCACCATCAAACACCTTACCCTTATAAGTACACTATTTTGTTAAGGGGTTATGTATCTAGTCCATAATAGAAAAAAACTTATGTTTTCATTTCAATAAAAGAATGATTATATTTATACCTTTTAAATATTAATTTGTATATAAAATTATATAATATTTTATGAAAATATATTTTGATACGATGAAAAAAAAATTGTATTTTGGAAAAAAAAATTGTTTCATTTAAAATTCCCTTTCTAATAAATTAAAGAATTTTGAAAAAAATAATTATATTCATATAATATTATTGTTAATAAAAATTTATTTATATATAAATGATAATATGACTAAATAACAACAAATTTAATCTTTAAAAAGGTTAAAAAAAATTATTGTTACAACACCTCAATATTTTATGAAATACATATTTCGAATAAATTTATTTTCTTTAATACCGTTCTTTAAATGAAATTAAAATTTTTAATGAAAAATAATATGATACATATATATATATGTATATATATTTGTGGTTACTAATAAATAAAAAAAGTAATTAATTATTATGAAATATGTACACATTTTTATGTAAAATTTATTTTATTCTTTAAAAATTCATTTCTTTCAAAAATTATTTTTAATAATATTGTGGGTGGATAGTACATTAAGTTTCTACTAAATTTTATAATTTTATTTTATAATAATGATACCATTTTTGAAGACATCATATCAAATTTAACTTAGTTTGGGATTTTTATAATCTTCTAAAAATAATTTATTGTTAGTGAAAATATCATTTTTTTTAAATATTTTCATTTCCTTTCATTAAATAATGTAATTTAAAGTATGATTGTATTTTGTTTTTTGTTATAAATTTAAATATTAACCATTTTATTTATAATAATACAATTAATTTAATTTGAATAAGAAGATTTTAGTATTTTGGTTCAAATCAATGTTTATACCAATAAACACATTTTTCTTCTAAAATTTATTTTTAAGTTCATCATGTTTTTCCAAATTAATTATCTAAAATAACCCTTAAAGAGTATGTATATAAATAAAATATATAGATTATATATCTCTATAAATTTATTTAAATTCATATAATTAATATTACTTGTCATAAAGTTAATATAATATCATATTAACCTTAAAAAAGGCATTTTTTATAAAAAGGTTTTTTCGTCACATTTAGAACACTTATTTTACAATATTTTTTTTGAAATTTATATAATTTGTTCAAGAATAAAATAAATTTTAAAATATTAATTTTAAAATTACTTATGTGTGACTTTGTGTGAATTTTCAGAAAAGAATATTTTTTCAATTAATGGTGAAAAATACTTCTTTTTAATGAAAATTTCCAATAAATTTATTGAATTAATAAGGTTAATTTATTAAAATTATTTTAAAATTAAAATTAGCTCAATTATATTATAATTAATTACATTTTGTTCATCTGAATAAAATTCATGTTGACTATTGGAATTAACACATTGTATACTTATGAAAATGTTTCCTTCGGAAAACTGCTTTTTCATCACGTTGGAAAATTCATTTCTAAATTTTAATTTTCAAATTATGTGAATTTAATTGTTATAAAATTTGTTAAATGTTGATAACCAATAAAATTAATATAATATATTTAGTTAAAATTAATATTTTTTCAAAATGAATATTAAAAATATTAAAAATTAATTACTAAAGATAAGTTAAATATTGAGTTTACCAATGTTAAAATAAAATGTGAATATTTAAAAACGACTCAAAACCTATATCATTCATATTTTATGTGTATATATATACCCATTTTATATAAGGATTGATAATATATTATTTTGGATCTTTTTTTCATGTAAAAAATTTGGTGCACATTTTCCTTTTTCAAAATTCCATGTCTGTCATTTCCCTCACTTATAAAAGGACAACCCTTGTCCTTTCCTCTTTAAACATAAACAGCTATTTTTAAGGCCAATAAATACCCAAATATCTCCCTAAATACCCTAAATATATCATATATACATTATAATTATTATGAAGCCCTTCTAGTATTGTGTTAAATGCAAACTAAAAGGGGTCTCCAAAGAAGATGTATGGTCCTTAACTATGTGTTCTCGTTTTATTTCTCCCTACAACACCATACAATAAAATTAAAAAATTATGATATAAAAATATCCTTATATAAAATATACGTATATTTTATTATGTTAACTTCATGAACTAAATATATCTTCTCTTCCATCATGTGTGAAATGAAATTTTGGATTGTGTGTATGAGGAACTACCACCTCACGAACCAATATAGTTCATTTCCCATCACCTCCTCTCATGCAAATATATAATGATTAATTTAAATTATTTATATTATATTTATTGAAAAAATTAATCTTATATAATTATAATATGACATATACCTTCTTACTTTCCATTATATTGGAATATGATAATTTCGGTCTTGTGTATTGGGGACTACCACCTCGCGAAGCGATGAGATTATTATTCAAATATGATTTATATGGAAGGTAATATAAATATATTTAATAAATATATTTGATATATATTAAATATTAATTAATCCATAAATTTAATATATTATTTACCTTCCTTCTGTATCATCCATCATGATAATGGAGAGAATGTTCATTCGTAGGTATGTCCTACCATCTCCACGAATGGTGTAATTTATTTTAAATATCTAAATTTTATGGATTACAATAAATATAGTTATAATGAATATATGTTTTATTTATATCAAGTTAAAAATTATTTATATTATCAAACCATGATATATGTAAAAGTACTGAAAATACCAAACATAAACAGCCTGAGAAAATTATGTTGTTAATTTTCGGAACGTAATTTTAACAAGGAAATTATTACTAAATTGGAAATGGATGAATTTATTTAAATCAAATAATGAATTATATATATGTTTATGTTTATTTAATATTTTTTTAATAATACTATATTTATTATATAGTACTTTATAACATGTATGAAGGATGTCAAGACATAAGGTAAGAGATTTATAATCTCCCTTTTATTTCTTGGAGGCGTATCCATATTCACCACTTGATTATTCTATGTGGATTATATACTACCCCTTTGACATTTTATACCATAAATATATTTTTAATATATATATATAGTCAAATTTTATGTTATTCTTTAATGGTATTTATAGTTGAACAGTTACTGATGTAGTAAGGTAATTTCGACTCAAATTGGCTTTGTTGGGAGAAATGTTATGTTATCCACCTATATTAATTTATGAGGTGTACATATAGACCCTTATAAAAGTTATATCATAAATTACTTTATTATAATTATATTTAAATTTTCATTTGATTTTATTCTTTCATTGGAATTATGATTGAAAATATAACAATGTGGTAATGGTTTTATGTTACAATCTCATTGTTTATCAGAATTATTTATGATTATGTTTATGATTGTGAAATCATATAATTCATCTCTCAATTAACTATGTAATTTCAATATACTATGTTTATGTCATTAAAATACGTTTTTTCCTTTCTTTTGACTGCATTTACATAATCAATATTTTAAATAAATATTTTTATTGAAAATCGACATTGTTTCTCTCTTCAGTGGACAATCATTTTTCTTCCAAAACCACATTTTATAAAAATGTTATTAATAAATCTATAAAATGATTATTTAATGTATTTTTTTCCAGGACTAGATTTAAGAAGATGAAATTTTATCTTCATGTTATTTTCCAAAAAATCTATTTTTTTTCTTATAAAAATGGGAAATGAAATCATCATTATAACATATACTACATGAATGATATTTCACACAATAATGATCTCCCAATGTTATGAAAATTCCCATACAAATTTATCTATTTAATTTCAAATAATTTTTTTTATTTAAAATTTTGGACATTTTTATATTTTAAATATTAATTTATACCTGAAAATTTTATTTTCCTCAGGAATGTTTTAATGATATTTTTTTGAATTTTAATTTCATCATTGATAATAAACATAGGTGTTTGTTATGTTTTAATAAGGATATGATACAATGGTACAATACTTATTAATTATTAGGAAGTATTCTGTTTATGATATGGTGAATATATGGTTATGAAACCCATTCAATTTCCATCCTTTATGATGTGATGAATTGATAAAATGTTTATGAAACCCATATTTTCCCTTTATCTATGTTGTGACTAAATTTTTATGAAACCAATTTCTTTTTTAATGGAAAATTTCATGAATAATATTTAATGATCTTATTTTACAAAAAGGTATGGATTAAGTGATATTTGGGACTAATATGTCCCTCTAATTCATTTGGTAAAGATTTATATCTCGTGATATAATGATGGGAAACCAGGTGATGTGCTTAATACAATTTGGGGAACATGTTGATGTGCTTGATCCACTATAAGAGACAATTTGTTGTTCTTTGTCCACTGTGGTAAATATGTGACAATGCGTGATCCATTATGAAATATAAAAAAAAATTATTGATGCCTGGTCAATTATAATATGATGGTTTGAGATATTAACAATTACATGTGAATTGGATTATATACATACAATGGTTCTACACTTATATGACCTGAAATTATGGTTCACGGTTGATTTATAATAATTTATCACTCTGATGATTCTTTTATTTTGAAATGCTAATGTTTAATTCAATTAACAATTTTTATAATCCCTGATAGATTGGGTATGAAATTTATAACTTATATTCATAATATCATACCCTTATAATTATCCTACGCTTTCATATGACCACTAATTGATATTATTTATGTTTACCCTTACTGATCATTTGAGAAAACACATTTATATGTTTTGTTTCCCCTGGTTATGATGAATTGTTAAGTAGAAAATGTCTATGAAGTGTAAAATATGGGAAGATCTTTATGAGAGATATTGATGATCATTCATGAAATAAGAAAATTGTGTATCTAGTCTCCAATGAAAATATAACATTATGGTCCTTGTGAATGTATTTATGAAATTCATTGAATATTCATTAATTAGGATGTAATATCTATATAAAAAAATAATAGGCCATTATAATTGATATCAGATAAAAGGTTTTGTTATCCTTTGGATACCATTATGAGAATAATTTAGGAATATCCCTAGTAATATATCTATGGATATGTCTATGGATATATCTAAGGTTAATACTAAGGATAATTCTAGGTATTGTAAAATATCTTACAATTTTTGTGAATAATAAAGTGAGTGGTTTCTAAGAAATTACACCCATGTCGGTATACTGAGAGTGGTGGTGGCTCAATAATAGATTTAGCTAGGGTAAAAATAATAAAAAGGGTGCATTGAGATGGACTCTATTGTCAACTAGTGTATGACAATAGGCCTTTCCACACAACTGGTTTGATATTCCTGGGGGATATTTTTTTCAAATTCACAAACTCTTTATGAATCATCACAGAAGATTTGAATAGATAATAATCATGAATGATCTAGGTTAAACCTAATGAATCATATATTTAAAATAATTTTTCCAGATTTACAAATATTATAAATGATTTTTCATGATTATTTGGTTCCCACTATAAATATATTTTATCACACTATTCTTTTTGGTCTTAGTCAATGGTGAGAACTAGAAGGAACTGGGTTAATATTGAATGTGATATACAGTGTGTAAATTATAAAGAAATTTATGATTAATGGTGTGAAGTGTAAAGACTCAGAAATTCCTTGTAAATTTTTTTTAGTCAAATGAAATTTTATGAGTATGCGAAAATTGATAGCACGTGATTCTGAGGCCCGGAGTGCCCTAAATGAATTTATGAACCTTATTTTGTGTACGTTCAATAAATGGTTGAGCGGGTTTATCTAACTTTTGAACTGGTGCTTGGAATTGAAATCAGAGGGCACCATTGAACACACTGTGTCGGTATTCACATAAAGATACCATCACCTCGAGCGTAGTAGGTCGAGTATGGAAGTTAGATTTTCACCTATTCATAAAGGAAGAAAATAAAAATAAAATTGTGTTGGTTTTTTTATTTTTGAGCTCCAGGTGGAAGTTGAGAAGTGTGGACTACTAGACCTTATCCTCCCATGAGAGGTTATGGTGGTGGAGACAACCTGAGCCTAACCTCTCATGAGAGATTTTGGTGGTGGGGACCACCCGAGGCTTGAATCATCTTGAACTCCCTATTAAGTGGAGAGAAACATCTTAAGCTCCCCACTTAATTGTGACAACCCTTCCCCAAATTATTATGATAACCTATGTAATTAATTAACCCATTTTGAAATTGTTCCAACAATTAAATTGGGGAAAAATATCATTTTGGCTACTTTTCATTTTGGTGGATTTTGGGAGAGGAGAAATATTGGGAGGATTTTACTTCTCTAATGAAGAACGCAATCGAAGAACGTTCATTGGAAATCAAGGAAGAGGATGACGAGCGAGCCCGAAATCGTAGCTTGGTTTGGGATATAATGATCATTGGAACTCTCTTCGCCTTCTTCGATATCCTACTCGCACCATCGTCAACGAACAATCCAAGGTAGGGGTTTATTTCTATATGATTATCACTTCCCATGTTCTCCATTTTTTATTCTTTTGCGGTATTGGGAATAGATATTGAAGAGGGTTGTGCAGATTTTTGTTCATAAATTTCTTCCATACTAGTTATTGTTTCATGATTACTTTGATCCTATTACTACCACTCTAATGCAGAGATAGAGAGCCAAACAAACATGGACCTTCCTCTCCACAATTCTTGTGATGATTCGTGGTGTTCATTGCAATGGAGGAAGACGAAAACCGGAGCGGGTTTTTGGCACCAATGAGGAACTTGAGAACCGCCGATGAAGACACGATGCTCGGCTGCCCTGCGGCCTTCACACCCCGTGGCACTCCGTCGTCCGCGACCACCAGTGCCCCACGGCCATGGACGCCCCGTGGCCTTCGCCACTCCATGTCTTCCGGGCTGAGTCATCACTGCTGTCCAAGACACCATAGCTGGGCTGATCCACCATATCCACCATCTAGGCCACTGCCACCATCCGGGCTAAGTCACCACCACTGTCCGATCCTCCACCGCCGGGCCGAGCCGCCACAGTCGTCCGAGCCGAGTCGCTGAGCCGCCGCCTGAGCCTCCGTCACCCTTTCGGCCGAACCGCCACCATCTGAGCTGCCATGCGACCTCATTCCCTCTTAGAAACCCCCTAGCAGAGCCACTCTATGGCATTGTACCCTTGTGGCACCCTTCGCGGCCTTGCGGCCACCTGTGGCCCTCCACGGCCCCTCACGGCCACCCGGGTCGAACCTAGTGTGTCGGGCCGAACCCAATGGGTCGAGCCACCCAGAGGGTCGGGCCGATCCCAGCAGGTCAGACCGGGTTTACCTGAACTGGGTCAGCCCAGGCCGGGTCGGGTCGAGTCGGTCTGACAAGGTCGGACCAGACCCGGGCACACTACCACCCATTTATATTCTTTTCTCCATAACATTTGTACCGGAAATCCATTTGACGAATCTTTAGGGGCGATGGAAATCATGGAGTGAGACAGTTCCTTTGGTATACCCCACTATAGATTTGGATAATTTTGTAAAATGGTTGGGTTGGATCAAGCCCAAATCCAACCGGGTCCCTGGGACTAAAATACTAATTACTTACAGACGGGGCGTCCGACTGAGGCACCGTCTATTGCGTAGAGACCCATTTGACATGGCAGACAATTGAGATACTTATACGTGGGACATCATGGAAATTGAATAATCGACCAGTGGCTTAGGGAGCAGACTCTCCTAGAGATGAGCAACCCTAGTGTGGAAACCCAGAACCTGCCTGTGATGAGAAGAGTGCTCCTAGCGATCCTATGCGGGTCAGCTTCTAGTGATCTTGTGCAGGTCATCTTCTAGAAATCTGGTGTGGGTCAGATCCTAGAAATCTTATGTGGGGCAGCTCCATCGATCCTATGTGGGTCAGCTCTGAGCGATCCTGTCTGGTTCATCTCCAGCGATCCTGTGTGGGTCAGCTCCTAGTGATCATGTGTGGGTTAGCTCTGAGCGATCTAGTGCGGGTTAGCTCCAGCGATCCTATGTGGGTCATCTCCTAGATATCTAGTGTTGATCAGCTCTAGAAATCCTATGTGGGTCAGCTCCTAGTGATCATGTGTGGGCCAGCTCCTAGCGATCCTGTGTATGTGAGCTACAAGCTATCCTATGCGGGGCATCTCTTAGTGATTCTGTGCAGGTCAGCAGCAGAGCCTTTTAACAGAGTAAGATGATTCAGTAGTTATAAATAATCATCTCTACTACTATACATAAGTTATATACATTGTGTGAGATGAAATAATACCTCTCTGTTTTCTTATGATTGAGATCAATTACTTGATAACTTAGATATATGTATGGTAATATACAAAAGTAGGGTTATCTATTATTTTCATACTTTTTGGATTATATTTGGTGGATTTTATGAGACCTTGAGGGTCTCAAGGTCCCAAAAGAGTATCTTTATATTCTCCCCGGCACGGGCTATGCCCGAACTGCGTTGTATTTGGTGCAGACGACAAACAACACTGAATGAAGATGATGGTACCAAGACTGGAGGTAGCTTAGAGGTGGAAATAGACGAGGCGTACCACAGAGATGACCGTTCGAGAGTAGTACCAACCGTTCAGGTTGGATCTTTGGCAGGTGATCACAAGAGTTGTTCCAGTTTACTTGTACATTCTGTTGTCTTGTACTTTCCTATTTTCGTTTTACTTTCTAGTTGGGCTTTTATTCTGGCCCCTTTTTACTTTCTGTACTCACTTGTTTACTATTCAGTTTACTTGAGTTCGTATATGTATGTGTGCTTGCTTGTGTGTGTTACATGTTATAGAGGAAATTCCTTCCCAATTATAGGGAATACACCTTTGGTGCTAGTCGCCAGCCCCTGGCCTTTAGAAGTCAGGCTTGGGGTAGTCACGCCTGGTCCTCGAAGGACTGTTCATGACAAATTGGTATTAGAGGAGTATGTTCTACCGCAGAACATAGAACTCTGATCATTCTTTTTAACAGAAATAATGTTAAGTGTTGTGAGATTGGTTATTAGTTTAAGGAATCCAGTGTTGGTGCGGAGACAGACATATCCATACACCAAGACCCCGACTTCTGATTTTCGACTCAGTGCATGAAAAAATTGATTGTGTGTGTGTTTTAAAGAGTTTTCATTGTGACCTCTTAAGTCAGCTCACCAGGTATAAATTTTTTACCGCGGCGCACCTGTTTCTTTTCAGGATGCCTCCACGAAGGAAGCAAACGAGGGTTCTGAGAGTTGTCTGCACTGCAGCCCACCGAGTGATGAGGCCTCAGTGTCGGGAACATTCCTAATAGAGCCACCAGCATAGACACTAGCGGTACCATTACCTATTGGTCCACTGATTCCACCTGCCCCAGTATCAGACGACGCATGCTACTTGAGCACATTGCATGAGTTCTAGAGCCAGAGGCCACCCAGGTTTAGGGGAGAGATGGACCCACTTGTAGCTGAGGATTGGCTAGAGGTTGTAGTGAGAGTCTTCCGACTTGTAAGGATACCATCCAAAATCATGTTTATCATTTCCTCCAGCCTTCTATAGGCATAAGCTGACATATGGTGGAGCTTGATTCTCTAGTTTCAAGACGAGGTAACGATTCTATGGGCAGACTTCGAGAGATTGTTTCAGGCAGATTTTTTTCCAACGACTCTTCGCGTAGTGCGCATACCAGAGATTCTTCATCTGTAGTAGGGTAGTATGACGGTGGCTTAGTAATCAATGTGGTTCACTGACCACTCATGTTCCTCCACAGATATGGTGCAGGACCCATTATTCAGGGCCCTGACCTTCGAGTAGGGGCTCATAGAGGATATTAGAGCTTCGATGATCTCACTCAGCATCCTGACACTGTTGCGAGTGTTAGAGAGAGCCCTCATAGTGGAGAGTTTTCATGATGAGCAGTCATCAGCAGTGAGATCCGACACTAGTAATCTCTTAGCGGATTCTTCTACAAATGGTAGCAGACTGATGACATAGTGGTCCAAGAGTACCATACCTACAAGTGGATGACCACATTACTCATGATCAGTTGTGCGGGGCACCCGAGGAAGAGTCAGTCATGCCAGGAGCAGGTAGTGTTTCACATGCGGCAGGCAGGGTCACATGGCTTGTGATTGTTCGACTCGCCATACGGATGATCAGGTGACGGTCTAAGGACCTCCCAGACAGAGACATAGATTCAACCAAGGTAGTCTGCAAGGAGTAGGCAGACATGGAAGAGGATCTAGTCATGTAGCTAGCGGTGGGAGATGAATCTAGATGTTACCGCAACCACCACCAGGAGGTCCACATAGACCACAGGGAGTAGGTAGACAGTGAAGATCTCAGCTCCTGGAAGTTGATTCCTATGATCACGATGCTCCAAAGATGATACGTGGTACGATCTGTGTCTACTCCACCTTAGTTGCATTACTTATAGACACAAGTTCCGGTCATTATTTTATTTCCACTTCCCTCATTCAGAGCTCGGAGATTTTGATGGAGTTGTTGGATCGATCCTTTTGGCTAGATACTCTTATGGGAGCGAATTTGATGATTACGCACTGGTTCCGACATTGTGAGCTTACTCTAGGAGGCGAGAGTTTTAGATGGCATATCCTAGTAGAGGCGTCGAGGCCTTATGACGTCAACTTGGGTATGGACTGGTTATCTACTGTCCATGCTCAGATTGAATGTATTCGGCGCAAAGTGCGTTGTGTCCGCACAGATGGGACTAGGTCTACATTCACTGATGAGAAGGGTGCCTTTGTAGTGAAGTATGGACTTATCCAGAGGAGGGAGCAACTAATTACACATCAGTTGGCTAGCCTTACCCTCGGAGTGGTTGAAGTGGAGAGTCCGAGTTATCCTATAGTGGTGGACCAGTACACAGATGTTTTCCCTGATGATGTCTCGGGTCAACCTCCTCGAAGAGAGGAGGCCTTTTACGTTGACTTGTACACCGTAACGACACTAATATCTACACAAGCGTATCGGATGGCTCCCATGGAGCATCGTGAGCTATAGGTACATTTAGATCACATTCAAGGGAAGGGATTCATCTGGACCAGTGTTTCTCCCTGGGAATCCCCGATTTTGTTGCCCAAGAAGGTGTATTGGAGCTTGAGTCTTTGTGTTGACTATCGGCACCTAAATGGGGTGACCGTGAAGAACAAGTACCCACTCATGAGGATTGATGACCTATTTGATTAGCTGAAAGGATAACGATGGTTCTCGAGGATAGAACATAGATCCGGCTATCACCAGCTCAGAGTGTGAGATGATGATGTGCCAAAGATAGCTTTCAGATGTCCGTAAGGCCACTACGAGTTGTTGGTTATTCCATTCGGTGTGGCCAAATCTCTAGCAGTGTTCATAGGACACATGAAAATGATCTTTCGGCCAGCCCTTGATCTCTTTGTGGTAGTCTTCATCGATGAAATTCTGAACTACTCGGCTACTGAAGATGAGCATGCCTACTATTTGCAAGTAGTACTGGACACACTCCGAGAGCACTATATTTATGTTAAGCTCTCGAAGTACCAGTTCTAGTTCCGAGAGTTTCAATTTCTAGGAAATTTCATTTTTGAGGCATGATTTCCAATAGATCTAAGGAATATTGAGGCGGTACTTTCTTGGGATCCACGCAGGAGTCTGACGGAGGTACGAAGTTTCATGGGTTTGGCAGGATACTACCAGAGGTTTGTTCCAGACTTCTCCAGAGATGCAGAACCACTATCATAGTTGAAAAATAAGGGGGAACCATTCGTGTGGTCGGAGAGATGCCATCACAGTTTTCAGGTGCTGAGGTAGAGGTTGAATAGTGCCCCCATCTTGAGACTTTCAGAGGAGGGCGTAGGGTACGTAGTCTACTGTGACGCATCAGGGAACGAACTCAGATGTGTCTTAATGTAGGAGCGAGAAGTGATTGCATATGATTCTTGACAGCTGAGATAGAATGAGTAGAACTACGATACCCATGACCTGGAGTTAGCAGTAGTGGTCTTCTCCTTAATGATGTGGTGACAGTATCTAATGGGTGAACACTTTACAGACTACTAGGATCACCAGAGTATCAGGTATATCTTCTCTCAGAATGACCTAAACCTAATACAGCGATGTTGGCTTGAGTTCCTCTAGGACCATGACTTTGAGATAGTCTATACTTCTGGGAAGGTGAACGTTGTAGCAGATGCACTCAGCAGGAGGTCTGGTATACAGATTCTAGGAGAGAAGACAGAGTAGCTGGCCTCATTATAGATATCCTTTGTGGATAGAGATGGATCAGCTTTTCTAAAGTCTCTTAGAGTCACTCCCCCACTTCTTTAGTGAGTTGGGAGGTATAGTGTGGGGGTGCTAACTGCGAGGCTCGATGTGCTCAGATATCCACAGGGCGGGAAACATATGGATTTTATGAAGGTGGGGAGCACATCATCATATTAAGAAGACGTACTATAGTTCCAGTGTCACTTTGGGTGGAATTGATGAGAGAGTACCACACATACCCTATATAGGTACATCCAAAATCGGAGAAGATGTACTAAGACCTTCGAAAATAGAACTAGTGCCCGAGAATGAAGAAAGTTATAGAAAAGTTTGTCTCTTAGTGCCTCACGTGTCTGCAATTGAAGGTGAAGCATCAGCTACCAGTAGGCTTGGTTCAGCCTTTAGATGTCCCAGAGTGGAAGTGGTAGGGATATCCATGTACTTCATGACATGACTTCCACGTACATCTTGGGTTCATGACTCAAATATGGGTGATCTTTGATCAACTTACCACATCATCCCACTTCCTATTGATCAGAGAGCAGGGTTCAATAGAGATCATGGGACGCCTCTATGTGTAAGAGATTATGCAGCTACATGGAGTACCTTTGTCGATTGTCTCTGATCATGATGCACATTTTACTTTAGGGCTAGGTAAGGGGATGTAGGAGGCTTTTGGGACACTGCTTCGTTTGAGCGCCGCCTTCCATCCACAGACAGATGACCAGACTAAGTGGACTATTCAGACCCTCAAGGACATGATTCATGATTTTTTTCTCGACTTCGGTCACATCTGGGAGGATAACATACCTTTTGTGGAGTTTTCATACAACAACATATATCACTCCACCATTATGATTTCACCTTTTGAGGAATTTTATGGGAGACCATGCAAATCACCTTTATGCTGGACTGACCTAGGTGAGTCAGCACTAGTGGGACTAGAGATGGTACGGGCTACCACAGAGAAGGTTCAGATCATCCAAGAGCAGATGAAGACTACATGAAGTGGGCATAAGTCATATTCTGATAGGAGAAAGATACCTCTGGAGTCTGAAGGTGGAGACCACTTCTCTCTACATGTCTCACCCTGATGTGGTTTACACAGATTTGTATTAGGCGGCAAGTTATCTCAGAGATTCATCAGACCCATCCAGGCCATTAGTAGAGTTGGCGAGGTGGCTAACCGCTTCACTCTTCCACCTCAGTTGCACGAGGTGCATGACATCTTCCATGTATCCCAGCTAAAGAGATATGTGCATGACCCTTACCAAATCATCAACCATGGAGAGATAGACGTCGACGATGGGATGACTTTTACGGAGGTTCCAGTAGAGATTTATGATCAATAGGAGTGGGTCCTTCATTGACATTCGATACCTCCAGTGCGAATTCACTGGAAGCACGAGAACCTCTAGGAGGGCAACTGGGAGCGGGAGGCTCAGATTCATGCTCAGTACCCCAACTTTTTTTCCTAGTTTGAGTTTTGGCTTGCGGGGACGCAAAGCCCAGAGGTGGGGAAAATGTAATGGCCCATAAATTCAATGTAATATTTTTTAATCAAATGGGTATTTTACGAGTCCATGAAAATTAATGGTGCGTGATTCCGAGGCCCTGAGTTCCCGTAATGTATTTCTAAACATTATTTTGGGTATATTCTGAAAACATACAAGTGGGTTTTCCTAAAATTTGAACTAGTTCTCAGAATGTAAATCTAAGGGCACCGTTGAACTCTCAGTGCCGATATTCACTTAACGAGTCCTTTACCTAGACCATTGTAGGTAGAGGGTGGAAGTTAAATTTTCACATATTCATGAAAGAATAATAAAAATAAAATTGTGTAGCTTTTATTTTTATTTTCGAACTCCATGTGGATGTTGAGATGTGGGGACCACCAGTCCTTAGCCTCGCATGAGAGGTTATGGTGGTGGGGACCACCAGAGGCTTGAAACCTCTAGAACTTCTTATTAAGTGGGGATAAAACTCTTGAGCTCCCCACTTAATTGTTCCAACCCTTCCCCACATTATTATTCCAAACTATGTAATTAATTAACCAAATTTGAAGTTCTGCCAACAAATAAATTGGGGAAACATGTCATTTTGGCTACTTTGAATTTTGGTGGATTTCGGGAGAGGAGAAATATTGGGAGGATTTCACTTCTCTAACAAAGAATTCCATCAAAGAATGTTCTTAGGAAATCAAGGAAGAGGACGATGAGTGATCTTGACATCAAAGCATGGTTTCAGAAGCGACGATCATTGGAACCCTCTTCGCCTTCTTTGAATTCCTTCTCGCAGCAATGTCAACGAACATTCCATGGTAGGGGTTTTTTTCTATATGATTATCACATCCCATGTTATCCCCTTTTTATTCATTTGAGGGATTTTGAATATAGATTGTTGAGGGTTTGGGGGATTTTTGTTCTTAAATATCTTCCATACTCATTGTTAATTCAAGATTACATTGGGTCGCTTGCTACTGCTCTAATGCGGAGAGTGAGAGCCAAACAAATATGGCCCATCCTCTCTGCAATTCTTGTGATGATTTGTGGTGTTCATTACAACTGAGGGAGATGACAACCAGACCATGTTTTTTGAACCGACGAGGAACTCGAGAAATGCCGACGAAGGCAAGGAATCCCATCGCCACGCGGCCTCCACGCCCTATAGTGTTCCTCCTTCCATGACCATCGTCGTGTAGTGGCCTCCACCACTCCGTGCTGTCCGGGCCGAGTCGCAGTCGTCATTCGAGCCGCCCCTATAGTCCGGGTCGAGTTGCCGATCCGCCGCCCGAGCTGTCGCCACCCTTCCAGCCATACCACCACTGGTCGAGCCAACACGCGGCCTCTTTCCCCGACTGAAACCCCTGTCCAAGCTGCTCTGCAGCCTCGCATCCACCTGTGGCCCTCTACGGCCCCTTGCGGCCTGCCGGGGCGAACCCAGCGGGCCGGGCCGCTCAATAGGCAGGCCTAACCCAACGGGTCGGGCCGCCCAGTGGGTTAGGCGATACCCAACAATTGAGGTCGGGTCGGCCCGAACTGGGTCAGCCCAGGCCGGGTTGGTCTGACCGGGTGGGACCAGACCCGGGCCCACTACGACCCATTTATATTCTTTTGGCCATAACATTGGCACCAGACGTCCGTTTAACAAACCATCAGAGGTGCTGGAAATTTTCAAGCAAGACGTTCCATTTGATATACCACACTATATATTTACATAATGTTGGAAGATGGTCAGGTTGGATCGAGCACGAATCCAACTGGCCCCCTGAAACTAAAAGGATAATAACTCAAAGACCGGACGTCCTATTGAAGCGTCGTCTGTTGGGTAAAGATCCCTATGACATGGAATACCTTTAAGATACTTATTCATTGGAAATCATGGCATTAGGATAATTGACCATTGGCTTGGGGAGAAAAATCTCCTGGAGACGATCAAGCCTAGTGTGGAAACCCCGTAGTAGGTTGTGACGAGAAGAGTGATCCTAGCGATCCTATGTGGGTCATCTCCTTACGATCATGTGTGGGTCAGCTCCTAGAAATCTTATATGGGTTAAATCCTAGTGATCCTCTGTGGGTCAGCTCCAGCGATCATGTGTGGGTCAGATCCTAGCAATCCTATGTGGGTCACCTCCAGCGATCCTATGTGGGTCAGCTCCTAGAGATCATGTGTGGGTTAGATCCTAGCCATCCTCTGTGGGTCAGCTCCAACAATCCTATGTGGGTATACTCTTACTGATCCTGTGTGGGTTAGCTCCTAGTGATCCTGTGTGGGTCAGCTCTAAGAGATGTTGTGCAGGTCAGCTCATAGAGATTCTGTGTAGGTCAGCAACAGAGCCTTTTAATAGAGTAAGATGATTCGGTATTTATAACTAATCATCTCTACTACAATACCTAAATTATATACCTGGTGTGAGCTAAAATAGTACCTTTGTGTTTCCTCATGATTGAGATGGATTACATGATACCTTAGGTATATGTATGGGCATATACCTAAATAGGGGTTTCAACCATTTTCTTACTTTTTGGTTTATCCTAACTAGATTTTGTGAGACCTTGAGGGTCTCAGGGTCCCTACTGAGTATTGTTATACTCACCCCTACACTGGATATGCCCGCACATCGTTGTGTTTCATGTAGATGACATACAATGCTGACTGAGGACGAGGGTACAAGGACAGAAAGTAGCTCATAGTTGGATATAGACGTGGCATAGCACAGAGACGACCATTCTAGAGTTTTACATACCCTTTAGGTAGGATCCTTGGCGGGTGATCACAAGAGCTGTTCGAGTTTACTTGTACATTCAACAGTCTTGTACTTTCCAGTTTTCCTTGTACTGTCCAGTTGGGATTGTATTCTGGCCCCATTTTACTTACTGTACTCACTTGTTTACTAATCATTTTACTTGAGTTCATATCTTGTTGTGTGCTTTGTTGTGTGTGTTACAGGTTATAACAGAAATTTCTTCCCAGTTTTATGGAAAACGCCTTCAGTGCAAGTCACCAGCCCCTGGCCTATGGAAGGCGGGCTTGGGGTAGTCGTGGCACGGGCCCCGGAGACGAGTCGTGACATGAAGGATATTATAATTATGACTAATGAGTTATAATTATATATTATTACCAAATTCCACCTTAACCAACTCTCAGGATTACTAAATTTGAGAAGGATAGAGTTATCTAAGACATAAGTTTGTGGGGACTATGATGAAAAGAAGATATAGTATCTTATATGTCAATAATGTGGTAAGAATCCCTCAACGGAATATCTCAAATAAACAAGAAGGTGTTTTATGTGCACAGAATAAGTGAAATGAGTAAATAGATTCCAATTGAAAATGAAAATTACAATTAATGCAACAGATGAGAAAAATGAGTTTCCTAAGGAATCATTAATAGTTGAATATTTTCAATGTGAAAAGTACGAGAATTATGAAAATCTATATCCTCATGTTAATTCACAAGAAGAGGATAAAAAATCTTTCATTATTTAAATTTTATTCATTGATGTCGATGAGAATAAAAATAACATACGAATGGAAAAATATATTTGGGAATAACATAATTATGATTAATTAATTGTTTAAGAAGGAATTGTAACAATTATAGTGTATATGTATTTGCATTCAAGAATTATATTTTGTGAATCATAAATATATATAACCATTTTTATGTAGTGGATTCCATTTAAGGATTTTAAATAATATGTTAAATAGAACTGATGAAATCGAAAATTGATTTAATGAAGATGTGATATTTCAGGGAAAAAATAAGAATATGTGATGATAAATATTGATATGTTCATAATGTTCAGAAAATGGTGTTTAGTTTGGATAAGGAGAATATTTAGATGGATATTGTAAATTGGTTAATATTAGTAGCATTATAAAAATTTAATTATTTGTTAGAAATTTTGTTTATGGTTCATTTAAGGAGTTTACAACATTTTGGGATTCATGTAATATATCCAATAATTTGTTTTTTATTTAAATAATGGGGAAGAATGTATATTTTCATTGATGTTTTTTGTAAATCAAGTTTCTACCATGTTTTTGGGGAATATATTAATAAGGTATTCAAATATTTAGTATGTAATAATTAAGATCCACTTTATGATATTTAGGAGATTAATGATAATTTAATTTTAGGAAATTTAGTGGCCTTATTTATAAATTTTTTAATTTTCGACGTGTCTTAATGTTGACCATTTATGGAATGGATTAAGATAAAAATTAGATATAGTTTTAGATAATAACGTATTATTCCAAAATATAAATATTTAGGAATATTGGATAACATATTCTAACCCTTTTTTATTGGATAATCACTAGAGATATAATGAATTACTTATCCTTATATTTTGGATCTTGTAAACCATTAGTGTTTAAAGCATGAAAAATTCATTTTTATTTCATGAAGAAAAAGATGAAGTCGAAATCGATCAAAGCATTATCAAATGATGATTTTATTCTTATGAAATATAAAAAATCAAGTTAGTATATTTTATCATGTTCTCTATCTAGATATTAAAAATTACATCAAATTTTTTAGAAAGGGTCTTAAGGAAAAAAATTTATCCAATTACCATATTTGTTTATTAATTATTGATAATTTATTCACCTAATTGGTTAATTATTTTGTGGTAAATATCATTCTCATGATCATTCCCCTTCTTATGATCAGTGATATATGGAAACTAATTTTCTTCAATTTCTATTTGTTCATGTCACACAAATTTTTTACGATATGGAAATCAAGTTCTATGGAATTCCAGATTTCATTTTCATTTACCATTCCATTTCATTTTAAGAGGATTTTTTTCAACCCTTTTATGATTTTTTTTCTAAAAAGCAATTTTAAAATTTCAATCCTTTGATTACTAATATCATGTTCAAATTGTGAGGGAAATATTTTTTAATGGAATATAAAATGTAATACACTGATATTTTATAGAATATTTTTAAAAATATATTTAATTTCTTTAATGAAATAAATTAAATGTAACGATATTTTTTAATTAACCAAGTTATTAAATATTTATATAGTTCTAAATGAATACAAATTTATTGATTAATGATTATGAAATAAAAACATAATTTTTAGTAAAAGTAATTTTTTGCTTCAAAAATATGTTTCATTAAAATATGATATTTATTATTTTTGTGTGTGGATGACATATCTAGTGTTGGGAAATTTTTATTAATTTAATTTTATAAAAATTATACCATTTATAAAAACATATCAAAATTATCTTATTGTGAAATTTTCATATTTTTCCAAAAATATTAGGTTGTTTATGAAATTATATGTTTTGTAAATACACTAATTTACATTCATTTTATAATGGAATTTAAACTCTGATTTATGTTTAATTTTTTTATAAACTTACATATGATCCATTTGAAATATAATAGTCTAATTAATTTAATTTGGATTAGAAATTTGAATTATTTTTGTAGAAATCTCTTTTTATACCGTAAAAATAATTTTTTATGGACTGTTTATAAGTACATAATGATTAGTTGACTAAATTTTCCCCTTATGTGGATCGATATAAATAAAATTTATAAATTTAATATCATTATATTTTAATTTAAATTAATATAATGTAGTTCATGATCCATATAGTTAATAAAAAATCATCTTTTCATTGAAAAAATGCATTTTCCCAAAACGGTTCGTCATCTCATTTTTCACACTTATTTAATAAATTACTCTTCAAAAAATTTAGAAAATTTATTTTAATAAATAATATAATTTTTTAAATCATCATTTAAAAATTTTCTAATGGTGATTTTTTGGGAATTTTCCAAAAAAGATTAATTATTCGATGAATAGTGAAAAATACTGTCATTTATTGAAAACAGTATTATCATTTAATGAATTTATAATGTCACATTTTTTTATAAAATGGAATAAAGAATAAAATTATATGCATTATAGTATATTTAATCTATTTTTATTCATTTTAATCAAATTAATGTTGACATTTGATATTAAATATTTCTATACTTATGAAAATATTAACATTGGAAAACTGTTTTTTCATCGTGTCAGTGAGTATTAATTTAAATTTAAATTTTACAATTATGTTAACAGAATTTGGAAAATGGGTTAAATATAAGGAATCATTATAATTAGTATTATATATTGATTTTATATTAATTATTTCAGGATGAATAGTGAAAAAAAGTAAAAATTAATTATTACTATTAAAGTAAAAAAACATGTTTACTATGGTTAAACTAAATAGATAAGGGTTAAAAATGACCCAAAACTTCTTAAATTACAATTGGTTTTTTATTTAAAACCTAAATATTATAGTATTCTATAATGGACCAATTTTCAATATTTTTTCATGTAAAAAATCTGGCATTACATGTTTCTTTTCAAAATTTCTATTTATAACCATACCATCACTTATAAATGGTAACCCCCTCTTCTCTCCTATTCATAGATCCAAAACCTTTTTTTTCAATACCTTACCAAAAATATTAATTAATACCCTAAAAAATCATATATTACTTATTTTAGTGATTAAACCCTCGTAATAAGGATTGACGTTTGAAACTAAAGGTGTTCTCCGTAGAAGAGGTATTGTCTTTAATATTGTGTACTAATTTTATTTCTTTTTTTAACAAATTAAAATATTATTTAACCATTATGATATATTTATGAAAGTATATAAATTTTTTTATATTATATTATGTTAATTTCATGACCTACCACTATATCATCTTCCACTAAGTTGGAAATTTAACTGTCGATTGTCTGTACGGCCAAGTACAGCCTCATGAACCAATGTAGTTCAGTTTCTATCACCACCTCTCATGGATTGATATGATCATGAGTTTAACATATTTATATTATATTTATGTCCTATTTATATCTATTGAATTTTAATATAACATATAGCTTCTTACTATCAATTCTTTGGAAATATTATAACATCGCTTCTATGTACAGCTGACTACTACAACACAAAGTGATTTGATTCATTTTAAACATATGATATACATAGAAGTCATTTAAAATAATTTATTGATTATATGTGATTTTTATTAAATAATAATGAATCTATAAATTTTATTTATTATTAACCTTCCTTTCATATCATCTATTTGGAAAATGGAAACAACATTCATGTATACATACACCCTACCCTCTCAATGAATGGTGTAATTTATTTTCAATATCAATATTATATGGTTTACTATAAATAAATACATAATTAATATATATCATATTTATATCATGGTTAAAATTATATTTTTTTAATGATGATGAAAATAAAAAATACCAAAAATTAAAAACCAAAACACACATGAAAAATGAAGTAGTTTTTAGTTGTAACATTATTTTAACAATGAAATTATTAATTATATGATAATAAAATGTTGTATGAACATTATTTATGGTAGTATATATATATATATAATAATATGGTTATTTCATATATCTATAAAAAACTATATTTATTATAGAGATGTTTATAATGTTTATGATGGAATTTGAGACTTAAGGTAAGGGGTTCCTAGACTCTCTTATTTATTGGAGTCTTATGCCATATTTTCCAATTGTTTCTTTTTTTTTGGTATTTATACATCCCATTTAACCAGTTTTATCATTAATACACTTATTTCATTGATATTTAAATTATAATTTGATCTTATTATTTAATATTTCTTTTGATTAAAAATTTACCAGTGTCGTTAGAGAATTTCATTTCAAATTGTATCCTTTGGCACATATGTTATGTTATGAAAAAATATTATTTTTAGGTGTATATAAATCCAATTAAACATTATATATCATTAATTTATTTATTATAAGGATATTTAAATTTTAATTTTAATTTATTCTTTCATGCGTCTTATTGTTCAAAAGATACCAAATTTTTAGAGGTTTTATGTTTCATTCTCATTGTTTATCAGGATTGTTTATGATTAAGTGTTTGATAATGAATCCTAATGAAATATTTCTTAAGGAAATCATTAAATTACTTTTAATGCAGTCATTTCACTAAAATAAAATTTTTTTATTTCATTTTCCTCCCTTTATATACTCAATAGATCAAAATAATGTTTTAAATGAAAATCAAATTTACATTTCTCTTTGGTCGAAAATAATTTTTCTTCAAAATCCAAATTTTAAAAACAAATTTTCAAAAAAAATTTAATATTATTTTTAAATAAATTATTATCCATAATATTATCTTTACAAAAAAATTAATCTTCTATAATTTTTTTTGAATAAATGTGTTTTTTAGTTTTCTTACAAAAAATGTGAAACAAATCTTCATTTTAACATATGCAACATGAACTGTATTTTCCTATATCATGCCACCCCTTATTTTAAATCTCAATTTAAAATTTTACATGGTTATTTTAAAATAAAAATGTTCTCATTAAAATTTGGGATGTTTTTAGATTTTAAATTAATTATTTAAAATTGAAAATGTTATTTTCCTCAAGAATATATTAATGGTATTTCATGTAATTTATAATCATAAAAAAATATCCTTTGTGGTTTATTATACTTTACTAGAGATATGAAATAATAGTACATCATTATTATTTATTTTTATGGTATATGTTTATGATTATGATGAAAATATGGTTATGAATCATGTTTATTTTCCACGGGTGGTGATATGATGAATTAATGAATTGTTTATGAAACCCATTTATGAAACATGATTATTTTCTTCAAGTTGTGACATGATAAATGTTTTTGAGAAAAATTTAATTTTTCATGGGTTATTGAAAGATGAGTGGTTTATGATCTTATGGAATAAACATTTATGAATTATATGATGTGTGGGACCTATAACTCCCTCTAATTATACAGGTATTTTTTTATATCTCATGAGATAATGATGGGATCCAATACAATGTTCTTAATATAATTTGGGAAACATACTTATGTACTTGATCCAATATGGTAAATAGGCTGATGTTATTGAACAACAGTGGGAAATATGTTATTATTCATGGTCTATTATTAAATGGGAATGAAGTGTTGATGCTTGATCCATTATGATTTTAGTGCCATAGATATTAACATCTGAATATGAAATGGTATCTATAATTATTATGTTTCTATAATTATATGACATGAACAAATGGATCATGATTAATATATAATCAGTTGTTACCCTTATGAATATATAATTTTGAAATGACAATGTTTTATACCAGGGATCATGTTTACAATCCATTTTATATTGGGTATGAAATTTTTAGGTTGTATATATAATATCATAAAATTATTATTATCTTATGCATTGATATTACCATCAATTGATATAATTCATGTTTACCCTTTCTGAGTATTTGAGCTCACCCTTTCTTTTGTTTACATTCCTGAGGTTATTATAAAAGGTTTATATAGAGTAGGTCTTTCATGTATAGTATATCAGACTATCTTTATGGGATTTATTGAAGATACTTCATGCAATAAGATTATTGTGTATCTAATATAAAAAAATAAACTTTTACAGTCCTTAGGAATGTATTTTTAATATGAATTTAATATTCACCTATTAAGATGAATTTTATTTATATAAAATACAGGGTTGTAATAATTTTCACAAACCTTCTATTTTTAAATAAATTATGATTTTTAAAGTGACAATTATCATATTTAGAGAATTATTTTGATAAAATAAATAAATTTTTTGAAATAAGAACATTGAATTATTTAGTGGTGAATATTTTATTATTTTCATTGCCAATTTAATTTTTAGATAAAATTAAATATAGTATAAATATACAGTCTATATTATGACAACATAATTGAACTAAATTAAATCAATAAATTCAATAAGATAAATTCATTAGCAAATATATATTTCCCCATTAGGATATTTTCTCTTTGATGTTATTTGAATAATTTTATAAACCTTTCATTTATCCTACCAAACCTATATTGTATTAACAGATTTTAAAATCAATTATTTATGAACATGACACACTTACGAATAACCAATGGTTTTATTTTAATATGTTTTCTTATTATCCTTCTAAAATATTTACAACCACTCATATTTGGTAGAAACTATGGGAAACCCATTGTATGGATTTTGGTTCTAAATATTTTATCATATAGTGTCCCAAACCTATATTTATAAATTAATAAATAATTATTCCCTCTTTTTTCTAACATTTCCCCCCAAAACTCCAATTACACTTCAATAAAAAACCATTGATAATTAAGTTACTCTCCCTATATATCTATAAACCCTTCCTAATGTTTTCACATTCTCAAAATAGTATCCTCCAATGCTTTTAGATCTATCTTCTCAAGGTAAGGGATTATCTTCCTCTTCTCTTTATTCAAGTAACTTCTTTATATTATGCCATTTTATATCCATTTTTTCATGATAGAATATATTTTTAAACATACTTTCATTACCATTATTATTCGAATGTAATTATATACTCCATTTCACTCTCATTAATATTTTCAATGTACGTTTATGTGCACCCATTATGTGGAAATAATTATCCTATGTTTTTCCATGACATAAATTTATGTTGTGTATAAAAATCCACATTTTTACTCAAGGTTACCCACCTATATATAAATATAATACACTGATTTTCGACTCCCATTTATATAATCCAAACTCTGCAGTCATGGGATTAAAAGTGATGAAGGAAATTCTCATGTTGTAAGATATATGCGTCCTATAAATTCATGTACATGATATAAATATGATGGGTGGGACCATAATTATATATCCCTAAAACACATTGGGTATTTAATTTATTTCATGGGAAAATAGGATTGGTGCATGGGAGGTAATCCTAAGAACACTATGTTATTGTGTCTTGATGGTTGTCCTTAACATATTCTTATTATGTCATTATTACATTGTTTCCACATTATTATATTTCCTTGAGGTTATCATATTATATCATTAATCAATGTTTATGTTTATGTTTATAGTTATCACCCTTTTATGTAACCTTGATGTGCATCTTGACTCATATCTTTTATATTAATCATGTTATTCTTTTATAATTACCTTATTTGGCTTTATAGTTCACCCTTCTCTTTTATAAATCCCATGATATTACCAAACACTTTTAGAATATCAATGCATATTTATGGGCACATTAAGGAGTTTTAAATAATGTCAGTTTAAACTTGTTTCATGATATTGTGATTTGTATATAGATTCCAAAATACAATAGGAAAATTAAACTTTTGGGATTGTATTAAGTGTGTCATTATATAAAAAATCATTAAATATGGTTTTTGAAAGATATAGGTTTACATAAGTATAGCCTTTAGGATATTCATTTTTTGAATGGGGCGAGTGTCCCTCCCCTATTATCATGTGAGTATATTTTTATGTAGACCCTATCTAGATTGATAATTGGTTGGGTGAGTGGACTGCCCTAAAAGAACTTGAAAACTAACATGGTCCTTGTTTTACCTCTCTAGAGTGATGACTGTATAGATTATCCAACTTGAAAAATGTGACCATGAGAGGATTAAGAAAATGAAGATGGATTATAGTCAGTATGAGTGATAGGTTTTCTCCATGGAGATACTAATTTATAGAGGAACCCATGTAGGTTTTATGTTATATATGATACCTAGTGGACCATGATGAGTTCCTCAGTTAGATGATAATCCTAGAGAGGGCGCATATGATATTGGGTAGTGTTCATTTCATGTCACCTTAAAAACCTGATTAATCATGTGATCCTAAGGGGGAATTAGTGGCTATGATGTGAGATATTATGAGATAGTGACATTGTCCTCTAACCATATTCACATTTAATGTCAAGGGTCGTTCCCCTGGGATAATAAAATTGATCCAGTTATGTTTCAATGAGATCTAAGGGAGAGAGTGTTCCTATGATAACTATTTGATTCTTGGGACATGATCCCATTATCCATCCATCTAGATTGATAGTATTATATGACTTAGATTTTCACCCAGGATCCGATTGTTGTGCCTGATATTGAATGAATTCCATTGGGAATCTCATTTGATTCAGCCTTTGAGTCTATATAGAATTCAGATGACATTAATATTTAACCATTGAATATATATGATTGCCTTAGACTCTCTCCTTGGAATCGACGGTATTCCTAACACTAGATTTCCTATGACTTTCCCTCAGGAATTGGCCACTTAACTGATAATAATGGATTTCCAAGGAATTTCTCCTAGAAATTTTCCTTGTGTAAGATATTGGTTTTCAGGGCATGTAACATAATTAGAGACACTCTGAAAATTTCTAAATAATATATAGTTAACCTCAAATTTTACATTACATCCTTGGTTTTGATGGTTTTTATTTATTTATCCTTCCATAATTATTTATTTAATCAACCAAGCTTACCACATTTCTAAACCCTTCTTTAGTGATTATGTATAGAACTATATTGGTAGTTCCCTATTAAGTTATACTCACACCCTTATCAGCTATCCATTTCACTCACTTTATTACACTGAGATTTTTTTATATTTTATTTTATAATATAATTGTTATCGATATCATACACTGCACACAACCTCGAGCTTAAATTAACGACAATATAATATTATGTTATAACCAAGTCATTGGGTTAGCATGAATTAAATTAAATGTATAAATTATAAATTATATGTAATATAATTTTTCCCTAATAAAAATAATTAATTCAATCAATTATGATAGTATGATTCTAATTTTTTTTACTAGGAAAACAATAAGAATGTAATTAGTTTATGCTTTTAAAATACATTTCATTTAAAATTGGGTCTTAGAAATATTATAAACATGTAATTAGAAATAATTTATTCTACATTTTGGAATTTTATTTTTTGAAAATGAAATTATTTTTAAAATTATCATGAAAAATATATCTTATGATAATTTTGTGCAATTTTTATGAAAAGATTAATTTTTTGTTAAATAGTGACAAATACTGATTTTAGAAAAAAACTACCATTTATTTTATTTTATTTAAAAAAAATATTATATTTTATAGTTCATTACAAGTAACATATGTTTACTTTTATTAAAAATATTAAATTTAGTTCATGGTACTGAACATTATACTTGATTTTGGTTCTAAATTATTTTATGTTATAAATGTATTTTTTGAAAACTATTTTTAATGTGTTTTGAAATATAATATTAAAATTTATTTCTTAATATTATAGGAATTAAATATTGGATATTTTAATTCATATTTATAATAAAGGAGTTATTATTTTTTAAATAGATTAATTTTATTTTTACTCATAATGAATAGTTTACGTTGTAATAGTTTGTCACAATGATAAATGGTTAAATCGGTTAAACGATGTTAAAAATATGGTTTTATAGATAAAAATAACTCTAAAACATTCTTTATATTATTTTAGTAGTTTATTTTGACCATACATATACCATATTCAAATATATGGAATGTTGTTTCCATTTTACCTTGATAATGATATTTCTATCACACTATGTAAAGAATAAAAAAAATGTCACTCTTATTAATTAAGTATATTTAATAAATTTTATTAGATGAGGAATGAAGTTATTAACAATTATAAATAGTTATATTGAATATGAATACTTTATTTTTGATATATATTTACTTTTTCACATTATTGATTTTATAATCACCTAGAATTATTCATTAACACAAATGCGTTGCTTGTGCAATTTTGTAGAAAAATATAGTAAATGATTTTAAAAACCATAAAAGTAGTATGTTTTGGTTGAAATTATTCATATTAAAATTATATTATTATTATGATGACTTTACATTCTAGATAAGGGAATATTCTTTAAAATAACTATAAATGATATTTAATGTTTAAAAATTATTTTAAAATCATTATAAAATAATATAAACATAAAATAACTCAAATTTATGGTAAAATTTCAAACCAATCATGAATTATCCATATATTTTCCACATGTAATTTTCAAAATTACATTCAAGACTATTTAGTGTTGAAAATTTTCCCCACCATTGGTGGTGGGGTGGTAAGGGTTTTGGGGTGAGGGGTAGTTTGATAGGTCTTTGGTCCTGTGTTTTTAAATCAATTACACTTCTTTTTTATTATGTTCCATGTTGGTGAATATAATATACCTTATATGTATTGAAAATTTTACTACCAAAATTACAGTTAAATGGGGTTAATGAGAGGGTTAAATTAAAAGATATGTTTGTAAATTTCACATAAACTTGTATAAAATTGATTGGTATAATTTATTTTTACCTTATACTTATTATATTTGATTATATAGAAATCAGGATCCATTTTACATGAGGTATACACATATTATATATTAATATTTCATGTATTATCAAGATAGCAAGCCACTTCACTTATAAAAGGGAATCACATTTTCTCTCTTCCTCACAATTTATGTTCCATTTATCTTAACAAAACTCTTTAGAAGTACCCTCATAGATTAATTATAGGGTCTGTAGACATTTTTTACTTCACATAATAACATCTTAACAATTCATAAGTTCTATAAAAATTAGTCTTTACAAGAATAGGTATAACTCTCAACCGAGTTGTTATATTTTATTTATTCTTTAACCTCATTTCAATATTCCCTAACTATGATTATATAATAACATTATTATCTTATATATTATAAAATATTATTATTATGATGGAAACACCCTTATTTATCTCCTTTTCCATCTAATTGCAAATGAAACAATTTATCATGTGTATATATGGACTACTATCTCCAAAAGTGATGTGTTTCATTGTTAATAACAACCTCTCAAGTTTAGTAATTATGATATATTTAATTACTATATATCATATTCATGAAATGATTGTAACGCCCCAAAATTATATCAATGAAATTTCCCTTATTATAATTTTTATATAGTATGAATCATATAAAAACACATATATAACGCTATAAAATCATTATAAATGACGAATAAAATATATAATAGGTATTTATAAACGTTAAGGAACCTATACCGATGAAATAATAACCTTCCCTTAGGAATAGTAATATGGCCCTTATGAATGTTAAATTATCCAAATGAATAGTAACCTCACCCATGAAAGTATACATAAAATTTATTCATCTCATAATTGAATATTTGATTAAATTATATTATAATAAAAGTAAGTGAATATATTAAAAATTAATATTTATGCATTTGTATTTTTAATAGTCATAAATATTTAATTACATTTTTATAATAAATAAAATAATTTAAAGGAAAATTAATTTTCATAAAATGGATTCATAAATCAATATCTTGTGGTTTTATTATTTCTGGATAATTTCATGAGACCTTAGTTAAAATTTTAAAGTGTAGTAAAATCAGTTTTTAATTTAAAATTTATATTTTCCAGGTAAATAATTATTTTATTTAAAAAATAAATTTCACATATTTAGAAAATTAATTAAATAAAATTTATTCCATTTTAAAATTCTCGATGTCAAAAAAGGTTAGGGTTATTTTTAGGATTTTTTTTGAAATACATGAATTTATAGTGAATAATAAAATATTGTAATTTAAAGTATAAATACCTTATAAGCTAAATATACTATTCCTTGAGTCATGGATGATTTAATCACCCATTTTTTAACTCAAATTCACTTATTTCTTTATTTAGTCAAAATAAACAACAATATTGGTAGTCTTCAGTAAAATAATAAATTAATGAATAGAATAATGAGAAATTACCCCTCTTATCAACAATTAAAGGAACCATCACCCCCCCCCTGCTTCTCTTCACTCTTATAAGCCCTTAATATTTCCAATTTTATTTTCAAATAATTTTTACTATTCTCCCCCAAATATTTTGAGATATTGGTCTTTCCAAAAATCCAAAACCCCTTCCATTAAAGAGGATCTCAAGGAGGATAATTCAAGAGGTAAATCCTCATCCTTTTTCCATTAATTTCATTTCAATTTATTTTATATTATTATTATTACCTATAATACTCTTTCAAAATGATCATTATATCTCTAATATCATATATATAATATAATTATATAATGTTAATGGATTATCCATCATAAATTTTCTTACTCTCTCCATTTTATTTTGAAAATGAAATCATCGTCTAGGAGGTGCCGATTTATAACCATCGTGGAAGACGAACGTTCATTCTTAAATTTATCCTTAAAGGATGGTCATGTAACTTTTTTTGGTTATACCAGATTATAAAATATGTATTTTATCTTATGTAAGGTTTTGGAACCATTATATATATATGATATTAAATAATAGTACCAAACTGTTTTATTGTGATTGAAAACCCACTAAAATTAAGCTAAATGATTATCATTAATATGTTATATAATTACTCAACCTAAATAATTAAAAAATAATACATAAAATCAATTAAACTTATTTTTGATCATTAATTACATGAAATTTAAATTATGGAGCGTTATTACCATTTTACATGAACTCCATTACTTATAATCAACAAACCACTCATAAAATCAAGGAAACGAACACTTCAGAATGACAGAGTTCAATCTTATAACCAATCAATAAAGATATGAATGAAAATAATAAAACAATATTTATTCAAATATATGATTTTTTTTATGATTAATTAATTAATTAATCGATTTTATTTGATTATCCTGGATGTTATGGTCAATTGCTGGACACATTCGGACATAAGGTAAATTTTTTCTTCCCAAACCTCCATTCTTCATTCGAGATTGTGTTTTCTCTCTCATTACCCCAATGAAATTATTAGATATTATTATTAAATCCCCTTAAATTATATTTGAGTGTTATATATATATATATACCAATAATAATTCATTTTTATTTTATGGTGAGTTAATGTTTTTAAAATAACCTTTCTCAAATTCTTCCTGATAAACAAGCCCGATTCAAGCGAACATCTCAAAATATTACATATTTTCAATTGAACTGTATAATCTATTGTAGACATAATTTTATTTATAAAATCACTCATTTTAATATGAACGAACTATATTAGTTTAATTGTGGTTTTATACACTGATTTTTTAAAAACAACTCTTCTTTGCAAAGTAAAAGAGTATTTCTCTCATGTTTTACTTGGAGATTTTATAAGAGTATTTACATCTATTTATACACTCTTGTTGATTATTATGATAAATTGGGATTAAATTTTTATTATATCATCTACCATATTTTATATAATGGTGTATGATTAGTTTGACTATGGATGTTCTATCTTGATATCATTTGTAATATTAATCTGAATAGTTAATGTTTAGGTTTACTGATTGGGGAATGATAATTAAATTTTATATGTTAACTTCAATATTAAAGTATATGTTGATTATATTTATCCTATTTCATATTAGGAATGCATTGGACATATTATTTGATGGCCAGGGCCCTTTATAGCCCTCGATGCATTTGAAGGTCTCATAAGACAAACTACCCTGGATTTTTACCCATTATATATAGAGTCTTTGACGATGCCTTAATTGTATGAAATATTATGACCAACATTATGCATTCCATCATTATGAAACTAGTAATTGATATTCCATGTGATTAATCAACCAGTAGAGTATCCATGGTTATGTTTTATTATGGAATTATTTATTAATCTTTTTTCCTCCAATATTATGCTCATTTTTAATAGCATGTTTACTTTTATTTATTAACCATGACTTATTACATATGATTCTTCAATATTAAATACCCTTATTGAGAATCTGAGATCACCCCTTTCTTATGTTTTATTTTTCTCTAGGATGGTAATAAGCTTATTATGAATGCTTTTCATGAATAATTGAGGAGTTTATGTGTGATTAAATAGAAGTAGATATGTTGTATTTCATGCCAATGTTTTAATGAAATAATTATGTATCTATATAATTTTCTAATTCTACTAAAATATTCATTCCTTCATGACACAACTTCCTTATTTATATTCTAATGTATCAAAATATGTCATCGTCCCTAATAAAATAGAGTTCGGGTCATTACAATTGGTATCAAATGAAGTTTAGTAGAATCCAAGGAATTTAGATTTAAGAATAGAAAATTGGGGAATAAAATCCTAAGATTTAATTTGAGGATAAGCATGCAAGAACCTCCTATTATTTTTGTAAGGTATAGATTATGTGGATATTCCTATAAAATAAATCTCTGTCTGGATATGATAAGTGGATGTGGTTCTTGAACATATGTACCAAGTAGAAACAACTTCGACAAGGTGTTTCAGGCTTTACTCTGGTTAACATGGTACATGAAAATGTCCCTTACTGTGCACCCGGTTTGAAACGTCTAGGGTATATGATTGGGATAAATTATATATTTTTACAAACCAATATAAAGGATTTAATTGTAATTATTTCCCCAATGAAACCAATTTTATGATTATTTGATTATACATGAAAAGGATTTGATTTCATTTTAATTATTTTACTTGTTAGGCCATTTACATTATGATACAAAACCTAATATAGTTTATGCCATTATCTATAAATGGTGCCTAGTAGAATCAATGGAAACTTCATGAATACGCATATCCCTTGTAGGGATTTAACACCATTGCAATATAATGATGTTGGTTATGTATCTACGATTGGTGCTAAGAAATATATAACTCTACCAGGATAGCTCACTAGGGTTATGAACAATAACCGTACCCATATGGAGAATCATGAACCACAATGTGGAGAATAAATGTCAGACCGCTTTATGCGATATCAACCTCCATCATTTAAGGGGACAACAAAACCATTTTTAGTTGAGAAGTATGTAAGTTCTCCAATGAAGATATTTCTCGCATTGGGATGTAACAAAAGTGAGAAGGTTGTTAGGGTAAAGTATTTTCTATTGGGAGATGCAGATCAATAGTGGTCATTGAGTCAAAATACAAAAGAGGTGGAAGATATTGAAAATATTGAATAGATGTATTTTATGGAACTTTTCCATGATATTTTTTCCCTCGTGAACAACAAGAGGATATGAAAATGAATTTCATGAATCTGAGGTAGAATGGAGATGACAATGTTTCCATGTATGAAGCCAACAATATAAGGCTAGAAAGTAATGTATCTAAATACATATTTAATCTGAGGAGCAATATTCAATCAATTATTTGATGGTTTAAAAACATTCCTCTGTAGGGCACTAGTTTCCAAAACTATCTCATCATATGAATATGTAGTGTCATGTGCAATCAAGATAGAAAAATAATTCTCTATGTATTATGGCGTTAAATTAATGAAAGGGAATATAAGGGATATTTAACACACATGAAATGGAAATAAGGAAAAAGCGAATAAGGTAATAGTTGATTTTACATCCGGTGATAATTGTGGGAAAAAACACCCTAACACTGGTATGAATGGTATGGGTGTTTGTTAAAATTGTGCATGAAAAGGCCACCAAGCCAGTTATTGTATGTGTAATAAAGAGGTTACAAATATTAAATGCTAAAATTGAAAATATATAAGAAATTATGAAAATGATTGTCTAAAGATCCAAGGAAACATTCCATAAAGATGTCCATGGGAGAAAGAGAAATCTTATGTAGTCACAACAACTAATGTTAAAGATTCTAATGAAATTTTGGAAGGTAATTTAATTATATTCTAAAACCTAACCAATTCTTTATTTGATTCTGGATCGTCTCATTAATTTATATCATCCAAGTATTTAATTTAAATTATATATTTTTAATTTGATTTAATAAAGGAATTTTTTATTTAAAACTCATAAGAGAAGTATAATTGAAACAAAGATAGGTTGATTTGTCCCCCTATTGAAACTTAAATGTTCTTTAGTGGATGGCCATATCCTCATACCCAGGACTGACATTGACATAATTCTTGATATGAATTGGATTTCATGTTATGATTTCAAAAATATATTGCAAGAATAAGGAAGTTATAATTTTTTAGAATAATGTTGAATCTTTTAGCTTTAGAGAAGAAACCTCATAAGTTTATTCTTATCAATATCCACCCCAAGTATCCCTACTAAATATAGATCTTTTGAACTAATAGAATGTAATATCTACAGGTGAATAAATAAATGTTCCAATTGACTATTTACCTATATTTCACGAATGCATTGATGTATTTCTGGAGAATTGAAATGGACATCCTCCAGAGCTGGAAACTGAGTTTCTTATTGATTTAATTCCTGGTTAAAGCCCCATATCAAAGACTTATTATTGAATTACCATGGTGGAATTAGTGGAGAAGAATAAGAAACTAGAAGATTTTATTACTGAGGGTTTTATTCTCCATAGTGTCTCTCCATGGGGTGATCCAGATCTTTTTTAAGAAGAAATATGGATCTATGATGAAATTCATTGACTATAGGGAGATCGATGCTATTACGATAAAGAATAAGTTTCATCTTCCATGGATAAATAAATTATTATAGTAACTTCATAAAGCCCAATATTTTTCAAAGATTGAACATTGATCTAGATATATTCATTTTCATGTGAGAAAGGGAGATATTCAAAATACAACATTTTGAACCAGATATGGGAATTACATGTTTACAATAATATCTTTTTTACAAACTAATGTACCATCTATTTTCATGTATCTAATGAATATTATTCTTAAGGAATATTATGAGGACTTTATTGATGTGTTTATTAATAATATCTTTGTATACTCCAAAATCTATGAAGAACATGAGAATCACTTACGGATTGTTCTGAACACTCTCAGAATAAAACAATTAAATGGTATGTTTAGTAAATGTGAATTCTAACTTCAAACTGTTTTATTTCATTCCAACATTATTAGTAAATATAGAATCTTAGTTGATCTATAAAAGACAATTCCTTATCCATAATTTCCACCATCAATGAACATGAATCAGGTATGTAGTTTTATTATTTTTATTAGGTTAATATTTGTGTTTCCTTCATAACTACATCCGATTAGCTGGCCTGTTAACCAAGATTACTGATAAAGGGGTTAAGTTTGTATGTACTAAATAATGTGAAGAATATTTTGAATACTTGAATAAGATATTAGTGAATGATCCAATATTGACTCTACCATTGGGAAATGGTGGATTTGTGATATATATTGATACTTAAAAGAAAGGACTTGGTCGTGCCCTTATGCATAATGAGAGCGTTATTACCTATGAATAAAAGAAGTTAAAAACTCATGAACAATACTATCAAACTCAAGATCTTGAGTTACTAGCTCTAATATTTTCCCTGAATATATGGAGACATTATCTCTGTGGTGAAAGATGTGAGATATATATTAATCAAAAGAGCTTAAAATATATATCATCAAAGAAAGAACTCAAGATAAGGAAAATGTGATGGATTGAGCAACATAAGGAGTATGATTGTTCCAAACACTACCATCCAGGGAATGAAAATAAGGGGAAGATGCATTGACCAGGAAGGATCATGGAGTCCTAAAAAGATGAGTATTGAAAAGGATCCTATGTTTAATGATCTATTAGGGATGGATATGGGAATTATCAAATAAGGTGAAACATCATTACTCTATTAATTGGTTTCCCAACCATATTTATTAAAAATGATTAAATGTTCTCAGCCGAATGATGAGAATATTGAGAAGAAAATTAATATTATAAATGATGGGAAGTTGGAATATTTCGTTTATAAAGATGGAATTATAAAATTTGAGAGGATTCTATCTGTTATCTCTATACCCAGGCTAAAAAGAGAGTTATTGGATAATGACCATAGGTGGAATTTCTCTGTACACATTACTATCACTAAGATGTATAGATATTTTAAAGAATATATTTGGTGGGATAACATAAAGCATGAAATTTCTGGTTATATATAAATATTTTTAGTCTTTCAATAGGTTGTGATGAAAACCCCCTAGATGAGTCATGCAACCTCGGACTATACCAACATGGAAATGGGATTACATCACCATGGATTTTTTCACTAGTTTAACAAAAACTCTAAGATTAAATGACGCAATATAGTTTATTTTTGACTGACCTAACAGATTATATAATATTTATTTTATCATACTTATGGTTTTGGAACCATTTTGTATACATTATATTAAATAATAGAACAAAACATGTTCATTGTGATAAAAAACCACTAAAATTAATCTAAACGATTGTAATTAATATGTTATCAAATGATTCATCATCATTTGTGGGTAAAATAATACATAACACTATGTACACATCTTTTTGTTCATTAATATCATTAAATTCCAATTATAGAGAATTATATGCATTTTACTGGAATTTCGTTACTTATAATCCGGCAAACCAATCCTGGAATCCAAGAAAAGAACACTCTGGAATGTCGTAATTCAATATTAAAACTTATCAATAAGGATAAAAATGAACATAATAAAAATATATTGAATCAAATATATGTATATAATATTATTAATTATTTAATTAATGTATTTAATTTTATTCTTTAGTATGTTAAGGTCAAGGGTATATCATATTAATACATAAGGTAAGGGTTTTTTCCCGAACCTCCATTTTTTATTTGGGTTATTTCTCTCACTTTACCGTAATAAGATTATTAATTCTTATTATTTAATCCAAAAAAATCATTTTTATTATTCTATATATATGTAAAAATAATAATTCTTCTTTACATTATGGGGAGTTACATGTTTTAAAAGGATATTTCTAAAATTCTTCCTGATAAACAAGACTAATTAAATAGAACTTATCAAATTATTACCTATTTTCATATGCACTATAAAATATATTTGAATACACAATTATTTTTTCTAAAATCACTCATTTTATTATGAAAAAAAACTATATTAGTTCACATTTATTTTTATACAATTATTTTGTCAAAATACCTCTTCTTTGAAATGTATAAGAGTATTTCTCTCAATTATTTCTCAATTATTTTATAAGAGTATTTCCATATATTTAAACACTCTTTTTGATTCTTATGTTTAATTAGGATAAATTTTTTATGATATCATATACCATATTTTATTGAATGGTTTATGATTATTTTTATTTTTTGATGTTCGATCTTGATACCATTCACCATATTACTCCGAATGGTTATTGTTTATGTTTATAAAATAGGGAAATTTATTTACATATTATATGTTAGTTTCAATATTAATATATATTATTGTTATGTTTCTTCCCTTTAATATGAAAAATTCATTAGACTTAGTATGTTATGGGTGGGGATAGTTATAGCCCCTCAATGCATCGACAGGTCTCATGTAACAAGTTCCCCTAGTTTTTGCCCATTATGTTTTGTGTCTTTGTGGAGGACTTAACAGTACTAATTATGATGTCTAATATTATTAACTCTCTTATTATGAAACTACTAATTAATATTCCATGATATTATTCGACTAGTATTGTATCCATGGTTGTGTTTTATTATGGAATTATTTTTTTGGCTTTTATTCAAGCCATATTATGCTCTAGTTTATGTTTTAATGTAGTGGGTACTTTTATTTAGTCACCATTCCTTATTACTTATGATTCCATTATATTAATTTCTCTTACTGAGCATATGATCTCACCCCTTTGTTATGTTTTTTTCCCCGGGATGCAAAGAAGTATATTATGAATGAATTTCAGGAATAAACAAGGTTTATATTTGTGATCCAAAAGAAGGTGATATGTTGTATTTCATTTTATGTTATAATGAAAATATTATTTGTGTATCTATTTTTCAATGAAATTAAACAATTCATCCCTTTGGGATAATAATTCTTTGTTTATATTCCAATTTAATAAAATAAGGCACCAACTTTGGAAAAATGGGGTTCATATTATTATAGTTGGTATCATATAAAGTTTATTAGAATCCTTCGAAAATAGATTTACAAAAATTAGAATATGGAAAAGAACCCTAATATGAATATTTGAGGATAATCATGCAATAAAATCCAATAATTTTGTTAAGGAATTGATTCTATGGATCATTCTAGAAAATAAATCCCAATCTGGATAATACGAGTGGCCATGGTTCTTGAACATATGTACCTAGGAGAAAACTCTTATAAGGTCTTCCAAGCTTGACTCAGGGTAACCTGGTACATTAAAACGATCCTTATTGTGCACTTGGTTTGACACTCCTAGGTGATATTCATATTACAATTAACATTTTTTACAAGACATTATTAATGATTTAATTTTAAATATTTCTCTAATGAACCCATTATTATGATTATGATAATAAAAATTCATAGGATTTTGATTTATGTTATGTATTTTATTATATTGACATTATATATTATGATTCATAACCTAATTCAGATTATGCTATTATTTAAAAGTGGTGATGAGTGGAAGGAATTTAAACCACATGACAACACCTATCCAATGAATGGATTTCCTTATTATGCATGATAACCATATTGGTTCTAGAGCTTTGACTGGTGCTAAGAAATCTTATAACTATACTGGGACAAAATACTCAGGTTATGAACAATAACCTTACCCATATAGATCATCCTAAACCACAATATGGTGGAGAAATTTTAGAACTCTTTATGCAACAATAACCTTGATCATTCAATTAGACTACATACACATTTGTAGCTCAATTGTAGATAAGTTCCCTAGAGAATATATTTCTATATTTGGGATGAAAAAAGACAAAAAAGTTTATTATATAATTTTATCATATACCAGGAGATACATATCAATGGTTGTCACTAATTCAAAACAAAAATAAGGAGGGGAGTTTAAAAAATATGTAATGGGGGTATTTAAGGAACTTTTACTAGAAAAATATTTTACTCGTGAACAATGAGTTGATATGAAAAATAAATTCTTAACTCTGATGTAGAAGGATGATGAGAATGTTTAAAATTATTAATCCAACATTACTAGTCTAGAAATTAATTCCACATACTACAAACATAATCCAAGGAGAAATATTGATCGATTCATTGATGGTTTGAAACCATACCTCCGAAGCTCAGTGGTTACCAGAAACTTCTCATCAAATGAAGATATAGACTCTTGTGGAATGAAGATAGAAAAATATTTCTATAAGTATTATGTACTTAAAGTAATTCATGAGAATAAGTGGGTTTTTAAACATTATGAAATAGTAAATAACAAAAAAATGGGAGAAGGGAAGTGTTGATTTTCCATCCTGCTATAATTGTGGGAAGAAACACCTCAGAACATGCTTGAGTGGTATGGGTGTTTGTTACTTGTGTGGAGGAAAATCCACCAAGATTGTGATTTTAGGGGAAATAAAGAAGCTAAAAATTTTCTATTATACAATTTCCAACATATGATTCATTATGAAAATGAATTTCCTATGATTCAAGGAAACATACCCCGAATAAGGAAAATGGAGCAAGTTTAAGATAATACAGCCACAACTGTGGAATTTGATTTTCCTAAATGACGTGGCAGTAGGTACATTAATCATATCCTCAATATTATCCAATTATATATTTTATTATAAATCTTTTAACACTTTTATATCATCCCATTTTTCCAAAATATTAGACATTTCCAATCTATATTAATAAATGAATTTTCTGAAAAAAACCCTTAACAGAAGTATCATTGCAACAAAGATATGACAACCCCGCTTTTATTACAAACTTAAACATGATTTATTACATAAAACTTCACTTGATACACAAATAAGATCTAGAGGTTTAGTGTCTTTGGGTCTTAGGATCATTACATAAAAACTTATAACATTAAATACATCATCATTATTGAAAACATCCTTTACATGACCTCTACATTCCCTCATACTTATCATTGCATGGGATAACCTGAGGATATGAATAAGAAAATGGTGAGCTATAAATCCCAGTAAGGGAATACAAATAGAATGACATGATGATTACAATACATGTTAGAAATTAGGCATATCAATAGAGCACAAAAGAAACATGTACATAAACTCATGATAAAGCATGATAATCATAACATGGAAATGTGGCAACAACACTTAACATGGAATTAGCATGAGCCAAGGCTCATTGAACATGAATCATGAGTAAACCCTCATTGCACATGAATCATGAGTAAATCCTCATTTCACTTCAATTATCATGAGTCAAAACTCATTTCACATTAAGTATCATGATACCATACATTACCCAATGCATTGGAGCGCTATAAGGGTGCACACTTCTTAAACATTTCATTTCATGCATAAGTGCGCCACATGGATCATAAACATGGATTCATTAAACATAATCATTCATTCCACGATAACGGAATGTGGAATTAATACATGAAACTTTATAATAAATAAGTAACTGTTTATAGAGTTGAATACCCATGATGGAGAAATGGGCATGGTATTCACTACACAATGGCATTGGCTTAGAAAATCGGTGCGATTTCGGCAGCGTAATGGCGTGACATAAGAATTCATAAAAAATGGTTGATGAGAGAGAAAGGGGTTCCTCATCATATTTAAATGTAATGGAAAGTAAGGAGGTCATATAGAAACATTTCCCAACAATTGTAATTGAAATTTTGATTCATGATACAAAAGTATTGTTTGAAAGTAAGTGAGGAGAGTGAAGTTCCTTTCAGAATTTCGGCATAGTAACTGGTGTACATGGGAGAAATTTAATGAGAGATAAATGGGTCTACCATCATTAAAAAATAAATAGGGAAGTATAAGGGAGGTTAGAAACCATAACCCAACATTCTTAATTGAAATTAAAAGGGAAAAAAATTTCAAAAAAATTGGACAAAAAGAGGAAGGATGAAAAAAACCCTTACTTGGAAGTGTGCTTCTAAAGGCTAGAGAGAGGCTTTTGAGGGGCTTCTTGGGAGCTTGGGGATCCTTGGAAGGATTATAGAGAGAGTAGGGTAGAGGATGGACGAACTCCAAAGTCTTTGAGTCAGGAGGAAGTGGGGGCCTGGGTGGATTTATATAGGAAAGGTGAGTGAATTCTTTATTATTTAGGTTTGGGACCCCTTATATTAAATTAATCCAAACCACAAACCATCCCATGGTTTTTTCCCATGGTTTTTGTAAAATGGAATAGGAAAACAATATTTTATAATGAAAAAGTCCGATCTTCTTAAAATAATAGGGTTTCTTATGTGGAGGTGACTCACACTCCCATGGAAATTAATTTAAAAAGACAAGGTGTTTAATAAGTCTTGAGGGGTCCATTAATGCTTTGAAAAGTAAGTCAAACAAACCCAAAATTACATTATTTTAATGGTATAACATATATTGTCCGAACATAAATATTATATTATTTTATTACATCACTATTGGGTCATTATGATGTCATAAAACACATTATATATTTATACGGTATTTAATTTTTACCCAAAAATATGACTGTCTCAGAAAATTATGAAAAATTCACCATTGGATAAATTCTACATCCTGATTCTAGAAATAACATTTATTTTATCTAAATAATTTTCTAAATATGTTAATTTTCACTTTTAAAATAAAAACTGACATTTATCGAAAATTCATGGGTTTTGACAGAAATGGCTTTCAAACCTTAAAAAAATTTAATTGCATTCATAAAATTATAAGATTATTTATATTTAATAAAAATTTATTTAATAATAATGGTAATATTTTTTAAAATATTATTTAATTCAAAAATCCCTTAATTTAAAAAATAGAATTCTTAATTAAATAATAACTAAAAACACTATTTGTACTTTAAAAACTATTAACAATGTATCAAAAAATGAAAAGGAGGTGTATTCATTATTATATACAAAAATAATATGCATGAACATAGTACTAGAGATTTGTTACATAACCCCTTAAAACAGCCGCATAATACCTAAGGGTAAGGTGTGCGATGGTGACAGACTCTTGGGGTGGCTCGAATAACATCGCTCGAGTGGTAATCTCTATCAACATCCACTTTTCCCATTGACGGTCCCATTAAAGCTTGACATGATGAATCTCAGATTGGGATTGGTCAAGAGTGAAGCCCAAGGATGCCACCTCTTTTCCGAACTCCCACAAATGTGCTTTGTATGCGGAAATTCTACTGGATGAGGCCATCACTTCCTTTCTCTGAGTAAATTGGATTTGTTAAAGACCTATATTTATACAAATCATGTGATCACTGTTCATCAGCTATATTAGCAACTGTCAAAATTCGTAACATAAAACCAAAGAATGTGACATTTTATATAAACATAAACAGACATTTAATTAGATCAATAGGGATTTCCATTATTGAAACTTTGGGTCGTTACAATATTCCCCCCATAAGAAATTTCTCCCTCGAAATTTTCTTTTTCCCACACTAAAATAGATGTGGCTAACACAGCTTAATATTTCCTCTGATTCCAAAGTCGCTTTTTCAAACATGTGGTTTCACCACAACACCGTGATGAGGGGCATTGTCTTATTTTGTAGAACTTTTTCTCTATGATCTACGATCTTCACTGGTTTCTCCTCATAAGAAAGATCATCTTCCAATTGTACAACCTCAGAAGAGAGTACATGTGAAGGGTTTGGTATGTACATTCTTAATAGGGATACCTGAAAGACATCATGTACTTTGGCCATGGCAGGTGGAAGTGCTAGTAGATAGGCCACAACCCCGACACGATCAAGAATCTCGAATGGGTCGATGTACCTTGGACTTAACTTCCATTTCTTTCCAAACTGATGAACTTATTCCATAGAGATATGCGTAGAAAAAACATGTCTCTAACTTTAAACTCAAGGTCTCATCGATGATTATCTGCATAACTCTTCTATCAACTATGGGCTGCCTTGATATGCTGCTGAATGGTTTTCACCTTCTCCACCATTTCCTTGACCATTTCTGGTCCATGTAGCTTATGTTCACCGACCTCATCACAACATTTCAGTGTTCTGCACCTTTTCCCATACAGGGCTTTATATGGTTCCATTTGGATGCTCGAGTGGAAACTATTATTATGAGGGAACTCAACCAGAGGAATATGTTGATCCCATAATCCTTTAAAGTCCATTGAGCACACTCTCAACATGTCCTCAAGTGTTTGGATAGTCCTCTCGGATTGTCCATCAGTTTGAGGATGATATGTCGTAATGAAGTTTAGTTTAGTATATAGAGCATGTAAAAGACTCTTCCAAAACATAGAGGTGAATCTTGGATCTCGGTCAGACACAATAGATCGTGGTACTCCATGCAACCTGACCATGTCCCTGATATATATCTGCACCAGTTGATCCAATTAGAAATCCTCCCAAATAGAAATGAAGTGTGCAGTCTTTGTAAGATGATCCACAACAACACATATTGCATTATTGCCTTTAGATGTCCTTGAAAGTCCGGTGACAATGTCCATGGTGATGTTCTCCCATTTCCATTCTGGTATGGGCAATGGTTGCATCATCCCCTTATACTTCTGCCTCTCCACCTTCACTTACTGGCACACTAGGAACTTTGATGTATATTCAGAGATATCCTTATTCATATTATCCCACCAAATGTTTTCTCGGAGATCTCAATACATATTTGTGCTCCCTCGGCTAATAGAGAAATTTGAACTATGGGCATCATCCAAAAGATACTTCTTTCAGCTCCGGACTCAATGGAACACATATTCTATTCCCAAATCGCACAATTACTTCTTCATTAACATTAAACTTCGATAATTTCTCTTTTTTGAGAGCTTCCATTTTTTCCTGAATTCCCACATCATCCTTTTGAGCATCCTTTAACCTTTACAAAAGATACAGTTGAGCAATAATTTGTGAAAGGATTGATGATGTTCCCTTCTTTATGATTCCCATGTCCATCTTTATCAAGTCAAAGAAGATTGGATCCTTCTCAATTCTCATCATTGATAGAATCGGTGGGTCCTCTCTACTTAGGGCATCTGCCACCTTGTTCGCTTTCCTAGGGTGGTAATGTATTGAACAGTAATAATACTTGACGATATCTATCCATCTTCTCTGGCACATATTAAGCTCTTTCTACGTGAATATATATTTAAGACACTTGTGGTCAGTATATTTCTCACTTTTCTCCCCATAGAGATAATGCCTCAAGATTTTCAAGGCAAAAATCACCACTGCTAACTCCAGATCATTTGTTGGATAGTTTCTCTCATGTATTTTCAACTTCCTTGAGGCATAGGATATCACTTTATCATTTTTCATTTGCACACATCCCAATACCTTATTCGAAGCATTACTGAATACCACAAATATTTTCCCACTTGTGGGTAAAGTGAGCACGAGTGTAGTGATATGCCTCCTTTTCAACTCCTTGAAGATTTCATCGCATTCATCACTCCAAGAATACTTTACTCCCTTCCGAGTTATCTTGGTAAGAGGGTTGGAAAATCATGAGAAATTCCTCACAAATTGTCTATAATATTCATCTAACCCCATGAAGCTACAGATAGCTATTACCGATGTTGGCCTCATCCATCCCTCTATTGCATCTGTTTTGGAGGGATCCAAAGATATCGCATTACTTGTGATGATATGGCCCAAGAATGAGACCTCCTTTAACCAGAAATCACACTTGGTTTACTTTTCATAGAGCATCTCCTTGCGCAAAGTCTCTAATACAGTTCTTAAATGCTCCTCATGATCCTCCTTGGTTTTGGAGTATATTAGAATATCATTTATAAATACTACCACAAATTTGTCGAGGTAATCTCTAAAGACTCTATTCATTAAGTCCACGATGATTTTTGGAGCATTAGTGAGTTCTAAATGCATTACTATGAATTCGTAGTTCCTGTATCTTGTCCGAATAGCAGTCTTGGGGATATCTTCCTTCTTCTCCCTTACTTGATAATATCCCAACCGCAAGTCCACCTTGGAGAAGTATTGTGCTCCATGCAACTGTTCGAACAAGTCATCAATTCATGGGATAAGATACTTGTTCTTTATCATGATTTTTTTGAGCTCACGATAATCGATGCATAGCCGCATTAACATATCCTTCTTCTTGATGAAGAGGACTGGTGCACCCCATGGTGAATCACTTGGGCATATAAACCCTTTATCTAGATTCTCCTGTGGTTGTTTCTTTATCTCTTCAAGCTCTACAATATCCATTCTATTTGGAGTCTTGGATATTGGTAATGCCCCAGGTATAATTTCAATTGAGAATTGAACATCTCTTTAGGTGGAAGACTAGGCAGTTCCTCAGGATACACTTCTATAAATTCCCTCACAATAGGCATTTCCTCAAGGATGGTTTCTTCCTTGGACTCAATCATCTGAGTCAGATACGTGTTCTAATAGGGAAGTAATATCCATTCTTGAGATGATGGAGAAAAATGATATCCATCTTCCTCCTTACACTTGTAATGAATCGGGGGTCGATTCTCCATATGGAGTGTGATTTCCCTCTCCCGACAATTTATGTTGGCTCTATTTAAGGAAAGCCAATCCATGATAAGAGTTTCATCAAATTCCACCAGAGGGAGTATGATGAGGTTCCCCGAGAAATTAAATCCACAAATTATAACATGGTAGGACTTATATTCATGGGATGCAATGATTTCCCCATTTTCCGGGCTCACCAACATCTTCACTTCCATGGTTTGTGGTGGTGCTGGGATTGATCTTCTAAACTATCGAGATATAAAATAATGAGTAGAACCTGAATCAAAAATTATGTTCGCTATTCTTGAATGAATAACTAGCATACCTGTCACTACTTCATTGTCGAGGTTCACTTCGGAAGAAGTGATAGAAAAATCTCTTCCTTGCTACCTTGGAGGTTGTTGGTTGCCTCCGAAAACCCTTGGATTAGGGCACTGATTTGTAAAATGCCCTGATACTTTGTATTTGTATCATTGAACAATGCGTTGAGGTTAGAATGGATCGTTCCTCTCCTCTGTCGTATCCGCGGGTCTTTCTTGCTGACAGTTAACAGCTAGGTGCCCTTATCTTCCACACATGAAGCAATTCCTCGTCCCCTTAAGAAAATTTACAGGGGGCTTCTTTCTGCACTTTTGGCAAGTGTGATGCTGTATCTTCTTAGTAAAGTTGGATTTATCTATCGGACCACTAGAATTGAAGTCTACCTTATGCTTATTATCCCCATGATACCCATGTGATTCTCTGATCTCCATTTCAACCTTGAGGGAACATCGGACAATTTCTTCATAGCTGTCGAAGTCACGGATCGTTAATGCTTTCCGCATGCTAGGCTTCATCCCACCAAAGAATCGGTTAACTTTTCATTCGGTGGTAACGAAAAAGCCGGTAGTGTATCGTGCAGGCCTTTTGAAGTTTTACTCACACACTCAAAGAGATTCTTAGTCATTTTTCTTGAGGGAAAGGAAGACCCTTTACATCTAAAGTCAGAGGGTGCACAGAAAATATTTATCGAAAAACATCTTTTAGAAATTCCTCTATTCCAATGCCTAGATCTCCTCCTCAGGCTTCGTATTTTTGATCAACGTCCACCATTGATCAGCTTCACCCTCCATACAATAAGCAACTAGGAGAACCTTCTCTTGTTCAGAACATTGAAGGATGGAGAAGATCTTTTCAATGGAGTTGATCCATTGTTCAACGATTGTGGGATCAGATGATCCACTAAAAGTAGGAGGCCTTTGTCTCATGAATCTCTCGATAGCGACTTGTTATTTCTTAGGGGGGTTGAACATTCCACTTGACACATGTTTCTATTCAAAACTTGAGTAAGCTAAGAGAGAAGCGTGACAAAGTTCTTGATTCCCGATCACATTGGATTTGGTATCTCATTAGTACAGTCATCACACTGATCTTCACATCGGTTGTTAGCCCGAGTCCTCCTATTACCGACCATTGGGTAGAATAAAAGAAAGTTAGGGGTAACACATAAAGGGTAATCCAAAGAAAAAATTTTATGACATAAAAATATACTTTTATTTCCTTAACTCATGTGTCTATAGGCTTCAGCCTAGGCTTTTCATGATCTACTTTCTAACATATATTTTTTAGGGGCATTTTTTTAATTCCCTTAATAAGGGTTCATACTAAGCTTGTGAATTTTTCAAAACATATCCCCTCCGAGTGTCGTAACCAAGAGTGCACCAAGGCCCGTTGTCGTGCACCAGTTTCCATTCTAGTTTAGATCAAAGAAATGTTTTCAGGTTTTACCCCTAGGATACATTTGTGCCAGAGCTGCCTCTATCTGCTCGTATCCAGACAGGGATGTATTTACTTAATAAACCACTTACTCAGTACTTAACAAAACTTAAGGATGTTATTATTATACTTAGTCTTCTCTCTAAGGCTTTACTAGGGTTTTCTAATCCTAATCCCAAAAATAACTAAACCTATCTTCTGATACCAACTATCACAACCCTGCTATTATTAAAAACTTAAACAAGATTTATTACCTAAAACTTCACTTGATATAATAAATAAGATCGAGAGGTTTAGTATCTTTGGGGATTAGGAACATTACATAAAAACTTAAGACATTAAATACAACATCTTTATTGAAAACTTCTTTTACATGGCCACTACATTCCCTCGTACTTAGCATTGCATGGGATAACCTCATGACATGCATAAAGAAAGGGTGAGCTATAAATCCCAGAAAGGGAATACACATGGAATAACATGATGATTACAGTACATGTTAGACATTAGTAATATCAATAGAGAACAAGAGAAAAATGAACATAAGGTCATGATTAAGCATGATAATCATGACATTGAAATGTGGCAACAACACTTAACATGGAATTATCATGACCCAAGGCTCATTGCACATGGAGAATGATTAAACCCTAATTACACATGAAGAACAAGTAAAAACTCATTACCCTTGAATTAGCATTAGTCAACACTCATTGCACATCACATATCATGATACTATACTTTACCCAATTCATTGGAGAGCTATAAGGGCGCACCCTTCTTAAACATTTCATTTCATGCATAAGTGTGCCACATGGTTCATAAACATGGATTCATTAAACATAATAAATTATTCCATGATAAAGGAATGTGGAGTTCATACATGAAACTTTATAATCAATAAGTAAATGTGCATAATTTTTAATACCCTTGATGGAGAAATGGTCATGGTATTCACTACACAATGGCATTGGCTTAGAAAATCAGTGCGATTTCGGCAGCGTAATGGCGTGACAAAAGAATTCTTAAAAAATGGTTGATGATAGAGAAAGGGGTTCCTCATCTTATTTACATGTAATGAAAATTAAGGAAGTCATATAGATACATGTCCCAACAATTGTAATGGAAATTTAGATTCATGATATAAAATTATTGCTTGAAAGTAAGTGAGGAGAAAGAAGTTCCTTTCGGAATTTCGGCATAGTAATGGGTGTACATGGGAGGGATTTAATGAGAGAGAGAGGGGTCTCCCATAATTCAAACATAAAGAGGGAAATATGAGGGAGGTTCGAAACAATACCCCAACATTCATAATTTAAATTAAAAGGGAAAAACAATTTAATGAAAATTGGACAAAAAGAGGAAGGAAGAAAAAACCCTTACTTGGAAGTGTGCTTCTAAAGTCTAGAGAGAGGCTTGTGAGAGGCTTCTAGGGAGATTGGGGTACCTTGGTAGGGTTATAGAGATAGTAGGGTATAGGTTGGGCGAACATCAAAGGCTTTGAGTGAGGAGGAAGAGGGGGCTTGGGTGGATTTATATAGGAAAGGTGAGGGAATTATTTATTATTTAGGTTTGGGACCCCTTATATTAAATTAATCCAAACCACAAACCATCCTTTGATTTTTACCCACGGTTTCTTGAAAAGATAAAAGGAAAACAATACATTATAATGCCAAAGTCCTAACGTATTAATATAATAGGGTTGCTTATGTGGAAGTGAGTCACACTCCCATAGAAATTAGTTTAAAAAGACAAGGTGTTTAATAAGTCTTGAGGGGTCCATTAATGCTTTGAAAAGTAAGTCAAACAAACCCGAAATCACATTATTTTAATGGTAAAACCAATATTGGCTGAAAATTAAGATTATAGTATTTTATTACATCACTATTGTGTCATTATGATGTCATAAAACACATTATATATTTATACCGTATTTAATTTTGACCCAAAAATTTGACTGTCTCAGAAAATTATGAAAAATTCACCTATTGGATAAATTCGACATCCTGATTCTAGAAATAACATTTATTTTATCTAAAGAATTTTCTAAATATATTAATTTTCACTTTTAAAATAAAAACCGACATTTATCGAAAATTCACAGGTTTTGACAGAAATAGCTTTCAAACCTTAATAAAATTTATAATTACATTCATAAAATTATAAGATCATTTATATTTAATATAATTTAATTTAATAATAATGATAATATTTTATTAAAATATTTTTTAATTAAAAAATCCCTTAATTTTAAAAAATTGAATTCTTAATTAAATAATAACTAAAAACACTATTTGTACTTTAAAAAGTAATTATAATGTATCAAAAAAATGACAAAGAGGTATATTCATTATTATATACAAAAATAATATACATGAACATAGTACTAGATATTTGTTACATAACCCATTAAAACTGTTGTATAAGACCTAAGGGTAAGGTGTGCGATGGTGACAGACTCTTAGGGTGGTTCGAATAACATCGTTTGAGTGGTAATCTCAATCAACTTCCACTTTTCCCATAAACGGTACCGTTCAAGATTCACATGATGAAGCTCAACTTGGGCTTGGGTAAGAACGAAGCCCGATGATGCCATATCTTTTCTGATCTCTAACAAATGGGCTTCGTATGGGGCAATTCTACTGAATGAGGCCATCACTTTCTTTGACTGAGTAAATTTGATTTGTTAAAGCCCTATATTTATACTAATCTTATGATCACTGTTCAATGTCTATATTAGCAACGGTCAAAATTCTTAACATAAAACCAAAGAAGTTGAAATTTTATATAAATATAAAGAGACATTTAATTAGATCATGAGGGATTTCCATTAATGAAACTTTGGGTCATTACAAAAGATGTGTTGATCAATGCCCCCTATGAAACATAAATGTTCCCTATTTTCTAACATTATCATCATACCCATGATTTACTATGACATAATTATTGGTATAAACATCCATTTATGTTATGACATGAAAATCTATTACAAGAAGAATTAATTTATATTATTTGAGAATGATGTAGAATCCCTTATCTTTAGAGAATAAACCTCATCATTTGATTCTTATCTAGATCCACCCACAGTAGATCTATTAATTAAATTCATTGGGAGCAATAGAAAGTAATATATATTGGTCATGAATGAAATTATCAAATAGAGTATATACTTATTATTCAAGAATATATTGAGGTATTTCCATAGGATTGGCATGGAAATCCTTTGGAGATAAGAATTTAGTTTTCTATTGATTTAATTTCTAATGAAAGGAATATATCAAATAATCCTTATAGGAATTCCAGAGTGAATTGGTACAGCTGAAGATACAACTATAGGAGTATAGCGGTAAGGGTTTTATTTTCATTATTGTTTCTCTATGGGGAGCTCTAATTCTTTTTTTAAGAAGAAAGATGGATCTATGAGGCTATACAATGAATAAAGGTAGTTCAATGCAATTTCAATAAAGAAAAAGTATCTCATTCCCCATATTGATGATTTATTTGATCAAAATAATGGTGCCCGATATTTTTTTAAGATTTACTATCAATATGTATATCATTAATTGTGTGTGAGGATGGAATATATTCCATAGACATAATTTCAAACCAAGTACCATCATTATGAGTTTGCATTAATGCATTTTGTATTGACGATCCACCCTCTATATTAGTGGATCTAATTAATAGATTTATCCAATAATATCTTGATGAATTTGTTGTGTTATTTATTGATGATATCTTGGTATACTCTAAAATCTAAAAATACCGTGATAATCACTTGAATATTGTTTTGAAGACTCTTTAAATAAATATATTATATGGGTTGTCTAGCAAGTGCGAGTTCTATCTTCAAGAATTTTTTCATGGACATATTCTTTCTAAATATGGAATTTTAGATGATCCTACAAAGAATTAGGAATTTCATGATTGGCCAACACCAACGAACGTTTCTAAGGAATGTAGTTTGATTGGTTTAGCTAGTTATTATTGGTGTTTAATTTATAACTTCACATGATTAGCAGACTTCTAAACCAAGATTTGTCTTAAAGGGTTTAAGTTTGTAAGTACAAAACAATATGATGACTATTTTGAATAATTGAAGAAGAGGTTAGTGAATGCACCAATATTGACCATACCATTAGGAAATGATGAATTTATGATATATAGTGATGCATCAAAGAAAGGAATTGGTTGTTTTCTTATATAGAATGATAGATTTATTTCATATGCATCAAAGAAGTTAAAAACTCATGAAAAGAACTATCCAACTCATTATCTAAATTTATAAACTAAAATATATTCCTTGATTATATAGAGACATTATCTCTATAGTGAATTATGTGAAATATATAACGATCATAATAGATTTAAATATAACTTATCAGAAAAACATCTCAACATGAGGCAATGGTAATGGCTTGAGATATTAATGTATTATTATTTTTCCTTACACAACCATTCAAGGAAGGAAAATAAGGTGGTGGTTGCATAAGAAAGAAGGATCATAGGGTCTTAAAATGAATGAGTATTGAAAAGGATCATACGTACATAGATCTAATGAGTATGGATATGGGAATTATTGAGAAAGGTAAAATATCATTAATCTATCAATTGGTTTCACAACCATATTTATTAGAAAGGATTACAAGTTATCATCCTGATGATGAGAATCTTCAAGAAAAAATTAATGTTTTGAATGAAGGTTGGTAGGGATACTTAGTGTATGAAGGTCGAATTATGAAATTTGGGAGGAGGCTATGTGTTTCCTCTATACCTGAGCTTAAAATAGAGTAATTGGATGATTCTCATAGCTCATATTTCTTTATACACACTGGTATCACAATTATGTATAGATATTTGAAATAATATTTCTAGTGGGACAACAAGAAGTATGAAATTACTGATTATGTATCAAGGTATTTAGTTTGTCAGTAGGTGAAGGCTAGAAGACAACATCCTAGAGGAGTCCTGAAACCTATACCTATTCTTAGTTGGAAATGGCATGACATCACCATGGATTTTGTCACTTGATTATGAATAACAACAAGAAGGAATGATGTAATATGGGAAATTGTTGATCAAATCACCAAATCTACACATTTTATCACAATAATAGATGATTTTTCATTGGGTCACCTTTTACGGCTCGATATAAATGAAATTTTTAGACTTTATAGAGAACCTCTCTCAATTCTGTAAGATCATGATTATAAAACCCCAAACCCCGAAGCTCAAAACTGGTGAATTATTTCATTATATTGGCATGATTATTGGAAATAAATCCTAAAGGATTTATTAGTTTAGCAGTTTTGGAAGACCAAATTACATACATGATAACCAATTTACATTTTGAAATATATTAAATACAAAATGATACATAATAAACTGAAATAAACTACCTCCTTGAATTCTTATTCAATGTTTTCTTCTTCATAATTTAGGGAAAGCATGGATTTTAAGGGTGAGGTCAAATTCTCAGTAAGGGTTACATATAGTGGAATCATGAATCAATAATAAGTGAATCATAATTAGTTATACATGACTATTATTAAATGATTAATAAATTAAAACACTTGCCATCAATAACCTGGGAACAAAAATGCAACCATGGATTTTTTTCTTAGTGAAAACCTCATTGATATTAATAACTGAATAATGAATAAATAAAATTTTTATTATTTGTATTTCATGTTTCCTGAACATGAACCTTTCTACCTGTAACACCCCAAGATTTCATAGTGCGTTATTTCTTCAAGATAATTCAATAACTTGCACTACATGCAACACCGAGTTCAAGCGCACCATGACATGCCAAACAAGCCGTTCAAAAGAGGTTATGAATAGTATTAACTAAATTTTGAACATTATATAATCCTTATAATTTTAGAATCCATATTATGAGTTTCTTAGACATAATTTAAGAATATATTCATTTTTTTCAGATAAAAGAAGTATTTTTCAAAAAATGCACTTTTACCGACATTTAATGGTGAACCCTTTTTAAATCCAATATTTTAAAATTTTTATATATTCAATTTGACTAAATAAATTTATTCTTTAGAATGGGGACATAATAAATTTACAATGTAACACCCCATGTTTCCTCGATACACTTCACTTTGAATAATACAGTAGCGTGTGTTTTACGCAACTTTGAGTTCTAACACACACCACAACCAATCAAACTAGCCCTTATGAATAGTAAAACAAACTTTTTTAAATCTTATAAATATTATATTTCAAAATGGAATTTGGATTCGTAATATCGAAATTATTCTCATATGAAATTTTGGTACTTTTCGGATAACTTTAATATTTGATGAATAGTGAAAATTACTAAATTTTTATTAAAAGCAACTTTTTTAATCAAAATAATTAATATTGATAAATTATGAATTTGAGTTGTTTTAAAGTATATTTAGAATATATTTTTACCATTTAATACAATTTTGGTCATTGGACATAATTTCACATTTAAACCGGACATGAACAAGTGTCAATCTTTTGATAGTTATTATCTCTTAAAAACACGCTTTTTGTTTTGGGAGAGGACATTAATTTTAAATTAATTTCTGCAACTTATATGTTTTTAATTTGGAAAAATAGACTCCATATTTGGAATCAGGATGTCTAAATTGTGTTAATAGGTAAATTTTATTTTTATAAATTTTGAATAATTACTTCGGTAAATATTTTATTTACCATGGTTAAAGGGTAAATCCAGTAAATAAGTGTAAAACAAATAATATTATAATAGTAATAAATTACCCTAAAACGTGTTGTAACCTTATTAGATGACACATGTCCAACCATGGGAATATTTGGGTTGATTTTGGGACCCCATTAATCCAATCATAAGAGATAATGACACTTTATATTAATTAAGTTAAAGTAAATACAAAAAGGGCATATGCCTATATCTTTTAGAAAATCAATTTTTACATAGGGTTATATAAGTTTTATTTTAGAATATAAAAATTTATTAGAAAGATAATACTATTTCCTACATAATGGTATTTTATTTGTAATTTTTAGACATTAAATAATTTAATTTATTTATGACACAATGACGATGCAGTAATTAACTTATTGGTGAAATATTAAAATAATTGATATTATAAATACCCAAATAAAAATAATTTAAACTTTTAATGAATTACACTAATTTTATAGGTTAATATGACATGTTATTATTTATTTAATTAACGTTTTTTTAAGTAATCATTCTGTTATGATTTTCTCAAAAATCAAATACCAAATAGTGTCAAAATTGACATAAAAGAGTTTTTAAAACAAATAATATATTATTAATTGAAATTAAATTCGTAAAAATATAAGGGTCGACCAAATGACTTTTATCATGATATTTGTATCATTAATGGACCACTTGGGGGTCTCTTGGAGGTATATAGTATGTTTATTAACAATATAATATAAAAATAAAAAGTGACATGGTAAGTGTCAAACTAATTAACCAAGAGTTAAAACTAAAATATAAGGTTAGTATAATGGCCAAAACCTATCTAAAATATATTGGTTTAAAGGATTTCTACCAATAACCACTTTAGGATTTGAATAATTCACTTTGGAGCCTTTAGAAACCGAATATGAATCTATTATAAAATAATACATTATGTTTTTTCTAAAGAGCCCCTCCTCCCCCTTATAAATGGACACCACTTATAACCAATTCTTCACACCATAAAAGCCTTTTGGTTCGGCCAAACCCTGACCAAATACTCTATCAACTTCCCTCACTACAAACTAGAGGACATATTTTGATCATAAATCCATCCTAAGGAGCCCTTTTGATCAAATAAAAAGGAAGAACCTGAAGAAGAGGTAATATTTTCACCACCCTCTTTCAAGTTCCTTTCTTCTTCAACTTATCATTTATTTTTTATTCTCATTCTAAAATAATAAATCCAGTATATTCTATATACTATGATTTTATTATAAATATGGTACAACCATATTCAGTATTCTATCCATCCTTTGAATGACTTGTCACCATACGTGCGTACGTACGACTTACTGTCTCCACGTTGTGGTGTAATTGTTATTCAATAAATTATTATTTGGATGGGTATAATAATGATGTGTAATTCATGTAAATAATAAATATAATATGATAATGATTCTTTATATATGATATACCGTCCAATTATATATTATTCTAATATCAAAATAATGATATTGTCGCTCGTGCGTACGTACGGACTAACGTCTCCACGAATGCGATGAGATTCATTCCCCATCGTATCCATTCAAGATTAATTCTCATTTGATCATTAAATGTAATTTTTAAGAACTTTATATCATTCTGGATATGAATAATATACAACCTATGCATAACAAACATGACTTGTGTAACAAAACATTTAAAATAAAACGAGTAAGTTAACACCCGAAACGACTATAATACTAAAATATTATTAACAAATAATTATTAGAAGATCATATATAATATCATAATTTTGTATATTGTTCTTGTATAATTTAATAAAAACGTTTTAACTATTATACAATAGGTTAACATACCATCGACTAAGGAAAATTAAAAGGTAATGGGTTTTCATCTCACTCCTCGTTCCAATGAGATTCATGCCATATTGCCACTATTACCCTTTGTGTGGTGTATGTACTTCCCATAATTGTATTCCTTGTGTAATACAATTTAATTTATGTGTATGTACATATTGATTGTGTTCTACCTCTTTCATGGGGTGTATGTTTCGTATGTTACCTAATTGGTGCGGGTTTATTTCACAATCTCTTCATTATCCGAGGTTGTTTATACGTAATTATCTACTGGGACTTCTTTATCATCCACGTCCATGTTTCTTAAAAATGTATTTCAAAAAATTACAACTATTTTACAGAATATGGGTTGAAGTAATTTACAACCATGTTTGACTTCTTTTAAGAAATTTATAAAGGAATCTTTCTGTCATTTTCCAAACACGGTCCTTTTTAACCTTTTCGACAAAATAAAGGTAAGAATGTCTTTTTTTTAACTTATACGGCGGGTGCGGCTATTTTATACCGTTATAAAATCTTTGAAACTTCCCTTACAAACTTATAAGAATACATTTAAATTACATGTTTTATTTTATAATTATGTCACCTTTGAATGATTTCAAAATGAATATTTTAAGAATTTTTGAAAGGTACTCTTTATTAAGATCATAATTTTAAATGTTTTAAAGATTTATCATTCTAAATGTTTTTAATTAATGACCATGTTTTCAAAATTATTTTAAGGATTTATTTATATGGACATAAATGCTTTGAAATGATATTTATTTTCAAATGTTTCAATGTGGTATGGGACACTTTGATTCAAAAATCTCTTTTAAATTACTTCCTTTATAAAAGTGTGACTTTTAAATGATTTCAAAAAAGAGATATTTCTCTAAAATAGTTTTGATTTAATCTATGTCAACATCCTTTGATGGATTTTAAGTTTATTTGAAGTTGATTTACTCTAATACAAAACTTCTACATTGTATGGAAGGTTTTGTGATATGTTTGACAGGGGCTGTGTTATTTTTATACCATTCATGGTTTATGGATAAAGTGTTGACATTTCATGTGATAGTTTTAATATGAATGTTTATGTAATGTTTATACTTGTTCATATGAGGAATGCATTGAACTGAATAAGTGACGGGTGGAGCCCTCTATAGCTCCTCGATGCATTGGGTGGTCTCATGAGACAAACTAGTGTCTTGGCATGAGGCCTTGAAAAATCTTATTTGTAGTCTTGGCACGAGGCCTTGACTATGTGTTTATGATAGTCTGGAATTATGCATTCCATCATTATGAAAGTGGTCATTGATATTTCATTTGATTATTCAACTAGTAGAATATCCATGTGAAAAAGTAAATGGAATTATTTCATTTTATCTTTGCCATATTATGACGAATTTCAAGTTTAAAAGGATTTTGTTTTAGTTATAGATTGACTTAAATGTTTATGATTATTTATGAAAGTTTCTGCTATATTATTTTCATTACTGAGCATCTGAGCTCACCCCTTTCAATGTTTTAATTTCCTAGGATGTAATGAAGTAATTTATGAATGACCTGCAGGGATAGTATGAGGGTATATGAAGACAAGACGTTGTTATTGTAGTTTTCACATTATGATTTGACGTAATGTTTATGAATGTATCTAGTTATTCCAAGGATACTAAACTAATCGGTCTTTCGAGACTTGATCTTTTGTGATCATACCAATATTATGTGATAATGCACCAACTCTGGGTAACTGGGGTCGGGGAATTACTGTTGGCATCATAGGAAGTTTAGTACAAACCTTGGAAGCTAGATTTAGCTAAACTCTGATTAGAGCACATAGACCTAAGATAGACTTTGAGGATTTTTATAGAATAACTTCCTAGAATTTTGGTATTGTAGAGATTTTCTGAGTTTTCCGAGCAATAAAACCATGTTTGGATACGAGCAGGTAGAGGTGGCTCTGGCATAGCTGTACCTAGGGGTAAAACCCAAAAACCCCGCTTTGATCTAGACTCAAATGGGAATTGGTGCAAGACAATGGGCCTTGCTGCACTCTTGGTTATGACACTCTTAGGAGATATGATTAGGATAATTCTCATTTTATTTACAAACCATTATAAAGGGTTTATGAGTATATACTTACTCATGGAAAACATTTTTATGATTATGTATTATATCCATAAACTGTTTAATTTATGTTAAGTGTTTCACAAGTTTGGTATTAGGTATTATTATTCATAAACTAATCTAGCGTATTCCATTGTTTAGAAATGTTGCCCAGTAGAAGGAATGAGAACTCCAGCAATATGCATGATCCAAATAGTAAGAAGGATCATATCTTTCACGGTATTAATCCATCATTTAGAATTGAAATAGTCTCCCACATATTATCATCATATGAAGAAATAGTATCATGTGTTGATAAAATATGTAAAGAGGTCTTTGAGTACTATGGATTTGAAGGGTAGCAAGAGAAGAAAAGGATGGAAGAGAGAATGATGGATAAAGGGAAGAGGGAAAAGAATAATTTTCCCATATGTGATAGCTGTGGGAAGAAACACCCTGGAATATGCCCAAAGGGAATGGGAGTTTTCTATAAGTGTGGAGAATAAGGAAACCTTGTACGTGACTGCAAGGGTAAGAAAAAGGTTTCAAATGTACAATGCTTCATCTGCAATGAGTTGGGACACTACGTGAACCAATGTCCCAGTCATCAGACTGTGCCACAAATGATGTTGTTGGATGATAATCAAGTTATGATATTACCACAGATGAAGAGGAATGACTAGTATTCTTATGTTGTTGTTTTGTAATTATTTCATTGAAGTGTTGTATCAAATATGTACTTGAAATAAATAAGGATTGTACTGCAGTACTGTTTCATTAAGGACATGAGATTGTGTTGAACAATGAAAATTGAATCAATAGCGGGTTAAATTTTTGGAAAATATATGGTTGAGAGAAAGATAAACCATAATATGGTTCTGATACTGAGGTAGTAATTTTGGAATAATACATGATTGATTTGGATAAATTATATTGGATATTCATGACTACCTTGAAACTGATTAATGATTTGTATATTCCATCATTGTTGGAGTTTACAAAATTTTTGGATAGAAGGAGTATATCTAGTATTTTATAAGTAATAAGGGATCATGAACGTAATCAATAAGGTTTTATGGTCTTTCAGGATGTTTCAGTGTTTCAAAAGAATACATGATGAAGGTGTTCACATGATATTACGTGAAAAAAAGGATCTTCATTGTGTTTACCTGCCTTATAAATTTTGGACTGTGAGTTTGGATAGAAGTATTTTGGATTAGTCTAGTTTGAGATTAGTTTTGGATTTCCATAAAAAAGACAACCTGGTGGTCGGGCGGCAACCCGTCGCGTCCGGAAAGGCCGCGAGACTTGAACCCACAGCCGAAGGGCGAAAAGGGTGTATCACCTACCACAGACCCACGTGGTCTGCTAGATTGAATAATGTCATTTTTTAATTGTTCTGCTAGATGAATTATAAATTCATTTTTTTGAACCCTATATGAATAGGATAAATAGAATATTATTTTTGATTTCTATTATCTTTTAGTGTGAAAGATGAGTTTGTGGTTGAACTTAGTTAAAGGATGAGACTCTACTTGTCAAGTATATATTTTTATTCTTATCTTATTCAATGAAGAAATTAATTCTTATACTTTTGTGAAGGGTTCTTGAATCAAAACATGTGTTATCCTAATACCATATGTTTTTTTGAACCACTGGTATTTTAAATCATCGTAGATTGGTGAATTTAAGGCCCTTAATTTTACACTTGTTTGTGATTGATGACCTCAATCACTAACTATAAATATTTAAATTTTCCTCCAATTATATGTCTCTAATTTCCACCAATGTTCTCCTAATCGAGATCATAATTTGGTGGTGACCCTTTCATTTCCCTTTTACTCATATTAAGACTAAATTTTATTAACCCAATTTCGATGGGGGTTTTCCCAAAAAGATATTTTCTATTTTCATCCTTTTATTTTCAAAGAAAAATTTCAAATTGTTAGGACGCAATTTATTGAAGGAGGGAAGAATGTAATACCCCCTGATTTCATAGTGCGTTATTTCTTCAAAATAATTCAATAACTTTATCTACACGCAACACTGAGTTCAAGCGCACCATGACTTACCAAAATAGTCGTTCAGAAGAGGTTATGAATAGTATTAAATGAATTTTGAACATTATATAATCCTCATTATTTTAGGATCTATATTATGACTTTCTTAGACATAATTTATGAACAAATTCATTTTTTTCAGATAAAAGAAGTAGTTTCCAAAAAATTCACTTTTACTGACTTTTAATGGTGAACCCTTTTTAAATCCAATATTTTAAAACTTTTATATATTCAATTTGACTAAATAAATGTATTCTTAAAAATGTGTATATCATAAATTTAAAATGTAACACCCCAAGTATCCTCGGAACGCTTCTCTTTGAATAATACAATAGCGTGTGTTATACAGAACTTCGAGTTCTAACACACACCACAACAAATCAAACTTGCCCTTATGAATAGTAATACCCACTTTTTGAAATTTTATAAATTTTATCTTTCAAAATGGACTTCATTTTTGGATTTGGAATATCGAAATTATCCTAAGATGAAATTTTGGTACTTTTCGGACAAATTTTATATTTTGATGAATAGTGAAAATTAATAAATTTTTATTAAAAATAACCTTTCTAATCAAAATAATTAATAGTGATAAATTATGTATTTTAGTTGTCTTAAAGTATATTTAGAATATTTTTTTTACCATTTAATACAATTTTGGTCATTGGAAATAATTTCACATTTAAACCGGACATAAACAAGTGTCAATCTTTTGATAGTTATTATCTCTTAAAAACACACTTTTGTTTTGATAGCGGGAATAAATTTTAAATTAATATATGCCACTTTTGTGTTTTTAATTTGAAAAAATGGACTCCATATTTATAATCAGGATTTAAAAATTTTGTAAATAGGTAACTTTTATTTTTAGACATTTTGAATAATTACTTCGGTAATATTTTATTTACCATGGTTAAAGGATTAATCCTGTAAATAAGGGTAAACAAATAATCTTATAATAATAATAAGTTACCCTAAAACATGTCTTAAACTTATTGGTTGATAAATTCCTAACCATGGGAATCTTTGAGTTAAATTTGGGACCCCATGAATCCACTTGTAAGTGATAATGACACTTTATATTAATTAAGTTAAAGTAAATACAAAAATGACATAAGCCTATATCTTATAGAATAGTAATTTCTAAATAGAGTTATATAAGTTATATTTTCGAATATAAATATTCATTATAAATATAAAAAGATTTCCTACGTAATTATATTTTATTTATAATTTTTAGACATTAAATAATCTATTTAATTTATGACACAATGATGATGCAGTAATTATATTATTAGTGAAATATTAAAATAATTGATGTCATAAATACCAAAGTAAATATAATTTGAGACTTTTAATAAATTCCAATAATTTAATAGGTTAATAAGACGTGTTAGGATTGATTTAATTAACTTTTTTCTAAGTAATAATGCTTTTATGAGTTTCACAAAATTCAAATACCAAATATTGTCAAAATTGACATAAAAGAGTTTTTAAAACAAATATAATGTTATTAATTGATATTAAATTCCTAAAAATATAAGGTTCAGTCAAAAGACTTTTATAATGTTATGTGTATCAAATATGGAACACTTGGGGGTATCTTGGAGGTATATTCTATGTTTATTAACTATATAATATAAAAATACAAAGTGACATGGTACGTATCAAACTAATTAACCAATTGTTAAAATTAAAAGATAATGTTAATATAATGTCCTAAACCTGTCTAAAATATATTGGTTTAAAGTATTTAGAATTATCCTAACTTTATTCTTTGAATAATTTACTTTGGATCCATTAAAAAAAAAATATTAATTTATTATAAAATAATACTTTACGTTTTTTCTAAAGAGCCCCTATCCCTTATAAAAGGACACCACTTATAACCAATTATTTAAAACTTCAGAGCCTTTTTGTTTGGCCAACCCCTGCCCAAATACTCTCTAAACATCCCTCACTACAACCTAGAGGCGTTAATTTTATCAGAAATCCATCATAAGGAGCCCTTTTGATCAAATCAAAAGGAAGAACCCGAAGAAGATGTAATATTTTCACCACCCTCTTTCAAGTTCCTTTCTTCTTAAGCTTATTCTTTCATTGTTATTTGCATTCTAAAATAATAACTCCATTATCTTATTTATACTGTGATGTTAATATATATATTTTACAACCATATTCATTATTTTATCCATCCTTTGAATGACATGTCACTATACGTGCGTACATACTGCTTACCGTCTCCACGTCGTGGTGTAATTGTTATTCAATAAATTATTATTTGGATGTGTATAATAAAGATGTGTAATTCATGTAAATAATAAATATAACATGATAATGATTCTGTATATATGATATACCATCCAATTATATATTTTTTTAATATGAAAAGAATGATATTGTCACTCGTGCGTACATACGGACTACCGTCTCCACGAATGCGATGAGATTCATTACCTGTCATATCAAGTCAAGACTAATTCTCATTTTATGATTAAAAGTAATGTTTAAGAACTTTATATCATTCTTGATATGAATAAGATACAACCTATCCATAACAAACACAAATTATGTAACAAACCATATAAAATAAAATGAGTAAGTTAACACCTGAAACGACGATAATACTAAAATATTATTAACAAAGCATTATTAAAAGATCATATATGATATCATAATTATTAATATGGTTCCTATATAATTTAATAACAATGTTTTAACTATTATAAGGGAGGTTAACATACCATCGACTAAGGAAAAGTACAAGGTAAGGGTTTTTCATCTCACTCCTCATTCCAGTGAGATTCATGACATATTGCCACTATTACCTTTTTTGTGGTGTATGTACTCTCCATAATTGTATTCTTTGTGTAATAAACTTTAATGTATGTGTATTCACATCTTCATTGTATGATACCTCTTTGATGGGGTGTATGTTTCATATGTTACCTAATTGGTAAGGGTTTATTTCACAATCTCTTCATTATCCGAGGTTGTTTATACGTAATTATCTACTGGGACCTCTTTATAATCCAAGTCCATGTTTCTTAAAAATGTATTTCAAAACATTCTGACTATTTTACAGAATATGGGGTAAAGTAATTTACATCCTTTTTTGAATTTTTTTAAGAATTTTATAACGGAATATTTCTGTCATTTTCTAAACATGGTCCTTTTTAACCTTTTCGATAGAATTAAGGTAAGAATGTCTTTTTTTAACTTATATGGCGGGTGCTGCTATTTTCCGTGCTATAAAATCTTTAAAGCATCTATTTAAATATTATAAGAATATATTTAAAGTAAATGTTTTATTTCATAATATTTTGACCTCTAAATGATTTCAAAATGAATATTTTAAGAATTTTTGAAAGGTACTCTTTATCAAGATCAGAATTTTAAATGTTTTAAAGATTTATCTTTGTAAATCTTTTTAATTAATGTCCATATTTTCAAAATGATTTTAAGGATTTAATTATATGGACATAAATGTTTGGAAATGATATTTATTTTCAAAAGTTTCAAAGTGGTATGAGACACTTTGATTCAAAAACCTTTTTTAAATTACTTCATTTATAAAATTATAACTTTTAAATGATTTCAAAAAAGAGATATTTCTCTCAAATAGTTTTTATTTCATCTATGTCAACATCATTTGATGGATTTTAAGTTTATTTGACGTTGAATTATTATGATACAAAACTTCTACATTGTATTGAATGTTTTGTGATAGGTTTGACTGTGGATGTGTTATTTTTATACCATTAATGGTTTATAGAGAAAGTATTGACATTTCTTATGAAAGTTTTAATACGAATGATTATGTTATGTTTAAACCTGTTCATATGAGTATGCATTGTACTTAATAAGTGACGGGTGGTTCCTGCTATAGCTCCTCGATGCATTGGTAGGTCTCATGAGGCAAACTAGTGTCTTGGCATGAGGCCTTGACAAAATCTTATTTGTAGTCTTGTCACAAGGCCTTGACTTTGTGGTTATGATAATCTAGCATTATGCATTCCATCATTATGAAAGTGGTTATTGATATTGCATGGTATTATTTTAATAGTAGAATATCCATGTGAATAATTAAATGGCATTATTTCATTTTATCTTTTCCATATTATGTTGAAGTTCATGTTTAAAAGGCTTTTGTTTTAGTTATATATTGCCTTAAATGTTTATGCTTATTTATGAAAGTTTCTTCTATATTTCTCTCCTTACTGAGCATCTAAGCTCACCCCTTTAAATTTTTTATTTTCCCAATATGTGAAGAAGTAATTTATGAATGACCTGCAGGGATAGTATGAGGTTATATGAAGACAATATGTTGTTGTTGTAGGCTTCACGTTATGATGTAACATAAACTTTATGAATGTATCTAGTTATTCCAAGGCTACTTAACTAATCGGTCTTTCGAGATTTGACCTTTTGTGATCATGCAAATATTATGTAAGAATGCACCAACTCTAGGTAACTGGGGTCGGGGCATTACAATACCATTGATACGGTTTGAGTCTATGGGTAGACACCCGTCTGATTTTTGAAAAACAAACTTGAAGGGTTTCTCAACAATTTGTTTGTCTCATGAGCCATGTCGATGCATCGAGGGGCTATAGTGGACCCCAATCACCACTTCCAATCCAAATATTTTTTTATACAGAGATTTAATACACTAAAAATATTCCTTTTCAATATACATATTGAATAGAGGATATGGATTCATAAATATTCCCCTAGTTAAAATACAATTCAAAATAAGCACTGTTCGTGAAATGGTATATGACATACGGAAATAATCATGTCCATGATACAAAAAAATTTATTTTTAACAGAGTTATAATTCCAAATGAAAAATCATCTCAAATGGGTATTGGATACACCACATTAGATATATGAGGTTCACAATAGCAAGTAAGTCTTAATGAAATGGGAATTGAGATGAAGTCCCTTTCCAAGTTATAATCAATAGAATCATTTGACCAAAAAGTAATAATCCCCAAATGAATCATAGTATACCATGAATATAAGAAGAATTATGATAATATATATATAATTTCATCACAGATACACCACATGATATAAATAAGTGGTGAATAATGTAAATCTCATAGAATTACAAGTGAGATGATAAAACCCTTACCTTCTGCACGAATGTGTTCTTCGATTGATCTTAATGCACTAAATAATAAAATTTAACTTCATAGATTAATAATTAAACAAACTCATATACATTTAATTGATTTATTTTACCTTATTAGGTTAATTCATTTTCTTTTTGATGGCTTTATGATGTTAAATTTTATTGTTATCGAGGTGTTTTCTTTCATTGTTTTCATGAGCAGTTTACTTGTATTCATTAATAAGAAGTTATTTTTAAATGTGGTTAAACATAATTTAATGTTAATAGATATTTTCATTGAAATGAAATATATATAAATGATATTATAATGATTTTTGTTATATACAATTTGTATTACTCATTAGATAAAAGTTAATGATAAACGTTTGGATTAACATGGAAGTTTTGTGCATAATGAACTTGCGTGGTATTATTATTTTATATTATGAGTGTGAAAGGATTCAAGAACATTTAATAAGAAAAAATACATATATTATAATATAGTTGAACTTTTATAAATGTTTAATGAATAGTATTGAATACGTTAATCGAAGTTGAAAACTCATTATCCTTGAATGTAAAAAATTAGCACATCTCGGACAATGTTTTCATTTTTACTACAAGAGAATAGAGAAAGAGAGATGAAGATGGAATATTTTATTAGTATAATGAAATTATAGTTCATGTAAGTTAAAATAATTATCATATAATTTGGTTGAGGGTAGGTGAAGAGAGAGCAACAAAATAAAGGAACTTGTAAAATAAGTTGAAAGAAAAAGGAAGAGAGGTTCATCTCATGAGTACTCCTCCTTGAGAATCTCCATATGGCCTTTTTTTGGATTTTGGTGAAAAAATAGGTCTTAGACATGGGGGAGGGCTTGGGAAGTGTATTTTTTAGAACTTATGCAAGTATCAAAAATTTATTTTGTTGAGAGGAAGAGGGGTGAGGGGTGGTTTATATAGGGGAGGGGAGGAGGGTTTTCTTAATGTTTTAATCATTAGATTGTTATTTTCCCCTATAAAAAGAAATAGTGATGATTCCAAGACCAAAAATAGTAATAATAGAATGTGACATCGAAACAAGTGTGCTTAATTCATTAGTATCTAATCCATGACTCAATAAATCATTTATTTGGTATTTATTATAATTTATCATAGTTTACTATTCACTAAAAATTCAAGTAGTTCAGAAAAATCCAAAAAATTCACCTTCACCATTTTTCAATGTGTAGAATCAAAAAATGAACTCCATTTTTCTAAAATATTTTCCTATATATTATAAATTTAATTTTTAACTAAAATCATCATTTAATCTAAAAATACCAACACTTAAAATATTAATCTTTATTTTTAAGGTTCCTAAATGTTTTAATATGTTAATGGGTAAGTTCACCATTTATAGGGTTCATATTACTATTAATAAGGGTAAGTTAATATTAATAAGGCTATGTTACTATTAATATGGGTAAGTTACTATTTACCAAAAATTAATTCGATCCAATAAGACTCCAACTATCACTCACATCGCAACCGTCTATGTTCGTTTTCTGAAATTAAAAAAATAGAAGTGGAAATTTTATGTTTAATGGTTAAGCTATAACTATAACCCAATGTTTTCTCATAGATACTCAGTTATTAATGTATTATAATCTTTCAAATGAATTGAATTTATTTAAGAGAAACACTCCATAAAATCTTTGGGGTTTTTTATTCTTACCACCATTATAAAATTTGACCTAGAAATTTTTCATGTATGAATCCCTTTAAAAATATGTGGGGGGTTCTTCTTAAAAACATCTTATGGTTCCCACGTTTCTTCCTAAATTTTATGGTTTCTCCACAGAACCATTAATAGTATATTTTTTCAATTTCTCAATACTTACTCCCTTGTGTCAAGAATCTCGATAGTATCTTCATAGTATGAAAAATCAGGTTCCAACTCTATTTATTCATAGGTGAGTACATGAATTGGGTCTGACATGTATTTCATTGAAAATTACACGTGGAACACATTATGACCTTTTTAGAGACTTTGTTGAATTTCAAAATGGTATTTTACATCTCTAATTACTTTTATAATTTCTAACGGTCTGAAGTACGTGGGGCTTAGTTTCACTTTCTTACTAAACCATAAGACACCCTTCCACCAAGATACTTTTCGAAAGACATGATCTCCTAGTTGAAATTTCAAATACATTCTATGGTTTTCCACATTACTATTTTTCCTAATTTGGGATGCTTTAATATGAGGCTAAATTTTCATTACCTTTGCAGTTGTATCTTAAATAAGTTCTGGGCCTATATGTTTCCTCTCACCAACTTCATCCCAACAAGTTGGAGTTCGGAACCTCTTACCATAAAATGATTCATATGGTGCCATTTTAATGCTAGAATGGAAATTGTTATTGTAGGAAAATTATACCAATGGAAAGTATTGATCCCAAATACCTTTGAAAGTCAATAGATAATGATCTCACCATGTATTCCAGTGTATGAATAGTTCATTCATACTGTCCACCAGTTTGGGGGTTATAAGAAGTACTCACATGAAGCTTAGTATCCAAATACATCTAGAATATTTTCCAGAATATTTATTTAAATCAAGGATATTGATGATACATAATCAGCAGAGGTTCACCATGAAGTCTTACAACAGCGTTAATATAAAGTCCTTGCAGGAACTCAAGTTGTAAATCCTATGTAATAGTAAAGAAATGTGATGATTTTATTAGATGATAAATAATTACCCATGTTGTGTCGTTCATTCTATGTGTCCTCAATAGTCCTACGAAAACAACCATTATAATTTCATCCATCTTCCACAGAGGAATAGGTTAAGGTTTCATGACCCCTCTAGGTTGTTGTCTCTCGGTCATCACTTGTTGAAAAACTAGACACAATGAAACATAGTTATCAATTTATCACTTCATGTTATCCCACAAAAAATGTTTGTTCAGATCTTTATACATATTGGTGCTACAATGGTGTATAGAGAAATATGATCTATGATCATCATCTAATAGTTTAATTTTTAGATCAGGTATAGATGGAATGAATAAAATCTTCCAAAATTTAAAAACTCCATCCTCATACATGAAGTCTACCAGTATTCCTTCCTTAATAGATCTAATTTTCTTTTTTTATATTGTCATCATCAAATTGAGATATTTTTATCTTCCCTAGTAAATATGGTTTATCAATCATTTGAAAAATGAAAGATGTTTCCACTTCCTTAATTAATCACATATGCATATTTAGCAGATTCATGAATATAAGATCTCTCTCATTCCCCAATTGGGTTACAAGTCCATGATCATTCCTACTTAATGCGTCTACCACCTTGTTTTCCTCTCCTGGGTGGTAGTGTATTGAAAAATCATAGACTTTGAGTAACTAGGGCCATCAAATTTGCCTCATGTATAGTTCTTTATGTGTAAAAATGTATTTCAAACTATTGTGATCCGTATATATCTCACATATTTTACCATATAAATATTGTCTCTGTATTTTTATAGATAAGATTATGGATTCTAAACGAAGATCCCGAGTTGGATAATTTTTCTCATGAGTCTTTAAATTCCTTGATGCATAAGAAATAAATTTATCATTTTTCCTAAGGATGCAACCCTATCCATTATTTTATGCATCACTGTATATAAAAAATCCATCATTTCCCAAGGTAAGGGTAACAATTAGATTATTGACCAATATTATTTTCAATTATTCAAATAATTATGTTCATTATTTCATCCATACAAACATAACCCCTTTACATGTGATATTCATTAGCAGGTTATCCAGTCGGGTGAAATTTTGTATGGACCACCGATCATAACCTAGTAAGACATTAAAACTACATACCTCAGTTATTATCATTAGTGTGGGACATTCTTGGATTTCCTTTGTCTTCATAGTATCAACTAAGGTTCCATCCTTTGAGACAATATGATCAAGAAGAGAAACTGGTTGAATCCAAAATACACACATTCTAAACATCCCATATAATTCATTTCTTCTAAGAGTTTTCAGAATGACACACAACAGATTGTCACAATCTTCATAGATTTTAGAGTATACTAGGATATCATCGATAAATACCACTACAAAGTCATCAGGATATCCCTATAAAATCCTATTCATTAGATCCATTAAAATGGAGGTTCATTAGTCAGTCCAAAAGTCATTACAGTAAACTCGTAATGCCCATAATTTATTTGAAATGAGGTTTTAGTAATATATAACTTATTCAAACTCTTATGATGATAACCAAATAAAAGTTCAATATTTTAAAACTATTTTTATCTATGAATTTGATAAAATAAATCATCAATTTGTGGAAGAGGATACATGTTCATTATTTTAATAGTATCCATTTCCCTATAATAAAAACATAGCCTCATGGATCCATCTTTCTTATTGAAAATGAGGAAAAGGGATCCCCATGGATAAACACCTATACAAATATATCCTTTGTCACTAAATTCCTATAGATTTTTCTTTAGATCCACTATTTCCACAATGTTCATTCTATTGGGAGTATTTGATATAGGTCTTGTACTAATAATTAAATCAATAGGGAACTCAACTTCCCGAGATGGAGGATGTCCATGTAAATCCTATAGAAATACTTCAGTGTATTCTTTCATGATAAGTACATATTCAATTTGAGGATTTCGTTCCTCACCCATAGATATTTTGTTCTCTTCCTCCTGATTAATTTTATTTAGTAGAGCTACTAGGGGCGGATCTAGATAAGAATCAGATGGAGAGGTTTCTACTCTAAAGTTAAGGGATTCTACACCAATCTCAAAAATCATAACTTCCTTCTTCTTGTAATAGATATTCACATCATAATTTGATATCCAATTTATACTGATAATTTTATCAAAGTCAATCATGTGTATGATGATAAGGTTAGAAGGTAAATCACGTTTATGGGTAATGAAGGGGAATAATCAACACATCTTTGTTTCAATGATACATCCCCTGGGAATTTTGACTGGTAACACCATTATTAAATAAAATTAGTCATATTTAATTTTCATGGAAAACTGGGAAGATATAAATGAGTGAAATCATCGTGAATCAAATAAAGCATTGGCTAAGTATGAGAAAACAATTAAAGTTTATTTCACCACATCATTATTAACTTTATCCTCTATAATTGTAATCCCATAATATTTTCCTTAGTCTCATGGCCTTTTCTGAGACTAGTTTTCATGGAGCTTAGGACAATCATTTTCATAGTTTTCTATCTCTATATAATTTTAGCATTGAATTTCATTGACTTGTTTCTTCCCCTTGAATTAATTAGTGCGATAAACATTTTCTCTACAATTATAGTAGACTCTCATTCCTTTCATAAATTTCCAAGGATGATTCTTTCCACAGATTTTACATAATGGGAATTGTTTTGTTCCCTTCGTCTTATCTAGTGCTTTAACTTATACATGTTTATTAGAGTAATGCTTCTTATATTGGTTTCCCTTAAACAAACTTGATCTAGAAAATTCATTCTTTCTTTTTATGGCACTTAATACAATTTCATCTTATGATGAAAATACTTGAGAAGCAATTTCCCTTCAGAGACATGGCTTATTACCTTCAAATAATTGATCAATATTTTCTTATGAATCATGTACATAATCTATAGCATACCTGGCTAATATTCTAAAGGTATCCTCATACTCTAGAACACTATTTTCTTCCCTTTTCCTTAGGCTAAATAATTTCCTATTCATTTCAGTTCATTTCCCATGAGAGAAATATTTGTCGAATAACACTTCCTTAAAATTCATCCATTAATATATTCTATTTCTTCTTCTTCCATTGTATTCTCAATCTAGTTTCACCATTGATCAGCATCACCCATGAGACAATATGCTACTAGCACTACCTTTTCATTATCATTTCCTGTTAATGACAGTATTATCTTTTCATGGGACTTGATCCACTGCTCAGCTACCACTATTTTAGTAGTACCACTAAACGATTTGGTCTTATATCATATGAAATGATCCAATAGAGGTGTAGCATGGTTATTCATTATAACTTGAGTATGTTGTCCCATTATGGTCATGATCTGATCTACTCCAACACTGACTATGTTGTCTTGCCCAGTGGGGAAATACCTACATTGTCTGTAGTTATTGATTTCATTTATTCAATTAGGATCCATCACTAAACAATTGAATACACTAAATTAGGTCATAATTCCTAATTTCAAACTACAAAACACTTAACATAATCGGAAAATTTATGTACAACTAACCTCATAATCATAATCATTGTTTCTATTTAATTTTAAATACTTCATAATAGTTTGTAATGAAAATGTGAAATATCCAAAGCATATACACTAGGAGTGTCAAACCAGGTGCGTAGTAATGCTTGTTATCATGTACCAAGATACCTCAGGTCATGCTTGAAACTCTTTTTTGGAGTTGTTAATCCTAGCTTCGTCTATTCTAGAACCATGTCAAATTGAAGTATCTGGACATGGATGTATTTTCTAGGAAGACCCACATAATCTCTACCTTACCAAAATTTTAAAATATTACTCTATGATAATACACAAAGTCTATATTTGGATTTTATCTTCGAAACTATGTTTCCTAAATATATTTTCTAAGGTTGTTGGTAAATATCCTCCGATACCAACTATAATCCCCCAAACACTGATGCCCAGAACCGGTGCATTATTTCATTATATTGGATTGATTATAAGAAATAAATCTTTAAGGAATGATTAGTTTATTAATTTTGGAATACTATATTACATACATGATACCCAAATTATATTTATAGAGATAGAAAATACAAAATGACACCTAATAAAGTGAAATTAACTTCCTCCTTGAAATCTTATTCGAGGTTCTCTTCTTTATAAACTGGGGAAAGGAAACATAATAAGGGTGAGGTCATATGATCAGTAAGGGTTAAATATAGTGTAATAATTAATTAATAATAATTGAATCATAATCAATTAGGCATGAATAATATGGCATGATTAATAAATCAAAACACTTACCATCAATAAGCTGTGAATAAAAATGCATCCATATATTTTTTCATAATGAAATCCCCATGCATAGTAATAACTGAATAATGAATAAAGAGAATGATTATTATTTTTATATCATGTATTTTACATGAACCATTATAAAATGGAGGTGGTTTAAGTCTTTTGGTAGAAACACGTTTGATTATTGGAAAAAAACTCCAAGGGTTTTTCACTAACTGATTTGTCTCATTAGACCTTTCAATGCATCGAGAGGCTATAGCGGGACCCACCCATCAATTCCGGTACAAATAATTCTTTATAAATTGATTTAATACAATAACAATATTCATTTTCAATATCTTTATTGAATATAGGATACAGATCTATCAATATGTCCCTATTAAAATAGCTTTCAAAATAAGCATCGTTTGTGAAATGGTATAAAATTATGGAAATAATAATATCACTGATACGAGAAATTGAATATTTACTATATTTATAATTTCAAATGAAATATAATATCAAATGGTTAGAGGATACACTACACAATAATGTTTTGGTGCACAATACCAAGTAAGTCTCAATGAAATAGATATTGAGACAAAGTATCATACCATGTAGTAATCAATTGAGTCGTATCACAGAAACTTAATAATCACCAAATGAATCATAAGATACCATGAATATATATAGAATCTGAAATTATATATCAAATGGATGTAAACATACACCACATACAAGAAATATGTGGCAAACAATGGAAATTTCATAGAATTACTAGTGAGATGAGAAAACCATTTCCTTATACCTGAATGTGTTCTTAAATAGATCTTAATGACCTGAATAGTCAAATTTAGATTAACTAATTATAAATTAAGAAACCTAATCTACATTTAATTGAATTATTTTTTCCCTATTAGGTTAATTCATGGACTTTTGTGGGTTTATGAATTTAAATTATTTGTTTTGGAGGCATTTTCTTCCTTGTCTTTCTTGATCAGTTTTCCTATATTCATGGATGGAAGTTTGATGGAAATGTGGTTAAACATCCAGAATTTTTAATATATATTATTATATAAATTGAAGAGATATAGATTATCTAATAATTATTTGGTTTATATACTATGAGGATGAATCCTTAGATAAAATTTAACGATAAACGTTTGGATTAACAGGGTGGTTTTGTGCATAATGAACTTGTTTTGTATTATTATTCTATATTATGAGTGTGTAATAATTAAAAATATTGAATAAGATAAAATAAATATATTATGATATGGTTAAACTATTATAATGGTTTCATGACTAATCAGGAATATGGTAACAGAAATTTAAGACCAATCATCCTTCAATGTGATAAATTAACACATTTGGGATGGTGTTTTCATTTTTAGTGTAAGAGGAGAAGGAATGAGTGATGGTGATGAAATATTACATTAGCCTAATAAAATTATAGTTTAAGTGGGGTAATAGAATTATAATTGAATTTTGATGACAGGAGGTGAGGATATACCAACAATATAATAGAACTATAAAAAGAACTTGAAAGAAAAAAGAAGATAAGTTCACCTCTAGAGTACTCCCCCTTGAGAATCTTCTTAAGGCCTTTGTTTTTTTTCATTTTTGGTGAGACCAGAAGGTCTTAGACCTGGGAGAGGTCTTGTGAAATTTAATTTAAATAACATAGTAAAGGATAAAAATTTTAGTGGTGTGAGAGGAAGATGGGATGAGGGGTCGTTTATATAGTGGGTGGGAGGAGGGTTTTCTTAATGTTTTAATCGTTAGTTTATTATTTTTCTCTAATACAAGAAGTAGTAATTATTTCACTAATAATAATTGTAATAAGTGCTTGTGAGTTCAAAAAAAGTGTTCTTACCTCAGTAAGACATCATCCATGACTCAATAAATCATGTATTTAGTAGTTTTCATAATTTATCGTATTTTATTATTCACTAAAAATTCTTGTATTTCAGAAAAATCCCAAAAATTCACCCTAACCATTTATCAACGTGTAAAATCCAAAAATGAACTCCATTTTTCAGAAATAATTTTCTATGTATGAGAAATTTAATTTCTACTTAAAATCAACATTTAATTGAAAAATACTAACTCCTAAAATATTCATCTTCAAATTTACAATGCCTAAATTTTATTTATAATTTCATGGGTAAGTCCACAATTCATAAGGGTAAGATTATATTCACAAGGGAATATCACTATTCATAAGGGTAAGTTACTATTCACCAAAAATTATGTTGGTTTCTATGAGACTCCAAATATTACCCTGATCACAATCGTGTATGTCTGTTTTTCTAAATTCCAAACACAAAAGTGGAAAAAATAAGTTTAATGCCTAGGTTATGACTATAACCAAGTGTTTTTTTATAGAGACTCAGTGCTTCCTAAAATATATGATATCTAATTAATTTAATTTATTTAAGAGAAACATACCTTAAAATGTTGGGGGTGTTATAAAGATCCATGAATTGAAATAAAATTCTAGAAAAGTATCCAATAGTCTTTCGATACTATACATCATTTGAGTCCTCCTAATCTTCGTCAAACAGATGGGCAGTCAGAAAGGACGATCCAAAAATTAGATGACATGTTGATATCAATTTTACTTTATTTTCATTGTATGTGGGATCAATATCTACCTTTTGTATAGTTTTCCTATAATAATAGTTTCCAATAAATTATTCAAATCGCATCATATGAAGCATTATATGGAAAGAGACGACGCACACCAACTTTTTGTGATGAAGTTGGTGAAAGGTAGCTTGTGGGCCCAGAGATTGTGGAGGAAACAATAGTCTAGGTAAAGAATATTCAAAACCATAACAAATACTCTCAAATTAATAACATGATCTATGCTGATAGTCGAAGGATGGATTTGGAATTTCAAGTGGCAGAACATGTTTTAATGGATGTATCTTAATGAAAGGGTGTTATAATATTTGGGAAGAAAAGGATATTGAGCCCTAGATAAATTAGACCTTTTGAAATTATGGAGACATTTCAATATATGGATTATCATTTGAAGATAACACCTAGAATTTATAAAGTGCACAATGTGTTCCACATATCATTGTTGACAAAGTACAGTCTAGACCAAACACATGTGCTCAATTCACCAGGTATCGAATTGGAACCTGAATTATCTTACTTTGGAGATACTATTTGGTCTTTGGACACTAAAGAACATGTGTTGAAAAATATAAAGACTCTGCTGGTAAATTTATTTTGGAGGAATCATAAACTTGAATAGGGGACATGAGAACCTGAGGATCTTACGATAAATAACAACCCAAATCTTTTTGTGAGGTGACATTTTGGAAATTTTGACGATGAATTTTTTGTAGGAGGGGAGAATGTAATGACCCAAAATTTTATCAATGAAATTTACCTAATTATGTTTATTTTATATAGTATGAATGATATAAAACCACATATAGAACAAAAATAAACTTTTTCAAATGAATAATGAAATTAATAAGAGGAATTTCTAGACATTATGGAACCTATAATGATGAAATTGTAACATTACCATAGGAATAGTAGTATGACCCATATCAATATTAAATTATCCGAATTAATTGTAACTTCACCCATGATAATATAAATAAAATTTATACATCGCATTGCTGAATGTGTGATATTATTATATCATTATAAAAGTAAGTGAATATTATAAAAATTAATATTTAGGTGTTGGTATTTTTATAAGTCATAAATATGTAATTACAATTTTATAATTAATAAAATCATATAAAATAAAATTAATTTTTATTAAATGAATTAATTAATAAATAATATATTGTCTTAGGATTTTAAGATAATTTTATTATACCATAGTTAATTTTTAAAAGTGTTATAAAATCAGTTGTAAATCTAAATCTGTTTATTTAATGTATTAATGATTTTATTTAAAAATTAAATTTCACCTATATAGAAAATTATGTTGGAAAAATTGATTTCATTTTTGATTTGTACAAACAAAAACAAATGTTTAGGGGAATTTTTTTTGATTTTTCTGAAATACATGAATTTTTAGTGAATAGTAAAATATAGTAATATATATTATAAATACATTATATGTTAAATACACTATTCCTTGAGTCATGGATGATTTATGCACAATTTATTTAAACTCAAATGATCCATTTACTTAATTTATTTATAATAATCAACACTATTGGTTTTTATGAGTAAAAAAATTAATTAATAAATAGAATATTTAGAAATTACCCATCTCCTCCACTCTAAAAACCACCCCACCCCCTTTTTCTATTCAGTCCTATAAGCCTTTAGAATTGTAATATTTCTACCAAAATACTCTTTCATAGTATCTACCCACCTCCAAGAGCTCTATTATTTCCAAAATACCAAAACTGCTTCCCTTAAGTAGGTTCTAAAGGAGGTTAATTCAATGGGTAAATCCACTTCCTATTTCATTTATTTTCATTTCAATTTATTTTCTTTTTCTATTGTCTCATCACCTCATATGTCAGAATTATAATGGTAGCTCTAGTATAATATATATACTGGAATTATAACATGTCAATTTATGATATATTTTCAATCTTCTTAATCAATCTCGTTTATTCTAAATATAAAATCATCAGTTGGGAGGTATTGATTTACTACCGTCGTAGACGATAGACTTTATTTCATAAATTTCTCCTTCATGTTTGGACATGATACCATTTTTATAGTTAAACCAGATTATAAAATATGTATTATATCTTATGTAATTTTCTTGTTCCATTTTATATACATGATATTAAATAATATAACAAAAATTCTTCATTGTGATTTAAAAACCACGAAAATTAAGCTAAACGATTATCATTAATATGTTATCTAATGATTCGTCATAATTTATGGAAAAAAATACATAACACCAATTAAAATTATAGTTTCTCATTAAGAAAAAGATAATACAATTATATATAATTATAACCATTTTACATGAACTCCATTTCTTGTAATCAAGAGAACCAATCATGAAATCCAGGAAACAAACACTCCAAAAAGAAAGAATTCAATATTATAACCTATTTATAAGGTCATAAATGAACGTAATAAAACTATAGTAATTAAAATATATAAATATATGGTTCTTAAATAATTAATTAATTAATTAATTTTATAATCCATGAAGTTAATTCCAATTGTAGAACACATGCGGACAAAAGTTAACGGTTTCCTCATGGAACCTCTATTTTTCATTTGGGATTATGCTTTCTCTCTCATTACCCACGATGAATTAATTAATTATTATTATTTAGTCATCTTAAATTTGATTACATTGTTATACATATATGTACCAATCATAATTATTCTTTATTTTATGGGGATTTACATGTTTTAAAATGATATTTCTCAAAATCCTCCCAATAAACAATCCTTATTTAAGAGAACATCTCAAATTCTTACCTATTCTTAAGTGCACTCTATAATCTGTTTAAATCCAAAATTATTTTTTTTAGAATCACTAATTTTATTATTAAAATAATATATTAGTTCACTACTAGTTTTAAAAAACTATTTTTTCTAAATAACAATTCTTTACAAAGAAAAGGAGTATTTCTCTCAAGTATTATTTGATGATTTTATAAGTATATTATCATATATTTCAAAACTCTTAGTGATTATTAATTTTAATTGAGATTAAACATTAATGATATCATATACCATAATTTGTTGAATGTTTTACCATTCCTTTGACTGTGTATGGGCTATCTTGATACCATTCAACATGTTACTTTGAATGTTTGGTGTTTATGTTTACAAATTGGGGAATCCTATTTACATTTCATATGTTAGATTCAATATGATTGTACATGTTTATTATGTTTTTCTAATTTCATATAAAGAATTAATTGGAATTATTCTGTTAGGGGTGGGGCCTTCTATATCCCCTCGATGCATCGATAATTCTCATGATGCAAACTAGACTCGTTTTTTACCCATTATATATGGTGTCCTTGTCGATGCCTTTACATTATGAATTATGATGTCGGTCATTATGAGTTGCCTCATTATGAAACTAGAAATTGATAATCCTTGTGATTATTTGACTAATATAGTATTCATGGTTATGTTTTATTATGGTATTATTAATTCATCTTGTATTCTTATCATATTATGATCAAGTTCTTGTTTTAATTGCATGTATACTGTTATTTATTCTCCATGCCTTATTACTTATGTTTCTACTGTATTACATACCCTTACTGAGCAACTTAGATAAATCTTTTTTATGTTTTATTTTTCCCTAGGACATTATTATGTATATTATAAATGATTCTCAAGAAAACTCAGGGATTTTTTGTTTGATTCAAAAAAATTTGATATGATTTATTTAATTTCAAGTTGTAAAGAGACTATTATGAATGTAAATGGTCTTATAATTCTATTAAACTATTTGTTCCTTTAGGATGTGACTTTGTTGATTATATTAAAAGGTTATAAAATAAGGCACTCACATTGGGAAAATGGGTTCTGGTTCATTAAAATAATAAATGATTCCAAAAAGATAATATACTACTTACATTCACACCCTTCCATCTATTGATTATTAATAATTTCATATGTGCATACCTGTGGACTACCACATCCATAAAGTGGTGTGAATAATTTTTCATTCCCAAAATTCATGAATGGTTATAAAATTGTATTTAATAAATACAAATGAAAATTATTTAGTGAATAATATTTGTTATATGATTTAATAATGACCCCTTTAATGATGGTCACCCTATCGAAGTTATTTTTTGGATTGTGAACCAAACATCCTCAAAACATCTGACATGAACTTAATCAATTAAGTAACTATATTTGACATGGTAAAATGAAATAGAAATCGATTTTGATATAGGAATAAATATATAAAAATTTCTTATCCTAGAAAATAAATAATATATGTTTATTATATATGAGGTTAAGAGTGCATACAATGAAATTTGGATATGAGGTAAGGGTAATTTTATCCCATTTCCACTTCAATGATACAAGTTTAAAATTATGAACCTAATTTATTTTTCATGGTTTATATAAAATGGATTGGACATGTTATATCATGAATTATTCTCAATTACTGGTATTCAATGTTTTTTATACAATTATTAACTTTTTTGGGGGTTTTGATTCAAATGTTACGAAATCATAGTGGATTTAATTGTCAATCCCATTTTTAATAATTTTTATTTATTTTTACATTTTGTTTGAAATAATTTTATGATCTATTCTACTTAAAAACATATATATTCAGATAATTTATTTATTTATGTGGTTTACATGTTTTTGGATAATTTTATTTTCTCTTTGGCACTTAAAATGACCAACAAGATATTTTTAATAAAAATCGACCTTCCTTCCCCTTTCATTAGAAAAAATTTCTTCTATGCCCATATTCCTTGAGATATTTTAAATAGTAATATTTTAAATGATATAATAATAATTTATCTAATTTCAAACCATATTTTAATGTCGTTTCAATGTATTAAAATAAAACATCTTGTCATTTTTTGAATGATGTATCTTTGGAACTTTTACCAAATGTGTGAATGAAAATCTTATTTTTTACATTTACTAAATGGATGGATTTTACCACTACCATGACCATTCATCACGTTGAATATGACTTTTAATTTTCCCTAGTAATTATCAAATAAAATATATTTTTTATATTATATAAATTTTTAGTTTTTAAAGATACTAAAAGGGAATTATATATGCTTAGTTTTTAAAGATATGTTTTAATGTTTTTTCAATGGTATTTTTCATGAATTTAAAATCATTTTGTGTTTCTTATTCTCCACGGGAGATAAGCTATCTAGATAATATCCATGTTCTTTACGAATATGTATTATTATTATGTGATTCTAAAATATTTTTGAAAATTATTTATATTTCCATCGGTTATGCTTTGATGAATTTATTGTCTTCTTTCATCCAATATTGATTCATGGTTTTTTGATCCTTAAATTTTTCATGATCACATTCCCTATCACTCTATATATTTTAATTAGACATTATTTTTCCCTTAAATTTCTATATCTTCAATGTTATTGATTTATTTACAATTATCTTAACCGTATACCATTTTAATATATGATATTAATAAAATGAAACTTATTTACTTCATTTACTAGGGAATTATTGATGTTTCACGTTCTTGATTCAATATGGATATTGATTTATTGATAAGACATATTGATATTTTTTTATTACTAATTCAATATAAATGAAATTAATTTTACATATTTTATTGTTGGGTAGGGTCTAATTATATATGTTCCCTCAATACCATGACTTGTATCATGATACAAAAGAATTTTTAATGATCGATGTATAGGTTGATGTTTTATGATCATCTCATAATAGTTGGTTACGTGGGGTACGTATTACCTACATATGTATTATATATCATATTAGAGACCTTGAAAATATGTAATATGTATTGTTTGAGTGTATTTTGTTTTAAGATCATGAATTTATGACATTATAAATTTCTTTTATTTAGAATTTATTTTTCATAGTCGATGTGAATTGTATGTCGATATTATCCCTGGATGTACTGTTAACTCAAATTATTGATTGAATTATATTGGTTTTGATTATTCACCCCTCCATATTGATTATGATTTATTTACTCATGGCAGATTCCTTTATAAATAACCCTTTCTAATAATCTGAGATCACTATTTAATTGTTCCCTTTTCCCTTGATATGAATAAGGGATATTTTAATGAAATTGAAGGATGTAAGAAATTTTTCCTTCTCTGTTTTTATATTCAAATAAAATTTGGAATTCATTTATATATTTATCTTCCAATAATGATAAATTGATCAATCCTTAGTGATTGTATCTGTTTTGTCTTATTTTAATGTAATAAGTAAGCATATACTTTTGGGTTATTTTAGTGTGTGTTTCATTACATGGTATCGTATCACGTTTAGTATGAAACTTGGGAAGTAGATTTTATATTAAAATTGCTAAAATGAGAGCTATAATGATCCCTTCGATTATTTGAGAAATGTTTAGGGATATATATTTCGTTGATCAATAATAATGATAAATTTGGGCTATATAATTGAGTTCCAATTTTTAGGTATAGAACATATATGATGGAATGGATTTAAAAAAATCAATGTTGGTGTTATCTTATTGATTTTAGAAATATAATGGGTGTTGGAGTTGAGAAGATCATAGACATATTATGGTAATTGAATCATGTTATGATTAATATCAACACCCGTATAGAGAGAAAAAATATGGGAGAATCTAGACTGAAATATATTGTTATTATTAGTAAATACTATATATATTGAGTTATTATTAATAATTTGAACTTTAATAAGCTTCCCAATAAAATAAATAATAGAAAAATACAGTTTCATGAAATTTTAGGTCACAAAGGAAATGGTTAGAAAGTAATCTAATCCTTTGAGGGACTAAATAGGGCATGGTCCCTAAACATCAATATAATGCAGCTCCAAATTTTGGGATATGGGAATTAATTAATCTATATTTATTGGTAGAATTATTTATTTCACTAGAAAAAAAACTTTTATATACTTTAATGTTCATTTTATCATGATTCAGTGTGCCTTTTTCGTTATAACTTTTATGTAATTATCACTAAGGTAACCGTTCCAACAATTTCAAACATCCATATTATTGGAATTTAAAATTCTATAAATTTAAATTCTATCTAAAATTCTGGTTATATATGATATCTCATTCTTCACCCCTTATGTAACCACCATGGTAACACAATTCACTATACAAACTCCTCTCAAAAAATTAGTCTCGTAGAATTATTCATCATTTTGACCTATAGGAATTAAGTTCTTCTACAATCCTAAGATATGCTTAACTTATTTTACCTCCATGACACCCACATTATTCATGTTCATAATTACAAATCCTTTTACAAAAAAAATCCATAATTTCATCTTCTACTAAATGAACATTACCAAAATGTATAGATAAATAATTCATCCTGAATCCATGTTTTACCTTTTAATGATACGAAGAACCAACATTAACCACCCATTATTCCAGAAAAAAATTAATACTAAGAAAGAACATAATTTCTTTTTATATCTTGATAATAGAATTTCAGATTTTAAGAAGTTTATGTTCTTCCAGAGCATTCCTTATAGCTCTTATTATAACATAATGTGTCCCTTATTCCCCATATATATCATATTATCTTAAACCAATATAACTTACTAAACATTTTCCTATTAAATATATTTTTACTATTTCTATAGATATATATTCTATTTAGTTTTCCATATTCATCCTTCAGTATTGAGTGTACCTCGTGATGGAACTTTTAATTATTTTCATCTGATATCCTCACTCAGGACCAGGTTCCTCATATACTCAAAAAAAATATGTTTTAATTTTTATCCACATTCACCAGAAATTCGAACTCTATAGAATTTTAAAAAAAATTAGTAGTGCATATTCATCTTCTATGATGGTTATGTTCTCTTATTCAAGATATCAACATATCATGTTGTTGTTGTTCACATGATCACCCACTGGACTTACTTATTATAAATGTAGGTAGAACAACTATTGTATCATGAATACTTTTTTATCACAATAGTTTTCTCATACTTATCCTTTTATTCCTTCATTACATTAGTTGTTTTTACCATATGTTAAATTCAATGTTTTGTACTGAAGACATCCATACTAACACTATTATCATTCCTTCCATTTGATCCCATTTTGACATATCCATTTTCATGATACATACTTAAGTAAGTGGAACATCTAGGTCTTTTAAAAGAGATTATCACCCATCTATATCATCCAATAGCCAAAATTTGTTCCATAAAACCAACCAAACCAGACATTACCATCATCTGATGCCATACCTTCCAATGAAAATAGCTCCCACTAAAATTGAAATAACATAATGTAAAGAGAGAACTTGATAATTATTATACTATGATTCTTTGATACCAAATATTAGGAATATCATATAGTGAAATTTTCACACCACTATGGATAGGGATCCAACCATCATATGATTTCTCACATTCTTCCACCAAAAGTTTAGCATTATGTGCAGTATAAAAAAACTCTCAAACTTCCCTCGATTAAGTGTAGTGAAAATATTTATACTTCACACTTTAATCATTTAAAAACTTTATCTTTGGTACACACAAGATTACATTTAATCATCCAAATTAATTAATGAACAACCATTTGATCTTCATATAACATGAAGGGACACAATAGTTTAATGTGCTTTAGAAAATGACACCCATATCAATGATATAGGCACTACTGGTTTTTTATATTCCATGAAAGAGACAAGATATTATTAGTGGATTAATATGTAAATATAATCCTCACTAACCTCTACACTACACAATTAAGGATCCAATTCAACTTTCATTACACCAAGGGTCTGTACACTTTTAAAATGGGGTCCATGTGGTAGAAAAACTAATCCTTCCACACTAAAATCTAGGTCAACAAAAAAATGATATCTTTATCTTAGATACAAATCAGTGAAACCAAAGATATAATGGCCTTTCAAAACTCTGTTCCTCTATCAGAAGATAAAATGATATAATGATACTTCTTCACCTAGTGAAAACACACTTCTTTTTTACATATTGAGTCACACTATAATCTAATGTATGACATTTTAGTGAATCAAAATTCTGAATAATTTATATCTAGTGAATTGAAAAAACTCTTTATATACCAACAATAAAAGTTATATTTCCATCCTATGTGACTTTAAGATATAACATATCCACCCTTCCTTATGAAATAATCATTAAATTTCATATTTCTTAAGAACATGAAGACATAATGTTGTGAAGTATCCCAAATGTATTATTATTATCATGTCCCATTCATTAAATGTATTCACAATTTATTGGTGATAATCAATATAATTAGTCCATATACATGAAGAAAGATTTAGAAATAATATTATAAACACATATTACGTATATCATAGAGCATTATATAATATAATAAGATCCTAATGAGATGGGTCAATGTATCAACCTTTTGATTTTAGTAAGTGTATCCCAAAACACAATGATTTTGTTTCATTAAAGGGATGAATAAAGGTGGGGTGTAAATGTAAAAAATTAATGTATATTAGGATTAATTATATGTAATGATTTATTATTAAACCATCATAAAAATATATTCAAACAATATATATGATTATTTTTTTTTTGAAAATTGAAATACATTATAAAAAAAATTAAAATCATCATTATTTTCTCACTCATGTAAATATAGTTTAGGAAATCCCTAGGAAATGCCCCATATTTTTTCTTTCCATGTCCTCAAAACATTACCTATATTAATATAGATCATCTTGCCATCCTTTCCTTTCCACTATCACATATCCTTCCTAACGATGCTCCCCCAACAACCCCTGAATCTTTTTGACCCCATTATGAGGCTTCCACTATAATTTCATATTACAATTGTAACCCTTACCAATTTTGTAGCCTTCAATCCATTTTTCTGATGTCTAAAATCACTCTTGTTATTGTAAACTCAAATATTTCTACCCCTATCACCTTATATCATAATTAGAATATCAAGTGAGTTATTGATTTATATTTTTTGGGATTTTTTTAAAAAATATTCATCTTATTAATTTGTTATGATGTCATGGGAATTTAGTTATTGATAAATCTAATGAATGATATAGTATATCAATATATTATTTTAGAGAATCATTGAAATTTTTACGGTGCATTTGGCATACAGTTTATTTTAGTACATAAATTTATAAATTATGGGATTCCTTTTCTTATTATTTTTAGTAAAATTAAATATGAATAACTACTATTGAGATGATTGGTAGAAAATGTTCTTCTCTTGACTATATTTTTTCAAAAATTCCAATGAATAAGATTATTTGGGGAGAAATTATTTCTATAATTTTACTAACTCCTTAATTCAAATAGAATAAGGGAAAATTATTAAAAAAATTCCTTTAATTTTTTTTATAAATTGAAAAATAATTTATTTTTTATTAATAAAATTTTAACCAAATATTCTATTAGATATTTTTATATGTATGTCACTTATTTGATTTTTATATTCTATAATATGATTATAAGGTTATAATAGTTTTTCAATGAGTTTTTTTTAATTACTTATTGTTTCTATTTTCTCTTCCTATTTTAATTTTTTGTACTGCATGATGTTATTTTATGATAAATTGTTATTTTTATTTACATTATATCATTAAATAAGCTCAAAAATGAGGATTCAATGGTATTTGTTTGCACTAGTCTATTTTTTATTGAATAATTAAGGTGATTCGTGAGTTTTCTTTTACCCCTAATAATTTTGTTTCCCACCCATTCATTCATTGAGACCATCCTTCTCATATGGTTCATACACCTTTCATGATATAAATATAGTACCAAAATCTCAAACAAAGTCAACCATATTGAATAAAAACTTTTAATTAATTTCAATACAAAAATAAAAATACATATTAATAATAACAAAAATACAAGAAATATAAATATTATTTTAATATGACTGCTTATTTATTATTTCAAATAACTATTTTTTGAGTTTGGTTCTTCAGAATTTTAGGCATCTAATTCACACACTTATGGAACCATGATTCCTAACATATATGTTTTTTTACTTCAAGATAACATATAACGGAATATAGTAGAAATAATATATGATTTCATATATTTATATTTTTTAATATAAATATCAATTTATATATGATATGTGAATAATGTAGATTGAAATTGAAAACAATTTCAGGGGAATAAATTTTTTTATAATAGTATAATAATTGTAACTAGGTGTATACGAATCTTCTAATTTATAATGAAATATTGAAATATTTTATTTTTTATTAATAGATTCGATAGAATATAATATCAATTATTTAATGTAGAGAATGTTATTTGATCCTTTATTCACGGATAACCATGCATTAAATTTAAAAATATGCTAACTAGAAATGAATAAATATGTACCATTCATAAGAGAGGCCACTACAACACCTTGATCACCACCACATGGGTTTTAAAGTGATAACTAATGTGGAAGAAAAAATCCACTCACCTCCAAAGGTATTAAAAGTTTCATGAATCATCCAATATTAGGATGGGATCTATCCTTCTTACATGATATGTTATTTCCTCAAACAGAAAGGAGATGGATGGATAGAGATTTAGATTGCAAAGAGTTTCATCCATCCCTCAAGATTCACCTCATGAAACTTCCATTATATGTAATTGGATTCCAGTAGACTCGGGAATTATCCTTGGTGATGTTATAATTAAATCATGTTCTCATAACATATGAGATAATTCCACTAGATGTACATGAATCAAATGAATGAATATAGTTACCACATATATTTCATCTAATGAAACAATTACTTAAATGATATATACATTGAACATTCTAGTCACCCAAGTCATCAAATCTAATTGCATGGGTATCCCATGAATATGATATATCCATGTATCACATGTATCCCATGACCATACCATTTATATCATATACAAAATATGATTTAGTTCATATATCTATTTCATATTTAACATCAAGTTTCATTTGAAACAATATAAACTACTTTTCAAAATCATATACCAAAAAACCATTTTTTATCTTTCTATGATAAAAAACAAATTAAAATATATATTTGAATTATTTTTTCTAATTAAATGATAATTAAAAATTTTATGTCTTCTAAATCATAAATTAACTAGTTTCTCCAATTTTTAGTGAAACTACATTTGTGTTTCATAGTGAGACTTTAAAATTCTTATGTATATATATATCATGTTTAAAGATACCTTCTTTGAATGAATTTATTATTTATATTAATGTTGCGGTCATTTGTAGATTTTATGACATCGTGAGGCCACTTGTTACTGTATCATAGTATTTTGTATCCAATAATAGTGAAATAAATCATTATGGAACCATCTTGACTAAACGTTTTAGTGTGATGTGTTAAATATTGGTTACGAGCGTCTAAATATTAATTATCATGAATTTTCAACCAAATAATCTACAGAAGAAGAAAAAAATATATGCTATCCTACCATTGATATACCCATATGTATCAATGTTTATTTTTTAATACTTCTAAACAAAAAATATGATCCATATTGTTATAAAAAATAAAAAACCATATGGTTATATCAATGGGGTTATAGTATATTTTTAATTATTTTCCTCCAAATAATAGTTGTTGAGAATTAATTTTATAATTGATTCATGGTGCTCTCAAAAAAATAAAATTTATTAAATTATTCTAAGATTTAAGGTCTTTATTGTGCAATAAACTTTTATTTTATTATAGTTAAATGATAATTAATGAACTTCTTCAATAGGTATCCTTAGAGTAGCATTCATGATACAAATGTCTTTAAAATGAATACTGAAAAAACATGTATTTAGATAATGTATCCTCAATGATTTGACCAATATTTTTAAATAAGAGATCACATTATATGTATGTAAATATAAATTTTAAGGTTTTTATTTTTTTAAAAAAATTATATTTCAGTGTAAGGTACTGAAACGATTTTATTTTTTATCGAGAAATTCCTAAACTATATAATGACTAATTGGTTAAAAAAATTAATTAAAATTTATATGTAAATTTGGTTTTACTTATCCCATACAAAAAAATAAATTAGTTATCAATATATTAGTTTAAAAACAATATCATATAATTAAATAATGAACTTTTTGTTTAATAAAAAAATATTTCAATATTTCATTAGAAATAAAATATTTTTGGACTCTCTATTGAAATCCATGTATAAATTTTAAAAATAATTCATCTAATTTTTTTTAATTTACACCTACTCTATCAATTTAAACTAATCATTTATAATTAAATTTTAAAATTTCTTATATTTATTTTTACAATGCCATATTTTTTAACTATTTGTATAAGATACTTCATTAAAAGATTTGGAATTTATGTTATAAGAAAATAAATATTGATTGGAGCTATTGGTGGAGAGTGATAATCATTTACATATGGTTAAAAATAAAATTAATTTACCACAATTAATAATTTATTTTTTTGATTAGTATCCTTAAAAAAATAAAAAAAATATATCTATATAATATATTTATTGTGTCTCAAATCCACAAATATATATTTATTTCTTCTTATGCATTATATTATGGTTTTTAGTTAGAAATATAGATGTCTTGAATTGAATATTGATTTTTAATATGGACTAAAATGTTAATATTATGTTAGTTAAAAATTTTAATATAAAATATGATATGATAAAAATAATTATATACATAATTATTTAATATATACAAAATGTCCTCTCACAAATCAGTGTCGAATTTTAATCTTGAACCACTATCTTAGAGTTGAATACACTCCAGCCAGACCAGTAATAGTGGGGGCCAAGTGTATTGATTTATATGGTATTATAGTTACCTATTGAACTCTTCATACCTAATAACACCCAAAACCATCAATAGATATAACATTTGAGAAACTTTATCATCCTACTGTTCCCCTAGAGGAACAAAGGATATTATGAACTCCTCTATTGTCGCCCCCATTTTTACTAGAACTTGATTATCATATACTATTTCCTTATCTAATGATGGATCATACTCATTATCTATATTATATTATTCCATAAACATTAATACCAACTCTATTTCCCAATTCTCTAATATCTCTTGGATTTTATATTCATGATACTTCAATTTCTTCCCCATCTCATTCTAATCATCAAGAGCATATTAATTATTGTTACCATACACTGGATCCCACTAACACTATACATAATATTAATTCATCCTATAATAGGTACTAATCAGAGTCCACTAATCATCTTACCTCATGTATATGAATAATACTCTATTAAATTTTGTAATGAAAACTTTTTTTCATTACAACACATACTAATTTAATATGATTATTTTATTTTTTACATAGCTTGATTTACTATTATTATGTGACATGGGAATACCTTCATTCATGAAATAATGAACCACCATAAATTGGTTATGGTAGAGTAAAACTATGATAATAAAATGATAGGTAAACATGAAAGATAATGTAGTAGTTTTATTAAAATTCTTGAAAAATATTGTGACATCATTCATGTGTAACCAGTCTCTTAGATACACATTAAAGATGTAATTAAGGGTAAAAATGACCTAATATATGGGTAGGAAATTTAAATATATTAAATTTTATATTATTATTTTATTTATATGAAATAATATTTTGTTATCATATTAAAAATTATTTTCCCGATGGTCAAGATATAAGGGATGTACAACGGCTGGAATTGAGTGAGATATGAAGAGAATATAGGTATGAGTTATATAATTTTTTGGATAGTTGATTTATCACATATTTAAAGGGTATACCAACCCTAAATTATTTTCTAGTCACATTGTAAAAATAGATTATTTACTATTTAAAACGTGATTAGTTAAAGGTATTATTATAATTTTTTCATTTTTATTGCAAATTGTTATTATTTTTATTTAACTTTTATTATTAATCTACTGATTTTATTTTCCCTTATTAATCAAAAAAAACAAAAAAAATAGTTCTCTGAATTATGTGCACCCTTTTGGATGAATGATCATGCTAGAATATCAGAGAAACCTAGTAATTTTCAAGTAAATTTGAGAATTGTTGATTAGGTTCTAGAGAAAAATAAACAAAATGTTAAAAATAAAAAATTTAACATTTAGATCATGTTCATTAATATAAATACTGAATTTTATTTTCTTACATCTACTGAATTTTTTAGCGATCAGTGTTGAATGATGAATGATATTTACCTCAAGAAATTTTTTAACCAAAAAAATGTTGGGAGTGATTAATTTTGAGATAAAAATAAAGATTGTAAAATTTACAATATTAATTAATATTTTAGAATTTTTTTTGTTATATATTTGATTATTTTAAAATGTCAAAAGAGTGATTTAAATACTCTTGATGATAAATAAGGTGATAGCTTCTGTCCTACTGATCATTTGTGATGGGTATTAATTGAGGAAAATAAATGGAGGATAATTTATTAACATAAGAAGTATATCATCCATATTTCGTATTGAACCACTTTTAGAAATTCAAACACCTCTATTAGTACCAATAATCCATTGTAAGATGTCTGTTTACAAGAATTAGAGGAAAAAATGTATAGTCCATGAGAATAAAATTGGAAAACATATCATCAACAAATTCCTTAAAGAATTGATAGATATGTGTCCATCACTTTTATTAGATAATATATGATTATTGATACATGTATGTTGAGGATACAAAAATTTTATTATGCTTTAAGAGATGGTGGTGATCATCCTAGTAGGAATTATGGTAATGACCTTTTGGGTGTCGATGTTGGTGAAGTTGTTTAGTATAATGATTCCTATAACAAGGTTTGGAATGGGGATAATGATTATAATGATCTAGAAGATATTTATAGACTTTGAAAAGATAGTTTTTGGTGTGATATTCATATATTCAACTTTTTCATTCATATTTATAACACTTCTAACATTTATAATGGTGTCTTATGACTGAAGCTCATTGTATATTTGTGATATAGTTGGGCTTTATGTTATTGACTAGTTTAATCTGAAATATGTATTATGTTTCTGAAACTGAATGCATGTTGTGAGAAGAATTGATATAATGGTTAGACTCCATTGTGATTTTTGTTTATAGGTTATTTATAGGGGTACATGACAGATAAAATGGTTTCTTCCAAGTATAGGATCTATAAAAATATTTCATGGAACAGTTGTTATATACTTTTACCAACAGTTTAAACAAATCATTAGTATAAAAGATCTATACCAATGATTTCATGAACTATTTGTATAAACTATTTATATATATGTTTTATAGTAATGGACTCTAGAAACCATTTGTATAGACTATTCTATACCAACAATTACATAAAACCATTTTTATTTCCCTTTTAATATATAGATAATACCATTGGCATGAGAAATCATTTGTATATTCTAATCCAATAGTTTCTAAACATATTCCATTGATTTTAAACAATTGGAATACCCTGAATTTCTAGTAGTGTAGCAACATGACACTAATGTTTCTAGTATTGTACCATTTGTTTCTCAGATATCCACAAAAAAATTTGAAATCTTTTTAAATCAACATGGTTCCTATATATGAATACAAATTTTTAAGCTACAGAAAATATCTAATACCCAACATGTATAAATAAATATATTTAATTTAATAAAAAAGTACATAAAATTGAATAATCATTTAATTATTTTTTCATAATTATGTAGTTCTTTTTCGATTGGATATTTTTATCATATAAATCATATATATTCTTAATTATTACTATGTCTATGTATCTTTGTATTATTATAGGAGTAATTCAGTTGCGTCTTTAGATTTAGTTTTGGTCGTCTTCCCCTTTTCATTTTCCTTCCTTTTATTGTTCACTAGAAATACTAAATAGTTTTTATTCATCATGTATTCTTTGTGAACCATAATCAATATACTATTAATATAATTATTCATGATTTTCATATTATAGTAAAAAATGAACATCAATCATCTCAGTAGTAAATATGTGAGTGTGAGATTTATTGCTAGATCTCGGTTTAATTTGAACACTATGGAAACCAATCACTCATTATACCCAATCATCATAATAATGTATCATTATACGTGATTCCATTATTACATATTATAGATGAATATTGTGATATAGATCTCATACCATTCTGACCTTTCTCTCTGCTGATATAATTCTTTGAGATGAGTAATTATTTTTTATGTATCCAAAACCTCATTCATTTTATATAATTCACTAGACATATATGATAACATGGTTCCCTAAACATCTAATGCCCACCAGTATAAAATTACCTTTTAGCATCATTTTTTATATACAAAATTTTTTTTACAGTTGATGTAAATAAACCAATATTGGAAGTATATTTTTAACATCAATTATATAATCTGATGTCGAAACATCTATTTTGATAAAATTTCAAGACTTCTGACATTTATTATTTTTATAATTGACATCTAAAGTGTCTTGTATTTTAGATATTTCAATTCACATAACACAATTGGAACAAAATATAAGATATAAGAATAAGATAACAATAAAAAATTAAAACAATGAAAAGTGACTTAATATTTCTAATTCATTTTCTTTCTGGTGGTTTTCTCCATTAAATATAAATATCATTTATTAATATTCATTTTATTTTGAATAAATAATTCATGGATAATTTTAAAATCCAAATGATATATCATATAAAGAATATTTATATTTTATACATGATCATAAGATTTCATATTCATCATAAAAAAATCAATCCAAAATATATCTATGAAGAATTCATATCATGATATCATGATTAAATAGAACATGAAAAAATCATGGTACAATGAACCAGTCAAATAATAAATATTTATATTAAAATAGTAGACTGAAAATATAGTTATAATGAGCCTATAAAGTTATATATTTTATCTAAAAATATGTTCTTATTGTATAATAAATTTTATATGGGAAGTTAAAAAACAAAAGGGAAATCATTGAAATATTAAAATATCATTAAAAAGTAATGTGAAACTTTACATCTAACATCTATTTTTATAGAACGAATTCGTAAAAAATCCCCCTAGGAATTGTCTAAGTGTATCTAGGGTTATTGGGTTTGATAACAATTCCAAATGCTTATGAATTATTTTGGTGGGTATTTCTGAAGAAGTTGATTATGGTGGAATAGTTTCATTGTGTTTTCCAAACATTTTTGGCCCCAATATAGATATTTTTTTAAATGTAAAAGGAAGGTTTTCTACAAATTAGTTCATGTATAAAAGTTCATGGGCTATGAATTTCCATTCAAAGACAGCGAAGCATAGATTTCATGAATGTAATAGTATAATAGCTATGTTATACATACTGGAAAGGAATTATGTGGAATCAAAAAGGGAAATGCTTCAACATAGGAGTTCTACGTAGACCGCATACCATACTATGAAAAGAACAAAGGTAGTTTGCATAAAGATTTATGTTTTTAGGATGAGGGTGGTAATTTGAAGCTTCCATGAGGTCAGTTCATAGGAGGAATTTTAGTGTATATTGAGGTGGTGATTGTGGATGTTTTAAAGGTTTTCCATTAATGGATGACATCGGACACTGCAAAGAATTATGGTGCTATGTGGACTACCTAGGAGTTCACGATTATGGTTCTACCACATCAAATTTTTCATTAATTATGATTAGTGGGTTTTGGGATCATGTCTTACTATATAAATACCTATAATCATATAATTAAAAAGAGAAAACGTTGGTATACAGGATCACCACTGGAATAAATTTGGGGAAGTGCGAATTATTTCATGAGGGAGGATTCAATGAATGATAAGAGTTCATGAGGGAGAATTCTGTGAAGGATTAAGTTCACAAAAGTAGTTCACGAAAGGTTTATCGAGGGATCGGTAGCTCAAAAATGAAAATGAATCGCGTAGTATAGGAGGTATGCGAGGCATCATCCATCTACAAAGTAGGGGTTTATCATAAAGCATTCACACCATGCAGTGTAATGCAGTTTATAGAGGATTCAAGGATGTTCATAGAGGATTCAATACAGTTCACAAATGGAGAAAGGAAGTTCACAAAGGGACTAAAATAGTTCGAAAAATAAATATACATATACCGACAATATGTGGAAAAGTGGATTTCATCTTTCAGGTTAAAATTGGACATGAATGGTGCATATACATAAAACTGAGGATTCATTCATTATTTATAATTAAGGGACCTACATGTCCATAAACTGTTTGTGGATCCTTTCTAGATAAGTGAGTAAAGGAAGGGGAAGAAAGTGATTGTTACCACTGGTAGTGATCGATAGAAAGAAACATAGGTAGGGACCATTGTGAAGGTAGTAAACAGACCCTTAACATTGTATTGTTTTTGATCCTATGCATAAAAGTGGTCTATCCTGAACAAAATATAGGCAGTGATTCTTAGTGGATTTTATATATCACAAAATTTTTGTTTTATTCTCCTTGGATGTATCCGAGTGAGGGAGAACTATGTAAAATCTATTCTTCCATGTTATTTATTTCTTCTTTTACTTTTAGTTCAACATCATTATATAAAGACGTAAAGAATAATATCATTATAAATACATAAGAGAAAATAAACTATACCTCATGATAAATAGGTCATGATCCAGTGGGACAGGATGGATTTTGAAAGAATATCCCTACACTGATTCACCCCCCAAGGCATCTAGAACCCTTTTTTATGTAACATAACCGATGATAGTTCCATCCATTATTGGGTTTTTAACATTTATTATCATTATAACTAACCTGAAAACCATAATTATTGACATTAATTATTTATATAATAGATATTAAAACTCCCATAGCGGTGGGTTTTAATGTTGTTTATAAAATAAAAAACATTAAAATTCTATTTTTTTGTCTTGGTTATTTATATAACATATTTTAAAACACATTCCATGATAATTTTTAACATTAGTTATATATTAAGAACTATTTATAATTTTTTTTACATCATTAAATATTTTAATTGAAATATAAACCAACTTCAATAGGGTGTTTAATATAATTTATATAAATAATCAACTCTAAGACATTTTTATAATCACTTATATAATAATGATGTTAAAAATCTGTTCTGAATTATATTTTCTCTTGTAATAGAATCCTCAATATTCTTATCATAGTATTAGTTTTCCTCCTTGCTCTGTCCCTATGGTGGATTAATATGAAGTGAAGATTCCAACACATAATTCTTCCGTTATTACTATTCTATAATGCACCAGCCCATGTACCACTCCTATAGTTTTTCAGTCATGATATTTTATTTGTCGATAATTTATCATAGTGATAATGAGTTACTTGTAGTAATTTACATTTGATCTATAGAAAATAAATTTATTTGATTGGTATTTTTTCATGATTTCTAATAATATATACAATATTGATTTATTTGTCTTTAAATGTATCCCACTATTTTATAACATCCATATATCCCTAGACTATAATATTTGTATATTCAGTCACTTAAATATTCTAGTTGAAAATATCCTTAATACTTATCCTCGTAGTCCAATCTATGGATATTTCACTATTAATAGAGTTTTAAGGTTGGATTTTAACAAGAAAAATTAATTAATATTCAAATTCTTACACTATTGAGTGGATTCCACATTCTATTAATTAGTAACCCGGGATTAACTCAATGGTTTTCCTATAAAGTTATAATAAACTAGAACTAAATTTTTCCATGAAGAAAACATTAGTTAAATTGACTAATGACTCAAATAAGAAATCAGAAATTGTAAGAGGCACACTCATCTATGGATGATGAACACCTCCTATATAGAGTTTTTTCCATATTAATGTGATGAAATGTATTTTACTTTATATATATTTTTAGTATTTTTATTGTTTTAGTGAGAAAATTAAATTCATTTCTATTTATTGGTTTTTTAGTATGTTATCGCAATCACAATCATAACCATTCACTCATCTAAAAAATTCATCACACATTAATATATTTTATCTATGAATGCTTTTAAATTTTTTTTACATTGTCCCATGTTAACTATACATTAAAAAAATAATAAACTATGCATATGATAAAATAATTGGCTGGATCATGATCTATTTCTTTTGGTTGATCCATTATATTGATAGATTTATAGTGAGTAAAATAATTGGCATGATCATGATCTATTTCTAGTGAGATAACACTAGTGCTAAGTCATATCTAACTCAATTTATAGCACTCACCCAATCCAATGTATTCTACTCCTGTTTAGTCCTTCCCAAATACTTTTCTTTAAATACACCTCCATCCTCCTCCTCATTATACAATCATACTCACATGAAGGTGGGAGGGTATCAAGGATGTGAGATACATAGGAATAATATTTTCCAATAGACTCACTTACTCAAATCCACATATTGAGGTCAAAGGAAAACAATATAGATAATAATCTAATATTTAATGATTATAAATAAACAGATTTAAAAAGTTACCTAAATAAATTATTAATAAAAAAATTTAGTTGATCTCAACTCATGATTATTTGATATGAATTATACTTGTATAATAAAATAATTTTTTTTTGATAATTCTACTCAAGGTAATTAACTATGAATTAAACTATTTTTAATTCACAGTCTTTGGGATCAAAACAAACCAAATTATTTTGTCAAATTATGAATTATTTAAACAAAATATGGTTTTTAGCCCTTTTTGGGACTCATAAAACCCACTAGAGTAGTTTCAAACCCTTTTTAGTCCTAGAATGGTTATAAAGGTTATGCAGGGTTCAACACATCTTAACCTGTACTAGAATAACTGAGTTATTAGTTAGGTTGGGTGTAAATATAACACCCTGTGTGGGGTGCATGGGTAGGGTGGTGATAACTATTGGAGACACACATTTTTATGAAAACAACACCCATATATCACAATAATTTTCTTTGTTTTCCCTTAGTCATTGAGGTGTGAATCTTTCATTGTGGGAGATAGTTATCCACCTAATATTTTATATAAATTTATTTATATAATTTCAAAATAGAACTTTTTTAATTTTTGTTTGATGTAAAAGACTACCCCCAACAAGACCTCCTCCTACGGGTGTCACTGGTGATGACTATTTCTTTAACCAAGTAACACCCCCACCCACACCAGATATGTATATTAAACAATCAATATTAAATAGTTGAAAGAAAATCCACCCAACCATTGATCAAATTTTCATCAGTGGAATTGAGAATTAATAGATAAAATCTATGATACCATTTTTAGGTAATTTTATTCTATTAAATTAGGAAAGAATATAAAATTAAATTTTATTTCATGACATCTGTAAGAGTTCTAAATCCTCACTACCAATTCAGAACTATAAATTTAAACCTGACATATCTAGACTTGATGTCGATAAATGTCACTCAATTTATTCTATCAATACATAAAATGTTAAAAAGAAATATTGGAATAATTACCAACCTAAGTACCATTTAGATTTAGGGATTTATTTAATTTAAATGAAATATTACATATCATAGAAATATAAAAAAAATTCCCCAAAAAATCTAAAACATCTCCCAAAATTTCATCACATCTACAACCCTTCTTATAAATATCCTAATTAAAACCTTTCTCCATGACTTGGGGAAAAGAAATATAAGAAAGGGTAGTATCATACACTTAGTAAGGGTGATCAAGTTAGATAAAAATGATTTCATATTCATAATATTAGCATAAGATTATAATAACATGAAAAAACATTTGGAAATTATCCCATGCATATCAAATTTAATAATAGTGAATTATTGAATAAATCATAGTAGTTCATAAGAAATGAATCATGATTAAATCAAAGAACATGATCCATGAGAGTATAATATAAGTATATGAAATGGAATTTGTGGTATGAATATAAACATAGATAACCATTTCAATATTAGTCAAGGATCACTGGAAGAATTATCATAAAATAAAAGGTCATCTAATTACTTGAGTTCACACCCTATTCGAGCCCTTTCTTATTGAACTTGGTTCACTCCTCATTCCAGCCCTGTATTACTGAACCGAGATCACATCATATTCTAGGCATGTCTCACTAAACCGAGATCACTCCCCATTAAAGTCCTATCAATATTAGGAAATATAAATCATAACCCAATGTATTGGACAACAGTATATTTTTCCCATCTATCAAATAATAAAGACCATACATTTTTTCCATAATAAAATAAATCATTCATCATATCTGAACCCATGAAAATAAATTGGTTTCACAAACATTTCTTTTTAATAACCCTAGTAAAAGTAACAAGATTCCTAATCATCATAAAATCATAAACATAATACATTAAGATAAATAATAAGGATGGTATCATAGGATCATGTCACCTATAAAACATTTGTGACATCAAATAATGTTATCATAGATGGAATTTGTTTTTTGAAATATCAGTTGAAATAAATCTTGAGGAAAATATTTTTTCGGTTTTGAAAACATTTTTTAGAAACATGCATAATTATGAAGGGAAAAAATTCATTGAAAATAACCTTCTATTATTGTATATGAATCTTAAAATAATAAATTCATTATGACTCTTAGAAAATTCAATATTTTTTTATAAATTTAAAAATAACATTTGTTCGATATTTTTTAAAAAATGCAAGATGTTCCTTGTTTAGAAAATGAATAAAAAATTCATTTGAAACACTTTTTAAAACTTAAAACCTGAATAAGAGGACTTTAAACATTTAAATTAGAATATTAAAACCCATTTTGAAAATTGTTTAGTAAATATGGACATGGAAGAGAAATTTCAATAGTAGAGACTCAAAAATAGACAATTCTGAATTATGATGTCATTGAGAAATAAACCCTTGCTTCTTTGTTAATTATTAAATCATAATCCCAATAAAAAAATTTAAAGAAAATGGATATGTAAATACCCATATAATTCATAATTTTTATCCTAAAATATATTCTTACGTAGTATATAAACCCCTCAAAAGAAACAGGTAGTGAATATGGAATGTTTCCCACAAAATTAAATGTGACCCAAAAATCCATTACCAATTTATAATCAGAAAAATCGTATGTCACATCAAATAATAACATTTAAGAAAATATTAAATAACATTATAATACATAAATTCATGATATAAAATGTCAAATTTTCATTATATAAACCTCATAAAATAATATAAGTCCATAAAATCGAAATATTCCACAATGAAAGAAAATTGAGATGAAGTCCCCTACAAACATCATATCATTGAAGTGAGCCTTGATAAAATAAATTTATTTCATGTTTATAATTAAAGTACACATAAAAAATTAAAAATAATATATAAGATAATAAAAATTCATTTAACATATTATCTTATCGTGATATAATCAATGACGTTAGAGATTAAGCCAATAAATGGAAGTTGAGTTTTGCAATCCCTTACCTTGATTCCAACTCATCACGTACATTTTTTATATTGTTGAAAAAATATATTAATTATTTAGTTTATTTATAACCATTTTCATGTCTAATTTTTATTTTTATATAACTTATTAGTATTTCATAACAATTACTAAGTTATTTATGTTCACATCGGACATTTTGACGATATTCAGTATTTGAGACTAAATTGACATTAGAAGGGTATCTATAGTAAAATAGATCATTATTCCATCATATGAAAAATAATACTCATGAAATAATTATATCTCTTATAAATATATTTTAATTTTAAATGAATACATGAAATATTGATATGATGAATGAACTTTGTTACAATCATGGAGACTGTAGGCCATACGTATGCATGAGTAACATTTCCCTTTTTCAAAGATCATTATGGAAAGAACGTAATTATAATTTTATCATTAAATAATAATAATATTTTAATATATATCATAGTAATTATTTAAATATACTTTTATATATCATCCATATGATATGGTGATGAAAAATGTGTCACATCGCGACACAAAGGTGGTTGTCCTCACGTACGCACTAACGACATAATCATTTTTATGTCCACAGAAAATTCATAAACTATATGATATATTATTATTTAAGAATGATAAATATGTCATTATTATCATTTATATACTTTAATTAAATCATTATAACAAATATTTATAGAGTGTGATGGAAAACGAATTACATCGGTTCATGAGGAAATAGTATTTGGTACATACGAATTATGAATTATTTTCCTATTTTATGGAAGTGGAGATGTATATAGGTTATACAACTAATGTATTAAAATACCATTATATTTAGTATACTGGATTTACTTTTTTATAATGGTTTAATATGGTTTTATGGATGTGTAATAATGAATAAAATATAATCAGTTTATTAAAAATTATAGCTCTTCTTTAGTCTATTTCATTTCCATAACACTATAAAACCACTAATGGTGGAGTTTTGCCAAATATAATACCCCTAAAATGTTTTTAGGTATTATATTAAGATATTTGGGAAGGGATTTAATAAAAAAAAAATTTTATCTTTGAATAAATGAGAAGAATATGTTTTCTTTTATAAGAGAGGAGAGGGGCACTCATGAATTTTCACAAAATATAAAAATAATATAAATTAATTTTCACTTAAAAATGGCTCTGAAGTATGTTATATAGAATATAATATGTTTATGGGTCTAAATTACCACATAATTTAAAATTTAGTAAATTTTTAACTATATTTATATGCTTCTATTTTTCATTTAACCCTTCTTTATCCCCTTTAACTATTACCGTGAAAAAATAGATTTTTAACTCTTAGAGGGTGAGTATAATTGCGGTAAAATTCCAAAAGCCCAAAAAATGGATAATAGATGAAATTTTATGCCATATACCAGTAATTTGGTTAAACTTAATATTTTTATGAATTTTATATAATTTAATAAAATATTATTTACTATAAAATATTCATAATGTCATTTTTAAACACAATTAATTACATTGACTTTAACAATATCCAGATAACACTTATAATTATAATAAACTAATTTACTAGAACCCAATGTTTTTAAGGTAATCTATAATTTTTTTATTACATTAATTATCTAGTTTTTTAATTTTAATATTTCAAATAGAATTTATTTTATATTTTTATAATTAAAATAATTAATGTATAAGCATTGTGTAATATTATAAAGAAATTATTTCTCCAATAAAAATTAAAAATAATTTACCATGTTGAAGTTAAATATTTTATATTTATAATTAATATTTATATTTGAATATATCCTCTGGATATTCCCATACTAAAAATGATACAGTTATTACAGATATGATTGTGACATCTTTGATTTTACTTTAAATAAAATAATATAAATGACATAATCATTTAAAAATGTTAACAAAAGGCCATAAATTTGGACCATGAATGCTTATGAATGAAAATTAATTATAAAATAATATTAGGTTATGTGTATTGTTAATTATATTGTCCTTATCATATTATTTTTACCCATAATTTTCTGATTTACAATGTATCACGGTGACAAAATTTACTAAGGTTGATATTCATATTGCCCAAAAATAAAATGATCCATTTTTCTAAATTTGGAATCTATGATTAATATTTTTAAATCCATTTTTAAAAAATAAAATACATATAAGTTTCATAATTTAAATTAAAATTAATCCGAAAAAAGTCTACGAAATTTTTTTTTCAAAAAAAACATTTTAAATATAAATGGATTTTATAATAAATTAAATAATAAATCCAATTAAAAAACCATAAATATAATATTATAAATAAAATTGAACTAATGAAAATTTAAAACTAAAAATAACATAATCTTACATTGTAAATACTTGAAAATTTAATTTTTAATAAAAATCTGTAATTTTTCCAACTCATTAAAAAATAAATATTTTCAGAATATAAAAAATCACCATAGGAACATTTTGATATTATTATTTCAAAAAATAATTCCTTTTATGAAATTAATTATCTAAAATCTCAAAATGAAATTTATAAACATAAATAAAAATCATTTTTGATGAAAATGTATTGTTTAAGAATATAATGACATTCAAAAAAATTATAATCATTTTTTAATAATTTACCTGTAAATTTATATTGAGTAGGAGTTTTATATATTTTTCATTAATTAGTTATTTATATCAATACCTCTGAATTTTAAATACTATATTATAACAGTCAAATAATATAATTTTTTTCTTCATTTAAACATGATGTTGTGTATCTTGTACACTATCAGTCAAAGTCTTTCCTTCTAAAATCCCATTATATTATCTTTTCCCCCATTAATAAATTGAACCCTAGTAATTTTAACTTATTCTCATTATCCAAGTTATGAAATTTAAAAATACCATTTTTGAAATCCCATATCATGAAAATGATCAACAAAACATCCACATTAAGTGAAATAAAGGAATATATGAAGGTTATCTAGAGTAACACATACTAGGATTAAATGAAAGAAAACATGAATATATAAGATAAAACTAACTCATAAAAAATGATATATTGTGATAAATAACATGGTCAAGATAAATTTAACCACTACAGAATAATAAATTTGTTATAGGTTAAAATGTTATTAATTTCTGGGTATGAAATATAACCAAATATTTGTTTTTCAATATCCTTTTACCAATGTTGAGAAATACATTTTAAAAATACAGTGATAACATAAATAAAATACATAACTGAAAATTATTTTTTATCCATTAATTTATTCCAACCATAAATACATATTTTTCTCTATATAATGAGTATGAATTTTTCATACCTTAAGTACTATAATCAAATTTCATAGATCACGAATTATATAAAAGGATAAAAATGTATTCCTCATATCATCATACATTAAGCACCTAAAACATGATTTTCACAATGTATGTTGATTCAAAAAAATTATAAACCTTAATATGTTGAAAAATACATTAATATACAAAATTAAACAGTAATATATAAATTTCAAATCAGATCCTTTAATAAATAAATATCCTTAAAATTACATGAAATTTTCCAAACTAATATTGAACCCCAATAATTAGGTAATTTGATAAAATATAATTCCAACATTATTATAATATTTATAATCAAATCACACAAATGAATCTTGAAGTCTCATATCAAAAACGCAATTTCCTGAATCAGATAATCTTCAATATATGTTATCCATTACCATAAATATTTTTAACCACAATAAATCCCCAAAAAATAATTTTTTCTTATCAAATATAATTCAATATTTATTTTTCAAATAGATTCCCATAATATCAAATAAGTTTCCCAAAATAGCGATCTTCTTCTGAAATAACATTAATCACTTACCACCAAATCAATATCTAAACTAATGGTTATCTATATGATAAAACTTATGTTCCCAAAAACCAACTTATTATTCATCCATAAAAACATTTAAGAAAATTTCATACAAACCAGGATATCACATAGACAATGGTTAGGTGATGGATCCTTGGTGCCATTTAGTTGTGGGATCAAACCTCATGACCTTTTCAGATGTGACAGATTGTCACTCATCTGCAGGCTTTATATTTTATAGCACTATCCTTATAAAATTATATAAATTTTTAAAACATCCTCCAAAATAACCTTCATGTTATTAAAATTAAGGAAATATTTTAACCAAATTGGTTATCCTATACCATTCACTTTTCATCCCAAAATATAATAACCCAAAATCATATCAAAAATTAATGTTATTAAAAATATCATTAGTTGCTTTAAAATTGAATAACTTAAAACCTCAACAATGGTATATAAGGTGATAAAATTATATCCACTTATAACCATGATTGTATATATAACTCTTAAGATAAATTCTCGTCAGAAAATTCTGGTCTTTAATGGTATCTGAACCCTACATTGTTGCAAACTGTAATATCCATGACCCCATACTTACTAATTCGGTTCTAAAAACATAATCCATAAATATTTTTGATATGATACTGATAAATGTGACCCAATTTATTGACCAAAAAAATTACCACATAAAAAGTAAATATTGGATCACATAAAAACCAAAGGACCTTTATGTTTATATTTTTAGAGTATCAGGATAAAAACATTGAAATCATAGAAAATTAAAAAACTATCCCATAAAAATCTATATCATCTCCCATTTTTTTAAACTTGATCCCTTATTATATATAATACTTAAAAACATTTTCATAAACTATGGAAAAAACATAATAAATGGTGAGATCAGATGCTCAGTTATGGTAATCAAGGAAGATAACAATGATTTCATAATGCTAATATGATAAAATGGGTATAATAACATGAACACAACATTTGAAAATTATAACCTATATGTAAATAATCAAAATCATGAATGATATGATAATTATTAGAAGTTCATAATATAGGAATTATAATAAAATAAAAGATCTTAAGTCATGAGATCATAATGTTGGCATAAGACATGGAATTTTTTGATTTCACATAACTATATATAATCAATTCCTTATTAGAAAAGGCTCACTTCCAAGACTAGAATACTATAAAAAGACCTTTACTAACCCGGGTTCAATATCCATTCCATCGATTTATTATGGAACCAGATTCACTCACTATTCGATCCATATCTTACTGAACCAAGTTCACTACACGTTCCACCCTTGCCTCATAGAAACGGGTTCACTCCTCATTCTAATATTTTCTATCTCATAAGATATAAATCATTACCCAATGAATTGGTGGGGGATATAGGTCACATATTTCAAATAATAAATACCATATATATGTGTTCATAATAACATAAATCATTCATCATATCAGAACCCTTGAAAATAAATGGGATTCAAAAACATGTTGTTATTTCCTAACCCATAGAAAAGTAACAGGATTCCTAATCATCACGACATTATAAAAATTAACCAAATAAAAAATAATAAGGATGGAATCCTTGGATAATATCCCTAATAAAACATAATAAATATTGAATAATGTGGTCTTATATGGAAAAATGATTTTATAATACCCCTTGAAATATTTAATGATGAAAATAACCTTTCTAATTTGAAAAAAATAGAATATATTTAATTAAAAAGGAAATATTTTTTATTGAAAAGAACCTTGTACGATTTTATAGGATGTTTAAAATCACTAAGGAATCCGGATGGCGAGAAAATCCACTCATTCCATATAAAATTATAAAAAACTCATTCCATTTTTTTCAAAAAGGCGACAACGTACATTGTTTGGAAATTGATAAAAATGGTTATATTGAAACAATTTTCTATAAAATTAAACATGGATAAAAATGAATTTAAAAATTCAAGGAGAAATATTAAAAATAATTAAAAATATTTTTATAAAACATGGACATGGGAAAAAATATTCCATAGTGGATACTTAATCATAAATAATCCTGAATTATGATGAGATTATGAAATAAAAACATAAAACCTTGGTAACATTTGAATCGTAAACCCGCGAAGGGTATAAAAATAAATGGATATGTAAATCTCAAAATCATTCATAAAATGTATCATAAAATTAATTCATGGGACTTATATACACCTCTCAATATAAATAAGTGTTGAATATTTCATTTGTCCCACATAAATAAAAGTGAGACAAAAATACCTAACCATTTCGTAATCAGATGAATCATATGAAAAATTAAATAATAACATTTAAAAAACATTGAATCATTATAATAAATAAAATTAGGATATTACATGTCACAAGGGTGCTATATACACCACAAAAAATAATATCAGTGCATAACATCAAAATATTCCTCAATGAAATAATGTTCATACGATCTCCCATACAAAGATCATGTCAATTTAGTGATCATAAATAAGATGAATAGATTATGTTTTTACACTGTATATACACATAAAATAAGTGGAAATACAGCATAATATAATCAAAAGTCAGTTCATATATAATCTTATCATGACATAATCATTAATGTAATAACTTAACCTAATGAATGGAAATTGACTTTAAAATCCCTTACCGTGAGTCCAAATCATCATGTATGTTCATCATCTTCCTAAAAAATAACATATGTTAATAATTTAATTATTTCATAATATTTTTCATCTTTATTATTTCTTTTATATTTTTATTATCATATTTTACCAACTAGTAAATTATTTATGTTTGCGTAAGTCCTTTTAAAGATATTCGGTGAAAAATAATCTTGGAATGACGAATATAGTCAAAGTTTTCATTATAACATTGTATCCATAAAAATAATAATAAAAATAATTATAATTTTTATAAATTAATCATAATTTTAGGAAAATACATTAATTATGGACATATAAAATAAAATACATTGCAATCATGGAGATGGTAGGTCATACGTACCCAAAAGTAATGCTTCCATTTTCAAAGATCATTATGGAAAGAAGTTAAGTATTATTTTAACTTTAAATATTGATAATAATATCATAAATATAATACTAATTATTTAAATATAATTACATATAACATCCATATCAGGTGTTGATGTAAAATGAATCATATCACTTAATGGATATGGTAGTCCACACGTACGCATAGGCAACGTTATCATTTTTTTGTGCATGAAAAATTAAGAACATAAATGATATGTTATATTTTAAGAATGATAAATATATAATTAATAACTTATATAAACCTCAATTACATCATTATAAACAATATTTATATATGGTTAAGGAAAACAAATTACATCAGTTTGTGAGGTGGTATTCCTTCTTACACACAAATGACAGATTCATTTCCCATTTGATGGAAGTGGAAATGGATATAAATTATGAAAATAAAATAATAACATCTCGTGTATTTTGGATACCAAATTTATTAATTTATCCTCATTGAGTATGATTTTATGCATGGGGAATAATAAAAAATAGAAATTCTTTATTAAAAACGATACCTCTTCTTGGGGAAATCGTTTTTTTTTACACCTTGATACCACTAAAGGTGGTTTTATGAATAAATAAGACGTATATAATTTGTGTGGTATTATAGGAAGATATTTGGTCAGTTATTGGCTGAACCAAAATTGTTTTTATGTATTTAAAATTAGAGGAAGAGCTACCTTTTTATAAGAGACTAGGGGACATTCTTGCAATTTCCTAAAATATTAAATTTCAATAAATTAATTTTCAATTAAAAATGCATCAAAATTGAGTTATTTATAATATAAGATTATTATGGATCTAAAAAATCTCATAAAATAAAATTTAGATAAGTTTTTAATAAATTTAAAACATTATATTTTACATTTAAAACTTATTTAGCCCATTTAACTCGTACCATGAAAACATGGATTTTTAATGTCATTGGGTTAATATTATTAAAATAAAAACTTAAAATAGCCATAAATGATTCATAATATAAATTTTAAACCTTATCCAAATCATTTATACAAATTTAATATTTTTTGAAATATTATATCAATTAATAAATTATTATTTACAATAAAATATACAAAATGTCAATTTCATATACTATTCATTACATTGAATTCAATAACATCAATATTAATCTTATAATTAAAAAATAATAATTTTTTAAATCCCTAAAATGTAAAGGTAACTTAAAAAATTCTATTATCAGATTAAATATATCAAATTTTGTTTATTTTAATATTTTTAATAATATTTATTTTATACTTTTATTAATAAATAAATACTACATCAGTATTGTGTAAGAATTTAGGGGAATAATTTTTCACTAAATAATAAAAATTAATTACAATGATGAATATAAATATTTTTTATTTAAAATAAATAATTTTTGTCTAATTTAACATCTTGAAAAATCTATATTAACAAATTTATATCTTTTAGACATATAAGTATGACATCTTTGACATATCATAAAATAAATTATTATAAATGTCATAATCCCATAAAAAGGGAAACCAAGGGCCATATATTCAATAATTTAATTATAATTAACAAAAATTATAAATAAAATACAACTAGTTCAACTGTGAGGGTCATTTTATAGTCATTATAATATTTTTTACACTTAATTACTCGATTTACAATTATTCTTGGTAAAAAATTTACCAAGGTTACTATTCATATTGTCCAAAAATAAAATAGTACTCAATATTTAATTTATATAATATGATTCAAAATATTAAATCCATTTTTAAATATTAAAAACATATTTTATTACAATTTAAATAAATATTAAACTAGAAAAACCCCAATGACAAAAAATTATTCAAAAAAATGAAATTTTTAAAGTATAAAATGTTCTTGAACTAAATTCAAGTATAAAATCCATTTAAAACTCCATAATTGGAATATTTTAAATAAAAGTTATCTAATTTAAATTTAAAACTAATCTAAAATATACTTTTATCTTGTAATTACTTTAAAAATATAATTTTAGATAAAAAATCGGTATTTTTCATAATTCATTGAAAAATTAAACTTTTTAGATAATTGTATTAATTTTTCAATTTTTTTTTGAAATAATGATTTAGAAAATCATGATCATTATATTAGATTAATTTTATAAATCTGTAGAAATTATTTAAAAATAGAAATTAGTATAATTTTTGAGGAAGATATATTTTTTCTTTAAAGAATAAAATAAATTTTCAAAAAGTTATAAAAATATTTTATAATAACTTTCTAATAAATTTTCATTGACTAGGAAATTTATATTTATTATCATAAATCAGTTATTTCTTTTTCATACCTCCCAATGTACCGGCTAGGTTATAATTTTGAAATAGTTATTTTTTGTTGTTTTTTTACATCGGGTTTTGTATCTTGTACCCAATAGAACATTGTCTTTCCTTATAATATATTTATATATTAAATTCTCTCCCATTTAAAAAATTGATCCCTCCCAATTTGTACTTATTATTGGAAATCGATTTTAATTTTCAAAATAACTTTATTGAAAACCTAAAATGTAAAATGGTTAAAAACATTCACTTTAAATGAAATAAAGCAATGTTTGAAGTTCATCTAGAGTAACATTTAATATGTTTTAATATAAGAAAACGTTGTCATGTAAGATAAAAATAACTCCAAATAATTTATATATTGTGATAGAGAACTTGATCATGAGAAATTTAACCATCAAAAAATTGTAAATCGTTGATGGGTTAATAGGCTATTGATTTCTAGGTAAGAAATGTAAACATATTAAAAAAATTAAATCATTTTCCTAATTTTGAAGAGTTAATTTTATTCTTATATTAAGAACATAAGTTAGTATACTTATGTAAAAAGTGTAGTTTAAATATTTAATAAATTTCAACCAAAAACTCATCTTTTTCTACAAATTTTGAGTATGAGTTTTTTATTCCCGAAAAAATATAAAAAATATAAACAGATCATGAATTCTATAAAAGGATAATAATTTATTCCCAATATATTTATACATTAATAACAAACCAAATTTCTATCACAAGATAAGTTTATCCCAAAAAAATATAAACCATTATATGGGGAAAAATTCTTTTATTTTCATAATTCAACAGTAATATCCAAATTTCAACATAGATCATTCAATAAATAACTTTCCTTAAAATTCCATATAATATTCCTAAAAAATACTAAAACCTAAAAAATATAAGAGTTTGATAACATATTATTCCAAGAAAATTTTAATATTTATTTTGACATCACACTAATGACTTCTACTGTCTCATATTAAAAATGTAATTTCCCAGATCACTTAATATCCAAAATATGTTAACCATTTTAATAAATAATATGAACCACCATGAATCCAAAATTAAATCATTTTTTCTTAGAGAAGATAAGTCAACCATTATTTCTAAAATAATATACCATAATATCATATAAATTTCCCAAATTAGTGGCCTTCTTCTGAAATAACCATAATCACACAATTGGTATATTAGCATTTAAACCCACAGTTATCTATATGATAAAACATAAGTTCGAAAAATAACCTTATTCATCATCCATAAAATTATTCACGAAATGATCATACCAATAGAAATTTAATATAGGATAATTGTAGGATATACACCCTTGATGACCTTTTATTGTGGGTCTAAACCTCACAACCTCACCGAATGTAATGGGTGGTCACTCATCCTATGGGTTATCCTTTTTATAAAATTATCCTTATAAAATTTCAGAAACATGATTAAAATCCTCAAAAATAACCTTAACATATTTAACCTAAAACAAATATTTTAACCTCAAATTTTATCTCATACCATAAATTGTTCATACAAAATTGTAATAAACCAAAATTATCTCAAAAATATTTGTCTCAAGAAATATCATTAGTCACATTAAAATGTCATAACATAAAACATAACAGGGGGTGTCTAACGATCTTAACATATGGTCTTATATACCAATGATGGTATCTATAAATATTAATATAACTTCTCCTGAAAACATCCCAATATCCAATGTTATCTAATCCCAACATGGATACCAATTGTAACATCCCTAAACCCACACTTATAGATTTGCTGGTAAAAACATAATGTCACGACCTGTCCTCGGGGCCCGTGTCGTGACTACCCCAAGCCCGCCTTCCATAGGCCAGGGGCTGGCGACTAGCACCAAGGCGTAAATCCCAACAAAAGGGAAGGCATTGCCTTTGAAAGGTAAACAAGCACCACAGAGCAAGCAAGCGGAAAAGTAAACACTAAGTAAAACTGTATAAGCTGTGCTGAAAGTAAAAAGGGGCCGGAAATACAAGCCCAACTGTAAAGTACAACTGAAAGGAAAAACAGCAACTGAAAAGGGAAAACTGCAGCATCGAGCCGTCCTCCGGAAGTCCCACCTGAAGGGTGGGTACAGATAGCCTCCACTGCTCCTCGGGTCCACCTAACCGCTCCGAGTACGTCCCGCCCAGTGGTCCACCTCCAGGTACTGTCCTGCTCCGCACGCCTCCTCCACGATCAGCGCTGTCTGTCGTCTGCAACCAACACCACGAAGTGCGGGCATAGCCCGTTCAGGGGTGAGTATAAGCTACTCAGTAGGGACCCCGAGACCCCCGAAGGTCTCCCGAAATCCACAAAGGATAATCCACAAAGGAAAGATACAATCACGAAGTAACATATGACACGGCTTAGGTATATGCCCATACATATACCTAAGTCTTCAATTCCCGTTCGGCTCCAACGTCCGAGCCCAAGCACAACCCAGTCCACACAGGAAAGCAAAACGCATACCCACGCAGGATAGAACAACACAATCCACAAAGGAGAGTAAACAGTAAATCCACACAGGATAGCTCAACACAATCCACAAAGAAGAGTAACACAAGATTCATCTCACACAGGTATACTTCTTCGGATGACGATAAAGATGATCATTGAACCATCTAAGTCGTCGGACCCATGAAGGATCGATAGGTACTAACCTTGTTGTGACCCACACAGGATCGGGCCCACGCAGGACCTGTAGGAGTTGGCTCACACAGAACCGCTGAGAGATGACCCACACAGGATCGGGCCCACACAGGACCGGGCCCACGCAGGACCTGTAGGCGCTGGCTCACACAGAACCGCTGAGCGCTGACCCACGCAGGATCGGACCCACACAGGATCGGGCCCACACAGGACCGGTAGCACTGATCCACGTAGGATCGCTGAGTGCAGTAGTCGTCGCAGTCCGCTGAGGATCTCTGCACAGTCGTCACCGCAGTCCACTGAGGATCTCTGCACGGTCGTCGTCGGAGTCCATGGAGGATCTCTGCACAGTCGTCGCCGCAGTCCACTGAGGATCTCTGCACGGTCGTCGCTGTCGAAGTAGTAGTCGCAGCCAGCACTAGGGTTCCCGCACACAGCAAGCTCGTTCGGGAGGGTCCGCTCCACGAGCCGAGAGGCTGATACATCATCTGACACGAAGTCCGAAATTGATGTATCCAAAAGTTCCGTATCGTCAACAGGAACTCAACGTCGCAAACGGCGCGTCAATCGGACGCCCGGTCTGAGAGATATTGGCATTTTCGTCCCAGGGGCCCTGTTGGTTTTTAAGGAAAAACCAACCCGACCGCACTCCACCTGCGTCCAAACCTCGGGCGGAGTATTCCAAAAGATCTGTCTCACTTAGAGGAATTCGACAAAGCTGACGGCACGTCAATCGGACGTCCGTAGCTCAAGATATGAGTGTTTCCGCTCCGAGGGCCCGGTTGGTCTCGTGTACGAACCAACCCGGCCGAACTCAAAGTATTCCGAAACCTTGAGTGCGATATACCGAAACGACCGTCTCGATCCAAGGATCGCGTTTCCGCTGACGGAGAGTCGTTTGGAGGTACGAAGCTCAAGATACGGGCGTTTGAACGAAAACGTCCGAAGATGGGGGGTACGGGCCCGGGCCGACCCGGCCCGACCCCCCCCTGGGTCGGCCCGAACCTGGTCGACCCGAACCGGGTCGACCCGACCCGGGTCCGACCCGGCTGGCCCGGCCCGGCCCGGCCAAGGCCGGTCCGGCTCGGCCTGGCCGAGCCGCGCGGGTGGAAGCCGCGGGCTCCGACCCGCGGCCTGAGAAGATACCGCGGCCCGCGTGCGGGCCGCGCTGGTGAACCGCGGACGCGGCTCTGCCGCGTCCCGCCTAGACGAACCAGACCCGCGCGGCGCGGGTCCGTTGGCCGCCGCCGCCGCAGCTGAAACCGCGGCGGATTTCATCCGGCGGCGCGCCGGGGCGCCGCCGCCTCCGGCCGCCAGCGCCGCCGGCAACTTCCGCGGGCCGCCGGCGTCGCTCCGGTGGCCCGTTTTCCTTCCCGTCTGCGCCGTTGCTCCTCCCGGGATCCTTTATTTACTGCGGGATCGTCGAACGTCCGCTGCAGCACGTTCCGTCGTCGTCCGTCAAAACAGCACAAAACGAAGAACGGCGGAGGGTTGTCGGGTCGTGTTCGTTTGGCCCGAACCCTCCGCGTTAGAGACAAACAACCCGGATAAATTTAATAGAATGATCAACACATGATCCAACAATTTTAATTAAATAAAATTGTTTCTTTGAATCCGGTTCTTAAATTTCTTTAAGAAACATTGACGGGAAATAAATTAAATAAAGGGGGTAATTTTCCAAAATAAATCCCTACCTTGATGATCGTCGAGCGCGGGCGTTCTTCGCGGAAGAGATCGTCGCGGAAGAGATCGATCGTCGCGTCGTCGCGGGGAGGCGTCGCGTCGTCGCGGAATCCGGCGTTGAGTCGGCGAACTCAACGAACCAAGAACAACAGATTTAAAATATAATTAAATCTGTGTTTAAAACCAAAAGGAAAGAACCTTGAGCGGAAATCTGAAGGCACTAACCTCGAATGGTCGGTGGTCGGAGATCGGAGATCGGGGATCGGAAGGACGTCTCGGACGAAGGCGTCGTCGATTTCTGGGTTCGGCGTTCTTCGCGTTCTTCGCGTTCTTTGCGTTCTTCGCGAGGGGGATGAAGAAACAGGGATCCTCTCAATGTTTTCAAAGGATTTTAGGTTGGTCTTATTTTATTAATATGCCAACACACGAAACCGGTTAAGAAACGATTGAACTAATTCGTTGAATTAATTCAACGAAAGAAACGACCCATTTAATTCACGAAAGAAACAGCCCATTTAATTCACGAAATAAACCGCCCAATTAAATGGTCTGTTAAGAATTTAGAAACGCGTCGGTTGACTTTCATTAAGACGGGTTTTCACGGGTGCGTTTTTTAGCGGAAAGAAACGGCGGGGCTCGTGTGGGCCCCACCTCACAAATATCCTACCAAGGGGGTAGGATATTTCTGGATAGCATCCTATCCAGTTCAACTCAGTTCAAGCCTCCTTTAAGTGGCTTCAAGTGGTTTCCAAGTGGCTTAAGTGAAATAAAATAAAGCTGTCGCAAAATTATTTTATTTCTTAACTTTAAGCCCGAAAATTAAAAACCACATCCGAGCAAACGCAACTCCGGAAGAGGCGTTTCTAAGAGAATACCGGCGCTGCGATTTCATCGGTGCCCTCAGAATTCGATTCCGGGAACCGGTTCAAAAGTTAGAAAAACCCGCTCGTCCGTTCACTGAACGTACCCGAGCCAAACTTCGGAAAATGATTCCGGGCACACCGGGCCTCGGAATCAGGCGCCGTCAGAAACTGCGTTCTTGTAAAATTCCAAAAAAAATTAAGAAAAAAATTTCCTTGAAATTTACGGGTCTTTACATTACTCCCACCTCAGGAATTTACGTCCCCGTAAAGATACATCAAAAACTAGGGAAACAAATGTGGGTACTGAGCACGCATATGAGCCTCCCGCTCCCAAGTGCTCTCCTGGAGGTTCCCGTGCTGCCATCTGATGCGCACAAGAGGAATCGATCGCCCACGTAGGACCCGCTCCTGTCGATCCTCTATCTCCACTGGGACCTCCATAAAAGTCGCCCCATCATCCACGTCTAGCTCCCCATAGTCAATGATGTGCGTCGGGTCGTGCACGTATCTCCTCAGCTGGGATACGTGGAAGACATCGTGCACCCGGTGCAACTGAGGTGGCAGAGCCAGGAGATAAGCCACCTCGCCAACCCTCCTGAGGACCTGGAAGGGTCCGATGAAGCGTGGAGACAACTTGCCGCCTCGGCCAAATCTCCTCAAACCACGTCGAGGTGAGACCCGCAAGAAGACGTGGTCGCCATCCTCGAACTCTAGTGGCCTCCGCCTCCTGTCAGCATATGACTTTTGCCGGCTCTGTGCTGTCCTCATCCGCTCCAGGATGACCTGGACCTTCTCTGTCGTGGCCCGGACCATCTCTGGTCCCACAAGTGCTGACTCTCCAGGGTCTGTCCAGCACAAAGGAGATCTGCAAGGCCTGCCGTATAACGCCTCGTAGGGTGCCATCCCGATGGTGGAGTGGTAGCTGTTGTTTTACGCGAACTCCACCAAGGGTAGGTGGTCCTCCCAGCTGCGACCAAAGTCGAGGACACATGCACGGAGCATGTCCTCGAGAGTCTGAATGGTCCTCTCCGTCTGACCATCCGTCTGAGGGTGAAAGGCGGTGCTCAGACGTAGTCGCGTCCTGAACGCCTCCTGAAACCCCTTCCAAAGCCGGGAAGTAAAAGGGGCGTCCCGATCGGAGACGATGGTCGATGGCACACCTTGAAGTCGTACAATCTCCTGAACGTAGAGACGCCCCAAGCTCTCCACTGTGCCCTGCTCTCGGATGGGTAAGAAGTGTGCCGACTTGGTGAGTCGGTCAACAATCACCCAAATGGAGTCGTGACCTCTGGAATTGCGTGGAAGTCCAGTCACGAAGTCCATAGATATCCCGTCCCACTTCCACTCCGGGACCTCCAAGGGCTGTACCAAGCCTGCTGGTACCTGATGCTCTGCCTTCACCTGCTGGCAGGTGAGGCACCATGAAACGAACTCTGCCACAGCCTTCTTCATGCCCGGCCACCAGTGCTGTCGTCTGAGATCCTGGTACATCTTCGCCACTCCAGGATGTACCGCCAAAGGAGAAGTGTGAAACTCTCTCAGCACCTCCTCTCGTAAAGCGACTGGTACCAAGGTACGTCCTCTGAAAAGGACATCGTGCTCTGCTCCAAGGGGGAAACCATCAGGTGCCTGTCCCGAGGATATCTGTGTACGTCGCGTCTCACAGTCAACATCCCCATGTTGTGCCTCTCTGACCCGCTGAAGAAGTGGAGGAGAGACTGTGAGAGACTGAAGGAAGGCTGCTCCGTCTCTATCCACGAAGGATATCTGCAAAGCGGATAGCTGCTCTTTCGCCTCCTCAAGTAGCTGGATGCCCGTCCTCCTACTGAGGGCATCAGCCACCACGTTCCCTTTCCCAGGAGTAAAGACTATTTCAAAGTCATAGTCCTGGAGGAACTCGAGCCATCGCCGCTGTCTCAGGTTCAGGTCCTTCTGAGAGAAGATGTACCTGAGACTCTGGTGGTCAGAAAAGAATGTGAAGCGCTCGCCCATCAGATAGTGTCTCCATGTCTTCAGGGAAAAGACTACTGCTGCCAACTCCAAGTCATGGGTAGCGTAGTTCTGCTCATGTGGCCTCAACTAACGTGATCCGTAGGCAATCACGGCCCGCTCCTGCATCAGGACACACCCGAGTCCGGTCCCTGATGCATCGCAGTAGACTACGTAACCAACTCCCTCCTCAGGCAACCTCAAGATAGGTGCGCTGGTCAACCTCTGCCTCAGCTCCTGGAAGCTCTGCTGACATCTGTCTGACCACACGAAGGGTTTCCCCTTCTTCGTCAACGCTGAGAGTGTGGCCGCAACTCTGGAGAAGTCCGGCACAAATCTCCGATAGTATCCGGCTAGGCCCAAGAAACTCTGCACCTCTGTCACGCTCTTGGGTGGCTCCCAAGCTAGCACTACCTCGATCTTCGCGGGATCCACTGCAACTCCCGCCTCAGAAATGACGTGCCCCAAGAAGTGGACCTCACGTAACCAGAACTGACACTTCGAGAGCTTGCCATAACGCTGGTGCTCTCGGAGTGTGTCTAGTACAACACGCAGGTGGTAGGCGTGCTCCTCCTCCGTCGTCGAGTACACCAAAATGTCGTCAATGAAGACCACGACAAATCGATCGAGGTATGGCTGGAAGATCCTGTTCATGAGGCTCATGAACACTGCTGGAGCGTTGGTCACGCCGAAAGGCATAACCAGAACTCGAAGTGGCCATACCGACACCTGAAGGCCGTCTTCTGCACATCCTCGTCTCGAACTCTAAGCTGATGATAGCCTGACCTGAGGTCTATCTTCGAGAACCACCGTGCTCCCTTGAGCTGGTCGAAGAGATCATCAATCCTGGGTAGCGGATACTTGTTCCTCACTATCACCTGATTCAGGCGACGATAATCGACACACAGTCGCAAGCTCCCGTCCGCCTTCTTGGCGAATGAAATCGGGGAAGCCCAGGGCGAAACACTGGGTCGGATGAACCCCTTGCCATGCAAGTCCTCCAACTGTACTCGCAGCTCTCGAAGCTCAGCGGGAGCCATCCGATATGCTGGAGTGGATATCGGGGCTGTCCCGGGGTACATGTCAATATAAAAGTCTACCTCTCTGCGAGGAGGTAGTCCTGGAACGTCGTCGGGAAAGACGTTCGCGTACTGATCCACCACTGCAGGAAAACTGGGACTCTGCACGTCAACTGCTCCCAGGATGAGGCTAGCCAACTGATGAGTGATGGGCTGACCTCTCCTCTGCATGAGCCCATCCTGTGCTGCTAAGGCTCCCTTCTCGCCGGTGAAGGTGAACCTGCTCCCATCGGTGCGCACACATCGCACCTTGCGCCTAATGCAGTCAATCTGAACATGGACCGTAGATAACCAATCCATGCCCAAGATGACGTCGTAAGGCCTCGACGCTGCTACAAGAAGATCCCAGCCGAAGCTCTCGCCTCCTAGAGTAATCTCACACTACCGGCACCAGTGCGTAATCGTCGAGTCTGCTCCCGTAGGAGTCTCTAGCCGTAAGGATCGAGCCAACGGCTCTGTCGGAATCTCCGAGCTCCGAACAAGGGCAGTGGCTATGAAAGAGTGACTCGCTCCTGTGTCTATCAGAACTGCAGAAAGGGTGGAATAGACACAGATCGTACCTCGAATCATCTCTGGCGCGCCGTGGTCGTAGGCCTCCGCTGCCTGGAGCTGAGCCTGTCTCTGCCCGCCAGCTCCCTGTGGTCGAGGCGGGCCTCCTGGTGGTGGCGGTGGCAGAGCCTCAAAGCGTCGCCCACCACCTGCTGCTCGGCCAGCTCCTCTGCCTCGTCCGCCTCCTCCCTTCGGACCGCCACGGTTGACCCTCTGCCTCTTCCTGGGTGGCCCCTCCACCGTCTGCTGCCCCTCGGTACGACGGGTCGGGCAGTCACGAGCCATGTGGCCCTGCCCGCCGCACTCGTAGCACTGTCTGCCTCTCGGAAGGCTGGCTCCGGGCCGGGTGCCCTGCACTGCTGAGCCAGCGTCCCGAGGTCGCCTGCCGGAAGGTCTGGTCCGCCTGGAACCCTGAGTCATCCGCCGGCTACTAGCTGCCGAAGACTCCGCTATCTGCCGCCCTGCGGTGGGTCTCGCTGTGGACTCAGCCAGGAAGCTCTCGATCAGGAGGGCTCGCTTCAGTACTCCTGTCTGGGTCGGGATGCTGAGGGAGATCAGCGATGCCCTGATCTCGTGTCTCAAACCCTGCTCCAAGGTCCGGGCCTGGAAGAAGGGGTCCCGTACCATGTCTGTCGAGTACCGAGAAAGGTCGGTGAACCTCGCCGCGTACTGAGCGACCGTCAAGCTGCCCTGCCGCAGCTGAAGAAGCTCCTGGATGCGCACCGCTCGGAGGGTGGCCGGGACGAACTCTGAGCGGAAGAGGCTCTCGAAGTCCGTCCAGATGAGGGAGGCCTCATCGTGTACCTGGAGCATCAGGCTCCACCAGCGTCCGGCTGCTGCGTGCAGTAAGCTCGCCACGAGGATCACCATGAGGTCTGCTGGCGTCCTCACTAGCCTGAAAACTCGGACGACCGCCTCCAGCCAGTCCTCGGCTGCCTGGGGGTCCGACTCCCCACGGAACCTGGGTGGTCGCTGGCACTGGAACTCGTGCAGAGCTCTGAGGCGTCGTGCGTCGTCAGCTGCCAGTGCTGGAAGCATCGGGGGCTCGGCGGGTAAAGGTACCGTCGGTGCCTCTGCTGTCAATGGGCCCTGTACCGAGGCCTCGTCGCTCGGCGGGATGTCGTCGCGCCCTACTCTGGGAACCCTAGCTGGCTGCTGTCATCGTGCCATCCTGAAAAGGAAACAAGTATGTCACGGTCAGAGTAGTATACCTGGTGAGCTGACACAAGTAATCACAAAGAAAACTTGAAACACACATGCAATCAATGTTTTCGTGCATTAAGTCGGAAATCAGAAGTCAGGGTCCTGGTGTATGGATATGTCGGCCGCCACACCAACACTGGACTCCCTGAACTGATAACCACACTCAATACGCTAAACACTAATGCTTCACATAGAAGAAAGATCAGAGTCTGCGGTAGAACCGACCACCTTTGATACCAATTTGTCACGACCCGTCCTCGGGGCCCGTGCCGTGACTACCCCAAGCCCGCCTTCCATAGGCCAGGGGCTGGCGACTAGCACCAAGGCATAAATCCCAACAAAAGGGAAGGCATTGCCTTTGAAAGGTAAACAAGCACCACAGAGCAAGCAAGCGGAAAAGTAAACACTAAGTAAAACTGTACAAGCTGTGCTGAAAGTAAAAAGGGGCCGGAAATACAAGCCCAACTGTAAAGTACAACTGAAAGGAAAAACAGCAACTGAAAAGGGAAAACTGCAGCGTCGAGCCGTCCTCCGGAAGTCCCACCTGAAGGGTGGGTACAGATAGCCTCCACTGCTCCTCGGGTCCACCTAACCGCTCCGAGTACGTCCCGCCCAGTGGTCCACCTCCAGGTATTGTCCTGCTCCGCACGCCTCCTCCACGATCAGCGATGTCCGTCGTCTGCAACCAACACCACGAAGTGCGGGCATAGCCCATGCAGGGGTGAGTATAAGCTACTCAGTAGGGACCCCGAGACCCCCGAAGGTCTCCCGAAATCCACAAAGGATAATCCACAAAGGAAAGATACAATCACGAAGTAACATCTGACACGTCTTAGGTATATGCCCATACATATACCTAAGTCTTCAATTCCCGTTCGGCTCCAACGTCCGAGCCCAAGCACAACCCAGTTCACACAGGAAAGCAAAACGCATACCCACGCAGGATAGAACAACACAATCCACAAAGGAGAGTAAACAGTAAATCCACACAGGATAGCTCAACACAATCCACAAAGGAGAGTAACACAAGATTCAGCTCACACAGGTATACTTCTTCGGATGACGATAATGATGATCATTGAACCATCTAAGTCGTCGGACCCACGAAGGATCGATAGGTACTAACCTTGCTGTGACCCACACAGGATCGGGCCCACGTAGGACCTGTAGGAGTTGGCTCACACAGAACCGCTGAGAGATGACCCACACAGGATCGGGCCCACACAGGACCGGGCCCACGCAGGACCTGTAGGCACTGGCTCACACAGAACCACTGAGCGCTGGCCCACGCAGGATCGGACCCACACAGGATCGGGCCCACACAGGACCGGTAGCACTGATCCACGTAGGATCGCTGAGTGCAGTAGTCGTCGCAGTCCGCTGAGGATCTCTGCACAGTCGTCGCCGCAGTCCACTGAGGATCTCTGCACGGTCGTCGTCGGAGTCCACGGAGGATCTCTGCACAGTCGTCGCCGCAGTCCACTGAGGATCTCTGCACGGTCGTCGCTGTCGAAGTAGTAGTCGCAGCCATCACTAGGGTTCCCGCACACAGCAAGCTCGTTCGGGAGGGTCCGCTCCACGAGCCGAGAGGCTGATACATCAACTAACACGAAGTCCGAAGTTGATGTATCCAAAAGTTCCGTATCGTCAACAGGAACTCAACGTCGCAGACGGCGCGTCAATCAGACGTCCGGTCTGAGAGATATTGGCATTTTCGTCCCAGGGGCCCGGTTGGTTTTTAAGGCAAAACCAACCCGACCGCACTCCACCTGCGTCCAAACCTCGGGCGGAGTATGCCAAAAGATCCGTCTCACTTAGAGGAATTCGACAAAGTTGACGGCACGTCAATCGGACGTTCGTAGCTCAAGATATGAGCGTTTCCGCTCCGAGGGCCCGGTTGGTCTCGTGTACGAACCAACCCGGCCGAACTCAAAGTATTCCGAAACCTTGAGTGCGATATACCGAAACGACCGTCCCGATCCAAGGATCGCGTTGCCACTGACGGCGAGTCGTTTGGAGGCACGAAGATCAAGATACGGGCGTTTGAACGAAAACGTCCGAAGATGGGGGGTACGGGCCCGGGCCGACCCCCCCCCCCCCCCTGGGTCGGCCCGAACCGGGTCGACCCGACCCGGGTCCGACCCGGCTGGCCCGGCCCAGCCCGGCCAGGGCCGGTCCGGCTCGTCCTGGCCGAGCCACGCGGGTGGAAGCCGCGGGCGCCGACCCGCGGCCTGAGAAGAAACCGCGGCCCGCGTGCGGGCCGCGCTGGTGAACCGCGGACGCGGCTCTGCCGCGTCCCGCCTGGACGAACCGGACCCGCCCGGCGCGGGTCCGTTGGCCGCCGCCGCCGCGGCTGAAGCCGCGGCGGATTTCGTCCGGCAGCGCGCCGGGGCGCCGCCGCCTCCGGCCGCCGGCGTCGCTCTGGTGGCCCGTTTTCCTTCCCGTTGGCGCCGTTGCTCCTCCTGGGATCCGTTCTTTACTGCGGGATCGTCGAACGTCCGCTGCGGCACGTTCCGTCGTCGTCCGTCAAAACCGCACAAAACGAAGAACGGCGGAGGGTTGTCGGGCCGTGTTCGTTTGGCCCGAACCCTCCGCGTTAGAGACAAACAACCCGGAGAAATTTAATAGAATGATCAACACATGATCCAACAATTTTAATTAAATAAAATTGTATCTTTGAATCCGGTTCTTAAATTTCTTTAAGAAACATTGACGGGAAATAAATTAAATAAAGGGGGTAATTTTCCAAAATAAATCCCTACCTTGATGATCGTCGAGCGCGGGCGTTCTTCGCGGAAGAGATCGTCGCGGAAGAGATCGATCGTCGCGTCGTCGCGGGGAGGCGTCGCGTCGTCGCGGAAGCCGGCGTTGAGTCGGAGAACTCAACGAACCAAGAACAACAGATTTAAAATATAATTAAATCTGTGTTTAAAACCAAAAGGAAAAGAACCTTGAGCGGAAATCCGAAGGCACTAACCTCGAATGGTCGGTGGTCGGAGATCGGAGATCGGGGATAGGAAGGACGTCTCGGACGAAGGCGTCGTCGATTTCTGGGTTCGGCGTTCTTCGCGTTCTTCGCGTTCTTCGCGTTCTTCGCGAGGGGGCTGAAGAAACAGGGATCCTCTCAATGTTTTCAAAGGATTTTAGGTTGGTCTTATTTTATTAATATGCCAACACACGAAACCGGTTACGAAACGATTGAATTAATTCGTTGAATTAATTCAACGAAAGAAACGACCCATTTAATTCACGAAAGAAACAGCCCATTTAATTCACGAAATAAACCGCCCAATTAAATGCTCTGTTAAGAATTTAGAAACGCGTTGGTTGACTTTCATTAAGATGGGTTTTCACGGGTGCGTTTCTTAGCGGAAAGAAACGGCGGGGCTCGTGTGGGCCCCACCTCACAAATATCCTACCAAGGGGGTAGGATATTTCTGGATAGCATCCTATCCAGTTCAACTCAGTTCAAGCCTCCTTTAAGTGGCTTCAAGTGGCTTCCAAGTGGCTTAAGTGAAATAAAATAAAGCTGTCGCAAAATTATTTTATTTCTTAACTTTAAGCCCGAAAATTAAAAACCACATCCGAGCAAACGCAACTCCGGAAGAGGCGTTTCTAAGCGAATACCGGCGCTACGATTTCATCGGTGCCCTCAGAATTCGATTCCGGGCACCGGTTCAAAAGTTAGAAAAACCCGCTCGTCCGTTCACTGAACGTACCCGAGCCAAACTTCGGAAAATGATTCCGGGCACACCGGGCCTCAGAATCAGGCGCCGTCAGAAACTGCATTCTTTTAAAATTCCAAAGAAAATTAAGAAAAAAATTTCCTTGAAATTTACGGGTCTTTACACATAAAATTTATATTTCAGGATTTTATACTGATAAATGTGAACAAATTTCTTCCCATAAAAACATACAATTTCAAAAGTAAATATAGGATCAATTACATGCCATAGGAAATTTTAGGTTTAGATTTATAGGTAATTAGGAAAAAAACGTACATATCACAGAAAAATAAGAAATAGGACAATGAAAATCTATATCATCTCCAAAAATTTCTTCACAGATTGAACCCTTCATAAAAATATCATACTTAAAACCATTATTCTTAACATTGGTAGAAGATACATAATAATGAGTTATATCATATGATTAGCAGGGGTATGCAAGGGAGATAACAATGATTTCATAAGAATAACATAACCATAATAGTATAAGAACACAAACACAACATTTTTTAATTATAATTTTCATATCGAAGATCCTAATCATGAATCGTGGAATAAATCATAAAAGTTCATTAGACATGAACCCTATGGAAATAAAAGAACAAGATCTATGAGAAAATAATTTTGGCATATGACATGGAATTTGTTTCATGGATATAAGAATTGATAAAAATTTATTTATTAGTCAAGGCTCACTTACGATAGAATCATACTAGAAAAATTCCTTTACTGAACTGAATTCACTCCATGTTTCATCGCTTCATATTGAACAGGGTTCACTCCGCATTCCAACCATGTCTTACTAAACTCGATCACTCCGCATTTTGTCCTTGTCACACTGAAACAAGTTTTATCCCCATTCTAGTCATGTCTATATGATTAGGAATATATAATTAAAAAATAAATTGTAGGGACATATAGGTCCCATTCTTCAAATAATTAAAACCATACACATGTTTCCCAAAATAATATCAATCATTTCTCATATCGGAACCCAATAAAAGAAATATATTTAAAAAACATTTCATCTTTACATAACCCATGTAAAATGAACAAGATTCCTAAAAATCATGAAATCATAAACATAAAAAATATAGATAAATAATAAAACGGGTATCGATGGATCATATCCCCAAAAAAACTAATTATCATAAAATAATTTTGTCTTAGATGGAAAATTATTCTGAAAGATCACTTGAAAGAATTTGTGAGAAAAAATCATTTCTATTTTGATTTTTTTAAAAGTCACACAGTTAAAAAGAAAACCATTTTAATTTAACATAACCTTGTAATATTTAATAGGATGTTTTCAATCATTAATAAGTTATTATGGTGGGGAAATAATCTTATTTTATATATGTTTAAAATAAAAAGCCATTTATTTTTTGTTTGGAATGTCATAATGTACATTATTTTAAAAATGATAAAAATATTCCTTTAAAATAGTTTTTTAGAAATAAAACATTGTTAAAAATGATTATAAATTCATAGGATAATTGTAAAAACAATTAATAATTTTTTTATAAAACACAGACATGGAATAGAATTATTCCATATATGAGTCTTAATCATAAACTATCCCGAATTATTATTAGATTTTGAAATAAAACCTTAATGCTTTGGTAACATTCAAATTGTAACCCCATAAAGGAAATAAAAATTAATGGGTATTTAAATCCATATAAAATCGTAATATGTATCATAAATTTTATTCATGGGAAGTATATACATCACTTAAATGAAACAAGTGGTCAATATGGCATCTATCCCCTAGAAATAAAAGTCAAAACAAAATCCCTTCCCAAATTGTAATCAGTTGAATCATAATCCACATGAAATAATAATATTTAAAAAATTATATATAATCAATATAAAAAATACATGATATAACATTTAAAAGGGGCATTATATACTCCTCATAAAAAAATATTAGTGTGTAACAACAAAATATTCTTCAACGAAATAAAATTGAGATAAAGTACCTTACAAATATCATATCATTAAAGTTAGAGTTAATCAAATGATTAGATAAATTGAATATAATGTAAATACCTATAAAAATTTTAAATACAAAATAATATATTAAAAATAATTTCACGCATGAACATAAAATGACATAATCAATGAATTAGTACTTTAAACCAATAAACAAAAATTGAGTTAATAAATCTCTTACCTTGAGTCCAAATCATAACGTATGTTCATTATATTCCTAAATAATAAACATAGGATAATTATTTTTTTGTTTGAAAAAAAATTCATGATCATTATTCCATTTATACCTTTTATTATCATGTTATAACAAATAATTAATTATTTATGTTCATTGGGAGGTTTTGATGATATTCAGTACATGAGTCCAAAATGAATTTGGTATCATGTCTATATTCAAAGTGGAAAATATTATATCATCTACATAATAATAATCATCAAATAATTATCATTTTTATAAATAAATTTTACTTCTAAATCCATCCATCAAATATGTATGTTTAAATTGAACTATGTTACAATCATGGAGATGATTGTTTGTACTTTTAAATGAGTAATGTTTCATGTTTTCAACGATCATTCTAAAAAAAAGATAAGTAGTAATTTATCTTTATATAATGATAATAGTATATTTTATGTCACATTAATTCTTCAAATATACTTATATATATATCATCAATATGATGTGGTGATGAAAAATGAATCACATCGCTTCGTGGATGTGGTAGTCCACTAGTACGCACAAACGAAGTTATAGTTTTTATATGAATGAAAATTTAAGAACATAATTGATATATTATCTTTATATAAAGATAAATATTTCATTAATTTTATATATTAACTGTAATTCCATTACTATAACCAATCTTGAGAGACGGTGAAGAAAATAAATTTCATCGATTAGTGAGGCGGTAGACTGTCGTTTACACGAACACTGAATTTTTTTCCCATTTTATTGAGGTGATCATAGATATAGGTCATGAAAATAGCACAATAAAATATATTTATATATATAATTTTCTATTTACTAATTTTATTATTTAAATAATTTTTTATTGATGTGGAAGGACAAAGAAAACAGAAACAATTTATTAAAAATGAAACATCTTGTTTAAAAAATGTCCTTTTTTTAACATATTAGGACCACTAAGGCTGGTGTTATAAATAATATAAGACATCTATACTTTTAAGAGGTATTCTGGGAAGATATTTGAGGTATTATTTTCTAAAACAATAATGTTTTTTTGTGTGAAGAATTGGTAAGATGTGATTCCCTTTTATAAGATAATAGAGGGAAATTATTGGAATTTCAAAAAATATTAAATTAATGAATGATAATTTTCAATGAAAAATAGTAAAATGTGATTTATTTATAATATAAAGTTTTTAAAATTCAAAATCCCATCATCCAATAAAATTTAGATAAGTTTTTATGAAATTTATACCTTTATATTTTGGTTTTAAGCATTCTGTTACCCATTTAACTCTTACTATGACAACATGGATTTTTACACTTTTATGGCCAATATAGTTACTATCGAAATATCAAAGAACCATAAATGGATCTTGGGTTATATTTAAAAACTTATCCCATTCATTTTGATTGATTAATTATTTTTTAAAAAATTAAATCATTTAATAAAATATTATTTTCTACAAAATATTCATAATGAAAATTTTAAGGACTATTCATTACATAGACTTTAATAAAATCAACATAAAACTTATAATTATAATAATATAATTTATTAAATAACTGAAAAGTCATTATAATCTAAAAAATTATTTTATCACATTAATTATATCAAATTATATTTATTTTAACATTTTTAATAACCTTTATTAAATATTTCCATTAATAAAATAAAGATTGTATCAGCATTGTGTAAGCATTTAAGGTAATTATTTATTCTCTAAAAATTTAAAATAAATTTCCATGAAGAAATATTGTACATTTAAAATGACTATTTATATTTTAATATATCCTCAAGATCACCCTATATGAAAATATTATAGTTATTTAAAAATATGAGTGTGACATCGTCGACTTTTCATTATATAAAATATTATAAATGTCATAATAACATAATAATGGAAATGGAATGCCATATATTTGAACCCTAAATTAATATTAATGAAAATTAATCATCCAATAAATTTGGGAAATGTTTAAGGATCATTTTATAGTCATTACCATTTCCCTTAATTACTAGATTTACCTTTTACCATAGTAATAAATTTTACCAAGGGTACTATTCATATTATCCAACAATGATAAGAAATTATATTCAAAATATGGAAAATCTGAATTAAATTATTAATTACACTTTTCAAAACTAAAAATACATATGTTTTATAATTTAATTTAACATTAAACTGAAAAAATAGAACAAAAAATAGTTATTCATAAAAATTCCCATTTTTAAATATAAAATGTTTTTATACTTAATTTGATTATAAAACCCATTTCAGAAACTATAATTGGATTATTTTAAATAAAATTTAACCACCTGGTATTTAATTTTAATTTGAAATATAATCGTACCTTCTAAATTCTGGAATTATATAATTTTTAATAAACATTGATATTTGTCACTGTTCAATGAAAAATCAAACTGATCGAAAAATTATCAAAATTTCACTACTAGAAAATCTTGATATATTTATTTAAAAAATTATGGCCATTTAATAAAAATAATTTCTCTAAAATATCTATGAATTATTTATAAAATTCAATAAAATAATTTTTTTGAGAAAAAATAGGTTTTTTAAAGAATAAAATGACTTTTCCAAAAAATATGTGAATTTTTTCTTATAATTTAACAATAAATTTATATTGACTAGAATGTTTAAATTTATTTCATAAATTATTTATTCATATGAATACCCTCATATTTAATGGAACTTTTATAATGGTCACAAAATAATATTTTGTAGTTCGTTTAATCATGGTACTGCATATCTTATTTACAATCGAACCAAGAATTCCCTTTTAAAATCTAATTATATTACAAGATAAATGTAATATTGTTAGATATGGTACAATATTAATTGGTTTCCATTTCATTTATCTCGTTTAATTTAATTATTCAGGAAATCTATTTCAAAATGAAACCCCTTTCAATTTGAATACATTTGCACATTTCTATCAACTATAATAATAGTTTCTTTAATTATACAACGTATTAAACCTATATATAATTATCACATACTTATAAATTTTATTGTTACATCAATCTATAAACATTGGTTGCATTTTTATATAATCAAATTTGATTTTGATGTACTTTAGAATGTCAGATCACCATTTAATTGATCTAGGAAGGACAGCTTGAATTGGGGTTTTCCAATCACTTATTTCTCACTCTAGAAAATGATAGGGATGGGGGTAGTCTGTAAATTTCATTGATGAAATAGTTTTCTTGATTTTGGTCTTGTATTGTCTTAAATAGGTTAGTTAAAATGTATTAAAATATCACTTTAGTTCTTAATGGTTTTAACCATGTAAATAAAACATAAATTATACCCATGACTAAGTAAACATGTCATAATGAATCTAAATTTCTTTTATATTAATTATTATGTTAAATTCATGTTACCTTATAAAACACAACCCAATAACCTGACTCATTTCTTGAAAAAAATATTTAATAATCCTTGAAAAAAATATAAATTGAGAAAAAAAAATTCTTCATATTCAATTATTAACATAAGATTACATTAGTATGTTAAAACTAATTATTATAGATTTGAATAATATTAATTTTTTGTGATCAAGAATTCATAGACATTGCATGACCTCTATTATTGGGCTCTCCATGTTCTAAACTCTGATTCATTAGAATTGTTCAAAATTTTGAATGTCCTTTATCCTTGGTCTCTAGGACATTATCTAAATAGTATAGTGTCTTACAAAAAAACTACAAATTTTTTCTAGAAACACATAAAATCCCCTAGATAGATATGTTTTATTCATATTAATAATAATCTATCCTATTAAAAACTACTATGTAATATAATCTATCAATGTCATGATGTATTTTAAATTTGTGTGCATGTCTCATGTCACCATCTTTAAGTGATTTATTTATTCCATCTATGACCACACGAAAAGGACTTAACTTATTCTAAAATGGCCATAAATTTAATGTAGGTACTACCATCCAAGTCAATAGGGAATGAGAGATCTCTTATTATAAATTGTAGGGAAGAAAATTTATTAATTATTCAATTAATGTAATGTCATCAATGGTGAATTGACCATAGGGTACCTCTCCATAAGAATAACCTATAATTGGTCCCACAATGCATAATACTACATGGTCAATTATATACAACAATAATAATATCAATTTAGGATACCAATACACATGTTTAGAGAGAAGAAGAACCAATAGAACCCAAAAAAATTGTTTTTCTTATTGGAAGGTTAGTCCTCATGATCTCATATTCATGGGATCACTATGTGTGAACTTCAAGGAAAGAAGTCTCAATTATTATGATCCCATAAGACATGTTAGTAATCACTTATATGTGTCCAGTTATAAATATGTATCTAAAACATATGAAATATTTTTGAGATCACTACTATGGTATATAGATGCTATCATTATAGGTTTGTAACTACCATAACATTTTTATGTGACCTATAATCTAAGGTAATTAACACACATAGAGATTTATATACATATATATAGTACACACAAGACTAATATTACTATTATGGTAATTTAAAGACATTTTTATATCAAGATGTATATATGTAATTGTAATCAAACTACACTTCTGAGTTAACTCTAGGGAATACACTCTCACAGAAAGAGTATCGTCTTACATGATAGAAAAATATCAACATATACAACATAGAAAAACCCAAAATTCATTACCTCTGACTATGATAAACTATAAAATGTGACAGGATAGATTGATCTTTATAATTTCATATCATAAATATGACACCTCGATATCGTAAAAATAATTCATTCATCACCAAAATTTCCATCTTATGATCCATGATACCCCACAAGAATATTTATGGTCATTATGGTATAAAATGTTCATGTAATAATAAGCATGCATCCATAGTTGTGGATAATGGATGATTCCATATGAAATATGTTTATAGAATTTTTGGACAAGATGATTATCAATACACATTTTGTAACAAATTCAAGTAGCGGAATAGAAATGTATCCATGTGGAGCCTTATGGATGAAAGAGGGGGTATTGAATTAGATTAGTTAAATAGAAATCAAAGATTCTCATAACTTAGTGGGTATGTAATTTCACCAATTTATACCACATATAAATGTAAAAATTGAAATGAAGAGCCCATGTCCATGTGGCGGTGATCCTCGTACCCAAGAATGTTGTGAGATCCTATATAATGGAGAAAGGGATTACAATAATATACATTTCATGTGGATGAATACCAATATATAATCTATGATTTCTTTTTTCATATTTTTATAAAAAATTTCATCCTATAATATTTGTCCTCTCACTCTGTTCTAGGTAACATTATCCTTAAGGGATAAAAGAACATTTTTTATTGGGGATAAGATATTTTATATCTTTAGATAATTCAATAATATTTTCATGTTAATTTATTTTTTACTTTATGATGACTTCTTATTGTGAAGTGTGGTAGGGTTTGGTCATAGTCTCCAATCATTTAACAGTATGTTGATTCCTTCTCTATATAGTTGGTTCATTCAATCGTCACATTTATCATTTATTTATTATATAATTGTTGAATGGGTGTAGAATGAGGGAGTATCCCTATAAGGTGAAAAAATAATTTCATATATAAATATTTCTTCATTTTATATTAAATTTAATTATATATAATAATGTCCCCAAAACCATAAAGGCTTTGTGTCTTTAGAGACTATATATATAATCATCTTATTTAATAAAATTTACTTAAAACATCCCTTAAATTTACACTCATATAGTACACTTATTATACATTACCTACTTAAAATCATTATTCATGACATGGGGAAATGAAATATTAGAAAAGGTGAGATCATATTCTTAGTAATTTTAACCATATTAGATTTCAATCAGTGATCATAATTGAGCATAGAATAAATATAATGTCTTGATAAAATAGTAATAATTTATGAAACTCAAACACAGTATATCAAATATCATTAATAATTAATCATGGAATACGTATTTTTCATAAAAAATAAATTATTAATAAGATTGTGGAATCTTCAATAATAAAACATGACCCTAAGAAAATTTCATAATAATATGACATTGGTTTTTGGCATGAAAATAAATATATAAAATCATTTCCACATTTAATGTTCACTACCAATAATATTATAGTGTATTGTGCTCACTCCCTATTACATTATTTCTTTAATCATGGTTCACTCCTAAGACTATCATATTTGATAAAGTTCCTTACTGAACTAGTTATACTCCCTATTATAGTACATATTACCTCAGAATATATCATTCATTATCCAATAAATTGGATGACTATATAATTTTGATCACGCATATCACATAATCAAACCCATACTTATGTGTGCCACATGATCAAAAAAAATATGTCAATACATCATATAATTATACATGAATAGTAATTTAGGTTCATAAGCATTTCATCATTTCATCATTAGATAACCCATAGAAAAGAAACATGCTTCATAAATATTTCATTACAACTTAACTAACCCATGGGAATGAGGTGGATTTCATATAATCATCATTAAATCATCATCATAATAAGAAACCCAATAAATGTATGTGTATGGTATCATATTTTCATATCCCTACTAAAGAATAAAAATCCTTAAAGGATGTTTACATAGAAAAAAATAACTTTAAAATAGTATTCAAACATTCTATAGAAACAAGGGAAATACCCTTTTCTTTTTGTATATTTAAAAACTAAAAATTCAAAGATTTTTTAGAAAAAAATTTCTTTTAAAATAACCATGTTACCTTCTAACTAAATCATTAGATAAAATATTATTCATGATGGTGGTAAATTATTTTCATATTGTAAAGAATAAAATAAATTTTCTTTTCACACTTTTTGTAAAAAACCATAAATTAGTAGTTTGAAGAACGAAATAGAAATTATTTTCTAAAAAATTTCAAATAAATTAATTTATAAGTAAATTTAAATTTAAATATTCATTTTATTATAGAGAATAATATTTTCGAAAATATTTTAAACAACATGGACTATGAAAAAAAATTCTCCCAAATATAAAGTAAGGTCCCTTTGTCGTAAAACCGTTTCTTGATCTCTTTAAGTAACAAAGAGAGGAAAATAATAATAATAATTAAATAATCTTGGAATAATTACACAAGAATAAAATATATTCTTTTTGAGAGATATTATCTTTATGATTTACCTCAACATAAATTTGGAATTGACAATCCAAGAAATGTAATGATATTGTAACATAAACCCTAACATAAAGAAACATCTTTCATCATACATATTCAAAAATATTTTATAAAAAAATAAATTTAATATTCCTATATTAAATAACCACATTCATACATAACATAATATTTATAATTTATTTATAGTTTGTAGTTATATTTTTATTAATATTTTCTTCATTAAAATGAATATTAAGGTGAAAATAGTCTTTTCCCATGTAGGGTTAAGTTTGATTATTCAAGTATAATCACCTTGGCCATGGATTAATAATATATATAACATTAATCATTAAATAATTATCTTATTTATTCAATATATACATATTTATAACCATTCACATAAATTAGTGATGAATTATGAAGGAAAAAACTATGTGAAGATGACAGTCCATATGTACGCATTGGTTATGTTTTCACTTTCGATGGATAGAAAGAAATAATTTTAAATAACAATATAAAATTAGTAAATCATAATTATATCATAAATATCATATATATTCATTAAATATTTCATTATGTATATCCATGTAAATAGTAAATGATAAATTAATATCATTGCTTCATGGTGGTTGTATTCCACATGCATGTGCAAGTGACATTATCATTTTTAAATAGATGGAAAATAGATAAAATATATATATGAAATTGTAATTAAAAAAATAATTACAAAAAATATACTAATTTCATAATTATAATATGGTTATAGATCCTTTATAGGTGTTTTATTAATATTAAAATGCGAAACAGATTAGTAAGAGAATATACATCTTCTTGGGGTATCCTCTGGAAAAAACATTAAGGTTTCTTGGATGTGTGTTTTAGGAATAAAATAACCTCAAATTAATTTATAAGTATTTATAGAGATTATTTTGGTATATAATTTTCATGATAAAGGTTTCATGTTGTGTTGATAAAAGAGGAGATGAGGTTCCCTTTTATATATGAGCGGAGAGGCACACTTGAAATTATAAAAAATATTAAAATATAATAAATTTTTTATAATAGGAATGTGTCTCCAAATTAGATCAATTTTAGATAGAGCATGTTATATTCTCTAAATACATATTTATAGTTTTATTTAGACATTTTTTTAGGTCATTTAAACCCTTATCAGTTTAGTTTAACCCCCTATTAGCCCAGATAACATTTACTATAGAAATGAATATTTACCTTGATTAAAATTTATAATAACCAAAATTTATGTTTAGATTATTACATAATTATAATTACCATAATTAAATATATATTCCAATTTAAAAAATTCAATGACTATAATTGGAAATAAATCATTTTAGAATCAGTGTGGAAAACCCAACCAAACCCGTTTTTAGAAAAATACATTTTTTAGCCTTAAAGTAGATTTATTTTTAATACATGCGTTGTAAAAATTAACACATCAATGTTAATATATTTGAATGAATATATTATATAAAAATTTCCTTAAAATCATTTATAAATATAGATTGATTTATTTTATTTACATAACAAGATATTGGGCACAAAAAACCTTTTATTTAGAAAAACATCTCTTTTTACATTTAAATTGTTTTATTTTTATTTATAACATATTGATAATTAATGAATTCATTTTATAATTGTGTAAGAAAATAAATTATGGTAATTTAGTTATTTTATTCATTCCTACCAAACCAATGGTGATATTTTAACTACCTTATTAATAATAATATTTCCCTATTATATCAAATTTTGTTTAAACGTAGTGTTACATGTAAAAAACTATCAAATAATTTAAATATATGTAAAGATAAATGTATCAAAAAATCTCAAGGTGTTATCTTCTACCCACATATTATAATTTCTCCCACAAAAATATCATAAAATACTCTAAAAAACTGAGGATACTTCTACAACACCATATTCTCGAGTTCCCATGTTGCTTCTTTAAATTTATGGTTCCACAATCAAACATTGACCAATTGAGTGGCCTTGTTTTGTAGAACTTTATCTCTTTAATCTAGAATCTCCATTAATTGTTTATCATAATATCTAATATTATCTAGTGATGTGACTTATGAGTTAATTACATGTTAAAGATTATGTATGCACTTCCTCCTATGAGATACATGGTACAAGTCATAAACTTGAGAGAGATTCGGTTGAAGCACCATGTGATAAAAAACAATACCAATATGATCAATAATTATAAATGGAAAAATATATTAAATTCTCATCATTACATTATTTCTAATCTCATATCCTTCTTACAATGAGATATTCAAAGGAATACCTTTTCACCAACATCAAACAAAATATATTAACATCAACTATCAACATTAATTTTATATCGAATTTGATATAAACTAATGTGGTACTGAATGGATATAAGAATCTCTTACATTTTCCCAAATATCTTACATCCCAATATCTTTTGTTTTCCACCTTCTTCCTAACACAATGGAGTTCTTAAATTCTATAAAGTTCATTGTAAGTATCTATCTAAATACTTGAGTAAAAACTTTTTTTGTATGAAAACTTAACTAGAGAATGGTTCTGATAAGATTCAAATTTAAAATCCATATAAAATTATCTCAACATATGTTCTAGGGTTTTAATAGTCCTGTCATATTGACCATCTATCTGAGGATGATATATATCACTAAATTTCATTTACTTATTCGAATATTGCTGATGAATTCTATAGAACAACATAGTAAACCTTATATCCTTATCAGATATAATAGAATGTGGTTCACCATGAAAACATACCACTTTAGTAATGTATATCATAGAAATATCCTCAATATTGAAATCTTATCTGGTGGGAATAAAATGTGTTAAATTAATAATGATATAGATTACAACCCAAATAACAATATGACCTTTAAACATTTTGGGATTTTGATAATGAAATCTAGTGTGATGTTTTCATATTTCTATTTAGGTACAGGTAATGGTAGTAACATCCTCTTATACTTCTACCTATCATACTTATCTTTTTGGCATACAATATAATGAGATATATACAATGAAATATTGCTTTCATTTTTTCCCACAATAAATACACTTTTGAATCTTCATATATTATTATACCTCCATGATGTATATATAAAAATATCTCCTTTTTGAATCCTAATATCGATGGGACACATATCCAGTTCCTAAACCTTATCATTACATAAAAATAAGGGTTGAACTCATGAACCTTCCTCACCTTCTTTTATAGTTCCATATCTTCCTTTTGTTTCTCCTTATTCCTCACATGGATGGATTTTTAAACATTTATCTCTAAAATATAATACCTATCCCATTTCCTCATGATTTCAAGATCCATATTTGAAAAATCCATATGTTTTGGATCTAATTCAATCCTTATAATGGACAAAGTAGTATAGACTTTATGACTAGTAACATTCACCACCTCGTTCACCTTCTAAGGGTTGTATTTTATTGAGTAGTCATAATCGTTAATCAACTCTAACTATATCCTTTTTCATATATTCAACTATTTATATACGGAAATATACTTTATCATTTTATGATCATTATATATATGAAATATTTTACTATAATAATAATGTATCTATATTTTGAATTTAAAATTTACTACTTCCAACTATAAATTAATATTTCTGTATTTTTTTCTCAAGAATTATAAATTGGTGTGAGGAATAATCTATCAACACATCATTATACATGAGGGTACATACTAGTCCCTTTTTCGATGAACCACTATAGATTATAATCTTTTCTCCCCAATAGGGTAATGTGTTTGTAGGTGCACTACCCAAATTCTCTTTTGTTCCGTGAACTTTTCCTCACATTCATCCATCTATAGGAACTTAGATCCCTTACATGTCAACTTATTAATTATATTACACAGCCATTATAAATATCATACAAAGAATCATCAATATCCATCCTACTTAAGAAAACATTGGATCTTGGGTACCGTGGTTTGTATGTTCCATTTTTCAATAACTTTTTTTAAATGATCAACCCACATACCATCACTTGAGATTATATGACCCAATAATGATACTTTATAAAAAAATAATTCACATTTTTTTAACTTTGAATATAAATTCTTCTTCTTTAGGGTATTCAACACAATCCTAAACTGATATTTCTACTCATCCTTGATCATTTATTGTATAATAATATCATCAATAATACTACCAAAAACCAATAGAGATAATCTCTAAATAATATATTCATCACATACATAATGATATAAAAGGAATTAGTAAGTCCAAATGGAATCACTATATGTTAATAATGTCCATACCTCACATGTAAGGCTTCCTTAGTTATGAATTAACTTTTGACCCACAATTTATAGTATCTAGAATATTGGTCAAACTTTTAAAATTATTGAGCTCCTCATAATTGATTAGAGAAACCATAAATATTGGGTAAATGATTATTATTATTAATAAAAACAATATTTTCACCCCATGGTGACGCACTAGGTCATAATTATTCCTTTTCAGTATTATAATGGAGTATTTCTTTAATTCCTATAGCACAATCCAGACCATTCTATATGGAATTTTTGAAATAAGTGTAGCACTAGAAATGAGTTGTATTGAAAACTCAACTTCATGATTTACGGTTGACTACAAAAGTCTTCAAAAATTACATCATAATAATCCTAATGAATATTCATATATTTTGAGTTTATTTTCTCCCCTACCGTTTGAGATAAATATTCCCCATGAATAGGTAGTAAAACCCATTTAACAAAAGTAATATCCATTATCATTTTATATTCATCTCTGCACTAAATGAAGATCGTAGGTTGATTTAGAATACTAAATATTACTTACCTTCCATATAAATTGATATAGTATTTTTATAGAGATATCCAATCCATTCCTAAAATCATATTAAATTCAACTATAGGGATAATAATAATTTTTAAAGGAAGAATATTTCCTAAAACTTATATACTAGAATAGTTATGGACTTGAGATGTGAAAATTGTATCATTATGAGTTTTTAATTATAAATCAATATATAATAGTTGAAGTGGTGACATATTACCCTTAAACAATATTTAGATATAATAAAGTGGATTGATATAGAATGAAATAACACATTTTTTATTATAGAGTTGATGGAAAGTGTACCTTTCACCACTTCATCCTCATGACCAACTTTAGTAGTTGCGATCACATAATATTTCACTTTTCCTCTTGTATTAATAGGTTTATGATGTAGATTTTCATTATTAACCATCATATTAATGAACTAATTGGAATAATTTCCATACTCCTTACAAATATAGAATTGTTGTATTCGTGGTACATTTGGGTAAGCTTTCTCACTATTCCTTTCATTGAATAGACTCTTCACATCACTTCAATATTATTTTTTTGAATGGAATTTTTTATACAAATAAAACATTTACCATAATCTATATGGGTATTTCCTCCATTATTACATCCACACATTTGGAAAGAAGTATGATTAATGTTCTTTAATAAATGGGTTTTATTATTATAATTTCATTGAAATTCAATATTTGTCTTCTTGTCCCAAAAACCTCTAGTATAGTGAATTTACATAATCTATATTTATTTCTGGAAAGAACATAAAAACTTTTCATCATATTTTATAATGTATCTTATAAAAATTTCTTCTTATAGATTTAGTTTAAACTCAATAAAGAATAAATAAATATTTCTTTTAGGGTAGATGATAAAATTGAAAGTGTTACTGATATATATTGTGACATTTTCTCTATAGGTTCTCATAGATTAATTATCCTTAGGTACCAATTTCAAGAATTATATCTTTTTTCTGGTGTGATTAATTTAATGAAAATACATATTGTAAAATACCTTCTTAAATTAATTCTATGTCACAGAGTCAATTTCCAATTCCATCCTCATATTGTTGATAAGAATTCACCATTGATATACTTCTCCTTCAAGATGATATATATCCAAGACAAATTTATCAATGTTTAAACACCAGATATTGGAGAATATATTTTCTATAGAACCGATCCATTAATCATCCACTAAAATATTAGTGGACCAACCAAATGAATATAAATATTTCCACCTGAAATATTCAATATTTCATTGGTCTGTCCTTTTTTCATTTTTATGTTCCCAATGATTGATGTATTGATGGATTCCCATGATAATATTAATAATATTTAGTATCCCATCTCCCATGTTGTCTGATTTCACATTTCATTACCCATAACATTGGGTGTTAGGATGATTCTGCATGGATCTATCCAATGAGTAAAATAAAAAACATAGTGTGAGTATCAAACATCAATAATCATATTAAACAATCAAATGATTATAAAAATAATTCTTTTAATGTTCTAAATTATGAAACATTCTTTCTACGCATGAATCTTTATGTTCATATACTATAACTATATATTTTCATAGGTTTTTATATATTCTATCCACACAATACTCATTATTGTTCATAAAGAGAATGTAAATTAATGAAATCATATCCCCTTGGAGTTTATATCCTGGAGTAAAATATTAGGCCCACTCATCATGCACCTGTAGTGATAAAATTCATACCCAATACAACACTTTTAGAGTTATTACACTTATGTGCATTTGTTGCATGACCACAACCACTTACTAGTATCTAGATAGGTATATATTCTCATGTAAATATGTACTCCATTATTTTATATTAGTTAGTGTTTTTTCTTATACAAAGTTTTATCCTAATGGTTCTAACTGTCTTTTCCTGATCCAAATATCCAAAAACTATTAAACCCTATTGTGATACTAACTTAGGCGACCCACGAATTTAATACATAAATATTACATCATTTTATATGAATATTCAATACATATAATAATAATAAATTCTCTACAATACAAAGGTTTAGTTTTTTTGAGACTATATACATAGTCATCTTTTTTTTAAAAGATATTAGACATATCTCATAAATTTCATCTCACATAGTAAACTTCTTAGACATACCCTACTTAAAAACATTCTTCATAACTCAGGTAAATGTAACTTAATAAAGGGAGATCATATATTCTTAGTAAGGGTAAAAATTAGATTTATCAATAAATTATTATACGTTATCATAAGATAAGCACAAAGGACTAATAAAATGATCAAAAATTGTGTAATTCATACAAAAATTTTCAAATATCATTAATCATGAATGATGATATAATTTTTCTCATAAAAAATTACATAGTTTTTAATATTGAATAATCATTAGTAATAAATCATGATCGATGAGATCATATTATAAGCATATGACATAGGTATATGGAATACACATAAGCATAGAAAAACATTTCCTTGGTCAAGTCTCACTACTAATTAAATCATAGTGTATTAGGTTCAATCCACATTCAATAATTTCCTTAGTAAAGGTTTACAATAAAGACTATCATATTGGATGGAGTCCCTTAATAAACCTAGTTCACTATCCCTTCCAACCATACTATATCATTATATATCATTATTTATTCAATTCATTATAGGGAAAAATAATTTCAATACCACCCATCATATAATGAAAACCATATATATGTATTCCACAATCTCATAGTAAAATCTTCAATTATTCATCTCATAACATATTTAAATGAAATGGGTTTCATAAAAATTTAACCCCTTCATCGTAGCATAATCCATGGAAAATAAACATGTTTCATAATGATTTAATCATTACATAGTTAACCCATGCGAAATAATGAAGTTTCATAGAATTATCCTTTAATCACTATTATCATAATTCATATAGATGATTTAGGTGGATATAATCAAAAGTTAATATCCTCATTTAATCATAATAATAGTTAAATTGTGTTTATAAAAATGAAAAATACCTTTATAATATCATTCGATCCTTTCATTGAAAACACAGAAAATACCCTTTTGATACCTTTAAAGGATAGAAATTACCAAAATATTGAGAAAAATATTACATTTTAAAATAACCATTTAAAATTGTAAAGGAAGCTTAAAATTAAATAATATTCACAATATTGGGAAAATTTTTCTATATGTTAAACATTAAAATGAAGTTTCCTTCCACGTTTTTTGAAAAAATAAATAAATAACCACTTCATAACATGTTTTAAAATTTAAATTATAAAAAAATTAATGATAAATTAAAATCTGTATAAAAATTAATTGAAAACTAATTAGATTATACAAATGAACATTATTTAATAAATTCTAAATAACACAAACATGTATTGAAATATTCATTGACCAAAAAGAATCAGATTCAGTTTTTCCATAAAAACATTTTCTACAGATTCTGATGTATGAAACAGAAGAAAATAATACTAATACATAAAAAATAATGAATAACATGAGTATAATAAATTATATCTGGATTAAACTATAATATTCATATAATTTCACTCTACATAAATTTAACATATAAAATCTAAAAAAGAAATGAGATTGTAACATAATAACTTACCTCAAGTATAGTCTTACATCATATGTGATCAAACATCATGTATGGTAAATAAAAAATCGTTATACATATATTAAAGAACTATATTAAAATATAAAATTCTATGTATAATTCCATTATAATTCCTTGTTTTCTTTTATTAACAATTTCTTCATTAAAATAAACATTCAGTTGAAAACTTGTCTGTTTTAAATGAAAGTTTCGATTTGATGGTGCAAGTGTTTGCACCTTGGTAATAGCTTCACCATCTATATAATCAAGAACTTGAAATATGTTTCATCCTTACTCCTTATATATTATTTTAAAAACATTCATATAAATTGGTGATGAAAGATGAATTACATCACTTATTCAAGATGGTAGTCCATACATACACGTATGGTGATGTTTTCACTATTCTGTGGATGGAAAAGAATAAAGGTAAATAATTTTTTTTAATAAATTCATAATAATTATATCTTAATTATAATATATATTCATTAAATATATCTTTATATACATCGATGTAATTTTTTAAAAAAATGTGTCACATCACATCATGAAGGTGGTAGCCCACATATACCCATGAGTGACATTATTGTTTACCAACATATAGAAGTGAGGTAAAAAATAATTCAAATAATGAAATAAAATCCAAAAGTAGTAAATATACTTATGAAATCATATTTAGATGTTTATATAACATTTATATGAGTTTTAGGAATAGTGAATCATGAAAACGTTCAGTATGAACATATATATATTCTAATGGAATCCTCCTTTAAAAACACCTAAAGGATTCATGGATGGGTCTTTTTCTGATAAAAGAAATTCAAGGCCATTTATAAATATTATATGAAAGTATTTTGGTTTATATTTTCTGGTTTAAGGGCTCTTGTGTTTTGGAATATAGATGATATTAGGTTCCCTTTAATAAGTGAGGGGACTGACGCACTTGTAATTACTAAAAATATTAAAATATATTAAAGTCACTCAAATTAGAGAGGTTCACTGAATTGACTCATGTTTTGAGATATTATGGGATATTATTATGATAAAATAATAAAATATAATTTATTAACGTTTTTATTCCATTTTAACACATATCCATATATTTTACCACCTTGTTAACACCTTCATACCTTTACCATGGTAATGAATTTTTACATTGGTTAATATTCACAATGACAAAAATATTTTTTGATAATATTTGATAATATTAACTATTAGGGAGAAAAATATGGATTCCATTTTATATTATTAAAATCATATAATTGGTATAATTTAATTTTGAAATAAGTACATGAAATTCAATGAAAATAGTTTTTTAGATAGTTATTTTTTAAGCATAAAGCTGGATTTTTCTTAATCCATGACCTGTAAAAACAATTATATGATTTCTAAAAAAATTATTCAGTATATTATCAAAAAATTAAATTAAATTAAATCATTAATATAGATTAATTTAATTCATTATGATAAAGAAACCTTTTATGCATAAAAATGGGTTTTTATAATAACATCTCATTTTTACATTCAAAAGATTTTATTTTATTTTCTAACCAATTTATAACCAATTATTTCAATTTAAAAATGTGTAAATAATAATTTTTCATAATTTATTTTATCGTATCGTACTATAGACACCAAAAAGTGATTAAGTGCTATAGAAAGTTCCGGAACAAAAAAGTGAAGTCATATTCGAACCCGAAGGCCTGGTCCGGATGGCCCAGAGGTGATGCACGGAAAAAAAAGATGAAGTGTGCAAAAAAGTTATCCCACATGGAATGTACCACGATTCGTGAAGAGTCCCGGTGCCATCGTGAAATAATTTCACGCCCACACCCCGCGCAGTTGGCATTTCGCGCCGCCACCTCCATCACGCAATTATTTCGTGCTGCCCTGTATTTTGCGCTGGTAGATGCCTATAAATAGAAGGAGAACTCCTTACTTTTCTGGGCTAAATAATTCAAACTGCCAATCGTGCATGTAATTGGAATTCCGCGTGTGTGCTATATGGCCTTTAGGAATGGTTCTTCTTCGCGCCAAGTCACCCCGGGATCCACCTTTGCGCGAGATCCCCCTGGCTTAGACTAAACTCCAACCCCCTTCGGGGTCTGCCCCTTGCGCGCAATACTTTCTGGGGCACACAAGCCGGCCAAGCTATGTGCAATCTTTCCTTCATGCGCCCATCCCTTCCTTGTCACTGAATCCCTTCCTCTATGAGCAATCCCTTCAAGTCACATGAAAAACCTCATACCCCCTATTTCGCACAAGCAACACTAATTTTGCGGCACCCCAGGGCTTTTCAAGCTGGCCCCCTTATTTCGCGCAATCCCCAAGGGTTGCGCGCAATCTCCTGGCTCCCTTCACCTCAGTGCTCCCTGGGCGCCCTCTTACACGAATGCCCAATGCCTTCCATATGGTTTCCCTTCGCAGGTGTCTTGCGCACCCCGGACATCTGCGTCATACATGGTTTTGTTGTACGACCTTCTAAGCTTGTACAAAGTAACTTTAATGTAACTTGAACAATACTTTCGATTGTGTTTCTCCACCTCATTCTTCTTCACATAGGCACGCTAACAGCTATTACTTCTTTGCATAGCCACACTAACGTGTACCCCTCGATGGTTTGCTCCGTGACACCCCCTCAGTACGGCCTTGCTAATTCCATCCCTCCCGTAAGGAGCAAAGGGTACCTGTTATGTAAGTCCTAGGGGTGAGGAGAAATCTCACCTCGTCCGAGCTGCAGGGCGTTAAAGTACCAAGCACCTCATCTTCAAAACATGATGTTAATCTGTGACATGGCCCCATGCCTCACACGCAGGTTCCCCCCATCTGGGACATTATCCATGCCCACTCGCCTCTACGGGGATGGGATCACCCCTCACAGGGGATGATATCCTCCTTGTTAGAGTTGTGTTTGTCCATGGGGAAGGGCATCCACCTTGGTGTAAGACCCTAGCCTTCCTCTAAGGAGGTATCACCCCTGCTTGTCCTCACTTCCTCAGTGCCAAGGCCAGCGGAGGGTGTGATAGGGAACAGGGCCCCTCCTCTCTTCCTGGGTACCAAATCCCTCTCCCTCTCTGCTTTGTCGCCCTCGAGCCTCCATCCTGGAGGAGGTCCCAGCACCAGGGGCCGCTCAATGTGTAAGCCCCTTTTCACTCCCCACAGACGCACCCTTCGCGACGTGATCGTCAGGCCTCTGCTACATCTTGTTTCTCACACCGAGCATGACTCCCGTGAGCTTAAAGTGAGCACCGACCATGACACACCATGGGCCGCCTCAGAGCATAATCCCCAAATTCACTCGTCCCGCCTGACGTTAAACTATATACCCGAACTTAGAGGAATTTTATCCATGCTAAGGTATGATACGTAGGAAGCCTCAATGAGGTTCAAGACCCACCACCTTGGGCCGCCTCAGAGTGTAAGCCCCAACCCATCCCGAACTACAGGGTATTTGATCCATGCTAATGCATGGTACGTAGGAAGCCTCCACGAGGTTCAAGCCCCACCCCCTTGGGCCACCTCAGAGCGTAATAACCAAATGCCCTCATCCCACATTATATTAAACTGTATACCCGAACTACGGGGACTTTGATTCGTGTTAAGGAATGGTACGTAGAAATCCTCCATGAGGTTCAAGCCCTACCAACTTGGGCCACCTCAGAGCGTAAGCCCCAAATGCCCTCATCCCGTATGACATTAAACTATATACCTGAACTACGGGGACTTTGATCCGTGCTAAGTCATGGTACATTGGAAGCCTCCATGAGGTTCAAGCCCCACCACCTTGGGCCGCCTCAGAGTGTAATCCCCAACCCATCCCGAACTATGGGGACTTTGATCCGTGCTATGGCATGGTACATAGGAAGCCTCCACAAGGTTCAAGCCCCACCACCTTGGGCCGCCTCAGAGTGTAAGCCATAACCCATCCCGAACTACGGGTAATTTCATCCATGCTAAGGCATGGTATGTATGAAGCCTCCACGAGGTTCAAGCCTGAAAAACCATTTGCCCCAATGGTCTCTATTTCGGTGTGCCAAGCCCCATTTCCATCTTGGGCCACCTCAGAGTTTAAGCCCCAATCCATCTGGACCCCGGGCCCCCATTCACGTCAGTTTGCAATCACCATGGGCCACCTCATAGTGTAAGCCCCATTCTTGTCCCGCATGACGTTAAACTGTATCTTCCACCTGAACTACGAAGACATTGATTCCCCTCCACGGGGATACGTAGGAGGCCTCCAAGAGGCTCAATCCCATCACTCATGCCTCATCTTGAACTCTGCCTCAAGCCCACGTGTCTCGGGAAGCTCATGCCCTAACCCAGAGGTTCTACTTCCTCAAGGTCTCATCCACATGTTCATTCTCACAGGTCGCCTCTTCACGTGTCCCACCATATCATCAAACTATGCATAATTTGATTCCTTGCCACGGGGATACGTAGGAAGTCTCTTCGAGACCCAATCCCAAATCCACTATCCATCCAGATTCTTACTCGGGCTGCCACATATCATTGGGATCATTCCATTTAATTCTCCATTCCCCTTCACAGCATTCGAGAAGCCACCCACATGATGGCCCCAACATTATTGTTCCCTCCGGGGGGCTCTTCAATATGATGCACTCTAGCTAGAGTTTTGATCAGTCTGATATTTCTTCACTGGATATTAAACTTGCAGCATAACCTGTGTCAAATAAGGGAAGTTGAGGAAAACATCAGATACAAGCCTATGGCATACAATTCCCTGTGATCGATGTGGGATGCCTTGAGCTTCCGCGACCTCGAGAATCCCTATAATAAGGGACAGAGGATTGACATTCCAATTCCCCAGTTTCAAGACACGCCAGTGATTCCCCAACGTGACTACTATCCTAACCAAAGGTTGCTTCCTTGACTGGACCACTTGGAAGGTCCTAACAGAAGTGGCGTAATTAACTGGTGTCAATGAAGATATGGCGCCGAGAAGAGCTTCATGAATTACATTTTAAATCTATGAGGGAGACCTGGACTAGGTGATGAGCTTCGAGGAGGAATCCACGGAAGGAAGAACCAACATCCCATCATCCCGTTTCGATCAAGGAGCAGATGTTCCTGAATCGGGAGAGGATGTTGCCCACCTTTGGAAAGTGGGAATGTAGGGTAACAGCAGAGCATACTATGCATGAAGAATATGCGTGTGCCCAAGTGAAAGCATCATAAACAGAAAATGGTGAACCAGACGGGAATCTCCTTTCCTCATCTTGGAGGCTAGTAGCACTCGGGACATCAGTGGATAAGCATGTCGTCTGACCAAGTCATCTGGAACTAGGTCCCCCCAAACAGGCCTGACCTGAAACTCTCTAGATGTTGGTTAAGTTAGGATGTTGAGCATTCCATTCTGTGACATTGTCAGCATGGATCCCTCTTGCTGACCATGGGATATGAAATGACGTTGGGGCAGTGGTTGTCGATTCCTCTTTCCTAGCATTGTTAATGAGTTCATCTCCCTGCTTTCAGGAATCCCGTTATTGCATCTAGATCTCGATCACCTTCCCACCGACGTAGGGGTAGGGGCGATATCAATGCAGCTTCCCCACACATTTTTTCCACTTCCATGATTATTGTGATCACCATGAGTGTTGGGCGCCCACGCCCCCTCTCCCCATCAGAGATCATACAGTGAAGGTTAATCAATGACCTTGTAGATAGGTACGTGGAGGAGGGGGTCATCCCCACCAGGGATATGGACCATCTAGATCTTGAGGCAGCTGCGCCTCACCATCCACGCCGCCCCCAAGGGCCGTGTAGGGAGCCGCTACTCCCCACCCCAACATTCAATCTCTTCGGGAGTTTGTCCCTGGTGCGGCTTGATAGCTCCCTCCCCAATGCCGATGAAGTAGGGGATATCCAGTTTGGCCCAATCGAAGTCCCAATTAAAGGGCTCCTAGCGAGGGCTCCCACTAGGCTGTGTCAGTGCCACCGCCCAGTTCCATGAGACAAGGTGCAGGAAACCTATGTGTCTGCACCACCGGCTCCAATCCACCTGACCCGACACCAGTGTCGGGCATGAGCATAAGAAGACGCTCGTTGTGGGGCGTTAACATCAACAACTAGTGTGGACCGATCCACTGTTGAATCATATCCCCAAATCCCTACATACGTTGAGCAGGGGAAGATACATTCCCGACCTGGATCGAGGCCCCAACTGCCCCACGGGCAGGCTGGGTCGACTCTCCTAGTCGTCAGCGTAGGTGATGGCCATTGCAGACCAATTAGCAGCAGTGCCACCTAGCACGGGGGGCCCACTCCACACCACCAATATGGAAGGTGTGGGCCCTCCCTGCTTCCATCCTTAGCTTGGAGGTCTTCCCCGTTCCACCTTCATCCTAGGCAAGGGTCTTCCCCATGGCAGCAACACTCCGTGTGGGGGTCTCTCTTATTCTCACTACACTGGGTACGTGGTCACTCCTTCTATCGCGGACTACAGGTATGGAGACGTTGTATGCCCGGTCACTCACCAACATAGAGCTCCTCCCCATTTCCTTATGATAATAGGAAAATGTCCTCTTAGTCCCAGCAATCGGAGAGGTGGAATCCAACCCCGCTTCACCAACTCCCAACACGGAAGTCCTCCCCATGTCCCTTTCATCATTTGTCTCGGTGCTCCTCGCACCCCGGCTTCCTCGGGTGGAAACCCTCTCCGCCCCAACACTAGTGCAGCAGGAGGATTCCATATCAGAAATCAGCCCTACCCTAAAAAACCATCCAGGGGAAGGAGAGCAGGTCGCCATCGCCACAAGAAGAATTTTGGGGATGGCTGGACAGGGATCATACCCGTCCACTTCTCAGACTCTGAGGCAGAGTATGACTCTCTGCAGGATCCCTCCCCTCAGTCCCCCAAGTCAAGGGCCGGGGCCGGAAAGAGTCACATCATCCTTATACTCCAAGAATGAAAAATACATAGGATCCTTGTCTCCCTCCGAATGTGTATCCTAGAGGACGAGACTGTGGCATGTTCCCAGGGGCCGACCGTGCAGTCGTTGGCATCATCGCTGGAAGAGACCTCTACCACAAAGTTATTTTTGGGGTCAATGGAAGAAGAGACATGACATAAACCACCCTCATCAGAAGATAATACTATTTTTGGAGCCTTGATCTCCATTTAAACCAATCCCAATATGGTGGCCAGGTCGCAACAACCTTCAAGGGACAGCCCAAGATTCAGCGGCCAATTAGCCCGATCGTCGTATTATCTGCCGGCCAATCCTCCGCCACAGCTGCCCGCTTCAGTGCCACTACCAATTCCTCATCCACCCTCAGTTGACAAGTGGGGAATAAAAGGTCATAATATGGATCTGATCTAGGGAGCTTTTGGACCATCCTCACGGCGGGCCACTTCCCCGAGAAGTTTTGGGCGGTCACAGGTTCAAACATTGATATGCTAGAATCGCTCACCCCAGAAAAATTTCATTGTTTCCGACAGACCCTCTAGGTGACTCACCTATATATTCGCCACTGGAAGGTGACTTATCCTAGTAGCCAATAGTACCTGGAAGACATCGGCGAACAATGCCGTCATGTTGACCTGGCCACGCTCCCCGTGGTCCAGCACCCTGAGTCACCTGGACACCACAGGACCCTCCAACAATAGTGCGTTTAGAGTTTCCAAGTACTCTGAAAAGTTATCAAGGAGGCTACCCCCATGCACAAGTCCATTGCTTGGGGCAGTATTCTGCCCTTCACTTCAGTGTCATTCACCGGCAGCCCGACTCGCTGGGCGATAGTGAGGACATGCCCCCAAGAAGAGTGGCAGTCAACATGACCGATCTGATAGGAGATGTCGAATGAGTTGGGACTTCTCGATGGGGGCATCCCACCTCAGGATGTGCTGCCAATGGACCCATCAGGATGGATTACATGCCAGAAGAGGAACCTCCAAGGTCTCCCTCCACCCACCGAAGCATTGGTACAAATCCGGAATGTCAGTAAAGGCAAAGAGAATGTTGGAGCATTCATGTACTCCGACCAATCATCCTCAGCATAGAATATGGAAGAGGAACCTGAGAAGTACACACTTCGCCAATAGCTTACAGAGCAGACGAGGTTAGTCGATGAGCTTCTAGATGAACGCATTACAGAGCGGTGACCGGACTACGGTGATCCTAGGCCGGGGCAGCAGGGGCAGAAACAATTATCCCTCAGCAAGATTCACCCAGCCAACCCTGATCATGCCGCATTCACTGACAGGGGGGACGCCGGAGCTCATGGCATGTAGGTGCGGTATGTCTCGTCAAACCGTCCTGAACGACGCGATAATCCGAGGAACCCCACTCGAGCACCTATGTCCGCCCTAAGGGTCGCTCCACCAGCTGCTCCACAAGCTGCTGAGCTTGTCTACCACATTGAAGAGCCCAACAATGCACTCATGGTTAGGGATCCTCATCAGGACCAGGACTCCCGTACAGATGAGCTGATGGTGGTGCTCATTGCCTACCTAGAAGCATTGGAAATGTGACAAGTGGTTATCTCACCTGATGTCAATCCATGCCCGGCATGGGTGGATGACATGTCGGAACCCCCAGAACTTGGGAATACCACTTCATCCCCTTTAACAAGATGGGGGACCCGCTGCAGCACTTGGCCCACTTTAACACAAGGTGTAGGCCTATATTAGGGAACCCAACATAGTAGGAGGCCACCAAGCTCCGTTTCTTTGTTCAGACACTAGAGGGTCCGACATTCTTTTTGTATAGCTAGCTCCCTAAGGGATCTGTGACAAGCTGGGAAGACCTTCACAGGCAGTTCTTTTACCAGTTTAGCACTACCACCCAAAAGAAGAACATCGTAGACCTCTTCAGGTGCAAGAAGAGGCCTGATGATCATGTCGTGGACTTCATCTCCCAGTGGAAGGGGCTTATATACTCCCTTGACATGCCACTAACTCATGATCAATTACTGACGATGTGCATGGGGAATGTGAAGACGGAACTAGTTCCCTTCCCGATCAATCATAATTATCCCAGAGGGATCCGAGACTTTTTGGATAAGGCCCAGTGCCTCGAGGAAGCTCTACAACATGCTAGTCTGGTACGCCTGCTGCCCTCGGCAATTCCAGCAAGGAGAGCTGCCAGAGTAGAGCCAGCCATTATGGCCCAGGTAGAGGCCCCCAGGAAGATAGATTTGCTACCAGTAGAACATACCCCACAACCTTTCAGAGTCCCTCCACCATGGGCACAGTTTCCATCCCAGCAGAGCCCATCCCAGAATCGGCAGGCTCCCCTGCGTAACGTGCTGCCACCGCCTAGGAGAGATAATCAAGTTAAACCTCCTCGACAGGGTCCCCCTCGGTCAGGGTCAATATCCTAGATCCCAATTTCTAGATAGAAGGAATCAGACCTTCGCGTTGGATAAGGCCCAGGTCCTCTGCTACTTCTATATGTCCTTAGAGCAAAGAATTGTGCGACGGCCTGAGTGCAGGAAGCCAGAGGAGGCGCGTCTCACTGATCACCCCTACTACTGCCCTTATCACCAGATCCTGGGGATCACCATCAAGAAAAGCTATGTGTTCAAGGACGTCCTCCAGGACCAGATTGACAACAACATAGTCAGGTTGGGCCCATCCCTGGCATAAGTGGCAGGTTTCTTTGGGAGATCAGATAGCAGTAGCGACGGCGAAGGCGAGTTGCAGCAGGTTTTTGATCGTGGGTCCCAGAAGTATAATGAATGGATGGCTCTCAAGATGGTCGGCCATGCCCATGGCATTATTCGGGCATGCCTGAATCATCCGGAGCCTTTAGAATCAGCGTCTACCACTTCTGCATCATCAACTCATCCAGCATCTTCCCAGAAGAGCATGCATCGACGGCGCAAGAAGAAGAAACATGCCCTGCCAACGACATCCTCGTCCCACACTCTCAATGACCTTATTCCCCCAGAGGTGGGCATCCCTCCCAGAATCCACCTAGTGGTGGATGATTTTTCAAGTGACAGTCAGGGGTATGCTTCAGTTTAAACCCTCGATTTGGTAAATCCCTATATGACTCCCGGTGAGGGGGAGCGCCAGACGAACCTCCCTAATGTCCTTAGCTGACGCCAATGTCGGTGGAACCGCAGCCATATGGGTCGTCGGGGCACGTTATTTGGAACCTCCAGCCAGGCCATGAATGCCACTAAGAAAAGACAGCAGGCCCAGCATAGAACTTAGCATTCGCAGCCTCTTTATCCAGTGTTAACAGGTCCGCCTCCACCACCGTTTTTGCTACTGGATCAGGCAGAGAAACTTCGGCCATATCGTGACCAGCTTCGCACCGCTACATGCCAATCTCAGTTTCCTGGTCCTCATCTGATAGTGACCTTCTGAGGTTCAACTAGAGGGAAACATAATGTCCCCAGTACCAGTCAGCCGTCGGTCCAGCCGGCAGGGTCCGCCATGCCTCCAATCGCCGAGCGGCTTCCTGTAAGCAAACGTTTGTGCTTGGAACGGAAGAATGATGTTCTAAAGCACCTCTTCGGCATCCCATAGAGGCTATCCATACTTGAATCCCTTAACCTATCACAAGATATGCGCGAAGCACTCACCAAGGCTTTAAGAAGTCCCCTCTAGTTTGAAATAGAGATGGCAGCTGCAGAGGCCTTCCATGCTGAAGCAGTTTAGAAAGCCGAATGCCAGGCCGCCATCTCATTCTCGAGAGAGGATGAAGGATCCCCCATACAGGGTCACATCTTCCAATTGTACATCACCTACAAATTTAATGGTGTGGATGTTTGCCACTGTCTCGTTGACAACAGCTCCAGGATCAACCACATCCCAACGCGGACACTAAAGAAGATAGGATTATCTGAAGTTGACCTGACTCCCTCTGATTTGAGGATCCTGGGATATGATAGTACAGATCAGACCCTAGTCTGTAAGATCCATTTGATGACCCATTTCGGTGGCCTATTTTCCTCTACTGAATTCATGGTTGTCACCCCGGACATTGCATACAATGCATTTATGGGTAGTCCATGGCTCCACCTGCACACGGCGGTCCCATCATCATATCACCAATTCCTCATGTACTCCCTTAATGTTCGAGTAGGCGTACTCCAAGGTGGTGCATCCCCTTTCGCCTCTTGTGAATCTTGATACTTGGATGATGAATATTATAAGAACAAGGATAAACAAGTCCAGGAAAGCAAAGTTGAGCTCATCGCTGCTACGTCCAACCTTTGGGAATGCATGAATGATGCCTATGTCTTCCTGATCCAACGGTTGGAGGAAAAAACCCCCGATATGGGGTAGTGTCTTGTCATTTCCAGGACAAGTGGGAATAATGATCCCAGATCCAGGCGGCATCGAAAGATCACTTCATATTATTATATGAACCGGTCTCCAGTGTTCCCAGAGCCTCCCACTACCATCAGGTATCGAGATGTCCGGCTCATGGCAACAACAGTACGTCATACTTGTTTGTTTCGCCGGGATGGAATAAGTTGGCTCCGGCTGACGCGCCACTACTGATTCGATATTATCATGTGTGACCCTTTAGGATGAGGACCAGATGACATTGGGTCAACAACCGTCATAGCCCTGGTCTTAGTAGCACCGGAGTGCCCCGATGTAATGACCACAACCGCACAAGTTGGTAACAGCCTCTCATCAGGGTTCGGTAGCTCATAATCAGCTCCCCCATGGAATATCCCTCCATAAGTTGAGAGGAATATATGGAGGATGCTCCCCTACCTTTGAAGAAGGTGTCTCAGCCATGATTGACGAGTTGGTACAGGTGAACCTCGGTAGAGAGGTAGATCTGAGACCCACATTGATCAGTGCCGCTATGTCCCCTGAGGAGTAGTAGTGGTAGGTGGAATTTCTCAAACAACACTATAATGTATTCTCCTAGAGTTACGATGAGATGCTGAGACTAGATCCTCAGGTAGCCGTCCACTGCCTCAGTCTCCTGACAAACCATCGCGGGTTCAAGCAGCCTCCTAGAAAGATGCACCCTTCTCACGGTGCCATGGTTGAGGCCGAAGTTGAAAATCTCATCAGATCCAACATTGTCAAGGAGGTCCAGTATCCCTAGTGGTTATCCAACATCATTCTTGTCAGGAAGAAGAATGGACAGATCAGTGTTTGCATCGACTTCCGCGATCTCTACTATCAATCTCTAAAAGATGATTTTCCCCTTCTAGTGACAAAAATTTTGATTGATGCTACGGATGGGTTCCAAGCCCGCTCCTTCATAAACGGTTACTCTGGATATAATCAGATCCGGATGGACCCTGAGGATGAGGAGTCTACTGCTTTTAGGGCACCTCAATGTACTTTATTTTACTAGGTTATGCCCTTCGGCTTGATGAATGCAGGTTCCACCTATCAACGGGCCATGCATCGCATATTCAAGACGATCCTAGGAATGTTGGTTGAATGCTATGTGGATGATCTGATGGTCAAATATCTCCTACACCAGAACCATCCCAAGGTTCTTGAGAAAGTGTTCGGCTTCCTCTGTTCCTATCACCTGAAGATGAACCTGTTGAAGTGTGCCTTCGAGGTCACCTCTGGGAAATTCCTTGGATTTTTTTTAGATACTGAGGCATCAAGATTTAACCAAAAAAGATCAAGGCTATCATCCAGATCCCTCCCCCGAGCAATATTCGGGAGCTTCGAGGCTTCCAAGGCCACTTAGTCTACATACTCTGATTCATCGCGTATCTGGATGGTATGTGTAATCCATTTTCCTGGCTCATGAAGAAGGGCACCTCTTATGAGTGGAAGGAGGAGTGACATACCGCCTTTGAGGAAATCAAGCAATATCTGCTCCATCCTCTGGTCTTGATGCCACCCGTGTCTGGGATGCCGTTGATTCTCTATGTCACCACCGTGGAACGGTCCCTCGGTGCCCTTATCACCCAAAAGAACAATGAGGGGATGGAGAACAGCCTCTAATACCTCAGCCACATGCTCCTCGATTTGGAGACCAGATACTCCCATATCAAGAAAAGCTTCCTTGCGCTCGTATTTGCTGTGAAGAAACTGCAGCATTACCTGCAGTACCATGATGTACAGCTGGTCTCTCGGGTAAACCCGCTGATGTACATTATAAGTTGTCCCATGTTTAATCGTTGACTACCATTGTGGGCGGTGATCCTCCAGTAGTTTGACATCAGGTTCATGCCCCATATGGCTATCAAGGGGAAGGCATTGGCATACTTCCTACCTTCCCATCAGAATTCCGAGAACCAGTCCCTGGACCTGGATTTTCCCGATGAAGCAATCCTCTTGGTAGACCATGTCATCCCATGTTGGAAAATACACTTCAACGGTGCCTCTTGGAGCCCCACTGGTTTGAGGCTCAATGATCCTAGGCTCAAAAGAGTAGGTCTAGGTATCATATTTATCACACCGGTGCAAACCATTCTACCATACTCATTCATGTTGTCAGAAGGTTGCACCAACAACGATGTACAGTATCAGGCCCTCATTACTGGTCTCGAGCTGGCCCTTGAGATATATGTGCCCCATTTGCATGTGAAAGGGGATTCCGAGCTAGTCATTAAGCAGGTCAATAACGACTATGTTGTCAAGAAGACAGAGCTCGTACCATTGTTAGAAAAAAATCACAATATAATGGCCCATTTCCCTTATCAAATATCCCCATGATGTATTTTCCGGGAGTTACGGCGAGATTCCAGGAATAGATCCTCAAGTAGCCATCCACCGCCTCGGTCTCTCGAAAAACCATCGCGGGTTCAAGCCACCTCCCATAAAAATGCACCTTTCTCACGATGCCATCGTTGAGGCCGAAGTTGACAATATCATCAGATCCAACTTTGTCAAGGAGGTCCAGTATCCCATGTGTTTAGCCAACATCGTGCCAGTCAGGAAGAAGAACGGACAGATCAGAGTCTGCATCGACTTCTGTGATCTCAACTGACACTATCTGAAATATGATTTTACCCTTCCAGTGATAGAATTGTTGATTGATTCTACGGCTAGGTTCCAAGCCTTCTCCTTCATGTATGGTTAGTCTGGATATAATCAGATCTGGATGGCCCCCGAGGATGGGGAGTCTACCGCTTTCCAAGAACCTCAAGGTACTTTCTGTTACCAGGTTATGCCCTTCGGCTTGATGAATGCTGGTGCCACCTATCAGTGGGCCATGCATCGCATATTCAAGATGATCCTGGGAATGTTGTTTGAATGCTATGTGGATGATCTGGTGGTCAAATATCACCTAAGCCAGAAACATCTCTGGGATCTTGAGAAAGTGTTCGGCTTCCTCTGTTCATGCCACCTGAAAATGAACCTATTAAAGTTTTCCTCTGGGGTCACCTCCGAGAAATTCCTTGGATTTGTTGTCAGATACCAAGGCTTCGAGATTGACATGGAGAAGATCAGGGCCAACAGCCAGATGCCTCCCCCGAGAAAGATTCAAGAGCTTCGAGGTTTTCAAGGACACTTATCCTAATACATCGATTCATCGCGAATCTGGATGGTATGTGTAATCCCTTTTCTCAGCTCATGAAGAAGGGAACCGCTTATGAGTGCAATGAGGAGTTCCATACTCCCTTTGATGAAATCAATCAATATCTGATCCAGCCTCCGGTCTTGATGCCACCCGTCTTTGGGAAGCCTCTTATTGTCTATGTCACAGCCCTGGAATGATCCCTCGACACCCTTCTCACCCAAAAGAACAATGAGGGGATAGAGAACAGCCTCTACTACCTCAGCCACATGCTCCTCGATACAGAGACCAGATACTCCCCTATCAGGAAAATCTTCCTTGCACTCGTATTTGTTGTGCAGAAACTACGGAATTACCTACAGCACCACGAGGTACACCAGGTCTCTCGGGTAGACCCACTGATGTACATTCTGAGCCGTACCATATTTACTGGATGACTAGCGTGGTGGGCTGTGATCCTCTAGAAGTTTGACATCAGGTTCGTGCCCCAGAAGGCTATCAAGGGGTAGGCATTGGCAGACATCCTAGCTGCACATCCAACCTCCATGAACCAGTCCCTGGACCTGGATTTTCTCGATGAGAAAATCCTCTTGGTAGACCATGTCATCCCATGTTGGAAAATTCACTTCGACGGTGCCTCCCGGAGTCCCACTAGTAGGAGGCTCAACGATCCTAGGCTCAACAGAGTAGGACTGGGTAACATCTTTATCACTCTATTTCAAGTCGTTCTATCATACTCATTCCTTTTTTCAGAAGGATGCACCAACAATGAGGCAGAATATCATGTCCTCATTACTGGTCTTGAGATGTCCCTTGAGATCGATGTGCCCCATTTTCATGTGAAAGAGGATTCTGAGATAGTCATTAAGAAGGTAAATAACGACTATGTTGTCAGGAAGATAGAGCTTGTACAATTGTTAGAACACAATCTCCACCTAATGGCCCAGTTCCCTTCTCGTCCAGAGGTTATCCATGTCCCTCGATCATAGAATGGTCGAGAAGATGCTTTGGCCAGCCTGGTCGCATCGCTTGTAGAGCCCGTGGAGGATGATCTGATTATCCACGTGGCGCACCAGAGAGTCATTGCTCCCATCACCCCAGAGTATGATGAAGGCCTGCAGGTAAACCATCTTACCATAGGTGCCTCTACGTCAGGCCCCCCTGGTAGTCTGGATGCTGTGATCGATATAATTGCTGATTGGAGGACCCCATTGGTCGAATACATCCAACGCAGTAATCTCTCATCAGACCGGGACGAGCGCGAGAAAATATGACGTCATGTGCTATAGTTTACTCTACATAGTGGTTCTAGCCTAGAGTGTATCCTCTATAAGTGCTGATTTGATGTTTTTCTCCCCCACTGCATCAAAGGAGTAGAGATTACATAGGTCATGCAAGAGGTTCATGCTAGTACCTGTGGTGTCTATCAGGATGGGCCAAAACAATCTCACCATATTCGGAGACTATGGTATGTTTGGCCCTCCAGGATCCACAACTGCATTGAGTTCTCCAAGAGGCTCCATGTGTTTCAAGTTCATGATAACTTTGTGCATCGGCCACCAGAGCCTCTCCACGCTACCAAGTACTCTTCGCCCTATACAGTCTGGGGGTTAGATGTCATAGGACCATACCCACAGAAAACGGATCGCCAATTCCTATTCATTAATGCCCACTACGTATTTCTTTTCAATGTGGGAAGAGGAAATTCTGATCAAGGATGTCAAGGGCTGTTCCATCGTCGACTTCGTGAGTTCTAATATCATCTATCAATTTGTGGTTCCTCGTGATATCCTCAATGATAACAACATCAACTTCCGAGCAACTGAGATGAAGAAATTGAATTCCAAGTACAACATTCCCTCCAACCATACCTCCCGCTATCATGCATAGGCAAATGGATAGATTGAGGCGTTCAATAAAATCCTCTCTAACATTCTGCAGAAAATAGTTGTTCAGAAAAAGAAGAGTTGGCCGGACAAGCTCCCCAACACCCTCTAGTCTTATCGGATGACGAGTCGTAATTCCACCCATGTGACCTCATATTCTCTAGAGTACGGAACGAAGGCTGTCCTGCCCATCGAAAATCAATTTCCCTCATTGCGTACAACAGTCTATGACCATCAAGCACCGGATAGAGTAGTTTAAATCCATCTAGCTGAATTGGAAGAACTATATGAGAATAGGATTTGTGCCATGCACAACCTAGAAAGTAATCATAGTAGGATGGATCGAGCTTTCAACATGAAGGTTCACCTCCACTCTTTCCTGTAAAGTGATTTGGTATTAGCTCTTAGAGAACCAATGATCCCCGGTAGGAAACCACCCATGTTGGAACCAAAGTAAAAGGACCTTTCATTGTTCATAAGGTTTATACCAATGGAGCATACTCCCTCTTCATCATGGATGGTGAGTATATAACTCCTCCCACCAATGCCAAATTCCTCAAGCAATACTTTTCCTAAGCATGATGGTCCTACACGACCTTAAACTGGACGGTCCTGCATGACCCTATACTGCATGATGGTCATCCATGACCTTAAACTAGATCATGGTCCTCCGTGACCTTAAACTGGATCAGGGTCCTCCATGACCATAAACTGGATCATGGTCCTCCATGACCGTAAACTGGCCTATGGTCCCGCATGACCATAAACTGTTCATCCCACATGACGTTAAACTATATGTTTTCCTGCATGACGTAAAATTGTATGTTGTCCCGCATGAAGTTAAACTCTATGTCATCCCACATGACATTAAACTGTATCATTAAGAACTACATGTGGCTTGATTCTCATCCTTATGAGATACGTAGGACCACCTGAATATTTATATTTCAGGTCCATCCCCATCTCGAAGAGATCCCACGATCTCTTGGCCCCCTAGGCCCCTTAGTATGTCCCCCTTCAAAAAGGGAGATATATAGGTGTGGTACATGGTTTTTGGATTCATGCCCCACTTCTCTAGGGAATCCGCTATCTCTTGGCCACTCTCTAATTGAGCCCCTCGACCCTTTGTAGTGGTTCACCAATGTGCCTAAGAGTACTCTAGTCTAGGACCTAGAGTGTCAGTTTCAACTTAGGCAAGTTCCTTCCACTTTTCAAGCTTCATGTATCCCTTCATTTGGGCCCTCGTTATCTTTTACACATGAAGGGACCCCCATGAACGGGAAGGATGCCATGCCTAAGGGATCTCATCCTGTTACGATCCAGCACCACCAAGGGTTTTGGAAAAAAATTGATACAAATCCTGCATTGCGAACATGGTCAGCAGTCGATGCTCATTTTTTGTCCCCATTTCAGGATAACACGATAGGATGCTCTGTTGTGAACATGGTCAGTAGTAATCCTTCATCGTCACGCCATCCCCTTCGGGCCTCGAATGTTTGTTGGATGATTTAAATTATGTTCCACCCCTATCTTGTCCATGTGGAATCTCGAAACACTTTGCACTACCCCTCAGTGCTCCTCCGCACGTCAGGAAGACAAAGCTGCAATACGACATCTCTTGGGGCTCCCGTGATCCGAGCTCTAAGACCATAAACTAAGATCTTCATTAGGGGATATGTGCAGCCTGACCCTTATCCTCATGGGATACGTGGGGTCACCCATACATTGAATTTCGGGTCCAGATCAGCTGGAAGCTAGCATCTCCTGCCCCTTATTCTCTGACCCTCGCCGACCTTTTGTCTTGAGGCTCCTCTCCCAGAGGTGCATGCGATGATCTGGACCTCATCCACATCATGTTGTATATTTTTTATCACACCATGCACATTAGCCCAGGTCTAAACTATATGACTTTAAACTGTTTTGTTTCGTCCAACCACATGACCTTAAACTGTGATGATATCCTCTCAGCCGCATGATGAAAAATTGGCACTGCATTGTGATAACCTCATCATAGAGGACATCACGTTGGGTATCTGTCATTTACCATACTATTTGTCAATGCCTGTATACGGTTTGATAATTGTGTCGATGCTTTGAATTTCTACCCTAGGCTGGTCACTCCAAAAAAGAAAACCCATTCACCTTAAAGGACAAACAAGATACATCAAATGCCGCTTTTTTGTGCAAGGGCTAGACCTGCATGCCCCTTTCATCCTTTGCACTGGTACCTTACCGTGTCGTTCCACCCTCCAAGAACTACGTATGGATTGATTCTCATCTTCATGAGATACATAGGAGCACCCGGGTACTTCCTCGCGGTCCTAGCCTAACTTTCGGTTTCGGTCCCTTGACTATAACACTTCCCCAGGAAACACTTGGTCAGTTGGAATCATGTCCCCATTCCTTTGGAGCTTCATAATCACCATACCATGTGTCTCCTGCCTTCTTTACTAGCCCCTGGTTTATGTTCTAAGACCTTAAACTAAGACCCTTTCCAGAACTACGTTCGGATTGGTTCCCATCATTATGGGATATGTTGGAACGCCCAGAAATTTCATCTCGGGTCCATCCCCAGGGATCACCGAATCACATCCTTCCTCACTATCGGCCCCCTGGCCTAACTTCTTGGGGAGTTATCTAACTGCAGTATTTTCCCCGAACTAGTTCAGGATGCCCCATAACGACATTGAAAAGAAACATTTCCCTCACCAGGAAGGTCCTGTCTAAAAGTAGGGATGATCCATGACCAGATTAATGCGCTAGCCTAATATGCATCCACCATGGTGGCTTAATCTTGGGATCATTGGATTCTGTTAGAACAAACCACCGCTTCACTTTCCACGCTTTGGATGACCCTTTATTCGGATGCTCATTCTCTTTCACATATGAAGGGACCCTCTAACAGTATGGATGCTTGACCTACGGTCCGCCTACTATCTGGGGCCAACGTTCCATAAAACTGATCATGTATAAACGGACCCCCGAACAATATCGATGCTCGACCTATGGTCCGCCTGCTGTCCAAGGCCAACGTTCTGGAAGACTGATCGACGATATTCGAGTTAGGTCCTATGTTTCAAACATGGTCAGCATTCGACCCTCGATATTTTCCCTGTTTCAGGCTAACACAATAGGAACGCTATGTTTAGAACACATTAAACAGTCGTCCATCATTTCCACGACCCTCCAATAATGTTCCGAATTAGGGTAACATGATTCACATTTTTCATTCCCCTATGTTTGGACTGATTCCAATGCCCCTGGAATTGCCACATTCGTGCGCTAGATCACCTTGAGAAGACCATACATCGATTGGTCTGAGGTCCTCTTCCTTTGGATGGGCCTCCCTCTTATACTCGGAAATCGGGGTTCGAATTTTGAATGCCTGAAGCTTGGTTGATGCTCCCATGATCAAACGAAGTGATAGTACGATCCACCTTTTCTTCTCACGACCCACATGAGCATAAGGATGGATTGTTATTTATTTCAGAATTATGGTTGATCATGTTAAAACAAAGGGACAAGTATGTTATGCAAAGGGGAAAGTAAGTAAATTTGTCTGTACATACAGTTCAGAAGAACAAGAAGTAGTAAAAGCAGGATAATTGTATGGGTGTGGCCAAAACAGGGCCCCTAAGGGTTGGATGCTTTGATAGATCTCTCCAATGCCTCCACCTTTTCGTTGGTGGCCCCCAAGATTGCCTCTCGTCCCCTAAGGACCCTTCCTTCATCGGCAGCCGTTGAGCACAGCTCACTGACCCTGGCCCGTGCTCGTGCCTGTTCAAATTGGAGCTTGGTTATCTGGAAACTCGCTTCTATAAGTTGTTCTTGGGCATCTTCCAGCTGGGCCCTTAGCTTCTCCATGAGCTTAGAGCAGTTTTTGAAGAATACATCCTGATCATTCGCCTGTTCCTAGAGGCATTGGACCTCCTGCTCTACCTTCAAAAATTCTTGGGTACTCCCCGACTCCTCCTGGAAACGGATGACGTTGGCACGCAGGCTTATCTCATGCATCTTCTTGGCCACGTAATCATTGACCATCAGGTGATGGCGTTGAGCATCCGCCCCTCCAGCACACAAGAAGAGTAGCCATGTGTGGAGTGACCCCATATGCTTCAGCCATTCCACCTGGGGCTGATTGAGGAAATGCCGGATGCACTTCCATCCCTTGCGTCGCGTCATCCGACTCTCCTCGGCCGCTTCCGAATCCGAATCGTCAATTTCTTCGGGATCAGCAGGCCGATAGTGTAAGAACCCGGTTCTTATTTTTGAGGTACGGGCTTCTTCTTTTTCCTTTTCCTTATGTGTTTTAGAGAAAATATTGTAAATGTGGAAAAATTCTGAATTTTGGATCTACACGCCGTGTAATTTTCCACACGCCGTGTACTTTTGGCCATGTTGGGATGAGTACACAGGGCGTGTAGCCATGTCAGCGACGCGGGGTGTAGGAACTGACTACACGCATTGTAGTGGTACTTCCACTCCGTGTAGTCGGTTTGCAGGACTAAATAGTAAGGTGGTGGAGTAGCCGATATCTGGGCGACAGTACATGTGTTGTACTTGGGAGTACATGCCGTGTACTCATGTCGACGGATAAACAGTGTGCAGGTGCCGCCAAATGAACAGTTAAATGAAAGAAGTACACGCCGTGTACTCAGAAGTACACGCCGTGTACTTTGTTTTGTCAACATTAAACAGGGAGTAGCCTCCTCATTTGGAAAAGGAGAACTTGAGCCGATTTGGATCCAATAGAGGAGGTCGGACCTTTGAAGATCCGCCCGGGGATCGTTTGGAATTGGTTTCTGCCTCGGATGATCCCGTTGGAACCGCACGGGTAAGCCCTCTCTTATCCTGGACTGTTCTTACCAATTATTTCCCAAGGGAAAGTTATTTACATTTTATTGGGTTTTGATCTTCATCAGATCTATACCGTTCTTTGGCATTTTTGGAGTCGGCGTTCGGACATAACATTCATTGGCGAATAAGGTAGGTGGATTTGTGTAAATTTCCAACTGTCATGTGTTTTTTTATGCATTTTTGTGCATTTTTTTGCCACGAACCCATGATGGGGTGTCCTGTGGCTGAGGATGTTGCTATATTTAATGCCTAGAATTGAATAGGTGATTAAATTGTGATAATAAAATGCTGGTTGGGATCGTTGCTTGGATCCGAATCCACCCCATGGGTGCGTTTCACTGTTTAGTCGTTTGGCCTGGATTCCCGAGGGTATGCCTTTAATGTAGTAATTGTAGAATTGCCTTGAATGGAATTGCTTGTTTACTGCATTTTGACATATTGGGCATGGCCCGGTTAACTGTTTATCCTGAGGGAGTTGTTGTGATTAGCCTGAGGGCGTGACTGTTTTATCCTGAGGGTGACGCTCTATTTCCCCTGATGGAAACCTTTCGTGCCTGAGGGCTTTACTTCTGTGCCTGAGGGCAACACTTCCTTATCCTGAGGGCGTGGTTTCTGTTACACCTGAGGGAAATACCTACGGGTTGGATTCTGTATGGCCTAAGGGAAAGCCAGAGGGTGTGGATTACTATTTTAGCCTGAGGGCACGGTTCTGGTTGGCCTGGGGGCTTGGTGTTGTCGAGCACAAGAATGTTACAAAATTAAATAAATTAAATGAATAATAAAATGGAAATTTAATTGTTAAGTTAGTTACTTTTTAGTACATCTTAATTTATTGCATTTTACTATTTCACACTGTGGTTGCATGCTTATACACAATTGGGTACGGGCCTTTGGTGGGTCACTACTGAGATATATTTCTCACACCTTGTTTGGGCCATGCTTTTCGGCCTAAAGAGATTACATTTCTGCTGGTGTAGATAGGGGCTAGAGTCCCTATACAGGTACTTGACTGTTGATGAGGAGTAAGAGGGCATGGGACCGAGCCTAGGCTCACGATGCTGCTACCAGCTGTTTTTCTTGTTTTGTTGTACACTGTATTTTGTTGTACTGTAATGATGTATAACATGTTCTGGCTGTTTTCTTATAACTTGAAACATGTAGTATCATCATTTATATACTATTGGTTATATCCACTGCTATTTTTTATTTCAGTTGTGTATGGTTTACTGCTTCCATTGTTATTGTATGTTTATTTTGTATTCTGCTGCGCTACACTTCGAAAAATGAGAGCATAGTTTCCCCACTATTAGACCTGGGCCCTCTCTACTAGTCGGCAGCCTCTGGCGTTTGGGGAAATGTGCTTGAGGTCTTGTGGTGAACCGGGCTTAGGGCACCCGTTGCGTGGCACCCTGGTCTGGGACGTTACAAAGTGGTATCAGAGGCGTTTATTTTCATTAAATTACTATTTGGAGTCGTAGTCAGGGATAGGATGGAACGGTAGTTGGTAATAAGCTGGGCCATGGCGTAGCTAACCCATGTATAGGGAAAAGCCAGTCTACCGCTTATTTTTCATTCTTTTGATTTTGCAAATTTAGTGTTGATATTTTTTCACCGTTGGGTGACACACTTTGAGATTGTGAAGTTTATATTTTATCTATGGGTTCAATTTAGTTGCAACCCGATGAGATGAGGGTATTCCGTCTCATGAATCATATAGGTACATGATAGAAATCACAGGCCATTCATATTTTCCATGCCATGTAGGTGCCTTAGAATTTTCATGTTGTTGTGATAGTTGTTGTGATAAAAAAGCATGTTGTTGTGATAGCTGATTGATAAATACCTTCCGTTTGATATGGTATTTTGTTTGAGCTTGTTTATATAATGGAAGCCAAACTTTTGTTTTTGGGTAGTATGGGCCCCCATTTACCGGAATTTGGTGGATCATTGACTACTTATTGGTTAAAACACATATAATATGTCAAACATTGATTTGTGGGGAGTATGGGCCCCCATGGGTCGGAATTTGACACTTAGGTGTTGGTTTCAGTATTTTCTGGGTTCCGGGGAATTTTCTGAGGCATACTGTCTGGAAACCTAGTATACACGCCGTGTAGATATTATACACGATGTGTATGCTCTTCTGTTCGGGAAGAAAAATAAACTTTTTTAGTACACGTCGTGTACCATGATTACATGCCGTGTAGTCTCTTCCCATGTCACAAACCGTGTGGGAGGCGACACGGGGTAGGGAAAGTGTTGGGTAAAACACGTCGTGTACCGAGTGGAGACGTCGTGTAGTGTGACCCGGAGTCCGGCTGTGTAACTAACAACACAGGTCGGTGAAATCCTTGACATAACATGTTGTTTCAATTATAGACATTCCGTGTAGTGTGACATGGGAACTTGGGTGTGTAACTAACAACATGGGCCGGTGTCACCTCTCCCTGAACACGCTGTGTACCTGCGGGACACGCCATGTAATCTTGTCCGAGAATAGTCCATGTGGAGTTAGCCGTGTGGCTGGAAAACGGGGTGGTGTACACGCCGTGTGTGGGTGTAACATGTCATGTAGTGTCAATACGAGTAGTCGGCCATGTCACAGATGACACAGGAAGTTGGAGTATAACATCGTACACTCCATATAGATATTATACACATCGTTTAGTTTTGTTCGACGGAAGCCGTCTGGCTTAGCCGTGTAGAATGACCCGGGTAGGGGAAGGGAAGTCAAGTACATGCCGTGTAGTCACTGTACACGCCGTGTAGTCTTGTTTTGAAAATTTTACATGCTTCTTCCACTTGTTTCCTTTTTGGTTCCTTCGCTTTTCAGTCTTAATAATCTTAAATCTAAGGTGTGCTTTTGACCTTGTAGTGTCATTCCGCCTAGACGACCGCGAATTGTTCTCTAGGAGAGCGGCGACGATTATACTTCGGAAATGGTGGGCCATGGGCTACTAGTTGATCCCCCAGCAGAGCCATATGCGGCGCCAACTTCTATACCGGACACAGGCGCGAAGGTGCAGTTCCGTGAAGGCTTTATGCGGTTCATGGAGACCTTTCAAGGAGCACTGCAGGCTGCCACATCTATGGCTGAGCTGACATGTATCTTTCAGCAGTAGCATCTGCCTACGTTTTCAGGGGATAGTGGACCATAGGCTGCGGAGTCTTGGCTAGGATCGATGCAGACTATTTTCGAACATCTTCAGATGCCTCCAGGGCGGAGGGTCAAGCTCGTGACTTACATGCTGCGTGATTCCACCTAGAGGGGGTGGAATGTTACCACCCAGTCAAAGAATCATAGGGACATGGCGTGGGAAGATTTTTAGGCAGTATTCTTTGACTTCTTCTTTCCCGATACGCTGAGAGAATATAAAGCTCGAGTGTTCATGAATCTACAGCAGGGCGCTATGTCGGTGATGGACTATTTTTCATGTTTTACGGAGCATCAGTGTTTTGCACCCGTGCTGGTGGGTGATGAGACATTGAGAGCCAGACGTTTTGAGGATGGTCTTCGGTATGAAATCCGAGCACTGGTGAATGTTTTCAGGTTTCTATCAGTACACACTATTGTAAACCAGGCTCTGATTTCTGAAAGGAACCTGCGGGAATCGAGTGGTGTGGTCTAGGGAGGTTCAACACCAGTTACTGGTACTATTTCTACTGGAAAGAGGAAGAGATAGATGGACTTCTCTCAGGGTGGTAGTACCTGCCAGGAAGCTTTTTCAGGTGGCCCGATCAGGTGCTACCAGTGTGGTAGAGAGGTGCACAAGAGGTCGTAGTGTCCACGAGACCTAGTGGGGTGCCGAGCTTGCGGAAGGATTGGTCATCTACAGTGCTTTTGTAGGGCGTTTCTTCCAGGGGATAGTGAGAGGGGTTATGTGCAATCTCCATGTGCGGGAGCAGGAACAGTGGCTTCTTACCAGTTGGGGAACTGGAATATGTCAGGGCGTGCAGGCTGAGATGGTGGTCATGGCTGTGGTAGCCAGACACCAAGATCGCAGAGGCATCAGGGTAGGACAACTCAGGGTTTCCAGGCTGTGTCACAGGGCCACAGAACTGGGAATGCATATGCAGTGCAACAGACCCAGCATGAGCAGGATCCCAGACCATTTACAGTTATAGGTACTATTCTAGTAGCTTCTGTTTTATCTTTGGTACTTTTTGATAAGGGTGCTACACAGAGTTTCATATTTTTGCCCATTGTGGAGAGCCTTGGGCTCTATGTTTCTTCTTCTTCTAATATCATGATGCTAGACACTCCGTTGGGGACTAGGATGGATGGTGTGCATCAGTGCAAGGAGTTCCCCCTTTGAGGTTGGAGGGGGTCACTTCCTTTTGGAAATCTATGTCATGGAGATGACGAGCTATGATGTCATTCTTGGGATGGACTGGTTGGTTCCCTTTCGAGCCTTTGTAGACTGCTATCATCGCAGGGTGAGTTTCATGTGACCCGAGGGAGGAGATTTTCTATACAAGGGAGAATGGGATGTTTAGGAGAGTCGAGCTGGAAAAAGGCATCATGGGCGAGGTGGAGTCACAACCCAGATAGAGAGCTTATATCTGTATGATCAGGGGACTTGTCAGACATATTTCCCTCTAGTTGTCGATCGTTTGAGGGAAGTGTTCCCAAAATACTTTTCAGGTCTACCTCTGGTGCGTGAGGTGTATTTCTCTATTGAGCTCATGCTAGGTGCATCACTGATGTCCATTTCTCCTTATTGGATGGCCATGCCTGAGTTGTATGAGCTCAAGAGGACGTTAGAGGAATTACAAGAAAAGGGTTTTATCCAACCCAGTACTTCTCCTTGGGGTTCTCCGGTCCTTTTTGCGAAAAAGGCGGACGGTACCCTCAGACTTTGCATGGATTATCGGAAGCTGAACCAGTTGCTGGTTAAGAACCAATATCCCTTGCTGAGGATAAATGATCTGTTTGATCAGCTTCATGGAGCACGAGTGTTCTCGAATATTGACTTGACATCAGCATATCATCAGTTGTGCGTGAGACCATCTGATATACCACTTACAGATTTTCAGAGAAGATATGGTCTGTATGAGTACATGGTTATGCCGTTCGGACTCACGAATGCACCAGCGGTTTTCATTTCTCTGATGAATCATTTTTTCATCTGTATCTTGACTCTTTTGTGGTGGTATTCGTAGACGATATCATAGTGTACTCTCACACTCAACACGACCATGCACCCATCTTGAGATCGTATTGAGTACACTGAGATAGCATCAGTTATATGCTAAGATCTCGAAGTGCCACTTTTGGAAGGACCATATTCACTTCCTGGGTCATATCATCTCAGAGGCAGGAGTTGCAGTAGACCCAGAGAAGGTGAGAGCAGTAGTTTCCTTGAAGCAGCCTAAGAACGTGTTTGAGATACGTCGTTTATTAGGGTTGGCTGGTTACTACAGACGCTTCATACAGGACTTCTTCTGCTTATCAGCACTGTTGATGGGTCTAACTAAAAAGGGTGTGAAGTTCGTTTGGTCAGAAACTTGCGAGACAGGTTTTTAGGACCTGAAGGGAAGCATGACATCAGTACCGATCCTGATACTCCCAGAGTAGGGGAAGAGCTATACAGTTTACTGTGATGCATCGGGGATTGGGCTGGGGGCCATTTTGATGCAGGGCGACCGAGTTGTTGTGTATGGGTCTCGGCAGTTGAGGCCACATGAGAGAAATTACCCGACGCATGATCTCGAGTTGGCTGCAGTTGTGCATGCGTTGCGCTATTGGAGACATTATCTGTTGGGAGAGAATTTTTTGGTTTTCACCAACCACAAAAGCCTCTGGTATATCTTTACTCAGCGTGACCTGAATCTAAGGCAGTGAAGGTTGGTCGAGTACCTACAGTCCTTCGATTTTAAGCTTGCCTATACACCTGGTAAAGGTAATGCAGTAGCTGATGCACTGAGTAGGATGACACAGTTACAGGCAGTGCAGGAGGCCAGTGGTGAGTGGGAGCTTATGTCTTTGTTCTCTGAGATGCATCTGGAGGTTCATGACAATTAGGGGAAGACTTTTCTTTCCTCTTTAGCTGTGACATCTACCCTCTTGGACTAAGTGAAGATGAGACAACTATCGGATTCAGAAGGTCTAGTTCTACGAGAGTTGGTGGCAAGTGAGGACCCTCCTCCCGGTTGGATGATAGGCGATGATGATGTTTTGCGTTTCCATGGACGAGTATGGGTTCCAGGGGATATACGTGAGGAGCTAATGAGAGAGTTTCATGCTTCAGCTTGGGAAGTTCATCACGGGGTTACCAAGACGTATCGTGACTTGCGGCGTCAGTACTGGTGGCCAGGTATGAAGATAGAGATAACTAGTTTTGTTATGAGGTGTTCCACCCGTCAGCAGGTGAAGGCATAGCACCATAGGCCAGCTAGGCTATTACAGCATTTTCCCATTCCAGAGTGTAAATGGGATGATGTCGCGATGGATTTCGTGACGGGATTGCTGAGGTCACCTTAAATAAATGACGTCGTGTGGGTTGTTGTGGATAGACTCACGAAGGTAGATCACTTTTTGCTGATCAAGGAGAACTTCAGTGTTGATGAGCTCAGAAGGATGTATATCTAAGAGATCGTACGTCTTCATAGGGTCCCTCGTTCTATCATTTCATATAGGGACGCCCGCTTTACATCTCGTTTCTGGTAGAGTTTTCAGAGGGCACGGGGTACTCAGGTACTTCTGAGCACAACATACCACCCTTAAATAGATGGCCAGTCAGAGCGGATCATACAGGTACATGAGGACATGATGTGTTCATGTGTCCTATACTTTGGGGGATCTTGGGAGAAGCATATACCCTTAGTTGAGTTTTCCTATAACAATAGTTTTCAGGAAACTATTGAGATGGCACCATATGAGGCTTTATATGGAAGGCCATGCCGATCACCTTTGTGCTGGTTGGAGGTAGGTGAGGCAGCTTTACTGGGGCCACAGCTCGTGCAGGAGACATCTGATCAGGTCCAGTTGATTCGGAAGCAGATGGCTACTGCGCAGTCTCGTCAGATGTCTTATGCTGATCGCCGCAGAAGACCTTTGGAGTTCGTGGTCGGGGATCAGGTTTTCTGGCATGTTTCGCTGAGGCTGCGACACGAACGGATCAGGAGACAGGGTAAGCTTTCACCAAGTTATGTGGGGCCAATTGAGATTCTGGAGAGGGTCGGGCTGGTTGCCTATCGGTTGCAGTTACCACAGCGGTACCGAGCCATGCACGACATCTTCCACGTGTCATAGTTGCGTCGCTATCATTTAGACCCATCTCACACCTTTCATCCAGAGGAGGTTGAGCTTCAGAATGATGTGTCCCTTGAGGAGCATCCAATCCGTATCGTTGATAGGAGCACGAAGGTTCTTTGAGGCTGTTCAGTTCCTCTCCTATGAGTGTTATGGCAGTATGGTCGAGTGCAGGACGAGACCTGGTAGCGGGAGACAGACGTACGGTCCTAGTGGCCATAGTTGTTCTGAGCTTATTCTTTGCCACCTTGGGAAGGAAAATTCGGGGACGAATTGCTATAAGGGGGGATGTTTTTAAGAACCCAGTTCTTATTTTTGAGGTAGGAGATTATTCTTTTTCCTTTTCCTTAAGTGTTTTTGAGAAAATATGGAAAATGGGGAGAAATCCTAAATTTTGGAACTACATGTCATTTACTTTTCCACACGTCGTGTACTTTTGGCCATGTTGGGATGAGTACACAGGGCGTGTATCCATGTCGGCGACGCGGGGTGTAGGAACCGACTACACGCCGTGTAGTGGTACTTACACGCCGTGTAGTCAGTCGGCAGGCCTAAAGAGTAAGGCGGTGGAGCAGCTGACAGCTAGGCGACAATACACGCCGTGTACTCATGTCGACGGATGAACAGTGTGCCAGTGCCGCCAAATGAACAGTTAAATGAAAGAAGTACACACTGTGTACTCAGAAGTACACGCTGTGTACTTTGTTTTTTCAGCTTAAAATAGGCAGTAGCCTCCTCATATGGCAGAGGAGACACTTGAGCCAATTTAGCCAAAGGAGGATGCCAGACATTTGAAGATCATCCAGGGGTTCGTCTAGAATTGGTTTCCGCCTCGGATGATCCCTTTGGAACCACACAGGTAAGCCCTCTCCTCTCCTGGGACCGTTCTTACCAATTATTTCTTGAGAGAAAGTTATTTACATTTGATTGGGTTTTGTTCATCATCAGATCTACGCCATTCTTAGGTGTTTCTAGAGTCGGTGTTCGGGCATAACGTTCGTTGGCGAATAAGGTAGGTGGCTTGGTGAAAATTTCCAACTGTCATGCGTTTTGTTGTGCGTTTTTGTGCGTTTTTGTGCCACAAACCCATGACGGGGTGTCGTGTGGCTAAGTATGTTGCTATATTTAATGCCTAGAATGCCATAAGTGATAAAATTGTGATAATAAAATTCTGGCTGTGATCGTTTCTTGGATCCAGAACCACCCCAGGTGTGTGTTTCACTTTTTAGTCGTTTGGCCAGGATACCTGAGGGTATGCCTTTAATGTCGTAATTGTAGAATTTCCTTGAGAGTAATTTCTTGTTTACTGCATTTTGACATGTTGGGCATGGCCCAGTTACCTATTTAGCCTGAGGGTATTGTTTTGATTAGCCTGAGGGTGTGACTGTTTTAGCCTGAGGGTGGCGCTCTATTTCCCCTGAGGGAAACCATTCATGCCTGAGGGCTTGACTTCTATGCCTGAGGGCGACACTTCCTAAGCCTAATGGCATGGTTTCTATTACTCCTGAGGTAAATACCTGCGGGGTGGATTCTATATGGCCTAAGGGTAAGCCTAAGGGCCTTGTTTACTATTTTAGCCTGAGGGGACAGTTCTGGTTGGCCTGAGGGCTTGGTGCTGTCGAGCACATGAATGTTACTAAATTAAATAAATTAAATGAATAATAAAATGGAAATATAATTGTTAAGTTAGTTGCTTTTCAGTACTGCTTACTTTATTGCATTTTACTATTGCACACTGTTGTTGCATGCTTACACGTAGTTGGGCACGTGCCTTTGGTGGGTTCCTACTGATATATATTTCTCACACCCATTTTGGGCCACACTTTTCGGCCCAAATAGATTACATTTCTGCAGGTGTAGATAGGGTAAAGAGTCCCTGTATAGGTACTTGAATGTTACTGAGGAGTAGGAGGGCATGGAACTGAGCCTAGGCTCGTGATGCCGCTGCCAGCTATTTTTATTGTTTTGTGGTACCCTATATTTTGTTGTACTGTATTGATGGATAATATGTTCTGGCTGTTTTCTTAGAACTTGAAACATGTAGCATCATCATTTATCTACTGTTGGTTATATCCACTGCTGTAGTTTATTTCAGTTGTGTAAGGTTTACTACTTCCGCTGTCGTTGTATGTATATTTTGTATTCCGTTGCGCTACAATTTGACAAAGGAGGGCATATTTTCCCCACTATCAGACTTGGGCCCTCACTGCTAGTCGGCAGCCTCTGGCATTTGGAGAAATGTTCTTTAAGCCTTGTGGCGAACCGGGCTCGGGGCACCCATTGCATGGCACCCGGGTCAGGGACGTTAAAAATAGATAGGGAAGACAACCAACAGGGTAGCGTCAGGGTCCTCCTTAGAGTTTTCTCCCATGGGAATAGGCTCCTAATCATCTGGGTGACCTTCCTCTCTCCATTCGATCAGGGTGGCACCCTCGTCGATTTCCGACACTACCCTGACGACAGCACCACCGATGTCTTCCGCTCACTGTTCACCATTTTTCGAAGCCAACTCAGTTTGGGAGGCATTTTTTGGATGGGGTGGAATGTTTTCCATTGGCACGCTCGTGGATGGTCCGGGCTCAGTAGCCCAACGAGCCTCCAATGTCGTGATCACTGAACATATAAGGAGCACCCTGATCAACTGGGTCCCCCGAAAGTGAGTACCGGTATCAAAGCAAGGAACATACAGGATCCCAAGGCATCAACCTCTAGTGCTCTGTGGCCTCTATGGGATCTGTCGTGGAGGGGGATCCCTACGTACTTGTCAGCTCAATAACAAGCGCTAGTGCCCCGCCTTGTTCCTATGGAGCTCCTCCTCCTCCGATTGCGGAATCCTGATCAGTCCCAGCACCAGTGTGCTTTTGTACAAGATATGGAAGTGGATTAAGGGTTGAAGGGAAAGAGAACAAAAGGAGAAGGATAGAAAAGGGTCAAAGAAAACCTCGAGTATCTCAGTTACATCTACTTCAGAGCTTATGATCTCACCGCTCTCTAAGAGACTCCCTTGGTGGGACACCCCCTATGACCCTTCACCTTTAGGATCCCCTTTTCCTTCTCCGTCTCCTTCCCCTTCACCTTCCCCTTAACCTTCCCCTTCTCCTTCTGCCTCATCTCCTTCCTCTCCGCTCTACGACTCATATTATTTGTCATCTTCTCCCAGCATCATCTTTTCTGGATCATTCTCCGGCCAAGCAGCACCTTCACCAAGAGATTTTTCTCCACATGCCGACCCCATTGAAGTGCGTATGTGTCCATGGACATCAAGTATGCATGTCATCGATGGATGATCAATTTTTCAGTGACCCAGACAAGCCCGACTTCTGGCATCTAGATCCCGTCTCCCACTATTTTCTTCCATAGTGATTTAGTACTCATTGACTACTATAGGTTTATCCAAGCTGACCGTAGTGTAGCGAAGAAGACATCCTGGGATGGTTGAAGAATGTATATTATTTGCTTCCCATGAAGTTATCTATCATCTCCATGGGACCCTCATCCTCCATGAAATGAGGTTTTGGCCACGCCATGCGATGCCCCACTGCTGGGGTCCCAGCCTGTGTGGGCCCCGTTTCCTGAGGCGCTTTTGGTCCTCCTACTCTAGTGGCACCCTACCTGCTCTCTCACCACCGAGGTTCCGTACTAGCGAATTTGAGCTGTCGTATTCACTTCTGCAGAAGCCCCTCAGGGTATGCTACGGTCCCATGTTCATCATACTCGGTCGTGAGGCCAACGTTGATTCCAGTGAGAGGAAAAGTGACGATGTGGCTGGAACTGTAGGTTGTGAACATCAGCCAAAACTGACGTAGAATACAGGGATTCCTCTCCTCCCGGACATCTGTGTATACTCTCTTCAGTATTCGTAGGAGGCATCTGAACAACCTAGAAAACCTAGACGGCACATAAGGCTAACAGAAAATCTTCCCATCAATCTGGGCCATGATCCCCTACCTCTTATGCTCTGGAAGTACTCTTTCTACTCTAGTGAGCCTTTCCCATCATCTATCAGCTGACTAGTTGGGGTGGGGAATGGACTGATGGAAAATTTGGCATGATTACCAATCCTGATCTGTACTCCCTCCTCATTGAGCATCATCGGCATGACCCAGGAAATATTCAATAGAGAGGGTCGCATGCCATTTCCCGGAGGACGTATGGCATTTGGGAAGGTGTAGCCGCTGTAGTGAGCCGCAACCCAGCCATGGAAGATATGAAAGGGGACACATACTCTCCTAGGTGATCCCCCTCTCGAGATACATCCTAAGATGGCGTATAACTGAGCCAGCATGGGGAACCCCAGGTTGAACCTCTTATTGTCAGCCATGATGCCCACCATCACCAGAGTCGTTGGACGGACGCCCATCCTTTCATCCCACACAGGCAAGATACATCCGCTCAGAAATGTGGGGAGGAATTCGGTGTACCGGACATTCAGGTCTCGGGCCTCTATGATGTTGTAGCCCCATGATTGGTATTTCCCCGCCTCCAGGATCCTCCAGTAGGATTTTCTCTTCCTTCTCTGAACCGCGGTTGGACACCATTTTCCCCACCCTGACATCTTGACCTCTAGTTCCTTCTCCAAGAATAGGCTGAACCAGTCCTTGTAGGCGATGTATTTCAGGAAGTCCTTGACCTTCAGGTTCTCCTTGGCTAACTCCAGCAGGTGCCACGTAAGTATGGGGATTTGAGACCTATCACCCCAGATGTGAATTGGTGGGAGGAACTCATCGTATTGATGGACCTCCAAAGGGATGCCTCCGATGCAGTAGATGTCCCAGAGACTGATGCCGATATCCATATGGTGAAAATGGAATGTGTTGGTATCAGGGGACCACTAGGTGAACAACTCCGGCCCGAGCTCAGGCTGCTGGTAGAAGTGGAACTGCGATGTCGACACCTCCTCAAACAGACCAATGTGATGCAGCTCGACCCCAAATTAGTCTCATGTGTGGTGAACCCAGTATGCCCAGGCCCAATTGCTAGTGAAGTTTCTCTAGACCATAGATCCTAGTCCTACAGCCAACCTTTGGTCTTGTCAGTGATGCTCTGAAAGAAAGTGCTTGCGTAGAGGGCCAGTGAGCTCTCCGCAATAGGATCACCCCCAGAAATGGTCCTAGTAATGGGATTTAGGACGTAGACATCTGAATGCCTTGTTTCTCTGGAAGGATGACCATTTTTTGTGATGTTTTATCGAGGAAGGTCATCTTGGAAGGTAACCCAAGACTGTGGTTTATCAACCTTGAAACCCGGCCGGGGAACCTCCTCCAGAATGCCGAAGTCCCACAACGGCAGATTGTCAGACATGGCGTACGCTTTCTGGGTGGGGGTTAGCATGTTGAAGAGGGTTTTTTTTGTCGGAGACAACCCTCTTTATTCCATAAACCTCCGATTTTGTAGCCATCTCATCTTTTCGGGTAGCGGCCTCCCCCTCATCAGCCCTGTTTGCGCACATCTTCTTCCAACTATGCTCGGGAGTGTTGTGCAAAATCTGGGAGTTTGTCGCGAAATTTGAGAGTCCAGCGGGGAAAATCAGCGAGCTGCGAAAAATTTCAGGCCATGGCATGAAAATTCATTGGTTAGTGCATAAAATCTCTCCAAATCTTGATGGAATTATGTGCTGCCGAGTGGTTTTTTCACACAGGAGCGGAAGAAATTTCGTGCACGAGAGCTCAGACCATATCGTGTGTGAAAAGGTGTATGGAGAATGGGATTGTGGCCACTTTTAGAGGAGAAGCATGGATTCCACACCCGTGTGAAAATAAGATTCTACGCCTCACCATGTTTTGCGTGCCCCTTTAAATTTTTGCGAGTAGGGGGCCCACAATGCCCTAAATTTCGGCGTTTCCCTCTGAATCTGATCGTTGTGACCCCTCACTGATCCAATTCTGAGGGGGGGATTTGTGTATGCTGAAATGTGATTAGGTGCTGGAGAAAGTTCCAAAATGAAAAGGCGAGGTCATATTCGGAACCTAAGGCCCGGTCTGGATGGCCTAAAGGTGCTGCGCGGAAAAAAATATGAAGTGTGAGAAAAACGTTATCTCGCGTGGAATTTACCGAGATTCCCAAGTAGTCCTGGTGCTGGCGCGAAATAATTTTGCGCACGTACCCCACGTGGTTGGCCTTTCATGCTGCCGCCTACGTCATGCAATTATATCATGCAGCCTTATATTCCACACTAACGGATGCCCATAAATAGAAGGTGAACCCCTTCCTTTTCGGGGCTGAAGAATTCGAACCACCTCTCGTGCACGTAATCAGCATTCCGTGCACGCACATAATGGTTTTAAGTTATGGTTATTCTTTGTGCCAAGTCACCCCAGTATCTTCCTTCGCGTGAGATTCCCCTAGCATAGACTAAACTCCAACCCCCTTCGGAGTCTTCCCCTTGCGTGCAATCCTTTTCGGGGCGTGCAAGCCAGCCAAGTTGCGCACAATAATTCCATTGCACACCCATACCATCAATGGAACGCAATCCCTTCCTCTACACACAATCCTTTCATGCTGCGCACAAAACCACATACTCCCTATTTCACGTAAGCAACACAGATTTCGCACCACCCGGGTGCTTTTCGCGCCGGACCCTTTATTTCACGGAAGACCCAAGGGTTGCACGCAATCTCCCTACGCCCTTCACCTCGGTGCTCCCCAGGCACCCTCTTGCACGAACGCCCAATTCCCTCCTTTTGAGTACCATTCGCGAGTGTCTTTGCTCACCCCGGGCATCCGCGTCATACAGGATTTTCCCGTACGACCTTCTAGGATTGTATGAAGTAACATCAAGGTCCCTTGGACAATCCTTCCCATTGTGTTGCTCCGCCTCATGCTTCTTCGCATAGGTACTCTAATGGATATTGCTTCTTCGTATAGCCACTCAAATGCGGACCCCTCTATGGTTCGCTCCACGACACCCCCTTAGTATGGCCTTGCTGATGCGTTCCCTCCCACAAGGAGGAGAGGGTACCAATTATGTAAGTCCTAGGGGAGTGGAGCAATCCCACCTTGTCCGAGCTGTAGGACGTTAAAATTCCATGCACCTCATCCTCAACACATGACATTAAACTATGACATGTCCCCATGCCTCGCACGTAGGGTCCCCCCACCTCAGACAATCTCCATGCCCACTCGTCTCCAAGGGGATTGGATCACCCCTCACTGAGGATGATATCCTCCTTGTGGGAGTGAAGTTTTTCCACAGGGAAGGGAATCCACCTTGGTGAAAGCCCCTAGCCTTTCTTCTAGGAGGTAGAACCTCTGATCCTCCTCACTTCCTCGGTGCCAAAGCTAGCGGAGGGCGTGATAGGGAATGGGGCCCCTCTTCTCTTCCTGGGTGGAAAATCCCTCTCCCACTACACTTTGTTGCACTCGGGCCTCCATCCTATAGTAAGTCTCGGCACCATGGGTTTCTCAATGCGTAAGCCCCTTTTCAATTCCCATGGATGCACCCTTCACGACGTGATCATCAGGTCTCTTCCAACTCTTGTTTCTCACATCGAGTATGACTCCCGTGAGCTTAGAGTCAGCACCAACCGTGACACACCATGGGCTGCCTCAGAGCGTAAGCCCCAAATTCCCTTGTACCATATGACATTAAACTGTATACCCGAACTATGGGGACTTTGATCAGTGCTAAGGCATGGTACATAGGAAGCCTCCATGAGTTTCAAGCCCCACCACCTTGGGCCGCCTCAGAGTGTAATCCCCAAACCATACCGAACAATGGGGAATTTTATCCGTGCTAAGGCATGATACATAGGAAGCCTCCACAAGGTTCAATCCCCACCAACTTGGGCCGCCTTATAGCATATGCCCCAAATGCCCTCATCCCGCATGATGTTAAAATTTATACCCAAAATATGAGGACTTTGATCCATGAAAAGGCATGGTACATAGGAAGCCTCCATGAGGTTCAAACCCCCCCAACTTGGGCCGCCTCAGAGAATAATCCCCAAATGCCCTCATCCCGCATGATGTTAAATTGTATACTCGAACAACGGGGACTTTGATCCATGCTGAAGCATGGTATATAGGAAGCCTCCATGAGGTTCAAGCCCCACCACCTTGGGCCACCTCAAAGTGTAAGCCTCAACCCATCCCGAACTACAGGTACTTTTATCCATGCTAAGGCATGGTACATATGAAGCCTCCATGAGGTTCAAGCCCCACCACCTTGGGCCGCCTCTGAGTGTAATCCCCAACCCATCCTTAACTACGAGGAATTTGACCTATGATATGGAATGGTACGTAAGAATCCTACACAAGGTTCAAGCCTGACAAAACATTGGCCCCAACCATCTCCGTGTTGGTGTGCCATGCCCCATTTCCACCTTGGGCCACCTCAGAGTGTAATCCCCAATCCATATGGACCCAGGTCCCCATTCACGACGGTTCACTATCACCATGTGCCGCCTCAGAGTGTAAGCCCCGTTCTTGTCCCTCATGACGTTAAACTATATCCACCACCTAAACTATGAATAATTTGATTCCCCTCTATGGGGATACATAGGAGGCCTCCATGAGGATCAAGCCCATCACTCATGTCTCATCATAATCTTTCCCTCAAGCGCAGGTGTCTTAGGAAGCTCATGCTCTGACTCGGAGGTTCTACATCCTCTAGGTCCCATCCACATGTTCATTCTCATAGGTTTCCTCTTCATGTGTCCCACCGTATCATCGAACTACGTGGACATTGATTCCCTCCCACGGGGATATGTAGGAAGTCTCTTCGAGACCCAAGCCCAATGCCACTATCTATCCTAATTATTGCCCTGGCTGCCACTTCTCGGTAGGATCATACCATTTTATTCTTCATTCCCCTTGACAGCATTCGGGAAGCTTCCCACGTGTTGGCCCCAACATCAGTGTTCTATCCATGGAGGATCTTCAATCTGATCCACTCTATCTAGTCTTCAGATCAGTCCGATCCGTCTCCGCTGGACGTTAAACTTGTGGAATACCCTGTGTAAAACATGGGAAGCTAAAGAAAACCTCATATACATGCTTATGGCATACAATTACCAGCATTTTATTTGGGATGACTCGGGCTTCTACACCCTCAAGAAGCCCTATAATAAAGGACAGAGGATAGACATGCCAATTCCCCAGTGTCAAGACACGCTAGAGATGCCCCAACGTGACTACTCTACTAACCGAAGGTTTCTGCCCTGACCGGACCCCTTGGAAGGTTCTGAAAGAAGCGGTGTAATTAACTATTTCCCATTAAGATATGGCACCAGGAAGAGCTTCACGAATTACCTTTTAAATTTATGAGGGAGACCTGGAATAGGTGACGAGCTCTGAGGAGGAATCCATGGAAGGAAGAACCCACATCCCGTCATCTCGTTTCGATCAAGGAGAAGACGTCCCTGAATAGGTAGCGGATGTCACCCGCCTTTGGAAAGCAGGAATGTGGGGTAACATCCGCGAATCCTTTGCATGACTGATGTGCGCACGCCCCGAAGAATGTGTCGGAAACACATAAATTCAAAACCAACAGCTTGGAAATTATTGTAAAATTTAATACTATATTGTGGTTAATTTAAACTCGTTGTTGCATGTGAAGTAAGATATTAAATACATTTAATTCATTTAAAGAAAACATATCATAAAATATTTTGGTGTTACACTATTATTGTGGCTATTTGGGTCATGTTTATTGACCGAGTACTTGTTTCTTGATGTGTATTTACCATTACTATGGATGTTTTAAGTTACTAGGACAAAGGTACCACTATAAAACTTTTTGGTGTGCAGATCAACCCACAGAGGAAAATGAGACTAGTGTGTTTGTGAACGAAATGAATTTATCTTCACATTTGACTAGTATAGTCATCTAATAGTTTCAATTGAGCCACTATTGTGAGATAGATTTGAAAAAAATAGTTTGGTGAATATGATATAATGACATAGGTAATTCCTATATACTAATAAAAACATTCTCCTTACAATAAATCATTTACATTTTCATTAATTATGATTTATTTTCTTTTAAAAATTCAAATTTAAAAATCAGTATCCCTTAAATGTATTTCAAAATCACTAAAAATATAAAAAACTGATATGAAAATGGTTTTTTTACTTGTAACATCCTTGATAGTAAAACTTGAGGATAGAATTTTGTTTCATTCTCATTTTTTATAAATTTTCATTGTGGATATCTATAAAAATACTCCAAAAAAATAATCATTGTATTTTTGGATTCATAATAGGTAATAAATTTATTTTTATACTATTTTCCTTTTTTTACTTTTCAATTTCATTAATTACACTCTAGATCAAAAATAAATATTTGGAAATCATATGGGTCCAGAAATTGATAATATATTGTAGGTTAATTATAGAACTTATGGACACTTCCCAAGGAAATGTGGGTGCCAAGAACAAAGGTATCCCAAACATAAATAATAATATCTCACTTGATCCCATAATGATGTAGATATAAATCTAAGTAAATTGGAATATATAAAACAATGTTAAGACAGGATCAATGACAAGATATAGAAAGATGTAAAATGGCCACCAAAAGAAAAAACACTATGATTGATCTATAGATGCTTGAATATATCCACAAATGTTTTTATGAATAATTAGAATAAATCAATAGGTATATGGATAATTTAATTCTACATCTTAATTCATTGACTGATTACCTTTACAAGTCCTTACATGTGGGTAAAGAGTAACATGATGAAGCATGGGATGGGGCAATTCTACTTTAAATTAATTTTTTTCTTATCATATTAACACTAAAATTCATACTTCATTCTCTTATATTGAGATAGTATATTCATCACATAATATGATTTACCTGGATGATTTTGAATAATTAACAATAGGATTGGTGGAATGTATTAAAGATATGATGGGGTATTTTGTTCAGCTACCCACTGATGTTTAGTTGAGAGATATTTCAATGATTCACCTCCAAGGAAAACCTAATATAAAATATAATGAAGGTGATAAACTCCATATATTATAATTCAAAACAATAATATACATTAGTGGTCCTAAAACTATAGAAAAATATACCCCATACATTCTTTCACCCCATCATGCAAGTTGTGTTTTACTAGACATGGGTTATCACACATTACATAGAACCAAGGGACCTCAAAAATATGTTTTTGATGAATTTTTATGGAGTTATAAGGATGTGATGATTCCTATTATATAAAAAAAATACTCCATCAAATTATGGATAACAAATCTAACGATCTAGATATAAATATAGAAAAACGAAACAATATCTACGAGGTTAACCCAAGCCTCACTTTCCTTTTTTCATTACTTTTTATACATTTTTTAAACTATTGAATATTACAGTTATTTTTATTTTTATTTTTTTAGAGTAACTAATAAATAAGACATTATTCATACTACCTAGAGGATAATAACCATGTTGAATCACTCCTTCTCATTAAACTACTTACTTCCTTAATATTATTTTCATTATACTATTATTAGGTATGAATTATTAAAGGAGTGAGTACAATATAATTGTGGGCGTGGAACAATAACCCATTTTTAGGATTATCTATTTTTATTTTGAATTATATTTTTGAATAATATAAATATAAATAATTTATCTTAATAGAATATTAATTTTGACTTTTTTACATTGACCTGTGAGTGAAGAGTCTATTTTTATTTGAAAAAATTTGGTTATAAGATTGATTATATAATTTTTTTTCCTTTGATATTTATTAATAAAATATATATGTGAGTTTTGACTAACTATATAATTTCATTCTCATAGAGTTTTTTAATGTAATTTTTTACTAACATATGAGGTATTAAAAGTTATTTGATAAACACATTCATATAACCTTCCATATTGAGTGAAATATTTATCTATTTTTTTATTTTAAATATTTATTTTATACCTATTATCATGTTTTTTAATTTTATTAGTTGTATTAAAATAAATTAAGTGCTATTTAGAAATCTATTACATCCATTTGACACTACCTTTTTTAATTTACATTATTTAAATCCATTAATGTCCATGAATTACTTTATAAGTAAGTTGTATTAAGAAACATAATTCCTTTCATATCCAACTCTTGGTTATTTTTATATAAATATCAATCCTTATAAGGTTGGTTTAAAAGGGTTTTAAAAGAAATTATTAGGGCAATTTCATTATTTGGAATGTTTGGTGGGCATGTTGTCATTTGCTACCAAGTAGAAGAGTCCACAAGTAATTTATCACTATTATTATAATATTATCTTATTCTAAAAAGAAATAAAAAATTGTATACTTGTGAAAATGTTTTCATAAAAAATTATTATAACTTGAAAATTAAAATATATTGAATAAAGAAGACAATTTATTCCTTTTATTCTATTATTTATACTCCTGAATTTAAGAAAAAATTGTAAATTAATGTGTGATGGGTAATATATTTATTCATAAATTAGTGATGTAATTAGTGATTGATCCTGAATTGAATATCATGACAAATACCAAAAAGAAATATCTCATTTTGGGAATTCTATTTTTTAAAAACACCCAAATTCCTTCTTCTCCATTCAAAACATATAAATTGTGCTTATGATTTATAAACCTATTGACTCAAATTATAGAAAAATTAGAATTTAAGAAAGCCTATGGAAGAAGGAATGAATGAATATTAATGAAAATATCATAGATTAGTTGTTATTATGAGTGATGAATATATATATATATATATATATATATATCAGGGAAGGTAGGTTACAGTGGCTTATGGATGAATATGAAAGGTTAAAATAAGTTAAAAGAAGAGGGTAAATATGTTAGTAAATTATTTAATAGAATGTGAATGATAATTAATGAGTGAATATTATATTGACTCCTTAATATCTATATTTTTGTTTAATTTTGAATTTAGATATATATCATTATCTTTAATTCATTGAGTATTTCCTAACAATAAAATTTTTTAAGTCTTGGTGGAAATTTTTATGAAAAAATAAACACATTTTTCATTTTTTTTCTTAAACCATGGTAAATATATTGAATTTTTATAAGTTTTATAATTTTTGAAAATATTTTTTAAAATGTCCAAAATAATAAATCATATTTATTATTCATCATTCAGTGATTTAATTATGAAGGATGGACATTATCGTGTGTGTTTTATAATTAATTGGGAAAATAGGTCTAATATATTCCATGGAAGTATTGTAAATCCTATAAATAAGTATGAATTTCATATCTATAAACATGAATGAATCTTAATCCATGACCCGTGAATTTTTAAGGAAGAATTATAAAATAGGTAATTTAAATGCCATGTGGTTTCCCATATCATAACTAGATATTATGATGAGAAGATATCACTGGATTTATTGAATATTTATCTTTACAACCAATGTATTTTGATTGTCTTGGTTTGGTGTTAATGATAATATTTTCCCAAATGATTTTGGGATATCATAATTTTCCAGGGTACTCTATTTTTTATGTTGATCACAAATTTTTGAACAAACATTATATCCTATGATATAACAATTTTTCTAATAATGATAGATGTATCAGTTCATATCAATGATTATGATTATATATCGACAATATTACATGAATTTTTTGGTATTGAATTTAAGGGATAAATGAATGTTGTATTTTATAATATAATGGTTTTAGAGGAAATAAATTAGAAATGCCCAAATTCATAGCTTATTATTGTACTAATTTGTAAAATAAAACTATCTATATTAGAATATATAATTGTATATCATAACTATAATACCCTTGTACCATGAAACTAATACATATACCACCAACAATGCAAAATTTTAATCCACTACACCCAACATGTATCTTAAAGATAATTATGGAAGGAAATTAAGAACCATGAAAATAAATCCATGACTATAAATTATTGAATATTGTGATGTGTAATTAATTGTAAGGACTCGGGGTAAAATAATAATATTTATATTCATTTACAAAATAAATTGGGCAATAAAGTAATAACTTCTGCACATGGAACTTGATGTAGAAAATTGGAAATGAATAATGAGATCAAGGACATTGAAATGAACTATTCTTATAACATAATAAAGAAGTAATAGTAACCAAATATTCCACTTCCACAAGAAGAAATCACAAATAATGGATCATGTCAATATAGAAGTGATCCCAGTATTGAGGAATATGGAGTTTGTATGTGTGTTTATTTGGAATGGAGGAAGTGGATGAGGGAATAAAAATCTTTAGAGACTAAATCATTGTATATTGGATAAAATTTAATTTTATGTAGTTTTATTTTAATTATCCATCTATAACACTCATTTTCTCCCTATGTTTTGGAAACTAATATCGTAGAGGGATAACTACATGTGTTGATTCAGAGGGAGAATCTAGTATAGTTATTATTTCATTCAATACTATTTTTATATTTCTACATTCATATTGTTTCTCTGATTTTTTATAGAGTGTGTGATTGGGGTCTGTGAAAATCTACTACCATTTTACATCATAATGATTTCTTGTGTATATAGTCAGTACATTAAGGCTTCTCATTAATTTTATATCAAGTAAAATATTTAATAATTGGGTGTTTGGGGATTGTGTAAGGACCTAGATAAAGATAGTTGAACAGTTTAAAAATTAGTATTGTCACAAATTCCATGGGAATTCCATGATTCTTATGTGTTTGTGACAACCATAAAGTGTGTTGATATTCTAGTGGGGAAAATTCAACAACATTCACTAATAAAATGATTCACTATCAGGTTCCTACTATAGACTAACACGGTGTGTCCCTATACAATACATCTCTAAGATAACATATTATCCCTTGAATAAGAAAAAAATATGAAATAAATAAACAGTAAAAATTATATATTAATGAAATAGAAATAATACCAGGTGAAATAAAATGTGTAACAATAGTCCAACAATAAATTCGAGGACAAATAGGTCTAAAATTATCATTCCAAGTAGAGTTTTCAATGTGCTAAAAAATTCTTTAATTAAACAAACCATAAGCTCCAATGTCAGGGTGGATACCATACCACTCTAACTACTGTATCACCCAGATATTACACAAACATAACGTTACATAAAATAATATAAGTGATGGTATATGTCCACTGAAGTGTTCATGCAGGGTGTGAGGATATAATTACTTGGTAGGGAATCACTAATTTACCTCATCACATTTGTGAATATCCAAGTGTATTCCTGAACATGAATAATAATTTCAATAAATATATATATGAAAATGACTTCATAAAAAATTATGAGTATAATAATGGGGAAGTAAAATGATAATGAATCACATAGATCATTATTTACAAAAATATATAACTCCCTGTATTGGTAGGATGTATCCTTTTCTTTATTTATTTTAGAATAACACCAAAAATATGATATGAACTACACATGGAAACCAATATTTCAATCCTAGTGTATAATAAGATTTGATAAATCAAAATAGTATCAGTTATAGGGGGAGTTATATACAAGAGTGACAGAAAAATAGACCTGATCCATGGAATGTGGCAAGTGGTATATGTTGTAGAGCTCAATTATTGACAAGGTGTGATGCCCAGACCCCAGAAGCCCAGATTAAATGCATTATTTTTTAAAATTGAGATGATTTCAAGGAATTACATCCCAAATCACTAATTAGTCTAGAAATTTTTGGAATCCACATTACATAAATGATACCCATAATATATTGTAAAATAGAAAATACAAAAATGATACATAAAAAAGAAATAAAAAACATCCTTGAAACCCATTCAGAATATTTATCTTCATAACATGGGGAAAGAAAACATAATATTAATGATTTCAAATACTCAGTAAGGATATGTAGAGTGGAATAAATAGTTAGATAATGAGAATAAGTCAACATGTCTAGGTAAAAAACTAATAACACATTCCATTCAAATAACTAGATAGGGAATTATCAATATAGAAGTGTAACAAATAAAACACATTATATTTAATCAACTAAATAATAATGACAGTGCATCCATATATTAGTTTATGAAAAAACATATGGATAAAAATGATTACTGAAATGAACGACGTTCCATAATATTAGATTTCATACATGTGGAATATGAAACACTATACAATCAAGATATATTATCATGATATAGTAAACTATTATAATTTTTTCAACTCATTCATCTTATGAGACTATGTTTTCATCAATGGGATATCTATAACCATACCCCACCAATGTCTTTTGGTCAAAATCATTCCTTATATATCGAATAATTGATTTAATTAATAAAAAATTTCCCTTATCATAAAATAACTGTATTGAATAAAGGATACATATTTTTCAATAATTTCTTAGTGTAAGAAAAATAATAGAAATGCTAGTTTATGTTGATGAATGGAAATACCATTGAAAGATCATTAAAAACAACATTGAGGAAAATAATCATTAAACATTCATAAGTGTCTCATTCCACTTTGAAAAAAATGAATCATAATACCAATTAATTAATAAAATTAAATGAAACTTATAATATAATTATTATAAATATATTCATGATATGACATAACAAAGATTAGTAAATACACCATATAAAATTTAATTGGTTCATAAAAACTAATAAGTCTCAATGGAATGTAAATTGGTTCTAAATATATTTCCTTGAGTCTAAACTATCACATGTGTCATTATTTTCCTATACTATAAACTTATATTAATTATTTAATTTATTAAGAAAAAAATTTATATTATTACTTTTAATTCACAACTATCAATGTTTTATAAAACTTCTTAAAAAAATAGGTTCATGTATAGTGTTTTTGAATAAATTTGGTTTATTTTTTTAAAACAACTTTGGTAGGTCAACTATGTTCAATGTTTTAATTATATAAAATTATAATAAAAAATAGTCCTGAAACAGTTGTCACATTTATTCATAAATTATAATTTAAAAAAAATCATGAGATATGTTTAATAAAAATGAACCAATGTTAAAATCATGGAGACAGTTGCTATACATATGCATGAGTAACATTCCCATTTTTCATCGATCATTATGGAAAGAAGGTAAGTAAAATTATATATTTTCGAAGTTATAATTATATCATAAATTCTATTTTATTTAATAATATATAATTATATAAAGGAATTTTATGACATAAAATGAATCACATCACGTTTTGGAGGTGGCATCAAATACATCCCTAACAACATCATTTCTTTTTATATGTGCGAAAAAATAAGGAAAATGATATATTATATTTAAATAAAAGTAATTATGTAATTTATGTCATATATATTTCATTTATTTCACCTATTTTTAATTAAACCCATCATTTATATACTTCATGTATAGTCTGAACGAGTCACTTCACTCTCAGGAGGCGGTAGTTTGCACTTTCACAATAGATGTTATCGTATTTACATGAAATGTAATGTATAAGGGTATGTATTAAAAAATAATTATAGAAGAATAAATAAATTATAAATATCTTGTATATATATATGTCATATATTCACAGTTTTCCACCATAATTCTTATCCATGAATGGTTGTAATGTAAAAAAAGAAACATAATCGTTTCGCAAGGTGGTAGTTCGTCCTACATGAATAGTAAGTTAGTTATCCATTATATGGAAGTATGTGTAATTGTAGGTTTAAAACCTAACATTAAAAAATATCATTATATGGAGGAAACCATTTCTGTTATCCATTGACGTTGCAAGAAAGCAGGTTTTTAAAGTAAAAACATTCAAAAGTAAATATATTTTTAACAATTCCAATATAAAAATGATTCCAATGAACTAAATTGGATTAATAAATGTATAATTGATCTATTTTGACTTTAAACCCCAATTTAAAATATAATTTATCACTAATATTTTTTAAAAAGAAGATACATTTTTAAATAAAATTTAGTATTGGTCACTGTTCATCAAAAAATGAAACGTTTCAGAGAAATACCAAAAAATAATACTAAGTTAATTATAAAATTAATTATTTAAAATTGAAGTTTATTTTGACAAATAAAAATTTATAAAATTACCAAAATTGAGGATTAAATTTATATCTTTATTAAAAGGTGGTAAAACTTGGATTTATAAGTAACTCACACTAACTCATTATTGTATATAGCTTAACCTTAACTTATTATTGTATATAAGCATGCTAGAAAAAATAAATTTATTTTAAAAGGAATATATGGTAATTTATGGGGGTGTTTAATTATTCCCACCATAATTAAATTTACTCCTTATAATTTAAACTTGAAATCAATAATTAAGGGATTGATATTTGAAAACACTATTTTTGAAAACCCCACATCATAAATAGGGTTAATAAAATATCATCTAAATTAGAAGGAAAGGGTAATTTGAAGGTCTATAAAAAACTAATATTTATAATATATTAACATTAATAAAAACCATGACATGAAAGATAAATATAACTATCATGTTTTGAATGAGATTGAAAGATAATCTGATCAACAAAAAATTTAGATCATAAAACCACAAACAATAGATGTGAATAAAAGTCATTGATATCATCAAAAATGTTGATAATAGGACCACATTTTTATTACAGGAATCTTTTCCTAGAGTTGATAAAATATTTAACTTTCTTAGTATGAAAGTAAATATATGTTCTTAAAATCATGATATTGTGCTTTGATTGTTCCAAAACTATTTATACTTCATCTGATACAAAATGTTGCATCATATCATGAAACAATACATTAAACTCTAAAAACATGTACAAATTTCATCATAAACTATTTCGTATAAGCTTAAATTTTCCAAAAATATTCTGATCTAACACTTTATAAGGATGGTGAAAATGAAATCATCCTTATCCTTTAATAAATATGAATATTATCTTTAATCATCACATTCTGATCATGTGAAAACCGTTATCATGTATTCTCTTGAAATATGGTAATAACATTAATTACCATAAAAATGTTATGATAAAAATTCATGTTTATTATTATTTAAATATATCATATATATTTAATATATTCATTAAATCTAGAAAATGATATCACTCCATAAATGATAGAATAAACCACTATGTTAATAAATCATCACTTATTTCCATGGTAGTCAACAGTTATCTAATTTAAGATATCTAAACCAATAATTTCCCCATACAAGCATAATTTTCTTAACATTAGAAACAAATTAAGGGTTAACCTTCCCTTAGACAATTTATAAGGCCCCAGCCTTAAACCTTACTTAATATTGAATTTAAATGAGTAATTCACATTGAGTATCTTTTCAGGTTTAGAGTTTTAGATAATTAGGACATAACTATTCCATCTCAAAAGATTACAAAGTAGTCGCTTCTACTAGATTTCCATAAAATAAAAACTCTTAAAAAGAAACATGTCTAGTTCCATGTTATAGGTAGCATGACTTTCTCTTGATCCCATCCTTGACCCTATTCCACGCTAAGTCCTGTGAAAAACATTTCAAAAACTTGGGATGAGCATAAAAAGCTCAGTAAGGGATACACAAAGAGTGAAAACTGTTAGCTTTTCAAAACAACAAGTACACCATTAATACTTTATCAAAGTAATACTTTTCATCTTTTCGAAGTAGTAAAAACTCCTCGCTAAAAAAAATTTCATTACTTACCCTTCTGTAACCAAAAGATTACAATAATACCCATATAAAGATCACATAACATATAAAGGTAACTTGGGACATAAACATACTTAAGTAGAATAACCATAAGGTCGACTTCCACACATATCACTTAATGTAATAGCCATTCGGCCAACTTCCATACATACTTAATGGAATAGCCATACGGCCGACTTCCATACCCAATGCATTGGAGGTTATAACGTAACCACCCGTCCTGGTATTCACGGCACCACCCATCATAATGGTTTATCACATAACCACCCATAAAATGTCCAAGTACCATTATAAAATTATAACACATAAAACCAACATAATGGAATGATAACATTTCCACATTTCAATCACAATATATCATTTAAATATATTGACATAATAGAATCCTTTATCAAAACCATTTTCAATACCAAAATACAAAAATAAGTATATGGTATTTATTTATTTTTAAAAACATTTCGGCTTGTTGAGGATGCCAAAGATCAAATAATACTCGCGGCGGCGGAAAAGGTCGTTATCACCGCGTACGTAAAAAGAAACATTCCTTTTTGTCGTTTAGTAAAACGCTTCGTAGAAAAAAGATTCCTTTGGAATAAATGTAAAAGTCAAAGGGGTTTATACACCGTATAAAAGGAGATTGTGTATAAAACAAAATATGCCTCAATGAATGGAAATTGAGATGAAGACCCTTACAAAGACAGTATCCTTGGTTTAAGGATAAATCAATTGCATAATTATGTGTGACAAACGAATACACCAAATATAAGTGGATATTAAGTGTAAAACAATCAGTGGTTATTCACACATATTCATAGAATGACATATTCAAGGAGTATAAGTTTATCCCAAAGAATCAAATTTGGGTTAAAAAGTTCCCTTGCAAAAATTTGACAGCCTAATGGCGTCACTTCAAAATTCAGAAAAAGAGTTAATGAGAGATAAAAAGGGTATCTCATCACATGGACATAAAATTTAGATCAATAAGGATATAGAAGAACATATCCCAACATAATATTATGTGAATTAAAAGACATAACAAAAGAAGTCTTTTATAAAAAGAGGAGGGTGAAAGGTTCCCTTACCGACATGGGTATCTTTCGAGAAATACACCCTGCGAAAGATGGAAAATACAATATTGATGTAAATACTCATAAATGAAAGTATATTACACAATGAGAAAAATAACGGGCAGTACATACACCACTCAAAGGAAATTGTGGCAGATGTAGCATAAATCTCATGGGAATAAATGTGAGATGAAAAGTCCCTTAAGAATACTCGGCAGCCTAACGACACCACTTAAAACATCCAAAATGTATTGATGAGATCAAATAGAGTATCCCATAATATTAAAATAAAATGTACAACAAGAGGAATATAAAATAACATCCCCTGTCATAACAAAGAGGAGCTTAAAAGAATTGACAAAAAGGAGAGTACTAAAAAAGAAAGAGAGAGGTTAGATCTCTTACGAAAATTCCGCAGCCTAACGGTGCCACCCAAAACATCCAAAATGGATTGATGAGAGAGAATAGGGTCTCTCATCATATGAAAAATAAAAATTACAGTAAGAGTAATATAAAATAACATCCCAATAACAAGAAATATTAGCTTTAAAAGGAATGGCATAAAAGTGTGTACTTAAAAAGAAAGAGAGGAGTAAGATCCCTTACCTCGGGTTCGACTTGACTCGATCGTTCTTTAACGTCCTGGAAAATAAACTTGAGTTAATTTATATTTTATTAAGAAACTTTTTCAATTTCATTATTCCTTTTAGATCACTTATTTCCATGTTATAAACATTATGTAATCATTTAAGTTAATAATGTTTGTTTTGTCGATATTTGGTTCTTAAGTCGAAAGTGAACTTCTTACAATTACAAGCTGTTCATGTGGTCAAAGGTTTTTTATATCCAGAATGAAATTACTGATTTGGATATAATATATATAATATATATCTAGAGTATACATGTATTTATAATATCACATAATCATTTAGAGGTAAGAAATGAAATGCACCGTTCATGGAGACGGTAAGCCGTACGTACGCATGAATGCTACATTAATTTCCTTGTCATATTAATGGAACTAAAACTAAATGAGAGGTATGTATATTTTAATTCCAGAATTATATTCATCATTTAGATGTATCATTAATCATATATATTCATTATATACATGTACTTATAACAGTACATTACATTTGGGGATAAGAAATGAAATGCACCATTCATGGAGACGGTAAGCCGTACGTACGCATGAATGCTACTTTCATTTCTATCTCATACTTTAATGGAAAGAAATAATAATTATATAGAGGTAAATTATAATTACAGTATAACATCATATATAATAACATTAAATCCATCCTTTATACGTCCCACGTATGGCATTAACGAATCACATCACTTTGAGGGGGCGGTAGTCCGCACTTCCTTAAATGAAGATATCGTGTTTACCCACAACGGAAACCATAAAGGTATGCCCAAAATGAAAAATATAGAAGCATAAGGAAAACATAAAAATATTATATATCATATATAAATATAGTGTCATCTTAATGTCCACCTTTTAAGGTGTTAAAATAATGTTGAACAATCATCTTTTCGGGAGGCCGAAATTCGCCATCCACGGAAACAGTATGTTCTTTAACCATTAGATGTAGGTGTGTGCTAGTGTAGCTCGAATCTTTATTATAACAACATAATAGTATATTTATGATACTGGAGTTGTTACAAAATAAATGAATAAAAAGATTTTATGGGGTTGGTGAAGCAAAATAAAACAAAAGGACTCAAGTGAAGACATTACCGTAAAATCAGGTAACTCCCTTTGGTTTGAGCTGAAAGGCTTCTTTGAAAAGACTTCTGCCGAAAGTGAGGCTTCAAAGAGTAATATAGGGAAGTGGAGAGACAAAATGGGTAGGGTTTGGCCGAGCCAAAGGCTTTCGGAGTGTGGGTAAGGAGGTAGAGGTGGGGGCCTTTTATAAGAGGAGCGGAGGGACACTTTTGGAAAGTAAAGAAAAGTCACTTTATTTTAAAATGATATTCGGATTTAAGAGGTCCCAAATTAATATAATTAGAGGATAAGGTGATAAGGGTTTGAAATCCACTCATCCAATAGGTTTTGGACATGTTTAGGTCTTAGATATTACATTATCTTTCCATTTTATTTAAATCGTTAAATAATGAGTTCATCGCTGCATCATCATGATGTCATAAATAATTTAATTTATCTAATGTCTAATAGTTATAAAAAAATACTATGATCTAGGAAATATTTTTATATTTCCAATTAATATTTATAGTCAAAAATAGGATTTTTATAACCCCATGTAAAAATTGTTTTAGTAAAACATTTCATGCTTGTCTCATTTTTACTTTAACTTTAAATAAAAAGATATTAATGTCATTTTCCAACCAAAGTGGCTTCATGGGGTCCCCAAGTTGACCCATGGGTTTTCTTAGTCGGCCATGACACATCCAATGAGGTTAGTACATGTGTCATGTACATTTCATATTATTAAAACATTATTTTTACCTTAAACTACACTAATTACCTCTAATCGCGATTAAGAACTTAAAAGATACTATTCACCAAAAAATTATTTTAATCTCATTGAACCAAATTTTACTTCTTAATGACAACCATGTATGTCGGATTTTTGAAATTCAAAAAACAGAAGTGGTAAAATTTCATTTAAACGAAAAATCAGTTTTTATAAGTACCACTTAGTGGTTTCACTATTCATCAAAAATTGAAGTTTTTCAGAAAAATCCCAAAAATTCACCCTAAGCTATATTTGATATTCCAAATTCAAAAATGAAGTCTATTTTACAAAATTCAAAACATATTTGTCACATTAATTAATTTTATAATTAATTCCCGCTGTCAGAGCAAATAGCGTGTTTTTATGTAACAGTAAGTATCAAAAGATTGACACTAGTTTAAGTCTGATTTCAAAGTGAAATTAATTCTAACCACCACTATTGAATTTAATGGTAAAAATATATTCTAATTTCACTTTAAAACCAATTCAAAAGATAATCTAATCATATAAATAAATTAGATTAAAAAGCGGTTTTGAATTAAAATACAATATTTTACACTATTCATTAAAAAAATGAACTTTATCAGAAAGATACCCAAAATTTACACAAAGTAAATTTTGATGTCCCGATTCTAAAGAAGAGTTTTAGTTGGTCCAATAGAATTTATTAGAGTGAAAAAACTATATTTAATGACGGTTTTCCATCAAAAGGTGATAAGTGAACCTTTAGTGAAAACTAGGGCATATACGCCTTAAATTGAATTCTTTCCGTATTTTAAGCCTATATCTTTTATTGGATAAATGTAAAAACATTTAAAAACATATATAATCATATTTTAGTTATTTATATCCATTCCCTCCAATAAAATGGCTACATGTTAACTACCATTTAAAATAATATTTTTTTAGAGTGCAATGTAAGATTCCCAAGAAACTCATTGTTGCGTGTTGGGTACGCCATCGAGCATAGCGTCCACTTTAAGGTCATATTAATATTTTATTCACAAATATGGATAAATATGAAAATGTCATATTCTTTATTTACCAGGGGTGTTACATCCTTCCCCCCTTTTAGGAATTGCGTCCTCGCAATTTTTAAAATTGGGCTTGGAAACATCCTTGAAAGTCCCACATCGGAACAAGAGTCGGTAAAAAATCACTTTAAAATAAAGAAAGATAAGTACAAAGGTCACTAGAGTTAACCCATACTAGGATTCCAAGTATGAAAATATCGACATGGAGGAAAAAACAAAGGTTTATGTTCCGATGGAGAGTGATAGTAAACATGTCTAAGAGAAAGTTAACCATAAGAAAATCACAAACTTGTGATGGGTTAAACGGTATTCGATTCCCCAGTAGGAAAGGTTAATAGACAAAATTTTTGTTTTAAGATACTTTTTATTGAGGAATTTATTGATAAGGAAACATAATCAATTATCATGTTGACATTCAAATTTTACTAGATTCCTTAATCAAACTCATATTTTCTCCAAAAGACGAGTATTTAAGAAGACTTGTTCACATTAAGAGTACTATAATAAATTTCTAGAGAATCACCTAATCCACAATATTGAACTATATAATTCCCATGTCTTTAGACTTTAAACAAAACCAAAACCAAAAAGGTTAGTACAAGATCAGATAATCTAGAAAAGGATAACCCTTTATAAAATAAAAATCTATTCTTAATCTCCAAAATTTGTCCAACAAAACCCAAAGTTCAATGAGGACTATTCAATAAACAATTTGTCCATAAAATTCTTCAAAGTAAACCAAACTAATATTAAAACCCAAATATTTCAAGGATTTAGTCACATAGTCTTCTAAGTTAAACCGTAACATTTATCTCCAAACAACATCAGTTTCTCTTAATGTCTCGTATTGAAAAGTAATTAACCTAAACACATATCCACCATGATAGGTTAATAAATTTCCATAGATATCCCAAAATCAACATACTCTTAATTCATATAATCATCTAACTAAAAATAATCAGTCAAACTAACCAGGGACTTCACGTAGTCCAGTGGTAGGTGATAAATACCAGTCACACTTTGGTGGTGGGTTTGATTCCCATAGCTTGGTCCGACACGATGGGTTGTCACACGATCTGCTTATTGTCCTTTTTCCAAAACTATATAACTCTTAAAACATTCCCCAAAATGAGATAAAATCTTCAAAAAAATGATAATATAATTTAACCTCAAGTTTATATCATGCCTTTCATTTTCCATCATATCATAGAGTAACCCATAATTACCTCAAAAGTAAGGATCATATAAACTCTAATGGTTACCTTTATAATTATTACCCGAACTTCCACATTGATTGGTCCTCTCGTACATGATGCATTACAGAACATACCAAGGTTCAGGTGGTTGATCATGACTCCTTGATAGTTGGTTTAGAATAACCACAAGTTTCCTCATTGAATCCTCCATTTTATCTAGTATCTTAATCAGAGAACCACCACAGTTTCCTTCAAACCTGTTGTCTCTTTGGTGCCTGCTAGATCCATCCATTCACTAAAAACAAAAATGTCAGTGTGAGTATATCAACAAAACCATCATGTACTAATGAGGAAGATAAACACTAATATATACTTATTCATTCACATTATCTACAACTAGGACTCTTTCTGAAATCCTCACCATTATGGTAATGTCACTTATGCTTAAAGAATACCCTAACCTCTAAAGTTATCCAAACCGACCTTTGATACCAACTATAAAGCCCCAGCCTTAAACCTTACTTAATATTGAATTTAAATGAGTAATTCACATTGAGGATCTTTTTAGGTTTAGAGTTTTAGAGAATTAGGACATAACTATTACATCTCAAAAGATTACAAAGTAGTCGCTTCTACTAGATTTCCATAAAATAAAAACTCTTAAAAAGAAACATGTCTACTTCCATGTTTTAGGTAGCATGACTTTCTCTTCATCCCATACTTGACCCTATTCCACGCTATTTCCTGTGAAAAAACATTTCAAAAACTTGGTATGAGCATAAAAAGCTCAGTAAGGGATACACAAAGAGTAAAAACTGTAAGGTTTTTAAAACAATAAGTAAACCATGTATACTTTATCAAAGTAATACTTTTCTCCTTTTCGAAGTAGTAAAAACTATTCGCTAAAAAAAATTCATTACTTACCCTTCTGTAACCAAAAGATTACCATAAAACCCATATAAAGATCACATAACATATAAAGGTAACTTGGGATATAAAAATACTTAAGTGGAATAACCATAAGGTCAACTTCCACACAAATCACTTAATGGAATAGCCATTCGGACAACTTCCATATATACTTAATGGAATAGCCATACAACCGAATTCCATACCCAATGCATTGGAGGTTATAACGTAACCACCCGTCCTGGTATTCACGGCACCACCTGTCATAATGGTTTATCACGTAACCACCCGTAAAATGTCCAAGTACCATTATAAAATTATAACACATAAAACCAACATAAAGGAATGATAACATTTCCACATTTCAATCACAATATATCATTTAAATATATTGACATAATAGAATCCTCTATCAAAACCATTTTCAATACCAAAATACAAAATGAATTATATGGTATTTATTTTATTTTAAAAACATTACGGCTTTTTGAGGAAGCCAAAGATCAAATAATACTCGCGGTGGCGGAAAAGGTCGTTGTCACCGCGTACGTAAAAAGAAACATTCCTTTTTGTCGTTTAGTAAAACGCTTTGTAGAAAAAATATTCCCTTTGAATAAACGTAAAAGTTAAAGGGGTTTATACACCGTATAAAAGAATGTTGTGTATAAAACAAAATATTCCTCAATGAATGGAGATTGAGACGAAGAACCTTACAAAGATGGTATCCTTGGTTTAAGGATAAATCAATTGCATAATTATGTGTGACAAACGAATACACCAAATATAAGTGGATATTAAGTGTAAAAAAATCAGAGGTTATTCACACATATTCATAGAACGACATATTCAAGGAGTACAATTTTATCCCAAAGAATCAAATTTGGGTTAAAAAGTTCCCTTGCAAAAATTTGTCAGCTTAACGGCGTCACTTCAAAATTCAGAAAAAGAGTTGATGAGAGATAAAAAGGGTATCTCATCACATGGAAATAAAATTTAGATCAATAAGTATATATAAGAACATATTCCAACATAATATTATGTTATTTAAAATACATAACAAAAGAAGTGTTTTACAAAAAGAGGAGGGTGAACGGTTCCCTTACCGACATGGGTATCTTTCGAGACATGCACCCCGCGAAAGAAGGACAATACAATATTGATGTAAATACTCATAAATGAAAGTATATTACACAATGAGAAAAATAATGGGCAGTACATACACCACCCAAAGGAAATTGTGGCAGATATGGCATAAATCTCACGGGAATAAAAGTGAGATGAAAAGTCCCTTATGAATACTCGGCAGCCTAACGGCGCCACATAAAACATCCAAAATGTATTGATGAGATCAAATAGAGTATCTCATCATATTACTATAAAATGTACAGAAAGAAGAATATAAAAGAACATCCCCCATCGTAACAAAGAGGAGCTTAAAAGAAGTGACAAAAAGGAGAGTACTTAAAAAGAAAGAGAGAGGTTAGATCTCTTATGAAAATTCGGCAGCCTAACGGCGCCACACAAAACATCCAAAATGGATTGATGAGAGAGAATAGGGTCTCTCATCATATGAAAAATAAAAATTACAGTAAGATTAATATAAAATAACATCCCAATAACAAGAAATATGAGCTTTAAAAGGAATCACATAAAAGAGTGTACTTAAAAAGAAAGAGAGGAGTAAGATCCCTTACCTCGGGTTTTACTTGACTCGATCGTTCTTTAACGTCCTGGATAATAAACATGAGTTAATTTATATTTTCTTAAGAACCTTTTTCTAGTTAATTGTTTCGTTTATATCACTTATTGCCATGTTATAAACATTATGTAATCATTTACGTTAATAATGTTTGTTTTGTCGATATTTGGTTCTTAAGTCGAAAGTGGACTTCTTACAATTACATGTTGTTCGTGTGGTCAAAGGATCTTTATATCCAGAATGAAATTCCTGATTTGGATATAATATATATCATATATATCTAGAATATACATGTATTTATAATATCACATAATCATTTAGAGGTAAGAAATGAAATGCACCGTTCATGGAGACGGTAAGCCGTACGTACGCATGAACGCTACTTTAATTTCCTTGTAATATTAATGGAACTAAAACTAAATGAGAGGTATGTATATTTTAATTACATAATTATTTTCATCATTTAGATGTATCATTAATCATATATATAAATTATATACATGTACTTATAATAGTACATTACATTTGGGGATAAGAAATGAAATGCACCGTTCATGGAGACGGTAAGCCGTACGTATGCATGAACGCTACTTTCATTTCTATCTCATACTTTAATGGAAAGAAATAATAATGATATATAGGTATATTATAATTCCAGTATAACATCATATATAATAACATTAAATCCATCCTTTATACGTCCCACGTATGGCATTAACGAATCACATCACTTTGAGAGGGCAGTAGTCCGCACTTCCATAAATGAAGATATCGCGTTTACCCATAATAGAAACCATAAAGGTATGCCCAAAATGAAAAATAAAGAATCTTAATGAAAACATAAACATATTATATATCATATATAAATATATTTTCATCTTAATTTCCACCTTTGAAGGTGTTAAAATAATGTTGAACAATCATCGTTTCGGGAGGCCGAAATTCGCCATCCACGGAAACAGTATGTTCTTTAACCATTAGATGTAAGTGTGTGAAAGTGTAGCTCGAATACTTCTTATAAAAACATCCTATTATATTTATTATACTGTATTTGTTACAAAATTAATGAATAATAAGAGTTTAGGGGGTTGGAGAAGCAAAATAAAACAAAAGAACTCAAGTGAAGACATTACCTTAAAATCAGGTACCTCCCTTTGGTTTGAGCTCAAATGCTTCCTTGGGAAGACTTCTGCCCAAAGTGAGGCTTTAAGGAGTAAGAGAGGTAATTGGAGAGACAAAATGGGCAGGGGTTGTCTGAGCCAAAGGCTTTGGGTGTGTGGGTAAGGAGGTAGAGGTGGGGGCGTTTTATAAGAGGAGAGGAGGGGCACTCTTGGAATGTAAAGAAAAGTCACTTTATTTTAAAATGATATTCGGATTTAAGAGGTCCCACGTTGATATAATATTAGGATAAGGTGATAAGGGTTCTAAATCCACTCATCCAATAGGTTTTGGACATGTTTAGGTCTTAGATATTACATTATCTTTCCATCTTATTTAAATAGTTAAATAATGAGGTCATCGCTGCATCATCATGATGTCATAAATAATTTATTTTATTTAATGTATAAAAATTATAAAAAAAATTCTATGATGTAGGAAATCGTTTTAGTCATCCAGTGAATATTTATAGTCAAAAATATTATTTTTATTACCCCATATAAAATTTTTTTTAGTAAAACATTTCATGTTTGTCTCATTTTTACTTTAATTTTAAATAAAAAGATATTAATGTCATTTTCCAACCAATGTGTCTTCATGGGGTCCCCAAGTAGACCCATGGGTTTTCTTAGTCGTCCATGACACATAAAATGAGGTTAGGACATGTTTCATGTTCATTTCATATTATTAAAACATTATTTTTACCTTAAACTACACTAATTACCTCTAATCGCGATTAAGAACTTAAAAGTTACTATTCACCAAAAAATTATTTTAATCTCATTGAACCACATTTTACTTCTTAATGACAACCATGTATGTCGGATTTTAGAAATTTAAAACACAGAAGTGGTAAAATTTCATTTAAACGAAAAATCAGTTTTTATAAGTACCACTAAGTGGTTTCACTATTCATCAAAAATTGAAGTTTTTCAGAAAAAATCCCAAAAATTCACCCTGAGATATATTTGATATTCCAAATTCAAAAATGAAGTCTATTTTAAAAAATTCAAAACATATAAGTTACATTAATTAATTTAATAATTAATTACCGCTGTCAGAGCAAATAGCGTGTTTTTATGAAACAATAAGTATCAAAAGATTGACACTAGTTTAAGTCTGATTTCAAAGTGAAATTAATTCCAACGACCACTATTGGATTTAATGGTAAAAATTTATTCTAATTTCACTTTAAAAACAATTAAAAATATAATCTGATCATATAAATAAATTAGATTAAAAAGTGGTTTTGAATTAAAATACAATATTTTACACTATTCATTAAAAATGAACTTTATCAGAAAGATACCAAAAATTTACACAAAGTAAATTTTGATGTCCCGATTCTAAATAAGAGTTTTATTTGGTCCAATAGAATGTATAAGAGTGAAAAAAATATATTTAATGACGGTTTTCCATCAAAAGGCGATAAGTGAACCTTTAGTGAAAACTAGGGCATATACGCCTAAAATTGAATTCTTTCCGTATTTTAAGCCTTTATATTTTATTGGATAAATGTAAAATCATCTAAAAACATATATAATCATATTTTAGTTATTTCTATCCATTCCCGCCAATACAACGGCTACATGTTAACTACCATTTAAAATAATATTATTTTATTATTAGAGTGCAACGTAAGATTCCCAAGAAACTCATTGTTGTGTGTTGGGTATTCCATAGAGCATAGAGTCCCCTTTAAAGTAATATTAATATTTTATTCACAAATATGGATAAATATGAAAATGTCATATTCTTTATTTACCTGGGGTGTTACACAATTGTTTTTTAAAAAGTGTTACATTCAACTGAATAACATTTCCTAGAAACATTTAATATATGATCTATATTTATTAACAAAAAGGTAATGCACAAAAAACCTCATATATTTCATAATTTTTATAAATAGTATATTATTCATAAAATAATAAAATGATATAATTATTTAATAAATACATATAAAGATTAATTATTTCTCTTTTTCTATTGTAGTAGAATAATATTGACCATGATCTATGGACCAATTTTAGGTTATATCACTTTGATGCGTCAGACATTGATTTGTGTAGTGTCGTATCTCCTTACAGTGGATGTATTGACCATTTGAATTTTATTTCAGTCTATTATAATAATTAAAATTGATGCATTTTTTTCAACAATTATGAAAAATTAAGAATCCCTTTCAAGAATGTACTGGGCTATTTCTTTCCACAATTATCACATGAAGGAAAATATTTCTTTCCCTTCATCCCTTTATCCATATTTTTTCATCTTTTCTCTTGCTCTCATGGTACTCTTAGAAGCCATAATACCTAAAATACATTTTACCTATCTTATTATAACATGACACCATGTCCTCATATGATGAGAATGCCTGGGAGACTATTTCCTATAAAAATACTATCTTAAGATGTTGAATAATATGATCATTTTTAGCCTTTGGATCTCATTCATTGGTGAGGTCTGCATTCCATATAAAAGGTTCAATTTATAAATTATGACATACACGAGGTTAGATCATATCATAATATATAATTCATAAACTAAATTATTTATAACACAAATTTAAAAATTTATGTGTTGTTTTCATCATAATAATAAACATGGTTTTTTGGGATATATATACTATTAAAAAATTAATAATGGTATGTGAAGAAAATGTGGTCTATCCTATGTGTATCCCATGTTAGTGTCAAAACAGGTGCACATTAATGTCTATTTTCGTGTAATATGTTACGTCAAGTAAAGCCCAACACACTTTGTAAAAGTTATTTCTCCTTGTTATATTTGTAATAGAACAATGTCCAATTGTAGTATCCATAAAGAGATGTATTTATAAGAATACCCAAATAATTCCTACATCACCAAAATTATAGGATGTTCATCAATAGTTATCATTAATATTTATCTTAGGGTTATTTTACCTAATATATTTTTTCTGAATCTAGTTTCCTAGGTTGATGGTAAAATTCATTTGATTCCAATTGTAACACTGAGACCACATAAGCTCATAGCTGGTGCATTATTTTATAACATTGGCATGATTACATGGAATCAAATCCTGAAATACATATTAGTTAAGTAGTTTTGAAAAGACAGATTACATACATGACCCCATAATACATTGTAAAATATAAAATACAAAATGATTCATAATAAAATATATTAAATAACATCCTTAAAAAATATTCAAATGATTCCTCTTCATAACATGGGGAAATAAAACATAATAAGGGTGAGAAAAAATCTTCTCTAATGGTAAGTATAGAGGAAGAAATATTGAATCAATGAGAATAAGTCAACATGTAAAGGACTAAACTGATAACAAATGCCATTAAAATAACATGATAGTGCATGAAAAATATGTAAGTGTAAGAAACTGAAAAAAATTCCACTTTATCATTTAAATGGGAATTTAACTACATCCATAGATATTTCAATAGAATATCTGTTGGATAAAAATGATAACTAAAATGAAGGAAATTATTTAATATTGGATTTCATGAATCTGGAACATGAACCACTATACCATTAAGATCTATTATCAAGAAATTTTAAAATATTTTTTATTTTTTCAAATAATTCAACATATTAGAATAATGATGATCGAGGGGCTATTTATAACCTGGATCCACCTATGATTGCTAGTCCATATAATTTCTCATATATCGAGTAAACAATTTAATTAATAACCAATCTTCCTTATCATCAAATATTTATACTGAATAAAAGATATGGATTTATAAATAATGCTTTATTGGAGGAAAATTAGCAACAAGTGTAGTTGGAATTGATTAATGGAAATACAATTGAATGTTTGTTAAAAAAATTATTGAGGAAAATAATCATTAAACATTCCAAAATGTCTTATACCACATTGAAACATTTGAACCATAATCCCCATAAATTAATAACATTAAATGAATATAATAATATCATAAGAATAATAATATTAATGATATATCATTTAAAAGGTACGAAAATACACAATATAAAAGTGAATTGGTCCATAAAAAAAATAAGTTTCAATGAAATATAAATTGAGAAGAAATACCATACCGTAAGTCTAAATATTCATGTGTGTATTTATTTTCCTAAATAATAAAATTATGTTAATTTTTAAATTTCATCCTAAATTTTTAAATTTTATTATTACATTTACATCACTTATTACAATTTTTTATACAACTACTTAAGAAATTAAATTTATGTGTGGTGTTTTTGAGAAAATTATATTCATGTGTTAAAAATAACATTTGTATGTAAAGGAAATTATATAAACATATACATAACAATAATAATGATAAATTTATAATGTTTTGAAATCAATTATACTTTAAAAACCAAACATGAAATGTGTTTATGAAAAATGAATCAATGTTAAAATCATGGATACAGTGTGTCATACATACGCATGAGTAACATTCACTTTTTTCACTGATCATTATGGAAAGAAGGTAAATATAATTATACATTTAAATAATGATAGTTATATAATAAATATCATTTTATTTAATAATATATACTTATATATAGGACTATTATGATGTAAAATAATCACAACACATCGAGGAGGCGGTAGTCCGCACTTCCACAAACAATGTTATTGTATTTACACAAAATGTAAAGTGTAAAGGTGTGTATTATAAAATAGTTAAATAATCATAAAGGAATCAAAAATATCATATATATATATATATATATAATATCAATATCATTTCCATCATAATTTCCAACCATGAGAGGTGGTAATGGAAAAAATAACCCATCATTGTTTCGCAAGGAGGTAGTTCGCCTTACAAAAACAGAAAGTTTGTTACCTATTATATAGAAGTATTTTTAATATTATGTAGAACCCTTTTAAAAAAATAATCTCAGTAAATATATGATATTTTTCCATTATATAACCATGTAATATGGATATTTGAGGTTGTGTATATTGAAATAAAACAAATGATCTTGGGGAATGATGTTACCTCTTATTCGGGAAACTCCTTTTAGTTTGTACCATAAGGCTTCCTTTTATGGATTTTTGTCCAGGTTTTGGATTCTATGATTAGTTAGGAATGTTTATGAGTTATTTGGAAGGATCCTGGTCAATAAAAAGTTCCTTTATTGGTGCGATGAAGTGTGAGAAGAGGAGCCCTTTTATGGTGGGGGAGAAGTGGCACTTTTGTAAATACCAAATGGTATACATTATTGGGAGGTAGAGAATACCTAATGTGAACCAAATGTGTAAAACTAATGTATTAATGGGGATAAAGGATGATAAAAACCTCTTCTATAGAAAAATATGTGAACTTTAATAATTCTGTTCCTTAAATTCTATGATTACCCAATTTTATCATTTTGTTTTATATTAATGTAACCGTTTTCTATCCTATGTAACATAGCCATTAAGATAAAATTAAAGTTATATTTATTAAAAAATATATACCCACTATATTCTAACTATGATATCTAATTTAGAACATAAAAATATCGTGTTTGTTGGAAAATATTTTTCAAAAAAGCACGTGTGAAGTGCCAGAACACTACTTTAATCTTGACTGTTCTAATGCCAAGTTTATTGTCCCTGGATAAATAAGTTATTATGAATGATTAATTGGTCGATGAAAAGTAAATATTTTATAATTATTGAAAAATAAAAATCATTTTCTAGAATATATTATTTTTATTAATTTTACATCATTTAATGAAATATCATTTATTGTGAAATAACATTAATGAAAATTTTAACATCATTTATTTAATTTTAATTTATAAGTATCAAAATAATATAAAAATTAAAATATATTAATTTAGAATATGTTTAAAATGATATATTAATATAAAAAAATAATTAAATACTATAATTAAATCAATTTACATAACATTTAACATTTATTATATCATTTATTTTAGCTAATTATTTACTAAATAATCACAATGATGGCATTTTGTAATAATATTAAGAAACTAATTCACCTTTAAAAATATATGATAAATTATTATGCTAAAAATAACCTATTTATCTATAAAATTGATATTTAAAACCTAAAATATGTTATTTTTTCAATATCTCAATGTTTTATCAATGTTAAAGTTAAGGAAGGTTCCCTTTTGCGGTTTTCCTTTCTTAACTTATCATATAATGGATGTTCATGAAATATTATCCCAATAAACCATATTATTCAAACCAATAGAGAATTTGGTCACAATATTTGAAGCCAATTCCTTTTAGACAAGTGCATAGGTCATTTACGCCCTTATGATTAATCTTTACTACCTTGTTAAACATAATTTTACCCTAATCACCGTAATTAATTTTAATCACATTCCTTAATTTTTTGGATTAGAAATTAAGATGGTCATATTAGAACAAAAATATTATACTGATTATAGATTTGTATTTATTTTTGTCAAAATTCAAATCACAATAATGAGAAAATTAATTTTAACGCTAATCCCACAGGGATGGAAGGAATGTTAGTTTTTAAAATAAAAATATTCAAAATTTAAATATGATTTTATTTCCAATTTCAATATAAAAAATGAGTAGAGTGAACTAAATTGGATTAAAGTATTTAAAATTTATCTATTTAGACTTTAATAAGAAATTTTAAATATAATTTGACAATAATAATTATTTAAATGAGAAGTCACTTTTTAAATCAAAATGAAGTATGTTTAAGTGTTAATAAAAATATAAAACCTTTCATAAAATACCAAAACAATAATCCTAATATAATATTTAAATTTAAAATTCAAAAATTTTGATTATTATGAAATATAAAATTTATAATAATTTTAAAATTTAGATCTAAATTATGTGTGTCATTAAATGAATTAACACTTAGTTATGTGTGTATCACAAACTAACTCAATATTGTGTGTAGAATTAAATAAACTTGGGGTTGTTCATAATCATTAAAGAAAAAAAATATTAATTCATTTTAAAAAAGAAAATATTTTAAATTTTTGGAGTTTTACAATAGGTTCCACTTTGTCTAAGCCATTTCCCAAAACTTCTTATAAAATCTTTTAATTTATCCACTTGAACTTCTTATGGTTTTAAATTCATTGAGTATAATCTCACGAAATTACCTCATATTCAGAATTAATAATAAAGGGAGAGATAAACACAAAGTATTTTTCATGATTAAATAAAATGAATACTCTAATCCATGTTGGTTATTCAACTCAACATGTATTCTCCACTAACATGAACAATATTATATAAAATAGAGTCTAATGTGATCTACATGGAATTCTAAGTCTCTTAAAAGATAAAAATCTCTTCAAAAAAATGATCCAACAAAGAATGGCCTTAATCCTCATCCTAGTGTTCTTCGCACCATATTATATTGATACTACTCACAAGAAGATGGATTAGTAGATATAAACATGTACTCCGCCAATATATTTACCAGTATTACAAGTCATTATACATCCTCTAGATATTTAATAATCTAGTTCTTCCTTAGCCATTATGAATAATTGGGTTCATAGAAAATCAGTTTTTTTGTCAATGGACCCCAACATTTACTCCTTCCCATTGATCAATAGTAATGTATTAGGATCTCAATAATTATAAATACCTAAAAACATACTTTATAACTTCTAAATTTATTTTATATTCACAATGAAAATTGTAACATCCCAAGTAAGTAATGGGTAATATATATTTTTATCTATGTCTATTAATTAATTAGATAGTGTTTTAGAGGCTTAAAATGAAAATAAATCCAATCTTAAGCATGGAATACACTAATATTTTTAAAAGATTGTTTTACTGCCTTTTGATGGAAAACCATTTTTAAATCTATCTTTTGACAATTTTATAAGCTATGTTTGTAAAAATAAACTTATTCTTTATGATTGGGACATCAAAATTTACTTTGTGTGAATTTTTGGTATTTTTCAGACAATGTTCATTTTTTTAATGAATAGTGAAAAATACTGCATTTTACATCAAAACTGCTTTTTAATCTAATTTATTTATATGATTATATTATCTTTTGAATTGGTTTTGAAGTGAAATTAGAATATATTTTTACCATTTAATCCAATGGTGGTCATTGGAATCAATTTCACTTTGAAATTGGACTTAAACTGGTGTCAATCTTTTGATACTTATTGTTTCATAAAAACACGCTATTTGTCATGACAGTGGGAATTAATTATTAAATTAATTAATGTGACTTATATGTTTTGAATTTTGTAAAATAGACTTCATTTTTGAATTCGGAATTTCAAATATAGCTTAGGGTGAATTTTTGGTATTTTTCTGAAAAACTTCAATTTTTGATGAATAGTGAAACCACTAAGTGGTACTTATAAAAACTGATTTTTCGTTTAAATGAAATTTTCCCACTTCTGTGTTTTGAATTTCAAAAATCCGACATACATGGTTTTCATTAAGAAGTAAAATTTGGTTCAATGAGATTAAAATAATTTTTTGGTGAATAGTAACTCTTAAGTTCTTAATCGCGATTAGAGGTAATTAGTGTAGTTTAAGGTAAAAAAAATGATTTAATAAAATTAGATGAGCATGAAACATGTCCTACCCTCATTGGATGTGTCATGGCCGACCCAGAAAATCCATGGGTCAACTTGGGGACCCCATGGAGCCACTTTGGTTGGGAAATGACATAAATAACTTTTTATTTAATGTAAAAGTAAAAATGACACAAACATGAGATGTTTTACTAAAACAATTTTTACATGGGGTTATAAAGATAATATTTTTTATTATAAATAGTCATTGGAAATATAAAACTATTTACTACATCATAGTATTTTTTTTTATAATTTTTAGACTTTAAATAAATTAAATTATTTATGACATCATGATGATGCATCGATGACTTCATTATTTAACGATTTAAACAAAATGGAATGATAATATAAAATCTAAGACCTACACATGGACAAAACCTATTTGGTGGATTTAGAACCATTATCACCTTATCCTTGAAAAAAATCAATGTTGTACCTCTTAAATCTAAATACCATTTTCAAATAAAGTAACATTTCTTTACTTTCCAAGAGTGCCCCTCCTCTCCTCTTATAAAAGGCCACCACCTATACCTCCTTACCCACACTCCCAAAGCCTTTGGCTCAGCCAAAACCTGCCCCTTTTGTCTCTACACTTCCTTATATTACTCCTTGATGCCTTACTTTGGTCAGAATTCTTCCCAAGGAAGCCTTTGAGCTCAAACCAAAGGGAGTTACCCGATTTTAAGGTAATGTCTTCACTTGAGTCCTCTTGTTTTATTTTGCTTCTCCAACCCCCAAAAATCTTTTTATTCATTTCTTTTGTAACAACTCCAGTATGTTCAATATACTAGGATGTTTTAATAAGAAGGATTCGAGCTACACTTACACACACCTACATTTAATGGTTAAAGAACATACTGTTTCCATGGATGGCGAATTTCTGCCTCCCGAAACGATGATTGATCAACATTCTTCTAACACCTTAAAAGGTGGCCATTAAGATGACACTATATTTATATATGATATATAATATGTTTATGTTTTACTTAAGCTTCTGTATTTTTCATTTTGTGCATACCTTTATGGTTTCCATTATGGGTAAACGCGATATCTTCATTTAAGTAGGTGCGGACTACCTCCCCCTCAAAGTGATTTGATTCGTTAAATACCATATGTGGGATGTATAAAGGATGGAAATATGATATTATATATGATATTATACTGGAATTATAATATACCTTTATATCATTATGATTCTATTCTATAAAATATGAAATAGAAATGAAAGTAGCGTTCATGCATACGTACGGCTTACCGTCTCCATGAACGGTGCATTTCATTTCTTACCTCTAAATGATTATGTAATATTATAAATGCATGTATATACTGGATATATATTATATATACATAATGATTATAATTCTGGATATAATGGATACATGAACAACATGTAATTATAAAGGGTTTATTTTTGACTCAAGTACCAATGATCGGTAGAACGACCGTTATTAACTTAAATAATTATATAGTGTTCATGACATGGAAATAAGAGATATAAAAGAAATAATGAACTTGAAAAAGGTTCTTAAACAAGTATAAATTAACTCAAGTTTATTATTCAGGAGATTAAAGAACGACTGAGTCAAGTCAGACCCGAGGTATGGGACTTCGTCTCAATCTCCTTTCATTGAGGCATATTTTGTTTTATACACAACCTTATTTTATACGGTGTATAAACCCCTTTGACTTTTACCTTTATCCAAAAGGAATATTTTTTATACGAAGAATTTTACTAAACGACAAAAGGGAATGTTTTTGTCGTACGTATGCGGCGACAACGATTTATCTGCCGCCATGACCATTATTTGAGTTTCGGCTTCCTCTACAAGCCATACCTTTTTTTAAAAGAAAAATAAATTCCATGTTTTACTTTTATTTTATTTTGGTATTGAAAATGGTTTTCATAATGTTTTTATATCAATGTGTTGTATTGATATCTTGTGATTGAAAGGTAGAAATTTTATGTTTCCTTTATGCATGTTTTATGTCAAATGATTATGTTGAGGTTCTTGGTCATTATTATGAAGACGGGTGGTTCCGTGATAAACTAAGGGCGGGTGAGCCTGATATAGCTCTCCAATGCATTGGGTAACGCGAAGGAGTGTAACGTTAAGGTTTCTCCGAAGCGATTTAGGGAATATACTGTGATGGGTATTGCAAGCGTAACCAAGAGGGTTACTCCCTACGTAAGAATGTTATGAATGCCTCAAGTTACCTTTATGTCTTATGATTTCTATGATTTATTCAAGATTTGATGAGGTATATTAAAGTGATTATGTTTTATGGGTAAAGTGTGATTTCATTCTTATGTATATATGTACCCATGTTTCCTTTCTGTATTTTTATATCCCTTACTGAGCTTTTTATGCTCATCCCATGTTTTTTGAAATGTTTTTCACAGGTCAAGGGAAAGTTACATGATATGATGATAGTGTCAAGGAAGTGTCAAGAAAGAATCCATGTTTTATTTTAAATATGTTTCCATTGATGGGAAAGAAGAATACTATCTTTAGGTAACCACTTTGTTTATATATGGAATGTAATGCAAGTTTTATGATCTAATTCTCTAAAACTCTAAACCCGAAAAGATCATCAATGTGTAATCTTGTAATAACTCAAGATTAAGTAAGGTTTAAGGCTGGGGCCTTACAGTTGGTATCAGAGGTCGGTTTAGATAACTTTAGGAGTTAGAATTCTATTAAATGATTATCCAAAAATATTTTTTTTATGGTCAAATTGAAATGATATAGAATTTGAAGATTACCATTTTGCTTCATCTAAGACATGTTTGTTCGGAATGGTTTTCCGCAAAGGAAACAGGGAAGTAGTGCTAGGAAGGCATGCAGAAGGAAATAACCTTCCGAATCTGCATCCTGAGATGGTCGGAATTGGAACTGAACAGTTTGTTGCAGTAATGGCGCAATTGACTCAAGAGATAAATGGGGGTGGTATCCATACACGAGATCAGCCAGATCTACCGCAGAGGAACATGTCAGTGGTAGAACATTTCATGAGGCAACATCCCCCATCATTCAGAGGATCATCTGACTCTGTGCTAGCTGAAGGGTTGATTAAAGCACTAGAGAAGATTCTCGATGTCATGGGGTGTTCATACAATCAAAAGGTTAGTTTTTCTATTTACCATTTGGAGGGTGAGGCAGATCAGTGGTGGTCGATGGTTAAAAATATCAAGGACACTGATGAGATTGATGCTCTTGACTGGGATGAATTCAAATGTATGTTTCTTGAAAAGTATTTTCCTAAGGCTGCTCGACTTAGGATGGAAAAACAATTCTTGGAATTGAGGCAAGAGGAAGACTCAGTGGCTACCTATGAATAAAGGTTCACTCGATTGGCAAGGTATGCTCCAAATTTTATCCGAGACCTTGATAGTAAAATCAATCGTTTTTACTCAGGATTAAAGCCAAAATATCGAAGGGCATTAGCTTCTCGTGAGTTTAAACATTATGAAAAGCTTGTTCGATGTGCTGAGAAGGTGGAAATGGTGTTTTCTGATGATCAAGTGTTCTATAACAACCAACAGAAGAAGAGACCGAGGTGGCAGGAGAAAGGTAAGAATTTTTCAAAAAAGTCTGACGGTAAGAAATCTAAGTTTCCAGTTTGTGATAATTTTGGAAAAAGTCATGTTGGGGAATGTCTTCTGAATTCTTGAAAGTGCTACCAATGTGGTAAGATGGGACATAAGGCTCGTGATTGCACTGGAAAAGATCAGGGTGATGGTAAGACCAAATTTTAATTACAGTTAGTGAAATGTTATAAGTGCAATGAGATGTGTCACTATGCAAACGAGTGTCCGACATAGAGCTTGGGTGATGGGAAGCAGTTAGACTACAAGCAGAAAGGGGTTCTGAAATCCTTTGAAACTACTTTAGCTGATTTCGGGCCATCAAATGAAGTTGTATCAGGTACTTTGTTTTTTTTTTCAGATTATGCCAGTGTGTTGTTTGATTCGGGGTCTACACATTCTTTCATCTCTGAAACCTTTTCTAGTAAAATGGGAATACCATCTCAAGAAATGACTCCTGAACTTTTGGTAAAAACACCTGGGGGAAATTTTGAGGCAAATAGAATTTATAAGAATCATTCTATCCTTATCTGTGGAAAGTACCTACTTACAAACCTTTTTGTTCTACCTCTAGTAGAGTTTGATGTTATCCTGGGTATGGATTGGCTCTCTATTTACCATGCTAAGTTTGAATATAGAGATAAAGAAGTTTCTTTTCAGAAAGACTTTCAGTTTGTGTAAAATAATGAACCCTTACTATTGATAACTTATCAAGAGGCCAAGAAACTTGTAAAAGATGGAAATACATTTTACCTTTCACACATCGTTGAAAATAAAGGAACTGTTCAGATTAATGATGTGCCGGTGGTAAATGAGTATCCTGATCTTTTTCCTGATGAGTTTCCTGGAATAATACCAGATCGAGAAGTTGATTTTACTGTTGACTTAGTTCCTGATGCTAATCCAATTTTAAAACCCCCTTATCGAATGGATCAAATTGAACTTTTAGAGTTGAAAGAGAAATTACAAGATTTATTAGAGAAAGGTTTCATTCGACCTAGCACATCACCATGGTGTGCTCCTGTTTTATTTGTTAAAAATAAAGACGGTTCAATGGGACTTTTCATTGATTATTGAGCCTTGAATAACATCACTGTTAAGAACAAATATCCTTTGCCTCATATCGATGATTTGTTTGATCAGATCCAGGGAGCTCAGTATTTTTCAAAGATTGACCTGAGATCGGGGTACCATCAGCTGAAGGTAAAGGAAGAAGATGTTCTGAAGACCTCGTTCCATACAAGATATGGCCATTATGAATTTTTAGTAATGCCTTTTGGGCTAACCAATGCACCTGTTGTATTCATGGACTTAATGAATAGAATTTTCCATGAGTTCTTGGATAAGTTTGTGGTGGTTTTCATTGATGATATTTTGGTGTTTTCAAAAAGTAAAGACGAGAATTAAATACATTTAAGGGTTATCTTGAAAGCCTTAAAAGAAAAGAAACTATATGGAAAATTCAGCAAGTGTGAGTTTTGATTGCAACAAATTTCTTTCCTTGGTCATATTGTTTCTAAATATGGGATAACTGTTGATCCTTCAAAAACAAAGGTTGTTGAAGAATGTCCAAGACCCACAAATGTAATTGAGATTCGTAGCTTCCTTAGTTTGGAAGGCTATTACCGAAGTATTGTTAGAAATTTTTCACAGTTATCTAGTCCAATGACTAAGCTAACTCGGAAGGGTGTTATGTTTATCTGGACAAAAGAATGTGATGATTGTTTTCAGGAATTGAAAAGAAGATTGGTGAATGCTCTAGTTTTGGAACTACCTTCCAGGAATGGTGAGTTTGTTATATACAGTGATGCTTCATTGAAAGTACTTGGTTGCATCCAAATGCAGAATGATCAGGTAATTGCTTATGCTTCACGACAGTTGAATACTCATGAGGTAAATTACCCTACACATGATTTGGAATTAGCTGTTGTTGTTTTCTCTTTAAAAATTTGGAGGCATCATTTGTATGTAGTAAAGTGTGAAATATATACCGATCACAAAAGGTTAAAGTATATATTCACTCAGAAAGAATTTAACATGAGACAAAGGAGATGGCTAGAATTAATCAAGGATTATGATTGTACAATTCATTACCATTCGGGAAAATAAAATAAAGTGGCTGATGCTTTGAGTCAAAAAATTAATGCTTCATTAGCAATGTTGAGTTTGGAACGTGATCCTTTGGTTAAGGATTTGATGAACTTTGGCATAGAGGTTTTTGTTGCAGGGTGTTCTTTTGTTTTGTTTCAGGTATCAGTGAGATCATTTCTATTAGATAGAATCAAGCAAGCACAGAAGCAAGACAGTGAGTTGCAGAAAAAGGTAGAGCTGGTCCAGAAAGGTAAGTTGCCTGGATTCAACATTGATAATGATTGCGTTTTGAGATTTGGGAAGAGATTGTGTGTGCCTTGTGATTCACAGTTGAAGAGAGAGTTGTTATGTGAAGCTCATATTTCAGTTCATCCTGGCAGTACTAAGATGTACAGAGATCTGCGGGCGTATTACTGGTGGGATGGAATGAAAAGAGATATTGCTAATTTTATTGTGAAGTGTTTGACATGTCAATAGGTTAAAGCAGTGTGAAAGTTACCGAAAAGGATACTTTAGCCTTTACCAGTGCCAGAGTGGAAATGGGAGAATATATCCATGGACTTTGTTGTGGGATTACCGAAGACATCTCGAGGTAATAATGCAATCTGGGTTATTGTTGATCGCTTGACCAAATCTGCTCATTTCCTTGCTATACGAGATACGTTTTCCCTAGATCAACTTTCCCATTTGTATCTTAAAGAGATAGTCAGGTTACATGGAGTTCCCCTCTCCATTGTATCTGATCGTGATATCAGGTTCACTTCTAACTTTTGGAAAGGCCTTCAGAAGTCGTTGGGTACTGAATTAAATTTTAGTACAGCTTTTCATCCTCAATCAGATGGACAGTCAGAACGAACAATTCAGACATTTGAGGATATTCTACGTTCTTGCTCTATGGATTATCAGGGATGTTGGGACCATCATCTTTCTTTGGTTGAATTTTCATATAATAACAGTTTTCATTCCAGTATACAGATTGCACCATTTCAGGCATTATATGGGAAGCGGTGTCGAACTCCAGCATTCTGGGATGAAGTGGGTGAAAGGAAGTTGATGGTACCAGAATTGGTAGAAGAGATGGTAGAAAAAGTTCAGATGATTCAGAAGCACATGAGAACAGCTCAAAGCAGGCAGAAGAGTTATGCGGATAACCGGAGGAAGGATCTATCTTTCGAGGTAGGTGATCATTTTTTCTCAAGGTTTCTCCTTGGAAAAGTGTGATGAGATTTGATAAGAAAGGAAAGCTGAGTCCAAGGTTTATTGGACCATATGAAATTCTGGATAGATTTGGATCAGTTGCATACCGGGTGGCTTTACCTCCGAGTTTATCTCAGGTACACAATATTTTTCACTTTTCGATGTTGAGAAAGTATATGCCAGATCCATCTCATGTTTTGAGTCCAGAGGTAGTTCAGCTAGAAGAGAACCTATCTTATGAGGAACAACCGGTCCAGATTCTTGACCACATTGAGAAAGTGTTACGAAATAAGTTGATTAATCAGGTAAAGGTTTTGTGGAAAAACCACATGATGGAAGAGGCAACATGGGAATCTGAAAAATGCAATGAGGGATAAGTACCCCCATTTATTCGATAAGTAAATAAATTTCGGGGACACAATTTTCAAAAGGGGGGAAGGATGTAACATCCAAAGTATGTAATGGGTAATAGATATTTTTATCTATGTCTATTAATGAATTAGATAGTGTTTTAGAGGCTTAAAATGAAAATAAATCCAATCTTAAGCATGGAATACACTAATATTTTTAAACGATTGTTTTACTGCCTTTTGATGGAAACCCATTTTTAAATCTATCTTTTGACAATTTTATAAGATATGTTTGTCAAAATAAACTTATTCTTTATTATTGGGACATAAAAATTTACTTTTTGTGAATTTTTGGTATTTTTCAGACAATGTTCATTTTTTTAATGAATAGTGAAATATACTGCATTTTACATCAAAACTGCTTTTTAATCTAATTTATTTATATGATTAGATTATATTTTGAATTGGTTTTGAAGTGAAATTAGAATATATTTTTACCATTTAATCCAATGGTGGTCATTGGAATCAATTTCACTTTGAAATTGGACTTAAACTGGTGTCAATCTTTTAATACTTATTGTTTCATAAAAACACGCTATTTGTCATGACAGCGGGAATTAATTATTAAATTAATTAATGTGACTTATATGTTTTGAATTTTGTAAAATAGACATAATTTTTGAATTCAGAATATCAAATATTGATTAGGGTCAATTGTTGGTATTTTTCTGAAAAACTTCAATTTTTGATGAATAGTGAAACCACTAAGTGGTACTTATAAAAACTGATTTTTCATTTAAATGAAATTTTACCACTTCTGTGTTTTGAATTTCAAAAATCCGACATACATGGTTTTCATTAAGAAGTAAAATGTAGTTCAATGAGATTAAAATATTTTTTTGGTGAATAGTAACTCTTAAGTTCTTAATCGCGTTAGAGGTAATTAGTGTAGTTTAAGATAAAAATAATGCATTAATAAAATGAGATGAGCTTGACACATGTCCTACCATCATTGGATGTGTCATGGCCAACCAAGAAAATCTATGGGTCCACTTGGGGACCCCATGAAGCCACTTTGGTTGGGAAATGACATAAATAACTTTTTATTTAATGTAAAAGTAAAAATGACACAAACATGAGATGTTTTACTAAACCAATTTTTACATGGGGTTATAAAGATAAGATTTTTGATTATAAATTTTTATTGGAAAGATAAAACTATTTCCTACATCATAGTAGTTTTTGTATAATTTTTAGACTTTAAATAAAATAAATTATTTATGACATCATGGTGATGCAGCGATGACCTCATTATTTAACGATTTAAATAAAATGGAATGATAATGTAAAATATAAGACCTACACATGGCCAAAACCTATTGGATGGGTGGATTTAGAACCCCTATCACATTATCCTCGAAAAAACATCAATGTGTGACCTCTTAAATCCGAATACCATTTTCAAATAAAGTAACATTTCTTTACTTTCCAAGAGTGCCCCTCCTCTCCTCTTATAAAAGGCCCCCACCTCTACCTCCTTACCCACACTCCCAAAGTCTTTGGCTCAGCCCACCCCTGCCCATTTTGTCTCTGCACTTCCCTCTCGTACTCCTTGGAGCCTCACTTTGGGCATAAGTCTTCCCAAGGAAGCCTTTGAGCTCAAACCAATGGGAGTTACCTGATTTTAAGGTAATGTCTTCACTTGAGTCCTTTTGTTTTATTTTGATTCTCCAACCCCCTAAACTCCTTTTATTCATTTCTTTTGTAACAACTCAAGTATCTTCAATATACTAGGATGTTTTTATAAGAATTATTAGAGCTACACTTACACACACCTACATCTAATGGTTAAAGAACATATTGTTTCCGTGGATAGAGAATTTCTGCCTCCCGAAACGATGATTGTTCAACATTCTTTTAACACCATCAAAGGTGGCCATTAAGATGAAAATATATTTATATATGATATATAATATATTTATTGTTTCTTTAAGCTTATGTATTTTTCATTTTGGGCATACCTTTATGGTTTCCATTATGGGTAAACACGATATCTTCATTTAAGGAAGTACGGACTACCGCCCCCTCAAAATGATTTGATTCGTTAAATACCATATGTGGGACGTATAAACGATGGAACTATGATATTATATATGATATTATACTGGAATTATAATATACCTTTATATCATTATGACTCCATTCTATAAAATACGAAATAGAAATGAATGTAGCGTTCATGCGTACGTACGGCTTACCATCTCCATGAACGGTGCATTTCATTTGTTACCTCTAAATGATTATGTAATATTATAAATGCATGTATATATGGGATATATATGATATATACATAATGATTATAATTCTGGATATAATGGATACATGAACAACATGTAATTATAAAGGTTTTATTTTTGACTCAAGTACCAATGATCGTTAAAACGACCGTTATTAACTTAAATAATTACATAGTGTTCATGACATGGCCATAAGTGATATAAAAGGAATAATGAACTTGAATAAGGTTCTTAAACAAGTAGAAATTAACTCAAGTTTATTATTCAGGAGATTAAAGAACGACCGAGTCAAGTTGGACCCAAGGTATGGGACTTCGTCTCAATCTTCTTTCATTGAGGCATATTTTGTTTTATACACAACCTTCTTTTATACGGTGTATAAACCACTTTGACTTTTACGTTTATCAAAAAGGAATCTTTTTTATACGAACCATTTTACTGAACAACAAAAGGGAATGTTTTTGTCGTACGTATGCGGCGACAACGATTTCTCTGCCGCCGTGACCATTATTTGAGTTTCGGCTTCCTCTACAAGCCATACCTTTTTTTTAAAAGAAAAATAAATACCGTGTTTTAATTTTCTTTTGTTCTGGTATTGAAAATGGTTTTCACAATGTTTTTATATCAATGTGTTTTATTGATATCTTTAGATTGAATGGTGGAAATGTTATGTTTCCTTTATGCATGTTTTATGTGATACGATTATGTTGAGGTTTTTGGGCATTATTATGAAGACGGGTGGTTCAGTGATAAACTAAGGGCGGGTGAGCCCGATATAGCTCTCCAATGCATTGGGTAACGCGAAAGAGTGTAACGTTAAGGTTTATCCGAAGAGATTTATGGAATATACTGTGATGGGTATTCCAAACGTAACCAAGAGGGTTACTCCCTACGTAAGAATGTTATGAATGCTCAAGTTACCTTTATGTCTTATGATTTCTATGATTTATTCATGATTTGATGAGGTATTTTAAAGTGCTTATGTTTTATGGGTAATGTATGATTTCATTCTTATGTATATATGTTCCCATGTTTCCTTTCCGTATTTTTATATCCCTTACTAATCTTTTTATGGTCATCCCAAGTTTTTTGAAATGTTTTTCACAGGTCAAGGGAAAGGCACATGATATGATGATAGTGTCAAGGAAGTGTCAAGAAAGAATCCATGTTTTATTTTAAATATGTTTCCATTGATGGGAAAGAAGAATACTATCTTTATGTAACCACTTTGTTTATATGTGGAATGTAATGCATGTTTTATGATCTAATTCTCTAAAACACTAAACCTGAAAAGATTCTCAATGTGTAATCTTATAATAACCCAAGATTAAGTAAGGTTTAAGGCTGGGGAATTATAAAAATCATGGATATTATCTACCATATTCAAAATATGGAAACTCCATGATATTTTGATGTAGGTGTGATCTCCTCATTAAAACCAATCAATGATATTTTGGATTTAATTCCACATTGAAAGTATTTTAAATTTCCCTTTAAGTCTTACTTTTAAATCTATAAAAGACTCATGTTATATTATTTTGTTAGTTCTCCTTCACATCCACTTCTTTAGACTCATTAAAAATTCATGTGCAAGGAATCATGTGTCATTTTCATGTGGATATTCTAATTGTGGTGTAGTTATCCTCTTAATATTTACTTCATCCTTGTAGATAAGTAAACATTTTGAAGGACTTGAAGGCTGACACTAAATTTATACAAAAAATACATATAGAAAAATTCATACACTCATTAATTAATATGATTTATCTTCAAAGGCTTACAATTCAAATACATATGCTCAAAGTCATACAATCTAAAGAATTATAATCATCGGTGGGGTCCTAAATAGTTTCTAAAATAATTTTGATTAAAATAAAAGTATTATAATGGGAAAGAATTGAACAAAACTATTTAAATTATTATGATCATTCCTTTTCCATTTTTACAATCTCCATGAACCTCTATCCATTTGATGGTTGAATTATCAAAATCATGGATCATGATCCATTTTTTAAATCACGATTCTTGAATTCATGAATATCACCATAATATTTATTTGACACAACTTCTTCAGAATATAAAAACATAGGAATTCATATGTTAACCCATAAGACTAGTGAAAATATGTATAAGTAAATGTATCATCCATGATGATCGATCATGTGAAGTGACCATCAATAGATCGACTGTATGAAGCAAGTTTTTCATTTAGATAAAATGCATATAAAAATAAAAAATCCTGAACATAGATAGGTAAAATATTACAATAAATTATAGATATGTATCAACTATAAGTAAAAAGTATTGTCTATATATACGAACAAGTTACAATGATTTTATTTACCCCAAGGCAGTCAGGTAACTGTGAATGGATTAGATACATGAATAAGGTATAAAACACATTATTTTTTTCCATCCTTTACTAAAATCACTCCAAAACATCATTAAGTCATATATATATATATATTAAACCACTCAAACCTTCATCAAACACATATTTACATTTTTAAAACAAATGAAATCAAAAACATTGGGTATAAAAAAACCCATGTAATTTTTATCAATATCATCACACATTCCTAAATGTAATATGTGTATTTATTTCATTCTCCCCCTCATTGATAATAAAATCAAAAGGGAATTATGGGGTTGTTATCCTTATCATGAAAACCTTGTATTCTATTATTGTTTAAAAATCATACATCATAACACGTGAGTGAGTATGATGATATCACATGGTTCTCTTAGAAAATTTCTATTGGTTAATCAACTCTAAGTTATTGTGGGAAAATTCAATGCATAAAACAAGAGAGATGTAACAAATGTCATTAATATTTTCCATAAAATTCCATATATATGATACAATGATCAAATTTTCATTTCATAGGATTCTCACAAATATTCATTAATGAAACATTATAGTTTAATAATATTAAACCAAAACTTAAATACAAGTTTTTTCTTTATGTTTCACATGATTTTACAACAAATAAAATTCTATTATCATGAGTTCTCGTTCCTTTGGAAGATTACATACATTATTACCCATCCTTAAACATAAAAATTTTCTTTATTTAAAATACTACAGAATGATTATAATTCCAATAGATTTTCTAAAACTACAAAGGATACCCTGGGGAAAATACATATAAAAAAGGGTGAGCTATAAATACTAGTAAGTTAACAATAAATGTAAATAATAATGTCAAAAATCTATTTAAAGGCATAATAGGATACTGTAATAAGGATAACCATAATCATGGAAACTTAACATATGAGAATAACATCATAAAATCATAGAAACATAGGAATTTGGAAACATAATAAATCATTAATTCATATACACATGTCAAGGTTAACCACCAAGGTAATGTAATATAGGCTAACCGCATTCACAATCATAGTATTCATCAGCCAAATACCATCATAACATAGTGTTCTTATGATAATTGAATGTGCACCATAAATGGAATGTAATTATAAATTAATGTTACCCAATACATTGGAGGGATATAAAGGTCCCACCACCCACAGATTAGGACAACCTCCATCATAATTTATTTAAGAATATTGGTTCTACATAAGGAAATATAAAACCATACATAAATCATAATCATGATAAAACCCATGAGAAGAATGTGGGTTTCTTAATAATTTTGTAAGGATTAACCAGAGGCAATATCATAATGATTCCCAAGAGAAAAATGAATTCAATCATTTGTAATATTAATAATTTAAAAGTGAACATAGGAACTGAACGTGTAGTTTTAAAATGCAATGAGGCTGGTACAAATGATCCCTTTTTAGGTTTTTAATCACCTTTATTGAAACTAGACATAATAAAAAAGGACTAAAAAAATATTATTTTGAAAAATATGAAGATAAGTATTATGTTCACATGGTATAACACTTAATTGGGTGTCTAATTTAAAATGAGAACATTAACATAAATGGAAATTGTGGAGAAAGAGGGTAAATCATTGTTTGAATGAATGAACATTATTATTTACAAATATTCATTTTAAAAAAATGGTTAAAAGTCATCGATAAGGAATATATTAATCAAGAGTGATATCCAAATATAAAAATAGGGTTTACCATATGAAATAAAATATTAATCTCATGTGGAAACATTATAACTCAAAAAATATAGGTTCAGTTATTAATGAAACTTATATTTTTTGGAAGACATAAATTATATCCCATAAAGATGAATAAAATTATTGGAAATGCATTTTATCATTTAAATAATAATTAATGATATTAAAATTCTTCAAGGTAGTATTTACAAAATAAAATGAAAATTGGTGCATAATATAAAAGCATTCCATAGTGAAGGGTGACTCTGAAGGTACCCTTTTGGTTTTCAAAACATTCTATTAAGACACATTGAAAGAAATAAAGTTTGAATTATATGTTTAAATACCATGAATAAAGATAATTAATTCTATTATATATCAAATTGGTAGTATACACATCATTTAAATGAATTGTTTTCATAAAATAAATTATATGTCAAAGAGGAAAAATTTTAGACGAAACCCTTACATCTTTCTTAATCATTGAATCAAAAGTAATTGGAATATTGAAAATAATATGAATAAATAAATTTCGTTAATTAAATAATAGAGTTTTATAAAATAAATTATTGTTTATTATTGTAACATCCCAGCTAAATGAAGAATAATATATTTTCATACTTTTTAATATTTGTGAATTAAATATTAATTTTACATTAAATGGGTTTCAATGTTCGATAGCGTACCTGATACGCAACAACGGGTTTCTTTGGAATCTTACGTTCCACACTAATAATATAATATTATTATTTTAAATGGTAGTTAACTCTTTTCCATTGTATAGGCGGGAATGAATGAAACATACTACAATTTGATTATACAAATTTGTTTAATGTATTTACATTTATCCAATAAAAGTTAGAGGCCTAAAATGTGAATGAATCTAATTTCAAGCATAATTTACATTAAAAGGCTGATTCACCGCCTTTTGATGGTGAACCCTCTTTAAATCTAGATTTTGTCACTTTTATATGTTATATTTTACAAAATAATATTATTCTTTAGAATTGGGACATCAAAATTTACTTTGGGTATATTTTTGGTATTTTTCTGATAAAATTCATTTTTAATGAATAGTGAAAAATATTGTATTTTAATTCAAAAATGCCTTTTAATCTAATTTATTTATATGGATAGAGTATCCTTCTAATTGGTTTTAAAGTTTAAATAGATTATATTTTTACCATTTAATCTAATGTTGGGCATTAGAAGCAATTTCACATTTAAATTGTATATAATCAACTATCAATCTTTTGATAGTTAATATTTCTTAAAAACACACCATTTGTTTTGAAAATGGGAATTAATTTTAAATTAATTTCTGCCACTTCTGTGTTTTTCATTTTGATAAATGGATTCCATATTTGGAATCAAGAGGTTCAAATTTTGTAAATAGTTAACTTTTCTTTTTAGGCATTTTAAATATTTACCTTAGTAAATATTTTATTTACCGCGGTTAAAGGGAAAATCAGGAAAATATGGGTAAAAAAATAATATTTATTTACCCTAGAAGGTGTCCTAATACTATTGGTTGAGTCATAGCCGACCATGGGAATCCTTGGGTCGATTTTGGGACCCCATGGAGCCACTTAAAAGCGATTATGACACTTTATTTTAATTAACTTTATGTAAAGGCCAAAATGAAATAAACAAATATCTTTTAGTAAATTAATTTTTACATGGGGTTATACAAGTTTTATTTTCATCTATAAATATTCATTTAAAATATAAATATATTTATTACGTCATGGTAATTTTTTTTATAATTTTTAGACATCAAATGAATTAAATTATTTATGACACAATCATGATGCAGTATTTACCTCATTAATAAATGATTTAAATAAATAAGATTATAATGATTAAAATATTATCCAAAACATGTCCAATTATGATTGGATGATTTTATTTCGATTATTAATCATTGTATCTTTGACTGTAATTATTTTTGGACCATTATAAACCGAATATCATTATATAATAAAATAATAGTTTCACACTTTCCTAAAGAGCCCCTCCTCTCCCCTATAAAAGGATACCACATCTATGCAATTCCTCACACCTCTAAAGCCATTTTGCTCGTCCAAACTCTATGCCACTAAGCTCCCTAAATTCCTATCCTCTTCCTAGAAGCCTTACCTTAGGTAGAAGGCACTTCAAGAAGTCCTTTTGGTTCAAACCAAAGGAAGTTACCAAAATTAAAGGTTATGATTTCTCTTAAATTGTTTTCTTTTATTTTACTTCTCCAACCTCTAAAGTATTTTTATTTCCTTGATGGCGTGTGCTCGGGAGCTAGGGCTTGGGAAGCGATGGTCGCCGTAGGCGACGATGATTTCCAAGCAGGATCCTCCTCCGTCGGCGGAGGATGGATCTCCTTCTGATGAGCGACGCTTCGTGCCTCTCTCGAAACCTAATATCTTGACTTCGTTCCCTGAAATCTTACTCTCCCCCAAGGTCCCGGGGATTTATGGAGGGTTTCCGCAGCTCTCATTCACGGCTCGCGAGTTCAATGATGCATCGTCTCGTCTGAATCTGACTCTGATTGCCCGCTTCAGGCAACGGCGTCCACCAGTGGTTTGCTTTGATAGTTTCGTTTCTAGTTCGTGGAATCTACAGGAGCGTCCCACATAGGGTCTTCTGGATCCAAGGCATATAATGATTCGTTTCAAGTCGGAGGAAGACTTCATCATGGCCTGGTCTTCAGCACCGCGCACCTGTGATGGATGCTGATTCCTTCTTTTCCGATGGTCGTATAATCACTATTTGAAGCGTGATGCCTCGACTATGGCGATTTGGGTAAGATTTCCCGAATTACCGCTTCCTTTTCAAAATCCCGCTATCATCCGTATGCTTGGAAATCTAGTAGGTCGTTTCTTATGCTCGGACAACAGAACTAAGGTTGTATGTCACCCGATCTCTCCGAGAATCTGTGTTGAAGTTGACTTATTGAAACCACTGGTTGAGTTTGTCTACATTGCGGCATGTGAGGAGTTTAGGTGTAAACAACCTGTGGTATTTGAATCCTGGTTTAATTACTGCTCTTGGTGTCTTAAGCTTGGTCATTTGAGGGACGATTGTAGAGGCAGGAAGGTGATGCCGCCCTTGGCAGTGGGTCCTGAGAGTGCAGTGGATCTTCTTCCACAGCATAGGGTGCTAAATCTGGGTGATGTCCGGACTGACTTTAGGCATACTTTTTCACAGCCTGTAGAGGGTAGAAAAGGGAAGGATTTGCAGGGGCTTTTAAACCCGAAAGTTGGTGAGGTGTTTGGAAGGCTTAGAAATGATCTGGGATTATCATCTGCAGGAGGTCAGAGCAGTGTTATGAGGCAGGTCGGTCAAGCTGCTGGGGTGGGCAGTGGTACAGAGCAGGCTGCAGTGGGAGGGGAGCGGGCTGGGAATGGACCTGTTGGGACTGCGGTGGATGAAGCTGCTGGAAAGGAGGAGCTGTCGAGACATGAAGATTATGTGCAGGCAGAGGATGCTGTGAAAGCTGCAGATGTTTGGGTGGGGGCCTCTACGGGGCGTGCGGCTGTGGAAGATGCAATTCAGACAAATGAGAACTCTATGAATATGGATAGTTTAAAAGAGAAAGAGGCAATGGAGAAGTCCAGAGTGGATGTGGCTTTACCTTACTCCTCAATTCGGTTTGCTGCTCTGGATGAGGATGGAGCGACTCACTTGAGGGAAGATGTACAAGCCCCTTGCCCTCTTTTTATAGAAGGTAACATACCAAATAGTGGTGGCTTCCCCAATATGATAGGTGGACAGCCTGGAGGTGGAGAGACTAACCCGGAGGGAGTCAGCATGATCTCTTCGGATCAGATGTTTGAAGAGGTTCCAACTCAAAGGAATACTGGCAGGAGATACGCTGTGATGCTGGACAGCTCTAGGCCTGTGGAATTGGTGTCTGAACAGAAGACCAAAAATAATGTTCAGCCGCAGGTAAATTCTCAGGATCTGTTTAATTGTTCTGCAAATAGATTTTCAGTGCTGGCTGATGTTGGATCAAATGAGGAAGGTACTGAAGTGGCAGAGGAAATTTCCGAGAAGGAAGGCAATGCTGGTCTGGACAGATTGAGCGGCGAAGGTAAAAGTCTCTGCGCTGTTGACACAATCAGGATATCTCAAATGGAAGGTGGGAAGGATGTAAATGTCAACCCTCCTTTGTCCCATAAGAAGAAGTGGGGGGATAGATCTGATTCTGAAGAAGAGCACCACAGTCACCAAATATCTTACAGTGATGCTGTCAAGAATGGAAATCATGAGAATATTATCAAGGAGGTGGGAGAAAAATCTCAAAGAAGGAGGAAGACAAGGAGAGATTACTCGGATCTACCAAAACCAATGGTGACAAGGTCTGCACACAAGATTGTAGGGTCACTAGAAAATGATATTGCAAATGGGAACAATGCCAAACGAAGGGGAGGGTCCCCAAAGAGGGACAAAGGATTTAGTGGGAAACGGTTGGTCAAGGAAAAGTTGTCTGAGGAAATGCTTCGGAAGAAAAATATGTATCTTGAGTTGATGCGCAAATAAGAATCCTCTGAATGGGAGTCAGCTGATCCTGGTGATGATTTATCTGATGATGGGGAGAAGGATTCATATGTCTTTGATGTAATGTAACGTTTTTATTTTCTTTTGACTTTACTTGCACTTTTCTTTTAATAAATTTGGGGGACCAGGCTTACGTCTGGTTCAAACTTTCCTGGTATTTTTATTTCCATTATTTTGTAACAAAACCAGTATCCTCAATATACTATGAATTGTTTATGAGAAATATTCTAACTACACTTACACACAACTCCATCTAATTGATGAAGAACATAATTTTTATGTGGGTGGAAAACTAATGCCTCACGAAACGACGATTGTTCAATTACATCTTACCACCTCTCATGGTGTAGATTATGATGGCACTATATTTATATATGATATATATTATGTTTATGATTTTTTTATGCTTCTTTAATTCCCATTTATTTTATTCCTTTATGGTTTCCATAGTGGGTAAATACGATAATCTCATTTGAGGAAGTGCGGACTACCGCCCCATTAAAAAGATGTGACTCGTTCATGCCTTATGTGGGATGTATAAAGGATAGTGTTAATGATATTATATATGATATTATACTGGAATTATAATATACCTATGTATCATTATGTTTTATTTCCATTAAAATAAGACATAGAAATGAAAGTAGCGTTCATGCGTACGTACGGCTTACCATCTCCATGAACAGTGCATTTCATTTCTGACCTCTAAATGTTATATAAGATTATAAAAACATGTATATACTAAATATATATGATATATATGATATCCAAATCATGAATATCATTCCGGATATGATGAACCTTTGACCACATGGACAACTTGTAAATATAAGTTGTTCATTTTACTCAATTACCAAATATCGTCAAAATGAACGTTATTAACTTAAATGATTGCATAATGTTTATAACATGGTAATAAGTTATATAAAGGGATTAATAAAATTGAAAAAATGTTCTTAATCAAGTATAAATTAACTTTAGTTTATTATTCAGGAGATTAAAGAACGATCGAGTCAAGTCGGACATGAGGTAATGGACTTCGTCTCAATCTCCTTTCATTGAGGCATTTTTTAGTTTTATACATTACTTTCTTTTATACGATGTATAAAACCCTTTGACTTTTACTTTTATTCAAAAGTAATATTTTCTCTACGAAGCGTTTTACTAAACGACAAAAATGAATGTTTCTTTTAACATAAGCGGTGACAATGACCTTTCCGCAACCGTGTGTATTATTTGATATTTGGCTTCCTTAACAAGCCGGAATGTTTTTAAAAGGAAAAATAAATACCAAATACTCTTTTTATGTATTTTGGTATTGAAAATTATTTTGAGAATGCATTTTTTATTTCAATATCTTGAAATGAAATTTTATTATTGTAATGTGGAAATTTTATCTTTCATTTAGGCTTATGTTATGTGTTAAGATCATGTAATGGTTCATGGGAATTATTTACGTATACGGGTGGTTCCATGATAAACCTAGGGTGGGTGAGCCTGAGATAGCTCTCCAATGCATTAGGTAATGTGACGGAGGTAAACGTGAATGTTTCTCCTAAGAGATTTAGGGAATATACTATCATGGGTATTCCAAATGTAACTCCCTACATAGTTGTGATATCTACATTGTAAGTATGATATAGATGCCACAAGTTACCATTATGATTTATGATTTCTATGTGTATTTCATAAATCTTATGATTTCATTAGGTATGTATAAGATCTTATGTTATGTCTGTATTGATGATCTAATGTTTTCTTTCTTTGTTTTTTAACCCTTACTGAGCTTTTTATGCTCATGCCAAGTTTTGAAAAAAATTTCACAGGACTTAAAGATGAATAGGGTCAAGGATGGGATAAAGGAAAAGTCATTCAATCTAAAACATGGAACTAGACATGATTTTTTTTACGATTTTTTATTTTCAAGAAAAAATGGAATCTGAGAATAAGTGTATACTTTGTAATCTTGAGGTGTAATGTAATAGTTATGGTATAATTCTCTATAACTCTAAACCTGAAAAGATCCTCAATGTGAATTATTCTCTTCATTCAAGATTATGTAATGTTTTAAGGTCGGGTCCTTATAGTTGGTATCATGGGTCAGTTTAGATAATTTTAGGAGTTAGAACATTGTTATATTAATGTCAATAAATTAATTTATTGTAATATTGAAATAATATGGAATTTACAGATTACCATGTTGCTTTGCCTAAGATATTTTTCTATTCAGAATGGTTTTCCGCAGAGGAAATAGGGTAGCTATGTTGGGATGACATCAAGAGGAAGAAAACCTTCCAAATCAGCAACCTGAGATGGTCGGAATTGGAACTGGACAGTTTGTTTTAGTGATGGAATAGTTGAATCAGTCGATAAACGGTGGTGGTATCCATGTACGAGAATAGCCATATCAACCATAGAGGGACATGTCAGTAGAGGAACATTTCATGAGGCAGCATCCCCCATCATTCATAGGATCATCTGACCCGGTGCTAGCAGAAGGTTGGATTAAAGTAATGGAGAATATTTTTTATGTCATGGGGTGCTCAGAACATCAAAAGGTTAGTCTCTCGGTTTTCCATTTTGAAGGTGAAGCTGATCAGTGGTGGTCGATGGTGAAAAATATCAGGGATAGTGAAGAGGTTGATGCTCTTGATTGTGATGAATTCAAAGGTATTTTTCTTGAGAAATATTTTCCTAAGGTGTTTCGTCTTAGGTTAGAAAAACAATTCCTAGAATTGAGGCAGGAGGATGACTCAGTGGCTGCTTATAAATAAAAACTCACTCGATTGGCAAGGTATGCTCCAAATTTTATACGATATCTTCATAGTAAAATCAACCATTTTTACTCACTATTAAATCCAAAGTATCGAAGGGATTTAGCTTCTCATGAGTTCAAAAGTTATCTAAAACTTGTTTGTTGTGCGGATAAGGTGGAAATGGAGTTTTCCGATGATCAGGTATTATTTTAAAGACAATAGAATAAGAGGTCGAGGTGGTAGGAAAAAGGGAAGAAATCTTCAAAAAAGTCTGATGGTAAGAAACATAAGTTTATTGTTTGTGAAAATTGTGGTAAAAAGAATGCTGGTGAATGCCTTTTGAATTCTGGTAAGTTCTACCGATGTGGTAAAATGGGACATAAGGCTTGTAATTGCACTGAAAAAGATCAGGGTAATGGTAAGACAAAATCAGATTTATAGTCTGTAAAATGTTTTAAGTGCAATGAAATGGGTCATTATGAAAATGAGTGTCGAACAAAGAACTCAACCGAAGGAAAGAAGCCAGACTACAAGAAGAAAGTGGCGTCGAAATCCTTTGCAACTACTTCAGCAGATGTTGGGCCATCTAATTAAGTTGTATCAGGTACACTGTTTGTTTGTTCAGATTATGCCAATGTGTTGTTTGATACAGGGTCTACACACTCTTTCATTTCTGAGAAGTTTCCTAGTATATTGGGAATTCCATCGCATGATATGAATACTGAACTTATGGTAAAAAAACATGGAGGAAATTTTGATACCAAAGAAACTATACGAACATTCCTATCCTTGTGTGTAGAAAGAATCTACCTGCAAACCTTATTATTTTGCCTCTAGTAGAGATTGATGTTATATTTGGAATGGATTTGATTTCTGTTTATCATGCTAAGATTGACTGCAGAGCTAAATAGGTTTCTTTTCAGAATGATTTTCAGTTTTTGTACAAGAATGAACCCTTGCTTTTGATAATATATCAGGAAGTCAAAAAACTGGTAAAATATGGAAATGAATGTTACCTTGCACATATTGTTGATAATAAAGGAACTGTTCAGATTAATGATGTGCCAGTGGTAAATGAGTACCTTGATGTTTTTTCCGATGAGTTGCCTGGTATTATACCTGATCGGGATGTTGAATTTACTGTTGACTTAGTTCCTGATGCTAATCTAGTTTCAAAACCCCCTTATTGAAAGGCACAAATTGAACTTTTAGAGTTAAAGAAGTAGTTTCAGGAGTTATTAGATATAGGTTTTATTCGACCTGGAATATCACCATGGGGTGCTCCTATCTTATTTGTTAAAAATAAATATGGTTCAATGAGACTTTGCATTGATTATAGAGCATTGAATAAAATTACAGTTAAGAACAAGTATCCTTTGCCTCATATCAGTTATTTCTTTGATCATCTCTAGGGAGCTTAGTATTTTTCGAAGATTGACTTGAGGTCGAGGTACCATCAGTTGAAAGTAAAATAAGTCGACATTCTGAAGACCTCTTTTCGTACTAGATATGGCCATTATGAATTTGTAGTTATGCCTTTTGGTTTAACCAATGCACCTACTATATTCATGGATCTTATAAATATAATTTTCTGTGAGTTCTTGGATAAGTTTGTGGTTGTGTTCATTGATGATATTTTGGTTTATTCAAAATGTAAAGAGGAGCATGAATGTCATTTAAGGGTTGTCATAAAACCCTTAAAAGAAAAGAAACTATTTAGAAAATTCAGAAAGTGTGAATTTTGGTTACAACAAATTTCGTTCCTTGGTCACATTGTTTCAAAAAATGGCATAAATGTTGATTCTGCTAAAAGAAAAGTTGTTTAAGAAAGGCCAAGACCCACAAAAATAACCGAGATTCGTAGTTTTATTTGTTTGGTAGGTTATTACCAGAGGTTAGTTGAAAACATTGCATGGTTATCTAGTCTAATGACTAACTTAACTCAAAAAGGTGTTAAGTTCATACGGACAAAAGAATGTGATGTTTTTTTTCAGGAATTGAAAAGGAGATTGGTGAATGCTCCAGTTTTGGCACTCACTTCGAGAGATGGTGAGTTTGTTATCTACAGTGATGCTTCGTTGAAAGGATTGGGTTGTGTCATAATGCAGAATGATCATGTAATTGCTTATGCTTCACGCCAGTTGAAACCACATGAGGTAAATTACCCAACACATGATTTGGAATTAGCTGTTGTTGTGTTTGCTTTAAAAATTTGGATGCATCATTTGTATGGAGTGAAGTCTGAAATATATACTGATCACAAAGGTTAGAAATATATATTCACTCAGAAAGAATTGAACATGATACATAGGAGATGGTTGGAATTAATCAGGGATATTTATTGCACAATCCTTTATCATCTCAGAAAAAAAATAAAGTGGATGATGTTTTGAGTCGAAAAATTAATGCTTAATTAACCATGCAACATTTGGAACAAGATCCTTTGGTTTTTGATTTGATGAATTGTGACATAGAAGTTGTTCTTGCAGGAAATTCTTCTATTTTGTTTCAGGTGTTAGTGAAATAATCTCTTTTAGACAGAATTAAGCAAGCACAGTTTGAAGACCGTGACATGCAAAAAAAGGTAGAGTTGGTTCAGAAGGTTAAATTGCCTGATTTTAACGTTGATAAGGATTGTGTTTTGAGATTTGGAATGATATTATGTGTGCCATGTGATTCATAGTTGAAGAATGAGTTGTTATGTGAATCTCATATTTCTCCGTTCTCAGTTCATCCTGGCAGTACTAAGATGTACATAGATCTTCAGGAGTATTACTGGTGGGATAGAAAGAAAAGAGATATTGCTGATTTTACTGTGAAGTGTTTGACTTGTCAGCAGGTTAAATTAGAGTGACAGTTACCGAAAGGAATGCTTCATCCTTTACCGGTGCCAGAGTGGAAATGGGAAAATATATCCATGGACATCATTGTGGGATTACAAAATACATCTCGAGGTAATAATGCAATCTGGGTTATAGTTGACCGATTCACTAAATCTGCTCATTTCCTTCCTATTAGATATACTTTGTCTCTAGATCAACTTTCTCGGTTGTATGTTAAAGAGATAGTCAGGTTGCATGGAGTTCCCCTCTCCATTGTATCTGATCTTGATCCCAGGTTCACTTCTAACTTTTGGAAAGGCCTTTAGAATTCATTGGGTATTGAATTAATCATCAGTATAGATTTTCATCGTCAATCAGATGGGCTGTCAGAATGAACAATTCAGACCTTGGAGGATATTCTACGTGCTTGCTCGATGGATTATCAGGGAAGTTGGGACTAACACCTTTCTTTGGTTGAATTTTCATATAATAATAGCTTTCATTCTAGTATACAGATGGCTCCATTTGAGGCATTATATGGAAAGCGTTGTCGAACATTAGCTTTTTGAGATGAAGTATGTGAATGGAATCTGATTGGAATAGAATTGGTAGAAGAGATGGTAGAGAAAGTTCAGTTGATTCATAAGCACATGAGAACAACTCAGAGCAGACAGAAAATTTTTGCAGATAACCGGAGGAAGGATGTTTCCTTTGAGGTAGGTGATCATGTCTTTCTCAAAGATTTTCCATGGAAAAGTGTGATGTGTTTTTGTAAGAAGGGAAAGTTGAGTCCGAGGTTCATTGGAACTTATGAAATTCTGGAGAATGTTGGATCAGTTCCATATAGAGTGGATTTACCTCCAAGTTTATCCCAAGTACACAATTTTTTTCATGTTTCTATGTGGAGAAAGTATTTGTTAGATCCATCTCATGTTTTGAGCCCATAGGTAGTTCAGTTGGAAGAGAATCTCTCTTATGAAGAACAACCAGTCCGGATTCTTGACCGTAGAGAGTAGGTGTTATGGAATAAGGTAATTCACCAGGGAAAGGTTTTATGGATAAACCATATGGTTGAAGAGGCAATTTGTGATTCTGAAAATTCTATGAGTGATAAATACCCCCACATATTTTGATAAGTGAATAAAAATTGTGAGAACGCAATTCCCAAAATTGGGGAAAGATGTAACATTCCAGGAAAATGAAGAATAAGAGATTTTTATATTTATTAATATTTTTGAATTAAATATTAATTTTACTTTAAAGTGGATTCTATGTTCGATAGTGTACCCGATACGCAACAATGGGTTTCTTTGGAATCTTATGTTGCAAACTAATAATATAATATTATTATTTTAAATGGTAGTTAACTCCTAGTCGTTTTATATTTGGGAATGATTGAAACTAACTACAATATGATTATACATATTTTTTGAATGTATTTACATTTATCCAATAAAAGGTAGAGGCTTAAAATATGAATGAATCTAATTTTAAGCATAATTTGCATTAAAATGTTGATTTACCGCCTATTGATGGAGAACCCTCTTTAAATATAGTTTTTTTCACTTTTATATGTTATATTTGACAAAAAAATATTATTATTTAGAATTGGGACATCAAAATTTACTTTGGGTAAATTTTTGGTATTTTTCTAACAAAATTCATTTTTTTAATGAATAGTGAAAAATATTGTATTTTAATTCAAAATTTCCTTTTAATATAATTTATTTATATGGTTGGATTATCATTTATTTTGGTTTCAAAGTCTAAATAGATTATATTATTACCATTTAATATAATTTTGGTCATTAGAAGCAATTTCACATTTAAATTGTATATAATCAACTGTCAATCTTTTGATAGTTAATATTTCTTAAAAACACGCCTTTTGTTTTGAAAGCGGGAATTATTTTTAAATTAATTTCTGCCAATTATGTGTTTTGAATTTGGAGAAATTGATTCCATATTTGAAATCAGGAGCTTCAAATTGTGTAAATAGGCAACTTTTAGTTTTAGACATTTTAAATATTTACCTCAGTAAATATTTTATTTGTCGTGGTTAAAGGGTAAATCAGGTAAATAAGGGTAAAAAATAATATTTATTTAACCTAACAGGTGTCTTAATCCTATTGGTTGAGTCAAGGTCGACCATGGGCATCCTTGGGACGATTTTGGGACCCCATATAGCCAATTAAAAGTGATTATGGCAATTTATTTTAATTAACTTTAAGTAAAGGCGAAAATGAAATAAACAAATATCTTTTAGTAAATTAATTTTTACATGGGGTTATACATGTTATATTTTCCACCATAAATATTAATTAGAAAGATAAAAATATTTCTTACATCATGTTATTTTTTTTATAATTATTAGACATCAAATAAATTAAATTATTTATGACACAATCATCATGCATTATATACCTCATTAATAAATGATTTAAATAAATAAGATTATAATGAGTAAAATATTATCCAAAACATGTCCAATTATTATTGGATGATTTTATTTAGATTATGACTCATCTTATCTTAGACTATAATTATTTTTGGACCATTATAAACCGAATATCATTATATAATAAAATAATAGTTTCACACTTTACTAAAGAGCCCCTCCTCTCCACTATAAAAGGAGACCACTTCTATGCAATTCCTCACACCTCTAAAGCCATTTGGATCGTCCAAACTCTACCCAACTAAGTTTCCTACATCCCTATACTCCTCCTAGTAGCCTTACCTTAGGCATAAGGGACTTCAAGAATTCCTTTGTGTTCAAACCAAAGGAAGCTACCTTAATTAAAGGTAATGATTTCCCTTAAATTGTTTCCTTTTATTTTACTTCTCCAACCTATAAAATCATTTTATTTCCTTTATTTTGTAACAACAAAAGTATCCTCAATATACTAGGGTGTTTTTATGAGAAATATTATATGTACACTTACACACAACTACATGTAATGGATGAAGAACATAATGTTTCTTTGGATGGAAAACTAACGCCTCAAGAAACGATGATTGTTTAATTACATCTTACTGCCTCTCATGGTGGCCATTATGATGGCACTGTATTTATATATTATATATATTATGTTTCTAATTTAATTATTCTTCTTTACTTCCCATTTATATCTTTCATTTATGGTTTCAACAGTGGGTAAATACGATAATCTCATTTATGGAAGTGTGGACTACCGCGCCCTTAAAGTGATGTGACTCATTCATGCCATTTATGGGATGTATAAAGGATAGTTTTAATGATATTATATATGATATTATATTGGGATAATAATATACTTATGTATCATTATTTTTTATTTCCATTAAAATAAGAAATAGAAATGAAAGTAGTGTTCATGCATATGTACGACTTACTGTCTCCATGAATGGTGCATTTCATTTCATACCTCTAAATGTTACGTAATATTATAAAAACATGAATATACTGGATTTATATTATATATATGATATCCAAATCATGAATATAATTCTTGATATAATTAATCTTTGATCACATGGAAAACTTGTAAATATAAGTTGTTCATTTTACTCAAAAACCAAATTCCGACAAAATGAACGTTATTAACATAAATGATTGCATAATGTTTATAACATGGTAATAAGTTATATAAAAGCAATAATAATGTTGAAAATTGTTCTTAAGAAAGTATAAATTAACTTTAGTTTATTATTCAGAAGATTAAAGAATGATGGAGTCAAGTCAGACACAATGTAAGTGACTTTGTCTCAATCTCCTTTCATTGAGGAATTTTTTAGTTTTATACATGACTTTCTTTTATATGATGTATAAAATCCTTTGAATTTTACTTTTATTCAAAAGGAATCTTTTCTCTACAAAGAGTTTTACTAAATGAAAAAAAGGAATGTTTCTTTTAATGTAAGTGGTGACAACGACCTTTCCGCTGCCGCGAGTATTATTGGATCTTTGACTTCCTTAACAAGCCAGATGTTTTTAAAAGGAAAAATAAATACCATATACTCTTTTTATGTATTTTGGTATTGAAAATGATATTGAGAATGGATTTATTATTTCAATATCTTGAAATGATATTTTATTATTTTAATTTGAAATTTTATCTTTCTTTTATGCTTATGTTATGTGGTATGATCATGTTATTGTTCTTGGGAATTATTTACGTATACGGGTGGTTCTGTGATAAACCTAGGGCGGGTGAGCCCGAGATAGCTCTCCAATGCATTGGGTAAGGTGATAGAGGTAAACGTGAATGTTTCTCCTAAGATATTTAGGGAATATACTGTGATGGGTTTTCCAAATGTAACTCCCTACATAGCTGTGATAGATACAGTGTAAGTATGATATGGATGCCACAAGTAACCTTTTTGATTTATTCTTTCTATGTGAATTTCATAAATCTTATGATTTCATGAGATATGTTAATGAGCATATATTATGTATGTATTGATGATCTAATGTTTTCTTCATTGTTTTATAACCCTTACTGAGTTTTTTTGTTCATCCCAAGTTCTGAAAAGTTTTTCAAAGGACATAAAGATGAATAGGGTCAAGGATGGGATCATGGAAAAGTCATGGCATCTAAAACATGGAACTAGACATGACTGTATTTTTAAGAGTTTTTATTTTTTACAAAAAATGGAATCTGAGAATGAGTGTATACTTTGTAATCTTGAGATTTAATGTAATAGTTATGGTCTAGTTCTCTAAAACTCTAAACCTGAAAAGATCCTCAATGTGAATTATTCGCTTAATTCAAGATTATGTAATGTCTTAATACTGGGTCCTTATAATTATGTAAACCATATAAATAAAAAATAGGTTCATAAAATTAAAACATGTCTTAATGAAGAGGAATTGAGATCGAACCCTTACTATGATAAATCCACTTTCACCATTGGAAAATAATTTTAATATCCAGAATTACTATTGAAATTATTTAATAATTTTAACCTAGTGCTTTAAAATATTGGAATAATTTTATATAATAAAATTTTCATGATTTATTAAAATTAATTTTAGCATTAGCACCAATAATGCATAAAAACTCATTTTTTTAAAACGTGTATTTGTTAGTGTAATGTTTATGTATTGAATAAAATTATCTAGTATATTAATAATAATGACATTAAGAAAATTATTATTTTATAATTAATAATTATGTGCAATTAAAAAAAATTAAAAACCCAATTTCACCATGTATAAATTTAATTAAAAAAATATTAAAAAAAGTTTTTATAAAATATTAGTTGATTTTATAAAATTATATCCATTAATTTCAAAAAATGAACATAGTATTTATATTTAAATTATTTGAGTTTATTAATATATACATATATATATTATTTAAAATTTTCAAAATATGCTTTGTTATATAAATGTTATGATATTAACAATATTTAGGTTTTCCACTGTTTACTAGAAAATTATTTATTTTATAAAAATATAAAAAATAATCTGAAGCTTATTTTTGAATGATAAATCCATAATTGATGTAATTTTATTTTCTTAAACTTATATAATTGGTAAAAAATTAATTTTAAAACACTAAATATACAATTTAATAATAATAATTTTTTAAAAATATAACTTCGGTTAAAAAATGTCAGATATGAGTTAGAAAATTTGAACCAACATTACTTAAACCACTAATTAACTTATGAAATAAAAAATTATAATTGTAAAAATATTTAATAATTTTATATATAGAAATTATATAATAAAAATTCAATAAATTCGTGTGATTTATAAAAATAGTATTTTTCATCACCTAAAATTAGTTTTTTTAGAAAAAAAACCAAAAGAAAATCATAAATTAATATTAAAATTTTAATTCAAAAAATAAGTTTATTTTGTCAAATTTAATTTCGATAAATTATTATTTTGACATTATATTAAAATAATAACATATAATGATAAATGAAACACTATTATGTTTTAGTAAATATTTATTTCAAACAAATATTATCTTTTCAACATTCATTATTTCACACAACACCGAATATAGATTTTGTTATGAGAAAACAATAAGTTTGGATTGTGTTATTCATAACACCTAGTTAATAATTCAATACATTCCACACTTATATTATCCTTCGGTACATTAAACACTATATTTGGCTTATTTTACGCACTACATTGAGTCCCTTTGATATCTTGTTTTACATTCAAGATAATATTTTACCAAACTAAAATATACTATTAATATTATTAGTAAAATATTATTATAATTATCAACCGGCCATTATAATGTAATATTTAAATGATATTAACTAAACTATGAAACTATGTTTTACACATATATATAAAATGTATCCATTGGTTACCAATTATTATATAGAATGAAATAAATATGAAAAAATAAAGAAATTACATACCTAAGAAAACTATTTTTGTACGTAAAAACATAATTTTATCTAAATAAATTAAAAATAATCCATTAAAATTTTTATATTATATATTAAATATATATTTTTATACTCATCAATATATTTAATATGTATAAGATAAGAATAAATCCAATTCTATGAAAAAAAGATGTATTTTTTCTAAAAGGTAATTTTACAACCTTTTAATGGAAACCCCATTTTAAATCTTATTTTTTTAAATTTTATAATTTTTTTTCAAATTAAACTAATATTTAAAAATATTTATATCAAAATTTTCTTTGGGTTAATTTTTTATTTTTTTTCTGAGAGGCTTCTTTATTTTATGAATCGTGAAAAACAATGAATTTTAATTCAAAACTCATTTTCTATCACATTCATTTATAAAGTTAAATTATAATTTAATTTGGGTTTAAAGATTAATTATATAAATTTTAAATAAATTAATCTAATTTAGGTCATTTTATTCAATTTCATATAGAAATTGGTTGCAAAAATATTTCAAACTTTTTATCATTTTTTATTTAAAACCCCTCTTTGTCATCATGTCTACGGGATTAAATTTAAATTAATTTCATCCAATTTTGTGAGGGAAATTTTCAAAAACAGTTTCCATATTTAGAATCAAATTAATTAATCATTTCAAAAAAAATCAAATTATTTTTTTGGAATAGATATAAGAGAATGTGATTAAAATTAATTATAGGGATTATGAGAAAATTTAGCTTAACAAAGGACTAAACCATAAACTTAATGCCCAAAATGACATAAATATTTTTTAAAAATCCATTGGTTATTTATATTTATACCCTATAATAAATTTTATCTAACTTTTTACTATTATTGGATCTATATGACATGGGGAAAATTTGCGTGGAATTCCCTTTTAAAAAATTTACAAGAATGTCACTCCTCCTCCAATATAAAAAGGCACTCACCCCTCAAACATATTCACACCTCTCAAGACATTTTATATGGGAAGAAACCTTCCTAAATATTCCCCCAACATCCCTAAATTCTTCTTATAATCATTTCTTTGGTAATAAATCCATCAATAGAATATGTTTTGTGAAAACCAAATCGAGTTACCCAAAGAAGACGTAACAACCTTCTCTAGCTATTTTGTTTTATTTTCATTATCAACCACCTAAAATATTATTATTAAATTATTATATAATAAAATCAATATCCTAAATATATTGATATTTTTTTTACTATATGGTTTCTAATTACACCTACACACACTTCCATAAAATGTGTAACGAACATACTGTTTTTTTTTACGCTGAACAACCACCTCACGAAACGATTTTGTCTGTTTTTCATTTACCACCTCTCATGGTTTGGAATTATTATGGGAAATGTGTTTTCATATTAAATATATTATATTTTTTTATTTATCCCTATATAATTATTATAAAAAATATACATTAATGCTTTCCATTTTTTAATATGATAACTTCATTTGTGTATGTGTGTACTACCACCTCAAGGCCATGTGATTCATTCACATTTTACATGGAATTTATTAAGGGTGGGTTTAGTGAAGTTATATTATATATATGAAAAAAAAATTTATACTTTAATGATATTTCATAAATAAATAAATATATATATATATCATATAATTTCTTTCTTTCAATACAACAATATAACGAAAAAAGAATTCATGTGTACATGCAACCTACCGTCTCTATGAACGGTGTATTCAAATTCATATATATATATTTTAAATATTATTATTAATATATATATATAGATTATATATGATATTTATATTCTATTTTAGATTTTTTTTTTAAATTATTAAATCATGATCTAAGTAAGAGGATCAATAATAACATGCCAAAACATATATGGAAAACAAAGGGAATATTACCCAAAAAATAACATTAACAAGGAGTTGTTAATAAATGAGTTATATAAAGTAACGACTAGATAATTTATATTATTAAATATACTATTATTATTATGTGGTATATTTATAATGAAAATATTTTTATTATACAGGATGTATGAACACGTATGAAGAACTTCAAGACTTAAGATAATGGTTTTCTCATCTCACTTTTATTTCTCATGAGACATAATCCATGTTCAAATTATATTTCTTATATGTGGTGTGTATAAAAACAATTTAGGTATAATAAGATTATTATAATTAAAATTATATGTATTTACATGTTCATTTTATGATATTTATTTCATGTGGTTTATGATTCAAAATTAATTAAATCAGAAAATTAATTTTGTCTCAATTTCCCTTCTCTGAGATACATTCCATGTACCACAACTATGTTTTTCTATGTGGTGTATATGACACCATTTTAAATTTTATATCATGAATATACTTATCTTAATGGTATTTTATGCTTCATGTATTGTTATTATTACATGGTTATTTTATTCAAAGTTACCAAAGTTGTAATAGTTTTTTTCTAAAATCTCAACATTTACTGGGATTGTTTATAATTGTGCTTCTATTGATTAAATATTATGATCCATCGCTAAAAAATCTCATAAATTTTATTATCTTAAGTTTTTAAGGATATATTCGTTTATTGAAACCATTTTCCCACTCTTTAGTACATATGATAATTAAATAAATGTTTTAATAAAATATGACATTATTTATCTTCGGTTAGAAATCTATTTTATTCAAAAACCATGTTTTCCAAAAATGTTTTCAATTAAATTTTATTAAATGGTCTCTTAATATCATTTTGATGTAACATTATTTTCAATAAATGTTTTATTTTTTATGGTGTTTAAAATGGGTTCTGAATCTATTTTCACTAAAAATATTTTAAAAAAATCAAAATTTTTCATATATTATGAATGTATTATTAAAGTTAAATTTATCATAATTGTTTTCTATATTCCTTTAAATTTTTTCAATGTTATTTTAAAATATTTTTTTTTTCAAAATTCATTATGTTTTAGATATACTTTTTCAATGTGGGGAATATATTCTTCCTCAAGAAATGTTTTAAATGAAATTTCAAACTTTCATTATAAGAAAATGATTTTTGAAATGGTTTTATGAAATGGAGTTTCATAGAATGAATATTTTCTTCAATAAAAGTTCCATGTGATCTTTAAAAATCCTTATCCATCTAAGATGGCATAATTTTTATGTTTTCTGATTTACTGGGGATATTATCCAAGAATAAAATTCATATTATATCTTGAATGTTTTTTTATTTATGGAATGATGTTTATGAAAGTAATTTCTCATTAACGAGTTATATGATTTTTGAAACCCACTTAATTTGATAGGTTATTCTTTGATGAAATGATTAAGAAACCTATCAATTTTCCACTTGTTATGATGTGATGAAATTTTATTGGTTCCCATTTCAATTAATGGGTCACTATATGATGAATGTTTATTTTATCCAGTGAAACATGCATGTTGATTTCATTATATGATGGGTGGGGTCTATATCTCCCTTTATTTCATTGGGTAATTATGGATGACTCGTGATTATATATGTTATGCATGGAACTAGTATCATGTAAAAAAATTTATTCGTTAACCTGAATACATGTTCACAATGTTATGAGTGAATCTTTTTATGTGTATAAAATATTGTTTTGTGTGATCCTAATTTAATTTTCCCAATGTTTGGCATAAACCTGATTACTTTTTCACAATGTCATTTATGGAACTAGTTTCATGTCTATATGTTTATATGTGGACCTGATTATATGTTCTCAATGTTATGTGTGAGATTAATTTCATGTTCAAAAAATTATGTGTGGACCTAGTTGCATTTACATAATGTTATGTGGGAACATTATTACATGTTCCCAATCTTATGTGTGAACCTAATTTTATGATCAAAATGTGACACTTTCATATATTTTCATGTCCATAAGTTTATACAAGGGGATGATATCATGTCCTTATCTTAATGAGTAATCTTGTTTCTACTTATACATGTCTAAAATTTTATATTCTAATGTGTATGTAACAATTATATTTCTTATTCCAATGTTATGGTCACATGGATTATGCTCTTGGATACCATATTATTATGTCCTTATCAACTACCAATATTTATTCCATGACTATTTTATATGATATTATATATATATGGTATGGTGCATAAATGTTATTATCATGTTCTCATACTCTTATACTCTTGTTATTCTTCTGTATCTCCTTTTTTACCCTTACTAAGAATCTTATATCAATCATTTCTTATGATTACTTTCCCAATGTAAGAAAGGTTTTAATTATAATAACAAAATGGTAAGATCTTTGTGGGAAACATTGAAGATACTTATCTGACTTAGAATATTTTTTTCCATGTTTACAAGGAAAATAAACTATTATGGTCCTCATTCATGTATTTTTTTAATGTGATGAATATTATTCTAAAATTGTTTACTATACGCGTATGATAAACATGGGTTGTTATAGTTTGTATCAATGAAATGGTTTAGTGAACTTTTGGAAACTAGGATGAGAAAAAAATATTGATATCCCTATGGATATATCTTAGGATATGTTACGGGATGTCTCTAAAGATAAGCCTAAGTTGTATTATATTTAAAAGTATGTTTCTTGATTTTGGCATCAAATAACTAATATTTCATGATTATGTGGTTTTATTCTATGATAAGTTCCTATCACCCTATTGTTTATGGTTTTATTCAATGGAGATAACTAGAAGGAACATTGGTTAACATTGAATGTTTCAAATGTGATCATTTTGTGCATTATGAAAATCAATTATGTAAGTAGAATTATTATAAAGAGAATCCAAGATGTGGTATAGGTAATGGATATATTTCTAAATATGAAGGTACCAAAAATTAATTATTAAAGTCATGGGAGGTTATAACAATATTTTTTGCATTAAAATATAATAATTATTATTAGATTTAAATTTAAGAACATTAAGACATTATTAATATCTCAAATTTAAGGTAAATAGGAATTATGACATTATTCATATCTCATATAGAAGGTAAATGGGTATTATGGAATACGGTGATTAATCCAGATTAATGGTTTAAGAGTAAAGTTAGACTATCGAAGTGTATATGTTTTGTAATTCAATGATTATGTTATAAAAATCATGAAATATATAAGTATTATAAGTATAATATTTTTGTTAATTATTTAAAAGGATATATTTAATGGTGATGAAGATATAGAAAAGTGATTTAATGGAAATGTGATATTTTTTATTAAGGGGATTTATCTCTTAATGTGTTCCTGAAATTAAGAATATTGTGTTTATCTTGGATGAAAATATGATATACATGGATAAATAATATCGGATTATACTGATTACTATGGAACTGATTATTGATTTGTTGAAAAAGTAATCTATTTTATCAATAATGAAGTTTAAAACATTGTGGATTTGAGAAATATATCTAGTAATCTTTCAAATACGGATGATTGCATGTTTTCAAAAGCATTTATGGAAATTCATTTTATTACAGTTTTTCCAGAGAATGTATAGTGATAATATTCAGAGGTGTGGAATGTGACAACCAAGATAAACATTTTGATATTTAGGGGGTCAATGTTAAGTTTATTTAGTGACCTTGCTTCTAAATTTTTATATTTTCATCATTTGGAAGGATTGTAAGGTAAACCATTTTTAAAAAGTTTATGAAAAACCTTGGATGATGTTTGTGATATTAATATATTATATCACCATATGAGGATTTACACACATGGTATAGTGTGTTATAAACTTTTTTTTTGATGTTAACTAATTAAATATGGAATGACCTATCATCCTATTTATGAATCTCATGATCATCAAATGCTTCAGGAATGACAAATTCAACTTAATTTATTTGATTAATAAATGATTTGGAAATTGAAAATTGCACAAAAAAGGGTAATATTGTACTAAAATCAAGATATTATATCTTTTAATGAAAATTATTCAACTATAGGAAAGGTCCATGAAATAAAATATTGTCCCATTATCGTCATTTTTATGATATCAATGACCTTTTCCAAGCCTCTTTGTTCGTGTCTTTGTGATCCTTAAATTTATCATATGTATATTCTATATCACTCTACATCAGATCTTGATAGTTATATTACTCTTCTATGTCCATTTATTCACTTTCCACCAACATTATCCTATGTGGAGACCTAATTATGACTTACTTTGGGTAACTGTTATGGTTCCAACATTAATTTTTTAAAATGAATTTTTAGTATTCATTCATACGACATGGGCTTGTATAAATGGAACCTCAAGTATTAAAATATTGATAAACCCAATTAATTTCTAGGGATTAATTAATTTTAATATTTTATAATGTAACCCCTTGAGATTTTGTGAAATATTTGTTCCAAATTAATTTATTAATTTCATTATTCTTCATTTAATACAATACTAATTATAGAAGTTTTTATACGAAAAGAATATGTTTTGATTAGATTATCCACAACACCAAGTTAATAATTAACTAAAATAAACACTTATATAATCATGTTAATCTCTCAGAACTGTGTTTGTCTTGTGTTACAAACAATACCTAGTCCCTTCGATAACTTTTGTTATATGTAAGACAAAGTATTACCAAACTAAAATATATTATTAATAAAATTATTATAATATAATTATAATTATTACCTAGTTTTTAGAGTAAAAGATATGAATTAGATTGACTCAATTATGAAACTACGGTTTACACATGTATATAAAATTAATCCTTTGGTTATCAATGTGTATAAATTATTGAATGAACTATTTGAAAATAATGAAATTACATTCTTAAAAAACTATTTTTTATATATAGTTACAAATTTATCTCAATATATTTTAAAAAAACTTTTTAAATAAAAAATATATATTATATATTCAATAAATATTTTTTATACTCTTCCAATATATTTTATTGGTATAAAATAAGCATAAATATAATTTTATGATTAAAAAGATGTAATCTTTTAAAAGGTAATTTTACTGCCTTTTAAAGGAGAAACCATTTTAAATATTATATTTTACACAATTATAATTTTTATTTAGAAAATAAACTAAATTTTTGAAATATTAATATCTAAATTTAATTTGGATGAATTTTTGGTATTTTTTTGAGAAGTTTCATTTTTTGATGAATAGTCAAAAAATCTTATTTTAATTCAAAACATCATTTTCGTCTAATTTATTTATACAGTTAAATTATATTTTAATTTAATTTTAAATTTTAATTAGTTATATTTTATATTAATTAATCCAACTTAGGTCATTTAAATCAATTTCACATTTAAATATATTTTACATTTCAATTGAATATAAAACATTTCAAACATTTGAACAATTTTACTTTTAAAACCTACTATGTCATCCTATGTATGGGATTAAATTTAAATTTATATATGAAAATTATGTTATTTGAATTTGAAAAAATTGATTCCATATTTAGAATCAAAATAATATATACTTTTTAATAGGATCAACATTTTTTTCACAAACATATTATTGAAGGTGATTAATACTAAAAATAGTGATGAAGATAAAAATTAGCTTAACAGAGGACTAAACTATAAACATAAGGGCCAAAATGACCTAGAATCTTATCAAAAAAACAATTTATAACTCTATTTCAACATTATCCTCCATTTTATTTTATATGGACCGTTATTTTATCTTTTTGAGGTTGGAAAACATGGGTAGAATCCCCTTTTCAAAAAAATTAAAAGAAATTTACTCGTCTACTATAAAAAGGTACTCAACCCTCCTAGAAATTCACACCTCTCATGACCTTCTGGATCAGTAATACCCTTACAAATATCCTCCTAAAATTTCTAAAATCATCCAATAAGCCTCCATATGGTCACAAAGTCATACATGGAATCCTTTTGGGGATAACTAAAAGGAGTTACCCAAAGAAGAGGTAACATCATTTCTCAGGATCTTATGGTTTATTTTAATTATTCATCACATAATCTATAATTATTAAATTATTATATAATAAAATAAGTAAATTTTAAAAATAATATATTTTTATTATAATTTTCTTACCTAAACCTATATGCACTTCTGTTAAATGGGTAACGAACATAATGTTCTGGTGTAAGGAGAACTACCCCCTAAAAAATGATGTTGTTCAGTATTCCTTAACCAAATCTCATGGTTGGTAATTAATATGAAAAAATAATTTTTTATTTGATACATATGATATTTATGTTGTATTTATTATTCATTAACTATTATATAAAACATACCTTAATGTTTTCCATTTTTTGAAAATACGATAACTTCGTTTGTGGACATATAGACTACCGCCTCCTCAAAGTGATATTATTCATTCACACATTATGTGGAATTTTTTTAATATTTGTTTAGAATGATTATATGATATATATGACATAATTATGATAAGGTAATTATATTATATTTAAACATTCATATATGTAATTTATTTTCTTTCTTCCAAAATGATAATAAAAAAGGAAACGTTTATGCATACGTATGACCTACTATCTCCATGAATGGTGCTTTCCCATTCATATTTCTATATTTAAAAGATTATTATATATATATATAAAATGAATATATATTATATTTATATCATGTTTTACATTATTTTAATAATAAAATCATGATCTTGGTATGAGGATGAAGAATAACAAGTAAAAACATATATGAAAAACAAAATGGATATTACCCGAAACGTAACATTAACATGAAGTTATTAATAAAAGGGTAATATAAGTTCATAAAAAACATATATAGTATTATATATTTTAATATGTTTCTGTTTTATATTTATAATAAACTTGTATTTATTATATAGGATGTTTGAACATGTATGAAGAATGTAATGATTTATGGTAAGGGTTCTCCCATCTCACATTTATTTTCAATGAGACACAATCCATGTTCACCTTCAATTAATTATATATAATGTGTATAATTACCATGTATATGTTATATGATTATTATACATAAATTAATGGGTATTTACATATCCATTTTTTAATATTTATTTTATGTGGTTTATGTTTCAAGAGTTACCAAATCAGTAAATCAATGTTGTCTCAATTTTCATTCTTTGATATACAGCCATGTTATGCACCTATAATTTTCTATTGGGTGTATATAATTCCATTTAAAATTTTATATCATGAATATAATTATTTTCATGATATTTTATGATTCATGTAATCATATTCTTACTTGATTATTTTGATTCAATGTTATGAAAGTGTGAACAATTTATTTCTATAATCTCATCATTTATCAAGTATGTTTATGATTATGCTTCCATTACTTAAATATTATGATACATATCTAAAAAACACTCATGAAGTTTCTTATCCTATGGGTTTTTATGATATATTCAATTATTTATACAATTTTTCCACTCTATGTTACTTATGAAAAATAAGGAAATGCTTTAAGAAGATATGACATTATTTCTCTTCTGTCACAAATCTATTTTATTCAAAATCCATGTTTCCCATAAAAAAATTCAAAATAAAAAGAAAATTAAATATTAAGATAATATTCAATGAAATGGATTTTAATGAATTTTTTTTAAAATTTCTTCAAAAAATTCAATGTTATTTTCAAGGGAGAATATTTTCAAAAATTTTGATGATTTTTTATATGTTTTTAATGTATTTTCAATGTAAAAGGTATTAGAATTATTTTAAACATTCCATTTCATGTTTTAAAATCTATTTTCAATGAAAATTGTTTTCAAAATTATTTTTTTATTAAAAATATTTTTCAAAGTAGAAAAGATATTTTTCATTAATAAATTTTTGAAACGAAAATTTGAATATTTAATTATAAGAAAAGAATTTTTGAAATGGTTTTATGAAAAATATTTTCAAATAAATGATTTATTCCTTAAGAAATGTTCCAAAAAATCTTCCATAATACTTCTCCATTTAAGATGGCATACATTGATATAGTTTATGATTTACTAGGGATATGTTCCACGAATACCATTCATAATATCTTAGGAATGGTTTATGATTTGATGGAATTATTTTTATGATACCTTTTTCACTTCTATGGGTTCTATGATTTTGAAACCTGACTCTTTTCATGAGTGGTTATTTTATGAAATGATTATGAAGACTATATCTTTTCCATTAGTTATGATGTGATGAAATGTAAAGGATATGCAAATCATTTCTATGTGATGAATGTTTTGTTATCTTTTAGAACTTGCATGTATGATTTCAATATGTGATGGGTGGGACCTATATATACCTATAATGCATTGGTTAACGATGGATGAATCATGAGTATATATGTTATTCATGGACTTAGTTTTATGTCCACAATTTTTTCTATGAACCTGATTACATGTTCACAATGTTATTTGTGAACCTTATTATGTTTCCATAATTTTATGCATGAACCCGATTTCATATTCACAATGTTATGTGTGAACCTGGTGTATTGTTCAAAATGTTATGTATGGACCTAGTATCATGCCCACAAGTTTATATAAAAACCTGATTGCATATTCACAATGTTATTCATGAACATAATAGTATGTTCACAATGTTATACATGAACCTAGTTTCATGTCCAGAAGTTTAGGGGTGAAGTAGATTTCATGTTCACAATGTTATGCATGAACCTGATTTCATGTTCAAAATGTTATCTGTTAACCAAGTTTCTTGTCCACACGTTTATGTGAGGGCCTGATTTTATGTCCTTAACCTAATAAGTGAATCCATTTATACTTATAAATGTCAAAAGTATTATAAACGGATGTGTTTGACACAAATATATGTCTTATTAATATTGTATGGTCAAATAGATTATGTACTTGATTCCCCTATAATTCATGCCTTATAAACTACTAATATTTATTCCATGACTCTTGTATATTATCTTTGATATGTATGGTATGTTCGTAAAATGTTTTTCTCATATTCTCATACCCTTATGCTCATGTTATTCTTATATATCTCATTTTCATACCATTACCAATAATCTATGCCCACTCAATCCTGGTGTTTACTTTCCCCAGGTTGTGATGAATGGTTTTATGTGGAAGTACTGAAGGGGAATTTCATTGTGAGAAACATTGAAGATATTTTACTATGTTATAATATTTTTTCCATGTTTCCAAAGATAATAAACTACTATGGTCCTCAAGTAAGTAAGTGTAGAATATTCTTCTAAATTGATGTAATATCCATGTATGTTAATACTGTGCTGCTATAAGAAAATTATTTATTGGAAAATAAATTTTAAAATTATGGTTGTTCTTATTATTAGTTTCTATAAAATAATAATAATAATATAATTAATTAATTAATATAATATTTTACTAAGATCATCATTTTATAATAATATAATTAGTTTCATTTGATAAAAATTATAGATCATAGAAGCTAAATTCGTAAACATTATAATGAATTATGAAATTTTTATAAAATAACTTTTTTATAAATAAATAAATGTATTAATATATTTTATAATTTAGTTATGCATGTTTCTAACTAGTAATTGAAATAAAGGGTTTTAAAGTTCTAAACATGTCATGGTTTGGTTTTAGTTTAGTATTGTGTATGGGTAATCAAATTGATCATATTTGACTTCATTTGAGGAAAAACAAATATTAATGTCTTAAGTCATTACATTATCCCCACATAAAAAAATTTCACCCCAAAATTTTTATTTTCTCCACACTAATGAATGTAGGTGAGGGTATTATTAATATATTCATCATTTGGGAAATGACCTCTTAATATGACTATTTACTTAATCTATTAGGCCTATATTAAGTTACTGATCCTTCCTCAAGAAAAATTAATCCATTATAAAATTTTATACTCATGTATTTATATATAGATATAATATATTCTCCACAACACACATTTCCCAAATCCATTTGAATGTATAACACATTAAACCATAGTGAAAACATACATTCCTTTCAAAATTAACTCTTATATCTAGCCACTAGTTCATAATGTCACACTCTAGACTATATATATATATATATATATATATATATATATATATATATGAGCAATGAATATTATATATTGTATAAATTTACAAAAGTTTGAAGGAAGAAAACATATATTAATCACAAACAAAATTGTAAATCAGATCAGGAAGAAGAATGCAACAACTGATGCATCCCTCGGCATTAACTAATTTATTAGCAAGAACATCATCAAGATAGTTGGCTTCTCGATAAGTGTGAGGGATAATGTACTTCATAGAAGAGAGATTTCCCATGAAATCGACCCATTTATTTGTTAGCCTCCATAAGAGATGGGACATTCTGGATCTTATCACGTTAATAACAGTAGTAGAGTCACACCCAAACCAAACATTGTTCTATTTGCATTGATGGTTAAGGTCAACTGCTTTTCTAATTCCCATAATCTATACCTCAAGAGCAGAAACATTACCACAAGATCCATGAAGGAACTCCACAACATCACCACTATGATTTCTGTTGACAATTCCATATCCTGATGGTCCTAGATTTCCCCATGTGGCACAATCTGTGTTACACTTCAACCATCCTATAAAAGGATGTAACCATAAGACCTTGAACTTGACCCACAGTTGGGGAATGTTACCATGCAGTTTCATATGTCTCAAGGTGAGCAGTTCCCTTACCTAGTTGGAAAATGATTCATCATGCAGCAGGATCAAGTTTTGGACAGCTCTAACAACAACAGTGAAAGCAGGTCCCTGTCTGAACTTATCCCTGTTGTGCACTTCCATGTTCCAGCCATGCAAAAGTGTTTGAAAAACTACTGCAAATGAAACTCTAAATATGGTTGTGAGTTGATTTTATATATATTTTGGATATTATATCATTTTTGGGATTGTGATATTATATATATCATAATCCTGAAATTGAGAGAAACTTCACCAAAAATATCATGAATTAATTATAAATCCCACGGTTACTAATATTATCCAACTTACTTTTTCAAAGTCATTCATCCCTTTATTACCTAAATATAAAGAATTTATTAAACATAATATATTTCCAAAACTTAATCGTCTGTTCATTTATAGTTATTTTCATAAATTTAAACTTGTTATAAAATCATTTTTTCAAGGTTGTTCATACCATTCAATATATGTTCCCTGGCCATTTTATAAACAATATGAAGTAAAATTAAATATATGTTTCACATAACCTTCATAAATTTTAGAATATACATGAATACCGTTGAAAAATATCATTTTCTAATAAAAATAATTGAGAGTGTCAAGAGTTAATTTCTATTAAGATATAAGCCTAACTAACTTTTGTATGAAAAATAAACTCCCATTTTTCTTCATAATAGGAATATACCAAGATTATAAAACATATACGTATTCTCACTTATTTGGTTATAATAAATAGTGGGTTCTAGATATATACCATTATCAAATTATTATTCATGATCATGTTCCAACAAAATACTAAACTCAAAAATAGTTATGAATATAATCCAATTACATGGTCATATGGATATTAAATCTCAATCCAAAGATGTATTCTTCAATAGGACACACTTTTAAATAGATGGCACATTCATTTAAACAATGTCACACCTAGTTTATCATATATGTCTCTTGGTTCAACCTTGGTTACTTTAAGTTGAGTAATATTATCCTTATTTAAAAATTTCTCAATGTAACTAGAAAATAAATGCATCATATAATTTCATAAATAGAATATGAATACCCTAATAATATCCCTTGAGAGTTTTCAGATGTACAATTTTGTCTCTTTATCATGCATCAGGTCACAGTTTAGTCAATACCCAACACACCATATTCAGGGTTACCCCTAAGTAAAACATAACTAGTTCCTGCATCCATTTTCAAGTATCCAGATACATACATATTTTCTTGGAAACCACACAAACATTAATTTACTAAAACATAGGATGTTATCCATTTCTTAGTCGAACCACTTATACTTATCCATATGGTTTTCACTAATTTCATATCATCATCATATCCAAAAATAAATAGACCTTCCTTTCATACCATCTATAGAAACCCAATCCTTAAATGCACAAAATTTACTAATTTTTAACACAATTTTCCGAAATAATATTGAAATGAGGATTTATAGGTATAATTTCCTTAGAATATTATAAACTTGAATACATCATATTATACGTAAATACTATATTTTTATTTAAAACTCTACATTGCACTCCTAAATCCCATTGATTTTCTAAAACTGCATAGGATACCCTTTGGAAAATAAATATGCAAAATAGTGAGTAAGAAATCCCATAATAGTAAAAATCAATCTAAATCAGGAAGGTGTAACTTGGTTAGGAGGCATAAGATGATACCATAAATAGGACAATAGTAAGCATGGAAAATTGAATAATGTAATGAAATTATAAGATCATGGAACCATAATTATGTGAAAACATCATAAATCATGACATAATAAAGCATTAAATCATAATAATATATCATTAATAACCTCTAAGATAACATAATATAGGCTATCCACTATCATAATATTGTTATTCTATAGATAACCACCATCATAACATAGTGTTCTTAGGTTAACCGCCTATGCACCATACACGGTATCTCAGGAGATTGTAACATTTCCAATTACATTATGAGGATATAATGTACCCACCCATCGTGTCTTATGTGAATGACCAGCATAATATATACATGAATATTTTCACAAAAAAGGAAAAAACAAACCATACATATATCATAATCATGATAAAACCAATGCAAAGAAAGTTGTTTTTACAGTATTTTCTTAAGGAATAACTGAAGGGATTATCATAAATATTACCTAGATAATAAGGAATTATATAATTTTGAACATTCATAATTTATAAATGATCATAGGTCATGAACATGGAGTTATAATGTATACATTATTTGATAATGATCTAGTATAAGAAAGAATAAAATCATACCAATTTAGTGATACTTTATGAAATAAGTAATAGATCATTTTAAAAATAAAACTGTTACATATTTTCCATAAAACCATAATTGAACCATGAAGATTCCACCTAAAAATAATGATGGTTTTTATATATATTCATGTTTTAAAAACATTTTTCTATTGTGATATGTGACATGCGACATGAAATGGGAAATTTCCCTTAAATTGGGGTTACTAAAAAGTGGAAATATTGAAGGGAACTAATAATATTTATACCCCTATAATGAAAAGAATATTTAAGTTGTTATACATTTAAGTAACATATATAAGAAATATAAAAATTTCATTTGAATAATATTTCATAAAATTATATAAAAAGAAAGGGAACATGTGACCAATAAGTAACAAGGGTGCTATAAAAGAACCCTTTTAATTTTTTTAAATACAGTTGTTGAAATGTAACATTGTCAAATGAGATATTAAAACTTTATTTTGAAAATAAGAAAGGAAGAATGTTTGATTTTGACGTTAAAATACCATGAAAAATGTAAATTAATTCTATTATTTATCCAATTGGATGTATACATACGATTTAAATTAAATTAGTGCATAAAATACAATATTTCTGAAAGGATGATATTTTGAGATGAAACTATTACAACTTAATTAATTTAGATTTAATAGTCATTGGAAACATGAAAATCATATGTTTCTATAAATTATATGAATTAAATCATGGATTATTCCAAAAAATATTATTTCCAAGTATATAAAATTTAGATATAACAATTTTGGGATAACATTAAAAGTGTCTCAATGAAGAGGAATTAAAATGATGCATGTACTATGGTAACTCAAACTTTGCCATTGGAAACTAATTTTAATTGAATAATTTATAATTGATATTAAATAAAAACTTTATTTACAATTTGGTGATAACATTATAAAATAAAATTTCCATAATTTATAGAAATTAATTTTAGTATTAGCATATATATGGTATAAAAACCAATTTATTGAAAAAGTGTATTTTTGAGAAAGAAGTGTATGTATTGAAACAAATTATTAACAATATTAATTATAATGAAATTAACAAGATTATTATTTTCTAAGAAAATTTATGTGACAATAAAATAAATTGAAATTATAATTTCCCCAAGTGTAAATTTAATTAATTAAATAGAAAAAAATTATTTTTCATAAAATATTACTTGATTTTATAAAATGATACTCATGGGTTTTATACAATAAACATAGTACTTATAAAATATTTATTTTCCTTTTTTAATATATATATATATATATATATTATAAAAAATTTCTAAAAACATATTGGTTATGCACAAGTGATTTTATTAGTGAAATCCTTAGTTTCCACTATTCACCTAAAATTTGTTTTTTTAGAAAAAACTGAAAAAAATTATAATATTTTATTCACATGATGAATCCAAAAAAGGAACTCAATTTATTTATTAAACCTAAATAAGTGATAAATATTAATTTTAAAATAAAATATTTATATTGTTTTAAAAAAGTTACTAAAAAATGTACCTATAGTTCTAAAATTTCTGGCATGAGTTTTTAAATTAAAACAACCACTTTTAAAACAATAAAATCACTTCTAAAATAGAAATTGTTTTCTTTAAGGTATTTTAATTAATTTTTAATACATACTTATCAACTAATAATTCCATAAAATTAATGTTATTTATAAAAATTTTGTTCTACATTATTCTCCTAAAAATCAATCTATTTTAGAAAAAAACCAAATTAAATATTTCAATTATGTGGAAATTATAAGTAAGAAATTATTTCCATTCGGTGAAGTTAAGGTTCTATAGTTTTCTATTTTAAATTTTAATTAAAATCATAAAATTCAAAGAGAATGATATTTTATAGGAAAATTACTTCTTAAAATACTAATTGTTCTTATTCTTATTATCTTTAAAATAATAATAAAGAAAACATTAATAATTCAATATTATATTTTATTAAGATCACTGTTTAACAATAATAGACATAGTTTTTTAATTAAAAATTTACAATGCATAAAATATAGGTTTCTAAACACAATAATGAAATAACTAAATTTTATTAAAAAAATAAAATTTTTACATATAAATATTGGTATTGGTATATTTCATAATTCAGTTACTCATGTTCATTATAACTAATTAAATGGATTAAATATATCAGGTTTTCATTTAAGTTCTAAATTATTTCTGTTATGAGCAATCAATCATATTTTACATAATCAAAGGAAAAATATATATTTAAATCTAATCTCATTACAGTATATAAATTTAAACAACACACAAATGTAAAATTTCAAGGGAAAATTATAAAAATAACATTTTCTATCATCTTATTATAAACCAATCCTCCCTCTTCATAAAAGGAGTTTTAAAATAAAAAAATGGGTTATAAGTGAGATTGAAATACTACATACTATAGATTTCATGGGGGCTGTCCAGATTTAAAAAATTTCCATATTCACATAGATTGTGATAAATTGATAGCTGCATCTTTATTTTTCCTCTCCCTCAAGGAATTCACTAACTCTTATACTTCAATTTAGTTGGATAAACATAAAAAACATTCTTTTTTGTTCATTAGTGTAAACAATATACCTATACTTTAATTCTTTTCAATTTAGCACAAATAAACTGCAATAATATAGAATAAGTTATTAATTACTTTTAATTTAGAAGAAACATTCAGGATGAGAGTTTCCACTCACCCCATGCAAACTGCTTTTATACAATTAACACTTTTCCTCTTGTCAACAACCTTAATAATTTTCCTACTCATCTATTTCCCTTGAACTATTTCATTTTCTATAAATGTTTTCTCCACCTCAGTGGTCAAGGAAACGTTATTTCATTGTTATTTTATCATATTTATTATTACATTCTATTATTCTAGTATGATTTTCATATAATCATTTGTTCTATTCCAAAAATGTATTTCTAGATATCTTCTCATGAATTCAAACTTATTCATGTGTAACCACTTGTTTTCCTTTAGCATTAGCATCCATATCTTCTTTCTTCATCATCTTAGAAAACCATAACTAGTATGGATAGAGAAAAATCATTAATTCTTGACCTTCCAACTAATTTAGATTTCCCAGATGTCTTCTTAAAAGTATTAATATATCACGAATCTTCCTATTTAGATTTTTCAATTTTATTCAATTTCAAAACATAAGGATTCTCTTTTTGAAGTGTATACATGATCTCCGAATCTTTTTTTTCCATATTTTAAAAATCTAACACAATCCTATTAAAAATAAAAATATATGTTTTAGTTGTTCATATTATGTTCATTCATAACACTATTTTGCTTCATCTTTTAATATGTCCATGAATAGTTACAAAAAATCCCTCTTGGTTCTTGAAACATTATTAGAAATAACATATTAAACCAAAAATAAAGAGTTTGTGCTCATACCTTCCACAATACAATACAAATCCTATAAAATAGATCTTCAATTTTCATGATCAATCAGTCCAGAATTCATTAATTTAATACTAGCTACTTTTTGATCCTCAAATTGACCAAGGGTGGTGTTTTATTTATTTTTTCTCTTACTTTTATTGAAAATCGTTTCGTCCCTCATCCTCCATGGCCTAATAATTCTTATAATCTATTTTCAAAATATACTGTAACAATTTTCTGAATGGTAATTTGTTGTATTTGGTGTATATTTCACTTTCTATTAAGAACTTATCTTCTCAATAACATGGGAAAATTCACCTTTAACCTTTCTAGACATGTTCACATCTTATTTTAATTTGTTCATGACTTTTTAAAAAATAAGATATATTAATTTTTTCCCTACCAAATATTTTTCAATTACAATCAGCTTCTCGTCATGGTTTCTCCTAATATTATCTTGTTTTATTTCCCTTTACTTGTGATTCTTTATTTCATCAACATTTGATAACTCAGTTCTAATCAAACCCTCTTTTTTCTTCCACATTATTTTTATACTATATAATATTGTTATTTTCTTTAATATGTTGTGTAATGTAATCAAAAAAATATTCAAACATTCCTTTCATATCCCACAAAATTTTTCCCTATATTCTTCATCAACATAACCAATTGATGAGATAATACATTCTAAAATTGAGAAAAGAAACTTAATTCAATATCAAATCTTATAGATGATTCCTAATTCCCTTTCTTACTCATGAAAAATAATTTTTTATGCTTGAATTATTATTAAAATCCATCATTTATTTTTTGTGTATTCTCGTATTTCACATCAAATTCAGACTCTTCAAACTATATCATTGAAAAAAGTTCTGAAATATTTGTTAATATCTTCACAATTATAATATCTGAGTAATTTCATGTCTTTTCTTATCCATTTACCCATTTTTAATCTCTTTTATAGTATAAAAAAAATTTGGTTGAAGTTGTGATTATCCTACGAACCTAAATCATTATATAAAATAATTTATTTTTCCACGTCTTTCATTTTCTCATAGAATAAAATGCCATATTATATTTTACCTTCTTTTTAGGGGTTTGAGAATTTATCTTTTCATGTTCAATGAGGATATTTTGAATTTTACTCTAATTATCAGACCTTGGAATAAAACCCATTTAAAAATATTCCCATTATCATCATAACTATAATGGAATCCTCTATCTTCTCAATAAATACTTGAATGTTTTTGACTATCACATTCACCTAAGTTAAATACAGATAATTATATCTACAATTGAACATTTTATTGTTCTCAAACCTACTCCACCAAAAATTAAGACAACCTTCTTTGAATCTGAAATTACCATTATATGTTATTATCAATTTTTGAATATTTACTTTATTATTTAAAGGTTCATTACCTTTATATAGAAATTTTCAGATAAAGATATCAAGATGGAATTTTCAGAATTTATATATAAATCTATATTTACCTTATCATGTTGAGTCAAATAATTTCTTTAATTAAAGGAGGAAAATCAAATATAGAATACTCTCAAAACTTCTTGGATGAGCAAACTAAGATATGGTAGCATCATATTCCAAAACATGTGGTATTCTATGAACTCTAACATAGAAACTTCATGGGTTTTCAAAGTATTAGGACTCTACATTTATCAAAAATATCGTCCTTGGATATTTATAGTGAACATAGATTATATGATACCAATTATAGATCCCAAGGATCAGTTAGGTAACACTAATAGAGGTAAATAAAGGAAACTAAATTTTGGTGAATTCTCTTAAATCAACCTCTTGAAATTATTAAGGTTCTCAATCCACTTAATATAATCACACATGTTCAAATCATGGGAAAAAGTAGTGATAGAAATATGGTGGGAGATTGGTAGGGAGAGTATCACCCCGTATTTACATGGTTTGGTTGAAAGGTCAACTCCTTCCCATGTGCATTATTCCCACAACAACGATTCTCTACTAACATTAATCATAATATATAATAAAAATTACATTGTTCTCTGCATGTATTTTAGAGTCCACTAGGAGATATTTAAACTCTTCGAAAATATGATCAAGTAAATAAATAACTTTAGTATTTTCTTGGTGTTCTATATACCATTGGATGTTGTTTCTCCTCCACTAGCTAATGGACAAACATATCTTTATGTGATATCCCCAGAGAAATATAGTAGTACTTCTAGTATTGAAACTTTCTCATGATATTGACTGATATATATATTCCTCAGCCATCACAAGTGATAAAGGGTCACAAAGGATCCCATTATTCTTCAATGGATCCCATTTTTGACCCATTTTCCCTCAATAATAATACATTGTGCTCTCAATAATTATTAATGATCAAACAAAATTTTTATCACTTGTATTTATCTTTTATATCCATAGTAAACTAGGTTTATATTTTCTTCTATATTCAAAATATTAAAACTAGATGATATTCAGATGCATGTGTGATCTCCTCATTTAAACCATTCAATGATATTCCATATTTACTTCCTCATTCAAATATGATTCAATTTTCATTAAAATAATCCATTCAAACCACCTGAAGACTCATGTTATTTAATTTTTTTAATTATACATAATGTAATATTTTTTGAACTCATTCAAAATATCTAAATTTATTGAATTGTGTATTTTTTCCATGTGGATCTACTTCATTAAACATAGTTCTCATCAGAGTATTTTTTTATCTGTGTAGAAAAATCAAAATTCACTACGTACTAAATGTCTACATATATGTCATATGATAAATTATGATTGAAAAATTCATATTCACACTATGTTATAAAATTCATCTTCAATGACCTATTTTTCAAACAAATACACTCAGGGTCATATGATCAAAGGAACTACAATCATTAGTGAAGTCAAATGATCTTCCTCAAAGAATTAATATTAGATGAAATGTCTTATTGATTAGCCACTAAATGAGGCTAATATTCATTGTTAATATACCTAATTTTCATGTTCTTTGTTATTCATAAATACCATTTTAGTGCATTTTACACTTTGAACATCATTTCACATTATGATTGTAATACCTTCTTAAAATGCACTATTATGTGGTACATTTTTGAACATCATTTAAAGTACCCAATGATTCATCTGATTTTAAGGAATTGAATTATACATATTTTAATTTGATATTTTTGTAAATTGATCTACACTTAAATATGAACATGTTTGATTCAGGGATCAATGGAGAATTCATGGAGGATGATGGAGATATTTGGCAATGAAAGGAAGCAATTCTGGAGAAGGCAGATTGGACACCAGCCCAATGATGAGACTGTGGGGCCCAACATACAGGCCCAATTAATCCCAAATTTCGTGGGATGCTAGAAGACATGTACAGGAACAAATCACTCTTCAGGAGTTAATGCTAATTCGGCCTCCATGGTGGTCATTTAGGCGGCCCAAGTTAGAGATACAATTCTGGGCCAGATTCTGCGGCCCAGAAAAACAGTCCACCAATTTGATCATATCTCGGAATACAAAACTCCAAATGGGCCCAACTTTTACAGGCGGTTAGCAGACATCCGGAGCTCCATTTTCTTCTTCTATGGCCCACCCTGATTCGGCCATCTAGAAGGTCATACAAACGCGTCTGTTCGGTGGATGAAAACTGGCTGCCACCTCGGGTCAAACGTGGAAAAGTCCAAATTCCACAAGCTTTCCACCACCTATAGCCTACCAAAATTAATTAAGATGCTTTGTACTGTTGGTGGCTCGACCCAAGGCTCCCAAAATGCCTATTTAAGGCAGTTGTGGTGAAGGAGTTTAGGATCTTGGATGCTTTGTTTACTTGTAATGTTATGCTGCATTTTTGTTGCCTCAATTTTGTCTTTCACATGTAAGTTGTTCAATTCACTTTAGTTTCTTAATAAAAGTTCTTCTTCTACTCTTATTCTGTTGTTCTTAATATCACTTTGATACCGTTGGATTAAGGTGTGAATTTATTCACACCAACCCTTGTGAAATTATTCACACAACGGTGGAGTGATCATTTTATTTTTGTTGTTTTCTTTACTTCTTCATTCCTCCCTTATGAGTCTACTTTCCGCTTCCATTGAAACCATGGGATCAATGGAGGGCTAAACCACTTATGGGTTGATCCAAGGGAGTAGCAAGGGGCTGGATTGGATGTTATTTATCACCTAATTAATGTATAATCACTTCTTTAATTGGGATTTTTATTTGATGATTTTTAAACTCCATCGTCCTTGTTGAATTTAAGGCCACACACTTCAAGTACTAATACGATCCTTTACCTTGAAGTGCTCAAAACTTTGATCCTTCAAGTGTATAGGTGATTAGTATTAGAGGGTGTAGGCATTGAACCAGTAAGTGATGATGTTGTTTTATCTCCTTAAATGAATCCATCTCAAATTTAAGAAATTGAAATCATTAAAAAGAAAATTCATCCAATCCACCCCGAGTGATAACCTAGGATCAACTCATTCTTTTAAATTGAATCCACTTAAATCGTTTAGATATCTTTAAAACCCATCCAAAATCAATCCAAGTTGGCCACTTCATAGCCAAAAATCCATCCCTTAGGTTGTGTATCTTAGGTATCTCCTTTGGTCTCTGTGGAATCGACAACCCAAGCTACACTACAAGGACCGTTCTACCCTTCTTCTCTTGGGTAAATTTGGGCGTGAACCAAATTTTGGCGCCATTGCCGGGGACCAAGTAAGTACCTTAGATCCAAAAAAAAAACCTTCTTTCCTCACCTCCATTCTTCTACTCTCACCCAAGATCTCTTATCTTGTCCCTTTCTCGCTTTTTTTTTGGCGCATGTCCGCCTACACCCGCGATTTCTCAAACAGACTAGTTAGGGTGGAAAGTCCTAGGATAGGGGAGTCAAGTGCACCTAAGGGATTGTTTAAATCAGATTCAAATATTCTTGAAACCCCAAAGTCAGAACTTGAAACAAGTCCAATGGAGGGTCATCCACAAAATCAAATTGTAAACCCTGGGGGGAATCAAATGGGAAACCAAAACCAAGAAGCTCCAAACTTAGGGAATGTAGTTGATCAAACCATGAATGACTACCTCACTCCAGCTTGGACCAATGCCCCCTCATGCATTAGACACAATTCCATAGGAGACACCAACTACATATTCAAACCCCATGTCCTAAACCACCTTCCAACCTTTCATGGGATGGAGTCAGAAATGCCATACCTTCATGTCAAAGAGTTCAACGACATTGTTGAAACCATGTGTCCCCCACATCAACTAGAATCCGCTAAGATGAGGCTATTTCCTTTTTCATTAAAGGATCGAGCTAAAAATTGGCTAAACAACTTGAGACCTGCATCAATCCACTCTTGGGACCAACTGCAAAGAGAATTCTACAAAAAATACTTCCCTCATCACAAAACAATTTCACTTAAAAAGAGCATCCAAAACTTTTTTGAAAAAGAGGGAGAGTCATTCTATGAAACATGGGAGAGGTTCAAAGACACCCTAAACATGGTTCCACACCATGGGTTTTCCATACCTGAACAAGTGAGAATTTTCTATGAAGGGTTGGGTCCGGGTAATAAACAATTCATTGACATGATGTGTAATGGAACTTTTAAAAACAAAGCCCCAAATGATGCTTACGAGTATCTGGAAAGTCTGGCTGAACAAAACCAAACTTGGGGAACTTCACCTTATTCTGAAAAGCCACAAAGAACCACTGGAATTCATACACTTAGAGAAGAGGAAAGCCTTAGGGCTAAACTCGCAGCACTCTCTAGGAAGGTTGAAGAGATAGACCTTAGGAAAGTCCATGAAATCCAAAATGTAGACCTTGTTTGCACAATTTGTGACAAACATGACCATAAAACAGACAACTGCCCAACCATTCCATCCATCAAGGATGTTCTTCTAGGAGGACCCCCAGCGGAAGTCAATGCCCTAAACTTTGAAAAGCCCCAATACCAAAACACCTTCAATCCAAGGTACAATGACCACCCAGGCTTCCGCTGGAAAGATAACCAACAACCTAGCCAACCACAGGGACAAAATCCTTACCCCCATCAGAACTACCAAAACCATAACCAGTTCCAAACCCAACCTATCCAATACCAACAACCACCGGTCCATTTTCAACAAACCATCCCACCTCCAAAATATCCCCCTGGGATAAACCAACGTACTCAAGCACCAACCCAAACTGTTCCACAAAGCCTACTAGAACAACTGTGCAAACAAATGGAGAGGATGAACTCGGAGGTATCTTCCCTAAAACAAGAACTTCAAACCATCAAAACAGGAAAGGCACCCATGCCTACTCAGGCGGTGCCGTCCTCAACTTCAAGGGGAGAGTCAAGTTGTGCTCAAACAACTCATGAACAACTAAAGGCTGTGACTGTTTTAAGAAGTGGGAAATCAATTGAGAAACCTGAACAACTAATTCAGAACCCACCTGAAGATTTAAACTTGGATGAAAATTTAAATGAACCACAAGATCAAACTGAAGAAACTGATAACAATGTGAAAGAAGCAACTCTTCAACAAACAACCCCACAACCTGCACCATTTCCTCAACGCATGAGGGGGAAAACCAAACCTGAATTGAGTGAAACGTTGAGGGAAATATTTTCACAAGTCAAGTTGAACATACCCCTTCTCGATGCAATCCAAACCATACCTGCCTACTCAAAGTACCTTAAGGACTTGTGCACTTTTAAAAGAAAATTTTCACATAAAAACCAAGTCCTTTTGGCTGCTAATGTGAGTACCACCATTCAAGGTACAATTCCTCCTAAGTTGAAAGACCCAGGTTGCCCTTACATCAATGTTGAACTAGGAGAAAGCAAAGTTGTCAAAGCCTTGTGTGACCTAGGTGCTAGTGTCAATCTCATCCCATATGCTGTGTACTTCCAGTTAGGCCTAGAAGAACTCCAACCCACATCTGTCACACTTCAACTTGCTGATCGTAGCATTAGGGTTCCAAAGGGTATTTTAAAGGATGTTCTGGTAAAGGTTGAAAACTTCATCTACCCTGCTGACTTCATTGTCCTTGACAATCATCCAAGCTTAGTTCCTAGGGATCAAACTCCAATCATTCTTGGCCGTCCTTTCCTTGCAACAATCAACTCTGTTATCCGAGTCCGAAATGGGAACATGACCATCACCTTTGGGAACATGAGTCTAGACTTGAACATCTACAATGCCAGCTCACAAATAGGGGATGAAGAGGATATTCATGAAGTAAACATGATAGGAAGCATTGATAATGAATCCATGGAACATCAAGGAATATTTGATGAATGTTTAAGTCAGAATGAGATTGATTTCCTTTGTTCACATGAAGGAAGTTTATCTCCTTGGCTCAAATCATTTTCAAATTGCTCCTATAATGATGTCTTAGGACCAACAATCAGTGAAACCTTTCAGGAAAACACATTCATGGAGACAACTCAAACTCCCTTCCCTAACCCAGGTCAATACAATCTTGTGGCTGAAACTTCTACACATGGGGAATCAATTCAATCTGAAAATCTAGGAAACAAATTTGATCTTGATCCAATGCCCCAATATTCTGCTGAAATTCTGAACCAACCAGATCTTGAATTGAAGGAACTTCCTACTTCCCTCAAGTATGCCTTCCTAGGGGAAAATCAAACACATCCTATAATCATATCTTCTTCTCTTGAAGCCAATCAGGAGGGGATGCTTCTAGATGTCCTTAGGAAACACAAGAAAGCCATTGGTTGGACCCTGTCTGATATTCCTGGGATTAGCCCACTTATTGGAACTCATAGGATTACTCTTGAATCTGAATCCAAACCATGTCGTCAACCTCAGAGGAGACTCAATCCAAATCTTATGGATGTGGTAAGGAAAGAACTTCTTAAGTTGTTGAAAGCTGGTATCATCTACCCCATAGCTGAGAGTGAGTGGGTAAGCCCAATTCAAGTTGTCCCAAAGAAAGCTGGAATCACTGTGATCACTAATAAGGATGGGGAAATTCTTCCAACTAGGGTGAGTAGTGGCTGGAGAGTCTGTATTGACTATAGGAAGCTCAACTCTTGTACCAAGAAGGACCATTTTCCCTTGCCCTTTATTGATCAAGTCCTCGAGCGAGTGGCAGGTCATCAATTCTATTGCTTCCTAGATGGGTACTCAGGTTACAATCAAATCGAGGTCTCCTTGGAGGATCAAGGGAAGACAACCTTCACCTGTCCATTCGGCACCTTTGCCTTCAAACGCATGCCGTTCGGGTTATGCAATGCCCCTGGAACCTTCCAGCGGTGCATGATGGGAATCTTCTCAGATATGGTAGGGGAGTTTCTAGAGGTCTTCATGGATGACTTCTCTGTATTTGGGGATACATTTGAGGGATGTCTTAGGAATGTGGAGAGAGTTTTGTCAAGATGTGAAGAAAAGAATTTGGTCCTAAACTGGGAAAAATGCCATTTCATGGTAAAAGAGGGGTTAGTCCTTGGCCATATAGTCTCGGGTAGGGGAATTGAAGTTGATAAAGCAAAGGTTGACATCATTCGTCACCTTCCATCACCCAGAACTGTTAAAGAAGTGAGGTCCTTCTTAGGACACGCTGGTTTCTATAGAAGATTCATTAAGGACTTTAGTTCAATCTCTCGCCCTCTTTGTGCTCTCCTAGTAAAGGATGCTCCATTTGTTTGGACAGAAAGCTGTGAGGGTTCATTTTCAACCCTTAAATCCGCTCTCACCTCTCCTCCCATTATGAAATCTCCAAACTGGGACCTTCCTTTCGAACTCATGTGTGATGCCAGTGACTTTGCTGTAGGAGCTGTGTTAGGACAACGGTGTGATAAAACTCCATATGTCATTTCTTATGCAAGCAAATCCTTAAATGATTCCCAAATCAATTACACCACCACTGAAAAGGAGTTACTTGCTGTTGTGTTTGCCTTAGAGAAATTCAGGTCCTACCTCTTAGGATCACCCATCATTGTATTCACCGACCATTCAGCTCTAAAATATCTCTTCCAAAAACAAGATGCAAAGGCTAGATTGATTAGGTGGGTCCTTCTTCTTCAAGAGTTCGATTTAACCATTAAGGATAAAAAAGGTGTCGAGAATGTTGTAGCTGATCACCTCTCTAGGTTGGAATTCAAGGACAAATCACATCATCTTTCTGTGTCTGATTCATTTCCCGATGAGAACCTCTATTCTGTGAGTGACTGCCCTTGGTATGCTGACATAGCCAACTTCTTAGTTTCAGGGGTCCTTCCAAAATTCTTAGGGACCCAAGCTAGAAGAAAATTTCTTTCTGATGTCAAGCATTATGTGTTTGATGATCCATACCTATATAAGTTCTGTCCTGACCTAGTCATTAGGAGGTGTGTGCCAGAATCCGAACAAGAGTCCATCCTTAAATTCTGTCACAGTGAGGCATGTGGAGGTCACTTTTCCTCTAAGAAAACATCTGCTAAGATTCTTCAATGTGGTCTTTTCTGGCCCACCCTTTCAAGGGACTCCTACACATATTGTCAAAGCTGTCCTAGGTGTCAACAAGTAGGGTCCATCACAAAAAGGAATCAAATGCCACTCACTCCTATCTTAGTGGTTGAAATCTTTGACTGTTGGGGAATTGATTTCATGGGTCCCTTCCCAAACTCTCGGGGATACCTCTACATACTCTTGGCTGTCGATTATGTCTCAAAATGGGTTGAGGCCATTCCTACAAAATCCAATGACCATCAAACTGTGATTAGATTCCTTAAAGAAAACATCTTCTCTAGATTTGGGATTCCTAGGGCTATCATTAGTGATCGTGGAACTCATTTCTGCAATCGCCCATTCTCATCGCTCATGGAGAAGTATGGAATTTCTCACAAAGTGTCCACTGCTTATCACCCACAAACCAATGGTCAAGCTGAGTTAGCCAATCGAGAAATCAAACAAATTCTTGAGAAAACTGTTAATCCATCTAGGAAAGATTGGTCGAGCAAACTCTTAGATGCTCTTTGGGCATATCGAACAGCATTTAAAACTATCCTAGGAATGTCCCCATATAGGTTGGTTTATGGTAAAGCATGCCATTTGCCAGTGGAGATTGAGCATAAGGCCTTTTGGGCAATCAAAAAAATGAACTTTGACATTTCTTTGGCCGGAATAAAGAGGAAATTGGATCTAAACGAGCTTGAGGAACTTAGGATGGAGGCTTATGAAAATTCAAGGATCAATAAAGCTAGAGTTCAAGCCTACCAGTCTAGGAATCTTAAAACTAAACACATTGAACCAGGGAAACCTATGCTTTTGTATAGTTCTAAACTTCATTTGCACCCGGGAAAGTTGAGGTCTAGATGGTCCGGTCCATACATAGTGCATAAGGTGTACCCCCATGGGGCTGTTGAAATTCAAGATCCCACCAATGGTCAAATATTTAAAGTTAATGGTCATAGAGTCAAACCATTCATAGAACCATTCCAAAAACATGAAGTTGATGAAGACCTGAGTGAACCTACCTTTGATGAAAAAAAAACAACAATTAATCAATAAGGGGTTTAAGTCGAGCTAACGACGTTAAACAAAGCGCTGCACGGGAGGCAACTCGTGGTTTTTATGTTTCTAATATTTCTGAATCATCTTTATTTTTCAAATAAGATTACTTAATCATTTTTATATTTAAAAAAAATAGACTTTTGACCTGTTCTTCTATTATGAGTATGGATGGGTACGAAAGAGGAGCACCATATTCATCCGTGTCACGTGGTGTGATCCTTGAGTAATACCTTACCCAGAAATTTAAAAAGAAGACAATGTATCATCAGTTTATTTTGTTTTTATTATTCAATGGGTTAAAAAAATATATAATAATACAAAAAAAAAAGTCCACGCCATAGGCCGTGGGGCAAACCCCGTCACAACCGGCGAAGCCGCGGGGACTCGAACCCGGGACCGAAGGGAGACAGGGGCGCGCGCTTACCACTGACCTGCGGTTTCTTGTGCTACCTTATTCTATAATTTTTATATATATTCTTATATTTTACTTCCTTTATTATATAAATATATATATATATATATTGTTTGTTTTTGTTTGTTTTGTTTGTTTGTTTTGTTTTTTCCTTTTTCCACTAGGGAACTTTGCAAGCGACATGGATATCAAAGGAATAAATTCGAGCGGCAAGAACTTCAAACTTCAACCACCAGGTGACTTCATTCCATAAACCTCATTTTCAATTTACTTTTTAAATTTTTATTCCCTGCCTCTACTCCTTCTAATTTTTCATTTCTTCAAACACTGGGGACAGTGTTGTTTTAAGTTGGGGGGAGATAAAATAAAAAAAATTCTTTTGTGTCAAAAACAAAAATTGAATGATTTGAAAAAAAAAGTAAATGGAAGGACAAATTCCTTTAACTTTGAACATGGTAATACACATTTCACACTTTGAAACTGAATATCAAATAATTTAGCATGCCCTGATTCTGATTTTAATCCTTGTATAATTTCATGAGCATAGATTTTGGAAAGTGTGGCTGTCCAATGTGATATTTCATCGTTTATATATTCATCCAAATAAAATAAATGCCACAATGCACGTCCTCTAGACTGTGGGGTACTAATTTGAATTTTTGGAGTCCCATAATAAATAGCATAGGTTGGTTTTATTTTTATGAATAATATGAGTATTCAAAAAAAAAATTATTAAAAAAAATAAAAAATAAAAAAAATAAAATAAAAATTTGCGTGTAGAGCAATGGATTGATAAAATGCGAGGCTTTCGGCACTTGGGGATCGTGACTCCAGAGTTGTCTAGCCCTGAGTTTTTCAATCTATCTCTATTTATGGTAATATGAATTTGTTTTTGATTAAGTTAACTCGAGACGATGCCCGAGTATGTGGGCTTCACTTGGTGCCCTAAGGCCTTTGAGTCTGGGAGTCATCGGCAAAGTCTTGCTACATGGGTTAATTTGATTAATTGCAATCTCAATTACTATAGCAATATTGCAAAAAACAAATCAAAAAAAAAGAGGGATGAAGAATACTCATATTAGGATTAAATGTGATTCCACCTAGCGCTTCCATGATTTCCCCCTTGAATGAAAATGAACCCCCATATCTATTGTGATTCACAACACATCATTACACCTAATTGAGTTGGATGAAGTATGATGATGGATTTGATCAAAGGAATGGGCTTGGGATTGGGATCTGCTTATGAAAATATCTCGTATTAAAATATTTTGATGGGTTTCATGATTGTTTGGTATAAGGTTTTTTGGTGATCATTGTGTATTAAAATGTTTTTAGAAAAGGGAATTTGAATTTCATTTTTTTGATGAGATATATTTTGCTCGGGACTAGCAAAACTCAAGTTGGGGGGGTGTGATTAGCCACTAAATGAGGCTAATATTCATTGTTAATATACCTAATTTTCATGTTCTTTGTTATTCATAAATACCATTTTAGTGCATTTTACACTTTGAACATCATTTCACATTATGATTGTAATACCTTCTTAAAATGCACTATTATGTGGTACATTTTTGAACATCATTTAAAGTACCCAATGATTCATCTGATTTTAAGGAATTGAATTATACATATTTTAATTTGATATTTTTGTAAATTGATCTACACTTAAATATGAACATGTTTGATTCAGGGATCAATGGAGAATTCATGGAGGATGATGGAGATATTTGGCAATGAAAGGAAGCAATTCTGGAGAAGGCAGATTGGACACCAGCCCAATGATGAGACTGTGGGGCCCAACATACAGGCCCAATTAATCCCAAATTTCGTGGGATGCTATAAGACATGTACAGGAACAAATCACTCTTCAGGAGTTAATGCTAATTCGGCTTCCATGGTGGTCATTTAGGCGGCCCAAGTTAGAGATACAATTCTGGGCCAGATTCTGCGGCCCAGAAAAACAGTCCACAAATTTGATCATATCTCGGAATACAAAACTCCAAATGGGCCCAACTTTTACAGGAGGTTAGCAGACATCCGGAGCTCCATTTTCTTCTTCTATGGCCCACCCTGATTCGGCCATCTAGAAGGTCATACAAACGCGTCTGTTCGGTGGATGAAAACTGGCTGCCACCTCGGGTCAAACGTGGAAAAGTCCAAATTCCACAAGCTTTCCACCACCTATAGCCTACCAAAATTAATTAAGATGCTTTGTACTGTTGGTGGCTCGACCCAAGGCTCCCAAAATGCCTATTTAAGGCAGTTGTGGTGAAGGAGTTTAGGATCTTGGATGCTTTGTTTACTTGTAATGTTATGCTGCATTTTTGTTGCCTCAATTTTGTCTTTCACATGTAAGTTGTTCAATTCACTTTAGTTTCTTAATAAAAGTTCTTCTTCTACTCTTATTCTGTTGTTCTTAATATCACTTTGATACCGTTGGATTAAGGTGTGAATTTATTCACACCAACCCTTGTGAAATTATTCACACAACGGTGGAGTGATCATTTTATTTTTGTTGTTTTCTTTACTTCTTCATTCCTCCCTTATGAGTCTACTTTCCGCTTCCATTGAAACCATGGGATCAATGGAGGGCTAACCCACTTATGGGTTGATCCAAGGGAGTAGCAAGGGGCTGGATTGGATGTTATTTATCACCTAATTAATGTATAATCACTTCTTTAATTGGGATTTTTATTTGATGATTTTTAAACTCCATCGTCCTTGTTGAATTTAAGGCCACACACTTCAAGTACTAATACGATCCTTTACCTTGAAGTGCTCAAAACTTTGATCCTTCAAGTGTATAGGTGATTAGTATTAGAGGGTGTAGGCATTGAACCAGTAAGTGATGATGTTGTTTTATCTCCTTAAATGAATCCATCTCAAATTTAAGAAATTGAAATCATTAAAAAGAAAATTCATCCAATCCACCCCGAGTGATAACCTAGGATCAACTCATTCTTTTAAATTGAATCCACTTAAATCTTTTAGATATCTTTAAAACCCATCCAAAATCAATCCAAGTTGTCCACTTCATATCCAAAAATCCATCCCTTAGGTTGTGTATCTTAGGTATCTCCTTTGGTCTCTGTGGAATCGACAACCCAAGCTACACTACAAGGACCGTTCTACCCTTCTTCTCTTGGGTAAATTTGGGCGTGAACCACTTATGATGGAAAACACAGAGTGATAACTCTTCAATGTATTATACTAATTCATTTTCCATTTCTCAAATATAAAGGAATCACCTCTAGTCTGTTGCAATGATTCTTAGCTACATGGATCATAAAAAACATTCTAAATAATGATACTTGAATCTAAAATGATAATCAAAATCATCATCTAACTCAAATTATTTATAATATAAAAATTTTGGGAACTCATGTTCTCACAATGTAGGTAAGATACTTCATGTGAAAATAAAAGGATTTATCGTTCGTAGTGACTTGCAATATATCAACAGAAAGAAGTGACCAAATAATCTAGATCGACAATGGGTACAAATCACTGACCATGTAGATCTATATTATGAATAAGAAACTCTAAAATTATAATGAATCAACCTCATTAACAAATTTTCAACATCATTTAAAAAAGTGGCAATGCATGGATTGCATGTAAGTCAATTATGTGACCATGATTGGATCAACCACATGAACAAATTATCAACAACATGATCCATTTGACCCAAAAATCACTCAAAAATCTTCATTATTTCTTCAATTTATATCTAGATCTTATCAACTATTGAAACCATAACCAAACACATTTTTAAATATTGAAAAAAATCAATCAAACACTTTGGGACTAACATACAATATTAGGGGTGTAACACCCATCCAATTCAACCTTCTATATCATTGGTTGGAATACATTCTTATTGATAATAATATTGTACTATATAATTCATCCCCTTGAAACATTCTCATAAATAAATTAGTATTTTCCATGATTCATATAAGAATAATATAAATTATTTTTAGGTTATGATATATATGATTTTTACAATTAATAATTTTAAGTTATATACAAATACGACATTAGCCAAAATTGAATGCATGGAATCTAAATTATAAGAATACCTAGGTAAATAATCATTATGAAAAAAATGTACTTGTGATGGAAAAAATTCTATTTATGATTATCTAGTGGAAATATATACAAATTTAATGGACACATAGAGAAACAATTCAAAGTTCTCTAATAGCCCTGAAAATAATTTTTTTAGGATAACATAAATATAACAAGGTTACTTCACAAGAAATTTTCAGTCAAATCATTGGAAAGTAAACTACTAAAGAAAAACATGGATCATTATCATCTAAAATATATAATTACATATAACAAGCTGATCCATACATGTTATACTCACTTTAATACTACTACCCAAAATATGAAACAACCTGGATTGGGAAACAATGCTTCTCATCCCATAGAATAACATGATTTGGGGTATAAAACCTACTCCATGGAAAGAGGATAGTTTATGCTAGATTCAATGCACTAAAATACCATCTTGTAGAAAGGGGGAAGGGGTATAGATTAGTTAGAGTGTAACTTCTATACCATTAAAACATGTGTTTCATTGGTCAGAACCCTATCTTACAGTTCATATTATAATAGTATACACATCTACCTCTACTAAAATGCTCATAAATAAATAAACAGTATAAAATTTCAACACAACAATAAGAATAGTAACTCTTTTTCATGATATAATTTATATCATCTTAACATGCCATAAATTCATGTTACATATAATCATGACATGGGTTAAAAGTGAATGAAAAGAGTACATGTTATGAGAAAACTCAAGTAACCAATTGTTAGACTGCATAGATCACCAGTCATCTTATAAAATCTTCTCTATGATACTTTAGTGTAAAATGATTTCAAATAAAGGTATAAAGTGAGAAAAAAATACTTATTACGCTAATTATCTAGACAATATGATTTATATGATAACATAAATATAATAAAATTATTTCCCAACCCATTATCAGTCAAATCATGGAGAAATAAATAGAAAATTAACGCATGGATCTTTATCCACTAAAATCTATAACTCGGTATACCGGGAGGATATACACCGATCATACATACATTGATACTAGTTTTCAAAATTTGATATAACCTGTATAGGTAATACATTATGAAGGTACTTGTGTATAAAGATATTTGGGTTATATAACCTTACCGATAGAAAGTGGAAGGTGTATAAAAGAATCAAGGAACTATATAATCATCCAATCAAAAATGGGGGAGGGGTATATAGTAGACAATGTGTAACAAACTTCCCATTCAACCCTTTGTATCATTGATCAATATAAATGATCAATGTTTATATTAATTTAATATATAAATATAGGATATATTCCCTAATCCCAAACCATATTATATGATATGTGCATTTTTTTATGACATGCATGGATCTAGTGTATATAATATTCCTTGATAAAATGGATGTCATAAATCACGTTATATGTGATAACATGTTACTTATTAATGAATCTTAATGATAAATATAGATATTAAATATTCCTATATTTTATATCATCTATTGTATATGTTTCACAAGATAAACATTGGGAAGTCTGATTCATTCAGATGATGAATTCATGGATAAGTAAAAATTGACACATATGTGTATAACATATGAGCTAATTCATGGGATCGTCCAATTTGAAATAAAATTAAGCTAATACAATCGCAATAGTGTGGTTTTGTACGTAGTGTTTTCCATGTTGATACATAGACAAACATGAATCTCTCATTTTCTTCTTCCTTTTCATTATAAGATACATGCATAGTATGGAGAGAGAGGAATTTCCACTTGATCATTATATAATTCACATGAAAACATGGATACACCATGGAGGAGGTATATAGTTACTCTGGATCTTAGTGATCCTAATTAAGCATAAATCAATGATAGTAGTATCATTGGTCAGTGGTGTAAAGTACATATAAGTTTAATTTATTTATTGTTTTATTTTTTTTGTTTCAAGGAATAGTGTTTTTATGATTTTGGATTTCTGATTAATTATTTTGTTGTAAAAAAATAATTTTATACTAATAAACCCAACATCAATATCAAAGTAAGGCCATGCATCTTGATTATTGATTTCATGTTAAAAATAATTTAATCAGGAAAAATATATTTAATATTTTTATATAATATTTTGCAGGATTAGATTAATAGTGAGTAAAGTTTCTCTTACTTAGGTCATTGTGCGCAATGGGTTACATTATAATGACTATATGAACTTGAAGCTTTTCACACATAAGGTTATGGATGAAAATATTCTATTTTAATCCTATTCAGATGCTTAAGAAACAACTTTTATCTCACTCGTGGAATCTCATCACTATTTAATATAATGTAGACCCATATACCACTTGTTTTATATTATGAAATTTTTTGATAACTGAGTTAACTTATGGAAGACTATATTGTGAAATTTATTCTGATGTGGTTCATCATCAAATTAGATTAATCCTATGTTGCAGCTTATCATAAGTGATAAATCTTTGACCCATGTATTTATTGAATCTTTATTTACAAATTTATTAATTTTAATATTACATAAAGTATATCATAAGTCGCGTGTGAGGACAACCATTTAGGTGAGTTAATGTCACCCATGACTTCACATAGGGTGTTTAATATTATATTGATCATGTTCAATCTTTATCTCAGGAAAAACTTATTATCAATCATTTTTATGATCAACAATTCTTCATATAACCACATACATACGTTGTTCAATATGATATATGAATAAAAATATTATTTTTTGATATTTCATTTAACAATTGAATTACATAATTATTAAATTATTTATAAAATATAGTAACATGTATTTTTGAATATTTAATAAGCTATAAAATATTTATAAATTAATTAATTATAAATTATTTATAATTAATTAGTATATTTTAATGAAAAATTTAGTAAGTAAATATCCATAAATATCAATCATTAATATTGAATTTCATTTTCCAAATATAAGCCATGATATATAATTTGGATATAAATTATTTACATAGAAATTATAAGTTTGATTTGTAAAGTGTTGATAAATTAAAAAATACACAAAAATAAAAAATAATTTATATTTAAATTATGAATTATATATAACTAATTAATTTTAATTTTTCATATTTAAGGCCTTGGTTGATGAATTATATAAACAATGCAAAAATGAGTTTTGTATGTTAATATGATCATGGTTTATATAACATTAATTATATGATATTTAGATTATGTACGTTGTTTATATAATAGAATTGGTATAAAAAAGATTATATTTAAAATAATATCATATATTTATGTAAAATTCCATAAAAAGGAAAATTTGAAATAGTTTATGTTAGACATAAGTATAAAGTGTTTATATTTATTTGATTATGGAATGCCCATAATGCATATAAAATTATAAAGCCTGTCTAATTTCATTATTTATGAATTATTTATAAGTATTTATATCATGTTTAAATATATGAATTAATATGTTCTTTAATTATTCCCTTGTTTATTATTGATGATTATATTTCTTAATTTACGAATGTTTTTATACATTAGTTTAATTATTAAAGTGCTTTTATAAATTATTAAACAATCATATAAGGTGTTACATGCTAAGTATGATAATTTATTTAGTTGTCTTCATATTTAAATATGACTTATACAAGAATTATGTAAAGAGTTACAAATCAATATAATTTTCCCATATTGATTTGGGGTAAAGGTAATAGGATTCGAAAATAAATAATTTTAAGAATGAAAACATGAAAAAGTAATAACATGAGAAAATGTAGTGAGATTAAATACTGTTTAAAAATAAAAAAATTATATTACTTGTAAAGTGAATATTTTTCAAGGCATCGATCATCCAAATGAGTAGTTCATGATATATCTAGGTTCCCAAAAAATATCATGTGTAATGAAAGAATTTAATGTGTTTCCCTAATATAATTATGTGTCTATTAATGGTTTTCTCCATTGGTTTTACTTATCTAGGGGACTCTAATATAATTTGGTTACCATACGAATAATTCGAGGTTCATCATATAATAGATAAAGAAAAGAGTTGTCAACTCAATCATCCAAAATTCATATATGATATGATTGGTATATTTATCTACCTAAATATATATTTTGTGATATAAATACTAAATAGGACTCATTTCATTCTAAAATATATATCTTGGGACACTAATGGTTATGATGAGTTTTAAAAGGGTTCATTATTTTAGTAGAAAGGCATTTAATAAATTTCTATATTAATTGTTTATAAAACATGATACCCATATGATAATTGATTATATTTTATAATAATGAAATCATCATTATCCAACATGTTTTTGATATAAATATCTAAAAGGATAAGAAAAATTTAAGAAACTTCCTTTGGCTATTAAATTAATAAAAGTTAATAAGTATCTAAATTCTATGTCACAAATACATTATAAATAACCATGTATTGATGTAGTTAAAAAATTAGATATATATGTTTGTATGAATCATAATATATTTCCCAACATGCCTAATCAAGGAATTGTTTTTCTAAGATATTAATTTTTTATCATCCATGGAAAAATTACAACAATGTAAGGGTTTAAGAAACTTTATCCTAAAATTAATAAAGTGTAGTGAATAAATGAACATGGTCTGTGATGTTTATACTCTGGTTCTGTATCGATGGTACATGTGGGTAAAATTTCAAAATGGAAAAACAAAATTCAGCCTAAAAAGAACAATGGTGTTTCTTGAAATAGTTAGAAAATGTTATTGAATCCTAGAAGTTATCTATACGAATGATAATTAATACATATGATCGATTTGTTAGGAATACATGTAGGAGTTTATGAAATTTCATGGAAATTCTATTTTAGGTATCATTGATATTGAAATAAATTCATTTATTTTAAAAGTTATATTATACCAAATGTATACATTATAAATGTTTTAAATATTCAGGAGTTCAAAATAACAGAAGGATTTGAAAGAACATGTAATATTAATTAAAATGATGAAATAAAGGGGTATTAAATCATAGATTTTAATGTAAGTGAATTTATCATGATTATTTGAATCTCATTAAAGGATTTGAATTGTTATCTAATTAATATTTAGTGATAAGAATAATTTTTTTCTAACAATATGTTGTTATGAATAATATGAAATTAAAACACATGGTTTCTGATTTTTGCAGACTGTATAATTTACTTGGGTAAAATAAAAATGATAAAAATGATTCAAATATAATAATATTGTTATCCTAATGTTTTTTTAAAATATGAGGTATTTGATACCATCACCATCAATGGTATATTTTAAATAATAGTCTTCGTAACTAGAAGACTATTATTTATAGGCAAAAAATAATTCTATAAATATTTCCACCAATTAAATAAGAGTTACTTTCTAGAAAAAAAATATTTTTTGGAATCTTATCATGGTATTATGAAGATAATATGTTATCTATGTTTGAAGTTAAAATATTTTTAGGCTTTGAGAAGTTTATATTAACAAATAAAATATTTTTCTAGTCAAAAATCAATGTCAATTTCACTTAATATCTTTAAAATTTTATATTATGTTGGTAAATGGAAATTTAACATAAGTAAAAATTTTAATCAAAAAAGTTTTGTAACATCCCGATTCTGGAAGCCACCAAGAGGCGCCCCGTATTTGGTTGGTCACACAGCCTCAAGCACATTTCCCTAAATTCCAGAAGCTACTGACTAGCAGCGAGGGCCTTGGGTGTGATAACTGGGAAACTATGCCCTCATTGGAAGAGTACTCATTGGAAGTAAACAAACATACAAGAGTAGAAGAAGAAATAATATCATACAAAAATAACTAGTGGAAGACTGGTAGAATAAAGTGTATCACATATATATAATATGACGCATGCTTCATATGTCTAGAAAAGCAACCAAATAAATCACAATGCTAGAATACAAAACAGCACTAATCCAAAGTACAAAAGAAAATAGATAAACAACTCCAAAGCATCACAAGCCTAAGCTTGGTCCTGTGCTCTCCAGCTCCACAGAATGTCATGTACCTAATGTATAAGGGCGCTTTCACTTATCTATACCTACAACAATATAATCTGTTTGGGCCCAAAAGCATGGACCAAACAGGATGTGAGAATAAATCTCAGTAGGCAACCACCATGAGATTTCTGCCTAAAATTTAGTGAATATACGGCAGGTAAAAGTACAGAAAATAGTAAATAGGAAAGTACTCAATAGTAAATATTCTATAATTTCAATATCAAGCAACAACTAACCAGGGAGATAAACACAAATAGGTAACCCTCTGGGAAGTACCCACAGCTTATCCCCTCTGGTCATACCTAGCAACACAAGCAAGAAGCTAACACAAAGTTAAACCTCTGGGAAGTACTCACAGCCCATCCCCCCTGGTCCTACCTAACAAGTATAAGCAACACTCTGGGTAGTACACTCAGTTTAACACTAGTGGTTCAGCTTAAGCATATACTCTCCGAGGGAGCACTCACTGTGAATTCCCACTATAGTCTCGTATCCTAACTAAAGGCTCTCTAGGGAAGCATTTCAGTCGCATTCCCTCTGTGGCCCGTGTCGAGGAACTACAGACTCTCTCAGGAAGCACTCAGCATCAATTCCCCTTGCAGTCTCACATCGTAATAAGAAAAGACACTATGGAGAATCCCTTACGTCCATTATCCCTATGGTCTATACATCTAGTTCACACGGCCCTATGTATGTCATGAAATTATGGAAGTTCTCATCATCCAAATTAAACCTCAAGAACTACATGGCTAGCAATATAGAGCATATCATCATGTTAGGACAATAGTCACATCATCCTACAACTAGGCATGGAAAGTAAATAGTATCCTAATAGGAAAACTAGAGCCAACAGTCCAAATATTTAAACATGCTTGGAAACCACTTTCAAAGCATAGAAATTAACCCTATTCAGATTCAATAACCTCTACTCAAGCATACAAGCAAATAAGGAAAACAGATAGGCCAAAAACGGTAAATGCGCAATACCACGTTCATGGGTATTGGGAACAAATTCACATAAAACTCAAAGACATTCAAAATAAAGTCACACACCTCCTACCTTGGCATTAGGAGATCAATATACTTGAACCTCGAGGTTTGAATCACATTATAATGCTGAAGATATATGAAAATGTCTGAAATGTTCAACAGAGGATATCATGAAAAATAGGAGGAATACCAAAACGAAGCTCAAGTAGAAGATAAAGCATACCCTGGAAATATTTACACAATAGACGGTAGTCAAATTAGAGAACAGAAGAAGGCTCGATGGCTCAGAGAAGGATCGCACCCATACGAGATCTCTTGGTGGAATGAGACCTAGAAGGAGAGATTTCTAGAAATTAGATGCTACCCTGGTACGTTTAATGGATAGAAAAGAAAATACACGACGTGTAGTTTCCTTTTCCATACTCTACTTTATGAGGCCTCTAGGTCACCCCACACGGCCGTGTGTATAGCCATTACACTGCCAGTACACAGCCTCCTATGGCAATGCAGTACATGGTTTGTACTTCATAAAATTACAGAAAATCCTTTTTTCCTAAAAAACGACTAGAAAATAAATACATACCTGAAAGGAAGATCTGGGTTCTTACAAACATTCCCCCTTAAAAAAATTCATCCTCAAATTTCTCTATCAAGGTGGCGTAGAAGAAGAAACTCCAAACAGCTTCTACCACTGTGTTCGTACATCGGCCTCCCTCTCCCAAGTCTCGTCCTGCACTTTCCCGTGCTGCCATAGCACTCGCACCAGAGGAATAGACCAGCCATGGAGAACCTTTTTATTGCAATCAACAAAAAGGATAGGATGCTCCTCGAATGACGAATCCACTTTGATCTCACCTTCCTCAGGTTGAAATAAATGATACATGTCTAAAAAGTAATGTCGGAGATGAGAAACATGAAAAACATCATTCATAGACCGGTACCTCTGAGGTAACTGCAACCGATAGGCAACTGGCCCAACTCTCTCTAACACCTCAAATGGACCAACGTACCTCGACCAAAGCTTACCCTGTCTCCTAATCCTCTTGTGCCCCAACCTCGGTGTGACACACAAGAAGACCCGATCCTCGACCTCGAACACCAGTGGTAATCTCCACTTATCAGCATAAGACTTATGTTGAGACTGTGTAGTAGTCATTCTCCTCTGAATAAACTCTATCTACTCCGTGGTCTCCTAAACAAGACGAGGTCCTAGAAAAGCTGCCTCTCCTGCCTTCTGCCAACATATGGGTGATCGGAATGTCCTACTGTACAAAGCCTCATAAGGTGCTATCTAAACAGTTTCTTGGAAACTATTATTGTAGGAAAACTCCACAAGAGGTATATGCTTCTCCCAAGAACCTTAAAAATCCAGAATGCATGCTCGTAGAATGTCCTCAAGTACCTGAACCGTACGCTTGGTCTGGCCATATGTCTGAGGGTGGTAAGCTATACTTAAAAACACCTATCAACACAAAGATTCCTATAGCCCATGCCATACCCGAGAGGTAAACCGTGCATCCCTATCTGAAACGATAGAGTTTGAAACTCCCTATAGACGAACAATCCCTCGTATGTACAACTATCTTAGCTCATCAACACTGAAGGTCTCTTTGATCGGAAAGAAGTGAGAGACCTTCATATGTCTGTCAATGACGACCCAAACTGCATCATTCCCATGAGGAGACCTCAACAAATCTATCAGGAAATCCATTGTAACATCATTCCACTTCCACTCATGAATTGGTAACTGTTGTAAAATCCCTACTACACACTAGGGCTCCATCCTCACCTGATGACAGGTGGAACACCTCATGACGAAACCCGAAACATCTCTCTTCATACCTGGAAACCAATACTGACGTTGTAGATCATGAAACATATTGGTGACACCAGGATAAACTTCCCAAACTGAGGAATGAAAGTCCTACATTACCTCCTTGCGTATATCTACTGGCACCCATATGCACCCCTTGAAATACAAGATCTCATCGCCATGTATGATCCATCTAGGAATAGGGTCATCTTCTGACACGTTCTCTCATAGGACTAGGACTCATTAATTTGATAGCTTCCACATTCTTACTCGATGAAGTAGAGTAGAGGTGACAGCCACATAAGATAGAAACGTCTTCCCCTATCTGTCGTACACCTCCAAATGCATATCAGAGAATAGAGACATGTGCTGACATTCACAACTGGCCTCCTAAACTTCCTTTATCTGAGTCTTCCTGCTCAACTCATCACCCACTATGTTTTCCTTCCCAGCCGTATAGGCAAGCTCAATGTCAATGTACTGCAGGTATTCAACCAACTTTCACTGTCTCAAATTAAGATCACACTGAGTGAATTTTTACTTGAGACTCTTGTGGTCAGTGAAAACCACAAAATGATCTCCCAGAACATAATTTCTCCAATGGCGTAAGGCATTTACAACTGCTACAAACTCAAGATCGTGCGTCGGGTAATTACTCTCATGTGGCCTCAACTACCAAGACCCGTACGCAACAAATCCATCTCCCTACATAAGATTGGCTCCCAGAACTGATACCAGATGCATCGTAGTAAACAATATAGATTATTCTCGGCTCTGGAAAGACTTGTATCAGTGCTGAAGTCAACCTCCCTTTCAGCACCTAAAAGGCTGGCTCATAAGAATATGATCGTGATAACATTCCACCCTTCTTAGTCAGGCCTGTTGGTGGTGCTTCTAAGCATTAAAAGTCTTGTATGAAGCGTCTGTAGTATCTAGACAACACTAGAAAACTGTTCACCTCAAAGAGGTTCTTTGGCTTCTCCTAGGAAATTACTACTGATTCATGCTCAAATTTACCCAAGAGATGATGGTAGAACAGTACTTGTAGTCTATCTTGGGTTGTCAAATCCACTGAGACCTAAAAAGATACCTAATATACACAACCTACGAGATGGAATTATTGGCTATGAAGTGGCCAACTTTGGGTTGATTTAAGATTGTTTTAATAGAGAACTAAGGGATCTATGTGAATTCAAATTATGAGAAATGAGTTGATCCAAGGTTACAGCTCGAGGTTGATTGGACGAATTCTTTTTTTAACAATTTTATTTTCATTAACTCGAGAAGGATTCATGAAATTATTTCAAACTAACCTCATCAACTAATGGATAAACACCTTCACAAACACATGATAATCACCTATACACTTGTAGGATCATTTTCATGAGCACTCCAAGGTAAAGGATCTTATTAGCACATAAATGTGGGGCGAATAAATTCAACATAGATGAGGAAGAGAGAAAATCATTGAATGAAAAAACTAAAATATAATAAATTAATAACATTTATAGACCAAGAAATAACATCCAATCCAGCCCCTTTCTACCCCCTTGGATCAACCCATAAAATAGTTAGGCCTCCATTGATGACATGTTCCCAACAGAAGTGAGATGTAGACTCATAAGGGCGGAATGGAAGAAGTAAATAAACAAAAATAACGATCACTCCACTGTTGTGTGAATAATATCACAAGATTTGGTGTGAAAAAGCTCATACATTAATGAAATGGTATCAATTTGATATGAAGAAGAATAGAATAAAAGATTAAGAATAGCTTTTATTAAGTACTAATGTGATTCAAAAGACTTAAATGAGAATAAAGAACGATTACAACACCAAATTGACAGCATGACAATACAATGAAACAAAGCACCAAAGATACCTAAATACTCCCCCAATATTTCCTTAAATAGGAAAAAAGGAAGCCTTTGGTCGAGCCACCACTCCCCAAGTCTCTTCAATTAAATGTGGTGGGCCACGGTAGGTGGAACATTAATGAAGAGAAGACTTTTCCACTTCTTGCCACGAAGTTGCATCCAGATTTCATCCACCGAAATGACCCACCTAAATGACCTTCTATAAATCCTAATTATAGTGGGAAATATCAGACTTTAATGAAGCTCCGGATATTCCCTAAAATTCTGTAAAATTTAAGCACAATTTATTTTGCGGTGTGAGATATATGATTTAACTGGTGGGATGTATTTATGGGCCGCAGAATCTAGCCCAGAATTTCATCTTCAACTTGGGGTGCCTAGAACTCCCTTAAAACGTTCGATTTAGCTTGGGACACTGTTGAATGAAATGTTTCTGCAATTTCTTCTATCTCCAGTTAATGTTTGAGACTCTTTGGGATTGACTCCTGGCCGATACAGTACGTTTATTGGCCTGTTGTCCATCTCACTTCGACCAGATTGATGTTGGTTCAAGACCCACTTTGGTGGTCTTCCAATTTGAATCTTCAAGTGCTCAAAATCATAAATTGTTCCTTATAGTATGGGAGTACTAAAAATAAAATATGTAAATAAAATCAAGTCCATTTTTTGTTTTATGAGATGTTCCAGAATTTACCATGTAATAGTGCATTTTAAGAAGGAATTACAATCATAATGTGAAATAATGTTCAAAGAGTAAAATGCACTAAAAATGGTGTTTATGAATTACAAATCAAATGAAAACTATATAAATTAAAAATGAATATTATCCTCTTCCAGTGGCTAATCACACCCCCCAACTTGAGTTTTTCTAGTCCTGAGCAAAATATATCTGACAAATATGAAGTTCGAATAACCTTTTCCAAAAACAATTTAGTACACATTGCTCACCCAAAGACTACATACCAAATAATAATGAAACCCATCAAATTCATTTAAAAAAAGCTAAGTCAAGAGGCATAATCCAATCCCAAGCCCATTTCTTTGTTAAAATTCATTGCCATATTTCATCCAATTTCAATTAAGCATGATGAAGTGTGGTGCGTTACAATAGATAAGGGGGTTCATTTTCATTCAAGGGAGAAAAGATGGAAGCGCTAGGAAAAATAAAATTTTAATATTAATATGAGTACTTATTTTTTATTTTTTATTTATTTTTCAATTTTTCCATGGTAATTTAAATTGAACTTAATCAAGTCAATCCATGTAGCAAGACTTTGCCAATGACTCCCACGCTCAAAGACCTTAGGGAACCAAGTGAAGCTCACATACTCGGGCATCATCTCGAGTTTACTCAATCAAAAACAAATTCAAATTACCACAAATAGAAATAAAATGCACAACTCTAGGCTAGAAAACTATGTATTCAGGATCCCCAAGTGTCGAAAGCCACACATTAAGTCATTTCATTGCTCTACGTGAAAATTGATTTTTCTATTGCTCATGTAAGAATTAAAATGATCCCCAATCCTATGCCATTTATTATCAGACCCCAAGAACTCAAACTAATACCCCACAATCTAGAGGACATGCATTGTTTTTTTTAATGGATGAAAATATAACAGTGAAAAATAACATCGGACAACCGCACTTTCCAAAATCTATGCACATGAACCTAAACTTTCATTAAAATTAGAATCAAGGCATGGAAATTTATTTGATATACAATTTCATAGTTTTAAATGTGTGTTATCATGTTCAAGGTTAATGAAATGTTTCCTTCCACGCATTTTTTTATGCACACAAGATCAATTTTATTTTCATCTCCCCCCAACTTAAAATAACATTGTCCTCGGTGTTTAAAGAAAAGAAATATTAGAATGGGTAGAGGTATATTAGAGGTGTTCTAAAAGAAATTTGAAACAATAAACATGGACCAAATTCCCCTGGGTTTTGAATTTTATGTTCATGATGCTCCAGAGTACTCCTCTGATCTCTTGGGAGATGTAGAAGTGGGTTACATGATCATTGATTATAGCCCTCATAATTCCAAATCTAGAAACGATATGCTCTTTTAGGAATCAGATCACAACATGATGATCATTAGTCATGGTGGGAAGGGCCTCAACCCATTTTGAGACGTAATCAATAGCTAAGAGGATGTAGATATATCCCCTAGAGTTTGGGAAGGGTCCCATCAAATCGATTCCCCATCAATCAAATATTTCAATCACTAAGATGGGAGTGAGTGGCATTAGATTCCTTTTTGTGATGGACCACACTTGTTGACACATAGGACATCTTTCAAAAATTGTGTAGTAGTCCCTTGAGAGGGTGTGACGGAAGATACCACACTGAATAAACATAGAAGGCGTTTTCTTAGAAGAAAAGTGACCTCCACATGATTCACTATGACAGAATTTAAGGATGGACTCTTGTTCAGATTCTAGGATGCACCTCCTAATGACGGGGTACGGGCAGAACTTATAGAGGTATGGATCTTCAAAAACATAGTGCCTGACATCAAAAATGAATTCCTTTCTATTTGGAGTCCCTAAAAATTTTGGAATGAGTCCTGTAACTAATAATTTGGTTATGTCGGCATACCAAGGGAAGTCACACACAAAGTATAAGTTTTCATCAGGGAATGAATCAGACACATCAAGGTGAGATGATTTTTCATTAAATTTTATCCTAGAGAGATGGTCCACTATAAAATTTTCAACACCCTTTTTTTCCTTGATTTTGAGGTCAAATTCTTGTAATAGAAGGACCCACATAATCAGTCTAGCCTTAGCATCTTGTTTCTGGAATAGGTATTTCAGCACAGAATGGTCAGTGAACACAGTGATGGGGAACCCTAAGAGGTAGGACCTAAACTTTTCTAAGGAAAACACAACAGTAAGAAACTACATCTCAGTGGTGGTGTAGTTGATTTGGGCATCATTTAAGGATTTTCCTGCATAAGCAAATACATAAAAAGTTTTCTCACATCTTTGTCCAAAGACTACACCTACAACGAAGTCACTCGCATCACACATGATTTTGAATGGAAGGTTCCAATTTTGAGACATCATAATGGGAGGAGAGGTGAGAAAGAATTTGAGGGTTTATTATGAAACCTCACAGATTTCTGTCCAAACAAATGGAGCATCCTTTACTATGAGATCACAAAGGGGATGGAAGATTAAACTAAAGTCCTTGATGATTCTTCTATAGAAACCAGCATGTCCTAATAAAGACCTCACTTCATTAACGGTTCTAGTTTATGGAAGGTGACGAATGATTTCAAATTTTTCTTTATCAACTTCAATCCCCCTACCTAAGACTAGATGGCCTAGAACAAGTCCTTCCTTTACCATGAAATGGAATTTTTCCCAGTTTATGTTGATATTTTTACCCTCACATCTAGACAAAACTCTATCTACATTCCTAATACATCCCTAAAATGTATCCCCAAAGACATATAAGACATCCATAAAGACCTCAAGAAAATACCCTACCATATCTGAGAATATTTCCATCATGAACCACTGGAAGGTTCTAGGGGAATTGCATAACCCGAACTGCATGCATTTGAAGGCAAAGGTGCCAAATGGACAGGTGAATGTAGTCTTCCCTTGATCCTCTAGGGAGACCTCAATCTGATTGTACCCAGAGTACCCATATAATAAAAAATAGAACTCATGACCTTCCACTCTCTCAAGGACATTCTCAATGAATGGTAAGGGGAAATGGTCCTTCTTGGTGAATGAGTTTAGCTTTCTATAGTCAATGCAGACCCTCCATCCACTACTCACCCTCGTTAGAAGAATATCTCCATCCTTATTAGTTATCGTTGTGATTTTTTCTTTCTTGGGAACCACTTAGTTTGGGGTCAGCCACTCACTCTAAGCTATAGGATAGATGATACTAGATGTTAAAAATTTCATAAGTTCCTTCCTTACTACCTCCAAGAGATTAGGATTGAGTCTCCATTGAGGTTGAAGACATAGCTTTGAATCAAATTCTAGAACAATCCTATGATTCCCTATTAGTGGACTAATCCCAGGAATATCAAATAGGTTCCAACCAATGGATTTCTTATGTTTTTAAGGACATCTACAAGCATCCTCTCAGGATTAGATTCAAGAGAATAAGAAAGGACAACAAGTTGTGTTTGATTGTCCCCTGGGAAGGCATACTTGAGTGCAGTGGGAAGTTCCTTAAATTCAAGGTCATGTTGGTTCAGAATTTCAGAATAAGATTGGGACATTGGATCAAGATCAATTTTTGTTTCTAAGAGTTTTAGGTAGAATCGAATCCCCATGGGTAGAAATTTCATCGACAAGATTTTTTTTGATTAGATATAGGGAAGGAAATTTTATTGGTCTCCATGAAAGTGGTTTATTGAAAGGTTTCACTGATTTCTGGACCTAAGACTTCATCATAAGAGAAATTTGAAAATGATTCATTCTAAGGAGATAAACATCCTTCATATGAGAAAAGGAAATCAATCTCATACTCACTTAAACATCCATCAAATATTCCTTCATGTTCTATGGATTCATTATCAATGCTTCCTATCATGTTTACTTCATGAATGTCCTCATCATCCCCTATTTGCGAGCTTTCCTTATAGATGTTTAAGTCTAGACTCATGTTTCCAAAGGTGATGGTCATGTTCCCATTTCTAACTCAGATAACAATGTTTATTTTTTTCAAGGAATGGATGAACAAGTATGATTGGGGTCTGTTCTTTATTTCCAAAGTTTGGATGGTTTTCAGGGATAATGAAGTCAACAGGGTAGATAAAGTTTTCAACCATTACCATAATTTCCTTTAAAACCCCCTTTGGAACCCTAATGTTTTGATCAGCAAGTTGAAGTGTGACAGATGCGGGTTGGAACTCTTCTAGGATTAATTGGTAGTACACAACATAGGGGATGAGATTCACACTAGCACCTAGGTCAAATAAGGACTTGAAAACATTTATCTCTCCTAGTTTAACATTGATGTTAGGGCAGCCTAGGTCTTTCAAATTAGGAGGAATTGTCCCTTGAATGGTGGTACTCACATTAGCAGCCAAAAGGACTTTGTTTTTATGAGAAAAGTTTCTTTTAAAAGTGAAAAAATCCTTAAGGTACTTTGAGTAGGTAGGTCTGGTTTGGATGGCATCAAGAAAGGGAATGTTCAAAATTACTTGTGAGAATATTTCCCTCAATGTTTCACTCAATTCAGGCTTGGTTTTCCCCCTCATGCAGTGAAGAAATGGTGCAGGTTGTGGGTTTATTTGTTGAAGAGTTATTTTTTCACATTTTTATCAGTTTCATCAGTTTGATCTTGTGTTTCATTTGAAATTTTATTAGATTTTAAAGCTTCACATGGTTTCTGACTTATTTTTTTAGGTTTTTCAATTGATTTATCACTTCTTAGAATAGACATATCCCTTAGTTATTCATGAGTTGTTTGAGTACAGCTTGACTCTCCCCTTAAATTTGAGGATGGTACCACCTGAGTAGGCATGTGTTCATTTCTAGTTTTGATGGTTTGAAGTTCTTGTTTAAGGGAAGAGGCTTCTAAGTTCATTCTCTCCATTTATTGCATAGTTTTTCTAGTAGGCTTGGTAGAACAGTTTGGGTTGGTGCTCGAGAAAATTGGTTTATCCCAGGTGATATTTTGGAGGAGGGATGGTTTGTTGAAGATGGAATGGTGGCTGTTGGTATTGGATAGGTTAGGTCTGGAATTTTTTATGGGTTTGGTAGTTCTGATGTGGGTATGGATTTTTTCCCTGTGGTTGGATAGGTTGTTGGTTATCTCTCCAATGGAAACTTGGTTGTTCATTATACCATGGGTTAAATGTGTTTTGGTATTGGGGATTTTTAAAGTTTAGGGCATTGACTTCAGTAGCTGGTCCTCCTAGAAGAACATCCCTGATGGATATAATGGTTGGGTAGTTGTCTGTTTTGTGGTCATGTTTGTCACAGATTGTGAAAACAGGGTATGCATTTTGTATTTCATGGATTTTTATGAGGTCTATCTCATCAACCTTCCTAGTGAGTGCTGAGAGTTTATCAATGAGGAATTCCTTTTATCTAAGCGTATGCATTCCTGTAGTTCTTTTTGGATTTTCAGAATAAGGTGATGTTCCCCATGTTTGGTTTTGTTTTGCAAGGATTTCTAGATACTCATAAGCATCATTTGGGGATTATTTTTAAAGGTCCCATTGCACATCATGTCAATGAATTGTTTGATCCCCAAGCCCAACCCTTCATAGAAAATTATCACTTGTTCAGGAATAGGAAAACCATGGTGTGGAACCATGTTTCAGGTGTCTTTGAATCTCTCCTATGTTTCAAAGAATGACTCTCCCTCTTTTTCGAAAATGTTTTGGATGCTCATTTTAAGGGCTATTGTTTTGTGGTGGGGAAATTATTTTTTGTAGAATTCCCTTTTTAATTGGTCCCAAGAGTTGATGGATGATGGTCTCAAATTGTTTAGAAAATTTTTAGCTCTATAATTTAATGAAAAGGGAAATAGCCTCATTTTAGCTGATTCAATTTGATGTGGGGGACACATGGTTTCTACAATGTCATTGAACTCTTTAATGTGAAGGTAGGGCATCATAGACTCAATTCCATGGAATGTTGGAAGGTGGTTTAGGACATGGGGTTTAAATATGTAGTTGATATCCCCTAGGGAGTTGTGTCTAATGCATGAGGGGGCATTGGTCTATGCTAGAGTGAGGTAGTCCTTCATGGTTTGATCGACCACATTCCCTATGTTTTGAACTTGTTGGTTTGGGTTTCCTATTTGATCACCCACAGGGTTTACTATTTTATTTCTTTGAAGAACATCCATTGGACTTGTTTTAATTGTTGAATATAGAGTTTGAAGAATATTTTGATCAAATGTAAACAATCCCTTAGATGAACATGACTCCCCTATCCTAGGAGATTCCACCTTAACTAATCTTTTTGAGTTATCGCAGGTGTAGGCAGACATACGCCAAAATAAAAAAGGTGATAAAGGGAAAAGATAAGAGAAATTGGGAGATAATAGAATAATGGGGGTAATAAAATAAGGTTTTTTGTCTAAAGAACATACTTGTTCCCCGACAACGGTGCTAAAATTTAATTCACGCTCAAATTTACCCAAGAGATAAAGGTAGAAAAGACATTGTAGTCTAGCTTGGTTTGTCGAATCCACTAAGACCTAAGAAGATACCTAAGACACACAACCTAAGAGAAGTAATTTTTGGATATGAAGTGGAAAAATATGGGTTGATTTTATATTTGCTTAAAATAGAACTAAGAGATCTAGGTGAATTAGAATTATGAGAAAATGAGTTGATCCTAGGTTATATCTTAGGGTTGATTGGACAACTTATTTTTTTTAACAATTTTAAGTTCATTAACTCGAGAAGGATTCATGAAATGAATTAAAACTTATATCATCATCTACTTTATAAACACCTTCACAAACACATGCTAATCACTTATACACTTGTAGGATCATTTTCATGAGCAATATAAGGTAAAGGGTCTTATTAGCACATAAAAGTAGGGAGAATAAATTCAATATGGATGAGGAAGAGAAAAATTCATTGAACTAAAAAACTAAAATAAAAGAAATTAATAACATTTATAGATCAAGAAATAACATCCAATACAGCCCCTTTCTACCCCCTTGGATCAACTCGTAAAAGTGTTAGCCCTTCATTGATGACATGTTCCGAACAGAATCAGGATGTAGACTCATAAGGGTGAAATGGAAGAAGTAAAAAAATAATTATCCCTCCACTATTGTGTGAAAAATATCACAAGGTTTGGTGTGAAAAAGTTTACACATTAATGAAACGATATCAACTAGATATGAAGAAGAACATAATAAAATATTAAGAAGAACTTTTATTAAGAACTAAGGTGATTCAAAATACTTACATGAGAATGAAGAACGATTACAACACCAAATTGATAGTATAACAATACAATGAAACAAAGAACCAGCAATCCATAAATCCTCCACAACTACTACATTAAATAAGAAAAAAGGAATCCTTGGGTTGATCCACCACTCCCGAAGTCTCTTTAATTTAATGTGGTGGGCCAAGGTAGTTGGAACATTAATGTAGAGAAAAATTTTCCACTTCTTGCCCTGAAGTTGCACCCATCTTTCATCCACCGAAATGATGCTCCTAAATGACCTTCTAGAAGGCCGAATTATAGGTGTCCAAAAAATACGTAAATGAATCCCCGGATGTCCCCTAATATGATGTAAAATTTCAGCCCAAAATATTTTTTGGAGTGAGAGATATGATTTAAATGGTGGGCTGTTTTTATGGGTTGTAGAATCTGGCCCAGAATTGCATCTTCAACTTAGGGTGCCTGGAAATCCCCTAAAACGTATGAATTAGCTTAGGACATTGTTTAATGAAATGTTCCCCATGATTCCTTCTATTTCCAGTTAATGTTTGAGACTCTTTGGGCTTGACTTATGGCCGATACAGTACTTTTATTGGGCTATTGTCCAGCTAACTTCGCCCAGAATGATGTTGTTTCAAGGCCCACTTTCGTGGTCTTCCAATTTGAATCATCAAGTGCTAAAAAAGCATGAATTGTTACTTATATCATGGGAGAACTGAAAATAAAATATGAAAAGAAAATCAAGACCATTTTTTGTTTTATGAGATGTTCAAGAATTTACCTTGTAATAGTGCATTTTAAGAAAGAATTACAATCATAATGTGAAATAATGGTCAAAGAGTAATATGCACTAAAAATGGTGTTTATTAATAACAAATCACATGAAAAATATATAAATTAACAATGAATATTAGCCACTTTCAATGGCTAATCAGCTGCTCTCACTTTCTCTTGGTCTACTGATACTCATGTCTCTGAAATAACATGACACAAGAAGTGAATCTAATTTATCCAAAAGTGGCACTATGAGATATTGGCATATAACTGATGATCTATCAGTGTACTCAAAATGATCTAAAGATGTATGTAATGGTTGTGTCGAGTATAGGAGTACACCAAGATATCGTTCATGAAAACAACCACAAAGGGATTAAAGTATGGATGGAACACTCGATTCATCAGTGCCATGAAAACAGAAGGTGCGTTCATGAGACCGAATGGCATAACCATATACTTTTATAGACCATACCTGCTCCGAAAGGATGTAAGAGGTATATCAAATGGTCTAATGCGAAACTGATGGTAACCATACCTCAAGTCAATATTCGAGAACACCTGGGCTCCTCGAAGTTGATCAAAGAGATCATCAATCCTAGGTAAGAGATAACATTTCTTGACTATCAACCGGTTCAAATTATGATGGTCCAGACAAAGACTAAGGGTACCATCCGCCTTCTTCTCAAAAAGAACAAGCGAACTCCATGGAGAAGTACTGGGTCGAATGAAACCCTTTTCCTGCAACTCCTCCAACTTCTTATTGATCTCATGTAACTTTGGTGTAGCCATCCTATAAGGAGGAATGGACACTAGTTCAGCTACTAGTACCAGCTCAATAAAAATTTCTACCTCGTGATCTAGAGGCAAACCTAAAAATTCCTCTAGAAAGACATCTCTGAAATGGTAAACCACTTTAGGAAAGTCCAACTATGAAGTCTCATGGTCATCCATATATAAACTAGAAATATGGGTTGTAACTCCTCCCTACCCATTATGCTAGAGTCCCTCTCTACTCGCCTAGACATCCCATTAGCCCATATGAAGAAAAGATCCAAACTCATTTGATATAAAACTCAACATGCGGTGATAATAGTCGATGAATTCCTAGAAGGGAACTAGCTAGTCCATTCCAAGAATTACATCATAGACTTTCGTCTCTAGGAAATAGATATCCCATAAGAAGTGACACCCCTAACATCTAGAGGGCACTCCTTGAACTGACGTACACTAGCCGTTCTAGTCCCAAACGGAGTGTCTAGTGTCAAAATATCAGCAGATGAAAAGATGTAGAGACCAAGGCCCTCCACAACCGAAAAAAGATATAATGATATGGGAAACCCCTGTTTCAAAAATAGCAGAAGCTAAAACTGATGCTACTAAAATCATACCTCGAACTATAGAGGGTCTGGGATCCTGATCCTACTGGGTATGCTCCACTACAAGAGTCTAACCTGTACCGCAGCCCTGTGACCCTACCTGAACGCTCTGAGCATATCCACCATGTTGTCACTGAATGACCGGTGACTGACCACCACGGAGATGACCTCCACCCCGACCTGAATGACCATTATAAATCCATTTCCCAGACTTGTGGGAAAATGCTGGTTCTACTCCTGAACGAGGAGCCATAGAATAAAAATTTTCACCAGCTGCTGGTGAAAAGATCAGAAAGAAGCACTAAAGGGGACCCATCTGGCCGCATGATCGGCACTCCACTAGGTCTTTCGGGCAATGTGACCTCATATTCCCACTCTTTTCGCACTGGTAGCACACCACCTAGCTACCAGAAGATGTGTCTCGCCTCCTTGGATCACCATGAAAAGAGTCCCTACGGCGCTTCCTACTGTCAGTAGGAGGAATGAAAACTCTATATGCCGAGCCACCCAGTCTCACAACTCCATAATCCCTCAAATTGCGCTTTGTGATCAGCTCCTAGTTGACGGTAGAAGTGATGGAAGTCAACCTAATGATGTATCCCTGTGATTGGATGTCGTGCCTCAGACCATCCTCGAACATCCTTTTCCAGGACTAAATGATCACCTCATAGAATAGGTGGGAAGCACTTCAGCTTGGTAAAGATAGAGGAATACTCCATGACAGAAAGAGTTCCCTGCTCAAGAATCATTAACTCCTAGGCTCGATCGACCCTCAAGGTCTCCAGATATATGTAATAAAAGAAGATGCGCTGAAACACATCCCACGCCATAACCTGCTGGCGTCTTTCCTGTGAGATCACATCCTACCACCTCTTGGTGTGGTCCAGAAGCATATAGGTAGAGAGCTAGACCCTCCTCTCTGGAGTAATCTCCAGATGATCAAATATCATTAGCATGGCTTCTAATAGTGACTCTGCAGCCTGGGGTCCACCATCCCCCGAGAAAGTGGGTGGATGCTATTTCTGATAGACCCGCGCCAAATCTGCCATCGATGGGGTAGGAGGCGGTGCTCCTTGAAAGGCATGCATCATCCTCATAAATCCTTACTTGAATTGTTAATCTTAACCTGGGTCTGGTATAATAGATGGTGCCAAGACTGGCACAACAGGGAGATCTACAGGTTGTCCCTGATATTTCATACCAGGTGTCCGATCACTCCCCTGCAACAGGTTCACAATCAGAGGATCACTTGGCAGCATGAATCTATAAGTTCAAATAAACACCTTAGATAAAAAGTATCAAGGACTGAAAACTAGGTGTACAATAAGGGGACTGGAGAAAGAAAACATTCAATTTTAACAAAACATGACCACAAGACGTGTATAATCCCCACACGGTGTGTTCCCTTAAGCCATTTACATGGGTGTGTACTTCTGCCGAAACTGGTCGTGTAACACCCCAAACACATGGAGTTGTGTCCTCACACACGACGTGTACTTGAATCCTCTTCCCCTAACCTAGTACTTAAACATGGCTAAACCACATAGTTCTCTTTAGAACATGACTACACAACATGTTTGTGCTAGACACGACATGTATTAGACGAGCTTCACCAACCTGTGTTGTCAGTGAAACTGCCAGATACACGGCTCACACTACACAGCGTGTTCCAGAAGGACATGAAGTGTAATGGAAAGATAACACCAACCAGTGTTGTTATTTACACGGCTGGCTACTCGACTGACACTACACGGCGTGTTCCAGGAGGAAACGGCGTGTATGAGAAAGGATGACACTGACCCGTGTTCTTAGTGACATGGACGGACATGAGGTCACACAAAACGGCGTGTATAGTGGGTACACAATGTGTTCACCATGGATTTCCCTATCCCGTGTACTTGTCCACATGGCCTACGACACAGTTAGAGACTACATGGTGTGTGTATATGGGACACATAATTTACTTCAAAAAAACAATTTCTTCCCGAACATAAGAACACAAGGCATGTAGTCAAAACTACCTGGTGTGTATTCTGAGTTTTTCTAGACATTAAGACCCAAAAACTACTTCGGATCCTAGAATAACACTGAAATGAACATTTAAAGTTCCAAATTATGATTCGGGAGGGAACATAATCCCTATGAATCAAAGCATGGAATCTTATACATGTTATAACAATGTAAACAAGTCAATAATCCACCTAATTCCGTTCCATGACGGACCATAACACCGAAAGAACCAAATTTTGGTGTTCAACCAAACAAAACCTTACACAATAATACCCTATAAAAAAGAAGGTATTTTTATCAAGGAATCTATCACAACACCATTCATATTCTACACAACATATATCACAACAACATGAAATCTCTAATGCATCCTAGATGGAATGGAAAAAATGAATGACAGGTAATTTATATCAAGTGCCTATATGATGCATGAGATGGAATACCCTCATCTCCTTGGGTTGCGACAGAAATAGAACCTTAATAACATCAAAGGTAACAGTACAAAACATCGGAATCACCCAATGGTGAAATCAAATCAAATGTAAAATTGGAAAACCAGAAAAATTGAAATAAACGCGTTAGATTGAATTTTCCTTGTACACGAGTTAGCCACTCCCGATCACATCCTATTACCAAGTACTTGTTCCATCATATCCACGACTATTGTCTACAAACAATAAGTCATGAAAAAAAAAGAATTTCTCTAATACCATTTGTAACGGTCCAGTCCAGCCCCCTATCATGATATTGTCTGATTTGGGCCTAGACCACACGGTTTTGTTTTCCTTGGGCTTTGGCCATCAGACACCTCCCAAGAAAAGTCCTCATGATGGGAGAGGTATCCACACCACCTTATAAAGGGGTGCTTCGTTCTCCTCCTCCTTCAATGTGGGATTTCCATAACCCACCCCCTAGAAGGGCTTAGCGTCCTCGCTGGAACATCAAATGGACACCACCTCTAATACCACTTTTTAACATCCCGGTTCCAGAAGCCACCAAGAGGCGCCTCGTATCTGGTTTGTCACATGGACTCAAGCGCATTTCCCCAAATGCGAGAGGCTGCGAACTTGCTGCGAGGGCCTTGTGTGTGATAGCGGGGAAAATATGCCCTCATTGCCAAAGTAGACAGCGGAAGTAAACAAACATAAAATAAAGGAAGCAGTAATATATCATACAAAAATAAACTACAGAAGACTGATAGAACAATGTAGATCACATATATATAAAATGATGCATGGTACATATGTCTACAAAAGAAGCCAAATAAATCACAATGCTGGAATACAAAGTAGTACTAATCCAAAGTACAAAAGAAAATAGATAAACAACTCTTCAGTATCGCAAGCCTAAGCTTGCTCCCCTGCTCTCCAGCTCTACAATAGGTCATGTACCTGAGTTACAAGTTCACTTTCCCCTATATATACCTACAACAGTATAATCTGTTTGGGACCAAAAGTATGGCCCAAACAGGGTGTGAGACTAAATCACAGTAGGAAACCACCACGAGATCTGTGCCTAAATGTCAGTGAATATATGGTAGGTAAAAGTATATAAAATAGTAAACTGAAAAGTACTCAATAGTAAACAATCCATAATTTCAATATTAAGCAACAACTAACCAAGAAGATAAACACAAATAGGTAACCCTCTGGGAACTACCCACAGCCTATCCCCTCTAGTCATACCTAGCAACACAACAAAGCAGCTAACACGTAGGTAACCCTCTGGGAAGTACTCACAGCACATCCCATTTGGTTTTACCTTACAAGTACAAGAAACCCTCTTGGCAGTACACTCAGTCTAACCCCTCTGGTTCAGCTAAAGCATAGACTATCTGAGGAAGCACTCACCGTCAATTTCCCCTATAGTCTTGTGTCGTAACTAGTGGCACTCTTGGGAAGAACTTATGTCACATTACATCTATGGCCCACATCGAGGAACTACAGACTCTCTGAGGAATCACACAATGTCAATTCCCCCTATGGTCTCACATCGTAATAAGAAAAAACACTCTGGAGAAGCCCTTACGTGCATTCTTCCTATGGTCTATACAACAGGTTCACACAGCCCTATGTATGTCAATCAAGTAGGGTAGCATGAATCGGCCAAAGTAAACCTCAAGAACTACATGTCTAGAAATCTACAACATATCAGCATGTCAGGACAATAGTCACACCATCCTACAACTAGGCATGGAAAGTAAACAATAGCTTAATAGGAAAACTAGACCCAACGGTCAAAACAAGAAAACATGCATTTAAACTACTTCCAAAGAATAGAAATTTACCCTATTCACATTCAATAACCTCTACTAAAGTATACAAGAAAATTAGGAAAACAAATAGGGCTGAAATGGTAAACGCACAATACTCCGTTCATTGTTATAGGGAAAATTTCCACATAAAACTCAAATACATTCAACAGAAAGGCAAGAACCACCTACCCCGGCATTGGGAGATCTATATAATTGAACCTAGAGGCTTTAATAACCATAGAACACTGAAGATCTATTAAAACTTATAAAACGTTCAATAGAGGATATCTTGAAAAATAGGAGGAATCCTAAAACGTAGCTCACATAGAAGGGAGAGCTTGCCAAGGTGATCCCTACACAATCGATGATAGTCAAATCCGAGAACAGACGGAGGCTTGGTGGCTCAGAGAAAGATCATGGTCGTACAGGAGCTCTCGGTCTAACGAGACCTAGAAGGAGAGATTTCTAGTGATTATAAGCGACTCTAGTATGTTTAATGAAGAAAAAAATACATGGCGTGTACATTTTAAGTACACGACATGTACTTTCCTTTTTCCTAGACCACATTAGGTGGCCTACAGGTCACCCCACACAGCCGTGTGTGTGCCCCTTACATGACCAGCACATGGCCTCCAGCGGTAACGTTGTACACATCATGTAATTCTGAATCGGAAAGGAAAGACATACCTGAAAGGAAGATTGAGGTTCTTATAAGTTACAAGGATGATAATGATAATAAATTAAGAAATATTTCTACATAGAAAAAATAATTTATTTAAGTCATAACTTTAAATGTTATAATATTAAAATTTTTGAATACATTATTCAAGGTGATTTAATACTATTATTAAGGATTTTAATATTAGTAATATGATTCATAAGTCTCAATATTTATCTAACATGTTTCATTTAACGATTTTACTCATAAAATATTTTAGTGGGTGGATTTTATCAGGTTTCTATAAAGTGATGTGGTAGTAATTACACAGAGATATTGTAATCTTGAAAAAATCCCAAAATGTGCTGCAAACATAAATCTGATCTCATATTCTATAATATGTGATATTCTATATAGGTTCGAATGTTTGGTTTTTATATATTTTTAACTAATTTTAAGGATATAAAATGTATCATATTATACAAAATAAAATAGATACTTTATCTTTATTTCACATTATTTATGTATATATATATATTTTGAAGAAAAATGATAATTGAATTCTCAAAGTATGACTTTGAGTTATCCCTAATTGATGTTCATTATAGATTATTATTCATTTTAATGAAATTTTAAGCTTAGTTTGAGTAGGATTTTTGTATCAGGATATAAAATATGCTCATAAAGCACAAAATATGTTTTGTATAGAAGATAACCTACAAAAATATACCACATGAAATGTCATACACTATGTATTTTGTATAATAGGGTTAAATGGTATATGTATTTATAACCTAAAAACTTATTTTTTGAGATTCCTTTTATGAGAACCTTCATAATTTGATACATTTCTTAAAGCATGCATAAATTTAAGCTAATCAATGGGGGTGTGTATGTTACTGATCATGTCATTAGTTGGATCTTGAAAAAGATATGATGTTTTCCTCTCATATTATGAGTATAAGATACATGACCTAGAATTATATATACTAATTAATTTTACACTCATACATATATATCTTATATTATATAGCTATTTTTCCTCTGAGGGACATGTAATGTTCTCAACCATAAAGGTGAGTGATATGTGATGTATTTGTTGACCTAATCAGTCTACACCCAGAGAATCATGAATTTATGATTAAGAAATATAGGATTGACATAGTATTTGTCCTATGGTAACTCAATGTCTTAAATAAATAAACCATTTACGAATTCAAGCTTACATATTATATGGCTAATGGAAGAATGTATAGATATAAATGTTTTTAATGGAGAATACACTAGTTTATTTTATAAATTGAGTAGTATTTCTGATTTTATATAGGTTTTTCTTTAATTATTTTCATATATTTTGGAATTCGTATTTATTTTAAATCCTATAAATGCATATGGGGTCACACCCTTTGGTTAATAGAATGTAGATTGATTTTAAGTTAGAGAGACTCTAAAATTATTTTAGTGTTTATTCCAAAGGAGTTTGGGATGGGTATCTATAAGGGATTACATATGATGTGATACAAGTTGAAGTTGATAATAGATTTTCAAAAATTATCCTTTAGAGGTTTTGGATATGAATTAAAAAGTAATTTTATATGATATAATATAAATTTAAATGGCACAAAATCTATGAGGCTTTTCTGTAAGTGGTAAATTAATGGAGATATGCCTTAAATCCTATATCATTTTATATGATAAGCCCATGTTCTTCGGTAATAAATGTATGGATATAAGTAATATCATATTCCTAGATATTAGAGACATTGTAAGCATGATATAATTGATATCATGCATCTTATTATGGAAATTTAATGAGAAGTATTTAAATTTGAATATCCCAACAATGTATATCATTCACTATTAATGGTTTATATGATAAGACATTGGGATATTTGAAACATTCATATTATGGATGTATGAATCCTATGTGAATTAACTCATATAATTATAACCTATGAGTTAATACATTGTATAATCTTTTTTGATATATCAGAAATTTTATACCATCGATATGGTGTGGTTTATACCTTGTGTGTCCCTCGATGATACTCTCACAAATCCAAATATCTTATCTTCCTCATCATTTTCATTTTGAGAAATTAGCATATCATGGAGAAAAGTTGATTCCAATCAGAGCATCAGGTGATTAAAATTGGATTATGGATACACCACAGAGGTGAGATGTCTTTAGAAAACCTATTAATGATATTCATCAAGAATTGTTCAAAGAATGTATCAGCTGTGATCAATGGTGTTAGGTGCACAATGAGGTTTTTTCAACTACATTTTTTTCTTGGATTTTATTTCAATAAATGGTTTTCTTATGATTATGGATTTTTAATTTATTTTATTATGATAAAAGAGATTTTTTTGATAAAAAACTCAACAATACATCTACTCCACCAAACATGGTCATAAATAAATCAAAAATTTCCATTTTTAATAAACCAGTATGAATAGAAATGTATTTTATGATACACTATATATCATATTATTGAGGAATAATTTTAAGTTATATAAAATCATGACATCAGGAAAATGTAAATTCATAGAGTCTAAATTATACGAATACCCAAGTAAATTATCATTAATATTGACATGTCACTATCCATGGTATTACATATTATTTATGATTCTCAAGTGTACAATCATGCAAAATTTGGGAATATAGTGAGAAATAAATCAAGGTTCACTAATGACATATAGAAACTGGTTTTTCTAATTACTTATGTACCATATGAGGCTCCCTAGTAATTAAATAGGTACAAAATTATGCATAGTAATGGCCATATCTGACATTTTCTCATGGGGGCTCGTGATAGGATAAAATATTCCACATGCCTTGAATTGTAATTCTATTTCAAAAGAAAGTCAATTTCAAATATTTGTTTTTTATATTTGAAAATTATTCATAGTAAATATTCATGAAACAAAATAATGGTAATAATTGGTAAAAAGTTTCCAATTAAAACTCTTATTATCCAATGATAGGTATCAATAGTTTAATAGAAACTTTATACTTTTATGAAATATAATTTTTTTTATGAAAAATAGATTAAGATAAAAATCACTAGTTAAATATTTATAAAAAACCCCCAAATAATCAGAACATTATAGAAAGTGGACAATTTTATTATTTTTAAACTTTTATGTTTTATTTTTTTAATAATAAAATTTAGGGAAGAAATTATAAGAACTACTTCATCTCTTTATATAAATATGGAATAGCCATCACATCATCACCATTACAATGTTTAACTAGATATATATTTTTATCATTAGCATGAAACTCATATAGGTTATGGTAGGATGAAATGAACTGTAAGGACACAAAAGATTACTTGATGAGTATTTCATTGAACTATCTCTTCTTTTCAAATATTATATCATACTGTCACTAGATAGTTTTGAGAAGGTTCAAACCACAAGCATGGTGGGTGAATATTAAAGGGACTAATTCTAATTTTTTCTTCTAAAATTTGTAAATAAAATAATGGATGAAATTGTGTTCATAATTGATAATGAAGAATAAGTGAGTGAGAAAATATTTTAAAAGGGTTATAATCTAGCTAAGATTTATGAGTGAGAGATATAGAAAAAAATCTAGGGAAGTTTCAAATGAGAAACTTATAAAATTTTTCTTATTAAAGATAATTAGAAAAACAGATTTATAGACAATGATATCATTCAAAAATGACCTTTAGTTCATCTATGAATATAATTCCTCCTATCATAAAAATAAATATTATGATTCATTATATTGGTTGAACTAGTATTAAATATTCCGAATTTGATTTAATCTTATCAATACCTTAAGGTAATGAATAACTACATCTATTTATGAAATTACATGATGAATCAACTACAATTTCAAATAAATGAAAAAAGGAACACAAATGAAAATAAAAAAATGAAATCTACTGAATTCCCCATGAAAGATTTTGGTTATAATTTATATTTTAATTAGAAAGTAAAACATGAGGTAATGATAAGAGAAACCTAGAATGAAATTAAAAAATGGAGAAGAAGTTATTCTCTACAGAGTGTGGATCCCAATCCCCTTTAAAATATCTAGCCTTCTTCCGTATTTAAGTAAAAAACATGAATGAAGCTCCTACCCTGATCTACCTATATTTGTACCAAACTAGTTTTTTATTCCTAACCTTTTAGTTGATGGTGGTCATGATCAATTGTTTATGGATTTAATGAATTAATAATTCCCCTAATGTCCATCTCTCTCCTATTTTTAGAAATTAATCACACTCTTAATCCTTGTTAGGTAATTCATAATCTATACTACTAATAAAATAGATAAAGTAAATGTGTTTCAGATTACTAATTATCAGCATAAACCTCAAGTGACCTTAGTTTCTCCCAACCAATGAATTTTTTAACCTCCACATGCACTTCATGATTTATTTTCTTCTTTATGAAATTCATTACTTGAATACAACACTAGCTCGGTTAATTCTTCAATTCCTTCACTTGACCCAAGATACTCTATGAATTTCATATATATAAAATGATTATATATTTCCCTCTGTTTTCCATTGCATGATTTGAAGGATTCCCCTTGTTTGATTTAAAATTTAGAGATCCCTATGTCAGATAAATCTTCTTGACATATACCTTTACACAAGATGCATGGCCTTTAGTTCCCCCAAACACGAGATCCAACCATGTGGATATTACCTTTGTATAACCATAAAAAAACCCAATAGTTTCTTGATGTAGGTGTCTATTATTTATGTAACTACCATTATTCAAATCTGAGACCATAGTGTGTAACCTTATGCAACTTTTGATACTCACGACTGGCCTTTATGTATATATTTTGTAAAATTGATGTATCCCTCTAACTAGCATAGGTCACTCCCAAGTGCACAATATTACCCTTCAATAGGCATCATTCATGTTGTCTACCCAAAATAAAGCACTATATTTCTCACTTTACATTTCCCCATAATCATTCAATGACATGATGCATTTATTCATATGTAATTATAAATTTAAATATATTCCTAAAATATTCTTTACCTTTTCCCAAGATTATGAAACATAATGAATAAAAAAGATTATAAAGATAGTAAATACAAAAATAAAAACTAAACATCAAAAGGATAATAATGACCTAAATTAAAGTATTAAAAATTTAATTAAATAAAATGATTTCAACAATTAATTTTTAAAATAAAAACATTGAAGTTTAAATAGTGAATTAACAAAACCCACTATCAAAAAAAATTACTTTTAAAATATATTAAATGAAAATCCCAAAAAAAATAAAACTTATTTTAAAAATAATTGAATATTAACATAATAACAATAAACATACTTAGAACCAAAATTTAAAATTTTGAGGCATATATTCAAATAATTACAAATTCATCACTAAATAAACTGGATTCAAATATCTATCATTCAAATCATGTTCTGAGCATAGAAATCATCAAAATAACACTGAAATAATGGGGAAAACGTGTATAAAAATGTGGCCACTTCGAAATATCCTATAAATAAATATTTTCTTATCCTCAAGAAATCAACTAGTCAAATTTAGTGATGGTAAATTAATCTCAAACATGAAAGAGTTTTAATTCCAAAAATATATGATTTTCAATTATTTATTCCCCTTGGATATTCTCAAGTATAAAAAGATAATTTTACTCTCATAATAGAAGTGGTTTGACCAAAATTTGGTTTCATTTTAAAAAATTATTGCATTTAATTTTTTAAAGGATATAAATAAACATTAAATTTCATATAAATGTTCTTCCAAACTTCTCTTTTTCTATTTGTTGAACTGACTCGCATATTTTATCACATAATAATATGAGATAAATGGTGTATGAGTGAGTTAAATAACTAAAATAAAGCTGAATTAACTAATCCATTGGTTTTATCTTAACAAATAAAATATTCATAAGTATTATGAGTTCATTCTATATCCCATTTAAATGTAAAGCTTATGAGTTTAAAATCCAATTAAAATTTTCAAAACCAATTATGTTTATAAATCCCAAAAAAATGAAAAAAATCAGGATTTTTTAGTGAGTAGTGTAAATGATATTATATGATTGAATACATGTATAAGTATAAGTGATTAGTGACTCAAACTAGTAAGTATTCGTAAAATTAAATAAAAATTTAAATCATATTAAATTGAAAATTTATTCATGAAATATAGTAAATTTTAAAATTTATGGAGGTAAGTATTATGTGTAAAATTTAGAATAATATTTTATCATTTTTTAAGACACCTCCCCCAAAATTTAATTACATAATTATCCTTTATGTTGATCTTTCAAGATGGATTAACCACGAATAAAATCTTGGTTCAAAAATACTTTTCAAATCAGTAATAAAAATAATATTTTAAGGATAATAATAAAGTTCAAAAAACATGTTTTTAATGATTCAATACATCCAACAAAATTAATTTATATTATGAAAAAATAATTCCTCTAGTGCATACGTAATCATTTCAGTGCATGAACCAGTTTTTCATTAAAGAACCATGCTGAGTGTCCAATGTTCATAGGGATTTTTAACAATGCTCGCAAAAAAAGCATTCCAAGTACAAATTTCCACATATGGAGATGTAAAAGTAGAAGAACCCAGTAGGTTTTACAAAATATATTAACATGAGTAAAAAAATTTAAATTCATATTCCCAAAGAACATAATTTTTATTTGTATATAATATACAAATATTTTTAATATAACTCAAAAATCAGGATGTTTAAAAACGTATTCACTAAGAAAAATAAGTTAAGATATTTCCAAAAATATAAATAAGTTTATGGGTGTTAAAAAATTATTATCAAACTTTATTTATAAATATTTTCAATAATCAAGACATAAACAAACATAACACCCATTTAGTTCTAACTCCAATAAATAGAAAATTAAGTTCCAAACTATTAAACCCCCCCCCCCCCCCATACACACACACTTTATTTCAAATAGAAAACAACATAAAATAAAATAAAATATTAATTTCCAACTTGATACCAACATCAGGGAATCATAAAATGAGATTCATTAAATAAAATTAAAATAAATTTTGAAACATGTTACCCCTTACGCCCTAAAATTTTGATGTTATTACTATATGCTCAAAAAAAATGATCACACTCGTAGAAGACCTTAGATAAACATTGTTTTGTTATTAATGTTCCTATAATAATATGATAGATTTAAAATTAGATTTAACAATTAAATATCAATAATCAACCCATGTTTAAAGATAATATGATGCGGAAATGAAATTCAAAATTCAACTCAAGGGAAAAGTTAGAACAGGTTGGGTGAAGCTAAAAAAATATGGAAGAGGATATTTTATTTTAAAAAAATTATTGAACCATTGTTTTCCTCCCATGAAATACTATTTATAATGTCCAAAAATAGGCTCTCACTGAAAAATAACTATAGTCACTAAGAGGATGTGATTTCTTGGATATAAACAACAACATGATAAAATGAGAAATTTTATTTTGTGAAAAATAAATTTTATGGGATTAAATACATTTAAGAAAAAATTACTCCCATTATAGATTAAAATATCCCTAAGAAACACCCCTTGATGATGTTAGGAAATACAAAAAAGTCTCACAATAGAGCATAGAAACCTTTATAAAATAACACATCAATACAAGTTTCATTTAATGATCTATCATGGTCAATAAGAGGGGGAGGTGTGAATCAATAATATTTTTGTTGTTTTACGAGTTACACCTTTTGAAACACACATCTTCAACTGTTTAAGTTTATTGATCCACTCAATAGAACCTCTAAAAAATTACTTTTATGAATAAATAAAATAGTAATCACATTATAATTATATCGTTCGGTACCCATACTTACTCCATTTCATGATGGTTAGATCCCCAACATGGATTTATCAACTACTTAAAAAATTCATTAGAACACTCATTTCACAAACCACTTCTATAATCAACACTAGAAGATACAATGTCTCTACAAAATATGATCCAAAAAGTAATAAAACACCTTAATGATCTCATTACCTCACTGATCACTTAACCTTTTGATATTATTTCTCCATGAATAGGTTTATTAATGAATCTATATTTGTAATACTTCTTGAGAAACATAAATAGATAATGTCCATTCTCATCTTGTTAGTATCACAATTCCCACTAGAATTTGAATGATCTAGTCTTCCTTAAATGATAAATATTTACAACATCATAATATTTTCTTCATGGATTCTCCTCTTCAAAACATTCTCTTCTTATATTTTTTCAATCTCCCAAATTTTACTTAGTATTTTATCTCCCTTTATTATACACTCATCCTCTTTTATTTCATCCAATATCCCTTCATCAAATTGGTAGTTCTAATGTCCATAAAAAGGGTCACATTTGAATTTCACAATATTCTATCAAAACATTCCATTAATTCCTCAATAAATCTGCATACTTTCCTTTAAAACCCACTGCAACATTACTCATATAGTGGATTTCTCTCTCATCATGTAGTGTGAAATAATCCAAATAATTCCACATTTATTCCACTAAATTAAACTCTGAATAAGTCAATTATTAATTCTTAAATTTAAACAACCTAATATTTTATGATATATATTTTTAAAATAAATATAATTTTTTGATAGCTTGTAATACATGGAACACTAATTTTAAACGATCTGTGATATGTTATTCAAATATTATTATTTAATGTGATAGTTATCACCAATTTTTTGGAATGGAGAGTGTGAATAAGAATAACCAAATTATAAAAAAATTATGATTTATATATTTATAAAAGGAATTCATTTATTATCAAGTGAAAATAAAAATCATCTGAAAGTAAAATAAGTGTTTTTAAAAAAAATGTTCCTATACGTGTGTTGTGTTTAGTATTAATAAATTAAAATAATCAATATTAGTTAATGATTTTAATTAAATGCATATATCATATAATAAATATTTTTTTAAAATTCATATAATATATTATCTAAGTGTTTAATAATAGTATATATCAAGTTTTACTCAAAAAAATTAATTTTCAAAAAAAACAAAATTCGTCAAGTTTTGCGTATTTATTTTAAAATAAATTTCTTCCACTTATAGAACTTGAATCCTAAAAAATAGATTCCATATTTTGAATTAGGAGGATATAATTTTTTAAATTTGTCCCTTTTATTTTTTGTCAATATGAATAGTAACCATAGTAAATTTTTTCACTATGATATTGGTAAAATGAGTAAAACATTGTTAAAACAATGGGAAAAGGGTCTAAAATTTATCAAAAAACATCCTTTATCCTATTGTATGAGTTTAATTTTCTTATTTTTATACAATTATTGAATATTATGTCACTTGGTTCTATATGTGTTTGACTACTACCATTATATTAATTTAAGAAGAGAATAAATAAAAAATGTCACTATCTTGTATTTAATAACTCTATATTATTATTATAACGTTAAAAAGAGGATAAGTTTAGTTAAAATTGCTTATTTTATTGATGAATTAATATTTTATTCTAGGAAATTTATTAATAAAAATTAATTATTTAATAATTTTATTTAATACTTATGCATTAACGACACGGTATTTATCCAATTAATATAAGATTTAAATAAATGGAATTAACAATATTAAAAGCAAACACATTTGGGTGAAACCATATAGGGGTTAAGTATAGTAGAAGCTATCATGAATCAATTATAATATTCGATATGGAAATTTAAATAATTGAACCCATATTTTATGTAATTAATAAACTTATAATTAAGTGTGTATATAGTATGGAAAAGTAAATATCTAAAAACAAATTCCATCTAGAAAACTGGATAAGGCATAATCAATAAACAGAAAATAAAAAGCGTCAAAATTTTTTCACAATGAAGATATCATGGATAATAATAATTATTGGATTATCAAGAAAGTAAAATATTAAATATTGTAGGATATTTTTCCCCAGAATATGGAACTATTACCATTAATACCTTTCACAGGATGGTTGAAAATATACTGGGTAGAAACCCACCAATTTTGGCCAACTAATTCATCTCATGAGACTACTGATGCATCAAGGTTTTTACATTAAATGGTAAACATACCATGAAATTCCAGCGTAAATCATATCTCATGTATGATATATATTTATTTAACACAAAAACAATTTTTCTTATCAAATTCCAGTATTGAATAAAAAAACGATTTATCAATACTTCCCTAGACAATCAAATAACATTCATTGTAAACACCAAATGTAAAATTCATATACATTTTTGTAAATAATAATATAAATTACATAATAATATATATATTTATGAAAAAACTAATTTCCAATTATAAATGATTAAAATAAATAGATTGTCTTAATAAAAATTGAACAATAAGAAAATAATGTGAGATTGTATAATTACTTTCATCAATGTAATTTTCAAGTCAAATCCACTTAGATGATATAATTCAAAATGAGATATAAGATAACATGAAAAAAAATTACCCATGATAGTACATGTCAAATGGGAAGTGTATACAAATAATAAAAGAGAATTGGTGTATAATAACAACTAAGTCCCAAAGGACTGTAAATTAAGACGAAATATCTTACCTTACTCTTAATTTTTGTTAAATGCTCTTCAAAAAAAAATTATAATGACATTGTAATTTTTATTAACATAAAAACCATATAAATATTTATAATATCATATATAACTCTTTTATAACATCTTATTACTTGATCATTAAATTTTTGTCATTATTTTCATAATTTCGGTTGTTAATTGGCTTGTTTTTTGAGTTTGTTTTCACTTGTTATTTATTTATTCATATTATGTAGATCATGATTTTATAATATAAATAATGTAAATAAATTTTTAAATATCATATATATTCATTATATAGTTATTTATAGTAGTCCTTGAAATTTAGTAATAAGAAATGAAATGCATCGTTCATGGTGATGGAAGCTCGAACGTATGAATAAACACTGATTCCATTTTATTTTTCTATAAAAGAAAGAAAATTACATGATATATATTTATATCATCATTATAGTATCACATTTCTTTAATATATGTTACAACGATTTATTAAAATCATCATTAATACATTCTATATAATGTGTAAATAAATCACATCTGTTCATGTGACGGAGTCTGCCGTACATACAAAAGATGTTATTATATTTGAATTTAATGGAATTTATGAAGATATATGCACTATAATTATTAAAACATCATGAAAACTACATAAATATCATAAATATTATATAAACGTACTTTTTCAATCATTATTCCTCAATTTTAAAGATGAAATTCAAAAACAAACGACCTCGGTTCGTAAGTCTATAGTCCTCCATACACACGAATGATGATTATATAACCCATTTGAGTGATGTTTGTGAAGTTTAAGGTTCAACCCATTACCAAAAAATACCTTATTATATTTTATATAATTATTTTATTATATAATTATGAAATAAAAATAATTTAATGTGTTGTAGAATAAAATAAAATAAAAACCCTTTTAGGAATACATTACCTCTTATTCGGGTATCCTCTTTCGGATTGTACTTACTCATAATTAATTTGTATTTATTATAAATATAAGTCTTATATAATGATAGGAGGTAATGTTTTGTGTCATTTTGGTATCTAATGGACTATCATAAGTGTTTTGAGATGTCTGAAGAAGGGGGAGGGGGAGACCTTTTATAAGTTGGGTGAGTGACATACTTATAAAATTTTGGAAGAGAGATTTCCACCCATATTGTTTTATATAAAGTGAATAAAATAATAATAAAAATAGACAATAGATGTTATATTTATTAAATATGTCCATAAAATTCATTTCGGACATGTTTCTAGGTCATTTGGATAATTATGTTTGAAGTTTAGTCCCTTGGTAAACTCATTTTTCTCTTAATCACTTCAATTAATTTTCACTTCTTTCACTAATAAATTTTGTACTAAATTATGGTGAATTTATTTGACATTATAAGTTCTTATAATTTCCAATTTTTTTCTATTTTTTCAAATTAAAATCATAGAGGTGGAAAAAGTTATTTTAAAATTAATCCCCCAGACAGGACGGGAAAGCCGGTTATTAATGTGAAAATGTTAAAATTTAACTATGTTTTTATGTTTTCATTCAATATTAAAATGACTAAAATGAATTAAAATGTATTAATATATACATAATTGACCAATTATTCCTTTAAAACCAATTCGAACTATAATTTAACATTATAAATTATTTAGTTGAATGGTAGGTTTTCAATTAAAACTCATTATTTTTCACTATTCATAAAAAAATGAAATTTCTAATATATATATATATATATACATATATATATATATATATAAATCACCCTCAAGTAATATTAAAATTATTATTTCAAAAATAAAGTTTATTTTTATGATAAGTTTATAAAAGTGTGAATATATTATTTTAAAATAAGTGAGTTATTAAAAGGTGGGAAGACGTCCTTTAGAAACACACATATATGTATATATATATATATGTAAAATTAGATTTATTCTTATCTTATTCCCATAAAATAAATTTAATTAATTTAAATAATATATTGATTATATAATATATAAATTTTTTTAATATCATTGACCAATATCAGTTAATTTAATTTATTAGGATAAAATGATTTTGGGTGCTTAAAATTGTTTTTATAAAAAAAATCCTTTATATTCAATTGTTTTTTATTTCATTTATAATTAATTGGTAACCAAGGAATTAAAAAATATATTTTCATAATTAATTGAATATTATTTATATTCATCATTTTAACATCAAGTAGATGATTTTACTTTTAGATAATAATATTTATAAAAATTGGTAAAACATCCTCTTGAGTGTAACGTAAGCCATAAAACAAAGTAATTATTATATGTAATGAAAACCAACTCAGTATTTTGTTTGTTGAAAAATATAAATAAAATTAAACTTATCCTAAATGTGATATTTTTTAATTTCTTTAGTTGTTACATTACCTGGTACAATAAAAATTTTATTTATGAAATTTCAATAGAAATACCTTATAAATAGATGTGGGTAGTTATTTTTCATAATATCATCTAGATACAATATTTCCTCATAAAAAGTTTAATTCCTTTGGAGTACTTTTACTAGAATAGTTTTCAAATTCCACAATACTTTATCTCTAGTGTCAATAATCTAGATGGGTTCTTCATAGTGTTAAAAATTAGGTACCAACTCAATTCCATCATAGGTGATCACATATATTAGGTCTGGAATGTAATTTATTTGAAAATATATATGGAACACATCGGGTACTTTTGAGAGGTTTAGAATTTCTGAAAAACTAAAAGAAAGAAAATATGATTATATAAATAATTTAAAAGGGTGTTATGTAACTGGGGCTCATCTTCTGTTTCTTATTAAACCTCATAACATCCTTCCATGGAGATACATATAATAAAACATTAAATCCCACTTAGAATTCCAAATCTTCCTCTAATTATCAGTATACCTCTTTTTCATACTTTGAGATACTTTAATCGGAGCCTAAATATCCTCTACCTTTTTTGTCTCTTCATCATGTTCTAGGCCAACAAGATTCCATTCACCAACTTCATCCCTATAAGATAGAGTGTGACATCTCTTCCCATATAATGCTTCATATGGAACCATTTTAATACTTTAATGGAAACTACTATTTTATGAAAACTATACCTAAAATAAATTCTAATCCTATATAACATTAATGTTGAGTGAGCATGAACCAAATAGTTCTTCCAATATCTGAATCGTTTTTTTGGAATTTCCATAATTTTAAGGGTGGTATGTAGTTATCAAATGAAGCTCGGCATTAAGAGTCTTCTAAAGGCTCTTCAATAATTTCAATTCTAAATGGGGATCTTGATCCAAACTAATTGATAAGGTTATTCCATTAAGTCTTGAAACATCATTAATATATATCCTTGTAAGTCAATCAAGTAGTATATCTTCTCTTATGGGGATTAAATGAGTATATTTTCTTAGGTGATCAATGATAACCCATATTAAATCATTATTTCTAGGACTCCTTGAAATTCACATGAAAAAGCCCATAGTAATTTCATCTAACTCTCAAATAAGAATAGGAAGAGGTTGTATGACTCATCTGGGATCCTACCTCACATATTTCACATATTGAAATACCAAACATATAGACACATAATTACCAATTCCCCACTTCACGTTATCCCAACAAACATTTTTCTTCAAATCCATGTACATCAATATGCTACTAGGGTGTATAGAAAATTTTGAGCTAGGAGCATCATCCAACAATTGTATTTCTAGATGAGTTATATATGGAACATATATTCTAAATCCAAATTTTAGAATTACATCTTCACAAAAAAGGTCTTCTTATTTCCCCACATTCAAGGATTTAATTTCTTATGAAGTTTTGCATCATCAGATTTAGAATTGGTTATGTTTTCAAAAAAATATGGTCTTCTAATAATTGGAAAAATTATTGATGTATCCCCTTCCTTATTAACTCTTATATCCATATTTATTATATCTATGAATATAGGGTCCCTCTCAATCTAAATTTGGGTCAGAACTCAAGGATCCATCGAACTCAATACATCTTCAACTTTATTTTATTTTCCTTGGTAGTAGTGTATTAAGAAATCAAAATCTTTGAGTAGCTCGACCCATCACCTTTGTCTCATATTCTGATATTTTTATGAAAATATGTATTTTAAAAAAATTGCATTCATGTATATCTCACATCTTTAACTATAGATGTAATGTCTTCATATCATCAATGTGAATATTATAGCTACCAAATCAATATCATGAATTGGATTCTTCTATTCATGAGTCTTTAATTTCGTTGATACATATGAAATAAATTTATCATTTTGAATTTGGACACAACCAAATTTCTTCATCAATTAATTTCTATATATCACAAACCCATCATTTCTAGGTGGTATATTCAAAATAGAAGCATTGACTAATCTCCTATTCAGTTCGTCAAAGCATTATTCACATTCCATTGTTAAACAACCATTACCCCTATATGTTTTATCTAGTATAACGGGTTAGCCAATCTGAAAAAAATCTAAACGAGTCACTAATAGTATCCTACCAAACTAATGAAACTACATACCTTAGTCATGTTCATTAGTTTAGTTCATTCTGTGACAACCTTTTTCATTACATGATCAAATGAAATTTCATTTTAGAGAATATATTTCCATGAAAATAAACATCTCTAAACCGTAATTCGCACTTAATAAATTTACCATATAACTCTTTCCATATAAGAGTCTCTATAATAACACATGTGATTCCCATTTCCCTCATAGATGTTAGAATACACTATAATATCATAAATGAATACCAAAACTAAACCATCGAGATATTCCTTGAATACTTTGTTCATAATATCCAAAAAAAGAGGTTGATTTAGTCAATCCAAATGGAATTACTATAAACTCTCAATTTCTATACCTCCATTGAAATGCTATCTTCGAAATTTCATCCCTATTTACATGTAATTAATGATACCTATACCTAAGGTAAGTCTTTTAAAATATTATAATCCATGAATTTGTTCAAATAAGTCATCAATGAAAGGTAGAGAAAACTTGTTCTATATTGTAATAGCCTTGATTTATTTATAATCAATGAACAACCTCATTAATCCTTCTTTCTTCTTAGCCCAGTGAATAGGGTATCTCTATAAAGAAACACTAGGGTGAATAAATCCTTTATTTCCCATATCATATATTATTTTCCTTATATATATTAATTTTATAGTGTACATTCTATATGGAGAATTTGATATTGGTCATGAATCATGGATTAAATCAAAGGAAAACTCATTTCCACATTGTAGAAGGTGTCTAGGTAATTCCATAGGAAATAAATAAATGTATTCAATTATAATAGTTACATAATGAATTTAAATATTACCTTCTTCATCAATAGATTTTTTTTTCTATTCTTCAACAATAATTTCATTGAATAGATTTATTGGGAAAATATCTATATAAGAATCATATGATGAAGTTTCTACTCTATAAAATTAATTATACATCTTCCTCAAAAATCCTAATTTCATTATAATTATTATAAATTTTCACATCATATTTTTGAAATCCATTCCTTATGGAGGATTAAATCAATTTCAATGATAAGTATGAAGATAATTTCACAAATAAAAAATATTTATGTGTCATAATGGGTACTCTCTGACACATCTTTGTTGCAACGAGACTTCCCTTAGATGTTTTAAATTTCAACTCCATTATTAAATTAGAAGGAAAATGTATAATTTTCTATGAAAAGTAGGTAGATATAAAAGAGTTTGATAATAATGTATCAAATAAACCACTGAATAAATTTGAAGATATGATTAATGTATCTAACAATACATCATTGGGTACTAATTCCTTAGCTGTATTGATTTCCTAAGAATGGACATCTCCCCTTGGATTCTTCTATGGAATTTTTCATTTATGTTTTTTGAATTTGTTTGAATAGTTCCCCATCTCCATGTATGTCTAAAACTAAATTAGAGTAATTTTGTTCTTCTGATTGTATTCTTTAACATAATAACCATTTTCCCCACACTTATAACAAACTCTCACTCCCTTTAGGAATTTCCTTAGGATATTCCTTCAACACTTATCACATGGTGGTACTTTTTTCATTTTTTTTTCTTTTTTGATGAATTTACTTTTTCATGGTGTTCATATGACATCTTATTCAATTAGTTTAATTTGAATATATAGGATATAAATAATTCCTTTCCCCATTTTGTAGAACATAAAAATATTTCATCATATGAAGAAAATGTTTGAGAGACTAACACCCTATGGATACATAGATTAATCCCTTTAATAAAATTTACAATATTTCACATAGTGTTGCATATGTAATCCATAGAATTCCTTTAAAATCCTATAATGGAACCTTCATAATCCATGAAAATTCCATCATAATGTTTCATTAATCTAGCTTTATATTTATATCTATTTATTTCAAATTAGCTAAATATTTATCAAATGATTTATCCTTAAAATTTCTCTATTCCATCGTTATTATTTATTCTTCCTCCCTAGTATTATGGTCCAATGACCACCACTAATCATTATCACCTTTGAGACAATACACTGCAAGTGTAAAATTTTCTTTTTAAACACATACCATGATCATAAATATATTCTCTAGAGAGATAATTCATTGCTCATATGAAATTAGATTACTATCCCCCCTAAATTATAGGGGATTATATAAAATTAAGTGATCGAACATATGACATTCTCACTATGGAATAAGTTCCTCCATCAGAGAAATTTTATTTGTTATAACCTGATTATTATTCCCTAATATATTCATAATTTTCTTCATTCCGGTTATAGTTGTATTATTTTTCTCAACAGGAAAATATATACATTTTTTATGAGTATTATTTTCATTCCTCCTTCCAGGAACCCTTCCTAAAAAATGGAATATACTTAATCAGATCATATCATTATAAACCATAATTTATAGTCCAAAAACTAGTAAAATACATAACATAAATTGAAAATTTTATGTGTATATCATCTCATGATAGTAAATATGGTTTTTTTGGATGTTCTTCTATACTTATCCTCAACAACTATCATAGGGTCAGGTTCCCTAAACTATATTTTCCTAAACCTAATTAGTATGGTTTCTACTAACAAATCCTTTGATACCGACTATAAGGACCCCAACCTCAGTAGTTCAGAGCTGATGCCTTGGTTTAATACATTGTCATAGATAAAATATTTAAATCCCAAAGGACTGAAAAGTTTAGTAATTTTGGAAAACTATAATACATACTATATACCCTTAATACATTGGTAAAATATAATAACGAATAAAAAAATATCATAATCTTCGAAAATCATTCCAATAATTCATCTTCATATCCAACAGAAATGAAACAATATAAGGGTGGTCTCAAGTTCTTAGAAAGGGTTAAGTGTAGTGGAAGATAAAATGAATAAATAATCATAATAAATATTAAAAGTTAAATAATTGAATAATAATTCCATGAAATTAATAAACAGAAAAGGGATTGTGTAAACAATATGAAAAATTAAAGAGCTGAAAACATATTTTGTTTAAATAAATGGATAAGGAATAATCAATAAACTATCAATGAAATACATCCATATATTTTATCATAGTGAAAAAATCATGGATAATGATAATAATTGGATTCAAAATAAATGAAATAATTCAATATTGGACAACATTTTTCCTAGCTAAATGGAAACTTTACCATCAAGACCATTCAGAAGACAATTTAAAATATAATGGTAAGGACCGATTTGATTTAACCAATTGATTTACCTCATGATACTACTGATTCATAAAGGGGATTACATTAAAAATACCTCAACCAGTGTCATACCAGTCTAAAATAATTCCTCAAATATTTAATAAATTGATTTAACTCATTAACAATGTTCTTTGTTAAATTTCTATAATGACAAAAGGATAAAAATTTATCAATATTTACCTAGTTAATAAAATAACCTTAAACATAAACATCATATATAAAAATAGTATACAAATTAAAAAAAAGTAATATATATTACCCAAGAATGTGGATATTTAATATAAATTTAATATCTAATGAATAATTGTTACAATAATGAGTTTATTTTAAGAGAAATTTAACAATCAAAAAAGTGAGATTGTATAATAACTTTTTCAACTTAGAAAATTTCAATTCAAACAACCTTCCATGAGATAATTACAATTCAAAGTTAAAATACAAGGAAGAATAAAATATTAATGATATTATATATCAAATGGGAGTTATATACACCACATAAGATTGAATTGGTTTATAATAACAATTAAGTCTTAGTGGAATGTAAATGGAGATAAAATACCTTACCTTATGCTTCCTTTTCGTTAAATGGTCTTTAAACTAATATATAATGATTTTAATAATGATTTTAAATTACACCACAACAATATTAATATTTATAAAGTCATGTATTATTATTTTATAACATCTCATTTCCCTTTCATTTATAATATTTCATTATTTTCATTGTTTTGGGTGTTAATTACCTTATTTTTTTAGTATGTTTTGACTTGTTATTTATTTTTTCCTATTATATAAATCCTGATTTTATCATATCTATAATTTCATTAATTATTTAAATATCATTTATATTTATTATATATTAATTTATATTAATCCATAAAATTTAGTGATAGGAAATGAAATGCATCGTTCATGGAGACGGTAGTACGTACGTATGTATGAATGCTGCTTTGATTTTTTTCATATTAAAGAACGAAAAATAAAAGATATATATGTATAATATAATTCCAATATCATAATTATTTCATATATATTACATATTTTCATAAAAACCATCCTTAATACATTCCATGTAAAGTGTGAATTAATCACATCATATCATGAGGCTCTAGTCTTTCGTACACATGAACAATGTTTTCATATTCCCATAAAATCGAATGTATAAAGGTATGTGTTATATAATAATTTTAGAATCATTATTTTATAATAAATATCATAAATATATTCTTAAAATGGTATTGCCATTATTATTCCCATCCTTGAAAGGCGGTGATGGAAAAATGAATGAACTTGGTTAATGAGGCAGTAGTCCGACGTACACACGAATGATGATTCTATAACCCATTTGATGGTTGTTTATGAATTGTGAGCTTGTAAACATAAAATTACAACATATAAAAATGTTTAATATAATTATTTTATTATATAATCATGATATAAAATAATTTAAGGGGTTTTATAAGGAAATAAAATAAAAACACTTAGAAAAACATCACCTCTTCTTCTGGTGTCCTCCATAGGTTTTAAGTAATGTCATCCAGATATTTCTTTATGCCACATATAAGGTTTATATGATGATAGAATGTGTTTTATTTATTTAATTGGTAAGTTATTGGATGATCCTGAGTTATTTTATAAGTTTGAATAAGGTGGAGAGTGGGAGGCCGTTTATCGGAGGGTGAGTGGAAATCATGTAAATTTTTAAAGAGGGAATTCCCCCGAATTTTTTTCCTCATCAAGTGGATCCAATAAAATACTAGATAATATTAGTGATTAGTTAAAAATATGTCTATAAAATGGGGTTTTTACAATTTTATTTGTCATTTGGCCCCTTTAGTTTAAAGTTTAGTTCCCTAGTAAACTCGTTTTTCTTTTAAGAGAATTAATTAATATTAACTTATTTCATTATTCACATTAATCCAAAATTAAGTAGAAATTATTTTATGTTATAAATTATAATGAATAAAAAAATTAATATATTTTTTCAAATTCAAATAACATAGGTGTAATAAGTTATTTTAAAATTAATTCCACAAACAGGACAGGAAAACGGGGTTTTAAAAATAAAATGTTTAGAAGTTTACTATGTATTAATATCTAAAATAATTATAAAAATGATTAAAATAAACTAAATTGTATTAATATATGTATAATTTATATATTTTCACTTTAAAACCAATTAAAACTATAATTTAAAATTAAATTTATTAATATGAAAGGTTAGTTTTCTATTTAAATTCACTATTTTTCATTATTCATCAATAAAAGAAACATCGCAAGAAAAAATACCGAAAATTTTTCCAATGAAATTTATGAAATACCACATTAAAAAATTAAGTTTATTTTTTAAAATAAAATTTATAAAACTTTCAGAAAATGTTTTCTTAAAATATGTGCACCATTAAAAGATGAAAAAATGCCTTTAGAAAAATATATATTTTTATCGGTGAAATTGTATTTGTTATTATATTACTCCCATAAAATTCACTATATAGATTTAAAATAATTTTATTTACTATATAATATATAAATTTTATTAATATCCTTCAATAGTATTAAAAAATTTAATTTATTAGGAATAATTTCCTTTAGACGTATAAAATTTGTTTTTTAAAAATATATTTCCTTTATATTCAATTGGTTCTTATTTTCATTTATAATAAATTGGTAAAAATGAATTAAAAATTATATTTTAATAAATTATTAAACATCATTTTTAAACATAATTTTTATTTTGTGGGGGATAATTTTTTTGAAATAATAATATTAACATTATTCGGTAAAACATGGTCATTTGTGTAACGTAAGAAATCGAAGAAAGAAATTTATGTGTGTAATGAATGATAAATAAGTATTGTGTGCATTGAAACATATCAATAAAATTAAACTTTTCCTAATATTAATTTATTTTAAAGTCTTGGGGTTCTACACTAAAGTCCTTATGTGGATATGTAAAGGAGTTCTTTCAAAGAAGATGTAATCGCCATTACCGAGCACATTCTATTTTACTTCTTTTTTTACCTCATAAAAATATATACTATTTATCATAAAATAATATATTCATTATAATAAATATAATTAAATGTTATTATTGTTATTAAAAACTGTTATACAACAAATTTTCTATAAAATGAAAGATGATAACGTCGTCCATGCGTGACTGTAGACTACCACCTCCCCGAACCGATGTGATTCATTTTTTGTTTATGATTTACATGGAAAGTAATAAGGATGCATTTATTAAATATATTAGATATATATGATATAAAAATGATTCTTTATAGGATAATTATTATTTATATGTATTTTATTCCATCTACTGAAAATTGAAAATATCGTTCATGTGTACGTTCGACTAACCATCTCCATGAACAGTGTAATTCACAATTATATCTATATAATTTATGGATGAGTATAAATATATATATATAATGAATATATATGATATTTATATAATTATTAACATTCTTTATATGATAGAGCCATGATCAACATACGAGGACCGAAAATACAGTTCTGAAATTCTCAAGGAAAATGAAATATTTAACACTTAGAAATGATGATTTTAACAATGAATTATTAATAAATGGGTGTAAAAATGATATAAGTGGATAATGTATGATAATATAAGTATTTAAATTATTTTTATATACATATAATTAATTTAAATTTATTATACATGAGTTTAATTTACCTTCTAAAAAATTAGAACTTATGTTAATGGATTTAACAATACAACTTCATTGTTTATCTGGATTATTTTTGTTCAAGTTTTTTATGAAAACATTTTAGGGTATATATTGCAATAAATTCATGACTTTACTTATACCTAGGTTATTTCTGTAGAATAAATGTTTCCTTTAACTCTCCTCTATTCATGTAACAAAGTTACCGAAATACTGTTTTTAAGGGAAAATTAATTTATTTCTCTCTTAGATTAAAAACCCTTTTTTCTTACATGTACTTATTTTATAAAAATGTGTTTTAGATTTAGTATACTATTATCTTATTATTGTTTTATGTCATTTTTACCCATTTTTTAATTTTTACGAAATATTTTAAAAGGAATCTTGTTTTCATTTTCGAAATGGGATAATTTTTAAATTTTATTAAAAATGTGAAACGAATATTTGTTTTAATATGCATGTAATGGATGTAATTTTCTAGTGTAGTGAATAATTAATGATATGAAGATTAATTTAAATTTTTGAATGTTTTTTTAAAGAAATTTGTTTCCATAATATTTAGTTAATTTTTATATTTTATTATGTGATTCCAAAATTAAAAGGAAATTTCCCTGAAGAAGTATTCTGGTTATATTTTAAAGTAATATGTCATGTATCATAACATCCTTTTGTGTTACTTATGATCTATATGGGATATGATTAAATGATAAGAAATATATTCTTTCTATATATTTTTTACGGTTATAATAATGAAATATTAATGAAACTCATTTTCATTTTAATGGGTTAAATAATGATTAATGTTTTATAAGATGTTGTTTCAAACATATGAACGAATTCATGATTATATAATGGGTGTACCTATAATTGTATATCCCCTGATGTATTTTGAAATAATTAATTTTCTATGATATAAAAGTACACATATGAGTTTATTATAATCCCAATACAAGAGGGTACATGGGAGGTTATCCTGATCCCAAAACAATAGGGTACATGAGAGGTATCCCAAGACCAAAAAAGGTGCACATTCATGTATCGCAAGCCTAACATGTTTTGAATGTCTCAATTTGTATCCGTTATATAAAATTTCTATGATTAAGATTATTCCACACTTTATACCCCTATTTCATGAAATGATCTTATAACAATGTTATATTTTCATGGCCTATGATATTTTATTACGTTACGATTCATGACTGGTGAATTGTCATGATTTATTCCATTATAAAATATTATGATATATGATATGATGGGTATGATTTCAAAGAATTAAGATCATGATCTCATACACTTATGATCATTTTATACTTAATTGATCATTTATACCTCTTTTTTTACCCTTACTGATCATCTAAGCTCACACTTTCATATGGTTCTTTTCCTCGAGTTATGAAGAGATATATTAAGAATGATATTTCTTAGATGGATGCTTATTATAAAGAACTAGGAGGGATATGAGATAGATTTAATATGAACCAATTATTTATGTTTATGTTTTTCCAAGTATACTAAACCTATATGATTTTAGAATGGATCAAAAGTTTATGTAATTAGTTTTAATCAATGAATATTTTATATCTTTTTATGAAACCAGATGAGCCTCAGCCCAGTTGGTGAGGACTCCTTATGTGCATCCACGAGACCCAGGTTCAAAACTAGGGAGTGACATAATTCTAGGTACTGTAGAAAGACTGTATGAGTACTGTAACAGGCACTGTATTAGGTACTGTGGGGGAACTATAGCAGGTATTCTGTGGGTACTATAGCAGTTACTATAGAAGATACTATTCAATATTGTAATAGCTATAACTATTCACCTTGGGCCACCGGTTTGGGCTTGGAGTCCTTAAGTCCTTCGGGACACTTAGGACTTCGGGTCAGTAAGGATTTTGGGCCACCTTTAAGACCTTTGGTCAACCTCAAGACATTTGGGCCACATGATCAGTGTAGTTTCAACAGACAGACTCTACAAAAAAAAGAGCATCACCATAAGAGGATTTAGAGAAAGTGCACTCACCATAGCAGAACCAAATAGAATTGGGATAATTAGAGGGTATTTCTATGCCATCGGTACCATCTTGTGCTTGCACAGGAAGCCAAGATAGACGATCATGAAAATGTGGACAGTGTCAATCATGATTAGAATCTAGGGAGGGGAAGTTCCTTGTAGTTATAGTCTAGTTTAATTCCCTAACACCATTAGTTCATGAAATCTATTAAGCCTACGAGCCATGTAATATCTAATCCTATGGGCCTTTTAAAGGTTCCCCCTCATACCTTGAAAGGAGGGTTATCAAAAATAAATAAAAATGAAGGCCTTCGGGCCATTTGATCTATAGCTTGTTATGAAAAGTATGAGTTGTTATAGTTGGTATCATATTAAGGTTTAGTTACCTTTGTAAAGTAGGAAGGGTAAAATTTTCTATAGACTCATGGGATAACTCTATGTATATAATAATGTTCAAAATTATGGTAAATAAAAGACTGTGATTTACCTAGTAAAACATTCATATCTTGATACTATAAGTGCATGTGGTTTTTGAACAAATTCATCTATGGGTAATAACCCCAAAAATATTTGTTTGAGTATATATCAATCATAATTCTATTACATGGTAATTACACCCTTACTTTTCACCTTGATTGATGCTCCTAGTGGTTTTCTTGGGTTAATTCACATTTTTTATATGAACCATTATGAAGTATTTGAATAGACTATGATCATGTTTTACCATGTTTAAACAAAATGAGTAATAGTTTGAAAATAATGTCTCTATTTATATTCCCTATAAATTATTTTTTAAGATTATGTTTTTTCCAATATGATTATTTTTTCTCACACAATGATTATTGGTAATAATAAATTACCGGAACCCAAAGGAAACATGATAATGTTGAATATTAAGAAAAATGTAATGAATTTACTCTTTAGAAACCTAATGTTACTGGAGATAGAATTTAACATCTTTATTCTATGATTACACAACTTTCACATGACATTAATCATGTCGAGCTTCCAAATTCACAACGGAGGGAGAAACAATATTTTGAGTCTTTCTTGAGGAAAAATTAACTTTCATCTAATAGATAAAGTGATAAACTAGTTTCTAAGTAATATATCAATTCCATTTAATATATATATGTTATTCTCTTGTGTTCAGAGAATGAAAATGTAATTTTGGATGTATATCGTCTGAAATGTAAAGAAGATTAATGGTGTACTATCATCAAGAACACAAGAAAACGTGAATAAATTGACTACATAGAGTATAATGAGTTTATAACATTATTTTAATACAATTACTTTCTTCATATTATTTATATAAAAATGGAGAAGTAATTTATTGACCTAAGGTACAAATATGTGGAATCCATTTGACTATAAGAGGAAAATTTTACAAGATTTGTGATGATTGTTTCTTGTATTATCATTGAACAAGAAAGTAATATTGACTGATGTTTTTATGCTATAAAACCTAACCTTCAAAAGAAATTACCCATAATTATTTCTCTAGTTATGAAGAAATAATTTTATGTACTAACATGGTGGAAATTTATAATATATTTACCCATAAACCTCATGCTTTTGATATGAAATGAAAGATATAATTCAATGGAAATTTTAATAATAAAAACCATAGATTGAAGAATATGAACCATTGACTATTCTCATAATGTGTAAGGATTCGTTAAGGAAATTTTCATAAGGTGATGAGTAAATTCTTGGAGTGTGGAATGGAAGGTTATCAATTAGTAGAACATTAAAGTGATGAGAAGAAGTTAGCAACTAATGTAGATAAATCACCGCATAATTCAGAACTCATAATTCAATTTTTCAAATTCATGGAGCATGGTAATTTAGATAATCAGTGATCAAAACTGAAGGTTAATGATGATGATCTACTTTAATAACCTCATAAAATTATCGAAAAATGGAAATCACATGAAACCGGTATTATTGATGAGGGGTACAATAATGATGTGGTGAAAAAGTACACTTACCATCCACTCTAAAACTGCTAATGTATAATTTGATTTAGGATATACCCAATTATTATATCTAAATAATTTTTAACTATATTACAATACCACTTCAATGATTATATGTTCAATTAAGAGTTAAATCCACTAATGGTACAATAATCTCATCTTTATTTTATGGGTCTTCTCTAGTTGATGTATGTGGGATGTTGGTTCTGTAAAATATCATTATTCTCCCTCCTTTGGAATTTGGTGCTATTGTAGGCATGTATTGTCTTTCATTACATAAATCCCACAGCAATTGCTAAGTAAGTGAAGTCACATTTGATATTCTGAACCAACCTATGATTATCTATATTTATGAAGATAAATATGAAATTATGATGTAAAATAGATTCACTGTATGGGTCTTGATTATAATTACAAAAGATTGTTTATCTTATATGGTTAGAGATAAAATAAACAAAGAAGATATTCTTTTCATGTACAAGTTCATTGATTTTTCTCTAGATTATTTTTATAGTCTTCCAAAAAATCGTGAAGTTTAGTTTTCAATAGAACTCATACATGGTGCTACATCTATTTAAAAGGTACCAAATATAATGGACCTAATTGAGTTGTATGAATTAGATGAAAAATTATAGGAGAATCTTGGCAAGGGAATCATTTATCCAAGTGTATCACCTTTGAGTGAACCTATTATTTATTAAAAATAAATATGGATCAATGTTACTCTATATTAATTATCCTGAACTTAAAAATGTCACTATCAAGATTGAGTATCCTCTACCCCATATTAATGTCTTGTTTCATCAATAGAATATAGATCAATAATTTTTCAAGATTTATCTATGTACTATACATCATCAATTGAGATTCAATAATGGGGATTTTTCCTGGACAACGTTACGTACAAGGTGTGGAGACTATAAATTTATAGTGATTACATTTTGTCTTATTAATTCCATTGTGAACTTTATGGATTGAATAAATGGAGTCTTTAAAGGATACCTTAATAATTTTATATTTTATTTATAGATGATATTCTTATATATTAAATGATCAAGGGATGTCATGAAGATCACTTGACAATTATATTAAATAGCATAATGAATGATTATTTTTTGAAAAATTTACAATGTGTGAATTTTCGCTATAAAAAGTTCAAATTTTAGGTCATATAATCTCTATAGAGTGTATATCGATGAATCCATAAAAGAAATAAGTTATTGAAAATTCTCCCAGACTAACTATTGCAGTTGATATCCTTAGTCTACTTGGATTATATGGGTATTATTGATGCTTTTTGGAGAATTTCCCATGGCTATCGAATCCACTCACCAATATAGCTCAAAAGGGATATGAGTTCCTTTAGATAGATGAATGTGAGTAAAAATTCAACAAATACAAGAGAATATTTTTCATATTACTTATTCTTACCCTACCCTATAGTAGAGAAGGGTTTTTGATCTATAGTGATGCATCAAAGAAGAGATTATGATGAATTATCAAGTAGAATTATATGCTTATAGCTTATTCCACACAAAAATTTTTGTTTGTTGAAAAAAAATACCCAACTCATGATTTGGAGTTAGTTGCGATAAATATTCCATCAAATATATGAAGGTATAATAATTATAGAATATATATATATATATATATATATATATATATATTGATCGTAAAATTTTAATTTATATCTTCACTCAAATAGTTAAAAACATGCTGCATTAGAAGATGGTTGGATTTTATTAAATATTATGACTACTCATTACTTTATTACCCTAGGAAATAGAACTATGCAGACAATGCCTTGATTTGAAAGGATCATACCAGATTATCTATAATGAGAATAAAAAAAGATCCAATATTTCATGATTTTCAAAGGACCGAGAAATCACAAATTAAGGAGATATATATTATATCTCTCAAATGAGTGTTCAACCAACAATTAATGTGAGGATTAAAGTGGAATTGAAGAGGATATGGAACTAAAGAAAATGATCAATAATGTTCCAGAGTTCAACCTTGATTACAGTGGAATGATAAGGTTTGGTAATATTGTATGTGTAAAATTTATACCATATTTTAAGAATGTTCTACTAAATGAGGCTCATAGTTAATTATTCTCTATTCATCATAGAAGTAGAAAGATATATATAGATCTGAAAGAGTATTTCTACTAGGACAACATGAAGATAAATATTTTATAGTATGTATCCTCGTGCTTGGTGTATTATAAATTTAAGTAGACAAGACAAAATTATAGTAGGATTTTTAAATATTACCCATACCAGAATGGGAATTAGAATACATCACCATGGATTTTGCTCTCAGATTCCCCAAATGTCTAAAAGTAATAATTATATTTGGGTTGTAGTTGATTTAATTATGATTTAATCACAATTTAATACTATTCTATAAGGTTTATCTCTTAATTATATTGTAAAATTTTATATTAAATATGTTTTATGTTTTCTTGGAGTACCACATTCAATTTTAATTTATCTGGATATATGGTTTACCATGATGTTCTAGAGAAGTAGTTGTAGAATCTAGATTTAGAGTATATTTTTATAACTACATATTATCCTTATATATATGATAAGTTTGAGTGAACCATTAAAAATCTATTGAATGTATTTAGAACTTGTTCTAGGGATATGAATGGTTGTTGGGATTAACAACATTCTCTAGTCATGTTTCATACATTAATAGCTCTCACTCGAGCATTCCGATAACTCCCTACGAATACCTATATGAAAATAAGTGTAGAACACCAATGTGTTGGGATGAAGTTAGATGAATAAATATATTTAGACCTGATCTATATATGGAAATAGGTGATAAAGATATATTTATTCAGCAACACATCAAGGCAGTTTATAGTTGACCGAGAATTTATTCTAAAAATCATCGACAAAATCTATAATTCAATGTTAGTGAATAAGTATTTATATTAATTTCTCTATGGAATCATGTTATGGTATTTAGAACCAAAATAAATTTGAGACCTAGTTATTTTGGGCCCTTATATATTCCTAATCATGTATGGACATTAGATTATCTCTTGGTGCTTCCATTGGACATCTCTCAACTTCATGATGTATCTCTCCTGAGAAAGCACATACCTAATCCATCTCATGTACAAAACTCATAGCTCTTACCATTGAATCAATATCTTTTCTCTAAATAAAAAATGGTAAAATCTTGGATCATATAGGTAATGTTCTAAATAACAACACATCTCACCTGGTTAATGTTTTTGGGATGAATCGTAAATCCGAATAAGCTATATGGGAATGTGAGGATATGATGAACGAGATATGTCCTCAGTTTTTTTATCAAATTTATGGAATTTTGAGGCAAGAATTTATATTAAGGGGGTGAGGGTATAATTTAAACCCCAATATTTAATGATATGTTTATTTTTAAATAAATTTAATTTTTTTAATATCACGCGATATAGATGATGCTGTATATAAAGAACCACGATATATAATTAAAATATTTTTATTTAATGTGATAGTTGTCACCTTTCCATTGGATTCAAGGGTATTAATAACAATAACTATTATATTAAGAATTGATGGTTTTTAAATTTATAATATTAATTCCTTATTAATAAAGTGAAAATAATAATTATTTTAAAGTAACAGAATTTTTTTCTAAAAAAATGTTTTCTAGTGCATAAGGTATTTTATATTAATAAATTAAGTTCATCACAATTGTTGAGTGGTTTTAATGAAATTTATATATTATATATTAAATAATTTTTTAAAAAATTCATATAATATTTTTTCTTTGAATGAGATAACATTATATATCAAGTTTTATGCTTAGAAATGTATTTTCCTAAAAAATGTTTTTCACCGCATTTTAAAAACATATTTTAAAATGACTATCAAATACTTATAGAAATTGAATATGAAAAAATGGATTATATATTTTTAATCATAATCCTCATATTTGGAAAATATTCCCCTTTAAATTTTTGTCAATATAAACAGTATCCATAGTAAATATTTATCACCTCGATAAGGGTAAAACCGTTAAAATATGATTAAAATTTTATGAAAAGGCTTTAAAATTTCTCTAAAACATTCCTTAATCTAAATTTTGGAGTTACGTGTGGATAATTCAATAAAATACTCAAATAAATGGTCACCTGGTGCAATATTTATTTGATTATAAAAATTATATTAATTTAAAAAAATAATAAATTCAAAATGACACTCCTGACTTTAATAATTAAAACATTTTATTATTTGAATAAAAAGAGGGTAAGTTCAGTAATAAATGTTTATAATAAATATGAACTATTTTATTATCCTATTTATTTATTTATAATTTTTAATGATCGAATTATTACCTTAAATTATTTCGTAACATCGAAACCATACTTATCGAGGTAACAATAAATTCAAATAAATGATTTAAAAAATATTAAATATAGTAAAATTTGTGTGAATAATTATGATGCATTAATTATATAGATGGATATCAAATATTAAGGAAGTTTTAGAGGTTTATATTCAAATAACCATCATTCTATTGATGTCTTTAATGTAAAATTTAATTAATAGTGTCATATATTACATTAATGGTACTTTATGGAAAATGATAATTTATTACAATTTTAAAAATCCTAAAAAATAAAGGGGAAAATTTGGATGATAAATGGTCAAAAATTTCATCCATTTTTCATTTATGACCCATTTTTAACTTATATGTGAAATTATAATCCTCTAATATTAAAAAATGAATTATCACGGTTAAACTTTAAATTGTTTAATCGGGGTGTTAAATAAATGGATAAGGTCTAAAATGACAGATAAACCTATATAAATTTAAATTTTGAATTATATTTATACCTTATCCAATTTTTATTCAAATTTATTTCCATTTGGAATCATTTTTATGGATAATTACTTAATTATATGGTAATCTTTTTAGTAATTTTTAGTGTGTCATTTCCCCCCAATAAAATATGACACATCTTTCCTCTTTTATTTATTAAACATTGAGCCATATATCTCATCAAAACCCTAAAAAAATACCCAAAAACAACATTATACATTTTATAGAGGTGTTTTTCTTCCCAAAACACCAACCCTGGGGTCCTTAAGAGTACATCAAAAGGAGTTCTTCAAACAAGAGTTAATTTCTTTAACTGGTCACTTTCTTTTTTACTTATTATTTTAATTCCAATACATATGTGGTATTTATCAGAAAAATATCTTTATTAACCTAAATATACTAAAATGTTAATATTTTTATGAAATCATATCTATTCACCCTCTTTTCCAATGAATGAAAAATGATAATGTCGCTCATGCGTACATGTGGAACACCCCCTCCTCATATCAATGTGATTTATTTTTCATTACTAATTTATATTGATGGTAATAAGGATATATTCAATAAATATGTATGATAAAAATTATATAATAAATAATTTTTAAATTTGAATTATTATTTACCTTTATTTCATTCCATCCATCGAAAAGTGAAAATAATGTCCATGCGTTTGTACGTCTAACCTTGTCCAAGTTCGGTGTAATTAATTTCTATATATGTAACCATTACATATGAATATATATATATATAATGAATTTATAATACATTTATATAATGATTAAAATTATTTATATGATCTAAACATGAATAAATTTTGTTGGTTGTAAATAAAAAACTAAAATTCTCATAAAAACGAAACAACGAACACACAAAAACAATAATTTCAATAAGTAATTATTAATAAATGGGTGTAAAAATGTAATAATTGGATAATATTAAATATTATAAGTATGTAAATGAATACTAAAAAATTATATTAAATCTGAATTTATTATATAGGATTTTAAATCACCTTCAAAGGATGTCAAACACGAGGTAAGGGATTTACATTACAATATCATTGTTTATCATGATTGTTTTTTTTTTATTTTTTGAATAAGAGATTTTATGATAGATTCTTTAATAAAATAATTATTTTTATAATTATTTGTTTATTTTTTTATATTATATTTCTTTTTTCATTTTTCCATTTTTAAGTACCCAAAAGGCTGAAAGATTATTTTCAAGGATAAAGTAATTTATTTCTCTCTTCAATAAAAATCATTTTTCTTCCAGGTCTAAGTTTTTAAAAAAATTGAGAATGTTTTTACTATCTTCCAATGATTTTTAAATTAATTTTCACCCTATTATTTACTTTATAAAATGGTTTAAATTGAATATTCTTTTCATTTTCTTGAATGAGGTGCTTTTACTTTCTATCCAAAATTTGAAAGGAATATTTTTTTAACATACATTTCAAGAATGGAATTTATCACTATCATGAACAATTAATAAATTGTAGAATCCATTAAAATCTTCTGATATTATTTTAAAATTAAAATATTTCTTACTATTTAAGTGTTTTTTATTTTAATATTTGATTAAAAATTGAAAATTGAATTTTTTACACTAAATATTATATTTATCTTTTAAAGAAAATTTTATCAATGATAACATCATTTGAAGTTACTTATTTTTTACTAGGGAAATTATATAATGATACTTTATTTTTTTATTTCTATATATGGTTTATGGTTATAATGGTGAAATATCAATGAAACCTATTTTTGTTTCCACAAGTTTAGTCATGATGAATGTTTTTTTATCTTATGGAATACATATGAGTGTATTTATGATTATGCGATAGATGATGTAATAAAAAAGGTAATGTTAATATAAATAATTTCCATATTTTCATTAATTTGATTTTATATAGTTATATCCATTATAAGAATATTCGCTAATTTTTCATTCAAAACTGAAAATCTTTATTTCTAACTAATTTCAATTTTCATGTACTCTATAGTTTAATTTAATAGTTTCATTTACAAAATATAAAATTTTAATTTATAAAAAACTAATTTAATTTTTATTCAACTTTTCAAAATTATCTTAGGATAAATATTAATAATTTTCTAAAAGCATTTATTTTTCAATGAATAGTCAAAATAATGATTTTTATGGGGAAAAATATTTTTTTTTCGACTGTTTACAAACTAAAATTATATTTTGGATTTTTTAAAAATTTAAATTGACCATATGGATTATAAATTATTAAATAATGGTTATTAGAATGAATTTTATACATGAATTTGATAAAAAAACGTTTTGATACTTTAAAAGGAATTTTTATAAAAAAACATCTTTCATTATGTTTTCCCTATTTATTTATAAATTAAATTCCTTTAATTATGAGAATTAAATATTGAGAAATGGATTCCATATTTCTAATAATGAGGTATAAGTTTTTTAAATATTTCTATTTTATTTTTAGTTATTATGAATTGTAATCACAGTAAATTTTTTAATCACAATAAAGGTAAAATGTGTTAATTAAAGATTAAAATACTATAACAAGAACTAATAAGTAACCATAACACTTGAATAATTTTGTTGTATGATAATATTTAATACATTAACATCTAAAATTATAATAAATGACATTTTTTCTATGTGTCAATGATTTTGTCGTTTATAAAATTTTATATAAAGAAAAGTCAAAAATGTTATTCTCTTTGTTTTATTATACTTAAATATTTTATAAAAGGATAAAAAGAATATATGTTTAGTTATATATGAAAATTTTTAATATAAATATTTTTCATCATTTTAATTTATTTATAATATTTAGAGATGAAAAACATACAATTAAATATTATGAAATATTGATGTAATATTTATTCAATTAAAATAATAAATAAATAAATGATTTTAAAAATATTAAAATGTACAATTTGCATCTTTTATAGTGTCCCATAAATATTTCAGATAATTATAACCTATTTTAGGTGTTTGAAAGGTTTATATTAATATTCTTTTTTAGTCATGATATTTTTAAATCCAAATTAAATAAATATTTTCAAAAATGAAAATACAAATATTTTATAATACATAATTTTTTATTAAATGATATACAATTTATAAAAATACAATAGTAAAAGATATTTGAGATGTGGTTGAAAATAAAAAACAATGGTCCATTTATTTCAAAATTATACTTTTATAGTCATTACCTTGTCCACTAAATATTAAAAAACTTTATTGTCATGGTAATCGTCAAAAAGTGTTCACATCTGTAAAACAATATAAAGGGGAATGCATCAAAAATATTTGTGAAATTTTTATTCTAAGGGGGTATTTATAATAATAATCATATTATATAAAAAAATTATCAATTTGGACACATTTTAATATGGAAATTAATTTACCTTAGTTTCAATCATTAATAAATTCCACGATTGCTCCTCCCCTCTGTTAGAAAAGGGAACCTCCAATCCTATTTCCATCACACATGAAAGCCCGTTTTTTTAGCCAATACCTTCCCAAATCCCTAAATTATATCCCTATTGACGTATTATATGTCTTGGTTTGATCATAAAACCATCCTAGGAAATCTATTGGTGTAAATCATAATAGGTTTTCTGAAGATGTAGTATAGTTCATTACCAAATGTTTTGGTTTTATTTATTTTTATTCATCCAAAAAACCTTCCTAAAACATTATAAAATAATAAAACCAGTATATTACATACACTTATATGTTTTTATGTTAATGTAATAACATATATCCATCTCCTATTCTATTAAATATGAAACAAAACCATAGTTCATGTGTACACTAGACTACCACATCACAAACGGATGTAATTTAATTTTGTCATTTCCTCTCACAGATATTAATGATGATGTATTTAATTTATATATATTAAATTTATGAAAATTTTACAATTAAATTAAATTAATACATAATATATTTTCTTAAATTTTCATTTATTAAAAATGTTAACGTTTTTCATATGTACATGTTGATTATAGCCACCATGAACTGAGGACATTCATTTTTCATCACCACATCACATAGATATTATAAAGAAGCATATTTTAAATCAATTTGGTATTTATGATATTATTATAATTATTTAATTATAAAATAATACTACCTTTATTCCATAATGATTGTTGAAAAATGGAATCATTACTCGTGCATATATACAACCTTCCATCTCCATGATTGTAACACATTTTATTTTTTATAACCATATTTCATGACTCATTTTAAAATTATATTTATTGTATAAAAACAATTATTTCATGATTATTATTCTTTAGATGGTGGAATAGTTTCCTCTTTGACCATAGTCAACCAACAGAATTAATTTTTGACATATAAGCTGAATATCATCAAAACATCCAAAGTGAATTTAATTGATTAAAAAAATTATATAATAAGGTATTAAATAGAATTAAAGGAATAATAAACATTTAAATGGTTATTAAAAAAGAAAATTATTAACATATGTGTTTTTAATATGATAAATATCACAAGTGATGATTCGTACTCGAGGTAAGGGAATTTGATTTAAAAAACCTCTTTTTATGTTTCCATTCCATCTCTTTTTATTGCATGCTAGTATTTTTAAAAATATCATATTATCATATTTATATAGACATAACATAATTATTAAGGATATTCTATATATCTTTATACTTTCATTTAATGGTTTTGAAAATTATTCTTTTTATAGAATATTTTGAAAAAAATTAAAAATTAATGTTTTATTTCAATATACATATCATCAACAATATTTACCATAATCATAACTATTATTTAATTTTTAGATTCCCTTATATGAAATAAGGTTTTATTCAAATACAATCCCATTTTTTTGTTTTTAGAGTATTTCACTTTTAAAATAGGTTTTTAAATATAAAAGGTATTTATATATGAGAAAAATATTTTTCACATGAGTTTAACAGAGTTTTCAAGTGTTTTTTGAGAAAAGATAAAATCATAATTAATTTTTTTTAATTATATTGTACATGATCATAATAGATACCGATTTTTTATCCTAATGCAAATTATTCCAAGTGGGATCCCAATACATCTTTTACTAATGGTGATCCTAATATAGCTTTTATGATGGGTGTACCAAAATAGTGCTCCAATGTATTAACAAATGTTCATTAACTTTATTAGAAATTGGGAAGGAGTTAATCAGAAGATTTCCCCATGGTATTTAACTAGGGTAAAGTTATTAATAAATTTTTTTACTAATATAATTCTCTATGTTTCCAAAAACTGTTTTGTATTTTCTTACTATGGGTATTAAAATTTCTCTTTGAGAAAAAGGTTTGTGTTTTTCATCTGGAAATGATTTATTTAATATTCTAAAAGAATTTGGTAATAAAGGTAAAACTTTTATGTGTTTTCATGTTTTTTAATGAACATATTATTATATTATATTTATTTAACTTACTTATATTTTTTAACTTATTCCTCATTATTTAGAAAAATATATTTGGTTTTATGGATGGGTGAGAAAAAAATAAAAAGTCGTGTTTAAATTCATGAATATAAGTCATGAAATGAAAAAATAATCTTAAATGTTTTATTTTAGGGGGAAATGGATATTGAGTAGAAGTTTTCACTTTGTAATTGTTTTGGTTTTTTATGTAATATTCATGACTTAATTCCCTAAAACTAAATATATAAAAAATCGGAATGAATGAAAGAGAATGGTAGTCCAAAGACACTAGAATTTGTGGTTTTTTAGGCCAGATCCTTATAGTTGGTTTCGTAGAATAGGATGTCATAAAATCATAGATTAGAATAATGTTAATAGAATATCCTTGAAAGATTATACATTACTTTTGAGTTGAAATGATAAATAATTTTAATATTACCTTGTTGCTTCGACTAATATTTGCCGATTCAGCAATGTTTTCCATAGAGAAAATAGGGAAACTGATATATGAAGGTATTAAGATGAAAATATCATTCTAAAATAGTATCTTAGAATGGATTAAATTTTAACTGATCAATTTTTTAAATTTATTTACTTGTGGACATGAGATATAAATGGTGGTGTTGTCTATGTTAGAGAGAAACCGATTTACCGTAGAATAATATGATGATACTTGAGACTTTTATGAATTATTTCAATCTGAATATCAATGGAACAAAATATTTAGTTGTAGTTGGTAGATGGATTCATAATATGAAAAATATATTTGAATTCATGGGATATTCAAAATGTCAAAATATAAATATTTACATTTATTATTTTAATTGTTAATCTAATCGATAGTGGAAATTGGTCAAGAATAAAAGAGTGATATAAGATACTAATGTCATATATTGGGACACATTTAATAATACTTTACTAAGAAAATATTTCATTATGGTTAAAAACTATGAATAGATAATCAATTTTTCGAATTTAGAGAAAATGATGAAGATTTAGTAACTACATATGAAAGAGTATTATCAAGATCAGATAAGTAAAAATAGAATTTTATTCAAAAACATGATGGTAAAATTAATTGATTTTACTTAGGATTGATACCATGTTTATGAAATGCATTGGAATCATGATAATTTAAAATTAACAAGAATTTTTTTTATTATGTCGAGAAATTGGAGATGGGGTTTGTTGATACTTATGTTACTTGTGAAGAAAATAGTAAGAAGTGGTAATGTTTTCAAGTGATGGAGAAGAAGTCAACTATTAAATCTAGTGGTCACCGACAAATATGATCCTCATGAGGTAAAATAAATTTTAAGGAATGTCTGATCTGATCTGTAAAGTGTTAACGGTGTGGTCAGCTTCATCATATGGCTTGTGACTATAATGAAAAGATTACCTGACAACTCAAGAATATAGTAAAATTTAAATAGACAATGGTTATATGTTTTAATTACAATGAGTTGGAGAATTATACTAATGTCTAAATGAAGTTAGTTACTCATGGTGTAAACCAACAAGATCAGAAGAAAAATATGTGTAATAAAATCATTTTCTTCTATAGTTGTTGATGTTGAACCATCTAATGAAGTTGGTAGAGGTATGTTTTATTTTATATGATTTATTTAAATTCATTATTAGACTCTAGGTATTTGCATTACTATAATTTTGAGAAAATTGGATGTAAAATAGGAATATGACCTCAATAAAAGATGATATAACTTTTGATGATATCTCGGGGTCAAATAATTAATGTAGCCATGATTTATTATAATCTTCCTACTATTATTAGTGGGATGGTTATTCCTACAAAACTTCTCATAGTAGTGTTTGATATTATTTTGGATATTGATTAGATTTTATATCATCATGCTAAGATATATTTCTGAGCTAAAAAATTTTATTCAATAATTTCAAACTTTTGATAAATTTCCATGAATCTAAGAAATTTATTAGATATAAAAGTGAAAGTTATATAGATCATGTTTTTAAAAATAAATAAATTGTTCAAATTAGTGATATGATATTATTAAATGAATATATACATGTATTTACAAATTATTATAATTGTTTTATTCCTAATTAGAAGGTTGAATTTACTATTTACTTAGTGCATGATGCTATTCCTATTTAAAAATCCCTTATTGAATAGATCAATAAATAATTTTATAATTGAAAAATCATTTGCAAGAGTTTACATATAAAGGATTAATTTACCCTAGAACTTTCCCAAGTGGTGAACCCATATTATCTATTAAAAACAAATATGATTCAATGATACTTTGAATTTATTATATTTACTTGAATAGCATATCTATTAAGAATAAGTAATCATTACCTCATATAGATGATTTTTTTTATTAGCTCCAAGGTGTTGTTTTTTTCAAAGATTGATCTCATATCAAGATATGATCAGATGAAGGTGTACGAGGATGATATTTTAAAGACATAATTTCATAATATATACATAAATTATTAATTTATATTTATTCTCTTTTTATTGTCAAATGCACTAGTTTTATTCATGGAACATATGAAAATATTTTCCCATGAATATTTAGATATATTTTTGGTTGTGTTTATTGATGATATGTTGGTATATAATAAAACCTGTGAGGATCATTATATATATCTAAGGATAATTTTCAAAATGGAAAAATCAAGTAAACGGTATGAAAAATATAGTAAGTGTGAATTATGGTTGAAAAAAATTTATTTCCTCCGAAATATTATTTCTAATAATGGAATAATTGTTCACCCCATGAAAAATAACTTTTTTGATGAATAAAAAAATAATAAATGTTATGGAGGTTAATAGTTTTCTGGTTTTAGAATGTTAATACTAGTATTTTATTATTAACTTTTCTCACTTATCTATACCTATAATAACACTTACTCATAAATGAGTTAAATTAATTTGGAAAAATTGTGTGATGCCACATTCTATGAACTTAAAATAGGATGGGTGGAAGATCCAATTTTAGTCCCACCCTTTGGAAATTATGAATATTACATATTCAGTGATGCTTAATTAAAATGAATTTGTTTTTTCTAATATATATTGATAAGATAATTATGTATTCTTAACAGAAACTGAATCCTCGTGATTTAAATTATCTTACACATGATTATGAATTATTTGATGTGGTTTTTGCTTTAAAAATTTGGAGGAATAATTAATATGGATTAATGTGTGAAGTGTATACTAATAATAAAAGTTTTAATTATATATTTACAAAAACAAAGTTGAACATGAGGAAGAAAAGATGTCAAGAACTGATTAAAGATTATGAATGCACAATTTGTTACCATCTTAAAATTTTTAAAAAATAGTTGATTCTTTGAGTCAAAAAGAAATAAGGTTTCATTAACCATGTTATGTTTAGAAGATGGCCCTTTTGAAAATCATTTTATAATTTTTTTTCCAAGAATTTATTCATTTAGTAACTTCCTCTATTTTTTTTGTTAGTTAAATCATGTATGTTAGAAATAATTAAACAATCTAATAAAGGGGACCTCATTTTACATGAAAAGGTAGAATATGTAAATAAGGGTAAGTTACTATGTTTTAATGTTGATGAACAAGGTCTTATAGTGTCTATAAAAATATTATATTTTCCTTTTTATTTGAATATAGATAAATAATTTTTCATTGAATCTCATAGTTCCTCATTTACCAATCATTAGGGAAGCACTAAGATGTACAGAGACATTGGAGAGTATTACTGGTGGGTTGGAATAAAAAGTGATAATACTAAAATTACCATGAAATGCTAGACATTACAATAAGATAGATAAGAAAAACAATTAACAAAGTGAATTCCTTAAGCTATTTCAGTGGCATAGGGTAAATAATAGAATATATACATAGATTCCATTATCATATTTTAAAATACGTCTCAATGTAATAATTTGATTTGGTTTATTTTAAAATGATTGAAAAAATCAACTCATTTCTTACTATTCGAGGTTCTATGTCTTCATATCATATTTTTTGACTATATAATAATTAGATAGTTAGGTTACATGAATTTTATCTCTCCATTGTATCTAACCATGATCCCTTATTCAATTTTAATTTTTTAAGGTACTTAAAACTTCAACGTGTACTAAATTAATTTTTTTACAACATTTTATCCTCAATATTATAGATAGTATGAGCGAATAATGTAGACCCTGTAATATTTATTTCATGTTTATTTAATGGATTAGCAGGTAATTTGGGATCGTTATATTTTATTAATCATTTTTTATTATAATAATAGTTTCCATCCCATTATAAAAATGTAACATTTATAGATTTATATGGAAAATGGTGTCAAACTGATGTTTGTTGGGATGAAGTAGGTGAAATTAAGCTATTGGTAAAATATTTGTTAGATTAAATAACTGATAAAGTGATAAGGATTAAAAAATATATGGGGATGGATCAGATTAAGTATAAAATTGTGTGGATAACCAGAGGAAAGATATTTCTTCAGAGGTATGTGATCATGTTTATTTATGTATCTCCATGGAAAAGTGTTATGAATTTTGGGAAAAATGGGGACCAATTCACCTTTTAATTAGACTATATGTAATCCGGTTAAAATTTCATTCAGTTTCTTATAGAGTTTCCTTGCCTTAGATTTTATCCTAGGTACATAATATATTTCATGTTTTTATGTTAAAAAAATATGTGATGGATTCCTCTCATGTTTTGAGTCCAGAAGTAGTTCAGTTACAAGATAAACGTTCTTATGAGAAATGTCCAATATAAAATCTTTACCAAAAAGGTAAATTTTTATAGAATAAGGTATTCCATAAAATTAATTATTTTTGGAAAGCCTAGATAGTTGAAGAATCAACATGTGAATCTAAAAATGCTATAAGGGAAATATATCTCTACTTGTTTAATAAGTAAATAAAATTTTGAGGATGAAATTTCAAAAAGGGGAATGAATGTAAAAATACAAAATATATTATAATAAATAATTTCCAAAATTTTATTAATTTGATTTTATAGATTTATATTCATTACGAAAATATTAATTAATTATTCATTAAAAATGAAAAAAATATTTATCTCTAACCAAATTGGTTTTTCATGTATTATATGGTTTTATTTAAAAAAATTATTTTAAAATTAAAGAATTTTGGTTTGAAAAAAATTATTTTTTTAAATAATTATTTCAAAATTACCTTAGGATAAATTTTCTATTATTTTTTGAATATTTTTATTTTTCAATGAATAAGGAAAAATACAAATTTTTTTAGAAAATTTATCTTTAAAATATTTAAAGAGTTGAATTTAATTTTTGATGAGATTTAAAACTTTAATAAAAAAGTTCTATTAATGAAAATATAGTAATGGTCTTTGGAATTAATTTTACATGTGAATTTGGTACAATAAAAATTTTATAATTAAAGGAATAGTTCTAGAAAACAAATTTCATTACATTTTTCAAGTTTAATTTAAAATTAAATTCTACCACTTATGTGAATTGAATATTGAAAAATGGATTCTATATTTGGAATTAGTGGATCCAAATTTGGAAAATCTGACACTTATTTTTATTCATTTTGAATTGTAATCACAATAAATATTGTTACCACCATAATCGTAATATTGATTAATTAAGGATACAAATAATGTTATAAGAAGTAAAAATTAACTCTAAATCTTGGATTACTTTTTTTAGATATGTATATTTTTTCCATAATCATCAAAACTTATAATATATGACCTTTTTTCATTTTTACATGATTTTGACCTTTATAATATTTTATATAAAGGAAATTAAAAAAAAATTATCTTTTTTTTAAATTAAATATTTGATATAGGTATAAAAATAAGGTATGACCAATTATAAATACTTATTTGAAAGGTAAATAATTTTCTACTATTGTAGTTTATTTTTAAATTTCAGTAATGAAATAATTAATTAAATTCATACATAACTCTTACACAATATTTATTCAATTAATAGAAAATTTATTTAAATGATTTTAAATATATTAAAAGATAAACGATCATTGTAATTTATAGTATCCCATGAATTTTTAAAATATTTTTTACAATTTTAGGGTATTTTAAATCTTTATATTTATATTCCTTTTATATCATAATATTTACAATTTTAAAGTTATTTAATACTTCCAAATAAAAAATTAAGGAAATTTTATAATAAATAATATTTTATTAAATGATTTACAATTCCAAAAAATCACATATTCATCCAAAAGATTTTCATATGGTTTAAAATATCAACCATGTTCCATTTATGATCCAATTTTTTTTATAGTAAATATTTTCTGTTAAAGATTAAATAACATTATTAACACAACACTCGTCAAAAAGAGTTAACATGAGTTAATTTAAAAAAGGTGAAAAAAACCTAAAATTTTAAAATCTTAAATGAATGAGTTTATTTATAATAATACTTATATTATCATTAAATAATGTAAATTTGATACCATTTGAATAAGAAAATTAATTAGTTTTAATTTAATACATTAAGAAATTCCTAGAGTGCCCATCCCATCTCTTATAAAATAAAACATCATATCCTCTTTACTTCACAATTAAAAAATATTTTTTGGAGAATACCTATAAAAATAATATACTTACATACCTACCCACATCTTTTGATCTTCTTTTGATTATAAAAAAAATCCTAGGAAACCTTTTTGTGTAAACCATAAGGGTTTTTCTGCAGAAGAGGTATAGTTCCTTACCAAATATATTCATTTTATCTATTCATCCATATCCTTAATAAATTATTTGAACTTGATAAAATAATAACCCCAGTATATTCAATATATTTTTTTCCATTAATTGAATAAACTATATTCATCTCCTCTTCCATCAAATGGTAAAAAAATCTGAACGTTTGGATGACAGACTACCACCTCACGAACTGATGTAATTCGTTTTTCATCACTAACTCTCATGAATGTTTATACTAATGGATTTAATTTATATATAATATACTAATTTAATATTTAAAATTATTTAAAATTAATATATCATTTTTTACCTTTTCATTCCAATAAAAATGATATCGCCGTTCATATGTATGTGTGAACGACCACCTCCATAAAGCAATGTGATTCGTTTTTCGTCATCACACCAAATGGATTATATATATAATTATATTTATTGAAATAGTATATTATTTATGATATTATTATAATTATTTTAATATCAAATAATACTTACCCTATTTACATAATGATCGTTGGAAAATGGAAACGTCACTCACGCATATGTATGACATATCATCCCCATGATTGCAAAATACTTCATTTTTCTAAACGATCCTTCATGATTATTTTTAAAAGAATAATTTATTTATAAAATTGTAATTAGATAATTATTTATATTTATGTTATGGTGGAATAATGATAACTTTTACATTATTCAACCTACCTAATTCATTTTTCACAAATAAGCTGAATGTCGCTAGAACATACGACATAAACATAATTTGATAAAGAAAATGTATATAAAATGGTATTAAATAAAATTAAAAGAAGAATAAAATTTAAGAAGGATCATAAGTATTTAAATAATTAATATATTTTATTTATTAATGAATATAAGGATCTTATGTGATGATTCTTACTTGGGTAAGGGGATTTCGTTTAAAATCCTCTATTAATGTTTCTTTTCCAAATATTTTTCTTCAGTGTCTATATTTTTAAAAATATATTATTATTTTATATTTATGTAAATAATATAATTATAATGTTAATTTATGTCTCTTTTAAATTTCATTAAATTTATTTCAAAATGAATCTTTTTAGATAATGTTTTCATAAAAATACCAAATAAATGTTTTATTTTAACGTATAAGTCACAAACAGTTTTTCCCACCACCATACTAATTATACTAAGTCTGGATTTCTTTAAAATATTAAAATTTGTCTTAAAATAAATACACTTTTTCACATTTTTATTGGTATTTTTGTTTTTCAAAATAGATTTTAAAAAGGGAAGGGTATTTCTTTATCTGAAAAATATTTTTAACATGAGTTCAAATGAGTATTATGATAAAAGATACAATGATAAAAAAATCAGTATATAGTATAATAGCCTTAAAATGATATATGGTGATCCTGATACATATTATATGACAGGTGATCTTGATAGAGATTATATTATGGGTGAATATAATATAGCTTATATGGAGGTTGTATCCAGAAAGCATTTCAAAGCATTGGGTAATGTTTGTTATCTTTGTAGGAATAAAAGGGAGTTAGTTAGGGGGTTTCCCCTATGGATTTAACTGGGTTCCATATACTTCAAATGAAAATTATGAATATAATTATCTAAGATTCCAAAAATGGGGTTTTATTTTCATATTATGGGGTTTAATGGTTCTCTTTGATCAAAAGTTGTGTGTTTTTATACTGAAATGATTTATTTCATACTATTACAGAATATTGCAATGAACGTAAACACTTTGTGGGTTTTCATGTTTTACAATGTACTACTGGATTTCATTTTTTATTTCCCTTACTGTGATTTTTTTCTCTTCCAAAATTATTAAAATATTTCTCATAAGGTTTAAGTGGGTATGGAAAAAATATGATTTCAAGATTAAAGTCAGGAAGATTATTCACGAAAATAAAACCTTTTTCATATTAATAGTTGTATATTATAAGAAAAATGGATACTGAGTAGTATTTTAAACTATATTATTTTTTTAGCGTGTTTTGTAATAATAATGATCTCATTCTATGAAACTATAATAGTAAAATATCATTATAAATCCAGGAAAATAATTTATTTTCCAAATACACTTGATTGTGTGAGGTTTAATGCAAGGTCCTTAAAGGTGGAACTGAACTAATATATCTCTCTCCAATTAATTCGGAAAATATAAATGATCTATGAGATCAAAGGGTACACGGGAGGTTGTCCCATTCATAAAAAAAGAGAATGTATATGAGGTTTTCCCAATCCCAAAACAAAAGGGTATGTAAAAGGTTATCCCAATCCCAAAACCGATGAGCAGGAGGTTATTCCTATCCCAACATGTAATAAGTTTCTTACTGGGTAGACCTGACATAATATTTCTACGATTATGATTATTCCACACATTATTCAACTCTTTGATGATATGATCTTATAAAAATTTCAGATTTAGGGATTTTTTTCTTTGATCCCTTTATGATTCATGTTTTGTGAATTTCCATGATTTATTTATTTATTCAGTATTATGATCTATGATATCCTGGGTATAATTTTTAAGTGTTAAGATCATGTCACTACTTTAAAATTGTCCTTTAATAGCTTTAGTAATGGCCTTTATCAGTACTGACAATGGGGGAGAAGTTAGAAGCCTATGAATTTTATCAGTGTAGAAAAAGTGATGATAAAGGGGTCATTTATCAATGCTAAGAAAAGAACTGATAAATAGGACATTTATCTGATCTTTTAAAAGCATTGAAAGAAGATCCATTTACCAGTTCTTTAATTTAGTGCTGCTAAATGAACCCATTAATGGTGTTGATAAAGGGACATACTATATTTTGTTTTCCATTTCACTACAGCACTACAGTAGTGTATTATAATAGCACACTAAAGCACCAAAAACCCACCAAAAACATAGTAGAAACACAATATATTTCAACAAAAACAAGTCCCAATAGACAATTTAAATGAAATGAAATTTAAAACACAAATACCAGACATAAAAACACTATATTATAGTCATTTAAAATATAAGTTTATAAAATTACATAAAAAATATATTACATACATTCAAAAAAATTATAATTGTAAATGTTACCAAGATTTTCATTGACTTTCTTTGTTAAACTAACAACATTGCATGAGTAGTTTCAAACAAACCACCTCGAATCAAAAAAAAAGAATCCACCATTATAAGAAAACAATTTATATGAGTAATACAGAAAAATTAAATTAAACCTAAATATGAAATAATATATTAATTCTATGGACAATGATTTTACTATAAAAATGCCAATATTACCTCTATGATTGAGTATTGGGGGAACATGAAAGAACGTTATAAATGCACCACTATATGGGTCAAAAGGATTTAAGGGAGAAGGATAATGAAGTTGGGATAAGTCACGCAAACTTGAAAAAAAATAATCCACATATATAAGAAAACAATTATTATGTGGGTAATACTAAAAAATGTAAATTAAACATACATAAAAAATAATACATTAATTATATGGACAATGATTTTACTGTGAAAACATTAATATTACCTCTATAATTGAGCAGAGGCAGCATCACTTATCATCTTGAAAAGGGAGTGGATATAACTTGAAATAATGTGATAAATTCACAACTGTAGGGGTGAAAGGTTATTAAGGAAGAAGGAGAATGAAATTTTGATAGTGAACCCCAAGTTGAACAAAATAATACATATATTTAAGTAAACAAATATTATTTCTATAATACTAACAGTAAATAAATTTAATATACATATGAAACAATACAATAATTCTATGGACAATGATTTTTACTGTGTAAATATTAAGATTACCTCCTTAATTGACTAGAGGTAGCATTTTGTCTCTTCCTGCAAAGGTAGTGGAGGTAACTTGAACGAAATTGATATATGCACTGCTGTAAGGGTGAAAAGGTTATAAGGGAGAAGGAGAATGAAAGTTTTACATAGACCCCCAACTTGAAAAAATAAATCCACCTATATAAGAAAAAATTATTAACTAAGTAATACTATAAATAAATAAATTAAGCATAAATATGAAATAATAGATTAATTATATGGGAAATGATTTTACTATGAAAAAATCAAGAATACCTTTGTGATTGGGCAGATTTAACATCATTTATCTTCATAAAAAATCCCGACTCATGAAAAAAAAATCTCTTAAAATAAACAAACACTTAATGGAATAATAAAAATTAAATAAATATTTCATTATATAATATTTTTCATAAAATAGAGAAAGTAAATCATAACATTACCTTTTCAACTATCCAAAGTTTTCCTTCATTATAGTTTTTTATTTGAGGGATTGGTAACATCACCCCGTGCATAAGAAAATGTATGCATAAGTAGTCAAACATTTTATTTAGATTAAGTTAATGAAGTAGATAACATATTATATTATGATGAAAAACATAATATATTAAAAAAACATTTATGTTATCATTGAAATAACTTTATTTTTTAAAGGATTCAAAGTTTTAGTTCCACTTTCCAGAATCCAAGTCCCCTCTTTGTGGTCCCCTCTAGCATACAAGACATTGTTTACATAGGGGCTGGTATAAATTTACTCTAATTTACCAATGAAAGGGTCATCCTTGATTGAATTTTCATCTGACTCAACATTTGTTTTAGTCTCTAATAGGATAATCAACCAATTATTTTTTTAGATCAGACTCATAAAATACTTTCACTTCTTTCGGTTCCATTATGAATAGCTTGTCTTTTTTCCCTTCTATAATTATATTCACCTTCACAAATCCTATTTCAAAAGCATTCACTCCATTGATATTGTCAACCCATTTGTAATGAAAAATAGGAAATTGAAATATTGTATAATATAGATCATATATCTGCTTGATAGAGCCAAAATATGACATATTTTCATAAATTGGATTTCTATCCTTAAAACCAGATATGTTCTTCAAATCATCCTTAAGCTCAAATCTTTTATTTTTCATTGTACTGAAGTCATCATGTTGTTTTGTATAGATTTTATAACCATTGATTAAAAACCTAGTGTAGTATATAACATTTTCATTCAGTCCTCTAGCTATCCATTGAATTCCATCATCAATTGAATTCATATTTTCATATATGTTCTTATAAATTCAATCTCTGAACCATCCTATACTTTTTTTATTATTTATATATGATATCCATATTTCATCCTTTGATAGATTCAAATCTCTATAAATGTATTTATGGGATTCAATGTATGGATCAACATCTTCACTACTATGTAATATGTAATGATGGTCTCGTTACCGCTATGTCAAGGTAATTATAACATCTGTTTTGGAAATCCCTTCTCCCATAAGGCATTCATTATTATGAGACATTGGGAGACCGATTCTTTCAAAATATGATAGGTAATCGGTGCAGAATTCAATAGATTATTCAACAATATATCATTTTGTTGTGGAACCTTCTAGAAGACATTGATTCTTGACAAACACTTTAAAAATCTTCATATATCATTAAATGGGTTATATCCATCAATAATGGACAGGCCCACATTGTTGAACATCTCTGACCAAGTGAACCATCGGGTTGACCATTATATCAAAGAATGGTGGTGGGAAGAACATTTATAATTCACATAATATGATTGATATATCCTTATTTATGATTGGAATCTTATCCAGGTCTAAAACTTTACCACATATGCCTTTGAAAAAGTACAAGATTCTGCTTAAAGTGTGTCATCAAATTTGAGGAAAAATACAATGGAAGGCAATATTCCTTAAATCTTGCAAAAAAACATGAAATATGTGTAATTTTAGTACTTTTAACATCAAATTCATCTTTTAAATGAAATTATTTATTTTTGATGAATAATCCAGTGTAACTTTTAAACTCCTAAGGAAAAGGTTAAATTTTCAATTTTCATATCTGGATAGAGTGTAATCCTCTTGCGGAAGAAAGTTCTTTCTTTTACCCTTCACTGGTGCCAACTCTCCCATTATCCCCATTTCAATCAAGTCCAGCCTAGTCATGATGCCATCTTTAGGTTTTCCAATAACATTTAGTAATATACCAATAACACTATCAAATACATTTTTCTTACATGCATGAAATCGAGAAATGTTTTGACATAAAAACAATTCCAATATTGTAATTCATAGAAAATTGATCTCTTCAACCAACATGGTTTCACATGGTTTTTGGAAAATGGTTTATGAAAAACATCATCAATATTTTTTACTTTTTGGTACAGTTGATCGCCTATTGTTGGAGATGGTGTTTTACCTTGTTTGATACTCCCATAGAATGATGTCGTCTAAGATCAGTATTTATTTTTTCAAGGTAAAAAAATTTGATTTCCTAAAAACACAGTCCTTGAGGACAGCTTCAACTAAACTGAGTATGTGCGTTTTTCACAAATGGGAACCCCAAATTTTTTTTAATGCTACAGCTTAATAAATTTTCATAAGTATAAAAGTCATTTTTCACTCTGTACAACATGTCCCTCACTGTTAATTCTTCATATCTATGAGAATTATACATTTTTACACCAGTATGCCACATCAATTTCAAATATTTGATCAATAGAGCCAAATAGATGTTTGTATAATTACCAGGTTTCTTTGGTCCAGATATAAATGGAGACAACATAATGTATCAATGATCCATGAATAAACAAGGAGGAATGTTATAATCTACCAACATGACAGGTCATGTGGTATGAGTAATACTCTGTATACCAAAATGACTTATTCCATCTATAGATAAAGAAAGTGAAATGTTTCTTGGCTCATCTCCAAATTTAGGATAATTGTAATCAATTTTCTTTCACTCAGGATAATCTACTTGATGATTTAGGATCCCATATTTAATTATTGTTTCTTCATTCAATTTAAATTTTCTTTCAATTTCCTAACATCCAGATAGTCTTCTAAATTGATGAATGGTATGAAATTTCCATAAAAATATCAAGGTACTTGAGTCATTTTTCTTGTATTGATATGCACAAAAATTTGGTCATTTCATGAGTGATTCATGGTCCTTGTGAAACAATATCCAATAATTTGGATAATTTTTTATTTTTTAGAGATCATTCCCATTAAAAGTAACATTTTTTTAGCATCATATTTTTGGCATGGTATTTTATTTTCTTCCGGTATCATATCCTTCAAAAGACCAAGTAGTTCTGTAAAGCTACTTGCGCTCCATATGTTTCCAGCTATCAAATTATATAACTTCAATATAACTGATAATGTTGTGTATTTAGTATAACCGGTATAGAATAGTTTCTTGTAATAATAATTTATCTCCTCAAATAACTTTTTAAAATCTTGAAGTACATATTCCTTTCCATTTTCATTTCTTTCATGCATTCTGCATCATCTTTTTCAAATGTGTTCGTATAAAATGATTCATAAGCCGTAGTATCATCTTAATCGATGTCCACATTCGGTTTTCCCCATGTTTAGTCCAACATTTATGGTATTTATATATTCTGTTATAAATTACAGGTTCCCCCAACTCTTCTGATCTAATTTTTCTTGAATAGTAATAATATAAAGATGAACAGATGATTTTAGAAGTGTCGTCTAAAAGCTCTCATGCAAACTTGATGAACTATTTAACTCTGTTATAGCATTTATTTTCCAAACGATTGGTGTGAATCAATTTTCAGTTCAAATCCATTCTATTATGTTCAAAAATGATTAATTTTATAGAAAATATAAATAAATACACATAAGATATCCATTATCAAAAGTAAAAGTTATAGACAATTCTAATAAAGGAAATATGGATCATTTCTACTAGAATATTGGAGATAATAGATATTATAAATCCAATATTAAGGGAAGTTTTGATTTTAAAAAAAATAGAGGGAGATTAAACAAGATAATAACTGATATTATCACTAAACTTTACAGGTGTAAACCGGATGATAGAGAGTGTAATTACCCTATCATTAGTTACTTAAAAAACACTAGGTCATATAATCTTATGACCTCTAACACACCTCAATGTCACTAAATAATGGTTTATACTTTGTGTGAAAAAACCATAAATTGGAGACCCCCCCCCCCCCATAGAAAAAATTATTAGCAAAGTTTGAACAAAAATGTAGCATGACCCTTTGGGTAAATAGACATGCAGACCAAAAATCATCATTACCCAATATAGGCATACTTGTAAGACAAAAAACTATGGAAAAAAATTATGCAATAGCTATATAGACAGACATACATGTTGTGCTAGTATAAAAACTAACTCACACATATTCTATAAAAAATATCAAATAGATAAAAACATGATATTCATACATAATGTGAAGTAAAGGCACCATAATGATTCAAAAATTAGGGCTTGATGTGATAAAACCTCATGTGCTTAACTGGGGATGTCCCCTTTGAATATGATCTATATGAAAACTAAGAACCATAGTGAATTTTAATGAGTAACTAGATATTATGATATATATAACCAATAGAGGAAAATACATCACTCCACTAAATTGGTTTATAAGATATAGCATTTGAAGATTCATTTCGACTAAGGTTTCCAAGAACAGTGTCAGCATATATATAATCATTAAGGAACCACCAATGTGTCCCAAATCAATATTCAAAAAACAAGAATATAAATTAAAATTTCTACACATTTATATACATATATGAAAAAAATTATTTAGTTAGAAGATGTAAAAAATATGAGTAAAACAAAAATGAATAAATCCAAGTTTCAGTGTTATATATAATCAAAAAATCATACATTGGTAGTCAGTACAAACAATAGATCACAAATCATTCCCTAAACAATGGATCACAAATAAATCGTAAACAATATATCATTAAAAATAGATCATAAAAAATCATATAAGAAGAATTAAAAATGAGACCAACAATACACAATGAAAATAAGATGGTGTACCTCTCTAGGATGAAGATAATATGAGACCCTCTTTAGATGTAGGATGAGATGTTCATAGGTAGTCGAGTGGTGTGATTAAATCATTGATTCAATGAGGAGGAGCACTGGTAGTGGGTGGCTTCTGTGGAAAACTTCTATATTGCGACAGGTTCGCAAAGGGTTAGGGTTTTTTAAAAAAACCGGGACACTTTTATCAGTGCTAAACTTATAGAGAATATAAATTTTTATTTTATCAGCACTTTGACTAACACTGATAAATCCTCCTCTTTATCATTGTAAAAAAAGAGATGATAAAGACTCTTTTATCAGCACTTATTACTGAAGAATTGTTAAAGGATTTATAATTATAATTCTAAATAAAAAATGTAAATATTTATAAATATATAATAAATATATATAAATATATATATAGAAAAACTATTTATTTTTAAGTAAAATCATTATATTTTTCTAATTATTTATTTATAAATATATGAATATTTTAAAAAATATTATTTATATCATTTTATATATTTATATTAGTATACATATATATATTTTTAATAAATATATAAAAATATAAATATAGATAATATATTGATTATTTAAGTAAAATTAATATAAAATTATTAATTATTTAAAAACTAATAATTATTTATTTATAATTATATAAATACAATTAAAATAATATTTATTTATTTATATTTATATATATATAATTGTTTAAATATAGTGAATGTACATTTATAAGATTTTTTATTAATAAATATATTTACTTATAAATATTTTTTCCCTTTATCTTTGAATATCTAATTTTGATTTCGTGCATATTTGTATAAAATGAGTGAAATTTAAGAAATTAATAACATAGGTACACTTTAACAATAATTAAAAATGGATAAGTTCTTTATGTGTTTGTATTATATGTAAAAATGCATTAATTTGGTATATGTGAAATCAATATAACAAATATTTTACCTATATTAAATTGAAAAATCGATCAACATTCAATTATATGTCTTTTTCTATAAAATTATTCAATATTTTTAATACATATTAATTTTTAATTATATACCATTATTCAATTAATATATGACAATTAAATGTAACGCGCAAAAACATTTTCTAATATATAAATCATATTTATATTCATTAATATATATCTATATATTTAATATATTATATTTAATAACATTAATTATCATAATTACCTAATTAATATAATGTTTAATATTTAATAATCTATAATCAATCAATTCATTTTTATCAATGATTTTTCAAATAATAAAATTTGGAATATTTTTTTAATAAACACATTTTTGTTTTTTATATATTTAATTATTTAATTTTATCAGTGTTAAAAATGCATTGATGAATGAAATATTTATCAGTGTTGGTAAAGCATACCCTTAATCAGCACTAAAAATAAAGCACTGATAAATGTTTCCCTTATCAGCGCTAAAATAAAAGTTCTGACAAAAGGTTAAATTTATCAGCACTTTCATTAGGGCTGATAAATATTCCATTTCTTAGTGTTTTTTCTAGAGATACTAAATAACAGTGTCGTTAAAATAATTTTTTGTAGTTTTATGTTCTCATACACATATTCTCATTTTATGCTTAATTAGTCATTTATATCTCCCTTTTCTACTAATATTGATCATCTGATCATTCCCATTCTTCTGTTTCTTTTCCCCAGGTTTTGAAGAAATGTATTAAGTATGATAGTTCAAAGAAGGGTCCTAGTTATGAAGAACTATGTGACAGATGATGTAGATCTCTTATGAATCTATTTTTTACGTGTTCATGTATCCAAAGATATTAAACCTATATAGTTCTGGTGTGTATTTTAATGTTATGTAATGAATATTAATTTATTAAGATGTAATATATATATATATATATGAAAATTATGTCTCACTATATATATCATGGCATAAACTGAATCCACTGATGTACGAAGCGTTCAAGACGATTCTATGCAGCGTGGAAATCAATTTGGGGAAGTTTCACTCACCATAGCCTGACATGGCTTTCACCATGGATTTATGTGGGATTCTAGTTCATTTTTACTTCAACATGCAAAATATCATATCAATATATTCTTGTACCTAGCCATTTTGGAATTCTACTACACCTTCCCAACATGACTTATTCCACTATGGGTGTATTAAATCTCATGTCATCCTCCATTTAACATTTTATTGTCCATATCTTCCTTTACCAGTTTTATGTAATGATATTGAGGGATATTCACCTAAAACATCTAACACCATCAGTTTGATCCTATTGGTAGAAGATTTTTTCATTATAGGTACACTTATCGATTATGGACTCATCCAAAATGGGTTTGGTGACTTACCCTTACCCATTTCGGATATTTATAATGAGATGCCACCACAAGGACCACCATGGGTGTGGTCCCTTCCCTTCCTTCCATTTTGGTCTTATCCTTCTTACCACACCTTATATAATTGGCATGAAAGCCTCCTCGATTCTTCTCCAGCATTACCATGGACACCTCAAGGTTGTGTCCTTGGTCGCTATAGACATTATCAAAACAACATTCCTTAGGCTCAACTCTTGACCTTGTATACCGTGTAGGATTTTTAACTCCATCAAATTTTACATCTTCAATGGGTTTTCAACAACATTATTATCCAAAAAAAATATGTCTTACTTTGTTGTGATTCCAATACTCAACTTTTCATCAACTATCTTATATTAAAAATATCTAATAAATTTTTTATATTTTCAATAAATCACCTCCTTTGGAATTTGATAACAATAACCATCTTCATCTTATGCATTTTCCTGAAAACCTTAATTCTCATATTTACAATGAAATTAAAAGTTCAAAAAATGGGTTCCTCCTCATATTTTTGTATAAAACATCTCCTCTATTTTGTCACCTCAAAGAGAGGTATAAAATTACAAGGTTCCTTGGAAGTGATCTTATGATCACTCCAATCTATTCTTACATAGGGATAAACCATTATAGAATACAAGAGAAATATTTCTAAGATGTCATAAGATATCCATAAAAGATCATCATTTATTAACGTGGTCAAATAAATTTATGTTTCTCATCATGCGGTTATTATATACAATGTTTGAAATAATATCCTTATTTTATGAATTTTTAAGTAGAGTAAAAATTTCATAATTTAACATTTTCTTCACAAATGAGCTCCGCCTAAAGGGATGCATTCTTCTTCTATTCTTCATGGATAGGTAATCCAAGAGCTGGAGTACCTCTTTTCTTTCTAGAAATGAAACATTTAACCATCTTCTTAAATAATCTATAAGTTAAAACATGATATAATAAAGATTGGGGGAATGATGATGGAACTATTTATGACTCAAGGAAAACCCTTAGGTTGAGAAATTCCACTCAACCTAGGAAATTATTTTCTTCTAATATCAACCCTATTCTACGTGAATAAATTTTATTCACCTTTAGAAACAAAACATTTTCACCTCCTTCTGTTTGAAGTGAACACATTAATTTATCTTCTAACGTAGAAAATATTTTAATGAAATTATTTGAAACATTCTGAAAATGATCAAACCTTTTTCAATTATTCAATATATCACTTTTGTATATCATATCAAATACCTTATCAAATTAATTGAATACAACTTAATTTCTTTGATATTTCATCCTTATATTCTCATTGAATCCCCTAATTTTTTCATTCTTCTTCCCTTAAAAAGGAATTCAAAACTAACTTGACTAAGCGTTCATTTTTTACCTTATCCAATAGTAAAAATATACCATTAATGGAGATATCCATGATTTATGTCAAATTTTTTTAGAATAGAGTTGACATTTTCCACCTTATGCTTTTTTTATTTAGGGGTTGTTATTTTCATGGAAAATTATTTTATTCCTCATGCATGGAGGTTTTCCTATCAATATTTTTATATTTATTTTGAGATCCTGAACCACTAAAAACCAAATTTATACTATTAGGATAAATTGGTGTAGGATTACCTTACTGTTTTTGTCCTCCATTGTGATAATATTATCCTCTAATCTCAATATTTTTTCTAACATATTTTCTATCTTTTTTCAAATCAGTTTGGGATGAAAAATATATGGATTGTGTTTTGAATAAATCATCTTCTCTAAAATTAAATTTATACAAAAGATCACATATCATCTTCCTTTTTCCATATATCCTCAACTTGTATTGTTGCATTTCTACAATATGGGAAGGTTCTATTTTGATAATATTTACTTTTTCTTTATCATGATAAGATTTACTTTTTCTTTATCAACAATCCATTTTACCTTTTTTACAGATTTACTCATTTGAGTAGCCATTACCAATTTATAATTTTATAGTTATTTATCATCTTTATTGAGTTTTGAAATATTCTGAAGACAATATTAAAACATAACTTTAAGTTCCCTTCCTTGTTTTATTCTCCTTCTCTATCATCATTAGTGCCTGTGGAATGTGATCTTTTATCCACATAAAAAAGAGACTTTATTGTTTCAATTTATTAATGAACCATCATCCTTAAAAAATATATTATCCTTTTATTGTCATTAGGTATCTCCTTTTATCCTTTTTCTTCCATAAAGGGTTTCTTCTTCCTCATATAATTTATATTCTCTAACCTAATTATTGGGGAAAATATTTTCATTGTGACCAATGTTATTTCAATTAAAGCATCTATGAAATTATTTTACATCCTCTCTTCTAATTACCCTCTAATAATATTTTGACAACATGTAGACAGGTTTTTTGAGACCATGAACATCTTCTAAATCACTAATTTCTTAAACTTATTTATTCTTCCCTTTTCACTTGTCTTAAAGATCCATCTAATCATTATATTTCATTTTTAATGTTTGAAACATTCACATTTCACATTTAATAAAGATATTGTGAATCTCTTCCAATTATATATCTTCTCAATCTTCTAATGATGATAAATTAGGATCAAATTAATCTATAAAATTCCTCATGCGATTCTTCACAATCAAATATTCTTCATGTTTCCCACAGAATCTATGAATATTAAAAACTATTTCATTTAAATGAGTGAAATAGTCATTAACAACTTCATCATTATCCATATAAATGTACTCAAATATTCTCCTCTTATTTTGATGATTTAATTCTATCACTTTGAAATTTCCCTCATAGTTTCTCATAAATTTATCTCATATCTACTTTCTAGTTTCAAGATCCATCACCTTGGTGTAGTACTTATTTTAAAAAGGTCAAAAAATATAATTTTTTTTGATCAATATCTATATTTATCTTATCAGTATGGGTCATATTCTCATTATTGGAAATAGGTTGAAAAACCATAAAAAAATATCATGTGCCTCAAGGTCGTGAGAAAGAATGTATGGAAGGATAATGGTACTCAAATTATGTTAGTTTTTTTCATGAATGATATGATAACCTTGGTTTTTCATAGAAATATTATTCTACAATATACTTTAATTAGAGATGTGGCTCAGTTTGATGCTGCATGCTTGGATTTTCCTTTATCACTAAGAGGGGGTGAATCAATGTTCCAAATTTTCATTTATGAGTTACTCCATTTAAAACTAAATCTCTTAAACAGGTGAAGGTTCTAAATCTACTCAACAGTAACTCTCAACCTTACCTTACATATAGAAATAAAAGAGAAATCACACGATATTTAAAAGTCTAGGCATCCATGCCTACTCCTTTGCATGTTGTTCATTCTATTCAACATAGATTGATCCACTACTTAATTAAAATCTATTCCACACTAATTATATATAGTTTATACACACCAATTCTTGAATAACAACATGAAGATATAGTGTCTCTATGAAAAATGATCCGACAAGAAAGAAAAATCCTCAATGATTACTTAACCATAGTGATCACTTTACCCTTTGATTTTACTCCTCCATGAACAGAAACATCAATTGATATTCACGTCAACTCATTCAATAACTTCAATAGATGATGTTGATGTTTATCCCATTGGTCTAAAAACATGTCACAAATCGTCCCACCGAGACCGGATCCGCGACATCTCAACCCCACCTCTAATAGGCCTGGGGCTGGCAACTAGCACTAAGTAGGCATATCACACACATGGGAGGAATTATCCAAACATACCTATATTCACGCACCCACACACATCTCCATGAAATAGTTCATAGATGAAATAAAAACAACTAAAAAATTCATGAATACTTCTATATCCCACAACATAGTACAATAGTACAGAAAAGAGATAAATAGGGAAAAATAAAAGCCGATAAAAAGAAAATTTATAGGATTATGACCTAATTAGAAGGAGGGAACTATTTTTTAAAACATGAATGCAACAATTCTCAATCTATCCACCCTAGAACTACACGTCACCCACTCAGGGTACCCTATGGAATGTGATAAAATAGTTGTGTTCTACAAAAGTCACAACATGTGCGGTCAAAGACCATGAAGGGGTGAGTATAAAAATGCCCAGTAGGAACCCCAATTACCTGAAACAAATAGAAATTAACTCATATGCCTCAGTTAACTCAATCCAATCCATGGGAAAACATATCTGAGAAAGAAATTCCATCTCGACCACTCCTCATCTGTGTAAGATTAGTCATCTCATCAAACCCTATTATGTCAAGAAAGATAACGCATATTGGATGGTCAACTAGAATAAACCCAGATATACTCACATCAAACACCCAAGTCTCATGGTCCCAACCATATAGTCATCCACAACAACAAACTCAAGGTTCCAATGTAATGATTGTCTAATATTACTTTCTCTACAGGCCTAGCCATCCCAGATGGAATGCAACAATGAGGTGTTAGAAATCGGGAATCTTGAAGCTGATGTCAAATCCCCACCGTATTATATGTCACTCAACCAAGAGATTCCACTCTATCAAGAATTGCTAAATTAATAGCACAACCCTTCCATTCATTGGGGTACCTATCTGGGATGGAAATCTCATCAGAGAATGCCGTAGATAAATTTACCCAGAGACCCATAATTTCTCTAAAACATGGGCAGTGGATTCTTCCCAGGATCTATTGTGGGACACTATGAACCCTAGCTAGAACACTAAAAACTAAAAGGGTGTATCACATCATAACCTAAATATGGAACAACTCACTGATAAAAGGATCAACTTACACGATGATTTAGTCGTTACACTTAGACAAACTTTTCCAATGAATGAATCACTATAAAACTATGAAGGAAACTAAGGGGATTCATTCGAGATACACCCTCTATCAGACTAAATCCCCATAAAAAGATTATATCTTGATATAGAGACAGAGGGTATAGGGCCAGGGATCACTAGGGGATATTTCCAATACTAGAAACATTTTCTATGATAGGGGGTCAAAAACTGGGTAAATATTTGTCAAATAGATTCCACAAACCCTAAAAAGGGAAACACAGAATGCATGTGAGGATCACTCTATGCCTCTTGGAAGGATATGTGATCCAATTTGGTGAGTCTGTAGTCGAATTTGACAAGTAAAATGCACTCAAGAGTATGGTAGTGCACCCATGCTGCTCAAACTCAGGGTGGTCATAAATGGGTCACACTCCTATAATGAGGAAGTGACACCGGCAACCCTCCCAGGAAAGGACATGGGGAACTCACTAAACCCTCATTGTCTAGGAATTTCTAATAAAATAAACCCACATAGAATCACCTCATGTGGTATATCAAAGGCCCAAACTATATCCACCATCTTGTCCTCTGTCTAAAAATACACAATATAGGATACTTACGGGCCTCCATATTAGTTCAGAAGATGGATATGCATAATGGAAAAAATACTCCAAGGGAATAACATGGCATGTACCCATATCACACAGCCTGTATCTCAACACCAACCCCCATTCATGCCCCCTGATGGCAATCGGTGTGTATAAAATATAATTAATGGAGTGTATACCAAGTCACATAAATTGTGACCTCATCGGGACCCATGGGTTTTTATTTTCTCATAAAATACTTCATTTTCCACATAATACCACATGATTTGTGACCCCAGTATACGGTGTTTTTTTCTTAACCTATGCTACAGCCCGTTTCCATCCCCACACGGGTCATCTAGATTTGTCTTCCACGCATCATGTATACCTGGAACATGTTTTTCTCTAGATAGCGAACCCTTTAGGCCTTGTTCGAAAGTTATTCACATGTAACTCAACCCATTCATGTGTTCTTTCCCATGTTCCCTCATAAAGCCAAAACCATTAACATGGTAATACTGGCCATGTCCCCTAGCCACAGAACCTGCATCAACACCTAGTATTTAACCCTCATACATTTCTTTTAGTCCAAAAATGTCATCTTTTATAGATGCGAATAACACACTACATGTTCCACTAAACTACAAGTCGTGTGACTATAAATTTTAAAGGGAATTTCATTCAAGCCACCCAAAACCCATTATTTCATCAGAAAAGGAGAGATCAAACCCCACTGGGTTCCTAGTAGTTGACTAAGGTATATAAAACCTTAATAAATGCATCATAATGGGATGGGTTATAAAAATAAAAAATCTTCCAACCTTTTGTTGAAACATAAAAGCTTTGGGTCTAAAATGATGCTCGAAATGTTTCGATCCTTGATCTAGTTATGATTAGTATCAAAAATAGGATCTAATGGCACCTTCTTGTCATCATTCCATTTTGTTTAATCATTAATCATAAGAGTAAAACCTATTCTCCCTTATTTGGATCATGGAACATAAAAAGTGAAGGGGTTATTTGTTTATTTTTATTAAATAAATAATCCTATGCTCAATTCCCCTCCCACGACTCTCCTCTAACTAAGCACTTGATGAAAACAAAATTTATGTTGGAATAGGGTAAAACCCATGTTCTAAACTCAATTATTGTCTCATATTTCAATTATGATCCTTTGATCAAGAGTTGTGTGAAATTTACCACAGGACTATGTGATCATAGAAAAATATATTTAATATTTTTCACATGAATGAACCAAGGATCTCTGGGCCTTGGAATCTTACAACAACTCAACACCTGGCTTCAAAAATATTCTAATAAATATTCAAAAGTCTTGTAAAAAGAAGACATAGTATTTTAACTCTACCAAACATAATTATTTTCATCCCTGAAAAGAAAAATCCGAGGAAGAACAAAAAAATGAGCTCTCTACTAGGACTCCCTCCCCAATAAGCACACAAAGGGTTCTTGTGTTGCTTTAAAGAACATATTCATGGGGAACAAAAAAACCAAACCAAACCCAGCATCTATCTCAAACCAGGTCGACATTGTGAAATAAAATGGGGACATATCACATCAGCTGATTTAGTTGGAATACACCAAGCACCAAAAAAATGGACACCATAATTGTATAGTGGAACGACACCCAGTTAATCCCACCCAATAATAGAAGGAAATTTTCATGAACCGCAGAGATATCCAATCACCCTACCCATCTCTCTGAACCCATGATGAGGCTATATCCCACTGAACACAATTACCTCATCTCCAGACTCCAAGGTCCAGCTTCGTCGGTCGAAAACTACCTCAAACGCGCCCTAAAAAACTCTTATCCATCTTTGAATGGTCTGCACCTTTCACAACCAACACCAAAACCACACTAACATGAAAAAGTCAAAATTTGTTTCTAAAAACCTGAAAATTTATCTTATCTAGTAAAACCTCCCCTCTCTTTGGTTCATCGCTAAGGGAAAATCATTTTTGGATCACCATATCACAAATTTATTGGTGTTATCATTATTCCATGGAATGGTGATGCACTCCCCACAATTGTAAAATAAATCCTGATTATGTTTAGTAGATAAATGATCACATGATACCTTGAAAAAAACTCCACATTATGCCTCCCCAACTTGCTGAAAAACTGAAGGGGAAACAACTATCCCCTATTGAAATATTAAAATAACATCAACCATAGGGGTGAATTTCAAGAAGCCAACTAGTCTGTCACCTCACTCTCCCACTGTGTACGAATAACTCCTTGCAAGAAAAAACTAATACCCTTCCCATGGTCCAATGATATCTGATATAAAAGGGTTAGGGATATTTTCAATTATCCCCTTGAACCTTGAAACTATAAGAACCATCTTCTAGCATTTGGTAAAAGAAGATGTTGATTCATGGGTGTGGGTACTTCTACCTGAAGGTCACTAAAGCCAAGTAACATCATTCACACCAATACATAGGAATCATTACCACCACCTGGAAAACATGGGTCCACCCAAGTGAACAAAATGGATATTATATGCCCTAAATAAATAACTGATATCTCACAAAACCATTTGGAAACCATTGGAAAATTGTTGAGAAAAAATGGTTCATATGGTTTCACTAGGCTCTATAAAAGGTCTTCACAGAAGAAAAAGTGGCTCATGACTCTATGTAACTAACAAGTAAGGAAAATATATTACATGTGATTCCTCAATCCTCACATTACCTCTCATTTTAGAAGCACCTTATTCTATAAGATCATCCATTCCTATCATGCATGTCTATCCGAACTAGGAAATACACTAAAACCATAATTCACCAACCCTCCTTGAACACACAAGTTAATGAGACTCATCCACCACACCTTGAAACTATCTACATTAGGTGGCACTGAATCACCCACCTGGTTTTGTATCGCATCACAAGAATGTCTCTTAGTGGGGGATAATTCATTCTTCCTCTAAACTTGAATCAATTCAATACAAAAAAAAATAGGGATCCATCAATTACATGCATCACCTTGTAAAAACCCAAGGAATATGTTGAAAAGAAAAATTTATCTCTGACATGTATCGAACAACACTATTGGAAAAGTAGAAAAGATATAGAGAATACATCAAACCTCTCTTAGATCCTATGATTAAAAAACCATTATCACTTGTAACCACCCATGTCACTATCCACTAGCTTCTTATGCCTAGTATGAGACACCTGGAGGTAGTGGTGGTGATGGGGATGGATGAAAGAACCAACCAATTATGGATGCTTCTATGCCACGTCCCCCAACCCACAGACCTCGCTGAAACTATTACCTCTTTCTCAATGGTCTAACGACTACCTCTATGATAGTATCATGACCTATTGGACATTATCATGTGATATCTACATAACCATCACAAGCATAACCATACTATAGAACCAAAGGTCTAGGATGTTCATAATTCATCCATGAATTATGCCTCCTGTCTCATATGCATGTTGTCTGCAAGTCCTTCTCAACATGGACAACATGAAAACACTACATATAAATATAAAAATACATGTTCAGTCTTAGTTTTTCATCATCTAGTTGCAAAATATCTATACACATCTCAGCCTGATAAGATACATCCATATGAACTCTTGGAGGTAGATCATCGCACCACTAAATGGGTGGAAGATCTACCAGCTATCCACTTGGAAAAAACCATTCCTCATGACCAGGCCCCTCCAAGGTGAAATAATCACTCATCAGGGCATACCATCAAATTGGATGCAAAAATCCCCTAGTCTTTCTGCATGTAAAAATCCTAAAAATGCCAATATTTTCCATAGTCAAATAGTATATTTTGGGATCTGGCTCAATAAGGAAAAGAAAAACCATAACCCATTCTAATATGATGCATGTAATAAAACTATTACCACAACCATTACCTAATATTTATGTGTCAACAAGTAGGTTATTATAGTCTTAATGAATGGATACATCAATCATTGAACCGACATGGAATCCCATATCCTATTATATGATCTTTAAACAAATTAACTCTAACGATATGGAACTGAAATCAAGATCACATATAGACAAGTTATGCACAGTTTTCTTAAAGTGGAACTCACTCTGAAACCACTTTTTCATGACTCGTATCACCGCGGCCAAATCTAGGACTCCCCAATCCCATATCTAATATTCTAGGGGTTGGAGACTAGCACCGAGTAGTCATATTACAGAGGTGGGAGGAAATATCCTAAGTCACTAGTACGCATGCACCCACACACATGTCTATGAAAAAGTGAAGAGATAAAAGTAAAAATACTAAAAAATTAATGAATACATATATATACATTAAAGGATTATGGTTGTAAAGGAAAGTGATAAAAAATTAAAAATAAAACACCTCTAATATAAAAATATATAAGATTAGGAACTACTCTTAAGAAGGGGACTATAGTCAAAATAATGGATGGGAAACTCCTAATTGTTTCCATTCTATAACTATGCTTCACATTCTCCTGGTCCTATAATGAAATTTCTAGAATACATGTAGTCTTTAAAAGACACAACATGATCAAGAAGAGACTTTGTAAGGGTGAGTATAAATGTACCCAGTAGGTACCCTAAAAACTAAAAAAAATGGAATTAAATAATAGGAATTATTTTACTTGACCCCATATAGAGGAAACCCAAATTTGAGACAAAATCCCTCTCATCCATTCCTTAGATATGTAAGAATAGTCATATCATCACCCCTGGTATGTCAAGAAGGATGATATATACCACAAGTTCACCAAGAATAAATCAATATATACTCACAACAGGCTCCCAAGTCTCATGGTCCCAACCATACAACCATCCACAACAACCAACTCTGTGTTCCAATGTAACACTCATCTAGGAGTACTCACTCTATGAGCCTAGCTATACCAGATGGAATGAAACCAATAGGTTCCTAACATTAGTTATCTTGAAGCTAAAGTCACAGCCCTATTATCCCATATGGAACTCAATCGATAGATTACACTCTATCAAGAAACAAAAAATAATAGAATAACTCTACCATACCTAGTGGTACCTATTCGTGAGGGAATTCTTGTCAAACAACTCCATAGGGAAAGGCCTCCAATGACCTTGATGATATCCAAAACCCAGGTAGTTGATTCTTATTTGGATCCAATGGGGGACACTTCAAAACATAGCTGGAACACCAAAAGTGAAAGAGGGTAATTAACCAAAACGTGAATATAGAATAACTCTCTACATAGAGGATCAATTCACACATGGATTTTATCACATTGATTCCACAAAATCTACCTAGGAATGAAGAATCATATAACTCTGAAGGAAACTAAGGGGATTCATCATAGATACACAATACATCTGACTAAAACCCCATCAAAATGATTATATGTCAATACAAAGATATACGGTCTATACCTAGGGATCATTGGGGGATCCATCCCATACTAGAAACATCCTCCAAGGTAGAATATTGATTCTCAAGTAAATATTGTTCGTTATTATTCCACAAACCCTACTAAGTGAAACATGAATGGGATGTGACGATCACTCCAAAACTCTCAAAGGAATACATGTTCAATGTAATTGAGTCTGTAGTTCAAGAGGACTACGATAACTCACTCTAGGAAATGGGAGTACACCCATGCATCTCAATCTTGGGATTTCCATATAGGTGTTATGATATTATGTTGAGGAGGTGATTTAGAAAAACACCAAAGGAAAGGACCATGAGGACTCACTCAACCCTATTGTTAAATGCGTCACTAACCAAAGAGACCCACACAACATCAACACACATCATATCTCACAGTCCAAAATCATCCCCACCATCGCAGCATATGTACAAACATACTGAGGATAGTGCACTTATGGACCTCCATCTGAGTCCATAATAATTATATGTGTGGGGGGAGAAAATCCATTAATGGAAGGATATGGCATGTACCCCCAACACATGGTGTGTCTCTTAAAACAAGCCCATTCCCATGTAGATTCATGGTTCTTGTCATATATAAAAGATAATAAATGGTTTATACGCAAAGACACGTGGCGTGTGACCTTGTACGAACCCATGGTCATGTCCTTGACCATACATGACCTCATTTTCTATGTGACACCACCCAACCTGTACCCCTTGATGCAGAGTTTGTTTCTCTTCCCATGGTCTTCAACTCATGTTCTTCCCAACACAACTCAACCATTAGTTCCTTCCACATGGAGTATATCCTTGGTACATAGTGTGTTAGAGCTAACTAACCCTTTTGGTCATTTCCTCGAGTCATGTTTGTATAACTCAACTCGTTCATGTGTTCTTGTCCATGTTATCTCACATGACCAAGTCCTTTGAAATGGAAATTTCGGCCATGTCCCTTGGCCACATGACCTAGATCACTACACATCATGTAACCCTCATACAAATAATTTAGTCCAAATATATAATCATCCTTGAATGGGAAGAACACACAGTGTGTTTCACTAGTCTACGTACCATGTGATAAAAAATTCTGATGGGATGTTCCTTTGAGCAACCCAAAGCCCAAAAGTTTCGACTAAAACACACTAGAAAACCCCAAAAAGGTCCCAAATAGTCATTTATAGAATCTAAAACCTTAAAAATGCTTCAAAATTGGGTTTCAAAATAAATCTCCTAAAAACACCTTCCTAGTGAAAAAAAGAAAAATCTTCCGGTCCAAAATGACATCTGGAACATGCTGATCCTTGATCTGGTGATGATCAGTGTTGAAAATGGAATCTAGTGGAACCTCCTTACCTTATATTTCCCATGGGTTATATTTCTTCATGGGAGGAAACCCTACTCTCCCTTTTTCTGAGTCTGGAACACAAAGGGGAGGGGATTGTTCATTTAATTTTATTAAATGATTAACCCTATACTCAACTCTCTGCCAATGAATTGCCTTTGACTGGGCACCAGATGCCGACAAACATTTTATTATTCTAAGGGTTAAATCCAATGTTCTGAAATCAACTGCATTATCATATTTCCAATATAATTGTTCACCAAGGAGTTGTTCCACATTTATCATAGAACTATGTTCTCATGAAAAAATAAATTTAATAATTTTCACATGACATCACCAAGTTTCTCTGAGCCCCTGAATCCCACACCGTCTCAGTGTCTCTCTTCAGAAATATTTATTAAAATATTTCAATTTCTTATACAGAAAAAACTGAGCCACTATAAAACTACCCCCATAATATGAATGATCTGATCTTCCTAAAATTATGAAAATGTACTATTTCAAAAGATATACATCATATGATCTTCTATTCACAATATCATCTTTTTTTATTTGAGTCTCTCAAAAATTTCACAAATTAATTATCCTCTCTTCATTATGCACTCTTCCTCCTGTCTTCAATCTACTCTTCCTTATTAAAATAGTATATTCATGTGTCCATGAAATGGGACACATTTCATTACCATAGTGGGATATCAAATCCACCCATTAACACCTCAATAAATACCCTTAATTTACTAAAAACATATTTAACAAAACTATTCTATGGGATTTCTCTCTCACTTTAAGTAGTACAGAATAATTCCACATTATTCCAAATTTATTCAACCAAATAAAGGAATAATACATCTCTAATTAATACTTGAATCATGGAATAAAACCAAATCCATTGATATGTAAATCATTCATGATGAGTCCAATCATTCAATAAATAAATTTGGAGAAGTTCCACTAATCATAGCCCAAGATGGATTGAAATAATCCTATTATGAGATTCATTGTTAGTTTTGTTTCAAAATGTCAAATACCATGGGTGTGGTATCCTAGGCCTAGAAATTTACACCATCTACTCCACTTGACCACAAAAGTTTCTTCCACTATGTGCATGATCCATCCCATTTCATCATCCTTTGAACAACTAATCAACCACAACATCATGTCTATGATATGGTGAAAATATATTAGTCATTTTTTCACCAAACACCTCTACCGGAAAGAGGGTCTAACCCCATAGAGCTATACCCATGGTTCTATAAACCATGGGTATATCCTAATTAGGGTTTGTCTATAACCACATTTTTTAATTAACCATTGGTATAGAAAATCTATTCCAAGAGTTTTTACTCATCGATTGGTATAGACGGGAGTATATTTTCACCCAACCCATGATCCCCACCCTTACTCATCGGGATACAACCTACCCCCCCTCACAGGTCCCTTATACTCCCTTAGGTCCCCTTCTTATCCCCCCCCCCATTTTTACCTCACATGATTCCCCTTCACCACCTCTGGTAAATGGACATCCCTACTTCTACTCCTCCTTTCGGCAGCTTGCATTCCCTCTCATCTTCCTCCTTTGGTCGATCACCCCTACTAGGTCATGCATCCCCATAGGTTTAGATTTCCCTCACCCGATGTGTTTCCCCCCTCAGTCAAGCATCCCCTTCTACAATGTAAATCACCCCTTCTAGTTGAGAATCCGCCCTAGGATGAGAATTCCCTCTGGTCAAGCAACCCCTTCTACTATTAGTTGTTTTTCTGGTTTGGGTCTTCTTTGATGGTGAGTCCCTAATCCTTATTTTGGTATTGTTAATTGATTCTATTTTATAATGAATTTTGTTGATTAAATTTGTATAATTTCATATTTTTCATTTATCTTTGATATCTTATTGATTTTTGATTTATCAAAACATAAAAATAGTTATCATTGTTGTGTTTTTAGATATAAATCACTAGACGTTCGCAAAGAACATTCCATGAGAACATGATTTCTTTATGATTTCAATGAACATAATATTATGTGTTTCTAGTTTCATAAATAATATCATATTCTATTTGAAATCATTAGGATCTCATAAAAATATTAAGGATTTTCTATGTGTAGAAAAATTCATACCATTGATTGTTTGTGGATGCATTTTTCTTGTGAATGGGGTGTTATAATTTGAAAATGAAAATGTGATCTAAGCATAATGTTTAAATATTTATATCATGCATGAGAAGGGAAATGTTTTTATTGATAAATGTGATGTTATTTTTGGATTCACATATATTTGAATGGGTAACCATAATTTATTGAATTATAAAGTGTTATCTAGATGAAAAGTACCCCATAAATATGGCGTTAACTCATGGGAAATGTGTTGAAACTTTTATAGAGATTTGATTTACAAGAATGTATTTTTTTATTTTCTCCATGTTGGTTTTTTCAATGAAATAACAACACTATATGAAGGATGCATTTTGCAAAATTATTTTCCTTCAAAAAGAAATATATATATATATATATATATATATATATATATGAATTATGTATTTTATGAAATTTCTATTCGAGTGTTTTTTATATCAATATTATTTAAGAAAAATTTAATCTATTAAATTTATTTCAGAAAAAATAGTTGATGAAGAATAAAATTATCGAAACAACTACATGAGATAAGATACATATTCTATTAATGGATCATATAATTTATGTGATTATAATTTCATGTACGATATAATAATATTAAATTTGAGATGTTAAGAATTTATAGACATTAAAGAGTATCTAGTTTTGTAAAATTTTATAGATACCAAGATATAATGAAATTATCTCTTTTTAGGAATCATTAATAGGTGATCACATGCTATTAAATTCATCATAGAGGATAGAAGAGTATAATATTCTCTTTTCTAGAGAAGATTTTATGGATCAATCGAATGGGATTATATTGGAGAATCTATGATTGGGGTATCATACCAATCATAGTAATGAGTTTTCTAATATTGAGAATAATGAATGTAATAATATTGTGTCCCTAATGTATTTTTTTACTACATCTCGGTAAGGATAAATTATAAAAAATTTGTATTAGATCCTAATATTACTATAGTAGAAATGTTTATATAATGAAAAATTTATAAATATATACACTTATTCAACCCCACCTCCCACCCCCCCCCCACACACACACACATTTTCAGGGGTAAAATGCCTCTATTGGATCCTAAAATCATACCATGTCACCCCACTACCATAATATACGTGGTTAGAGTTTTTTATATGTCATTTTATGCTTATAAAAAAATTGTATTTTCTGATTTTATGAGGTACTATATATGGTCACTTCATAACAAGACACTTGGTTCACATCTCATTTGTGGATGTTATTGTTGGAGGAATTCATGACCTAATAATGTATCATTAAAAAACTAACTCCATTAGATTAATGACTATAAAAATTGAAACATTTATGTTTTAAATGATCTAAAAAAGGGACTAACTGTTAGATTCTAGCACTATATGGGATGATAACATTATTATGGTATAGTTCAACTATAATGACACATAGAACTCTATCATGGACATGGAACCTTTCTTGGCCCATTATGGTTTACCTTGTTCATCATCACATTATAGGATAGAGGAAATAATTTTATCTCTGATACTAAAAGGGTTGAAATTGGTGATAAAAGATATGGTACATTTAATATAAGTGTGAATTAGATTTAACTATTATGTTTTTATGTTCCAATAGTTTTGTTTTTTATAGTACATATCCCTTTTTAATTATGTTTTACATTTTTTTATTGGAAGATAAGTTTTTTTCTTTTTATAGAATGAATAGAAGATGGATGTAATGTACTGATTGTATTTCAACCAAGTTTCAAAATAATTTGGATTTTTTTTGATTTTTCATTTACAAATGATTCAGATGAAGTTTCTATACAATTTCCATGCTATAAATATGTTGTAAGACCATGGTTAATCTAGGAAGAAGTTATCTACCATATAAAAAAAATTGGATTTCTGAAAAAACTCTTTTGGTTAGGTAGAACCATAGTGAGACGAATCAATATTATACTATTCATGAAATAAATAAATGAAATACCATGGAGAATTTGATGATTAGTTTACATTTATTCATCATTATGATTTATATATTATGTCAGATCAAGATTTAAATGATATTAGTAAACACTAGGGAAATATTGATGAAGATGATGTTGAGAGAATGAAAAATTTATTGGATGACGCCAGAACTCCCTTATATTAAGAATATAAGAAAATGACCACATTGTATTTTTTGATGTGTTCATATCATGGGAATAAATGTATCGAATTTATAATATGCACGTTGATTATATTATTACATTTTTGAAGGACTTGCTTCCTGATGGTGGAGAAATTCCCTCAAATCATTACAAGGCATGGAAGCTAATTTACCATCTTTGATTTTCAAATAATATAGTTCCTTCATGTCTTAAATATTTCAATTTATTTTTTGAGGAAATGACTAACTATAATGACTATAAAAAATTTGGTACATCTTTATAGAAGACAAGTGATGATAGAACACCATCTTGTGTTCCATAGAAAATCACGTGGCCCATTTTATTGATTCCCAAACATCAAAATTTATTCATCTATGCAGAAATATCATCCAATATGTTATGGAATGATGATGAGAGAATTAAAGGTAATAATGAGTTTTTTAATCCCATAGATGTATTAGCATGATAGACATTTGATGCACAATATCCTAATTTTTTAGATGTGGTGTGTAATGTCGTGTTGGGTCTACCTAGTGATGGTTTTAATCTGTTTGGTAGATGTAAAATGCTCACAACATGTAGCTAATTTTTTTCAGGTTTATTATCTTCCTTCATGGATGTCTATGTAACAGAATTTAATATTCGTGAGTATAATGATATCTGGACCATCTTATCCTAGAAATTAAATAGATTTCCACTTGCTACCTTTAATAACAGAGTTGAAACAACTTTGGGATTTGGGTGTGTGGACATTCTATGCTTCTTCAAAGAATATGTTTCATATACGTGAAACCCTTATATAGACCACAAATGATTTACCTTCCTATGCAATGATTTCTAGGTGGATCACAGTGGAAAAACAATCATGTATCATTTTTATGAAGAATAAATGATCGATAATGGTTAAATATCGTTGTAGTTTCAGTTTCATGGGGCATCAATGATTATTGCTAATGGATCATCAATACAGAAAGAATCATTAGAGGTTTGGTAATAATGTTCACAGAAAACAATCACCTAGACATATTATAGGAATTTATATTCATAATAAATTGAAAGATTTTAGTTTTTTATTAGGGAATCCATAGTTGAAATCTAAAAAAAGAAGAATGTTCACAATTAAGACACTTACAATTAGAAAAAGAGAAATATTTTTTTGAGTTGTCATATTTCTCTACCAAATTTTCACATTATTGTTTAAACATAATGCATATTGAGAAAATTATATGTTAAATATTGCTTGAAATTATTCTGAATATCAAGGTAAAGACCAAAGATGACTTCTTATCTCGTCGGGACTTGTTTTATTGGGGTATTCGACCAGAACTACATCCTGTGTGTATCGGTGAAAATAAATGAATTTTTTTTGTGATTTTTATAGGATGACACCATAAACGATAGATAAATTTCTTGCATTATTATGAAATTTCAAGAATCCTTATGGGTATTCCAACAACATATCTAAACGAGTCAATAGAAGACATGTGAAAATAAAATCCTAACAACACATCATTATCGCATCCTTCTTCATGAATTGATTCCAATAGAAATGTTTCATTTTCTATCCAAAAATGTAAGGGTCGTAGTGATTTGGTTGGTCTATTTCTTAAGTTACCTTTATGATAAAAGGTAATCCATGTCATTCTTGATAAAAATGTAGCAGGAGGAACCATTAATTTTGTGTGAGATGGTAGAACATTCCACCATCCTTTTTCCCTTGAATGATGAATTTAACTATTCATCTTCAAACACAAACACTTCTTGGGGGACTAGTTTCTTTTTGGTGGATTTATCCTATTAAAATAAATATTTTCACAATGAATTCATATGTTAGAAAGAATAATTATCCTAAATGTTAAATTTTGAGGGGTTATCTAGCTCAAGAATGTATAGATTTTTGTTCAATTTATTTGTCTGATGTGACCACAATACATAACCAGAAAATGAGAAATGAAGATGAATAGTATGGGGAAATTGAGCCCTTGTTTCCATCTCTTCCCCAAAAAGAAGGAATATTTGGGTCTTATACATTAGCTACATTGAGCCTTGAAGAGAGGGAGATGGAACATCACATAGTCTTGTTTAACTATGGTTTTTTATGACTATATCAAGTATGTAATTTGGATATTTATATGTTATCTCATATTATGAAATTTCACATATAACTTGCACTTTTATTATCATTTTTTGTAGGTAACATAAAGAATTATATGTAGAGTTCATATATCTTTTCCTTTGAGAAGAATAGATGCTTTCCCTAGAATATAGTTTCTTGCATGGTTGAAATAAAATTTATTAAAATTAATTTGATTAGATTAAAATATAGATATCCATTTAATTGATTTATACATATATATTTCAGGTGTTGAGTTTACATATTGACTTTGTTTCTCAATAATTAAGAGCTTTGGATTTTGGTCCTGATTATTTGGTTTGTGAATGCAAATATTTAATAATCATTGAATATAAATTTTTTACAACTAATCAACAAGTTAAAATGAGTACATAGAATGATGGTGTTATGTTAAATACTATAATGGAGTGTTATGCTTGTGTATCAGATATTCAGACTCAATATGAATATGTGTACTATTATGGACTTGTCGAGAAATTTTTTCTGTGGAATTACTAATATCATGTTAGATTCACTATGAGGAAATTCATTTGGTTTTATTCGATGAGACGATATGGTATATTTATTTGATGACTATTGATTTAGGGTTATTGACATTTGTCGATTACTGCATACCGATGAACCATACATTTTGGCATCAATTGTTAAGAATGTTTCTTGATTGAAAGATCATATGAGACCCAATTTCGGTGTCATTAATGATGTAATCCACTGAAATTTTTTTCATGATGTTTGTGATGAAATTTCCACCATTGAATCTCCCATTTGTGTTGCCCAAAATATTTCATTTGATGAATCAAATTACCCCATTGTGATTGTTGATTTGGAACCTGAAGTATTTTTGGGTAATATATAGAAGCAACCATATACGATCATTATTAATTCAATTTAAATTGACATGAGTTTCTCCAGTTAGTATTACTAAAATTACATTAATTATGTTTCTGTTTGGAATGATATATTTGTTTTTTGTATTTTCTAGTGTCGTTTTATTAATTTATTTTTATTTCAATGTATAAATCTTGGTTTAAATATTGTTTTTAAATAATGTTTGACTTTTTAATGTACTTTTAAAAATTATGTTAGTGATTTCATTATAATAATTTATACAATTATCAATTAGAAGAATTCAATTTGGTTGCTCCAATGAATTTTTGATAGATGTAAGTTGTATGCATGATTTGTAAAAAGTATTTCTAAAAAAATTACATTTCATTATTATATAGATTATGCCAAATACTATATAAGGTCAAAAGAAGTGAACATTTGATCCTAATCGACCAAGGGAAGAGTGTGAGTTTCCTCCTTTACTTACATCGGTGAGTATAATAATTTTAATGTTTTTCTTATTAATTATATATAATATGAAGATAATATTATTTATCAATTTTTTTAGGGACATTCAGTTCCACCAGATTCGACTACTCATCCGGCTAGTATGGGTCTGATTAGGGATGCTCCTAGACCTAGATGGAAAAATCGTCATACCTATTCCCACACTGACCCACAAACATAAACCCCTTCCACCACATCGTTCCATCATCCACTTGAGTCTCTGAGGATGTTCTTATTTATGCCTCCATCATCATCTCAACAACCCTCTAATTAATATGCCTTGTATTTTCCATCTTCAAGGAAGATTCACCTCATTTTTCCTCTTCTTCCCATAACATGACTACACCACCTCAACAGATGTTTCCACCTTTACCATATCCTTGTCCAATGATGTATCCACCATCCTACTACTCTTATTCTTCCCAGTTTACACCTCCTCCAATTCCTAACATCCAACCAGTATCTAATGATTCTATTCCTTTAGCTTCCACTCCAGTGCATGAATTCCACCAAAATCAAGCACTGGTACTGACACTTCCATCAGAGGTTGGTAAGATAGGACATCCCATAGATCCATCACATTCTATTGAGAAGCCTATAGAATCTTTTTTAATTATAACTATTTCAAATTTTATCACATTGTTTTTTTCATGTTATATAATTAAATAATTATCCCCCCCCCCCACTTTTTCTTACTCATAGAGATCTTTTTCTATGAAATATGGGCGCACATAGATGAAGGAAGCCTAGAATTTCCATATATAGCTAATGGTGGATTACAATCTGGAAAATTAGACAGTGGGTCCAAATGCAAGGCATTTTAGAATTTTCATGGACACTTTGGCCATGAATCACGATATCATTCTGATGGAACCAGTGTTATGGAGACATATGAATAAAAAGATCAACAAAAAATCATGATAGAAAATATGGGTAAGAGAATTTAATAATTTCACATCTATATTATTTTTTGATTTAAATGAAATACGATGTTTATTGAAAATTCAATTTAACGTTAGTGATAGAGAATCTGCTAATACTACAAGGTAGATAGATATTGGGAAGTTATGTAACTCATACAAGCATGATTTTTATGAAAATCAGAAGAGAATGGTTGGTACTGAATTAGAGGGTGTACCCTCACTCCCTAACTATTCAAAAATTCAATATGAAAAAATGATTCCACATTAGAAGACAGATAAGTTTAAGGTAATCCAAATATTTAATGGTTTGTATATCAAATTAATTATTATTACTTGTATTGGAATTATTTTAGAAATTTTTAGATTAAAACACAATGAAAAAAGATGAAACAAAATATCTGCACACATTGCGGCCAACTACAATGGTCGAGCATGAGAAGTTTCAGGTACTTTAACTGGGTATGGTGATGTTATACAGGATGTTATAAAAAAAATATTATTCAATATAAATAGTAAATATTTTTTTCATTTCTCATATGTGGTTGTAATATTTATTTTTGTGTTTCTCATTTGTAGAAATCTATATTGGGCATCGAAGGTCATCTACCTCGTGCCAAATTATTTTTCTCTATTAGACTAAAAACGGATGGAAGTGAAGTAAATTTGAAAACATGAGATATGATTGTAATGTTTTTTATTTATATTTTAAATATTTATTTGAAATTAATAATTCAATATTTTCATAATTTAAACATTCTTCCTTGGAGGCCCTCAATAATAAGGAAGATGACAACTTCATTCCACGTGATAATTTAAGTCACTTATTAGGTAAGGAGAACCTGGGGAGAGTATGATGTTGATCAGGTAAAAACATTGTCATATCTATGTATTGGTTCTCATCGGGATCCTCTAAATCATCTCATACTTCTGAGCTAGAAATCACTCATGCTGAACCAGCTGAGGAAATGAAAATATAATTAAAGGATCAGGAAAAAAGAAAACAATAGTGTGATAGAAGTAAGAAGATGGCCAAATTTTTTCTAGAATATATGTAATTTTAGAGTCAATAAAATCCATCTGAGGCAAATTCTACTTTTAAATCATATATGGCATCAATTATCCCTTTAAATGATGCATCAAGTGATGTAATGAGGTTTTTAGTGGTGATTATGGTGCTGGAGATAGAGATGTTTTTATTGAGTAGGTTGATGATGTTGTTTTTGGTGATGAGGTTGATGATAATGTTGTTGATGATGTTGATGATGTGAATGGGGATGGGTTGGGGATATGGGTGATGGGGGGATATTAATCCCCTCTATTTTTGACTTTTTAGGGAGAATTTTCCATGTTTCTTAAGAACTTTTATTGAATTATTTTAGGGATTATAATGGTTAATTTATATTTAGTGTGGAGGTTACCTAAGAAAGGTTCCTCATGGAAAACTTGAATGGATTATACTATACTTGTTATTCCTACATTATATATATATAAACACTTTTTTATATAAACCTTTTCTTACTAATAAATTAATGGAAAGGTGCCCCTCATGGTTGGTGGTTATTCATGATATATGTGTTTGGGTTTACTAGAGGTGATATAGTGGGAGAGAGACATCATGTAACTTTGAGAGAAATAATGTTTTTAGATATCTTTTTTTATTAAATATAACCTATAATAGATATAATATGTGTACATAATTTTTACATGACAAAGTAAGTTGTTTTGGTAATTTATAAAATTTAATTTTTTCTTGAGTTTAAACAAGGTCATGAAATAGTGTTTACTTTGTTTGGAGTCTGGAATTTTATTGATCATTTATGGATTTGTGTGTATTTCAATTCATGATTTTGGAATGATTATATTATCCCATCTTTTTATGTTGTAGATATTTTTATTTGACACATTTATCTTTCAGAGTAGAACATATTGATCAATATTGTTTTCCCCATCTAGGATTGTTCTCCAATATTGTGGTATTAAAGATTATGGGTTATTTTTAGAAATATTTTGTAAAATGTGGTGAATTTTAGAAATAAGAGTAAACAAAGATGATAATAACATATTGATATCATGTATCATACAATTAAAATTAAAAATGGAAGTTTTTAGCTCAGGAGATACATGTTGATGATCTCAATCACAAATATTGCATGAACTATGAATTCTAGAGAATATTTAAGAAGTATTTACATGGACATGAAACATGTGATATGTTATTTTTGTTGAAAACATTAATTTTAACATGTTTTAAGGTTGATTTATACATATGTGCATTCCATTTTGTTAATTACTTTATAAACTAATGATAAATGTTGAAAACTAGAAAGGCATTCAACTACTCTATCTCATTGGAACATTAACTATTTCAACTCATTCTTAAATAAATTTAATTTGTATCTATAATTTAAATTAGGACATGAATTTTTTTTGTTATATGTGTTATTAGTCAAAAAAATTAGTGAAAATTGAGCATTTACACAGTGGTTACATATTAGAAAAATTGAACTTAAGCTGACGTATGCACAAATTTTTGATTGATAAGGTTATTGTGTTAGCATAAAAAGGATTACATGTTATGTGGTGGGAGATGTAAATTCAGGTTGATTAATTATTTTCTCTTTTTCTACATTGTGGAAAATATTTTTAGGGATGCGAGGGGAATTTTTTACAATCTAAAGATATATTTTCCTTGGTGAACTATAAAATTTATTGTTTTATTCGTATGTTTTAATTTGTTATATAGAATTTTAACATCCAAAATACTTTTAAAATTATTATTTTATATTTATCAGGTAATTTTATATATTTATGAGTCCATAGTGAAATTTATTTATTTATATCGCACATTTTCAATGATAATATGTTATCTTTTGGTAGAACCTATAAAAATGGTTTTTGGTGGTGCTGAACATACTGTAGTAGTGGCAGATGGTGGTGGAATATTCAATTAGGGCTAGCGGAGTTATGGGAACTTGGGCTTGGGAAACATATATAATTTTCTATTTCCTCGTAATGTTGTTATAGTTGATGTGAGATTTCTAATTTTGTCTATTTTTCATGTAGATTTTATTTTTCCAGGTAAATTAAACCATTGTCCTATATGTATTCTGAAACTATGTGTTGCATTATGACATGTTATTTGTAGAAAAGATCAAGAAAAAATTTCAAATTATTTTCTTGATTGGTAGAATTTATTCCTGGGTTTCAATTTTAGATGACTATTTGGAGGCTTCTTTTATGTTTAATTTGTGTTCTTATAATGCATAGTGAGAATATGGTTCATGTTTCAAGTGGTCAAGGACATATGATATCAGTTTCCTCTTATGGTAATTTATACACCCTTGGATGGAGAAAATATTGTCATCTTAGATGTATTAATTTTGAGGACTTACACATGCCTCAAAAACTAGAAGTCTTGCATGGAAAGTTTACTACTAAAGTGAGTTTTTTCTTTGTTGATGACACAATGGTGTTTGTGTAAAATTCAACATAAGAAAATTTCACTTTTATATTCTAAATTGAATTTTTTTTCATTATTTGTTCGTACTTTTGGCTTTGTTACAATCTTCATATATGTAGTGATTGGAGACACACCATGGTTGTCACAGCTGATGGAATTTTTTCTATATGTGGAAGGAATAAGGTAGAAAATAGTGTCTTTCATTTTCAATATATGTTGCTTCCTACCATAACATGTTAAGAAATGATATTTTTCCCTCATTTTTTGATTATTTTGTTAAAATGAGGTATTTATTGACTATAGTTTTGGAAAATATTTTATTTATGGGTTTAAAATGGGAAAAGGATAAAAAAATTCCCTTATTTTCTATCTATTAATATTTTTCCCTCTTTTCCTTCATTTTATTATTGTTTGGTATTTTTTATAGGTTGTGGGTAATTTTTTTCCCACAGTATAAAAAATTCATAACAAATGTAATTAAGTAAAACATATTTTTACCATTTTATGTGATTTTAGTGACTTGTGGTTTGTATTTATATTCTCATACACATTCATTAACATCTCATCTATCTAAGACAAATTTTTCTCTCCCTATCACCATCAATTTCCTTATGCATATTATAATTAATGTTGCATATTTTTTCAATAGTTTATGAAATTTTATTATTATCAAATATATTTTAACATGTTTGCTGCTTGAGGTGTTTAATAAATGAATAGTGATATATTATTACCCATGAAATTTACAGTAATACCAAAATATATTGGGCATGGATAGAGAAATTTCTACATGTATTTTATCTTAAGAACATTCATAGAGATGAGAAATCATTGATTATGTTACGATTCTTATTTACTATTTTTCAATTTTCCCTTTTTTCCAATTTCACTCTTTTAATTTTATTTTTCCATGGTCATATATCTCACATTCTTGTGATCTATTGATAGTTTATTTATGACTCATGGATTATGTTTTACCCCTTAATTAAAATTTTCTCATTAATTTTATATATTTACCCATGTCCTCATGTGATCATAGAAAAGGAAGAGATTTTTATTAGATCATAAGGGGTATAAAATTAAGTAGTTTATAAAATTTTATAGTTTACCGATGTAATATATACATAGTTCACAAAGAAAGAAAACATTAGAGTTTGGGTGTTGGTAGTAATTTCATGTCATTTGAAAAGATTATGCATATTTTCACAAAATCACAAAGTTCTGGTCTAGGTGAGTCTCAATGAATCTATGTATTTTCACAATATTTTAGTTAATTTACATCACTATGGATTTATAATTTTATTTTATTCAATATCAGTTTAATTTTATAGATGAAGTAGAATTGAAATTTGATCTTTTTACTCATAGGGGACAGAGTCATATATGATCTATCTATACCTTAATTCAAAAGATTGAATCATTTTGGTTCTTCTCAATGATATTTACCCTGATTATATTGATTTTATTGAAAACAAATTTTTGTATTTAGTAATTAATTATGAGACCATTTTAATGATATTGTAACTCATGTGCATCGAGTAAAATTGGGAAGAGCATGAAAAAATGCAAATCGTTATAAGGTTAGTGGTCACTATTATTTATTTCATTTTAAATGTGTTTTAATGTGTTTTTTTATATATGATAAGGGGTAAATTTGTATAGAATAAACAAAGAGGAAATAATAGGGATAGAATAAATTTGGGGAAAAATTATAACCTATTAAGTTCATAACAAATATTACCTAGGTGTTTTTTATATTTTATAGTTTCTTTCTGACACCATGGAGATTTATATCATTGGACGGAATTCAGCAGGAAACCATGGAGGGTATCTAGCTATAGAAATATGATCTAGTTAGATTATATGGTCATATGTGATGATTTATGTCATCTCACCAAAATTGGTGAACTATTTGGGATACAATTGATTGGGTTCATTATGAATTATTATATTAATTATGTCCATCAGAGAGGTGAACATGGAGTTAAATTTGGATAATTATGATTAGACTCATGAGATATCATGTGATCTTAATAGGTCTTTATTGAGGATAAAGTTTCTAGTTAATCACCCATGGAATGGTTCACCTTTAAGGTCAATATATGGAATGATTCCTTATCGTCTATGTCAAAAAATGATAGGTTACCTATATAACAAACAATGACTAATGGTATAGTCTTGGGGTATTCCCATATAACCATGAATAGTGAATTATAAAAAAATATATCAAGTTGATTGTCAGTAAATAGTTTTTTTTATTCCTTTTCATGTTAATAATTATTTTTTTCCTAAGAACCATGTAATTTGAGATATGATTGCAAAGAGTTAAGAGTTTCACCTAGGATGTATATTCCCAAAATCAAGGGGGGAGGGTGGTGGGTGGCTGGGGAGAAGTTTTATTGTAGGCGGAGGGTGTCTGGGGATGGGGGTGGGTGGTGGGTGGTAGGGGAGGGGTGTGTGTTGGGTGGAGGGAGGGTGGGGGATGTAGGTGGATAGGGATAATCATAGTTTTGCAGGTGAGGAGGGGGATAGTTTCCCCTTGCCATATTTTTTAGTTATTATTTTTTTCATTTGTTGGAGTGATCTATCATGAAGTTGTTTTTGTCTCGATATTCATCATGTGACATTATTCATCTTCTACATTAAAGGTTTTCAATAAATCATTTTTAATCCTTCAAGTATCCATATTAATCCCTTTGATTTCTTAAATTTCAGAATTTGAATTAACCGTTTCAATAACCTTTTTTCTCTATTGTTTAATGAGTTTTAGGAATTTGATTCTGAATAGATTGGAATACCAACAACTGAATTGTATTTTTTTTTTGAAGGATGGATGGATGGCAGGCTGGTTCCTCTTGGCCTGGAGATAGACCTATACTCATGGTTCATTGAACCATTGGTATATTGTGTCAGCAATGATAAGCTATACACACAGTTTTCTAAACCATGGGTGTACCTATATATTGATTGTTTATAAAAAATCATTGGTATTATAGAATTATCTAGGGATATACCCATGATTCCTATAGAACTATGGGTAAAGATCTATACTGAATCCTTGATATCCCATGATTAATGGAACCATGGGTATAACCTATACCCATGGTTCTATGGTCTATACCCAAGGTTCAAAACCATTGTTATATGTATGTTTTATTATAGTTTACACCTAACAACACAGGTATGGTCCTCCTACTAGAATCTATTTTTCATTACAGGTCCACCTATAAACCATGAGCACCTCCAAAATCATCGTGGGCACCTACCCTTACCCTTTCCCAATATTTTCATAGATATTCCACCATAGGGACCACCATGGGTGTAACTTCTTTTCTTATCCATGTTTTGGGCATGTTTTCTCAATATTCCTTATACAATAGGTGTGGCATTTTCCAAAATTATTCTACTCCTTCTCCATGACCACCTTAAGGGTGTGGAATTTCCCATTTTTTATTCTCAAAATAACTTTCCCTTGGCATAACTATTAACCATGTTGACTATGTAGGATTCTTAACTCATCGATTTGGATGTATTAATTGTGTATTCAACATTTATATTATAAAAAAGACAACTTACTTCATTAATATTTATCATTAACCTTTATATTTTGAATAAATCAAATAAAATCCATTGGAATTGGTATATTTTCAAATTAATTATCCATAGGTGTAAAATAAGGGACTCTCTTAAGATCTACCAAAAACCCATTAAACTCATCAACAGAACAAATATCCATATATTTTCATTTGGAAATAAGAAAAATAGGGTTTCCTGCATCTTGTTTTCATTCATCATTAATATATTTCAGGTTTTCTTTAAAGGATTGTATATTACATGGTTATTATAGATATATTACATGATACTCATACATTTATTCCTTATAAAAATTTACTAAACTCTCAAAACAAAGTTTCAAGTGGATGATTATTGAAAAAACAAAATTAAGAATAAGTATTTCATAAGTGTCTTGAGTAGATTTCCAAACATTAAAAATAAAAATGGATCCCTCATCTAAATTATTCTCATCTTATTAGTGAAATTTTGTAACTAATTCAGTTTATAAATAAAATAATACAAATGGAAGAAATATTTATTTCACAAAAAAATTCATGCTTTAGCAACTAAATTGTTTTTCTAATGTTTTATCATTTGAAAAAAGCATACAATAAATTACTTATTTAGAAAAAACAATTCCTTTAAAATTAATTAGTGTGTGATCAAAAATAAAATCATTTTTAAATTTAATTAGTTCATTATCCAAATAAATATCATTAGAGTTTGTTAAATAAATTTCATGGGGGATTGATTATAATCCATTATGTAAATATTTATATTTAATATTTCAATATTAAAAACATTTTCCCTAACGGATCTTCAGTGATTTTATTTTTATTTAAATATTATATAAAATAATTAATAGTGAGGTGGTTGGAGAGTTTGAATCCATTAATGATTCTTAAAATTAAAATTCTTCTACATCTCCATAAAAAATGTTCCATATATTCAGTTGTAGTGTTTCAAAAAACAAGGAAGATCACCTTGAAAATAAAATTTTAAATTATTAAAAATTAGTGATTTCAATTTTGTTTCATTATTCTAAATGTTACATACTATCAATCAGGGTATCATTTTTTAATATATTAGAAATTTTTCTTGGGAATTTTTTAGAATTTAAATTCTCATTATATAGTTTTGCTTCAAACCTTATAAATCTCTGAAATTCAAAAATAATAACATTTTATTCAATAGATTATTTGACATGAAAAACTAAGCTTAAACAACCAATTAAATTTATTTCTATAAATTTAATCTCTTCGATATAGGGAAGAACATTCAACCTCGAGTCTAAATGAACCATAATATATAATACCATTATAACCTAGTTATTAAATTGGTGGGTATGAATAGTACAAAATAAATTATTAAAATTATAGTAATATATTGATTAGAAATAAAATAAGAATCATTTAAAAGTCAAATAAATGTTTTCCAAAAAACTATATATTTTTCTAAAAGATGTTTTATTCATGTTTCACTTACATAATTTATAAATAATATTTACCACTTTTTGAAATTTTCACTCCTATAAAAAATAATATTCAAATAGTTTAGAACCATTGGTAGGGTTCTCTAAACTCTTTGTATATCCTATACCAATTATTGGGAAGGGATTTCATTGTTATGGTGTTTTTATGAACTTATATCGATTTTTTAAAACCATTAATATAGGTCATATGAAAAACCTATACCAATAGTTTTTCTAAACTGTTTTTATTGGTTATTTAAATATAAAACCAAGCTTTTTTTTATCCTAGTACCTCCCATTTATATTACAATGACCTAAACACTATGATAAGATTAATTTTTTGAACATAATTTGTTAAATATATGAATATTTACTTGTATTTTATCTTTTGATGCATTTAATGTTAACTAACAAAATAATCCATAACAAATATGGGTACATATACCAATGGTTCTCAAAACCATTAGTATAGAACTATACAAATGGTTTTCAAAACAGTTGGTATAGGTACCCATATTTTTTTACCTATTATTTGGGTTTTGGAAAAACTATTGTTTGAGGGTAGAACTATACCAATTTTTTTTGAAAATTCAATGGTACATGGTCTCTACAAGGAATCTATACCAACAGTTTTGGCCAAAACCATGGGTATGGGGTCTTTATAAGGGACCTATAGAAACGTTTTTGGAAAAATATGTGTATTGGTTCTATATAAAGGACATATAAAAATGGTTTTGGAATAAAATATTGGAATAAGTTCTCCCCATGGTACCTATACCAATGATTTTGGAAAAATTATTGGAATAACGTCTCAATATGGTGCATATAATAATGGTTTCTCAAAACATTACTATAGGTTTGTTAGTTTGTCTCAAATTTCTAGTAATTTTATTTGATAAAATTAATTTTTTTAAATATTTATAGAAAAATTTTCTTGGGGTTAATTTTTGGGATTTTTTATGAAATGATTCCTTTTTGGATGAATAGTAAAAAATACATGTTTTATTGAAAATTTATTTCTTGTATAAATAATTAAAATGGTTAAGATACATTTTCAATTAGTTTTAAAGTAAATATTAATTTAATTATATTTCAATTTAAAAAACATTGGTTATTCAAATCAATTTTAAATTTAATTTTGATATGAAACCTTCTATACTTATGAGAATTATCTCTTTAAAACCCCACTTTTTCATCATATCTATGTGTATAATTTTAAATTGGATTCCAACAAATTCAGTAATTGAATTCGAAAATGTGGATTAAATATTTGGAATAATTTTAATTTATATTATTTAATAATTTATTCTTAAGGTTTTACCATTATAAATAGTAAAAGCATAAAAATGTAATTATCATGGTTAAGGTAAAAACTGGATTATAAAGGGGTAAAGTAATAAGTTTAGGGTTAAAAATGACCCAAAAATTTTCCAAAACCAGTTGGATGTAAATATTTAGACAATAAAACCTATAAGTTTTATGAATGATCCATTTTGAATGCCTGATTCCTTGTAAAAATGTGGGTATAAATGATTCTTTTCAAAAAATTCCATGTGTGTCCTCTCCCCCACTTTTAAAAGTGCAACCCCTATCCTCACCTCTTCATATATAAAAAGAAATTTTTTTATACCTATACCTTAAAAATAAATTCACTAGTCACCAAAAAACATCCTAGATCACTTGGTTTGATCATAAATCCATCCAGGGAAAGATTTTGTGAAAACCTAAAAAAATCATCATAAGTAGTCTCATTCTTAAATGATCATTTTTATTTTGATTCTTCTTCCTCCTAGATAAAATATTATTAAAAAATAATTATATACTAACACACTTTTATTAAAAATTATTAGATGTTATTATTTTAATGTAATGACTTATATTTGTATCCTCTTCCATCAAATGGGAAACGAAACCATCGAATGTTTGTTTGGTGGACTATCGCCTCGTGAATCAATATAATTTGTTTTCCTTCACCACCTATAAAAGATTAATATAATGATTAATTTAAAAAAATTATATGACATTTATGATATTATTTTTATTATTTAATTATAATATCACATAGAAATTCTTACATTACTTGTCTTCTAAAATATGATAATGTTTCTTGGGTGTACTGCAGACTATCACATCATAATTTTATGTGATCCATTTTTCACATAAACATAACATGTAATGTTATAAGGATATATACAATTAATACATGTGATATATATGTTATAAGTCCCCATCCTTAAACATTTCATAATCTTGACTTAAGTGAAGAATTACATTGAGGATAATTTCGGGTTTAATGTTTTAGAGAATTAGGCCATAACTATTACAATTACATAACAAAAATTATAAGTGAACTCTTATACTTTATCCAAATTTCATACATTAATAAATCTCCTTAAATAAAAACAAGAATAATTTTGTTGAAAAAAATATTCTTTAATTGTTTCTTTCTCTTACCCTTCCTCATACACTATGAAATTCATTTCAGAAAAATGGTATGAGAATAAAAATTTCAGTAAGGGGTATAAAATAAAGAAATAAAATGTTAAACCATGAATATGTACAAATCAATGAAATCATACTTTTCAATAATAAAATATAAGCACTTTAACATACCTTATGAAATCATAATATTTATTAATAACACATAGAAAGCATAAATCATAAAGGTAACTTTTGGAATCCATAACATACTTAAATTTTAGCTTTCACAGCTACATAGGGAGTTACATTTGGAATACACGTAATAGTATATTCCCTAAATATCTTATAAGAAACATTGATGTTTTCCTCTATTATGTTACCCAATTCATTGGAGAGCTATCTCAGGCTCACCCATCCTAGTATTATCATGGAACCACCTTTATTTGGTTTATCATGTAACCACACGTCAAATTTACAAGTACCATTAAATTATCATAACACATAAAATATTGAAGTTATCAACATTTCACTTACCAATCACAATAAATTAATACAAGATATTTAAATATTCAATTAAATTCCAAAACAATTTAAAACATTTAATAATGGAATTTTTGAATCAATGTAAAGACCCTTAAATTTCAAGGAATTTTTTTTTCTTAAATTCTGTGGGATTTTAAAAGTACGCAGTTTCTGACGGCACCTGATTCTGAGGCCCGGTGTGCCCAGAATCAATTTCCGATGTTTTTCTAGGGGACGTTCAGTGAATGAACGTGCGAGTTTTTCTATCTTTTGAATCGGTGCTCTGAATCGAAATTCGAGGGCACCGATGAACTCGTAGCACCGTAATTGCTTAAGGGTACATTTACTGAAGTTGCGTTTTAAGCGGGTTGAGAATTAATTTTTGGGGAAATAGTTTAAAATAAATAAAATTTTTGGCACAATTTTATTTTTATGGTTGGTAGTTAATTCCTCCCAAGGGGAGTTGAAGTTGGGCCTACACCCACATCACCTCCCATGGGAGGATATCTATGGGGTGGAGCCCACATGTGACCAAAACTATTCAACTCCCATAACCCCCTTAAAACCCCCAATAACTCTCATAAACCCCCTTCTTTATTTTGTTAACTCCCCTTAAATGTGAGACCACTCACCTCCTCCTGTCTCCCTCTTTAACACTTGCCAACCCATTAATTTAATGAATTCAACCACTTTAATTAATTTGACTAAGTGTTTTGAATTTTGAAATTTAAAATACTTGTGTTAATAAAATAATAGCATTAGTCTATTATTTTACTTTATAAAATGTTGGGTTGGGAGAAATTGGTGGGAGCACTAGTGTAAAAAGGAGAATGAAGTTTCTCTTTTGAAGAACATCATCCTCCTGTGAAGAACGTCATCTCTTCGATGAAGAACGCCGTCACCACAAAGAGCGACGACGTGCCTTTCCTTCTTCTCTCCGCAACTAGTGTGGCGATGACGTTCCCTCCATGGTCGCACACCAACACTGTCTTCGAAACCACACCCCGCGATGCCATATTCCGCGACACCCGACGTACGCCATCAATTTTGAAGTAGGGCGTGTTGATTCAATTTTATTGAGAATAAAATTGTTCGTTGTGTTTTGTGAACCTTGTGCATTCTTGTCCATGTGATACCATCTACAACAGAGGGTGCGGGCCGAACGAACACAGCCGGACAACCCTCCGATGGAATTTTATTCCTTTTGAATTGGCAACCGGAGGTGGAGAAATAACAGGGTGCCATCGCGCCGTGCCAAGATCGTGACGAAGGGAAACGGTGTCATCATGCCGGTTGTGCGGAACGAACCACGGCCCGCAGCGTGGGCCGCTTCGGTGGAAGAACCAGTCGGCACTTCGGATGGCCGGGCGAAGTGGATCCACAGTGCCAAGAGGGCACCGCGTTAGAGGACTAGCCGACCCATCGGTCGGTCGGGCGGTGGTGGACCGTGGCGCCAGGAGGGCGCCGCACTGGAGGACCCGCGGCCCGCCCATGCAGGCCGCGTGCGCAGAAGACCGGCCGTCCTAGCCTGCCTGTTCAGGGAAGGGCGCTGCCGCCGGAGCAGAAGATAGGGGTGTCTCCCCCGCCCAGAACCACTTGGCTTCAGCCGAGCCAGTCGGGTCGTGCCAGGCCAGGCCGAAACGGGGCACGCCAGGCCGGGCCGCGCCACTTCGGGCCAGGCCACGGCCCTACGGGCCGTGTTTTGTAATTCTTCGGATAGGTCTGACACCCCTGCTAAGTCAGACCCGTGAAACTGGGTCAACCCGACCCGTCTGCCCACTAGGCTAAATGGGTCGGGCCCGTTATTCACTTAAATGTGAATAACTTAAGGACCGCGCGTCCCATCGACGCACCGTCTGCGGCCCTGGGACTCTTTTGACAAGATAGTCCTTTTGTGTTACTCTCTGTGAGTTTCGAATGAATTTGGATATCATCCGGGTTAGAAACAAGCATATTTCTAACCGGGCCCCTGGAACGAAAAAACCAATATCTCTCAGACTGGGCGTCTGATTGACGCGCCGTTAGTTGCGTAGAGTTCCTTTTGACGAGATGAAACTTCAGGATACATCAACTCTAGACTTCATGGTAGTTTTTGTATTGACCCCCTTGGATCGTGGAGCGGACCCTCCCGGAATCGAGCATGCTATGTGCGGGAACACTAGAGCTGGCTGCGACTGCGACGACGATGACGGCTGTACTTGGATCCTACGTGGGTTCGGCAGTGAGGACGACTGTACTTGTATCAACCATGGGTTCGGCAGCAAGGACTAATGTACTTGGATCCTACATGGGTTCGATAGTGATGGTTACTGTACTAGGATCCTACGTGGGTTCGACAACGACGACTTCTGTACTTGGATACTGGGTGGGTTCAGCATGGGAGATGATTCAGAGGCTACATCTATCATCTACATCCCTCTTCGTGAGTATTATACCTGTGTGAGATGAGTCTTGACTTTCATTCATTATCATCGATGTGATTGACTTCCTTTCCTGTGTGGATTGGGTCATGCTTTCCTGTGTGGAATGGGTTGTACTTGTGCTCGTGAGTTGGAGCCGAACTGGAATGGATGATTTAGGTATATGTATGGGCATATACCTAAGTAGAGTTTGTTGATACTTCGTGTTTTTATCATTCCTTTGTGGTTTATCCTTTGTGGATTCTGGGATACCTTTGGGGGTCTCGGGGTCTGTAATGAGTATCGTATACTCACCCCTGCACAGGCTATGCCTCCACTACATTGTGTTACATGCAGACGACAGACATCACTGATCATGGTGGAGTCTTGTGGAGCGGGATGGTACCTGGAGGTGGACCACTTGGCGGGATGTACATGGAACGGACGGCCGGACCCGAGGAGTTGAGGAGACCATATGTACCCACCTTTCAGGTGGGATATCCAGAGGACGACTCAGTAGTTGCTAGTTTACTTTACTGCAGATGTTCTTTCTTTTCTGTTGTATTGTACTTTCAGTTGAGTTTGTATTCCTGCTCATTTACTTTTCAGCACATACTTTTGTACTTAGTTTACTTAGTGTTTACTACATCTTGCGTACTCTATTGTGTTTGTTTACTTATATATAGGCAATGCCTTCCCTTTTTTTCTGGATTTACACATTTTGTGCTAGTCGCCATCCCCTGGCCTATGGAAGGCGGGCTTGGGGTAGTCACGGCATGGGCCCCGAGGATGGGTCATGAAAAATTGGTATCAGAGGAGTCAGTTCCACCATAGAACTCAAGAATCTGATCAGTACATCATGTGTAGCAATATTGTTAAGGGTATTGAGTGTGGTTATCAGTCCAGGGAGTCCAGTGTTGGTGCGGCGGCCGACATATCCATAAACCAGGACCCTGACTTTTGATTTCCGACTCAATGCACAAAAACATTGATTGCATGTGTGTTCAAAAGTTTTCTTTGTGATTACTTTTTGTCAGCTCACCAGGTATACTGTATTAACCGTGGTGCACCTATTTCTTTTCCGGATGGTCCCACGATGGCAGCCATCTAGGGTTCCCAGTTACGTGCGAGATGGCAGCCCACCGAGCGACGAGGCCTCGGTGCAGGGCCCCATTACAGTGGAGGCACCAGCGGTACCTCTACCCGCTGGGACACCGATACCACTAGCCCCAGTAGCGAAGAGTGCATGCCGCCTAAGTGCGCTTCACGAGTTTCAGTGATAGAGGCCGCTCAGGTTCCACGGAGAGATGGACCCTTAGGCAGTCGAGGATTGGATGGAGGCTGTTGTCTGAGTCTTCAGATTAGAAGGGACACCAGCTGACCTCAGGGTGATCCTTGCGGCGAGTCTCCTGCATGCAGTAGCAGGTAGATGGTGGATCTTGATTCTCTAGGTGCACGACGAGGCATCTCTACTATGGATAGACTTCGAGAGTCTCTGCCGCTCGGAGTTCGTTCCATCCACCCTCCGTGCGGTGCGCTTCTAGGAGTTACTACAGCTGCGGCAGGGCAGAATGTCAGTAGCCCAGTACTTGGAGAGGTTTACTGACCTCTCACGCTACTCCAATGATATGGTATGAGACCCATTCTTCTGGGCCCGGACCTTCGAGCAGGGACTGAGGCATGAGATCAGGGCTTCGATGATCTCCCTCATCATTCCGACGCAGGCAGGAGTACTGGAGCGAGCCCTACTTGTGGAGAGCTTCCTTGCTAAGCCTACACCAGCAGCAAGGCCTACCGTAGGAAGACACGTAGTGGAGTCTTATGCAGCCGGTAATAGACATATGTCATAGAGGTCCAAGCGGACTAGGACATCAGGTGGGTGACCTCAGGATACTGGTTCGGATGTGTGGGGCACACGCAGTAGAGCCAGTCATACAAGAGGCAGGTGGTGCTACGCATACGGCGGGTAGGGCCACATGGATTGTGACTTCCCAACCCGCCATGCCGAGGAGCAGAAGATGGTTGAGGTACCACCCAGGAAGAGGCATAGGTTTGACTGTGGTGGTCTGCAGGGAGCAGGCGGGCGAGGCAGAGGAGTTGGCCGAGCAGCGGGTGGTGGGCGACGCTTTGAGGCTCTGCCACCACCACCACCAGGAGTTCCACCCCGACCATAGGGAGCTGGCGGATAGAGGCAGGATCAGCTTCAGGCAGAAGAGGAATACAACCAAGGTGCTCCTAAGATGATTCGAGGTACTATCTATGTCTACTCCACATGTTCTTCAGTTCTTATAGACACATGAGTGAGTCATTCTTTTATTGCTGCTGCCCTAGTTCAGAGCTCGGAGATTCCGACGGAGCCGTTGGCTCGATCTTTATGTCTAGAGACTCCTACGAGAGCATACTCGATGATTACACACTAGTGTCGATAGTTTTATCTTACTCTAGGAGGTCAGATCTTCGGCTGGGATCTTCTTGTAGTGGTGTCGAGGCCTTACGACGTCATCTTAGGCATGGATTGGTTATCTATAGTCCATGCTCAGATCGACTGTATTAGGTGAAAAGTGTGGTGTGTCTACACGGATGGGAGTAGGTTCACCTTCACCAGTGAGAAGGGAGCATTTTCAGAGTAGGATGGTCTTACAGATAGGAGAGGGCAGTGGATCACACATCAGTTTTCTAGTCTCATCCCCGGAGCGGTTGATGTGCGGAGTCCGAGTTTTCCTGTTGTGGTGGATCAGTATGTGGACGTTTTTCCTGACGACGTTCCAGGACTACCTCCTCGCAGAGAGGTATATTTCTACATTGACCTATACCCTAGGACAGCCCCGACATCTAATCCACATATCAGATGGCTCTTGCTGATCTTCATGAGCTACTGGTATAGCTGGAGGACTTGCAGGGAAAGGGATTCATACGACCCAGTGTTTCACCCGGGGCTTCTGTGATTTTATTCACCAAGAAGGCGGATGGTAGTTTGTGACTATGTGTCGACTATCGTCCCCTAAATCAGGTGACCATAAAGAACATGTATCCACTCTTGAAGAATGACGACCTCTTTGATCAGCTCAAGGGGGCACGATGTTTCTCGAAGATAGACCACAAGTCAGGCAATCATCAGCTCAGAGTCCGAGATGAGGATGTGAAGAAGACGACCTTCAGGTGTCGGTATAGATACTATGAGTTATTGGTTATGACTTTCTGAGTAAACAATGCTCCAGCAGTGTTCATGAGTCTCATGAATAGGATCTTCCAGCCTTACCTCGATCGATTTGTTGCAGTCTTCATCGATGACATATTGATTTACTCGACTACTGAGGAGGAGAATGCCTACCACTTATGGGTTGTACTAGACACACACCGAGAGAACAAGATTTCTGTCAAGCTCTCAAAGTTTCAGTTCTGGATTCGAGAGGTTTACTTCTTAGGGAATTTCATCTCTGAGGTGGGAGTTGTGGTGGATCCTGCGAAGATCAAGGCAGTACTAGCTTGGGAGCCACCCAGGAGCGTGACGGAGGTGCAGAGTTTCCTAGGTCCGGCTGGGTACTATCGGAGATTTGTTCCAGATTTCTCTAGAGTTACAGCACCAGTTTTAGCTTTGACGAAGAAGGGGAAACCCTTTGTGTGGTCAGATAGATGTCAGTAGAGTTTCCAGGAGCTGAGACAGAGATTGACCGGTGCACCCACCTTGAGGCCATCGGAGGAGGTAGTAGGGTACGTAGTTTACTGCGATGTATCAGGGACAGGAATTAGGTGTGTCCTGATGCAGGAGTGGGTAGTGATCGCTTATTGTTCACGAATGTTGAGGCAGCATGAGCAGAACTACGCTACCCATGACCTGGAGTTAGCAGTAGTGGTCTTTGCCTTGAAGATGTGGCGGCACTATCTGATGGGCGAGCGCTTTAGAGTCTACTCTGACCACCAGAGTCTCAGGTACATCTTCTCGCAGAAGGACCTAAACCTGAGACAGTGGCAATGGCTCGAGTTCCTCTAGGACTATGACTTTGAGATAATCTATACTCCTGAGAAGAGGAATGTGGTAGTTGATGCTCTCAGCGGGAGGTCGAGCATTCAGCTACATGGAGAGGTGATAGAGAAGTTAGCCGCTTTCCAGATATCCTTCATGTATAGATATGGGGAAGCCTTCCTACAGTCCCTCACATTCACTCCTCCACATCTTCAGCGGGTCAGAGAGGCACAACGTGGGGATGTTTACTGTGAGACGCGACATGCACAGATATCCACAGGAGTGGCACCTGATGGATTTTCTGTAGGAGGAGATTACGTCATTCTTTTCAGAGGACGTACCATGGTACTAGTTTCATTACTGTAGGAGATGTTGAGGGATTTTCACACTTCCCCATTGGCAGTACATCCAAGAGTTGCAAGGATGTACCAGGATCTCAGACGACAGCATTGGTGGCCGGGTATGAATAAGGTTGTGGCAGAGTTCATTTCACAATGCCTCACCTCCCAGCAGGTGAAGGCAGAGCACCAGGTACCAGTAGGATTGGTACAACCCTTATAGGACCCGGAGTAGAAGTGGGGAGGGATATCCATGGATTTCGTGACGAGGCTCCCTCCTACTTCCAGAAGACACGACTCCATCTGGGTGATTTTCGACCAAATCACCAATTCGGCCCACTTCCTACCTATCAGAGAGTAGGGCTCAGTGGATTGCTTGGTATGACTCTATGATCATGTGATCGTATGACTTCATGGTGTGCCATCGTCTATCGTCTCCGATCGAGATGCTCATTTTACTTCTCGGCTTTGGAAGGGGTTGCATGAGGCATTTGGGAAGCAGCTATGCATGAGCACTGCCTTTCATCCTTAGACGGATGGCCAGATGGAGAGGACCATTAAATCTCTCGAGTACATACTCCGTGCATGTGTCCTTGACTTTGGTCGTAGCTGGGATGATCACTTACCCTTGGTGGAGTCTGCGTACAACAATAGCTACCACTCCACCATCGGGATGGCACCATACGAGGCATTGTACGGTCAACCTTGCAGATCACCTCTGTGCTGGACTGACCCTGGGGAGTCAGCACTTGTAGGACCAGAGATGGTCCAGGCTACGACGGAGAAGGTGAAGATCATCTAGGACCGGATGAGGTCTGCATAAATCCGACTGAATTCCTACGCTGATAGGATGCGGAGACCACTAGAGTTCGAGGATGGTGACCATGTTTTCTTATGGGTCTCACCTCGACGTGGATTACGGAGACTTGGCTGGGGAGGCAAGTTATCTCCATACTTCATTGGACCATTCCAGGTTCTCAGCAGGATAGGAAAGGTGGCTTATCGCCTGGACCTTCAACCTTGGTTGCACTGGGTGCATTACGTCTTCCACGTATCACAGCTGAGGAGATACGTGCACGACCCGACGCATATCATCGACCATGGGAAGCTGGACATCGATGATGGGGAAACATTTGCGGTGGTCCTAGTAGAGATCTAGGATCGACATGAGTGAGTCCTATGTGGAAATTTGATTCCCCTAGTGTGCATTAGGTGGCAGCACTGGAACCTCCAAGAGAGCACATGGGAGCGGGAGGCTCAGATGCGTGCACAGTACCTTCATTTGTTTCCCTAGTTTTTGTGGTAGCTTTACGGGGACGTAAAGACCTGAGGTGAGAGTAATGTAAAGGCCTGTAAATTTCAAGGAAATTTTTTTCGTAAATTAATTGGGATTTTACGAGTACGTAGTTTCTGACAGCACCTGATTCCGAGGCCGGGTGTGCCCGGAATAGATTTCTAAATTTTATCTCGAGTACGTTCAGTGAACAAACGAGCGGGTTTTTCTACCTTTTCAACCGGTGCTCAGAATCGAAATCTGAGGGCACCGATGAACTTGCAACACCAATAATTACTTAAGGGGACCATTACCACAGTTGCGTTTTAAGCGGGATGAGAATTAATTTTTGGAAAAGTAGTTTAAAATAAATAAAATTGGTGGCACAATTTTATTTTTATGGTTGGTGGTTAATTCCTCCCAAGGGGAGTCGAAGGTGGGCCCACACCCATATAACCTCCCATGGGAGGATATTTTTGGGGTGGATCCCACACGTGACCTAAACTATTAATCTCCCATATCCCCCTTAAAACCCCCCATAAATCCCATAAACATCTTTCTTTATTTTGTTAACTCCCATTAAATGTGAGACCACTCACCTCCTCCTCTCTCCCTCTTTAACACCTGACAAACCATTAATTTAATGAATTCAACCACTTTAATAAATTTGATTAAGTGTTTTTAATTTCGAAATTTAAATTACTTGTGTTAATAAAATAATATAATTAGTCTATTATTTTCCTTTAGCACATGTTGGGTTGGGAGAAATTGGTTGGAGCACTTGTGTAAAAAGGAGAAGGAAGTTTCTCTTTCGAAGAACATCATCCTCCTGCGAAGAATGTCATATCTTTGATGAAGAACGATATCACCAAAAAGAGAGATGATGTGCCTTTATTTCTTATCTCTGCAACTAGTGTGGAGACGACGTTCCCTCCTTGGTCGCACGCCAATGTCGTCTTCGAAACCACACCCCGTGACTCCGTCTTCCGCGACGCCCGACGTATGCCATCAATTTTGAGGTAGGGTGTGCTGATTTAATTTTATTGAGAATAAAATTGTTTTTTGTGTTTCGTGAACCTTGTGCATTCTTGCCCATGAGATACCGTCTAATGTGGAGGGTGCGGGCCGAACGAACACGGCCCGAAAACCCTCCGCTGGAACTTTATTCCATTGAAATTGGCAACAGGAGGTGGAGAAAAATCACATCGTCGTCGCGCCATGCTGGGATCGTGACAAAAGGAACTGGCGCCATCGTGATGGTTGTACGGAACGAACTGCGGCCCGCAACGCGGGCCGCTTCGGCGGAAGAACCGGACGGCCGAGCGAAGTGGAGCCACAATGCAAGGAGGGCGCCGCGTTAGAGGACATGCCAACCGGGCGGTGGTGGACCGCGGCGCCAGGAGGGCACCGCGCTGGAGGACCGGCGGCCCGCCCATGCGGGCCGCATGCGTAGAAGAGCGGCCGGCCAAGCCTGCTGGTTCAGGAAAGGCGACACAACCTGGCACCGCCATAGCAGAAGACCGGGGGTACCCCCTGGAACCGCTCGGCCAACCGGTCGAGACAGCCGGGTCGCGCGCCCAGTCGGGCCACACCGGGCATGGCCGGGCCGGGCCGGGCCGCGCCACTTTGGGTCGGGTCATGCCACATCAGGCTGGGTCACGCCCCTTCAGGCCGTGTTTTTTAATTCTTCAGATAGGTCTGACACCCCTGCTGGGTCGGACCCATCAAACTGGGTCTACCCGACCCTTCAGCCCACTAGGCTAAACAGGTCGGGCCCGTTATTCACTTAAACGTGAATAACTTAAGGACCGCGCGTCCCATCGACAAGCCGTTTGTGGAACTGGGACTCTTTTGACGAGATGGTCCTTTTGCGTTACTCTGTGTGAGTTTCGAATGAATTTGGATATCAGCCGGGTTAGAAACAGGCGTATTTCTAACTGGGCCCCTGGAACGGAAAAGCCAATATCTCTCAGACCGGGCGTCCGATTGAGGCGCCGACTTTCACGTAGAGTTCCTTTTCATGAGACTGAACTTTGGGATTCATCAACTTTGGTCTTCGTGACAGTTGATGTATCGACTCCCTTAGCTTGTGGAGCAGACCCTCCCAGAATCGATCGTGCTGTGTGCGGGAACCCTAGAGCTGGCTACGACTGGGACGACGATGACGACTGTACTTGGATCCTACATGGGTTCGGCAGCGAGGATAACTATACTTGGATCCTCCGTGGGTTCGGCAGTGATGACGACTTTACTTGGATCCTACGTGGGTTCGGCAGTGATGGATACTGTACTAGGATCCTACGTGGGTTCGGCAGTGATGACTTATGTACTTGGATCCTCTGTGGGTTCGGTAGGGGAGATGATTCAGAGGCTACATCTATCTTCTCCACCCCTCTTCATGAGTAGTATACCTATGTGAGCTGAGTCTTGAATTTCAGTCCTTATCATCGATGTGATTGACTTCCTTTCCTCTGTGGACTGGGTCATGCTTTCCTGTGTGGAATGGGTTGTACATGGGCTCGTGAGTTGGAGCCAAACTGGAATTTATGACTTAGGTATATGTATGGGTATATACCTAAGTAAAGTTGGTAGATACTTTGTGTTTGTATATTTCCTTTGTGGTTTATCCTTTATGGATTTTGGGAGACCTTCAGGGGTCTCGGGGTCCCTAAATAGTATCGTATACTCACCCCTGCATGGGATATGCCTGCACTACGTTGTGTTGGATGCAGACGAAAGACATCACTAATCAAGGTAGAGTCCTGTGGAGAGGGACGGCACCTGAAGGTGGACCACTTGGCGGGACATACACGGAGCAGACGGCTGGACCCGAGGAGTTGAGGAGACCATCTGTACCGACCCTTCAGGTGGGATATCCGGAGGATGACTCAGTAGTTGTTGGTTTACTTTATTGCAGATGTTCTTTCTTTTCTGTTGTACTGCACTTTCAGTTGGGTTTGTATTCTGGCCCATTTAATTTCCATCACATACTATTGTACTCAGTTTACTTAGTGTTTACTACGGCTTGCATACTCTATTGTGTTTTTTTACTTATATGAAGGCAATGCCTTCCCTTTTTATAGGGATTTACACCTTTGGTGCTAGTCGCCAACCCCTGGCCTATGGAAGGCGTGCTTGGGGTAGTCACGGCATGAGCCCCGGGGACGGGTCGTGACAATAAAAGTGTTCCATACCACTTTGAAACTTTTAAAATAAATTAACGTTTAAAAACATTAATGTCCATATAAATAAATCCTTAAAACCATTTTGAAATCATTGAAATTAATGATAAATATTTAGAAAATAAATCTTTAAAATATTTGAAATGTAATTTTAGTTAAAGAATCTCGTAACACTTCAGAAACAATTGAATAAAAACATTTAAAGAATAACATAATAAGAAATGTTAAATATCATGAGACTATATAAATTCATGACATAAAATATTCAAAGAGTTCTATATAAACCTTATAGACTATTAAAGGTTCACAATATAGAGATATGCCTAAATGAAAGGAGTTTGAGATGATGTCCCTTACAAAGTTCATATAAATGACATAAGAATTTTTCAATGGAGTGACTATGTGTATAAATAGTATATCTACAAAAAGGAAAGTGGAAATTATAATATTAGTAAATAAACAATGATTCCACAGATAATATTTTCATAATATAATCAACTAAGTATGGGTAAACCCCAATGACTGGAAATTGAGTTTAGAAATTCCCTTACGAAAATTCGGCAGCCTAACGATATCACATACAAATTCAGAAAATGAGTTAATGAGATAAAAAGGGTCTATAATCATTTGAAAATAAAATTTATACAAATAATGATATATAATAACATACCCCAAAAAAATAAAATGGAAATTAAAAAACATAAAATGAAATAAGTCTTTGACTAAAAGAGGTGGGTGAAAGGTTCCCTTACCTTGAGTCTGAGTTGTCTCGTTCGTTATTTATATTCCTAAATAATAAACATTGGTTAATGTATACTTGATTATGAAAATTTTTAAATCTTATCATTCATTTTATATTACTTATCATCATTTTATAAAAATTACATAATTATTTAAGTTCATATTGGACGTTTTGTCGATATTCTGTACATGAGTCGAAAATGAACTTGATATAATTAAAAAAATTACATGTGGTCAAAAATAAATTATCTCAAAAATAGTTTTCATGATTTAAATATAATATATATCCTTTAAATATATATTTATATCCAATATATATGTACTTTTTATAGTCCATAACATTTGGAGATATGAAATGAAATACACCATTCATGGAGACGGTAAGCCGTACATACGCATGAACGCTACTTTCATTTATTTTTCATATTTAAAGGAATAAGAACTAAATGATAAATAGGTATATTATATACTTGTATAATAATATAATATTTTATATATGTTATATAAGTTCATTAATTACATCCTTTATATGTTCCTTGTATGGCTTGAACGTGTCATATCACTTTGAGGGGGTGGTAGTCCGCACTTCCTCAAATGAAATTATCATATTTACACATTATGGAAAGAGTAATGGTATATTTAAATATAAAATACAGAATCATAAAGACAATATAAATATTTTAAATATAATATATAAATATACTTCCGTCATAATGGCCACCATGAGAGGTGGAAGGGGAAAATTGAATAATCATCGTTTCGTGAGGCAGTAGTTCACCGTCCATAGAAACATTATATTTATATCCATTAGATGAATGTTTGTGTAAGTGTAGTTATAATACTTATCATAAAAACATATGAGTATATTTAGGATACTATTTTTGTTATGTAATCAAGTAATAAGAATATAATAGGGAGTGAAGAAGTAAAATAATGGGAAGAAACTTTATAGATGATGTTACCTTTTAAAACGTGTAACTCTGTCTGATTTGAGCCAAAGGATTTCTTGAAATGACTAATTCCCAATGTAAGGCTTATAAAAGGATTTTATGGATATTGGGAGCTTATTTGGGTAGAATTTGGATGATATAAGGGGCTTGAAAGTTGTGATTAAATGGGTATAGGTGGTGGGTTTTTAAAAGAGTAGGAGCACTTTAGGAATGTCTAGAAATTTAAATTTATTATAAATTTTATATCGTTTAAAAATGAGTCCAAATTCAGTTATTTAAAAGATATTATGAATAACATTAGAAATTAAATCTCCAAAAAGAATTATATAGGTTTTGGATATTTTTTAATCCTTAACTTTTTTATTTAACAGTTTTTTACTCTTATTGTTTTATCAAGCATTCAACAATTTGAGAATCAAAATAGTTGCCAAAGCATGACAAATATCCAATAAAAGAGTAATTAATAAAATTTTAAACTTATCATAACCATTTTTATGAATATTATATTTCTAATAATTTAATATCATTTAATAAACTATTTTATATTTTAATTTATGAAATATATTAATTTTGGACACTAGTCATACCTGACATTTTTATAAATTCATAACAACCTGATTCATTTGAACCAGAGGAATTAACATAGACCTAATATGTAAATATCATACCTAAAATTCTTGTATGACATTAAAATAACCAAATTAAATTTATTTTACCATTTATAATATTATTTATTTGAATCCTTTATTAATAGTGAAATAATTGCATCATCATTGTGACATAATTAAATAAATTTATTTAATATATAAAAATTATAAATAAAATATCATGATATAGGAAATGTTTTTATATTTATAAAAACTATTTATAGTTGAATATATCACTTATATAACCCCATATAGTTTTTTAATAAATGATACTTGTTTATGTTACATTTTTCATTACTTTAAATTATTTCTTAAAAAATGCCATTTTCACATCCAAGTGGCTCCATATGGTACCAAAAACGTCCAAAGGTTATCCATGGTCATAAATATCTCATCCAATAGGATTAGAAAATATTTTAGGGTATATTAATATTATTATAATATTATTTTTTACCCTTATTTACCAGATTTACCCTTTAACCATGGTAAATAAAATAATTACTCAAGTAACTATTCATTATGCCCAAAAATAAAAGGTACTTTTTAAAAATATGTGTACCTTCTGATTAAATATATGGAATCTATTTTTCAAATTTAAAAACACATAATTTTCAGTAATTAATTTAAAATTAATTTTCATATTCAAAACAAAAAACCGGGTTTTTAAGAAGTAAAAACTATAAAAAGATCGACATGTTTTTATGTCCAATTTAAAAGTGAAATTTCTTCCAATGACCAAAATAGGATTAAATAATAAAAATATAATCCTAGTATACTTTAAAAACAATTAAAATTACAATCTAAATATGTAAATAAATTAGATGAAAAGTAAGTTTTGACTTAAAATGTGGTATTTTTTACTATTCATTAAAAATGAACATTATGAGAAAATTACCAAAAAAATTATCAAATGTAAATATTGATGTTTCTAATCTAAGGAAGAATTTTTTTTTTCAAATATAACATATATAGGTGTCAAAAAATAGATTTAAAAATGATTCCCTATCAAAAGGCGGTGAAACGACCTTTTAAAAATATTAGAGTATTTAATGCTTGAAATCGGATTCATTATTATTTTAAGCCTGTAAAATTTATTGGATAAATTTAAAGACATTTGAAAAACATGTAAAATCATATTGTAGTTATTTATGTTCATTATCATTAATACAACTTCTAGGAATTAATTACCATTTAAAATAATATTATTATTGTATTAATTTTTGGTATAACTCAATGTTTTGTGCAACAAAAGATTTCAAAAAAAAACCATTTTTGCGTGTTGAGTACACTATGAAAAAAGTGTCCCATTTAATGTAAAATTAATTTCTTATTCATAAATATTATCTATAAATAGTTGGGTCATTATATCCTTCCCCCCTTTTGAAAATTGAATCCTTGAAATTTTAAAATTATGCTCAGAAACTTCATTAAAAGTCCCACATTGTAAAAAGAGTCGATATAACTATCACATTAAAAGAAATAAAGAGAAGTACATTGGTCACACGAGATAACCAATACTAGGATTCCATATATGAGAACATGGATATGGAAGAGAAACTAACCATCAATTTCTGATGGAGAGTGATAAAAAACATGATCAGGCGAATGTTAACCACCAGAAAATCACAAACATGTGATAGGTAAAATGGTCTTTTATTCCGTTGTAGGAAAAGTAAATGGAAACGATTTTGTTTTAAGATAGTTTTCAAAAAGGTGAAGAATTTATATATGATATTGACTATGAAAATAACAAAATATACTTACTTTTCAAGTAGAGTTTCATCCTTTAATTATTGTTTTACCAGAAAGGCATCTTTTCTTTAAACGATGAGTATTCAGAATTACTTGGTCACACCTGAAGTGATAGAATCAACATCTATACAATCACATAATCTTCAAAATATAAATTGTATATTTACCTTGTCTTTAAACATAAACCAATTCCAAAATTGTTATTAAGATATCATATATTTTCTAAAAAGGATAATCCTTTATAAAAATAAATACTACTCTTAATCTCTAAAATTGATCAAACAATACCTAAATTTCAAAAAAGATCATTAAATACAAAATTTTCCTTGAAATGCTTCAAATAATCCAACTAATATTAGATCCCAAAATTCTGAAAGATTTGATCACATAGTCTTCCATGATAAATCTTGACATTTTTCTCCAAATAACATTGACTACTCTTAAAGTCTCAAACTGAAAAGTAATTAACCAAATTAGATATTCTCTTTGATAGGTTATTCATTTCAATAAATAACCCAAATAGCCATATGTCCACAATAAAACATAGATTCTTACAAAATAATAATTCAACCATTACTCCAAAAATTAAATCCCATAGTATTCTATTTTTTTAGGCATATAGTGTTCCCAAAAGAGAGAACATCTTCCAAAATAACATTTATCACTTAATCAAAAAATCATTTTCCTTTACTAAATATATCCATTGGATAAAAAATAGGTTCAAAAATAAACTTATTCTTGACAAAATTAATCATTTAACTAAAACTAATAAGTCATACTAACTAGGGACTTCAAGTTGGATAGTGGTAGGTGATGTACCATTGTTGTAATTCAGTTGTCGGTTAGATTCTTGCGGCCTTTCCGGACATGATGGGTTGTCACCCATCCTATGTTTTGTCCTTTTTCTATAACTATATCATTATTATAACATTATAAAAAATAAGATCATTTCCTAAGAAAATTCTATAACATTCTTTATCTTCAAAGGTTATCTAGTGCCTTACATTTTGCATCCTAAAATGTAATAATCATTAATCACCTTGAAAATAAAATATCATATAAACACCAAAGGTTATCCATTATGTCTGCACAAGATAAGGTAATTCTTCCTTGATTAAAATTTTCACATATCAAACATTAGGGTTACACATATTACAAAAACTATTCCAAATTAATCTCATCCTCAAAAGATAATTAAAACTTTTAAACATTTCACCATCCTACAATCTACTATAACTCTTGAATACCTTATATGTTGACTTCTTACTCATTCAACTCTCTTCATAATACATTAAAAATGAATTTACACCTTATTTATTAATACATACTTCCTAAAGATTAAATATCCTCCTCATTTATAATTATCAATCCAAATATGCTTCATTCTTTCTGGATAATAAAATAAACCATACCTTGAATGCAGATATCATGATCTTCAGTATGTTTCCTTTCTCCATCGAAATGTTTTCATAATTTCAAAAAGTAAATGTTCACTGTACTTCTCTAATTTCACCTTTTCATTGAGTTGGAAAAGTTGAGATCTTTAAATCATATAAAAAAAATACCATTACCATAATTTTTTTTAGAATTTAATTAGTAATGGATAACTCAAAAAATTTCTTACAGGTGATTTGAATACTAAAGAAGCTATCAAAAACATTTGAACATGATTTTTCCATAATAGTGATGATCAAATCATCAGGAATGGATAGAAAGGTTTTTCAAGATCAATTTCCTTATACATTAAAAAATGATCTATAATTTTTTGAAAATAATCAACACTTAAACAGGAAACGAAATATTATTATTAAAAAAATAATCCTCTATAGGGAAATGATAACATAAATTTTTTATATTACTCTAATCCATCAACATTTTTATATCTCAATTTTTCATGTTTTTATCCAAACTTCCTATTTTACAATAACCCTCCAAAAGATTCCATATGATAATAACCATCTTGACTATATTTGATCCTTTACTTACTCCCAAATACCACCCTAACCTCAAATGTTATCTAAACTGACCTCTGATACCAACTATAATGTCTCATCCCTAAACATTACATAATATTGAGTTATGTATAGAATTCACATTGATTATATTTTCAAGTTTAAATTTTTACATTATTTGGACATAAATATTACAATTACATCTTCAAAATTACAAAGTAGACACATATATATTATCCAATTTTCCCACAATAATAAAACTCCTTAAATAAAAACTATAATTATTTTCTTTATAAAAATCATCCTGAATTCTTTATTTCTCTTACCCTTACTTATACCATGTGAAAAACATTTAAAAAACATGGGATGAGCATAAAAATATCAGTACGGGATATAAAATTAGGAAATAAAACATTAGTCCATGAATACATAAAAATCAAAGAAATCATACATCTCGATCATAAAACATAATCTCTTTTACATACCTCATTAAATTATAGGATTTATTAATAACACATAGAAATTGTTAATTATAAAGGTAACGTATGGAATCCATAACATGATTGTATTATAGCTTTCACAGCTACATAGGGAGTTAAATTTGGAATACCCATCACATCATATTCACTAAATCTATTAGGAGAAACATTAACTTTTACCTCCATCATGTTACCCAATTCATTGGTGTGATATCTTAGGCTCACACACCATAGATTTATCACAGAACCACCCGTATTTGGTTTATCATGTAACCATATGTCAAATGTCCAAGTACCATTACATAATCAGAACACTTAAAATAATGAAATTATCAACATTTCACTAATCAATAATAATAAATAAATTCATGATATTGAAATATTCAATCCATTTCAAAAACCATTTATAATATTTAAAAAATATATTTTTGTATCAAGTGACCCATACCACATTGAAACATTTAAAATAAAATATCATTTAAAAACATTAATGTTTATATAAATATATCCTTAGAAACATTTGGAAAACTTGGACATTAATGAGAAAAAATTAAAAGAATAAATCTTTAAAATATTTAAAATGATATTTTAGTTAAAGTGCCTCGTAACACTTTATAAACACTTGAATATAAACATTTAATGAATAACATAAAAACATTATATATCATGAGAATATATAAAATCATGACATTGAATTTAAAAAGAGATGTATATACACATTATATTATATTAAAGGTTCACAATATCGATAAATTCTTCATTGAAACGAGTTTGAGACGAAGTCCCTTACAAATCTCATTTTTACTAATATTAGAAACACAGACTTGGGAAAAAGTAATATTATATTGTAAAAGAGACATAAATCTTGTTGACCCAATATTTTTTACTAATAAAATGCAGTCTATTCTCATTAAATCTATTATTTTAGAGAGAATTATTATATATTTTTGTCACCCCTATTGTTTTACACTGATAGAGAAGTTGAACTCCTCATTTCATACCATGGTTCATCATCCTCTATGTATAGTTTTAAACTTTATAGAATCTTGCTTCATGTCATAGGATTCTAATTTATATGATATTTTATACCGATCCATAAATCCCTAAACTAAAAACCTCCATTTTGGACTTAGTTGTATGGCTTAAACATACAAATAACCCTTTGTTATTAGTATTATAACCTATAACTATCGAGAACACAATTAGTCTAATTTATATGACATTAAACTACCAAGTATACATTTGGTCCATGATTTATAACATTAAACTTAAAATAATTGTGTGGTCTAAATAATAATCCTTAAAAGTAAAAAAACACACAAAAAAACCTATCCTAAAAACTTGAAATGGTATCTTGAGTAAATTTTAAGTATCTACTCTCTAATACTCCATTATGTCTTAGGATAAAATTAAAGTGTAATAAAAAGAGATAAAAAAATAATTTAGGGGAGGATATTTTTCATAGTAATAATATATCTATGATCACTGGATTCACTAATCTAGGGAAAGTTATATAAATCCACCATTAAATTTCTCTTTAAGATCTCATGCTCAGTGTTTCCCTAAATCCATATTCACTACAGGAGACTGTATGCCTAAATAATTTAATTTTATACTAGTTAATAATCATGATGTGATCAATGAGTTGTGTAAAACCACTATTGTGTCAAAATGTTTCTTCAATATTCATGTTTCTATAAATCCAAACTCATATCTTTTAACAATTGAGTTATTAAACCTATCATCATATACCACATTCCAAATGGACTCCCCTTAATACGGTGAAGGGGTAAGGACATAGATCCTATTAATACTGATCCCAGGAACACAGTTTAGGTTAAAATAAATATCCTCATGTATATATAGAAACTCCTTGGTATGGTGATGGATTAAATGAATATTTATTTTTAATTTACATCTAGAGAACATATGGAAACCCATAAATTTAATAATCATTATTTCAAGATGTATTATATAAAGATACACTTAATAGAACAAAAAAATATTGTTAGGCATAGTCTCTTTGGAAAATTAGGTATATGAAAAAATAAATTAAAAAATGAGTAAAACATTATTATTTAAAAAACTTTATAACATTCCCTTATATTCCCTAGATCTTCTAAAATTTAATTGTATAACCTGGGAACTTACATAAGAAATTTTTGAGCTTCAAATACAAATAAGGGAATAATCAAAATATAACCTGATGAAAGTAATAAATGTGATTAAACATGAATATAAATGGAACATAAAAGGAATGATAATCATAAAAATGGTCATAAAATAATGATATATGACAAATTTAGAAGGAAATATAGGAATAGTGAAACAATATAAAACATTACATAAGCATAATTAAAGGATAACTTATAACACAACGTCACATGGTAGCTAAATTTCCATAATATATTAGACTCAATCATTAGTCCCATATATAATTCCTCATAATAATAAACCATTACGCAATGCATTAGAGGGATATACAATTCATGGCACACCTGTCACATTCATATAATGTACATTCATAAGTGTGCCACATAGATTATAAAAGAAATGATATCTTTCATATCATTTAATCCTATGGTTAAGGAGTGTGAGATAAATACATGGAATTATCCAATAAATTAATGATAGATACATAAATGTGATTAAACTTGAATGAAAATGGGGATGGGTATTCACAACACAATTGTTTGGCATGAAAAATCGAAGGATAGTTTCAAAAACTAAATTGTGGCATAAAAAACTTCATATAAAGGATTAATGTTAGTTAAATGGGTCTATAATATCTTTTAAATCATATTTAAAAAAAGGGATGTGTAATATAATATCCTAATAGGAACAATTAAGAAATAAATGGCGTAAAATAAAGAAGGTTCTTGAATAAAGAGAATGAGGGGATCCCTTTCTTTGAGAGGGTTCTTATTAAACCTCGGAATGAGCATCCTAATAGTGTAAGGGAACATTTGGAGGGATATTTATATACAAGGGTATAGTAACATCATGATCCAATAATTTTTAGGGAATATTAATGTGAGGATGGTTGGAAAAGTTGAGATCTTTAAATCATATAAAAAAAATACCATTACCATAATTTTTTTTAGAATTTAATTAGTAATGGATAACTCAAAAAATTTCTTACAGGTGATTTGAATACTGAAGAAGCTATCAAAAACATTTGAACATGATTTTTCCATAATAGTGATGATCAAATCATCAGGAATGGATAGAAAGGTTTTTCAAGATCAATTTCCTTATACATTAAAAATGATCTATAATTTTTTGAAAATAATCAACACTTAAACAGGAAACGAAATATTATTATTAAAAAAATAATCCTCTATAGGGAAATGATAACATAAATTATTTATATTACTCTAATCCATCAACATTTTTATATCTCAATTTTTCATGTTTTTATCCAAACTTCCTATTTTACAATAACCCTCCAAAAGATTCCATATGATAATAACCATCTTGACTATATTTGATCCTTTACTTACTCCCAAATACCACCCTAACCTCTAATGTTATCTAAACTGACCTCTGATACCAACTATAATGTCTCATCCCTAAACAATACATAATATTGAGTTATGTATAGAATTCACATTGATTATATTTTCAAGTTTAAATTTTTACATTATTTGGACATAAATATTACAATTACATCTTCAAAATTACAAAGTAGACACATATATATTATCCAATTTTCCCACAATAATAAAACTCCTTAAATAAAAACTATAATTATTTTCTTTATAAAAATCATCCTGAATTCTTTCTTTCTCTTACCCTTCCTTATACCATGTGAAAAACATTTAAAAAACATGGGATGAGCATAAAAATATCAGTACGGGATATAAAATTAGGAAATAAAACATCAGTCCATGAATACATAAAAATCAAAGAAATCATACATCTCGATCATAAAACATAATCTCTTTTACATACCTCATTAAATTATAGGATTTATTAATAACACATAGAAATTGTTAATTATAAAGGTAACGTATGGAATCCATAACATGATTGTATTATAGCTTTCACAGCTACAAAGGGAGTTAAATTTGGAATACCCATCACATCATATTCACTAAATCTATTAGGAGAAACATTAACTTTTATCTCCATCATGTTACCCAATTCATTGGTGTGATATCTTAGGCTCACACACCATAGATTTATCACAGAACCACCCGTATTTGGTTTATCATGTATCCATATGTCAAATGTCCAAGTACCATTACATAATCAGAACACTTAAAATAATGAAATTATCAACATTTCACTAATCAATAATAATAAATAAATTCATGATATTGAAATATTCAATCCATTTCAAAAACCATTTATAATATTTAAAAAATATATTTTTGTATCAAGTGACCCATACCACATTGAAACATTTAAAATAAAATATCATTTAAAAACATTAATGTTTATATAAATATATCCTTAGAAACATTTGGAAAACTTGGACATTAATGAGAAAAAATTAGAAGAATAAATCTTTAAAATATTTAAAATGATATTTTAGTTAAAGTGTCTCGTAACACTTTATAAACACTTGAATATAAACATTTAATGAATAAAATAAAAACATTATATATCATGAGAATATATAAAATCATGAAATTGAATTTAAAAAGAGTTGTATATACACATTATATGATATTAAAGGTTCACAATATCGATAAATTCTTCATTGAAACGAGTTTGAGACGAAGTCCCTTACAAATCTCATATAAATGATGTAAAAATTTATCAATGGGAGGACTATTTGTAAAAATAATATATTAAAAAAAGGGAAGTGGAAATAATAACATTAATAAATAAATAGTTATTACACACATAATATTGTCTTAATATAATCAAAAAAGTATGTGTAAAACCCAATGAGAGGAAATTGAGTATATACATTTCCTTACAAAAATATGGCTGCCTAATGACATCACTTAAAAATTCATAAAATATGTTGATGAGAGAAAAAAGGATATCTTATCATTTTTACATAAAATGGACAGAAATAATGATATATAATAACATACCCCAACTTAATAAAATGGAAATTAAAATACATAACATAAAAAATCCTTTGACTAAAAGTGAAGGTTGAAAGGTTCCCTTACCTTGAGTCTGACTTGGCCCATTCATTCTTTATATTCCTGAATAATAAACATAGGTTAATTTATACTTTCTTAAGATCCTTTTTCATGTTTATTATTCATTTTATATTACATATAATTATTTTATAAAAATTACATAATTATTTAAGTTCATATCAGTCATTTTGTCAATATTCGGTACTTGAGTCGAAAATGAACTTAATATAATTAAAACTTGTCCATGTGGTCAACATTTCAATATCTCTAGAATAGTATTAATAATACAAATATCATATATATCCATTATATATGTATTTAAATCCATTATATATGTATTCAGAATAGTCCATAACATTTGGAGATATTAAATGAAATGCACCGTTCAAGGAGATGGTAAGTTGTACATATGCATAAATGCTACTTTCATTTCATTTTCATATTTAAAAGAATAAAAACTAAATGTTACATATATATATTATAATTAAATTAGAATATAATATTTTATATATTTACATAATTTCATTAAATCTATTCTTTATACATTCTATTTATGGAATGAACGAGTCATATCACTTTCAGGTGGCGGCAGTCCGCACATCCACAAATGAAATTATCGTATTTACACATTATGGAATGAAATAAAGAATTATGTAAATAAAAAATAATGAATCATAAATATAATATAAATATAATATATATCATATATAAATATATGTCCATTATAATGGAGACCATGAGAGGTGGTAGGGGAAAAATTAACAATCATCGTTTCCTAGGGCAGTAGTTCACCTTCCACAGAAAGAATATGTTCATATCCATTAGATGGAGGTGTATGAAAGTTTAGTTGAAATAATTATCAAAAAAATATCATAGAATATTTAGGATAGTGTTTTTGATATGTAATTAAATAATAATAATAAAAAAATGGTGAGTGAAGAAGTAAAATAATGGAAAGGGACTTTAGAGAAGACGCTACCTCTTAAAACGTGTAACTCCATTTGATTTGAGAAAAAAGGAATTATTTAATAGTATTTGGCCCAAATTAAGGATTATAAGAGTATGTGAGGGATATTAAGAGATTATTTGGGCAGAATATGGAAGACACAAGGGTCTTGAGAGATGTTATTAAATGGGTAGAGGTGTAGGCTTTTTATAAGAGGGTGGAGGGGCAATTTAGGAATTTATAGAAATATTAATTTATTATAAATTCTATATCGATCAAAAATGAGTAAAAATTCAGTTATATATAACATAAGATGAATATAATTATAAATAAGTTCATTCAATAATAATTATATTGGTTTTGGATATTTTTTAATCCTTGTCTTTTTTATATAACCCCTTTTTACTCTTACCGTTTTATCAGGCATTCAACAGTTTAAGAATCAAAATAGTCACCAAAACATGAAAAAATTCCAATGAAAGAGTCATTAATACAATTTTTGAATTATAATAATCAATTTTCCTAATATTATATTTTTAGTAATTTAATATCATTTAGTAAACTATATTATATTTTATGTTTTGAATTATGTCAATTTTAGACACTATTCAAACATGAATTTTTTAAAAATTCATAACAACCTGATTCCCTCGAACCAAAGGATTTAAATTAATCCTAATATTTTAATATATTTTATAAAATTCATGTATGACGTCAAAATAACAAAATTATATTTAATTTAGCATTTATAATATCATTTATTTTAATCTTTTATTATAGAAGCAATCATTGCATCTTCATTGTGTCATAATTAAATTTATTTATTTAATATCTAAAAATTATAAGAAAATATATCATGATATAGGAAAAAAATTTATATTCCAAAATAATATTTATAGTATAATATATCACTTAAATAACCCTATATAAAATTTGTAATAATAAAAGATACATGTTTATGTTACATTTTTACAATAAATTAATTCTTGTAAAATGTAATTTTCACATCCAAGTGGTTACATGGGTTCCCAAAATCGACCCAAGGATGACCATGGTCGTACATATCTCATCCAATAGGATTATGAAATATTTTAGGGTAGTTTCATATTATTATAATATAATTTTTCACCTTTATTTACCTTATTTACCCTTTAACCTGGGTATATAAAATAATTACTGATGTTAATATTCATTATGTCTAAAAATAAAAGGTACCTAATCACACAATTTTCAAATTATGATTATAAATATAGAATCCATTTTTAAAATTTCAAAACATATAATTTTCATTAATTAATTTAAAATTAATTTTCTTTGTCAAAACCAAAATGCGGGTTTTTAAGAAGTAATAACTATCAAAAGATTGAAATGTTTTTATGTCAATTTAAAAGTGATCTTATTTCCAATGACCAACATTAGATTAAATGATAAAAATCAAATCCTATTACGCTTTAAAACTAATTAAAATTTAAATATAACTATATAAATAAATTAGATGAAAAGGCAGTTTTGAAAAAAAATGCGGTATTTCTAACTGTTTATTAACAAATGAACTTTCTCAGAAAATTACCAAAAAAATTATCCAATGTAGAATTTGAGTTACTATTCTAAATAAGAATTTTATTTTTTCAGATTAAATATATAATGGTGTTAAAAACTATATTTGAAATGGTTTCTCCATCAAAAGGGGGTAAAACAACCTTCTAAAAATATTAGAGTATTTCAAGCTTAAAATAAGATTCACTCTTATTTTAAGCCTCTAAAATTTATTGGATAAATTTAAATACATTTATGAAACATGTAAAATCATATTGTAGTTAGTTCTATTAATTCCCATTAAAAAATGGCTAGGCGTTAACTATCATTTAAAATAATAATATTATTATTATATTTTTTGGTATAACTCAAAGTGGTGTGCAACGTAAGATTTCAAAGAAACTCGTTGTTGCATGTTGAGTGATCTATTTGAAAAATAATCCCCTTTAATGTAAAATTAATATATTATTCACAAATATTAATTAAAATTAAAATTTATTTATATATAAATACTTGGGTTATTACATATGTGATGTTATGAATTCTATAAGATTAATATATCACCCACTATCTATCATTTAACTTGTTAATGGACTGATATCATCACTCATGTTCACATACAACCTACCATCTCCAGAAAGATATGTGATTAATTTAACATTTACATCCCTAAATAAGAATTATAAAAATATATATAATGGTTGAATATGATATTTAAAACATTAATAAAATTCTAGAGATTATATATCAATATCATAAAACCAAAAACCATAAATTTCATGAAGAAGTAGGAATGAGAATATAAATAAATTAACACCAGAAAAAATGGAAATTATGAAATATAATTATAAAATAGATAGTAAAATCTTATAATAAGATCATTAATGAAATTATAAATATGAATATAGATCTATTATTAATTAATAACATGATTAAAACCATTATACAAGATTTTAAATAATGTTCAATCAAGAGGAAGCTTTACATTTGGGACTTCATCTTAGTTTCCATTCATTGAGGTATATCAAAATTTTGTGCACCTAATTTCTTTTACATGGTGTATAAAATTCCCCTTTTACAGGTAATACCATTATTCTATGATAATTATAAGTAATTAAATTTTATATTTGATTATTTCATCCAAGAGAGTACAATTTATAAGTTACCAAAGTGGTAAAAAATATTAAATATTATCACATTATTTTGTTATTGTTTACTCTCCTGGAACAATCACTATATTATGATAATTATTAATTGGTGATTATATATATATATATATATATATTATTTTATGATGGATTTTATTTACTTCTTAAAATGTATAAAATTTTTACGCATGGTTTTAACTTTGAATGTTATATGATTAAATGAGGAATTATTGATTATTTTGTACCCTTATTCAAAACAAAAATTTAATTATAAGTCACATTGATTCATAAATTTAATAAATTATTCAATACATGAGGAATTATTTAGACTTTAAGATATAGTTGGGTATTATTATAGATATCACATCAATACATTGGTAGTCTCATGTCAGTTGGTTATCCTTAAATAAATGGGTTTCTGGTGTATACCTACCCATTAGTTTTAAACTATCTTGTGAATGGTATTGACAGTATAGGTATCATGATGCCTAATATAATGAAGTCCACAAATTTAGTATTTCCTTCATTAGAAATACTGTCACTATTATCCTTGAGTTTTTTTTCAATGATATTATCTCTGCATGCATTTCATTCTTAGTTTATTGATTAAATTAAATGTTTCTTCACATATTTACCTTTCCATTTGATTGTTTCTTATCTAGTTATGGTAGTCATGTTATTGATTAAATTTTATTTCTTTAAAGTTATTTAACCTTCCAAATTGATTATTCTATTCAAATTATTTAAATGTAATGTGTTCTCATTTATTTACCTTTCCATGTTGATTATGATATTTGATTCATGATAGCTTCTATGGTACATAACCCTTACTTATTATTTGAGCTCGCACTTATTTTGTTTCATTTCCCACGAATACATTATGTTTACTAATTATGGTATGCAAGGATATTCTAGAGGTAATAAATATATTCTATGGAAAAAATTCTATTTTTGTTTTTTGAAATGTAATATGAGAATCATGAATGTATCTAGATTACCAAAACTACTAAAAAATTAATTCCTTTGGGATGAAATTTCTTATATATTATTCTAATGTAGTAAATAATATAATATCAATAGGTTACTTTGGGAAGGGTAACTACAATTGGTATTATAGGAATCCTAGTAGAAACCACATGAATTAGATTTAGGAAAACATAGATAATGGGGTATAACCCGGTGATAAACTTTTTAGATAAGTATATAATAATATCCTAATGTTTTTGTAAGGTAACTATTATATGGATTTCTTTGGAAATTAATCCATATCTGGACACTAATAGTTTATGTGGTTCTGGAAAAAATGTATCTTTGGGAAATAACTCCAAAAAAGGTGATTTGGGATTGACCTGATCATCTCCTGGTGCATGAAAATGGGACTTACTGCATACCTGGTTTGACACACCCTTGGGATATGATTAGGATAATTAAAATTCTATTTAAAAACCATTATGAAGTATTGATTATATAATTAAAATTGATAAACTAGGTTAAACATAAGGTTTCCTAGATTAAAAAGATAGTGACAAGATTTACACATACAATAGTGTATTCTTTTTTATTATGTGGTTTCCCAAATTGAATATTGTTTATCACACTATGATTTGGGTTTAATAAATGTCTAGAACCAAAATTAATCATGTTAAAATTAAATATGAAGTAAATTTTGGTCTAATGAGTTTAAGTTTTATCATATGTTCAATGTCTTAAACACTGATTTTTAAAACTTATGTGGTGAGGATATAACATGATTAAGGATATTTTTGGATAACATTTATTGGAATATAACCATTTTTTAGTATATTAAATAGTTATTTATGGAAGATTTCCTTTACATTTTTTGTATTTAAGATTAAAGATATCGGTACCCTTTAAGGATAATCATATCATTTATGTTGTACTAATTATGGGTCACTGTTGTTTGTTAATGTTATAAGAATTATATTCATATAGTTTTATAAAAAAGACAACCCACAATTAACCATACTTGGGTTGTAGTAGTGATCAGAATGGGTGACCTTCTGGGATGTTTCCTAGGGTGTGTGTGTATGAGGACAAAGTACACTATAAAGGACATGTGTTGGCATGTGGGGATTTTCATTAGTCAGATGACCTGTTATGGAACGTGGGTGTTTCCCAGGGTGGGGACCACAGGTCTGTGGGTCAATTAGTGCTACCTATCGGGCTAGGACCCGACAACCATGGTAAGGTAGGGTGTCTGTGCTATCATTAGGACCGAGTTTTCACAATCATATTCACTATCATATTCATAAGACTTTATAAACTATAGGGTAGATAAGTATAAATGTTAATTTCTGAATATGATACTTATTAAAAATAGTTTTGGATTTAATATTTTCAATGTAATTTTTTATGTTAGCATTTTGATTAGTGATTTCCAAAAAAGGGAAGATTATTAAGTCAAACGTTCTTTTTTTAATTGTCAATTCCTATTGTTTTAGAAACCACAAACTCAATATTAAATATAAAATATCCAATATTTTATGTCCAAATTTGTTTAACAATTTTAAATCAAAAACTAATACTTTTCTACCATACTTATAATTTATTTTAAAGTGTTCATAAATTTACATTAAAATTATAAAAAAATGAGAAACAATATAATTTGGATCAGATTCATCTTATGAAATTAAAATTTAGACATTATATCTTGTATTCATACTAAAAATAGATAATAATATTATCTTACATCTGATCTGATATTATCGGATTTACACACATTGAGAAATTCTTAATGACACTCTATAAGTAAATACATTATATTGACTTCTGTTTTAAATCATGAATATGGAAATCTTGTTTATTCTTTTGGAAAATTTTACTCCTAACACTATAATAATATACTGTTAAAATTAAATTGGTTATTCTATTATTTTATTTCCGTTACAGTAATATCTATCAAACTCATTTTAACAAATTCAACTATTGGAGATCAAGATGACTATTGGGAAGAATGCATATAAATACCTTGTCATTTGAAGAGTTTAATGTGGTTTTGGCATCATTTTTCTCATGTACTTGTGTTATATTATTTTTATCTTATTTTTCTAATGGATAAAAGCATGAAAATATTTTTATTAGTATTTTGTAATGCTTTACTGAGAGTTTCTTTATTAAGAAAACCATGTAAAGTTGTCTCCTTAAGAATTTGTTGTATTGCTTTGTCGGATTCTTTTTTTATTATGATAGAGGGATTTTGAGGCTAGGAATAAGTTGGATCTATTCACTTTCTTGATCAAAGGATTTTGTGGATAGGAAGAAAGAAACTGATCATTGTATCAAATGCTTGTGAGGATATCAAGATAGAAGCCAATCATAGAATAGAGGCCTTACCCTAGTGTGGGTAAGATATACATTCGTGAATGTATAAATATAGGTACCTTTATCCAAGGTTATTGGATACCATTCTCTTTGGGATTAAATAAATTTATTCAATTTTATTACTTGTTTATTTAAAATTCTTTTATATTCCTCTAGAAATTAATAGAAAGCGATATTTTTTATTCACCTTTCTATTTTTATTTATTATCATAATATCTTTAATTACGATTAATTTGTTTTATTCTAAAAATGATACTATATGTTTTAAGAGAGAATCATAATTTATTTTATTAATCAAGTAAATCATAACCTTTGTGATTACTATTATTTTTATATTAATTTATATGATAACTGAATATTATTCTATTCACTAGAATCAAACCTTCATATTACAAATTAAAATTAATATGATTATGATTCCTTCATCATCAGAACCTAGGGCTCTGTCTGATTACAAATTTAGTACATAAGAGTATTTTTTAATACTATTTGTTTAATTATTTTAAACAATGTTTTTATTAAGAATAAAAAAAATGTTTTTCACCATATTATTAACCCCCCCCCCACCTCTTGTAGTTTGAAATCTACATATACATTTTGATCCTACATCTTATATTTCAAAAACTCTATAAATATAATAAAGTGATTGAGAATTCACTTATGACTTGTATCTTCTATGAGACATTGACATGTGATCAAATCTATGCTAGATTCTTAGTTTTTATAAATTTAATGTGTGGTGGTATATGATAATTCTTCAACCACTCAAAAAAAATTAACACATTGATATGAATCATAGGTAAAGATTCTAATAATTTTGGGTTTTTAGAGACATGGGTTTCAATTTTTTACTTAAGCACATAAAACTTATAATACAACAAGTTTCAACCTTACTGAAAGTATTTTATTACTCACCAAGGTCAAGACATATAAAACATCCATCCTTTGTATGTAAGAAATTACAACTTCACTTTCAATTCATGAGGGATAATTCCAACATTCATGATTATAAGAAAGAGATAACCTCAAGTTTATAGGTGTATACTTCACAAATTCCCAAAGAATAATATTTTTTTCCATGCGTAATTTAAGAGTCAAAATCCTAAAGTCGATATTCAAACATTAGTCCTTTTATAGTTTTATTATTTGTTACATAGATAAATACAAGGTCTAAACTTTAGACCTTAGTAAATTTAATTTCTTCCAATAGTGGTAGCTTTGAAAAGGTCCTTATATATTTCCACTGACCACAAATTTTTCTAAAATTACCTTCCATAGATAAATAAACCATATCCATCCAAGATAGTTTTCTGACCGAAATGCTCTAACTTAGTAAATGATTTGGCCCCAAAAAGTGTGTTTTTTCAAGGTCTTTACCTTTACAAATCCCTATTACATTGCAATAAATTAACTTATTCTTTGAAAATTCCACCCCACCTCAATGGAACAAAATCCCATATGTTTTGGTGAACCTAATCCATTTTCACCTAGTTTACTAACCTTTTTCTGGTGAATACAATTCCCATAATGAAACTTTATGTCGCAATAACATAAAATTTCATGAAATTTTAGTTCAAGGTCTAATACTAAAAACAATATGTTATATATATATTGAAATGGGATGAATCGTATTGTATAATTTTTCTATATCACAACCCATGATATTCAGATGATGTATATCATAAAAATGATATGAATATACGATTAAAGGCATGGGGATTGTTATGTCATATACTAGGACATATGGAATGTCATGTGATATATGATGTTGGAGGCATGAGTGTTTCCATATTTTCAAAAATGGTTTACCTTCTCTTATGAATCATAAAGATGATTAATTTATGACTTTATAGACATATTATTTTCATTTAAGAATTCAATGATCATAATACTCTAATGAACATACATTATTTGTAATGTATGACAACAGAAAGGCATTTTAATTTGATACCTAACACCCTTAATTTATTGAATTGGTTCTAAATAAATGTTATGACCATTATTGTTTATATGTGTAGTGTTTTTTAAATCGAATACAATACCCTCTTCCTCTATGTTCATCATTTTTATTTGAGAAGAATATACCCGCACAACTTTGGAATCTGAGTGGTCCTCCAATAGTGTATTTTGATTTTAGTATCTAGTTTCATACATATAGAGTTAAGCTCATGGGTGTTATTTTTTATTAAACTTCCTCAATTTTACTCTAGTAATATAGAGCACACTATTCATGAAGTAAAAAAAATATTTATGGCCATCTTTCCTCGTGTTGATTATATGATGATATATCTAGATAATAAATGGGTTTCATTCACTATTATGAATATGTTATGTTGTTTCAAACCATAGTAGTGGTATCAAATCAACAATTTTAATGGAACCAACATGATTCAATTTTCATTTTATAAATAAAATTTATCTCATATGAATCTTAAGGTGATATTGTAAGGTATGATGTCACATGTCTATGTATTATCAATTGGATCACTATTCCTTTGTTAATGATATAGAGTATCCTATAGAATTACCTGATGTTTTAAATTTTTGTAAAGTATTACTAGATGTATTATAATATATAATTCATCAAAAACCGTGATTTTACACTACATCATGATCTTTAATAAAAAAAATAATATGCTATAAATGATAATCCACATTTTTTAAAATAGAGAATCATATCGTAACTATGAAATAGATGATATCTCTAATTATAATACAATTAATATAATTGGACAAATTATATGATATCATATGACATAAATAATGAATTCATACTCATTATAGTGTATTTTATAAAAGTTTATTGAATCTTCACATATGATATATATTATCTATCATTAAGTATGATATAAACCAAAACTATAAATATTTAATATTCTATAGAAATATTATTATTGTTTATAATTAGTTTATAAAATATAATAAGCATTATAAATGTAATATACTTATACTAAAATTAAATATAATATGTTTATATCAATATATCATGTTTATAATATAAAAAATGTGTGTGCATTAATTTATTTTTATTTAAATATTCATGTAGATAAAATGATTATATGAAGTAAAAATATGTATTTTTAATTTATTTGAAAAATTTATTCTTATAAAATTTTTATACCCTAACTTACATGTAAGGTATGAAAATTATAAGTTTTATTTTTTATTTACCTTTTAATTAGATTTTTATGGAGTTATGATCTTGAATTTAGAGGTTGGGTATAGTTTATAAATTTTTGGTATTAGGTTTACAATGAAATTTGATCCTCTATTGAGTATATTATTTTCTATAAATGGACTTTGGGTTATAATTATCATTTTTATAAAGGATCATGACTTGTATATAAAAGTGGTGCTTAGCTACCTATCACTCCATGCTTACTCTTGTAAAGATTTTTTGTTTCATTTTATTATAATCCAATACCTAAAATAATTTCATATACTATGTGTATGAGATACATTTAGATATGTTTAATTATATTTAGATTTTATTTTTAGTTGGACAATACAAACTACGAGTTGTGTGAGGTTTTACACATTAATACGGCTCGAATATATTAATATGATAGATAAAATAGGGATTCCAAAACTAAATCATTATAATTGTGAATATATATGAATACAAAATGAGATAATAAATATTTCATGATATGAAATAGTTATAGATTTAATATGAATGTGGTGTATATTAAATTGGTGATACTAAGAAAACCCCTCATATATTAAGTGTTATATTCCTTCCAAAGTGAAAAAATTCAATACATTGATCAACCAACTGGGAAGGATATGATTAATGTGGGTTACTATGAATTATCTTATGTAATTCATATCGGGTATGTTTGGGCCTAATAATATTATCTTCTCCTGTTTATCTATGCTCTATGCATACACTTGGATGGGATACCCTAATAGGATTTGGAAACTGAGTAATAAAGTTATATTTTTATTTATAATGAACCTGGGAAAAGTTTTACCACTCAATTATCCATGATTCATTAGTAATATTACTGTCATGATGGCCTACCTAAATATCTTTGTAATGGGATAAATGTTAAAGAGACCATAGTTTTAGTAAAATATGGATATTGGTTCACTATAGGTAATTATATATGGTTTCATCATTTTATTGTGAGTTCTTTAATTAAAATTCATTAATGAAAACATATAAAATATGATAATCACCCATAAATATATAATTTTGGTAGATTATGAAAAGTAACATAATTATCATTTTTTTACCTTATTTTTATAACCAATAAATTAAAAATAAGTTGGTATCTAAGGTTGAGAAGTTTTCTCAAGGAGATGTATTCTATGTACTTGGATGTGAATGTTATAAAAATCAATATCTATAATTATGACACATTGATAGTGGATAATGGGGGTGCATCAAAAATATTTTCTGATAACCACAAACATAAACTTAAAAGAAAACTAATTAAAGGATAAGTCAATCTATGGGTTGATATTAGAGAAAGAGTTGTTTCATTGTAGGTCAACACATATAATTTATGCACACATGTTGGATTAATTGTAGAATTAAAAATCTAGTATTATGTTCCATCCATAAATTCAGATCTGATTTATGTGTCATGTTTAGACAATAAGGGCCTTCATTATTTATTGAGATCCAGGGTTTTAGATATATATAAATAAATTATTTATGGAAGTGTTAATATAATGAAATGTTTATAAAATAAATATACGGATAATACAAACTATAACATTTAATATAATAGGATCAAATTTGATTCTAAGACCACTTATCTTTAGAATTATCTCTTTAACTATATAAATAAGAATGACAACCAATGAATTGTTAAAAAAATATTCTTAGATTTATTCTATTATGAATAATTTTATAACTATGAATATAGTTTATTAGAAAAAATAAAAAAATATCCTTTTAGTAGAAAATTTAAAGGGATATCGGAATATTGTATCTAATATATAGTAATGTATATAGAACCATTATTTTTAAAAAAATTAGTGGGTATAATTACGTTATATACATTACTGGTGAATTTATTTTGAAGGGTTATATGTTTCTCATGATATGGAAGTTTAAAACTTTTAAAAATTTCATATCTTTTTTGAATGAAGAAATGAATAAATAAAGAAAAAATATTTACATTCTAAGATTGGATCGGGTTTGTTAATACTTAATCTAGGAATTTTCTAATCATATGAAATATTGTAGAATTGATTCATAGTTTACTAATATTGGAATATTATACTTGAATGTTGTGTGTGTGAGGAGGAATCATGCCTTATTGGACATGGTTCAATAAATGATGAGTCAGTGTAACCTTCCTTTATCATTTCAAGGGTATGATCTAAAAATATTATCATTATTACTGAATTTTTATTTGTCTAAATTATTCATAAGGACTCCATATGATATACAGACTGGATAACATCCCAATTTTTTTATGAGTATTCAAATTTTTGAAGTATATGAATGAAATTTAGTTTTAGATAAATTTAATCCTAAATTATAGAAATGATTATTTATTGGTTATCCTGAGGAGAAAATGAGATATTATTTCCATAATCCAACAAGGTATAAATTATTTATTTCAAAGACTATTATTTTTATTGTGAATTAATATAAAAATATAGGTTTTTGTGGAAGTAAATTTTAACATAGAGATATATGGGAATAAAAAAATTATAAGTTTTCTTGAGATTGAAGTTGAGTCGGAACCACAAAGAGTTGTAGAATAAGTATCGAATCAAATAACATAATAAATTTTATTGTATAGTTGGATTAATTAGGATATTGAGATATATGTATTTATTTTATAAAATAATAATTATTTAATGGTGATATATAACGAGCCTACATCCTATCTATTGGATATTGAGAATTCAAATTATTCAAAATGGTTAAAATCTATGAAATATCATAAGGAATCCATATACATTAACCAAGTTTTTAACCAAGTAGATACGATAGAAGGTGAAAGAACTATAGGGATCATGTGTGTTTTACATAAGAGAAATGACATTGTTGACATAGGGAATACTTTTAAATCTTCTCTGGTAATAAAATTTGGCAAAAAAAACATTTCTTTGACTATAAATATAACTTCCCTCATTTAGTAATGATAAATTACATTCAAGTATTTCTTTCCATGGAATATCATTATGTTTATGTGATTTATAAAATAAATTTCCAAATCAATTTCATTAATTAAAATTTATTCAAGGTTATCTATATTATATAACCCGACTTTTTTGAAGCTATAAAAGTGTTTCTTAAGTTTATAAAGTTATAACATTCCATTTATAGATTAAATAAATCTTCATCCAATTGGAGTATTTTGTTTAATGATGAAATTAGAGTGTTTGGTTTCATATATAATGAATATGATTCTTATTAATATTAGCAATTTAGTGGGAGTGTTTTGGTATTTCTGATAATTTATGGGGAAGAAATACAACTTATCTGAAATGGTGTCTATGATTTACACTCTATAAATATTTTTTTGGGAAAATCATTCTCAGCATAGGAAATGGGTGAAATAACCTATTTACAATGTATTAAGGCCTATAAATATAATTAAAATGTGTATCTTTAATTGAGACATAATAGATACATTGTAAAATTAAAAAAGTGTTTTATCATGGAGAATTCCAAGAAAAGGAATATATTAGTGGTGCATGGAATGAATCTTTTGAAGATTATTGATCATTATAAAGTTTTATAAAGGATTGATAAACTTAATTATGTGTCATTCATAGGATATATCATGTATTCCATGTTGTATACTTGACTCGGTGTCTCTTATTCCTTGATAATGACAAGTTGATACCAATTAAAAACCAAAAAAATTAACTAGGATTCAGTGAATAATATCAATAAGTACATATAAATAATTAAGACTATATTAATCATTTCTATAGGTGAGTATGTTATCTTTTAAATAGTTTATATTGACTTTAGTTTCCTATCCAAAAAATATGATATGAAATCTGAATATTTTTTTTGTATTTCATGGATGTTGTAGTTATCAGTTGGAAGAGTTCCAAATAATCCATAGTGGTGGACTTGATAAGAGATGGAACATAAGATTATCAGATGATATAAAGAAATATATTTGGATAGAGATATTTATTAATAAACATGTGTTGGATATTTAATTTATGAGATTAATTTATCTTTATTATGGTAACAATGAGGCTATTTCTAAGGATAAGAAAACCTAACATCACCAAACAACCAAACACATCCCTTGAAAATATCATTTCATTCAAGAGACCATTGATAGGGTTGATGTAAAGATATTTTGGGTGTATATAAAGGATAATATAAATTATATATTGAAAAAACCATTATCATTGACAAAATGAGGTTCATGTGGAACCTCTAGGTATACAATACATCTAATACTAGATGTAATGGTTGAAAATATTATCATGATTTTATAATAAAGGAGATATCTATTTATCATTAATTCAAATGTGTAACTCTTATTAAAAATGAATAATAAAATAACAAAATCCCTTTAAATTATGACTTTTATTTATACATAATTAGTGATCATTTATAATTATTTTGGGTTGTGACAATATGTTAAGAAAATAATAAGAAAAAAATTTAGCATTGGTCGGGTGGGGATTTTTTGGGTTGTCAAGCCTTCAGGGCTACAATGTCCATGTATCAGTGCCAAGGGCCTATGAGACTATAGGCCATTTAAGGTTATCCCTAAACCCAATTAAAAATTATATTTTTGAAAGTTAATAAATAATAAGGATTTTAGGATTTTAGGCATGATAAGAGTCTTGTCTGTGATATAGAGTAAACTAATGAGATAATAAGTTGAGACTTATTATTTGGATTCACCCTAAAAAATATATCACATGAAATTTCATAGAGTCATTAATATACGTAGGGGTTTATGGTTATCCTAAAATACTTATTACTTGCTGTAAAAATTATACATATCATCTAAACGTTTAAGCATTGATACCATTCTTATGCCAAACTTGAGACTGAGCTAATCGGGGGGTTTGAGTATGTTTATATTATTTTTATTAGATGTGATCAACAAAGATGATATTTTTTCACATGTATGAAAATAAAATAATTATAGACCTTTGATTGAGTATTTTATGAAATGAATATTCATTATTTGATAAGTTTCATGTGATTTTATTATCTATTAGGATTATGTATATGGTATGAAATCATTCTATATGATCATTTTACTGAAGGAATTGAAAATCTATGAGTTTTACTATAGTATATTTATATGTTCTATATCTAGTGGATACCTTATTTCATGAGAAAAGTGATTATATGTCTATAAATTTATTTTATATGATATATCTTATGGTGCAAATTTTAATATAGAGATATGAGTATGTTTGACTGAGACCATGATATAACACTCTGTATCTTGATAATTTATAATGTTTTTATATGGGACACTCTTTTCTTACAAATATGAATTTGAGAATTTATATTTGTTTTAAATGCTATAAAATCCTATAGGGTCACATGGTTAGGCTGTAAAATAAGTATTAAATATTATAAAATGGGTTTTTTCCAAAATGAATATATTTTCATAATCTATTTCAAAATGATTTTGTATCGATTCAAAAATATTTGTGAAGCTATTCATATAGTCTTTATGGGATTATAGTGAAAGTGGTAGATTGTTAGTTGGAATGAATCGTATTGTCCAATTAATATATATAATAACCCGTAATATTTTTTTTAAATGTAGGGGAAACACAACCTTTTTTATTAAAGAGAGAATCCATATTTCCAACAAGGTTTAGAGGTAATCCTAACATGAAGCAAAGGTCTAGGGTCTCGAAGGCCCATTACAATTTTAGGTCCTGAAGGAAGTGTGACCCAAAGGCCCAATATGAGTAACCAAACATTGAATTGTGGTATCAGTATTTGTTATGTGATTCCCTCTAACAATCATCTATTTCATTTCACTTCCCCATCATGAAACATTTCAGAGAACCCCTCTTTAACCCATGTTTGGGTAGAAAAAGGGATGATAGGTTCTAGTTCACCCATCGCTATTTTGATCTTCTCACCCAAAAATGTCTTCATGTCCCCATACCACACACCCATCCAAGATGTGTTACTTCACCTGTCTCATCATGACCATTCACACAATGAATTACCCAATCGTTGAAGAACCACCACAATGTTCTTCCATTTTCAATTTCATGGAATATCACCCCTTTATCCCTTGTTTTTATAGGGATGTTTGATAGATTACAATGATCTTATCACACTTTTGAGCTGCACTATGGGAAATGCTATATAAATCCTAGCTACACTGCCTACCTGATGCACTGCATTGATCAACTAGACACTCTATATCACCTAATTCATTTTGGTGGTATGGAGGCCCTATGTCCCGAAGTCTAATGGTTACCTAAAAGTCTAGTGTCCCATTTCCCCAAATGAAGTTAATAGTTTTATATAAATAACAAATACTGCATTGGATACTACAGTGACTCAAAAATCCACCCCTTTCTAGTTGTTAAACCTGATAGTTTTGGATGGAAAGAAGAATCTTGTACCACTCAGCAAAAATATCTTTAGAATCATAACCCAGCATATTCATATGATTCGTAAAATAGGAATCAATATATAAATATAGTTAAATTCATGGATATTTCTATGTTATATAGTATGATATATGAAATGGCGTGTGATATATCATATTGAGGGCATGGTTGTTTCTACATTCCCAAAAATGGTTTACCTTCATTTATAAATATAAAATATAGTTCATTTATGATTTTGAATACATATTATGATCATTAATACTTTCAATGATTATAATACTCTAAATAAAATATGTTATTGGTAATATATATTTCTTCTTAAATAGTGATAACCAATGATTATCCTATTTCATTGATTAATGTTAGACTATTTAAAGGATGTTATTTTCCCTACTAGTGTGTGTGATGGTTTATCTAGACAAGTCTCGAAACTCTTCATCCTTCCACCGATTTATCTTTAATAAATAGATTTATCAAACCTTTTTAGTCTAAGGAATCCTTACATAGTGTATGTGGATTCTACTGATCATTGTACTACCTATAGAGGTAAGGGATTGAGTTTTATTTCTCATTGATCTTCTCCGACCATACTCCATCTAGATATAACACATTTTATTTTATGTATTCATATTTATTTATGTTTCTCATTTTACATGTTCATTCTATAATGATAGAACTAATAAATAAATGGGTTTCTTCCACTATTATGAGGATTTGTTGTTATATCAACACCAATCACAATGATTTATGATATGCACCTAATCAAACAAAAATAAAATTAATGTATTATTATTTTCCTTAAATTTCCATTTTATGAGTGTTGAAAGAGGTAAAAACATTTTAGGTCAGAAATCCACAAAGGGTAGTTTAAGTATTTTTCAAATCATTTTTACTAATATTAGAAACACAGACTTGGGAAAAAGTAATATTATATTGTAAAAGAGACATAAATCTTGTTGACCCAATATTTTTTACTAATAAAATGCAGTCTATTCTCATTAAATCTATTATTTTAGAGAGAATTATTATATATTTTTGTCACCCCTATTGTTTTACACTGATAGAGAAGTTGAACTCCTCATTTCATACCATGGTTCATCATCCTCTATGTATAGTTTTAAACTTTCTAGAATCTTGCTTCATGTCATAGGATTCTAATTTATATGATATTTTATACCGATCCATAAATCCCTAAACTAAAAACCTCCATTTTGGACTTAGTTGTATGGCTTAAACATACAAATAACCCTTTGTTATGAGTATTATAACCTATAACTATCGAGAACACAATTATTCTAATTTATATGACATTAAACTACCAAGTATACATTTGGTCCATGATTTATAACATTAAACTTAAAATAATTGTGTGGTCTAAATAATAATCCTTAAAAGTAAAAAAAACACACAAAAAAACCTAACCTAAAAACTTGAAATGGTATCTTGAGTAAATTTTAAGTATCTACTCTCTAATACTCCATTATGTCTTAGGATAAAATTAAAGTGTAATAAAAAGAGATAAAAAAATAATTTAGGGGAGGATATTTTTCATAGTAATAATATATCTATGATCACTGGATTCACTAATCTAGGGAAAGTTATATAAATCCACCATTAAATTTCTCTTTAAGATCTCATGCTCAGTGTTTCCCTAAATCCATATTCACTACAGGTGACTGTATGCCTAAATAATTTAATTTTATACTAGTTAATAATCATGATGTGATCAATGAGTTGTGTAAAACCACTATTGTGTCAAAATGTTTCTTCAATATTCATGTTTCTATAAATCCAAACTCATATCTTTTAACAATTGAGTTATTAAACCTATCATCATATACCACATTCCAAATGGACTCCCCTTAATACGGTGAAGGGGTAAGGACATAGATCCTATTAATACTGATCCCAGGAACACAGTTTAGGTTAAAATAAATATCCTCATGTATATATAGAAACTCCTTGGTATGGTGATGGATTAAATGAATATTTATTTTTAATTTACATCTAGAGAACATATGGAAACCCATAAATTTAATAATCATTATTTCAAGATGTATTATATAAAGATACACTTAATAGAACAAAAAAATATTGTTAGGCATAGTCTCTTTGGAAAATTAGGTATATGAAAAAATAAATTAAAAAATGAGTAAAACATTATTATTTAAAAAACTTTATAACATTCCCTTATATTCCCTAGATCTTCTAAAATTTAATTGTATAACCTGGGAACTTACATAAGAAATTTTTGAGCTTCAAATACAAATAACGGAATAATCAAAATATAACCTGATGAAAGTAATAAATGTGATTAAACATGAATATAAATGGAACATAAAAGGAATGATAATCATAAAAATGGTCATAAAATAATGATATATGACAAATTTAAAAGGAAATATAGGAATAGTGAAACAATATAAAACATTACATAAGCATAATTAAAGGATAACTTATAACACAACGTCACATGGTAGCTAAATTTCCATAATATATTAGACTCAATCATTAGTCCCATATATAATTCCTCATAATAATAAACCATTACGCAATGCATTAGAGGGATATACAATTCATGGCACACCTGTCACCTTCATATAATGTACATGCATAAGTGTGCCACATAGATTATAAAAGAAATGATATCTTTCATATCATTTAATCCTATGGTTAAGGAGTGTGAGATAAATACATGGAATTATCCAATAAATTAATGATAGATACATAAATGTGATTAAACTTGAATGAAAATGGGGATGGGTATTCACAACACAATTGTTTGGCATGAAAAATCGAAGGATAGTTTCAAAAACTAAATTGTGGCATAAAAAACTTCATATAAAGGATTAATGTTAGTTAAATGGGTCTATAATATCTTTTAAATCATATTTAAAAAAAGGGATGTGTAATATAATATCCTAATAGGAACAATTAAGAAATAAATGGCGTAAAATAAAGAAGGTTCTTGAATAAAGAGAATGAGGGGATCCCTTTCTTTGAGAGGGTTCTTATTAAACCTCGGAATGAGCATCCTAATAGTGTAAGGGAACATTTGGAGGGATATTTATATACAAGGGTATAGTAACATCATGATCCAATAATTTTTAGGGAATATTAATGTGAGGATGGTTGGGTCAATATATCAAAATAACGGGAAATTATTTATTAATATATTAACGTAGGTTTTTGAATCTATATAATAAATTAATCTAAAACACAAACCATCTGATTTTTTACCTCGGTTTCTACCAAAGTAGGGTGAATTTCATTATTTTATAATTATAATAACCTAACACATTAATGAAATAACCTTGGTGATGAGAAATTTATTCATATTTATAAATAATTGATTTTAAGATATAAAAATATAATATATGATTTGAAGGACTCATTAAGGGATTATAAAATTAATAAAATTACATCAAAATGCATTATTTTAAAGGGTAAAAATTTTTTTTTCTAGTGATATTATTTATTATATTTATTTAATAAATTTTTTACTTTTATGATGTCATAATTCAAACCCTATATTTAAACAATATTTAAATTTGACCATAAAATTTGAATATTTTAGAAAATTATGATACTTCACTATTCGATAAATTTGAAATTATTATTTCAAAAATAATATTAATTTTATCAAAATAGTTCTCTAAATATGAGAATTTTTACATTTGAATCAAAAACACCTATTTGTTGGAAAATAATGGTTTATTTGACTATAATAGTTTTCTTTCCCATATAAAAATATATTTTAATTCATAAAATTATATTTTCATTTATATTTAATAATTATTCATTCGTAATAGTATTTTATAAAAATATAATTTATTTATAAAAATTATCAAAGTCATCAAAAAGAGTGTCTTTGTTAAAACTATATATTTCATAATAATATAATTTAAGTTTCATCCTAAAAATCAAATTTTTCCAAAATTATTATTTATTAATTATTAATTCATAAAAGAGAAATATATTCCTTATTTTATTAAAAAAAATATCATACCCTTAGGTTATTGATATATAACCATTTATTCCACAAGTAAATTCCATAAGATTAAGCTGTGTGATGGTGAGATTTTCATGGGGTGGTTCAACGAACATGGTTTTGGCCTTGATCACTATAAGGTTGGGAATATACCTTAAAAATTTTCTCCCAAGGTTTAGTTGTTGAATATTGGATTGATCATGGTCAAGGGAGAAACTCAAGGATGTCATCTTCCAGAGAAACTCAAATAAATGGTATTTATATTATATGATCCGACTGGTCGAGGTCATCGGTCCTTCCTTATGTGTTAATTAAACTGTATCATAACCCTTATCATACTAATCATAATGCTCACTATACATCCACTATATTATCAATTATTAGGATTTTTAGCAGACTTTTAAATCTGACAAACAATATAATAGTCCAAAATAACTAAAGTAGTGCATTTGTTTTCTATAACTACATTTATTAATAAGGAATTAATTTATTAAAAAATTGAAATTTATTTATCAATGTTTGGGTTATTAAATTGTTACCCTATAAAAATTTCAACATCAAAATTTTCATTTAATACACAAAAACATATGAGGTTACTTATGTCTCATTACCTCTTATAGTTCCCATGTTTCTTCCTTGATGTTCCCATTTTACCACAACACTTTGACCAGGTGCGAGGTATTATTTCATAGAACATTGTCCCTACAATCTTGTAACTCCACCTATTTCACCTCAATTTAAAGATAATTACCCAATATAAAAACTTCTAGATTCATTACATTTTATGGGTCTGGTATAAACTACCTTAATAGGGATGCATGGAACACAACATATACTTGAGATAGGTTAGGTTGATTTGCTAGTTGTTTGGACACTGATCCAATTGATAAGGGATCTCAAAGGGGACAATGTGTCTTGGACAAAGATTCCCCTTCTTCCCAAGACTCTTGAATTTATTCCACAGATATATATAAAGGAAAACAATATCTTTTCTATCAAACTCTATGTCTCACCTAAAATTTTCTATAATTATTTTCTATTGAATTTTCATAGATTTCATATGTTGTTGAATAGATTAAACCTTATCTATCATCTCTTTGATAATATAATGACACATCATTTTATTCTCTCCAACATCATTTCAACTTGTTGGTGTCCAACACCTATTCCCATATAGATACTCATAAGGCTTCATTTGAATTCAATAATGTAAATATTTGTTATATAAGAACTCGACTAGGGATAGGTGTTGATCCCAATGTCCTTATCAGTCCATTAAACATGATCTTAGCATATCATCAAGAGTTTTAATTATTATTTCATACTAAACATCTATTTTAGGGTGTTAATAAGTATTTAAGCTCAGTTCTATATCCAATGCTTACTAAATGCTTTTCTAAAACCTCAAGGAAAACCTTGAATCTCGATCAGATACAATGGAGAGTGGAACTCCATGAAGTCTTAACACTTCTCTTCTGTATATCATAGCTAGTTGGTAGAAATATAAAACATTCATGATAGCTATGAAATTTGATACTTTTATAATGAAGTTGACTACCATTGAGATGGTGTTATTTTCTTTTGGTTTCATGGGGAGTCCAATAAAAAAATACATTATTATGTTTTCATATTTCTATATTGGTATGAGAAATGGTAACATCATGACCTTATAATTCTACCATTCTACCTAGAAATTTTATCATACCAAGCATCAAGATACAAACTCTAAAATCTCCCTCTTCATGTTATTTCATTATACGTTTTTCTTCAAATATATACATATATTTTTTTTATCTGGAATAAATAGAGAAATATGAGCAATTCATTTAATCCAAAAGTTCCCCCTTTAGTTCTTGTCTTTATGTCACACATATTCGAGTTTCAAACCTTATAAATCCACATTTAGAAAATTTTACCTCTGAAATATGTTCTATATTTTTCAATATCACCTCATTGCCTTTTTTGGCCTCCTAAATCCTATCAATAATGGATGGTTGAGAAGTTATTAGAGTAAGGTAAGATAAATATCCTTTTACTATTCCCATATCAATCCTTTACATGTATAATAATATTGGAACCCTTTCAATACTCACCACGAATATGGTTACAACACCTTATCTACTCATAGAGTCTTCCAATTTTTTCACCTTCCTAGTATGGTAATGGATTGAACAATCATGATCCTTAATAAAATCTCATCACCCTTTCTGGAATATATTAATCTCCTTTTGTATGAATATATACTTGATATTTTTATGATCCACATATATGTCACACTTTATCCATATAGTTAATGTCTCAAAATAGTCAATGATAAGTTCACTTCATCCAATTCTACATCAGGATTTGGGTTGTTATCCTCGTGGATAATTAAATTTATGGAGGCATAATATTGAACGTTGTCATATTTAATGAGTAAAAACCCCAATCCCTTTTTAGATACATCATTGTAGATCAAAAATCCTCCCATATTCTTGGGTAATGTGAGTACAAGTATAGTGATTATCCTCTTAACCATCTCTTTAATACTTCATTCACAATCTCTAGTCCATAAAAACCTATCTCCCTTATTTTTTATCTACTTATAGTTCTTGAAAATAGAGAGAATTTTCTAAACAATTGATGATAGTTCCCATCTAATATAAGGAAACTAATTATTTTATTCATATATGATGATATGTTCCATCATTCAATTGCCTCAATTTTTAAACGATCCATATATATCCCAATTTTGGGGATAACATTCCCTAGGAATCTTATATTCTCCATCCAAAAAACAAATTTACTATACATAAAAAATAAATTTTCTTTACACAAAGACTTTTTTACAGCATTCAAATGGTCTTCATGATCATCCTTGATTTTAGAGTAGATAAAAATATCATCTATATAGAAAGCATAAAAATTTTCAAGGTAATCCATAAATACCCTATAAATCAGGTACATGAAGATTTATAGAGTGTCATTGAGTCTAAAATGAATAAATATTAACTCATATTATATGTACCATATAGGAAAATCAATCATGGGGATATCATATTTCTTCAACATTACTTGATAATATCCAGAAAACATTCCATATTGGAGAAGTATTGTAATCCATGTAGATGATCAAAAAATTCATAAATACATGGAATTGGATTCTTATTTTTTATCATTATATTTTTTATATCATGATAATAAGTTTAGAGGCTCATTTAACCATCCTTATTCTTGATAAAAAGGACAAGTTCACTCCATGGTGAACCACAAGGTCATATAAACCCATTATCCATATTATCCTATAATTTTTTATTTAACTAATAATGTTCTATAATTAAAATTCTAAATAGGTTCATGGATATTGGAAATGATCTAGTAATAAGTTCTATTGAGATATCAACCTCTTAACTATAGGGAAGACTAAGAAATTCTTCAGGAAAAAACACATTGTGTTCCCTCATAATGTGAATGTTTTTAAGGATTCTCATTTTTTTATTATCAATAATTTGAGAAAGATACACATTCATATAAATAAATAATATAAATGCTTGATATATTGATATGAAAATAGATTTATCCTCCTCATTTCACTTTTATATAATCTGAAGATGATTCATGATATGGAGGGTTATTTCCTTCTATCAAAATTTATTATTGGATATATATAAGCAATGACAATCAATGAACATATCTACATAAAATTCAAAAAAATGGATTATAATAAGGTTTTCTGGGAAATTCAGCCCACAAATATTTATAGGGGATGAGTTATATACTTTAGATATAATAATTGGCCAATTTTCCATCTTAATCGATAACTCAACTTCTATATTTTGAGGTCTCTTTTGAAAATCTCTACCAAACTTGCATGATATGAAACAATTCATAGAAATAAAACTAAAAATAACATTCACTATTATGGAATAATTAAATATCCTACTTATCACCACATAATTTGTTTGATCCACCTCATTAGTTGTGATGACATAAGCCTACAAATTTTCTCTTGGACTCTATGGTTGTAGGCATCGATTATCATTAACAACCCTTGTTTTAGTGCCTTGATTCTCATAGTTTCCTTGTTAATTTTAGTTGAAACATTCGAAAATGGGATGAGGGTTGACTGATTAATTCCTTTCCATCATCACATTTGGGGGTTTCTCCCATCTGCAATAGCTAGTTAGGTTCACTTCAAACCCGCACCTAAATCATTTACTCATCCCCTTCATGAAGTTTTAGTCATGTTTCTCCCCATAAATTTCATAATTGGGATGATGGAATTTCATTCAAATTTTATATTTCAGCATCATAAATATAAAATTAAACTCTATTTTTTAATTTTTATACCCATTATAACCTTTAGATTCACTAATTTGGGAATCGAATTTGAGGGAGCATCAGAAAATTTCCTCACAGTTGGAGAATTCATGAATGGATATAGATATTTGTAGACTCTTATTTTCCCCAATATATAAGTTACCAACATTAAATTATAGGTTAATGAAAAATATTGAATCATATCATTAAAGTATTTTTTAGTTTACCTCATACACCCCAATATATTTTTAATCCTTTTACATGAGTCTAAGGAAATCTATCTCAATTTTATGTTAGAGGGTGTGAGGAAATATTAAAAAAACATTTTCCATAATTCCTTATATTCCATAACATTAGTCTTATCCTCAAGTATCATATAATTGAAAAACATCTATCATTGATCATATTATACTACAATAAAAAAAATATCAAGCATTACTATCTCTCTCTCATAGCATTGAAGGATCCATTATTCCATGGTTAAAGGATCAGAAGATCCACTGAAAGTCGGATTCCTTTTTCACATAAAGGACTCAATTGAATCATTATTTTCTTAGGGGAATTGGGAATTTATCCTAATTCATTCCTTTATTAAAAAAAATTGTTTACTAAAAACATATTGTGATGAAGCTCTCAGTTCCTACTCTCATCAGGTTAGGAATCTCTTTTAGGAAGTTATCACATTTCCCAAAATGCTGGTTGTTAAATTGGTTTATCCTATTTACAAACATTGACCAAAAATAAATATAAAATTTTGGATTAGTATTTTAAATTATTAAGCACATAAACAAGAAACCATAATCAATAAAGGGTTTACTAATAAGTAGTATATATTACTTAATCTATTAATTCATAGGTTTTAATCTATGTTATCCATGTTCTATTCCAAACAGAAATTATTATGGGAATTTTTAAACCCTTAATGATGGTTTTTAATGAGATTATGAATTTACCAAATCATATCCCATATTATTTTCAAACTATGTGTGAAAAAAATACCATTCTCATGCACCTTGTGACAATTGATTCATCTCAATATTCCTTTTTTGGGTTACTAACACTAGTTACAATTGTTTTAGTTCCACATATACTTTTAGTATCTAGAGATGGGTGTATTTTCTTATAAAACACTTAATCTATAATTTACAAAAAAATGGGTCTATTTTCATATGTTTATTCCTATCCCAACGTGTTTTACTAGATTATTATAATCTGAATCCCAAAAATAACTAAGCATTCCCCTAAAACCAACTATGAACATCCATATATTTTAAAGTCAATATTTCGTGATTTATTACATAAATATACACTTAATAAAATCATTTAAGATCATGAGGCCTAGTTTATTTTAGAAATTAGACACATTACATAATAACATAAAATATAGGTATGAAATCATTATTTAAATACATTAAAACAAGCCCTTATATTCCTTGTACAATCTAAAATCAAATGGGATAACATGGGGATGTACATAATAAAGGAGAGAGCTTCAAATCCCATCTAGGGAATAATAAAATCATAAAATTGATGAATGAAATAAACGTGAGTTAATAGTAATACAAACAGTACATAAACTGTGTGAAAATCATAAACATGAATATAAAATCATGATAAACGAAGATAACATTAAGTAAGTATATGAATGTTTCAACAACATAAAACATGATATAAGAATAAGTTAAGGCTAACATTGAAGACAACATCACACGGTGTAAAAAGTCATCTAATGAATAAGGATCACTCCTCAATCCCATATAAAATATCTCATGAGACAAATAAATTACCCAATGCATTAGGGGCTTTATAATTCTAAGACCATATGTCACATTAATGTCATTTACATATATAAGTGCGCCACATAGATCATAAACATAAATATTTATTTCATAAATTTTAATAAATTTATTATGGTGATATAGATACATAAATTTACACAATAATTGAAGTATAGGTACGTCTATGTGAATATCATTGGGTTTAAATATGGATGGGTATTCACTATATAGTTTTTTGTAATGATGAATCACTAGATAATTTTGGCAGTATAATTAAGGTACATGAAGAATAATATAAGGGATTAATGACATTAAAATTGGTTTATAATAACTTATAAATCATAAATAATGTAACATGGATGTGAATGAACATATCCCAAAATGAAAAATTGGGAAATAAAAGGAATAATTTAAATAAGGTCCTTGAATAAAGAGCAGAATGAGATGATCCCTTACCTTGAGAGGGTTCCTCTTAAAGCATGGGATAAGCTTTGTAACAGCTTATTAGAACCTTGGGAGGGATATATAGAGTTAATGTAAGAGTAAATTTATTCTAAAAGTGATTTTAGTTAATAATAATTATATGTTTTACGACTTTATATATAAAAAGATAGTGGAATTCTTCATTAATCTCTTAACTTTGTTTTTCGACTCTACATAATAAATTAATCCAAAACAAAAACGGTACCATGATTTTTTACCATGGTTTCATCCAAAGAGGGGTGGATTTAATTATTTTATAAGTAAAATACCCTATCTAATTAATATAATACCCTTGATTATGTGGAAGTTAGCCATATCTATAAATAATTGATTTTAAAACCTTATAATATAATATAGTTTTTTGGAGTATTCATTAAGGGTTTATAAAACAAATAAAATTATATAAAAAAAATATTATTCTAAAGGGGAACCATAATATTGATTATGTATAATCTTTATAGTATTTATTATATCACTTTTAGGCTTTTATGATGTCTTGATGCATGTAGTATATTTATACTATATTTAATTTCGATCCAAAAATTTCACTATCTCATAAAATTATGAAAAACTCATCATTGGATAATTTCGATGTGATGATTTCATAAATAATATTTATTTTATCAAAAAATTATATAAATATGATAATTTTAAATTTTAAATAAAAAATTATCATCTATTTAAAAATATTGGTATTTTAAAATAATTTTTTTCTCACCATTATAAAAATTAAATTTGACTTTGTAAAATTATATTATGAATTAAATTTAATAAATATAATTTCATAATAATATTTTTCGAAAATAGAATTCATTTAAAAAAATATTTAATTTATTAAAATGGGTGGCTTGATTGAAACTATATATTTCTTAAAAATACAACTTTTGTTTCATCTGATAAAATCAATTTTTTAAAACCGATTATTTAATAATTATAATTTAATATAAGATAAATAAAATCATTATATTATTAAAAATAATCAAATTAAAACTATTTTGGTCTATCTACATATCTATTTGTGATACTGATGAATTATCTAAGGGTAAGGTGTGTGATGGTATGATTTTAATGTGGTGGTTCGGAAAACATCATTTGGGTTGTGATCAAGATGATCTTAAACATATCCCATAAAAGGTTTTTTCATGATTTAGTTGTTGAATTAAAAATTTGTATTTATCATGGTAAAATCCTAGTGATTTTATCTCCCTCAAAAGCTCTGATAAATGGTGTCAAATTTTATGATCCTATAGGTCGACGATGTCGATCCTTCCTTATCTATCAATTTGAATTTATCATAACCCTTAATATACTAATATTAATAGTCACTAACAATGGGAATATTATCTATGGTTATAATTCTTAACATTATTTTAAATATAAAATACCATATAATAGTCCAAAAAAACTAAATTGGTGTATGTGTATTCTATAAATACATTACTTAATAAGATATTTATTAATTAAAAAGGGGACTTCATTCATGAAAGTTTGAGTCATTATAGCACATGTCCCAAAGGAAATCACACCTTTAATAATCATGTCAAAATGTTCTCCCATCAATAAGGTGAGGGAATAAGCACAAATATCCTACCCATACCTATGAATGAAAACTAACTCAGAGTGAAATGCATCCCCTCCTTTTAAAAGTATCTTCCTTGGTATGTTAATGCCATAAGAACACATGTCTAGCCAATACTATTTTATGGTTCATGACTTGGAGGGAAATATCTCTCAATTTCTAAATTTATCTCAAGAACTTTAGGATGTTATTTTCCTCTAACAATATATACATTTTTAATTATATTCATGTTACCTCATTTTTATACTCTCATGCATTTTTTATACCATTAAATGTAACATGTAATGTTTCATTCTTATTCCCACTCATGATATATATGAGTGTGTTAATTTTTTTTTAAAAAAAAAATAATTAAAAATATAACATTTTATTAATTAATGAAAAGAAGAGGGACCATCTATAAGTCAAAACACTAACCATGATAATTAATATTTTAACAAGAGAAGGAAAATATTATTGGTAAAATAATCATATATAAAAAATCTCATTCAACTAACTACTGTTGAAAAACTAGTGTCTAATGTGAATATTTAGTGGTCTATTGTATCTTATCTATACTAGTATCTTCCTCCTCTACCTTAAAGTATAAATTATTCACCATTACAAAAATTCCATACCCCCATTTATTTTCATAGTATTATTGTATCATCCTCTGATGGAAATTTTATATTTGTATGAGTTTTGATCCATTCAATCATTATGCACTACTATAGTGCCTCCACTAAGATTTGTTCCACCCATACCTCAACAACATGATCCATAATCATCCTTTGGAGGCGTGTAAATTATTTGGTGAAGTAATATAGAGAATAATATTCATTAATAAAATCAATATCAATCTATGATGTTAACACTTTATCTCAAAGCACTATTTTATGGTAATTTTCATCAAAGCTTATAGAGTCATCATCTATGATCGCTATAGTTTTAACCTAGACATTTTAAGATAATTTAAACTCTTGGTGAATCACTAGAACCTTATAGATATCTCAATAATCCATAATCATTATATAGACTTACTATATGATTTAAATAAAGGGATATAATATGGATTGGTAAAAGTGTATCCTGTTTTAGAACTCCTAAATTATAAATCATGAAAAAATCCGTCCCTTGAAGGTTTGGAATAACCATGATATAAAAAATGGTCCTAGTCCTTAACAGAGATAAAGTAAGGAGTGGTATATCTTCTTCAACATTAATACCACTAGGTTTATTTCCCTACTGCATGCAACTTTCCCAACAGTGAAAAAACATACATGACATCATAATGATCTAAGTCTCATGAACTAGTAGATAATTCTAACTAAAAAAATATATAAGAACATATAGAAATAAATTCCATCTATTTAAGAAATTATACATCATCTCTACTCTTTTTACTATTCATCCTCTCTGTGCCACTAGTATGCAACAATAACCTATCTAGAACTAATATACAGGAATCATGTCCATCAATTCAAGAATTAGTCTCATTAATTTGACATTAAAAATAATAATATACAAATATCAAATGGGATATAGGGAGAAGTTTCATCTGGGGGGTTTCTATAACATCCATGATTCCTGAATGACCACTTGAAAATGCAACCATAGTATATCTAATACTTAAGTCTAAATCAGAGATCATAAGGGGTTACTTAAGTAGAAATTAGGATTACATAAACATGAAATAAAATATTTATGTTTATAGATATATCATGAATTTTTATACTTTTCAAAATGTTATTTTTTGACAAACTCACTTTAAGCTTAAAAAAATAATTGAAATTGGAATTTTATTTCATGGAAAAAATTTTATTATCATTGAATAATAATAATATGTATTTATTGTAGGAATAATAAGTTAACACTAGATGAATAAGAACTTTATTTGATAATAAATAGTTAATGTACCAAAATATTCCTATAAAAACGAATTTCACTATATTTTATATTTTTAATTAAAAATTTATGAATTTTAAAATATGAATTTGAAAAAATAACTTTTTTTCGGATTTATAAGGGAGATATATTTTTAAGATGAATTTTTTATATTTTTTTAAAAAATTGATTTTTAAGATAATAACACTATATATTATTTTTCAAAATACTTGAAATTTTATATCATTATTAGTATATAAGTATGGCATAGAAACATATGAACCTATATTATTGAAATGTTATATATTTTATAATTTAAATTATAAATTTTAAAATATTTATTATAGTTTACAAACATTATTTTTAATATTTTAGTACTCGAGTAATATTTTTCCCAAAATTCTTTTAATACACAATTTATTTATTATATTAAAATTAATTTTCACACTTTTAGAAATTGATTCAGAAAAAAATTGCATTTATACTTTAGAACCATTACTTATATATTAACTAATAATTACCCTGTTATTTTTATACATAATGATTAATTTATCTTAGGTAAAATCTTGTTAGCACAGTAAAATATAAAAATGTAAAAGTAATAATTCAAGGGATAAAGGGATTGAAACATGTTTAAAACATTTGTGAGAAAACATGTTTAATGATATTTTAAAATTTTATCTTCCACAACCCATTATTTTTCAAAAAAATTATCCACTTTCCTTGAGTGTGAATTTCCATTACTAAAAGAAATTAGGTGTTTACAAACATGTCATCCCTTTTCACTAATAAAAGGGGCTCTCACCTCCCCACTTCTCATCACACCAAAATCCCATAAGTTCAAACAAAACCATTTAAACCCCTATCCTAAAATTTTTTATTCACTTTAAAGAGGTTTTGGTCTTCTAAAAAGATCATTCCTCAATTTATTAACCCCCTCTGAAAATGAGATAATCTAAGTTGTCATATATAAGTTCCTCACATCACTTTCTCTTTTATATTTGTTTGTGTTCACATATTCTTACTAAAATTATAATAAAACATCTTAAAATTATAACATTATTATAACTATTTTAATGATATGTTATTATAAGTGTGTTACAATCATTAACTATACTTCCCTTTTTCCTTTAAAAAAATTGAAAATAACAATTGTGTGCGTGTGCGGTCTACTGCCTCCGCAAAGGGTCATGTTTCATTTTCCTTAACCACCTTACAATGATTATCATAATGTTAAATTTATTAAATAATTATGATATTTATAAATTTTTTTATATTTTAAAATGATAAAACATATTATACATTTATCATTTTTTAGGGAAAATAAAATTTCCAACCTTGTGTATGTGTGCACTATTACCTTTATAGAATGTATGATTTAAGTTTTTATTTTCATCAACGCCTTATATGGATAGTCAAAAGGATGGGTTTAATGGATAAATATTATTTTTATGATATCATTAAGGTTATATTATGACATATTAGAGAAACTATTAGTGATATTTTAATCAAATGATCATTGTTACATCAATTGTTTAAAATGAGCATACTATGAAGAAAATGTTTTATTCAAATTATGTAATATTTTCAAATCCATTACATATTATTATTATAATTAAATTATAATTCTGATATATCAAATCAATAAATATTATGTAACATCATTATGCTACTTGTTTGTTGATACTACAACTAAATCACCATCAATAATAATGGCATGTTCTTTTTTAGATGAGCTTGACCACCTACTTGAACAATGATACGAAATTATATCATGAATGGATATATAAAAAATTAATAACATAATATGATATAAATATTTACATAATGATTTGTTTTTTATTTTTGAAAGGATATATCAATTTTTTACCCAATAATCATGAAACCGATTTTTTTGGTATTGAAAACCACCAAAGTCTTCTTTTTATTGATTTTTTCTTCTAGGATAAAGAGTGAAACACTCATCAAGGGAAATTGAAACATCATAAATCATTATAATTTAACCATTACTATAAATTTAGTAAAATTATAATGAAGAAATTTATAATAATACCAAATTTTGACATCGCTCCTATGAAACAATTACAAATTGTCAAAACCACAAACACCCTATATAGAAAAATAACCAATAACTAACTAATATACATATAGATAATGATTATAAATGAATATTGTAAATATTTTACGTTATTAATATGGTTATAAAATAGTATATTATGATATTTATGTTTTTTATCTGATTTTATAGAACATTCAACTAATCAGGGATAAAGGTAAAGAGTTTTGAGGACTCAAAACTTTTCCTTGGGTTTTAATCACTCCTCTTTGACTATTATTTTTAAAAATTCGTATATTATAACCTATGATGATGTTATTTTTTATTTAAACCTTATATTCTAGGGAAATTATGTTTTTCACAAAATTCTTCTTCTTTTATGATTCTATTTTTTCATGAAAATAAATTTTTATTTAGAGAAATTACCATTTATTTTAATGGATTTTTCATCCATATCAATGTTTTTAATTTCTATAAATATTATCCTTCCCCTAGAATAAAGTAAAATTATTTTCATCTACAGTGATCCAATTCTTTCAATTTATTTATTTTAAAACTAAATTTTTGTTATCCGTTTAATTTTGTGGGTTTTCAATTATGTATTATTAATAAATTTAAAATGATTTTTTTACGGTGATGTTATAATATTTTAATATACATCAAATTTTTTCATTTTTTTATTTCTTATCATTATATATTTATTAATTTTTTTGAATTTTTTTATTATGAAGTGTTATCTTTAACATTTAAAAATATAGAATGTGACTTGAAAATCACATATTTTAAAGACTACATTATGAAATATTTTTCAAGAATAAACTTTCTTGTGATTTATCTTTCATTTTCAAAGGATTATTCTCTAATGGAGTAATTTTTCATAAAATAACCAATATGAACACTTCTAAAATATTCATTTTGAGATCTTATATATTTGGTATCAAATGATATTGTTTTTTTATATAATACCATTTATAGAAGGTATGAAACCCATTTTTTATCATAGGTCATTTATTATATGATGAATGATTGGATTTTTGTGGCACTCATATGTATGAATAATGATGGGTGTGGCCCTATATCGCCCTCCAATTCATTGATTATGGTTTTTTATCTACTCAGATAAGGATGCATGTATATACTTGGATTTTTTTTACAAACTAAAGGTCGTACATACTTCTAGGATCATAATAAATTTCAATGGCTAAAATATAGGGAGTAAATTTTAGTTAAAAAACATTAACTAATTAGGAACTCAAACCTGTTTAAGATAGTTTATCATAATCATATTTTTTCTGATGATCAGGGTAACTAAATCAGACTTATTGTTCCTCTGTTAAATTAAATTATATAAATGTTTACTGAAATAAACATTAATTGTAAATTAACAATATAATTTAACCAACTTTTTGAAACAACTAAAATAAAAGTTTACAAATTTATTTAGTAAAACTAATAGAAATTTAATAAAAAAAGCACACATTAAACTTCAGTGTAAGGCAAGGTAATAACCTTGACTAAAGGTATCAACGGTTTTATCCAAACTTTAATTTCATTCTTCATTCAAGAAGGAAGACCTCAATCAAAAATATCAGAATCGTCTCTATCTTCATGTCCCTGGAATTCCTCAACTAGTCTGATCAAATTCAGTTTTCTTCTTATCCCTAGAATCAATTAAACTAAAAATTTATTCAAAACAAAATAAAATTGAAAAACATGTTTTGAGGATTTTAAAATCCTCACATGGAATCCTTAAAATGAAAACTCTTTGAAAGATCCAAAAATGAAATTAACGAGAAGTTATAAAAACCATATTCAAAAGGGTTGAGTTTGAAAAAGAATCGTCTCCATGCTCCCAACTCCATGAATGAACCTCTATTTATAGGTACACCTCTAATAGTCATATTTCCAGGATTCTCAAAGTTGGTTGAAACAACCTTAGATGATATTTATTTTGACAGCTCAATATGATCTATATATTTTCATATGATTTCATTTTTTATTATACCATTTACATTTTGTAAAATGTATTTCTTTAGATAAACATAATTCTACCCATTAAATTATAAACATTATTCTGAAGGAACAAATTGTTTTTATTGAAATTGATTAAAATAGGTTAGACTGCTAGGTCAAATTTGGTTATGATTGACAAAACTCAATAATTACGATAGAAAAATAAATTTCAGACTAGTAGACTAGACATAGTCAGTCTGATAGACTAGACTTAATTAGTCTTATGGACTATACTTACTCATTCTAATGGAGTATACCTTTTCAGTTCGATGTACTATACTTTGTCAATTTGATGGTCTATAATTTTGAATCTAATATACTAGAATTTTTTATTTTGTTGGAATATACTTTTTTAATCTAATAAACTATAATTTAGTAATTATGAAATACTAAATATTGTGTGGAATGTTTAAAATTATCAATTTATAAATATCTTTATGTCTGGTAGAATAAATTGTTTTCTAAAAAACATTCTAAAAACATGAGAAATATAAAATTAGTAAAATATAGTTTTTAAGGGTGTGTTTTTATTTTCAAAAATAATGATAGAAAGTGTATAAATTAAAACATAAAACTCAAAAACATCCCCTATATGTAAAATAACAAGCCACAATACGTAAGGACAATAGTAATAAATTTTAAAAACATACAGTCCCATTAATCATTTAGAAATGCATCTCCCTTTATCTTTCTTATCAACGCCTTTCTTTATAAATCCTTTTTATTTAACAAAATTTATTCAGATTAATAAGATAAGATAACTACTTAATAACATCTCCCCATAAATAATATCTTCTTAAATTACTTTTTATTTAAATATCTTTTCTAAAAAAATCCCCCTTATTAACTTATTTAATAAACTCTCCCCTAATCAATAATTTCTCCCCATTAGTGGTTTTCAAATAGGAATATAGGGGGTAGAAAGTACAATAAATTATAGAAAAACAATTTTACAAAACAATTTATTTTGAATAAATTTTAATATATTAAAATATAAATAACATTAAACCAAATAAAAAATTTTAAACAATCAAACATAATATATGGATTAAAATTAATTCATAATTTCATTCATAATTTTTTTTTCTTTTTACATAAATAGTGTATAAAGAAAAATACATTTTTATCTTAAAAAATTTCTTCATTATTACTTTAATCTTCTTAAACTCTTCTGATTTATTCTTAGTTGTTGGTTTCATTGCCTCCAATGTCTCGTGACGTTCTTCAAGAACTTCAAAACATAGAACTTATTGTTTTTATATTTCTACTTATTCAGTAAGATATTGGTTCTTAGTATTCTCAAATTTCAACTTTTGAACTTCCCATTCAAGAAACATTTTCATTGAAATCAGCCTCATTCCGAACAATGGTTTTTGTTAACTTTTTTAAATCATATGATTTTTCTAACTCATTTTACCTTATCTATATTTTTTCACTTGGGTTATATTTCTGGTTGATATAGAACCGTTTCCAAAAGTTTCTTTAATGATTCATCAAAATATTTTAATCATTATTCTATTCTATAACTGGAATGAGTATCTTGAGAATATATTGAATTTGATGAAACATTGGTAACATGTTTCCTTGAAGGTACAATAGATAATTTATCCTTCTCTTTCTATTTCTCTTTCATTTTTCAAGAATCTGAAATTTTCATGATGTCAACATTTCTACTAGCCTCAACATTTTCCAGTACTTTTTTTTGGGATTTCTAATTTTAAATTTCATTTTTAAAACATTCTTCCTTTTTTGAAACTACCATAGAAATATATTTCTCCAACTAAGAATTAATTGAATATGTTTCTAAAAAACTCACTACTCCTTCTTCTTTTTTCCACTTCCTCTGAAGAATATTATTTGGATTATTCATCAAACAATTTTTCAAATTTTCATTCCAAATATTCTTCTACTTATAAAAAATATTTTTTAAGGATTCTTATCACTTTTTTGAACTTCAAATTGAACTTATTTGGTAATTTATTTTTAAATCTATATAAATTTTATTTTTCTATTTTCAATATCTAAAATATCTTCAGAGGTTATAGAAATTTCATATTCTGTATGATTTGGTTGAATAAATTTAAGAAGTGGTTGATCAATTCTTTAGATAACCAATAAAGTATAAATTGAAAGAAATATTTGACCTTCGTCCCCAGTAGTAGTATGGATGTCTCTATGCGCCCTTTTAACTCTCTTTGTTAAACTTTAATAAACTTCACCCTCATTGAATCTCTTTTTCTTTTTTTCTTTTCATCTCATATGATTTCAAAAGTTATTTAGTTTTCTATTTTAGTGATATAGACCATTCTTTTTTGAAACAAAATTTCATATCTCCAAATTTATTTTCTGACTTTATTTTCGCCAAATATTGATATTCTTCATAATACATATATTTCCCCTTTCATCTAGGGTTGTTAATAAATTTATTTCTTATTTTCTTCAACTTTTTCCTTTATCTAATGAACTTTGGAATCAGATGATACTTTGTTTCATTTATGAACAAAATTCATTATCTATGGCTTAAAAACTCATTTAATTATTGAAATTCTTTCATCACTTATCAACGAAACATTTTCTATTATCACAATAGCCATGTTTTTAATATTCACGATAAACATAATTTTTATCAACATCTTATAGATAAAACATGGAAACTAGATAATTACCAACTTTATCTCACTTTTCATTAAAGATTTAACTTATAATAAAACATACTTCACTGCATTTATTTTTTTTTTGTATTCATTAGGAGTTCCAAAAAAAATTTATCTAAAACATTCAAGGTATCTCTATGTTCTTTCCTTGGAAATAGGTAACATTGCATCCAAAACACTACAACTAGATTAAAAGGTTTCAAATGATAAACTTTTCTTACATTATCATATGTACTAAATAATGATGTTTCAGTCTTAGTTTTTTCAAAAGAACCTAGATTTTACATAGGATTATGCATTATAAGATAAGACTCACCACCCAATAGAACATCCACTCTATTAAAAACCTATTTAACATTCGACTTTTAGGATTCATCAAAACAAATTTAAGTAATTACATCCATATATTCTTCCACACTAAACTGAACTAAGGAATAAAATTACTTCAAAAGAGTTTTATAATGAAGATAAAAATCTCATTTTCCTTGCAAATTTTTTCCCAGTATAGAAATATGATAATTTTTTTGAAGAAATAATACTTTTTATCCTACCACTTTTTCTTAATCATCCTCCCCTTAAAATCTTCTATATTTGAAATATCTATAGGTGTGATGATTATGCAGAGAATGATAGGTTTGAGAAGAAATAATTAGAAAAATAAGAGGATGAATGGAGAAACATGAAAAGATTATACTGCTAAAGAATTTGAGGTCCAAGAGTCATCATATGTCAGAGAAACCGATGTGAAATATGGAGACCTAATTCTTATTTATATGGTTGGGGTGATGATTTGACTTCCAAATATCATACATTATAGATTCAGTCTCATATATGATCTTAAGATTGAAAAATCTCATCATAAGATTTAAATATATAATCTAAACTCTTAATTTTTTTTAAATGTAATTTTTATCGGTAATAAGGACTTTCCAAAAATTAATTAATTTATATTTTTAAAAAATTTGGATTTTTATAGAATGTAAAAACGAATATAACTAATAAAATAGAATATTGTTATGATTAATGATTATAAACTACCTTCTATAAGAAAAATTGTATCATTCTTATGGGAAATTCAGTCCATTAATTTTTCTTCTTGATTTTATAAAACGTAATGTTTTTTGAAAAACTAAAAATTTTGTAAAAAAATATTTTTAGAAAAACAAAAGTTTTAGTAAAAAAATGTTTAAAAAATAAAAATTTATTAAAAACAATGTTTTTAGAATAAATATTTTGTTAATAAAACCACTGATTTTAGAAAAACTAATGTTTTAGTAAAACAATAATGTTTTTATAAAAACTAATGTTTTAATAAAATTGACGTTTTTTAGGAAAAATAAAGTCTTCGTTAATCCTGATTTTTTCAGAAAAAAAACTAATGTTTTTATAAAGGGTAACCATTTTAGAGAAACTAATAATTTTTGAATGATTTTTTTAAACCACGAAAAATTTACTCCCCATTTGAAAATGGGTTCATTAATGTAAAGACATTGGTAAAAAAGAAATGGATATGAATGATCAGAAATTATCAACCATCCTTAGATTATGATTAATATATTAAAATATATCTATGCTAAGGGGTTTAGTAAATATGTCAACATGTAGATATCTCATTTTGATCAATTGTAAAATAATATCCCCTATTTATGTCTAGTATCAAAGGAAATGGTGTTGTATATCATTGTGATTTTCTCATGAGTTATTTGATGCATTTTTATGCAAACAAATTGAACTTATGTTACTACACAAAATTTGACTTAATAAAACTAAATCCATAGTCAGTGTGTGTGTTGTATCCACAAAAAATGAGTACAACAACTTCCAACTACACCATATTTGGATTCATTAGTGTATATTTCTATAAATTGTTGTTTCATATAAGAAAATGCCACTAAATATTTTCTTAAGAAATGAAATGTTTTGAACGTGCTTTCTATATCAATTTTAGATCCACCAAATTCATCATCTGAAGAAAACAATATTAAAAAACCTTTATATAAGAGTAAAACATTCCTAGATCCATATTTCCTTTAACATAATGAAATATTAGTTTTACTAACATAATATGGGATAATTTATGATTATCTTGATATTTTTCATATAAGCATACAACAAACATTAAATATATATGATGGGTTGTTAAGTATAATAAAATACCAATAATTTAACTACAAATATTTCGATCAATGGGTTTTCAAGATTCATCAATATTTAAATTATTTGTGGTTCCAAAAGGAGTACTAATACTTTTATTACCTTTTTATCAACATTTATTAAGAATATCATTTATATATTAGGTTGAGATATTAAATTTTCTTCTAGTTTTTTGAAAATTTGTAAACGTAGAAAATAATTAAGTTCTCCTATCATACTCATTTCAAATAAAGATTTCATAATATCCTTAAAAGAATTTGTTAAAGATTTTTGAGTTGAACCAAATATAATTTCATTAGTATAAATTTGAAAAATGGTGATGTTTATAGAATAAAAAATTTAAAAAAAGTGATGGATCCACAACCCCTTAATAAATTTACTTTGTAACAAAAATCTAGTTAATCTATCATAGTAGGATCTACAGGATTTTATAAGTATGTAAAGGCTCATAGTAAGTGTAAAAACATAATCATGAAAAAAAAAATTTCAAAATTAGGGATTTTTTGCATAAATTTCTTAACATACATATTCATTATGAAAATCACACTTCACATCCATTTAAAAAAGTGTAAAATTAGGAAATGCTTCATATTCTAAAAGAATATGAATAGATTCAAGTATTACTACCTGAGCATAAGTTTCATTATAATATATGCTATCTTAATGATTCTAATTCAATACAATAAGTCTAGATTTATTTTTTCTTATAATTACATATTCATGACACATATTCTAAAAACCCCCCATTTTACAAAAATTATATAAGATTATTGAAGTCGTTTGTCAATTTTCCAAACATGATTCCTTTAAAAATAGCTTTTTACTTCCATATATTTTATCCAATCTTCATCACTTAAAGATTCATCGGAATTTTCAGGATCAAATTGTGATAAATATGTAAACTTTTGATCTTTATTTATTAAAGAACTTATAGTTATAATAGGATGATCTACATCACCAATGATATTATCAGTAGGATGATTCCTAAGGATCAATTGATTAGTTGGTTTTATTAAATTATATTATTGACCAATATGTTCAAATTATTAAAGATGTAAAATATCAAAAAAATATTCTTCAGTTGTTCTCTCATAAGATGAAATTTCAAACATTAGTTGAAAATTAGTATTCGAAATAACAACTGAAGATGTGGATTGAGTTTATTTCAAAATAAAATGATCAGTTTCATCAAATTTTACATGTACTATTTCATAAACAGTAATTTTATTTTTATTAAAAAAGAGATATAATCCTTTCTAGTTCTAGAATAACCTATATATATTCCTTCATCAGATTTTGGAGAAAATTTATATAAATAATCTTTAGTATTTTGGATGAAAAATTTTCATCCAAAAATAGTAATGTAATAAATGTCAATCATAATAATTTGGATTAATAAACAAACTTATTAAACTAGATTTATGGTATAGTAGGATATAGTAATTTTCTCATCCCAAAAATGTTTAGCAACTGAGTATTCACTCAGCATGGTTCATCTTAACTCTTGAATAGTTATTTTTCTTCTTTCAAATGCACCATTTTATATGCAATTATTAGTTCTAAAAAAGTAATGTATTATACTCTTTCACCATAAAAAGAAAAAAAAATTATAATTTAAAAATTATTCACCATGATCACTAAGAATAGTTATCAACGAAATATTTTTTTCATTTTTAACTTCGGCCACAAAATTTTTATAATTGAAAAAGGATTCAGGATTATTTTCTAGATAATATCCCTATGTATATCTAGTGTATTCAGTAACTAAAACATAAACATAATATTTTCCATTGATACTTCCAATTTTTGTAGGATGAAATAAATACATGTATACTAAGTATAAAGAATCTTAACATAAAACCTCACTAATATATTTAAAACGTGTATTATGTTTCTTTTTGAATTGACTTTTATTACAAACTTTTGAATTATCAAACTTAAGTTTTGCTATATCTTTGACTAATCATTTATTTAATAATTTAGCTAAATTTTGAAAATTATAATGTCCTCATATTCTATTCCATAACAACTATTTTTTTCCGTTTCACTATGGACAAGTATATTTTAATGACTTTGATATTTTCAATTTTATATTTAGAAATTATTTAGGAAATTTATGATACCACACATTCAGACGGTGTTCGATTCCGAGGCCCAGTGTTCCAAGAATAATTCATTGAAAATGATTTTCTTTTAATAGCACACAGGGGAGGATTTCCATAAAAAGTGGAATATATTTTAAAACGGTTCCTGAATCTGAAATATGAGGGAACTGTTGATCTCATGATGGTCACTTTACCCTAAGTGTTCCCTAACATTCACCAACACTTTTCATCTGAAGAAAAAGTCACCAAGGATGTAACCATAAATAAAATAAATTAAATAAAAAAATTTATTTTAAAATCCTAGTAACCCATGAGAGGTGACTCAAATTGGAAATTTGAGGCCATTTTTCAGTTTTTAATATGGTTTTTCCTTAGTCAAGGACTAACATCATCCATCGTAGGTCGGCAATGAAAATTAGTTTTTGGTGTTTTGAAGAACTAAATAAATTTAAGAATTATTTCATTTTAACATTACACATTTATTCAAGGACATGTTTTCATTTAATATGATCCTTAAGTAGGTATCTTGGGTAAGGCTCATAACCCTAGAATTTCCCTGGAATATCTAGAGAGAACCGCTGGAGAATCAGCTCGGAAGATGATGATAGAGACTTGGATCAAGGATCATTCTTCATGAGATTTGCCAATTGAAATCAGTATTCAATGGGGAATGATCTGTTATCGAGGTAGGGTGGTTGTTTTTCTTCAATTTTTACATGTTCTTAGATTCAATGATGAATGTAAACCAATCCAAAAATGGGTCGCTCTGTAGTTCTATCATTTGTGGGATGGATTGTTATTGCAGGTTTTATAATAGGAGATTGATTTATTTCCCCTTCGTTTATTCCTTTAATGAGAACGAATCAAGACAAACACAAAAATGGATGGAATTCATTATTCGGGTTTTCTTGTTCTTTTATCTCCACTGTTCTTAGCATTCATCGTCGTTGGGCCCCCGTGGAAACGACTTAACTTTCTTGGAGGCCCCCAACATGATCAGACCCTTTAATTGGAGGAAATGTATTAAAGAAGCCCGCATCTATGTATAACGATACCATGAAACCAAAATTTATTATCGTTATATATTTTGAAGAATAGGAGGAGGTGTGGTGGCTAGTAGAATGGTCTATCGTGTCTCAACCGTGAGGGATCCTGTGGCATCCGGCCACGTGTGGTGGCTGGGGATGTGGTAGTCACCATGGGGGAGTGTCTACAGGTTACAAAAGTGGTTCTCTAGCCACAAATGATACGCATTCCATGTGGCCCCTACGAACTGAGTGACCATATTGATCCACTCTCCAATAGGTTGGTCCAGGTAGCCCAGTGGACCTCGGTCCATCAGGCCATGCGAATTGGGTCGGGAAAAACCATGATGTGCTAGAAGGGGTCAGGTTGACCGAACAAGGTCGGTTCAGCTGGCAGGTCATGTCAGACCTATGTCTGCAAACTATTTTATTCAAATGGCCATATCATTCAAACTATGTGTTAGTTTGATGAGCGGTCTACGGTGTTGGGACGCTTGTGGTGGGGAAGTATTTTCTATATATCCTAAGTGTGTTTGTATTGATGTTATCATAAGAAATATTGTCTTGAGGATTGGATTCTCCCAAAACAATTGTGATTTGATCGGAATATTGTGGTTGTTTATGGCCTTGAGACTCTGTGACTTATCAAGATAGTGTGTCTTACAGATATTGTGTGTCTTTTCAAGACTATGTGTTTTTTCAAGACTGTGGGTCTTATGGATATTGTGTTTCTTAAAGATACTATGTGTCTTATCGAGATTGTGTGTCTAATGAAATATTTTGGGTAATCAAGTTAATCATACTAACAACTTATACATGTATGAGATGATTATGTATCTTCTTTGTGGTATTCTGTATGGTATCTTTTTTGTAGTATTTCTCTTTTGTAGTATTTTTTGTGGTATCTTCTTTGTGGTATACTATGTGGTACCTTCTTCATGGTATTTATCCTTTGTCATATTCTATGTGGTATCCTATATGTTGTATTTCCTTTATGTTTTTGGGGTGTCGAAGTGAGTATTGTTTTACTCAAATGTGGACAGTCTTTTCCCGCACATGACGTGTATTTTTCAGATGATCAACCCTTTGATGGAGTCCTTGGTGGAACAGGACCATATAGTTCTTAGCGAGGCCAGATAGATGAGGTTTGTTCTAGAGGTTCGTACATCTGTTCCAGAATGTCTTTTCTTACAGGTTGAACTTTTGGTTACAGACTCTTTAGGAGGGTTTGTATTTTAGCCATGTTTACTTTATTTTACTTCCTATCATACTTTTTTGGGATCTTAGTGGTTTTCATGCATTGATTACTTAGTTTTGTTTAAATTTCATCTTTTTTCTCTTATAGATGGGAGTTTTCGGCTGTTACTTTAGAAAAATCCGACCATTTCTGGGATATTCCTACTCGGTTCTAGTCATCTACCCCTAGACTATTGGAGGCGGGCTTTGGTTAGTCCTGGCATGAACCCCTCTTAGACAGGATGTGATTAAGTGGTAACATAGGGGAGTAGGTTATACTTCTGGACCAGAAGTCTGTGAGGTTGGTTTGAGGAAATAGTGTTAAGTGTTTCGACTTTAGCTTTCAGGCCAGGGAATCCAGTGTTGGTGTGTCGGTTAACATATCCATGCACTAGGACTCTAAAAACCTAGTTTTCAACTCAGTACATGAAAAAATAAGCTGTAATGAAAATAATGGTACATGAATAATATAGGATTATGGTTTTTTCTCATGTTCTTATTGATTCATCTCACCAGGTATTCTCTATTGACTATGGTACATCTTGTTTTCTTACAGTATTTCTTCACAAAGAGAGCCATCTAGGATTCCACTATGTGATCCTGAGGATGATCTTCCCGATGGTGAGGTGTCAGTATAGGTATTTTTAATGGAGATAACACCTCTATGTGGGGCACTACATATACCACCACCTACATAGAATAACATTGTAACCACAGTACTGGAGGATGAGGAGCATATGCTGAGTGTGCTTTAGGAGTTCAAGTGATAGAGTCCCCTCAGGTTTCTAGGTGAGCTTGACACATAGGTGACTAAGGACTGGAATGATGTTGTGACCCAAGTGTTCTATCTATTCAGGACACCAGAAGATCATATGGTGGTCCTAGAGGCGAGCCTTATACACAACTCAGTAGGCCTATGGTATAGTTTAGTGATCCGATTTTACAATGTGGTGACCCTTCTATGGAAAGAGTTCGAGAACCTTTTCAGAGGTGATTTTTCACATTATAATCTAATGAATTTTCATGTCCATGAGCCTCTACATCTTTGATGGGATTACATGTTTGTATCTAAGTATTCATAAAAGCGTACCAAAATTTCCATGTACTCTATGGATATGATAAACGACCAGTGCTTTAGGGATCAGACCTTAAAGTGAGGTCTGTGTAGTGAAATCCAAGAAAATTCTATCCCTATGTGCATTCCTATTTATGTTGGGGTTGCTGAGAAAGATTTTTTGGTCGAAGGTTTCTAATCTACGCAGGTACAACTAGTGATTATTAGTAGTGTGAAAGAAGAAGCAGAGATCTTGGAATAAGATATCCTAAGTCAGTCTCAGATATCTGGATGTGCAAGATATTTCAGGATGAGGCCTTGGGACAGAGGGCTAGTAGTTCAAGGCTCATAGGGTTGGTCTGGTCTTCCCAGAGAAATACAATGTTACTCATGTCGATACAAGTGACATATTTCCCAAGATTGTCCATCCCATCATACTACAGATAGGGAAACTATGGGTAGACCACTAAGGTAGAGAAAGTGGTGGGGTAAGATTTATTCACTGGGAGGAGGATGTGGTAGATGATCTGAGAGACTAGAATAAGGTGGTTGACATTTCGACATGTTACCAACACCACCCACAAGTGGTCCACACCAAGCTCAGAGAGCAAGTGGATAGAGATGAGGATGCCTGCAAGCGATGGAGGATTATGAACCCATCAATATATGGATGATTAGAGGTATGTTCTATATATATTCCACATTAGAAATTTTTTTATAGACACAAATTTCAATAATTATTTTCTTTCCACAAAACTTGTTTGAGACTCGGAGATTCCAGTTGAATCCTTGACTCAACCATTACACTATGAAACTCCAACTTGGGAGATTCAATGATCACGCATTGTTGCCAACAATGTAACCTTACTCTTGGAGGTGATAGTTTTGGCTGGGATATCTTGTTAGCGACATTTATGGCTTACAATTTCATTCTTAGTATTTACTGGTTATCTATTGTTCATGGTCATATTGAATGTTTTAGGCACATAGTGTGTTGTTTCGGCAGTGATGGGACCGTGTTTTAATTTTTTGGTGAAAAGGAAATGCAAGAAACATTGGATAGACTCACACATTGTTGGGTGTATAAAATAACTCATTATTTGGATATCCTTATCCTTGGTGTAGTGGATGATATGAGTCCTCAGTTTCCTATAGTTATGGAGGAGTATGAGGATATCTTACATGAGGATGTTCCATGATTACTTACCCATAGAGAGGTATAGATCTTCATTAATCTATACCCCAAGATGGTACCAATATCTACACATGCATAGCGGATGGCTCCGAGAGAGCACCGTGAGATGAGGGTACAGTTGGAGGACTTTCACAGAAAGGGATTTTTGAGACTGAGTGTTTCACCCTGGGAAGCACCGGTTTTGTTTTCCAAGATGACAGAAGAGAGCGTGAGGTTATGTGTGGACTTTCAGTACCTAAACTAGGTGATCGTGAAGAATAAGTATCCAGTATCTATGATCAAAAACTCTTTGATAAGTTTATATTGGTGTGGTGGTTCTCAAAAATCAACATCCGGTCAGGCTATCACCTGTTGTGAGTACTAGATGACGATATACTGAAAACGGATTTCAGATCTCATTAAAGCTATTATGATTACATTATGTTGTCTTTTGGTGTGAAAAAATCCCTAGTGGTGTTCATGGGACTCATGAATACGATCTTTCAACATTTCATGTCGATAGAGAAGTGCTAGACATTCTTTCAAGAGTAGAGGAAGATGTTGAAGAGCACTCCCATCTTGAGATTTATAGATGAGGTAATCGAGTACATGGTGTTATATGATTCATCAAGAACTGGGCATGGTTTTGTCCTGATGAAGTGGAAAGCAGTGATTTCTTATGCTTCACAGACAACACAATCATAACTATTCAACCCATTATATTTATTTACCTATGGTAGTATTCGTATAAAAGATTTGGTGACACTACCTGATTGGTGAGAGGTTTATCGTCTACTTTTATCACAAAATTATTGACTATATCTTCCCTCAGAAGGATCTGAACATGAGACATATGGTATGAATAGATTTCCTCCACCACTATAACTTTGAGATTGTCTATACTCCTGGGAAGGGGAATGTTGCAGCAGATTCTCTTAGCATGAGATTCAGTTTGCAGTTGCTGAATGAGGCATCTGAGTAGTGTGCCTTATCGTAGATATCCATCTTGGATGGAGATGGAGTAGCCTACCTCTAGTCAATGGTTGTCACCCCTTCAATCTTACAGTGAGTTAAAAATGAACAACTTGGGAATACTGACTGTGATACTCAATGTTCTCATATATTCATAGGGAATTCCCCTTATGAATGTTCAAACTATTAAGAGCACGTTGTTATTTTCATAGGATTCACAGCAGTAAAAGTAGAGTTATAGGTGGAAGTTTGTATGGAGTTCCATACATCCACTTTTGCAGTACATCTAGGAGTGGAGAAGATTTACTATGAACTTAAATGTCAGTTCTAGTAGCCCAGGGTGAAGAATTCAGTTTCATAGTTTGTTTCTCAATGACTCACTTTTCAGCAGGTGAATGTCGAGAACCAGGTTTTAGTGGGTATGGCGCAATACCTTGAGGTATTTTAATGTATGTTGGATGTGATATCTATGTAATCATGATGTGTTTACCATGTACATCTAGGGGACACAATACCATCTAGGTGATCATTGACCGACCAACCCTGTTGGCCCACATCCTAGCTATCGAAAAGTAGAGTTCAGTAGAGAACATGAAATTCTTTTACATGCAGTAGATAGTTTGACTCCATGGAGTTCCATAGAAAATAGTATTAGATCATGATTCTCAATTTACATCCTGTTTTTGAATGTTATTTCATGAGGCCTTTTGAGTTTGAGGAAGGAGACCACGTGTTCCTTCGAGGCTCACCTCAATGTGGATTATGAAGATTTGGTCTTAGTGGAAAGATATTTGTGAGGTTCATCGGCCCATTCTAGATATTAACTAGAGTTAGTGATGCATCATACCACTTGTGTCTACCTATATATTTAGAGCGGGTGCATGATAGCTTTTACATGTCACAGCTGAGGGGGTATATTCCTAACACATTGCATGTCATTGATTAGGAGATCAGGACATTGATGACGGGGTGACTTTTACTAGGTACCCAATAGAGATCAAGGATCGACAAGGGAATATCCTTCACTTGTTGTTGATTCCTTTTATCTGCATTCGGTGGTAGTATGTTAATCTCTAGAATATCACATTGGAGTGGAAGGCTCATATTCATTCTCAGAACACCCTTTTGTTTGACTATCCCTTTGTTCTGGAATTCGAGGATTTAATTCCCTAAGGTGGGGAGAATGTAATCACTTGTATTTACCCAATTTTACTTTCAGAAATTATTTGTAAAAATTTGTAGACCAATAACTAAGACAGCCTATGATTCCAAGGCCCGGTGTTCCTGGAACAAATTCGTTGGAAATTATTAAGTTTTTAATAGCATGAATATGGGGATTTCCATAAAAAGTGTAATATCTTTTAAAAGGTTGATTAAATCTCAAATTTGGGGGCACTATTGTGCTCAAAATGGAGAATTTACCCAAGGTGAGACCTAAATTTGGTCGGTGCAGGTCATCTGAAGAAAAATTCACCAAGGACGTGACTGGAAATAAAATAATTAAATAGAAGTATTTTATTTTAAAATCCTAAAAACTCATGAAAGGATACATGGATATAAAATATGAGACCACAGTTGAGTTTGTAATGTGGTGTTTTTCATAGGCAAGGCCTAACATTTTCCAGCGCAAGTCGGCTGTGTAAAATAATTTTTGATGTTTTAAGGAACAAAATAAATTTAAGAATTATTTTATTTTGACGTTATGTAGTGACACAATGAGTAATTTTAATTTAATACGAGACTTTTTTAGGGATACATGGTCAGTCTCATAACCCTACAAACTCCATATAATCTCTTGATAGAACCCCTAGAGAATCCTCTCGGAAGATGATGACAGAGACCTCGAGTAAGGATCTTTGTCGATGAGATTAACCAATAGAATTTGATCTTCAATGGTGAATGATCCATTACAAAGGATGGGAGGTTTTTTCTTTCTTGATATCCCCATTTAAAAATTTAACGACGAACGTGGACTAACCCACAAATAGGTTGATATGTGGTTTGATATTTTATAGGATGGATAATTATTGCGGGGTTTATATCGGGATATTGATGTATTTCCTTTTTTTATTCCCCTAATGATAACAAAATGAGGATGAAACAAACAAGTCAAAGCTTCAATATTTAGGTGTTCTTGTACTTTTTATCTCCCGCTTTCTTGGTTTTCATCATCATCGGTCCCCCGTGGAAATGGCTCGACTTTCTTTGAGGCTCTGATTGTGCTCGGACCACTGAATTGGGGAAAATGCATCAACAGAGGCTGCATATGTGTAGATTGGGACCCAAAAAACCCAAATTTACTATCATTACACATTTTAGAGCATAAAAGGTGGTGTAGTGGCCCATGAAATGGGACACCCATTAAAACCATGTGATGAAGGCGGTGCATGTTGAGGTAGAGTTGGGTGGATGCGGTGGCCCAGCCACATGGAAGCCCATAATTTCCAGTCACATGCAGTGGCCATGGGATGAGAAAATTACCATAGGGGAGCATTCGTGGGGTGCGGACATGGTGTGCTGGCCACACAGGCCATACGGGCCATGTAGGATGCTCAAACCGAGTGAGGAAGATAGGGCCATGCTCTAAAAGTAAAGTCCATACGGCCCAACGGGCCACGTTCCAACTGGCCTAGTGAACTTGGTCAGTCTGGGCTAGGTCGGGTTGATTAGACCAGGTTGGGTTGGCCGGAAGGTCCGGTCAGTTGGTGGACTGGGTAGACCCTAGTTCCACAGACTGTTTTATTCAGATGGCCATAACTTTTAAATTGTGCATCTGTTTTATATTCTATATGCACTGTTGAGACCCTTGCGGAGAGATGATCATTTCGAGGTATCCTAAGTGGGTTTTGTGGATGTACACATAAGAACTATTTTCTTGCGGAATGGATTCTCGAGAAACGAGCATTCTATGTATAGAATCTTATGGCTTGTTGTATGAATTAGACTACATGAATTATCAATACTATGTGTCTTATGGATGCTAGGTCGTAATCTCTATAGTGATGACATAAGATGGGTTGAATTGTGCCCATTTCAAAATTTTACAATTCTCTTGATTCACCCAAATAGAAGATGATAACTAGAATCATTTCTGTAATAGAGTATATAAAGCAGATATGAATAGAAATCAAAGTTCATCAATTTATAGTGGTCTGGGGGAAAAAGATCACCTATTAAACTCCACCAATTACCGTCTCTGCAGGCTTGATGAATTTCACTAGTAAGGTCCTCATATCATAATACTGATCCACAACTGAGTGCAGGAATTTGTCACCCTTACAAACAAAGTCATAAAAAATAGAGCCTTCTGGTTCTTTTACAGGGAACCAATAAAACCAAAACTCAGTGCGAGAACCTAACACTCAACCACGACTGAATTGGAGTAGCTAAAACTCATTATAGATAAGACATAGTTTTTTGAGAAACAAATATAGCTCATAATTGCTGCAACACGCAACTGATAAAATAAAGATCTTCAACATCAAATGAAAATAAAATTTGAATAATGAATAAAGTGATCTGGTTGCACAAAAAATATTTTCCTTTAAAAACAACTAAAATAGAGAATCACTTTCATAGGATTGAAAAGTATATCTTCAAAATATAGTTTGTGTTTTTGTGATGCTTGATCATTGTATCACTGAAAAAAAAATTCATAGGAAAAATTCAATGAATAATATTTACATAGATATCTGAAAGGTATTCACAGATTCTGGATTTTTATAGATAATACTGAAATAGATATATATTGAAAAACCTCTAGCATAGTTTTAGAGACGCAAAATATGCCTGATAATTTTTCAATATTCAATATAAAATAAATAGATCAGAGAAGGCATAACATCTCTTATGAATATGAGTAAAAATCTTTTTTGTAAATGAATCTTTAAATCATATATAACTAGATTTGAATCATTAAAATATGATATTTAAATCAACTAGATATTCCAAAAATACTGTTTCAAAAAGATCTAATAAAGACATAAATTCAAATTTCCAGCATTGAAAATTCAAACATAAGGTTCCTTCACAAAACGAAAAAATAAAAAAAGTAGGGTCAAACTTCATAACATAGGTTTTATGATCTATATGTTTATCCACATCAGTATATATATCTAAATGTAACATTTATTATCTATACATTCACTTATCCCAAGCATAAGGTTGAAAATGTAATGTTGACTACAAAATTAAGGTTGATGGTCCATACGTTTGTAAAGTTCCATACATACGTAGGGTCCATTAACCATACTTTTTCATTCTGAAAAATGTCATATTCTTATCCAAATGTGATATTCCTTAACCATAAGTTTCTTAAAAAATAGCTTTGATTAACCATATGTGATTATCCTTCAACTGAAACATAAGTTTCATTCTATACATTAATTTCTTCGACATACTGAATGAATAGTATATCCAGTAAACGACAAACAGTGAAAAGTGTTTCCAAAATATGCTTAAGAGAGTTCCGAACTCTTTAACGAATATTTCTCAAAAATAAATAGTTGAAAATTATTTCAAGATACAAATTATAAAGAATATTAATTTTGTGAAATACATTCAAAATAAAATGATTAGTAAATTAAATAAGGTTGTTTTTTAGCATCAAAATCAACAAAATTTATAGATTATTATTGAGACAATACATGCCCAACAATCTCCCCTTTTTATGATCAATAAACCCATAAATTAAAACTATGATCATAGAAATATAATTTATAATTTTGTAAAAATTAAAGAAAATAATTTTGATTTGACAGAATTATTTCGATAAAGAAGAAATATCTAAATTTCTCCCCCAATGGTAAATCTCAAATAAATATGTATGCATATATAAATTTCTCAAATTAAATAAATGTTGTGTTATATAATTTTTTCAAATCAAAGAAATGTTTTGTTATCTGAATTTCTCAAATAAAATATATTATATGTTATTTAAATTCATTCCTCTTTTTCTGATATTAAAAGGAAAGTATAGAAACAAATTAAAACACATTTAATATTGAATAGAATGATAAGTGAAAGTTATAAGTAATTGTAATGAATAAATAGAACTATATTATGGCTATCAGACAAAAATAAAAAAGAACATAAAATAATGAAATGTAACATATAAATAGTAAAGAAGTTAAATGATCAATAAAGACATCAATACAATAAAGTCTGTGACTAAGAGGAAAAAATAGTCATTTTCATGGTTCAAGGTAAGAAAAAGGATTATAATTGGCTGGGTTTGAATTTTGAATGGATTCAAACTTCTCATTTAACTCATCCATCTGAAATATTAGCTTCCTCATCAAAATTTCTCCTAGATGAATAACCAACAACCTCATGTCATTATTGATATGCAAATTCTACACTATGTTGACCTTTAGAAACACATGAGGACTCTCCTCTTACATCATGAAAAGATCTAACTTCTCTGAAAAAAGGTTCCATATCGATATAATTCTAGTCTCTCCCTTAGTTAACTGATCAACAAGAAATTTTGGATTCTCTGGAAGAACTTATAGAGGTGATCTATTACACTTCAGGTCTTCAAGATGAATGTTAATGATTTCCATAACTAATGTAATGGAGTGAAATGTTCTAATTAAATATGGACTCATAGTAGGTATAGGAACATATGTACTTGATTGACCCACATGGCTCTTTATTGATTCAAAATGATTGCCCATATACCACTTCAAATTTGTAAAATATGTCTTTAAAACTGATTCAGAGTTGAGTTTCCCAAACTCATCCAGCATTTCCCTTTAAAATTCATCAAAATCCTTTTTAAAAGCAGTACTCAAATTGAGTTCTTGAATCTTCTTCTTGGATATTTCAAGATAATGCCTCAAAATTGCATTCTCTTCCTGAGATTTTTTATAATTAACAACAATATAATCTACATGATGAGATAATAAATCTGATGTCCCCTCATCTGCATTCATAGACTAATTTTCACTATCAGTAGCCAAAGGATCAACTACAATTTTCATTACTGATTCTTCGAAATAAAAAGACTGATTATCTAAAACAACAGTCTGAGTACCATAAATATGATCTGATTGTCCCACATTTTTATCTACAATCAAGGGTTGATTTTTTGTAACTGATTAATATAAAATAATCTCTTCTTGAATAACTCCTTGTTCCATAATTTATCTCTGACAATCTCTGATTGAGAATTTTCAGTTTGAGTATTCTTTTCTTGAATGGTTTCTACTGAAATACTCTCTTGTACATGTTCATTCACCAGGGGTACAATATCTAGTTATATATAATGACTCTCCACTAAAATTTACTCATCAATAAAATTTTCTTCCAAATGAACCGATTATTTTTCTTCTCCAAAAGCCAATATTTTCTTTTCAACTTGAGGAGAATTTCTGTTCATTGATTTCATAACAAGTCCTTCTTGATTTGGTTCTTTCTCTGCTTACTCTTATTCAGTGTTTAATCTATGTCATCCCTTATATGGTTTTGAAACTGCATATGTTCTTGATTCAGCTACACCCACCTTTCAAACACATGCTTTCTCCCCCTGAGCAACAGCTCTTGGGCTCTGTTCTTCCTCATCTCCAACAAGAAAAATCATTCCTTTTAAAGTGCTCCAAAAAATCCAAGCTTTCTTAATGGTCCAAAATTCAAAACATTACTTTGATGACATTTGAATCTTTCATCAACCTATATGATCATATCCTTCCTAAAAAAATCCGTGAAATTATCCATCCATATGGATAGAAATTCATTCTTGCATCCAATGAACAGTAGTAATAAAGGTACCGAAATAAATACCGCGTAAAATGAAATTTAACATCACTTAGATAAAGAAACATGATATACTAGTCTAGTTAAAGTATTTTCTCCATCTCATCCATCCTTATTGGCATTCCTATCAGAATAAACTTCACCAGAATCTTATGGTCATCTTATAAATCCTTAAGAAACATCTTTCTGATGTGTGTAGAATTAAAAAAAAGACATGATTTCTTTAGAATAATGTTCCTTATGACCAATCAATATAAGATAAAAATTAATAACCCATTCATGTGGGTAGTTCAAAATATTTGAAACCTCAGTAAAAGAAATATAGAAATCCCTTTCTTCGATACTAGAAAAAATAATATCCTCTGAATCACCGAAAATAAACATTACATTATTATAAAAATAGTTCAGTTCTACTTTGTATAGAAATTCTGAGTTGATTTCATTGAAAGTTGTCTCGATCCCTTGAAATTCCAATGCCTATTTCAGGAGTATATTTTTCTGATATAACCCGTCAAGATCAACCACTTGTCCCTAAAAAATGATTATGACTTTAACGCTTTGTCGTTTTGGGTCGCTTGCTTCTCATTATTCGAATCTCTTGGTTTTCTTCATTTTGGAGGATCTAAAAATATGTGGCTTTTGGCATCTAGGGTTTGGAAGTACGAAAGAAGATTATGGGTTTGGGGAATCAATGGATGGGTAAACGGTGGGTAAGGTAGACAAAGGGTTTCTGACAGATGAACCATCTTCTCATTTCTCGTGTTGTGGAGTAATTATGACAAAAAATTAATTACAAGGCACAAATAGATCTATAATAAAATATATTAACAAAAATATAGTAATATAACAATAATAAAAGTAAATTATATTTACAAAAATAAATTAAGCATAAAATAAATTAAAATAAATTAAAAGTATATAGAATAAAATTAAATAAAAATTATTTAATTAAAAATTAAATAAACCTAACTCCCCCTTAATAAAATAAAAACAAGTAGTGGGAAGTGGTTTAGTAAAAATATTAGCTAATTGATATTTACAGTTAATAAATTATAAATATATATCTTTTTTAAGAACATGGTCTCTTAGAAAATGATGTCTAATATCAATATTCTTAGTTCTAGAATGAGTTATTTGATTTTTTGAAATTTTTATAGCACTGTTATTATAACATAAAATAGTTTTTTTATTAAACTAATGTCCAAAGTCCATTGGAGTATTTTTCATTCATAACACTGGTGCAAAACAATAACATATAGATATATAATCTACTTCGGCTATTGACAGTGCAACCGAGTGTTTTTTCTTACTTGACCATGACACTAATGATTTCCCTAAAAAGTGTTAGGTTCCAGAAATTCTATTTCTATATAATCTACATCCTCCAAAATTTTCATCGGAATAAGATATTAAATTAAAATCTTAAGTTTTTGGATAAATAAGATATTTAACAAATGTTCCATTTAAATATCTAAAAATCCTTTTTACAGCAGCATGATGGGATTCTTAATGATTTGATTTGAATATGGCACAAGAACGTACTAAAAACATAATATCAGGTCTCTTGGAATTAAGATATAGTAAACTACAATTCATGCCTCTATATAACTTGTTGCTTACTAGATTTCCAGCTTCATCTAGGTCAAGTTTATTATTAGTACACATGGGAGTTGATATGTCTTGATGTTCTCAAGACCAAACTTTTTCAATAAATCAGTAATGTGTTTACTTTGTGTTAATACATTTCCATAATATTTTTGATAAATTTTATGTCCAAATAAATTAATTCTTCATTAACTATGTTTTAAAATTCTTTTTGCATAAGTTATGAAAAATAATTAAAATGTTTTTTATTTCTTTATCCAAAAATAACATTATCAATATAGATTTGAATTAATAATAAATGAGAACATACAGTTTTCTTAAAAAGGGTTGGTTCTTCCAAACCAATAGTAAAACCATTTTTCAAAAGAAATGAACATAACATTTCATACCAAGCTCTAGGTTCTTTTTTAAGGACATAGATAGCATTAGTAAGTTTAAAAAAATCTGGTTTTTGAGAATTTTTAAAACTAAGAGGTAGATCAACATAAACATCATCCATTAAATATCAATTTAAAAATGCATATTTACATCCATATAATATAATTTAAAATTAATATGGGATTCATTGGCCAAAATAATTCTAATTACTTCTAATCTGGATATGGGAGAAAAGGATTCATCATAATATATACCATATTATTGATTATACACTTTGGCTACTAGTCTGGATTTATTTCAAGCTATAATCCCTTGATCAGCTTGTTTATTCATAAAGACCCATTTAGTTCCAATAACTGGATAATTTGATGGTATTTCTATTAATTTCCATAATTTGTTTCTTTTAAATTGATTTATCTCTTCTTGCATTGCTAACATCCAACTTTAATTTTCTAAGGCTTCTTCAAAAGACTTAGGCTCTAACTGAGATAAAAAAACAGAAAATTCCACTAGGTTTCCTACAATTCTTCTAGTTTTTATTCATGTGTAGAGATCTCCTATAATAGTACCTCAAAGGGTGATTCTTTAGGATTCTAGACTGTCTCGGTATAGAGATTTTAGGTTAATCAATATCATGTTCTTCTGAACTAGGCTTTATTTTATTTATATTTTCAAAATCATTTTTCAAGTTATCAAATCTCATCTTTTTAGAAGATTCATGAGATTCATCTGTTTGATCTTTATCTTTATTAAAATGATCAATTTCATCAAACCTCACATGAACTGATTCTTCAATAATCCATGAATTTTTATTAAATACTCAATAAGATTTTGAAGTTCCAAAATATCCTAAGAATATTAGTTTATTGTCTTTTTTATAGAACTTTCAAAGATTATCCTTGGTGTTCAAGATATATACCTTACATCCAAAAACCATAAAGTACATTAACTTAGGATTTATGATATTTCATAGTTCATAAAGAGTCTTTTTGAAAATATTTAAAATTAAAAATCTATTTATAATATATCATGTTTTTCTTACAACTTCTTCCCAAAATTAGGTTGGGTGACTGTTTTCATTTAGCATAGTCCCAACCATTTGTTGAATAGTTCTATTTTTTCATTTAGAAATTCCATTTTTTTTGAGGTGTTCTTAGAGTAGGGAAGGTGTGTATAATACCCATATTTTTGAAAAAATAATTAAATTATTTATTCTCAAACTCTCCACCATGATCACTTCTTAATGAAATTATCTTAAAAACATTTTCATTTTCAACACTTACAAAAACTTTCAGAAACAAAAACATATAAATTCATTTTTGAGTTTTAGAAAATATAACCAAGTAAATATTAAATAATAATCAACTAAAACAAATACATATAATTTAATAGACAAACTTTATATTCTATATGGTCCAAACAAATATATATGAATAAAATCTAGAGGCTTTGAAGTAGCAATTTTGTTAACAGATTTGAAGGAAGATTTGGGTTTCTTTCTAATCTGACAAGCATCCTAGAATCTATCACTATCAAATTTGAGACTTGGTAAATCTAAAACTAATTTTTTCTTAGATAACATATGTAAAGAAAAAATATTATAATCACAAAGTATTATATGACATATCCATAAATCATTTACATTAGTAGTTAAATAGTACACTTTCTATTTACACAAGGAATTTAAATCCTAAGTGTAGACATTATTTGTTCAGGGTGCTCTAAATTTAAGAAAATTATCTTTAAAATAGAACATTAATTATTAGAAAAATCAACATAGTATCTATCATCGCATAGTTTAGAGATAATTATCATATTGTGCTTCAATCCTTATACATAGAGTACTTTATTAATTGAGATAGTATCTAGATCTCCAACTGTTTTGAGTCCAATAATTTTTCCTTTGGAATTATCAATGAAGGTGACTAGGCCTCCATCTATTTTAGTCAGAGTACAGAAATTTGTTGAATATCCACTCATATGTCTTGAACATCAACTTCCATATACCATATATCTATTTCTCTTCAATTTCCTATTACCTACAAGGACAAATTAAACAAAAAAAAAATTGGTACCCATATATTTTTGGTTCCAGTATTGTTAGTTGTCAAAGAATTAAGAATCCAAATAGATTTATTTTGATCAACACTGTTATTATTAAAACTAGATAAAGATTTTTAATAATTAACATGATTGATAACACATAATTAATATTTTCATAAATAGCATTCATTACCATAATGTCATTAATACCACAATAAAAACATTTAACAGCAGACTTGTCTTTGCTATTATAACCAATAACAAAATAGTTATTGTAAAGTTTTGGTTTTTCACCCTTAAAATCTATACCAAACATTTCCTTTTTAATTGAATGTTTACCAAGTTTTTCATTCAGTATATTTTCTCCTTTTGTAAATATAATCGAAGCACTTTTATAAGTTTCTATTTCAACCTATTGGTTTTTAATCTTATTTTCATGGGAAGTACAGTTTGTAGTAGATGAACTAAATATATCAACTAAATCTTGATGTTATTTAAGTAATGTATCCCATTCTCTAAAAATAGAATTATGAATATCCTTTAAATATTTTTGTTTCATTAATATAGAGTCATGTATTTCTTTTATCATTTTACAGTAGGCATCCATTTTATCATTTGAGTAACTCGAATCAGAATTAGATGAATATTAGTGTTGTACCTTCTCTTCTTTAGCCATAAAGAAAATATTACCTTTCAAATTCGTTTCTTCCTTATCTGAATCAAAGAGTGATGGGATATTGGAGTAATTAGAAACACTTAGAGTAGACTTCATAGCTCTTTTGTCATTTTTCTCAAAATCAGCATTCTTCTGATATTTCTTTTTTGTATTTCTCTTCTGTCCTTTCAATTGAGGACAATCAGGTCTTATAGGAACCAATTTTTTTCATTCATAACATCTTACTTACCTTGAGTATTTCTCATTCATTTTGAATATTATTATGAATCCTTACTTCTTCCTATAAAATCTTCTTAATTTTCTAGCTAATTGAGAAAACTCAATTTCTAAATCAGATGAGTCCGAATTTCTTTCTTCTTGGTTTATTTTTCAATTATGAATTTGGGATGTAACTTTTAAAGAAGTGTTATCCTTTTTTCCTAGGACTTTGTGATATTCAAAATCATCTTGAATTTCAGCCTCATACATCAATAAAGTTTCAATCAACTCTCTCATTATCAGATTCTTGACAGGTGCTGATTGGCAGATTGGAGTATAACTTCCATTCCACTTTGCATATAGAACTCTTAGAACATTCAAAGCTTGATCAGGTTGGCTAATAGGATCACCTAAATATTTTATATTATTAATAATTTCTACCATCCTTCCATTCATATGTTTGATTCTCTCTCCATCAAAAATTCTGAAATTATAAAACATTAATTTCACTATAGCATATCTAATGTGCCTGACATTATTAGTACCTTAATTAGCTACTGTAATTGTCTACCACATTTCATATTCTATTGGGAAATGTAATACATAGTTTAATTCATCTGGTCCAAGACTGAAAATAATAGCATTCATTTCTTTCAAATTTATATCATAATCAGCCTTTGTAGTAGTAGACCAAGTTTCAAGGTTTTCAAGAATTTTGTGAGGAGTAATAATTTTTTAGTGTACTCTAAATCCAATATTTTTTAATTATATTATCATTCATGACTTCCATAATCCATACTTCTCACCATTGAAATCTGGATAACCAACCATTGACATTCTTTCCTTGAGATTCTCCATTTCCATCACTAATATTGATCTTATACCATTATCTTGTTATATCTCTATTGAAAAGAACAACCTCTAATACCAAATGTTAGGTCGAAATGGTTATAGTGACAAAACCAGAGGGGGTGAATTGTGTCCTTTTCAAAATTTTACTATTCTATTGATTCACACAAATAGAAGATAATAACTGGCATCATTTCTGAAATAGAGTATATGCAAGGGATATGAATAGAAAAAAAAAGCACAAAAATTTATAGTGGTTTTGGTCATAAAGATCCCCTAGTTCACTCCACCAATTACCCTCACTGCAAGCTTGGTGAATTTCACTAGTAAGGTCATATTATCATAAGACTGATCCACAACTAAGTGAAGGCAGTTGTCACACTTACAAAGGCTTATAAAACAGAGCCTTCTCGTTCTTTTACAGGGAACCGATAAAACCATAGCTTAATGTGAGAAGTTGACACCCCACCATGACTTAATACGAGTAGCCGAATATCAAGATAGATAAGATATATTTTGTTGAGAAATAGATATATATCACAGTTGCAGCAACCCGAAGTTGATAAAATAAGGATCTTCAACTTCAGAAGAAAATAAACTTTGAATAATTTTCTAAGTGATCTGGTGGCTCAAAGGATCATTTTCATTATGAAAAACAGCTGAAACAGAGTGTTGTAATCACAAGATTGAAAATTAGATCTTCAAAATGAAGTTTGTGTTTTTGTGATGCTTGATCTCTATAGCACTAAAAAAAATTTCACAGGAAAAATTCAACAAATAATTTTTACATAGATATATGAGAGGTATTCATAGGTCCTGGATTTTTACAGATGATACTCAGAGATATATATAATGATAAACATCCATCATAGTTTCATATCTAAAAAACATTCCTGAAAAATTATCAATATTCAAAATCAAATAAATAGATCAGAGAAGGAGTAACTTCACTTAATAATAGGAGTAAAAATCTCTATAATAAATAGATATTTAAATTATATACAATGATCTTTGAATTAGTGAATAACGAGCTTTAAATCATCCTGATATTCTGCAATTACTATTGCAAAAAAATCTCCAATGAAGACATAAATTCAAATTTATGTTGTTAAAATGTCCAACTTAAGTTTCCTTCACAAAATGACAATATAACAAATGTAGGGTTAAACTTAATAACCTAGGGTTGATGATCTATACATTTATCCATGTTGTCATAGATCTCTGAATGTAACATTTATTATCTATACGTTCACTTTTCCGAAACATAAGGTTAAAAACATAAGGTTAATTATAAAATTAAGGTTGATTATATATACATTTGTAAATTTCCATACATACATAGGGTTTGTTAACCATACTTTTTCATTCTAAAAACATAAGGTTATTATCAAAATGTAATGTTCTTTAACCATATGTTTCTTCAAATGTAAGGTTTATTAAACATACGCAATGATCCTTCAACATAAACTTAAGGTTTGTTCTATACATTACTTTCTTTGACGTATTGAATGAATAATATTTATAGTAAATGACGAACAGTGAAAATTGTTTCCATAATATGCTTAAGATCATTCTAGACACCTTAAAAAATATTTATCGCAAATAAATAGTTGAATATTATTTCAAGATAAGAATTATAAAGAATATAAATTTCCAAAAATACACTCAAATTAAAATAATTATTAAAACAAACAAGCGTATTTGTGAGCATAAATATAAATAATTTTTATAGATTATTCATGATACAATACATTCCCAACAATAGAGACTGTGTGTATTATCAAGACTATGTGTATTGTAGAGATTTTGTGTCTTAATGAGATTGTGTGTCTTATTGAGACTATTTCTCTTCTGAAATATGTATGATAATCATGTTATATATACTAATTACTTATACCAATGTGATCTAATTATATATCTTCTATGTGTTATTTTGTGTGGTATATTTTTGTGGTATTTCTCCTTTTTAGTATTTTGTGTTCTATCTTCTTTGTGTTATTATATGTGGTATTTTCTTCATGGTATTTCTCCTTTGTGGTATTCTACGTGATAACTTCTTTGTGGTATTTCCATTTTGGTTTTGTGGTGTCCTACTATGTATTGTTTTACTCACCCCTACATGGGCTTTTCCCACATGTGTCGTGTCTTGTGCAGACGATCAACCCTTTAATGTAGTCATATGTGGACTAGGACAAGCTGGTACTTAATGAGGCTGGTTAGATGAGGTGCGTTCTGGCGGTTCATATAGTAGTATGAGTACCTCTTTTCTTACATGTTGGACTTGTGGTTACAGACTCTTTTGTTGGGATTTTATGGGGGACTTGTTTACCTTATTTTAATTCATGATGTAATATTTTTTGGGATCTTAGTGTCTTGAATTCATTTTTCAATTAGTTTTATTACATTTTAGTATTTGTGGCATGGAGATGGGTGTGTGTATATTGGTATATAGAAAAATTTCTCCCATTTTTTGGATATTACTACTCGGTGCTGATCACTATCCCCTGGTATATTGGAGGCAGTCTTGGGGTAGTCATAGAACAAACCCCTATAGGAAGGGTCGTGACATATATCTTGGCACCTAAGGTATTTAAAGCTTAGTGTATAAATGTTCTCATGCTGATTAGTAGAAAGAATACAATTTTCTTTTGAACTATGAATATTAATTTTTTCATTCCTGAAGTTCACAAGATATCCCTCATCACAAAAATTATTTATCATAATAAGATTATGACTAATACTAATAATAAATAAAACAATCAAAATTAAATATTTTTCAATAAGAAAAATATTATGTATTTTTATGATTTATTCCTGAGAATTGTCATGAAATGTACCTTTCCCTCCTTTCATTTTAATAATCTTCTTGGAGAAATATTTGTTTCCATTCAAAACATAATAACAAACACTATTCATGGACCATGTATTTTTATTTCAATTATTATTTTCCTAAAAAATAAGATTATTATTTTAGAACCCAAACTTTCTTGGGTCCTATATTATTAGAAAGTAATATTTTTGGAATCCATAATTTTTCAACTCTTCTATATTGGAAAGATATTAATTATTTTGAAAAATAATATTTATGAAAACCTAAATATTGAACCTTATTTAAGGAATATTTATTTTTCCCATTTTTCACCACATTTAAATTTTATACAAACTATATCACTTTTTGGAACAATGTGATTATTTTGAAAAATTGGATTCTTATTAGTATAAAACATTCCAGATATATACTTATGAGGTTTAATTTTCTTTTACATCTTTTCAATGTATTAATTACAAGAATTAAAAATTGATAACATCTTTTCAGAATTGATACTTATAAATTTATTTTTATAACTAAATTCATATCATAAATATAAGTTTAACTCAAACTATGTTTTCCTTGGTCTTTTAATAAACTGGTTTTTTCAAAATTAGATTTTTATAATTCATTAGAAATATTAATTTTCTCAAAATTATAGTTTTTTTAAAAAAAATTAAAGGATATAAATCTCAATGGTAAGTGAAGATATTATTGAGTTTACTTTATCATTTTTTTCTCCATCAATATCAAGTATTTTAGTAATTTTAAAATTCTATTTTTCTAATAATTTTGAAAATCTAAAGACTCCATCAAAAAGTGGTGAATCTTTATTTTCTTCTGATGTAAAACATTTATCATCGAAAGATATAGTATTTTTATCATTATCACTTTCAGAATAATATTCATTTAATGTAATATTGGTTAAGGATTTAGTAGTTTCCTCAGTCATTAAGCAATTGTTGTTCTTCAGAATCTCAGTATATATATCAATATTCATCTTATCTTGACATTCACTACTAGATGAAATATCTAATGAACTATGACCACAACATATTCTACATGTGTTTCAATATTTTATAATTTTATTATTTTTGTCTCTATAGAATTTCTTATAATTCATAATTGAATTTATATTCTTCTCTTCTTTCACCTTGAGAATCATTCAATATGATCTTATATTACATCTTTTTTCACTCATACCAGATAAGATAAGAAGAATCTTTTTTATCACTTCTTCAATTACTATTATTATTATATTTATAATGAAATACCTTTTCCAAACTATCATGTTTATCCTATTAAAATGATTTTATAATAAATTCTTGGATTGTTTCTATGAACTTCTCTCTATTTGAATGATAACTTTCTTCTTCTATGATAAGTTTGAAACTTTCTCAGAATAATTAACTTTATTTGACATATTTAAAGTTGTATAAAAAGAAAATCCCCCATTATTTTTCATCATCTTCTCAACATATATTATTAATCTACCATGATATTGTATGAGAGTAAAAATCAAATCATCAATGTATAATTTTTCATCCTTTTCAGGTCATCTAATGTTATTATTTTGGATTCTCATTCTTTTTGAATTATCTCAATAATATTTTCTATCAAAATTTCACCAATAAGATCCTTATCACTAAAATATTCAATATTATTCATGATTTTTATAAATCTTTGATGTATCTTTGTAACATATTCACTAGGTAGAAAATTGAAAACATGATAGTCTTATTTTAGTATTTCTCTTCAAGTCTAAATCGCTTTAGCAGTATCAAAATGTGTAACTTCTAACTTTTCCCAAATATTATTAAATACTTAAAAAAAATATCAAACTATATATGAACCTTTGCATAAAACATAACAATGTATTCCTTACAAGATAGTTCAACTAATATTAAATATATTCTTGATTTTTTAAGTATAAAAACATCATTCTTATGAATCTTGTAATTTATAGTCAACATAATAATGTTATCAACCAACATCATCAAATATTGTTGGTCGTCTAGGTTTTATATTTTTCATGTTTACCATTGTTTAAACATTATATATTATAAAAACATAAACACTATATAAAATATGCACAGTAATGTAATAATATTTTGAAAACAATAGAATATAATTAAATTTTACTCAAACATTAGAAACTTCATTAATATAAAAAAATTACAAACCAATAATTTTAGAAGTAGAACCTCCTATAATACTAATTGTTTGATCATACGAGTTTATAATGGATACATGAAGGGGTGAATTATAGTTTAAAATTTTATCTAATTAAATACCCAACCCACTTTATTATAGTTTATTTGATCATATTGCATATATTTTTGACAGTAACTAAATTGGATTCATAAGTTTTCCAATAAATAAAACAATATAAAGTTTTAGTAAAAAAACATTCCTTATAAATGCATAATGTCATTAAAAAAAATATAGAAACAAGTAAAATAAAACATTACAAAGATATTTAGTAAAAATAATAGAATATTTATAAATAGATTAAGTACACTTTAAATTTTATTATGAAGGAAGTAAATAACCTTGACCTAAGGTTTTCAATGTTTCAACCAAACTATAAGGTCTTTAATTATTCAAGAAGAAATAACTCAATAATAAAGATCATAATCAACTCTATATTGTTATCCATAGAATCCCATGATCATTCTGATTGGATTCACTTATCTTTTTATCCCCAAAATTCATCGATATAAACCTTGATTAAAAAAATTATAAATTTAAAAATGTTCAAAGGATTCTACAATCCCCACATGGAATCATTAGAATTAAAAATCACTAAAATATTACAATGAAAATGTAACATGAAGTTAAAAAAAATAAATATTTAGATGGTTTGTGTTTCAAAATAGTCAAATCCCATGTTTTTTAATGTAATTCTCTTTATAGGCACACCTCCAATGACCATATTTCCTTGACTCTCGAAGTTGGTCGTAGTGGCCTCAGATGATCTTAAATTTGATATCTCAACATGATATGTATATTACCATATAATTTTATTTTTGATAGCACCATTACAATTTTATAAAATGTATTTTGTTCGATAGACCTTATTCTAACCAAACGATTATAAACAATAATTCTATGGAAAAAATTATGTTTACTCTAATGGATTAAAATAAGTTATCTCGAGAGATCTGACTTGGTCAGTCTGATGGGTTAAACATAGTCACATAGATGGACAAAAATATTATTAGTCCAATATAATATACTTAGTCAGTCCGATGGACTAACCATTTTTAGTCTGATGAATTAGACTTTTTGAGTTTGATGGACAAGAAATTGTTTGTCTGATGGGATAGACATTTTTTCCCTGATGGAATCAACATTTTTAGTCTGATGGACTAGATTTTAATAAGTTTGATAGATTAATTTTTTTTGGAATGTTTATAAATATTAATTTAGAAATATTTCTAGGTCTGATGGAATAAATTTTTTCTAAAACAACATTCTAAAAACATAATGAATATAAAGTTAGTAAAAAATATTTTTAATGGTATGTAGTGATTTTCAAAACTAAGGGTGAAATTATTAGAAATTAAAACTTTTGACTCAAAAATACTTGGATTTTTTCATAATCCAAAGTATGGAAATACCTGTGTTTTTTCACCAAATTAAAGATTAGAAATACATGGATTTTTTCACAATGTTTTTATATTATTATGTTTATTACAATTCTCTAAAAAGTACCTTATTTCCAATATATGCTAAGTGTTTATGATATTACATGTTCTAAAGATGTTGTTATTTATTATGTTATGATTCCATGTTTTTTGTCTCTATTATGTATTTCTAAGACATGTTTTTTATTATATTTCTTGGTTATTATTTTCTTAGTCTATGTTCCATAATGATCAATCATGTTTGGTGATTGTAAATTATGATTTCATGATCTTTTTATCTGGTATTTATCCCTTTATATTATTTTCTATCATGTATATGATCAAACTATTAGGACTAGTTGATATGTTTCCCTGACTCAGAATTCAATATCACCTCATTATTATATTTCCATTCCCCTGGTTCTAAAGGTGAATACATCATCTGATATTTTTAGAAGAGCTTATATAAGATAATGGTTATGGATATATATTCAAAAGTTTTTTAAAATAAGTTTTTTATGTATCTAGTCTCTAAGATATTAAAACCATTACGTCATTAAGTTTTTCACCTATTTAAGAGATGTATTAATTAAACCATGGAATCAATGTATTAATTATATATGTTTAGCTTTGGTATCTATAAAAATTATATAAAACTATTTCTGACTATATAGAACCGTGCACAATCATTCTTTAATCCACCCCTAGAGCATATTTCGTAACCAGTGTTCCAACATTATCACTGATTGGTGAGGGATAGTTGGTAGATATAAGAGTAAATATAAACCTCATATTATTTTGTGTGTGTTATTTCATGATGGTGGTAGTAAAATTTCACCTGAAGTACAATTTTCCTGTTGAATCTACTCTTATAGATGTCTTGAATATCATTATATTATCTATTTTGAGAAATATTTTCAGATTTTTTTGACAAATTTATATATGATCCTAGGTTTGAGGTCTCACATATTAGACTTCATTGTGATCAACTTTATTATTCATCAACTCTCATTATTAAATGGTGAAATATATAAAATCAAAATGTGTAGAATTAGAATCCATTTCTATTTAAATAAAAACAAATAGATATTTTGAATCCTTCAAATGGCTATAAATTTCTTAGAAGTCCAAAAGGACAAAGTAAATAAAAAAAGAAATTTTAGAAAATTAAAAATAATAATTTATTAACACATTTAGTGATTTTTGTTTTCATTTAGGCCTTATAAAACAACTCTTAACCTAGTTATAAAGATGCTAAATTGATTTTAGCATGAACAATTCTTAGGATTTAGTGATATATGGACATTCATCTATAGATTTAATTAAATTTAGATATTCTCTCCACTTGTGGTGGTCCTCTTATATAGACACAAAAGTTGTATTTCATCTTTAATCTTTGTTAAAATTGTAAAAAAACAATAAAAATATTTTCCATCATAATATAACCCTTTTCATCTTGAAAAGATCTTTTTATGAGGGGGTATTTATAGGTGATAATAAGGTGGTTAACACATTCAAATAAATTTTTTGATAAATTTCATGGAATTTCAGGTTTTTGGTGTTTAAAGGTCTTAACTCAATGAGCTATCAAATTCTAGTGTCATGGTCCTACCTTTATAATAATAATTAAACTACCATCATTTACTTATAAAAGATAAATTTAAATCCCAAAACATGAGTATAAATATCAAGAGTCATTACTCCAAGTAATGTAGAACCTATGGATTAGTAAGTGTTGAATTTAAACATATAAAAAGAACAATCTTAACTCCCATTAGTGACTTATGAAAAAAAACCTACCAGAGATGGGTGACCACGAGTTATCCTAAACGTTCATTAGTAATACCCTTATAAAAGGCCACTTCCCCAAGTTCCAAACATTAGAACATAGAAAATTTTTTTAATTTTAAATCCTTTCTAAATTATCCTTTTCAAAATACATCTTTGATCTACCCTATTCAGAAAAAATGTATTTTTTCAAAGTTCCTTGGTACCATTACTCATACTTCAATTTTCACCATGTTCACATAATTAGGAAAAATAATTCAAGATCATTCAAGAGGATTTCCCATCCTTAATGGTATAACTTTGTTGTAATGACCAAAACACGGTCCACTTTCTAGTAACCAAGATGAGGATGATACATTTCCTAAAGTAAAAATCCTTATATACTATAGTCTTCTGACCAGAATTGATGTCTTAATCCATACAATAGAGATACTATTCTCATGAATCAGAGTGAAAAAAATAGCAGAAATATCCAAACATCTATAGAACAAAATTAGTGTATACATAAATCAATAAAAAAATGTTATAATAATGTAGTTACCCATATAGACACACACTCATATAAACACAAAACATATGATCACAAAATAATAAAATCAGGTATAAATGATAAACTAAACGAAAAATGTATATAATAGTATTCACTACCATCCCTAAGAATTATCCTAATCCATGTCTTGAATAGCCATCTTGCTACCTCATCCTGATCCATGTCACATTCTATGCTAACCTTGAAAGAATACAAAAGTTCTATACATTCCTCGGAGTTCCCATGCAGGCTGTGAGTATATACCTTAGTATAGTTGCACCAAACACCCTTAATATATTCCATTATAAATATATGTATTCATTAGGAATGGAAATACATAAATGAACATTCTCATTGAGTTATCGCATGATAAATAGTCCACCACGACACATGATGAGGTATACATGAATGTCATGAAACCATGCACTAACCAGGCCATGAGAACTCCTAAATATACCTTCTTCATTTCTATAGTAGTATCTCATCATTTACTTATCGCATACTACTAAATCTGTTTCCTAATTCATACATAAAGACTAATTGTAGGGGTAATCCAAGTCCTCTAACCACTACCTAAAGAGAAATGGTATTTTCCTATGCCTAAATATTGGCACACTACCTTATCACTCAAGGTAGGGTCGTTCATCCATGACTCACATCACATCATGACCCAAACCTATCACTCAAGGATGTCCAATATCAAGACTCAAACCTTCTCACTCACGGAAAGGTCCATTATCACAACCCAAGACTTCTTGAATAAGGTAAGGTCCATAATTCAAGCACAATAGGACTCCATATCACCCATGATAGTCCATCTAGTTACATCTCACTCATGGTGGGGTTGGTCCTTAGGATCCCTCTTCCTCGAAGGGTTTTCTTCCTATCATATAAACAAGGAATAACACATATAAAAATTTAAAATGGGGTACATATCCTATCACATGGGCTCACCAAATAATTGATACTATCTCAAATCATTCAACCCTCAGTGAACTCATATCACATAGTACACTATAACTATGACCTTAAGGCCCAATCCAACCTCATAAAAATTATGCATCACTCCTAAAACCACTAACTATTGACCAATTTGTGTTTTTATACTCTACAACCTTGGATACTCAATTCCATGTCCTGGAAAATTCTCATAACCCCCACAAAGGTATTGTCCCACATTTCCTAAGGGATCTCTAAACCCATCACCTATATGAAAACCCACTTTATTACACATATTCTAGTCCCAAATGACTTATCCCAATCCCAAGGATCACTATGTGTGATATGAATAACCATCTCACTGATATCACTAGTGGAAATCCTTTATTTCCTATTTAACTAGCCCAAGGGAAACTAACCAAGGCAACCCGAATCTCATGCCAGAACCTAAGACCTACCCCTGGACTCTTTCAAACTCTAGTGGCATCTTTTCCCCTTTGGTATATTCATTAGGAGATTCAAACAAAACTATGTTCTAAATATAACTTATTTCTAGTATAAGATGACCAAAAACATTATATCTCAACCACTTAGGGGACCCATAGTTCCTAAACATCTAACTTGAATGTCATAAAATATATAGGAATTCACTCTCATGAATAAACACACATAATCAATTATGTTATAGGAGAAACTTACCTCGAACATGGAATTGACCCCTCACCAAGATCTGTTGAGCCTTTTCCAAGATCATCCACACTCCCAGGCATCTATGTGACTCCACACAACATAAATAATTAATTATAAAATTTATAATTAATTATCTATAATAAACTATTTAAGAAATAATTACGTGAAAACTATTTGTGAATTTAAATCACACTGAAACATATTTTGAATAAGCTTAATCAACCTTTTCGAAACTCCTCATGAAAATAAAAATGAAATCCCTATCATCCATACTCAATTATACCATGTTCTGGTGGAATCAATACCAAAACACTATCCTAAATTTCCAAAATAAACAACAATTCAATGGAAACAAAAAAAAGTAAAATGAGGGAGAGACCTACCAAGATTCACCACAAAACATCATCGATAATGATCCTCACTATATGGGATTGAAGAGAGATAGTTAGGGGAGGTTCATCCAAATTCACCTCCCTCATATGTTGTTCCCTTTGAATCATTGGGTTTTATTAAGAAAGAATTGTTCTTTCCCTTATTAAAACCAATCAAATTCCTAGTTCATGACATTACTAGAAGGGTCCGAGTGTGAAGAACTCCTACATATTGTACATGGTACCTTCTCCCTCCTTCAATTCAAGATAGTATGTTCCTTATGGAATGACCCATGGGTCAAAACATGACCTTTTATAGTATAAAAAAATTAAGGGGACCTCCATGCCTTTCTCTTATTCCTACCTTGGAAACTATAACCTAAATAGGCCTCGTTCCCCATAAAAACATCTCCTTGAGATGTTTTGATGCTCTGATTCCTTATCTGAATTTGATTTCATCAAATGAACCCTTATCTAGGATCAAAATTAGAAACTCTCCCAAAAAAGTAAGGAACCTGAAATTTTTGGGTCCTTAAAAATTCCCCACTATAATGTTTCTCATCTTTGAAAAGCACGAGTATTTCTCAAATAACTAAACATCACCTTACATGGAAATTAATTTTCCAAAACCACACCATGTTATATCTTTAAATGACAAACATGATTATGTTGTGAAACTTCATCACCAAAGTTCACTATACAACCAAATCCAATACAGACACTCACCACTAGTACTAATAATGGGATAATGATCAACCACACCCATCTATCCCAACATTGTATGGTGTCATAAACTGGTTCATCTTAAATCTTTTTGTTCTCCTCGCCATATGGATTCACTCAAAAAAGGTCAACTTAATCCATGGTTCTTACCACCATAGTAATACCCAACTAAAAATTCACTTCAATTAGTCTATTACTATGCTTGATATTGTTTCTATCCCACTACATCTGATTCCACACCAAAAACACCAGTCAGTCCTCCATGGGATGACTACTCTCAAAAATGTGCGACCAATCATGTAGATTCACTACTAACCAAACTTAGATAATTTTAAATTTGTAACTCCTATGAGAATGATGAGAACATCCAAATTCCCACACTGAAGTCCTAACCTGATATCTAGTTTAAATCCAAGATTGGATCCTTATCTGATTCAACCAACTATCATGCTCTTTCCTCGTGCATCAACGTACCTTGATCTGACTCACTCTCATATCACTATGAATCCACTCAGAGATTTATTCTAATTCACTGACTATATTAAACACCACATATGTATTTAAAATATAATATCTACCATGAAACCATGTTTTATCAAATCCTTTCACGCACTAGTATCCAAGTGTAACGTAAATCATATCTAAAACTGATCTGACCTTCCCAAGGATCTATCTGACACAAGGTTTGTCCCTTAATGACCTAGATTATGATATATTATCACTGGATTATCATAATAGTTTCCCAAAAAACCCAACACATGATCTACATGGCCCATTATTTATATATTACCAAACAAAATGGTTGGATGTGTCCATCCCACTCATACCTGAGTGACAACAAAAAATTGCAACTTCATCCCATACATGACCTACCAGGAAGGGTGTCCTCCAATGGCCTATGGTACTCCACCTATTATATTGATTCCTTTACCTCACTCATCAATCACAGACCCAAATAGTCCCCAACACTAGTCTCACTAATTCTATCAACCCATGACATAGATTAATATCATGGATCAACTATACCATAGTACCCCAATCCATTTCTGACATCACCTCCTACCACCGAGGGACCTCTCCTATCTCATCGATCATTGGGATACAATGACTACAATAATCTCACCACCATAATATCACTTCATCACCGCTTGGTTATGTTCTCAAACATAATAATTCTCATTGGACCCAAACTTGACTCATTCATCGATACACAAAACAAATGGGTACAATGTGTAACCAACATGCATTTCCCTCGGAAACCAAGGAATTTCCCAGAAAATCCATTCTAACACTCACTCTCCTCCTTATGAAGAGTGATTCTATGATAACCATTCCACATTTTCTTACCCACTATCTACATAAATATCACCCAAACTAATTATTTTTATGCACACATACTACCTAATCAAACAATATGAATCATTCTCCCATGAGTCATGCCTCATCAGGCCTAGTCTCATGAACCTAACCAGCAATAATACTCCTCATATAGGTCAACTCATTGAAAATATAAGGTATATCACTCAAGATAAGGCTAATATAATGATCACCCACTACATACACATCATTCCAAATCCATGAGTTTCCACTCATGCTCCCCCCATGGAACCAAAAGAACATATACAATCAACAGGTTCATGCATTAAATTGATCATTCTCTTAATTCCAACCACAATACTAGAATTCTATAAGAAATTAACATCCCAAAATCTAAAATACTTTCTCATGAATTTATTCAACCCTCTTAGGGGTATCTATAGAATCACCCAATTCTGTTTCATATAATTCCACCAGGAAACTATATTGGAAAACACCATGTAGGTTATTTTTTAAACATTAAGTAACCAAACTAACATACTCAAGGAAATTTGTTTCCATCCTCAGATAATCCCTCGATAATTCAATTCTTGTAATGAACCCTTTATAGTTTTATCATCGAGTAATCCAATATCTATTCCAACCAACTAAGGATCACTAGACATTCCTATCATGAGGGACTATAAATTAATCTCAAAAGAATATTATACTCTAGTATCCACATGACTTGTCATGGGAATAAAAATAACACTACTATGTTATATAGTAAAACACTATATAATTTGTTGTTGACAATTTAAATAATCATGAGGATGATCAGTTTGGAGAAGTTATACACTGATAGGGGTGAATCTATGTAGGTTTCTAATAATATCCTTTTCAATCACTTATTCTCATTTTTATCTCTTTTATTATTAGGCGATGATTTCATTACTCAAATTATATATATATATATATTGTTATTTTTTCTTTCATTTTAACATTGCAAAACACACACACACACACAAGTGACATGAATATTTATAAGGATCTTCTTTCAAAATGAATGTCTACTCCTTGGTATGATCTAGAATCTTCCAAGATTATAAAATCCAATGGTATCAACCTATGGATATAATTTATAATGGTTTATCCATGTATCAAATTTTGGTGTATCCCTAACTCTATATCATCTGACTAATTCTTCATATTTTCATCCTGATAGTTTACAATAAATTGGAATAATGACAAGAAAGTATAATACTAATTAAGACCCCTAACTTATTGTTGATGTGTTTCTTTCTATCTGCTTATACTAATTTCACATGCAGAGTATAATGAAAGAACCTCCACTTATGTTTTATAAAATAGAGATAAACATAACTATTACCTTCTTAGTAGTAAACAGTTTCTTCCATTCATGTAATGATAGAAATTATTATTCATTGTTGAATAATAATATTTACACAACACCTCTTGTTATAATTATTTTCTTCAACTTCAATGCATCACTAAATTCAACTGGATTTCATTTCTAACATCGATACATAGAGGATTTATAAAAATATCAGTTTCAGATCACTATTATTCTATGTTTCATGGATATGAAATGTACATCATATAGATTCTATCATGTGAATTCAGATAAATTAAATATATGCTCAAAATAGTTCTATCTAAATATACTTTATTTATAAACAAGTTTTCTATGTATATAGTAGTTTTTCAAAAATCCCTCTCATTCATCTAGTTTGAATTTGAAATTCACATTCAAATTAATTCCACAACTTCTTCTATAAACATGTCCATTGAATAATTATACCAATAAATCCTAACCATATATTTCTAATTAGTAGTTATTGTAGACTAAAATAAACACAACTGAAATTAAATAAATCTTCACCAATATTCTATTTCAAAACTTCCCCAAAACACCCTTTTTAGCAAGGTTATAGTTCTTATAGTGTAACCCCTTTAGTTTTTAGTGGTTTTTAATAAACGTCAATACATTGTTGTAGCGTGGTCCAGCTATTATGGCATGGACATTCAGAAATATCCCGATCCACTAAAAATTAGTAATATAATCACTACAATGTGGATTGATCCTGGTAGTGAATACATTCATTCAAACACTTTACTATGATGTGGTCTTTTAAATTATGGAGGAGCCTATTGGTTTTCCATTGTTACCTCACAATTTCAATATATGGTTGGGATGCGGTCTAGCTGGTGTGTCATAGAGGTGCAAAATTCTCTAGAACCACTAATTTCATCATCAAATTCTTTAAATCATGGGCTTTATTGTAGTGTGGAGGTTCTAATATATTTAGTGTTTCCAAAGACCAAACAAACCTCTGCTATAGTGGGGTCAAGAGGCTATGGTGTGCAGACACAAAAATCTATATAACCATTAAATTTCATCCAAATCACCTCCATGGTGTGGGCTTACCACTATTTCGTGGTCATTGATATTGTGGTATGGTCCTTTTCCTGGGTTGTGGTCCACCAAATATTACCAAATCCACTTTTTCCTTCAGTTTTTTTACATCTTTAACATCATTCATGATATATAGTCACTAAGAACACATCAATTAGCATCATTTGGTTTATATCAAAAACTTCATCTAAATACTTTGTTATTAAATAATTATAAATGATGGATAATATTTATAATTATTCATAATAAAGATTGTAAGATCTTATACAGGGAACTCCAAATCTTTATATCACATTTTCTTTCAATATATCATGAACTTATAAGGTATGAACTTCAAACCAATATTATAAACAAATCATCCAAGATATATCATCCACTCTTGAAACACTTATATACATGTACACACAAACATGGGAACACTAATTTATCTAGGGATCAGTCATGATATAATTAAACTCTTCAACATTCTTGGGATGTCTTCATCAACATATTAACATCAATGAATACTCCTTATACATCGAAAATAATTGGCAGTATATACAACTCAAACAAAGCTAGATCAAAAAGTTTGACCTCTCATTAGTAAAAAAATCACACATAATCACATGCATGTCATGTAAATCCTATATTCAAACCATGATGAATGTAAATAGGCATATTTCCAATGATCCAATTTCAGAAACCATAAATAAACACCTTCATCAAACACATCAAATATAATAAACACCTCAATCATAAAAGAAAAAAAGGAAAAAAAATCGTATCACCATGGTAACCAGGACATACCACCAAAAAGGTATTCATGACTCCCTAGTAAAACATCCATCACAAGCTCTAGAACATTCCAAGACCACATTTATTCTATCTCTCCAAATAGTAAGATAAAATAAAATCTTGTGATTCTATTATGTAATTCCACGGATCTGGTCCACTTGGTGGTGCTTAGGATGAGAACACTATGTGACCTCATGGGAACCTCCCTGTATTCCAGAGGCTTCTAACTAGAAGTGAAATCCTAATAAAATCAATAGGGAGACTATAAAATAGATCCAGAGTAGAAAAAACATTATAAATAACCAAAAAAATCCAAAAAAATATAGAGAGTGTATAAATCAATGAATTTAATTCTATAAAAATATAGTTCTACATATAGAACGAAATTTATACAAATATAAAATATTTTATTTTTTAATTTCCCAATAACATATAAAAGATAACCCAAAACCAAATAGAATACAAGAGGATTCACTTCCATCCTTGAGCGACAACATAATCCCAATATTCAATACCTGTTGTTCTACCTCAATCTGACCCATTTCATATCATGTAATCAACCTAAAAGAATACATAAGATTTTTATTCACACCATAGTTCTCAAACAGGGTGTGAGAACATAACCTATTTGTGTCTCAGAAAGAACCCCTAATAGATTCCATCATATGTGTGTGTATACATGAGTAAAAGAAGTGAATAAATAAACAAGATCCTTAAGTCGGCATGTGCTAACTAGAACCCCATGGAACTCAATATGATAGACACACACATCAGGATACCATATGAAAACTCAGACACTGTGGTTCTTAAAAATATGTTCTTCAACACCATGTTAATATATCTTCATCACATTGCCTTATGTTACCGAACTCGTGTACTAGTCTGTAGATGAAGAATTATGGTTGGATTTATCCACTTCCATGACCCAAAGCTAGAAGGGATATGTTAAAATCATTCATACCAATCTCAACCCCATATCTAATTACTCAAGGTAGAGCATGTCATCCATTTCTCACATCACATCATAACTCAAACCTCTCTCTCAATGTGGTCAACTATCATGACCCAAGATTTATCACCCAAGTAAAGATACATTATCACAACCCAAGCTTTATCACATTGGGAATGGTCAATAATTCTTTCACATTAGGACTTTTTCAATAACATGATAGTCAATCTACCACCATCTCACTCATATAGGGACCAAGATTTAGGATATATATCCCCCAATATGATTTTATCCTATCACAAGCATGATAAAGGACACACATTAAAAATAATAGGGCACATAATCCATCACACAATCTCACAATATCATCAATACCATCTCCAATATATTATTGATCAGTGACCCCATAGCCCAAAGTATTTTTTTACCCAAACCTGAAGGCCCAATCCATCCTCATCAAAATCCATTATCAATATTTTATCTTCTACCTAGGGATCATCCCAAGCTATCATGAACTATGCCCCTTGTAAACCTCATGCCAATGCTTGAAAATTTTCCATGACCCACACCTGGGTACCAACTAATATCTCATTAGGGATATCACTCAACCAGCCTCCAATAAAAAAATACACTCCACTATATCCCATCTATTCTTAGAGGTCTTATCCTACTAAAATCGCTAACAAAGGATCTTATCTTACCTAAATATGGTATTTTTCATCATCAATTAGAAGAAAGACCATCTCACCCATCCTGATAAGGCTAACAACCTTCTACATGGTCAAATAGACTAAGGTAAAGTGACTTAGGATACCCACATCTAATCTCATATCCCAAGACTTACCCAAGATGTCTTAGAAACATGCCTTGAATATTCACCCCTTAAAGAAAAAGTCTTTAGGTGATCCTAAATTACATAATTGATAAATAACACTTATTTATAGAATAGTAGGCCCAACTGCATCCTTTATCATCCACATAAGTCACCCTCAATCCCAATGCATTTAACCTAAACCCCATGAAGTATTAAAGCATGCATGATGAGGAAAAAACAAATATTTTTTGTTTTATCATTGGGTGGAACTACCTAAAAAATATAGTTAACCCCTCTCCAAGATTCTATTATTCTATTAGGACCTCATACATGCTAGCAAGATGCTATCACATTCCAAATAACACAAATAATTAACTATAACATCTATAATTATACATATATAATAAATTTAACAAGTAATAATAGTCAGAAAACTCACCATGAATTCTCATCCCATAGAAGAAACTTTTTAATGTGTGTGATCAACCTTTTGGATCCTCCACTATCCATCATATAATAAATGCCCATCATCCTTTCTGAAATTCCACCATGATTTGATGGAATCATCACTAAAACACTAGATAAAATCACTCAAATCAACGGCTCAAAAAAAGAAAACAAAAACAAAAAAAAATAAATGTAGTGATATAAACTCCTTGAATCGCAAAAAAATACACTAAGAACCATATCCATCATGGGGGATCAGAGGGTGAGAGAAAGAGTAGGTCCAAAAATAATATACCTCCCCAAGAAAATAATATCTATAAATTATGAGGTGGTAATCTATGAAATTAATAGTCTTCCCCATTTAGAAAACATACACAAGCCTCCAATGTATCATTACTAGGAGAGTCATGGTGAAAATAAATCTTACATATAGTATGAGGAACTATCACCCCTCTTCACGACACAACACCACATGCATTGTGGTGTGAATATATGTAACAAGTGATCATGATGTGACCCACGTATCATGGTGTACCCTACTATAGTAGAATCATTTTAGGAAGGCCTATGTGTCTTACTCTATTTCCCATTCAAGAACCCTCAACCTAAACAAGTCTCATTCCTCACCAAAACACATGTACTTGAGATGTTCTAACACTTGATTCCCAATCCAAATTTCAATTCAAAACACCCCTACTCTATGAAAATAATTCAAACTATCCCTTAAAATTAAAAACCATGATATTCTTAGGTCATTAAATTAGTGAACGTTAGGCCCTAATAATGGGTTTTTTCAAATATATTCATCATTTAAAACCCCTCTACCTTATTTATCCATTACATTATTCTAGTCTCTCACATTCATTAAATTTATCTGTGGCCCCAAAAAATATGGGCTATATAAACATATTAATTGTTCATATTAGATGTTTTATTCATTTTAATCATATTTTTATGTGTCAAAATACATATATTATAGCATTTCCTAATCTACTTCTGTGTAATTCCCAATCATGTTGCTTAAGTTATTCTCCATTTGGTATATCTTTCCAACTATATCTATCTAATGTGGTTTCAAGTTTGTTTCAATTCACGCTTTTGTAACTCTAACACATGGTTCATACCAAAATCATAAATTACATAGAGTGTACATTATATTATAACCTAAAAAATCCTAGTATAAGTTTATTCAACACAAAATTAAACTCTATGATATGCCATATTTCCCAAATGATGTAAAACTACACAGAACAAACTATTACATAGATTGAAATATATGATTAATTTCTCATGGAAATGTATTATTCATTAAAAATAATAATTTAAATTTTATGTCTTATCTTTCTAGAAGGGAAAAAAATGGATAATTATTTTTTAAGGATAAGTGTTATGACATTTACCCATAGCATTAAACTATATGACATCCATTTAATAAATGTGGGTTTTGATTTAATTAATTTTTATATATTGTAAGCCCCATAATCCCAAAATCATTTTAAACCCCACTTCACCCAAATACTAACAAAAAAATTTCCTTCCAAAATGGTATTAAACTCCAATGTAAACCTTTCACATTCTAGGATGACACTAAAATCCAGAGTAAACCTTTTTATTTCATAGATTGTATTAAACTACAAAAAAATCATTCACCTTTCAAGATAGTACTAGACTTATATGTATAAAATTTTATATAATATAATCAAATTAACTCCAAATTAATTCTCATTCCTTAAAAGTTGTCTTTAAACAGTGGTGTAAACCATTTACCTTCCTGAACATCACTAAACAACAAATAACTTCCATTCCATCCCTCTTAGATTTAAATGAATGTTTAATCCTTCCAAATTTTCAAATGAAACTAAAATAAAACGTAACCCTAATTCCATCTTTTATATCATTAAACTATGAATAGAACTTCATAAAATACATTTTGGTTTTAAATAATGGTGTAACCTTCATTCATTCCCTCTGGGATTTAAACTAAAATTTCAACCATTCACTTTTTTTATTTCCTTAAAATTTAGCATCACCTTCATGAATTTATACATATATTTAAATTATATCATAACCCTACCACCTTCTTAGATGGTGGTATGTTTTATATTACCATCCTATGTGAATTTAAACTAGAAAATAACCATCTCTCCTTATGAAACAAGAATTAGATCCCTATACCCTATAAAAAATGATTAAATTTTTTTATTCATCCCTAATGTATGATTATTATCCAGTCCCTTTCATTAAATGTATTCACCTTATTAATGAAAAAATTCCTATAATTAGTTGGTTTCAACAAGGAAATATTCCTAAAATAATTCATGATCATTTATTACATTTATCAAATAGTACTGGATTAGAAAATAAGTTCATTATGATATGATTCAACCTATCATCTTCTAAATTTCAGTAATTCTATCCCAATATATCAGGATTTCATTACATTTAAGGGATGTATAGAATTGGGGGATGGAATATGGGGTATTTAAGGATCATCTTATGATCCTGAGAAATAGAATAAAACCAAAAACAGAACAATATTTTCTCTAATGAATAAATTAATCAAAAATAAATAAATAACACAAAAAAACATAGAAAACATAAAATTATTATATAGTGGCCTGATTTTTCATCCCTGATGAAGTGTATTTGGATTATTATCATAGGTTCATCAAACATAGGTACCCTTCCTCCTTAGGTGATCCATCGGCTAAAGGATATATTATCATATCATGAATATTCCAAAACACCGAATTATTTCTAGCACCTTCAATGTGGAATGATGAATTGAATTTCCAAAAAAAAAAGGTTCTATAGATATATTTGTATGAAACTGATGATCACTATGACATATAATTTACTTGTGACTCACACCCACACTAACAAGATAAATCCTTTTATATAGGTGATTTTTATTCTCCTTCATGAATAAAGAACCTGTTGGAGATATTGACTATCATAAAATGACACCCTTGAATTATGACTCATTGATGAGTGAATTGGTCTCATTAAATTAGTGTGTTAAATTCCATTAATCCATTTGATAGTTACCATGTATGAGGTAGGTATAGGATTGATATTTCTTTTTAATGTATGACAAGCAACAAGGCTAAGTTGGCTTCAACTTAGTCTTGGGTTATAACTTAAGAAAACACATTAACATGAAATATATTCACAATAAATATGAATCATATGAATAATATTTTGGTGTATATCCACAAATATCCCACTTCCATTAAAATACCTAATGAATTCATCAAAAAAATCATAAATCATTTTGAATCCATCTAAAACTCATTTTGGTTATAGATCCATCAATATCACTTTATTTTAGAACAAACACTTTGTCTAAAACATAATCCTAATCCAAGTCAAAAAATCATATGACCCTGTGGGCCTTTGTAACATTGATAATGATATGAAATCCTTATTTCATAGATATAATCAAAGAGCATCCTATAGAAAAGAATCAGTTCTACTCAATCTATTAAAGGTTGATATGTGATATCCATCAAACATACTCATATCTATATAAAAACATGTTCATGACAAGATATATCATATAAATATAATTTATTCCTAAATTATATATTTTTCAATGACAACGAGAGACCACTATGCATGAAACATGCCAATATAGTATAATACATATTATCTTTTCTTGATTATCTAAAAAAGGCTAACTATATTGGCGAATAGATCACATGTCATCCATTTAGAAGTTAAGAAAATTACATGTCCCTCATCGAAGTAGTTGGACACATCTTATGCGACAAAACTAGGAATGTTAATATATTTACATATTCTAACCCAATCAAGGTCTAGATGTCTTAACTAAAAGTATAAGTTTAAAAATCCTATCTTGGTTGTTCCCCAACCATTGACATGATTATTAACATACCCAACAAACCTCTGATTAGATAAGTATCTTTTAACTTATGTGAGTAAGGTATTAAAGTATAAATGGTTAAAATTTTATGTATTTCACCAACATTAGCTAAAAAGGATTGATAATAAATATACACCCCTAAATATATAGATAACTATATTACATTCCATGAGATATACATTATCGATTCAATCTAGGTAACAAGTATCCACTTATTACCACATAAATACATTCTTTATAACTCATATAAACCCATTTTTAATGATTATAAGAATCTATTCATGAAAAAATAAACATATCATCACAACCCAGTATAATATGTGATGATTATAAATTAGGTTCCACTCAATGTTATACATTGAGGGGATATCACCACTTGATCGTTCATATAAATTAAATATTATCACACGTGAATGAATAATAAATGGAAATTACCAATTTATATAATCATGACTAATTTACAACCACTATAACCAATATATCCTTCATTTAACACCTAAATATTCTATATGACCCTCCACATTTTATTTTTATAATGTATTCTTAATTATATCTACTATAATATCCCATATGACCACGCCATATATTTTATATGTCCCTCACAATGATCTCTCGTATGAGATGGTATTTCTCAAAGCATGCATTTGGTCCTTTGGTAAGAATAAGTTTATTTAGCATGATAAATAACTTCATTATTACCATAGTAAAGCTCAATTTATCCCTAAATAATAGAAACCAGTTCATGTTAAGTAATGAAACTTCTAATTCAAACATCATCCTTCATAACATATGATGCAATGATATACTCTACCCCTATTTCCAAGTCCTATATAGTGGATTTCTTTGAACTCTTACAAATAATAACTCCACCATTTTACTAAAACATAAATATAAATGGATATTTCATTCAAACTAATTCATATTATAAACTAACATCAATTTAACCAATTACATAGATATCATCCTCCCCTATAAATACCAATCGAACATCCTTATTACTTATTTAGAATTTAATAATATTCATCACAATAATCTAATGAATCTTATCAAGATTTTATTTTTATCTACAATTTATTGTTAGAGAATAAACAAAATTTGGTCAGGTTCACAACATAACATACAATATATAACCTATATTGGATTTATAGGAAATTCTATCCATCCATTCTAACTCTTTATAAGGAAATTGAATCTTCCAAAGACTCATTCCATGTAACATTAGAAAAAATATCTTCTTGGAGTTCTCCATAATAAACCATTTCAGTATATTACCAATATAATTGTCCCAAATATTCCTAAGTAATCTCTTATATCTCTATATATATATTCATTATACAGGATACTTAACCCATTTCTTCCATTGAGAAGTACATACCCAGTCACATCATTATTGTCACACATGGTTTTTCATGTCTTTGTTTTGATCGGGTTCATTGGAAATCCTGGTCCTTTTATCGGGTCTTGGGTGAGATGAATGATGAGTTTTGAAGTTTCATATATGTCTAATCACCCTATTTTTTATTCCCCAATTCTTGTTTAGGAGTTTTTGGAGAAAGGGTGGTCATTTCATGATTTGGGCCAACCGTGAGACCATTTGCATATTTAAAAACAAACTTTGTTTCTTTTATAACTCCTTTTTCAACATTTATCATTCATTACACTTCCAACTTTTCCTCCACTGACATATTAAATCTAAAATATACTTTTTTATACCTTAATAATTCATAATCATGGTGAATTTTGGTTACTTATTTAGGTATTGGGTCAGCCCGTGGGCCCATTTCTAGTTTTAAAAAAAATAAATTTTTTATTTTATATATTTTTTATTTTTTATTATTTTTCAGTGCTTACACCTCCCAATATAATCTTAAATAACTATCCTCACCTCCATTATCTATTGTACCTTTTTTGAGCTCATTTGATTCGAATATTAGGGAGAACCTTCTCAGGTTTCCTCAAATTTTCCCGAATTTAGAAGGTAAATTATTTCGTACATAATTCATTCAATTCGTACTGTTTTTCCCACAAATATTATTTCCATTGTTCTGACCTTAGGATACTCTACAAGAAGTTCGAAGACATTCCCTTTTCTTTATAAATGCGGATTTAATGGCATACGAAGAGTTTTCTAGTTGAAAAGGTGAGAGTTATTCCCTTTATCCTCCCTCTTATTCCTCCTTTCATTATTTCTTGGTTTTATAATATCAACTAGTCAAGATCAACCTATGGTCCTATTATACCATGATTTTTATGGGTTTTTTGTTCTTTCGGGGCTGTTCTACATAGGTTTAGTGTTTGTAAACCCTCAGATGGTGATGTTGGGTGTGCGTTTCCATTACGCCAAGGATTTGAGGTAGGATATCCCATTCACATGACTCTATCATCTAAGTATTATAATTTTCTTATTTTTAAGATCTTATATATATGTTTTATTGTTTTTCATCATTTGGATAATTTTATTGGTGTAAAAAATGGTTGTTTAAGACTTGTTTTGTGAAAGGTAGAGTTGTTTTGTCATAAAAGTGCACACCAAGTGATTGTTTAAATGTTCTGCTATCTTTTGCAGCTATTTTGTGAGGTTTAGAACCTGTTTTATAGTATTTTGAACATTTTACAGTATTTCTAACAAAATATGTCATGAAATTAGTGTTTTATTCCTTGTCAAGATCTTAAAATAAAATATTTAGTTTAAAAAGGGAATTTCATGTGTTCGGTAAATTGCCCGGTTGGATTTTATGTGTGATGTGTGATTTAACTATTATTTATTTGAATTTATAAATGAATTTTAAGAATGATAAATGTTATTTTTGGTTCCTTATATGTATTTCGAAATTTTATTAGGTTTACAACATGGTTTGGCCCGATTTGTCGGAAAATGGATCGTTTCACATCCTTATGAAAATTGTTGTGTTTTGAATATGTAACCTGAGTGTTTTAAGGGATTTATGAATGTGGTTTACTAATTAAAATGGTGGGTATACACCTATTTAATAAAATTGAAATTCATACCTTGGTCAAATGTTAGTTTTGAGAAAGGCTTAAGGACCTGTTTGGCATTTTTTTTGGTAAAAATGGTTTCCAATTGTATCTCATGTTCTATCTGTTGGGGCCATTTTATGGTCCCTGAAATTTATTTATTAATATTTTTTTGGGATTAAAAATCTGTTTTGTTATGTTATTTATGGGGTTGTGTCATTAAAATATCATTTTTGAATGGATTTTCTATGCAGGGCCTCGTTATACTCCTTGAAATTATTTTACGAAACATTTTAGTGGTTTATTTATTCGTGAAAGAAATGTGAAGCATGTTTGCGGGATGTTTCTGTGTTTAATGTTTGGTAATTTAATTTTGATGTTAAAATTGTATTTGATAATATGTGTAAATTTATTGAGCACAAAAGGGAATCCCGGGTATCTAGGTGGGCGGACGTGTACTAGTATGCTAGTGATCCTGTGGGGTTTGGCCCCTATTTCACATAGCAAGATTGATGATGACAACACTAACTGAACTATGATGATGATGTTGTTAGGTGACCACCAGGTTATGGGTATTCTCCCTAATATTGGCTCTTTTTCATGATAACATGTATTTATTATGGTTACTTTCCCCGAGATATGAGGTACCTGAGGATCACCACTAACTAGTGCTTAGGGGTGTTCTCGTGAGTTGTTCTCATTGGATATTTTGTACTCACCATCGGCATAAGATGTGTTTGGTTGATTAATTCATAAATTTGTGTTATTTATTTTAAAAGTGTAAATTCTTTAAATCATCCCTCCTGAAAACTTTTTTCATTTTTAAGTTTCACCACTTTGAAAATTTTTACTAGCATTCTTGTTTATAAAACATTAAAGTTTTTGTCTAGTAATTTTTTTATAACATGGGACCTCATTTATAAAACATACAATTATATTTTTATTTAAAACTAGAAATTTATGTTTCTTTTATTTTAAAGGATGTGAATTCGGAATAGCATATCGGGTGAACCTACTGAGTTTAACACTCATGCTTGTAGCCTTTTTATATTTTTAGCCCTTGTGCAGGTTTCAACTTGAGTTCAATCTCCTTGGGTAGTGTGTGATCATTATGTTGGAGATTGACCAGTGGGGTCACATGGAGTTATTTTGTTATCGGGTTTGGTCAGTTTAGTTGTTGGTTTAGTTGTACTTTCATTTTCTTGTACAAATAATGTTCAGTTCAGTTTTTATATAAATGTATTTGGGGCTACCAATTTCATTCCACTATTTGTTTGATTGTTTATATATGGGAGAAATTATTCCCTTGTGTACTCTATTGATACCCTTTGTGCTTGTCGCCATCCTAGGAGGATCGGGAACTCCTCTCAGGACTTGTTGTGGGTTGGCCCTTGTGACTGGTTCAGGGTCGACTCGGGCTTGTTCGTGAAAAAATGGTATCATAGGAGGTCATCTCTTAGCACACCTTTTTAGAGTGACCTTATTATTTGGGAGATGTCAAGGTTGATAGAGTAGGATATTTTGGACTTGAGGGGTAAGTGTGGGAATATATTTATGAACTCTTACTCATTCTGATCCTCGGGTTTCCACGGGATGTCTGGTTTTATTAGTTTCCTTTGTTCTTGTTGATTGTTTGGTGTTGGGATATGAAAAGGGGAGTCTAACTAATGGCCTCTATGAGCTCACAGGTCCTAGAAAGCAATGTAGAGTTAGGGCATGGTCCTAAAAAGTCTCTCCATGTTGGTTTTATGTTTCACATATGTCCTCCAACCATATGGTCATGTCACCCATCGACACTAGTTCCCTTTTTTGGGTCTCTTGGAACTTTCTTTAATTATGAATTTTTGTTTTCAAAATCCTTCTATGAGAATAGTGGAAATAGGTTTTAAAGGAAGGATTGTATTTTGAAAAGTGTAAAAATGGGTTTTCAAAAATTAAATATAATAATGTTTTTGGAAGGATGTGTATTTGTGAAAAAACAATATGAGTAAGTGGAAATGATTTAACGGGATTAGATTATACATAATCTAAACCTGTGGTTTGTTGGAATAAAATATTTTGAAAGTGTGAATCATTTTAAGGTGATTCTGAATCATTGTTTTAAATGGGGTGTTTTGGGATGTTGAAAAGTTTTTTATTCTGATGAATTGGTTTTTGAAATTTGTTTTGAGTGGTTGGTGTTTTTGTAGAAAGGGTATTGGTCTCAATGGCCATCAGCTTATAAAAATATTCCTTGCTGAATTCTATAAAATTTGAAGGGTTTTTTGGAGTATCTTGGTTGTTTTGAATGTTGATAAAAATGAAAAGGGTTATTTTTTTAAGCAAATGGTTCTTGATGATGTTTGGTTTGTTTTTTTAAAATCTGAAAAGGGTTTTGACATGGTGGTTAGTGTTCCTTTGGAAGGTACATGATTTTTGGAATGATGTTGTTTTATTTTAGCATTTGGTGTTTTCATGGGTGATCACATGAATGGTTTTATTGACATCTAGAAGGATGACCTATAATGCATGATGGTTCAGTTCTTAGGGAGGCATTGAAATGAGCATGTGAGTGAGACTTGATGAAACATCATTAGTTAATGTGGAAATCCACCAAGTTAGTTTTTTTTAAAAGTGTTTTGAGCTGAAAAATTGTGGCATTTGTTTATAATATGATAGTTATGTGGCTAGTTTTTCCTATATCATAGAAGATTATTTTATTTAGTATTCTTCATTGTGGTCTAGAAGTCACACTCTTATTGTTTCTTGAGATGATATCTTGTTGGTGGATCGGTTTTTGAGTAATTTTATGTCGATTTCTGAAGATTTGTTTGATGTTGTGATGTGGCCATGGATATTTCTCCATTGGAAATCATTCATGTTGATCATCCTAATTATTCATTTCAAATGTTAAATACATATCTTTGGATGATTCCTCAGCCCATTTTTTGGAATAGAGATCTGTTTGGGATTAATTTAATGTGCTTTCATGTCGTGATAATTCTTTTGGGCATAGTAGTTCTGTTCATTGATGTTGATGTGTTTCACCATATTCCTTTTCCATTCTTCTCCTCATTTAGAGTGAGAGTTAATTTTGATATGTTTCTATGAGTTACTATTTATATGAAGGTGTTTTGTTGAGAAAGTTAGTTTTTTTAGTGGTGTGTTCCTTATCACCTGACTATGGTGGAGCAGATGCTTCGAGAATCATGGATCCGGCCATAGGCCTTGGAGTGAAGCCTTCCATGTAGTCAAGAAATCACCAGAGGTGTGGAGTTCTCGACTAGTCTCCTTCCCCAACCATTTTGGTAAGGTATTTTATACTATATTATGTTTCCACATCACTGTGAATTTCTTCATTTCACAATGATCATGTTGGACTTACCCCTCACATTGTGTCTATGGTTATGCTTCATGGATGTGGGTTTCTTTTCAATGTCCCCGTGTGGACTGCCTGTGTAAATCAGGTGAGTTCTTGGCATTACCCTTTCATTTATGGAGGGTTTTGGGTTGTTCACCTATTTATTTTGCGGTTTTATTGGCCCAATTATTGGGTCCCCTTTCCTCCATGTCCCGAGTGGTGGGGGTTTCAATCCGTTCCAAAAGTGTTAGCCTAGTTCTTGTACCCTCCGTTTGGGAGTTGTTGGTTTAAATTTACATGTTATAACCCTCTTAACGTGGGTTGTTAGGTTTTTATGGGAGAGTTTTGTAGTACTTGTGCATGTGAGGCCCAATTCTAGTTAATGTTGAATTCTTGTTTGTTCGTTGCTAGTTGGGTTGTAATGGTGGGAAGACCCACCATGGCTCTCATTGATTTTTCCTCCTAAGAACTTATCAAGAACTAGTTAATTAATAATTATATGGAGTAAATTCTGTACTCCCCTATAATCTTTGGTTTTTCTAAGTTCTATTTAGTTTCTGTGATTCTTGGGTTCATTGGTAAAAGGCCCAACAATCGGGTTCTTGGTTTGGTTGTGGAGGTAGTGACTCGATCTTTCAGTTGATTATAGGGAATTGGTTGAGAGTTGGTTTTTTCTTGAGGTAAGAATCTTAATATACATTAATGGGGGGTGGTTTGTCATTATATTTGGAGGTTGTACCATATTAATAAGGAATCATTAGGTGTTGATCATTCAGCTAGAATGTGTTGTGGCTTTCTGGGGCAGAAAGCTTTAATGGTGGGGAGAGTTGTCACACCCTATTTTTCATGTATTTGTTTTGATCTAGTTCGCTGGAAATCCCAATCCTTTGCATGGTCATTGGGTGAGATTAATGTTGAGTCTTTAAGTTTCATTGATGTTTAATCATCCTAATTTGGGTTCCCCATTTCTTTTTTAGGAGTTTTTTAGAAATGGTGGTTATTTCCTGATTTAGGCAAACCGTGAGCTCATTTCTAGTTTTAAAAACCAAATTTATTTCTTTCATAACTCCTTTTTTTAAAAAAATATTCATTCATTACACTTCCAAAAATTTCATCCACTGACATATTAAAACTACCATATACTTTTTTACCCCTTAAGAATTCATAACCATGGTGAATTTGGGTTACTTTTTATGGTGGTGGGCATGCCCATGGGCCCATTTCCAGTTTTTAAAAAATAATTTGTTTCTTTTATATATTTTTTATTTTTTTAATATTTTTCATTGATTCCACCTCCCACTATAATAAAAAATACCTATCATCACCCCCATTATCTAGTTTACCACTTTAGAGCTCATTTGAAGTGAATATTTGGGAAAAAGTTCTCATGTTTCCTGAAATCATCTAGAATTGATATGGTAAATAGTTTCACAAATAAATCATTCAATTTGTACTCTTTTTCCCACATATCTTCTTTCCCTATTTCTTATAGACATTATTATCATCTCCAAGAACTTCCAAGCCATTCAATTTTCTCTATGGGTGCAGATGTAATGGAATAAGAAGAGTTTTCTAGTTGAAATGGTGATATTCCTTCTCCATCATCCTCCCTCTTCTTCCTCATTTAAATATTTCTTGGTTTTATAATATTCCCTAGTCATGATATACGTAGGGTTCTATTATACCATGAATTTTGGTGGGGGGTTTTTTCATTTGGTTCTGGTCGTCATAGGTTTAGGGTTTATAAACCCTCTCATGGTGATATTGGGTGTGAGTTTCCATTATGCCAAGGATGTGTGGTAGGATATCCCTTGAACAAGAATTTATCATTTATGTTTCATCATTTTATTATTTTTAGAATCTGATATATATGTTTATTATTGTTTTTCATCATTTGTATAATTTTCTTAGTGTAAAAATGGTTGTTTAAGCCTTGTTTTGTGAAAGGTAGAGTTGTTTTGTCATAAAAGTGCACACCAAGTGTTTATTTAAATGTTCTTCTATATTCTGCAATTTTTTTTGTGAGGTTTATAACCTGTTTTACGGTATTTTGAACATGTTATAGTATCTCTAATAAAATATGGCTTGAAATTGGTTCTTTATTCTTTTTAAAGTTCTTAAAATAAATTGTTTTGTTTAAAAAGGGCATGTCATGTGTTCGGTAAATTGACATGTTGGCTTTTATGTGTCATGTGTGATTTAAAAATTATTTATTTGGATTTATAAATTAATTGGAAGAATGATAAATTTTATTTTTAGGTTTTTATATGTATTTCCAATTTGTATTTGGTTTTACAAACAAATTGGTTTTGGTTTACAATATTTTTTGGCCCGAGTTGTTCGAAAATGGCCCGTTTCACATCCTTATGAAAATGGTTGTGTTTTTAATATATAACCTAAGTGTTTTAAGGGATTTATTAATTTGTTTTTCTACTGTAAATGGTGTTTATAAACCTCCTTAACAAAATTGAAATTCATACCTTGGTCATGTGTTAGTCTTGAGAAAGGCTTAAAGGCTTATTTGGAATTTTTTTAAAAAAATGGTTTCCTTGTGTATTTCATGTTTATCTTTTGGATCCATTTTATGGTCCATGAAATTGATTACTTTATTTGTTTTTTGGCTTCCAAATCCGATTTTTTATGTTATTGGTGGGTGTGTGGCCTTAAAATAGAATTTTTTTAATGGATTTTATGTGCAAGGCCTCGTTATACTCCTCTAAATTGTTTTACGAAACTTTTTAGTTGTTTATTGATTCGTGAAAGAAATGTGAATAATGTTTTCATGTTGTTTGTGTTTTTATGGTTTGTAATGGAGTTTTGATTTCAAAAGTATATTTGATAATATGTGTAACTTTATTGAACACAAAAGGGAATCCTGGGTATTTTGGTGGGCGGACATGTACTAGTATGCTAGTGATCCCATGGGGTTTTGCCCCCGTTTCACATAGCAATATTGATGATGACAACACTAACTAAAATATGATGATGATGTTTCTGGGGTACCACTAGGTTATGGTTATTCTCCCTAATAGTGGATCGTGTGCATGAGAACATATATTTATTATGGTTACTTTAACTGAGATACAAGGTACTAACTAGTGCCTAGGGGTGTTCCTGTGAGTTGGGCTCATTGGCTATTTTGTGCTCACCGTCGGCATACGGTGTGTTTGGTTGATGAATTTAGTAGTGTGTGAGATTTAATTAAAAGTTTAAATTCTTTAAATAATCCCTCTATAAAAATATTTTCATTTTTAAGTTGCACCCCATTGAAAATTGTTACTAGCATTCTTGTTTATAATGCATGAAATTTTTTGTCAGGTAATTTTCTTATAGCATGAGACCTCATTTGGAAAACCTACCTTTATATTTGTATTTAAAACATGAAATTTATGTTTTTTTATTTTAAAGGATGTGTATTGGAAATACAATATCGGGCTAACCTACTAAGTTTTAATACTCACGCCTATAGTCTTCTTCTTTTTTTTATACCTTGTGCAGGTTTCAGCTTGAGTTCAATCGCCTTGGGTGATGTGTGATCATTATTTTAGAGAGTAAACAGAGGGGTCACATGGAATTAGTTGGTTATCGGTTTTGGTTGGTTGAGTTGTTGGTTAAGTTTTACATTTAGTTTCCTGTATAAATAATGTTTAGTTCAGTTTTTATATAAATGTATTTTGGGATGTCCATTTCTTTCCGCTGTTTGTATGATTGTTTATATATGCGGAAAATCATTCCCTTGTGTGCTCTATTTATTCCCTTAGTGCTTTTCTCTATCCTGGGAGTATCGGGAACTCCTTTCGGGACTTATCGCGGGTTGGCCCTTGTGACCGGTTCAGGGTCAACTTGGGCTGGTTCGTGGAAATTATAGAGTGAAGTATCGGGATGTAATTTTTGATAAGCAGTATGTTATATACATAAAATATTATAAATAATACTATTCTCCAACTAATTAAATTGTTTTAAAAAACCAATATAGTTTTTAATGAAAAAACTCTTTGAGTGAATTATAAAATTTGATATTACAACTCTGGTATACTTGCTTCAATCCGAAAAATATATTATTATAGCTTTTACACCTTAATATCTTCATTTAGAATTTCAAAACCTTCATGTTTTATCATATACATATCCTTGACTAGATTTCTATAATGGAAATAATTTTTAACATCCATTTGATATATCTGATAGTCAATATATTTTTTAATGGAAAGTAATATTTGAATAGACTTTATCATCACAATAGGTAAAAATATTTCTTCCTAGTCAATACCATGAATTTTATTATAACCTTTTGAAAATATGAATGATTTATAGGTACACACTCTACCATCCATGTTCATTTTATTTAAAAAAATACAATTTCACCTTTTTCATTTTATCCGTTCAAGTGAATCCACCTTGTTTCAAACTTTGCTAGTGTACATAGATTCCATTTTGAATTCCTTGGATTTTAACCATTTCATTCAATCAATACTCTTGATATCTTCATGATATCTGTTAGTTTCACCTATTATAAACAATATTACATCATAATTTTCTAATAGAAATCCATATATAATGAGATCTTAATGAATCATACCATACCTTCTAGGTTCTTATATAAATTTATTTTGTTCTTCATGTATAATATTTTGTGGAACAAGCTTATCCCCCACCTTAGGGTCATGTCAAACGTATCCAAGATCAATATTCCTCCCATTGATTACTTTAATTATTTTTTAATTTTCAAGTAAAACACCACATCCTTCTAGAAAAACTTGTTGTTTTTTCTGATTATAGAAATAATATCCTATATCCTATGTGGTATAACCAAAAAATACACAATTTTATTATTTTGGACTATGTTTATGAGAATCCAAATTTCCTTAAGATTCTTCACAACCCCAAATTTTCATAAAATTATTTTTCGAATATTTCCCAGCCCATATCACATATTGTGATTTTATGTAAACATTATATGGAATGAAGTTTAGTAGAAATAAAACTGTCTCTAGAGCATAACCACATAGTGTAATAGAAAGTTCACATTGGCTTATCATTGATGGAGTTATCTACAAAAAGATATATTGATCCTCTTAGACACACCATTCTATTTTGGTGTTCTAGGAGGAATGAATTTTGAAATAGTTCCACAATCCCTAAGGTGATAGATGAATTATTGGCCCTTGTATTCACCACTTAAATCTAATTAGAGGACTATAATGTTATTTCCTAGTTGATTTTTCTCTTCATGTTGAGTCTCGTACCTTTTTTAAAGTTTTCTACTTATGCCTCATCATATTCAAATATCTATAATGACAAAATTAATTAGTAAAAGTAATAAAGTAACTAAAACCATCTTTTTATTGAGTGCTCATCAGTCCACATATATCACTATATATAAGATCCAACAATTCCCCATCCCTTTCAAATATTCAAAAAATGGTTATTTTTTCATTTTTTCTGATAAAAAATATTCAAAATTCTTAATTGATTCATAAACAAAGGATTTCAATAATCAATCTCTATGGATTCATTGAATTTGTTTCTCATTTATATACCTAAGGAAACAATTTCAACAGTGGCTATAATTTAAATCAACACTAATTATCTTATTTTTAATGCCATAAAGAGGATTATCCATATCTATAATGTACAAATTTTTTATTATTTTTCCAATTCCATAAAACATTTTGTTATTATATATTGAAAAAAAAAATTTCTTAATAAATAATAAAAATCCCTATTTTCTAAATAAGATAGGGAAATAAAATTCTTGTTTATAGAAGGAATATAATAATATATTTCCAATTCGAAGACAAATATATTGTTTAAACTTATATCAGAAGTTCCATCTTATAATACAAAAAACATTCTCGATTACTGTCATGAAGATCAACTTCACCCTTTATTGATTCTCTTATATCTATGAGTATGTGGTTTTCAAAACAAATGTGTAAAAACAATCAGTATTTAATACCCATGAGTTAGAGGTGGTGGAAATAATATCTATAACATCCATAATTAGATGCTTATAACTCTTCGCCTCAATAACACTTCACAAACCTAAATATAAATCTTTAACTATTTTATACATCTTATTTATATGTGATCTCGATATGATTGTTATATAGAATTCGATAATCTATAACAAATACGTATCAGTGGGTGAGTATCATTATTTATATCTTTTTATAAATAAACATAAACAAAATTTATCCCACTAAAATGATATCCCAATACATCATATCTATTTAGTTATTAAAGATACATATTTCATAGTGAATTACACCATGTATCACATAAGTAATCAATGACTATTTAGGTTTGGAATCATCATAATCATATCATTTATGATTCCTGGATATTTTCTTGGGTAACTCATTACCTAATCCATCATATGTATAATCCCAACTATATTCATCTAGTATCCTCTCAAAGGGTTTCCTAACTAATTGTAACCCTGAGAAAACTCTTAGAAGATTCTAACAAAGTATAATCTAGGGGACATATTTGGTATGACCTTCTCAAGGATGTTCCAGTGTAACATATCACTTTCTTTCCTTATACCAGATAATCCAGGGGTACACAGCTTTGGCATGGCCTACCTGTGTGGATGATCAAGGTCTTGAAAAGTTTCATTTGGAAAGAAATCTGACACTTAGTTAGGATTTAGGTTTTTTAAAAGTATCCCAATTTTAATATACATATTATGTATATGTAATTAATAATTATAACTTCTTATGAAATATTTATCTTATCATATTTTATTCCTTTTTGTGTGGATGATTCTAATGATTTATTGTTATAATCCCTATTTCTTCCACCAAAGTAATGTGTTCATAATACATTAATGTGTAAATATTTATAAACCCTATAACATCTTGTTACTTTATGGAAAAAAGGTCAGTATATTCATAAATATGAAAATTCATCTCATGTATAAGGTATATGGACTATTCATGTAAAGGATTTGATTCATATGAGACTGAAAAACTCTAAATGAATAAGCCTAAAGAAACATGTAGTGATCCCCTAAATTTCTAAAATAAGGAATAAGTTTATATTCTGGTGGGTTTTATTACAAGAAACTACGCTACATTGTATATAATTTAGTCTTAGTCTCGTACTTAAGGATGTGTTGGAAGATAATGTACTCTTAAGAAATGTGTATCATATGCTTCTAATTTTGGTGGATATCCAAGAATGAAAACATAAGAAGCCACCATATATTAGGACTAGATTTATATTATTATTTATTTTTAAAACCATCATATGTTGTTTATAAATTAATATATATTATTAATTTTTTGAAAAATAGTCATATGTTATAAAATAAAAAAAAATAATCATCATTATTTTCTCACTCACATGTATAGAGTTTTGAAAAACCCTAGGCAATTTCCCACCAGTTATCCTTCCTAGTCCTCCCAGAATTTCCCATGTTGAGCTAACTCATGTGTTGTACCCTTATTTTCCACTATCTTTATTTTCTACTACTGGTTCCCCCCACCATACCTAGCTCTTTTGGTCCCCTTCCAATGCCACCACTTTAATTCCCTATTACCTACACAACTTGTGGTTCCCATCCATTCCTTAATTGAGATCAACCTTCTCATCTTGATAATAGACTTTATATTTTTTTCACATAATATCTTAAGCTCAAAAAAGTCTATAATCTAGGATTAACACATGTAATTCATTTCATTGTGAAAATAGACACACGCACACAGATAAATATAAAAAACAAACAATATAGATATTATTTTATTATGACTACTTGTTTCTAATTTCAAACAAATATTATTATTATTTTGAATTTTTTAAATTTTTGATAGTTATATCATACATTTATAGTCCCAAAAATCTAAACATCTATGTTTTTTTTCATTAGAATTTTATGTAATGTCGTGTAGTTAAAAAATATATATGATTCGATTTATATATTATTTTTAATATAAATATAAGTTTTTCTTTAATATTTAAATAAATTAGTTGAAAATTCAATATAAATCTAGAAGAATTGGTTTTCCTAGAAGATTAAATTACTTGTAAACAATATTATATGACTATTAAAATCTATTGAACTATTGAAATGATTTATTTATTTAACTTCAGGTTTCTTATGTAATAATGTGAAATTAATTTAAAAAAAATATACCAAAAATTTAATGACTCTGGATTTTGGTATATATATATATTTATTTATTTAAATAGATTTTTTAATAAATTTTTTCACACACAACGTTGAACTAAAATGGAATAATGATACATTTGATTAAAATAATATTATATATATTAAATGTAATTGATATAGTGTATTCTTTGAATTTGTGTATATAAGTACAAGTAACCAAATTTTGAAATCTTTTTATAAATAAAAAGTTCATTTTTGAAATAAATACAGTGTTAAAATTCAATTAGGGTGGCTAAATAACTAATAAGATGGTTTTAATCTTAAAAATTTATTTTCCTATTAATTGTACTTTTAGGTGTTATGAATTATTATTTTAATAGAGTAAATATATTATAGTTAAATAATTATAATATATATTGTTGATATATTAACACTAATTTAATTATTAATAGATAAGAAATGATAATTATAACAGGTAATGTTTAAAAATCCATTTTCATATAAATAAAAATTTTCATTCTATTTTATGTTTCTATTTAAAATTGTAATTTTAGTGAACATGTCCCCAATATCTAACACACAATGTATAATTTATTTCATTATCATAATATACAATGATTCACATACCAAAGGACTAAATAGTTTAGTAGTCTTGGAAAACTATATATATACAATATATTATTATTACAATTGAAAACATATAATACAAAATGTATTTTACTTGAGAATTTCATTATTAATCATAGTGTATCCCAAAATATCAATCGCATGACACTACATAGTATCCTGGGAAAAATAAAACATAAGAAATGGGAGAGATCATATGCTTATTAAGGGTAAGCATACAATGGAATCTTTGAATAAATAATGAATATTCAACATGGAATGGTAAATAAATGAAACATATTCCATTGAATCAATAACTTGATCATAATATGGTAGTAATAAATGAAGATCAAAAATTCCATATAAATAATCACATGCACTTAAAAACCTAACCATGGATATTCTAAATAATCGAATAATAAAATGGAATATCAATAACAGAATTCATAATGATGGAATACATAATCATAGAAATTTTAAACATACCACCGAGGCCTTGATCCAAGACATCTAAATATCATTGTGTCATTGTGTAAGGATATCGATATAAATGGGTTAGGTCTTGGCCAATACCTAATCAAGTTTGTCTCATTTGACCAATGATGCATCGAGAGGTTATAATGGTCCATTATTATGACTTACTTAGTCCAATTCATTCCTTATTTGAAAAGGGTAAAACATAATATACATAATCAATCATTTTAGAAAACTAACATACAAAATTTTAATAACTACCCCAATCAATAAACAAAATCATAAACAATACAATGTAAAATGATGAATGATCATAAAATTATATAGGTTTTCTATCTCGTTACCTTCATCTGAGGATCAATCGTTCTTTCCTTTCATTTCCGTCTCTCCAAAGGTTCTGTAGGTCCTCAATGGACAACTCGTGGTCCCGATTTCTCCGCAAGAGTTCAACGAATCATCCACTCTTCTCTCTTTGTCTCTGGTGGCTCGGTTCATTTGGCATATCCCCCTAGTTGATTTGATTGATAGGATTGTGAATGAAGAATAAGGATTATCTCAGCGAGTGGTTGTCGGGTTTCTTGGGCCACGACAGATTCTCCTTAGCTTCTCAAGCTGGGAAGACCTTGTGCGGGCATGGTCTCGACCTTGATGATCTATTAGAGGCTTTCATTTTCATCTTCTCCGCTGGTCGTTTGACCTCCATATGCATCGGGATCCTTCTACCACAGTCATTTGGATTCATCTCCCTGGACTTCCGCTGCCTTTCCAAAATCCAGCGTTACTCCCATCGATAGGTAATTCCATAGGATGCTTCCTTTGTGCTGATTAGTGGGATTCTTCCCTAAAACATCCGATTGTGGCTCGGCTATGTGTTGAAATGGATCTCTCTAGGCCTACTCCTGAAGTCGTTTGAATAGTGATCGAGGGGGAGTAGAGGTATTTACAATTGATTTTCTATAAATCTTGGACTATGTTTTTCTGCTACTATAATCGACAGGGACATAGTCTTCCTGAATGCAGGATGAAGGCTATAGGTTCTGATGAGGCCGACCCCTCCAGTCGGTCTGATGGGCATGGTTCCCAGGTGAATGCTTAAGAGGATTCTCTTAAGGTGGGTCACATGGTTGTCCAGGATAAGGGGGATCATATCCCTTTGGGCGAGGACCTCTCCAGGCAGGTTCCTTTGGGCAAAGGCTAGGGGTATTCTTCAGGTGCAGGCAAGAAAGGTGGTCCAGAGGTTTTAGGGCCACTTCTTTCAGATGTTTTTGATCGGCTACGTCGTGACCTAGGTGTAAGCAGCTCGGGTGATGACATGCAAGGGTGCGGGGCAGTGCATGAGAAGAGGCCCCTTCCTTTGGCTGCATATCAGGTCAGTCAAAGGGTAGAGAAGACGGTTAGGGAAACCCCTGAGAATCTACACAGGCCTTCCAGGAGGTTTCTGTCACGACCCGACCCAACGGGGCTCGAGCCGCGACTCCCCAAGCCCGCCTCCAATAGGCCCGGGGCTGGCGACCAGCGCTGAGTAGGCTATCACACACATGGGAGGCATTAGCCTAAGGTACCTGTACACACGCACCCACAAACACCTCCATGCAACAGTGCAGAGATAAGGAAACTGAAAAGTAAATGCATGCATACAATCTATCCCAAACCAGAGTGCAACAGCAAAAGTACAAGGGCAAAACAGGGCCCACCAAAATAAAACTACAAAGCGCGTCCAACCTGCTCTGAAGAAGGGAAACGCTGCCACAATCACTTGCCGAAAACCTCCCTTGGCACAGCTCCGGTAAACACCCGGGTCAACTCGCTCACTAAGCTCCGCCTGCTCCGGGTCCTCCTGGGACTCCGTCAAAAGGCCTGTGGTCTGCACAAGACACAAACATGTGCGGGAAAATCCCGTGCAGGGGTGAGTATAAACATACTCAGTAGGCACCCCAAAAACCCAAAACCCAAGGGAGCAACTGAAAGGCAACAGTCCGCTCAACCCAGCCAGAGGGAACCCAGACGAGAGAGAAACTCCATCTCGTGACCATCCTCAGCTAAACACATCAAGTTAGCTCAGCTCAGCTCAGGTGTATGCCCATACATACACCTTGAACAATCCAGATATACACAGCTCACGCCACAAAGCCACAAGAGGTACCGACCTCATCACCAGCAACTGTCCACAACCAGGAGAGTACACCACGAACACTGTCATACCAGATGACACTCATCCGAGAGATACACTCCATCAGGATACTCGCAAACATCACAGACGCTCACCCGAGAGACCACGCTCATCGGATAGCATCACTGAGGAAACATCGCTGAAACAACATAACCACCAAACTCCTCGGAGAGGGGATCGCCACTAGGGTCCGCTAGGGGATACCAAGACCCGCTCCGGTATACGTAACTCACAGATAGGGGATCACTCCCAGGGTCTGCTGGGGGATACCACGACCCAATCTGGCATACGTAGTTCTCACAGATGGGGGATCACACCTAGGATCCACTGGGGGATACCACAACCCGATCTGCACTCGACAGAAGCTTCACACTCAGATAGAGGATCATCGTCCATATAAAGATGGTCACGACGATACCGGAACCCTATCTGGGATAACTCGCGATGGAGGGGATCGAACCGACGATGCCACAACCCTACCGAAACCACGCGCTGAGTAGGGGATCGCATAACCAACGATACCGCAACCCTACCGACACCAAGCGCTGAGTAGGGGATCGTATAACCAACGATGCCGCAACCCTACTATATACATCATGCTGAGTAGGGGATCGTAAACCCGACGATGCCACAACCCTACTATGCACGACCCACCGCGTAGGGGATCATATTCCCGATGATGCCACAAACCCTACGGGGTTAACCTGCTAGATAGGGGATCGCTGCCCGTGAATAAGTGGTCACAGCGATACCAAGAACCCGATCTAGGGTAAAGATGCTAGAGGATCCACTCCGGGCCCTCCGGAGGGATACCACAACTCTAACAGTTTAAACATCCCATCGAGAGGATCACAAACCCGTACGAAGGTTGTGATACCACACGAACCCTCGTAGGAACGAACAAAGGGAGAACCCTCAACCACTGCTAGTCCAAACGTCGCTAACCCGAGCGACTCGCCCCAAAGCCACACTGCGCACCTCCGAAGCCAAAACCGAGGCCATCATCGCGTTCCACGTGGAAAAACACGCAGGATAGGCTGTTTACTCGCCCGAAACGGAGCACCGGTGAAAACAACACTATTCACCGTAGCTAGCTCGTGCGGGGCCCACACAACGATCCCGAAACCCATCGGGCGGATCACACAACGGCGATCCCCTCGGAAAAACAAGCGGAATCGACTACTCGCTCGCCCAAAACGGACACCCGGTGAAAAAGGTACTATTCACCGAAGGCCGGCTCGGATGGGGCCCACGCCTGGATTCCGAAACTCGTCGAACGGATCGCGCCATTGCGATCCTCTCGGAAAAACACACACGATCGACTATTCATCCGCCAAAATCGGACTCCTGGTGCAAAAGTTGTGTTTCTCCGCAAACGCCAAAACCCGGCCTCGTGGGGCCCGCACCCCGTTCTCAGTCCCAACACCCAGAAACCATCTCAAAAATTCCGTCATACCATCAGGGTCTCAACGCCACTGACGGCACGTCAATCGGACGCTCTGGGTAGAAGTTACAACGGCCCGAAGTCGTAAAATAATAAAATAATATTTTTTTATACGACGTTTCTAGCTCCTGAGCCACGATCCCGAACCTTTAAACCCTCAAAGTAAGTTCAAAAGGTCCGTCTCGACGCAAGGAGCGCGTCGCCCCAAACGGCTCGCAAATCGGAGTTACGGCTTGCGAGTTACGGGGGTTTAAAGAACCCCCGGAAAATCCTGGCCGGACCACCGCCAGCCTCATCGGAAACCACCGCGCCGCCGCCGGATTCCGCCGCGCCGCTGCCGGAAACCGCCGCGCCGCCGCCGCGCCGCCGCCCTGCCTCGCCGGATTCCGCCATGGCCGCCGCGGATCTCGCCGGAAAACCGGTTTTTTCGCCGGAAAACTTCCGGGAGCCACCGGGAGCACCCCGGTGCTCCAAATTCAGATCCGAAACATGTTTCGGAAACCTCAGGACCCAAACTATACAAATCTTATGAAAATTTGAAGGAAAACAACACAAAAACGGGATCCGGGATTGTAAAACTCAAACCGCCTACCTCGCGGGCGAAACGCCGACGTTCTGCCTCAGATCCGCGCTCCCGAGCTTCCGCTGCGTGCTCCTGGAACGTCCGTCGTCGAATTCTGAGCTCGTGGGCGCTCCGTTTGCTCGATTTGGCGGAGTGGCGGCGAAGAACGACGAAGAACGGCGAAAAACGATAAAAGGGGGGGGCGCTGATATTTATATCAGCCGCCCGCCGGCGCCAAACCAGCCTCGGACCCGACGCCCGATGCGAACAAAAGTAAGGTCACCCCTAGGGTAAACGCGCCGTTCTGAACGCAACGGCGGTCTCAGATTTTCCATCCGAGACTCCGTTCAGAAGTTATTTGAGCCGACGCTCGCACACAAACTTGCCACTTATTTACGGAAACGCCCCTGGTGGCGTTTCTCACCGCAGGCCCGCGCCCGCAAAGTTTACACCCCGTCTAGGGTAAACGGCACGTTCCGGACGCAACCGTGCCCTCAGATTCCCGTTCTGAGCTACCGTTTAGAAGATATCACACCCCCGCCATGTGCATAGTATAAAAAAAACTTAATATTTTTATAAAATTAATTCCGGGTACACCGGGCCTCGGAATCGCACGCCGTCTTCGCGCCTAGCTCTAGAATTATTCGTAGAAATATTCCAAAGTCTGACAGGGCCAAAAACCCGAGTCGCTACATCCTCCCCCCCCCCCTTAGAACTTTTCGTCCCCAAAAAGCCCCAAGCACAAGGAAAGAGAATGAACTCTCAACTGGGTCTCACACACCAGCGAGCTCACCAACAACAACCACTCAGGGTCTTACCAACGCCCTGAACAAAACTCGAGCAAGCAACAAAAGGAAAGAGTACTGCTATACAGTGTCTGACAAACTACTGCAGTAAGTAGAAAAGACACAAGGCGTACCTCTATCCATTCGCGGTGCCTCTGGGTCAACAGCCTCCAGGGCATGCAGTTTTCCTCGCCCTCGACCACCAGCTCCCTGAGCTTGGCGTGGACCACCTGGGGGTGGGGGTGGTGGCAACTGGTACTGTCTACCACCGCCTCCCGCTGCACCAGCTCCGACGCCACATCCGCCGCCATGCGGACCTCCTTGCTCGAGACGCTGCCTCTGCCAAGGCGGCCCATCGACCGGCTCCCTCTCAGCAGCACGTCGGGTCAGACAATCTCTATCAAGATGTCCCCGACCATCGCAAGCGTAAAACCGCCTCTCCTGCAGCTGACCAAAACTGGCCTGCGAGCCCTGTGAGCTCCGAGGCTCAGATCCCCCATCCTGGGGTCGCCTCCTGAAACGTCGGCCACGTCCAGACCCCTGAGTCTGACGTCGGCTACCAGATGCCGATCCGACCGACGAAGTCTCCGCTCTCGAGTGCCCAGCACTAACAGGCGAGATCTGCTCGGCCAGAAAGATCTCCACCACCAGCGCTCGCTCCAGCACTCCAGCATAGGTGGGCAGGCACAAGGAAACCACACCTCCTCGGATATCCCTGCGTAAGCCCTTCTCGAAGGTCCGAGCCCTAAAGAACGGGTCTCTAACCATACCCAGGGAGTAGCGCGACAGGTCTGTAAACCTCGCTGAGTACTCCGACACAGTCAGTCTCTCCTGTCGAAGCTGTAGAAGCTCTTGGATCCGCACTGACCTCAGCGTCACCGGATAGAACTCCTCCCTGAAGAGCTGCTCAAACTCTGCCCACGTGAGTGTCTCCTCGTCATGGGACTGCGTCACCAAACTCCACCATCGCCTAGCAGAACCATGCAGAAGGCTCGCCGCTAGGACCACCATCTGATCTGGAGGTGTCCTCACTAGGCGGAAAACTCGGGTGACTGCCTCAAGCCAGTCATCAGCTGCCTGGGGGTCTGGATCACCCCGGAACCTCAGAGGTCGCTGCCTCTGGAACTCATGCAGCGCACTCAGCCTGCGCGCAACCTCGTCCTGCCCCGCCGGCACAACCAGCTGCTCGACAGGTGGTGGCTCAACTGGCAGACCACCTGGAGGTGCAACCTCAGAACCTGCACCCAGCTCCACAGTCACTACACGGGGCGGGTCATCAGCACAATCCTGCTGCGGAACCCTCACTGGCTGTCGTCGTGGAGGCATCCTGAAATACATTCAAAACACACCACAGTCAAAGAGTATATCTGGAGAGCTGACTCAAGAAGGACAAGGAAAACCCAAAACCCAGTCCTACATGATTCATGTACCATTATGTCCCCGCGACCAGTGTACGAATGTCCCGAGTCAAAAGACAGGTTATCAGAGTCCTGGTGTATGGATACGTCGGCCGCCGCACCAACACTGGAGTCCCTGGCCTGAAAGTCGAACTCGAAACATCCTAACACTGCCGCTATGCAACCCAAACCAAGCTCACAGCTAGACCAGCTACGCTCTGAGATCCCAAAGGTGGAACCTCCTTTGATACCACTCTGTCACGACCCGACCCAACGGGGCTCGAGCCGCGACTCCCCAAGCCCGCCTCCAATAGGCCAGGGGCTGGCGACCAGCGCCGAGTAGGCTATCACACACATGGGAGGCATTAGCCTAAGGTACCTGTACAAACGCACCCACAAACACCTCCATACAACAGTGCAGAGATAAGGAAACTGAAAAGTAAATGCATGCATACAATCTATCCCAAACCAGAGTGCAACAGCAAAAGTACAAGGGCAAAACAGGGCCCACCAAAAGAAAACTACAAAGCGCTTCCAACCTGCTCTGAAGAAGGGAAACGCTGCCACAATCACCTGCCGGAAACCTCCCTCGGCACAGCTCCGGTAAACACCCGGGTCAACTCGCTCACTAAGCTCCGCCTGCTCCGGGTCCTCCTAGGACTCCGTCAAAAGGCATGTGGTCTGCACAAGACACAAACATGTGCGGGCAAAGCCCGTGCAGGGGTGAGTATAAACATACTCAGTAGGCACCCCAAAAACCCAAAACCCAAGGGAGCAACTGAAAGGCAACAGTCCGCTCAACCCAGCCAGAGGGAACCCAGACGAGAGAGAAACTCCATCTCGTGACCATCCTCGGCTAAACACATCAAGTCAGCTCAGCTCAGCTCAGGTGTATGCCCATACATACACCTTGAACAATCCAGATATACACAGCTCACGCCACAAAGCCACAAGAGGTACCGACCTCATCACCAGCAACTGTCCACAACCAGGAGAGTACACCACGAACACTGTCATACCAGATGACACTCATCCGAGAGATACACTCCATCGGGATACTCGCAAACATCACAGACGCTCACCCGAGAGACCACGCTCATCGGATAGCATCACTGAGGAAACATCGCTGAAACAACATAACCACCAAACTCCTCGGAGAGGGGATCGCCGCTAGGATCCGCTAGGGGATACCAAGACCCACTCCGGTATACGTAACTCACAGATAGGGGATCACTCCCAGGGTCTGCTGGAGGATACCACGACCCAATCTGGCATACGTAGTTCTCACAGATGAGGGATCACACCTAGGATCCACTGGGGGATACCACAACCCGATCTGCACTCGACAGAAGCTTCACACTCAGATAGAGGATCATCGTCCATATAAAGATGGTCACGACGATACCGGAACCCTATCTGGGATAACTCGCGATGGAGGGGATCGAACCGACGATGCCACAACCCTACCGAAACCACGCGTTGAGTAGGGGATCGCATAACCAACGATACCGCAACCCTACCGACACCAAGCGCTGAGTAGGGGATCGTATAACCAACGATGCCGCAACCCTACTATATACATCATGCTGAGTAGGGGATCGTAAACCCGATGATTCCACAACCCTACTATGCATGACCCACCGCGTAGGGGATCATATTCCCGATGATGCCACAAACCCTACGGGGTTAACCTGCTAGATAGGGGATCGCTGCCCGTGAATAAGTGGTCACAGCGATACCAAGAACCCGATCTAGGGTAAAGATGCTAGAGGATCCACTCCGGGCCCTCCGGAGGGATACCACAACTCTAACAGTTTAAACATCCCATCGAGAGGATCACAAACCCGTACGAAGGTTGTGATACCACACGAACCCTCGTAGGAACGAACCAAGGGAGAACCCTCAACCACTGCTAGTCCAAACGTCGCTAACCCGAGCGAATCGCCCCAAAGCCACACTGCGCACCTCCGAAGCCAAACCCGAGGCCATCATCGCGTTCCACGCGGAAAAACACGCAGGATAGGCTGTTTACTCGCCCGAAACGGAGCACCGGTGAAAACGACACTATTCACCGTAGCTAGCTCGTGCGGGGCCCACACAACGATCTCGAAACCCATCGGGCGGATCACACCACGGTGATCCCCTCGGAAAAACAAGCGGAATCGACTACTCGCTCGCCCAAAACGGACACCCGGTGAAAAAGGTACTATTCCCCGAAGGCCGGCTCGGGTGGGGCCCACGCCTGGATTCCGAAACACGTCGAACGGATCGCGCCATTGCGATCCTCTCGGAAAAACACACACGATCGACTATTCATCCGCCAAAATCGGACTCCTGGTGCAAAAGTTGCGTTTCTCCACAAACGCCAAATCCCGGCCTCGTGGGGCCCGCACCCCGTTCTCAGTCCCAACACCCAGAAACCATCTCAAAAAGTCCGTCGTACCATCAGGGTCTCAACGCCACTGACGGCACGTCAATCGGACGCTCTGGGTAGAAGTTACAACGGCCCGAAGTCGTAAAATAATAAAATAATATTATTTTATACGACGTTTCTAGCTCCCGGGCCACGATCCCGAACCTTTAAACCCTCAAAGTAAGTTCAAAAGGTCCGTCTCGACGCAAGGAGCGCGTCGCCGCAAACGGCTCGCAAATCGGAGTTACGGTTTGCGAGTTACGGGGGTTTAAAGAACCTCCGGAAAATCCTGGCCGGACCACCGCCAGCCTCGCCGGAAACCACCGCGCCGCCGCCGGATTCCGCCGCCGCCCTGCCTCGCCGGATTCCGCCATGGCCGCCGCAGGTCTCGCCGGAAAACCGGTTTTTTCGCCGAAAAACTTCCGGGAGCCACCGGGAGCACCCCGGTGCTCCAAATTCAGATCCGAAACATGTTTCGGAAACCTCAGGACCCAAACTATACAAATCTTATGAAAATTTGAAGGAAAACAACACAAAAACGGGATCCGGAATTGTAAAACTCAAACCGCCTACCTCGCGGGCGAAACGCCGACGTTCTGCCTCAAATCCGCGCTCCCGAACTTCCGCTGCGTGCTCCTGGAACATCCGCCGTCGAATTCTAAGCTCGTGGGCGCTCCGTTTGCTCGATTTGGCGGAGTGGCGGTGAAGAACGACGAAGAACGGCGAAGAACGATAAAAGGGGGGGGGGCGCTGATATTTATATCAGCCGCCCGCCGGCGCCAAACCAGCCTCGGACCCGACGCCCGATGCGAACAAAAGTAAGGTCACCCCTAGGGTAAACGCGCCGTTCTGAACGCAACAGAGGTCTCAGATTTTCCATCCAAGACTCCGTTCAGAAGTTATTTGAGCCGACGCTCGCACACAAACTTGCCACTTATTTACGGAAACGCCCCTGGTGGCGTTTCTCACCGCAGGCCCGCGCCCGCAAAGTTTACACCCCGTCTAGGGTAAACGGCACGTTCCGGACGCAACCGTGCCCTCAGATTCCCGTTCTGAGCTACCGTTTAGGAGATATCACACCCCCGCCACGTGCATAGTATAAAAAAACTTAATATTTTTATAAAATTAATTCCGGGCACACCGGGCCTCGGAATCCCACGCCGTCTTCGCGCCTAGCTCTGGAATTATTCGTAGAAATATTCCAAAGCCTGACAGGGCCAAAAACCCGAGTCTCTACAGTTTCTCATAAAACATCTAATGATTCCATACCTAAGGTTGATAGCAAGGGTCATGGTTCCATGGAGGCCTCTCAATTCCTGGCTTTGGAAGACAATACCAACATTTTCCAATATATGGGTCGTGGTATTGAGAAGATAGGAGTCTCATCCAAGACTAATTAGGCTTCGCAGACCCCCTCTTATGCGGAGAAACTCTTAGCAGGGGGGGCAATCAGGACCTCCCAGAACCGGTATACAGTTCTTGGTGAAGATTAGTGGCTCAATTGTGAGGAGGTCGCAGGGGTGGATCATAGTCAGGACCTTGTAGCTGATGCAGAAACATCCCAAGATAAAATGGACGAGGCCTCAGACTTTGACAAGCCCAAGGAGCATGTTGTAGAGAAGGACTATTTTAGATCCTCAATGTCAAAAGGCAAAAACAAATTCGTGGATTCTGATGGATTTATCTCGAACAACCAGAGGGAGAGTAGAAGGAATGACTACTCCAACCTCCCTAGCCCTCCTATTACCAGATCTGCTGGAAAGGGAATGTTGTCCCCAAAGGCCTCTACAAAGTCTAGTAGCTCGACCCTGAACAAGTCTAATGACCTTTCCCAACAGGAGGTGGCCGCCACCTCCAAGAACTCGGCTCAGGTAAGTTGTGATGTTGCTTATCCTGATTCTTTTTCAAGCAGTGTGGAGCTGAGGGGCTAGGGGAAGCAACGTGAAGAGGTTTATAAAGGTGTCCCACAGCGCCAAATGGTCTCTGTGTTGGAACATAGGGATCTACTTATGCATTCAGACAAGGAATTATTGGAGGAAACTTTGGATATCAATGCTTTGAAGAAGAATATACCGGTCCAGGTGGCTTCTATAAAACAGAAAGATGAGTGGGATGACAAGCAGGCATGCATTCTTCTTAGAGGCTGCAACTTGGGGAATATTAGCAAAGAGGAGCTCAAGAAAACCTGGGACAACATGGATCTTCTCTTTATGGGAACCTTGAAGGACTTCCCTGACATGAAGTTACATGATACTCCATGGGTTTTGTTCAGGGAAAAATCTTCTAAACAGCTCACTCATTTCTTTAATAGATCTGTCGTATCATTTGGCTCTGAAACTAGCTAGTTGTGAGGGTTCCCACTTTCCCCTTAAAAGTGATTTTTCTTTAATAAACAATTAACGCTGGATAATAAAATTATACATCCCTAGTGAAACAAATAAGAAAACATCTAGAGAAATAATAAATATGGAATAACTAGAATATATCCTCATTGAATCATAACTAAATTAGATATTTTATTTCATTTATGAATATAAATATTGTGAAATAATCCATAAAATATTTCAGAAAAATAAACTTTCTATTTTTAAAATAACATTTTTTTTAAAAGTTCAAAAATTTTGAATATGTTTTCAATGAAGATAACATCTTAAAAGTTATAAATTATGAATTAAAATATTTATCATTCATGATGGTGGAACTTTTTTTCATGTTTTATATAATAAAAAATATTCCTTTATCATTTTCGGTATAAGGTAAACGGGAATTGATTTGAGAAAAACATAGAGATTCCATTTGAAATTTTTAAAAAAAATGGGAAAAAATATATTTAATAAATCATTTATAAAATTTTAAACACATTTTTCAAAACATTTTTATAAAACCTGGGTCTTCATAAAAGTGGATTTCTGAGCGAAGAGAGAAATAATGTTGGATTATCTTATAAATATTTTGTTAACAATTTTAAGTAGAAAAGAGGGGGATATGGTAATATTACTTGAAAAATATCATGAATAACGAGATTAGAAGAAACTAGATTAATTTTAAGTTATAAATATCAGATAATTCACTTAAGAGAGACATACACACAAATAATCTCAAATAATGATGAGATTGTGAAATACACACTTACCACATTGCTAACTCCAAAATATAAATCTCCATAAGATAAATAAAATCAAATAAAATATTAAATACCATGAATATAAATTTATTCATGATATAACATATCAAAGGGATAGTATATATATGAAAAAAAAAAGAAATAAGTAGTGAATATGACATATGTGTCATGGAAGTGAAAGTGAGATTAGAAACCCTTACTTGAGGTTTGATTTCTGTTGTATATGTCCATACATCATGTATAATGGTTTTAAGAATGTTTTTAATTTTTACCAGAACCATAATAATATTTATAATACAATATATTAACCTTTTAAAACATTTTTTCCACTCATTTGTTAATAATATTTCATTATTTTCATTATTTATGGTTTTAATTGCCTTGTTTTCTCATGAGAATTTTGGAATGAATGTTCTCATTGTTTTATATAGTACATAAATAATTAATATTAAAAAGGATAATAATGTTATAAATATCATATTTACTCATTAGGTACATTATTATAACTATTCTTGAAAGATGTTCTGGGATAATGACTTATATCGCTTCATGGAGATAGTTGGTTGTATGTATACACCAATGATGATATCATTAAATTAATGGGAGATAGGGTAAGGGAGAGTATGATTAATTTAACATATTTTATATAATTTCATGAATATTTCATAAGATCATTAAATTTATCCTTATTACCATCCATGTAAATAAAGTGTGAAAAACAAATCACATCGCATCGGAAGGCGGTTGTCCTCCAAACAAACGAGCGATGTTATTGTATTTGAAATGGAATGAAACGTAAAAAGGATCATGTAACATTAAAATTACATAAGTATAATAATATAATAAATAACATATACATGTGTTAAATCCATAATTATATCCATACTTGATAGGTAGTTTTGGCAAAATAACTACATCGGTTCACAAGACGGTAGTCTAACGCACACATGATCGATGATTTCGTTTCCCATTTGATAAAAGTGTAGGTAGATTAATATTATTCCATATACATAATAATATAAAATTATACGGTTGATACTATTTTTTTAATACATAATTTATAGTGCAAAAAGAATAAATAAAATGAAAGATCTTTTTAAGAAAATTATTTTATCTAAGAGAAACCACTTTTAGATCTCCTCGTAAGGATCCTAGGTTTGGTTTTTGGGATTAAATAATATATATATTATCTATAAGGTTTTTGGGGAGATATTTATATATGTTTTGTTCAATACAAAGGTCTTTAGGGGTGTGAACATGTGAGGGGATGGAGTTCACTTTTATAAGTGGGGAAAGGGAATCCTCTTGGAAATTACTTATAGATTTCCATAAAGAATCCAAATTGGTCAAGTCACCCACATGAAAAAAGATTCCCGAATAACATTAGGATATAATTTTGGATATTATAAGGTGGAATTATGGACATCAAATAATATTTTGACATGTTGGTAGGTTATTTTATCCTTTATCTTTTTAGTTTAACCTCACAGTAAACCCATTTTTACCTTAACCTAATTAATTCATTTTTAATGTTTTCACAATTTAGTTTGGTCAAAAATTAAGTATAACTTATTAGATAAAATAAATTATTTTAATTCCAAATATGGAATCCCTTTTTAAAAATTCTATTCACAGAATTGGGAGGTAATTATACTCATAGACGCGATGAAAAAGCGGGGTTCCAAATAGAAAATTCTCAAAAGAATATAACTTTTTAATATCAAACTTTAATATAAAATAGATTAAAATTAAATATATTATATAAATTTTAATATTATTGAAATAATTTTACATTAAAACCAATTTAAAATATAATTCAACCTTGTAAATTATTTAAATGAAATGGATGTTTTCAATGAAAATTAGTATTTTTCACCATTCATCGAAAAATGAAACATTTTAGAAAAATACCAAATATTAAACCTAAGATAATTTTAATGTTATGATTTAAAAGAAGAAGTTTATTTTTTCAAAATTTTATAAAATTTTTAAAAATTATTTATAAATTATGTGCACAAAGTGGAACTAAATCACCTTTCTGAAAAATACTATTTTTTAAAACACTTCTTTTACTAACAAATGATTGTTATTTTATTTATAATCAATATATAACCATTTAATTTATTTTATAGTTTTATGAATCATAAATTTTTATAAATTTAGCAAGTATTATTTGTGCCCACCAACTTAATGCCTAGGATATAATTATCATGTTTCAATAATTATATTTTAATGGAGTATTACATTTTTTTAAACCTGGTGTTGCATGTATTGTAAGCTGTCAAAGAGATTGAATTTATTTAAAAATAAATTTACTATAACGTCTCATAATGTTATACTCTCTTCTAAGATTATTTTTGTGTGTCATACACATTCTCAAACATGATTTACCAATTTTAAAAATATCAGGGCGTTCCTTTCTACCCCCTTAAATAAATTTCATCCTCGCAATTTAATCTTGATCTTGTAAATCAAGGATTTTTCATGTGAAAAAACCTTTTTTGGGAACCCACTTCATAAAAGGTATTAATAAAATATCATATTGATAAGATATAAAGAGATTTACAATGGTCATCCAAAATAAGATATTTCTAGGTTTCCATTTAGGATAACATTGGTGGGAAATGAAAACATGGATATAGAAGAGAATATTAGCACCTAAATATTAATAATGTGTGAGAAGGACTATTGATCACAAGAGAGTGGGTGATCTAGAGAAGATTAAAAACTAGAAAAACATAAATTTATGATGAGTTAAGGGACCATTTGTTTCATTGTATGTTATGGTACTAGGATAAAATCTTTTTAAGATCATTTCCCTGCATTTGAGCGATTCCTTTACCATATGTACTGATAACATAAGAAAATATAGCGACTTTTTATCTTTCTATAGGTAAAATTTTATATTTTGATTGTGATTTGATCATTTTACACTTTATTTATCACTATAATTAATGAATATCAAAGATGAAATTTTTATTCCTAAAGTACTACAATTAGCTTTTAACAGATCATAAGATCTATAAATAAGTGAAAATCCTTTCTTTCTATTTATAAATATTTTCAGAGACTAATATGGTTATCCCAAGTTATATAATATAATACATTAATCAATAAACATAAATAGTAATACCCCTGGTTCAACATTAATATTTATCCATAAAATATTTTAATTTAAAAAATGTCTTATTAACGAAAAAATCACATTGGCTAGTGGTAGGAACATCACCCTTATTGTTATTTATTTTTGAGTTCAGCCCTCGAATCCTTGCAAAATTCAATGGGTTTTCAAATATATTACACAAATAAATACCTTCAATAAACTTAATTAGTGATAAAATATAACGTCAAACATCTAACCAATTTCATGGTCACCAACACTATCCCATAAACATTTCATTATTATTTTATTATCGGTAACATATTAAGTGTTACCCTCTATTAATCATGTGTTTTACAAGAAGTTAAACTTTTCACTAAATAATTTTTCTCTGTACCATTCCACACATTAATTAAAATACTTAATTAAATACTACTATAGTAAAATCCTTATACAATTTATAATACATATAACCAGAATATCATTAATTAAAATACTCCTATAAAATAATTCTTGAATCCGAACACAATAACATTAATCATTTCATATAGTCTATAGCAATGGAATAATCTTGACCTTGATCTCATACCTTATTTTGAGGTATATTCCCATGAACCATGAAGAATTCATTTGCATTGTGCCTCATCTTTTTATGGTGTAATCATTACAGATTGGAATATTCTTTCTTACACTTCAAATAATGATTAGGGTGGCATTTTTCTCCATGCATGAAGAAAAATGATTTTCCTTTTAGGAATGTAACAAGGTGTTTCTTTCCACATGTATCATATGTGGGAAAATCTATATTTCACTTCTTGTATTTAACCATTTTTTACTCTTTTATCCTTTTATTATCTTTCTTCCCTTTGAATTAATAAGACATGGACAATTATTTATTTATTTTTATAGCACATGATATTATATCCTCATTTAATAAGAAAGTTTTAGAGACTAGTTCCCTTTAGAGAATTGTTTTAATCCCCCAAAATAAATGTTCAGTATTTCTCTTTGGATTACATACATAGTACATAAAATTATTTTCTAACCTTTTAATGTTGGATTCATACTTTGAAACATTTTCCCCTTATTTCTATCTTAGTCTCAAGAACACTCTTTCAATATCTTCTTGTTTCTCCTGAGGAAAATATTTTTCCAAAACGATTATCATGAAATCCTTCCATCCATGTATTCTATTTTTTTCATCCTTTGTGATTTGAATCACTGACCAACATTGATCTATATCTACTAAGAGAAAATAAAATACCATGACAACTTTCTCCCTTTCACTACTTTCTAGAGTGGGAAATGTCTCCTCTAAGAAACATATTCATCGCTCAGATAAAAAGCGATTTTCAGCCCCATTGAATGATGGAAGTTTCTGACAAATGAAGTGGTATAACATTGTTACTCTACATAGTGGATATGTAGGATGCTCAATATGGGATAGGTTATTACTCATAACCTGATTTAGCAATTCCAATATGGTTATAATTTGATCGGCTCCAACTATAGGACCAACTCCATCATCATTATCTTGCCTAGGTGGGAAATACCTACAAGGAGTACGGGCAATGATATGGTTCCCATTTATTCTATTAGGTTCTATTTATAATCAATTTCATAAACTATATTAGATTATACCATTATGAAATATAATCTATAATCTGGAAACTAATAAATTACTTGACAAAAATGGAAAATTTTATGAATTGATATTCTCATAATAATAAACATGGTTTATTTGGAGATCTAATTATTTTAAAATCCCTAAAAATAGTTTATAAATAAAATGTTAATGATCTGAATTATATCTCCTGGGAGATTCAAACTAGGTGCATAGTAAGGCCTATATTTATGGACCTGGTGATGGCCGGTTCAAGAATAATGCACCCTTTTCAATGTTTTTACCCCTAGGAATATCTCTTACAAAACAATATCATCTTGTAGTGTCCAAATATGGATGTATTTCTCAGAAAAACCACATAATTAATTCCTTACCAAAAATTTTGGATGTCCTTCTATACTTATCCTAAAATTCTATTATAAGGTTATGTTTCCTAGTATATTTTTTTTAAATCTAGTTCCCAAGGTTATACTAAACTTCCTCTGATAACAACTATAGTGACCCTGGCCCCAGTTCCTTGGAGAGGGTGTCTACTTTATTACCTTTTCAAAAAATACAAGTTGTATCTTCTAAAAGAATCAAATATTTTACTAGTGTGGAAAACTAGATACATATTTGAAATTATTATAAAAGTGGAAACATAAAATAGAAAATCGTTTTCTTTGAGAACAACATTATTACTCATAGAATACCCCTACATATCAATCACAAAACACCTCCTCGTATCATAGGGAAAATAAAACATAATAAATGGGTGAGGTAAAAATCTCAGTAAGTGTAATAATATAGAGGAAGCTTTGGATATATAAGTTTTAATCAATATAAAAAGGTAAATAACTATAAAACATGTTGGTTAATCAATAACTTTATCCTAATACGATAGGAATAAATGATGAAAAAATAATTCTATATAAATAATCACATGAGCTTGACAAATTAACCAAATGTATTCTAACTAATACTATAATCAAATATAATAAAAATAACTGAATTCATAATGATGGAATACATAATTTAGGACATTTAAAACAGAACATCGAGTCCTTGTTCCACGAAATCAATATAAATGGGCAAGGCCTTACCCAAAAACCAATCTAGTTTGTCTCATAAGACCTACTGATGAATTAAGGGACTATAGTATGTCATGCCCATCACATAAAAAGTCCATTTAATTCCTCGTATGAAAGGGGGGAAACATAAACAAAATACAAATTTTTTTGAAAAACTAACATATGAAGTGTTAATACTTTCCCAAATCCATAAACATTATCAAAAACTATCTAGAGTAAAATTGTGAATTGTATAAAAATTGTACATCCCCAGTCAAAATGATTATAAACCATCCATAGAAAAATTAATTATGAATTAAATTAAAAATATCCTTTTTGGGTAATAATTAAAGTATTGGTTTGATGTTATAGATGAATATAAATGAAATTAAAATATCCTTAAAAATATTTTATAGAAAAATAACCATTATCTTTTGAAAATCACCTTTAAGAAAAAGTACACCAAATATTTTGTAAATACTTTTCATTGAAAATAACCTTTTAAAACTTTTATATTAATAACTAAAACATTTATTTTTCTTGAAAGTGGAAAATTCTATCCATTTCAAACATTTTAAAAAAAATATTCCAATCACATTTTTGTTAAAAGACAAATTTTAATTTTTTTTAAAAATGAAATGAATATTCATTTAAAAAAAATTAAAATTTTAAAAATGGATTAAAATTTATATTTGAAATCATATATAAAATGGTTAAAATATTATTTAAAACATTTTAATAAACCATGGGTTTTGATTAAAAATTATTTCTAAGTGAAAATAGAAACAAAGTCGAATTTTCTTAAAAATACTTTCTCAATCATTTTAAGTACTAAAGAGTTGAAAATGCTATTATTACTTGAAAAAATAATTTAATAACTATAGGATAAGAAAATATATTAATTTATCTATATAATAATAAAAAAATTCTCCCAATGGAGACATACACAAAAATATAAAATAATGATGAAATTGTGGAATACACACTGATCACATTGGTAAATTCTAAATCAGAAGCCCCATAAGAAAAATAACAGCAAATAAAACTTAAAGAACCAGGAAGATAAATATATTTATTATATAACATATCATATTGGTGGTATATAATCCAGAAAAAAATAAGTGGTGAATAAGACATTTGTCTCATGAAAGTAAAAGTGAGACGGGAAACCCTTACCTTAGGTCTAATTTATATTATTCTTTTTCATACCTCCTTTATACTGGTTTTATGAAATTTATTAATTTATTATAGAACTATAATAATTTTTATAATATATTATATGATCCTATTATACCATTTTACAACCCATTTTTTAATAATATTTCATTGTTTTCATTGTTTTGGGTGTTAAATTTCATGTTTTCTCATGTGTGTTTTAATCATGAATATTCCAATTCTTGTGAATAAAACAGAAATAAATCATATTACTAATAATAATAGTGTTATAAATATAATATTTAATCATTAGACGCATTATTTGAACTATTCATGAATTTTGGTCATAGAAAATGAGTCAAATCACTTTGTAGAGATGGTAGGTTGAACATATGCCTAAGCGATGATATCATTCCCTTAATGGGCGATTGGGTAAGGGAGAATGTGATTAATTTTAAATAATTTATATCATGTATTATATATCATATAATTTCATTAAATCTATTTTTATTATCTTCCATGTAATGCTTAAGTGAAAAACTAATCACATCACTTCACGAAGCATTAGTTCGTCGTACATACGAGTGATGTTATTGTTTGTGAAACATAACGAAACATAAAAACATATATGTTATATTAAAGTTAAATTAGTGTAGAAATATTGTAATTATCCTATAAATGTGATAAATATATTATTTTATCCATCCTTGAAATGTTGTGATGGAAAACGATCACAATCAGTTTGAGAGGCGATAGTCCACCATACACACGATCGATGATTTCATTTCCCATTTTATGGAAGTGTAGACGAATAAATATTATTAAGTCAACATAAAAACATTTAATTATATTTAATGTACCAATTATATTATATTTTAAGTGTCAATACACAATTTATAGTGTAAAAGAAAAAATAAAATGAGAGAGCTCTGTTAAGATAATTACATTCTCTAAGAGAAACCTCATTTGGATCAACTTTTAAAGACCCTAGGGATGGTCTTCTGGAAGAACCATAAGCTCTAGAATATGTATAATGATTTTGGGGAGATATTTTATCATGTATTTTTCTATTAAAAGGGCTTGAGGGGTGTTGATATGTGAGGGTAGGGAGTTCCCTTTTATAAGTGGGGAAAGGGGACACTCTTGGAAATTACTTGGAAATTTTCCAAAAGAATCAAAAATGATAAAGTCATTCACTTTACAAAATATTCAAAATAAACTTAAGTGATAATATTTTATAGTATAAGGTTCACATATGTCCATTAAATAATATTTTTAAATGTTTTTAGGCCATTTTAATCCTTATATTCTTAGTCTAACCCCATAATAAACCCATTTTTCCTTAACTATGGATATTAATATTTACTATTTTCACTATTCATTTTGGTAAATATTTTAATTAAACTAGTTATATAATATATAATATTTTGATTTAGAAATATGGAATCCATTTTTCCGAATTCAATTCCCATAATTGGATGAATTAAATTTAAAATTATATACACAAATGTAATGAAAAGGCAGGTTTCAAAAGAGAATATTATCATAAGTATTCCAGGTTTTAATGTCAAAATTCAATATGAATTTGATTCCAATTAACTAAATTAGTTAAATTTTTTATATATTTTAACTAAATTTACTTTATAACATATTTAAAATATAATTAAATATTGTAAATTATGTAACTGAAAAGTAATTTTTCAGTAAAAACCAGTATTTTTCACTGATCATCAAAGAATAAAACATTTCAAAATAACATCCCAAAAAAGTAATCCTGAGATATTTTCGATATTATTATTTTAAAAATGAATTTTATTTTTCCAAATAAATTTTCTAAAAGTTTTAAAAATTAATTATAAATTATGTATTCAAAGAGCGACTACACCTATATTGAGAAAAATATAGTTTTTTAGAAAACATTTATTTTTAAATTCAAATGATTCTTATTTTATTTAAAAAAAATATATGACCATTTAATTTATTTTTTACATCTTTGAACCACAAAATTTTCATAATTTAGTTTGTACTATTCAAAAAATCCAATATAGCTAGGTTATGATGGTCATGTAAAAATAATAATATTTTAAAAGAGTGCCACATTTTGATTAAACTCAGTGTTTCATTCATCATAAGCTATCAATGAGATTAAATTTATTTTAAAATAAATGTATAATAATTGATCATTATGGTATATATTCTTCAAAGATTTTTGATGTGTTTCATACATGCAATCAAACATGATTTTAATATTTTAAAAATTTTGGGGTGTGAAAGTAATCTATACATTTTAGTATTTTATTTTGAAAAAATTAAATTCATTTTTTAATTGAGAATTTTATTATAATATTATGTTGAAATTTTAGAATTTTTCTGAAAATATTTATTTTTATTTTTATTTTGAACAATATGGTTTTTTAGAATATCATGAATTTTTTGAAATCATTAGGATATAATCATAACATAAAATTTATAAAACTTTATTATTGTCCAAATATTTATATTATTAGTAAAATAAAAAATTTAAAATATATATATATTTAATTTAAAAACATAGATTTTACATTTTAGAAATTAAGTTATATTTTACTTAAACTGATTTTATGAATTATACATTTTGTTAGGACCAAGATGATGATAAAGGTGATTTTATTAAGAAGTTTTCTTCTATTTTCAAGAAATTTGTTTAATGAAATTCAATCACTTCACTTTGTATTTAGTAGAAAATTCATCTCACAAATTATTTTCATAAAAATCAGAATCACTTTGTTTGGGAAAGACAATCGTATTGAGAAGAATCTATTTAGAAGAAAATATTCTGATCAGACGCACCTCGGCTCCAGAATTAGAGAAGAGTAATGAGGAATTGATCAGATTCACACTGAATCTAGAATGAAAGGGTAAAATTATGAATTCATCTTGCTGGAAGTAAATTTTCATTCGATTCACTCTGGATTTGAGGTGGAAGAAGTGATCGAAATGGGAGAATCATAGTCTATAAGAATACGATTATATAAATGTGAAGATGCTTTTTTTATTTTTATTTCTCAAAAATCATAATTTTATTAGAGAACTTATGATTCATTATTGATGCATGAATAGGGGAAAAGGATAATCCAAATCATATCTATATTTTTGTTATCCATGTGGAAGATAATAAATAGATTATATTTATTGAAAAGAAATTGTGTCCATATTTATCATATCCTGGTGGATGATAAGAAAGAGATTCTTCTGATCGAAGAAAAATGTACCCAATACAATCATATCTGGGAGGAAATAGAGAAAAAAGAAAATGAAGATCGTACTCAGGGTGATCGTATCCTTGTAAATCATACTCTAGTTTAGTTGGAAAAAAATTTAGTTGTTGTTGACATCGGTCCATCATATTCGACATAAAATCATACTCTGGAAAAATTGTTTTCAATCAAGTCCTATAGAAATGGAATTGAGATGAATTTGATGAAATTATTAATGATAGAAACTGATCAATAATGTATTCAATCATTTATGATAGTTGAATGATTTGCTGAAGGAAGAGGTAGATGGAATCTGATTCGTTTTCAAATTTCTTCATCAAATGGGTAAAGATTTGAATCACCTTGTTTTCTTTTTATGTGAATATTTAAGTGGGTAAAGAGAAAAGGTGAAGAAGAGGAAGTGGTTCGAGAGAAGATATGAAAGAGTTTGTTGAATTTGACTTCAAGGGGGATTTATATTTTAAATAATGGTTGTATTTAACATGCAGAGTGGTATTCATTTCTTCATACATTTACATTCAATAGATACCGAGTTTTTTTGAAGAAATTTGATTTAGAAAATTTTACACCTGTATTGAAATCATACTCAAGATTGAAATGATAATATGAATAAGAAATTAATATTGTATAATAATAAAGAAGATTTGATTATTTTTGATGAAGTCAAAATACACTCAATATTTTAGGGGGAAATTGCGATTTGGGTGAATTATTTTGAGAGGGAAAGGTTTTGGGATTCAAACAAAAACCTCTTGAGGGTCACCTATAAAAGGAAAAATGTGCATCATACTTTTCTAATGGAAGATGTATTGTTCACAGTAGAACATATAGAATCTCATAGTTTTATAGAGAATATGAAGTTTTTATATTCACTTATGCTAAAGAAGTTTTGACAGATTAAAGTGAAAGAGAAGAGACAAGATCGTAATTTTGTATTTAGATTTTCATCGAACTCAATGATTATCATAATTAGTTGATTACTATATTCATATTATCAATCGTATTTGTCCTATAATCATATCAGGATGGATTAATCAGATTGGGGATTTCCATATTGGGGTTTCCATACAAAGGAATAAAAAGTTCATAAATTTTCTCAATTGTACTCTGCCAATGCTATACCTTTTCTTATTGATCTCTTAATATTGGAATAACTGTACTGAGTTTTTCACACTCATAATTGAAGTGGTTCTGAATTATCTCTACCATATTCTGTTAAAGTTGTATTTTTTTATACTTGGTAGAATTGTACAAAAAATAATCATTTTGAGGATAATAAGACTCAGTGGAATCAGACTGGGAAAAATGTAATGGGAAAATAAAACTGAGTTTTCGTAATAAAGTCTAAGAAGTTCATACCATCTTCTAGTTAATAAATTGAAGAATTTTTGTCAATTTAATACATTTTTGGAATTTAAAATAAGAATAGGTAACATGCGTTGTTACACAAATATTATTTGACCCTATTTGTTCTAAGTGAGTTCACACACTCTATTTGAATTTTTACATAGTTCTATATGTGTGAAAGGGTATATCCTACTCATTTTATTCCAAGGATTGATTTATATTGGATTTTTTAGTATTGGGTCATTTATAAACCATACTAAGGATGTATATATTTTTATTGAATAGTGAACCTTGTAAATACGTGTGTTCCATTGGATGTGTTCTTGAATTGTTTTGAGTAGGGAATTGAATCTTTAACAGGAGGAGAAGGTTGATTCCTAGAAACATAAAAGAAAAAGTATCACTGATTCACCCCCTCCCTCTCTCAGTGATACATTCATCATGACTATTCACTTTCAATTGGTATGGGTGTGTGGGTTCACTTCTCTTATTCTTTACTGATGAAGAATTTGACTTGGGTGAACAATAAAGTTATTTCGGTCTTTGATGGAATGAATTGTCATATCTAGAAAGGTATAATGTTTCCATATCTTATGTCTAATAGATATTATGTTCTTGAAGCTGCAACAGTTGGGTTTCATTCCATTGAGGATAAAGTTACTCTAACATCTATTGATAACAATAATATACAGAATTATGGAATGTCCCTGAATCCTATATTATACTCACTTTCTAAAAGTGAATTCTTAAGGCTGAAATGAGTTTCCACATCTAAATGTATATTGGATAAATTGAAAAATATATATGAAATTAATACAAAAGTGAAGAATGAAAAGATAAAAATCTTGAGAATGATGTATGAAGATTTGATAATGGGTGAGCATGAATGTGATGGGGACTTTTTTGCTAGGGTAAATGACATTGTGAGTACTATCATATTTCTTGATGAAAAGTTATATGATTCTATAGTTATTAAAAAGATATTTAGAATCCTTCCCAACAAGTTTGATGCAAAAGTTTCTTCATTAGAATATTGAGTTCTTAAAACAATATCTCATGATGGTTTTCATAAAACTCTCATCACTTTTGAAATGATATGAGAGGAAACTATGAAAATAAAAAAAAAATGGAAATATAAATATCTTTATAGGATACAAAGAAAGAAAATTCCAAGAAGATTAGTATTTAAGATGAACCTGGTGAATCCAATTATGTAGATGAGGTATGAGAAAATCATGATAATATTTATTCCATTTTTTCTAAAAATATTAAAAGAGGTATAATAAATACAAAGGGAAACTTCCATTAAAATGTTTTGAATGTGGATTCATTGGTCACTTTTCTTCCATTTTTCCTAGAAGAAAGAAATAATAATACAGTGAAGAAGAAGAAAGAAATCCAAGAAGATCATGGAAGAAACCGAGTGAAAAATTAGATTTTTATTCTACAAGGAAGTATAGGAAATTCATCATAACAAAACGAAGAAGTTTCTTCTCAAAAGATGAAGAAGAAGGCAGTGATTGTGAATCCAAAATATCATGTGAGTATGGTACTAAATTTACTTTTATTGTAATATTTAATGATGAATAATTTGAAAGAATTCATTCTAAATAATAAATTTAACTTTAAATGAATTTGAAAGAAGAGTTTTAATTATGTTTAAGAAGATTAGAGGTTTTCAAAAGAAAAAGAAAAATTTGCAAGATTAATGCTTCTCAATAATCAGTAAAGTTTTTTTTTTCTAATCATAATTTGAATCTAGAGAAGTAAATTTAGGATTTAAATAAATCTCTTGAGAAGTAAATTAATCTTAATGAGCATATGGAGGTTAAGTTGAACGAAAAAGAAGAATAGTTGAAACTTTTTCAATAAAATTTATCTAATGATTAATTAAAGAGTAAAATTTTCAAAAACTCTATCTCCAAAGTTAGGGAGTGTTATTGAAAGGATAAAACTGATAAAGATCAAAAAAAATATTTTCAAAGGATTAAAATTATAATGTAATTGTTTTTGAAAAGTAGTAATCTTGGAAAGTTATGTTTATGGACAAGACTAACAAAGTTTGGAATTCATAAGTCTTGAAGAAACCGGATTCTGAAAATGTTTCGAAATAATACGAATCTTTAAAAGTTTTAGGTACTTATATTTTTAATAAGTCAGAAAAGAAAAGGAATACTCTAATTGATAATAAAAAAGTTTGTAGCTTAGAAAAGAAATAGAATAATGTGGATGGGAAACCTATTCAAAATGTCGGCCAGATTGGATGTTTCAAAGAAAAATACTTATTTTGTGGATATTGTAGGAATTTTGGTTTATTTGGACACACAAAAAATATTTCATAGTTTAAGAAAAAACATTACTATTATTCCATATGTTATGAAAGTAAATGTTTAAGGGGGAGACAATTCCCTCAAAAGAAGAAGTTTAAGATAATTGTTTTGAAGAAACCTGAAAAGGTTGGAGTAAAGATAAAAAATAGGTTCCAAACCCTAAAAACTAATTGGTAAATATGTGAATAGCCTGTACATATTGAAAATGGATGTCTTGTTTTATTAACATCAGAAAAAATATATTCTTAACAATTCTCAAAAGCTGAAGATGAAGAAAAAAAATGAATAATAAAAATCTCTTATTGTTGAAACTACATTGAAAGATACAAATGGGGAACGACCATGGATTCTTGAAAGTGGGTGTTCTTCTCATATAATAGGGTGTTTTAAATTACTCAATAATGTGGAATATTTTAAAGAAGGAACAATTACATTTGGAAATGATGAATTCTTGAAAATCAAAGGTGTTTGATCATCCATCATTGGGAATGAAAAGATGACATCAAAGAAAACTTTTTATGATGATGGTATGAAATATAATTTTCTAAATATTTAATAATTGTGTGTTGAGGGTAACAAATTTATCTTTGGAAAGGAAGGTTTTTTTCATGAAAAGTGAAGAAGATTAAAATTTTGTTATAAGAGGCCAATTTACAAATGAAAACTTGCTTCACATTGGTGAAATAAAAAACTCTTATTACAATAGTATGGTGGAAGAAAATAAATTATGGGATAAAATTCTCGGACACATGTGTCAAATAAACATTAAAAATTTATTAAAAAGATATAGTGTCTAAGAAACTATTTATTTTCCAAGAATAAGATATTGGTGTTTCCCTATTTTTTAGATAGGAATGATTATGAATATTGTGCATAAGAAAGTTGAGATTCATTCAAAACAACCCCAGAGTTGACTCATTATGATGTTTGTAGGATGATGAGAAAACAATAAAAAAATAGAGATAATTACTTCATCAGTTTCATTGATTATTTTACTCTCCTTACTTATTTTAGTTGTATGAATCATAAATAAGATTATTTGAAAATGTCTAAAAGTTTTAGAAAGAATGCTCAGAATGAATTTGAGTATTTATTGATGAATTTGAGTATAGAAAACTGTGGTGAATACATAAGTGATTAATTCTAAAGTTATCTTGAGAAATATGGAATTAAGTATTAGTATAGTTACCCATGCACTCCTCAAAAAAATGGTATTGTTGAAAGAAATAGTAGAATTTTGGTGGAAATGGGAATAACTATGTTTCTTGAACATGGAATCTCTTATTACTTTTAGAGGCAAGCTATGAGTAATGATTTTTATATTAAAAATTTGATGTTTCTATAGTCCAAGATCATATATGAAACTATATTAAGTGTTTTATTGAAAATATCCAAGTCTGAATAACTTAATAGTTTTCGAGAGTCCTTGTGTTATAAATAAGAAATATGGAAACTATGAAAACTTTGGGCAGAAACATGAGGATAGAATAATTCTTTTCTATGATTTAGAGGGAAGAGGATATAGATGTTTCAAAAAATAAATTTGAATAATTTTTCATTTGGATGATTTTAATGTAATTCAAAATTCATAGAAAGATACGTTACTCAGGGAGATGAAAAATTTGAGCAAGATTTTTTTGAAAACAATTATGATAAGGATATAGAAAATTGTATTCCTAATCTAGAAGAAGAACCGAACTCAGTTATTTCCATTGATGAGAATAATACTCAAAAATATCATCCTAGGATAAGGAAACACAGGAAATATTATAATATAATTGGTGATCAACTTTAGAAGGTTCAAACAAGAAGAATAACACATGTAATTACACATACTTCTTTGTATCCAAAGGCGGTTCTGAATAATGTGAAAGAATATTTTGAGAATCCGGAATGGTTTTGGGCCATGAATGAAGAGTTAGATCAAATTGAAAAAAATAATTCATTAGAAATCATACTCAAGTCTGAAAAAAATACATTATTGGAAGGAAGTGGGTTTTCCGAAATAAGATGAATGAAGAAGGTGAAGTAAAAAAGAAACAAACCAAGATTGGTGTGCAAAGGGTATTCAAAAATTGAAGGTTCTGATTTTTATGAAACCTTTCTTCCAGTGGAAATACTTGAAACAATCAGAATATTTCTTGTTATTTATGCCCAATGAGACTACAAGATCATTCAAATGGATGTAAAATATGTATTCCAGAATAGCGATCTTGAAGAGCGTGTTTATATTGAAAAAACTTGTGGCTTTGTTTATTGAGAAAGATTAAATTTATGAGTGAATATTGAAAAAGTTTTTGTATGGCCTAATACATGTTCTGAGGGAATAGTATTCCAAATCTGATACATTCATAAGGAAGATGAATTTCAATAAAGGAAGAGTGGATATCAATAATTACATCAAAGAGAGTGAGAAGTATTACCACATTATAATTGTTTATGTTGACTCTATTTTCTTAGCTATTAATGATGAAATAAGTAGTGATATATTTTATGAAGAAATGAGAAAGGTTTTTCAATTATCTATGGTGGGGGAAATTAATTAATTTCATTGGTTACAAATTTATCCAAAATAAGCCACATATCTGTCTTTATCATGAAAATTATGATAAGGAACTTCATAAGAGGTTCAAAATAGAAAATTCAAAACCTATTTACACACCTATTTAGTGGGAACAACGTTTTCTATAGATGGAGAAGGAAAATAAGTTGATCATAAATAATTCCAAAAGTTGATTGCAATCTTGTTGTACTTGATTGTCTCAAGACCAAAAAATTTTTATGTTGTTACCTTATGTGAAATATTTTAGGGTACTCCAAAATAATCATATTTAATTACTAGAAAAATAATTTCAATATACATCAAAGGAAACATGGAATTCAAAATCAGATATGATCTCTCATAAATTATTTATTTTTTTGCGTATTCAAATGTTGATTTGTAAGGAAAAGTCGATAATAGAATATCTAAATCTGGTGGAGTATTATTTCTGAGAAATATTTTCTTTAGTTGGCATTCAAATAAATAGAATATAGTAAATTTTAATATAGATGAAGTTAAATATGATGAAACCATTCAATCCACTACTCACCTTACGTGGATGAAAACCCAATTGAAAGATTTACATTATGAAGTGAAGTTACAATTACTCTTCGGTTTTGATAATCAAAGTACAATCAATCCCACCAGGAATCATGATTAGAATCCTCATTAAAAACATATTTATATCAAATATCATTTCATAAAATAGCATGTAGATAATAATTAATTGAATATGGGATATGTTCCAACATCAGAACAAGTTTTAATCATATTTGCAAAACTATTTATAAAGGAATTATTTTCTAAATTGAGGTTGAACATGGGTGTCCAACCAGTTTCTCATCAAGGTTGAGGTATGTGTTTTTTTCTCCTCTCTCATCTGACCATTGTATTATTTTTTTCAAGGGGGTGAATGAATTGTTTCAAAAATATATCCATTTGATGCATGTAAAAGGGCAGTTGTGGGTAAGCTGTGAATTTAGAATTATTTTTTTAGTGAACTATTCTAATTATTTATTAGAGTGGTTGTAGGAAATAAATTTATTTATTTTCCTAGGAGGATGAATAAAATCTTAGTTTGAAGAAGAGATGAGGAAGGAAAAAAGAAAATTGTTTTCACAATCAGTTCTTTTGGATGGCATGGCTTTTTTTAACAATAATTCTTCTTTCCTACAATGATTTTTATCATATAGTCTTAGAATTTTTGAAAAGTGATCCATTTCTTAAAGAAAATAGGTTCAGTTATTTATAAAACATAGTTGACAACAAATTCAAAAGGGTGATATTGTTTAGATAAAGATAATAATGTAGGTTATTGTCTTTAATTGTTGTCTTTTATTTTTCATGAATGTTTTTTTTGAATGGAAATTACCACACTTTGTATTTAGTTGAAAATAAAACTTAATCTTGTTCAGAAAAATGAGACTCACTTTTTTTGAGGAAGTAAATCATATCAATAAGAAGTTTTTTGGAAGAAAATATTTTGATCAACCTCACCATAGGTCTGGAATAAGAGAAGAGTATTGAGGAATTCATCAGATTCACACCGAATGTGGAATGAAAGGGTCGAACTGAGAATGATTTTGGCTAGAAATAAATGTTTATTGGATTATATCAAGATCTTTTGTGGAAGAGGTGATTGAAATGAGAGATTCGGAGCCTGTACGACTACGATTATATAAATTTTACAATTATTTTATGATTTTCATTTCACATAAATCATAATTTTATTAGAGAAATTATGATGAATATTTTATGGAAGAAAGGGGACAAGATATATTCCAAATTGTACCCAAAATTATTCATATCTAGGTGGAAGAGAAGAAAGGGATTTTAGTGATTGAAATGAAAGCGTACCCAGATTTATCATATCTAGGTGAAAGAGAAGAAGGACATGTTGTTAATTTAAAATGAACCGTACCCAGTAAAATCGTATCTAGGAGGAAGAGAAGGAAAAGGAAGATGAAGATCATACTCTGAATTGTCGTATATAGGGAAATCATACTCTGGATGAGTTGGAATGTACGTATGTTGTTATTGACATTGGTATATCATATTAAAAATTCCATCATACTCAGGAAAATTTGTTTTCAATCATGTTCAATGGAAAGGGAATTGAGTTGAATCTGATAAAATTCATAATGAAATAAACCAATCAAAAATTTAGTTTAACATTTAATATGGTTCAATGATTTTCTGAAGGAACAGGTAGATGAATTCTGATTTGTTTTAAAATATCTTCACCAAGTAGGTCAATAGTTGAATCACCTTGTTTTCTTTTAGTAAATTTTCAAGTGGATCAAGGGAAATGGTGAAGAATTATAAGTTTTTCAAGAGTATAGATGAATCATTTTTATGATTGTTCTATCATGGTGGGGATTTCATTCGAAATAATGGTTGTATCAATCACTTAGAGTGGAATCCATTTCATCAAATATTTACATTACCTATTGGAATTTTTTCCATAATATAACATTAGTGAAGAGGTATATCCTACTTTTCGTAATCCAAGGATTTATTTCTAGTGGATTATGTAGTATTGAGTCATTTACAAACCATACCAAGAATGTATCAATTATTATTGAATAGTGGACCTTATAAATACATATGTTCCTTTGAATATGTGGTTTAATTTTTTTAATCTAGGAATTTAACCTATAACAAGAGGATAAGGATGTTTCGAGGAAACATAAAATAAAAAGTATCATTGATTCACCCAATCCCCCTCTGAGTGATACAATCATCCAGATTGGGAACTTTCATGTTTATTATTTTAAATTTATTTTTTATCACTATTATAAATTTAATCTAATGAAATGGTTTTCATATTTAGAGTCATAATACCTGAATTATCTAGAAAGTATAATTTTATTTTTAGTTATAAAAATTTGAGGGGAAAAAAGTGTTACCATAGTAAAATTAAATTATAGTAAAAGTTAAAAATAAGGATAAAAGACTAAAACACATCTAAAATTATCTTTAAACGTGTATTTGAGGATTTTATGGAACCAAAATCATCCCCTATCTGTTATTTAAATTTTTTTGATCCACTTTCCTTCAATAGTTCACCTCTTATTTCCAAAATGTCTATCCCCTCAAATATAAAAGGATAATTTAACCACTCCAAATCTAATCACACCAAAATCCATCTATTTCCCCCAAAATCTACTCAAATCCCAACCTAACACTCCTATAAACATATTAGAGGTTTTTGTCTCCTCAAAATTTCACCCCCAAAGGTTTAATGCATGTTTCAAGTGGGCTATTCAAAGGAGTAAGAAAAAAATTCAAAAAATACTTTTTAATTTTATTTCATTAATTCTTTTAATTATAACTAAAATTATGTTGTGTTATTTTAAAATAATAAACTTATTTCATTACTATAATTATATTTTATTATGTTTATAGAATAATCATTATCTACCTTCCTCCCTTCTCTTTATAATAATGACAGTGTCATCTATGTATATGTGTGGACTACCGCCTCTATGGGTGGCGTGTTTTATTTTTAATCACCAACTTACATAGATAGTTATAGAAGTGTATTTAACAAACAGACATTATATCTATAAAATATCCATGATTCTGATAAGATAAAAACTTTTATGCCTTTCTCCCATTCTAAATAAAATTAAAACATTTACTGTGTGTACGTGTGAATTATCTCCTTCATAGAATGATGTGTTTTTATCAGTTCCTTACATGGATGGTTCTAAAACATATTTTATGAATATATATAACATAAATTATTCTTATATTATCATTAATTAAGTTCTGATGGTATGAAATGAAAAATAGTGATCATTATAATGTAATATTTTGTTATCAAGATATTACACAACACAAGTTCGTCAGGGATATTGTTTTCTAGCACCATGGCCATAGATTACCTAAAAATGAAATAGGGGTTTTATAAATAATATAAACCCAATGATTTAAATTTATTTTCAAATTTTGGATTCATGAGCATAGTACAAAAAACTGGGTTCAATGTCACCATTATGAAACATGTTGAAACAACTTGAATTACAAAATTCGATAATGGAAATAATAAATAACTAATTAATATTTGTGTAATAAATGATTTTAAATAGAGTAAAAAGGGTGATAAATATGAATAAGTTTCTGAAATGATATATTAAGATAGTAATTTTTATTATATATGACGTTAAAGTGCATTATTGAATTCCAAAATTAAGGTAATGCGTTTATTGTCTCAATTTCTATTATATCAAACTTATTCCATGTCCACCACTTTTTTTCTTGTGCATGGTGTATATATTACCCATGGATGTATTTTTATAATAATTTTAATGTGTGTAAAACTTTCTACAGTCACATAACACTTATTATCTTTCATGTACTTTTAGTACAATGGTTACCAAATTCGTAATGATTTTCTCATCTCAATTTCAATTCATTGAGATATGCTTCCTATTGACAGCTTATTTTATTTTTAAGGGTATATATTAACCATGTATTTTTTTAAAATAATTATCATTAAATTCAATATATTAAATCTTCTATTTTATGAACTACCTTTCTTGGGGTTTTGATTTTAAATGTAAATAAGTTGTAAGGGTTTCCTTCCAATCACATCTTTAAATTTATATTCTTATTAGTGAATCATTATATGGGGAAATATTATGTGAAATTTATCTCTATAACCAAAAAAATGTTCTTATAATTGGGTAATTCTATAGGTTTTACATGTCCTATATCAATTAAATCTCCCTTAGTAAATAATTTACCCAATAAGACACTTATAAGTGAAACTGACCCCACATATTATTTTTGGACCTGAATCTTACTCATCTATATCCACATTAATCATATGGATATCCTAATCCATTATTAAATAATTGATTAAGGTAATTTTATACTATTATAAATTCATTAAAAATATTTAAAATAATGTTTTTATTTGTCATACGTGTTTTTTTTGACAAAAGTATCTCTTTTTAATATTTTCTTTATGAACATGTTCCTTCTCGGTTATGTACATTCTTGTTTATGAAGATTACTTCAAATGTATTAAAAATGGATTTCCAAATTATTTTTATTCATAATGATTTTGAAAATAAAATAAAATATTGATATATTTTTCAAAAGTAAATTTTTTGTTTTAAAAAGAAATTCTTGATTTTCAAATGGATTTTAAAGGATTTTGTTTTTTAGAAAGTATTATTATGTCTTTTCATGTATTCTTAAGTAATTGTTTAGAAATAATATTTATTTTATAAAAAAATATATAAAATCATTTTGTTTGTAAAGTTTAATTTTTGAAATGTTTTATCAATATCAAATTATTTTGATTTAGAGGAAACATTTTTATGATGTGTTTAGGATTTTCAAAAAAGTGATATTTCTTTTTTTTACAGTAAATTATATATCAATCTTAAAATGATATATTGTATCTATTTCAACATCATTTGATGTTACTTTTGTTACACATAGTATATGTTCTTATGATACCATCAACCTAGTTTCTCTAAAAGGATTATAAAATGTTCTATGAATGTCTTAATAAAACCTATCTCATTTACATGGGTCAATTAAGTGATATTTTAAATGTAAATGTTTTCATGTTATCTTGAAACATAAATGAATAATTTTCATTATGATTATGGTTGGGGTCATATTTGTCTCTTTAAATCATTGGTTATTGTTTTATACATCATGAGATAAGTATTTTTATTGTGAACTTAATATGGCAAGCAATGTTCACAAGATTTAGAGTGAACACAATGCAGTTTGTAGTGTTCATAAGATTGAGAGTGAACTAAATGCAGTTATCTATGTCCAAAATATTGAGAGTAAACTTGATATGGTTATCTATGTTCACAATATTTATAGTGAACTTGATGCGTTTATCCAGGTTCACAAGATTGAACATGAAATCATTGTGGTTATATTTATTCACAAGATTGAGAGTGACTTTAATGTGATTAAATATGTTCACTGGATTGAGAGTGAACATTATGAGTTTCTTTATGTTTAGAAGATTTAGAGTGAAATTTATTAAATTATCAACGTTCAAAAGATTGAGCATGAACTCAATGTTGTTAAAAATGTTCACAATGTTGTGGTCTACTATGTTTAGAAGATTGGTAAGTGTAGTCAATCCATTATAGGTCTTTTTCCACTATGTTTATAATATTGGTGAGTGAAAAAATAAATCTAATGTGGGACTCTATCCACTATGTTTATGATATTAGGAAAATCAAATAAACTACTGGAATTTTTCAACTACGTTTAAGAGATTTTGTAGTAAACCAAATATATTATAGGATGATGTCTGGTATTTTTATGAGATTTTGGAGTGAACCCAATCCACTATGGGACTATGTAAATTATTTCTATGGGATTGGATAGTGAACATAATCCATTATATGACTTTATCCGCTATATAATGATGTCCTTGGTAGTGTTCCTTGACAAAGGATTTGATTTTTATTCTTATTTTTGTACTATAATCTTTTGTTTCACAAATTTCACATGTTATGATGACTCATGTATTATGTTATGCCTATATACTATTCCTTGATTTGTTATTGGTGATCCATGTTTATCTAGGTATGATTTTTTAATGTTATGTAAAATAACTTGATTTTTCTCTCTTACCCATATATTTATCTTATGCACACTTATGATTATTAATTGTAATATCTTATGGTTCTACTTACTAAGAACATAATATTTCAATTTCTTATATTTCCATTCAAAAAGTTTTGAATATTATCATTAAGTATGATAAGTCTGGAAGGGTAACATGTGAGAATAAATTTTTTTGGAGATATTGATGATTTTTTAAAAGAATTTTTTAATGTATCCATTCACCAAATACAATAAACCTTTATAGTTCTTGGGATTTTTTGAGATTATAATAAGATATAATTTTAATGTAAATTATATGCTAGATTACCTTGGTCCATCTCACTTTTTATTAATGTTTGTTTTGAAATAATTTTTTTTTGTCACCAGATCCAGGTGTGTTGGTATAGGGAGCCTAAAACCATCATATTGTGTTTTCTGTGATAAAGAAAACCAAGTACCCATATATATTAAAATTATTTTGTCTAATTAACTATTATTTAGATATTTAATGCGTTTTCCATCAGAAATAAACTAGTTTCGTAACTTTTTGGTGTAACTTTATTTGTTTTTCATAGTTATACTTTCAAATTTATATTAGTATATTATTAATATTTTTGGAATCATTAGGGATACCTACTCTGAATTCATGTATGATTAATATTCATTTTATAGACATTTTCATATTCAAAGATTCCTCCATGCTTTTTGTTATAGTAGTTAAATACTTTATATTCAACTATAATGAAATATAATTTTATGGGGCCATCAAGACTAAAAAATATAGAATAATGTGATCAGTACTGTTCAATATATTCACAACTCCTTTATAACATAATGTTTCAATTACTATTATCAGTGAAGAAAAGATGAGAAATATACTCTCATCTTTCATTGATCTAACCATATGAATAAATTTTTATCTTTCCAATACTTTCAAACTCAATAATATATTTATATAGATTAAAATATGAAAAAATATTTATATAGTTAGATCAATGAGATTTTATAATAGATTTTTATTCATTTTCCCCAAAATAATAATTATTTTGAATTCATGTTATAATTAAGTATTGAATCTATAAATAAATATCATTATTGATTAAATTATTATTAAATTTGTTGTTTTGATAGAGTTATAATGTTTTGGTATGTTACATTTGAATATAAAATATTCAACTACATAAATATGTTTTGTTAGGGTGTCTTTGAAGTTAAAATGACTATAAAATGAATAATAATAACATTCATATTTTGATCCAATATATTCAAAGATTTCATGAATATTTCTCAATAAGAGAATAATTTATAAGTATATAGATCTCAATTTGAGGTTTTAACAATGTAAATTAAAGGAAGTTTTAGTATAAGTTAGTGAAATTATTTTATTTCCAACTAAAATTTCCTAAACTATCTAATGGATAATTTATTAAAAAATCAAATATTTAAGTGAATTTAGATTTATTTATCACAAAAAAATAGAACATAATGGTTATCAGTATATGATTTTGAAAAGTATTGAACATATTTACATAAATAAAAATATGTTTAATAAATAAAATGTTTTAATAGATCATTAGAAAATCGAATAGTCATATACTCTATATCAAAAGTAGTGTACAGTTCTTAAAAATAATTTCTCCAGTTTTATTTTGAATTTTCAACTACTTTATTAATATAACAATAATATTTATATTTTTACTATGAAAATATTATTATTTATTCTTAACACATCATCACTATTTCAAATATAAGTATAAAAGTATTCATTACATCATTGAGCATGTAAGTTATACGAAAATAAATATTTACTAGAGCTATAGGCGAAGAGTGATAATCAATTTCAAATAGATAAAATTTAAATTAATTTACCATAAGTTTTTTTTAACTTATGAATTAGTTATTTTAAAATTTTAGGCATCTATAATATACATTTATGTTGTCACAGAGTCTAACATATAAGATTACTCCTTCTAATTCATTATATTAGGTTTTGTTGTTGGAAAAAATAGATGATTGGAATTAAATAATATTTTTAATTCAAAGTGAAATATTAATCTTAGGTTAATAAAATAGATGGATATTTACAAAAAACAATACTATTAATTTTTCTAGGTATTATTAATGGGATGGGAAAATGTAGAGTGGTCCAACACTAAATAGATCAAGACTAAAATTACTCAGTACATTTATGCTAACTTCAATGTGGGATAAAAAAGTTTAACCCAGTTTAATCTAAACTTTAGGAATATCGATCCACATGCTAGCCCACATTTATAATCAATACTAAAAATATTTTAAAATTTTATATAAAAACACTTTTTATTAAGAAACATTTGATATTAAACATATAAAATTAATCAAATAATTGTCAAATTATATATATATATATATATATATATATATATCACTTTTTTATACATATATATCACAAAAATTATATATTAAAATGAATTAAAAAATTAAATTAAATTAGTATTGTCCCATGGTCTAGCTTGCATATTTTATATTCAGTCTTTATAATCCTATGAGTTTTTTTCTTTGGTCGGTTTAAGCCCATTTAAAGTAAAGGATATTTTTTCTAGACTATCCCACAATATAAATATAGTTTAAAGGGTTTCCTAGTGGGATTAGGCTAATTAAGAACCCCAAATTATCTCCCAATTAATCAATATGTATAATAACCAATATACAAATCTTAATTTTTTAAAAATAACTATTCAATAATTTAAAATTTATCAAAAAATATTATGTGAGCTTTTTTGTGGTTATTTGATATCATGTATTGATTTCAATTTCTATTTGTTCTTTGGGACAAAAAAACCAATTTCATATATATTCATATTCTTTGGTCCCTTATATTATTCATGTGATAAAAAAGTATTTTTTATCTAAAACTAGATTGTTTTTATAACCATCTAATGAACCTTTATTATGCTACCAGATGAAACCATGAAGTTGGAATTTGTATATTTGAAGTATATTTTTTTAAAAAAGAGTTATAATATAAGAGATAATGGATCATATAAAATAATAATGTAATATTTTAACCTATAAGAAATGATCAATGTGATCAATATGTTTTTCAAAGAGTTCATAGCCTTAAGATGTCATGGTGTTTCCTATAATAGCATATAAAAGATTTTGTTTACAAAAATTGTGATAGAATAACTCATTGCATCATTATGTATACAAAAAATACTTGATTATATAAAAAATATCATGTTTTTGTATAAGACACCAACTAAAAAATAACACAAAGTTGACTATGTGCTTTGTGCGATTTTCAAGGTAGTTGTATTATGAAATTATAAACTTGATATATTTATAGAAATCAATCATGTTTGTAGACTCGATGTTTCAATGTGATCTTATATAATTTTAGAGGAAAATTAAATCTTTCAATTGAAATGAAAAAAACATCAAGACATATTAAGGTCATGAACTCTACAAGAAAAAAAAATATTGATCAATGTTTTAAGATCTTATATACCAAAAGATAGATTGAATATTTTAAATGAACCTTTATTTCATATATTATAAATCATTTTTAGAATAATACATTTTAAATATGTATATATCAACATTAAAGTTTCCCCTTTCTACATAATGAAGTTTTCTATAAGGTTCTAAAACAAGTTTATTTTTTTGTTGAAATTTTCCCTTTTATCTCTTGACTTATTGGTAGGACCCAATAATTAAAATATATATAGATGTGGTTTTATTTACCCAAAAAATGGTTATTCTAATGTGATTTTAATAATTAATTTATAGTTATACATAAGAAATAAATTTATATTATATATTAAATTTTAATCATCCAATTAGAAATATAATATTATTCATATATAGTTTATTTTAAACTAAACTATTATTTTAAAGTTATTTATATTATTTTGATTTTAGTTTTCACATGTTTTTTTAAAATAAAATAAAATATTTGTGTGTTTAGTACAAACAATCGATTATTCATTTTTAAACCATTTGTTTCTTTTCAAGTATAGGTACTATTAAAATTTTAATATTTAATACATTATAATTCATGGAAAACCTAGATTTCTACCAAATTATGTTTATTCCTTTGTATTTCCCTTATCTGTAATATTATCCTAATAATCTTTTCTTATAATAATTCTATTTTCTTATGTTTTAAAAAACTTAAATGTGGTGTGGCTTGTGTTATACAATTATCAATATTATGTCACATTTATTTCAGGTAAATATCAACAATTTGTGTCTTTTTATCAATATAAATGCTAATTTGGTGTAAATAATTTATTTTTTCTATTTTTCTATTTCTTTGGTCTAAATAGGATATTTATATCATTTTATTTTTTATTTTACTAAGATTATTCTATTGTTAGATAATTTTTATGATGTTATGTATTTTTTATGTGTTGTTGAATTTTAATAATAAAAAAATGAAAAATATATGTTGGTAGTCATATATTGTTTTCATCGATGATGTATATGAATACTATTTAATATTACTATTATATATATATATATATATCATTATCTATTACATATATATGATTTCTTATATTTAATAATCACTATATATAGTTTGTCAAATACAATATATAGTGATATAATATGTAATAGTTTGTAGAATTTTTATATTATAAATATATATATATATATATATATATATATATATATATATATATATATCTGTGTGACATTTCAATTTATGTTCATTTATAACTATCATTTATTATAAATAAAAATCATCTTATAGAGTTGTTTCTTATAGTATTGGTGGATTATCTTAAAATTTAATAAATAAAACTATTATGATGATTAGTCAAAAATCATTGTAATGTTCAAATTTGAATTTTTTGTTTCTATTTTTCCTTATTTAATCCTAAATTTTACAAATGTGTTTATAGTATGGATAAAACCTGGATTTAATATAACTTTTGAAATTTTCATCAATTTTGGGCATTGATTTATGATGGATGATGCGTTTTATAGAATATTAAGGATGATTATTGTGTTATTCATTGTTACGGGGCTATTTAGTTATTATTTATCTTGTTAAATGTTTATATGAATTTTTAAAAGATATATAATCTATTGATTGTATGAAAATTTTAGATATTGTAGATGATTATCAAAATTGGTCTGATCAAATAAATATTCTTTTCTTTTCATTATAATTCATTAATTTTGTTCCTCCAAAATAAATTTCTAAAAATTTGACTAAATGATATTGTTAATATTGTTTAAATATTTCCTAAAAATTTTATATATCTAGTGAAGTAAACTTTTTTCCGATATAAACTCATCATCAAGTAAAAAATAATCATCTGAAGAACCATGTTAATGTTACAACAAATGTAATGGCCTATATCCTTATTTCATTAATTGAAGGATTATTTTATATTTTAATTGAAAAAAAATGATAAAAATATAGTTCAATTTTAATTTTTATAATTTGGTTGAGTGAGTGATCATTTTTTATTTAAAAAGTTTAAAATTTATATTTTTAGATGTTGAAATCATTAAAAAATCTCAGAGTTATAATTTTAAAAGTTGTTTGAGTCATATTTATAATAAGTTGGAGTAGTAAGCCACTTGTTACCTATTAGATAAGCATAGGGTACTTAGTGATCTATCCAGTGGGGAAGTTCCCACCTAGTTTCTACCTGGTGGAAAATGGGGTTCCATTGAGTACCTAGTAGAATCCATATTTTTTTATTAAGATATAGGCAGTATACTCTTTTTGGGTTTTGTATATTGACACGCAAATCTTGGTTCCACATTTTAAGGATCTCAAATATATATTATGTTCTATCATCCCCTTTCCATATCCTTTCCATATCCTCTATTCAATCATATAGTCTATAGGTGTTTTCACTCAATCAAGGTATTCTTTATTCTTTCTTCCTTTTATCCTATTATTCTCACTTATTTTTTTTATTGGTTTGGATAGATATTTGATTGGTTATTTAAAAAGATCATGTTGGAATAACTTTTTATTGATGGGGTTTCCTTATCTAGGAGTTAGAATCTGTTAAGTAAGGTTGATTGCCCTAAATTGTGTATTGTTTTAATAATGGTTCCTACTTTTGTGGATTTATTTATGAATTTCTTTAATTTTTATCTAAATTAGGGATAAATTAGGTTATGTATATTAGGGACTTTGTGTATCATTGTGTTGGTATTCCTTTAGGTGTTAATTATAGGAGTTTAGTGAGGTTTTTTAATTTATTTATTTATTTATTTTTATTATATATATATTTTTGGTTATGAAATTAGGTTAATTAGATATAGTTAATTTATTTTTTATTGAAATAATTTTAGGAGATTTATAATGTGATATTGGGGTAGGTGGTCTAAACCATAGCCTAGTTTAATTTGTTTATTCTAGAGTCCCTCCTAATTTATTTTCTAAACAGTAACAAAAAAAATTACTATTTTGAAATGTAAATGGAAGTATTTTTTATAATTTATTACATTGGTAAATTTTCTTTAATTGTGGTGATACTTTAAAGAACATCGAGTAGTTTTTTATATGATATTTATTATATTATATTTAGTTTCACCTTGTAAATTGTAAATGTTGGAGACACCACCACTTCATACCTATATAGAGTTGACTGTGATGATAATTATTCCCCAGCGGTTGTAAGTGGGATATTCTTTCCAAAGTAATTGGTCAAAAAATTGAATCTAACTACCCCTTTCAAGATTCATATATAAGTAGTTAATAACTTGATTTTTTACTAGATTGTTCTTTTAGTGTGATTTTAGTATTTACAAAATAACCCTTATTTGGTATCCATGAATAATAATGATTAAATAATGGTTTTTTATGTAAGTGTTACTTAATTTAATAAACGGATACACTGAAGACTCACCCAATTCAACCATTATACTGGAATCATCAAAGATTATTTTCTTGCCAAATCCATAGATGATTGTTTCAAAATCATCATCATTGGTAATCGATTATCATCTTGGTAAATTCTATACAATTTTTACATGGATATCTCCCAAACACCCATAAAAAATATTCCAAAAAATGTATATGTTCTATCAACTATGTTTATATCTTGGTATGTATATTTTTAGACAAATAGAATAGATTCCGAATTATCTCATATATAAAACCGTGATTCACAATCCAATTGATGTATTTGATAATCCTTTTAGCAACTTTGATATGTGATTCTTTTATATCACTTTGAAATAATTCACATATAGTCACTACATAGACTATGTTAGTTCTGAATTCTCTGAGATATAAAAAGATTATAATAAACATTTTTAATTCCTTTTGATTCACACATTATACATATTATTCCTTACTCAATTTCACACCAACTATCATAGGCATGAATACCTCTTTAGAGTATTCCATGAAAAAATTATTTTATAATTCTTTGATATATTTCACTTGGGTTAAAAAAATATCTCATTCTACACCACTTATAATCTAATAGGTGATCTCATATCTCAAAGAATTGCCATTTCAAAATTCTTCTTTATCTATTTTAAAATTTCATTACAAGTGTACTCCATGACTCTTGTAAAAAATTATTACATCAACATAAATAATATTAAATAGAGTACTTGTTCTTATCTCCTCCAAATATAGGTTATTTTTTCCTATAATTTGATGAATTTTATCCCCCTTATATATTTATTCTTCTTTGAATAGCAGGATCTCAGGGGCTTGTTTTTACCCATAAAGAGATTTCTTTAAATTGTAATCAATAGTTCCATAATTTTTAAGGACAAATCCTTTAGTATTCCAAATAAACATTTATTCTTTAATATATATATTTAGGAATAAAAATTACACCTCAATTTGATAAAATTTTTAGATATTGTGTATAGAAACAACCAAAAAATTATGATAATATCAAGTCATGAAAAAGGTTAAAATGTTTCTTTAATGTTAACTCTTCAACCTGAGATTATCCATTGAACATAAATCTTAAAATTTTTCTTGAAATCTCACCATTATCACTGATATTTTTATACAAATTTACATTGATCCAATGATATTCTTTCTGTTTTTTCTTTTTAAAACATCCCAAGGGTAATTATTTTCAATCTGACCCAACATCTCATTAATAGTATTTATCCACTATTTATGTTGAAAAACGTTGGTAAAAGAGTGTGCATTAAATTTATAAATGAAATCTGTTTTTTTGTCAATCCCTAGTATTCTCTTATTCAACACATATGCCTCTGAATTCCCAATGATATTTTTAGGATAAACTTTTTTTTATATCCTCTTATACTTTTTTTATTTCTAGTAGTATCTTAATCATCATTGGTATGATGTTAAATTAATATAAATATTATTTGATTCATTTATAGCTTCCTCTTAACTTTCTTTACAATAATTCTATGTATTTCTTTCATCATAATTTTCAAAATATTAATCATACATCTCAATGAAAATTGGTTATTTTAATAGTAAACACATCATAACAGTCTAACATCTTGGGTAGTATCTTGTTATAACATTTATAAATTATTAATTTGGATAAATTTCTAGTAAAAAATAATTCTTAATCTCTTTAATCAAGCTCTATAAGTTATTTTATTTTAATTTTCATCCACCATGGACTACCATATACCTTAAAGTAAATTACTGGTTGTTTATTTTTATAAAAAATATCAAAAAATTTCATATTTTATCCAGACCTAAAAAAAAGCTACTTTAAAAATCTATATTTTTAAAATAACTTCTCTCTCAAATAAAATAAACATTTTAAATTCATCCGACATCATTCTTCCAATTTCAGAAAATAATTTATTCATTCTCTCGGAAACTCCATTTTTTATGTTGTGTGATGAGTGTTGTAATAATTTTTAAAATTATATTTATATATATTTAATAAAAAATAATTTCTATTTTATTGTATCCCATTATTAATTCTTAATATTCTGATAAAATGTAAAGACCCAGACATAAGAATTATATAATCAGGTGACTTTAAACTAGAATTCACTTTATTTCATTATAAAAAATATTTTAGGTTTCTAATTTGAGTTAATTAGGTCATAACTCATATATAATATACCTAAACATTATAATTGGACAATTATAATCAATATAATGTTTTATCATAAAATAAAACATTTAAAATGGAACATTTATTCATTTCATAACATATCTTCACAATTTTCATCTTGTGCTCATCCTTATCCCTAATCATCCTTAATACCCTATGAAAAATATTTTAAAACCTGATATGAGAACAGAAAGAATTGTAAAAAACAAAAAATAAATAAATAATCTTTTATTCATTTAACACTTATAATTTTTTTTTCAAAAAAAACTTTTGGGTTTAAAATAAATATTTGATTACCCAAGAAATAAACTTATCTTCCGAGTTTTTTTCATATAACATTTCAAAAGAAATCAATAAGAAAAATTAAAAATCATAAAGGATTATTTTAAATCATGAAAAATTCATTATTAATTTTTCAAAATAGTTATAATATTCACCAATAAGAAGTTGAAAACACTTTTTGTTAAACTTAATATCATTATCTTATCTTGAAAAATCATAATATTCCCATAAAAATTAATAGAAATAATTGATAATAAATGTTGTGAAATTGAGGCATCATTTTCCTATAACTGTTACATATGGAACAACCCTCATGATTATACATGGAGTAATGATCATGGTTATAGTTTGAGTAACTATCACAGTTACACTTGAAATATCTATCATGATTATACTTGGAATAACCATCAAAGTTAATTCCTATAATCTCTTAAGTGTAACCTAATCGGTTAATTATTTCCCTTTATGTAATACATTGGAGATATATAATGGTCTCAATAAAAATTGGTTTATAATTGAACCACCTATCATTATAAATAATTCCCCAAAACAATAAATTAATATATACAAACTTGCATTATAAATTCATTCATTTTACTCATAATAAAAAAATTCAAAAAATGATATATCCTTTTCCTTTAAAACACATTTATTCAAAATAAAATTCCTTGAATAAATTGAATAATAATATTTCATTTAAAAATAATAATCTTATAATGGAATCCAAAAATCAAATAATATTTACATAGGTGTAAAATTTCATTTTAACCATATATAGTAAAATAGAAAATTAATTTTTCCTTTTATAAAGAATGTAAAAATGTTCTGTATAAATAATTAAAAATGATTCCATTTGAATCCATTTAAAATAAAATATAAAAATATAAAAATAATTATTTTATGTCTACATAAAAACATTAATAATTTTTTTTAGAAATATGAACATGGAAGAAAACGATATTTAAGGGAAACATTAAAAGAGGACAGATAAAAATAAAGTATCTTACCTTGAGTCTAACTCATCACTTATGATCCTTATATTCATGAATAGAAAATTTATGTTAATTATATACCTTATGAACAACATTTTTAAAGTTTATTGTTTCTTTTATTTTATCCATTACCATGTTATATAAAATCACTTAATAATTTAAGTTCAGGTTGTATGTTTTGTCAATATTTGGTTCATAATAATAAAATCACTTTGGTGGGTTGATTTGGGTCAAAGAGGTTATTGTTATTTCAGTTTAAGAATAGTAATGATGAAATAATTAAAATATTTATATGTAAATTCTTATATTGAAACAAATCCTGAAATATGGTTATGAGAAATGAACGTTGTCATTATCATAGAGACGGTAGGTCGTATGCATGAGTAAAGATTCTATTTTTCAATGATCATTATGGATAGAGGGTAAGTATTTATTTTATAATTAATTACATACAATAATATGATAAATATAATATAAATTCATTAGTTATAATTATCTATATCATCCATGTGATGTGGTATTGAAAAACGAATCACAAAGCTTCATAGAGGTGGTACTCCATACGTACGTACGAACGACGTTATAATTTTTCAGTGAATGGAAAGGTAAGAAATTAGATGATAGATTATATTTTAAAAATGATAAATATTTCATTAATATAAAACATAAATACTAATTCCATTATTATAACCTACCTTGAGATATGGTGATGGAAAACAAATTACATCGGTCACGGTGGTGGTAGTCCTCCACACACACGAATGATGAATTCCTTTCACACATGATGGAGGTCAGAGATGGATATAGGTTATTAAAATAACATAGTAACAGAATATTATATATAATATTTTGATTTTATTATCACATCATGGTTGGATAATATTTTCTAGACATGGGAGAATAAATAAAACTAAAACATGTGGTTAAATATTATACCTCGTTGTTGGAAAATCTCCTTTTCTTCACACCATAAGACCAATAGTATTGGTATTATTATAAAAATAACACCTCTATAAAATGGATAGGTATTTTATGAATTTATATGGGTAGGTATTTTCTGAATTAAATGGTTATTTATGTGTGACTAAATGATAAGAATATGTTCTCTTTTTAAGAAAGGGGTGGGCACTTTTGGAGTTTCATAAAATATTAAATTAATATAAATTAATTTTGATGTCCAAATAGATCCTAGATAATAATATTTGAATATATTATGAATATAAGTTAAAATAACTTCATACAAAAAAATTTGGATAATTTTTTGTCACATTTGTACCCTTATTGTTTATTTTAATCCTTCGTTAACCCTTTTGATAATTTATGTGATATTAATGTTTTTCCTCTTAACGGGTTAATATATTTACAATAAATGAAAATAAATCACATAAATGGATAATTTTTTATTTAATAAAATATATATAATTCACTTTGATGAAGATAATATTTTTAGTAATTTTAAATCTTTTAATAAAATATTATTTCTTATAAAGTATCATTAATGTTAATTATATAACTATTCAGTTACATTGAATTTTAAAACTACAAGGCAATAATAGAATTAAAATACATTGAATAAAAACCAATAAATATGTAATATTAATCTAATAATATCATTTAAAACAAATATTAAATCATATAATATTAATTTTAATATTCTTAATGTCGTTTATTTCAATTTTACCATTAATTGAATATTTCTTGTGTCAGTGTTGCATAAGAATTTAAGTTAAACATTTATTGACTAAAAATTAAAAATAAATTATCATAAAGAATATAATTAATTTATATTTAAAATAAAAAAATAACCAAACATATCTTATATTTATCCCCATGTTAAAAATATAATAGTTATTAAAAATAAGAGTGTGACATTTTTTACATTTCTTTACATATAATATTGTAAAGGTCATAATCACATCCAAATGTTAACAAATGATCATATAACCAAATATGGAATTATTATGGTTCAAATGTATTCATATAATAAAATAAAATAAATTTTGTTTCATTTTCTAGTTCTTATCATATTATTTTTAACACTTAATTACATAATTTTCTATTTACCATAGTAACAAAAAATGCTAATTTTACTATGCATATTGACCAAAAATAAAAGTGAAATATTTAAAAACTTTGAAGATCCTAATTAAAAATATAAAATCTAATTTTTTAAATTCAAAACTCATAAGTTTCATGATTTAATTTTTAATTTAACCTGAAAAATGTGACGAAATGTAGTTTATTCACAAAAATACCTTTTTAAGTACAAAAATGTTTTTATACAAAATTCAAGAATTAAATTCATTTCAATGTCTATAATTGGTTTATTTGTAATCAAAATAAACTAATTATATTTTGAAACTAATCGAACATATAATTTCAATTTATATATACTTCAAAAGAAAATACATTTTTCGAAAAAAAAATCAATATTTTTTCACTATTCACTGAAAAACCAAACATTTCAAAAAATTATCAACACTTCACCTTAACATTATTTTGATATGATAAATTCAAAAAAAAATTAATATTATGAGAGAAATTTTATAAAATTTAAATAAATTAATTATTATATTTTCTCATGAAAATAAAAAAAACCATTTTTGCAGAAAATTTATTTTTGATGAATTAAATGACTTTAGTAAAAAATTGATTGATTATTTATAAAGAAGTTATAAATAAATTTTTATTTATTAGGACCTATATATATTTCAAATTTTATTTAATCCAATTCATACCTACCAATTAAATGGCTAGGTTATAATGATCACATTAAAATAATAATATTTTGCAGTTCATTTAAGCTCGGTGTTGCAGTCATACACAATATAGAACATAATTTTATTCATTTAAAATCTCATGATATAACATAAATACTATCAGGATATTATAAACACATCTTATAATAATTTTGAACTTTTCTAAAACCTTGAATTTGTGCTTCATGAACATAATATTTCTCATTTGGGTATAATTATCAATGAATATAACAAAATAAAGATTTCATTTTATTTAATTGTATATTAGTTTTTCACATAATTCACAATAAATTAATTCAAGTGTCCTTTTGGATTGTATCTCCACTCCCTGCTGACTTCTTTGAACCATTTTTTCCTTTTGAAACATCTCATAAATAGAGTGCCTTTATCTTTTTTATCTTGTGAAAATATCTCATAGATTATTTTAAATCTATCATACTCGTAATATTTGGAAAAAATGAACAATTATTCTATTAAAGAGAATATTCTCATAATTTTCACTAAAACAACATATGTCACTTCTATTTACAATATAAAATTGTATTACCACAATTTCTTCTTCCTATAGTGATAAATATTCTATCCTATAGATTTTTTATGATAATGACTTCTCTTCTAAAAATATATTCATTCCAATAATTACATAATTAGATAATGGTCAAAAATATTATGTTTGAGCCCATCAATAAAAAAATTGTAATTTATTTTTTGATTTTCCATATCAACATTTCTTAATCCTTTTATTTTTGCTGAATTATCTTTTCCTAAAGTAATTTATCCTTTATCATGAATCTAAATATTCTTTAAGATCATTGTGTCTCTAGTCATGTGGGTGGTAGGTTTTACAGGATATCTTTATTCCCATTAGTAGTATAATAAAACCTGAAATCTATACCTATGATCCTATCAAGATAAATTGATATAATAAAATGATAAAGTTATAATCAATGAATACCTCATTATAAAATCTTTTAATCTTCATTATTAGTGAGTTTAATTGAGTTTCTTAAGAAACAACTAAAGGTATATTTCATCTGATGATATCCATGAGTCACCGAAATCCCTGAACACCTCTATAAGACATCCTTTCTCTAAAATATGTGCTAGTAACTCTTCCTTGAAATATAATGTAGAGAAGGTAGATTGAGATAGTTTTGGATATGTGATAATAATCTCCAACACACTAAATGAGGTCTATGAATATCTTTTATATAGCCTTCCATCATTAAATAAAGGTTCATTTTGGAATTACTACATTTCAAACATTTTGAAACATCCAACCATTGGCATTATCCTCATATAATAATCAAATATTTATTACGCTTTATAAATTAATGGTTTATTTACACATCATCATATAATGTGTTGATAGGATGAAATAAATATGATAACCAACATAGGAGAATCATTAGAATGATATCAAATATCACTCTTCATGTTCACATGATGTGGTATTAAATAAATATAAAATAATAAACCATGGTGTGGTTACTTTCATCTTGTTTTAATCATTCCTTTAGTGAATAATACACAAACAATTTCTCGTTTTCGATAAATATATTTATACCTTATACAAAAATTAAAAATTATTTATAAATCCATTCCAAATTTTTTGTATATTATTATCATAAAATCTCTCAAAATTTAGAGAAACACTTTGTAAAGAAATTTAACACCCATTTTAATAACTTATGTGAGACTCTATGGACCTTTGTAGTATTGAAAACAATTTTTAATTCCCTGATTTATTATTATATGTAAATTGAATCTTCTAAAAAAAATCAGTACTGATCAAGTTATAAAAAGGTCTAAATTGATCATAATAAAAAAATCATATATTGATATAAATATGTATAACATCTATATACATCATATACATGGTAATATATTCCTTTTGTGTTTGTAATTAATAAACCCCTAAACATGGAACATGTAAATATAGAATAATTTTACATCATCATTCATGATTATTTGAAATAGACTAACCTATTTGAATGAATACATCACATTTCATTCATCCAAGTAGTTAGTAATATCACATTTCCCTCAATTAATCATATACATTCATTTCCTTAGTATAATTCAATCAAGGTCCCAAATATCATTTCTTAATATAAAAATACTATCTTGGTTAAGATCTAACCAATGATATGATCCAAAACACACCCAACCACCCCTGATTAGCTATAAATAATTCTTGTGTGAGAAAGGTATCAAAGTATGAGCATTATCATTATAGATATCTCTCCAAAATTAGGTATTAGAAATTCATAATAATTTTACACCATTAAGTATATCAATGACTATATTATAATCTAGGTGATATATTTTATTAGTTCAATATAGATACTATGTCTCCATTTAATATCTCGTGAGTCTAATATTTGTATTATATAAAACTATTTGTATTTCATAAAAGATTATACTCATTCTAATATTAACATATCATTGAATCCCATAATACTATGTGATGATCATCAATTATGAAAAACTAAAATTCAAACTTTTAATGGATCTTATCATTCCACCATTGACATAATATATATTTATCACTAATTATGGAATAATAAATAATGATTTTATTTATTATAAACACATAATACATTTTAAAATCACTGCATTTAATCCCTCGTGTATTTTATAACAATAGATTCAACAGAAACCTCATTATTTTTCTACATTAATGGTTTTTCAAAGGAATTTCTATATTTTCATTTTCAACTACCCAACATATCTTTTCTATGACAACCCTTATTTTATTGAAAACTTAAACTTGATTTATTACATAAAACTTCACTTGATACAACAAAAGATATCTAGAGGGTTAGTGTCTTTGGGGCATAGGATCATTACATAAAAACTTGAAACATAAAATATAACATATTTATTAAAAACTTCCTTTACATGACCACTACATTCCCTCGTACTTAGCATTTCATGGGATAACCTGAGGACATGCATAAGAATAGGGTGATCTAAAAATCCCAGTAATGGAATAAACATGAAATACATGAGGAGTACAATACATGTTCTACAAATATGCATATCAATATAGAATAATATAAACATGAACATAACTGCATGATAAATCATTATAATCATAACATGGAATTGTGGCAACAACACTTAACATGGAATTAGCATGAGTCAAGGCTCGTTGCACATGGAGCATGAGTAAATTCTCATTACACATGAAGCACGAGTAAACCCTCGTTGCACTTGAATTAGCATGAGTCAACACTCATTTCACATGATGTATCATGATACTATACTTTACCCAATGCATTGGAGCGCTATAAGGGCGCACCCTTCTTAAACATTTCATTTCATGCAAAAGTGTGCCACATGGATCATAAAACATGGTTTCATAAAACATAATCATTTATTCCATGATAAAGGAATATGGAATTCATACATGAAACATTATAATCAATAAGTAAATGTTCATAAAGGTGAGTACCCTTGATGGAGAAATGGGCATGGTATTCACTACACAATGGCATTGGCTTAGAAAATCGGTGCGATTTCGGCAGTGCAACGGTGTGACGTAAGAATTCATAAAAAAGGTGTATGAGAGAGAAAGGATTTCATCATCATATTTACATGTAATGGATAGTAAGTTGGTCATATAGATACATGTCCCAACAATTGTAATGGAATTTAGGTTTATGATACAAAAGTATTGCTTGAATGTAAATTTCGAGGGAGGAGTTCTTTTCGGAATTTTGGCATAGTAACGGGTGTACATGGGAGGAATTTAATGAGAGATAAAGGGGTATACCATCATTAAAACATAAAGAGGGATGTATTAGGGAGGTTTTAAACCATACCCCCACATTGATACTTGAAATTAAAACAACTTAAAGAAAATTGGACAAAAATGAGAAAGGAAGAATAAACCCTTACTTGGAAGTGTTCTTCCAAAGGCTTGAGATAGGCTTCTTGGGAGCTTGGGGAACCTTGAGAGGATTCTAGAGATATTAGGTCAGAGGTTGGACGAACTCCAAAATCATTGAGTGAGGAGGAAGTGGGAGCTTGTGTGGGTTTATATAGGAAAGGTGATGGAATTCTTTATTATTTAGGTTTGGGACCCCTTATATTAAATTAATCCAAACCACAAACCATCCCATGGTTTTTGCCCATAGTTTTTTGAAAAGGGAAGATCAAAACAATATTTTATAAGGTAAATGTCCGAAATTCTTAAAATAATAGGGTTGCTTATGTGGAGGTGAGTCACACTTTCATGGAAAACAATTTAAAAAGACATGGTGTTTAATAAGACTTGAAGGGTCCATTAATGCTTTGAAAAGTAAGTAAAACAAACCCAAAATTATATTATTTTAATTTTAAAACATATATTGGCCGAACATAAAGCTTATAGTATTTTATTACATCACTATTGGGTCATTATGATGTCATAAAACACATTATATATTTAAACAGTATTTAATTTTTTCCCAAAAAATTAACTATCTAAGAAAATTATGAAAAAATTCACCATTGGATAATTTCGACATCCTGATTCCATAAATAACATCTATTTTATCTAAATATTTTTCTAAATATGTTAATTTTCACTTTTAAAATAAAAACTGACATTTATCGAAAATTCACGTGTTTTGACAAAAATGGCTTTCAAACCTTAATAAAAATTAAAATTGCATTCATAAAATTTTAGGATCATTTATAATTAAATTAATTTAATAATAATAATAATATTTTATTAAAATATTATTTAATTCAAAAATCCCTTAATTTAATAAAATCAAATTCTTAATTAAATAATAACTAAAAACACTATTTTTACTTTAAAAATTATTTACAATGTATCAATAATGTCAAGAAAGTATATTCATTATTATATACAAAAAATAATGTACATGAACATAGTACTAGATATTTGTTACATATACCCTCAAAACAGTTGTATAAGACCTAAGGGTAATGTGTGCGATGGTTACAGACTCTTGGGGTGGCTCAGATAACATCACTCGAGTGGTAATTTCTATCAACTTCCACTTTTCCCGTAGACAGTCAAGTTTGAGCTTGACATGATGAAGCTCATCTTGGGCTTGGTCAAGAGAAAATCCCAAAGACACCACCTCTTTTCCGAGCTCCAACAAATGGGCTTCATGTGGAGCAATTCTACTGGATGAGGTCATCGCTTCCTTTGTCTGAGTAAATTGGGTTTGTTAAAGCCCTATATTTATACTAATCATGTGATCACTGTTCAATGGCTATAAAAGAAACAGTCACAATTCTTAACATAAAACCAAATAAGTTGACATTTTATATAAACATTTTACATAAAAAGTCATTTAATTATATCAAGAGGGATTTCCATTAATGAAACTTTTGGTTGTTACAATCTTCCTCCCTTAAGAAATTTCTCCCTCTAAATTTCCTTTTCCCACAATAAAACAGATATGGGTAACTCAGCTTCATCATTTCCTCCAATTCCCAAGTCACTTCTTCAAACTTGTGATTTCGCCACAACACCTTAACGAGGGGCATTGTCTTATTTCGTAGAACTTTTTCTCTACGATCTAAGATCTTCACTGGTTTCTCCTCATAAGAAAGATAATCCTCCAACTATACCACCTTAAAAGAGAGTACATGTGAATGGTCTGGTATGTACTTCCTTTAGAGGGATAAATGAAAGACATCATGTACTTTGGCCATGGTAGGTGGAAGTGCTTGTCGATCGGCCACAGCCCCGACACGATCAAGAATTTCGAAGGGGACGATGTTCCTTGAACTTAACTTCCCTTTCTTTCCAAACCTCATGACATTCTTCCACAGAGATATGCATAAAAAACCATGTCTCCAACTTTAAACTCAAGGTCTCATCGATGATTATCTGCATAACTCTTCTGTCGACACTGAGATGACTTGATATGTTGCTGAATGGTTTTCACCTTCTCCACCATTTCCTTGACCATTTCTGGTCCAAGCAGCTTACGTTCACCGACCTCATCCCAACATGATGATGTTTTGCACCTTTTCCCATACAGGGCTTCATATGGTGCCATTTGGATGCTCAAGTGGAAACTGTTATTATAAGAGAACTCAACCAGAGGAATATGTTGATACAATCCTCCTTTAAATTCCATTGAGCACGGTCTCAACATATCCTCAAGTGTTTGGATATTCCGCTCGGATTGGCCATCAGTTTGAGGATGATAGGCCGTACTGAAGTTCAGTTCAGTATTTAGAGCATGTCGAAGACTCTTCCAAAACATAGAGATGAATCTTGGATCTCGGTCAGACACAATAGATAGTGGTACACTATGTAGCCTTACCACTTCCCTGATATATATTTGTGCCAGTTGATCCAATAAGAAATCCTCCCGAATAGAAATTAAGTGTCCAGTCTTTGTAAGACGATCCACAACAACCCAAATTGAATTTTTGCCTTTGGATGTCCTCAGAAGTCCAGTGACAAAGTCCATGGTGATGTTTTACCATTTCCATTCTGGTATGGGCAATGGTTGCATCATCCCCTTAGACTTCTGCCTCTCTGCCTTCACTTGTTGGCACAACAGGCACTTTGATGTATATTCAGCGATCTCCTTCTTCATATTATCCCACCAAATGTATTCTCGGAGATATTGATACATCTTTGTTCTCCCTGGGTGAATAGAGAAATTTGAACTATGTGCATCATCCAAATGTTCCTTCTTCAGCTCCGGTCTTAATGGAACACATAGTCTTTTCCCAAATCACACAATTCCTTCTTCATTAACATTAAACTCCGAGGATTTCCATTTTTTGATAACTTCCACTTTTTTGTGAATTCCCACATCATCCTTTTGAGCATCCTTTAACCTTTCAAAAAGAGACGGTTGAGAAATCATTTGTGAAATGATTTATAATTTTCCCTTCTTTATGATTACCAAGTCCATCTTTATCAAGTCTAAGATGATTGGATCCTTCTCAATTCTCATCATTGATAGAATCGTTGGGTCCTTTCTACTTAGGGCATATGCCACCTTGTTCGCTTTCCCAGGGTGGTAATGTATTGAACAGTCATAATCCTTGATGACATCTATCCATCTTCTCTGGCACATATTAATCTCTTTCTGTGTGAATATATATTTAAGACTCTTGTGGTCAGTATATATCTCACACTTCTCCCCATAGAGATAATGTCGCCATATTTTCCAGGCAAAGATCACCGCTGCCAACTCCAGATCATTCATTGGATATTTTTGCTCATTGATTTTCAACTACCTTGAGGCATAGGATATCACTTTATCATTCTGCATCAGCACACAGCCTATGCCCTTCTTTGAAGAATCACTGAATACCACATACATTTACCCTATTCTGGGTAAAGTGAGCATGGGCGCAGTGATAAGAATCCTTTTCAACTCCTTGAAGCATTCTTCACATTCATCACTCCAAGAAAACATTACTCCCTTTCGATTTATCTTGGTAAGAGGGTTGGACAGTCATGATAAATTTCTCACAAATCGTTGATAATATCCAACTAACCCCAAGAAGCTACAGATATTTTTTTCCAATGTTGGCCTCGGCAATCCCTCAATTGCATCTGTTTTGGAGGGATCCACAGATATCTCATTGCTTGTGATGATATAGCCCAAGTATGAGACTTCCTTTAACCAGAACTCACACTTGTTGTACTTTTCATAGAGCTTCTCCATGTGCAAAGTCTCTAGTACAGTTCTTAAATGCTCCTCATGATCCTCCTTGGTTTTAGATTATATTAGAATATCATCTATAAATACTACCACAAATTTTATAGGTAATTTCTAAAGACTATATTCATCAAGTCCATGAAGATTGCTAGATCATTGGTGAGTATGAAAGGCATTACAATGAATTCATAGTGCCCGTATCTTGTACGAAAATCAGTCTAGGGGACATCTTCCTTCTTCACCCTTACTTGATAATATCCGGACCGCAAATCTACCTTGGAAAAGTATTGTGCTCCACGTAGCTGATCAAACAAGTCATCGATCCGTGGTAGAGTATACTCGTTCTTTATCATGATTCTGTTAAGTTCACGATAATCGATGAAAAGCCGCATTGACCCATCCTTCTTCTGGACGAAGAGGACTGGTGCACCCAATGGTGAAGCACTTGGGCATATAAACCCTTTATCTAGATTCTCCTTTAGTTGTTTCTTAATCTATTAAAGTTCCACGACAGCCATTCTATATAGATTCTTGGATATTGGTAGCACCCCTGGTATAAGTTCAATTGAGAATTCAACATCTCTTCTAGGAGGAAGACCAGGCAGTTCCTCGGGAAATACTTCAGCGAATTCCCTCACAATAGGCATTTCTTCAAGGATGGTTTCTTCCTTGGGCTCAATCATCTAAACCAGATACGTGTGCTCAAAGGGCACTAATATCCATTCTTGAGATGATGGAGCTAAAGGAGATTCATCTTCCTCCTTACACTTGTAAATAATCGGGGGTCGATTCTCCATATGGAGTGTGATTTCCCTCTCCCAACAATTTATGTTGGCTCTATATAAGGAAAGCCAATCCATGACAAGAATTGCATCAAATTCTACCAGAGGGAGTATGACAAGGTTTTCCAGGAAATTCAATCCACATATTATAATAGGGGAGGACTTATATTCATGCGATGTAATGATTTCCCCATTTTCCGTACTCACTGCCATCTTTACATCCATGATTTTTGGTGGTGCTGGGATTGATCTACTAAACTTTCTAGATCTAAAAGAATGTGTAGAACCTGAATCAAACAGTAATTTTACTATTCTTGAATAAATAACTAGCGTACCTATCACCACTTCGTTGCCGGGGTTCACTTTGGAAGAATTGATGGAAAAATCTCTTCCTTATTGTCTTGGAGGTTGTTGGTTGCCTCCAAAAACCCTTGGATTAGGACACTGATTCACAAAATGCCCTATTTATTTGCATTTTTAGCAATGAACAATGCGTTGAGGTTCGAACGGAGCGTTATTCTCCTCTGTCACAGCCGCGGGTTTTTCTTGCCGACAGTTAATAGCTAGGTTCCCTTCTCTTCCACACCTAATGCATTTCCTCGTCCCCTTGAGGCAATTTCCAGGGGGCTTCTTTCCACACTTTTGGCAAGTGGGGTGCTGGATCTTCTTAGCAGCATTGGATTTATCCATCGGAAAACCAACATTAAAGTCCACCTTTCTCTTATTGTCCCCATGATACCCCTGTGATTCTCCAATCTCCATTTCGACCTTGAGGGAACATCGGACAATTTCCTCATAGCTATCGAAGTCACGGATCGCTAATGCTTTCCACAGGATAGAATTCATCCCACTAAAGAAGTGGTCAACCTTACATTCAGGGGTAACAACAAAGCTGGAAGCGTATCATGAAATCCTTGTGAATTTTTCCTTGTATGATCCAACAGATTCTTCTTCTTTTTTCTTGAGGGAAAGGAATTCTCTTTCCATCTTAAGCCGTAGGGTTCACAGAAAATATTTATGGAAAAACATCTTCTAGAAATCCTTCAATTCTAACGCCTCGATCTCCTCCTCAGGCTTCATATTTTTGATCAACATCCACCATTGATCAGCTTCACCCTCCATACGATAAGCCTCCAGGAGAACCTTCTCTTGTTCAGAACAATGAAGGATGGAGAAGATCTTTTAAACGGAGTTGATCCATTGTTCAGCGATCGTGGGATCAGATGATCCACTAAAAGTAGGAGGCCTTTGTCTCATGAATCTCTCGATAGCGACTTTTTCTTTCTTAGGGGGGGAGGGGTTGAACATTCCTCTTGGCCCATGTTTCTATTCAAATCATGAGTTAGCTGAGAGATAATCGTGACAAAGTTCGCGATTCCTGCTCCCATTAGATTGGGCATCTGATTAGTACAGTCATCACACTGATCTTCACATCGGTTGTTAGCACGAGTCCTCCTATTACCGGCCATTGGCTTGAATAAAAGGAAATTTAGGGGGTAACACATAGAGGGTAAACCAAATACAAAAGTTGATGACTTAAAAATAAACTTTTATTTCCTTAACTCATGAGTCTATAGGCTTCAACCTAGGCTTTTCATGATCTACTTTCTAACTTATAATCTTAGGGGAATTTTTTTTTATTCCATTAATAAGGGTTCATACTATGATTGTGAATTTATCAAAACATATCCCCCAGTAGTGTCATAGCCAAGAGTGTTGCAAGGCCGGTTGTCGTGCACTAGTTCCCATTCGAGTCTAGATCAAAGCGGTGTTTTTGGGTTTTACCCCTAGGATACATCTGTGCCAGAGCCGCCTCTACCTGCTCGTATCAAGACAGGGATGTATTTGTTTGATAAACCACTTACTCAGTACTTACCTAAACTTAGGGATGTTTTTATTATACTTAGTCTTGTCTCTAAGGATTTACTAGGGTTTTCTAATCCTAATCCTAAAAATAACTAAACCTCCCTTTGATACCAACTATGACAACCCTGCTTTTATTGCAAACTTAAACATGATTTATTACATAAAACATCACTTGATACAGCAAATAATATCGATTGGTTTAGTGTCTTTGGGGATTAGGATCATTATATAAAAACTTGAAACATGAAATACAACATCTTTATTCAAAACTTCCTTTACATGACCACTGCATTCCCTCGTACTTAGCATTGCATGGGATAACCTGAGGACATGCATAAGAAAAGGGTGAGCTAAAAAGCCTAGTAAGGGAATAAACATGGAATACATGAAGAGAACAATACATGTTAGACAATAGGCATATCAATAGAGCATAAAAGAAACATGAACATAATGGTATGATAAATCATGATAATCATAACATGGAAACGTGACAACAACACTTAACATGGAATTAGCATGTGCCAAGGCTCATTGCACATGGAGCATGAGTAAATTCTCATTGTACTTGAAGCACGAGTAAACCCTTGTTGCACTTGAATTATCATGAGTAAACACTCATTACACATGACGTATCATGATACTATACTTTACCCAATGCATTTGAGTGCTATAAGGGCGCACCCTTCTTAAACATTTCATTTCATGCATAAGTGTGCCACATGGATCATAAAACATGGATTCATAAAACATAATCATTTATTCCATGATAAAGGAATGTGGAATTCATACATGAAAATTTTTAATCAATAAGTAAATGTGCATAAAGGTGAATACCCTTGATGGATAAATGGGAATGGTATTCACTACACAATGGCATTGGCTTAGAAAATCGGTACGATTTTGGCAACGTAACGGCGTGACGTAAGAATTCATAAAAAAGGATGATGAGAGAGAAATTGGTTCCTAATCATATTTACATGTAATGGAATGTATGTAGGTCATATAGATTCATGTCCCAAAAAATTTAATGGAATTTAGGTTCATGATACAAAAGTATTCCTTGAATGTAAATGAGGAGGGAGGAGTTCCTTTTGGAAATTCGGCATAGTAACGGGTGTACATGGGAGGCATTTAATGAGAGATAAAGGGGTATCCCATCATTATAATATAAAGATGAAAGTACGAGGGAGGTGTTAAACGAAACCCCAATATTCATAATTGAAATTAAAACAACTTAATGAAAATTGGACAAAAATGAGAAAGGAAGAAAAAACCCCTTACTTGGAAGTGTGCTTCCAATGGCTTGAGAGAGGCTTATTGGGAGCTTGGGGCACCTTGAGAGGATTATAGAGAGAGTAGGGTAGAGGTTGGACGAACTCCAAAGGCTTTGAGTGAGGAGGAAGTGGGAGATTGGGTGGGTTTATATAGGAAAGGTGAGGGAATTCTTTATTATTTAGGTTTGGGACCCCTTATATTAAATTAATCCAAACCACAAACCATCCCATGGTTTTTGCACATGGTTTTTGGGAAAGGGAAGAGGAAAAAAATATTTTATAAGGCAAAAGTCCTAACATCTTAAAATAATATGGTTGCTTAAGTGGAGGTGAGTCACACTCCCATGGAAAACAATTTAAAAATACAAGGTGATTAATAGGTCTTGAAGGGTCCATTAATGCTTTGAAAAGTAAGTCAAACAAACCCAAAATCACATTATTTTAATGTTAAAAAATATATTGGCCGAACATAAAGCTTATAGTATTTTATTACATCACTATTGGGTCATTGTGATTTCATAAAACACATTATATATTTAAACAGTATTTAATTTTTACCCAAAAATTTGACTGTCTTAGAAAATTATGAAAATTCGCCGTTAGATAATTTTGACATCTTGATTCCAGAAATAACATTTATTTTATCTAAATAATTTTATAAATATGTTAATTTTCACATTTAAATTAAAAACCTGCATTTATTGAAAATTAACGCGTTTTGAAAAAAATGGCTTTCAAACCTTAATAAAAATTACAATTGCATTCATAAAATTATATGATCATTTATAATAAAATTAATTTAATAATAATAATATTTTATTAAAATATTATTTAATTCAAAAATAACATAATTTAATAAAGTAGAATTCTTAATTAAATAATAACTAAAAACACAATTTTCAATTTAAAAATTATTTACAATGTATCAATAATGAAAAGAAAGTATATTCATTATTATATACAAAAAATAATGTACATGAACATAGTACTAGCGATTTGTTACATAACCCCTTAAAACAGCCGCATAAGACCTAATGGTAAGGTGTGCGATGGTGACAAACTCTTGTGGTGGCTCAGATAATATCGCTCGAGTGGTAATTTCTATCAACTTCCACTTTTCATATAGACGGTCATGTTCGAGCTAGACATGATGAAGCTCAGCTTGGGCTTGGTCATGATCAAAGCTCAAATACGCCACCTCTTTTCCGAGCTCCGAAAAATGGGCTTCGTATAGAGCAATTCTACTGGATGAGGTCATCACCTCCTTTGTCTAAGTAAATCGGGTTTGTTGAAGCCCTATATTTATACTAATCATGTGATCACTGTTCAATAGCTATAAAAACAACAGTCACAATTCTTAACATAAAACCAAATAAGTTGACATTTTATATAAACATTTTACATAAAGAGACATTTAATTAGATCAAGAAGGATTTACATCAATGCAACTTTGGGTCGTTACATTTTCATCACCCCTCTCAATAATCTATTGGAATAGATTATACTTATAATGGGTTTGTTTAGGCCCATAGTGAGATTGAGGTTTCTTTTTTTTTGAAATAGCTTCATTTTTATCATAGTAAAGGTTTATTTCTATATCAATGCCGAGGATCGCCCCATGTCCGGGGATGAAGTTCTTCATCCAAATTACTTCCTTCACCACCTCTGATGCAGTGATGTAATCATCCTCGGTTTTCAAGTCAATGATGGTGGCATGTTTTGTAATCTTTTAAGTAATAGCCCTACCATTCAAGAAAAACATGAATCCAAATTGATGTGTTGTAATATCATTTTCAAATTTTAAATAAGAATCATTGTTACCCTTTACAATGATCTCATTTTCACCCAAAAAATTAATAACATGTCTTTAATTATTTTTAATTACATAAGGATATTTTGATTAAAACATAGTGGATCTCACCACGATTGGATTGACATCTAATTTTTATTATCAAAGAATAACAAGCATAAGGTAGAGTTAATAACATTACATACATGACACATCCTATGGAGATAATATAATTAATCATATCCATAATTTATATCTCTCTAGGCGGGTCTTGAATCTTATTAAGTATGTTCAATGGAACACTAAAAAAGGCCCATATTTGAAGTTATTTGTGATAAAATTCGTTATAGAATTAACAATATTTTTTGTTTTACAAAGTATACAAAACCTTTTTGATGATTATTTATATATATTTATACCGAGTATGAAATTTTCTTCACCCATATCTTTAATTGAGAAGCTTTTTCCCACCCAAACCTTTAATGAATGTTATGCTGGAATATCATTTATGATGAGTAGTATTCTATACACATACAATACAAAAAATATAAAAACACTTCCACCAACCTACTTTCATACAAAAGAATTATCTACATTATTACTGAATCCAAACTCTTTTATTGTATCATCAAATGAAATGTTAGAAGTCCAAGAATCTTTCTTTAATCCATAAATAGACCATTGAAACATTGAAACCTTATTGAACTCATTCAACAATTCAAATTCCTAATATTGTATCATATACAAGTCTTAATATGAATTCCAATTAAGGAAATTTATTTTTATATCCATTTGATATATCTCCTAATCATAATGATCTACCATGGAAAGTAATATCTGAGTAGAATGTATCATCACAAATGGAGAAAAAAATGTATTCATAGTAAATTCCATGAATTTATGTAAAACCTTTAGCTACTTGATAGTCTTTAAAGTTTGATACTCAACCATCCATGTCAATTTTTATAGGAAATCCACTTTAACTATATAGGCCTCACCCCATAAGTTATATCCACAATGTTTCAATATTGGTTAGTGTATATTGAGTCCATCTTGAATTTCATGGATTTTAACCATTTTTTAGAATCATAAATCTGACTGGATGTATGGAAAGTTGAAGGATCGACATTTATGAACATTATTAATCATCATTTTCAATAAGAAATTTATATATCTCAATTTCCTAAAAAATCATACCATTCCATCGAGGTTCTTATATAACTTGAGTCAGTTCTTCTACAACAACTCTTTGTGTACCTATATCAACTTTCATCTCAGCAAAACGTCATATATATTGGTTATAGTATTCTTTAAATTCAAAATTCATCCAACTTAATATTTGATTAATTTTATTATTCTCAAGAAGACACAATCTGAGGTCATAAGCATTTTGTGTTCAACAAGATTATAGAAGTAAAATCCCATAACATCATTAGGATAACCATAAAATAAGAATATTTTTTATTTAATTCTAATTTTTTTGAATTCCAAACATCGTACATATTATTTACAACCCCGTATATTCATAAAAAATACTAGGACACATTCTAGTCTATATATTATGTGGTTTCTTTTTTACTACTTTAGATGGAATGTAGTTAAGTAGGAATGCAATATCTTCAAGAATATATAACCAAAATTAAATAGGATGGTCACACTGAACTGTAATCTAAAAACTCATGTTTAATATGATATTATTCCTTCTATTAGATACAAAATTCCAATATGGTCTTCTTAGTTTCTTGAGTTGAGAAAAAATTCCATAATATCTCAAATGATCAGTGAATACCTATATCAAGTATTCAATACCCCAATCTAGTCATAGAATATGAATGATTTTACCTATTGGATTTTTATTTAGTTTAAAAAACCGTAAACTTTTTAAATGTTTTAGACATCTGTCTCATTGGTAACACATAACCATATCGACTAAAGTCATTGATAAATGTTACCATATATCGATATCCACCAATTTCTTGTGTACTCATTGGTCCATATACATCATTATGTATATGATCCAATAGTCCATCAGGCCTCTTCCCTTTTCTACTAAAATGTGGTTTATTTGTTTTCTCTGATAAATAATATTCACATGTGTCTAATGATTAAAAATTGAGTGATTTAATCAATCCATTTCTATGTAATCTTTGAATTAATTTATTATTTATATGACCTAGGAGACAATGCTAAAGGTAATTAATGTTATAGTAAACCATGACCTTATTATTTAGAATATTATAGATAAGATTATAAATATCCATAACATATATACCATTCACCATATTCCGAATTCCATAAAAAAATTAATTCATATATATATATAATAACAATTGTTTTTAATAATGAATTAAAACTGAATCTTATATAAATAATATTTAAAAATTAAATTTTTTCTTTATAGTGGGATCATAATAACAATTTACTAATTTTATAATTAATCCACTAAAAATAATTATATCATTAGTTACTACCTATAATGAAAAAAAAATTCATCATCATCAACATGTAGCTCCACCTCACATTTCTTCAATTCTATCATATATCTTTGTTAGATTTTATCAGTGCAAATGTGTGATGCACACTAGATATCTAATACCCATGAATTATAGTTTGAGAAATTTATTTATAAAACATTCACATCAATATGCTCATGATAATTCTCTTGAACAGTACTTCTCAATTTTATACACCAATATATTATTATTTTATAATTCATATCTTTAATAGATCTTAGTGTGGTTATCATAATGAATTCCCTAATTTATGATAAATTCATATCTATGGGTGAGTATCATGTTTTGTATTTTTTTATCAAGGGATTTTAATGAAATTACTCCCAATAAAATGGTAACTCCATACATCACTATTTTTAGTGGGCCAAGATCCATATTTCACTAATTAATGACCCCACTTTAACTTTAACCTCATCACATTATTTATTTAGGTAGACCTTTTTTTTTAATCATACCATATTTGACTCTTAGATAGTTTTATGGGAAATTCTTTCCTATGCCTATTATATTAATTTTACTCAACTATATTCATTTTGTATCCTAAGTCTTATGATTAACCAAATAAGTTTTACCCAAAGATCCTAGTGGGATATTTTTACCTAAAACATAGGTTTATCTATCATTATAATGTAACACCCTGATATTTTACAAGAATATAATTGTTTGATTGTGTATTCAACACGCAACACTAAACTTAAACGACCTATGATATATATTAATATTATAACATAGCTATTAAATTGGAATGTATGAATAGTATTAACTAACTTTTAATATATATATTTCTTATTCAATATAAATTATTTAAAAAAATTAGAAAATATTCAATCAATTTTTAGCATTGTGATATTATTCTTCACAAATGGTATTTATTTATTTTCAATAAAAAATGATATAATAATTTTTAAAAATTTTATAAAATATAATTGATAAAATAAAATTAATATTTTGAATCATAATATCAAATTTTACTTTCAGTGAAATTATGGGAATTTTTAGAAAATATTGATTTTCCAGTGAATAGTAGAAAATATAGATTTTTTTAAAAAGCCTTTTAATTTAAATAAATTAAGTAATCTAAAAGTACCAATATGTTTTCAATAATTTTATATGTAATATAAGTAATATTTAATCTATTTAATTTTTTTGAATCATCATTATATTGGTTTTTAGTATAAGTTTGCTTTTTGGTTTAAAACGGGTTTTTCTAAAAACTATTTTTAAATGCATAATGTTTCTCTATTTTAATTAATTAAAACAATCCTTAAGCTGGAATTTTTAAAATAAAATTTATAATTTATATATCATTAAAATTTAATTTATCTTCATAAATAAATATTTTTAACCAATAGAGTTAATATAGAATCACCATTTTCTTAAAAAATACTCTTCTTAAAAACTAGTTGTCTTACCGCTTCTAGGAGATTAATTATAAATTATAATTTTACAATTATATGAGTTGACTTTCCCCAAATAGATTAAATATTTTTAATAATCATAATTTATATTATATAATATAATTAATTTAGTTTTTTATCATAATGATTAGTGAAAATAGTTAAAATTAATCACACTAATTATGGAAAAAAATGAGTTTACCAACGAATTAAACATTAATCTTTTGGGGGAAATGACCTAGAAACTTGTAAAAACCCCATTGGATAGAAATATTTATAAATTTATCACCTTATTATCAATTTTTTTTTGTATTACTTTCTATGAAAGTGATGTATATAATAAGTTAAGTAAAAAAACAGAAAAATAACCTTTCCCCCTTTTAATTTGTATAAAACATTGGTTTTGGGGGAAAACAATATAGGTTATGTTATAACTATTATTTTCAAAGATAAATTATTTTTTTATATTATGATAATTTATTTTTATTTTATATGTATTAATTAATCACTTTAAATACTTAAGAAACGACAACATGATAATTATTTAGTTAATAATTAACTAAACTGAATGATACTAAAAATATTAAAAGTTTAATAAATATAATGAATTGTTGTCTTCCATTAATTTTTTATATGAATATATAATATTTCATAGGTGTGGTAATAATAATAAATTATAATTACATATTTTTCTTGATACTTTTTAAATTTAAATTAAATTAATAATGACGAAATTGACATTAATGTTATTTTATAATAAATGGTTTTTTATTAAATTATTTAAAATTACTAAAAATATTTTTTCCTTCCAAGTGATTTTTAAATATTAATAAATATCCAATATTTTTTATTTATGTACAAATTATTATTTTATAATGAATATATTGACCGCTAAATATTAAAAAACTCTATTTGTGTGGTTATGGTTAAAGTAGGCTTTCTGCACATTACTTACGCTTGGGTTAAAACTAATTTTCAACAGATATAGTATTTTCATTTGATAAATTGGATTTCTTATTTATAATAATTTTGATAAATTCTATAATAATTTAAAATTTAATTTAGTCTTAAATGATAAATTACCTAGTTTATAAAACTAGTTACCATAGTAAAAATCTGAATTAGTAAAAATGAGGAAACATATAATTTATGGTAAAAAAATATTCAAAACATGTGTTTATTTGTGTGGTGGAGGTTTTTCTATACCCTATAATACATAAAAAAATTGATTATCAATTTTGTATCCCCTTTAGGTAACATTGAACTCACAATTGTGAATACATTTGTGTATTTACAAGAATGTCATTCTTCATTAACTATAAAAGGGAAATCACTCCCCTCATGTCGTCACAACTCTCAAGTTATTTGGATCTTAAAAACCCTACAAAAATTACATCTAAATTTCAATCCCCTCATCCTAGAATAATTATTTTAGAAATAAATCCAACCTTTTAAGGCTTTATTGAAAACCTAAGTAGGATACCCTAAAAGAGGTAATATTCTTCAACGAGCGCCTTTATTTTACTTTTTTCTCCACCTCCTTCAATTTGTCCTAAACCATTATCATATAATAACCTAATTATATTACATATAATAATTTTCTTTTATTTTAAGGGTATGGAATAAAACCACACACATTTCTCTCAAATGGGTTATGAAATCATCATTCGTGTGTACGAAAAACTACCACCTCGCGAAACGATGTCATTCATTTTTTCATTACCACAACAAACGATTGGGTATTGTTAGGACCAATAGGGGCCTATATACCCAGAGAGGGGGGGTGAATCAGGGTATGGATATTCTTTTTCAAAGTTCTTCTTACCCCACTGGATCTTGACCTCTTTATTACAAGGGTCACTTTGTTTGCTCTTGTGTATAAACTATGATCACTTCTTTACTTATTTATCTAATGATGATGATTTGAATGCAATGCAGGGAAGAAAACAAGAAGACACGTAGATTTTTACTTGGTTCACCCTCACTGGGCTACGTCCAAGAAGAATACGCCGACAAGTTGTCGGTCGTACCAAATTCGACTATTCTTTACTAGATGTGGATACAAAGTTCGGTCTAGATCACTTCTATGCCCAAGCTCACTGCCTTTACAAAGTTTAGGGTCATCTCACTGCTTTCCCAAGGGTCACTCCCTATTTCTCTCTCTCTCTCTGGCTCACTACCGGTGGAGAGGATCACCTTCTTCCTTTTCCTAAAATAACTGCTCTGGAAAGGAATCCACTCACAGATTATAGACCTGTAGGTCTCCTCATTTTCATGAAGGAATGCATCTTCCTCTGTAATTAGATGCTCTGTTGAAGCTCAGTTTTCACCCATAGATGAATATCTCTTTGCACCGAAGGATTCAGGCAAACTTCCAGCTTCCACGCAGCCCGAAAATCACTGCTGGAAATAAGCCTTACTCGGCGTGCAAGTCTACCTCGGCGCGCAAGTATCGGCGCGCAAGTCAAAACGGGCATGCAAGTCCTCCTCAGACACTTGCGCGACTCAAGCTTACTCAACTCCAAACCTGCGCGACTCACTTCCTTTTACGCCCAATCCAATATTGGCGTGCAACTCCACACTGGCGCATAGCTTCATACACTGGCGTGCAACTATCACCCTGGCGTGCTAGTCCCACCTGCGCGACCACACACACCACTTGCGCGACCACCACACCTACGCAATGGGAGCTCTGATTTCTCAAAGTGTTGAACTCCGGTGGTGAATGAAGAGGGGTGGTCCAGTATTTATAGGAAAATTTACCACCCTGCACGACGGCGCGCAAGTCACCTGTGCGACCGAGTCTCAGCGCGCAAGTCTTCTGTCCTTTTAGACACTTGCGTGACCAACTCCCAAACATGCGCGAACCTATTTCCTTAGCCATATTTTGATATTTTGATCTTGAAAACATATGGCGCACAAGTTTCCTATACTCCAAGTCCTCGGCGTGCAAGTCCCTTTTCCAAAAACACTTTTCTTCATTTGTCGATTTTCAGGCCCGAAAATTTGGCAAACACTGGAAAACGACGCCACCTTGTATCTGTTCTTTTGTACCGCCTCCAGATCATCCATTCTTTTTGTCGACGTTCTTTAATAAATCATGGATCGTTGACCTCATCTCTTGAACTTGACATTCCATCATGAAATCCTCTTTGTCAACAAATTTTTATGTCATTGTTTTGCTTTGTCAACAATCACCACTCAGATGTCCACTTTGTCAAAAAACATAATCACCACAAAAATGCTTCAATGATGCCTTGAGGGATTTTTTCCCAACAATCTCCCCCTTTGGGTTTGTTGAAAACTCTTTTATGGAAAGATACATCGTTAATTCTTCAGCCACCATTCGCCTTTGGCGATTCTGATAGCGATCAAGGATTTACTCAACACATGCTCTAATACCACATGAGCAGTGCTCGGCGTGAGAAACAAGAGTAAATGAAAAGTTCATCAATGAATCACTTCATCTCTGACATCCACTGTTGACACCAAACTGATACCATTTTGTACTAAAATGGTACCAATTGTTGAAGGACTTGTTGTAAGGCCAATGTTTGGTTTGTAATTATTCTCACCACTCTCCAACACCACTCTTCTGCTTTTATAACAATCCTCAGCTGTCGTGATATCTATCCTTTGATCGATCACTTCTAGCATCGTCAGATTTTATACGCTCCCCCTTTATTCTCATAGCAACAACACCTCTTTAACCCTATTTTTTGTGTTCTCCAAGCTAAGCTCTGGCTAAGCATATTCAACTAGCTTCAACTAGCTTCAACTCCCCCTATCTGGCTGCTCCACTTGTCATCTTCTCCCTATATCATTCATGATTTATCAAATCTCTACATTGTCTCCCCCTTGAACAATCACTATTTTCTCCCCCTTTGTCAACGAACCCAAAGGTCACTCCTTTGCAGTCTGTAACATAGTAGAGAACATATATCAGCACATTAGGGAAAACACATCATACCTCGGGGAGAGGGGGTGGATGTTCCACATCCACACTATTTCAAGTGTAGGGAATCAACTGAACTCCCAAATCCAGCTGATGCCTCTCAAAAGCTTCCTTGGGTAAGGCCTTTGTCAGAATGTTTGCAACTTGTAGCTCTGTAGGCACATACTCCAACTTTGTGTTTCCCTACTCAACCTTCTCCTTGATAAAATGATACTTTATCTCAATGTGCTTTGTCCTTGAGTGATGGACAGGATTTTTGCTGAGATTTATAGCACTTGACTTATCACACTGGATTCTGATCGGAGTCTTCACTTCAAATCCCATATCGTCAAGCTCCTGCTTCATCCATAATAACTGTGTGCAAGATTGAGTGGCCGCAATATACTAAACTTATGTGGTGCTCAATGAAATGAAATCTTTCTTCTTGCGTAGACAAGAAATACACAATCCACTAAGATAGAATGCACCACCTGACGTTGATTTTCTATCATCTACTGAACCGGCCCAGTCTGCATCAGTATATCCCAATAACTCTGTCTGATATTTGTCAGTATATGTCAAGCCGAAATCCACTGTGCCCTGGATATACCGAATTATTATTTTCACTGCAAGAATGTGGCTTTCCTTGGGATTACTATGATATCTCGCTGCTTGGAATGTGGCGAAAACAATATCAGGCCTTGTTGCGGTTAAGTACAACAGACTTCCAATAATTTTCCTGTATTCTGTGATATTAACTGCCTTTCCATCCTCATCTTTTGATAATTTTATCCGGGTAGCAACCGGAGTCTTCATATCCTAGTAATTCTCCATTCCAAACCTTCTTAGGACCTCCTTGGCATATTTATATTGAGAAATTAATGTTCCATTCCTTCCTTATGTCACTTTTAGACCAAGGAAAAACATTAGCTCTCCAATCATTGACATTTCAAACTCATTTTTCATTAATTCAGAAAACTGTCTGCACTGAGCTTCATTTGTTCCACCAAATATTATGTCATCAACATAGACCAGCACAATCATCCTTTGATTACTATTTTTGTTGAAATAGAGATTGTAATCAACTCCACCACGCTGGAATCCAAGCTTCTTCAAGTACTGATCAAGCCTTGAGTACCATGCTCTTAGTGCTTGTTTCAGCCCATACAATGCCTTCTTCAGCCTACAAAATTTGTTCTCATCCTCATGAATAAGAAAACCATATGGCTACTCAATGTATACCTCTTCTTCCAGAACCCCATTTAGAAACGCAGATTTGACGTCCATCTGGAACACTTTAAACTTTCTTTGCACTGCTATGGCAAAAAATATTTTGATTGTCTCCAGCCTTGAAACTGATGCAAATGTCTCATCTACATCTATTCCCTCTCTCTGGGAGTTTCCCTTGCACACTAGCTGTGCTTTTTTTAAAATCACATTTCCATATTCATTCATCTTGTTGCGATAGTCCCATTTAGTCCCAATGACATTCTTGTCTGCTGGCCTCGAAACAATCTCCCATGTTTGGTTCTTCTCAATCTGATCAAGCTCTTCATTCATAGCCTGAACCCAGTTTTCATCTTCAGTTGCATCGGAAAAACATTTCGGCTCCACTTGACACTTTCTTTTTCATCATCAGTGTCTTCTTATGAATCAACATCAGCCACTTCTTCTCCCACCGTGTTGATTTCCTCCTCAACACTTTCGTCAGAAAATTTTTCACTGACTCATTTTTCAGTGGATTCATTTCTTTCAGCTACTTTTCTATGTGTCATTGTTCAATTACATCATTTCTCTGAACATATTCTCTCAAATTTTTGTTAACACACCTTTGATTTTCTCTCGTAGCTTCTTGGTATCCTGAAAGCAGTCAGCTGATACCACATTTTTAGAACAAAATAGATAATCATGAAAACCTGTGTGTTGCTGCTTTTCCACCAATCATTCTTCATTAGCATAAACATTCATCATTCATATCATATTGAGATCATGTATCTGATTAGGATATAGACTGCTCCCGCTATGTTATGAAACTCTTCCAGTTGTTTTTCCCAATAGTTTAGACCCATAACTATTCTTCTCCTCATGCAACCTTTTATTTTTTTTATTACAATTAGAATTGATCCATTAACAAAATCTCTAAGCCTTCTGAGTTGGAACTCGGTGTAGGAAACAAGAGACAAAGTCAATAACACACTCACTTCCGGTTGTGCTCTATTTCTCCCTTTCATCATCAACTTTGATACCTAATTTGAGTTAATAAAAACACTAAAGCATATCACATCTCCACTTTGCCTCTTTAGCTGCCACTTCCCCTTGGATTGTATCTCCCTAAAACCTGAAACACATGAATCATCAGTTAATAGAATTTCTATACATAGGGAGAGGGGCTTTCTTGAATCCTCAATATGAGGATAGTGGTTGATCCTGATGGGTCAACCATTTTATTATTTCTTAGAGGGCATCACACTCCTTTATTGCTTCCTCCAGTTGCCTAGACAACTTCAACTGTTCTGGCCATATGACTAGGCATTCATTGTCCACATTCTGAGCCTTTTTCTGATACATATATTTGGTATACTCGGCATTTCTCACCGCTTGGGATATAAACCCACTAGTACACATTTCCTTCTTTGAGGATCTACCAAAATTCCATCTTCCTTGATTATTTCTCTAAGTAGAAATATCTTTTTGTTCCATTTTCCCTTACTTCTTCTACAATTGCAAGGATTTTGCACCTTCTTCCATTTTTCGTTGTGGAACACGACATGAGAATTTTTCAACGCATTCTTTGTTTATATGCCTTTTATCATATTTATGAGTCACCACACTATTTTGCGTCAGTGGTAGGTTCTCCACTGAACGTATATTCTTCTTACTCACAGTTGTAGTGTGTCCTCCCTTTTTCTTCTAGATGTGTTCATTTTCTTTCATAGAGGCCGGTTGTGAGTATGACAGAGAATGTGACTGATACAACTTTTGTTCAGCTCCATGTGATTCCCCTGAGGCTTTAAGCCTATTCTCCACCTAACCACTTTGCCTCCCAATGTATGATTTGTCTTGATGCATTATTGGAGTCGAGAATATCCTTTCAAGTTCCTTTTCCCTTATTGCATTCTTCTTGCTGCATTTTCTTGCCAAATACCCATAATCAGAACATATAAAACATCTTCCATAAAACACATACCTCTTTTTTTCATTTCTATGTTGAGATGCTGATACACCTTGAGTTCTTCTTCTGACATGGGGCCCTTGAACTTCCTGACCCATATTCCTGGTGTGTCCCATTATTCCACAGTAATAGCATCTGATTAATTCTTTCCTCTGAGAGACTCTTCTCTCTGAATTCTCCTGACGCTTCTTCTTATTCTCATATTTAGCAATGTTTCTGTTTTCATAGCCTTAAATGTATTCTAGTGCCTCTAAACAGAAGCTTGATGTGTGGCCATGAATCCCACAGAAATAGCACATGTCGTCACTACTTCTTGGAACTATCCTCTTAGGCCTATCTCCAGCACCTACAGGTTTTTCTCCACTCCTAGAATTGTTCACGACTCTCTTATTATCATGCATGGGAGGTGATTCATCAAATCCAATACCAGCTTTTCCGAAAATTTCTAGTCTTTGAGCTGAGAAAATTTTCTTGTTGTTTCTCTTTATAAATAGCATATCTATTCTTCATTTTATCATCACTTTTCGAAGGATGATCAAACAGCAAGTGTAAGGCATCCTTCATTTTTGGCATTCCTTTAGCTTTGGATTTCTCCACTTCCTTCTTTACTGATTCTAGCTCTTCTTCCAACTTTTTAATCTTCACATAACTTGATTTAAGTTTGGAATCGAATTCCCTTCTGAGATTCTTTCCATGACTCATCTCATATGCCAATTCTTGTGTGAGCTTTTCCACCACTCCACTTTGCTCCATTACCTTCAATTTTTCATGAGCAACATAATCTGAGCAACATGCATTCTCTTGTAGTAGCCTTTGATTCTTCTGAACTAGTTCAGAAAGCTGTATCACAAGATCATCATTTTTAGATTTCATGTTTTTAATCTCGTTTGTGTCCATATTCTTCCCCTTGAAATCAACTATTTATTTTTCTACCTTTGCAGATCTCTTTCACAATTCTTCATCTTGAGAATCATTTTTCTCCCTCAGATCAGTGGCTACGTCAATAAGCCTTTGATTCAAACTTCTTATCTTTTTTATCTCAGTTTCCAGTGCTTGGATCAGAATATTTTTAGATTTAATTTCATCAGTGTGTCTAACGTCACTTGAAATATCAGGTTCTTCGATACACTTGACTTGATCTTTCACTTTTCTATTCAATCCATCGATCTCCCTTTTCTGTTCTTAAATCTTAAGCTTATACTCACTAACTGATTCTGAGTTCTCTTGGGTTGATAACTTGAGTTTTTCAGTTTCTTCCATCAACTCGGACTTCTCTTCTTTCTGTTGCTGCATATAGAGTTTGGCATCGTGAACAACTTTGTTATATTTCTTTGTTTTATCTCTCCAAACATCTATCTCCTCAAGAGAAGCCTCTAACTCAGCTTGCATATCTATTCTACCTTAAATTTCTTCTTCTATTTCAATATCACTCTAATGCTCATGTACATCACTCATTCTGACATCATGATTGAGTGAATCAATATTTTTCCTATCAGATTCATCCACACCTTCCTTCAGTAAGCTGTTTGATTCTTTTAGTTGAATCACACTTTTTCTAAAAACACTTCCACACTAAGGGAAATTACTTGACTTCTGATTCTTCTTTGATGCTTTTCCTTTTCCCATGGCAGATTGAGATAAGAGAAAACTGTATCTTCAACCACACAGATCGACTACACCAAGTCGAAGCAAACAAATATGATAAAAGAAACCAGCCCTATGATACCAATTGTTAGGACCAATAGGGGCCTATATACCCTGAGAGGGGGGGTGAATCAGGGTATGGATATTCTTTTTCAATGTTCTTCCTACCCCACTGGATCTTGACCTCTTTATTACAAGGGTCACTTTGTTTTCTCTTGTGTGTAAACTATGATCACTTGTTTACTTCTTTATCTAATGATGATACTTTGAATGCAATGCAAGGAAGCAAACAGGCAGACACCAAGATTTTTACTTGGTTCACCCTCACTGGGCTACGTCCAAGGAGGATACGCTGATAAGTAGTCGGTCGTACCAAATTCCACTATTCTTCACTAGATTTGGATACAAAGTTAGGGCTAGATCACTTCTATGCCCTGGCTCACTGCCTTTACAAAGTTTAGGGTCAGCTCACTACTTTCCCAAGGGTCACTCCCTATTTCTCTCTCTCTGGATCACTGCCAGTGGAGAGGATCACCTTCTTCATTTTCCTAAGATCACTTCTCTGGAAAGGAATACACTCACGGTTTATAGACCTGGAGGTCTCTTCATTTTCATGAAGGAATGCATCTTCCTCTGTAAGTAGATGCTCTGTTGAAGCCCAATTTTTACCCGTAGATGAATATCTCTTTACACCAAAGGAGTTGGGCTTACTTCCAACTTCCACACAGCCCGAAAATCACTGTTGGAAATAAACCTTACTTGGCGTGCAAGTATACCTTGGCGCGCAAGTATCGGCACGCAAGTCACCACGGGCGCACAATTCCTCCTCAGACACTTGCACGACTAAAGATTCCTCAACTCCAAACCTGCGCGACTCACTTCCTTTTACGCCCAATCCAATATTGGCGCACAACTCCACACTAGTGCGTAGCTTCAAACACTGGCGCACAACTATCACCCTGGCGTGCAAGTCCCACCTGCGCGACCACACACACCACTTGCGTGACCACCACACCTGTGCGACGAGAGCTCTGATTTCTCGAAGTGTTGAACTCTGGTGGTGAATGAAGAGGGGTGGTCTAGTATTTATAGGCAAATTGACCACCCTACACGACGGCGCGCAAGTCACCTGTGCGACCCAGTCTCGGCGCGCAAGTCTTCGGTCCTTTTAGACACTTGCGCGACCAACTCCCCAACTTGCACGAACCTATTTCATTAGCCATATTTTGATCTTTTGATCTTGAAAAACATATGGAGCACAAGTTTCCTATACTCCAAGTCATCGGCGTGAAAGTCCCTTTGCCAAAAACACTTTTCTTCATTTGTCGATTTTCAGGCCCAAAAATTTGGCAAACACTGGAAAACGACGCCACCTTGTATATGTTCTTTTGTATCTCCTCAAGATCATCCATTACTTTTGTCGACATTCTTGAATCAATCATGGATCATTGACCTCAGCTCTTGAACTCGACATTCCATCATTAAATCCTCTTTGCCAACAAATTTGTTTTTCATTGTTTTGCTTTGTCAACAATCACCACTCAAATGTCCACTTTGTCAACAAACACAATCATCTCAAAAATTCTTCAATGATGCCTTGAGGGATTTTTGCCCAACAGGTATGGTGATGGATAAAATTTTATATAACATATTTATTATATAATTATAAATTTATATTAATTATATAAAATATCCCCTTTTATATTCTATTTTATAAGTGATGTGATAACGTCACTCGTGTGTACGGCGGACTACCTCCACGTGTAGTGATGTGATTTGTTTTTCACTAACTCGTTACATAGAAGGTAATATGGGTAAATATAATAAATATATGTGACATAAATGAAATTTTTATTATATTCAAGACATATTTTTCATTATTTAAATATAATATTTGATTTTCCATTACCCTTTAACTCATTAAAAAAATAATGTCGTTCATGGAATTGTAGACTACCACCTTCTGGAAGCAATGTGATTCCTTTATTTCATCACCACATCATAAAAATGATATTTATATGTATATATAATTAAATAATATGTTTTTTATTATATTATTATCATTCATTAAATATAAATGTTATTTACCTTAATTCCATAAGGAACATTGAAAAATGGAAATATTACTCATGTGTATGTACGACCTACTGTCTCCATGATCATAAAATTAGTTCATTTTTATAACCATATTTGATTATTGGTTTTAAATTTATAATTTATTTTTAAATATTATAATTATTTCATGATTATTATTCTATATAAGTTTATATAATGACCTATTTGACCATATTCAGCCTAATTAAGTCCTTTTTGACACATAATCAAAATATGGTCAATGCATCCGAAGTAAAGTTAATCAATTATGTAATTGCATGTAACAAAGTAATAAGTGAAATAAAACTAATAATAAACATTAAATTTTTTTATAAAGAAATAAATAATCAAAAGAAGTTTATAATTTTAGAAAAGAAATAACAATCTAAATGAATTAAACTCAGGTTAAGCGTTTTTCGTATCTAACTTTTATTTTTGTGAGATATATTCCATATTAACCACTTATTTTTGTTGTGTGGTGTATATAATTACCATGACTATATTTCATGGTTATTATATATAAATTTAATTGATTTTACATATCCATTTTAGTATCTCCCTTTCATGGTATTTTCGGTTTCAATGTTAACAAAGGTTTCAATGTTACCAAATTTGTAAGGGATATTTGTCTCAATTTTCCTTCTTTGAGAAATTTGTTTTGTTATACACCTATCTTATTTTATGAGGTTTATAAACCAACCTTTTTACATGTTATATCATTAATATCCTTATTTTAATTATATTATAAGTTTCATTTAATGTTATTCTTTCATGGGGATTATGATACAAGTTACAAAAGTGGTAATAGTCTTTTGTTACAATGTCATCATTTATTGAGATTGTGTATGATCAAGTCTCTGATATAGAAAATTTATAATTCTTGTGAGTTATATTATCCTATGATTATTATTGATAGTTTTAAGTAATTATACCATTTTTTCACTCTTTGGTACTTAAAATGTTTGAGAAATATTTTTTAATAAGATCCAACTTCATTTCTCTCTTCGGTTGGAAATCAATATTCTTCTGAAACCATTTTTTCTAAAAAAAATTAAAAATGTTTTAAGAAGTTATTTTAAAAGATGAAAATATATTTCCATCAATTAATTTTTAAAATTATTCCTAAAATATTTCTTCATAATCTTTCATGGATAAATTCAAAGATAAGGATTTTTAAAATGTTTTTTGTATTTAAAATTTGATTTTCAAAATGAAAAGGGTATTTTACTCAAAATGTTTTCAATGATATTTTAGTGGTATTTTCATTTCATTATGTCAGAAACCCTTGATGTTACTTATTTTTTAATGGGGATATTTTGTAATTATACCATCCTCATTCTTTATCTGGATAAATTAATATTGTTTCAATGAGACTGTTATGGAACCCATTTATTTTTCATGAGATGACCATGTTTCAATGATATTATTTTGGAACCTATTTATTTTCCACTTTCTAATCATGTTTAAAAGAGATTTTAATGGAATGTATTTCTTTTCCATGGGTTTATCTAATTTCAAATATATTTATATGAAACCCATTTATTTTCCTTTATTTTATTTGGTTATAAAATAATAATGATTGTTTATATGATTTTTATGATGAAAGATATGTGTACTTTATTCATGTTGTGATTATTAGAAATTATATATGATTGTTGCACCCACATAGATCTGGGTGAGCCCATTATAGATTATATTTTGGGTGTTCCTAGATAGCACTATAATTCTTTAGGTAGTAATTACGTTCTCTGTAGAATTATATTGTAATTTAATCATATGGTTATTCGAATTTCTAAGGGTTATATATGTATTCTATGAACATGATGTCCCAATATACTGATATGTTTTATCTATGATTTCTATGGGTTTATGATGTTTCATTTGAACAATATTGATTTTACCCGGCTCATGATTTTTGGATCTTATGATTCATTCCTTTCTTAAAGACTTATTCCATGTTTTCATGTTTGATGATCTAGGTATGGTTGGGTATAAATATTCTTATGTTATACTTCTAGATATTGATTATTTAAGCATTCCTATAATATCTTATTATTCTCACTAATGACATTAATTTTTGAATTCTTACACTTTACTTTACTAATCATTTGATCTCACCCTTCTTTTTTCCATTTTCCCCCTGTTATAAAGAATGAGGTTTAATGAGTTATGTCTAAAAGGGATTTCATATTAATGATGTTGAATTCTTAATTTGAAAAGGAAAATTTGGGTTAAGTGGGAGTAATGTTCATTTGAATTCATGTAAATTATTTATGTTGGTGTTTTTATTAATTATCTAAAACTTTAAACCAAAAACTTACTTAAAAATATAAGCATTACAAAAATTGGCCAGTAACATCCATTTTTTTGTGAACTAAAGATGGTTATTAAAATCTTTGCATATTGTGTGGTCTGTAATCATTTAGCAGTAGTTATTTTAATTTAGTATAAGTCTTGTCATGTTTAATTTTGGGAGCATTTAATGGTGGTTACTTGTTAATTTAGCGATGGTTTTTTTATAAAAAAATATTTGGGTAAAATATAAATAAAATAAAATAAAGCATTGTGGAACATATTGGAGGTAGTTTATTTTAGTGGTGGTTATGCTTAATGACCACTAGACATATTATATAAAATGTATTAATCAGGGTTTACAAAAAACAGTTGCTAAATCAAATTTTATTTTTTTAGAAAAAAAGTAATGGAAAATATAAATATAAAAAACAGAAATATAATAAACTAAAAATTAACATATGATAAACCCACCATACATATATCATACATCCATAGTCATATAAAAACACCCAGTAATCATAACCTTAAAAAATCAACCAATAAATCTATCAATATTTATATATAATATCTTCAATAATAACCCATTCCCAATATATGTCCATGTCATGACCTCCACTGCATCTTTTTACCTCCACATCATGTAATCAATTCAAACTGACCATGCCATCTCACCAACTGTAACAAATAATAAAAGATAAATTTAAACATCAAATAATAAATCATAATTACAGTAAAATAATTGATTAAATTTTAACATACCATGAAAACTAAGAACCATCATGATTCTATTTTGAATAATTTAATTGATTGGAATGGTCAACCTCATACCTACTTCTATCATCTACCACCTACAATGAAACCCATAAAATTTAAGAAAATAAATTATAAAGAGAAAATACATATAATATATTCAGAATTCTTCACAAAATGTTTTTTATTTTGTTAATAAAAAAGAAAAAAAATTAACAAAAGTCTAATAATATATAATGAAAACACTTAAAAAACATAAAACATTCCTATTTAAGATAAGATTCCTAGTTGACACTAAATAGGGATGAGAAAATATTCATATATACATTTAAATTAATGTTTTATGTGCTTTAAATTTACATAATAAAAAAATTAAATATGTTGATATCACAAGTTGTTCTATATTTATAAAACAACTTACCTTTGTTTTTTACATGAATTCACATCAATGTGAGGTCATTTTATATGCATGAAAGTAGGATTTTATTTACAAATTTTCGTAAACAACCAACACAAAATAGAAACATTTGGGGGGTGAAAAAAGTGAATTCCAAGTGAATTGACTCTAACAATAATCACACATTCAGAAGGAAGAGAATCCATACTAGTAAAAATGGTGAAATTTCCATTTTGAGTGGTCCCTTAAGTAAGAAAGGTTGTTACCTTAATACCTTCATGCCATGTGTGACTCACCGACACATGATTCAAGAATAGAGTAATGTGTCGTATGATGTAAAAACAATTCTCTAGGGGATAACTGATTACTTGTGAAGGGATTCATAGATGATAAGAGATTCTTTCTCCAAAACCATAAGATTTAGATTTCTATCTATATAAAGTTCCATTCCACTGAGAAAATACTAGGCTTCCACCATAAGATAACCTTTATGACTATAACTTGAAGAGAACTCCATTATCATTGAACCCGTGCCATCTAAGATCACACCACCATCCAGAGAAAACCCATTTGAGTTGGATACATCAGTGTTATACATCTGGATAGACTGAGGTGGGTTCCACTTCACCCACCATCCCTATGATAACACCCATAGGTAGATGGAGATAGGATACCTGGAGGAGGACAACATTCTCAATAAGGGCTCCTTATTCTAGACCCGTACAATCAGGATGAGCTCAACAACCATACCACCCGACCTGGCCAACAAAATGGTCCGTGAACACCTCATTCCTCAGTGCCAATGTTTATTTATCACCTTCCATATGATCCAAAACCCCAAGATAAATAGGATCGGTCAAGCCTTATTCTCATATTTATTACCACTAGATTTACTAAACCTGCTATAGAGGAAGCCCTCTATGGATCTATTCATCCCTAAAAAACATAAAAACACTCCCAGAAACATCTACATAAAAACCACCCACTCCCCATATAAAAAAATATCATTTTGACTCCTTTATTGGTGTTTAGTTGTGGGGGAATTTGGAAACCAAAGAAATAGCTTTCCACTGAATCTCCATATCGGTGGGGATGGCATGATTCCTAATATGCCAAACAAAAAAACATAGTTGGAATGTCCCAGACATAACAGTACAACCATAATTTGGAATGACAGATTGTTGGTTCCTATGTTTCACAATTAAATACACATTTTTTCACTATGATTTATAGGAAATCCGACATCATTTCCCAGGTTTTGACCCACCGACACTTATTTTTAATGTCTTTTATACCTTTCAGAAGTGTATACCATGTAATTCCAACCACACTGCATGTCGGATTGACATGTTTCATTTTTGTAAATGTGAAAAATTACTCATCTATGGTACCCTGATTTCAAATCAATATGGGGTCATTTTTATGGTTTTAACAGGTCAAAGTTCATTTTAGTGTTTTGAAATACAAAAAAAACGTGTTTACAGCCATAACAGGAGAATCAAAATTTGGAAAGATGTATTTTCAATTCCTACATTTAACAATTAAAAATATGTCATTCATACCGTGATTTTGGTTTAATACGATTTTATCTTCCAGGTTTTGACCCCCCAACACATATTTTTAAAGGCTTTTGTAGTTTTTTGTAGTGTATACTGAGTAATTTTAATCATACTACATGTTGGATTAACTTATTATCTATTTTTACAAATAAACACAATTCAATAGTGTTCTCCCCTGAATTCACATCAATATGATGTCAATTTCTATGGTTTTTATTGTTCCATGAATGTTTTACTATTTCAAAACACCAAAATTATGTTTATAGTCATAATGGGGAAACTGTAATTTGGAATGACATGTCGTCAATTCCTACTTTTCAAAATTAAATATAGGGTCATTTTTCTATGATTTCAGGGAAAATCGACATCTTTTTCTTAGTTTTGACCCCCTGTCACTTGTTTTTAAAGGTCTTTGTACTTTGATAAGTGTACATCGAGTAATTTTGACCACACCACACATCATATTGGCATATTATCTATGAATACATTTTAAAAAAAACTCATCAGTTGTCTTCCCAATATTACACTTCAATCCAAGGTAATTTTCTATAGTTTTGACCATTCCATTCATGTCTTGGTGTTTTAAAACACGCAAAAAAAAAATATTTCTGTAACAGGCAAGCTGTAATTTGGAATTACGTTTCGTCAATTCCTATATTTCAAAATTAAATCTATAGTTTTTGTATTGTTATTTTTGGGAAATTTTATGTTATTTTCCTAGTTTTGACCCCTAAAACATTTTTAAAGGCTTTTATAACTTTTATAAATATATACCGAGTAATTTTGATCACATCACATGTCAAATTTATGTGTTCTCTATGAATACATTTCAATAAAAACTAATAATTGGTTTTATTATGATTTCATATCAATATGAGGTCATTTTTTATGGTTTTGATCATTCCATGCAAGCTTCAGTGTTTTAAAACACTAAAAACATATTTATGGACATAACAGGTAAACCATAATTTGGAATGGTGTTTCCTTAGTTACTACATTTTCCAATCAAATCAATGTTCATTTAACCATGATTTTAGAGAAATTTATGGATGTTTTCGTAGTTTTGATCCCCAACACTTCTTTTTAAAGGCTTTTGTAACTTTCAAAATTGTATACCAAATAATTTTGACTACACTGCACATCGTACAGAAGTTTTTTCAATCTGTACAAGTCAAAAAAATTCATTGATGGTTTCCCCTTGATTTCACAAAAATTTAAGGTCATTTTCTATGGTTTTGATCATTACTCACACATTTTAGTGTTTTAAAACACTAAAAATGCATTAATAGATATAATGGGAAAACTATATTTTGAAATGACATGTCATGAGTTCCTACATTCCAAAATTAAATCTATAGTCATTTTCACATGATTTTAGAGTAGTATTACATTTTTCCTAGTTTTATCCTCCCTAACACTTGTTTTTGAAGGTGTTTGTGCCTTTTAGAAGTGCATATCGAGTAATTATAAGAACACTACGCATCGGATGGATGTGTTGTCTACATATACACATAAAAAAACTAAATAATGGTCTTCCAAGTATAGAACATCAATATGAGGTCATTTTCTATGGTTTTTTCCATTCCACATGTGTTTTAGTGTTTTAGAACACTAAAAACCTTTTTACAGATATAATGGAAAAATTGTAATTTAGAATGATGTGTCGTGAGTTCCTACATTTCATAATTAAATTTAGGTTTGTTTTCCCATGATTTTAGGGAAATACTATGTCATTTTCCATGTTTTGACCCCTCAAAACATGCTTTTAAAGGATTTTGTACCTTTTAGAAGTGTATACCAACTAATTCCCACCACACTGCATGTCGGATTAATCTCTTGTTAGAATATACACATAAAAAACAACTCGTTGTTGGTTTTCTAATGATTTCACATTAATATACGGTCATATTCTATTATTTTGACCATTCCAAACACATTTTTGTGTTTTAAAACACTAAAAAATGTTTATGGAAATAATGGGAAACCCATAATTCTGAATGATGTTTCGTTGGTTCCTATATTTCATAATTAAATATGTAGTTGTTGTCCCATAATTTTAGGGTAATCTGACGTCATTTGTCTAGTTTTGACCCCCTGAAAAAAAGGCTTTTGTACCTTTTTCAAGTGTATACTGAGTAATTTTGAGCACATCACATGCCGGATTGATGTGTTGTTTGCGTGTACACCTAAAAAACAACTCATTAGTGGTTTTCCAATGATTTCTGTTACAACCCGAGATTTTATGATAATTATTATTTTTAATTTCATTGATATCTTATGTTGTACGCTATACCAAGATTATCTTCCACTATATGTAACACCGCATTAGCTAGCAGTATACGCAACACTATTCTTGGATTGTGTTACACACAATTTCAAGTTCGTTTGATAGTAGTCATTCTACGCAACATTGAGTGTATATATATATATATATTCAATGTATAAATGAAATATGGTTGGATTCTATTATAAAAAACAATGAAGGAATCTTTCAGAACACACAACCCTGACTTGGCTTGCATTACATGCAATCACGACCTTCCTCGATAGCGTGTGTTGTACGCAATACCGGGTTTTACTAAACAACAAAAAATGGTTATAATATTATTATGGACTAGCTGTTATTAATATTATTAACTACATTTTTGAATTTTATAAAATTATTATTCATCTTACACATTTTCTAGAACATGGTATGAGAAAAAAATAAAGTTTTCGGGTAAAATAAGTATTTTTCAAAAAATGCAGTTTTGTCACCTTTTGATGGCACACCCACATTAAATCTAGTTTTTGACATATTTATAAGTTCAATTTGAAAAAATAAAATTCTTATTTGGAATCAGGATATAAAAGTTTACTTTGGATAAATGTTTCATATTATTATGATAACTTTCATATTTTAATGAATAGTAAAAACACGCTATATATTAATTAAAAACAACTTTTTTCATCACAATAATTTATATGGTTGGATTATATTTTTAATTGGTTTTAAAGTGTAATTAGAATATATTTTTACCATTTAATGTAATGTTGGTCATTTGAATTAATTTCACTTTGAAAGTGGACATAAACAAGTGTCCATCTTTTGATAGTTATTGTTTCTTAAAAACACGCTATTTGTTTTGATAATGGGAATTAATTTTAAAATTAATTAATTCCACTTCTATATTTTGAATTTGGAAAAATAGAAATCATTTTTTGATTAGGAATATCGAAATTATCCTAGGGTGAAAATTTGGTATTTTTCTGATAACTTTCAATTTTTGATGAATAGTGAAAACACTGAGTTTTTGGTTAAAACTGACTTTTTATTAATTAATAATTTATTTTAGTTAAATTTATTTTATGTCAAAATAGTTATATAATATTTATATATGTTCAATTAAATTCATTGGAGTCATTTTATAATAATTTTAGATATATAAAAATTGTATTGAACTTTTCACAATCTTTTACCCACCTCCTAGGAGCATTTGAAATTGTACATAGAACTTAATTTTACCACTTCTGTGAGTTGAATTTAAAAAATCCAAGAGACAAGGTTAATATCAAGGAGTAAAATTTGGTTTAATAAGATAAAAATAATTTTTTTTGAATAGTAACTTTTTACTTTTATTTACCACGGTTAAAAGTAAATAGGGTAATTCAAGGTTAAAATAATATTATAATAATTCAAAATTACCTTAACACTTGTACTAACCATATTGGATGAGTAGTGGCCGACCATGGGCATCCTTGGGTCGATTTTGGGACCCCATTGAGCCACTTGGTAGTGATAATGACAATTTGGATTAATTAATTTAATGTAAAGATATAATTGACATTAACAAAACTCTTTTAGTAATTAATTTTTATAAGGGGTTATATAAATTATCTTTTCAACTATAAATATTCATCATAAAGATAAACTTATTTCCTACATGGTGGAATTTGTTTATTAATTTTTAAAAATCAAATAAAATAAATTATTCATGACACGATAATGATGCAGTATTTACCTCATTAATAAATAATTTAAATAAATAAGATTATAATGATTAAAATATTATCCAAAACATGTCAAATTCTGATTGGATTATTTTATTTCAACCATGAGTAATATTATCTTCATATTTAATGATTTTTTGACCTTTTAAAACCTAAGATACGTTTATAATAAAATAATATTTTCACACTTTCCAAAAGAGCCCCTCCTTTCCCTTATAAAAGAAGACCATTTGTATCCAATTCCTCACACATCTCAAGCCATTTGGCTCGTCCAAACTCTGCCCAATTAAAATCCCTACATCCCTCTCCTCCCTTTATAAGCCTTACCATATGCATAAGGCACTTCAAGAAATCATTTTTGTTCAAACCAAAGGAAGTTACCCAAATTAAAGGTAACAATTTTCTCTTAAATTGTTTTCTTTTATTTTACTTCTCCAACCCCTAAAATCTTCTTTATTCCATTATTTTGTAACAAAACCAGTATATTCAATATACTATTATGTTTTTAAGAGAATTATTCGATCTACACTTACACACCCCTCCATCTAATGGTTGAAGAACATAATGTTTCTATGGATGGAAAACTAACGCCTCACGAAACGATGATTATTCGATTATCTCCTACCGCCTATCATGGTGGCCATTATGATGGAAGTATATTTATATATGATATATATTATATTTATTATTTCCTTATGCTTCTGTACTTCCCAATTATTTCAATGCTTTTATGGTTTCCATATGGGTTAAATATGATAATCTCATTTGAGGAAGTGTGGACTATTGCCCCCTTAAAGTGATGTGATTCGTTAATGCCTTATGTGGGATGTATAAAAGATGGATTTAATGATATTATATATGATATTATACTGGAATTATAATATACCTATGTATCATTATGTTTTAATTCCATTAAAATAATAAATAGAAATGAAAGTAGTGTTCATGCCTACGTACGGCTTACCATCTCCATGAATGGTGCATTTCATTTCTTACCTCCATATGTTATGTACTATTATAAATACATGTATATGCTAGATATATATGATATATATGATATATAAATCATGAATATCATTCTAGATATAATAAAACTTTGACCACTTGAACAACATGTAATTATAAGAAGTCCATTTTTACTCAAGTACCAAATATCGACAAAACGAACATTATTAACATAAATGGTTACATAATGTTTATAACATGGTAATAAGTGATATAAAATGAATAATAAACATGAAAAAGTTTCTTAATAAAGTATAAATTATGTTTGGTTTATTATTCAGGAGATTAAAGAATGATCGAGTCATGTCGGACGAGGTAAGGGAACTTCTTAACCCAGTTTCCGTTCTTTGGGTTGATCTTCTCTTTCTTGTTTATGTCATTCTTTGATTATGAGAGAAATGAATTTTTATATATTATTAAGTATTTATACATTCTTTATATTACCTTATAGATAATACACATAAGTGATCTATTTTATTTACAAAAAGGTCTTTGTAAGGGATAATTATTCCAATCTCATTCTTATCCAAGATTGTTATTCGTAAGTATATACTGGGGTTATGTTTATTATCCACGTCTATATGTTCTCAAAATGTTTTCATAAAATGTTTAATTTTCTTCCATGCATGTTTAAAGTTATTTTTACCCTTTTTTTACTTTTACCACATTGTATTGAAGGAATCTTTCTTTTTTTACCGTACGAGGTACTTTTTGACTTTTCTGACAAAAGTACGAGACGAATGTTATTTTTAACTTATACAGCGTGAACGGATTTTTACGGTTTCATAAAGCCTCATTTTCATGAATTTTACTCTACTATATTTTATGACAATTTTCAAAAAAATAATTTTCTTTTAAAATTTCCTGGAATTTTTTTGAAAAGAAAATAATTTGGAAGAAGAAAGGATATTTTCCTCAATATTTCATTTCTAGTTTTTTATCAAAATCATTTTACATCTAAGATGACATTATTTCATATGTGTATGTTTCAAGTATAATGTCTCTATGATTTATATGGTTTCACTTTTCTTATTATGAAATGATATCCATTTGTTTTATATGGATTATGTTATGATGGAATGATGTTTATGAAACCCAATTTATTCTTTGGGTTATAATGAATGATTTATGATTTTTTTGTGGCACACGTAAGAATTATTTCCATATGAGATGGGTGAGACCTATATATCCCTCCAATGCATTGGGGACAGATTTATATCTCATGAGATAGACATGGCTGGAATGGTAAGTTAATCTTTTTCAGTGATACAGGACTGAAACGAGGAGTGAACTCGATTCAGAGAGAGACTTTGTCCACTAAGATGGTCTTGGCAGCAATGCCTTAGCTACTATGGAAATAAAATCATGTGCGTAATGTTTTTCCACAATTACATGTTTCATTCCCATGCTATTTTATCATGATTAATGTTCTTTTATGATCTATTCCTTATGTACTGCAATGTTTTATGTCATTGCTCATGATTTTGATGTTTAGATTTTATGCTTATGTTTTTACATTCAAATGTTTATGGATTGTTTTATGTTCTCTATGTTTACCCTTACTGAGCATTTAAGATCACCCTTTATATGTTTTCTTTTCCACAAGATTTAAAGAATGGTTTTAGGTAAGAAAACAAAAAGGGGAATATCTTTATGGGATATATTAAAGATCTTTCACCATGATATTGAAGATTTTGTTCTGAGTTTCTAAAGACACTAAACTATTACGGTCCTTGTGTGTTTGTTTTTGTTGTGTATTAATTATTCCTCTAAATTAATGTAATGTCTATGTACGTCAAGCTTCGGGTCTCTACATTTGGTATCAGAGGAAAGGTTTAGTTAACCTTTGGAAACTACGATGCAAAAACATTAGTGAGATCCCTAGAGATATTTCTAAGGTATGTCTAGGGATGTCCCTAAGGTTAAGTATAAGTATAGGTTATAGTCCTAGAATTACAGTAAATATCTTATAATTAAACCTAAGATGTTAGATATTGAAGGTACTTCTCGTTTATTATGTAATTTTCCCTAGCATGATTTTTTCCTCTCACACTATTCTTTTTGGGTTTAAGACGATGGCTGGAACCCGAAGGAACTGTGTCGATCAATGTAATGTAAAATGCAATGATTGTCCTCCTAAACAAACCAATGTCATGGGAGATAGATGAAAACTCTTATTGATATACTTACACAAGATATGAATCATTCTAGACTTCCAAATGAGCATAGAAGGGAACAATATTCGATTGAGTCCTTCATGAGGCAACGTCCACCTTCTTTCAATGGGTCTTCTGATCCACTTGTTGCTGAACAATGGATCAGTACCATTGAAAAGATATTTTCCATACTTCACTGTTTGGAACATGATAAAGGCATTCTAGTTGTTTATCGTTTATAAGTTGAAGTAGACCAGTGGTGGACTCTAATTAAGAATACAAGTCCCTAAGATGAAATTGAATCCATGGAATGAGACGAGTTCAAGAACTTGTTTTTCAGAATGTACTTCCCTTGTATTCTTTGAACAAAGATGGAAAAAAGAGTTCCTTGAGCTTAAGCAGAAGGATGATGAATATTTTGGTATATACGAAGCGAATTTTACAACACTTGCAAGGTATGCATCTGGTTTTATCATCCAACCTGAGAGTAAAGTTGATCGATTTTTTTAGTGGCTTAAATCCAAGTCTTCGAAGGGCATTAGCTATAAGAGACTTCAGTAGCTATGAAGAAATTGTGTGTTGTGCTATCAAGGTAGAAATAGAAGTTGGTGTAACATATCCATCTCATGGTTTTGACAAGAAACAAAAGTTGGAGTTCAAGGAGAAATCTCAGAATAATTGTAAATAGAAGATGATTGTTTCTTTATGCTCAAAGTGCGGAAACAAGCATGGTGGAGATTGTATAAAAGGTACTAGAAAATTTTTCAAGTGTTGAAAAGAAGGTCATCAAGAAGCTGAGTGATGAAGTAATGGGAAAAATGTTTCTAATGACATGAATAGAGAAAAGACTACAGATAACACTCCACCAACACTTTAATGCTTCAAGTGTAAGTAAATGGGGCATTATGCTAATCAATGCCCTAATCCAAGGGTTAATGAAGATAAACGCGAGCAACCACTTAAGGAAAAGGATAAAGGGAAGTCACATGAGATCAATATTTGTTATATTGAGTATGATAATGATGTTGTGTAATGATTAAGATTTTATGTAATGGGATTTCAAAATAGTATCATGGAATCTCATTTATGGTATCGTGGAATTTTGGAATATATATGTATTGGTTTTCAATAATTATATGGTACCGATAACCATGAAAAGTTATTGAAATATTTTTGGAAAGAAGATGATATGCATATAATAAAGGGATAAAGAAAAAATGAAATGAGCTCATGACTGATGTAAGGACAATGTGATATCATGGTTTGAGTATATAGAATTTTTGGGATTTTGGTATGTGAAAAGAGTTAACTTTTGACAGCATTCATGTTTTCACTAAAGATCAATGGGTATTCATTTTTCAAGACAATACATGATTAATGTATTCACATGTTTTGAATGTGACCAACAAAAAAATATATCTTATGATATATGGGGGACAAATGAAGGAATTCACATGCTCGGTAGATGAAATTTCTAGTAATTGGACAGAAGTATTTTGGATAACCCTAAAGATTTGAATGGATTATGTTGGATATAAGTCAGTATTGTTTAAGGCTAGAACTTTTTTTTATATTATTCATGGAATGTTATAATAATGTAGTTTTACAAAAAGGAAAACCTGTAGGACGGGCGACAACTCGTCGCGTCGGACAAGGTTGTGGGAATCAAACCCAAAACCAATGTGCGTCAGGCCTTTATCGCCTACCACTGGCCTACAGGAAGTCCCTGGTTAGTAGAAACTAGTTTTATTTTATTAATCGGTATGATAGATGAAGTATAAGTCCATTTTAGGAACCATATATGATTAATCTCACTATATATGGACTTATGTATATTTAATAACTTTTACTATCCTTTTGTTTGAGACAGATGGAATGACAAATTATTCTATCGCATTATCTGCTAACACTTCACGAAAGACAAATTCAACTTCATTTCTTGAAGAGATGATGTGAAAATTGTTCAAGACACAAACAAAAGTAATATTGTACCAAAATCAAGTAAGTATTTCTTTTAATTCAACAATTCTTCAACTTTAAGGAAATGATCATGAATACAAAAAAATTTTGTCCTAGTGTCCTTATACTTGATGAATCAGATTGTACATTAAATCATCACAAATTTACGACTTTTTGATTTTTGTCTTTTTCATAACCATGTTCTCTACCACTCTCCATCAGAACATGATGGTTAGATTTCTTCTCCATATCCATATTTTCACCTATGATCTCCTATGTGGAAACCCGGTGATGAGTTAATCTGGGTAACCATTATTTTTCATACTTTACTTTTAAAAATGATGTTTTAGTATTCCTTTTTACAATTTGGGTTTCTATGAAAGAAACTTTCAAGTAGTAAACCATTTATAACCCCGACGAATTTCGATGGCGAAATTCATTTTAAGGGGGGTAGAATGTAACAACCCGAGATATTATGAGAATTATTCTTTTTAATTTCATTGTTGTCTTATGTTGTACGCTACAAAAAGATTATCTTCTGCTATACGCAACACATTATTTTCTTGCAGTATATGCAACACTATTCTTGGATTGTGTTATACACAATTTCAAGTTCGTTTGATAGTATTCATTATACGCAACATTTAGTATATATATATATATATATATTCAATGTATAAATGAAATACGTTTGGATTCTGTTATACAAAATAATGAAGAAATCTTTCACAACATGCAACCCTGACTTGGCTTGCATTACACGCAATCGCGACCTTCCTCGATAGCGTGTGTTCTATGCAATATCGAGATTCACTAAACAAAGACATATGGTTATAATATTATTATGGACTAGCCTTTATTAATAGTATTAACTACATTTTATATTATATAATATTATTATTCATCTTACACATTTTCTAGAACATGGTATGAGAACAAAATAAAGTTTTCGGGTAAAATAAGTATTTTTCAAAAAATGCAGTTTTGCCACCTTTGGATGGCGCACCCACTTTTAATCTAGTTTTTGACATGTTTATAAGTTCAATTTGACAAAATAAAATTCTTCTTTGGAATCAGGATATCAAAATTTACTTTGGATAAATTTTTCATTTTATTCTGAAAACTTTCATATTTTAATGAGTAGTAAAAACACGCTATATTTTAATTAAAAACAACTTTTTTCATCGCAATAATTTATATGGTTATATTATCTTTTTAATTGTTTTTAAAGGGTAACTAGAATATATTTTTACCATTTAATCCAATTTTGGTTATTTTAATTAATTTCACTTTGAAATTGGACATAAACAAGTGTGCATCTTTTGATAGTTATTGTTTCTTAAAAACATGCTATTTGTTTTGATAACAGTGAATTAATTTTAAAATTAATCAATTACACTTATATATTTTGAATTTGGAAAAGTAGACTTCATTTTTGGATTTGGAATATCGAAATTAGTCTAGGGTGAAAATTTGGTATTTTTCTGAAAACTATCAATTTTTTATGAATAGTGAAAACACTGAGTTTTTGGTTAAAACCGACTTTTTATTTAAATAATCATTTATTTTATTTAAATTTATTTTAGGTCAAAATAGATACATAATACTTATATAAGTTCAATGAAATTCATTGGAGTCATTTTATAATAATTTTAGATATATAAAAATTGTATTGAACTTTTCACCGTCTTTTACCCACCTCCTAGGATCATTTGAAATTGTACATAAAACATAATTTTACTGCTTCTGTGAGTTGAATTTCAAAAATCCGAGAGACAAGGTTAATATCAAGGAGTAAAATGTGGTTCAATAAGATAATAATAATTTTTGGTGAATAGTAACTTTTTACTTTTATTTACCACGGTTAAAAGTAAATAGGGTAATTCAATGTTCGAATAATATTATAATAATTCAAAATTACCCTAACACTTGTCCTAACCTTATTATATGAGTAGTGGCCGACCATGGGCATCAATTGGTCGATTTTGGGACCCCATTGAGCCACTTGGTAGTGATAATGACAATTTGGATTAATTAATGTAATGTAAAGACAAAATTGACATTAACAAAACTCTTTTAGTAATTAATTTTTATAAGGGGTTATATATATTATCATTTCGAATATAAATATTAATTGGAAAGCGAAAAAGATTTCCTACGTGGTGGTATTTTTTTTAAAAAAATTATATATCAAATAAATTAAATTATTCATGACAGAATAATGATGTAGTAATTACCTCATTAATAAATGATTTAAATAAATAAGATTATAATGATTAAAATATTATCCAAAACATGTCCAATTCTGATTGGATGATTTTATTTTGATTATGAGTCATATTATCTTCATCGTTAATGATTTTTGGACCTTTTTAAACTGACGATAAGTTTATAATAAAATAATATTTTCACACTTTCGAAAAGAGCCCCTCCTCCCCCTTATAAAAAGAGACTATTTCTATCCAATTCCTCACACCTCTCAAGCCATTTGGCTCATCCTACCTCTTTCCAATTAAGATACATACATCCCTCTACTCCCCCTATAAGCCTTACCTTAGGCATAAGACACTCCAAGAAGTCCTTTTGGTTCAAACCAGTGGAAGTTACCCAAATTAAAGGTAGCAGTTTTCTCTTAAATTGTTTTCTTTTATTTTACTTCTCCAACCCCTAAACTCTTTTTATTCATTTATTTTGTAACAACACCAGTATATTCAATATAATATGATGTTTTTATGAGAATTATTCGAACTAAACTTACACACACCTATATCTAATGGATGAAGAACATAATGTTTCTGTGGATGGAAAACTAACGCCTCACGAAACGATGATTGTTCGATTATCTCCAACAGCCTCTCATGGTGGACATTATGATGGAACTTTATTTATATATGATATATATTTTATTTATGATTTAATTATGCTTCTGTACTTCCCAATTATTTCAAGCCTTTATGGTTTCCATACTGGGTAAATACGATAATCTCATTTAAGGAAGTGCGGACTACCGCCCCCTTAAAGTGATGTGATTCGTTAATGCCTTATGTGGGATGTATAAAGGATGGAGTTAATGATATTATATATGATATTATACTGGAATTATAATATAACTTTGTATCATTATGTTTTAATTCCATTAATATAAGAAATAGAAATGAAAGTAGCGTTCATGCGTACGTACGGTTTACCGTCTCCATGAACGGTGCATTTTATTTCTTCCCTCCATATGTTATGTACTATTATAAATACATGTATATGATCAATATATATGATATATATGATATATAAATCATGAATATAATTCTGTATATAATTATCCTTTGACCACATGAACAACATGTAATTAAAAGAAGTCCATTTTTGACTCAAGTACTAAATATTGACAAAATGAACGTTATTAACTTAAATGGTTACATAATGTTTATAACATGGTAATAAGTGACATAAAAGAAATAATAAACTTGAAAAAGGTTCTTAAGAAAGTATAAATTATCTTTTGTTTATTATTCAGGAGATTAAAGAATGATCGAGTCTAGTCGGACGAGGTAAGGGAACTTCTTAACCCAATTTCCGTTCTTTGGGTTGATCTTCTCTTTCTTGTTTATGTTGTTCTTTAATTATGTGAGAAATGAATTTTTATATCTTATCAAGTATTTATACTTTCTTTATGTGACCTTATAGTGAATACACATAAGTTAACTATTTTATTTACAAAAAGATCTTTGTAAGGGATAATTATTCCAATATCATTCTTATCCGAGATTGTTATTAGAAAGTATTACTGGGGTTATGTTTATTATCCATGTCTATATGTTCTCAAAATGTTTTAATTAAATGGTTACTTTTCTTCCATGCATTTTTAAAGTTATTTTTACCCTTTTTTTACTTTAACCACATCGTATGGAAGGAATCTTTCTTTTCTTTACCATACGAGGTACTTTTTGACTTTTTCGACAAAAGTACGAGAAGAATGTTATTTTTAAATTATACAGCGTGAATGGATTTTTACGGTTTCATAACGCCTCATTTTCATGAAGTTTACTCTACAAGATTTTATGAATATTTTCAACAAAATACTTTTCTTTTAAAATTGCCTGGCATTTTTTTGAAAAGAAAATGATTTTGAAGAAGAAAGGATATTTTCCTCAAGAATTCATTTCAAGTGTTTTATCAAAATCATTTTCCATCTAAGATGACATTATTTCATATGTGTATGTTTCAAGTATAATGTCTCGATGATTTATATGGTTTCACTTTTCTTATGATGAAATGATATCCATTTGTTTTATATGGATTATGTTATGATGGAATGATGTTTATGAAACCCAATTTATTCTTTGGGTTATGATGAATGATTTATGATTTTTTGTGGCACACGTAAGAATGATTTACATATGAGATGGGTGGGACATATATCTCCCTCCAAGTCATTGGGTACAGATTTATTTCTCATGAGATAGACATGGCTAGAATGGTAAGTTAATCCAGTTCAGTTATACAGGACTAGAATGAGGAGTGAACTCGATTCAGAAAGAGAATTTGTCCACTAAGATGGTCTTGGTAACAATTCCTTAGCTACTATGGAAATTATATCATGCGCTTAATGTTTTTCCACAATTACACGTTTTATTCCAAATCTATTTTATCATGATTAATGTTCTTTTATGATCTATTCCTTATGTACTGGAATGTTTTATGTCATTGCTCAAGATTTTGATGTTTAGATTTTATGAACATGTTTTTATATTCAAATGTTTATGGATTGTTTTATGTTCTCTATGTTTACCCTTACTGAGCATTTGAGCTCACCCTTTATATGTTTTCTTTTCCCCAGGATTTAAAGAAATGATTTAGGTAAGAAAACAAAAAGGGGAAGATCTTTATGGGAGATATTGAAGATCTTTCACCACGATATTAAATATTTTATTCTGAGTTTCCAAAGACACTAAACTATTACGGTCCTTGTGTTTTTTTTTTGTTATGTGTTATGTATTCCGCAAAAGTAATGTAATTTCTATGTACTTCAAGCTTCGGGTCTCTACAATTTCACACTAATCTAATGTCATTTTCAATGGTTTTGAATCTTCTTTGCACATTTTAGTGTTTTAAAACACTAAAAACGTGGTTATGTCCGTATTGGGAAAGCACTAATTTAGAATTATGTGTCATTGAATCCTATATTTCAAAATTAAATATATGATCATTCTTCCATGATTTCAGGGAAATCCAATGTCATTTCCCAATTTTTGACCCCCAACACTTGTTTTTAAAGGAATTTGTACCTTTTAGAAGTGTTAATGAGTAATTATGACCACACAACACGTCATATTGATGTTCTTTCAATGAGTGGATATCAAAAACAACTCATTAGTGGTTTTATAATGATTTCAGATCAATATGAGGTATTTTTCTATGTTTTTAACTCTTCCACACACATTTTAGTATTATAAAACACTAAAAACATGTTTATTGCCATAACCGGGAAACTGTAATTTTGAATGATGTATCATAGGTTCCTAAATTTTAAAATTAAATAAATGGTCATTGTCCCATAATTTTAAGGAAATATGGCATTTTTTCTCTACATTTACACCCCCCCCCCCCCGCCAAAAAAATTGTTTTTAAAGGCTTTTGTGCCTTTCAAAAGTGTATACTGAGTAATTATGAGCACACCACACATCAGATTGATGTTTTTTCTGCACGTATGTCATGACCTTTCCCAGTGGGGCCCATTATTTGACTACCCCAATCACACATCCAATAGGCCAGAGGATGGTGACTAGTACTGACTTGGCATATCTCACAAATGGGAGGCATTTTCATAAGTACCTTTACGCATACACACATCTCCAATACACAAATGCTAAAATGTAAAATAACAAAGAAAAAATTCATAGAAATCACTATATCCAACAACTAGAGTACAAGATTGAATGTACTAGAAAGTAAACATGGCTAAAAATCCCATAAGAAAAGATTTTATAGCCACAAGTCCAACCTGTAAAGTAAGAGGTTATGGGACTGTCGTCAGAAAATCTTTCGGAACACGCCCTAGCATGTCTGATCTCACAAGGAATCACCTATTCTTGGTCTACCTAGAACAATGTCAAAGAGTCGATCTCTTACATAATACATGACACATTTGGTCAAAGCCTATGCAAGGGTGAGTAAAACAATACTCAGTAGGACACCCCAAAACCCCAAAGGAATACTAAAAATGCAATACCACAAAGTAAATACCATAAAGTAAATTCCATGAAGGAATACCAAAAATGAATACCACAGAAGAAATTCCTTGAAGAAATACCACAGAAGAGATACCATGATGGAATACCACCAAGGAATAGCACAAAGGAATACCACCAAGGAATACCACAAAGGAGTACCACCAAGGAATACCTCCAAGGAATTTATAGTCATCTCTACAAAGATATATGTCTACAAAAAATATATCAAGAACACCTAGATATACTCAATCCAAAAAGACACACAGTATCAATATGACAGATAGTCTCTATAAGACACACAGTCTCCGTAAGACACATAGTCTTTTTAAGACACACAGTCTATATAAGACACACATTCTCTATAAGAGACATTGTATCCATATGACACATTATCTCTATACGACACATAGTCTCTAGGACACAGTCATCCAGAAAATGTTTTGGTCTAAGTGCACTCATTCCTAGATAACTCACTCCTCAATACATCAGTTTGTATTTACACTCCTAGAAAACCCAAATTTTGATATCTCCAAAGAACTGTCTCATCATATGAGCCCCAAAATCGTATAAGTCTTGTCAAATGGATGTCTAGTTTGAAATTTATAGTCATTTTAACATTTAAGAAGGCGGTCCACTGGGCCATGGACTGACCATAGCTCATGGTCGATCGCCACAGTCGACGGTGGCCTGGTCTGACCCAAGTCTACCTCTACCTGTCGGGTCCGCTCCGGTCCACAGGGTCCAACCCGTTCCACCAGGTTTGACCCGAACCACTTTTCATATCCCACTCTAGATGGACTCTTCCCACCTCACTGTCCTTTCCCCACATGTCTACCTGTTCTAATCACCTATCCTGACATGTTTCCAGGATGGTCCACTTATTTGGTCACACGTGGTGACCGTCGTCGGTCCATGATAGCACCCTAACCCATCATGCGACTACCATCTACGTTTGTGGTCATTGTGCCATAGGACACTATCTCCCTTCCTCGTATGTTTTTCAGTTCTTCCATTAGTGCTCCAATATCTGAAATGAAAACAGATCTGTGACCCTCATGTCTATAGATACACTGATTTTGTCTCTGTTTTGTCTTGCCACCAATTTTGGGGTCTGATCGCATGCAGAGCCTCCCTGAAAGTTGAGAGGAAATCACAGGGATCCAAAAATGAATAATTCCAAGGAATATGGGAGATAAAGCACAATAATTCCTGAAGAAAAAACCTTGTCCTTCATTTGTTTCATCCTCAATTCATTCTCATTAGAAAGATAAACTAATCTCTCAATAATCCAGCAACAACAACCAATCCTGCAACAACAATCATACTTTGGATCAATGTGTTTTTGGATTTACCCTTGTTATTCATGTAAATAAAAAATGGGGAGAAGAAGTCATATATTAAACACCCTATGTGGAATATGGACCATTCTCTTCTAAGGATTGATTTTCATTAGATATCCTTCAAGAATGATTTCTGATCCCAGTGTTTTTCATCTCTACCAAGATAATTCTCTAATGATTCTCTCTAGAGCCTCTAGAGAATTTCCAGGGTTATGAGGATAACATTTTTCCCCTTCCTAGATCTTCATTTAAAAGATTCAGTTTCTCTATGTCTATGTTCTATTAAAATAAAATAAACTCACAGTTTATTTTATTCATTAAAATATCCAAAAACTATTTTTGATAGCCAACCCGTGTCAGCCGATGTTAGGTATCACCTAGGTAAAACACCACATTATGAACATAAAGGAGGTCTTGATTTTCCAATCCTAGTCACCATTCATGAGTTATTAGGATTTAAAATTAAAAAAAATATTTAATTATTTTATTTATGGTTACATCCTTGTTGAATTTTTCTTTAGATGACCCACATCAGCCAAAGTTAAGTCATTCATAGGGTAAAGTCTACATTCTGAGCTCAACGATGCTATCAGATTTCTAAACTAGGAACTCATTTAATAGATATTCCATTTTTTCTTTAGAGTCACGCGGGTGTGTTATTAAAAACATAAAATTTTTTAATGAATCATCTTGGGCACACCATGCTTCAGAATCACATGTCATCTTAGCCCATTTTTTTTTGAATTTTCGCAAATAATTTCTAAAAAAATTGGAAACTATAAGTCATTAAATTCTCCCCACCTTAGGTATTTACTTCCTAAAAAGACAAAAAAATGGATAATAAAAATAAATGATGATACTGAGCATGAATCTGAGCCTCCTGATCCCATGTTCCCTCCTGTAGATTCTTGTTTTACCACCAAACATGCACCCAAGGAATCAACTGACCATGAAGGATACACTCTTGTCGATCATCGATCTCCACCGGGTACTCAGCAATAGTCTCCCCATCGTTGTTGTCCATATCACCCCAATCAATGATGTGTGATGGTTCAGGGACATAACTCATCATTTGAGGCACATGTAAGACACCATCTATCCAATCTAAATATATAGGTAGATTCATGTGGTACACCATCCCGCTAACTCTATGTAGTATCAAAAAAGTTATGATAAACCTTATAGATAGATTATCTCCCCGTCCAAATATCTATAATCCATGTCAGGGTGAGACCTGAAAGAACATTTTTCCTCCTTCCTTGAACTCCAAAGGCCAACATTATCTATCATCATAAGACTTATGATGGCTATGTACGGTGTTCATACACTCCTAGATGATATGCACCAACTCGAGGCTCATGATTGCTGACTCTCCTGGGTTCATCCAGTAATGTGGTGACCTATAGGGTCACCCATACAAGGCCTCAAATAGTTCCATACTGATGATGTAATGGTAGTTTTTTTTACGCAAACTCCACCAAGGGTAGGTGATCCTCTCAACGACGGACAAAATCTTACATGCAATACCGTAGTATGTTCTATAGAACCTCTATGGTCTACTCTATCTGGTTTTCCTTCTGTGGGTGAAATGTTGAGCTCAAGGCTAACTGAGTCCCAAACACCTCCTACAATCCCTTACACAACCAAGATGTAAAGGGAGACTCTCTATATGAGACTATGGTGAATGTAACTCCATGTTGTTGAACTATATTTTTCATATAGAGGCATCTAAAGCTCTCTACTGAACTCTTATCTCGAATAGCTAGGAAGTGGGTCATCTTGGTGAGTCATTCAACCATCACCCTCATATTATCGTGTCTCCTGGACATATGTGGTAAAACTATCATGAAGTCCATCAATATCCCATCCCACTTCCATACCAGCACCACACGATTTTATGTCAAACCCGCTAGAACCTAGTGCTTTATCGTGACCTGCTGACAAGTGAGGCATTGAGAAACAAAATCTACAACTCCCTTATTTATACCTAGCCACAAAATTGATTTTATAGGTCCTGGTACATTTTTCCCACACTTGGATGTAACACCAAAGGGGATGTATGGAACTCCCTAAAAAACCCCTCCCAAAATTCCACTGGTTCTATTCTATTCCCTCTAAAAATAACAACATGCTCCCAACATTTCCAATATCCATCAGGGGAAAACCATGTGGACATCTGAGCACGTGATGTCTCAAAGTCATTATCCCCAAGCTATTCCTCCCTAACTCACTATAAGAGTGGAGGGGTAACAACCATTGACTGGAGGTAAGATTATCCATCCCCATCCACAAAAGATATCTACAACGAGGAAAACTACTCTGATTCCTCATTCAACAATAGTGAAATGGATATCCTGCTAATAGAATCTGCCACCACATTCCCCTCCACAGGATTATAGACAATCTCAAAGTCATAATCCTATAGGAACACTAGCTATTTCATCTATATCAATTTCAAATATTTATAAGTGAAGATATACTTGATACTCTTATGGTCAGAGTAGATAATAAACTCTTGTCCATCAGGTAGTCTTTCCACATCTTCAAAGAGAATTATACCACTACTGACTCAAGATCATGGGTTACATAGTTCTGATTGTGTGGTATCATCTTCCAAGAACCATAGACAATCACCACTTTACGCTACATCAATACATAACCAAGACTGGTTCTTGATGCATCGTATAACACTACATACTCAGTACCCTCCTCTGGAAATATCAAGATGGGACTGCTCGTTAGTATTTGCCTCAACTATTGAAAACTATCCATGCACTTCTCCATCTACATGAAAGGATGTCCCTCTCATGTCAAATCTGTCAAGGATGTTTCCACTCTATAAAAAATGGGTACAAACCTCCGATATTACCCAGTCAAACCAAGGAAACTATGCTCCCCAGTAACACTCTTAGGTGGCTCCTATACAAGCATCACCTCAATCTTCGCTGGATCCACTACAGCTTCAGCTTCTAAAATAACTTATCCTATAAAATGGAACTCTAGAATCCATAACGGATATTTAGAGAGCTTCTCATAAAGATGGTTCTCTCAAAGTGTGTTGAGGAAAATCCCCAAGTGTCTCCCATGCTTCTCTTCAGAGGATGAGAATACTAGGATGTCATCATTGAAGACCACCATGAACCAGTATTTGTAAGGCTGAAAGATCCTATTAATGAGTCCCATTATCACCGTAGTTTCATTCATCATGCCAAAAAAGGAATATTTGGTGCTACACCCTTCTATGTGTGAGTCCATCTGGTGCTACCTATAGTTCCTTTTCACCAAAAAAGGAATATTTGATCCCATCACTGCAAACACAACACACTCTATGCCTAAAATAGTCAGTTTGAGCCTCAAATGTGGATAACCAGTCCATACAGAGAATGATTTCATAAGTCTTGGATGCTACTAATAATAGATCCCAACCAAAACTCTCACCTCCAAGAGTAAGGTCACACAATCGGAACAAATGTTTGATCATTGAATCTCCTCTTATAGGAGTCTCTAAGTGTAAGGTTCGAGTCAACGGCTAAATCTGAATCTCCAAGTATCGAACAAGGTTTCTAGAAAAAAAATATGAATAGCACTTGTGTCTATGAAAATTGCAGCTGAGGTGGAAAATACAAAATTTTTACCTATAATAATCCCTATAGCCTATAGTTTATAAGCCACCAGCACTTGTAAATAGCCTCATCCCTCTCCACCAGCTCCATAGGCCTATCATCGAGCACCTGGGGTTGGTTTTGGTAATAGCTCGAACCTCCAACCACCTCCAGCTACCCTGGATACTCCCCTACCACGTCTTCCACCATTTAGACCTCTCTTCTCCTACTGCCACCTCTTATGCGGTGTCCCCTCAACATTATCTAGATTAGTTGTACGACGGGTTAGAAAATCTCAAATCATATTCCCCCGACTGCAGCAAGAGTAACACAGTATGTCCCTCAGCTAACGCAAGTTACCCTAGGATCCCCGAACCACTGATCTTGTGTCTTGTAATTTTCTCTCTAAGATCTTGACCTGATTGGGTCCTTAAGACTTCTTTTGGATACCTACTATCGAGGTCTTAGATACCTGGTTCCTACTGGTATCTCCCATTGTTGGTGCCTACTCCACTGGAAATCTATCCACTATACGGGTTTACTCAAGTACCTAATCATAAGTAAGAATTATAAGTGATATCATCAATTCTATGATCTCCCAGTTAAAGACCTTCTCAAAGGTCTGATCATTAATTAATGGATCTTGTACCATATATATAGAGTAGCATGGAAGATAGGTAAATCTCTCTGAATACTATGCCATAGTCTAACTGCCCAATTTCAGATGTAGAATCTCATGTATGTGCACCGGCTATAATGTGGCCGGAAATAACTCCTCTCTAAAGAGATTCTCGATGTATTTCTAAGAGAGAGTCATCTCATCATGTTTCTGGGTCACTAAGATCCACTATCTCCCCATAATGCCCAAAAAAATACTTGTGAAAAGGACTTCTATCTCCTCGGAAGGTGTACTCACAAGGCCGAAGACACGGGTAACTAAATCCATCCAATCCTTAGCTATTTAGGGTTATGGATCACCCTGAAACCTAGGATTTTACTACCTTTGAAAACTCATGAAACGCGATCAGTCAACATGCATCCTCATCTAGTAGTGCTAGTAGTAACTATTGCTCGATGGGTGGTGGTATAGCTGGTAATCCACCCATGGGTGCTATCTTTAATAAAGGCCCTGGTACTGATGCCTTATCTTTCGGAGGATCATCCTTGTGATAACACAACATAATCTTGGCTAGCTATCTTTGTGGAGGCAGCCTGTAATCAAACAAGATGTACCACAATAAATAGAGTATATTTGGAGAGGTGATTTGAGAATTAAATGGAAGACACAACCCATTATTATATGATTCTTTTACCATTATTTTCCTTGTAACTAGTCTATTCATGTACCATGTAGAAAAGAAGGTTCCCAGATTCCTTTTGTATGGATATGTTAGTTACCACACCAATAATGGATTCCCTCTACTGAAATCCAAACTCAAAACACTTAACACTATTTCCCAAAACCAACCACATAGACTCTCGATCCTAAAGTAGAACCAACACATCCTCCAATACCACTATGTCCTGAATCATCCCTTAGTGGCTCATGATGTCACTACCCCAGACCTGCCTCTAATAGGCCAGGGGATGGTGACTAGCATCGAGTAGTTATATCCCACAAAAGAGAGTATTTTTCCAAAGTACATGTATGAACACACACATCTCCAAGACACAAATGCTAAAACGTAAAATCACTAAGTAAACAATGCATGAAAGACACTATATCTCAAAACTAGAGTACAATGGTGAAAGTAGTGGAAGGTAAACATATAAAAAAATACCACCAAAGTAAAATATTTTTCTCCCACAATTCCAACCTGTAAAGTAATAGGTATTGGGACTATCATTGGAAAAGCTATCGGAATACACCTCGATCTGTCAGGTATCACAATTCACCACCTACTCCTAGTCTTCCTATAACATTATTGAAGATTTGATCATCTATAAAATAAAATACAAATGCGGGTAAATCCTCTGTAGGGGTGAGTAAAAAATACTCACTAGGCACCCCGAAACCACAAAGGAAATACCAAAAATGAAATACCATGAAGTAAATACCATGATGTAATAACAAAAAGGAATACCATAGAGGAAAAACCATGAAGAAATACCACAAATAAGATACCATGAAGGAATACCACTCTGGAATACCACAAACTAATACAAAAAAGAAATAACCCAAAGGAATACCACCAAGGAATACCATAAAGGAATGTATAGTCAGCTCTACATAGATATATGTCTATTGAAAATATATAAAGAACATCCAGATATACTCAATCCAATAAGACACATAGTATTAAGAAGACACATAGTCTCCATAATACAAATAGTCTTCATAATACACATAGTATCTATAAGCCACAAATCTCCATAAGACACGCAGTCATTATAAGATACAATGTCTTCGGGTCACAACCAGCCGTAGAAATGATTGCTCGAAGCGTGATCGTTTCGAGATTACTCGCTCCTCAAGCCATTAGGTCATATTCACACTATCAAAAAAACCCACATAGAATATTTTTAAAATATCATCTCATCATAAGGGTCCCAACTCCACAGACAGCTCATCAAATAGATGTTCTGGTTGAAATTTATAGTCGTTTGAAAATCTCAAGAGGGAGGCCCCTAGGTCGTGGAACGACCGTGGCCCATAGTCAACCACCCAGATTGATTGTGGCCCGGTCTAGCTACATGGGTCCCACCCAAGTCCACCCAGACCTTTAGTGTCTAACCCGACCCTCCGGGTCTTCCCTGGTCCACAGTGACTGACCCGCCTGGTCCGCCCCGGACCACAGGGATCATCCCGCTAGGTTCGACCTAGTCCACCAAGTCGACCCAACCCACTGGGCTTGGCCCACTCTATCTATCCCTAACCCACCTCACTAGCCTAGACTACTACACCATCCAACTCACCTAACCCAACCCATTTCTGGGTCATTCTTCTCATTCTCTCTAGCGGCAACCGTTGTCGATCCATGCGGCCACCCCACCACATAACGCGGCTGCCACGTCCCACGTAGTGCCGGACTCATTGCGCCTCCACCTACACATATTACTAACTTCCTTTCTAACGTGGTCCATCATTCTTCCTCTAATGCTTTAATATCTAAAAAAACACCTATGTGGCCCTCCTATCCCAAGAAACCCTAATTCAGCATATGTTTCGTCTTGCCTCTAATATGGGGGTCTCATCGTATTTGCAGCCTCCCAGAAAGTTGAGTCTCTATCATGAGGATCCAATAGAAAGGAATGATAAGAATAGGGGATAGAAATCACAAGAATGTTCAATGAATGAAATTTGTACTTTTTTCATTTCATACTTGATTTATTCTCATTTGAAGAATAAATGAAGAGGGTAAGCTAATCTCCCAATAACCCCGCAACAATAACCCATCCCACAAAAACGATCGAATCGAGGATCAATCTATTTGTGTATTAACCCATGTTCATCGTGGAAATAAATAATGGGGGAAATAAATAATAAATCAAACACCATACCTTGGATATGAATCATTCATTTTCGAGGATTTATTTTCGTTGGAAATCCGTCGAGAACGATCTCTGATCCCAGGGTTCGTTGTCGCTGCCGAAAGAATTATCTAAGGATTCTCTCCAAAGCCTCTAGAGAATTTTCAGGTTTATGAGACTAACACTAGGTCTCTTCATAACTCTTAATTTAAAATAAATAGAATCACTACTTTGAAAAAATGTTAAAATAAAATAAACTCGTAGTTTATTTTATTCATTAAAACATCCAAAAACTGTTTTTCAGTGCCAACCCATACTAGGCAATGTTAGGCCACATCTAGGGAAAAACCACATTATGAACTCAATAGTGGTATCAAATTTCCAATACGAGTCACCATTCATGATTTATTAGAATTTTAAAATGATATAATTTTATTAAATTATTTTATTCAAGGATACGCCCTTGCAAAATATTTCTTCAAATGACCTGCACCGCCCGAAGTTAGGTCGTGTCTAGGGTAAATCCACCATTCTGAGCTCAACTGTGCCCTAAGATTTCTAATTTGGGAACCCATTCAAAATACATTACACTTTTTTATGTGATCTTCATGCATGTGCTATTAAAAACACAACATTTTTAAATGAATTGTTCTCGGAACACCGGGCCTCGGAATTGTGCCTCATCTCGGTGCCCGGTCTCAAAAGTTTCTCCAATAATTTCTAAAAAAATATCGGTAAAACCTAATTCTTTACAACATACACATCAAAAAAACTCATTGGTGGCTCTATCATGATTTCACATCAATATGTGGTTTTTTTCTATTATTTTTACAATTCCATACATGTTTTATTATTTTAAAATATAAAAAATGTGTTTACATCCATAATGGAAAGACCGTAATTCTGAATGATGTTTTTATAGTTCTTATATCTCTAAATTAAATTTACAGTTGTTGTTCTATGATTTCAGGGAATTATGACATTTTTAATTGGTTTTTACCCCTCAAAACATGTTTTTAAATGATTTGGTACCTTCCAAAAAAATTACCATATAAAAACTGATCAAAAAAGAACAGATTATTTTCAAACCTATGGATAACAATCTATAATTCATTTTTGACATGTAGGAATCATCTATATGTCAATATGGTATAACATGTGTTCGGTATGACTCGAAATTCATGATTTCTATATAAAAGTTTCATTTTAGTTTTATTTATGGTTTTTTTATGTATTCTTTGAGAATATGTGATTGTTCTATGGAATTTAGAATTTACCTCGACAGGATGGGCTATAAGGATGTCAATTTCCCCAAGGATCATTTTTATCATCTACTGAAACATAGAAGCTAAATAAATTTTTATTTGAGACCACAATTGATACATGTAGCTAACCTCATTTTATTGGGTTATTCTCTTGTTAGTTATTTTAATATATTTTTCACTATTATGTTTTTACGGTAATGAATAAATTTGAAATGGTAATGAGAAGTACATACTCCAATATATTTTGTAGGATTATTTAAAAAAATGCTATCAGGTTTCATATGCACTTTAAGACACGTCTCTCATTGTCCAATAGAGTGACCTAAATCATTAATATTTATAAAAAAATTAAAAAAAAAGAAAAAAAATAATTTATAATAAAATTATATAAATAATAAGGAATAAAATACAATCCAAAATTGTTCTATTTATTGAAAAACACTGAGACCCTATAATGTGAGCAATTACTTTCTTATCATGATTAATTTGTTTTTTTATAAATAATTCCTACAAAAAATAGAAACACTAATAAAAATTATAATTTTGTGGTGTTTATGTTATTAAGATACTATAAAATATGCAATTACCTCATGAGATGCATCTCTATTTATATTGACAGAGTGCTTTCATTGCAAACAAGAAATTCCTTAAGGAACATTCTCACACATTTATCACAAGCTTAAGGAAGTGTCATTAAAATCATGCCATAATATCTATTTAAAATATCTCTATTTATTTCCCAAATATTTCAAATTCTATAGGGTGTGAAATGGAATTAGGTACATCAAAATGAAGAAAAATATAGAAATACAAAAACATAACACTTTATCAGTATATTACAAAATTTTACTCATGTATTTTAAATTAGTTTCCAATGAATATTAAATTAATTTTAACTTTACTTGAGTATCAAAGACCTCATTTTTAAAATATGTAGTAATATATATCCAATCTTCATAAATAATGGAAAATTTCACTATATCACAAGAAAGTTGTCCAAGAATCTGCCCATAAATTCGGGTAGTGTCACAGGTAGGAAGTCAGAAATCATCAAATAGAATGGCAATCTTGAATTCCTTCAGGTCCCATACATATATTTTGTTCATATTTTTATCCATTCTATGGTTGTATTTATATTTTTGAAAAATTAATTAAAATTTTACAAAAAAAATGTTCTTTTAAAAAATTACATATATACTTGTAACGATAACTCATCAATATCCCCTAGATGGAGGGGTGACAAACTACTCCATCACTAGAGGTGAATCAAGCAGTGGGATACCAAATAAATAGGGGGAAATAGCTAGCACTATATTAGTATCATGTAAAATTCAATCACTATGATCCACATATAATGACGATAGTGGTTGTGTGCTCCAAGATACTGATCATCTAGGATCATGAATTTTTTTTCTTGTAATTTCTTCATTTCATATGGTTATCTTATGTTATATGTATAAAAAAACTAAAATATTTTTTTTAATAAAAACTATAACAATGTAGATATATATATATATAACACTTATCAGTGATAAATTGTAATATATTTTCATTAGCAATTTATAAATTCAATTATTTTCATCTTCACTATCTTCATTGTTATTAACCTCCATTGAGATGAGCCCTTAATTTTTACCCTCTCTTACAAGTTAAACTAATTCAATATTGTTATGAAAAAAAATTTCAATGTGTTTTGGTTGATAAAGTCCACTATCACAAAGAACCAATTTTTCTTCCTCACCCATATCATATAAGTCTCTATACATTAACTGTACAATAACTCTCCAACCATCATGTTTTTCATTATCCACATAATAAAACATTTTCTCTTGTGATGTCAAGATAAATAGATCATATTCTACATTCTCACCAGTATCCATCAATAGAGATAACTTTACCGAAGTAAAATGTAACAAATCATTCATTATACCCCAATCAATGTTGACCAACTTGAATTTGAATAAGAAAATGAAAAACTTTCCATGATAGATTAATTAAATTATATAATTCATCTTCACATAGTATCCCACCTTTTTAATGTAAATACACAAATATTATGAGTTTTCAAGACTTCTTCACAATAAATTGTATGAATCATGAATCCATAAATATTATAGACCTATAATCTCATAGCTTAACTGAGATGAACTCGAGCCAAAAACATCGAATAATTTGATATTTCTGATGGATTTACAACATTAATTATATAGACTAAATTATATAAGTTATCACTTTTAACATAGATAAAATAAATACATGTCAACAATATGAATATGTTTATATACTTACATGACTGGTAAACTATTCAACAAGGTCCATATTAACAGATTTTTTTAATTCCATCTCATTTCAATATCGACCACTTAGTCACCTCTTTGTTTTCAGTCACAATTATTCAATAAATGGATCTACATTAACACTACTAAGTAGCACATATCTATGTTATTTTAGGAACATTAATTCAATCTATGTGAAATTTAACCCCAATCCAATTGGTCGTCTAATATTTGTAAATACGATGATTGATTTTCAGAACTAAAATTAGTGTAGATATCCTTAGCACGTCCAGCACGATTGAATCTAGTCTTAATCCCATCCAAATACCTAAAACAAAAGGTTTAACAGTCTTTGGACATGTAACCATCTCTAATATAGCCTTATGGTTGAGCTTTATTACTCACATATGATTTCAAATGACTTAAGTACGTGATAGAAAAAAATTATGAAAAATATTAAAAAAAATTACATAATGATTTGATAAAATTTAATTCACCAATGAAAAGAAAATATCAACATACCTATCAATTGGATACATCCATCGATAGTGTACTAGTCCACCAAGATTAGATTCTTCAACCAAATGACCAGTCAAAAGAATTTTGACTATGAAGAATGAAAGGATAAATAACATATCCAAAAGGTATAGTGTCAAAACAATTCTTTCTTTAAGTTTATCAAGCTCGGTTGGACTGATATTTTTTCCACAAAGCTCTATGAAAAAGGAAAAAGACTCAATAATAATGATAGTTACTTATTCAGGTTAATTATTAGGAAAACCCAATAGTAACAACTTATCCATCAAAATATGTGAGTTGTTTCTATTCAATCTATGTAACTTTCTATTTTTAAGTCAATGAACCTTGATATGTTACATGTATATCCATAAAAAATTTTACATTCTTTAATGTTTAATGTAATATATATTTCTCATGATTTTTAATTATAAAAATATCCAAAGGATTATTTATATTCTCATTTCCCACAAACCATGTTTTATATTTATTGAATCCAAATCCTTATGGGCATTAAAGAGATCCTTTGATTTACCCTACTCATTAACCACAATAAAAATAACATTTTCAAAGAATGTATTCTCAATATGCATTATTTTGAGATTATGATGTATCAAATTAAACTCATAATAAAGAATTTGTAAAAATATACCCTTTTTATTACATTGTTGTGTTCCATCTTCTTTGGATACTATACCTTATTCCCTTTTCCATCTTCTTTAAACTGATGAAATTTTCCAAATTCTTCAGTGAAATTCACTAAATGTATAAATATTTATGAACTAGATAACACCTTTGAGGAATTTATCATTTAAATATATCCATTTTATCATGTATTGTTAAACCTTCATTTAAAAAGAGTATCAAGAAATCGATGATGACATATAAAACACCATTTTCTTCTATGAGGTAATCATTGAGGATCAAAATCAAAATTACAGACTAGACAATCCAAACTAGTATAATTGTTCCAACTAGATAAATTTCTTAGTCCAGGAATGTCACTAATTTTCAAAATTAAAGTAGCATGCGTTGTTAATAGTTGTCTCATTGAAGCATCATATGTTTCCATTCCATCGTCGAATAATTCTCACAACTATTTTATTAAAGGTTTAAGGTACACATCAATGTCATTTCTAGGAATTTTCTTTCTAGAAAATAATAATCAAAATAATTAATGAAGTCTTCCTCATACACAACCATGGAGGTATATTATAGGGGATAAAAATAAGTGTCCAAATGCTATAATTAGTACTTAAATTACCAAAAGGGTAAAAACCATCAGAATCTAATCCCAAACAAATATTCCTAATATCTAAAGAAAAATATTGATATAGTGAATCAAAAATATTCTATGATAATGAATCTTTTAGATGTATCAAAAATCCATCACTACTAAATTGATCATGACACTTCATAACATATGTAGTCTTAGATTAAATGAATAATCCTTTCATGTTTAGTTTGATAGGAATGTAATGCAACACCTTTGCAGGTGTTTTATTCTTCTATTTATTCTTGGGGATGCATTGATTTATATTGTCATTGTTGTTTATAGAATTCCATATCCTTGTATGGAATATTATGAATTATTCTTTATCAGACAGTTCTCCCTAGTAAATCATGAAATCATTAGGGCATGTATGTATCTTTTTATAATCATGTAAAAAAAAATTGATAACTTTATGCACCTCATAGAATGATGTATGGATCATTCATTCACTAAATTCATAATAAAGAAACACTGAAATCATGGAAATATATCTATTTTTAATTTCCACATAGGCACTTGGTATGATTCAAATTATGTATAAGAGACAACTTCAAATACCTAGCTCACCCTTCATACAGTTCTTGATGTCCATATTCAACTAATTCATAAAATTCATTATTTTGGTCACTAAAGTTCTAAGAAATATTAATATTCTCAAGATCAATTTAAGGTTCTATTGATCTATTAAAATATTGTACATTTTATTCTATAAAAATAAATGATTCACTTAAAAATTTTCAAAATGAATTATCCTCAACCGAATAAATTTAGATTTGTTTAACTGTATTTTCATTGTTTTTACTTTCCATAAAATTTGATTCACCCTACCAAATACAACATGCATATAGAATAGGAAAAGGTTACAATATCAAATTCTCATATACTTCATTTTTATTAAACCATCACTTGAATTTAAAATCAGGACATGGAAATTTTATTCTGTCATCCACTGATCAGTTTTCAATTAAATAATCTACAAATTCTTCCAAACCCTTGGCATATTAAGGGGTGTTTCAAGTAAAATTAATCCAAATTTTATCCATAGGTATTGGATGTTATTCTCCCTATACATTCAAATATATATATATATATCTGTGTGTGTGTGTGTGTGTGTGTTTAATCAAATAGTTATAATTAAAATTAAATATAACCCAAATTTTCCAATGACTATTTCATAATAACTATAAAGGAAAATGGTATGAAACAAATAATGAAATTTTTCTTACTAAATATCTAATATAAAAAACATTAATCAAATAATTTAATTTTTTTCAAACATATAGATGAATAATGACATAAATTTTAAGACCGCCACATTTTTCATAATGGAAACCCATGTATGTTCTAAAAGATATCAAATATGTTTTTCTAAATTGAGATTTTGAATATTAAGTTTCTTTATTAGTGATGATAAAATTAATTTTTTTAGGTTAATGAAGGATATATATGGGTTAGGATAAGACTCTAGAACATGATATTTGAAGTTAGATACATTCTTGAAGCAATTAATATTTAATGATGGAATTCTAGAAAATAGCCTCTAAATTAAATATGATAAATATGTATAAATCTTTGATATTTTATATGTATATGGTATTACTTTAATGGGAGAAACATATGGTGTATTTTACCCTAGTGTTGTAACTAAATAGGGTTCATTTCAGGGAAAAATTAGCTACATTGAGCAATGTCCAAACCATTTCCCATGATCTAACTAATACCAATAGAACCCCTATATAAATGAATGAAAATTATACTTTATTTATATATAAAAATATGTCATGCATACCCAAAATAGTTGACACTATATGTATATATTCTATTGAAGTAGTTTAGTGTGACTTCATGTTGTTTTGTGAATTATATAAATCTGCTTTGTTCACTTAACAACAAATCAGATGTTCATTTAAATTTATATAAAAATAAAAAACATGGTGTTAACATAAATTTGAATAATGTGTAATGTGATTCTCAAATCAAATGATTCAAAATTAGTCATTTGAATCAAAAAAAAAACTACACACTATAATTAATTCTCTTAAAAATAATTATAGTTAAAATAAAATCAATAAAATAATGTTGGATGTTTCATTTACCATAACCAATAATTGACTATCATCCTTATAAAACTTAACCCTTACTACTGTATCATTATTCGATAGATTTTATTAAACTAGATTATTCCTTGCATATTCATTAAACATGAAGCATTCTGATAAATTTAAAAAGGGTTTAATATCTCATTTTCAAGGCCTTTATCCTTAGATACCTTTCCAGGGTTTCTAATGAAAACATTAAGGTGAGGATGATGAAACCATTAAGGGGGTATGTGCTTTCAATGAAGAGAGGATCCAAGATGGGGAGAGGTAGGTCAAAGGGGGGTATGTTTCAGTGTCGAGGAGGGTAATCGAGTTGAGAAGAAGGAGGTCAGAGAGGGTGGGTCTGCATCGTCAGTGAGGAGGGGAACCACAAGATGGGAGATGGAGGTCGGAGGCAGTTGGTGGGGGTTTGGGTCTCTGGTGGTAAGGGAGGAGGTAGGTAGGATGGGTGGTGGAATGGGGATTGTAGCATTAGGGTTACCATTGGTGAAGGGATAGGAAGAGGTCGGGGAGGGAGGAGGTACAAATGGGTCAGGGTTATGGAGATGGAACGGGGAAGGGAGGAGAATTATGTTTTTTAACTTTTAGTAGCATTTTAATTAAAACCACATCTAATTATTTAAATATTAAAAATATAGAGGTGGTTTGATCAAAAAACCACTATAGTAAAAAAATTAACTTGATTTAATTTTTGGAGGTTAATAGAACTACCACTAAGAAGTTCTTTTTTTAGTGAAATGATCCAATTTTTCCTTTTTATGTTGTATGGTTTGGATGGAAAATATAATGTCACAATTATTATCATAAAAGTAGGAAATATAATGTAGATGATTTCAGCACTGAATCTGAGAGTGTGGGTTCTAGTCTATTATAGTTGGTATCAAATGTCACTTTATATTATTTTGTAGATTATGATTTCTTTCTCAAGTGATATTACCTTAAGACTCATGGATAATATCATAGGTCTGTAATATTAGGTATGATCATAAGTTCAAAGAATTTGATTCCCTATTTGAGGTTTTTATGTAGTAAAAACTTTGAGTTTATTAATGAGATTTTGGGAGATGTTTTATTGGGTTGGGGTATTCATAACCCATAGAATCAACATGATGTGTTATTATGGGATGAAGTATTTTTTTCATGCTTATAGAAAAACTAAAAACCCAAAGTCTTGGTGACAACCCATCACATATGGAAAGGTTGTAGAGCTTGATCCCATAATCAAATGGTGGAAAGGGTGTAGCGACTACCACTAGTCGACATAATGCCCCGGTAAGTAAGAAATTTTAATAGGAAAAGATTAAGTTTATTTGGAAAACATATGAGATTTTATTTGACGATTAACAGTAAAGGTGTCTTGGAATAATACATGATAAATACTTTAATCTTTTCATTTCAAAATTAGTTATAAAATTTTTGATGAATTTTAATTACAGTCACTTATGGAATTATATTTTTTAACTTTGGGTATTATTATTGAAATTTAGATATTAATGTAAGAAGTTTTATTTTGGAATGTATGTTACTATGTGCTAACCATTTTTGTTTTAGTTAAAGTAAAAAGGTAGTTGGAATAGATTCTTATACGTTTTATGGTAATATTAACCTTCAAAAAATTATTTTTAGTCCTTTAGGAAGGAAAAATTTATCTATATTACTCATCATTTTGTATAAAAATATGAGATTCAAGTGTAAATTGGATGAAGGATGAAATTATACTTCTCAAGTAAGTATATTTCACTATATATATTTATATATATATTAAATAGTGAAATATTTCCTAATAATTAGTAAAAGGATCTTGAAACCAAAAAATTATCAAATTACATTCCTATATAATGAATCAAATGGTCATTTAGACCATCACAAATTTATAGTTTGGTGGACCTCAACATTCCATTGATTATTCACCTTCTTAGGATCAATGACCTGAATCACTCTGTATAATTATATATTTTTTCCTCTATTCTTGCATATGTTATCCTATTGGGAAACCTAGTAATGTGTTATTACATATTACCTTTTTTATTCCCTTTGTCTCATATTAATAAGACGTTTTATTGACCCTTCTTAGGAAGTGGTTTTATAGAAAACAAATATTTTCAAATGGTGATATTTTGATTTCTTAGAAAATGATCAAATTGTGAGAAAATAATTTATTAAAGTAGAGAGGATTTAACACCCTAGTTTTTTAAAAGAATAAAAAATTTTGATAGCATATTCAACATGCAACACCGAACATAAACGACCCGTGAAATATATTATTGTTATAACCTTGTCGTTAAATTGGAAAGTGTGAACAGTATTAACTAATTTATGAAATATATAAATATGTATATATGTGTATAAGTTTCTTAATAAATCTAAATTATTGATAAATTTTTCTTAAATAATCCATCAATTTTTAGTAATTTGATTTTATTCTTCAAAAATATTTTTTATTCAAAAATATTTTTTATAGTTTTTGAGGAAAAATATTACAATATTTTTTTAAAGTTTTATAAATTTTATTTGATAAAATTAACTTCATTTTTTGTATCATAATACCAAAGTTTACTTTCAATGATATTTTTGGATTTTTCAGATTTTTTTTGAATAGTGAAAAATAATGATTTTTTTAAAAAGTCGTTTCTTTTCAAAAAATTCAGTAATTTAAAAGACCCAATAATTTTAACTTTAGTGATTTAATTTTCTTTCCTAGTAAAATTGAAATTATTTTGTAATTTGTTCCTAATTATTATAAATATGAAATATATTTTATTGTATAAAATTTATATGTGTAACAAAAATCAATTTTTTACATTATCAAATGTAATACGTAAAAAACTCGTTTCATGAAAAAGTTTATTTTTATATTTAAAATTCATGTGTAGGGTAAAATAATTCATTTATATCACTTTAATGATATTAATTATTTTATTATAAATTTAATTAAACTTATTTGTCGTTAAAATCAAGAAAAAACATAATTTTACCAAAATAATATTTAATTAAAGGAAAAAAACCAAAACTAGTTTCATTTATTGGAAAATATTACTTAAATTAATAAAATTTAAAACATTAGTTTTAAAAATTCATAGTACTTTTTTTAAATGTATATTTTTTCTAATAAAATAAATATATGTTCATGAAAAATGTTTGATATATTTTTAATTTATACTTACTTCTTGATATAGTCATAAATGCTATATTTCTTGTAAAAAATGTATATTTAACCATTCACCTAAAGATCAATTATTTTTCAAATATCCTAAAAATTCATCTAAAGATAATTTTGATATTGGGATTAAAAAATTAATTTAATTTTATAAAATGAAAATTCTAAAATTTATAAATTTTTCATTTAAATGAAAATACAATATATAATGAAAAAATTATTTTATTAAAAAATGTCATTTTTGTTTTCAATTGTATTTAATCTTATTTCATATGAATTAATAAATTATTGAATGTTGACATAGTAGTTTATAAATTATAAATATTACCTATTATAATAATATTTTAATTATGATCAATTTATTTTATTCAGTTAAAATACAATATCTTTTTAAAAAAATTCTTTAAAAGGTAACCATTTTTTAATATTAATCAATTAAAAATCACAACACATAATTATTTTAATTTATTATTATTTTTTTATCAACTAAAGGTTATATTATTTGTTTAATTTTAATATATCATGGATTTTTTATTCGGGTGTTACGTTTGTTCAATGTTTCATGTGACATGGGCTATTGAAGATCATATTAATTTAAAGGGTCCAAAATCTTAGGTCATTAAATTATAACCCTTAAATAATTTTCATCCTCATAATTTGAATTTCTACTCACTGATGAATGTATGTGAGGTTTTTATTAACATTTTTATCATTTTGGATATAAATTTTAAAATAACATCTTCCTTACTCACTTAATAAAAATCAAGTTACTTATCTTTCCCCCAACAAAATTAATAATTCATAAAATAATATACCTAATATTTTTTATACCCAAAATTCATATTTTATATAATATAACTTTCCCAAAACCATTTCAATCTATAAGATATTAAACCACAGATATATAATATATTCATCTAAAATTTAACTCTATCTTTAACGATAAAATGTATTAATCAGTAGTTTATAAAGTCAAAAATTAATAAATATATATTGTAATCCCAAAACTGAGATAAGCAACACCAAAAATATCATGGATCACTTTTTTATTGAATTATAATCAATTCCAAGGTTCTCAATACTGTCTAATTCACTTTTTTCAAAATAAATTATCCTTTTAAGACCAAGCGTTGTCCATACATTAATCATGTGTTCTTCAATAGTTATACCCCAAAACATATCTTTTTTTATAAAATCACTTTTTTAAGGTTATTGAATCCATTTAATATAGTTTCCAAAACATTAAATCTGGAATATTAGAGAAAGGCCTTTAGATGTTTCACATAATCCTCATAACTTTCATATGATACTATAATATCATTGATAAATATACATCGCAACCCGACCTAAGCTGGGGCTCGAGCTGCAACTACCCTAAACCCGCCTCCATAGGATTGGGGTGGTGACAAGCACTATGGGAATAACTAATACATGGAGGCCTTTTAATAATTATATGTATGCACACACACATTCATCTCGAAGCAGAAGTACAGAGGGAAAGACTAAAAGATGCAACACATCTAGAAAGTAAACCAAGAATTCATAACCTCTAATGTACAAAATAGTACGACACTGAAAATTGAAAATTAAAAGGGGAAAATACAAACCCAACCAAAAATATTTTCGAACCTCAAAAAATTGGAAAAGTAAACTACTGAGAGAGTTTAGCTCCTGAATCCAAATTTATCACCACATCATGTGGTCTAAAGCACCCAATATCCCAAACTCCTCTGAAGTCACTGTTGAACTATACAAGTTTTTCATAATAAATTTCATGTGCATGAAAAATCCTATATAGGGATGAGTATATACATACCCAATAAGATGCCCTGAAAGATGAAGGGGCATCATCAAGAGATACAATAGTAACAAAAATATAGTTGATTCAATATATAGACAAAGAGAATAGATCAACCCAAACCAAGAGTGAATGTATCCTCATACAAGCACAAGGGGATCAACATGGTGAGTAGTTGAATTACACATCAAGTATTCACCACCTATAGAAAAAGTGTAGACTCTTCCAACCATGAGAAACTAATCATAGAAATAATGTCACATACCCCTATGTGTCTTTTCTTCTCCTAGAAGAAGAGTAAAAAAATACAAGTTGTGGATATATACGAAAACATATATATGATTAGTTAAATAATCCCAATATAGAGAGTAATGGTATCTTCATCTCACATCTCATCCCAAGAGAAAGACTAACCTTATCCAAGCACAAGGGGTGTAATACGATGAGTATATGAACTACACATTGAGTATTCTCCACCTATAGCTGGAGAGTCTACTCATCCAACCATGAGAAGTTAAAAATTTAATTCACATGGAATACCTCATACGTCTTAACCTCTCATGGAAGGAGAGTTGAAAAAATATCAAAAAGTCCATCAATGATTCCCCACATCTCACGTGTCAGCCCAGAAGTAATCATACAAGTTTAACCATTCCTCATCACTCTTTCACATAGTCGGGTGGTAACAAACTCGAAGTAGAGGACCCTTTCCCTAGTATGTAAATAGGGGTTCCACTCTATAAGTCTTCGAGGAATCCACTACCCATATCTACTAGAGGTTCAAATTGGTATCCATCGAGGACTCCACTATCCAGATATGTTGTAGGGTTGAATCAATATCCTTCAATAATGCCACTACCCAGCTATGTGGGAGTCTCAACTCAATATCTGTTGAGGAAACCACTAAAAAGCTATGTTGGGGAGTCAACTCTGTATCCGTCAAGGACTCCACTACCCAGATGTGATAGAGGGTCAAATCTGTAATGCCATCGAGAAACTCCACCACCTATCCCTATTGGAGGGTATCATCTAGAAAGGTCCTCGTGATCATGCACAATCACTGCCTTCATCGGGCGGTTCCTTATCAGGCATCATTCCAATGAAATTTTATATAATATCTCCAAAGCCTCAATCGAGATCACTATCATGTTCTATTCATAAAAAAACTCAGGATGTACTACTCGTAGGGCTCAAATCCATGTTCAAAAGATAGAGATACAGAATATTGAAGATTCATAAAGGTCTACAGGGCATGTAAGGGCCCCACATAGTGTGTGGTCCAAATCTAGTTTCGGGTCATGTCCCATCATGTACATAGATATTTTTTCATGTTGTACTACATGGTGTGTCAAGGTACTACAAGAATTTTCTTGACCAAAATCCTAATGAATGCATGAGGCTCACCATCAGTTTGAAGGGAAAACAATATTTCATTTATATACTTCTGAAAATAGCATTAGATGGCCAAATGGATCACATTGTTGCGATCCTCACGTAAAATTTCTCAATGTAAGATATTCACTTAACTAAATTGGACACCCGGTGAAAAATCCACATTTCCCCATATAACGCATGAATGGAGATTCAAGGACTCAATCCAAAACCCCTAATTAAATACTTGATATTGGTCTCAAAACTTCCACCTCAATTTCAGAGTCACAACATCGCATACGTTTCATCATTATGAAATCATATGAAAAAGATAAATTAGATAAAAGATTATATAATAATAATAATTTTATTATTGTTGATAATTTTATTGACTCAAGGAATGAGTCTAAAAAAGGTATCTAACATCGGACTTTAAATGACCATCTTAATGTCAGGGTAGGGATGTCACTGACAGCTCGTCAATCCAACATTGTACAAAAACGTTACAAATGAATTGAGGTTTGATAATAAAAATAAAAATATTATTATTATTTTATTATAATTATTTTATTTTTCTTTAAGCTTTTAATAAAAATGGGAGTTCCATACACCATTCTCCCCACTCCCCAAAATAATGTACACTACATCAAAGGCGACTTATCCATTTTTCAATTTCATTCTTCTTTTTATTTTTTTAATTTTTATATTATTATCAATTAATAATAATAGAACCAGAAATGTGAATAGTACCCTACAACTGGTCCGAGTGCCCCTTCTAATTTCCTTCTAAATTGGGTGGAGTATTTTTCCAGGACATCTCTTCTTTACTAATAATAACAATTTAATTATTATTATTATAAAAAATTAAATCTAATTAAATAATCCCCCTATATTATAATCATTAATAATAATAATAATAATAATGCTCACTGTTTTGACTACGTCCAACCACCTCATCAGAGATCCGAGTTCGGTCATTGTCTCAGCCACACCGAACAGCCTCTGCCATGAGACACCAAGCATAGCCTACGCTTGGTACCAATTCAATCTATCCAAAAACCACCATCCCAATATTTTTCAATATATCAAAAAACCTTCGATTAATTTGTATTTCTTGATACCATGATGAATCTTGGGTTTCGATCATGCTTGAACCCGCCCTAGTAAAGTCGAATCATGGCCCTATGTTCCGAAGATGAAGAATGCAAAGAACGGTGGGGGGAAATCACCAATAAAAAATGTGATAAACAATGTTCTTTAACTGTTAGTGGGAAACTATTTTGAAGAGGGGAAATTATAGTGATAAACATGACATAAACAAGATAATTTTTGAATGAATAAGTTATTTTGATACATGGTCTCATGAAAAGGTTCATTTAAATGTGCATTCAGGGAAAAAATTTATCATGCTCAATATTTTAATCAAAAGGGGTGGAAACCACAATTGATGAGTACTACCTTGATTATGGATTGATCATTGGTGAAGAGTGCATCTTCTAGTGATTAGGTGATCTTCCGCGTCTATTGTCTATCGATTCACCTCGATTTGATCACCATTCAACGTTCCGTGAAAATATGCCAATGAAAACGTAGTGAAATAACCTCTCAATAATTCCAGGGTAATGTGGCTAACCTAATAGATTTTCCACAACATCTTATTTATATAGTAAATTGGTTTAGTTCATTAAATTGAAAATAAATAAATAAATAAATAATTTAAATCAGATGCACCTGCCAACATCTTCCATCACAAGACATCCGGCACCGACCAACTTTAGGTCACACCTATCGTAAAAACCACATTCAAAACTCAAAAGTGGTATCAAATTTCTCATCCGAGTCTCCTACTATAAGTTATTAGGGTCATATTTTTTAAATAAATAAATTTAATTAACTAATTTATGCAATGCACCCACCAATGGCCACCCTACCTCAACGTATCATGACAACCAACTTTAGGTCATGCCAAGGGTAAAATCCACATTCTGTATTCAACTATGGTCTCATATTTCTAATATCAGTATCCATTTATGATATATTCCACTTTTCAAAAAAAATTGGTGATTAATAAAAATATATTTAATATTATTATAAAATTAATTCATGAATCACCAGGACTTAGAATCGCACGCTATCTTAGTACCTAGCACCAAAAATATTCCTATAAATATTCCAATATCTTAAACAGAAAAACCAATGTCTCTAAATTATTTCCATATCCAAATATTTTTTCACCAATATGAAAAAACAATGGAAAAAAGGAGGGAATATTTAACATGCATCTATCTCTCCCATACATCTTCCCAACACCAAGATGTACAGCCAAAGTAGAAGTGTGACACTCCCTTATCTCCTCCTCTTATAATGTAACTGGAATAACCTCCCTTCACTGAAAAAGGATGACATGATTCCATTATTCAGAAAATCCATTATGTTAAACTCCTAAGGATATCTGGTCATGCAATATCACTCAATCGATATCCCCAAGTTGTACCTCCCTAAATCGTTAAGGAAGTGAAGAGGTAACAATCATCGACTGGAGGTATGTTTCACCATCCTCATCCACAAGATTCGACTGTATAGATGTCAAATTATCCATAACATTTCTTGAAAATAGTGGATGGAAAAATTCATTTTGAGCATCTACTTCCACGACCATGCCTTGGTTGGAAATCAAGCTCATGCCACTTCAACATTTCCAGGGTCCTCTTTCACTCCTATTTCTAAGAATACATATCTCAAGAGGTGGAATGTCAAATCTATAACTCACTTCATGAGAGTTTTCATATGAATAACACTCCCAAATAATTTCTAGCATCATCATATTGTGTCTTGTGTAAACCAACTCTCACGACGAGGAAACAAGGGTTACATTACAGAAGACTAACACATACTGATACATGAAAGGTAAAGGATTAATCTCACGAGTATTTTGAACTCTATTGTGGAGTTAAACATGCCAAAGGGTATCACTGAGAAATCAAAGAAAACATCTAGGCTATAGGAATCCATGCTCGGTACATCCACCTCTCAAAGCTGGAGCTAGTGATAACTCATTCTCATGTCAAACTGAGATCCACTTCAACTCCATCCACTGGTCGAAGGGATCATCTATTCTCAAGGGTGAATACTCCTTCTAGATAATCACATGGTTCAGCAAATGTCTATCCACACCAAACCTCAAACTCTCATCTGCCTCCTGGGTGAACAAAACAGGGATTCCTAGGTGACCACGGTGGGTCTTATAAATCCCTTACTCTACAAACTCTTAAAACCACACTACTATCTCTCACATCCCCATAGGGTCATCTTATGTGCTAGCGCAAACATCAGGGCATCCCTGGTGCAATTCTATATAGAGGTCGATCTCATAGTGGGGAGGTAAAATCATCACTTCATCATACCCCATTAAAATTGGAGGGAGTTGAAAGCTCATAACATCCACCATTCCAAGGGTAATAATAGAAAACTATTGAATTGACTGTAACCTCCTACAGATGAACTCATCTTACTCTATCGAAGGATCACTCATCATCAAGGAGGAAAACTCCATCCCATAACTCGGAAGCACTTCTACTCACTGGTAGAAAATATCTGAGCATGTATGGTTGATGAACAATCCATACTGAGGAAAATTTTATAGGCTCTCACTACATCTAAAGAAATATTTTGTGTGAGGCTCTCTCTCCTCACAGAGTAAGGTCGACCCATCATTAGAAACATGTGACCACTAATCTTCTATGTAGGGGACTCCAAAATAATGGTTGTTCAAAGGGGAATCATCTGGTATTTCTAGGTCTCTGACATGGGCTACACATAGGGAAATGCAGCTTTCAACTATGTGTTAATAACTACAACTAAAGCAGTAGTGAAATAGGGCATACCCCAAACCACACTCAAGGAAACTGAGCCACAATATCATACAGCCATAATCTATCCAACCCCTTAACCACCTATTCACATCAACCATGGACTACATCAACACCATATCAAACTATATATACCTCAAACACACAGTCCAAAGAAACATGTCCACCACACCACGATACTATCCGCTTTGGGGTGGAATTGACTCATCTGCAAAGTTTTAGATCGCCTTTCAAGAACATGTATCAGTTGGGGAAGTTTCCCTCTTTATTGAATGTATTCATCCACATAGAACATCACCAACATAGGTCTCTAATGATACCCCATGTCACCCTAGATAACTCTCACCATGAGGACCAACATCGAAAGCGGTCCTAATGGAGTTGGATATTCAAACCACAAGGTCGAGCTTCACCTCAACCACTTGAGAAGGGATTATGGATCAACATGATATATGGGAGATCATTGCTTCTAGAACCCACAACACACACTCAGAATAGATGAATCATCTTTTGGTTCCACCATAACCAACTACTGCTCTATGAAGAGCATTGGTTGCAAGTACAATAATCTGATCATTTAGGATCTCACTAGTCTAAAATCCTAGATCACCGAATCCATCCAAACTTCACCTTCCTACAGAACTAGATCATATTGAAACATTATATACCTCAATTTCTGAAGCCCACAGGTTGTGTTAAGGCTACTCACATCCTCATCCATCTATGCGAGTACCAACGGTTTCTCAATAGGCAAGGTTGCTTCTATCTACCTGACTAGTGGAAAGGATCTCATGGGATGGATGCTAATCTAAGGCTGTATAACTCTTTGGATCATTATCTTGATCTGAATATCGATAACCTCGTTGGATATCTTTAGATATTCATCTCAAAGGTGATCGAGATGTACCAAAATCAAATGAGAACATATATATATATGGAAAGATAATATAAGAATGAAATTAAATGACTCAATCATATATGATGCATGTACCATTGATCTCCACAACTAATGTCTTGATATTGAAAGTATAGAAGTATGTATTCATGGTCCTAGTGAATGTATAAGTCAACCATTCACACCATCACTGGATTCCCTAGCCTTGGATCCACACTCGATACACTTTGAAACTGTTACCCTAAACTTAACCAAATCCACTTAACGGGGCATGTCCAAACAATTTCCCAAGAAATTAAATTGATCGGATTCCAGTCTTTCATGACCCAGCCCAAGTCAAGGCTGGAGTCACAAATACCCAAAGCCTTCCTCCATAGGCAATGGGTAGTGAAAATCCCAAAACGTATAACTAACATTGGGAGGAATTTTCCTAAGTACCTGTATGCACACACATAACCATCTCGATGCAGAAGTGCATAGGGAAATAGTGAGTGATGCAACACCACTAGAAACTAAACCAAGAATGAATAACCTCTAATGTTTACAATAGTAAAAAAGTAAAAATTGAAAATTAAAATTGGAAAAATACATCCCCAAATAGATATATGTCACAACCTGAAAAAACTATAAAACTAAATTTTTTATAGGGCACTACTCCTGAATCATAAGCTATGACTATCGAACATAGTCCAAAGAACCCAGTTTCTCTAAGCTTCTATGAACATACCATCAACTTGTCCATTGTATTCATAAAAATTTACACATGTGGGAAAATTCCATGCAGGTTTTAGTATATCCATACCCAATAAGATGCCCTGAGAGATTAAGGTAGAATAGTAATAGATATAAGAAGAATAGACAGATAACAAATGAAAGATACAATCAAAGAGAATAGACCAACGCAAACCAATAATGAAATTAACCTCGTCCAAGCATAAGTGGCTTGAAATTGTGAGTAGGTGAATTAAATGTTGATTCTTATTCACCTATATCATGATAATAGACTCATCCAACCACGAGAATCTAAACACAGAAATCACATGGCATATCTTGTGTGTCTTTGCCTCTCTTGGAAGGAGAGTAACCAAATCCCAGGTGTGGATACATAAGAATATATATATATATTATTACCCAAATAATTCCAAGTGTGATATTAAGGACATCTTCATCACATATCTCATTCCAATAAGAAGACTAACCTCATCTAAGAGCAAGGGGCTCAGCAGGGGTGAGTAGATGAACTACACATCGAGTATTCTCTACCTATATCTAGATAGTATACTCATCCAACCACAAGAATCCAAAAATATAAATCATGTGGAATACCCCACTTATATCCACCTATCATGGAAGGATAGTATCCAGAAGTTCCAAAAAACCATCAATGATGCCCAGTATCCCACACGTCCACCTAAAAGTAACAGTACAAGTCTAACCACACCTCTTCACACTATCACATAGTCGAATGCTCACAAACTCTAAGTAGAGGACCCACACCCTAGTTCGTTAAGGGGGAGGGGGTCTCTATATAATCTGTTAAAGTAAACCACCACCCAAATCTACTAAAGGGTCAACTCGGTATTCATCAAGGTAGTCACTACCCAACTGTGCTATAGAGTCAACTCAGTATCCGTCAAAGACCCCACTGCCAACTATGCTGGAGGATCAACATAGTATAATCAAGGATGACACTTCCAATCTACACTAGAGAGTAAAATCATTATCTATCGAGGACTCCACTTCACATCTATGTAGGAGGGTTAACTCATTAAGTTCATATATGAACTCCACTACCTAGTTCTGTTGGAGGGCACCTCTTGGAAATGTATTGGTGATCATGTTTGATCACTGCCATCATCAAGAATTTCCTTATCAAGCATCATGATCATTAAATTTTACATCATATATCCAAAGTTGAAACTGATGGAACTACAGATTGAAATACGAAAAAACACTCAGAATTGGATACTCATGGGTCAAATTATGAGTTCAAAAGAATATATTAAAGAAGCATGAAGATTCATAAAGCGATACATAGTTTGTAAGGGACCCACATGGAATATGGTCCCACTATTCTTTTGGGTCATGTCCATTCCATCACATAGATTTTTGGCCATGTAGTACTACATGGTGTGTAAGGGTACTATATGACGTGTCTTAATCAAAATCCTAAGAAACACCTGAGGCTGATCATTAGTTCGAAAGGAAAAAAAAATATAATTTCATTTATATGCCTCTAAAAACATACCTGGATGGACATAAAAATCACACTGTTTTGATCCTCATGGAAAAATTATCAATGTTGCCATTTCAATTTTCCAAATCAGACACACAGTGAAAAAGTAACATTTCACCATATAATGCACGAACGGTGCTTCATGGGATCAATCCATGAACCTGAATTAAATACCCTTTATTGGACCCAAAATGTCCTCCTCAATATCAGGGTCACAAAATTATAGATGGTTCTTTATTCCGACACCATGTGAAGAAGATACATCAGATACAAGATACCTAAATAATAATAATTTTATTATTATTGGCCATTTTGTAAACCCGAGGCATGAGGCTAAAAAAGTCACCCATCATCGGTTCTAAAATGACCATATCAATGTTAGGTTCATGATTCCATTGATGGCTCAATAATATGACATCATATGAAAAATTTATGGACAAATTAAGGTTTGATAACAAAAATAATAATAATATTATTATTATTATTATTACTATTACTATTATTATTATTATTACTATTATTATTATTTTTTAATTTGTATTCAAAATGGGAGTCCCATGCACTATGAGCTTGCCTCCCTCCCCAAAATGATGTACACTACACAAAAGACGCCTTATCAATTTTGATATTTTTTCCTTCTCTTTCATTTTTTCTATTTTAATATTATTATTAATTAAACATAAAAAATCAAAACATGAGTAGTACCATATAGCTGGTCTGAGCACCCCCTTCCAATTTCCATCCAAACTGGGTGCAGTCCTTTTCCAGGACATCTCTACTTCACTAATAATGACAATTTAATTATAATTATTATCAATAATTAAATCATATTAATTATTTATTTTATATAGATATCATTAATAATAATAATAATATTAACACTCATCATGTTGACTACATCCGACCACCTCGATGGAGATCAGAGTCTGATCACTATCTCATCCACGTCGAACATCTGCCATCATGAGACCCCATGCATGACCTCTACTAAAAACTGATTCAATCCATCCCTAAACCACCATCCCTCTCATTTATCAATATGTAAAAAATCCTTTGATTTTCATTTCATTCATGATACCTCCATGAATTCTTGGATTCAATATGCTCAAACCCGCCACAACAAAGTCAAATCATAACCCTGTGGTCCAATGATGAAGAACGTGAAGAATAATGGGGGAAAATAACCTATAAATTTTTGATAAAGATCATTGTTCAAGAATTATTGTCTAATAATTTTATATAAGAGAATCCATAGTGATAAACATGGAATAAAAAATAAATAAATTGAAATAATAATTTATTTCAATGCATGGGCTCATGAAAAGGTTCATTTAAACACAGATCAAGGAATCAAATTTGATCATGCTCAATATTTTAATCAGAAGGTGTGGAAACCAAAATTGATGATACCTACCTTGATTATGGATCCATATTTACTGAAAAATTCATCTTCTTGAGATTAAGGTGATCCACTGCATCTTCTATCTAGCAATTGACCTTGATCTGATCACTAGCCATCATCCAGTATCAATATGATAACAAAAAAAGGATAAAATATCCTATAAAAAATTCTTGGGTTATGCAGCTAACCCTGGATATTTTCCATAGTATCTTATTTGTAGGGTAAAATGGTTAATTTCATTTAATTCTAAATAAATAAATATATTATTATTTTAATTAGACAGACCTTCCAATAGCTTTCTTTACCAGATGTCTCGTGCTGACCAACTTTAGGTCACACCTAGGGTAAAAACTACATTTTGAACACAATGGTGGTCTTTAATTTCTCATTATAGTCTACATCGATGAGTTATTTAGGTTAGGGTTATTAAATAAAAAAATTAATTTAATTAATTAATTTACCCAATGCACCAACCAACAGATTCCATATCCAAAAATCCCACACAAACCAATCTTAGGTCGCGTTTAGGGTGAAATCCACATTTTTGATTCAAATGTGGTCTCATATTTCCAATACAAGTCTCTATTTATGAGATATTCTACTTTTTTAGGAAAACTATGCACACAAAATAAAAATATATTAAATATTTTTATAAAATTAATTACAGTCTCACCGGGTCTCTAAATCATGCATCATCTAAATGTCTATCTCTAAAAATATTCCTAGAAATATTTTAAAGTCATAGACAGAGAAACCAAAATCTCTACAATATAAATCATTAATGATAATATGTAAGAGTATCATGGTTTAATTTATTTTAATTTATCATCCTTACTAACATAGGTATGATAAGGAAACTCACATTTTCTATCATTGTTGGAATATACTAAAATTCTAATACATTTAATTGTGATCCTTAATTTGGTTATAAGTCATAGTACTTTCTAGATACATATCTTCCTCATCTTCATTTTCATGATCCTTCTTCAATAAATTACTAAAACCAAAATGGTTATGAGGCTATCCAAAATAATTAGAGTATATTAATATTAAATCTCAATTCAAATATGTATTCTATAATGACACCTTAATTTGAAAATATGATGTTATTCCATACTTGTTTCATCCTATAACTCTCTTAGTTAAACCTAGGTTCCTTTGAGTTCTGTTCTCCCATAATTCTTAACCTAATCCCATAAAGTAATTAGTAAATAAATCCTTCATTATGGTTCATGAAGAGAATATTTTTGACCAATGCATATCCAATGGGAGTGTCAAACAAAGTTTATAATTAGGCCAATTTTTAATTCACCACGTGATGATTGTATTAATACCCACACACCCTTTTTAGGTTTATTAACCCTATGTACATATATATCAGAGAATACATCAACTTGTAGTATCCAGATAGGGATGTCATTTCTAACAAAAAAACATACACAAAACAGCACCAAAATCTCATGATAGTATCCTACACATAATCATATACCTTATTCATATCCCTATGTTTTTACTAATTTTCTATAAAATAATCCCCAAAATAACTATACTAAATCTAAAAAATTACTAAACATTCCTTTGATTCCAACTAATATTCCCCAGACCCACACTCTATGGCCTGGTGCTAAAAACAAATACTTTTAAAAATATGTGTTGATACCAAGTGAGATTATCCAAACTAAACTTTAACAACTTTCATATTAGTATTACATATCATAATAACCTCACATGGCTCACAGAACATTTTGGTTTAGTTTCCTTGAGGATCAATTATATAGGAAACATATTTTACAAAACTTGTGAACATTTCTCCATAATAGTACCATACTATACTCCCTTCTAGAGTTCTCATAGGCTACACTCATATTCATAACTCGAGGATGTAAAATATAACAAAATAGTGAGATCAAATGATATATAACATAAAATAACTCATCAATATATAATCATTGGTTGAATAATAATCATTAGATAAAACATGACCAAGTATAAATTTCATATTAAAAAGAAAATATAATAATACGATTTTTCCACAAATCATGAAATAATGATATGTAATATCAAATGAAAAAACATGTACCATGGAAAAATAATGTGAAATCATGAGATAATAAAAACATCCCGTGGAGAATAATCATAAGAATAAAGAAATGGAATGGAATTGAATATAAGCATAACAGTAATCTATGGAACTAACATTGGCATAGAAATAATAATATAGAGGAGTGGGAATCACTACCTAATTACCATAGTAGATCGGGCATCACTACATAATTCCCATAATGATAATGGTTCCAGAATCATAACCTAATTCCCATTAAATAGTGTAGAGGGTATCACTTCCTAATTACCATAACATAGTGGAGTAGGTATCCTTTATTGATTCCCATAGTGGATTGATCATCAATACTCAACTCCCCTAATTATCTCTTAAGATATAAATCCTTAACTAACATATTAGAGGTTGATATAGGAACCCACCCAACATCATCAATAAAAACATTTTCTATAAATTATCAATATTTTAACATATCAAGAAAACCAAAGGGAAAAAAATTGGTTTCATTCATAACATCATAATGTATACAAAGAAAAAATGGGTTTCACAACATTTCCAAATGGAATCACCAAAATTTACCTCAATAGTAAAAAAAATTATATATAAAATTCAATCTGCCTAAAATATTATGTTATAGAACATTTATAAAGTTATTTATAAAAAAATAATTTCCTTATAAATAATTTCTTTAGATATAAAGAATAAAATAGTGGTGAAATTTTAAAATAATTTTTAGATAAATATTTTATCTTTCGTGTAGAAGAAGAATTTATGGTCACTTTAAAAATTATTTTTTGAAAATGTGAGGTGAAGACTTTTGAAACATGTTTACTTTTAAATAGGAACTTTCAATTGTAGAACCGTGAAAATAAAAAATGGTTTCAAAAAGGTGAAGTAAAAAATGTGGATAACACATAATTTTGAGAAAGAATATTTAATAATAGATACTTTAAATGACATAATTTTTTTTAAAATAAATGTTGTCTAAAAGATAAAACATTTTATTTTGAAATGATAGAAACCCTTTTTTAATATTTTGAAAAACCTTTATTCAAAAACCCACATCATAAAAAATAGAATTAGTTTTTACTTTTGGAAAGAGATAAAACAAATAATGAGGATTATAGAAAATAATACATATTATTGTTTCAGAAAATATAGGTAAAATTTGGTGGGAAGTAAAATATATATGTAGAGGAAATTATCTATTTGAAATAATGGGTTTTATTCTTTCCAATGTCAAAAATATTATTTTAGAATTTTTTTTCTTTAATTAAGATGATATTGGTGAAAATAAGTAACTTCCATATATAATAGGATAAGATACCAAGTAAAATATAGAAATGGAAGGATGAAAGGAAGATTGAAAATTATATTCATGTAAGAAAGACTATGAACCAGTGACTTAGAAATTGAGTCGATGAGATCCTTACAACATTCAAAACATTCTAATAAAAAACCAATAAACGATATGATTTCAAATAAAACATTAAATATAATTAATAATTAGAGGATAATGATACAATATTTTTTATGTGTGATTATATTAACCATTATAGAAAATTTCAAGTGTATAATCAGAAATATGTCTAAAGGGGTGAAAATTTGTTACAAAAAACCCTTACCTTAATTCCAGACTTCTAATAAATAAATTGAATCTATAGTATAACAAAAATAGATATATTAATAAAATAATTCATAAAATTATTAATATTTTTAAACTTTTAAAAAAAATATTTATAATTAATCTCCACAAGTACAATAGTTAGTTATTATCTATTTTCAATATTAGGATTGAGTAATCTTGATTATTTTAAACTAATATCAGAAAAGTAGTGTTTTTCTTCATTCTGATCCCAAATTTCATCATTAAAATATCATAAAAGATGTTTTAATTTATGTTTAATGATATTTTATAAACTTCTAATTTCATTCAATAAAATATTTAGTCTCATTTCTTTTTGTGAAATTACAAACAATCATGTTTTTGTGATCATTAATAACTGAACGATGATATCTTAATTGAATGGATTAATATTAATGTAGCATTCTAGGAATAGAATAAAATAATTATTTGCCTATTTATATAATATATAATCATTAATTAATTTCTCATAGTCATCTATGATATTATTTTTTACCATTGTTCTAGTAGGTAGTTAGACCGACCCAAACATGAACATGCCATAATTAATGGACGATTATGATTATGAAAGTTGTTTCTATTTTCCTAATTTCATTATTAAAAGACAATAATAATATTATTTATATAATTTTAAGTTTTTAAATTATATTTTAATTGATTTTAATAAATGATAAATTAAATATACAAAAAATGAGATATGTTACATCATAGAGGCAGTAGTCTACACAACGCATAGTTAACATTTTCATTTCTTGAAGGAAAAGAGAGAATGATTTTGGATTATAATTTATATATTCATAATCAAAATTATTTTATATGTGTAAAATTTATTCCTCAATAACACTTTTATAATCAGTGTATAGATGAGGTGGTGAAAAAGTTAATGTCATCTCATCGTGGAGGTGGGGGTCCACACAACGCAAGAATGATGGTTACTTAATAGAAAATGTTGAAGGAGTTTTATATTAATTCCCTTAGAATAATAAAATTTTTAACAAAAACAATAATTAATTCATTATAAAGTAATTATAAAATTTTAATTTCAAAATTAATATTGAAATGAATGTAAGTTAGGAAAAAAGAGGGCTTATGTTGAGTGTTTTCTAGGGAGGATTCCTCGTAAATGGATGTATTAAAAAAATATTGTGATATAAGAGTCTCAAAAAAGTAATTGGATTATAGGTAAATTTAAAAAGGTTAGATTTTCATGAGGAACCCAAAAATTTATAGTGTTAGTGAAGGGGTAGTGAGAGGCCCATTTTAAATGTGGCGAGAATGGAATTTTTATAAATATTTCAAATTAATATAAAGTGAAGAAATGTTTCAAATGTCAACAAGACTCTAAAATTTAAAATAATGCTGTTTTTATGATATAAGGAAGATAATTCCATAGAAATTAACTTTTAAAAATGTTTTAAACATGATTTAAGTCCTTTACTCTTAGAATTTTCACTTTCACCATTTTTGGGTTTTTCTGTGGTAACTAATTTTAACCTATGTAATTTACTTTTAAAGCCCAAAAAAAATTAAACTTGCTAAATAATCTTAAAAAAATGGTTAAAAATATGAAATTTATTTTAACTAATAAAATTTATATGTTTAGGAGATATCAAATTTCATATTGGTGAATGTAACTTGTAAAACCCAATTTTTAAAAATAGATTTTTAAGCATGAAATTAATTTTTAGGGTAAAATTATCCATGTGTTTAACTTCAATGATATAAATTGGTTTATTATAAAACAAATAAAATTTATGTGTCTTTAAAATTAATCAAAAATTGAATTTCACCAAAAATAAAAATTTAATTATAAGAGAAGACCAAAAACATATTCTTTTATTGTAAAATATTACTTAAGTTAATAAAAAACTAATCTTACATGTTACAACTTCATAATAGTATTTTTAAATATATATTTTTACTCCTAAAATAGTTATATGGTCATGAAAATTTTTATACTTTTTCATGTTATACTTGATTCTTGATATAATTGTAAGCACTATGATTATAGTAAAAATGTGTTTTAAAATATTCATCAAAAAATAAATTAATTTATAGAAATATAAAAACGTTATCTTTGGATAACTTTGATATTATGAATTAAAAAATAATTTAATTTATTAAAATTTAAATTCTAAAATTTATAAATTTATCATTGAAAAAAAAATACTATATATAAAAAAACTATTTTTATTAAAAAAATGACCTTATTAAACTTCAAGTGTATTTGATATTATTTCATATAAACTTGTAAATAATTTAATTTTGACATGTTTGTTCATAAATATAAATATTAACTTCTATAATAAACTTTTGACTATGATCAATTTAATAAATTAAGGTAAAATACAATACCTTTTTTTAATGGTTCTTTTAAAGGCATCCTTTTTTAAAATAATAATCAAAGAAAAATAATAATATGTATTTATTTTAATTGATTGTTATCATTATATCTACTAAATGTTACATTATTAAATTAATTTTAATATGTCGTGTTTTTTATAGTTGTGTTAATTCAGTGTTGCTTGTGACATAACGTTTTGAAAATTATATTAATTTAAAGGGTTCAAAATCATGGGTCATTACACATTTTATGGCCTAAACCCTAGTTCAAAACCAAAAAATCTTGAGGAATATGGGAATTTCTATAGATTAGAATTTTTCATGTTATGAACTAGGGATCATGCCTTTAAATCCTTAGTGTAGAGGGTTTCACCCTTGACTAACCCTATTAATGGAATAAACCTTATGCTTCACATAGTGAATGGCTATAGTGGACGAGTTTTTTAGTTATTAGCCACCAAACCCACCTCAATAATCTGAAAAACACATGAGTAACTAACAATTCCTCAATACATGTCTAAAAATACTACTTAAGGATATAAAAACACTATAAATTTCAATCTAGGTATCGGTTCTCAAAATAAACATCTCACCAAACTAAAAAATAAAATTTCTCTAAAACATAATGACCTGAAAATCAATAGGGTATTACAAACTCACCATAATAGGGATTACAATCTTTTATATGTATCTGGTAGTCCTCAAATACACCTCTCACCTATCACTATCATTAAATCACTACCAAATTGTCATATTTCACTCTTGAATATTGATTGTGCTTTGGTTACGCAACTCCAACCACCAAGCACATATTCGATGGTTATTCCTCTAAAACTCATGTTTCAACCTCCGAACTAACTCAAACACATCCTAAAAAACACTCTCAGTATGTTTCCAATCTCAACACATCTAATTCCACAAAAAATTACTAGTTTTACCTCCTTTGTCTAACTTATCCTGAAAAAAATTGGCAACACTCTCTAACGTGCAACCAAACTACCGAATCAAAATTCTATAACTTCTTGTGGTATCCCATGATAATACAATGTCCACACTGAATTTGGACCAAAAACTCAATGTATTTATATCATTAAATCATTTCCAAAATCATGAATTATCATGATCTCACCCCAAGAACCGACATGTCTTCGATCTGAATCATCCTCAGATTATTCTGAAGCCTCCACGAGTAGGATGTCAATGTACTCACTACACCCAAAACAACATCCAAATAAACAATATGGTATTACCCAAGGTACCAAGTAACAAAATATATTACCACACACCACCATTATATTTTCACCTCAATCATTCAACAACTTATTTTACCACACCAACAATCCATTTGACAAGAGGGTCGTTCACCCATGACCAATATGATACTCCCCACTATATGAGTTTCCTAATAATATATCACCAAGAAAAAAATAATGATCTCTATATCCAATGCTTCATCCATTAACAAATAAAATGACTTTACATAGTTATCCCTCTCTCACCCAATCGTTAACACAAAAACCAATGTTTTTTTTATCCCTGGCCTACTAGGAACAAAATTCTCTAATATCCAATGGTGAACTCACTACCATATGGATTATCTTACATCACTACTCAAGAACCAAACACAAACAGGTCACATCTACACACCTCTATGATATTTCATGTCAAGTATCACACTTGGGTTGACCATTATACGGTACCATGATCCATATCTGACATCACCTCCTCGCACAGAGGTATATCCTCGACTTACTTGACACCCTCATTTGTCATTACCATAAGAGTCTCACCACTACACTACCTCTTCATTACCTCTTGGGTTCATGTATAACTCAAACAACTCTTAAAGGACCAATTCATGGCATGTTCATTGGTCTTCAACTCAACTGGGTACTGCACATACCCAATGGACACCTTCCATTGTATACTAAGACCTTTACCAAAAATCCATGCAAGCTATCATTATACTCCCTCAAAGGAAGATTGATCTATTGAGAACCCTCTCACAGGTCATTTCCCATGATCTTACATGATTCCAAATAAACCTAACAGTTTCATGCTCCGATACACCCCAATCACAAAATCAGACACACTCACATGACACTTGTCCTGATAAACCTTTGATCATGCGCCTAACCCACTAAACATTTTTCACACACATGTTAGTCACATCCAATAACCAAAGGCATGTAACTCATTTCAAGGTTAACCGCACAATAAACCACCACACATGCATCATTCCAAAACATTGAGAATCTACCCATGCTCCCATAACACCACAACCAATGATATAATCATTGAAATTATACTTCACTCTAAAACCAACCCTAACACCAGAAACTCTACAAGAATTTCACACCAGAAATCCCAAGGAATTCCACATGCATTTACTTATCCTGTCAGTTCTATTAAATATAATTCCACCAAGAATCTATATAGGAAAACACCATATATGTTGTTGTTAACACTTTTAGTAACTGAACCCACATAATCAAGGAAACCTACACCAATATCTAGACCATTCCTTAAGAATTCCATTCCCTCATAGAGCCTTTAACTAGGAATCAATACATGTATCGACCCACAATGGGTCTCTATACATACCTTAATAAAGATAATGTATTACAATCACTATAGAAAGTCTCGCTGCAAGATCCACATGACCTACCATCAAAAGGAGACGCAATATGGTATATTTCAGTAGAATACCACCAAAAATTTATACAAGAAAATATCATAAAATATGTTATTGATACTTTAAACTATTGAGAATCACATCAGAAAACAACCATAGGCAATCACATGCATTTCATGTGCATCTTACATGCTTAATCATGATGAATTGATGAATTCTCTTTCCTACATAGAAAATAGACAAACCAAAAAAATGATCTCAAACACACAAATCATATTTAGTTCAATATCCAAATCAAAATATTGAGAAATATAGAAATCTTGTCCCCCTAGTAACTAGAACTTCCCACCAAAAAGGTATTCAGAATCCACTGGTTTTAGGTTCATATCAAGCACCAACGCATCCCTAAACCACATTTCTACATTCCTCTGAAAGTATAATACAAAAAAGTACTTTCATACCACATTGTGATGCCCCATCCTAGAACCCCCATCTAAGTTAGAGTGTCACATTTCCTCAAGCATGCCTTTCTATATTCAAGAGTTTTTTGACTTGTGATAAAGGCCTAAAACATACATTAGAGATACTATTACTTTAATATCATAGAGAAAATAATGATAAGTAATGAAAAAAATCCACATAAAAGTATACAGAATAAATACAAATACAATGACATACATGGTGTGGTAATACAAAACACACATTGATCGCTCACAGGGATGATCCCGCATACAAAATAATAAAAATACACACACTAGTCCTAATTCCATCCATGGCCTCATCTCAATCTTTGATACCTATCAAGATGCTCCATTCTGATCCATTGAACATCCTCTAACCTAACCTAAATGAAAATGTAAGGTTTCCACATGTACTAGAGTTCCTATGTAGGGAATAAGAATATAAATTATTAGGGTCTCACAAAGAACTAAAAATATACATCATCATATATGTTTTTATGTGTGTGTCTTCATGAGGTACTGAAATAAAGAAATAATCATTATCTATGATTTTTCATGCGATAACCAAGATTCCATTACATTCGATGAGATGCACATGCAAGTCAGGACACTGTGTTCTAACCAGGGCACCATGATGCCTAATCATACCTGCTATGATTTCATTCCATAATCTAGTCATCACATCATTCCATAATTCTATCCCATAGCCAAAATAATTAGTATAGGGATCCATCCAAGTCCAGACCACAACTCTTTTCAAGTTGTTTCTCATACCAAGAACCCTGACATACCCTCTCACGAAGAAGGTTCCATGCCTAAGAATCAACCTATACCTTCTCACTCAAGGTAAGTTCCATCCATATCATGCATCACATTTAAACATGAAACCCATATCAACCATTTCATTCCTTCCTCTAATCCCATCATGTCACATCCTAGACACCATCTCACTCATAATGATCTGACCACTACCATCTCACTCATGGTTGGGATAAATTATATTGTATCACTCATAGTAATTTCAGTAGGAATCTAGCCACACCATATCACTCATGGTCAAACTATAATTCATGCATAATGAGGAGTTCATCTCAGTCATGGTAGCCCATCTAGAACAATCTCACTCATAGAGAACCAACTCCTCAATACCCAAAAACACATACGAATATATTTCTTAACACAAGCACACAACTCAAAAAATGCATAGAATAAAAATAGGGAAAATATACTTCTATAAAAATTCACTATCTCATCACATCATTACATATAAATAAATTACCCTATCATGTCATATCACATCACGTATGACTTATCAGGACATAAACTAGGTTCCTATAGACCCATCACGGTCTCTTCTCACATATAACTTATCAAGATCATCTCCCTATAGTGAAACCATTACCCATAGGATCCTCTAAACCAAACCCAAAGGCCGGATCCAACAACTCCAAAGTACCTAAAAAATTATTAGTCTTAATTCCTAGGGACCATACCAAGATATTTCACCACAATCCCCTTGGAAACCAAATGTCAAGTCCCAAAAAGTTCTAATGATCCACATATAGGTCCTTTATCTCATCTCATAAGGTAGATCCCTCAAACTAACACATGGATTAAGACCTTATCTACCACTCATATTAAGTCTATAAGTACTTATCTTGCTCAACTCACTCACCAAGATTCTCCTCTGTCCTCCAGAGGAAGTTCTTAAACACTCATGAGATGTGTGATCATCTCTCCTATCATCACTCAAAGTCAATCCCCTTATTCATTCACAATAGCACTAGGATCATCACCTAAGATATCCCATATCACTATGCATACCCTTAGACCTAGAAAATGACTCTCTCCATCTTCACAAATACCTTGACCCCATGGATACATACTCATCAAGAGATCCCGAATCTTCTGAGTACTGAAGAGCACTTGGTCACATCCTGGGAGTCTCAATACTACCCCATTACCTCACCCAAGGTCTCTACCTATCCATATACCCCATTAAAACCCATTAATTGTAAATTAAATTCATAATCAACATAAACATGTATATGAAATTTTATCATAGGGGTTATCTACATCCAAATTGAAGGTACCATCCCCACAAAACTCTAATAAGCCTTGACCAAGCCCATTCATGCCTCATAAATGTTTATACCACCACACGAGCTCATATATTAATTCTTAAAATGTAAGTAATTAATTATAAATAATTATAAATAATTTTTTTATTTAAACCAAAGAATCATATTCAGCTGAAAATTTACCAAGTTCCATCATTGCACCAAAACTTCTCGAAAACTCACCCAACCCGTCCCCGAAAGTCCCTAGAATTCCCCCAAAACCAACCCAAGAAAACCCCAACCCATAAAAACCCAAAAAAATATTAGTTTATTCCAAATTCATCAAAATAAATAAATAAATTATGGTATCTTCTTAGCTCAATTGATATAATAATAGATAGAGTGCATTCCTCCCCTCGTGTTCTCTTCTAGAAACCTCACATGAAATCCCCATCAGTTGAAATTATTTCCAACATTATCTATTGTAAATAATTAATAATAACAAACAAAAACAAATAAATAAATCATTGATTATTAATAAAACCAATAAAAATGGGAAAAAATAGAATAAATTACCTTAAATCACCACTAGAATGCACCAAAATTCACCCCTCTTAATGGGTGGTCAGTTGAATGTCGAACATGAGTATGGCCATCCGAATATTTCTCCCAATAATTCCCCACTCTAACATAAAGAACAAGAAATAATCCCTATAATAACATGGTATTACCCCATATAAAAAGTTTCATTCATGCACCATTCAGGGTGAAAATGAAGTGGTCCATGGCATAAATTGCATGTCATCTAATCATTTCATGTCATGAACCCTAGTTCATGACCTGAATAGCTTAAGGAAGAGGGTACCTTCCCTGGATGAACTCCATTCATAGTGTGAAATTTTTATAATTCCATGAAATAGTTGGGTTATAGGGATACACCTATTGATCAGCCACATTGATGGCATAAACCATACGGTTCACAGTGTGCATGGTTGTACGAACTACATTCAATAGCTTTCGGCCAGTTAACTCTTCTTAGATGTCCACCTAAACACTCAAGGAACCAAAAATTCCTCAAACCATGTACAAAAACCTCATATAAGGATGTTTAAACACTCAAAATCCAAATCTGGGATTAAATTATGAAAAAAAACCCTCACCAAACCAAAAATTTCAAATTTCTCTAAAACGTAATGACCATAAAATTGAAGGGGAATTAAAATGGTCATTGTACGTTCCCCACACCGTGTCCAAGAAAAATATGAAAAAAAAAACAAAAATTTTAAAGAAGTTTGTATCATGATATTGTAAAATAATGAACCATAACTAGCATTTTTAATAGGTGATGCAATGGTTCCTAGGAATATGTCATTGTATGTTTACGTAATGAATCTTTATAATATTTATTCATCACCTATAGTTTCTCTAATACCACAGGTGGGTTTCAAGGGATGTATTTATGACCACTAGTTGTGGAATAAAGCATTAAATCTATACCCAATATCCTACAGAGATAAAGAGATATAATGAAATGATGAAATTATAATCCCTCCATACCACACTATTTTAGATTTTGACTTAATTTGTATAAAGTTTGATCGAGTTACCTAAGCTACAACCAATGGCTTATTTCCTATGACAGTATCCACTAGCCACTAGAATCAATGAACTCTTGGTCCAGACCTCAATTATCCAAATTGTGTGATAACACCACTTACTTGAAAGAAAATGTTTAGAAGATAGATTGAGAGTGTTTTAGATAAGTGATAATAATCTTAAAATCACCAAATGAGTTCTATGAATCTCCTTTATATAGGACAACTTTATTGAATGAAGGAGCCTCTTGAAGTTACTATGTTTCATCTTTTTTGAAATATCCAACCATTTTAATTCTCATCATTTAACAATTAACTAATTTAACTCCATTAATAATCAAAATTTTATTTATAATTCATAATATAATGTGTCAATAGGAGGAAATAAATATGATAACAAGCAAGGGATAATCATTTGAATCATATAAAATATCATTATACATATTCACATGATGTAGTATCGAATACCACATAAAATCATACATCATGACATAGTGACTTTTACCACCTCTTGTTCAGTGATTTAGTGTATAAAACTCATTTGAGGAGAGAATTAACAATATCAATAATCCATGTATCATCCATATCTCTTGGTTTTAGAGGATCTTAAATAATAATATTTTCCATATTTTCTTCTTCTTCCTTCATAGTGATTTTCTTCATTGTCTTTCTACATCTTTCCTGAATGGAGTGTCGTACATTTATTAGAAAATTGATTGGATCATCACATCTTCCATTCACTTATTCCAAACATTAAAATCTATTTTTTATTAAGATTTGAATTTCTTTCCTTTAAAAATTTCTTACTTTTAGAATTTTTTCCCATCCTTCTTGATTGACCCCCCCCCCAACTCCTACCTTATTTGCCTCTAATGAAATGACATGTTATAACAGAAAACATATTATTTATACTCATAATATCCATATAACCAATAATTTTTCTTCGAATCTTGATCTTCTAGGATAAATTTAATTTTATCAATAATTTTTTTTTTGTTTTCAATGTGAGTTTTGAGTTATTTTTTCTCTATATTGTGAAGAATTCCTATTCTACAAGAACTCATATTCCTTTGATATAATAGTAATTATTTATTTATTTTTATCAACCGAAATAATCATTGAATTGGTTAGATAACCTACACTGATAGTTTAAATATATTTATAAAATTTATCATTTATAGGAGTGGATTTTACATATTCATTTAGTCTAGCAACCATAGTATCTTTTGATGATTTTTCTTTCACTTTAATAGATTTATCATTACTTTTTGTCATATTTTGTAAGATGTTTTCAATATCAAGGAACCTTGATTTAAATTAATTAAATTAACATTATTTGGTACCATATTTATCATCACAATATTTTAACATTTTTCCTTGATTTGTAACCATGACAATGAGTAATCTAATTTCATCAAATAATTTAGTTTAGTAATTGAGTAGCTTGGATTTAGTTGAATTAATATTTTGAAAATATATATTGATTTGCATTATTTTCTCCCAAGAATGGTTTTTTGGTCAAGATAAGATTAAATTTTAAAATTTAAGATACAATAAATGAATCTTTCTTCATCTTTCATAGAAATACTTGAAGAATATTCTTGTTTGTCAACATGAACCATGAATTTTTTTTATGATTTTCATTTATAAATTAATCTTATGACTCACTACTATGTGAAGAGATTATATATTAATATTTTCTTATAAGACTCCTTTTCTTAATTATTTACAATATATTATTCCAATAAATATATTTTTATCTTTGTTCCACCACTTTTTTGGGGAAACATCCTCTTTCTAATCATATTCAACATAATTTTTATGCAATTTAGACAATCAATGGAAAAGTATCCAATTACACCATAACCAGAGTATTTTAATGGAATATTACACTTTTATCTACCTTTTGGTATCCTAGAATTATTTAAAATAAGATATATAGAAAAAAAAATGAAAAATGATTGCTAATAATGACCAGTAAGAGTTTAAATAATGTAGCTGCCCAAAAAATCGACAAAAAATTTAAAACATTTACATTTTAAAAAGACAGAAGTATAAATAAGAACATTTAGAAATAAATTAAATAGTTACTACCTATATTTTCATAATGAAAATTCAATTTTGTACAAACCAAGTTTCCTCCCTCCAAGTAATGCATGAATCAAAATTCTAGTTGAAAATTTGAAACTCATGAAAAATTAACAAATTAAAATGAGGCATTGGAATGTAAATATAAAAATGATTAAAATTAGAGACAAATAAAGTGGGGGATGTTATCCAGCTTTAATATTAAATAATATCTCCATTTGTATTGAAATTCAAAGTGGATTTGTTGTTGGTTAGAAAATCTCACATCCAATATTTCCCTCTTCATTCAGTCGCTTGAAAAATAATACACCATCTTATAATGGTAACATCACCGACCACACACATTCAAATAGGTATAAATTATAAAAGAGAAATAATATTTCAATTAAAAATTCATAAATAATGATTATCCAATCCAGGTATATTCAAAACCAAGAAACATGAAATCATTTTAATAGAAATTTAAAGATAATACATTAAAATCATGGGTTTTCTCCCTCGAATCGCTAAAATTAAAGTCTCCATCTAGACTCAATACCCTAAATATATTATCCATGCTAATTAAATCTCAATGAATAATCATTAATTGGGTATTGGTATTTTTTTGGAAAATGAAACAATTTATCTCAATTCCTCATGCAACTTAGCATCCAAGAGAATTCCACTCAAAAACTCCAAAACATGAGTACTGAGCCCCATGCCATCAAAATCTTTAAAATAAAAAGTATCCTTAAATTATCCAATAAAAGGATAAAATAGCTTATTTGAGTTATTAGAATGATTGGTCTTAATTTTCTTTCACTCACTAGCAATCTCCTCTATACTTAAGAGTTTCCTAGGTTTAGAAAAATAAACAACAGTTTCTATAGGCGGTTAATTGTCAAAAAAATGATGAATATTAAAGAAAAATTAATTGTTTGTGGTAGTGGGAGAGTGATAAGAATCGTCTAAGAACTTTTCAAATTCATGGGAAAAAAATTTCATTGAGATGGTCCAAAGAAGTAGGTATAGACCTTATTTCTATTACTGGAATATTTTTAAGAAACTCTACTAACTCACTCTTAACATATGAAGAAAATTCAACACCAGTACTAAGATTAATAAAACTGAATTTAGAAATATCTTCTTCTAAAAAAAATCCATTTTCAATAGAGAAAACACCATTATAAGACTCTAACTCATCATTTTTGTAGGAATAGGAAGCAGTTTCGGGGAGGTGTTCATGGGAGGGTTGTAAAATCTAAAAATATTGATAAAAATTGTCATCAATATCAGTTTGGGAAGTATAACCTTCATGGTATTGAGAAATATATTTCCTAATTTCGTTCTCAACACTCTCCATACTTTCTAGCTCTTTTATAGACTCAGATTCAACAAAATTCTCTTCAAAATGTTCACTGAAAGACTCGGTGTTAAAATCATCAAAGGTATGATGATTTTATTTTCTAACCAAAACTATAAACACCTCATCCACAACATGAATAAACTTACATCTCACCTCAAGTGAAAAATATTTATAAAATTTAAATTCATCTTGGTCCTTACTGGCTTAAAGGGTAATATTACCCTTTGATACATTGATGAAAACCCTAGTAGTAGATAAGAATGTCCTAACTTCAATTATTGTAATTGTGTTATCACTTTAAATGTGAAGAATAAGTAATTTTATGGTCAAATAATTTTTTCCAACATAAACTGATAGGTTATCTACACTCCCATAATGGTTGGAAAGTGACATGTAAACTAGATTCAGTGAGACTGAACTCAGTTTCAGCTTCCTAAGGACCAACTTTTTGAATAAAGAGTAGGTAATAACGTTAATTCTAGCTACTATATCACAAAATAACCTAATCTACTCACTTCAATCAATTTTAATATATATGAAAAATATCCACAGTATTTTATTTTGGGGGGAACGTTCTTTTAGACTATGGAATTTTACTCCCCATTAAAGTAAACTATTTATATCTAGCCCATGTATCTATTTTTATCTAAGAAACTCTTAATAAATTTTTGATAAGACGGTATTTTTTTCAAAGCATTGACAAATTTCATGTCAATATTGAAGATCCCAAACATTTTTAGAAAAATAAGATAATCATGTTCACTATTATTTTCTATCATTTTTTGAAAAGGGATGGTAGGGGGATAATTCTTCAAAATAGGTGGTTAATTATTCTCATACTGAAACCATAAATTCTTTTTTCCCTCTTTTATTATTTCCCGCTTCATGTTTCATTGTTCTGTAGTTTTCTAATGTAAAGGGTTATCAATTTTTTTAGATTCTTCAGCTATGTCTAATTTTCTAGATTTTGGATTTTTCAAATTTTTATTATCAGTATTAGCTTAAAAATATCATTCATAATTACTAGATTATTCCCTAAATAGTTCTTTAATATTTATAAATAACCTAGTTTTTACTACTATATCATTCTCACTTGGGTTTCATTCTGTTATGCTAGGCATCTTTCCCTAGTCTCTTCTTCCTAGTTCTCTAGCTATCAATCACATTTTAATTTTCATAATATGAATTATAGAATGTATATCCATTTTTAATGAACCAATTTCAACTAGAACCTACTGCAACATACCCTTTATTTCCCCTAATAATTTGAAGATTCATCCCCATATTTATTTTGAAAATATTATTTGGGTTGTGTTTAGTAATTTGCAGTATTGGTATGTTTGATTATACCATGTTATTTTCCAGATAGTTTGGGCTGATTTTTATATACATAATTAAATTTATTTTAGAATGAATATTTGGAACCCTGATTCCCAGTCCTATAATCTAAAAATTTGGAAATCTCTGTAGAGAGGACAGAAAGATCAATATAGTGACAACATTTTTGATTGAGACCAAAAATCCCACAATGACAATGTTGATCCCTATGAACGTTTTCGTTAAAAATCATCATGGGTATTAGTTTCATCCATATGAATGGTTCTTTTCCTAGTGAACTTATGTTTAGACTTCTGGGGCAATTTATCAAAAAAAAATTAAGCTCATTAGCATTGTAATTAGAGAAGTCATCACCACATGATTGGTCCACTAAGTTCTTCTTGTAAGGAGTGATGGAATTGTAAAAGTATCCATGAGAATATGAGGAGCTAACATGGGATTGGTAATTTTACTAATAAGACTTTTGAACCTATAGAATGCCTCGTGAAACAACTATCCCTCATCCTAGATAAATCAAGTTAGTTATCTTATGCCTCACTTAAATGGTTGTGTTCTTGGGGTAAAATTTTGATGCAAAATATTTAAACACATCATCCTGGGTTTCAAATATTTCTCCATCTATGTTTTGGACCCATGTCCTTTCCATCCCCTTAAGATATAATGGTAACCCCATCAATTTCAACTTCTCCCCACTCTGGCCTGACAGAGGAAATTGTTTTACATAAACAAGAAAGTATATAATAAAATAAATTGAATATTCTATAGGGATTCCACTGAATGATGGGAGTTAGGAAAGATGACACTGTTTAATTTCATAATTCATGGGCCGATGATAAAATCTTATAAAATATGGAATGTTTGAAACAATTAGTATTTGGAACTCCCTAAGTCTAGGTCTCTCAAGGTATAGAATAAAAGGTTGTAAAATATTGATGTTTTTATTATCATATCTTCCTAAATATATGTTTTCTAAATTTTCCATTTCTAAATTACTTTATTTACTAAGAGAATAATAGTGTTGATTAATTTATGAAATTTTATATTTAGAATCTTACTTGGAATACCATGTGTCCATACAATCAGTGAAAATTTTAGGAATTTTTTTGAAATAGTTTTTATGTTTTTTATTTTTTTTATATTTCTAGGTATTCTATTTTATTTTTTTAGTTTTTTTTATATATTTTTTTTCTTTTCTTACTCGTTCACACATTACCTCCCTAGAAATTGGGCCAAAATTTGATGGGACTTCTATCATGGAATCCTGGAAAAACTAATATTTATAAACCTACTCAATATTAGTACTATAGTAAGAAGGGTTGAACAAGTGGGAGTGAAAATTCTTGTGTATAACAAAAAAAATAGTGTTAATGATGGAATGATATAAAATATGAGATGTAGTTTGTGGTGTGCGATTAAAAAATTAGAATATGTGAGTGAAATGAAGTGTGAAATAGAATTAGTGTATGGAGAAAAAAATAGAGAAAAAACATTAGATAAAATTAGGGTCATCAAGATTCTTTGAAAGAATTAAAAATGATATTATATGATCATAATTTAATTAAAATTATTATTAAATGATTTAAAAATGGTGCAGATTCATTAAGTTGTCCCCTTAGTGAACTTCCATAGTTTTATTAACCTCATTCAGTCTCTACTTCTCGATATTAACCTTCGAAATCCTATATTCATTATGGAGAAGATGTTCATTAACCTTTTCCAATTTTTGGTACTTTGGACAATGATAAAATCTGAATTGATCTCACTAACAACACCTATCAGTTCTTGTGTATTGTGAATTGAAGATCATAAAAAATAGAAAATATCATTAAACTTAAAATTGAATTGAACAAAAGTTTTAACACAATCAGAATGGATAAATGAATCTCATCTCATTGCATCCTAATTTTTCTAAGAGAACTATCTACCCATGAAAGAAATATAAAAAGTGAGAGAAAATAGATAAAGAAACATATATGGTGAGACTATTTCCTTCCTCAAGATCTAAATCTGGATCCTACTCCCAGATTTCTTGTCTGCTCCCATCTCTATGTGCTCCTGTGTAAATGGTGGATGAATCTAAAATGAATTGTTGAAGCATTACACATTCCCCTATTAAGATTAAGGATCGTGTTGTGGATGGTTCTTGAATTCCCCTGTGCCTGGGTCACTTTGAATCCTTTTCTTAACTAAATACTTATGTTCACCTTATGAATGAATGGTCACTGTCACCACCCTACAACCTCTCCCTAACATCCACATGGAATATAATTCACTATTAATCTTTATCCTTCAATGACTTGAGCATTTATCCTCCAAGAAATTGTGCCCCTTATAAAACTTTATTCCCATGATCATCTTTCACACCCCATGATCTCTTTCTCTTGTAAGTAACCTACCTAATTCAACCAAAAAAGTAATAAAGAAATTGTTACATTTTTTACAGAAAATTCCTCTGAAAAATTAATCCATGGATGGGATTGAAGTAATTTTTTCAGGTAATGCAGTGCCCAAACTTCGGCCTAATTTCTAAAAAAAATTGTGGGCTCGAAGATCAAAATTTGACATCTGGTCATTTTTTTTCTATTAATATATTTTTTTCACTTTTATTATATTTATTATAATTAGAAATATATAAACATATAAATACACTTATTATTATTAAATATATATACTATTATTATTGTTTATTGTATTTGTATATATAAGAAAATTGAAAAATGGTGGGGGTGTTTGGCCTTTGGGTATTATTCTTCCAACAGCAGCATGCACGGATGGTGTTTGTCATAATCTAATGGCATGTTGTGGCACAAAATTAGATATTTAATGGGCATATGAATTATCTATATCTCTAGTGAGGATTCATTATAAGAGGTGTTCATCTTCTCAGGTACCTTCAAGAGTGGTGTGGAACCTTCAGTCATCATTGGTCATGCTTTCACTGGTGGTCAGATAGCATCAGAGTCAATGAAAATGTAGCCTTCTATAGTGGTTAGCTCAGGTTATTTTCAACAGTGGTGGTGTAGCATTCCCCTTCAAGCGATGAACTTGGGTTTATAGGTATAGTGCTTGGTGGAGGTATATTATTCATCCTAAAACTCATATGGGGTCTTTTTGGTTGGGATCTAACACCTAATTTTAGTTTTATCATCTTCTATGGTGGGTTACCCCTTCAGTGGTCTCAGTTCTAAATTTGGGGTAGTTATCTTTGGGTTTCTTTGGTAGAATTCTAGTTCTGGTGGAGGATGATTCAAATAAACTTCTCATGGTGGAGTTAAATATGAAATTACCTATCCCGATACTGATTATGGAGGTGTGTTTTGGAAAGTTCTTGGTTATTGTAGGTTGGGCTATTCCACTAGGCATAGTTGGGAGTCAATACAATATAGGTAGAATTGGTTTCCATTTTTACTCATATGATCACCTTTTTCCCTTCTCACAATAACTTGGAATTCAACTCCATGGTCAGTTCAGGTCCCCTTCATGTAGTGAGTTGGCAAAGTCAGTATACTGACAGTCGTACCATCAGTATGCTAACTGTATCATGGTTTTCATAGAAAATATAAATAAACAACACAGTAAAATAAATTTAATAAAAAAATAAAAAACAAATAAAAAAATAAATGAAAATTAATTATCTTAACATTAAAATTTAATAATATATTTTATTTGAGTAAAAAAATTAAATTATAAAAAACCAAAAGAAGATAAATTAATTACAAAAATATCAAAGTGAATGAATGGATTTAACAAAAAAATAAAATAAATTAAAATACTAGAAATTATTAATTTAAAAAACAATTCAAAAAAATAATTAAACAAATATTAGAACGAAATTAATAATTTAAAATTATTACATTGAAATTCATAGAGTGAATAAAAAAATATAAAAAAAATTATTTATAATTTAGATTTATAAGCAGAATAAAAAAATTATTAGTTTGAATAAAATTAAAAATTGAACTAAAATTACCTTGATGGCTAAAATAAGCACAAAAACACAAATTTTGACACAAAATTTATAGAATTAATAATTAAACACAAAATTAACAACATTTAAAATTTATTGAATTAAAAAATAATTTTTTATTAAAAACAAAATTCATTATAAAAAATTATGTGGAAAAAATAATGAAATAAGATACACATAAAATTTCCCTACACTTAATTAATCACATTCCTAGGAAATTCAATAGATTGTATTTGTTCAAAAAAATAATAATAAATAGAGGTATTGTAACACCCCAAGATTTCATAGTGTGTTATTTCTTCAAAATAATTCAATAACTTGCACTACACGCAACACCGAGTTCAATCACACCATGACTTACAAAAAAAAATCCATTCAAAAGAGGTTATGAATAGTATTATCTAAATTTTAAACTTTATATAATCTTTATAATTTTAGAATCCATATTATGAGTTTCTTAGATATAATGCAAGAACAAATTCATTTTCAATATTGCACTTTTATCAACTTTTAATAGTGAACTATTTTTAAATACAATATTTTAAACTTTTTGACTAAATGGGGACATCAAAAATTTAAAATGAAACACCCCAAGCTTCTACGGTACGCTTCTCTTTGAATAATGCGATAGCGTGTGTTGTACGCAACACCGAGTTCTAACAACCAATCAAACTAGCCGTTATGAATAGTAATACCTACTTTTTAAAATTATATATATTTTATATTTCAAAATGGACTTCATTTTTGGATTCGGAATATCTAATTTAGCCTAAGGTGAAATTTTGGTACTTTTCGGATAACTTTCATATTTTGATGAATAGTGAAAATTATTAAATTTTAATTAAAAACAACTTTTTTAATCAAAATAATTAATAGTGATAAATTATGAATTTTAGTAGTTTTAAAGTATATTTAGAATATATTTTTACCATTTAATATAATTTTGGTCATTGGACATAATTTTACAATTAAACCGAACATAAACAAGTGTCAATCTTTTGATAGTTATTATCTCTTAAAAACACGCTTTTTGTTTTGACAGCGGAAATTAATTTTAAATTAATTTCTGCCACTTCTGTGTTTTGAATTTAGGAAAATGGATTCCATATTTGGAATCAGGATGTTCAAATTGTGTAAATAGGTAACTTTTATTTTTAGACATTTTGAATAATTACTGCGGTAAATATTTTATTTACCATGGTTAAGGGTAAATTTGGTAAATAAGGGTTAAAAAATAATATTATAATAATAATAAATTACCCTAAAATGTGTCTTAACCCTATTGGTTGATACATGGTCGACCATGGGCATCTTTGGGTCGATTTTGGGACCCCATGGATCCACTTGTAAGTGATAATGACACTTTATTTTAATTAAGTTAAAATGAATACAAAAATGACACAAGCATATATCTTTTAGAAAAACAATTGTTACATAGGGTTATATATGTTGGATTTTAGATTATAAATATTCATTAGAAAGATAAACAGATTTCCTACATAATGATATTTGATTTATAATTTTTAGACATTAAATATTTTATTTTATTTATGACACAATGATGATGCAGTAATTACTATAATAGTGAAAAATTAAAATAATTGATATTATAAATACCCAAATAAATATAATATGAAACTTTTAATGAATTAAACTAATTTTATAGGATAATATGATATATTAGTATTGATTTAATTGACTTTGTTCGAAGTAATCAATCTGTTATAAGTTTCACAAAAATCAACTATTGAATAGTGTCAAAATTGACATAAAAGAGTTCTTAAAACAAATATTATATTATTAATTGATATTAAATTCCTAAAAATCTAAGGTTAGGCCAAGAGACTTATATAATGATAGTTTCATCATTAATGTACCACTTGGGGGTCGCTTGGATGTATATAGTAAGTTTATTAACCATATTATATAAAAATACAAAGAGACATTGTAAAAGTGAAACTAATTAACTTAGAGTTAATACTTAAAGATAAGGTTAATATAAGTACCCAAAACTGTCTAAATTCTATTGGTTGAGTTGTTTTCGACCCATCCCCACCTTAAACTTTGAATATTCAACTTTGGAGCCATTGGAAACCGATTATAAATTTATTATAAATTAATATTTCTAGCTTTTCCAAAGGTGCCCCTCACCCCTCTTATAAAAGGGCACTCCTCCTTCTCATTTCTTTAAACCTTCAAAGCCTTTTGGTTCGGCCAAACTCTGCCCAAATACTCTCCCAACTTCCCTCAATACAACCTAGGGGCCTTAGTTTGATCAGAAAGCCAACTTAAGGATCCCTTTTGATCAAATCAAAAGGAAGAACCCGAAGAAGAGGTAATGATTTCACCACCCTTCTCCAAGTTCATTTCTTCTTCCACTTCTTCTTCCTTTTTTCTTACCATTATAAAATAATAACTCCAGTATCTCAAATATACTGTGATGTTATTATAAATATGGTACAAACATATTCAGTATTCTATCCACCCTTTGAATAACATGTCACCATACGTGCGTACGTACGGCTTACCGTCTCCACGTCGTGGTGTAATTGTTATTCAATATATTATTATTTGGATGGGTATAATAATGATGTGTAACTCATGTAAATAATAAATATAACATGATAATGATTCTGTATATATGATATACCATCCATTTATATATTATTTTAATATCAAAAGAATGATATTGTCGCTCGTGCGTACGTACGGACTACCGTCTCCACGAACGCGATGAGATTCATTCTCCATCGTATCCATTCAAGTATAATTATCATTTTATGATTTAAAAATGATCTTTAAGGACTTTATATCATTCTGGATATGAATAAGATACAACAAAAATGGCTTATGTAACAAAACATATAAAAGAAAACAAGTAAGTTAACACCCAAAACAACGATAATACTAAGATATTATTATCAAATCGATATTAAAAGATCATATAAGATATCATATTAATGTATATGATTCTTGTATAATTTAATAACAATTATTTCACCATTATATAGGAGGTTAACCTACCCCAACCAAGGAAAAGTACAAGGTAAGGGTTATTTCACAATCTCTTCATTATCCGAGGTTGTTTATATGTAATAATCTACTGGGATCTCTTTATCATCCACATCCATGTTTCTTAAAAATGTATTTCAAAACATTTTTACTATTTACTAGAATATGAGTTAAAGTCATTTATACCCTTTTTTACTTTTATAAGTGGTTTATAAAGGAATCTTTCCGTCGTTTTCAAAACAAGGTCCCTTTTAACCTTTTCGACAGAATTAAGTTAAGAATGTTTTTTTAACTTATACGGCGGGTGCGGCTATTTTCCGCCGTTATAAAATCTTCAAAGCTTCCATTACAAGATTATAAGATTATTTTCAAAGAAAATGTTTTATTTTATATGGATCTTAAATGATTTCAAAATAAAAGGAGATATTTCTTTAAAAAGAATTTTGATTTCATCTATGTCAACATCCTTTGATGGATTTTAAGATTATTTGAAGTTGATTTATTATGATACAAAACATCTATATTGTATTGAAGGTTTTGTGATATGTTTTACTGTGGATGTGCTATTTTTATACCATTCATAGTTTATGGTGAAAGTATTGACATTTCGTATGCTAGTTTTAATACGAATGTTTATGTTATATTTAAACCTTTTCATATGGGAATGCATTGGACTTAATATGTGACGGGTGGAGCCCGCTATAGCTCCTCGATGCATCGGTAGGTCTCATGAGACAAACTAGTGTCTTGGCACAAGGCCTTGACAAAATCTTATTTGTAGTCTTGGCACGAGGCCTTGACTATGTGGTTATGATAGTCTGGCATTATGCATTCCAACATTATGAAAGTGGTTATTGATTTTTTCATGTGATTATTCGATTAGTATAATATCCATGTGAATAAGTTAATGGAATTATTTCATTTTATTTATTCCATACCATGTTGAAAGTTCATGTTTGAAAGGCTTTTGTTTTAGTTATACATTGCCTTAAAAGTTTATTCTTAATTATGAAAGTTTCCGCTATATTGTTATCCTTACTGGGCATTTTAGCTCACCCCTTTTCTATGTTTTATTTTTTCCAGGAAGTGAAGAAGTAAGTTATGAATGACCTACAGGGATATTATGTGGGGATATGAGTGTGGATTATGGAGACAATATGTTGTTGTAGTAGTTTTTCGTTTAATGATGTAATGTAAAACTTATGAATATATCTAGTGTTTCCAAGGCTACTAAACCAATCGGTCTTTCGAGATTTGATCTTTCTTGTGATCATGCCAATGTTATGTAATAATGCACCGACTCTGGGAAACTAGGGTCGGGGCGTTACAGTTGGTATCAGAGGAAGTTTAGTACAAACCTTGGAAACTAGATTTAGATAAACTCAGATTAGAGCACGTAGACCTAAGATGAACTTTGAGGATTAGTATAGAAGAACTTCCTAGAATTTTGGTATTGTAGAGATTTTGGGAGTTTTCCGAGCAATACATCCCTGTCTGGATACGAGCAGGTAGAGGCGGCTCTGGCACAGATGTACCTAGGGGTAAAACCCGAAAACACCGCTTTGAGCTAGACTCGAACGGGAACTGGTGCACGACAACGGGCCTTGCTGCACTCTTGGTTATGAAACTCCCGGGGGATATGCTTAGGATAACTCTCATTTTTCATTACAAATCATTTTGAAGGGATTATGAGTATATAATTCCTCAAAGAAAACATTCTTATGATTATAGATTATATCCATAAATAGTTCAATTTATGTTAAGTGTTTTATAAGTATGGGATTATGTATTTTGATTCATAAACTGATCTAGTGTATACCATTGTTTAGAAATGGCGCCCAGTAGAAGGAATGAGAACTCCAGAAATGCACATGATCCAAAGAGAAGGAAGGATCATATCTTTCATGGTCTTAAGCTAGAATTTATAAGAGAAATAGTCTCCCATGTATTATCATCATATGAAGAAATAATATCATGTGTTGATAAGATAAGTAAAGAGTTTACTGAGTCCTATGGATTTGAAGGGAAGCAAGAGAAGAAAAGGATGGAAGAGAGAAAGATGGATAAAGGGAAGAGGGAAAAGAAGAATTTTCCCATATGTGGTAACTGTGGAAAGAAACACCCTGGAACTTGCCTGAAAGGAATGAGAGTTTGTTATAAGTGTGGAGGAAAAGGGCACAAAGTACGTGACTGCAAGGGTAAGAAAATGGTTTCAAATGTACAATGCTTCATTTGCAAGGAGTTTGGACACTACGCGAACCTATGTACCAGTCATCAGACTATGCCGCAAATGATGTTATTGGATAATAATCAAGTTATGATACTACCACAGATGAAGAGGAATGATTAGAGTTCTTATGTTGATTATGTCAATTGAGTGTTGTATCAACAATGTATTTGTTATAATAATTATGGAGTATATAAGGATTGTACTGCAGTACTATTTCATTAAGGACTTGAGATTGTGTGGAACAAAGAAAAGTGACTCAATAGCAGGATAAATTTTTGGAAAATATATGGTTGAGAGAATGATAAATCATAATATAGTTCTGATACTGAGGTAGTGATTTTGGAATAATATGTGATTGTTTTGGATAAATTATATTGGATATTCTTGACTACCTTGGAACTGATTAATGATTTGTATATTCCATCATTATTGGGGTTTAAAACATTTTTGGATTAATGATGTATATCCAGCATTCTATATGGAATAAGGGAGCATGAATGTAATCAATAAGGAATATGGTAATACATGATGAAGGTATTCATATGCTATTACGGGGTAAAAAGGATCTATATTATGTTTACCTTCCTTATGAATGTTGGACTGTGAGTTTGGATAGAATAATTTTGGATAGTTCTAGTTTTTATTATTTTGGATTGCCATAAAAGGACAACCCGGAGGTCGGGCGGCAACTCGTCGCGTCCGGCAAGGCTGCGAGACTTGAACCCGCAACCAAAGGGCGACAAGGGTGTATAACCTACCACTAGCCCACGAGATGTCCTGGATTAAATAATGTAGTTTTTATTAAAAGATCTTATAGATGAATTATAAATTAGTTTATTTCGGAACCCTATACGAATAGTGTAAATAGAATTCTTTTACATTCTATTATCTTTTAGAGTGAAAGATGAGTTTGTGGTAGAAATTTATTAATGGATAAAACTCTAATTATAAAGTAAGTATATCTCCTTATGATCTTAGCCAATCTCATAAATAAATTCCTCAATATTATGAAAAGCAACTTAGAACAAAATTGTTTTCCTAGATGGTACCTTAAATCATCACTAATTTATGGCTTTGGGATTGTTGGCCTTTTCATAGCCATGTTCTCTACCACTCTCCATCAGATAATTGATGGTTAGATTTCTCTTCCATATCCATATTTTCCTACACGGAACCCTAGTATGTGTTATTTTCGGTAATCTTCATACTTTCCACTCTTTGTTTTAAATAGAGGCCTCATTAATTCATTTTTCGATGTGGGATTTCAACTAAGATATTTTGAAACGTCAAAAATTTATCCCAATACCCTATGTGTTGTTGAACCAATGGTATTTCAAATCATCATAGATTGATGAGTTTATGGACCTCAATTTTATACTTGTTTGTGATTGATGACCTCAATCACTACCTATAAATATTTACGTTTTTCCTCCAATTATATGTCTCTAATTGCCACCAATGTTCTCCTAATCGAGATCATAATTTGGTAGTGACCCTTTCATTTCTCATTTCCTCATATTAAGACAAAATTTTAGTAACCCAATTTCCGATGTGGGTTTTCCCACAAAGATATTTTTTATTTTCAACCTTTTATTTTCGAAGAACAATTTCAAATTGCGAGGACACAATTTATTGAAGGAGGGGAGAATGTAACACCCCAAGATTTCATAGTGTGTTATTTCTTCAAAATAATTCAATAACTTGCACTAAACGCAACACCGAGTTCAATCACACCATGACTTACAAAAAAAATCCATTCAAAAGAGGTTATGAATAGTATTATCTAAATTTTAAACTTTATATAATCTTTATAATTTTAGAATCCATATTATGAGTTTCTTAGATATAATGCAAGAACAAATTCATTTTCAGTATTGCACTTTCATCAACTTTTAATAGTGAACCATTTTTAAATACAATATTTTAAACTTTTTGACTAAATGGGGACATCAAAAATTTAAAATGAAACACCCCAAGCTTCTACGGTACGCTTCTCTTTGAATAATGCGATAGCGTGTGTTGTACGCAACACCGAGTTCTAACAACCAATCAAACTAGCCGTTATGAATAGTAATACCTACTTTTTAAAATTATATATATTTTATATTTCAAAATGGACTTCATTTTTAGATTCGGAATATCTAATTTAGCCTAAGGTGAAATTTTGGTACTTTTCGGATAACTTTCATATTTTGATGAATAGTGAAAATTATTAAATTTTAATTAAAAACAACTTTTTTAATCAAAATAATTAATAGTGATAAATTATGAATTTTAGTAGTTTTAAAGTATATTTAGAATATATTTTTACCATTTAATATAATTTTGGTCATTGGACATAATTTTACAATTAAACCGAACATAAACAAGTGTCAATCTTTTGATAGTTATTATCTCTTAAAAACACGCTTTTTGTTTTGACAGCGGGAATTAATTTTAAATTAATTTCTGCCACTTCTGTGTTTTGAATTTAGGAAAATGGATTCCATATTTGGAATCAGGGTGTTCAAATTGTGTAAATAGGTAACTTTTATTTTTAGACATTTTGAATAATTACTGCGGTAATATTTTATTTACCATGGTTAAGGGTAAATCTGGTAAATAAGGGTTAAACAATAATATTATAATAATACTAAATTACCCTAAAACGTGTCTTAACCCTATTGGTTGATACATGGTCGACCATGGGCATCTTTGGGTCGATTTTGGGACCCCATGGATCCACTTGTAAGTGATAATGACACTTTATTTTAATTAAGTTAAAATGAATACAAAAATGACACAAGCATATATCTTTTAGAAAAACAATTGTTACATAGGGTTATATATGTTGGATTTTAGATTATAAATATTCATTAGAAAGATAAAAAGATTTCCTACATAATGATATTTTATTTATAATTTTTAGACATTAAATAATTTATTTTATTTATGACACAATGATGATGCAGTAATTACTATAATAGTGAAAAATTAAAATAATTGATATTATAAATACCCAAATAAATATAATATGAAACTTTTAATGAATTAAAATAATTTTCTAGGATAATATGATATATTATTATTGATTTAATTGACTTTGTTCGAAGTAATCAATCTGTTATGAGTTTCACAAAAATCAACTATTGAATAGTGTCAAAATTGACATAAAAGAGTTCTTAAAACAAATATTATATTATTAATTGATATTAAATTCCTAAAAATATAAGGTTCGGCCAAGAGGCTTATATCATGATAGGTTCATCATTAATGGACCACTTGGGGGTCGCTTGGATGTATATAGGAAGTTTATTAACCATATTATATAAAAATACAAAGAGACATTGTAAAAGTGAAACTAATTAACTTAGAGTTAATACTTAAAGATAAGGTTACTATAAGTACCCAAACCTGTCTAAATTCTATTGGTTGAGTTTTTTTAGACCCATCCCCACCTTAACCTTTGAATAGTAAACTTTGGAGCCATTGTAAACCGATTAAGAATTTATTATAAATTAATATTTCTAACTTTTCCAAAGGTGCCCCTCACCCCTCTTATAAAAGGGCACTCCTCCTTCTCATTTCTTCACACCTTCAAAGCCTTTTGGTTCGGCCAAACTCTGACCAAATACTCTCCCAACTTTCCTAACTACAACCTAGGGGCCTTAGTTTGATCATAAAGCCAACCTAAGGAGCCCTTTTGATCAAATCAAAAGGAAGAACTCGAAGAAGAGGTAATGATTTCACCACCCTTCTCCAAGTTCATTTCTTCTTCCACTTCTTCTTCCTTTGTTCTTACCATTCTAAAATAATAACTCCAGTATCTCACATATAATGTGATGTTATTATAAATATGGTACAACCATATTCAGTATTCTATCCACCCTTTGAATAACATGTCACCATATGTGCGTACGTACGGCTTACCGTCTCCACGTCGTGGTGTAATTGTTATTCAATATATTATTATTTGGATGGGTATAATAATGATGTGTAACTCATGTAAATAATAAATATAACATGTTAATGATTCTTTATATATGATATACCATCCATTTATATATTATTTTAATATCAAAAGAATGATATTGTCGCTCGTGCGTACGTACGGACTACCGTCTCCACGAATGCGTTGAGATTCATTCTCCATCGTATCCATTTAAGTATAATTATCATTTTATGATTTAAAAATGATGTTTAAGGACTTTATATAATTCTGTATATGAATAAGATACAACAAAAATTTCTTATGTAACAAAACATATAAATGAAAACAAGTAAGTTAACACCCAAAACAACGATAATACTAAGATATTATTATCAAATCGATATTAAAAGATCATATATGATATCATACTAATGTATATGATTCTTGTATAATTTAATAACAATTATTTCACCATTATACAGGAGTTTAACCTACCCCAACCAAGGAAAATTACAAGGTAAGGGTTATTTTACAATCTCTTCATTATCCGAGGTTGTTTATATGTAATAATCTACTGGGATCTCTTTATCATCCACATCCATGTTTCTTAAAAATGTATTTCAAAACATTTTTACTATTTACTAGAATATGAGTTAAAGTCATTTATACCCTTTTTGACTTTTATAAGTGGTTTATAAAGGAATATTTCCATCGTTTTCAAAACAAGGTCCCTTTTAACCTTTTCGACAGAATTAAGGTAAGAATGTTTTTTTAACTTATACGGCGGGTGCGGCTATTTTCCGCCTTTATAAAATCTTCAAAGCTTCCCTTACAATCTTATAAGATTATTTTCAAAGAAAATGTTTTATTTTATATGGATCTTAAATGATTTCAAAATAAAAGGAGATATTTCTTTAAAAAGAATTTTGATTTCATCTATGTCAACATCCTTTGATGGATTTTAAGATTATTTGAAGTTGATTTATTATGATACAAAACTTCTATATTGTATTGAAGGTTTTGTGATATGTTTTACTGTGGATGTGCTATTTTTATACCATTCATAGTTTATGGTGAAAGTATTGACATTTCGTCTGCTAGTTTTAATACGAATGTTTATGTTATATTTAAACCTTTTCATATGGGAATGCATTGGACTTAATATGTGACGGGTGGAGCCCGTTATAGCTCCTCGATGCATCGGTAGGTCTCATGAGACAAACTAGTGTCTTGGCACAAGTCCTTGACAAAATCATATTTGTAGTCTTGGCACGAGGCCTTGACTATGTGGTTATGATAGTCTGGCATTATGTATTCCAATATTATGAAAGTGGTTATTGATTTTTGCATGTGATTATTCGATTAGTAGAATATCCATGTGAATAAGTAAATGGAATTATTTCATTTTATTTATGCCATACCATGTTGAAAGTTCATGTTTGAAAGGCTTTTGTTTTAGTTATACATTGCCTTAAAAGTTTATTCTTAATTATGAAAGTTTCCGCTATATTGTTATCCTTACTGGGCATTTTAGCTCACCCCTTTTCTATGTTTTATTTTTCCCAGGAAGTGAAAAAGTAAGTTATGAATGACCTGCAGGGATATTATGTGGGGATATGAGTGTGGATTATGAAGACAATATGTTGTTGTAGTAGTTTTTCGTTTAATTATGTAATGTAAAACTTATGAATATATCTAGTGTTTCCAAGGCTACTAAACCAATCGGTCTTTTGAGATTTGATCTTTCTTGTGATCATGCCAATGTTATGTAATAATGCACCGACTCTGGGTAACTAGGGTCGGGGCGTTACAGTTGGTATCAGAGGAAGTTTAGTACAAACCTTGGAAACTAGATTTAGATAAACTCAGATTAGAGCACGTAGACCTAAGATGAACTTTGAGGATTAATATAGAAGAACATCCTAGAATTTTGGTATTGTAGAGATTTTGTGAGTTTTCCGAGCAATACATCCCTGTCTGGATATGAGCAGGTAGAGGCGGCTCTGGCACAGATGTACCAAGGGGTAAAACCCGAAAACACCGCTTTGAGCTAGACTCGAACAGGAACTGGTGCACGACAACGGGCCTTGCTGCACTCTTGGTTACGACACTCCCGGGGGATATGCTTAGGATAACTCTCATTTTTCTTTACAAATCATTTTGAAGGGATTATGAGTATATACTTCCTCAAAGGAAACATTCTTATGATTATAGATTATATCCATAAATAGTTCAATTTATGTTAAGTGTTTTATAAGTACGGGATTATGTATTTTGATTTATAAACTGATCTAGTGTATTCCATTGTTTAGAAATGGCGCCCAGTAGAAGGAATGAGAACTCCAGAAATGCACATGATCCAAAGAGAAGGAAGGATCATATCTTTCATGGTCTTAAGCTAGAATTTATAAGAGAAATAGTCTCCCATGTATTATCATCATATGAATAAATAATATCATGTGTTGATAAGATAAGTAAAGAGTTTACTGAGTCCTATGGCTTTGAAGGGAAGCAAGAGAAGAAAAGGATGGAAGAGAGAAAGATGGATAAAGGGAAGAGGGAAAAGAAGAATTTTCCCATATGTGGTAACTGTGGAAAGAAACACCCTGGAACTTGCCTGAAAGGAATGGTAGTTTGTTATAAGTGTGGAGGAAAAGGGCACAAAGTACGTGACTGCAAGGGTAAGAAAATGGTTTCAAATGTACAATGATTCATTTGCAAGGAGTTTGGACACTACGCGGACCTATGTCCCAGTCATCAGACTATGCCGCAAATGATGTTATTGGATAATAATCAAGTTATGATACTACCACAGATGAAGAGGAATGATTAGAGTTCTTATGTTGATTATGTCAATTGAGTGTTGTATCAACAATGTACTTGTTATAATAATTATGGAGTATATAAGGATTGTACTGCAGTACTATTTCATTAAGGACTTGAGATTGTGTGGAACAAAGAAAAGTGACTCAATAGCAGGATAAATTTTTGGAAAATATATGGTTGAGAGAATGATAAATTATAATATAGTTCTGATACTGAGGTAGTGATTTTGGAATAATATGTGATTGTTTTGGATAAATTATATTGGATATTCTTGACTACCTTGGAACTGATTAATGATTTGTATATTCCATCATTGTTGGGGTTTAAAACATTTTTGGATTAATGAAGTATATCCAGCATTCTATATGGAATAAGGGAGCATGAATGTAATCAATAAGGAATATGGTAATACATGATGAAAGTATTCATATGCTATTACGGGGTAAAAAGGATCTATATTATGTTTAACTTCCTTATGAATGTTGGACTGTGAGTTTGGATAGAATTATTTTGGATAGTTCTAGTTTGGATTATTTTGGATTGCCATAAAAGGACAACTCGGAGGTCGGGCGGCAACCCGTCGCGTCCGGCAAGGCTGTGAGACTTGAACCCGCAACCGAAGGGCGACAAGGGTTTATCACCTACCACTAGCCCACGAGATGTCCTGGATTAAATAATGTAGTTTTTATTAAAAGATTTTATAGATGAATTATAAATTCATTTATTTTGGAACCCTATACGAATAGTGTAAATAGAATTATTTTACATTCTATTATCTTTTAGAGTGAAAGATGAGATTGTGGTAGAAATTTATTAATGGATAAAACTCTAATTATAAAGTAAGTATATCTCTTTATGATCTTAGCCAATCTCATAAATAAAATCCTCAATATTAAGAAAAGCAACTTAGAACAAAAATGTTTTCCTAGATGGTACCTTAAATCATCACTAATTTATGGCTTTGGGATTGTTGGCCTTTTCATAGCCATGTTCTCTACCACTCTCCATCAGATAATTGATGGTTAGATTTCTCTTCCATATCCATATTTTCCTACACGGAACCCTAGTATGTGTTATTTTTGGTAATCTTCATACTTTCCACTCTTTGTTTTAAATAGAGGCCTCATTAATTCATTTTTCGATGTGGGATTTCAACTAAGATATTTTGAAAAGTCAAAAATGTGTTATCCCAATACCCTATGTGTTGTTGAACCAATGGTATTTCAAATCATCATAGATTGATGAGTTTATGGACCTCAATTTTATACTTGTTTGTGATTGATGACCTCAATCACTACCTATAAATATTTACGTTTTTCCTCCAATTATATGTCTCTAATTGCCACCAATGTTCTCCTAATCGAGATCATAATTTGGTAGCGACCCTTTCATTTCTCATTTCCTCATATTAAGACTACATTTTAGTAACCCAATTTACGATGTGGGTTTTCCCACAAAGATATTTTTTATTTTCAACCTTTTATTTTCGAAGAAAAATTTCAAATTGCGAGGACGCAATTTATTGAAGGAGGGGAGAATGTAACACCCCAAGATTTCATAGTGTGTTATTTCTTCAAAATAATTCAATAACTTGCACTACACGCAACACCGAGTTCAATAACACCATGACTTACAAAAAAAATCCATTCAAAAGAGGTTATGAATAGTATTATCTAAATTTTAAACTTTATATAATCTTTACAATTTTAGAATCCATATTATGAGTTTCTTAGATATAATGCAAGAACAAATTCATTTTCAGTATTGCACTTTTATCAACTTTTAATAGTGAACCATTTTTAAATACAATATTTTAAACTTTTTGACTAAATGGGGACATCAAAAATTTAAAATGAAACACCCCAAGCTTCTACGGTACGCTTCTCTTTGAATAATGCGATAGCGTGTGTTGTACGCAACACCGAGTTCTAACAACCAATCAAACTAGCCGTTATGAATAGTAATACCTAATTTTTAAAATTATATATATTTTATATTTCAAAATGGACTTCATTTTTGGATTCGGAATATCTAATTTAGCCTAAGGTGAAATTTTGGTACTTTTCGGATAACTTTCATATTTTGATGAATAGTGAAAATTATTAAATTTTAATTAAAAACAACTTTTTTAATCAAAATAATTAATAGTGATAAATTATGAATTTTAGTAGTTTTAAATTATATTTAGAATATATTTTTACCATTTAATATAATGTTGTTCATTGGACATAATTTTACAATTAAATCGAACATAAACAAGTGTCAATCTTTTGATAGTTATTATCTCTTAAAAACACGCTTTTTGTTTTGACAGCGGGAATTAATTTTAAATTAATTTCTGCCACTTCTGTGTTTTGAATTTAGGAAAATGGATTCCATATTTGGAATCAGGATTTTCAAATTGTGTAAATAGGTAACTTTTATTTTTAGACATTTTGAATAATTACTGCGGTAAATATTTTATTTACCATGGTTAAGGGTAAATCCGGTAAATAAGGGTTAAAAAATAATATTATAATAATACTAAATTACCCTAAAACGTGTCTTAACACTATTGGTTGATACATGGTCGACCATGGGAATCTTTGGGTCGATTTTGGGACCCCATGTATCCACTTGTAAGTGATAATGACACTTTATTTTAATTAAGTTAAAATGAATACAAAAATGACACAAACATATTATCTTTTAGCAAAACAATTGTTACATAGGTTTATATATGTTGGATTTTAGATTATAAATATTCATTAGAAAGATAAAAATATTTCCTACATAATGATATTTTATTTATAATTTTTAGACATTAAATAATTTATTTTATTTATGACACAATGATGATGTAGTAATTACTATAATAGTGAAAAATTAAAATAATTGATATTATAAATACCCAAATAAATATAATATGAAACTTTTAATGAATTAAACTAATTTTATAGGATAATATGATATATTAGGATTTATTTAATTGACTTTGTTCGAAGTAATCAATCTGTTATGAGTTTCAAAAAAATCAACTATTGAATAGTGTCAAAATTGACATAAAAGAGTTCTTAAAACAAATATTATATTATTAATTGATATTAAATTCCTAAAAATCTAAGGTTCGGCCAAGAGACTTATATCATGATAGGTTCATCATTAATGGACCACTTGGGGGTAGCTTGGATGTATATAGTAAGTTTATTAAACATATTATATAAAAATACAAAGAGACATTGTAAAAGTGAAACTAATTAACTTAGAGTTAATACTTAAAGATAAGGTTAATATAAGTACCCAAACCTGTCTAAATTCTATTGGTTGAGTTGTTTTAGACCCATACCAACCTTAACCTTTGAATAGTCAACTTTGGAGCCATTGGAAACCGATTATAAATTTATTATAAATTAATATTTCTAGCTTTTCCAAAGGTGCCCCTCACCCCTCTTATAAAAGGGCACTCCTCCTTCTCATTTCTTCACACCTTCAAAGACTTTTGGTTCGGCCAAACTCTGCCCAAATAATCTCCCAAATTCCCTCACTACAACCTAGGGGCCTTAGTTTGATCATAAAGCCAACCTAAGGAGCCCTTTTGATCAAATCAAAAGGAAGAACCCGAAGAAGAGGTAATGATTTCACCACCCTTCTCCAAGTTCATTTCTTCTTCCACTTCTTCTTATTTTTCTCTTACCATTCTAAAATAATAACTCCAGTATCTCACATATACTGTGATGTTATTATAAATATGGTACAACCATATTCAGTATTCTATCCACCCTTTGAATAACATGTCACCATACGTGCATACGTACGGCTTACCGTCTCCACGTCGTGGTGTAATTGTTATTCAATATATTATTATTTGGATGGGTATAATAATGATGTGTAACTCATGTAAATAATAAATATAACATGTTAATGATTCTTTATATATGATATACCATCCATTTATATATTATTTTAATATCAAAAGAATGATATTGTCGCTCGTGCGTACGTACAGACTACTGTCTCCACGAACGCGATGAGATTCATTCTCCATCATATCCATTCAAGTATAATTATCATTTTATGATTTAAAAATGATTTTTAAGGACTTTATATCATTCTGGATATGAATAAGATACAACAAAAATGTCTTATGTAACAAAACATATAAAATAAAACAAGTAAGTTAACACCCAAAACAACGATAATACTAAGATATTATTATCAAATCGATATTAAAAGATCATATATGATATCATATTAATGTATATGATTCTTGTATAATTTAATAACAATTATTTCACCATTATACAGGAGGTTAACCTACCCCAACCAAGGAAAAGTACAAGGTAAGGGTTATTTCACAATCTCTTCATTATCTGAGGTTGTTTATATGTAATAATCTACTGGGATCTCTTTATCATCCACATCCATGTTTCTTAAAAATGTATTTCAAAACATTTTTACTATTTACTAGAATATGATTTAAAGTCATTTATACCATTTTTGACTTTTATAAGTGGTTTAAAAAGGAATATTTCCGTCATTTTCAAAACAAGGTCCCTTTTAACCTTTTCGACAGAATTAAGGTAAGAATGTTTTTTTAACTTATACGGCGGGTGCGGCTATTTTCCGCCGTTATAAAATCTTCAAAGCTTCCCTTACAAGCTTATAAGATTATTTTCAAAGAAAATGTTTTATTTTATATGGATCTTAAATGATTTCAAAATAAAAGGAGATATTTCTTTAAAAAGAATTTTGATTTCATCTATGTCAACATCCTTTGATGGATTTTAAGATTATTTGAAGTTGATTTATTATGATACAAAACTTATATATTGTATTGAAGGTTTTGTGATATGTTTGACTGTGGATGTGCTATTTTTATACCATTCACAGTTTATGGTGAAAGTATTGACATTTCGTATGCTAGTTTTAATACGAATGTTTATGTTATATTTAAACCTTTTCATATGGGAATGCATTGGACTTAATATGTGATAGGTGGAGCCCACTATAGCTCCTCGATGCATCGGTAGGTCTCATGAGACAAACTAGTGTCTTGGCACAAGGCCTTGACAAAATCTTATTTGTAGTCTTGGCACGAGGCCTTGACTATGTGGTTATGATAGTCTGGCATTATGCATTCCAACATTATGAAAGTGGTTATTGATTTTTGCATGTGATTATTCGATTAGTAGAATATCCATGTGAATAAGTAAATGGAATTATTTCATTTTATTTATGCCATACCATGTTGAAAGTTCATGTTTGAAAGGATTTTGTTTTAGTTATACATTGCCTTAAAAGTTTATTCTTAATTATGAAAGTTTCCGCTATATTGTTATCCTTACTGGGCATTTTAGCTCACCCCTTTTCTATGTTTTATTTTTCCCAGGAAGTGAAGAAGTAAGTTATGAATGACCTGCAGGGATATTATGTGGGGATATGAGTGTGGATTATGGAGACAATATGTTGTTGTAGTAGTTTTTCGTTTAATGATGTAATGTAAAACTTATGAATATATCTAGTGTTTCCAAGGCTACTAAACCAATCGGTCTTTCGAGATTTGATCTTTCTTGTGATCATGCCAATGTTATGTAATAATGCACCGACTCTGGGTAACTAGGGTCGGGGCGTTACAAGTATCCTGACTTAGTTCTAAAATACTCCAAAAATCAACGGAGATCAAAAACCCCTCTAAAGCATGAGATAATCATGCCTCTTTTTCGAATGTCACTCACTCCCCCATTTAAATTTTTAAAAGGTTTCCAATTCTTGGAGTGAAATAGGTTATATAGAAGTGTAATTAAAACATTAAAAATAGTCACTAGTTATTAACAATCTCCTATGGGTATCAAAAATCAAAGTTCCATTTTTTATCACTTAATTTATTCAACTCAAATGATTAATAGTTAATTTGATGGTTACCTTCTTAAAATGGGTTCAAAATTCCCCCACCTTAATAAGATCATTTTCTACTATGGGAACTTTTTTGTTTTTGGTTTTAATTTTACCCATCCTGCAGGTGAATATCTATGTGAAAAGGAACTTATTTGATATGTACATAGGGATTAAACACGCACCTAGTGTCTAAAGTCTTATATATTCATAGTGGGATCCCAATTTCATATTTTACTCCAGCTGAGAAGGACTTAAATGATTATCATTTGAGTAGGATCACTTTTTTGATTGTTCAAAAAGAGTTTTTCACTTTTTTTCAAGTTCAAATTTCTAGTTTTCTCTAGTTATAATCTCAATTCAATAAAAATGTATCCCATCAAACTCCCTTCCCAAGTTCCTAAAATGAATTTCCATAAGAATAGTGGATAAAACACTAAAAGATAAAACTATTCTATAATTTTTAAAATTAGTGAAAACCCTCAACTGAAAGTGATATTATAACCTAGAAACCCTCCCATATACTACTATCTGAAATTTATTCGTGTTCCTACCAAAATGAGGAGGGAGAGTCAGTTATTGGTGTTCTTTCTATTTAAAATGAAATTTGTTGGGCTATGAATGTGTCCAAAGTCAGTTCTGTTAAGCATAGGGTTTGATGTGAATTTTCATTATCTATTAAGAGTGAGTTGGTCAATGTCACTTTCATAATTTGTAGAATGTTCCCAAACTGGTTCATGAATTTTTAGACCTAACATGGTTATTACCACCATAACATTATCTCTTGGGTTTGATTCTTTTGTGATGGGAAGATTTTTCTTTATCTCTTTCATATAGGTCTCTAGCCATTTCACCCATTTGAATTCCTAGAATATGAATTATATAATATTTATCCTTTTTAATGAACCAATTTCACCAATAACCAACTATAACATTACCTTGGTTTTCCTTTGATAATTTAAATATTAAGTTCCATATTAATTTTGAAAATATTTCTTGGGAAGTGTTTAGTACTTTGAGGTAGTGGACTATTTGATTAAACCTCTTTCTTTCCAATACATATTGGGGTGATTTTTTTTCATAATTAAATTGATTTCAAAAAGTATCTTGGGCACTCTTATTCCAAGTCCTATAATCTACAAACTGGTAACTTTCCTTGTATTGGACAGGGAGATAAAACTTGGGGAAACATTTCTTATTATGAACAAACATCACATATTTATATAACTTCTTCCTAAGAACATTTTTATTAAAAAAATTATCTTGAGTATTATATTCAGATATGTGAATGGTTATTTTACTATTTTAGACGTGTTGATACTTTTGGACCAATTTATCAAACAATTTTTGAAGATCACTAGAATTGGAATTAAGGAATTCATAACCATGTGATTACTCTACTAAGATCTGGTTGTATATGGGGAGATAACTATTGAAATGGAATTTTCTTAAGAATAATTTTTTACATATCCCATGACTCATGAAAAATCCCTCCCTCATCCTAGAAAAATATAGTTATCTTATGAATCAATTCAATAGTAGTGTTCCTAGGGTAAACTTTGTTTATAATGGCATTGAACACATCACTATATGTTTCAAAAAATTATTTATCTATGTTTCAAAACTGAGTCCTAGCCTTACCCTTGAGACATAATGGGAACACCCATAACCTCAAATCCTCCCCACTCAAACCTCAAAGACACAATATTTTCATAAAACCATAAAGGTATCTAAAAAATGTCGAACATTGGTGGTTTTACTATCATCTCTTATTAAATCTAAATTTTACAAATTTCCCATTTTTTGAATTCCTTTGCTTCCTGAGACTAGAATAGTGTTGATTAATTTCTAAAATTATTGATTCAAGATCTAACTTATAATACCATGTGTGCATATGGTCAGTGAAGTTTTCTAAATTTTTTAATATTTTTTATTTTTTTTAGTTTTTTAGATTTCTAGGTTTTATTTTTATTTTATTTTTTGTATATATTTTTTGGACTTCATGAAATATTATCAACCTAGAAATAGTGGAATTTGTTGATGAGAATTCTGTCTTGGAAGCTAGATCAAAATTAAAATTTATATAACTATTTACTAGTAATATTGTGGTAAGAAGGTTTGAACTATAGATAAGGAAAATGATTGTCTCGAACAAAATAAAAAGAAAAAAAAATAAAACTAAAAAAATGTAAATGATAGAATTTAGTAGGAGATGAGATGTAGTGTATGGTGGGAAAGGGGAACATGTGAGTGAAAATGAATTGTGAAATGGAAGTGGTGTATGGTGAAGAAAAACTAAGAGAAAACTTTTTGATGGAATTAGGTTCCTTGTGCCACTTTGAAATATTAAAAAAATTATACAATAATAAATGAATTGAAATGATCCTTCGGTGCTTAAAAAAGGTTGAGATTCACTAATCAGTCACTTCAGTGAACTTTGATAGTTCAGTGAACCTTATTTAGTCACGATATGTCAAACATAACCTTTGAATTCATATATTTGTTATAGAGAAGATATTTATCAATCTTTTCCATTTTTTGGTAATTTGGTCAATGATAAAATGTTAATTGATATCACTATTGTAACCTATTGTTTCTTGAGTAGTGTGAATCGATTCTCATAATAAATCAAAAAATATCATTGAACATATAATAGCATTGAACAAAAGTTTTAATATAAGAATAATAGATAGATTAAACTCATCTCATTTTAGCCTGATTCCCATAAGTGATTTACCTACCCATGAAAACCAAAATACAAAAATCAATTGAAAAGTGATGAAGAAACATCTCTAGCGGGACTCTTTTATTCCTCAAGCTCCATCTTTAGATCCTTCTCCCAAATTTGTGATCTTTTCCCATCCCTATGTTCTCTAGTAAGAATGGTGGATGGATCTAGAATTGATTCTTGAAGCGTCTACACCCCCACCCCCGAGTTGGGATGAAGGATTGTGTGGTGGATGGTTCCTGAATTCCCCCAAGATCGGGTCACTATGAGTCGTTTTATTAACTTAAAAAATATATGTTCTAAATGAATTTGTTCTCTTAGTCACCCTTAGCAAGTTATCCCTGACGTCTATATGGACTATATTTCATTTTTCATCTTCATCCTTCAATGCCTCGAGAATCACTCCTCCAACTAACTATGATCCTCACAAATATATGTTCTTATGATCATATTCCACTCACCACAATCCCCTTTCCATATAGGTATCATACCTAATTCAACCGGAAAATGTGTAATAAAGCTATTAATTTTTTGGATAGAAAATCCCCATTTGAAAAATTCGGTTGTCAATGGGTTTGGAATAATTTTATTGGGTAGTACAGTGCCCATCCCACAACCCAATTACTCAAACATTTTTTGGGGTTCAGACACCATAATTTAACATCCCAATTTTTTTATATTAATATATATTTTATAATTAAATATATTTATTATTAATAATATATATAGACACACACACACACACACACACACATATATATATAACTTATTATTATATATATATAATGTTATTATTATAGTTTCGTTTATATATAAGATAATCAAAAAAGGGTGGGGGTGGTCATCCTTCAGGTGTTATTCTTCCAATAGTGATGTGCGAGTTTTTTTTCGTGTTCTAAAAAAAATTAATCGACATAGGATAAAAAAAATTAAAATACACCACAAAGGTGGCATTGGAAATCCCACCTTCCATCCCCCACACTACCTTTGGCCTAGATCGATGACATGGAAAAGGCGGCGGGGGGTGCCGCATTTCGCCTCTGGGTAAGGTGAAAGGTGGCACCTCCAATGCCTCCTTTGGCCTCATGCATAGGCAAAAGTTGTTATCAGTGATACCACCTTTTCCTCAGCTCCCTATAAAAGGGAAGCCCCCCTCCCCTCCCATTCACCTGACTTGATTTTTATCTGATCTCTCTTAAATCCACTGCTTCTCTCTCTAAAAAATTCATTTTCCATGTGGTGGAGTCGGTGGTCCAGAAGAAGGTAGTTTTTTAAAAAGCATCGTTTAGAGGTATTTTTTATATAATTTAATGTTTTTTATTTATTTAATTGATTTATTTTTTGTTTTAAATATTTCAGTCTTTATGTAGTTTAGTTAATTCTAAATATTTTATTTATTAGGCTGGGTAATTAGTTATATATAGTTTGGAATAATTATTATTATTAGTAATTATTAAGTGTCGATTAAGTATATATTAATTATAGATTAAGTATATATTTAGCATATATTAAGTATAGATTAAATTAGGACTAACTTAGGATTAAGTATTGTAAAATTTTGGTAGCCTAAAGATTTTGTGGTTATCTAAGAAATAAAATCCATATCTGGATACAAACAAGTGGATGTGGCTCGGGCACAGATGTACCTAGGATTGAAAAGTCTGACAAAGAGTTTTGGTCTTGACCCGGGGTATCCTAGTATACAACAACGGGCCTTGATACACTCCTGGTTTGAAACTCCAGGGGGATATTCTTATGATTATTAATATTTTCTTTATAAACTACTAAAATATCTATGAAAATAAAAATGAAATCAGTATATTTATCAATGATAAAATGATAATTATGATGTTATAGAATGAAATAAGGAAAAAATCATTAATGAATGAAATTTATTATTAGTAGTTAAACATGTTATGTATTATTTAGTTTAATTATTTATATATAGTTTAGAAATAATACTTGTTATTAGTAATGATTAATTATAGAGTAATTAATGATAACTTAAGATTAAAAATTAATACATATGATTAGTTAATTATAATTAACTAATGAATATAATATGATTAATGATTAAATAATAAATAATTAAATAATAACTTAATAATTATTAACTACTGATTAAATAATTATTGATTAGTTGAAAATTATACTAAGAAAATCAGTTGATAAAATGACAATTATGATTATAAAAATGAAATGTAGAAGAAAATGTTTTAAAATGTTAGTATCGTAAATATTGTTTAGTTTAGAAATAATAGTTATTATTGGAAATGAATAATTATAGAATAATTAATAAATAGCATAGGATTAAAACATGAATCCATATAATGATTACCATATTTTAGGGTATAAAAAGGCATCCTAAAATTTTATTCTAATAAATATTATATGTTCAACCACCATTTTTAATATTTTTTAAACTACCATAATTTCGATGAAAGAATAATTTTTGAAGTAGAGAGTCATGTTTTCCTATGTTTACTATTATGGGGAGGTTATTAAAACTGATCAAGGAGCTTCTTACAGTACACAACCAATAACGATGGTTAGTACAGCTGATTGTGTAACCATAAGTGACCTTAAAGAGATAATTCTTGGTTCCTTATATCTTGGATCCGATCAAGAGATAAAGTCTATGAGATATTGACATTTGTAATTCCCAACAACATTGTGAAATCTATCTTGTCCATTGGTTGCTGGTTTGTAGTGGGTCAAAGCAATTAATTTATTATTTTAATGGTAATATTGTACCATAATAGATTTATATGTGGATGTTTCTAATGGAAAACAAAAGCGTTCAGTTGCACAATGGTGTAGACTTACAAGAGTGGTTAAAGACAGTTTTCCCATAAAATTGAGCCTATTCCAAATGATGTATAAGAGGACAACCTAGAAGATCTCCTAGATATACTTGTCAATCTGAATTCTGATGAAGATTTTCATAATGACGGGTTAGATGGTGACAATTTTGCTGATGATAAGGGACCAGGGAAAGTTAGGGAGGATGTTTCGATAAATTCATTAGTTGTACATCAACCTCGAACTACAATAAATCATCCAACACTACTTGCATCTTGGCCAGAAGCAATAACACGTGTTCATAAATTCAAAAATAATGTTCTCACACCAGCAACTGAGTTCCCCGAAGTTGTACCATATAGGTTCAGTGAGTTGGACATAACCTTATATGTTAGAAGGAATTGTCCAAGTAAAGATTCATTAAAAAGCATGCTAAATAGATTTCACATTGAGAGGTACTCCATCTATATGGTTCATGAATAATGTCATAGTAAATATTTCATATGGTGTGAGAAGTATGGGGATGATTGTAGATTTCTATTGAGGGTGATTTTGGACATTTCATTTGGAGGTTGTAGAATCTTGAGGATTGAGGCAGCTCATACTTTCGTTCAGCCAAGCCTGACACAAGATCATACCTCATTGGATGCAAAATTTGTGTAATCTGTTATTGTTGAGATGATTAGGACATGACATGATGTTCCAATAGCCCTTGTTCAAGAGAGGATACAACAGACATTCAGTTATAATATTTCTTATAATAAGGCATGGATGGCGAAACAAAAGGTAATTGTGAAGGTCTATAGTGATTGGGATGACTCATATCATGTGTTGATGCAATTTCTAGCCATACTGAGGCATCATAACCAAGTTTTCTTTCATATTTATATAAACAAACATGTGTCTCATGATAACTGACTTGATCCATATCATTTTCATTTCCATCGGTTGTTCTGAGTATTCCTCCCCTGTATCTCCAAATTTCGTTTCAGCAAACAGTTATTTCTGATTGATGGAACGTTTCTATATGGAAAATAGAAGGGTGTATTTTTTATTTCAGAAACCCAATATGGAAACCATTCACCTCTTCCACTTTCAATTTCAATTGTAGAGAAACAAAACTATGAATCATGGAGTTGGTTTATGGCATGTATCATCAACCATTTCACCAACATTCGGGGTGTTTGTTTGATATCTGATTTCCATTGGGAAATTAATGAGGCAATAAATGAAGATATTGATACATGGAGACACCCAAATTCACATCATCAGTTCTGTATTAGACACATTTCTATCAATGTGTATAAAACATTCCACAACAAACTGATGAAGAAGGAAATCACGAGGCTTGGTACGCATTATATTTGTTATTTTTTACTAATTCAACATAAAGATAAAATAAAATTATGTGAAATATAATCTATTATTTGTAGCATATGAGTTGCATCAATTGTGGTTTGAATAATTTTTTGAACAAATATTCGAGGCCAATCAAGAAGTTTGTGATCATATGATGTGAATTATAAAAAGAAAATAGACATTGGCATATCACGAGGGGAAGAGGTATGGACAGATGACCACAAACATTGTAGAGTGCATCAATGATGTCTTTAAAGAGATTATTAAGATACCTATAGACTACCTAGTTCATGAGAAATTATATCAATCATTGAAGAACTTTTTTGATATACAAAAACTAGCATCAGATGGAATATAGCAGGGGCTAAGGTATGGAAGACACTTTCAATGAGAGATTTAATAGAATATTGAAAAAGCTTTTGGTTATCATGTATTTTTATTTTTGACAAGAAGACTCTTGATTTGAAGTTTAAGATTGCGCAGACCCCATGACAAATTGTATCAGTGAAAAAATTATGGTATTAATAGAAATAAAGCAATGTTAATGTGGAAACTTTTAGGCCTTATGGTTTCCATGCACACATGCCAACACAACATGTGCCTCTGTGAACATATCAAGGGAAGCATATATTGATCCAGTGTACCAGATGGACACAATTTCTAAATATTATACTACACCATGGAAACCTATTGGGGAGATTTGTTATTTCCTAGTGTCCGAAGGCCAACTGATATTGATACATGGCATCAATCAGTTGCATCATCATGGGAGAATGAAGGCTAGCAGGATGAGTAATGGGATGGCCTAGCCTCAAGAACAAGGATAGAGTTTGAGATGCACTATATTTCATAAATAAGGTCATAACTAGAAACGATACCCTAACATTGTTGGGTAGAGTTCACACTCTCATCCACAATTATGTATTTTCTTCATTGTGAAATTTTCATATTGTAAATTATATGTTGTTATCTATTATTTTTTTATCAGTTTTTGAAACCCCAAAACCCAAAAGTAGAACACTTAACCCAAAAACATCATTCATAAACCTTAATATCAAAATTCTAAACCCCAAACCTTAAAACCTAAACCCTAAAACAAAATTCATAAACCTAAACCCAAAAACCTTACAAAAAATCTAAAAACCTAGACTTAATAGAATTCGGGTCCTATATTTTCTGATTCGAAGAAAAATTTTATTCATAGATTAAAATTTTGGTTAGAATAGAAACTGGATTTTTTATTCCATATCCTATAACATTCTATTTCTTAGGGAGAGAATCAATGAATTTTTTATAGTATTCAACGTTAAAACTATTTATTTGGGTTCAAATAATTTAATAAAACAATAAAGAATAGTGTCAAAAACAATGATCATAGTGGGAGAGCAAATAATCCTGGAAAATAATGCATTGGATGTCTATGTCATTAAACCTTCTTTAATGAAACCTTATGTTTATCCTAGGTTATTAATAATGGTTGTTAAAAAATATGACATTATCTTATACTTAGAATTATTCCCAGGGTTGTCATAGATGTTAGAATATCCTAGTATCTTATTTTTAACTAAACCTTGATCATATAAAAACTATAGTGACAAGTAATTTTCATACAAAGATATAAATTATAAGTAGAATAATGTTCATTAAATAATAGAAGGATTTATTCCATAATCATAAAAATCTAGTGAATTTGGAAACATGGACACATAAATAACTAGTTTATAAAGGATCCATATTGTCTCGTAAAAAATATTCATAACTACCACCCTTCTTAGACATATAGGACTTCATAACATGGGGAAAGAAAATATAATAATGGGTTAAATTAGATGCTCAGTAAGGGTAAAAAAGGGATATATCATTTTTCAATTTTCTCAAAATTAGGCACATATTTAGGGTCATATTCTCCAAATAATATGTTTTTAAAGAGTTTAAAATTTATTTTAAATCCTATTTCTTGTCCATTGGATCCATTAAAAATATTTTCTTAAATCCATTAAGTAATGGTATTACAATACAAACCTTATGCAACACATTATTCTTAAAAATATAATTTCATTAATAAAATTATTTCACAACATATTTCTTGGATCAAAATACACAATAATAGAAATCATTCAACTTCAAAAGTATCAATAACATATTATTTACATTAGTGTCTTGGATTATTCTAAGATATATTCCCTTAAAGCATGTATCAATTTTTTTACTTCCACAATTATCATATGTGGGGAAATTATTAAATGTTGTTTTTACCATTATCTATTTTTTCTCTTATTTCCTCTTGTTATATTTATTTCATTCAATACCAAATGAATTGGAGAATTATATTTCTTTTGGTAAAAATAACTTCATAAAACAGTGTGAATAAATATGGAATGTCTTTCATTCTACAAGTCATAACATTATGCTGGCCGTAATGTTATATTTACATTCTACACTTAAAAATAATTTCATTTGTTTATATGAAGATGGATGATACCATAATACTCACTCAGTAGCGTACCCATATTTCCCATATGGTGTTATGGGGTGGTTCATATCAATCAATCATGGTGCGTCGAGCGCACCATTTTCATCACAGAGAGCCTTCACATTCCATTAGACCCTACATACACCTTCTATGGCCTTATTGTATCAGATTTTACATTTGTAGACCATCACCTACTTGCTTCCCTCATTGATAGGTGGAGACCAGAGACACACAAATTCCACCTACCTGAGAGAAAGATTACCATCACACTCCAGGATGTAGTAGTGCCTCTCAGTCTTCCTATCCAGGGGAGACCCGTTTTTTGACTCACTCATGCATCTTTTCCAGACCTTTCTCAGCACTTGTTAGGTGTGGACATTTTTTATGACTATAGGTCTGCTGATGGAGCGTCCATATCTATGCCTTGGTTGGAGGTGCAGATTCCAAATTTAACGGATGATGCTGACAAGTTGACTGTTATGTGTTATGCTCGTGCATATATACTACGGCTCATTGGCAGGACCATATGTACTAATCACTCGTGGATTCACGTGCTTATGATGTATCTACCCCTACTAAAGGACTTTGATTAGGATGAGACATACAAATGGGGATCAGCCTACTTGGCATACACGTAAAGAGCATTATGCAGGATATCCCACAAGGACCGCACAAGTCTCGTGGGATGTTTCATCCTTATTCACATGTGGGAATGGGAGCGCATCCCCGCATTCCACCCAGAGATTATTGGTCTGCCGATCGAGATGGAGGTATTGCATGACTCTCCATGTGGACACTCGTATGATCAAAACTTTCTATTGGTTTCTGATGCTACTAAGAGTTATTGAATTTAATTTTTCATTATTTGTCACTATCGATGATTTATTTTATAGGTGGTGTCAGTGACACAATTTCTGCACTCTTCTGAGACACCATTTGAGCGTATAGAAGCTCAAGTTGGACTGTATCTCACCTGATCACGTATATATATACAATCTATCACTGTTTAACAAATTTAATAATACCATCAATTTTGTTTTTTAATTAGGATCTTTTTTGACAAAGTCGCATGTTATTTCAGATTTCATGGCTTCCATACTGAAGTATTATGGACCAGTTTACAGCATACTACAATTTTGGGCTTGAGGATTCTATAGTTGTAGTGACCCTCATTCACTTCCATATTATTGAGTGGAATCAGCCTGACAGAGTCATGCGCCAATTTTTATGTGCTCAGCGGATTCCATTGTTGTCGATACAGACAGAGGAGCTTCATGGGAGGAAGTTGATAGGGAGGCAGGATGAGGACTATCCCCGAGTACATGCCTAATTTATCGACTTCTAGCACAAACGTGAAGAGTTTTGTATTCAGGGTGTACCTAAGAATTGATTCCTCTTTTAGATCAGGTGAGTATGAGACAATGGTATTGACTGAAGTCGATATTGTATCCTACCCGACACAGTAGAGAGATACAGATGATGGTAAGTCAATAAAATTTCATTAGTTTGTTTATTGGAATATTTTATAATTCAATTTTAATCTCTTTACATGTAAGCCACATATAGAATCTTGTTCGCATGAGTGATGAAGAGAAGAAGGGGCTCTCTAGCTGGGTTGGCATCCATGTTGTAGCTCTAGAGGCGAGGGCATCATTTCATGCACTTTCCAAGAGCATATTCGGGCCTCCATCCTAGAGATAGGAGATTCCTGTCCTAGAGGAACATCCTACCACTGATGTTGATGTTGAGGAGACATGAAAACGGTGATGTTGACAGTGTCGTGCTACATGTGAGGCCTCACTTGTTCCATAAGCAGAGGTCGGCCCTCTAATAGTCCAAGATCAGCCGATTTAGGATGTGCCTCAAGTGGCATGGGATTCATCTTTCTTGACAGGATATCCAAATTTCTCTCCGTCTTGGGGTCCATATCCATCGCAACCTTGGGATTCAGATACATCATAGCCTTTGGGTCTTGAACCATCACATTCTTGGGGTCCAGGCCCATCATATTCTTGGGGTATAGCTTTATCGCAGGCTTGGTTCCCCACTACGATGATGGTAGGTCCTTCTACCACCCTAGTGGGAGAAGGATCTGAAGGGCACTACGAGATGCAGTTCACATCTCCTCCCACTAAAACATAGATCGAGTATGCGACATTCAACATTCACATGCCTGAGGATCATCCCTCTCCAGGTCATTAGACTCTACTGCGCATTCGACGCAGACGTCCTATTCGTAGACCACCATGTGGGATAGAATCTCCTATCCATAGACATAGAAATTGATTCTACATGTTCATTTATATATTTTATGTCTACTGAAATTAAAATACAATTATTACTATTATCCATTCTTATATTTTTATTAAGTATTTCAGTTTTTATTTATATTTTAGGCCCAATTTATATTTGATAGCTTTTCAAGTCGACAACTTGAAACATAGGAATAATTATAAAATTTCAGGTAAATAACTTTAAAAGATTATAAAATATATAGTATAAAAAAAGTAAATAAAATTTAAAAGATAACCTAAACATCTAAATAGATGTTTGAAATAAAGAGTTTCATAAATAAAATAAATAAATGATAATGAAAGGAATGTAAGAAAAGTAACTCAGAAGTGAGAGCAAAAATAATGAATGTCGAGGAGGATCCTAAGCCAACAACATGACTGTCAAATCCTATAAAATATAAACTATGAGACCTATATAATTAAAAATTAAAAATTTGACTGCTTATTATATTTTTAATCAATGCTTAAAAGTTCATTCATATCGGTATTATATTTTTTATTATATAGGCTAGCAAAGTCACGTACTTGAAACATTTTTAAGTTTCAAGTAGGTGGATTATAAAGATTATAAATTATTTTTCATCAAAAAATTTTAAGAAATTATTTTTATTTTCAACTAATTATTATATGCTTAATCAATTTTTAAAATTTCATTCATATCGATCTTATATTTTATATTATATAGGCTAAAAAAGTCGCGTACTTGAAATATTTTTAATTTTCAATTAGATGGATTAAAAATCCTATAAATTGTTTTTTATCATCATTTTTTAATAAATTCTTTTTATTTTCAACTACTTGTTATATGTTTAATCAATTTTTAAAATTTCATTCATATTAGTCTTATATTTTATATTGTATAGGCTAGAAAATTCATGTACTTGAAACATTTTTAAGTTTCAAGTAGTTGAATTAGAAATATTATTAATTATTTTTCATCAATATTTTTTAATAATTTTTTTTTATTTTTTACTACTTATTATATATTTAATAAATATTTAAAATTTCATTCATATCGGTCTTATAGTTTATATTATATAGGTTAGAAAATTTAGGTACTTGAAACATGTTTATGTTTCAAGTAGGTGGATTAGAAAGCTTATAAATTATTTCTCATCGATATTTTTTAATAAATATTTTTCATTTTCAAGTACTTGTTATGTGTTTAATCAATGGTTAAAATTTCATTCATATCAGTCTTATAGTTTATATCATATAGGCTAGCAAAGGAACGTACTTGAAACATTTTTAAGTTTCAAGTAGGTGGATTAAAAAGATTATAAATTATTTTTCATCAACATTTTTTAAGAAATTATTTTTATTTTCAACTACTTATTATATTTTTAACCAATTTTTAAAATTTCATTCATATCGGTACTATAGCTTATATTATATTGGATAGAAAATCACGTACTTGAAACATTTTTAAGTTTCAAGTAGGTGGATTAGAAAGCTTATAAATTATTTTTCATCAACATTTTTTAAGAAATTATTTTTATTTTTGACTAATAGTAACATGTATAGTCATTTTTTAAAATTTCATTTATATGAGTCTTATATTTTATATTTTATAGGATATCAAAAGCACGTACTTGACCCATTTTTATGTTTCAAGTAGGTGAATTATAAAGATTTTAGACCATTTTTCATCAACATTTTTTATGAAATTATATTTTTTTAAACTACTTATTATATTATTAACCAATTTTTAAAATTTCATTTATATCATTCTTATAGTTTATATTATATCAGCTAGCAAAGTCATGTACATGAAACATTTTAAAGTTTAAAGTAGGTGGATTAGTAATTTTATAAATCAATTTTCATCAACATTTTTTAAGAATATTTATTTATTTTTGACTACTAGCTATATGTTTTATTAATATTTAAGATTTCATTCATATCGGTCTTATATTTGATATTTTATTGGTTGTAAAATGCACGTACTTGAAACATTTTTACGATTCAAGTAGGTGGATTAGAAAGCTCATAAATTATTTCATCATCAACATTTTTTAATAAAATTATTTTTATGTTGGACTACTTGTTATATGTTTAATAAATGTTTAAAATTGCATTCATATCAGTCTTATACTTTATATTTTATAGATTAGAAAAGTCATGTAGTTGAATAAAAGATAAATTATGTTGTAACATTAATTTATTTGTATATATATATATAACCATAAAAAAATAAAATAAAATTTTAAATTTTAAATATATAAAAAATAATAATTAAAATAGAAAAAAAATTATTGTTTTAGGGAAAATAAAGTATCGTTGATGTCATCTTTGTGCATAAACCTAAATGTGGCATTGGTGATGATGCCTTTAAGGCATATTTAAAAAAAAATAAACTTATGCTGCTTAAAAAATCAGAAAGTGTGTAAAAAAACTCGTGCTGTGCACGGTATATTGTTCATACTCACCCACAGGCGTATGACGATGAAGCTTTAGATTTGTAATAGGTGTGTAAATCCTCTTCATCTCTGGTTTGGTTTCGTCGAAACAGGTGTTCCTCTTCTTTGGTTCCTTAAATCTTGGTGCGGCACCTTCGGTGGGCATCATTCTTTCTTCCATAAGTGATTGATGACCATCAGGGTAAGCGATAGCACAGCTTTATATAGTGGTCTACTTCAGTTATTTTTAATAGTGGTAGCACAACTTTCCACTTCCAGCAGCGGACTCAAGTTTCGTGTGCCCTTCATGTGGTGAATGGGCACATTTAGCATACTAAATGTGGCATCGTCCTTATAATGACCACAAAATGGTTTTCTTGGAAAAAAATAATTAAATAAATTAAAATTAATAAGAAAAAAATAAATAATAAATAAAATAATAAAATACAAAATCATTTTTTACACTTAAAAATGAATGAATAAAATAATTTATTATTATATAACAATAATATTAGAAAAACAACACGAGAATATTGTTTAATGAAAAAAACATTGATATGAATGAATGAACCTATAAAACAAATAGAATAAATTAAAAGTCTCAAAAATTATTTATTTTAAAAAATGATTCTATAAAATAATTAAAAAAATATAGGAATAACATTCATAATTTAAAATTTAATTTTTTAAAACACAAAATGAATAAAATAATGAAATAATGTCTGTAATAATTTAAAACTGTAAATAAAATAAAAAATGACAAGCTAGAATAAAATTAATAATTAAAATTAAATTATCCTAATGATTAGAATAAAAAATAAAATACATGTTTTGACATAAAATTCACAGAATAAATAATTAGATAAAAAATATAGTTGTTAAAATTTATTATACTTAAAACTTTATTTTGTTTTGAAAAAAACAATTTATTACAAAAAAATGATGTGGAAAAAATAGTGAAACAAGATCCATATCAAATTCCCCCACACGTAAGTTTCTGATGCTTTCGTTGGGGTGCGCACATCCATCTGATTCATGGATGACTACGTTGTTTGTTGCCCCGCATTCCCGCTTTCCAATGGCATGCGGTATTCATCACTAGTTCAAGTATGTTTTCTCCTTGATCAAAACGTGATGATGGGATATCAGTTCCTCCTTCTGTGGATTCCTCCTCGAAATGAATTACCTTGTTCGGGTCTCCATTATAAACTTAAGACATTTTCCGTGAAACTCTTCCCAGTGCCATATCTTCATGGACGTCAGTTAATTACACTGATTCTGTCGGGACATTCAAAGGGGTCCAGTCAGGGCAGCAACCTTCGGTCGGGGGAGTAGTCACGTTGGACATCACTGGCATGTTTGGATGCTAAAAAACTAAAGTGTCTAGGTTTCTTCCCCTTATTATAGGGCTTCTAAAGGGTGTGGGAGCCCGAGGCATCCCACATCGAATGCGAGGAATTATATTCCATAGGAATGTCTCTGAGATTTTCCTTAGCTTCCCATGCTTGACACGGGGTATGCTGCTAGTTTAACATCAAGTGGGGATGGATCAGACTGATCTGAACACTGGCTAGAGTGGATCAGATGGGTGAAACCCCAGTAGGGCACACTAATATTGGGGCTAATGTATGGTTATTTACATGATTGCTACTAAGCATTGAAGGGGTAAATCAACATGATCTCACCGGGATGTGGTAGCCCGAGTAAGAATCTTGATGAGTGATGGAGAGTTGAGTGAATTGGTGGGGATGATATGTAACCGACGTGAGGACGACAGTGATGTTGGGATTGTGCCCTCAAGAGGCTTTCTATGTATCCCCTTGGTAGGGAATCAAAGTCTACATAGTTCAGTGAGGTGATGGAACACCTGATGAGGTAGCCTGTGAGAATGGATGCACGGATGGGATCTGGAGGGAATAGAACCTCCTAAATATGGAATGGCCATCCTGAAACACATAGGCTCGAAGGAATGACCAAGATGAGACATGGGTGATGTGCTTTAACCTCAGAGAGGCTTCCTACATATCTCGCCTTGGTGAGGATCAAAGTCCACGTAGTTCAAAGTGAGGGGCATAGCATTCGGGGTGTGCACAAGGGACAGCGACCTGATGTCATACTGGGGGCTTACACATGGTTAGCAGCCCAGGTTGGTCTAACTCATGAGGGAGGACCAGATATATGGATCCCAAAAAAGGGGACTAAAAGGGCTATGAAAAGAATAAATATCCATTAGTGTGCCTTTGCGAAGAAGCATGAGGCGAAGCAATGCAACAGGAAGTATCGTCGAAAGGACTTTGAAATTGCTTCGTGCAAACCTAGAAAGTTTCACTGGAAAAGGGGGTGTGATGTAGATCTTTTGGGAGTAAGAGGTTCCTGAAGATTATATACAGAATAGGGACATCAAACATGTGCAAAATGGTATGCGCAAGGAGAGAGGATCGCACGTAGATGAAGTAGTTGCGTGGAAATGGTCAGGGTGAGTGGATCCCAGAGGTTTGAGCGCAATTGTAGAGGGTTGGGTTCTATTGATGCACAATTGGAAAAATTGTGAAAAAGAGAAGGGGTGTGTGTGCAATCAGAGAGTTTTGCATGTGAAAAGGAGTGGCGGATTTTCACGCAAACTAATGGTATTGCGTGTAAGGACTGGCACGCAAGTCAGAGCAGCCACGCGCTAGAACCAGTCAATGTTAGCATGCAAAGGGAATGAGTTTCGTTCAAGGGGAATTAATTGAGCACAAGGGGAAAGGATTTTGCGCAAGCGCAATGCATTTCACACAAGGGCTGTGGATTACAGGGATCTAAAACAGAGTTAATCCCAAGCGGTCCTGCGTGAAGGCAGACCCCGGGAAGACTTGTCGCAAAAAATCTCGTACCTAAAACCCATGTTTTGTGCACAAAAGAGGTGGATTTTGCACGTGGGAGGTGGTTCGGATTCTTCAACCGTCGGAAGTTAAATGGGAGCCATCCTTTTTATAGGAATTCGGGGTCCTTGGGCCCATGTAAAAGTCAGCCCATGTGAAAGTTTGCATGCCCGGGTTGGCGGTGTGAAGGATTGTGTGCCCAGGTCGGCGGCACGAATTTTTGTGTTCCGGCATGAAAACATTTCTCAGATACTACGGTTTTCCACATGATAGAGAAGTTTTTTTCATGCACCTCTTGGATTTTTCCCACGTCCCTTCCATCCCACCTAGAATAAATTGCCGAGTCAAAATATGCCTTCACTTTATGCGAAAATACTCTTTTTTTAGAATTTGAGCATTTTTCGACATCAAGAAATGTCCCCCCTCAGAATCAGATTAGTGAGGGTATGCAAAGGTCAGATTCCAAGGGAAACGCCATGATGAACATCCTTCTGGGGTCAGTGCACACCAAAAAAGGCCATGGCACGTAATCATCTGAAATGGAAAGTAAATAATTTTTTTCACGCGCGAAAACCCTACTCCATGCCTATAAAACCCCTCACGATTCCCTCAACCCATACGGATTTTCCTCTCATGATATTTCTTGAGCTCTCGATGTGTGAAAAACTTCCTTGCCTTGCGCGAAAAACACTTTCGTGTCGCGTAATTTTCTGAGTTTGGCCTTTTGTTTTATGCGGAGGATCGGGGTTTTTTGCACTGTTGCCTTAGTTTTTCGCGCCACCCCATGATTTTTCATGCACCATAACCTTCTTTTCGCACTGATTTATTTGGACCTTGCAAAAAGAATATGGACACTAATCGGCCTGACATTCAGAGAGAATTTTCGTTCGCTGCTCGATGGGCCGAGATGGTATCCAACCCTGAGGTTTATGGTGCCCAAATGATTATATCCAGCAACCAAACTCTCGTCAACATGTTGAACCCAGCCTAGAAGGAGTAATCGTTGTCTAACAACTTTCTGATATGGGACTTTGGTATTTTGGAGAAGGTATATGTCCCTGTATTTGAAGTCAACACACCAAAGTCATGGGTGACCCATGAGGATGACCTCCCTCGGTATAATATCACTAACAATGGCCATCCTTCTAGAGAAACCATACATATAGATTTTTACATCCTAAACCCCAAGAATAGAACCATTTTGGGAAGTGACTCGGTCACATAGGATTCTTCGGCCCATTACACAAGTACTTTCTGACAGAGTGTCACTGATGAAACTAATGGTTGGATGCAGGATTTGGACATGAGGTCTGCAGGAAATTTCATAAGTGAATGGGCCTGGGCATATTGGGTACACCAGACGTGTGACCAGTTTGGTGTCGAACTGCGGAACATTAGGTTGTTCGAGGCGGTGTGGATGTCGTAGTTCCATTTCTACCATCAGTATGAACTTGGGCCAAAGCTATTTACCCGATGGCCCCCCAATACCAATACCTTCCATCTTCACCATGGGTAAGTTTGTATTAGCCTTTGGGATATTAATTGCATCGGGGGTATCCCTTTGGATGGGCATCAGTGTGATTAATTCCTTCCAATGAGGAACATCTTGGGAGACAGATCGCTAACTCCCTTCATAACAAGGCATCTATTGGAGTTGGCTATGGAGAGGTTGGCAGTCAAGGAATTTTTTAAGGACAACGCCAACAAAAAATGGTTTAGCTTGTTTCTGCAAAGAGATCCAGAAGTCAATATGTTGTGGTGGGGAATACGGAGTTCAAACGCAGCACAGAGGAGAAAAAGCGAATCATACTAGAGGATCCTGGAGGTGGGGGAAAATCAGTCATGGGGCTTCAGTATAAATTATATTTGGGACCTGAATATCTAGTATGCCTGATTTCTTGAAACCTTCCTGATTGGGTGGATCCTACAAATGAGGGACACACAAGGATGGGAGTTCATCCAGTGACATTGGTGATGGCTGGCATCATGGCCGCTAATCTGAGGTTCAATTTGGGAGTCCCTGTGTTAGCCCGTTTGTATGCCATTCTGGGGAGAATTTCGAGAGGGGGTTCACTGAGGAGGATCTGTGGACCCTTCCAGATCCTTCATGGATGGATCATGGCTTATTGCGGCGGATATACCTTTCCAAATGCCATTCTTCCCCTGGGTAACGGTCTATGACCTTCCTTGCTGAATATTGTCGAGTTCATGTCGTTGATGCTATACAAAGAGGGGATAAGGATCAGAATCAGAAATCATGAAATTTTCACTTTTAGTATGTTCCCCACTCCGATTTTCCAGTTGATAGACAACGGGAAAGGCATGCTGGAGCAAAAAGAATATTTCAAGAGTATCAGAGGAAGAGTACTCATGGCCTGAGTTGACGGAAAGATCCTTTGTGAGCCTTACATGGCATCGATATTTTCCAGGAAATTTGGATGCCTCCAGTGGATGCCGAAGAACATTTATTCAGTAGTCCAAGAGGAGAAGAATCCATGCGTTCTTCGCCAAATGTGGCTGATGTTCACAATTCATGGCTCTAGAGACATCATTACCCTCCCCCCCCAAACAAGAGATGATGCTGGCCTCCAGACAAACTATGCCGAAAATTGGGTTGTAACATACCCTAAGGGGCTTTTGCAGAAGCAAGTCCAACAACTCAAGGTAGCTAGTATAGAACTTGGGCAGCAAGAGAGTAGACAGGGCGCTGTTGGGGAAGAAAGGCCAGAAGCAATTTGGGAAATTGGCCCGCACAGGTCAGGACTACAGTAGCAGTAACGCCGCACAGCATGGTCGTTCCCTCATCGCCTAGGGGAGAGGGGTTCACGGAGCATTCATGGAGCTTCCCAAGAAGTAGATAAGGTACCTTCTTCAACCTTCCAATGATGCAATCTTCCCGGCACTGTGGTCGGCCTGGTTGACCCTATGGTAGTCGATAGGCACTGAAGCCCTATGGAAAAAGATAGTACGAGAGGGAATTCAGCTGCAAGAGGTCGGACTCATTCAGGTTGATGACAGGGTGAAATTCCATCTCCATCACACATACTTAACGGACATGGATGTGTATTCATGCCAACGAGGTCAGAGTGAGGAACCACCTTTCCTAGTGAAGGTAAAGCTCGACCAAAAGAACGATCCTGAAAAGATTTCATCCGCGGATAACGACTGTGAAGAGGAGCTAGGGGCAGTGTGTCAGAAGAGGAGGGAGGAAGAAAGGTTAAAGGAGAATATGTGGGGGAATCTGAAGAGGAGATTGGAGGTGGAGGGTCTCATGGGACGGACCACCAAGGGGGTATTTGGAAGAGTGGTGAGATTTTTTTCTCTGATGCGGACATAACTAAGCTACTTGAGGTAGACCTCATTCCTTATCCATCCTCCCCTCCCCCTTCTCCCCCTTCTTTTTTTTAATTTCAATAGGGTTTCTTTATCCTGCTCAGGTGAAAATTGGCACCGACCAAGAAAATCTATCTGAAGGGGGGGAGCTACCGACAAAATAAGGTGGGGATCTAACACTCATTATTGAGCTAATGAGTGTTGATGGATCCCCCGTCGTGATAGCTCCTTCGGCAACGGGAATGCCAGAAGCCGATGCGCTAAGTTATTGAAAGTTTTATCCCTTAGACACCTATATTGGATATTAGAGTTCCCAGCTGATCTGGGTGTTCTTTGGTTGTGCATTAATGATGGAATTGGAGGCTCCCCAGGCTGCTGAATCCAGACCATCCACGAGTGATTCGATGGACAATGTTTCGGCCCATTCTGGGAACACTTACCAAACCGAGTTGGTCCGGGCACTTGGTGAGCAAGGAGATATGGATATCAGCGACATTAACGCTAGGGAAGGTCCTAAAGTCAGTGAAGGAGATGATGGGAATGATGTGTGAGAATAATCTCACACATGTATTGAAGAGCCGAACCCTTTGGGAGGGATACCCGAAGAATACCCTTCCGTGGATCTCTTGGTTGTTTTCCCTAACTATCGGCCAACAGATCCTAAGGAGATAGATGATTCTGATTCGGAGGTGGAAGATTAGATCCGTATGACACGGCCCAAGGGGTGGAAGTGTATCAAGTGCTTTCTCGGTTAGCCTCAAACATAATGGATAAAATGGATGGGATCACTCCACACCTGGCTGCACTTTCTCTATTCTGGAGGGGTGTATACTAAACCTCTTAATTCAACAATCTGTGACTACATGGCCAAGATTCTACGTGAGAGAAGCTGACTCTCCGACGTTTCCTAGTTTTAGAAAGATTCAAGACATACCCAAGCATTATTGAAGGCGAATCAAGAGGTCTGACGCCTTGAAGAGAGGACAAAAGAAATGGAGGTTTTCATTGCAAACTTTTCTGAGCTTGTTCAGAAATTGAGGGCCCATATGGAGAACGCCCAAGAGAAGATAGTGGAACCGAGTCTCCAAATGATTGAACTTCAAACTAAATAGGTGCAAGCATGGGCAAGGGTCAGTGAACTGCGCTCTACGGCCGCTGATGAAGAGAGGGTTCTTAGGAAGAGGGAAGCAATCCTGGAGACCACAAACCAAAAGGTAGGGGAACTGGAGTGATCTATCCAAGTTGTTGATCCTTAAGGGACCTATTTTGGTCGAACTCATAAACTAATTTCTCTTTAATTCCTTTTGTTCTGAACTGCATGTATGGATATATTTGTTTACTTGTTTGTTTGGTTTAATTCACTCCAACCACAATCCTGAAATAAATAGAAATCCATTCCTAAGCTCACGTGGATTGTGCTTGATGTGAGAAACAAGGTATGCTCACGCTATTACTTTGTTTGAATGTAGGAGTTCCAACCAAGATTTGGGCATCCGAGATTGAACAACCAACTTGGATTTTTAGGAAGAAATGGGAGAGGCCCGATTGGAGAAAGAGGACCTCAAAACAATCGACGTGTCATTCTTATAATGTGATCTAGTGCACAAGCAGGGTAATGCCAGGGGCGTTGAAATTAATCCGAACATAGGAGATAAGAATGTATGAATCATGATACCCAAACTTCCGAACACTCTAGGGATGGCATGGAAATTAGGGATAACTTTTGACCATGTTCGAAACACAAAATTCTTATTGTGTTATCCTGAAACAGGGATAACAAATGAGGGCCAACCACTGACCATGTTCCAAACACGAGGCCTGACTCTAAATTTCATCCGTTAGTCTTCCAAAATGTTATCCCAGGACAGTAGGCGATCCATAGTCCAAGAATCAATACTGTTAGGGGGTCCTTTTTATGTGGAAGGGGATGATGGTCAGAATGAAGGACACACAAAGCCTGAGTTGGATTGATGGAATTTTTGAACAGATTCCAACTCTCTTAATGTCATGCCACCATGGTGGAAACACATTAGGTGGGCATATCTATCTGATCATGGGTCAGACAGACTTCTGAAGGTGATAGAAATGTATTTTAAAGTCATACGGTAAATATGGTGGAAGAGACGGAAGAAAACAGGAAGAGATAATGCGGTGTGGTGGCTAAAACCCGACGTGAATAAAGACATGAGGAGTGTGTGCACCACGTATCCCCAGAGGAAGTTCTTTAGGTCAAGGGACCAAAAGAGAAAATTAATCTGGGCCCAAAGTGAAGCATTCGGGCTTCCCTACGTACCCCATTAGGATGGGAATCAAGCCGCACATTGTTCTATGAGCGTATTTTAACATCATGTAGGATGATGAAGGGAATGTACGGCATAGTTGTGCCAGTACACATCCTACCAAAAATACTAAGCCTATGTGAGTCATTCTCGATGTGGGAAACAAGAAGTAGTGGAGGGACTTTCCTAACACAAGAAGGAACATGTTAGGGGAAAAGGTACGTTCGGTGAATATCGTCCCAATGATGTTGACCCATCCATGTAACGCACCTAGATGCACGAACAAGTAAAGCTGAGTATGTCGGAATTCCCCTTGAACATAAGGAAGTGGAAATATGTGAATCAAGATGCTTGAGATCTTGACCACAATGATGGTGGAATGATGATAGGGGATGGCTGTTGACTGCATTCGAAACATAGTATCCACATCGTGTTAGCCTGATATGGGGGTAGACAGATGAGGGTCAACCACTGACCATGTTCTAAACACAAGACCTGTCGCAAATGTCGTTTGGGGTCTTTAGGGACGTTGGCCCGAGACGAAAGGTGAGATGAGGCAGCATCAGACCAGGCCATAAAGGGGGTCCCTTTGGGTGTGGAAGAGGATGAGGATCCAAATGATGGGATCACTAATCTTGGACATGGAACAAGGGAAATGTCCCTGTAAAAATTCCACACTTTGGGATATTTGTCAAAACGCATATGAGTACGAAAATAAGACGTATCAGATAGAGGGGTTTGAGTCCCTTCCAAAGGATAAGGGTCCTAGTGTTTCACGATTTTAACTTAAGGTCCTAGTATGGACCATTAAGGGGGGATTTATTGAATGGACCATGCACAGGGCGGAGAAATAGATAAACGTGATGCACAGTTCCCGTAGGGAGATCTTAGTTTAGGGTCATAGAACTCAGACCGAGACATGGGAGGCACATGGTGCGGATATTGGAAAACCTAATGTGAATGAGAACCTGATAGGTGCTCGCCACACCACATGTCCCCATAAGGGTTCGAGCCAAGGGGCGGAAAAAGAGTGTGGCAGGATTGTCGATTTCTAGGGATGGACCTAGAGACAGGATGCCTGGGCATTCCTACATATCCTATGAGGATGGGAATCAATTCATGCGTAGTTCTAGAATATTTCGTTCAGTTTAATGTATTGAAGAAAGGATGCGTAGTGGTCTTAGTTTATGGTCATAGATCTTGGACCATGGATGGTAGGAAATGCGGGAGACACACGGTGATGTAATTACACAACTCGGCGTGAATGAGGGCCTGGAGTCTGGATCACTGTGTGCTTCTTGGGGGAGGTTTCAGGTCGAGGGACCCAAAACAAAAGTTAGGTTGGGCCCGAGAAAAGGTGCACGGTCATTCCTACCTATCCCGTGAAGATGGGATTCAAGACACATGTAGTTATAGAAGATGGCACGGTGAGATACCAGTGTCAGGGATAATAAGGTTGTACAGGTTTGGCCCTTACACAAAAAGAAGCGGTATTTGATAGATCTTGTTTGTCCTTTAGGATGAATGAGTGTTTTTTTGTGAAGTGAAGGACCTAGGATAGAAATTCCAAGAATCACCACAAGAATCAAGCCGTGTGCAGGCATTGAAAAATGAATTGGTGTGTGACTGATACCAAGCATGATTTCCCCTCGAGTGAGGACACCACAATGCAGTTCCATGTTTGTCATGCGGTCGGGACGATAATGTAATTGTTTAGGGTCATGTCATGAGACCAAGAAACATAGTTTAATGTCATATGGATTGAACATATATAGGAGAGATGAGGTTCAGGTGGGAATGTTCACAGTGTGGTAAAGCATACCCGACGTGAATGAGGACGAGGTCCACATCACACCACACACGATTCCGAGAGAGAACCCTCAGGACGAGGGGGGAAGAAAAGGTTAGAGAATATGTGACAAGAGAGGATAACTCTTAGTTGAGCTAGACCCAAATAATATATGTCTGGGTGTTCCTATGAATCCCATTAGGATGGGAATCAAGCAATACGTAGTTCTTCAATGTACCTTTTAACATCATGAAGGAAAACATATAGTTTAATGTCATGTGGGACAGGAAGTAGGAGAGACTAACTCCTAGAAAGGGTCATATGTGGTGAGTCTTTTTCAAACCTGATGTGAATGAGGGAAAAAGACCACACATGCGATGCCACGCAGTCCTATAAGGTTCAGATCCCAAAAAAGATAGAACAGAAGAAAGGAACCATAAATAGATCTTAGTTTAAGGTCTTAGAGCTCGGACCATGGAAAAGCAGAACTCTTCTAAATAGGTGCAGACCTCGATCCAATCCCTAATCCTACATGACTTGAACTCGGTGTATTAAACAAGGGTGTAAGATAAATTTTCAGTATATGGAATGCGCTTAAAGGGGAAGTCGGTGCGGAGCCCCGAAGAACCCCTTACCGCAGTTTTTTCTCATAACGTGCAAATGCGCACTGAGGGATAGCACAAGGAGTGCCGAGATTCCACTTGAATATGATGGGGTGAAAAATGATGTGAATCATGTGACCGATATTTTGTGTTTAATGAGATTGTTGTGATGATGGTGGATGACTGTCGACCATGTTCGAAACACGGTATCCATATCAGGTGACCTGAAATGGGAACAAAAAATGAATTTCAACCACTTGCCATGTTCACAATGTGGTACTTTTATCAATTTTTCATCTAAACCCTCAAGGACGTTGGCATGTAGTGGTAGGAGGTCTTTTGGGACGAGAATCCATACAATTTGGGAATCCCTTTGGATGTGAAGGATGATGGAAACCCTAATGAAGGGAAACACAAAGCCTAAAAGGTGGGTGAGAACATGTCTGGATAGAATTCGATACTCCAGGTGCTGGACTAGAGTACACTTGGGAACATTAGTGAATCACCAAAGAGGGTCGAGGGACCCAACTGAGAGGCAGTCGACTCAAAAAGATGAGTATAAGTAAAGGGAGAGAAGTCCACTTAGGAGAGAGAGGTATTGCGATGTGGTTGTTGTAATCCCATCGTGAATGGGGACATAAGCCCATATCACACCGTATATCCCTCTCCTGGAAGAACGTAGGCCAAGGGGCCAAAATGATGGGGATATTTCCAAGAAGTGGGGATAGACCTGAATACTAGGCATTCAGGCGGTCCTACATATCCCATAAGGATGGAAATCAAGCCACACATAGTTCTAGAAGATGTCGTGCAGTTTAACATCTTGCGATAATGATGCAGAGTCAGGGCAAGATACCCCAATGAGGGATGTGTATGGCACGATGAGTGAACTGATGTGAATGAGGGCATAATCCCATACCACACCATACAATCCTAAGTGAGACCTTGGCAGAGGGGCCCATGAAAGTCGAGGGACCTGAGGTCGGGCATCCCGGCCAACTATAGCCATATGACCCCTCATGCGGGTGTTTCCCCATCATAACTCTAAATCCCATAGGTGCAATGATCAGTGTGGGAAACAAGGAGTGGGACTATGAATTTCCAATTACATAAGGGTATGATAGCTGGAATCAACCAAGGTAGACCGTGACTTAAAGATACAATGGGGCAGAATAAATGGCTACGCCCAATATTCATGACATATGGGGGTCGTGACAGTGACAAAGGATGGTTGTTGACCAAATTGGAACATAGTATCTATATTGTGCAACCTAAAATGGGAACAAAAAATGAGCGTCAACTGCTGACCATGTTTGAAATGCAGGACTTGCATCAATTTTTTGTCTGAACCCTCAAGGACGTTCGCCTGAAATGGTAGGAGATCCCTTGGGCTGAGTATCCATACCAATCAAGGGTCATTTTGGATGTGAAATATAATGGGGCCCCAAGAAAAGGAGTGAGTTAAACACAGATGTTCCCATGCCTTTTAATGTCAAGAAAGGCGGTGACAGAGGTGAATGACTCCACAGGGTGGGATGTATGGTGGGGTCATGATGAACTCGATGTGAATTGGAGAGGAATATGGCACCACACCATATGTTCTGACCTGTGGGGAGATTCTCGAGTTTGGGTTGGGCTAACAAAAAAAATGTGTGGGTGGTCCTATGTATCCCATGAGGATGGGAATCAAGCCACACGTAGTTCTGGAAGTCCATGCAGTTTAGCATCGTGCGATGAGGACATGGGAGAATATAAGAACGAGGAGGGAGAACATGGTGCGACCTCCATACTCTCTACATGAGTGGAGAAATAGAATCCTGCACTACACCATGGTCCTCCAAGAGAACTACTCCCAGGGGGAATAGTCGAAGAAAAGAGTTTGGGGTTGGACTCAAGAAGTAAATTATGAGCATTCCTACGTATCCCATGCAGATGGGAATCAATCCATACGTAATTCTATGGGTGCAGTTTAACATCTTGTGGCATGATTCACCATTTAATAGCGTGAAAGACATGGCAGTTTAAGTTCTTGTGGGACCAACAATTTAGGGTCATGCAGGACCCAGTAGTTTAGGGTCATGCAGGACCATACAGTTTATGTTCATACAGGACCCGATAGTTTAGGGTAATACAAGACCAATGGGTTGCTCAGGAAAAGTATTGCTTTAGGAACTTGGAATTAGTGGGAGGAGTTATACGCTCACCATCCATGGTGACTAGGGAGTATTCTCCATTGGAGTAGACCTTGTGAAGAATGTAAGGTCCTTCCCATTTGGGTTCCAACATGGGTGGTTTCCTTCAGGGTATCATTGGTGTCCTGAGATCCAGTACCAATTTTCATTGCAAGAAGGAGCAGAGGAAAAATTTCATGCTAAAAGCTCTTGCCATTTTGTTCTGGTGCCTTTCTAGATTGTTCAAGGCAAGAAGCATGTTCTCGTTGAGCACTTACAGTTCAACAAGGTTGATTTTAGCTACTTTATCTGGCACTTTTTGATCATATACAACTGTTCACAATAAGGAAAAATGAATCTCGATGGGTTGGACGGCCTCTGTTCCATATAATAGGGAATATGGGGTCACCTGGGTGAAATTAGGAGTCATCTTCTAATAAGACCAAAGGTCGTTGGGGATCTTGTCCAGCCAACTCTTCTTATTCTGAGCTACCATCTTCTGTATAATGTTAGAGAGTGTTTTTTTTTGAATACCTCGATCTGCCCATTTTCTTGCGCAAGATAGCGGGAGGTATGGTTAGAAAGTATTTTTTACTTGGAATATATTTTTTTCCGCTTAGTAGCTCAAAAGTTCATGCCGTTATAGGCGAGGACGACGTGAGGGACTCCGATTCGGTAGATGTTGTTGGAGCTCACAAATTCAATAATGGTACGGGCCTTGACCTCCTTGAGCGGAGCTGCCTCTTCCCACTTAGAGAAGAAATATATAGCAGTCAGGATGAACCTACACTAGTGAGCTTTCACCGGTGGGTAATGTCCCACAACATCGAGTCCCCATACCGCAAATGGCCAAGAAAACTTGGTAGAGTAGAGAGGCTCTGGCGGCCGATGCATGAAGTTATCATGAATTTGGCATCCATGGATCCTCTTGGAAAACTCGATGAAGTCATGGATCATGGAGGGCCAAAAGTACCCTAGTCGATGGATTTGGTGAGATAGCTTCAGCCCGGTCTGATGAGCCCTGCAGGAATTGGCGTGAACCTCTTGCATGAACTGAGAAATCTCAACTCCTTGAATGCAATGGAAGAGAACCCCATCAAAATCATGCTTGTAGAGGATCTTCTCGTGACTAGGGCCATCCTGGAGGGTGAACTATAATACGCGGTGTCGGATTCGCTCGTGCTCAGCCCGATCTTCTAGGATATAACCGTTTTGGATATACTCGAAAAATGAGGTTCTCCAATCAGAAGTCCCTTCAATCACTACATCTTGTGGACCTGGGGGTCTTACATGGAGGCGCCAGTAGTAAGGTGGCTTACCTATGGGTTGTCATCATCATATAGGGTGATGGGAGAAATTAATCTTCGGTGTGACACATGGATAATCAGGTCATCCTATTCAGGCTCTGTAAGTGTCGTAGGTAGGCCCGATGGGGGGTCATCCCGACTGTTCTGAGATCGAGGGACATGAGCAACTTCTAACTGAGATGGGAACTAGGTCATTAGCTGGAGAGTTCTCTCCAAAAATGATATGAGCTCTGGCTTTCTGATGACATAATCATTGTTGATCTGCTTGATGAAAATTTTGGAATCCCTATTCATATGTAAATGAGGCACATCAATCTCAATTTCCAGCTCGAGGCCAGTGATGAGAGCCTGATATTATGCCTCATTGTTGGTGTATCCTTATGACAACAGAAATGAGTATGGCAGAATGGATTGTGCTGGGGTAATGAAGGTGATACTCAGGCCCACTCTATTGAGTCTGGGATCATTGAACCTCCTACCAGTGGGGCTCTAGGAAGCATCATAAAATGAATCTTCCAGAATGACATGGTTTGGTCCACCAAGAGGATCGCCTCTTATGGGAAATCAAGATCCAGAGACTTGTCAGTAGGATTTGGGTGGGCAGTAAGGAAATCTGCCAGTTCTTGTCCCTTAATAGCCTTCTGATGGAAAAATATGATGTCGAACTACTAGAGGATTACTTCCCACCAAGCTAGAAGGCCTTTCAGCATGGGACGGTTCAAGATATACTTCAGTGGATATACAAGGTACACCAGCTATACCTCATGGTGAAACAGGAATGCCACAATTTCTGGACTGCAAATACTAGTGCAAGGAAGCTCTTCTTGATAGAGGAGTACTTGGTATCTGTATTGAGGAGCATGCTACTGAGGTAGTAGTGGTTGTTCTCTGTCCCTTCATTGATCTTCTAGGAGAGAAGGGCACCGAGAGACCGTTCCTGGGAGGTCACATAAAAGACCAGTGGATTTTTGGCGATGAGTGTCATTAGTACCGGAGGCTCGATCAGGTACTGCATGATTTCCTCAAAAGAAGCCTGACATTCTTCATCCCACTGATAGAGTGTGACTTTATTCATGATCCTAGAAAAGGGCTTACACTTTCCAGCCAGATTCGCGATAAATCGACGTTTGTAGGCTAAGTGGCCTTGGAAACCTCGAAGCTCCCAGATATTTCTTGGGGGAGACATGTGGATGATGGGCTTGATCTCATCTGGGTCAATCTAAATGCCCCGGTATCTGACAACGAAGAAGAGAAAATTTCCATAGGTGACCCCAAAGGCGCACTTCAATGGGTTCATCTTCAGGTGACAGGAACAGAGGAAGCCGAACACTTTCTCAAGATCCTTGAGATGGTCCTGTAATAGGAGATATTTTACCACTAGATCTTCCACATAACATTCAACCAATGTCCTGAGGATTGGATTAAATATGCGATGCATGGACCACTGATAGGTGGCTCCTTAATTATTTAAGCCGAAGGGCATGACTTGGTAACAGAAAGTACCTTGTGGTGCCCTAAAGGATGTAGATTCCTCTTCCTTGGGGTCCATTCGGATCTGGTTTTACCCATAGTACCCATCCATGAAGAAGAGGGCTTGGAACCCAGTCATGGTATCAATCAAGAGTTCCATCACAGGAAGGGTAAAATCATCCCTCGGACAGTGACGATTGAGATCCCATAAGTTGATCCAGACTCTGATTTGTCTGTTATTCTTCTTAACTGGCATAATGTTGGCTAGCCATTTGGGTTACTGGACCTCCTTAACGAAATTGGCTCTGATGAGCTTATCAAATTCTACCTCAACCATGACACTGTGAGAAGGGTGCATCTTTCTGGGAGGTTGCTTGAACCCGTGATGATTTGCTGGGTGGCCATGGCGGTGCACGACTACCTGAGGATCTAGTCCCAGCATCTTGTCGTAACTCCAGGAAAACACATCACGGTTCTTTTTAAAGAATTATATGTACCGTTGTTTCTCCTCGGGGTCATGGAGACACTGATCAATGTGGGTCTCAGGTCCGCCTCACTACCGAGTTTCACCTATACCAATTCATCGACTGTAGTGGAGACGCCCTCTTCAAAGGTGGGAGGAGCATCCTCTAAATACACTTCTTCATATATGGAGGATATATCTTTAGTGGGAGGAGTTTCTTCTAAGTCAGAAGATCCCAATGTGATGCTGGTACCAACTTGAGCGGTAGTGGACATTGCATCGGGGGACTCCTGTGCTGCCACAACCATAGTGATGAAGGCTGTCGATTTGATCCCATATGGTCTTCAGTCCAATGGGCTACGATTGATGATGTCAAAGTAGTAGTGGTGTGTTGGCATGAGCCATTTAATTCCATCCAGGAGAAAGAAGAAATTAGGACATCTTTTCATTTTCATGGGGTGGACATCCCGATACTTTATGGGAGTAGGAGGCTCCGGGATTACTCGAGCCTGATTTGTATAGGAGTATGAGGTAATATTCCGATGTCCCTTAGAATTGGGAATGTGTTCCCCCCTCGTCCTAAAAATAACGAAACATTGTCCCATGTCCAGTGTTATATCCTAAAATCGATGGATTGGAATGATGTTGGCATCATCTAGATCTTTCCATGGGTCGATCACAGTCACAGCATGCTCGACCTCACTGGTCTGAATCTGCTTATCCTTTCTCTTATAATAGTAGGCATCCAGATAGTGGGATTCACAAGAGGCAAAGGGAGACGTTTCACCATGGATTACGCCCACTAGTCCATTAATGGAGTACTTGTGGCACTGGTGATATGATGAAGGGACCGCCGCATGTAGGTGGAGCCATGGTCTTCCCATCAATGCATTATAGGCGATGTCCTAGGAGACTACAATAAATTCGGTGCTGGACAATAGGCCACCAAACTGGTTCTAAAAGTAGATCTTTCCTACTGGTGACTATTCCATCCGATCATATCCTTGGATTATTAGGTTATAAAGACTCAGATCATCTTCAGAAAATCCCAGTTTTCACAGTGTCCGAGTCAGGATTAAGTTGATTCCAGAGCCCATGTTGACAAGACAGCGGCGAACCTCCACGAAATTGAACTGGATGGTGATGTAAAATGGGTAAATTTTCCCCTATATGGTACAGTCTTCATCTTCTCTTGATAATGAGATAATGTCCTAGCATTCAGCATTCTTGACCGCCTCGGTGTGGAAGGATTCTGCGGCTGCTACTTCCATCTCAAGCTGGAGGGGATTCTTAAATCCTTGGAAAGTGCCTCACGCAAGTCTGATGACAGGAGAAGAGCCTCAAGAATAGAGAGACTTGCGGGAATACTAGAAATATTATTGAGGATGACATACTTCCATTCCAGGTGTGAGCTTCTTCTTACAAGAGGTCGCTCCATGACAGGGGGTATGGTGGGCCCTGCCGACTAGACCGGCGGCTGGATGGTACTAGGAATTTTCCACTTCTCACTAGTCAAAGACTATGGAGTGACTACTAGAGGAGGGTCAAATGGATGAAACCGGTATATAGCAGGTCATGGATGGTCACGGTGAGGTCAAGGTGGCACTTCCTGATCAAGCAACACAAATGGTGGCGAAGGCGGACCTGATGACACCATATGGGAAGGCTACACGTGTTGAGCTCTGTGTTGGGAAAACTATCTGGTTTTGGTAGTGCGAACAACATGGCTGAAAGTATTAACCGAGCCACTCTGATGGCCCATGCTATTGTGGCTCTGCCGATGCTAACGAGAGCTGGGGATGTTGGGAGGATCCTCCTGGTGCTCCTCATCGTCAGGAATCATGTAGTGGTTTATCAGCTCTGCGATATTAACCAAGGTGTACCCATGACTATCACTTGAAGATTCATCCTCTACTGGAAACATTCTGGGAGGTATCTCCATCTCTAGGGGCATGAAGTTGCTGAGAGTACGAGATGATGATGGCATTTTTGAGGGGCTTTGTTTTCCCTTGCATCGTCAGTGTTTTCTCTTCTGGGAAGAGGACGACTATGATGAAGATGCAAAATTAGTATCTAGTGCTTCTGAAAGATCTGGTCGATTCAGGTGTTCAAGGATGACACCATGGTAACATGTGACTATTTTCGAGCCATCCAGCCATCATATTTCTGGGATCCGCAGCCAGAAACTTGATGCCACTCACCCTCATTGTCACTGCTGTTGTCTGGCCTCACGAAGACACATTCCAACTGTGTCGGGGCTAGGCCTAATGAGACTATGTTGTTATCTACCTAGTATTGAAGCCAGTCCTTGAACACATAGCACTGTTTGACAGTGTTCCCAAGGATCCGGTGATAGGGGCAGTAGTTAGGGCAATCAGTGAGGTTTTCCTCTTCTAGCCTTTTTCACTCAGGAAAATGTACAATCCCCAACTTCAATGCACTGCGGAAGTAACCAGGGACCTGAGCCTCATTGAACGAGTAGGTCTGGTTTCTCTTGTATGGGAAGGGAGCCCTTGGATCTTGACACTGATGAGGAGCTAGAGGAGCATGTCAAGGCGGTGGATCCTAGTTATCTCACCTAGGCGTCATCGGTGCATTATGCAGAGGAACATGCTGATTCTGAGGTGGGTGCTGCTGAGCCGGAGGTTGTGCCTAAGGTGGAGGGCATCTATGAGGCTACGGATCTGGCTCCAATGGTAACAGTTCTATTTTCCTAGGGGCCTCTATTTGGGCCACTGTGGTGGGCTTGGCCCTGGCGGCCCTTCTTGTAGGAATTGTAGGAGGCAACAGACGTGCCTTCTTAGCCTGTTGTAAGGCTTCCTATAGGCACTAGGCCTTATCGAAGAAGTCTCAGAATCCTATGAGGTAGTTCTGGGTGATTAAAGAGGGGACCAATTCCGTCTTGAAATTCCCTATGCACATCATCAGCAATTGCTCCTTATTCAGTGGCATTTCAAGATAGTATATAATCCCTTTCCACTAGGAGACAAAGTTTGCAACACGCTCATCAGGACTCTTTTTGCACTTGAAGAGGTCTGTGATACTCGTATTTTGAGTTATAGAACTGAACTGGGATAGGAATTGCCTCCGGAGGTCTTCCCAGCCAAATACTGATCTGATGGGGATCTGGTTGTACCAGACGAAAGCTGGTCCATCTAATGTCAACACAAAAGACCAAAGTTTTGTGGCGTCCTGCAGTGTTAGGGTTTCCAGCATGCGTCCACACCTTGAGATGAAGTGGGAAAGTTCTGCGGCAGGTCACATGTCCCGTTGAAGGGGGAAATGTGGGATTCCCAAAATCCGAGGGTCCTGGCATATCGTCCACCCATTACGGATATGGATTACCATCAGGTGAGAGTTCCACATGTCATGTCTCCAACGTCTCGAGGTGGGATATGACTGCCTCCATCAGATCATCTAGGCGGGGATTCCTGTCTTGATAGGTATCCCTCACCACCAGTGTGTTGGTGGGTTCTTCAACATGATAAGGTGGTCTAGTGGCTCGTGGAGCGGTTAGTAGAACGACATGTGGGGAAGCTAGAAGAACCTAAGCTCGGTCTCGAGGGTTTTTTTGCTCCTTAGGAGGATTTGATGACACATATCGAGCCATCTTTCCATAATTTTCAGCCTCAACACTATCTGCTTGAGAAGGATGATCAGGGTCACCTGGGGGTATTTCACCAAGGGGAAGTTGTGCCTGCCCTCGTGGCCCCGGTGAGGATCGCCATAGTCTGGTCATCGCTCTGTAGCACATTCAGCCAGGAGGTCATTGACTACCTTTTTTTTTCTTTTCAAGCTGCTGAAGCAACACAGCCTTTTCAGGGTCTTCCTCAGTCTTCTACACTGATTCAGACGGGTTGGAGGGTTTGGAGGCTCCGAGATGCACTTTACCCTTATCGTGATTTCTTCTAATAACTAACTCCTCAGTGGGAGTAGGGAGACCCAGTGGGTTCCTTTATTGTCGGGTAACCCTTCCCAATGGGTCCAATAGTTGTGGCACGCCCTCAGGGGGTAGGTCTCCATCAAGGAGCTCCATCTCATTCTCCACTTCCGATAGGTTGTCCATGTTGACAGAAACCCTACCTGGGGGAATGTCCTCAATATCACCTGGTAATTCGGGATGTCGCCAGATAGGAATGAAGAGGAGGGTAGCATACTACCCCCATACATTGATCTGCACATGAGGAGAAGCCTCTTTGATAATCCGGTGGAGTATTTTGAAACTCTAGATACACCGGTGCTGGAGTGCCCTACGGCGGTCTGGAAACTCAGGGCACTGGTCCACGGGGAGCGCGACCAGATCAACCAGACGGCATTTCACACCAATGTCTTCAAAATGCACTTGGCTCTTTGGGAAAGTCACTCACTGGTGACGAAGGCGAAAGTGCACCACCCAGAAGGTTTGACGGAAACTCTCGACTTTCTTTTGGAGTGAGGGACTCCGGCTCATAGAATTTCGGCACTACAACAGGACAAAACAACTCAGGGAAGTGGTCCACTGTGAGGATATCACATAGGTTCCTGGGCTCGAATTCGAGTTCTAGCCCTTCTTTACCCCAATCGTCAACCAGAGGCGGCTGAGGAACTAGTAGCGGTACCGAACCAGACTGCTAGGATGGTAGGCTGGACATATGAGAATATGGAGAGCAGGCTGACCAACCTCTATATTTGGGGCTATCCTCTGAAGAGTGTAGTGACTTAGCCACCACATCGCGGTAAGATGGGTTTTCGACCAGGGTCTCTGACACAACAACTACGGCCGCTGGCGATGGGATACGATGTGGTTCTTACACTATAGACCCCCAGAATATCTCTCCATGATCTCTAGTCGAGGTACAGAGTGATTCTGGAGATGATGGCAGGGATTGCACGGTCGTAACCTGTGGAGTTTCAAAATTTTCGTCCTCCTGGATATACCTACAGAGGGAGGTGGGAATACGATGGACCTCGCATTCTGGATGTATGAGGCTGATGCACCTTGTTCCTACCCCGACCCTCGACATGGAGGACCTAGGAGAGGGCTCCATCACTGAGTCGTACTCTGCCTCAAAATCTGAGAAGCAAACTAGTTGGATCTAAGTTTGAATCCTCTCATTGTTCTTTTTATGGTGGTGATGACCTTCCCTCCTGCCTCGGGATGGTCCTTCGGGACAGGGTACATCTTTGGCATGAGGAGGACCTTCGACCGTAATGGTGATGGTCCAAGTAGGACTCCTATCTAAGTAAGTCGGGGTTTTAGGAGAACCAGGATAGATATTTAAGGTGACATGGTGAGGACCTCTGTGGGAAGTTCTAGAGCAGGTAAGACCTCCGCTAGAGTAGATAGGAGTATGGGTAGGACCTCCATGCTGGGATCTAGTGAAACAGTACTGGCCTTCTCCCCTATGATTACTGAGGTGAGGAGGACCTTTGATGGCAGATTCTAGGACATGGGGAGGCCCCTTATGTGAGAGATCGGTCGAATGTGCAAAGTCCCCACACTAGCAGTCTCTGGGAGGAGGGATGACCCCATACCCGATGTAATGATCACAAGAGAGACTTCCATACTAAATGTCACCATTGTGGGGAGGTCTCTCATTCAGACTTAAGGTAGCATGGGGCATACCTCTATGCCAAGCTTGGGCATGGGGAGGATCCATGTTCGTTATGATGGTGGTATGGGAGGGGGGGACCTCCATACTGGGGACGGCCACTATCTCCGCTGACAGCTGAGAGAGTTGACCCAGCCTACCCTTGGGGTGATTGGGGCCTCAATCCAAGCTGGGTATGTAAGTATCCCTGCTCAGCATACATAGGTTATGGATGATACATGTCGGTGGTGGCTCGAGCCACTATAGTTGTCGACGTTGATTCCCTTCGGTGGGCGTCCTCCTCGGCTTGTGCCCGATGCTAGCATCGGGTCAGCCAGGCTGGGGCCAGCTGTGCAGGTACATAACTTACCTACTCTTCAATTCGGAGGACTGGGTGACGGTGCTGGCATGGTCTAGTGGGGGTCCTCCTTATGGGACCTTGAAATAGGATCCCGGTCGGGCTGGCCCAGAAATCCCTTACCTCATCGGCGTAAGGGAGAGGGTCATCGAGGCATTCCATGGAGAGGCTCCTGAAACGATTGTACTTTAGAGTGGGGAGAAGTGGCTCCCTGTGTGTCCCATGGGGGTGGTGGTGGAGATTAGGTGAAGATGTCTCAAGATCCTGGAGGGCCATATCCCGAGTCGGGATAATTATCTCCTCTTTATCTGGTGTACGAGGTCGTTGATCACCCTTTTCTGGATGAATTCATAAGGGGAGATAGGGCGTGGGTGCTCTGCAGCTGTAGTTGTGGACGTCATCATAGAAATGGGGGGCCACACAGGGCTGCTACATTGGGTTTTCCTCTGCCCCAGCATCGGTGGACGAGTGGAGATTTCATTCCTAGTGCAGCAACTTGGTTCCTGAAAAGAAGGGAGATGGAACCATTAGTGCTGAAACAAAAAAATCGGCATACAGTTCCCCAGCACAATTATGTCTTCCATGGATGGTAAAATGGATCCAAGCTAACAACGTCACAGACTGAGATTCCCAATGCTTTGACTGCCCCAACTTCTGGTAAGTTTCATGCCAGGCCCACTATTTGTTTGGTAGGACCCGGTGCCGGATAACTGGATCTGGTGACATGCTAATCCACTGATGTCTCGAACACTACTAATCTCTATATTGAGGAGAAGATCTTCATTTTTGGTTCACGATTTCTATTTCTGACTCCCTTTTCGGGGTGTGCACATCCGTCTGATTTGAGGACGACGACGTTGTTTGTTGCCTCGCATTCCCGATTTCCAAAGGTGGGCAGCATCCATCGCTTATTCCAGGATGTTTTCTCCTTGATCGAAATGGGGTGATGGGATGTCGATTCCTCCTTCTTTGGATTCCTCCTTTGAACTCATTACCTGGTCGGGGTCTCCCTTATATAATTAAGACATTTTTCGTGAAACTCTTCTCGAGTCCATATCTTCATGGACACAGGTTAATTACATTGCTTCTGTCAGTAAATTCCAAGGGGTCCAGTCAGGGCAGCAACCTTCAGTCGGGGGAGTAGTCACGTTGTATATCACTGGAATGTCGTGACCCAAGAACACTGAAGCTTTTGGGTTTCTTCCCCTTATTATAAGTCTTATTGAGGGAGAATAATACCAAGGAATCCCATGTCGAATGCGGGGAATTATATGCCATAGGCATGTCTCTGAGGTTTTCCTCAGCTTCCCATGCTTGACACAGGGTATTCTTCTATTTTAACATCTTTTGGGGAGGGATCAGACTGATCGAAACACTGACTAGAGTAGATCGGATGGGTGTGACCCCTGGAGGGAACACTGATATTGGGGATAACATATGTTTAGTTTCCTGATTTCGGTTGACCATTGAAGGGGTGAATCGGCATGATCTCACTAGGATGTGGAAGCCCGTGTAAGAATTAGGATGAGTGATGGAGAGTTGAGTGAAATGGTGGGAGTGAGATTTAACAGACGTTAGGATGAAAGTGATGTTGGGATTGAGCTCTGAAGATGCTTCCTATGTATCCCCATGGCAGTGAATCAACGTCTGCGTAGTTCAGGGAGGCGATGGGACACCTAAGGAGGTGGCCCGTGAGAATAGACGTTGGATGGGATCTTGAAGGAGTAGAACCTCTCGAATAGGGCATGTCCTTCCCGAAACACATAGGCTTGAAGGAATGACTATGATGAGAAATGGATGATGGGCTTGAACCTCGGAGAGGCTTACTACGTACCCCTCCTTGGAGGGGATCAAAATAAATGTAGTTCAATGTGAGTGGCATAGCATTCAGGGTGTGCACAGGGGACAACAACCTGATGTCATACAGGGGGCTTACGTGTGGTTAGCAGCCCGGGTTGGTCTAACGCCTGAGGGTGGACCAGGGATATGGATCCCAACAAAGGGGACTACAATGGCTTACCGCTATATTAGAAGCACAACGACTTACCGCTGGATGGGGTTGCACCTCTTGGAGTCTTCCTATGTACCATGTCTAGTAGATAGGGATCAAATCCCACGTAGTTCGAGCAATTTTGGTGAACTGACGTGAAGATGGGTCGAACGACTGGGTGTTGGGCTTGAAACATAGAGAGGCTTCCTACGTACCTTGTCTAGGCAAGGATCAAAGTCTACATAGTTCGAGAAGGTGGGAACTGATGTGTAGGGGGGTCGTAACCAATGGTTGTTGGTCTTGAACCTCAATAAGGATTCCTACGTACCTTTTCTTGGCAAAGATCAAAGTCCACGTAGTTCGGGATGGTTGTGGGGATTACACTCTAGGCTTTCCGGAGAGGATATCATGGTCAATTATTACTCTAATCCCACATGAGTCGTGTTCAGTGCGAGAAACAAGAGGCAACAAAGACCTAACGATCACGTCATGAAAGGTGTGTCTATGGGAAGTGGAATGTAGACTACATGTGGTTAGTGGCCCAAAGTTCAAATAGGTGCTTACGCGTGGTCTGCAGCCTAGGGAGATAGAGACTGAGACTTACCTTAGGAGGGAGGTCCAGGTGGCGACAAACCCCAATGAGAGAGGGATTTGGCACTGAAGAAAGGAGGGCTCTAGTTCCCATCCCTCCCTCTTTGTCCCTTGGGACTGATTAAGAATTTAGGAGTGGGGATGCTTCCTCTAGTGAAAAAGGTAAAGGGATTACACCAAGATGGTTTCCCTTTCCTCACAGACAAATTTCACTCCAATAAAGAGGATATCATTCCATGTGAGGAATTATCTCACTCCCATGGAGACCAGTGGGTGTGCAGAATATTTGAGATGAGGAAACTTACATGTGATGCATAGGGAGAGGTCACAGTTTAACATCATGTGCTGAGGACGATGGTGCTTGGCAGTTTAACGTCATGCAGCTCGAACGACGTGGGATCACTCCACACCCCCTTAGGACTTACATACTGATACCTCTAACACCTTGAGGATGGGAATGCATCATAAATTCCATGGTGAAGGGGTGTCATGGAGTGGTCCATTGAGGGTTCCACGTTAGCATGGAAATGAAATGAATCAATAGATGTTAGTGTTCCTATGCGAAGAAGAATGAGGTGAAGAAATGCAAAGGGAAGTATCATCCAAGGGACTTTGAAATTACTTCATGCAAACCTATAAGGTTGCACAGGAAAATATTGTGTGATGTAGATATTTTGGGCGCAAGAGGCGCCTGGAGATGATGTTCGGAAGAGGGACATCAAACACGTGTAAAAAAGTATGCACAATGAGAGAGGCTCGTGCATAGATGGAGTAGTTGGCAGAAATGTCCAGGGTGAGTGGATCCCATAGTTTTGCGCACAATTGAAGAGGGTTTCATGCAATTGATGTGCAATAAAAATAGTTGTGGAAAATATATCGGGTTTTAACACAATCTAAGAGTTTTTCGTAGGAAGAGGAGCCGAGTCTTTGCATGAAAACTAAAGGGATTACGCACAAGGTCTGTCGTGCAATTCAGAGCACCCGCATGCCAGAACCGGTCAAAGTTTGTGCACAAATGGAATGAGTTGTGAGCAAGGGGAATGAATTGTGTGCAAGGGAAAAGGATTGCATGCAAGTGCAATGCATTGAGTTCAAGGTTCATGTCTTAAAGGGATTTCTAAGAGGGTTAATCCTGAGTGGTCCTACGCAAAGGCATACCCCGGGACGACAAGCCGTAAAAAATCCCGTACCTGAAAGAAATTTTTTGCACGCTAAATAGGTGGATTTCATGCACAAGAGGTGGTTTGGATTCTTCAGCCATCAAAAGTTAAAGGGGAGCCCTTATATTTATAGACATTCGATTTCCTTGGGTTCGTGTGAAAGTCTTCCCATGCGAAAGTTTGCGTGCCTGGGTCGGCGGCACGAAGGATTGCGCGCCCAGGTCAGCGGTGCGAATGCTTGTGCACCGGCATGGAAAAATCCCTCGGATCCCACAGTTTTCCATGTGATATAGATGTTTTTTTCGCGCACCTCTTGTATTTTTTTCACGGCCCTTCCATCCCTCCTGGAATAAATCGCTGAGTTGAAATTTGCCTTCGCTTTATCTATAAATACTCCTTTTTTAGGATTTGTTCATTTTTCGGCATCAACAAGATAATCAATTACAGTTATTATAAATTAATTGGATTTCATTTATTCACAAAGAATATTGAAAATAAATGAAGGTATCCAACCTTAGTTATAAAACACTCAAAAATAAAAGGAAATAAAAATCTCTCTAAAACATGAAATAATCATGCCTCCAATGAGAATGTTATTCACTGCCTCATTTTCCTTTCAAAATGGGTTTCAGTTCCATGAGTGAAATTGGTTTTATAGAAGTGGAATTAAAACATTAACAAAATATACAAGTGATTATCAATCTCCCCAGTGTAATAAAAACCAAAGGTCTATTTTTTCTCACTTATTTGATTTAACTCAAATGATTATTTATTATGTCAATTGCTCTCTTCTTCAATTGGGTTCAAAATTTCCTTCCCCTTAATGATCTCATTTTGACTATTAGGAACTTTATTTTTTTTATTTTACCCAGCCATGCATGTGTGGAGTAATATAAAAATTCACTTATTTGGTTTGTAAATATGGTTTACACACACACACCCATTTCCTAAAGTCTCATATATTCACAATGGCATCCCAATTTCCCTTTTTACTCTAGTTAAAAATGACTCAAATGATTATCATTTGAGTAGGCTCACTGAGGTGATTGTTCAAAAATAGTGTTTCACCTACGTTTATGTTCAAATTTCTGTTTTTATTAATCTATAATGTCAATTCCATATAATTGCCTCCCATCAAACTCCCTTCCCAAGTTCCTAGAGTGAATTTCTGTAATAAAAAAGAAAAAAAATCAGAAATCATAATATTTTAATATTTTAAAAATGATTTAAAACCCTCAACTAGAGTGACATTATCACCTAAATAGGATTCAATGTTGCTTTATTTTTTTAGATTATTTTCTTTTTATTTTTAGTTTTTAATTTTTTTTGCTGAACACACAATACAAAAAGTTTATTTATAGGGATCCTAAAATGAATATTGACCAGAAGTAAATTTGAAAAAAAAATTGGGTTCTTTATGGGTTATAATGAAGTACATTTAGACACATTTAAGACCCCTCCCCTACACTTAAAACTAAAAAATATCCCCATTACTAAATCTCAAAGTTTGAGGAATGCTTAAAAATTATGAAACAAATTTATTAATAAAGCCCAATAAAATTTAGTTTTAATGTGTGAAATAAAATTTTAAAAACAATTTTCCACAAAGTAATAATTCATATAAAAATTTCAATATAGGAATAATATTCATAATGGACATTATCTAAAAGGAAAATAAAAAAGGGGATTATAGAATTTGTATTCTACAAGTGAGTTCATGAATTATTTTCAACATAGAAAACAAACATAATCCTTTAGTTCTCTTCTCCCTGTTCCTCATTACTTTTAGATTAATCATAATACTCTTCATTCTTCTATTTGAGTTTTATATTTTTCATAGCATAAGAAGATATCTCCTTTTCTTTCTGGATCTTAATTTCAAAAATAAGATATTTTCTCATTTTATATACAATAAGATTATTTTGTATCTCATTAATAAATTTTATTTTAATGTATATATTTATGTGAGGAAACTTTGGCACCAAATATATCAGTAAATATCCCTAACATCTTTTTAACCATTGTGAAATCCACTAATATATCTCCAAATATTATAATGTTTCTCAATAACTAGTGTAATTATGTAAATAAATCATTAATTACTTCATCATCAACTATATTCAAATTTTAAAATTTTGACCCCTAAATTTTTAATTTGGAATCTTCCACTTTCATATTCTCTTCATATATATTATTATATTAGTCCAAAATTTACTTAATAGTCTCCCATCCCATTACATTAATGAATAATATCCACCAATAGATTTTTTTTCAATTCCAATAACTCATAGAAATTAATATAATTTTCCTAGAGAAATATTTACCAACACAACACTACTAGATAAAAAAATTAAGAGAATTCAATCACTCCATGATAAGAAATTTGTGTTCAGTAAACTAGGTCGTCTGCCCCTTAATCTACACAATAAATTATACACCTTTGAAAAACAAAACCAACTTTGGATTTCTCAAACCAAGTATTGTATGCGTTATGTATCTACCCATCCCTTTTAAAATGAGATTTAAAGAATTACGGGACATAATTAATATCCATTTAGTTAGAGAGAAAGGATGAACATGAATTTTTATCCTGATGACTTCAAAGGAATCCATTGGAACTACCTTTTAAAAAATATCGACAGTATAATCTAGTGTGGATATATATGATATCCTCATATCTATATTTTTTAATTTATCTTAAATAAAATGATATTTAATATCAATATTTATTGATCTTTAGTGTTTCGTTAGGTTCATTGATAAATTTATGGAACTTAGATTATAAAAAACAATTATTAATGGTTTTTAAATTTTTACATTCATATCTTCTAGATATTCCCTCATATATATAATTTATGTGCATAATTGTGTTGAAGCCACATTCTCATATTATATAGTAATAAGAGTCACACAAAAATTATTTCATTGTTAACTCACGTAGTTGTTTCCCAATGAATAACCCAAGGAATTGTTTAAGGATTTTTTATTTTTGTAAAAAAAATTAATGGGATATAGTTTTTTTGAGAATTTGTTTAGTTGATTTTAGTTGGATAAAGTTTTTTGGATATGAGTTCTGAAGGTTGGAGATGAATTTTTAGAGTATTAATTTCTACATATTAGTAAATTGAAAATTTTGTGGATATATAAGATTAATATGAAAATTATATGGATTGTATAAGAATAAATAAAAATTTGTGTAACAGTGACTCAATAATTTCAAAGGCTATGTATAAGTATTATAGATCTCATGTAAGAGTGGACCTAAAAATAAAATGACTATGTAAGAGAATAACAACGTTTTCTATACCTATGTAAGAATAAATTAGGAGTATATTAATCTATGGAAAATTAAATTTTGAGGCATTGTAAAATTAATTATGAAGTTTAAAAATATTTATATGAGTAAATTTGATATATTCTAGAATAAAATGGGTGTTTAAAATGTTATTTAAGAGTAACCTGATCTTATGTATGAATATTTAGAGCTCACATAAGATTAAGTTTATGTACTCGAAATGTATGGACAAATAAACTATTTATTACATGAGGTTTCTATTTTAGACCCATATGATATTTTTGAAATTTTTAATAGCTTATTTTTTTGGGGATTTCAATAATATAAATTAAAGGAGATTATGATAGATATTTTAATGAGATAAATTGAGTTTTAAATAAAATATTTATTCCCACATTTTGAGGAACTACTAATTTATTTTTATTGAGTGATACATTGACCAGTAGTGAATAAGAATTTGAATACTGCAGATCATGGTATTTTCTACATTCAAACATTGAAAAAATATATGTGATTATTGATATGGATTTAAAAATATGATGATTAAAATGAGAATTAATTGGGAAAATTATTGAGTATGAAATATCGATGGTCTACTGTTACATTGATGAATAATATGGGTGTTGATGTTCTTAAATAAGAGAGAGACTTTTTTAATGTAGAATATACTGAATGATCTAAGAAGATATATCAATTGATGTTGAAGCATCCTAGAGTTTTCAAAATGGATTTTCATTTTTATTTGAAAAAAATTTGTAAACATGTGGGATCCTGTATAACCAAATAGTTGAGTGAATTTTCTGTTAGTAAATAAATTTTGTGTTAAGGATGATAACTTCCTATCTTGTATTCATAGTATAAAATTAATTGATCGACCATATCACGAAATTATCCCGAAAATTGAATGTCTATAGTCAGCTGCATTGGGGGAGAACCTTTTAAAAATATTATATTCTTATTGTTCATATTTATTTTATGCATATGGATGAGCGTAAGTTTTAATATTAATAGGTTATTAAACATTACTAGTCATAGATGTTAATTTATAAAGAAAGAAATTTTAAAAGAGAGTAACACTGATTTAATCCCCATTTTAGTCATCACATTGAATATCACATGTGTATATCAGTTAATTTAACGATTAAGACTTTATAATCAAGAATACTATTAATTAAAAAATATTTTATTGAAATTATTATTTATTCATTTTTATATAAAAGTAATGTAGACTAAGCATGTTTATAGTTATTTTATATTAACTTCCTCTCGATATATTTGTTATTCCTGGCATGAAAATTAATTCATTCTTAGGTAATGGTAATATTTCTATATTTTTCATTGCCAATAATATTTCTTGGAACTATTTATTTTATATTTTAAGTGTATAAAATCATTCCTTTTTAAATATAACATGGATGAATTATAAGTCAATGAAAAAAACATAATCTTTAGGTTAAGTGGTTACAATAGTAACGATGTAATGGATGGGTTGATTAGATAGAAAATGAATTTTTTGGTTACTTGAAAATAAATTTAATCTAGCTAAATAAAAAAAATAAACTATACTTTTCTACCATGGAAAACCACTTTTATTTTGGTGTGGCTGATTGGGTAACTTCTGCATGGGAGTAATAAAAGTTATCATACATGGTGATTTATTAAAACTAGTGAGAGAGTGTTATTTTTGAAATATGGGTTTCTCTTAAAGTTATTTATCTTTTATTCTTTCTTCTAACTTAGTTATGAATTTAGTCTATCATTCCTTGGAATTTCTTTATGATTATTTCTAGTCACTCTTGATAGAAAACTTGTGTTATTTTTTGATATTTCTCTCTAATAGGGTTATTTTAGAGATATTTAGGTACCAAGTTAGTTTCATTATGTTCAGTTATTGTAAAATATAATAATTATAGATTTTTTAATGTTATTTATGTAATATCTCAATATTTTATGAAATATTTATTTTTAAATAAATTCAACCTCTTAAATAGTAGGCAATATTTGAAAACCAAGTCTAGATGAATTGTAATATGGTATACCATTATAAACTATTTATAAAATTGTATGTATGAATAGTAATAAACACATTTTAAAAAAAATGTATAATTTTTGTAGATAAATCAAATATATTTTAGTAAAGTCTTCATATTTTTCAAAAATATAATTTTTCCTTGAAATTATTTTTATTAAATTTTGGGAGAAAATAATATAATTTATTTTTTGACTTGTAGAAATTTTATTTGAAAAAATAAACAAACTTTTTGAAAATAACATGTCAAAATTAATTTATAGTTAATTTTTTATAATTTTATGAAAATATTAAGTTTTCGATTAATAGTGAAAAAACAGTTTTTTAATGAAAATTGAATTTATTTTTAAAGCATTAAAAATTTTCCATTTTTTTAAAATATATTTAAATGTAAAATTAGTTAAATATTATTATTAATCTAATTTATGTCATTATAATCAATTTTATGTTGAATTTTTATAAAAAAAAATTATACTTTAGAAAACCTTTTCTTCTGAAAAACCTCATTTCATCACATTTGCGGGATTAATTTTAAATTTAATTATGTCATTTATTTGAATTTAATTTGATAATATGGATTTAATATTTTTAATTATAATAATTAATAGTAGTTAATATGTTCAACATAACTTTTTTTATAATGAATATTTAAAAAAGTAAAACAATTTATTACCATGGTTAAGGTTAAAACAGGTTTACCAGGGGTTAAACTAAATATATAAAGGCTAAAATAACATAAATTATATTTTATAAAATCTATTTTATAGAAATATTTAGACCCTATATCATCTAATATTTTTTAGTGTCCCATTTTTGTTCCATTCTGCGTGAATAAGAGGTTAATATATTTTGTTCTTTTAAAAAAAATATATGTGTGTCCTCATCCCCACTAATAAAAGGACACCCCAAATTCTCACATATCCACACTTAAAGAGCCTTTTGTATTGAACAAGAACTACCTAAATCCATTCCTTACATCCTTACCCCTGAACTATAGTCCTATTTTTTTATCATAAAAATATTTTAGAAAGTGTTTAGGTATAAACCTGAAGAGGTTGTCTGAAGAGGAGGTATAGTTCTTAACCATGCGTTTTAAATTTATTTCTTCTTCTACCTCATTCAAATATTCTTAAAATATACTTAAATAAAAACTCAAATATCTCCAATATACATTGATATTATTATTTTAATTACATAACCTATATCCATCTCCTCTTCCATCAAATAGGAAATGAAATTGCTGATCGTGTGTACGACGGACTACCGCCATGAAAACTGATGTAATTAATTATCCATCACCTCCTCTAATGGATAAATATAATGATGGATTTAATATATATATATATATATATAATATCTATTGAAAAATTATACTTCTTTAATTGTAATATCGCATCTACCATATTAACTTCCAATCTGTTGGAAAATGATATTGTCGCTCTTGCGTATGTGTGGCCTACCACCTCCACAAAGTAATGTGATTTGTTTTTAATTTTATAATGAAATCGATAGAAGTAAGGATATATTAAATGAATATATATGATATAATAATTATTATTTAATGGTTAATTACTATTTACCTTTCTATTTTTCCATCCATTGAAAAATTAAAATAACGTCCAAGCGTATATACGACTTACCATCTCTTTGAACGGTGTAATTCATTTATATAACCATAAATTTTATCTATTACCCTAAAAACATATTTAATGAATATATTTTATATTTATATAATTATTGAAAAAATTATATGATAGAATCATGATAAAATTATAAGGACCAAAACTACAGAACCAAAACATATATGAAAACAAAGTAGTTATTACCTGAAATAGTGATTTTAAAAAATAATTACTAATAAACAGGTGATAAAATATTATAAGTAAATAATATATAGTTTTATATATATTATTAAATATATGTAATATATTTATAATAAATCTATATTTATTATACAAGATATTCAAACACATACGATTGAAGTCGAACCAGATGTAAGGGTTTATTTCAAAATATCCTCATTAATCGGGATCATTTATGATTAAGAATCCACTAGAAGTTTTATTTATATATTAAACCCAATTTATTTTATTATCCAATTTTTATTTATATAAATTAAAAGTTTTCATTATATTTTAATCTCTTTAAGTACTCAAGATACTAAAATAATGTTTTTATGGAAAACCAACCTCAGGTTATCTACTCGGTCAGGAATATTTCTCTTCCATGTCCATATTTTCCTTAAAATGTCTAAAATGATGTTTTAAAAATTATAAAAATATTTATTAATGAAATTTTTACCCACTTTTTACATTTTAAAAAATGTTTTAAAAGTAATCTTCTAGTTGTTTTTCGAACGTGGTACTTTTTAACTTTTTACAAAAGTTTGAAATGAATTTTTTTGAAATTAAATAGATTGAATGTAATTTTCCTAAAAAATTATTAATAATTAATTTGAATCTTATTTTAAAACATTAAAAGGTTATTTAAAAGAAAAAAATCACTAAAATTTTAAAAAAAAAAATTTAAATAAGTGATTTCAAATTGAAAAAGGTCGTTTTCCTTAAGAAATTTTCAAGTGACCTTTTTTGGGTATTTTCATCTATGTCACATCCTTTATTAAATATTATGATTTAATAAATATATACTTTAATGATATAATACATCATATTTATATGGATGGTTTATGATCATCTTGACAGTGGAAAGTATCTATCATTTTGAATATTAGTTCTTTCAATATGGATATTTATTATTTTTTTAAGGCATGATGATTAAGTTATGTTGTTTATTACTATGATGAATGATTTTTAATTATTAAGTGATGGGTGGGTCCTAGAATCACATATCCCCTTGATGCATTATATATATCATGAAACAAACTATATTAGGTATTTGGTCGAGACCTTGCCCATTAATGTAAGCTAGCTTGGTACGAGGACTTGATGGAATGTTTCAGGAGTCTGATATTATGAATTCCATCATAATAAAATAATTTATTGATACCCATTTTATTGTTTAAAAAGATATGATATCCATGGATAAGGTTCTATATCATCTGACTATTTATATTTAATTATTTAATCATCATTTATTCTTTCCATATTATTCATTTCTTGATATTTTTCATTGTATTTATACCCCAAATAAGTATCTAAGCTCATCCCTTTCTTGAATTACCATTCCCCAAGATACCTATAAGTGTATTTTTATTGATAATAATGGATATTTTGAAGTGAATAATGGGGTTATCAAATAAAATACTATGTTGTATTTATTTTTTAAAATGTAATGTAAGATTAAAGTATGTATCTAGTTTTCCAAGACTACTAATCCATTCAATCCTTTGAGATGTGATAACCTATATATAGTAAAAATATAATAATGTAACCACAGCCAATAGGTTACTAGGGTTGGGATCTTAAATATTGGTATTAGATAAAGTCTATTATAAACCTTAGGAAATAGATTTAGGAAAACATATATTAAGAAATATATCCCTATGAATGTCTTTGAGGATAATTCGATGTATTGGATAACATCAAAATGTTTTGGTAAGGTGGTGATTATTTGGTTTTATAATAAATTAATCCCTATATATATACTAAAATTGTACATGGTTTTGGAATATATGAAACTTTGGGTAACAACCCCTATAAGAGTTGCTTTGAGTATATATCATCCATTATTCTAGTACATGGTCAGTGTTCACCTACTGAGCACTTGGTTTGACACTCTCATGGGATATGATTGGGTTAATTAATATTTTCTTTACAAACCATTATGACATATTTGAAAATATTTTTATGATTTGAGAATATTGCAAAAGAACCCAATTTTATGATTATAAGATTATTTATGCATACATTTTTCAATTTTTGTTAAGTGTTTCACTAGGTTTGAAATTATAAATTATGATACATACTATTATGATATAATATAGTGTATTACACTATTTATAAATAGTTCCTAGTGTAAGTAATGTAAATTATATCAATGCACATAATCTGTGTTGGTATTTCCATCCTGGTCAAGATAATGAAGTTGTAGTTGGAGCTAAAGTTGAAGCTGAAGAAATTATAACTATTTTGGGGTAACTAACTCAAGTTATGACCAACAACCTTTACTGTATATAGTAGCCTATTGATCCACTATATGGTGTAGCAATGATATACTGCTTCATGCATTATAAACCTCCCTCATTCAATGGGACTACAAATTCATTTGTAGATGATAAATGGATAAGTTCCTTTGAAAAGATCTTTCTTGATTTGGGAAGTAATGAAAGGTAGAATCTTTTCATGGTAATTTATCATCTCTCAAAGGATTATGATCAATAGTGGTCATTGATTGAAAACACTAAGGATGAGAAGTAAATAGTGATCATGGAATGGGAGGATTTTAATTAACTTTTCAAGGAAAAATATTTTCCTCATGAGCAATGAGTGGATATAGATATACAATTATTTAGACTATTACAATGGGAAGAGGAAAATATTTCTAATTATAAAGTTTACTTTACAAGGTTATCAATTCATGTTGCGGACTATGTACGTAATACAAAGAGAAATACTGGTAGTTTATTTTATGGGATTAAGATAATCCTTCAAAGGGAACTAGTATCCCAAACATTTTTATCATATGAGGATATAGTATCATGTTATATAAATATATAGGAAAATTTATCAAAGCTTTATGGGCTTTAATGAATAAAATATAAGAATATTATGATATATAAAAATAGATAAAGGGAATTTACCAACATGTGATAATTTTGGAAAGAAACAATTTGGTATATGCCTAATGGGAAATGGAGTTTACTTCAAGTGTAGATAAAAATGTAATCATTCTCATGAATTCATGGTTAAGGAATAAGGAATAAAAGTAAAATTATTTAACTATAAATATGTGGGTCATTATTCCATGAAATTACCCAAACATCACGAAAATTTACTACAAAATAATCGAAGTGGAGAGGGACAATATTTTGTAATTATTACATCCAACATGGAAGTTCCTAGTGATGTGGTAAATGATAAATGTATCATACAGTCTTGGATTTCAATTTTTTTATTTGATTATAGTTCTACCCACTCTTTTATACGTAAATAATTTTATAAGGGTATCACATCACCACCTGAATGATTAGATATTGATTTGGTAGTGAAACCTTCTAATGGTAGTATGACTGCATCTCAAGTCTACAACTCATCTTTGATAGAAAATTGTAGGAATGATCATTCTAAAAATCTTATTATTCTTCCTCTAGTATAATTTGACATAATTTTGGGTATGTATTAGCTCTATCTATATATAGATCCCACATAAAATATAGAATAAGGGAAGTTACATTTGATATTCTGAATCAACCTTTAATTGTTTATCATTGTGACTATGAACCTGAACACCCAATAGAAATTACATCTATCATATGAGTTTTGTTACCTATTAATAATGGATATTTATCTCAATTGGTTGGGGATAAACTCCATAAATAAAATGTGCCTATTTTTTAGGAATATGTTGATTTATTTTCTGAATACTTTACCCATCTTCCCCCAAATCATGTAGTTGAGTTTTCCATATAAATTATATCTAGTTATATTCATATATCAATGAATTCGTATATAATAGTGTTTATTGTTTTGTAGGAATTGAATAATAAAATCTATGAAAATCTATAAAATTGATTCATTTGACCTAGTGCTTCACCATGTCGTGTACCTTTTCTGTTAGGAATAAGTATGGGTCAATGTGTATTTACATTGATTATCGATAACTTAATCAGATCACTGTAAAAAAAAGTTTCATCAACCTTGTATTGATGATCTTTTTGATCAATTATATGGATATATATTTTTTGAGATTTATATTTTGTCTGGATATCATCATATAAGGCTCAATAAGGAGGATTTACCCAATATCTCCTTCCATATGAGGTATATTCATTATGAATTTATTGTAATTCAATTTGGACTAACCAATTATCCTACTATAATCATATATTTAATTAATAGAGTCTTTAGAGATTACCTTTACAAGTTTGGAGTAGTCTTTTTTGATGATATTATTATATATTAAAATCTCTAGGAATATCAAGAAGAAAATTTGATAATTGTGTTGATGACTCTGAGGAAGGAGAAGTTGTATGATAAATTAAGCATATGTGGATTTTGGCCTCAAAAAGTTTCATTCATGGGCTATATAATCTCAATTTAGGGTATATTAGTGGATCCGTTAAATACATAAGTTATTAAGAAATTTCCTAGACCAACCATAGTGACTGATATTCATAGTTTTCTTAGGTTGACTGGATACCACTGATTATTTATGATATATTTCTCACAACTCTCTATTCTGATCACCAAGTTGACTCAGAAGTGAGCTCTGTTCTTATTGATAGATGACTGTGAAGTGAGTTTCAAAGATCTAAAGAGAATAATGTTCAATGAAACTATTCTTACACTACTCTATCGTGGTGAAGGTTTTTTGATCTTTATTGATGCATCATAAAAAAGGACTGGGATTTTTCCTCATGAAAAATGAAATAGTGATAGCATATGCCTCTCGATAATTAAAAATTCATGATAAAAATTACCTAACTTGTGATTTGGATTTGGTAGTGGTAATTTTGTGATGAATATATGGGGGAATTATTTTTATGTTGAAAGGTGTAATATGTATACTAATAATAAAATATTGAAGTATATATTTTCATATAAGGATTTGAATATGCAATAAACAAGTTGTTTCGAGTTGATCAAATATTATGATTTCTCAATACAATATCACCCTGGGAAGAATAAAAAGGTCAATGATTCTCTGAGCCAAAAGAATTGTGATATATTATCTATGAAGAGGATCACAAATTATCTAATATTTATAGATTTGAAAAGGATGGATCTTGTATTCTTGAAGGAAGGGGAGAAATATTATCTTTCTCAAATGAGGTTTTAACCATCTATCAAAGTGAATATTAAATAGACATAATGGTAAGATGCAGAGATAAAAAAGAAGGTAATAAATGTTACTATTTTTAACCTTGATTATGATGGAATCATAATTTTCAGGTACCATTTCTATGTTCCATCCCTACCAACATTGAAGTATGATTTTTTGAATGATGCTCATATTTCATGATTATCTATTCATCGTGGAAGTAAAAATATGTATAGAGATATGAAATAGTATCTTTAGTGGGATAGAATGAAGAGAGATATTTAAAATTATATATCTTGGTTATTGGTATGTCAGTAATTTAAGGCTAAGCGACATAATTCTAAGGGTATATTACAGCCATTACCCATGATAGAATATAAATGAAAAAACATCACCATAGATTATTTCTTCAGACTCCCCAAAATATATAAAGGATATAATGTAATTTGGGTAATAATTAATCACCTTAAAATGTTATAAAACTTCATTCATATCATAAAAGGTTTATCTATTGATCATATTTATATAATATACTTTAAGTGATATGGTATCAAGAGTGCCACATCCTATTTTATCTTATCGGGATATGAGGTTAACCTCAATGTTCTGGATATTTCTTCATAAAAATATTGATATAGAGTTGATTTTTAGTATTTTGTATCATCCTTGGAAATATTTTCAGTCAAGAAGATCAATTCAAACCATATATTATATTAATATATCTTTATTTATTTATTTCATAGGTATTTGTGATCAAATCCTTACTGTAATCAAGTTTTAATACAATAACATATTTCACTTGAGCATTCAGATCACTCCTTATGAATCCCTCTATGCAAATAAGTATATCACTCAAAAGTTTTGGGATGAATTTATAGAAATAACCCTATTTGGAACTATGAAAGAAGGGGAAATTCAATAGAAATTCAGAATCATTCAACAACACATCAAGTCATCTCATAACCAAGAGAAACATTATTTTGATAATCCTCGATGAGAACTGGGGTTCAAAGTTAGTGAGAAGGAATTTCTATGAATTTATCTAAGGAAGCAGGTTATGAGATTTAGAAAGAATGTAAATTTGAGCCCTATTTATATTTTCCCCTTTGATATTCTTGATCGATTATGGAAGGTAGCTTATCTCTTGTCACTTCCACTGAACGTCTCTCAAGTTCATGTTGTGTTCTATGTATCTGACCTAAGAAAGTACATAGATGATCCTTCACATGTACTAAACTCAAAGTTCATAACCCTATATCATGATCTTTCCTATAAGTATCTACCATTATAAATCATGGATCGTAGAGATAAAGTTCCACGAAACAAGAATACTCACATGGTTAAAGTTCTTTGGAGGAATAAGAAATTTGAGGAAGCTACGTGGGAACCTGAGAATGTGATGAGGTAGTAGTATACTTAATTTTCTGTATCTAATTAATATAATTTCAAGAGTTAAATTCATTTTATGGGGGATATAATGTAACACCCATATATTTTATAACATAGTTCGTTTTAAACCAATTTAATCACTTTGATAGCTTGTGATACATGCAACACCGAGTCTAAATGAACCATAATATAGTATATTTTTATAACCTAGTAGTTAAATTGGTAATATAAATAGGAATAAAAACAATTTAAAAAAATAAGGTTTTAGATAAAGCAATTATATTTTATTAAATTCTATATATGTTTCAAAAAGATACTTTTTCCTTAAAATGGTTTTTATAGCTTTTTGTGAGCATATGATATAATTAATTTTTTCCAATTTTAGAAAATTTATTTGAAAAAATGAAAATTTTTTAATTCAACATTTCAAAATTATCTCAAAGTTAATTTTTGATAATTTTTTGAAAATATTAATTTTTTATGAATAATGAAAATAATAATTTTTATTAAAAATATCTTGGAATTTAAAGCATTTAAAAATATATATTTTATTTTAAAATAGTTTTAAAAGTAAAATTAGTTCAATTTTTTCATTATTAATCCAATTTAGGTCATTATAATCAATTTTATGTTGAATTTTTATGTAAAAACCTTGTATACTTAAGAAAACTTTTTCTTTGGAAAATCGCTTTTCATCGTGTCTGTGAGTTCAATTTTAAATTAAATTGTTCAACTTATGAGAACTGAATATGATAAAACGTTTTCTAAATTTGGAATCAAAATAATTAATATTTTTTTATAATTTAAACTTAATTTTTATGATAATGAATATTAAAACTATTAAAAAAATGTTACCACATTTAAGCAAAAAACGGGTTTATAGGGGGGTTAAACTAAAGGGATAATAATTAAAATAATGAAAACAACTTATCTAAATTATATTTCATGGATATATTTAGACCTTATATTATATAATATTCTTTAATGGTCCATTTTTGAGCCATTTTATGTGATTAATATCTTAATATATTTTATTCTTTTCAAAAAATCCAAGTGTGTCCTCTCCCCCGCTTATAAAAGGACACCCTTCTCCTCTCCTCTCCACGCATAAAGAACCATTTGGTTCAGAAAAACCTAATTAAATACATTAATTACATCCCACTATGATATATATTCCATTATTTTATTATAAAACAAAATAGTAATACTTTTAGTATAAAACTAAAGAGATTGTCCAATAAAGAGGTGTTGTTATTAACTATGCATTTCCATTTTATTTCTTCTTTTACCTCATTAAAATATTATTAAATCATATGAAATAATAAAAAATAATATTAAATATAATTATATGTTATTATGTTAACTTGATAACCTATATCCATCTTCTCTTTCATTAAATGAATAACAAAACCGTCGATTGTGTGTATGGTAGACTGCCGCCATGCGAACCGATGCAATTCTTTTTCCATCACTACATATCATGGATGGATATAATGATTTATTTAATGTATCTATATATATATATATATTATATTTTGTACATGATTATAATTTTTTAATTGTAATATCACATCTACCTTTTAAACATCCAATCTATTGGAAAATAAAAATGTTGTTCGGGCATATGTGTGAACTACCACCGCCACGAAGCGATTTGATTCATTTTTCATTTTATTTTACCATTGATGGTAATAGGGATAAATTTAATTAATATATTTGATATATATGATATAATAATAATTATATAAAGGTTAATTACTATTTATTTTTATTTTTCCCGTCCGTTGAAAAATGGATTCAACGTTCATGTGTACGTACAACCTTTCATCTACATGAATGGTGTAATTCATTTTTGTATATATAACTATTATAGATCACTATTAATAAATATATAATGGATATATAATATATTTATATCATGAATAAAGTTATATATATTATGTAACCATGAAAAAATTTCAAGGATTGAAATTTTCAAACGAAAACATACATGAAAAATGAAATAGTTATTACCCATAAAAGTAATTTTAATAAATAATTTAAAATAAACTAATGATAAAAGAATATAATTAAATAATATATGGTATGATATATATTATTATGGTTCTATAATATATTTAAAATAAATATATATTTATTATGAAATATGGTCAGACACATATGAAGGAATTCGAACCTGAGTTAATGGTTTATTTCATAATCTCATGATTATTTGGGATTGTTTCTGTTTAAGTCTATACTGGGAGTATTATTTGATATTTATATCTTAAACCCATTTTATTTTATTATCCTTTTTTTATATATAAAAATTAAAAAAAATCATTTTCCTCTCATTAAGTACTCAAGATACCAAAATAATGTTTTTAAAGAAAACTGACCTTGTATTTTCTACAAGGTCTGGAATAATTCTCTTACATGTCCATATTTTACATAAAATGAATAAAATAATATTTTTAAAATTAAACAACTATTTATTGAATTTATTTTTATCCATTTTTTAATTTTTAAAAAATTCTTTAAAAGTAATCTTCTTTTTATTTTCTGAATGAGATACTTTTGACCTTTTTACAAAAGTGTGAAGGAAAAAAAATTAATTATACAACCTGAACAAAATTTTCTACCATAATGATCACTCATTGATTTAAATCTTACTTTAAAATTTAAATAGGTTATTTTTAAAGAAAAATATTCCCTAAATATTTGGAAAAAAATTAGATTTCAAATATGTGATTTCAAAGTGAAAAATATATTTTCACTAAGAAATCTTCTAGTGACCTTTTGAAATTATTATCATATATGTCACATCCTTTATTTAATATTATTATTTTCTGAGGATATAATATAATGATACCATCCATAATATTAACCTTTATGATTTATTATTATTATGATAAGGCAAATGATTTAATATTCCATATTCTAGTTCTTACAATATGAATAGTTATTGACCTTCAAGGCATATTGATAATGTTATGGTTTTTATTCATATCATTAATGAATTGGACTTATTAACTGATGGGTGGGACCCAAAATTTTATATCTCATTGATGAATTGATAGGTCTCATTAGAAAAAACTAAATTGGATTTTTTTCTCAGGCCTTAACCATTTATATAATTTTTCATGTCCTGAGGTGTCGATGGTAAGTTATGCATGTCGATAAATATGCATTAAATCATTTTGAAATTAGTTATTGATTTTAATTTGATTATTTGAAAATTTATGATATCTATGGATATGTTTCTATCTAATGTTACTGTTTATATTTCATTATTTTATCATCTTTTATTCTTGTCATATTATTCATGCCATATTAATATTTACTATATGTCTACCCTTAAAGAGCATTTGATCTCACCCGTTTTTTATATTTCCATTCCACAGGATGCAAGTAAGTGTATTATGATTGATATATATGGATATTATAATGGGAATAATGGTGTTATCAAATAAAATACTATGTTTTATTTTATTTTTTTAAATGTAATGAGAGATTTAGGTATGAATATAGTTTTCCAATACAAATAAATTATTTGATAATTGGGATGTGATTGCTTGTATCTGATACCATTTTAATAATGTTGCAACCAACTTTGGGCTACTAGGGTCAGGTTTTTTACAATTTATTCTGACTAGTTACCTTAGATATTTGAGAAATGGTTTGTGTCATGGTGTTAGTGAGTAGTGAGTGTGACTCTAGTGGTGTGTTAGTAAAATGAATTGTGTAAGGGTGTATCTTTGAGAGATATCCTTCATTACATAAATGGAATTAGTGAGGATAGGATATTTCAGTATTTTTAAGTGATGATTTGGTTTATATTGGATGGTGTGGTGTTGTAGAAACTGAAACTCTAGTAACCCAGATCTTGTGTCTACTTTATAGCATTAGTATAAGATACATAGGATTTAATTTCGAAGAACTGATCAATTTACTATCCTTTAATAATAAGATACATATATGATTTCCATATTACATTGTAAATATAAAATACATAGCATAAAAATATTATTTTATCCAGGATATTATTTATAATATCTTTCTTTATATCTTTGGGAAAGGAAAAAAATAAAGGGTGATCTCAGATTCACAGATAGAGTTGCGTAAAATAGAAGCTATCATGAATAAATAAGTCATAATAAATATGGAAAGGTAATTAACTATAAAACATGTCATTTAATTAATAACTTGGACAAAAAATGAATTCATGTATAATATCTATTTAGTAGTCTCATAGAAAATAATAACTAAATTCTAAATAGAGAAAATGTTTAATATTGGATTCTATGGCTTGGATATCTTGATATCAATTCCATGAAAACCTTGTTCCAAGACAGTTTAATTGATGGCTAGTTATACCCCAAACCCCCATTTAATTAGTCCATCTAATTTGTCTCATGAGACATGTTGATGAATCGAGGGGAAATATCTAACCGAAAATCACATGTCACTATGTGTCCAATGCATTACTCGTATATTGAATGATCGATTCAACTCATAAAAAAATATATCTTAATAATAAACATTCATATTGAGTAAAGAATACAGATTTATCAATATTTCCAGTATTCAATCAAATTACTTTCATACTAAAACACCATATGTAGAAATGATATATGATTTAAGCAATAAGAAAATCCAAGAGGGAAATTTAATGTAATATCCAATGAAAAGTTATCACAAGAAATTTAATATTAAAAGATAAATTTATTGAACAAGAAATTAATATCATATAAAATATGACCTTCAATTCATTATAAATATATGTTCTGAAATAAATTGATGTATTTTAAGAGAATAAAAGAAAATAGATGAGAAACATACGGTTTATTAAAAGAGTTTTCTTTTTAAAAACATTGAAAACATATAGAAGAAGATAGATAATGTAAAATTGTTATGGAAGAGGAAAATATATTAATTCTATATACATTAATAAAAAATTCCTTTTCAATTTTTTAAATAAATTCAAAAATGATCCTTTTGGAAAACATTTGAAAGGTTCCTTTCAAACCATTTAAAAAGTAATATATAAATTAAAATTTTATTTGAGTAAATAAGAATGTATTTTTGAAAAAAAAATTGAAAAATATGGACATAGAAGAAAAATATACCCAATCAGAAGATAAATAAGATTGAATTTTCTTTAAAAAAATTATTTTCTTAATTCAAGTTCAAAAGGGAAGAAAAGATGGATGAAAATATGGTAACTCGTGAAAAGAGTAAATTGAATTAAAACTTCAATAATCATGAATAAATAGTTATTCATGTTAAATACATTAAAGTTTTTTTTATATACACCACATTAAAAATAAGTAGGTTCATAATACCAAATATGTCTCAATGGAGAGGAAATTGGTAAAAAAATAATTTATCGGGATTTTGACTTGCTTAATAGACAATATAGCCACCTATATATTAAATTTTAATATATTGTACTTAAATAAAAGAAAAATATTCATAATTATAATATCATATATGATCCATTTATAACATTTTATTACCTATTTTTTAATAATCATTTATTTTTATCATTATTTTAGGTGTTTACAACATTATTTTTCATGTATGTTTTGATTTGGTAGTCTTGGTACATTATTTTTCTCATGGTTACATCATATAATGAATTTTAATAAGGATATAAATATCATATAAATTCTGTATATAGATATTTAGAATCATCCATAATATATATAATGATAAAAAAATAAATTACAGTATTTATGGAGATAGTAGGTCCTACGTACGCATGAACATTCTTTTCACTTTTCAGAATATGGAATAAAAGAAAGGTAAACAATAATGAAACATTAAAAATAATTATTATATGTTATTTTAATTATATATTCATTAAATTTATCCTTATTATCATCCATGTAAATCAGAAATGAAAAATGAATCGCATAGCTTCGGGGAGGTAGTAGTTATCACTTTCACACGAGCGACGTTATAATTTTTCAAAGGATTGGAAGGTAAAAAGTTGGTTACAATTTTATAATTTCAAAAACATAATTACTTAACAAATATCATATATATTCATTTTTTCAATATTTATAACCATCCAAGTAATTTGGGCATGACAACGAATTGTACCACTATGTGGAGAAGGTAAGGTGTACGTATGCACGAGCGAAGTTTTCACTTTTCATAGGATATAAAAGAGATGGAATGTGGTTTATCCATAAAAACAATAAAATCTAAATATATTTATGATTCTAGATTTAGTATTTTAACATGGTTATAAAATATTAATAGGAAGTAGAATAATAAATAAACCTGAAATATTTGGTAAACACAATTACCACTTCTTCGGTAGACTTCCTTTAGATATCATGTTTCGGGTCATTGGGTTTTTCTTTTAGAAATAAAATACCCTATATAGATTATATAAAGATGATTAAAATAGAATTGGGTGTTTTTTTATCATTCTAGGATGCTTAAATTGGTGTAAATAAAATAGAGGAGTGTCCTTTTATAATTAGGGGAATTCATGGAATTTAAGAAAGTATTAAATTGATAATAATTATTCTTCAGCCCCAAATGTATCTAAATTGATATAATTAGAATATAAAATTAGGATGAGTTTAAATCCTCTGATATAATAAAATTTTCACAATTTTATGTCATTTTTTCACCCTTATCATTTATTTTTAACCCCTCGTAAACCCTTTTGACAATTACTATAATATAAAAGTTTTCTACCATTTAAGGGTCAAGAATGTTACTGTAAAATAAAAAAACAAACCATAAATGTAATATGGTTTAATTTTTCATCCATTTCCTATTAATATGTTTGAATATAGTATTTTTATTAATTTTAAATCATTTTATAAAATATTACTTAATATAAAATATCATTGTGTATTTTTTCATACAATTCATTTAATTTGACTTTAAAACATCAAGTAAAAGATGGAATTCGAATATAATCCTATAATAAATGGACAAAATTACATAAAAATCCAAAAAATTCATGAAAAAACTATAATTAATCCAATTTTTATTAATTTTAATATTTTTAAAACCATTTATTTTATGTTTCTATTAACTGAATAAATATTGTGTCGGTGTTGTGTAAGAATTTAAGCTCATTATTAAATCTCTAAAAATTAAAAAAATAACATGATATAAAAAAAATTAATTTATATTTTAAATGAACATTTAAAATTAAACATAACCACAATTAATCCTTATTAAAAAAAATTATAGATATTAAAGTCAAGAGTGAGAGATTTTTTTATTCTTTTCTTAAAGTAATGTAATGGTAAATATCAAAGAAAAATGATACAAAGTGGCCATATTTTAAAGTATTTTAAGGAAATAGTAGAATTGAATTCATAAAATATGGTAATGTAAAGTGTTATTGAAATTTTAAAGCCTTATTATATTATTTTTTAACCTTATTTCTATGATTTACCCTTTACAGAGGTGATAAATTTTACCAATGTTACTATTCATAATGATCAAAAATAAAAGGGTACTATTTAAGAAATGTGACCCTATTGATTCAAAATATGGAATAAATTTTATAAAATTCAGTTCATATAATTTTAAGAAATTAATTTAAAAATAAACCTGCAAAATGCGATGAATTTTTTTTTTGAAAAATCCATTTTTATGCCCAAAAATGAACTTATACTAAAATTTGGTATAACATTTATTCAATGGTAATTAATTATATTAATTATAAATAAATTGTTTTTATTTTTATTTTTTATTGAATTCAATGTGTTATGGGTTTTTTTCAATTAAATGAAATTACAATTTTACAAAAATGTGTATTTATTACTATTCACTGAAAAATCATTCTTTTCATGAAAAAAACCAAAAATTACAACCTATGATAATATTAACATAATGAATTTAATAATGATATAAATTTTCACATAATAATATTTTGATAGTTTTTCATGGTTTTTTAACTCGGTGTTTCACGAAAAGCAAGTTATAAATGAAATTTATTTAAAGGGAAATATATCATAACATCACGAGCTATTACACTCTACCCCCATTATGAAAATTTATACCTTGAAATTACATCACTATAATAAATAAAGGATAATTTATCCCCATCACAACCACATTTTTCCATGTAGCTTTCTTAATTTTATTATTTCACCATAAAACTTTGATTAGATGAGTGGTCTTATTTCATTGCACCTTCTCTCTACAATACAGAATTTATATCGATTGTCACTCATAAGAGAGACCCTACTTTAGTGGTAAAAAATATGAGCTTAGTTCATATAATTTTTTAGAATTTACTTTCTCATGAGATATACATGGAACACATTGTGAACTTGAGAGATATTCGGTGGAAGTGTCAAGCGATAAGCTACCGTCCTGATATAATCAAGAATTTCTAAGGGACTGATGTATCTAGGGATAAACTTTTTTTTATTTCCAAATGTAATAACGTTATTATAAGGTGATATTCATAATAATACCTTATCACTAACCTTAAACACTGGATCCTGCTAAAGGCTTCTTTATAACTTCTAGTTAAACTTTGGGTCCTGATCAAATATGATTGAGAATGGTACTCCATGAAAATTTTCAACTTCCTTAATGTATAACCGAGTAAGATGGTCAAGATATAAATATTCTATAATACAAACAAAATCAACTGCTTCCATAAGGTGATTTAATACAACCCAAGTAACATTGTGTCTTTTATATGTTTTGAGGATTCTAAATATTAAGTCCTTGGTAATGATCTCTTATTTCCATTCTGGTATAGGTAATAGTTTTAATATCCCATTAGACTATTGTATCTCACATTTAACGTAATGACACACTAGTAATTGGGATACAAACAGGGAACTATCCATTTTCATGTTATCATACCAGAAATATTATTTCAGATCTATATACATATATTTACATCTAAGAGGAATAGAGAATGATGAACTATAAGCCTCATCCAACAGCTCCTTCATCAACTCTGGTATTGAAGGGACACTATAACTACCCAACCTTTACATACATAAATATCACATATTTTTTATGAATATTTAATAAATTTAATAAATACACAACCAAGGACTATTATAGGGAAAAAATACCTCAACGTGTCCCCTCGGTATATTTTGGATGTGATTGTGTTTGTTGAAAAAGCCAGATGACCGTGAATGAGTATGGTTGGTGTTTAGTGAAAGAAATTTTCTAAGGTCGTCTAGTTTCACAGTATTTTCCAAATTTTTGGGCCTCAAAATCCGATGTTTTGATTTTTGAAAAGGAATATTTCCACATAAGAGTATATAGTATGTAGACAATGAACCATGGTTCGTGGATTGCAAATGAGGTATCAGGGGACCGATCGTGGAAGGCAAATGGTACACAACTGCATATGGGGAATGGTTCACAGAGCAATAGAGGTTCATGGGAAATATTTAGGTATAAGGAAGGATTGTGGTACGTGGGATGGATTGACTTTTTTGGAAACAAGGTGGTAATTTGAGAAGCCGTGAAGGGCATCGTTGGAGAAATCGAGATGGTTATTTAGGCTGCCGCGAAGTAAGAAAGACAGTATGAGAACCGCATAGGGAAACTGTTATGGAAAGGAGAAATACATGGTGAAGGTTGTACCAAATTTAATATTTTTTAAATATCATATTGGAAAAAAATTAAACCTATTTTCCTATATAATGAGCTCTAATCCCCTAATTAAAGAGAGATATTTTAATAAGAAAACATATTTGATCCGGGAATTTGGTTTAGTCTGAAAGTGGTTTGCAAGGGAGAATTATGTGAAGGGTGAAGTATTTTGTGAGGAATATTATATGAAATAAGAAGGAGTTCAAGGAAATGGTTTGTGAAGAGGTTTTGTGGTTCAATATAGCCCACATAGAAAAATGGTATGTGAAAGAGGTAGTCTGTGAAAGAAGGGAGTGAAGTTTGCGGAGGTGGTATATGGAAGTAGAACGCAGTACACTGATGAAATACACCATAATGGAAGTAGAGGAAGTTCATGGAATAGGTGGTCCAAAAATCATATGCACTACAAACTTTGTGGATGAATAAGGTCTCTCATGAATGGACTTAAACACATCAAGAAAGTGATTTTCACTAACTAACATTACATAGAAAAGTGGATTTCATCTATGAGTGAAAAGGAGACTTCAACGGAGCATCTACATATAGTTTAGGATTTGTGATTTTATAAAAATTTTGGTACCTACAAGTCCATAAAATGTGAGTGGATCCCTTATAAGAGTAGTGATCAAAGGAAGAGGAAGATGGTGATACTTACCACCAGTACTGAGCCAGAGTAAGAGACATAGGGAGTGACCCTTGGGAATGCAGTGAGCAGACCCTAAACCTTGTAAAGGTAGTGAGTATGAGTGTAGAAGTTTTCTTACATAAACCTTGTAATTTTTAGTGATATTTAGTGGATTTTGTACATTGGAACATCATCATTGTATGCTCCTTGTATGTAGCCCAATAAGGGTGAACCAAGTAAAATTGTTGTGTCCTGTGCATGATTTCATTTCTGTTCACACCTTTCTACAGGATTAATAGAGTGGTGTGTTTTTTTAGTCATGAAACAAGATATTAAGGGGCAGAAATTTTAATCTGGCATACCCTATTTCACCCCCCCCCCCCCTCAGGGTATTTTACCTAGTGGACCTACTAATTGGTATTATAGGGAATGGTTGAAAGGCAGCAGTTCTCTCTCAATAGAAGAAATGGAGGTGGTCAATCACTAAGGTATTATGATCATTGATGGGAATAATTTTGAATTATGGAATAATCAGATGCAGAACTAATTCTAATCATTATAAATGTATGCCTTTATAGAAGCTATGCATGTAATATTAGCCAATATTGACAGTGGTTCCTTATCATAAAATGATAGAAGGAAATTTCATGATGGTGCTAAAGGTATCAATGCTTTATGGGGAGCCCTATAAAAGGAAATTTATACAAATATGAAGTCATGTAAGTCATCACATGATATATGGGAAAATATAGTGAATATTTATGAGGGAGACTCAAAATTGATTGAAGAAAATATTCGGGTTGTATGGAACAAAAATGAGGATCTCAGAATTCTCCCTAATGAGTTTATTAATACATTCTTTTATCAGGTGAATGTAGTTGTGGAAGACATGTGTGGTCTTGGAGAAATCATTTAATATATAAATATTTTCAAGTGTATCTCAAGAAAACTTCCACCTCATTTTAATCTAAAGGGTTTTATATTCGAAGATAAATATCTAAAAAATATGACATTGGATAACTTTTACAGTACACTTGTTTCATATGAAATGAGAAATGATGATAATGATGACATGGAAAAGGATAAGTCCAAAAATTTGGAATTCAAGGACATGAAGAATCTATCTGTCAAATATATTTAGGAGGTAGATATTTTAGATGATGTCATGTCATTTCTCTCTTTAAATATGCAAATAGAAAAAGAAAATTTCAAAGGTAATCTTCAACTTGCATGCTTCTGATGGGGAAAGATTTTACATTCTGTAGTAAAGTGTCTTAAGAATTTTTAAAAGGATGATGAATATAATGATGAAATTCCCAAAAATAAGTAGTCATACTATGTGAGAGGTAGGATAAGTGATAAAAAATTTATTCAAAATTAATAATATAATTTTAAAAGAATATGAGAGTTTAAAATAATCTACGGTAGAAGAGTTGGAGGACATCAAGGGTCAGGAAGTAGATTCTTTGGTGGAAGTTGTCAGAAATTTCATAACAACAGAAGAAGGTGACAATGAAGAATAAGAATTTGAAGGAATAGGTGACCTTTAAGATTAATTATAAGCTTCTGTTGAAGAGATATATGTTTGGAGAGGCAAAACAAATAAATCTTACAAGGTGGTTTATGATTCCAAACTCTATATGCAGTAGTATGAAGAAGAAAACTCTTAGATAAATAGAGAAATTGAAAAACTAAAGTCTTAAATGCCAAAAATCTCATAAACGATGGTTGAGTACAAACTCAAAATTTAAGAATAGAAAAAAGAAATCAATATTTTGACTGAAACTAGAAAATATAAAATCAAACGTATTGAATAACTTTAATAGGAATTCATCGATCTACGGTGAAGTGTTAGGGATCAAGAAAAATTGTTGACTCATGGGACATCATCAGGAAAATAGATAACATAGGCAACATAAAAGATGAAAATAAAACATAGTGGTCTATTAGAATAGAATCAACAATCAAATACAAATTATAAGGCTTGTGTGGGGCTTGATCAAAAATAGAAAGTATTTACATTTGAAGTTAAACCATGATCACCCATTTTGAGATTGAAGATTGATGTGGTTACGAAGCAGAATTCGAAGATTTAGAGAACCCAAGGGATAACTAATAGTATATTATTTCTATATAGGAATATACCCCTCATAAGATGCTATTATTTTTGAAATATGGGAATCTCAAAAAAAATTGTTCCATAACAAAGAGGTGCCAAAGGGAACAAGACCAACAGAGGCATTCATACAAATTAAAATTTTATAACTCATCATTTGATGGTCACTATTTCAGGTGTGGAGGATTTTGACACATTTTAAGATATTTCTCATCAAAAATACGGAGTAATGTGTTGAAGAAAAATTAGGTTGGTTATAGGCAGTGGAAAAATGTATCTTCAAATGAGATGAAAATTCAAAATCAATTTACAACTCTAAAAGATAAATATATTCCATTATATTCTGAGAAATGTCCAGAGTATCAGTCCATACCAGGTATGAAGTTAAAAACATTAATTGTAAATAAAATATTTGGGAAGGCAGTGGTTTTATAGATTGTGTTCAAGGAATTAGATCGCACTAGGATTTGGATCATTGATAGTGGATACACCTTATATATGACAAGAAACAAATATCTGGTTATAGTAATTAGGTACAATAAAGAAGGTATCATAATATTTAGTAATAATAAAGGGTTGAGAACTATTGTCTTTGGGAAATCAATGTTTGGGAAAAATATATGAGACGTTCAGATGTATTGGTTTTTTAAGGTCTTAGTCACAACTTATTAAGTGTAAGTCAATTGTGTGACTTTGAAAATGAAATAATATTTTCCAAGAAATTATGTTTCATCAAAAAAATATGGTGTTGTTGTATTGTAAGGAAATAATGTAAAAGGGAATATATGCCTCAAAAGTTGAGAAGAGGATATGTTCTTTCTGTACAAGGAAGAGGAAAATAAATTATGGCACAAACATCTTGGTCACATGATCCAAACATCCTTAGAAGATATGGTGAAGTATGATGCTACTTGATATCTCCATAGATTAACATTTGATCATACACATTTGTGTGATTTCTTCCAACAAGGGAAGATCATTCAAAATTCATATAAGTAAAAAGAGAAAATGTCAACAATATTTCTTGAGTTGGTTCACATTTATATTAATAGGCTAATTTCACCAAGAGCACTTTATGGGAGGATATATTGTGTACTCTTAATTGATAATTATAGTATAATGGAATGGGTATCAATCCTTACCCACAAGTCTAGGGTGTTTAGTTGCATTAAAAGATATCGAAAGAAAGTGGAAAATCTGTTATGCCATAAAATATAGAATATTTGAACAGATAATGGAATAGAGTTCACAAATAGCCAAGTGGAGTATTATCTCGAAAAACATGGGATTTGGAATAATGTTCTAGTGGGTAGAACTCCATAGCAGAATAGAGTTATTAAGAAAAGAAATTCTTTTATCAACAAAATATCTAGAACAATACTCATTGAGAAAGACCTTCTAAATAAATTTTGTAAATAAGTAGTCATGATAGCACTCTACACTTTAAACAGAGCGTTTCTATGTTTGAAAGAATAGAAGTCTCTATATGAGATATGGTATGGAAAGAACCCATTGTTGTATTACTTTTGAGTCTTCAGAACTAAGTGTTTCATTCTCAATAACCATAAACACAAGAATTTTGAATCTCGTGGAGATGAAGGTATATTTCATGGATATTAAAGGAAAATCAAAGCATACAAATGCTTCAACATGCAATTAGAATATTTAGTAGAATTTAATGATGTGACTATAGTTGAGAATGAGTAGAATATTAAGAAAATAAATTATCAATATCAGGAGGATAGTGATGAAGAGACAATTATATCAGGGGATTCTCTAGTTCTATATGTTTATTCAGAAGAATATTTAGATGATGAAAACAATTAAAAAAATTCAGTGCTTTCACAAAAATAGAATAGGAGAGAAACAATTGATAGACAGAACAAAATTGGTTACCAGACATCACTATTTTAGAAAAGGAGTATGAAGACTCTATAGAAAGCATCATACTTATCACAGGTTGAGCCAAAAATGTTTTGATGAAGCATCTAGAGATGATAATTTAATTCAAACTATGAATAAATAGCTTTACCAAATTGAGAAGAATAAGACATGGGATATTGTTTCTAGGACAACCGATAATAATGTCATTAGGGTGAAATGGGTCTTTCGCAATAAGATGAATGAATAAGGAACAATTATTCAAAACAAAGAACGATTAGTGTGAAAAGTTTACTCCTAGATAGAGGGAATTTATGTTGGTCAGACATTTACACCAGTTTCAAGGATGGAAAAAATCATATTACTCTTATCCATAGTTGTGAAAAGAAAGTTCAAAGTTTTCCAAATAGACATCAAATAAGAATTTTTGAATGGGGTTATGGAAGAAGAATTTTATATTGAGAATCCATATGGTTTTCTCATTCATGAAGATGAGAATAGAGTTTTTTTATTGAAGAATGATTTATATGGGTTGAAGCAATCATGAATAGAATGGTATTCAAGGCTATATTGTTTTCTGAGGAAGATCAGTTTTCTGCATGGTGGAGTTTATTACAATGTATTGTAAACCATGATAGTAATCAAAGTATTATGGTGTTGGTATATATTGATTTCATAATATTTGGAGGTTCAGATGAAGCGCAAGGCAAATAGTTTTCCGAATTCATGAAAAGTGAGTTTTAAATGTCAATGATTGGTGAAATGAAATTTTTCTTCGGTTTACTGGTAACTCAAGGAAAGAATGGCACATTAATTTCTCAATATCAATATGCCAAGGAAGTTTTGAGAAGGTTTGGAATAGATAATTTCAAGGATATGAGTACTCTGGTGTCTAACCTGATGAAACTTTTAAGGGATGGTGAAGGAAATGTAGTTAATATTACTAAATTCAGACAAATCATTAGTAGTCTATTATACCAGGCAGTGAGAATACCTGACAGTATTTTTTACACATGCCAAGAAGTGATATATCAAAGTAATCCCAAGTAAATACACATGCTTGAAATGAAAAATAATACTTTGGTATATCAAGGGCAGAATGAAATTCAGTTTTATGTACAATGATAAATCTCAAAAAAGAGTTATTGGGATATACAGATGAATATTGGGTTAGATCAACAGATGATAGAAAATAAACACCAAGATGTGCTTTCTATCTTGGTGGATTTTTTCTTTCTTTGCTAAGAAAGAAACAATATTGAATTCCATTGAGCACCATAGATGTTGAATACATTGTGGTCACTCAAGCGTGCACACAATTGTTGTGTATGAAGCAGTAGCTTAGTGTTATTAGTGTTAAAGTGAAGTATCCAATCGGAATCCATTGTGAGAATTCATGTGCTATAAATATTATCAAAAATCTAGTCCATCATTCAAGGACAAAGCACAATGAAATAAAATATCATTTTATCAAGGAGAAGGTGGAACAAGGGCTTGTGAAGTTGAAATATATGCCTACATAACAACATGTTGAAGACATTTTAACAAAGGCCTTACCCAAAGAATTGTTTGGGAGGCAAAGAATGGATCTGGGAGTTCAGTAGACTCTCTTAGCTTAAAAAGTGTGGATGTGGGACCCCCCTCTCCCCGAGGTATGGTGTGTTTTTTCTTTAATGTGCTAATTTTTATTCTTTACCCTATTTTAGACCACAAAGGAATGGCCTTTGGGTTTATTGAAAAAGTGTGAGAAATTATGCTATTAATAGTGAGAAAATGTATTAGTCAAGACATGGGGAGAAGTTTCTAGGTTGAGTAGCGAGATAGTGGGAGTTGAAGCTATTTGGAGGAGTAGTGATATAAGGGGAGTATTAAATATGACGATGACAGATGTGATCGATCAAAGGATATATATCAAGACATCTGAGATTAATTATAAAATTAGAAGAGTGGTTTTTTAATGAAGTGAAGTGATTCATTGATGAACTTTTCATTATACTCCTACTTCTCACTCCATGAATGGCTCATGTGGGCTTAGAGTATGTGTTGAGTAAATCCTTGATCGCTCTCTTAATCACTTGAAGTTATTGTTGGTAAATGTTGGAAGAAGATTTAATGAGATATCAAATTATGAAATTATTGTAAACAACCCCAAATTGTAACATTGTTGAGAAAAAATCCCTCTAGGATTCCTCTCAATATGTTTTGGGTGTGATTTTGTTTTTTGAAAAATCCAGATGATCGTGAATGAGTATGGTTAGTGTTTGATGAAAGTAGTTTTTTAAGGTGGTGCAGTTTCGTAGTGTTTTACAAATTTTTGGGCCACAAAATTGAGATTATGGATTTTGTAAATTTAATATTTCCATATAAGAGTACACAGTACATGGAACAAGAATCACGGTTTTCAGATTTCAAAGAAGGTATATGGGAATAGATCACAGAAGGAAAATTGTATGTGACCACATAAGAGGAATGGTTCATGAAGCGAATGAGGTTCATGGGAAGAATTGAGGTATGCATAAGGCTTGTGGTATGTGGGATGGATTTTCTTCTGCATAAACGAGGTAGTGATTTGAGAAGCTGTGAAGTGCATCGTTGGAAAATATGAGACAGTGATTTGGGCCGCCACGAAGGAAGAAATTTAGTATATGGACCGTTTAGGGAAATGTTTTTTGGAAGGGGAAGTACGTGGTGAATGTGGTACCACATTGATGATTTTTTAAATCCTGGATTATTGGATTTTTTTGATCTATTTTTCTATATAAGGAGTGTTAATATCTTTATTAAAGAGAGTGGTTTTGATAATAAAACATCTTTGCTCTGGGAATTCAGCTTAGTCTGAAAGTGGTTTTCCATGGAGAGTTTTGTGAAGGGTAAAGTAGTTAATGAAGAGGATTCTGTGAAAGGATAAAGAGTTCATATAAATGGTTCATGAAGATTTTTTGTGGGGCACTGAATCCTACAAAAGAAAATGGTCTGTGAAAGAGGCAATCCACGGAATAAGGGAGTGTGGTTTGCAGAGACTGTACATAGAAGTACTGCACGGGAGAAGTACACAGAGGTGGTACGTGGTGAAGGAAGTGTAGGAAGTTCACAGAATAGGTTTTCCACAAAGAATATGTGCTACACTATTCACAGTAGAATTAGGTGGTTTGTGAAGGGACTTAAATAATTTTTGAAAGTGATTTACGCTTATTAACAGTTCAAAAGAAAGTGAATTTCATATACGAGTGAAAAGGGGTCTTTAATAGATCATATACTTACATTTGAGGATACATTATTTCATGAAAATGAAGTAACATGCAAGTCCATAAACTATGAGTGGATCCCTTCCAAGAGTAGTGAGCGAAGGAAGAGAAATATGGTTATCCTTCCCACCGACAGTGATTCGTAGGAAGAGATATATGAAGTAACCCTTGGGAATGTATTGAGAGGACCCTAAAACTTGTAAAGTAAGTGAGCTTAGGCCTAGAAGTGATCTATCCTAAAACTTTTAATTGGAAATGAGAATTTTTGGATTTCGAACATTAGAACATCATCGTTGATGCTCCTCAGATGTATCCCAGTGAGGGTAAACCAAGTAAAATAGTTTTGTCTTGTGCATGATTTAATTTATGTTCATACATTTCCATGGGAGTATGAGATAAGTGTGTTTTTTTAATGACGAAGAAATATCCAAATGGGGAGTGATTTTATACAATCATACCCTGATTAACCCCCCATGTAGGGTATTTGACGTAGTATACCTAACAACTATAATGTTTTAGTGTCTTTGGATACTAGATATGTAATATTCTTATTTAAGGAAATATATTAAACATCTCCCATATATATATTTCCCCTATTTACTCTTTATAAACACACCCTACTTAAAACCTTTCATGGTAACCTAAGGAAAGGAAACATAATAAAGAGTGATAGCAAATGATTATTAAGGCTAAACATTATAGATATCATTTTATGATCATATGAAAGCATAAAATAATAATAAGGTTATGAGATCATGAATATAAACTAAAAAGTTAATACCCAATCTGTCATAGATCGTAAACAAGAGTCATGGAATAAATCATTATCAGTATAAAAGAAAAGATCCATAAGTGTGTAAAATCATCATAATTCAGGAACCATAAGTTCATTTTAAAAAAGTGTAGTGCCAAAATTGTTAGATAAACCATTTAATTTTTCAAAGTCAACTACCAAGACCATCAAACATAATAAATTGGGCCACATCACCTATTTCCCATTATGGATCAATCCCATTTTCCTATTTCCCATTATGGATCAATCCCATCAACTTATTTACCATTGTAGTTTATTTTTTTAAACTTGTATCCCATTTTTTATCTCATGAGATATAAATCTTTATCTAATGAATTGGAGGGAGATATAGGTCTCATGCATCCTTTATTATAACGTGACAACTTCCCTTGGTTATAATATAACATCATCCATGGTTATAATGTTACCATTGTCATTGGTTATAACATATCCACCATAACCTAATGAAAAACATTTTCATTTTAACATAGGATCATAAAAAATCATCATATCATGACCCATGAAAACAAAAGGGTCTTATAAACCTTCCATCATAGAATAACCCATCAAATGGAAGTGGGTCTCATAATCGTCTTATCAATTCATCATAGAATCACCCATGGAAAAGAAATAGGATTCATAAAAATACCTTCATCATAATCATAAACTATCTATAAAAAGAATAAGGATTTTAAAATTGTATCATATCCTTATTCAATCATATGTAACATTAATGTATTTCATCTTAAATGAAAAATAATTTTGAAATATCACATGGAACATTTCTTGAGAAAAAAAGTCTTTCCACATTAAAAATTACTTTTTATAAAATAAAATGTTGAAAAACATTTTTAAAATCATTTTATTTTAAAATAGCCTTGGAAAATAATAAAATAATAATTAATTCTTTTATCATTCATGATGAAGGAAAAACTTTATGTTGTAAACATTAAAGAAAATATTCCTTTCACATTTCAGTAAATTCCAAAAGGGACTTGTCTGGAAAATTATAAAAAGATTCATTTTAAAAAAAATTAAAAATTAAATAAAGCATAAAAATTTCTTTAAAAAATAGTTATAGAATATTAGAAAACTTATTTAAAACATTTTTACAAAATATGGATATATATGAAAAATGGTTTTTGATAGAAGAGAGAAATAAAGATTCTTTTTCTTAAAAATATTATTATTTTTTATTTAATCCTTTAAGAGATTAAAATGGTAGGAAAAATCTATTTTTTAAAAAATAACTATATAATAATAAAATAAATGTTTTTATTGATATGTATATCATAATATCTCATTGTTGAAATCATATCATACACAATCTCGTTAAACAATATGATTGTAACATTAACCCATTATTAATTTGGTGTCATTTGAATCATAAGACCAATGAAATCCATAACATTTTATGTATATTTATTTGCAATAAATATCATGATAAGGATCCTAAAATATATTCATGGGTAGTATATACACTACACAAAATAAAAAAGTGGTGTATAAGGCATGTGTCCCAAGGAAATAAAAGTGAGATGAAAATCTCTTACCGTAAGTATCATATTCCTTCATAAAAATTATAATATCATGTATAATAAATATAATTTTATTATAAATATATTATAAAACCATAATCATATGTATCATTCCATATATTATTTACTTATGATGTTTTATTAACCATTTATTAACAATTCCATGTTAAAATCACCTTTCGGTTAATTACTACTTTGTTTTTAATGTATGTTTTGGTTAGGTACTTTTGTTCCTTATACTTTTATCATTGTTCCATAATATTCAAAATTTTAAACATGATTTAAATATAATATATATTCATTATATATTTATTTAAATTAATCCAATAAATTAATAGATAAAAAATGAATTACACCATTCATGGAGGAAGTAGGTGGTATGTGTGCATGAAAGTTGTTTCCATTTTCTCCAGGGTTGAAATGAAATAAATTTAAATAATATATTACATTTAAAAAAAATTATTTCATATATATTACATATATTCATTAAAACTATCCTTATTACCATCAATGTAAAGTGTACATGAAAAATGAATCACATCGCTTTGTGAGGCGGTGGTCCATCATACACACGAGTGACGTTATCGAATTTCCATGGAATGGATAGTAAGAAGGTATATGTGATATTATAATATAAAAATTATAATTATTTTATTAATATTAAATAAATATTTCAAATACATCATTATATATAGTAGTGAGTGGTAGAGATGGAAAAAAATACATTGGTTCACGAGGTGGAAATTCATCTTACACATAATCGACAGTTTCATTTCCCATTCAATGGAAGAGGAAATGAATATTGGTTATTACATAAACATAATAACATCTAAGTATATTTTAGATTCCATTTTTATTATCTTTTAATTATTATGAAATTAATGGAGGTGGAAAGACAAGAAGTGAATAAAAAGAGATTGGTGAAAACAATTATCTTCTCTTAGAACAACCTCATTTGGATCTCATATTAAGGACCCTAGGGTTGGTATTTTGGGATAAAAACTAGATATAAAAAGTGTATAAGGATGATTTTAAGGGTTTTTTAGGTTTCATTTGATCCAAATATCTTAAAATATGTGATTACTTGAAGGGAGGAAGTTATCTCTTATAATTGAGGAGGATTGTCATTTTTTAAATAACCAAAACTACTCAATAATGGGAAGCACCTCTACCCCAGGTGCCTAAAAAATTGATAAATAATTAATTAGAGATAATATATGGCCTATAAACACATAAAAAACTAAAAAAACATTCTTTAAAAATTTTATTCCTTATCTTTTACATTTACTTAATTTTACCATTTTAGTTTTCATCACGGTAACTAGTTTTTTTTTATTTGACTAGGTGATTTATCCCTTAAGAGTAAAAATAAAACGAGCCTTATAAAATAATATGAATAAAATTATTATAATTATTTATTCCAATTTATCAAATAAATATTCAATGTGTAAGTAAAATTAATTTTTAACATAGGTGCCTGTAACATGCAGAACCTCGTTTTAACCTTAATCATGTGACTAGTTTTTATAGTCTTTATTATTTATTATAACCAAAAAAAATGTTATAATTATTATATAATATTAATTATAATTATTATATAATATTAATTATTATTATTTAAAATATTTAATCCATTTTTATAAATTCAATTCACATAATCGGCAGGATTTAATTTAAAATAAAACCCCCAAAAGCGATAAAGAAGTGGTTTTCCAAAGAGAAAATCTTCTTCAGTATAGAATGTTTTAATATAAAAAATCAATATAAAATTGATTAAAATAAACTAAATTATATTATTAAAAATATAATTGAGAAAATTTTACTTTTAAAACCACTTTAAAATATAATTTAACTTCATAAATACTTTAAATGGAAATGAAATGTTCAATAAAAATCAATATTTATCATTATTCATCGAAAAATTAAACTTCTAAAAAAATTATAAAAAATTAAATCTAAGATAATTTTGACATGATGATTTCAAAAATGAATTTAATTTTTTCACATAAATTTTCTAAAAGTGGAAAAAAATTATTATTTGTTCATAAAAATAAATAAGACATTTTTTGAAAAACTATTATTTTTGAAACATATAAATACATTGCAAAAAATTTAGTAGTTTTTTGTTAATATATTTTCTTTATATAAAACCATTATACATTGAAGTTTAAAAAAAATTATTCTTGTTCATACCACCAAGTTTAACGGCTATTTTATAACAGTAATGATTAAATAATAATATTAATAGTATATCATGGTTCGATAAAACTTTGTGTTTTGTGTAACAAAACATATTGAAGAAATTAAATTTATTTGAAAAAAATCTTTAAATAATGGGGTGTTATGGACACATAATATGTTCCTCAACCTTATCATCCTAGCATGATCATAGTTAAACTCAGGAACATTCATCACATTCTTCTGTAATTCCACATCTTATTTCTACTTATTATTTATCCTCTCTTAGATGTATAGTTGAACATTAATATGAAAAGATAAGATATGTCCAATTTCTTCAATAGTTCAAGATAAAAATTTTATAAATACATAAATATTGGACCAATTTTAATCTTATTCATGGAAAAACTATCTTGATCTTTCTGACTCATAGCATCATCCACCTTGTTTTCCTTCTTAGGGTGGTAATGTACTGAGTAATCATAATAATTAATCAACTCCAACCATATTCTATGGAACATATTCAAATCCTTTTATGTAAATATATATTTTAATGTTTTATTATTAGTATAGATATCACACCTTTAACCATACATATAATGCCTTCATATATTTAATGAAAAAATTATTGTTTTCATGTCCAAATCTGGAGTCAACTAATTTATCTCATGAATTTTCAATTTTTAGGTGGAATAAGTTATCATCATTTAATTATACATGAGAAAACATCACAATAAATTCATTGATCCATTGTGATAGATAATAGACCCTTATCCACTATAATTTAGTGTAATAATAGGCACACTGAGAGACCTTCTCTTCAATTCTTTGAGATTATCCCAACATTCATTAGTCTATAAGGTCTTAACCCCCTTTCGAGTCAAATTGGTGAGTGGATTAGAGAGTTATGATAAATATCTCATAAATATATTGTAGTATTTAGAAAACCCAAGAAAACTATAGATCATGGTTACCATGTTTGGTCTAGTATATTTCGGAATAACCTCTATCTTTGATGTATCCAGAGATATACCCTCACTTGATATTATATAACCCATGAATAAAATTTTATAAATCCAAAATTCACACTTGGTAAATTAAGCATACAAATTTTCCTTCCTCATAGTCTTTAAGAAAATTATTAAATTATGTTTATACTCTTCAATTCACTTTGAATATATAAGAATATCATCTATAATGACTACCAAAAACTGATCAACGTAACCTCTAAATTCTCTATTCAATAAATACAAAATGATAGTAGGATCATTGGTAAGTCCAAATTGAATTAATATAAATTAAAAATTCTCATGCCTCATACAAAATGTTTTCTTCTATATATACTCATTCAATACCAGTAGATAATAATATCCAGATCGAATATCAATATTCAAAAAATATTGAGATCCTCATAATTGATTAAATAGGTCATCGTTATGGGGTAGAAGATTCTTGTTCTTAATAGTGATTTTTTAAGTTCATGATAATCAATGAAAATGTGAATTGACCCATATTTATTCTTAAAAAAATAATTGGTACACCCCATGGAAATGCACTGGAAAAAATGAATCCCTTACCAAGATTCTACTATAGTTTCTTCTTTAATTCCTATAACTCAATCGATCCATTCAATAAGTAGTATTTAAAACAGATGTGTTACACGATATGAGTTCTATTAAAATCTCAACTTTATGATTCAATGGAAAACTGGGAAAATCTTATGAAAAGGCATAAAAAATCTAGTGAAATAGTTATATAATCAATGTTCAGTTTCTCCCCAACTAGTTGAGAGAAATATCCCTCATTAATATGTAGTAAAACCCATATTATAAAAGTAATTTCTATTGGGAGTTCATGTTTATACTTTTACTAATAAACTATCATATGTTGATTTGAAATATCAAATGTTACTTCCCTTACTCAATAGTTAATATGGGATATATGATAATATATCCAATAAATTCCATAGATTACATCAAATTCAAATATAATAAGAATAATAATATTTTCACGAAGTACATTACCAAAAACTTCTTCTAAATAGTAGTTATATACTTGAGATGAAATCATTCTATCATTGGGATTTTTCACTGCCAACTAAATATCTAATCATTGAGTTGGTGATTTGGATACAATTATAAAATTATTCAGATATAAAATATATTATAGAAATTAAATCAAATAAATCATTTTAACTTAAAGAGTGTATGATAAAGTCATATTTCACCACATCACTCGGAACTTCCACTTCTTCTGAAGTAATTCAATATTTTTGGCCTTCTCCCATTGGATAATTTTTTGGTAAGTTCCCTTGATTATTAGGGATTGGTTTGAATAATTTTACATCTATTTTTGACTGAAGAACTATATTGAAGTGGTTTCTTTCTTTTCTTTAAATTCATTATCCAGATGAACCTTATGTCCACACCTGTAACAAACTCTTAGTCATTTCAAGCATTTACTCTGATGTTTCTTAACATAATTTTCACATGATGTAAATTACTTCATTCTCTTATTATTATATGATGTGTTCATTTTTTATTGGTTCATATCCACCCTATTATTATATTAATTTCCCATGAAGATATAAGATCTAGAAAATTACTTCTTCTTAATGGAACTTGATACTATATCATCATATGATGAAAATGTTTGAGAAAATAGTTGCCTTTGAATACTTAACTTAATCCCGTTAGAGAAATGTTTAATCTTGATTTCAAAATTATATATGTTGTTAGAAGTATGTATGACAATCTTGTAATGTTATCCTCATATTCTACCACAAATTCTTCTTCTTTCATCTTTATAGTTAGGAAATTCTTCACTATTTTACATAATTTATCCAAAGGAAATTATTACCCAAGTAAAATCGCATTAAAAATTATTTATTACATGTTTCTCAATTATTAATCTTCTTTAGTGTTTTGGATTAATAACCACCCTTAACTGGAATATCCTTTCAAATAATATAGTTCTTGAATAAATTTTCACTTTCATTACATACCAATGGGAGGAATATCTTTTCAAGATACTTAATCCATTGCTCAGTTATTAATGGATTAGTATTTACATTAAAATATTAACACTTATATTTCATGAAGTGATTCAACATAGGATAATCACAATGTTGAAAAATAGGTTTCTCCATTTGGAAAAAAATATTCATCATAATCAAAGTAACATGTCATAATATGTCTATGATCTACTCAGTTCCAATACTAGTTGTATTAGCTTTCTCAGAAGGGAAATCTCTACATTGTCTACAGGTGTTGATTCTCTCTTTTTTTTATTAGGCACAATCATTGAATAATGGAACACACTGAATTAGATTATATTCCTCATGAATATATATCCATAAAATAAAAATCCATTTAATAGTAAAAGTTATCAATACTATATGAGATTATCAAAATTTTAATCTTAGTTATGTTCATTTAAAATCTAGTTCCCAAGGTTTCTAAGAAACATCCTCTTATTCCATCTATAGAAATCCCAACTCCAGTAACCCAAATTTGGTGTCTAAATTATTACATTGGTATAATATAGAAAGTATCTCAGCTCGAAGTACTGTTCATTTTATTAGTCTTGAATAACCATATACATACATGATTCAAATATTAAATTAGAAATATAAAATAAATAGCATAAAAACATTCTTGCATACTTAATATTATTCATAATATCATTCTTCACATCATGGGGAAAGGAAACCGAATAAAGGGTGATATCTGATGCTTAGTAATATTTACATATAATATAATATATCATGAAAAAATAAGGCATGATAAATATGGAATGGTAAATAATAGAAACATGTGTCATTTAATCAATAACCTGAGCACGAAATTCATCTATGGATAATATCAATGAAGTAATATCATGGATGATAATAACTAAATTATCAATGATGGAAATTTTTAATATTGGATATCATGATCTCAGACATCGTGATATTTATACCATCAAATCTTTGTGCTAAGACAGGTATACACCAGAAATCTATTTAATTTTCCTAATAAATTTTTCATATGAGACCAGTTTATGCATCAAGGGGATATCAATAATAGGGTCCCACACATCATTGCATGTCCAATACATTCCTTATATTTTGAATGATCAATTTAATTTCTAAATAATATTCCTTATCAATATATATATATATATTAAAAAATACATATTTATTAATATTTTCCCCAGTAATCCAAATAACTTTCATAGTAAAGTAGTTTATATAGAAATAATATATGGTTTAAGAAAAAACCATAACCTTGATGGATATTTAATTTAATTTACATGTGAAAATGAACATAATAAATTTAAAATTTCAATAGAAATTTAATTACCACAAAATTAATAAAAGATAAAATATGTCCTTTAACTCATCATAAATACAGGTTTTGAAATAAATTAAATTCCTTTGGAGAATAAAAAAATTGATAAGAAATATAAGCTTTCATAAAATATTTTTCATTTTAAAACTCTTCAAAACTTGTATAATAAGATAAATAGAATAAAATTGTTATAGTCATGGAAAAATATTGTAATTTTGTATACATTAAAAAAATATTCTTTTTTACATTTTGTAAATAAAGAAAAAAATGATCCTTTTGGAAAACATTAAGAAGATTACTTCCAGTATTTTTAAAAAGTTAATGATAACATAAAATGTATTTTGATTAAATAAAAAAAGTAATTTTGTAATAAAATTTTGAAAATTGTTGACATTGAATAAAAATATTCCTGATCAATCAAAAAATAAGATCATCTCATATTTTAAATATTTCTTTGCTTAATTCAAAAGAAAAAGAGCAGTAAGGTTGTTAAAAAAATATAGAACATCCTTAAAATGAAAATAATAAATTGAGACATAAATCATCAAGAATAAATAAATATATATGTTAAATATATCAACGGGGTAGTATATACACTATATAAAAAATAAATATGTGTATAATACCAAATATGTCTCAATGGAGTGAAAATTGAGGCAAAATCTCTTACCTCTAGTTCCACTTACCTCATATATAACATAACTTCCAGTATAATATATTTAAATTTATTATAAATACATAAACAATCAATTTTTATATCTATAATATCATATATGATCCATTTATAATATTTTATCATCCATTTGTTAATAATATTTTTTTATTATTATTGTCTTGGGTGATAACTCCTTCATTTTCCATGTATATTTTGATTTGATAGTCTTAATACATTTATATTGATCATTATTCCATAATATAAATAATTTTATTAAATATATAAATATCATATATATTCAATATTTATATTTAGATTCATTCATAATAAATAGTGATAGAAAAATTAATTATATTGTTCATAGAGACGGTATGTCGTATGTATGCATGAACACTGCTTTCACTTTTCGATGGATGGAACAAAATAAAAGTAAATAATAATTCAACTTTAAAGAATAATTATTATATTATATTTGTTATATATATTCATTAAATATATCCTTATTAACACCCATGTAAATAGGAAATTAAAAACGAATCACATCTCTTCATAGAGGTGGTAGTCCATAGGTACACATGAGCGACGTTATTGTTTTTCGATGGATTTGAATGTTAGAATGTATATATGATATTATAATTTTAGAAACAAAATTATTTCATAAATATAATATATATTCACTAATTCTATATTTATAACCATCCAAATAAAGTATTGATGAAAAATGAAATGTGTCGCTATGTGGAGACAATATGTTGTACATACATACGAGCAATGTTTTTTCTTTTCATACGATGAAAAATATATATAATATAGTTGTAACATAATATATGACGACATATAGTAATATTTATGATATTATATTTATTATATTGGGTTGGTTACAACCCATTAAGAGGAAGTGGAATAAGAAATAAACTTGATAGAGTCGGTAAAGACGATTACCTCTTCTTCAGTATACTTCTATAAGATCTCCTCTTAAGAGAATTAGGGTTGCTATTTTGGGAAGACCATCACATCTATAACTTGGATAATTATATTTAAAATTTAATTTGTTATGTATTGGTAGATCTATGATATTCAAAGTTGTGTAATGAAAAGAGATTAGGGTGGACTTTTATAAGTGAGGGGAGGGGCATTCTTGGAATTTCATAAATTATTAAATGAATATAAATTGTTTTTATGGTCCAAATGTATTAAAATTCATATAATTTAATTATAATATGAGGAGTAGTATAAATTTTATAATAAAATACAATTTGGACAACTTTTGGTGAAATTTTCCCCATTATATTGTAGTTTTAACGCCCCCCCCCCCCCCCCCCGTTAACCTTTTTGACAATTATGACAATATAAAAGTTGCCTACCCTTTAAGGATTAAGAATTTTATGTTTCCATAAAAGGAAAAAATGATTCATAAAATGATTTTTTTTTACTTTTTCTACCATATAAAATTCACTTTTCTAAATATATTATTTATATTAATTTTAAATCACTTAATAAAATATTATTTATTATAAAATATCATTAATTTCATTTTGAAACTAATCATTTATTTTAACTTTAAATACATAAAGAAAAGGTTGGAATTAAAATATCATCATTTAACACATCCCTAAAATGAAATAAGTATCTATAAAATTAGTGGAACACTATAATTCATTCAATTTTTAATACTTTTAATATTTTTTAAATTAATTTATTTTAGTTTTCTATTAATTGAATAAATACTCTGTCAATGTTTCTTAAGAATTTAGGCAAATTATTCAATAGATAAAAAATAAATAAAAATTACCATGATAAAAATAATTAATTTATCATTAAACTAAACATTTAAAACCAAACATAACCCCCTTTTCCTTATGTAAAAATATTATAGATATTAAAGTCAAGAGTGTGACACTTTTTTATTCCTTTCTTAAAGTAATATAAAGCTAAATATAAATAAAATAAGGCCCTAATTTTCCATATTTTCGATAACTGGATGGAAATTATCTAACTCCATTAATACAATAGGATAAAATGTAGTGTTGGATAAATTTTAAAGCCTTGCCACCTTGATTTTTTACATTAATTACATGATTTACCCTTTATCGAGGTGATAAATTTTACTTTTGTTGCTATTCATAATGACTAAAAATAGAAGAGGAATATTTACCAAATTTTACTCTCTGGAATAAAAATATAGAATCCAGTTTATCGAATTCAATTCACAAAAGTGATGAAAGTTAATTTATAAATAAACTCACAAAATTTGGCGAAGATCGTTTTTTCAAAAAAATGTCTTCTCAAGTCCAAAACTGAACTTATGCGAAAATCAGGTATAATAATGATTAAAATGTAATTAATTTGATAATTTATAACTAAATTTGAATTATTTTTAATTAGGAGTTAATTGAAATCATTATGGGTATTTTTCAATTAAAATAAATTAATTTTTTTCAAAAACAATGGTATTTTTTACTATTCACTGAAAAATCAATCTTTTCATAAAAATTTAAAAAAACCAAAATAAGATAATATTGACATTGTGAATTAAAAATGATATAATTATTCAAAAAAATAATATTATTTTAATAGGTTTTTTTGGTTCATTTAAACTTTTTCTTCCATGCAAATCAAGCTATTAAAGAAATTTTTTAAAGGTAAATATATATTAAAATCTTGGGCAGTTACAGTGTAGACTATTAAGAGCAGTGTTATGAACATAGGAGATACTTGATGTATGAATTTTTTAGTTAAATAATGTGTTTCAGTTTTATTATTTCGTGTATAATTGAAAATTATTTATTTTAGTTGGCATGAATTATATGATGGATTGTGATACGAGTTGTTTCACCAAGGGTGATTCCAATGTGAGTATTAGATCTTCGTATATAGATATTATTTGATTTCCTCTAGGATGGTAATATTTAGTTATTATATCTTGTGCATATTCCCTATATATCCATGGGAAATATCTCTTTTAAATTAATGATCTATATTATTTATGGTAAGGGATGAGCTCGTAAGGGGCACAGCGCATTAGGGTTTTCCCCCGTTGATGCCTTCTTCGCCTCGGGTCGACGCAGTGATTCTTCTGTAGCTCGGAAATATCAAGAGATGATTCCTTGGTTTCGTTGGCGTTTCTTAGACTCGGGCCGTTTCATCCTATTCACTGTTGCTGGCCCTTTTCCACTCGAGTCCTGCATCACTGGATAGGGTCTCACATGGTGACGCGGTGCCGATCTGCGACCGAGCTTGCAGATCCAGCGACCTGAGGTCTCCACCTTGTCTCCGGGGTGTGCGGTTGGTGATTTGTCATGGTCTTCGAGTGAGTTATAGTTGGCGGCGATGGGATCTGGGTGGTGAGTTTTCCTTCCAGCATTCTGGTGATTTCTTCCGCCATCGTTCTTTTTTCATTCGTTTCGGTTTTAGATGCACTGGTTTGTGGTGATGAGTCTATGCGATGGTGGTGGATTCTCTCCTGTTGAGTCCGTGATTTGGTGGTGATTTTTCTAGTTCTTCGTAGTGGTCCTTCCTTTTGCAGACTCAGCCCTAAATTTTATTCTGAAATATACATTTGAGTTTTCTTGTGGTTGGATTTCTATTTGATCTTGTGTTGTGCTCTTGTCTGATTTTGGATGGATGGAGTTAAGTGATCTATTCAGCTTGAGGATGTTTTATGGTGGGAGTTGAATTTGTGTGAAAGTAAATTTTTTTGTTTATGGTTGCCTTTTTTTGGATTTCTGGTGTTGTTGCAATGGTTCAGGTTTTGGTATTTGGATGGTTCTTTTCAGAATTTCTACATGGATTTTCTTCAGAAGGGGATTTGATCAGGAGCCTTCGGCCCGATGTGTTCCCTCTGGTGTCGTTTTAGCGGTTAATTAGAGGTAGCTCATGGCTCGAGATCTGACCTACTGGTTCATAATGTTGTCTTGCGATTTGTGACAATAGTGTTGAAAACAGTTCGTGAAAGAGGCGGTCATGATGCTGGTTTTTGGGTTTTTGAATTTTGAATTTTGAATCAGTTATCTCATGTATGGTTCGATCTGGGTTACCACTCACCCTTAAATCGGATTTCAAAAATCAAATAAAAAGAGAATTTTTAGTCATATTATTTATGGTGTGTAATTCCAGTCATTAACTATGCCTTTTTTTATAATGGTGTTGGTCATACTAAAAAAATAGTGATAACTTGATATATAATGTGTTTAATTTTATTGGGATTATATATAATGGATTATGTGGGTTCCATGATCCATGTATTATATTTACCATGGATATTTATATATGATTATATTTCATATTATGAACTGGGATGCCTCCTAGTGATGATGGATATACAAATATGATTATGTCTCTCACTATGAGGAGAGGGGTCTACTAGGTAAGGATGGACATATGTATTTATGTATGCATGTATGTATATTTTAATGTGTATATATATTTATGTATTGATATCGACTCATATATATGATGATTTTGTTATTTCTTATAATAAGATCAGCCTCATATATGAGGATATATGTGTTTTTGTTCCCTCATGTAGAGAATGATTAGTTCAACAATATTAGATTATGATCTTGGTCTCAAAGTAAGTATAGACACTCCTAGGGTACATGTGTGAAAACCCAAATAATGTTAATAGTGAATCAATTTCATTACTTGTTATTATTAATGAGTAAGATTTTATAGATTTATATTCATTATAAGAATATTAAGTAATTTTTCAATCAAAAAGGATTTATTCTTACTAAATTAATTTCTATGTATTATGTGGTTTTATTTAAAATTTTAATTTATAAATTTTAGAATTTTAATTTCAAAAAATGAAATTAATTTTTTAAATCATCAATTAAAAATTAGCTTGGAGTTATGTTTTGTGAATTTTATGGAAAAATTATTTTTGGGTGAATAGTACAAAAAAACATTTTTTAAGAAAACTGTCTTTTTTCATAATGTATTTACAGAGTCACATTATATTTTTGATTGGTTTTAAAATTTAATTAGTTAATATTGATTAAAAATAATCGAAAATTTTCATTGGAATCAAAATATCAGTTGATTTCAGTATAATTACATTTTTATACATAAAATATATTTTTTTGGAAAATCGTTTTTCATTACGTTGGGTGTTCTGATTTTAATAGTAATTTTCAAAAAAATTATATATTTAATATTGAAAAATTAATTTCATATTTTTAATTATACATTAAAAGTTATTTAAATAGTTCTATATAATTTTTTTCATTATTAATTGTGACTTTGGTAAAAACAAAAGCCATTTACCATGGTAGGAGTAAAAAACAATTAAAAGGGATAAAGCTAAAATGATAAGGGTAAAAATGACTTAAAACTTATCTAAATAAAATTTATTGAAAATATTTCGAACCTATATTATCTATTATTTTAAAATGATTCATTTTGGATCTACTTGTGTTGAGTAAGGATTAATACGTTTTAATCTTTTGAAAAATTCCATTTGTGTCATCTCCCACACTTATAAAAGGACACCCCATATCCTCTCTTATCTGCACTTCAAGAGCCTATTATATTAAAAAATACCTATCCAAATCCACTCCTAACATCCCTCTATAGGAGCTATAGGTCCTATTTTTTATCACAATTCCATTCTATTAATGCTTTAGGTATAAACCTATGGAGGTTTTCTGAAGAAGAGGTGTAGTTCCTAATTGAGTGTTTTATTTTTATTATTTCTTTTAAATCCATAAAAGCTTCCATAAAAAATATGACATAATAACATAAGTATATCCTTTATAATATAATTCTCTTATGTTTATTTTATAACCATTTTTAATCTACTTATAATTTTAACGGAAAATGAAAACATCTCTCATGTGTATGTGTGGACTACCACCTCACAAAAATGATGTATTTCATTTTTCATCACCTCCTCTTATGGGTGGTTCTAATGATGGATTTCTACTACAAAACATAGCTTTAATAGTGCTTCCATTTAGCAGTACTATGAAAATTTGTTGAAAAAGTGAACCTTTATCAGCGTTTGATTTTAGCACTGATAAAGGTTTCCATTTATCAGCGCTTTATTAGCACTCATAAATGTCCGTAATAAAATGAAATAATTTAAAAATTAAAAATTAAAGAAACCAATTTCATTAATTAAATAATTATTTTAAAAAATGAATAAATTGAATATACACATATATATATTTTTAAAAAAAATAAATAATATATATTAAATATAAAGACATGTAAAATGAATAAAATGAAATAATTAAACAAATAAAAAATTAAAATTAGTAAAATTAAAAAAATACTAAACATTTTATTAATTAAAAAATTGTTGAAAAAATGAATTATTTTAATATAAATATATATTATAAATAATAATAAATGGTATATATTAAATATAGACATATAAAATGAATAGATTGTAATAATTAATGAAAAAAATGAATAAATTGCAAAATTGTTTAAAAATTTATTAATGAAACAATTATTAATAAAAATAAATAAGAATAACATGATACATTTAAAATATTATATATATTTAATTAGATAATTTTATTTATTTACTTTTAATACTATTATATTTAGGGTATTCATTTTCAATATTTTTTTATTTTTTATTTTATTTTTGAACTTGATCATTTTCTATTATTTATTTTTATATATTTTATTTAATATGTTTTACTATTTTCAATATGTATTCATATTTAATTCAATATATATATATATCCATATTTGTTTAGTAATATATATTTAATTAATAAAACTTATCCATTTTTTTAATATTTTTAAATTGTACTCATATTAATTATTCAATTTTACTAGTTTTGAAAATTCATGTATTTAAGATTATATACCCACTAATAATGTTAAAAATATATTTTTAAATAAATAATTATAAATATATATATATTTATAAATATATATTTACTATATTTATAAATTTATAAATATAATTATTATTTTTTTGAGAAATATTTTTTATAATTATAAATAAATAATTATATATATTTAAATAATTGGAAAATTATAATAAATTTATTTAAATAATTATAATTATAAATCCTTTATCATCTCTTTTTTAGTGATGATAATGATTGGTCTTTATCAGTGTGAGAAAACTGTTGTTAAAAATGTCTTTAACAGCACTAAAACCATAACACTGATAAAAATATCTTTTATTAGTATATTTTTAGCACTGATAAATATCGAGCTTTATCAGTGCTAAAAACCACTGATGAAGATCCCTTTTTTCAGTGCTTATAAATATTTTTCTGATAAAAGGGTTCTTTATCAGTGCTTTTATGAAATCATCGTTAAATGACTCCCTGGTCTATTTAAAATAACCCTAACAATGACTCAGTCACTCACGATTATCAAGCTCTCATAGAACTTATTTGTTGTCAGTTTGAATCCCCTATGATACCTCGAACTAATTAAGGCTAAAATCCAATGTATGTTATTTTAAACTATTCTTCTATTGTTGTTTTTTTATTTTAGGTTCTATGTTTTGTGTTTTTGCGCTATTCTTAACCACAACGAACCATACATCTCACCTCCTTGACCCTAAAATACAATGAGTGGTTCTATTTCAACTTATTACTCCATAAACAATGGTTTTGATGAAATATAATGATGTTTTCATATGGTATGGTTAGTCTACATATGTGTATGGGATTGTATAGATAAATAAAATAGATTTTTCACTACACGCTATTGAAAAGTTAATTTTATCTATATACCTTAGCATTGAAACATGACTTTAGTGATTGAGAAGTGTGTCTGAGGTGATGTGATGACCTAAATTGGGAACTATTTGGGTATAATAGGTTTGAAATGATACAAAATGCAATCAGAGTGAAACTAGGAATATTGGTATTGATTATATCCAAAAGAAAAAACTTTCTAGACATAAAAAGCAATCCATAAATATGTATTTATGGAATAATTATGTTGTATACTTGAGTTACCATATGAATCCTAGGTTGTTTTTTGTTTATTTTTTCTTGACCTATCTTCCTGAGTCTCATGCCTCTTATTTAGAAGTTGATAGGTAGGAATTAGTAAGAATATATGAAATGGAATGTTCTTATGTGTCTTTGTTTAATTTTTTTTCTAGAATCAATTATAAATTTATATTAATAGAAACATGAATAATAAATAAATAGTTTATTCTTAGTTACTTATTAGTAATGATTGGGTTTATATAACTTATTAATTGATTGATTTTATTTAGTAACCCACTTTATCAATACTATTAGTTAGTTGTTCCATACTTATATTTAAAAGAATGATTCGATAATTTTTTAAATTATATTTAAACTATGAACAGAATTATTAAAAATGAAATGAATGATAGAGATATGTAGGGGGTTCACATTTAATATAGATTATTTTATTCCTATTTCTGAAAGATTATTGTTTTTTAGAAGGGAAAAATATGTTAATCTCTACATTAATATAGAATATGTCACCACTCTGACCCCCAGATCTGTATAGGAAGGAGCCAATGACCATCCTTTGTATGCTAGAGCTTATATTGATATTCATGTCCTATAGGTAATTATATATCTAATTCAAGCTATGTGGTATAATTTTTAATTAAGGTAACATATAGTATCTTTGGGTCCTCTGTGATTTTATGGTGATATATCATTATAATGAATTTAGTATTTCATTGAATATGTTTATTTAATTTATAAGTGTGAAAATATTCTAGATCAATATTGATCATAAGTTGACAAATTCACCCTTTAAAGGGATTAATGTTATTGGAGGGATCTTGTGGTAGATTAAAAAATATCCAAAATTGGAAGGTGAATAATCCTTGAGTAGACAGAAGTGATGTCGATTGTATGTGGGGTGAGATTAATTTATTCAAGACCATTATAGTGGAGTTATTCCAATTACTCTTCAATTGAGGGGAATTTTTGAGTAATTCCATTAGTTTAGGTTCTTAATACACTTTAATTCTTATTGCCTCTTTGATGTGAAACATTTCTATCAATGTGGTTAGTTGGGGAACCTCAAATGGTCCTTTTGAGCTCTTCTTATAGGTAGGGTAATTATATATGATTGGTAGATTATTTATGGATGAGTAGTCTATGGTTGATTCTAGATAGGGTTATTCTATATTAATAGGTACAATCTAAGTATATTATACTCTTGTTGATGATATTAGGACACAAAGGCTTCCTATTCTTAATTTATGAGTGTCTTGTGGCTTATCTCGGATTGAGATTAGAACTTATTCATAATGTTATTAACATAAATATTCTCTATAAGTAAACATATGTAAAAATAGTAATCAATGTTAATTTTATTTATGTGTAAATAAGGATTAATTTTGGTAAGATAGATATATAATACAATACACTCCATGCATAAATGTCCCCAATTTCATCCATATTGTATGAAAATTGTTACTATTTTGAACAAAGATATAATACTTCAATTCTATAGTACATCTAACCATCACTACCTTTATTTAACATGTACTTAGATGCTTGATTTCCTTCCATCTCTTGATGAAGGATTTGAATCCCTCTTTCAAACTAGCCTTCGTCCCATCATTATGGTTTCAATGTTCCTTGATGACATACCTCCCACTCTGATTGTATTCATTAATCTCTATCAAAGATACTTCCATGATTTTGAATACCGCATCTCCCAAATCATTCATTAACTATTTACCTCTTAGGAACACAAAAAATGACACTAAAAAAATAATCAAAACATAATGAATGAGTTTGTTTGGTTTCTTTATATGCATTTTCTTATATGACTCACTCAGTTACTTTTGAAAACACTTCATAAAAAATTACTTTTATGTGTAGTTCAGCCACATTTTATCCTTTTGGAATTAATCATACTTGGAAAATAATACTACTACGATTAGTCATCTAATTTGAATATTGAAGGTATTCCTCCCACAATGAGAAAAGCTCTCTGGCCCTGTTTTTATCTTCATCTTCAAGATTCTTTCTCTTGGTATCTGGGAGAAATGGAAAATTTTCAATCTCTCTCATCTTCCTCACATCAACACCACCAAAAGTTTTTTTCTCCTCTAATCCCTACCAAAAAATGAAACATTTCAAGGGAAGTGACAAACAATAAATTTTTGTGAGTGAAACTAAATGACTGTGAGTGGAAGTCATGTGGATTTGAATGTTCGATCCTTAATTTTTGTAATGTAATATGTTATAATCCATATTTAAAATTGAATTTATGTTATTTTTTAACCGTATTGGAAACTTGACTCTCATCTCCTGAACAGTTATTATTGTATTTTGTTACTTGAGACTCATCAAACATCTCTTCTATGTTTCTTGAATTAATATGAGTAGTAGTCATCCAAAATTATCATGGGATGACTTTTTGTTAGATTAGTTCAAGAAACATATATGGATGTTAACAAAAATATGGGATATAAATATCAAACAAAAAAATTCAATAATTATTGTTTGGGAGGTATGTCATTAAGGAACTTTATAACCACAATGACGGGAGGAACATTAGTTTCAAAGAGAGAGACCAATCCATCATCAAGATATAGAAGAAAATAAACATTTGAGTATGTATTAAATAATGGTTGTGAAAGTTAGTTGTACTGGATTATTTAAGTATTATATCTTTGTTCAAGATAGTAATAATTTTCATGAAATATGCATGCATATGTAAACTTTTATGCATGATGTGTATTATGTTGTTTTTATTAAAGAAAAATTAAATGTTTGGATACTCATGTAGAAAATTTCTTCTATAAATGATGATGTTACCAATTCGAATGAAGAATAGATTGGTGATGATGAAACCGTAGAATTATTAGGGGATCAAAAACATATTGATGAAAAAAACAACAACGACGCGGCATCACAATTTTGAATAAAATTATCAGGTTAAGATTTCAGGGTATAAAATATTATGTTGGTTGGAATCAATGCGGCCAACCTATTAACCCTAATAAGTAAATGTTAATTTGTTATCTTGGGGTCACAATGAGGATGAATATGCCAGTTGATATTGACGAATGGTGTTGCGTCCAACCTATAATGAATTAAATACTTTGTAAAGACATGATGGTAATGTTACAATATACTTTCTCTATTTTACTAAAAAATTATATAATGAAACGTTGAATTTGTTTTCATTATTCATTGTCGACTTCATTTATTTTAGAATATTTTCATAATAATTTCTTCTTAATAGTCGTTTGAAATCCTATAGAGTCTTCTAGACTCTTTTGATGATGTTACATCATAGGTATGTTGAGGGTAAAATAAATCCCTACCCACCACTTAGTTATGAACACATTTTAAAGTAGGAAACACTGAGTGATTTCATCAATCATCATAATGAGAAATAATTTTAGGTTTATTTTAATTGAAAATATATTATTTAAAATTATTTATTTTATCCAACTTGATTCAAAATTGTTAATTTATGAAACATTAAAATATTGATGAAAATAAAGAATGTGCATCAAAACCAACGTACCCCTATCGCAAAGGAATGATGGGGTGGGATTCATTAAAAAATAAATTGGTATGTATTTACAGTCAATAATAAAAGTTTAATTATATTATATGAAAGAACATATATTCCTTTGTTTATATGAAAATTAATGAATCAAAATCTGAAGCCATTTCCATCCAACATCATGTGTTATGGAAGGGGGCTCGGGTAAATAAAGAAGGTAAATTAGTTGATGAAAACAAAAAAACAGTATGGAAAGCATGTGTAAGTATGACATAATTGTAATTATTTGTTATTTATAACAATATTACATAAAAATGAATATGTTTTTATATTTTTATATAGTTTAGACACAAGAATCGGCAACAGTCGTACTAGAATAAAGGCAACTTTTAGTAGCTTTGAAGTGGCATGAACAATATGGTCACGTAAGAGGATTAGGTTTTAGAGTCTCTCATAGAACATATTTTGAGAAAATAAAACCACATGAAGGTACATATTGTATGGAGGTATGAATGTATACATAGATAGACTCACTTTGAGATGTTGTTTTTTTGTCTGGTTTGGCATACCAATGTACAAGAAAGTATCAAAGAGAACTAGCAGCGAAGCCAAGATCTGCACATAGACCAAATAATATCACTGTGTTATAGGCTATTAATTCCAAAAAATTTCATACCTTACCCAAGGTATAAATTTTTTCATTAAACTTTATCCTAAATGTGTATCAAACAACTTCTGATAACTTGATATTACTAAAATTATGCTGGGTACTGTTATATGTGATTTGTATCTGTCAACACTCATGTACCACCATGTTGTGATGGTTACAATGTATAATATCCTATGAGACCAGCTATACAATGAATTCCTCCTAAGATATCACATGAGAGTGGAGATTGAGTTAGCTTATGATCCAATACTAAGTTTCATGTCCCACTTGATGGTCTAGATATTACAATGTTCAAAGCTACTATTGAATATTTCATAACATGGACATCTAATCTTATAATGATACATGAGGTAAATCTTTAACAAAAAATTTCACATAAAATAAATGTAACAATTAATGATAAAAGTTTCTAAGTGAGGTATGATATTACATATGGATAAAGCGGTGGAGAAACAGAAGATCAAATTGAGAAAATCTATTGAATTGACCAAGAAAACAAAACAACTGTATGATAGTACCTTCTCCCCACCAGTTCTATAGTAACATTTATTATCATGAAAAATTCATTAAGTGAACACATTTAATGATAAAAATATTTTTTACATTGAATATGAAGAAAAATATATGGAGATTCCCCCATAGATGTAATTGGTCTAAAGAATCTAACTGAGATTCTCAAGCATGAATGGCTAAGCATCTCAGTTGTAAATATATACATAAGGTAAATTTTCATAATATGTTTTCCAAATAATGAGATAATATGTTTATTAAAGTTAATAAATATTCATATTTTTCATAGTTATTTAAATCAAAACTATATAATGGTAATATTCGTCAAAGCATGATTTGGATTCATTAATCCCTGTATCATTTCTACACCAAAACTTAAATTGGAGAATAGTGAAATTAAAAAGAAAAAGGTTCAGTTACTCTGAGAATTTAATCCAAAAGAATCATATTATAGACTCTTTTTTATTCCTAAAAATAAAAGTTAAAACTCTACAATCTAATGACATAAAATATATTTTTAATTTTTGCATTAATTAATTGTTTTTTTTTTCTAAGGACACACTGGATGCTAATAACAGTCAATTTGGACACACAAAATATTTATTTTTTGGATCCAATGTATGGATAATCAACCAACCAACCACACATGATACATATTATTAATAAGTAATGCACTGAAATCAACATTTTATAGATTTACTTTTAATTTAATGTTAATTAATTATTTTAATAAAACTTTATTATGATAGGTAAATCGTACGATACAAGTTAGATCATGGAAAAAAGTTAGTGTATAAATGGATAAAGCCTATGAATTACTAAAAATGAAAAAAAAACTATGGTATATATAGAAATATTTTAGTATCAAAACAATTCAAAAAAAATTACTTATTTTTTTCAATGTTTCGTCTGTGTTTGAAATAAGATAATGACAACGACTGTGGATATTATGTTTGAAAATTTATGAGAGAAATCATAAATAATGAAAATACTATAATCCCCCAATATGTAATTTCTAAAGTTAATTAAAATTTTATTAAATATATTTTATAATAATTTGTTTTTCTAAATTTTCTTATTACTATCCATATTTCTAACAACCTAGTTACTGTAAACAAGAAATAAATTTATTTAGAGATGAGTGGGTAGTGTAATTTTTGTCAGAATATATGCTGAAAACAAATTTACGTGACTACCTTCTATGTTTGTGATCTAGTATAAGTTATGACCTTAGAAATATATTTGGGATGTTAAAAATTAGTGTTATAATTCTTATATATTATTTTTGATCTCTTTCTTAAGTAGAATAATAATGGAGTAAATCAATTTGTTTAGAAGCGTTGACCTGCAAACAAAGAAATTATTGGGAAATCATGGAGGCAGAGGCCGAGGATGATGCGGAGGTTGAGGTATATGTGGAGGTTTATGTGGAGGTGGATTTAGAGGTGGAATCAGAGGTGGAGGTAGAGGCGGAGGTGGAGGCGGAGGCGGAGGCCAAGGTGGAGATAGAGTCTGAGGCAAAGTCAAAGTCGGAGACCAACGCAGAAGAGGAGGTAGAGGTGAAGACCAAGGTGGAGACCAAGGAGTAGGAGGATGAGAAGATATGGCTTGAAAATAATAAAATTTTTGTGTAATTAAGTATAATGAGGATCATACCGTGATTGTTTTTTAGAAAAATTGTTTAAATGTGCACATGGTTCTTGTAACTTAAGATAAGAGGCATTGTGCAAGTGTTTTAGGTGACTTAATAAAATAATTTTTTCACCACTTGTCTTGATAATTTGGGACAGCAAATCATAATTAATTTTTGATGTGTATGTATCATTCTCATGTCAAACCCACACATGATTCCACCTGTGGGGCTCAATGTGCATGTTTATAGTTTATAATGACATTTTAGTAAAAAAAATATGTGGCAAACTAAAAAACAAGGATAGGAATTCTGATTGTTTTGATACTTAATCACAATGATCCATGAGTCATTTGGGACATGAAAGAATCATATGCACCTCAATGTAACGCATGTTGTAACTAGTATGACTCTAAGTGTGTCTTTTTATTCAAAAGTGACTTTAATTTTAGTGGAAAAAACAACTTGCATACTCAAAAACCAAGAAAATGAATTTTTATTGTTTTGGTACTTTATTAAAACGATCCATAAGTCATTTTTTATGTTTATTGATCAGCCTCACTACAATCCGACGCATGGGGTGACCGGTATGACTCTAAGTGTGTCTTTTTATTCAAAACTCGCATTAATTTTTGTGGGAAAAAAAGGTGTGCTTAAAACTAATAAAAAACATTTGGATTATTTTGGTACTTTAAAAAATGATAGATAATCTATTTTTTGATGTTTATGAATTATACACATATCAATTTGATGCACGGTGTGACTGATACAACTCCAAGTGTCTATTATCAGTTTAAAATTGACATTTTAATACAAAAAAAAGTTTTATTCACTAAAAATCGAGCAACATGCTCGGATTTTATTGATAATTTGGTACAATGATTAATAATTAATTTGTAACATTAATGAATTAGTTTCATGTCAAACCCACAAAAAATGACACTGGTAAGGCTCAAAGTGTGTGTTTCTTATTTAAAATGATATTTTAGTAAAAAACAGAAGTGGCAGACTCAAAAATGAGGAAACACAATAATATTGTTTGAGAACATTAGAAAAATGATCCATGAGTCATTTTTGATGTGTAGGAATTATCCACACCTCAATCTGACGCACATTGTGATTGGTATGACTCAAAGTACACCTTTTTATTCAAAACTGACATTAATTTTAGTGGAAAAACTGTTGACATACTCAAAACTGAGCCAACACATTTGATTTTTTTTTTTAATTTAGTAAAATTATACATAAGTCAGTTTTCACATGTAGGAATCATTCATACCTCAATCTAATGAATGGTGTTGCTGGTATGACTCCAAGTACCTCTTTTTATTCAAAACTAACCTTAATTTCAGTGAAAAAAAGACAACTGACATACTCAAAACTGAGAAAACACATTTTTATTGTTTTGGTACATTAAAAAATGATCTATAAGTCATTTTTGAAGTGTATTAATTAGTTTCACCACAATCTGATGCACGGTGTGAACGATATGACTCCAAGTGTATGCCATCATTTTAAAATTGACATTTTAATACAAAAAATATTCATTCACTGAAAACTAGGAAAAAATGATTGGATTGTATTTATAATTCAGAAAAATGATTCATAATTCATTTTTTATGTTTATTAATTAGTCCCTTGTCAAACCCAAACACGATGCCAGTTGTATGGCTCAAAGTGTGTGTTTCTGCTTTAAAATGACATTTTAGTAAAAAGCATAAGTGACATACTAAAAACAAAGTAAACACATTCATATTGTTTTGGTATGTTAATTAAATGATAAATGTGTCATTTTTACATATAGTAATCATCCACACCTCAATATGACCCATAGTGTGACTGGTATGACTTCAAGTGCATTTTTTATTTGAAAGTGACATTAATATTAGTAGAAAAAACAACTAACATACTCAAAACTAATAAAATGAAATCATATTGTTTTTCATACTTTATTAAAACAATCCATAATTAAATTTTTATGTGTAGGAATAATCCACACCTTAATATAATGAATTATGTGACATATATGACTCTAAGTGCGTCTTTTTATTCAAAACTGACATTAATTTTATTGTAAAAAACAACTGACACACTCAAAACTGAGAAAAAATATTCATGTTATTTTTTTTATTTAGTAAAATGATCCATAAATAATTTTTTACATGTATTAATTAGACAAACCTCAATCTCATGCACGGTGTGGCTGGTACGACTCCAAGTGTAAGTTATATGTTTAAATTGATATTTTAATAAAAAAAGTTATGTTCACTGAAAACAAAGAAAACATGATCGGATTGTCTTGATAATTTTTTATAATAATTAACAATTCATTTATGACTTGTATGTATTAGTCTCATGTCAAAATCACACACGATGACACAAGTATGGCTCAAAGTTAGTGTTTCCAGTTTAAAATGACATTTCAGTAAAAAACAAAAGTGGTATACTCAAAACCAAGGAAACGAATTCTTATTGTTTTGGTACTTTAAAAAAATATTATTCATTTTTTATTTCTATGAATCATCCTCTCCTCAATATGATGTACGGTGTGACCATTATGACTCCAAGTGTGCCTTTTTATTCAAAAGTGACATTAATTTTGGTGGAAAAAACAACTGACATACTCAAAACCAAGGAAATGAATTCAGATTGTTTTAGTAGTTTAGGAAAATGATACATAATTAATTTTTGACATGTATGAATTGGCCTCACCTCAATCTAACACACTATGTAACCATTATGACTCCAAGTGCATCTTTTTATTCAAAATTGACATTAATATTAGAGAAAAAAATAACTAACACACTCAAAGCTGAGAAAATGAATTCGTGATATTTTGAAACATTAGAAAAATGTTCCATAAGTCATTCTTGATGTGTATGAATTAGGCATATCTCAATTTGAGGCACGATGTGATCGGTATGACTCCAAGTGTATATTATCAATTTAAAATTGAGATTTTAATACAAAAAATGTTATTTACTAAAAACCAATAAAACACACTCGGATTGTCTCAAAAATTTTGTAAAACTATTTATAATTCATTTTTGACGAGTATGAATTAGTCTCATGTAAAACCCACACATTATTCCACTTGTATGCCTCAAAGTGCATGTTTCCAGTTTAAAATGGCATTTTAGTAAAAAATGTAAGTAGCGTACTCAAAACTACAGAAATGCATTAGGATTGTTTTGGTGCTTTAATAAAATAATCCATTACTCATTTTTGTGTTTATTAATCATTAAAACCTTAATATGATGAATTTTGTGACTTTTATGACTCCAGATACATCTTTTTATTCAAAAATGACATTAATTTTAGTTGAAAAAACAAATGACACACTCAAAACTGAGAAAATGAATTTGGATTGTTTTGGTACTTTAGAACAATGATACATAAGTAGTTTTTGATGTGTAGTAATCATCCAAACCTAAATTCTATGTATGGTGTGACTGGTATGACTCCAAGTGTGTCTTTTTACTCAAAACTGACATTAATTTTAGTGAAAAAATAACTGCCATAATCAAAAACTAATAAAACACATTCAGGTTGTTTGGGTACTTTAGGAAAATGATTTGTAAGTCATTTTTGATGTTTCTGAATCACTTATACCTCAATCAAATTCATGGTTTGACTAGTATGAATCCAATTGTCCGTTATCAGTTTAAAATTGACATTTTAATACAAAAAAAGTGTCATTCACTGAAAATGGATCAAACACACTTGGATTGTCTCGATAATTTGGGAAAATGATTCATAATTAATTTGTGGAATGTATGAATGAGTCTCATGTTAAACCCAAAAAATATTCAACTTTTATGGCTCAAATTATGTGTTTCCTGTTCAAAATGACATTTTAGTAAAAAATATAAGTAGTGTAATCCAGACCAAAGAAACACATTTAGATTTTTTTGGTATTTTATAAAAATGATCCATAAGTCATTTGTGACTTGTAAGAATTAGATTCACCTCAATACGTCACATGTTGTGACCAGTATCACGCAAAGTCTATCATTTTATTGAAAAATGACATTAATTTTAGTGGAAAAAAAACATACTCTATAATAGTGTTTTTTATTATATTTGAGTTTGAAATTTTATTTTATTTAAATTCAGTATTTGTATCTTATTTTGGTCATTTTTTTCTATTTTTGGTGATGCAGGGTGTTGTTACAACACACTGCACCTATTCCTGATGTTGTAGTGTGTTGTAGTATCACATTCCAGTTTTCACCTTTGTAAGCGCTACTAAATGCACTGATAAAGATAGACTTTATCAGTGCTTTTAAAAGAAATGATAAGGGGTCCCTTTATAAGAGCTAAATAAATGCACTGATAAATGGGGTTGTTTATTAGTGATTTTAAAATCACTGATAAAAATATGAATTATCAGTGCTTTTATTTGCACTGATAAAGATATCCTTAATTAGTGCTTTTCTAGCACTGATTAAGGACATGGCCTTTTAACCACACTAAGGTTTTCAGTGATTTTCTAGCACTGATAAAGGCCTATTATAACATTGATAAAGTTGTGTTTTTTATTAGTGGGTCCAAATTAAATAATATAATATAAATCATATAAATTTAATTTCTTAATGGTAAATAAATATTACAATTCTTTCTTTCTCATTCGACGAAAAATAAAAAACATCTCTCGTGCATATGTGTGGACTACTGCCTCACGAACCGGTGTATTTTATTTTTCATCACCACATAACATGATTGGTATATATATATTTTTTTATGAAATAATATGATATAATTAAAATTCTATAAATTTAAAATAATACTTACCTTTTTCCCTCATGTTCATTAAGAAAAGAAAAACGTTACTAATGCATATGCACAGACAACCACCTCCATGATACGAAGTATTTCATTTTTCAAGTACACCATTTATATACGATTGTAAAAATTATTTTAATTCATATAAAAGAAACTTTTATCATAAATAATAATCTTGATATGATATAAAAATGACCTATTTGGCCATAGTCAACCTACTGATGTTATTTTGGGCATATGACCTGAATATCCACAAAACATCCAACATGAAATTAATCGATTACGAAATTGAATATGACTTTGGTAAAAGTTAAATAAAAAGAATTATTAACTTGAAAATTTTTATTAATATATTAAATAATCAAGAAAAGTATATTATTAAATAATTTAAAGAGCATACGTGATGAATCAGACTCGAGGTACGAAACACTTTACCTTAAAATATCTTTTCAAATGTTTTAATGATTTATTTTATAAATATTTTTACTCCATATCTATACTCTTAATAATTATTTTGTGGATGTATTTACATAAATATATTATAAAGGATATTTTCTATTTCTTTTTACTTCCTTTCAAGGTTTTTTCAAACCAGTCCTTTTAGGTTTTTTGTATGGAATATTATGAATTTATTTATAAAAGTTAAAACAAATTTTTTATTATAATTTATATTTCTTGATCAAATTTTCCAACTATCATAACCATTATTCATTATTTACATTTCTTTACAATATTCTATAATTTTTAAAAGAAAACAATTTTTCCATTATTTTTGGAATTTTAATTTTTTTTAAAAAGGTTTTAGAAAGAAATGATATTTCAATATCTGGTGGTGTTTTGTGAATGGGTTAAAAACAAATTTTCAAAGGTTTAATGAAGAAAAAGTGAAATCATAAAAATTTATTATTCATGATATGCTACATGATAATTATATATGATAATGAGTGATCTTGATATGACTTATATGATAGGTGATCCCGGTACAGGTTATATAATTAGTGAGTCTGATATAGCTCTCAAATGCATTAGGTAATATTCATTACCTAAAAGGTAACAATGGGGGATTTAACCAAGTAGGTTTATCCTATATATTTAAACGATCTTTAGTTATTTCTAACATAAGTGAATTATATCAAGGAATATAATTATCTAAAATCCCCATAAGGTTCTCTACTTTATTTATACATGTTTTAAAGGATTTATTTGATAAAAAATTGTTTTCCACATTTGGATATGATTTATTTTATATACAAAAAGAATAATGTAAAAAGGTAAACATTTTATGTGTTTTCATTTTTTCATTAGACTAACAGACTTCTTCCCTTTATATCTATTACTGGTATTTTTGTGATAATACCATGTTTCTTAATTATTTTCATAGGATTTAAGTATGATTAAAAACAAATATGAAGTAAAGTTAAATTTTTTGAATATTTTTCATGAAAAAAACATGTTTCATTTTAAAAGTTTTATATTTTGGTAAAAATGGTCACTGATTTGAAGTGTGAACTTTTTAATATGTGGGTTTTTATTTGATTTTAATGCTCTATTTCTCTAAAACTATATATCTAAAAGGCCTTTGGGAATTAAATCAATTGAATTCATGTTTAAAAACATCAGATATTTGATTTTTTAAGGTTGGGTCCTTATTCTTGGTATTAGATAAAATATTTATATAACTTTATATACTAGGATAATATTAATAGAATACCCTATATGGATTCTAATTTATGGTTATAATGACATGATATAGTATTTTAATATTTCCATATTTCTTCATCTAACCCATGACTATTTGGAATGGTTTTCCACACTGGGAAAAGGGAATGTAAATTAGAAAAGTTTTAAGAGGAAATTTTTCTTCCTAAACTATATCCTGGAATGGTTGGAATTGGAAAAGACCAGTTTTTTGTAGTGATGGATCAATTGGAACATGATACAAATGGTGGTGTCATCCATGTTAGACAGATACCAAATTTACTATACGGGAATATGTCGATAGTTGAGAGTTTTATGAAACAGAACCCTCTAGATTACTGTAGAACATTTGGTCCAGCAGTATCCAAATGATGAATCATTTATTTGGAAAATATATTCAAAGGCATCAGTTATTTTGAATTTAAAAAGGTAATGTTTTCCATTTATCATTTTGAACATGAATCTAATCAATGGTGGTCATTGGATAAGAATACCAGAGAGATAAAATATTAACGCGCTAGAATGGGATAGATTTAGTTAAATTTTCTAAGAGAAATATTTACCTTTGTATGTTTGAATTGGAATAAAGAAATAATTATTGTATTTAATTCAAAAGGAGGAGGATTTTGTAGTCATATATGAAGAAACCATTATAATATTTTCTAAGTATTCCAATAACTGTATTCAAGACCTTGATTGAAAAATTAATAGATTTTAATCGTGATTTAAATATATATCCCAAGACTTATGTGAATTTAAAAGTTATGAGAAATTTTTTCTTTGTGATGATAAATTTGAGATAGAGTTTTTTTGACACTTATGTACCTTGTGATTATAAGGGTAATAAATGGTCAAAATAGAAAGAAATGGATAAGAATTTAACAAATAAATCTATAGGTAATCCCCCAATATGTTCTAATAAAGGTAAAATAAATTTTAGGTGATCTTTTAAAATAACCTGAAAGTCTTACCGGTGTGTTAAGTTTAGTCATATAGATTTTGACTGTAAATAAAAGAGTCTTGAGGAATATATGAGTGGGGTAACAGATATCTAGAAAAAGGTGATATATTCTAACTATAATGAGTTGTTAAATTATATTAAATGTGTCTAAAGATAGTTAATCATGTTATAAATCTTCAAGATTGAAATATAAAAAAGTTTTTTCAAAATCATTTTACACAACTATGATTGATTTTATGTTGTCTAATGAAGTGGTGACATGTGAATTACTTGTTTATTCAAATTATACTAATACCTTGTTTAACTATGGATCTTTGTATTCCTTTATTTCTGATAAATTTTCAAGTAAAATGAGAATATAACCTCATGAAAAGAAGATGAAATAATTTGTGAAAACACATTGTAGAAGAATGTAATAAATAATTATTTGTAGGAATCTTTATATGTTATCTATGGGATGGTTTTTCCTACAAATCTTATTGAATTTTCCATAGTAGAGTTTGATATTATTATGGGTATGGATTGGATTTAAATTTAGTATGATAAAGTTGATTATATAGATAAAAAATTTATATTCACTGATTTGATATCATTGATAACATATCTATAATCTAAGAAATTAATAAAAGATATCAGTAAAAGTTACCTAGTTCATGTTATTGAAAAAAAGGAAATTTTTCAGATAAGTGATGTTCCAGTTGTAAATGAATATATGGATGTTTTTAAATACTATTCTAAATTAGGAGGTTGACTTTACTATTGAATTAGTTTCTAATGATAATAAAACTTCAAAACCCCCTTATCAGATAGATTAAGTAAAACTTTTGGAATTGAAAAAATAGTTACAGTATTTTATTGATAAAGGTTTCATTCATCCTAGCACTTCACCACAGGATTCTTCAGTTTTATTTGTTAAAAATAAATATAGTCGAATGAGTCTCTTTATTTATTATAGATTCTTTAATAACGTCATTATTATAAATAAGTAACCTTTTACTCATATCAATTATTTGATTGATTATCTATAAGGAGAACTATATTTTTCAAAGATTGATCTCAGGTCATGGTAACATCAGTTGAATTTAAAGGAGAAAGTTATTTCAAAGATGGTTTTTAAGAATAGATATTGGATTTATGATTTTTTTTATTCCATTTTTATTTTATAATACACCACTTGTATTCATATATCTTATAAATAGAGTTTTTTATGAAAATTTGTAAAAAAAAATTGTTGTGTTTATTGATGATATTTTGGTATAATCAAAAAGTTAGGAGGATCATAAAGGATAATTGAGTATTATTTTACAAACCTTGAAAGAAAATAAGTTATATGTAAAATTTAGGAAATGTGAATTTTGGTTGTACCACATTTTGTTCATTAGGAATATTTTTTCTATATATGGAATGATTATTGACCCTACTAAATGTAAAGTGGTTCAATAATGTCCATGTCCTAAAAATATTAAAGAGGTATGTACTTTTATCAAATTAGTGGGTTAATACCAATGGTATGTTGAAAACATAGCTTGTTTATCTATCCTACTGACTAAATTATCTCAAAAAGGATTTAAATTCATCTGGATAAATGAGTGTGATAAATGTTTCTAGGAACTAAAAAAATATTGGTGAATGATCTAGTTTTGTATTTTCCCTCTAGAAAGGTTGAATTTTTCAACTACAACAATGCTTTGTTAAAGGTACTTGGTTATGTTATGATGCAGAATGATCAGGTAATTTCTTATGATTTACATAAATTTAAGCCACATGAGATAAATTATCCAACACATGATATAGAACTAACTATTATAGTTTATGTTTTAAAAATATGGATACATAATTTTAATGAAGAAATGTGTGAATATATACTGATCATAAAAGTTTTAAATATATATTCAATTAAAAATATTTGAACGTGAAGAAGACAAGATGGATGGAACTTATAAAGGAGAATGATTTCATTATTCTCTACCATCTAAGAAAAGAAAACAAAATAGTTGATACTTTGAGTCAAAAATATAATGCATCATTATCTTTGATACATTTGGAATATGATACTTTGATAAATGATTTGATGAATGATGGATAAGAAATAGTTCATATAGGAACTTCCACTATTTTTTTTGGTTTTAGTGCAATCACCATTTTCAAATATAATTAAATAAGATTATAACCAAGACCATGATTTGAAATAAAATTTGAAACCGGTAAAGAAGAGTAAGTGGCCTAAATTTAACATTAAAAAGGGGGGTGTTTCAGATTATTAAAAAGATTGTGTGTTTCATCTATATCCATAATGAAAAAGGAATTGTTGAGTGAATCTCATGGCCCTACATTTTATGTTCTTACTAGAAGTACTAAGATGTATAAATAACTTTGGGATAATTACTGGTGGGATGTAATAATGAAAGATATTGTAGATTTACCATGAAAATTTTGACCTATAAACATGTTAAATCCAAACAAAAACAATAGAAAGGGATGATTCGACCTTTTCCATTGTAATAGTGGAAATAAAAATAAATACATATATTTCATGGTGGTATTTCTGAATATAACTTTAGTTAATAATTCAATTTGGGTTATTTTTTATTGATTGGATTAATTTTCACATTTCCTTCCTATTCGAGATATTATGTCTTTATATTAGCTTTATCAGCTGTATCTCAAGGGTATATTCAGGTTATATGGAGTTCCTCACTCCATTTTATATTACCATGATCCCATTTTTACTTCTAATTTTTTGAAAATACATCATTAGTCATTTGGTAATGAATTAAATATCAATATAGATTTTCATCCTCAGTCTGATAGATAGTCAAAGAAAACTATTCAAACTTTGGAAGAAATTATTTAAAGTTGTTAAATAGATTGATAAGGAATTTGGGATTAGTATCTTTTATTAGTTTAGTTTTATTATAATAACAATTTTGTTCTAATATATAGATGATGCCTTTTGAGGCATTATATGGAAATTGGTGTTAAACAATGGCGTGTTGGGGTGAAGTGAGTGGATGGAAATTGTTGGAATCAGAGTTGGTAGAATATATGGATGAAATCTTAAATATGATTCAAAATCATATGAGGTAATATTAGAGTAAGAAAAAATAGTTAACCAGATAACTAGAGGATTGATATTTTATTCATGTTGGATGATCATGTTTTCTTGAAGTATCTTCATGGAAATGTGTTGTGTGTTTTGGTAAAAAGGGAAAGTTAAGTCCACAGTTCATTGGACTATATAAAATTTTAGAGAAATATAGATTGATTCCTTACTGAGTGGACTTGCCTCTAAATTTATCTTAATTACATGATTGTTTCATGTTTCATTATTAAGAAAATATCTTTCATATGCATCTCATGTTTTGATCCTCGAAGTTCTACAATTGAAATATAATATTTAACATATGGAACAATTGGTTTAGTTTTTTGATCATAGATAAAAGGTGTTATAGAATAATGTGATTCATTAAGTTAATTTTTTTTTTGTAAAAACCATATGATGGAATAAGAAACATGGGAATTAAAAATTTATATGAAATAAAAATATCCCCACCTATTTTAAGTAGTGAATAAAATAATGAGGTTGCAATTTTCAAAAGGGGGAAGAATGTGAAAACCCATGTAATGTTAATAGTAAATCAATTTACTACCTTATTAATATTCATAAATTATATTTTATATATTTATGTTAATTAAAATAATATTAAGTAATTTTTTAATTAAAAAGAAAATAGTTTCATTCTTACTAAATACATTTTCATGTATTATATGGTTTTATTTAAAACAAAAATTTATAATTTTTATAATTTTTATTTTAAAAAATTGAATAATTTTTTATATTATTAAGTAAAAATTAACTTAGATTTTATTGTTCAAAATTTTTGGAAAAGATTATTTTTAGTTGAATAGTAAAAAATACTGATTTTTATGAAAACTGTATTTTATTTTCTTTTATTTACAAAGTCACATTCTATTTTGTATTAGATTGAAATTTTAAATTGACAATTTTTTTTAAAATAATATAAACAATGTTATTAGAATTGGTATTACACTTTATTTTGGTATAAAAACATTTTTATACTTATAAGGCATTTTTCTAGAAAACTATTTTTTTTCATGTTACATGCTCTGATTTTAAAAGTAATTTTTACAAAAATTTATATTTAATATTAAAAAAAATTATTTTATATTTAATATTATGATATATAAATTTCTTAATTATGTCCACCTCATAATTTTCATTATGAATAGTAACTTGCAAAAATACCTAGTTGTCACGGTAAGAGTTAAAGCAGGTTAAAAGGGTTAAAGCTAAAATCATAAGAGTTAAATTGAAAAACAATTGTCTTATTAATATATTTAGAACCTATATAATCACTTATTATAAAATAGTTCATTTTGGATCCACTTTCACTGAGTTATAAATTAATATATTTAAATATTCTGAAAAGTTACAAATGTGTCCTCTACCTCACTTATAAAAGAGCACCACCTCTCCTCTATTCCCCACACTTCAATAGACTCTTAGATAATATAAAAATTCCCAAATATCTTCCTAAAATCCCTACACACAACCTATAGTTATTGGTTTTTTCATAATAGTATCCTAATAAGGTTAAAGGTTTAAAACTATGGTGGTTTTCCTAAGAAGTGGTATAGTTCTTAACCAAGTGTAATATTTTTATTTATTCTTTTAAATAATCCAAACCTATACTAAAAATTTTGATATAATAAAATAACTATATACCGTATAATTAAATTTTATTATTTTTATTTTATATACCCTTTTTATTTACTTATCCATCCAATGGAAAATGAAAACATCTTTCATACATATGTGTAAACTATCACCTCATGAAAATGATGTATTTAATTTTTAATCACCTTCTCTTATGGTTTTTAATAATTATGGATACAAATGAAATAATATAATATATATTATATGAATTTCATTATGTAATGTTAAATAGAAAATTTAGTTCTTTCTTTACCAATCAATGAAAAATAAAAACATCGCTTGTGCGTACGTGCAAACTATCGCCTTGCAAACCGATCTATTTTATTTTTCATTGCCGACTCAAATGAATGGTATATGTAATTGGATTTAAATAAATAATATTATATTAATGGTATAATTATAATTTGGTAAATATAAAATATTACTTACCTTCCTTCCCACATGTTCATTGAAAAATGAAAATATTACTCATGCGTATGCACAAACTACCACCTTCATGATACGATATATTTCATTTTTCATGTAAACAATAAAGTTATGGTTAAAAAAATTATTTTAACGTATAAATAAGATAATTTTACCATAAATAATGTTATTTATATGATATATCTTTTACCCAATTGACTATAGTCAACCTACCAAACTCAGTTTTGGCTTATGAGTCGAATATCCTAAAAACCTCAAATGTGAACTTAATCGATTAAATAATTGAACATGACATTGGTAAAAGTGAGATAAAATGAATAATAAACATGAAAAATTTTATTAAGAAAGTAAATAATTAATATAAGTTCATTAATATAAAATTTAAAGAGTGTATTAGATGAGTTGGACTCGAGGTAAGTGATACCTTACCTTTAAACCATGTTTTAAATGTCTTAAAGATTAATTTTCTAAATATTTTTTCCATTAAATTATTATTAAAAATTATTTTATGTATGTGTTGACATAAATAAATTATATATTAAATTTTATTTCTCTTTTTAATCTCCATCAAAGTACTTCAAAATAAATATTTTTAAATATTTTATATGGAACATTTCCAGTTTTTTTGAAAAATAAAAAAAAGGAATGTTTTGTTTTAACATATACCGCTTGACCGCCTTTTCTTTACATCTTGAATATTATTAATTATTTTTCTTCCTTTACAATATTACACAGTTTTAAAAAATCACTTTTTTAGGGTATTTTTAATTTTTCAAAAAAAAATTAAAAAGAAATGATATTTTGATATCCAAAAGTGTTTTGTATATGGTTTCAAAAGAGTTTTTAAAGGGTTTAATTATAAAAATGTGAAATCCTACCAATGTTTTATTCATTAAATTTTAATTTATAATTTTAGATGATCGAATGTGAGACGAATATAGCCTATACAATTGGAGATCTTTATATATCTCTCTAATGCATTGAGTAATGTTTCTTGTCTCGTAGGCAATAAACAATGAGTTAATTGATGAGGTTTCTCCTATAAATTTAACTGGGATCTAGTTATTCCTGACATGATTGAACATGGTTTAATAATATAATTCTCTAAAATTTATATAGGGTTTTATATTTTCTTGTTATAGGTTATAAAGGTTTTTCAAGAGAAAATAGTTTTTCCCCATGTGTATATGATTCATTTTATATTCTCAATGAATAATGTGACAAGGGTAAACAATTTATAGGTTCTCATGTTTTTCATTGGACTAATGAATAGATTTCATTTCTATCCATTATATTTTTTCTCATCCCATGTTTTTTAAATGTTTTTCACGGGGTTTAAGGATGAGTGGGAAAAAATAAGAATCCTAATTGAAATTCGTGAATACTTTTCATTAAAAAAATTGTTTCATTTTAAAAAAATTATATTGCGGGAAAAATGGAAATTGAATAGAAGTGTGGTAACAACCTTTAATCCACAATCTCATATATGGTACTAAAACATAAATATTACATTTATATCTTTTATATAGATAAATATGACCTAATTTTCTTTATCCAAACATTCAACATCAAAAGGAAATATTAGATCACTTACATACCTAAGGACCTTCTAGGGTTATAGTTCTAGAAAATTAGGAAAAAATCATAACAACTTTGATTCATAAACAACTGGTTCATAAAGATCAACATCATCTCCCAATATAACTATCCTTTCATATTCCATATTGTGACTTCAACATCTCCCACAATTTTTTCCATATATTAATATTAAACCATTATAGAATCAAATAATTTAATTTCATTCCTCATAAAATAGGGAAAAGGAAGCATAATAAGGGTGAGCTTAAATACTCAGAAAGGGTAAAAATAATCATTATAAATTTAAGTACATCAATTTGAATAATATTATAATATTGTTTTGGTGAAATATTCAAAGTACATGTACATAAAATAAAAGAATTTGTACCCATAAATACTTGGATCGTTAATCATGAAACATGGAATAAATATTTAAAAAAGGAAATAGTCATATGAATCAATAATAATAAGCCATGTGATATCAATATTTATTAAAGGAATCATTAAAAACCATATCTTTTCACCCATAATATATAGAAAATGATTTTCTTTAAACATAAACTCACTAGATGACCTTGTGAAATCATAAACTTTTTGTAAAATCCGATAGAAAGAATATAAAAATAATATATGTATATTTGGTCATAGTTTTCATATCATTCATACATATGGAGTAACCTTCATGGTCACACAAGGATTAACCATCACAGTTACACTTAGAGTAACTATCAAATTTACACTGGAAATAATCATCATGGTTATACATGGAATAACCATCACAGTATATTCCATTAATCTCTTTAGAGAAACCTATTCAGATAACTTCATCCCTTTTCCAATTTTATTGTAGAACTATAATTTTCTCCACCAACCAATGTTTATAACAGAACCACCACCCATCATCATAAATAATTCCCAAGAACCATAACATAAATAAAGTTTATAGAGATTTCATTTCGTCATAAAAATCATATAAACAACCATTATTCCTTTCATATATTTATTAACCCATGGGAAAAAAATGGGTTACATGAAAAATCTCTTTGAAAAAATAATAATCTACCCAAAAAAAGAATGAGGATGGTAATAATAATAAAAATCCCCTATCAAGCATAAGTATCATCAAGGTTTTATTATGTGGATGAATGTAAATACCATTGAAATATCATTAAAATAATTTTTGAGTAAAATAACCTTTTCATTTTGAAAATCACATTTAAAAACAAAACAATAATAAAATATTTTGAAAATTCATTTTTTTTAAATAAAATTGGAAAAATATAATGTAAGCTTAAAAGAAAAAAACAGCCTTGATAGGGGAAAAATTTGTTCAAGTTGTAAATCTTAAAAATAAAAAAAATCAAACATTTTATAAAATGAGTCTAGAGTGACCCATTTGGAAAAGGTTGAGAAACTTATTTTTAAAAACCTTTTAAAAGAATGTATAGGACCATGAAAAATAGATTTAGGAAATTATTGATGTATAGAAAAGAATATTTTTTAAAATAGTTTAGAAAAACAAGGATATGTTGAGAAAGATTATTGATCTAAGAGAAGTTACAATATAGGTATCACTTATAAATGACTTTATTGATATTGATTTGATAAATAAGGTAGGATATGAAAATTAAACATATAAAATAAATTCATAACTATATTAAAATAAAATATGTGTTGTTAAATAAAGTAAGAGAATATATTTTACTCTAAAATAAACTTCAACATAAACAATATCAAAAAGAAATTCGATTGCAACATAAAGCCTTTTCCACTTTGGAAACTTTTAAATCATAAGACCTATGAAATAATAACATCAAATTAAACTTTAAATGTTATGAAAAAAATGTATTCATTGTAAAAAAATTCAATGGTTTTTTATATACACCTGATAAAATAATATATGTTCATATCATAAACATATGCCACAAAAAATAATTTGAGATAAATTACCCTTATAAAGATTATATAATTAAATTGAGAATTAATAAATTGGGTTCTTATGTTTAAAAATTTTAAATCCACAAAAAATTGTAAATATATAATTAAAAAAATTATAGATCAATTAACACATAATAATTTTATAACAAAGTCAATGAATAAAAGATATAACCCAGTGAACGGAAATTGAGTTAAGAAACTCTTTACCACTTGGTAACATTCAAGTCAAATCCCCTTGGATGAAATAATACAAATTGAAACTTAAAATATCATGAATTATTAATTATACATGATATAATATATAATATGGTAATTTTATACACCATATAAAATAAATTAGGTTCATAACAATAAAATATGCCTCAATGAATGAAAATTCAGGCAAAATCTCTTACCTCGAGTTCAAACTTTCTATATATTCCATTTAACACCCATGTAATCAAATTATATAAATTATTTTATTTATATAATTACATTTTAAATGTTTAATACCTCATTCTTAAACCATTTATTTCATTTTTTTAATTTCATTTTAAATTAATTAATCAAATTAATCCAAGTCACGTATTTTTAGGACGTTCGGTTAGTAATTTCAAAATGACTTCGGCATGTTGACCATGGTCAATGGGATAATTATTCCATAATATCTAGAATAATAATCATGAAATAATTGTAATTTTTATACATTAATTTCACTTTAAAATCCATCTATGAATGATGATAATGAAAAATTAACTACGTGACAATCATGGAGATGGTAGGGCATACATACGCAAGAGTAATGTTTCCATCTTTCAACGATTACAATGGAAAGAAGGTAAGTATTATTTTATCCTTAAAAATTATCATAATATCATAAATATCATATTATTTATTAAAATATACTTATATATAATCCATGACATGTGGTGATGAAAAACGAATCACATCGCTTCGTGGTGGTGGTGGTCCACACGTTCGCACGAATGTTGTTATCATTTTTCAGGGAATGAAAATGTTAGGAAATAGGTTTTTTATTTATTTAAATAATTGAAAATATTATATTAAAATCATATATATATATTAAATCCATGATTCTGACCATTCATGATAGGTGGTAATGGAAAACTAATTACATCGGTCTGTAAGGCAGTCGTTCGCTATAAAAATGAACGATGGATTCCTTTCCCATTTGATGGTGGTTGGATATGGATGTAGGTTGTGAAATAAAAATAATAACACATTCTTATATGGTATATAATTATGTAATTATATCATAATGTTCTAATAAAATTTTAAGGTTGTTTAAGAAGAAATAAAATGAAAACATGCGGTTTAAAACTATACCACTTCTTTAAAAAAAATTATTTTCTTAACACCTTATGATCTCTAATACTTTTATTGTACAATATATAAGGCCAATTGAACATGAGTATGGTTTTTATTGTAACACCCCAAGCTTCTATGGTACACTTCACTTTGAATAATACTGTAGCGTGTTTTGTACGCAACTTCGAGTTCTAACACACACCACAACCAATCAAACTAGTCGTCATATATAGTAATAACCACTTTTTTAAATTTTATAAATTTTATCTCTCAAAATGGAATTCATTTTTGGATTCGGAATATCTAATTTATCCTAGGGTGATATTTTGGTACTTTTCAGATAACTTTTATATTTTGATGAATAGTGAAAATTACTAAATTTTAATTAAATACAACTTTTTTAATCAAAATAATTAATAGTAATAAATTATGAATTTGAGTAGATGTAAATTATATTTAGAATATATTTTTACCATTTAATACAATGTTGGTCATTGGACATAATTTCACAATTAAACCGGACATAAACAAGTGTCAATCTTTTGATAGTTATTATTTCTTAAAAACACGCATTTTGTTTTGACAGCGGGAATTAATTTTAAATTAATTTCTTCCACTTCTGTGTTTTGAATTTGGAAAAATGGTTTCCATATTTGGAATAAGGATGTTTAAATTTTGTAAATAGTTAAGTCTTATTTTTATACATTTTCAATAATTACTTCGGTAAATATTTTTTTTACCATGGTTAAAGGGTAAATCCGGTAAATAAGGGTAGAAAATAATATTATAATAATAATAATTTACCCTAAAACGTGTCCTAACCTTATTGGTGGATACATGTCTGACCATGGGCATCTTCTAGTTGATTTTGGTACCCCATGGAACCACTTCTTGGTGATAGGGACACTTTATATTAATTAAGTTAAAGTAAATACAAAAATGACATGAGCATATATCTTTTAGAAAAACAATTTTTATATAAAGTTATACATAAGATAAATTGGATTTTAAACATTAATTAGATATCTAAAAATATTTCCTACATAATGGTATTTTATTTATAATTTTTAGACATTAAATAATTTAATTTATTTATGACACAATGGTGATGAACTATTTACCTAATTAATGAAATATTAAAATAATTGATATTATAAAGATCCAAATAAATGTAATTTGAGACTTTTTATAAATTACACTAATTTTATAGGTTAATATGACATGTTAGTATTCATTTAATTATGTTTTTTCAAAGTAATCATGTTGTTATAATTTTCACAAAAATCAAATACCAAATAGTGTCAAATTTAACATAAAAGAGTTTTTAAAACAAATATTATATTATTAATTGATATTCAATTCCAAAAAATATAATGTTTGGCCAAGAGACTTATATCATTATAGGTGTATCATTAATGGACCACTTGGGTGTCTTTTGTATGTATATGGTAATTTTATTAACTATATAATATAAAAATACAAAGTGACATGGTAAATGTCAATCTAATTAACTAAGAGTAAAAACTAAAAGATAAGGTTAATAAATTACACCAAACCTATCCAAAACCTATTGGTTGAGCTTTTTTCGACCTATACCCACCTTAGACTTTGAATAATACACTTGGGAGCCATTAGAAACCAAATATGAATTTATTATAAAATAATACTTTAAGTTTTCCTAAAGGGCCCCTCCTCCCCCTTATAAAAGGACATCACTTCTAACCAATTATTCATACCTTCAAAGCCTTTTGGTTCACAGAACCCCTACCCAAATATCCTTCCAACTTCCCTCAATTCAACCTATAGGCCTTATTTTTATCATAAATCCAACCTAAGGACCCTTTTTTATCAAATCAAAAGGAACAACCCGAAGAAGAGGTAATGATTTCACCACCCTCTTTCAAGTTCCTTTCTTCTTCCACTTCCTTTTTCTTTGTTGTTTCAATTATAAAATAATAAATACAGTATCTTCTGTATAATGTGATGTTATTATAATTAAGGTACAACCAAATTCATTATTCTATCCACCTTTGGAATGACATGTCACCATACGTGTGTACGTACGGCTTACCGTCTCCACGTCATGGTGTAATTGTTATTCAATACATTATTATTTGGATGGGTATAATAATGATGTGTATTTGATATAAATAATAAATATAAAATTATAAGTATTATGTATTTATGATATAACATTCAATTACATATTATTTTAATATCAAAAGAATGATATTTTCGCTCGTGCGTACGTACGGATTACCGTCTCCACGACGCGATGATATTCATTTCCAAGTTCACCATTCATCGACGATTATAAAAATATATATTACTAATAAGTATGTAATATATGACATAATAATTATACTTTAGATATATGTATTTATATTTATATGTATTTATGTTCTTACATATATCTTATTCACTTACTTCTGTTCAATACTGTATGAAAACGGAAACAGCGTTTATGCGTACGTACAGACTACCGTCTCCATAAACACCGTTTTCCATTTCATATATATGTCTATTATACATATTTATATTCTAAATATATATGATATATAGATCATGTTTTATATTCTGGAATTATTTAAATCATGATCTATGTGATACAATCAAGAGTAACAAGTTAAAACACGTACGATAAAGAAAACGATTATTACCTGAAATATTCATATAACATGGAAATTATTATTAAATGGGTAGTATAAAGTCATAAATGAATGATTTATGATATTATAAATATTAATATGGTTCTGGTATAATTTAATAACATACTATATTCTTCATACAGGAGGTTAAACGTATCCTCAAAGTGCAAGGTAGGGGGTTTTCATCTCACTCCTAATTCCCGTGAGATTCATGCTATATTGCCACTATTACCTTTTGTGTAGTGTATATACTGGACATAATTGTATTATTTGTGTAATAAACTTTAATTTATGTGTATTTACATATTCTTTGTATGATACCTCTTTCATGGGGTGTATGTTTCGTAAGTTACCAAATTGGTAAAGGTTAATTTCACAATCTCTTTATTATCCGAGGTTGTTTTTACTTAAGTATCTACTGGGACATTTTTATCATTCATTTTTCATAAAAATGATTTCAAAATGAATATTTTAAAGATTTTTTAAAGCTAATCTTTATCAAGATCATAATTTTAAATGTTTTAAAGATTTATCTTTCTAAATCCTTTTAATTAATGTCCATGTTTTCAAAATGATTTTAAGGATTTATTTATATGGGCATGAATGTTTTGAAATAATAAGTATTTTCAAAAGATTCAATGTGGTATGGGACACTTTGATTCAAAAATATCTTTTAAATTACTTCATTTATAAATGTGTGACTTTTAAATGATTTTACAAAAAGGATATTTCTCGCAAAAATTCTTACTCGTAATTTTCAACTATGTCATCATCCTTTACATGATATTATTTTTTATTGAGTTTGATTCATTATAATACAATATTACATATTTTATTGATTGAGTTATGATATGTTTGACTATGGATGTGTTATTTTTATACCATTCATGGTTTATGGTTAAATTATTTACATTTTGTATGCTAGTTCTAATGCGGATGTTTATGTTATGTTTCAACCTTTTAATATGAGGAATGTATTGGACATAGTAAGTGATGGGTGGAGCCCGCTATAGCTCCTCAATGAATCAGTAGGTCTAATGAGACAACTAGACGTGGAATTGGCCAAGGCTATTTTCCAATTTGATTTATGGTGTTGTCTGAGGCCTTAATCATTTTAGATGTCTTGGCCGAGGCCTTGACAAAATGTTTTAGAATGTATGGCATTATACATTCCCTCATTATGGAAATAATATTGATGGTTCATGTGGTCATTCGACTAGTAGAATACCCATGATTATGTTTTATTATGGCATTATTTACTCAACTCATATTATTTCCATAAAAGTATTAATGTTTATTATTGGTAAAGGCATGTGGTTTCAATTATTCACCATGCTTAATATTTATTTCATTTTCCGCTGTATTGATTACCCTTACTGAGCATTTGAGCTCACCCATTTCTATGTTTTATTTTTCCCAGGATTCTAATAAGTGTATTATGATTGATATGCAGTTTTAAGCTAAAGGGAATAATGGCGTTCTCAAAGAACTATTTACGTTGTGTTTTATGATTGAAATTGTAATGTAATGTTAATATATGTAATCTATTTTCCAAGACTGGTAAATCAATCGGTCCATCGATACATGATTCCTTTTAATCATACCAATGTATTAAAATAATGCACCAACTCTGGGTAATTGGTGTCGGGGCGTTACAGTTGGTATCAGAGGGAAGTTTAGCAATAACCTTGGATGCTAGATTTAGGTAAACTATGATTAGAGAACATAGCCCTAAGATAAAATTTGAGGATTAGTATAGAATAACTTCCTAGAATTTGGATATTGTAGAGATTTTGTGAGTTCTCCGAGCAATACATCCCTGTCTGGATACGAGTAGGTAGAGGCGGATCTGGCACAGATGTACCTAGGGGTAAAACCCGAAAACACCGCTTTGATCTAGACTCGAACGGGAACTGGTGCACGACAACGGGCCTTACTGCACTCTTGGTTACAAAACTCTCGGGAGATATTCTTAGGATAATTCTCTTTTTATTTACAAACCATTATAAAGGGTTTATGAGTATATACTTCTACAAAGAAAACATTTTTATGATTATGGATTATATCCATAAACTGTTTAATGTATGTGAAGTGTTTTAAAAGATTGCAATTAGGTATTTCTATTCATAAACTAATATAGTGTATGTCACTGTTTAGAAATGGCACCCAGTAGAAGGAATGAGAAATCCATCAATACGTATGATCCAAAGAGTAAGAAGGATCATATATTTCACGGTATTAAGCCAACATTTAGAAGGTAAGTAGTCTCTCATGTATTATCATCATATGAAGAAATGGTATCATGTGTTGATAAGATAAGTAAAGATTTATCTGAGTCCTATGGCTTTGAAGGGAAGCTAGATAAGGATAGGGTGGTAGAGAGAAGAACAGATAAAGGGAATAAGGTAAAGAAGGATTTTCCCAGATGTGATAATTGTGGAAAGAATCACCTTGGAAAATGATTAAAGGGAATGGGAGTATGTTATAAGTGTGAAGAAAAATGACGCCAAGTACGTGACTGCAAGGGTAAGAAAAGGGTTTCAAATGTACAATGCTTCATCTACAAGGAGTTTGGACACTACGTGAACCAATGTCCCAGTCATCAGAATATACCGCAAATGATGCTATTGGATAATAATCAAGTTATGATACTACCATAGATCAATAGGAATGACTAGTGTTCTTATGTTGTTATTTTGTAATTATTTCATTGAAGTGTTGTATCAATGATGTACTGGAAATAAATAAGGATTGTACTGCAGTACTATTTCATTGAGGATTTGAGATTTTATGGTACTAAGAAAAGTGACTCTACAGCGAGTTAAACGTTTTGAAAATTAAATGGTTTAAGGAAAGATAAACCTTAATATGGTCCTAATATTGAGGTACTGATTTTGGAATAAGATATGGTTGATTTTGGTAAATTATATTAGATATTCTGGACTGCCTTGAAAGTGATTAAAGATCTGTATATTCCATCATTGTTGGAGTTTACAAAATTTTTGTATGGATGAAGTATATCTATTATTCAATAAGGAATAATGGATCATAAATGTAATCAATAAGGTTTTATGGTAATTCAAGATGTTACCATGTCTTAAAATAATAAGTGATGAAGGTGTTCACATGTTATTACATGGAAAAAAAGATCTTCATCATGTTTAAATTACTAATAAATTTTGGACTATGAGTTTGGATTGTAGTATTTTGGATATATCTAAAGGTTGGAATGGATTTAGTTTGAAAGGTTATTTTTCGATTTTTATAAAAGGACAACACGCAGACCGTGTGACAACCTGTCGCGTCAGAAAAAGTTGCGGGAATCGAACCCACAACCATAGTGCGATTGGGATTTATCTCCTACCACTGGACTACATAAAGTACCTGGATTGTATAATGTTGTTTCTTTTTTTAATGGGTCTTATATGTGAATTATACATTCATTATATTTAGAACCCTATATGATTACGATAAATAGAGTATTTTTGAGTTGTATTATGTTTTGTAGTGAAAGATAAGTTTGTGGTAGAAATTTATTAATGGATAAAACTCTAATTATAAAGTAATTATATCTCCTTATGATCTTAGACAATCTCATAAATAAATTCCTCAACATTAAGAAACGGAACTTAGAACAAAAATGTTGTCCTAGATGGTACCTTAAATCATCATAAATTTATGGCTTTGGGATTGTTGGCCTTTTCATAGCCACGTTCTCTACCACTCTCCATCAGATATTTATGCTTATATTTCTCTTCTATATCCATATTTTCCTACATGGAACCCTAGTAAGTGTTATTTTCGGTAACCTTCATACTTACCACTCTTTATATTAAATAGAGGCCTCGTTAATCCATTTTTCGATGTGGGATTTCAACTAAGATATTTTGAAATGCCAACCCCAAGTTTCCAATACCGATCATAAATTGCGAGGATGCAATTTATTGAAGGAGGGGATAATTTAACACCCCAATATTCCACGGTATGCTTCTCTTTGAATAATATTGTAGCGTGTTTTGTACGCAACTTCGAGTTCTAACACACACCCCAACTAATCAAACTAGCCGTTATATATAGTAATACCCACTTTTTGAAATTTTATAAATTTTATCTCTCAAAATGGACTTCATTTTTGGATTTTGAATATCGAATTTAGCCTAGGGTGATATTTTGGTACTTTTCAGATAACTTTTATATTTTGATGAATAGTGAAAATTACTAAATTTTAATTAAAAACAACTTTTTTAATCAAAATAATTAATAGTGATAAATTATAAATTTCAGTAGATTTAAAGTATATTTATAATATATTTTTACCATTTAATACAATTTTGTTCATTGGACATAATTTTACAATTAAAACAGACATAAACAGGTGTCAATATTTTGATAGTTATTATTTCTTAAAAACACGCTTTTTGTTTTGACAGCGGGAAATAATTTTAAATTAATTTCTGCCACTTCTGTGTTTTGAATTTGGAAAAATTGATTCCATATTTGGAATCAATATGTCCAAATTGTGTAAATAGGTAACTTTTATTTTTAGACATTTTGAATAATTACTTCTGTAAATATTTTATTTACCATGGTTAAAGGGTAAATCCGTTAAATAAGGGTAGAAAATAATATTATAATAATAATAAATTACCCTAAAACGTGTCCTAACCTTATTTTAGGATAAATGTCTGACCATGGGCATCTTTAAGGTGATTTTGGGACCCCATTGAACCACTTGTTGGTGATAGGGACACTTTATATTAATTATGTTAAAGTAAATACAAAAATGACATAAGCATATATATTTTAGAAAAACAATTTTTATATTGGGTTATACATATGATAAATTTGAATGTAAATATTAATTAGAAATATAAAAATATTTCGTACATGATGGTATTTTATTTATAATTTTTATACATTAAATAATTTAATTTATTAATGGAACAATGGTGATGTAATAATTACCTAATTAATGAAATATTAAAATAATTGATACTATAAATATCTAAATAAATGTAATTTGAGACTTTTTATGAATTACACTAATGTTATAGGTTAATATGACATTTTAGTATTCATTTAATTATGTTTTTTTGAAGTAATCATGTTGTTATTATTTTTAAAAAAATCAAATTCCAAATAGGCTCAAAATTGACATAAAAGAGTTTTTAAAACAAATATTATATTATTAATTGATATTCAATTATTAAAAATCTAAGGACCGGCCAAGAGACTTATATCATGATAGTTTTATCATTAATGTACCACTTGGGGGTCTCTTGGATGTATATGTTACGTTTATTAACTATATAATATAAAAATACAAAGTGACATGGTAAATATCAATCTAATTAATTAAGAGCTAAAACTAAAAGATAAGGTTAATAAATTAATCCAAACCTATAAAAAACCTATTGGTTGAGTTTTTTTTACCTATCCTAACCTTATACTTTTAATTATCCACTTTTGATCCATTATAAACCGAATATGAATTTTTTATAAAATAATACTTTAAGTTTTCCTAAAGAGCCCCTCCTCCCCCTTATAAAAGGACATCACTTCTAACCAATTATTCGTACCTTCAAATCCTTTTGGTTCGGCCAAACCCAGAACAAATATCCTTTAAACTTCCCTCAATTTATCCTATAGGTATTATTTTTATCATAAATCTATCCTAAGTAGCCCTTTTGATCAAATCAAAAGGAAGAACCCAAAGAAGAGGTAATGATTTCACCACCCTCTTTCAAGTTCCTTTCTTCTTCCACTTACTTTTTCTTTTTTGTTTCCATTATAAAATATTAACTCCAGTATCTTCTATATACTTTTATGTTATTATAATTATGGTACAACCAAATTCATTATTCTATCCACCCTTTGAATGACATGTCACCATACGTGTGTACGTACGGCTTAACGTCTCCACGTCATGGTGTAATTGTTATTCAATACATTATTATTTGTATGGGTATAATAATGATGTTTATTTGATGTAAATAATAAATATAACATGATAATGATTATGTATTTATGATATAACATCCAATTATATATTATTTTAATATCAAAATAATGATATTTTCGCTCGTGCGTACGTACGGATTACCGTCTCTACGACGCGATGATATTCATTTCCAAGTTCACCATTCATCGACGATTATAAAAATATATATTACTAATAAGTATGTAATATATGACATAATAATTATACTGTAGAAATATGTATTTATATTTATATGTATTTATGTTCTTACATATATCTTATTCACTTACTTCTGTTCAATACTGTATGAAAACGGAAACAGCGTTTATGCGTACGTACAGACTACCGTCTCCATAAACGCTGTTTTCCATTTCATATATATGTCTATTATACATATTTATATTCTAAATATATATGATATATAGGTCATTTTTTATATTCCGGATGTATTTAAATCATGATCTATGTGATACAATCAAGAGTAACAAGTTAAAACACGTACGATAAAGAAAGCGATTATTACCCGAAATATTCATATAACATGGAAATTATTATTAAATGGGTAGTATAAAGTCATAAATGAATAATGTATGATATTATAAATATTAATATGGTTCTGGTATAATTTAATAACATACTATAATCTTCATACAGGAGGTTAAACGTATCCTCAACTAAAGGAAAGTGCAAGGTAAGTGGTTTTCATCTCACTCTTAATTCCCGTGAGATTCAGGCTATATTGCCAATATTACCTTTTGTGTGGTGTATTTACTGCCCATAATTGTATTCTTTGTGTAATAAACTTTAATTTATGTGTATTTACATATTCGTTGTATGATAAATTTTTCATGGGGTGTATTTTTTGTAAGTTACCAAATTGGTAAGGGTTAATTTCACAATCTCTTTATTATCCGAGGTTGTTTTTACTTAAGTATCTACTGGGACATTTTTATCATCCATTTTACATAAAAATGATTTCAAAATGAATATTTTAAAGATTTTTGAAAGCTAATATTTATCAATATCATAATTTTAAATGTTTTAAAGATTTATCTTTCTAAATCCTTTTAATTAATGTCCATGTTTTCAAAATTATTTTAAGGGTTTATTTATATGGGCATGAATGTTTTGAAATAATAATTCTTTTCAAAAGTTTCAAAGTGGTATGGGACAATTTGATTCAAAAATATCTTTTAAATTACTTCATTTATAAATGTGTGACTTTTAAATGATTTTACAAAAAGGATATTTCTCTCAAAAATTCTTACTCATCATTTTCAACTATGTCAGCATCCTTTACAGAATATTATTTTTTATTGAGGTTGATTTATTATAATAAAATATTCCGTATTATATTGATTGAGTTATGATATTTTTTACTATGGATGTGTTATTTTTATACCATTCATGGTTTATGGTTAAAGTATTGACATTTCGTATGCTAGTTCTAATACGAATGTTTATGTTATGTTTCAACCTTTTCATATGAGGAATGTATTGGACATAGTAAGTGACGGGTGGAGCCCGCTATAGCTCCTCGATGCATCGGTGGGTCTCATGAGACAACTAGACGTGGAATTGGCCGAGGCCTTTTTCCAATTTGATTTATGGTTTTGGCTGAGGCCTTAATCATTTTAGATGTCTTGGCCAAGGCCTTGACAAAAAGGTTTAGAATGTCTGGTATTATACATTCCCTCATTATAGAAATATTATTGAGGGTTCATGTGGTCATTCGACTAGTAAAATACCCATGATTATGTTTTATTATGGAATTATTTAATCAACTAATATTATTGTCTTATTAGTATTAATGTTTATTATTAGTAAAGGCGTGTGGTTTCAATTATTCACCATGCTTAATATTTATGTCATTTTCCGCTGTATTGATTACCCTTACTAAGCATTTGAGCTCACCCATTTCTATGTTTTTTTTCAGGATTCCAAGAACTGTATTTTGATTGATATGAAGGGTTAAACTAAAGGGAATAATGTCGTTCTCAAAGAACTATTTACTATGTGTTTTATGATTGAAATTGTAATGTAATGTTAATATATGTAATCTATTTTCCAAGACTGCTAAACTGATCGGCCCTTCGGGACTTGATTCCTTGTAATCATGCCAATGTATTAAAATAATGCACTAACTCTGGGTAAATGGGGTCGGGGCATTACATTTAAGAAGGTTGTTGAGTAGATATTGTCTGAAAAATGGATTTTTAATTATTAATAAGTAAAAATAAGTGGTTCAATTTTATAAGATAATGGAGGGTATCTATTAGAATTTCATAAAATATTAAATTAATATAAATTATTTATGATGAAAAAAATTAATTAAAATTGATAATATTAGAAGATAAAATTATTATTAGTATATATCATTTTATATAATAAAATTTTGACAGGTTTTGATCATATTTTGACCATTATCTTTATGTTTTAATCCTCTATTAACTATTTTCACACTTACTGTGATAACAAGGTTTTTACTACTTTAGGTTTAAGATACTTACCTTAAATGAAAAAACGGACAATAAATGTTCCATATTTCAAATTTTAAACCATATCCTAATCACCTATATGATGATATAATTTTTATGAATTTTATATCATTTTATAAATATTATTTTTTACAAAATATCATTAATGTCAATTTTAGTATTATTCATTACTTTGAATTTAATAAAATCAATAAAATAAATAAAAATAGAAGAAAAAAATATGATAATACATCCATAAAATGTTATATTAGTATATAAAACTCATTTATCACATTAATGCTTTAAAATTATATTAATTTTAATATTTTTAATATCATTTCTTTTATTTTTCTATTTATTAATTAACTATTGCATCAACAATGTGTAAGAATTTAAGGTAATTATTTCTTAACTAAAAATTAAAATAAATTACCATGATGAATATAAATTATTTATATTTAAAATTAATATTTATAACCTGATATATCCTATATTTATACCTATGTTCATGAAATTTATAGTTATTCAAAACAAGAGTGTGTCTTTGTTTACTTTTCTTTACATAAAACTTTATAAAAATCATAATCACTTCCAAATGGAAAAATTGTCGTGCAACCAAAAATAAAATTATTATGGATTAAATTTTCTGATATAATTAAATTTATAAAAGTTTTAGTGTAATTTTTTTTCCTTATCATTTTATTTTTCACTATAATTATCTGATTTACCCTTTACCATGGTAATAAAAATTATTAAGGTTACAATTCATATTGATAAAAAATAAAAGGGAGCTATTTACTATATTTTGTCCACCGGATTCAAAATATGGAATCTATTATTCAAAGTTCAAAAAAATTGGAAGAATTTAATTTGAAATTAAACCCGAAAAGTGCGATGAAAAATGGTTTTTCAAAAAAATCCATTTTAAATATAAAGGTTTTTTATACTGAATTCATGTATAAAATTTATTTTAAAAATTATAATCAGATTATTTTAAATCAAAATTAATTAATTAAATTTTAGAAATAATCCAAAATATAGTTTTACTTTGTATGTTATTTAAAATAAAAAATATTTTTCAATCAGTATTTTAATTATTAATTAAAAAATCAAACTTTTTAGAAAAATCTAAAAATTTCTCCATATACTAATTTTTATATATTTATTTCAAAAATTATTTTTATTTAATAAAATAAAATTTAAATAATTTCTAGAAATTAAATATATTATTTTCCTATGAAAAGAAATCAAAAACCATTTTTGAAGAAAACATAACTTTGAAGAATAAAATGGGTTTACTAAAAATTTAGTACTTATTTTATAATAATTACTCTATAACTTTTTATTGATTATAATATATATATATATATATTATATTATTTAATCCTATTCATACCCATAAATTTAATTTCTTTTTTACAATGGTTATAGAATAATATTTCTCAATTTTTTTAAGGTTGGTGTTGCATGGCGTACATGTTATCGAACATAGTGTCCTTTGAAAATATCACGATATTACATTATAACCCCCCCCCCCACCAATAAATTTTGACCTCTAAATTTGAATTCAGACTCTGAAACTAGGTGTTTGAATTTTCAAAATAGATTTTTTGAAATCCCACATCGTTAAAAGGGTTAATAAAACATCAACTTGAAAAGAGAGAAAAGGGGAGTATGAAGGTTATGTGGAATAAAATATAACTACGTTTACATGTATGAAAACGTTGGAGGGAATTTAAAACATGTACATGGAAGAAAAAACAAATTCCCAAAGATTAGTAGAGAGTGATAGAAGACATGTTCATGACAAAGTTAACCATCACAAAACCATAAATCTGTGATGGGTTAAAAGACAATTGATTTTTTAGTAAGAAAAGTGAATGAATAAAAAAAATTCAAGATAATTTTCCTAGATTTGCAGAATTAATTTAACATATAGACTAATATTTTAACATCATGATATTTTAAAAGGTAACACTATGTTTAATAGCGTACAAGATACGTCACATTGAGCCTAAATGAACAATTAAATATTAATATTTAAATGTAATTGTTCTAACCAGGATATTAAATTGGTGGGCATGAATAAGAATAAATTTTCTATGAAATAAATGTATATTTCCTACTCATTATTAATTTAATGTTAAATTATTATAAAATAATAACATAGTTTTTAGTAAAGTAATTTTAATTTTCAAAAACATGTTTTCTTCAAAAATAATTTTTATTGCTTTTCATGAATGAATAAAATAATTAATTTTTAGAAGTTTTAGAAAATATATTTGGAAAAATAAAATTAATTTTTGGTTTCATAATGTCAAAATTATCTTAGTATTAATTTTTTGATAATTTTCTGAAGATATTTATTTTTTAAGGAATCGTGAAAAATACTTATTTTTATTCAAAACTATATTTTATTTTGGAAGTTTTTAAAATATAATATTATATTTTGGATTAGTTTTACATTTTAATTATTTTATTTCTATTTAAAATAATCTAATTATTCTTTTGAAATATATTTGAAACTATAATTTAGTATAAAAACATTTTATATTTAAAAAAACATTTTTTTTGAAAAAAAAATGTTTTCCATTATGTTTTTCCTATTTAGTTTAAATTAAATTCTGAGACTTATATGATTTAAATTTTTGAAAAATATAAAATATTTTTAATTAGTGGTTCTAAATTAATTAAATTTATTTCTTTTATTTTTTTGGTCAATACAAATAATAATCATAGTAAATTTTGTAACCGCGGTTAAGGGTAAATAAGGTAATTAAGGTTAAAAATAATATGTTAAGGAATAAGAAATGACCATAAAACTTATCCAATTATATTTTATGTTATTTTAACTATAATAATCCATGGTTATAATTTATGACCTTTTATATCCACTTGGTTGACATTAATACATGTATAGTATTTTATTTAATGAAAATTCAAAGATATCACACTATTGTTTTTAATAAGTATAACATTGTTAATATGTGATTATCCAAGAGATATGTTCATCCATAAATATTATTTTGAAATCTAAAATAGTCACCTTTATCATGGTAACTTATTTTAAACTTTTAAGGATGAAATAATTTCCATAAATGCTTATAAAATGATGATACTGTAATAATTAAATTAATGAAAAGATCTAATAAATGATGTTAAAAATATTATAATAAATATAATTTGATATAATTAAGGTGATAAAATAATTATCTATATTTTCATGACATTTTTAGGATATAATAAAATAGTTGGTTTTAATTTTTACTTGTTTGTTTAAATTTTTAAAGTCCTACTAATGAATAGTATCAAATTTGATATTAATGATATTTTATGGAATTAATATTTTATTAAATTATTTAAAAATAAAAAAATATTAAATAATAATAATGGGTATAATATATGGTCCAATATTTCATCCACTGTGAATTTATAGTCCATTTTAAATCTTTTTTTCTCTAGAATAATCTTTTTTTATTTTATTATTTTGATAAATTCCAAGAGTTCCCCTCCCCACTCTTATAAAAGGCCACCCCTTCTACCCACATCTTCACATGTCAAAACCATTTTGGTTTAGATAGTACATACCCAAATACCTTCATATAATCCTTCCTCTAATTATATAGGTTTTATTTTAATAAAAACACCAACCTTTGTGATATTAAGGTGTTAAGAAAATGAGATTGTCTAAAGAAGAGGTATTGTTTTCAATCGAGTGTTTCTATTTTTTTATTCTTCCACATCCCTCAAACCTTATTCAACCATCATAAAATAATAAATAAAGTGTCCTCCATATACTAATATGTTATTATGTCACTAGCATAACCTATATTTATCTCAACATCCATCAAATGGGGAAAATAATTTATCGTTCGTGTATACGGAGGACTATTGTCTCACGAACCGATGTAATTTTCTTCCATAACCATCTCTCAATACTGGTTATAATGATTCAATTAATTTTTTTATATTATATTAATGAAATATTTATCATTATTTAAAGATATCATACCACTTAAATTTATACCTTTCCCTGCACAGAAAAATCATAACGCCTTTCATGCGTACTTGAGGACTACCACCTCCGCAAAGCAATGTGATTCATTTTTCATTACCATATAAAATTAATGATATATATAAGTATATTTAAAGAATTTATATAATTTTTATTAAATTTTTATTATTCTATAAAAAATAATACTCACCTACTTTCCATAATGATCGTTGAAAAACAGAAACATTACTAATTGGTATGTACTGCCTATCATCTCCCTGATTGTAACATAGTTCATTTTTTATAACAATATTTAATGTATGGATTTAAAATTATAAGTTATGTATAAAAATGATTATTATTTCATGAATATTATTTTGTATATGGTGGAATAATTTTCACTTTGACCATAGTCTACATGCCTAACTCAATTTGTATTTCAAAACAAAATATCACCAAGACATCCAACGTGAACTTAAATAATTAAGTAATTATTAATAAGTGAGATAAAAAATAATAATAAACTTGAAAAAAGTTACTCAAGTAATTAAATAATTAACCTATTTTTATTATTCAGTTAGATAAATAGTGTATGTGATGATTCGGAGTCAAGGTAAAAGACACTTTAACTAAAAACCTAGTTTTAAATGTTTTAAAGATTTATTTTTAAATATTTATCTTTCAAGTACATGTTTTTTAAATTATTTTTATGAATTTATTTATTTTGGAATTAATTTTTTTAAAATATAAATTTTAATTTCCCTTAAAGAATCTAAAAAATGGATATTTTTAAGGTTTTACGTAGGGTACTTTCTTTTAAAAATCATCTTTTAAAGATTCTCTTTCAACACTTCTACAAAATAAAAAAAGGAATGTTTTTAAATTATACAGAATGATTGAATTTTCCTGACATCATGATGTCTTAATGTTTTGAATCTTACTTTATAATATTACATGGTTATTTATAAATAAAATGTTTTACTTTCTATAGTTTTCTTTTTAAATAAGTGGTTTTTCTCAAGGAATGTTTTTATAATACAAGTATTAATATTTTATGATTGTGTTATTCTTCTTTAGAATTGTATATGATGATGAGTGGGTCCATTATAAACCAAATATGGGTGGTACCCTGATTTCCCTCCAATGCATTAGGTATGCGGGAAGTTAATCATGGTGGTTATTCCATATGTTACTATGATAGTTACATCCAAGTATAACGTTGATGGTTATGTCAAGTATAACCATAAGGGTTATTTTATGGGAGTTGTGAGGATTATATAAAAAGTATGATAATAGAATGATTCCCTGAGTTACCTATATGATTTATTTATTCTTTATATTTTTTTACATATATCTCTTTTTTCACAAGGTAACTTATTGTGTTTATGTTCATAAGAAATCAAATGTTACTTTTTAAGAGTGAAAAGTATAACTTTTTAAAAACATTTTCATGATTTTTTCATGTATTTGAAGAATAATTTATGGGTTTTATTATGAATTTAAGATTTTTTATGAAATTTTTTAGGAAAATATTTGGGTAGAAAAGATGATTTCTTGGGTGAGAAAATGTTTATTTTGAGTCGAAATTTTATTTTAAAAAAGGAAAAAATTTATAAGTATTTATGGTCCAATGGATTCTTTATTTATTTTATGCCCATTACTATTTTTTTTATTATACAAAGTTTTAAAAAAAATCATAGGGTTTAATAGAGTGTAAGGGTAATGATAAGTTCATAAACAAAATTGTAAAGATTTTTTATGAAAATAAATCATGTTTTATTTTAAAGACTTTATTTTTATGAAAAAATGGATATTGTGTAGAAGTGTCCACTTATAATGTATAGATTTAATTTGTAATAGTTTTTTCAAATTCTCTAAAACTCTTAAACTAAAGGATCTTTGGGAATGAAAGAAATTTAATTCTAGTCTAAAGTCAGTAGAATATGTAATTTTCATGGTCGGTTCCTTACAAATATCATAAGTAAATCTACATACATCATAAGTATGATTTCATCATCTTATCAATTTCCACCACAATCTCATATTTTTCTCCAAATGATAAGTATTCAAGAATAATTTTTTATGCCTAAAGTACTGTAATAAACTTCCATTGGATCATAAACTCCCAAAAAAAGATAAAAAGCTATTTATTCTATCTTGATACATTAACCAAAACCAAAATGGTTAGAAAAAGACAAGATAACTACCAATATGAAAAAACTAACATATGAATAAATAATACATGAATATAAAAAATTCAATAGTAATACCCAAAGTTCAATCTAAATCATTTCAAAAATAATTATCCTTAATATGCTTAAAAATATTCCTCACATATCTTAAAACCCAAAAATCACAAGGATTTGATCAAAAATGATTCCAAAATAAATTTACCATTTATATTCAAATAAAATTAGTCACTCATAAATTCATATACTAAATATGTATATGAAATAGTCATATTGTATCCAAGATATGTTAATCATTTCCATAAATAACCTGAATCACCATAAAGACACATTAAGATCATATATGATTTCAAAATGTAACCCAAACTTAACTTATCAAATTATAATTCATATTAAACCCATGGTTCACATATACCTAAATCCAATAAAACATCTCCCAAAATAGAATTACTTTCCTTAAAATTACATAACTTAAAACCTCAAAATCGGTGTTAAAATATTTGAGCTTGTGATCAACCTCAAACTTATAAACCCATGAAGGTATCTATAACTCTTAAGATAAAATAACATGAAAAAAATCATAATATACAAGGTTATTTAAACCCTTCTCTAATATCATGTGTAAAAACACTGAGTCTGAACTCCCAGATCCGGTGTTAAAATATGAACATTACATTTCTAACTTTGATGCTGATAAATGTCACCCAATTTTTTCCATCCAAAAATTATAAAATCAAAAAGAAATATGGAATAACTTACATACCAAAGGACATCCTAGGTTTATAGTTTTAGATAATTCGTATAAACTCTTAACAATGTGGTTTCATAAACAACTAACTTTTTAATATCAACATCATCTCAAACAATACCCATCTTTTCATATTCCATATTTTGTCTTCAACATCTCCCCCAATTTTCTTCACATATGAAACCTTTATAGAATCAAATAACTTAACATCATTCCTCATAATCTAGGTAAAAGGAAACATAATAATTGTGATCTTCAATACTCAGTAAGGGTAAACATAATCATTAACAATTAAATGTCACTAGTGAGAATAGGATGATCATAGGGGTATAATGACATATTCAAATTTCATGATAATAACATAAGATAATTCATACCAATGAATACCTAGATCATAAATCATGAAATATGGAATAAATATTTAATAAAAGTAATGGTCATATGAGTCAATAATTAGGATCCATGTGGTTTTAATCTTGATCAAAGGATTCATTAAATACCCATATGTTTTCACCCATAATAAGTAAAAAATAATATTATTAAAACCTAAAGTCATTGGAAAACCCAATTAAATCATAATATTTCTATAAAATCCCTTATAAATAGTATAAAAATAATATATATATATATATGGGTTTCATTTTCATATCACTATTACATATGGAGTAACCTTCACGGTCACGCATGGAGAAACTATCATGGTTACACTTGGAGTAACTACCATAGTAACACTTGAAATAACTATCAGGGTTATACTTGTAATAACTATTGAAATATATTCTCATAATATCTTAGGAGAAACCTCTTAAGTTATCTCTATCCATTTACCCAATAAATTTGAGTGAAATAAAGGAATCTCCCAATCTTTGTTTATAATATAGCCACCCATCATCATAAATAATTCTCAAGAACCATAACATAAATAAATAACATAGATATTTTATTTCATCATAAAACTCACAAAAACATCCATATTCCTTTCATAACTTGATTAACTCATGGAAAAGAAATGGGTTCTATGAAAATATATTTGAAAAAATAATAATCCATACAAATAAATATTTAGGATTGTATCAATAAAAAATATCCCCTATGAATAATAAGTATCATCAATGGTTTTTTTGTTGAATAATGGAAATACCGTTGAAATATCATTAAAATAATTCTTTAAGAAAATAACCTTTCAATTTAAAAATCACTTTTAAAAACTAAAAATTTATAAAGTATTATGAAAATAATTGTCTTTGAAAATCTCATTGTAAACTTATAAATGAATATTCAAAGAAAACAATGGTCATGATGGTGGAACAATCCATTTATTTTGCAATTTTTAAAATTAAGCATTCTTTTCAATCATTTTGAAAAAAGTAGTAGAGAGTGACCTGTTTAGAAAAATTAGAGAAATTTCCTTCTTAAAACATTTTAAAAGAAGGTCCAAGACCATGTGAAATAGATTTATGATATAATTTAGGTTTATAAAAGGACATTTTTTAAAAAAAAATTAGAAAACATGGATCTGTTGAGAAAGATTACTGATCTAAAAGAAGATACAAGATCAGTATCACTTACAAACAACTTTCTTGAAGTTTATTTAATAAATAAGGGGGGAAATAGAAATTAAACATCTAAAACAAATTAATAACCATATGATAATAAAATATGTCTCGTTAAATAAAATATTATCATATTATTTCCTTAAAAATATCCTTCAACATTAACAATTTTGGAAAGAAATAAGATTGTAACATAAAGACTTTTCCACTTTGGTAACAATTCAATCAAAAGTTTCATGAAATAATAACATCAAATGAAACACTAAATATCATGAAAGTAAGTATATTCAAGTTATAAAATTTAAACGAGGTGGTATATACACTTTATATAATAATATGGGTTTATATCATAAACATATATCCCAAATAAAATAATTTTAGATTAATTATCCTTATAAATATCATATCATTAAATTGAGAAATAATTAATAGAGATATTATGTGTAACAAATTTAAATACACAAAAAAAATTAAATATAAAATGAAACAATTTAGAGATAAATTCACACATAATCATGGCATAAAAAATCAATAAAGAAAATTTATAACCCAAAAAAAGAAAATTGAGTTAAGAAACCCTTTATCACTTGGTAACATTCCATTAAAATACCCTTGGATAAAATAATTCAAATTTCAACTTGAAATATCATTAATTATGATTTATACAGGATATAATATGTATAATGGGCAGTATATATACCATATAAAATAAATTATGTGAATAACAATAAAATATTCCTTAATGAAAGGAAATTGAGATGAAATATCTTACCTCAAGTGCAGACTTGTAATGTATGAAATTTAACACATGTATAATAAAATAATATATTTTATATTATTTATTAATGAAATTATCCAAGTTTAATTAGTTATACATACACCATTTATTCCATTTATTTTAATTACATATTTAATTACTTAATCAATTAAGTCCACGTCGGATATTTTGAGGACTTTTAGTTCGTAATTTCAAAACAAATTCCACATGTTGACAATGGTATAAGGGTTAATTGTTATATAATATATAGAATAATAATCTTGAAATAATTATAAATTTTATACATCAATTTTACTTTAAAACCCAACTATGAATGATCGTTATGAAAAATTAAATACATTACAATCATGGAGACGGTAGGTCATACGTACACATGATTAACATTTCAATATTTCAATGATCATTGTGGAAAGAAGCTATGTATTATTTTAAAATTAAAAAAATTTCATAATATCATAAATACTATATTATTTATCTAAATATACTTATATATATTCAATGTGATGCGGTGATGAAAAATGAATCGCATCGCTTTGTGGATGTAGTAATATGCACGTATGCACGAATAACGTTATCATTTTTTAGATAATGAAAAGTTAATAAAATATATTTTATATTATCTCAAAATAATGATAAATATTTCATTAATTTCATATATACAAATTAAATACATCATTATAACTAGTCGTGAGGGGTGATGATGGGAAACTAATTAAATCGGTCTGCGATGCTGTAATTCACCGTACACATGAATAATGGATTACATTCTCATTTAATGGACATTGAAGATGGATATAGGTTATTACATAATCATAATAAAATATTATTATATGAGATATTCTTATTATATTATATGATAACGTTTTATTAGGATTTTAAGGAGGTGGAAGAAGAAATTAAATGAAAACATGTGGTTAAAAACTATACCTCTTATTTAAAAATATCTATTTCTTAACACCATTAGATCTATAATATTGGTTTTATTCTAGAATTTAGGAATCTTGAACATTTAAAGGGATTTTATTATGGTATTTATGTAGATATTTGATGAACCAAATGGTTTTTAAGTGTTAATAAATGATAAAAAGTGGGTCCCTTTTAAAAGTGAGGGGAGGGCCACTTTTGGAATTTCATAAATTATAAAAGTAATATAAATTAGCAGTGATGTCTAAATGGATGAAAATTGAAAAGATATAAGGTAATATAATTATTATTAGACACAATATCATACAATAAAATTATTATCGGTTTGGATCATATTTTTACCCTTATCTTTTTGTTTTAACCCTCATCAACCCTTTTCAAACTTACTATGATAACAATATTTTTACTCCTTGAGGATCAAGATACTTAACATAAATGGAGAAATTATCATAAATTTAACGTGGTTGATAATTTAAATTATATAATAATCACTTGTATGAATAAATAATTTTTATGAATTTTATATTATTTAATAAAAAATTATTATAAAAAATCATTAATATCAATTTCAGAACTATTCAATACTTTGACTTTAATAAAATCAATACAGTGGATGAAATCCTAAAAAAATATTTTAATATATCCCTAAAATTTTATATTAATCTATAAAATTCATGTGTATCATTAATTATTCTAAATCATATTACTTTTAATATTTTTAATAATTTTCTATAAATTGAATAATTTATGAGGCAGCATTGTATACGCATTTAGGGTAATTATATATTCACTAATAATTAAAATTAAATTATAATTATGAATATAAATCATTTATATTTCAAATTAATATTTAAAACCAAACATATTTTCTTTTCCCCATTATGAAAATATTATAGTTATTAAAAACAGGGGTGTGACATTTTTTACTTTTCTTTACATAAAACATTATAATGTTCGTAATCACATTCAAATAGAAAAAATTCCAAAAAAACTAAAATTATTTTATTATTGATGAAATGGAGTCAACAAATAAAATTAAGGTAAGTATTAGGCTGATTTTTTTGACCTTGTCATTTTATTTTTAACATTAATTACTTGATTTATCCATTACCATGGAAATAAAAATTACTATGGTTACTATTCATATTGAAAAAAATAAAAGGGAATTATTTAATAAATATGGACTCACTAATTAAAAATATGGAATTTATTTTTTAAAATTAAAATAACATAAGTGGAGTAATTTAATTTAAAATTAAACTAGAAAAACACGACGAAAAAAGGTTTTTTTAGTGAAATTATCTTTTGAATATAAAATTTTTTATACTAAATTCAAGTATAAAACTAATTTAAAAAAACATATTTGAATTATTTTAAATTAAAATTAACTAATTAAATTTTAAAACTAATTAAAATTATAATTTTACTTTTTAAGTACTTTAAAATAAAAAATAGTTTTCAATCAGTATTTTCAATATTCATGGAAAATTCAAATTCTTCAAAAAAAATATAAAAATTTAACCATGGGATAATTTTTATATGATGATTTAAAAAAATTATATCTATTTTATCAAATATAATTTCAACAATTTACATTAATTATTTATATTAACCGCCCACAAAATAAAATTAAACCACATTTTTAAGGAAAATAAAAGTTTTAAGAATAAAATTATTTCATAAATACTTGAGTAATTATTTACTAATAATTAATCAATATATTTTTATTGAATAAAATTTTTATATATATTTCAATAATTACTTAATAATATTCATACCCACTAGTTTAACGGCTAGGTTATAATGGTCAATTTCTTGTACACTTTTAATATATGGGTTTTTATTTAATTATGATGATCTAATTTTTTTAATCTCTAATCCTAAAAGGTCTTATAGAATTCAAGAAATTGAATTATTATCTAAAACCACAAGATTATGTAATGTTTTAAGGATGGGTCCTTATAGAATGAGTTATCTAATGTTATTAAGTGGTTTATATTATTTGATATTTTAAGTGATAATCTAGTTTATTCAGTTATTATATGTTTACATATATTTTGTAAATGTTATAGATACACACACATGCATACACTTGGTTATTCCATGTGGTAGTTGAGGTGTCATAGTGGTGCCTGCTAGATCAATCTACTTACACCCTACATGTGTTCCATAATGAATATACATATTTACTTATAAATTTTTAGGTATGATCGAGTAAATGGATATATATTTGGGTGATTCATTCTTGGTTATCATTAGTGTCACATTAGCAGGCCGGGATTCCACTAGGTGATGGAGAAAGATAGGCCAACATTGGAAATAGTTTTTGGCATATTACCACACCAATGTATTTGTTTTATTTTTAATTTCTTATATTTATTATAATACTATTATACATGGTTTTCTACATTTTAGTTATATATTCATACATATTTATAGTTATTTATATTATCATATAAGTACAATAGGTTCCCCTTAATATATAAGTGTTATTTTTTAGAATGTTGGATATACGGAGGGGACATGCCAAAATTTCATCAGAATAATATATTAACCCAAATTATTAAAAATTGAGGGAAAATAATTCCTTAAGGACTCCTTTAAACCCCCAGTGCTAATCTCCAGTCCATAGCTACTCAGGAATATGTTTGGGGTGTGTTGGTTAAGTCTAGATTAATGAAAGATCTAGTTTTGTTCATTAGAATACAAAACCACTAAATAATGATAGTAGCAAAATTTTAAAAGTTGTTTATCATATTTTAAGATTTATTATTAAAACTTTAATAATTAATCATCATTATTTTGATTCCCTATGAAATTTGATATATGAAATCCATTGACATCTATTATATATCAACGTCAATCAAATTTAATTAACCTAAAATAAAAAAAAATTAACTCCCAAATTAATTATTGATTTTTAATTAAATAATTAATTAATTTCCCATTAATTATACAATAAAAATTATAAATATAAATAAATTATTAAATTGAGAATAAAACAATAAATTTAATTTAAAATAACTCATAATGATCAAATAACCCATAATTAAAATTCATCCAAAAACATAAACTAAAATATAGTCTCAAAAAACAAATAAAATTAGTAAATAGATTTATTATATAATTAAAAAAACATCCTTGAACATTATTTAATTTAAACAATCAATTATTTATCTTTTAAATCCAATTTTTTTGAAAACAACACATTAACAATACCCCAATAATAAATACTTTATAAAAACTACTCTAAAATGATAGTAACTAAAATTTAACTCATCTCTTCTATATTTTAACCATGTTTGCTGTAAATTTAAAAGTTCTTGAGAATTATTCAAATTCTCTATAAAATGTGTCTTATGAAATTCATATACATCCATGAAATCACATATAAAAAATATACACATAAATAATGACAATGTTGTAACCATTCACAATTGAAACACCTTGAAATTCTACAAATACGAAATAAGAAACAACATGTAGGTTCTGGGAACAATAGAAGCATACAATGGGTGGTTCTCGACTTTAATTTTTGTCATGATTTATGATTAATATGTGATCTACCTGACGATAAACACCATTTTCAAAGAAATTGAATCAAAGAAGAGAGAAAACATGAATCACAGCGGAACCGGAGAGAGGATCATCCCATATTATTTATAATTTATTTAGTTAAATATGAAATACATTGAGGGAATTCTTTCTTTATTAATGAATATGGTAATATATATATGATACAACATTATTGCGTTGTAGGAATCAAGTGTATATTCCTCTAGCGGTGATCCAAACATGTTCCATGAATCTCCAGATGTCACCGAAATAATATTTGGGTGCTGGTACGGCATATTCTAGTGCTTACATCATCTTCCTTCAATCTCTAGGAGAATTTCTTCAAAATTGTTCTCCTTGATCCAATGGATGAATATTTACCTCAATTCTTGGGAGAAATCTTAGATAATATATATCTTTTGGGGTGGATATAATTCTCTAATTATTTTGTACACAACCCAAAAAAATGAATAGTTCTATTGATAAAATAAAATATCTGGGTTAATATATCGTTAGGGTTAAAATAAAATAATTTCACAAGTTCCCTTAATTATTTATTTAATCCTATAGAAACCCCTATGTAAAATACTACAATTATTATTATTATTTCTTGACATGAACTTAACTTGCAAATTAAAATTAAATATTATTTAATCAAATAATATTCAATATTTATTATTTTATCACAGGGTCATTTATACTCGGTCTTCCATTTGTAAAAAATATTTACTAAGACCCAAATAATGACTATTTATTTATTAAAAAAATTATCACTACATTCTTCACCAATAAATAAATAAATATTTTATTCACTAAATAGAAAATTAATATCTATTAAATATTATGCTTGAATTATATTATCTCAAATAATATGTGATAGAATATATGTGATCAAACAAACATTAATAATTATTAAACTGCATATTGAAATAATATTTATTCAACTTGTTAAATAATAAATAATAATATATCATTTAACTGAGATTCTGGATACACTTAGTTTCTGACCCTCTAGGCCACTTTCTCAGTGACATTAGGCAAAGAAACCTAAAGTCCAAGGTTTGTATCTATCAATATTCCAAGGAACCTATAGAGAAAGTAGTTAATTCCATAATAAAATTTTCGCTCGCATCGATGCTTACTGTGTAATTTAATCCCTTTATCATGTTATCTCTAATCAAGTAGCTTTCATGCCGGTGCTATCAACCAAAGTTCTTGATGTCTCTTTCTTTGATTTATTGGAAAATAAACTTACCTATCGAACATCGTGGAAATGCATTTATTTATCCTATATTATTTTCATCAAAGGGAATGAGATATCAGCTTCCATTAAAACATAAGGTATAAATACTTTCTCACATTATTCATTAATGCAATATTACTCATGACGCGCCCAACTTATCCTACCTCTCTATAAAAATATTTCATCATGCTTTTCACCAATACATCAAAGTAAGTGACTCATAATATTCATTAATAATAATCTTAAAGTCTAAATATCATTACACATGTCCTCATTTAACAATATCCAATGAAACATAGACATGTAGATTTCCTACTGGTGGGTCTCATTCACATAATATCCTACTAGATATTACCAAGGGCGTACACCTTGAGAAGGTGGCTCAAAGTCCTATGAGTCTCCACCCCGGATAACCTATATCATTTGTGTCCCTCAAATTATATCACCTGGCTATAGAGAATATATTCAAGAATATTTTTTGTATCACTTCTGGTGTCTCATGATAGTGGGGGAATGCTATGACCTTTTAGTGAAATGGCTACTCTTAGGATATTATCATATACTATATCATGAAGAATAATAATCCTAATGTGATAAGTAGTTTATTAATATTCAAAACAATTAATAGATGTTTTCATGAATTACATAGAAGTTGGTTATAGAGTACCAACTCTAATAAAATCCCACTTGCAATAGATCCAACTAATAACAACCTTTAGTCATCTATCTCTCACATGATACTCATGCTTCTACTAAGATAGGCTATTAATCAAGGGGTCCACCATATTCTTTTATATGGGTACTCTTATTATTGTAACTTCACCCCTATTATAAAAATTCATTAAGATGTGATACTTCCATAGTATATTCTTTGTCTATTAGTGTGACCTCGGCTCTTTTGAAAGAACCACCGATATAGAATTATCACAATACAATTTGATGGGATCATTAATGCTAGGTACTACATCAATATCTTGGTCAAAGTAATGAATTAATAAGGCTTCTTTTACTGCATAAGTAGGCACTATATACTCAAACTCCATTGTAGAATCAGTGAAAACGAGATTATTTGAAATCTTACTGCTCACAACTCCTCCATTGAGACAAAAAACATATCCTGACTGTGACTTCTGATCATTTTGATCTGTATAAAAACTAGCATCAGTATAACCCCTGATGAATAGCTTATCATCTCCTCCATGCAACAAGAACATATTCGTATTTATTCTCAAATACTTAAGTATAGATTTAACAGTGTTCCAATGTTGTTCTCTTAGGTTTGCTTTATATCTTTCTACCATGATTAATTCATAGGCAATATCAACTCTAGTACTTAAAATTGGTATACATGATTAATACTATCACAAAATCATATGGGATCTTACTCATTATCTATTTCTCCTTTTATCTGTTAGGACACATTTTCTTAGAAATATATAAACTATGTGACGTTGGAAAAAATATCCTATTGGATTTCTCCATACTAAAACACTTTATTATCTGGTCAATATATGTACTTTGACTTCATTAAAGAAACCTCTTGGATCTATCATGAATTATCTTGATCCCTAGAATGTTGGTTGTTTCACCTTAGTCTTTCATGTAGAAACATTTGTTTAACCAATCTGTAACACACTCTAATACTGGAATTTCAATTCCAATCATTAATATTTCATCAATGTATACTACTTGGATAATGATCGCATTCCCACTAAAACACTTGTAAAGACATGTCTCACATTCATTCTTAATTAAAACAAATTATTTTATGGATTCATCGAATCTAATGTTCCATGAACTGGATGCTTTCTTTAATCCATAACTGGATCCCTACAAATTTCAAATCCTTCTCATACCACCTGGAGTCACAAAAGCCTCACAACCCCATACACATGTATACGAAAAAATTGGTTTCTTTTTACTCTATAAATTGAAAGGAATTCCATTTTAATCATTAGTTGGAACCTGTTTTAATGTGTATATGATAGTTTTTAACTCATATCCCCAAAAGGTTAATGTAAGATATTAATGACTTTTCATTGACCTTACCATGTCTAACAAGGTACGGTTCCTCCTTTCACTAACACCATTCCACTACAGTGTGTAAGGTGGAGTTATTTGAGATATAATCCCAAACTCTTGTAGTATCCCTTTGTTTCCATAGGATCCCTATAAAGATAAATTTTGTTCCCCAGGGTGCTAGTTTTTTCCTAATAAGGTCTTAACAAATTCCTCGCAACCCCATACACATGTATGAAACAAAATGGGTTTCTTTATTCTCCATAACTCAAAGGGAATTTTGTTTTCCACTTTAGCTGGAACTCAGTTTCATGTGTATGCCTCATTTTTTAATGCATATCCCCAAAAGGATAATGGAAGATCTACATGACTCATCATCGACCTTACCATATATAACAAGGTATGGTTCCTCCTTCCACTAACACCATTCCCCTGTGGTGTGTAACATGGAATGAGTTGAGATAGAATCTCAAACTCTTATAGAAAGTTGATGAACTCTTGGTTAAAATATTCACCACCTCAATCTGATCAAAGATTATTTATCTTATTACCAAGTTGATTCTATACTTAATTCTTGAATTCCTTGAATTTCATAAAGGACCTATACTTATACCTCATCAAGTAGATATATCCATATCTACTCAAGTCATCAGTAAAAGTTATGAAGTAAGAATATCCACCACTATATTCTACTATAAATGATCTACATACATCAGTGTGTACCAATTGTAGAATCTCTATGGCCCTTTCACCTTGTCCCCCAAAGGATGGTTTGGTCATTTTTTTTGTAAACAAGAATGACATATTTCAAGTGGTTTTATATAAGAAGAGTTTAAATAACCATATTGATAGAGATTTGTCAAATGCTTCTCATTTACATGACCATGATGATGATGCCAAAGTTGGGTGTTATATGAGTCTTGTGAACATGATTTTTTATCAATTTCAAACACTTGGTTTTTATAATTTAATACATAAAGAACATTAATTAAATGTGTCACACCATAACATATGTTGTCCTTATAAAAGAAACAACTTTTATTTCCAAACTTGTAAATGAACCCATCTTCATCTATTTATGATACCGAAATTATGTTCTTGGTAACCATTGGTACATAATAACAATATTTAAAAACCAAAATCATTACCATTGGAAATAAAATGTGGTAGTCACCCATGGTTAGGGAATTCATCTTCACTCCATTTTCATGTCTCATGTCCACCTCTTTTATATCAATATTTTGAAATCTACTTGACTTATGAATTTGGATACTGATGTGAGACCCACAAGATGTATCTAATACCCAATGTGTATATATTGAAATATTACAATCAATAACGAACGCACCTTTAGCTTCACCTTACTTTTCGGTGCAGTTCCTATTCCAGTGTCCAGAAATTCCACATGAAAAACATACTACCTCCTTTTCTTTTCCCTACCTTTGGATCTACTTATTCTTAGAAGGATGGTACTCAAGAGATTTAGATTATTTATGATACTTTGGCCCCTTTTCCATATTATTTCTTTTCTTATTCACCATAAGGACTAAGGGTTTATCATACCCCATGTACTTATCCAGTTGGTCAATTAAATCAAGAAGTTACGAATGACTCTTCTCATTATTTCTCATTTTGTAATTAATAATAAAACTGGAGAATTATTGGGTAGTGATGAAAGTATGAGATCTATACAAAACTCATTTAGTAATTTAATCCCTAAGATGTCCAGGATTTCAATGTAGCCGGTAAGCTTGACAACATGAGGCCCAACTGGCGTAGACTCTCCAAGATTAGTTGTAAACCAATCATTAGAGATCTCGTAACCCTCTTGCATCTCCTTCTCTTGATAGAGATCCCAAAAGTGATACATCATGATATAGGCATCTATATCCTCATGTTGCTTCAAAATATCATTGGGTATGGATTATAGAATGAAACATTTAACATATGTATCATAATTCAAATGTTTCTCATATAGAAATATATCTCCATCACTTGCCTCATTACTAGGAACTTTAGGAAAAGGTTCTTTCAATACATATAATTTCCTTTCATGGTGAAGGATGACATGTAGGCACCTTTGCCATTATTGGAAATTTGTGTCAGTGAGAAGGTTTTCTTTCTCAAGTATGGATGATAATGATATGTTTGATGTCATTTTTTATTTTTGTTTCTAAAAATAAGATAATTATAATTTTAGTACTTTATTTGATAAAATTTAGACAAATAAATAAATAAATATTATGTTTATTAGTCTCACACTATTTTATTGAAACCCAATATCCCTCACCATTATATTTGGAATTTACTATTTCTCGGAAATTCTGGTGGAAAGATCCATATTTCCCTTCTCACTACCCCAACTTTGGTTGGTCAAGAAACTTGAATGGTTTTAGGTGGGAATTACAAAATTCAAATGCATTAACTCACAGTTCCTTGATATGTTGAGTGGACTCCCCAATAATGAAATCCTTAAATTGGATTTTCTTAACTCTTGCCTCTCAGTTTCTCCAATTCCTTATTTGGATGTTAACCCATGATGTAAACTAAGTTATTCCAAACAAAAACTTAAAGTTTGAATTCCTTGGTAATTGAAAAAACCCCAACTTTGGTTAGTCAAGAACTTTATACTATGGTTCAATTTTAACTAAAGTAGTGGAATTCTATATCAAATTAATATATATAATTTATTGATTTTATTTTTTATGCATCAATTTCAAATTATTATCTTTATCACATGATTATTAATATTAAGTGGATTTACTTAAGTGATTAACTGTGTCCTAGATAATATTTACAAATAATCTAATTTATTTTTGTCTTATATTGCAAGCTTGTAAATTTCATTAATTCATTTGATCGCGACAAAACATTCATAATGAAGTAAACATGAAAATTGATAGAAATAAAATAATAATTCGATATGATAATGATCTTTTATTATTGGTTAGTTTATATAGCGGTTTATAAACTAACTATTGACTTAGGGGAAAAACACCTTGAACCAATTGAGTTTCGTGTTATAGCTTTCCACCTTTCCACCTTTGTATCTCTCTTGGATTGGTTTCACCTCAAATCCAAACTTGAACTGCCTCCACTATCATAGGAGCTCCATCTATTACATATTCTTTTACTCAAACGTCGGTGAGGGGAAAAGGGTTTACATAAAAGAAACCATGGGCACACAATCCATTACATAATAAGAGGAGATAAGGCACATAGTCCAACAAATTAATTTAATAATAAATTAAATTAAACCAACATTATACAAATGTATGGTACATGATCATGATCATCCACATGTATGAATGAATTATTAATTTAATAAAACTAGCATTCAATTAATAATCATTATTATTTAATACAAATTGCTCTTGAATCAATTAATCGTTTTATTTAATTAATAAATTATTTTATCTTAATTGTCATACAAATTTCCCTAAGATTATCATCCATCATAATTTTAAACAAATTAAATAAATTTATTTAAAATTAACTATGTACATATATGTACCTTGGAGGAAATATGGTGAATACTCATTCGATTATACCCAACATTTATTATACTTATATACTTTTTACTCTGTAACATATGGAATACACGAATTATCACATACTTTCATGAAATGTTCTATCAATTTAATGAATACACGAATTACATGATTTTTCAGTCATGTGTTATGATTCAATGCATATAGAGTAACAACTATAATATGAATCATACATGATATACAGATCTGAACATTATGCATATATTAATTAAAAATTTAAATATTAAAATATTAAAACCCATCACAAGGCGTGTCCTATAAAATTAATGACCACACGTAAGAACATGTCTCAAGATTTACATAATATAATAAATAGATTTTAAATCTGTATAATTTGGTATAAGTATATGATGTGTGCATGCGAGATACCTGGTGTGTACATATCTCACTATCTATCCAAGCTACACACCTAGGGACTCAGCGTGTAAATCGTACCTCATAAAAAATGGAGTGCACAGTGTGTAAAAGGGACTACATGGTGTGTGGAATTTGTGTTACATGGTCACCCGTCAGGTAGGCCATGTATAAAACATGTGGACCTTCTACGACTCAAAGGGACTACACTCCATGTACATGGGATACACGATGTGTACTCCAGTTGACTGTGTGCCACCCTGGTCCGATCAACATGCAGTGTAAGTAATAAATTCACAACATATCATAAATTCACACAGTTTGAATTAATTACCAAATTAATTATTGATGCATTGAACACAAGTACACAATGTTTAAATATACTTACAAGGCGTGTACTCTTGTGTTACCCGTCTAGAATCCTTGGAACCTTCAGATGAGATATTCATTTTTAGTTTATTCATAAGATTAATCATATTGATTAGATCTATGAGACATGAAGGAGGAATAATTCGATCTCGCAATTTGGATTAAAAGAATGAATAAAATTGAATTGAAAACCAAATTAAAATACGTAAATAACTAAAAATTATTAAATAATTATAAATAGTTATGTGATTTCTTGAATACCACTTGTAGGTTTTGGGTGCAGTGGAAGCATGTGATGGGTGGTGCCCAACTTTCTTTTTGTCATGATCGATGATCAATCTGACATCTATATGATGATAAATACCTTCTTTGATAGAATTGAGTCAAAGAAGATAGAAAACATAAATCACACTAGAACCAGAGAGAGGATCATCCAATATTATTTATAAGTAATTTAATTTAATAATAATTTTCTTGAATAAATTCTTTCCTTATTGATAGATTTGATAATAGATCTGTGATATACCATCATTTTGTTATAGGAATCAAGTGCAGATTCCCTCTAACAATGACCCACACATGTTCCATGAATCTACAGACGTTGCCAAAAGAATATCTAGGTGATAGCATGGAATATCCTTGTGCTTACATTGTCTGCCTTTGATCACGACGATAATTTCTTCCAAAGTGTTCTTCTTGATCTGGTGGAAGAAGATTGATCTCCGTTCTTGGTAGTGATCTTAGAGAATAGAGATCTCAAGGGCTATAGAGAATTATCAAATACTATTGTGCACAACCCAAAAAAATGAATTGTTCTAATCAGAAAATAACATAGATAGGTTTATATATCACTAGGTTGAAAATAAAATAATTTCACAAATGCCCTTAATTATTTATTTAATCCTAGAAAAAAACCATGTCAAATAATAATAATAATATAATTATTTCTTGACAGGCGCATAACTTAAAAATTAAAATTTAATATTATTTAATCAAATAATGTTAAATATTTATTATTTTCTCACTAGACCATTTAAACTCGGTCCTTCATTCCTCCATAATATTTAGCGAGCCTCAGATAATGAATATTTATTTATAAAATAAATATCACTGCATTATTCACCAATAAATAAATAAATATTATATTCACTAAAAAGAAAATAAATATTTATTAAATATTCTTCTCACATTATATTATCTCGAATAATTGGTGATAGAATATATGAGATTAAGAAAACATAAATAATTATTAAACAATGTGTGGGAATAATGTTTATTCAACTTGTTAAATAATAAATAATAAAATATTATTTAACTGATATTCTGGATACACTTAGTTTGTGACACTATAGTCCTCTTTCTCAGTGGCATTAGGCGAAACAACCTAAAGTCCAAGGTTAGCATCCAGAAACACAATAAGGCGCCCATAGAGAAACAAGTTAATGTTGTAACAATATGTTGCCTCATACGGATTCTTATTGTTTAATATAATCCATTATCATGATATCTTTAATCAAGATGGTTGTTTGCTAGTTCCATCAACCAAAGTTCTCGATGTCACTTTCTTTGATTTCCCAGAAAATAAAATTGCCTATCGAACACCATGGACATTGATTTATTTAGGCTTTATCATTTCCAAAAAGATCATGAGATATCAACTTCTGTTAAAATGGAAGTGATAAATCCTTTCTCATGTTATTCGATACTATAATATTACTCATAATGCACCCAACGTATCATACCTCACCACGAATATATGTCTTTATGGTTTTCATCAATACATCAAAGTACGCGACTTGTAATATTCATTAATAATAATATTAAAGTATAAGGATAAAAACACACATTCGCATATAGGAATATCCAATGACACATAGACATGTGTATTTCCTACTGGATAGTCTTGTTCTCATAATATTCTACTTGATATTACCAAGGGCGTACACCATGACAAGGTTCCTCAAAGTCCTATGATTCTCCACCCCTAATATCTTATATAATTTGTGTCCCTCAAATGATGTCATCTGAATATAGAAGATATATTCAAGAATTGTTTCATAGAACTTCCAGGTTCTCAACATATGGGGGAATTGTTATAACCATTTAGTATGAAAGCTACTCTTAGGACATTATCACATATTATGTCATGTAGAATAACAATCATGATATGATAAGTATTTTATTAACATTCAAAACAATGAAAACATAGTATCATAAAGTACAAAAAATTTATTTCTAGGTCGCCAACTCCAACACAACATAAGATTCAATTTATTCAATAAAATAACATATAAATAACACCACAACATCCCTAACTATAACACAAAATTATAAAATATGGTATGATAAAAAAATTAACAACAAAATCCAATAATTTAAAATTGATTAATACATGTTTAACATATATTTTTAATTCTTCAAATTCCCCCATGAAATGTCTCCTATGAAATGATTAAATAGCAATTAAATCACCCAACGAACGAATACACATAAATAATATTACCACTATAACCATTTAAAAATAAAAAACATGGTAACATAATGAACATTAGTAAAAAAAGTTAACATTTTCCATTCTCATTCTTGAAGTTCACTATTTCATATCCTTAAATACTCAATAATAATTTAAAAATATAAAGAAAGTGACATATTTGAGAAAAAACAATTATACAGTTTTCTATATAATAACACATTACTAATGTAGTGACCTTACAGACATTAATATAAAATCACTAGATAATGAAAATAATAAATTTTAATAGTAATATTACACATTTTTATCATTCAAAATAAAATTTTAATATTTTTTGGGAATTATTATAATTCTCCATGAAATATATCCTATTAAATGCATAACTATTCATTAACTCAGTTGTATGACATATACATGCAGATTAGGAGATAAATATAACCATTCATAATTGAAAATAATGATATTACAATTAAAACTTGGGTAAAGTTAAAATCATATTTTTCCCATTAATGTAATTAATAATTCTACATCCTTTAATGGTCAAGATAATTTAAAAACACCATGAAAAATTTTAATATTTTAAAAAACAACAAAAATAGTTTCATTATCACAAAAAAGCATTGATAATGTGAAAAAATAATTGAATTTAACACAAAACTATTATAAAATCATAGTAATAGTATTTAAAAAATAATATTCCACATTTTAATAGTGAATACTATAAATTTAAGAATACATGTAGATTATTCTAATTCTCCATAAGATAGATCCAATAAAATGAATCAACATCGATTAACTCACCCTCACAATATTTATATAGATAAATAATAGTAATGGTAACATTTTGACCATTTATAATTGAAAATCATGGTATTAAAATAAATATTAGTATAGAGTTATCATCAACCTTTCCCACTCTTGGAATTCACAATTTGATATTTTTAAGTAGTCATGATTGATTTCGAAACACCTTGAAAATAATCTATTTTCAAACTAAAAAAATCCATATTTTTTATCATAATAACATGTTAATAATAATTAAACACACAAAATTAAACACAAAAACACCAAAAGTTTATAGTCCTATAATTTTAAAAACAAAATTATATATTTTAATAATGAATGCTAGAAATTTTACTATTCTTGTCTATTTATCAAATTTCCCATAAAATTTATTATATGAAATACATGAAAATTCATTATTATTCACTCATATCCATCAACTCACTCATGGTTACCATATCAACATGGATTGATAAATCTGATCATTTTTTGGGTGTTTCAATCTCTTGAAAAATGAAAATAGTGATATATCTTCTTATATTGAAAATACAATACAATATTATTCTGACGTGTTCTCCTAGGATGTTGAGAATTCATTATTGGATTTATTCATATGTTAAATATATGTCAAAAAATCAATTATGTCTAGTTGGTTCTACAGTTCCATAAAGATACCCTAAAGGGGGTGAACCAGAGTATGAAATTAATTTCTTATAAAATGCACATATATATGGATCATGTTTATTTATTAGATAAATCATAAGACCTTCATATCATCGCTAATTATTTTCATACATGATGCCATACAAAAAATAAACCAAAAGAACAAAAAATATATATTTTAATTTTTCTACCCAAATGGAATGAATCCAAGAATTATATACACTATAGAGTATTAGTGTACAATTTATTCATAATATCATTGGTTTTTTATTGTACTATTTTGGTAAGGTAACTCTGATTTAAATATCATTTACTTTAAAAAAAATTTGGATAGCTCGATGCTTCCAAAGGGCCACTTTATATTCCTCTCTCAATGCATTGTATCGAGGATAATGGTGTATCTAAACTTCTATTAAAACCGTTGAATGAATAAAAATTTATTCAAAATAAACCCAAATATATCATGTGTAAAGACCCGTAAAATTCAAGGAAAATTTTTTCTTAATTTTCTTTAGAATTTTACAAGAGCGCGGTTTCAGACGGCACCTGATTCCGAGGCCCGGAGTGCCCGGAATTAATTTCCGAAGTTTGGCTCGGGTACGTTCAGTGAACGAACGAGCGGGAATTCCTAACTTTTGATCCGGTGCTCGGAATTGAAATCCGAGGGCACCGATGAACTCGCAGCGCCGATATTCGCTTAATGAGACCTTTTCGGGAGTTGCGTTTGTTGCGGGTTGAAAGTTAGTTTTTTGGGGGAATTTATAAAAAAGTTGAATAAAAAGTGTAATTCTTTTTATTTTACTTTTTGTAGGTTAACTCCTCTCAAAGGAGGTTGGAAGTGGGACCCACACCCACATAACCTCCCTTGAGAGGATTAAGTATGGTGGGGCCCACACGAACCCCCCCCCCCACCTTTTCAACTCCCCACTCTCCCTCTTAATGTCTTGACAAGTTAACTTCTAATTAATTATACAATTCATGTATATTAAATAAGTGAGTTAATTAAGGGAGTTAAACCCTTTTTGAATTTCAAACCTTTGAAATTCTTTTTGTGAATAAAATAAGACTTTGTCTTATTTTGTTGGGTTAGAACTCTTAGTCACCTTGGGAGGTTTTCTTGAGAGCTTTGGAAGCTTTCCTTCTTCTTCTTCAACTTGACGAAGAACCTTCGAAGAACGAAGAACGCGAAGAACGTCGTTCTTCAACGAAGAATTTCTTCGCCGAAGAACACGGACTTTCCGCGACGCCTTATCCGCGACGTGACGTTCTTCTTCCGTATCATCTTTTCCGCGACGAACGCCTTCGACAACGACTCTTCCTCCGACGTCAAAGGAATCGACACCGATATTCCACGACTCCGTCAACGTGCGACTATCGAGGTAGAGATTCTTGAGTTCGTTGTTCTCTTTATAATTTGACTTTCCTCAAGACTTGACGTAGAACGCTCAAGATCCGACGAAGAACGCCGCTCCGCTCTTCTTCGTCTTCGGTGTCAACGAGGGAGAACACCGCACCTTCCTCGGACAACCTTCGTCGGCGTACAAGGATTCGCCAACGACGTGCCTCTTCGGACGCACCTCTTCGTCGTCGAATTTGACGATCGACGACCGCGACGCCCGACTTCCGCGACGTCGTCTTCCGCGGAGCGTAGCAGAACCTTTGAATCCTAAACCCGAGGTAGGGGTTGTCGAATTTCTTTTGGATTCCTCTTTTTATTCTTGATCGTGCTTTTAGCAAGATTAACGTGTGGCATAATTTTCTTTAAGTTGCGTTTTTATTATTAACGCGAGGGGGGCCGGACCGCACGAACACGGCCGAACCCCCCTCCAACGTTCTTGTTTGTTCTTGCGGGTGGAAGCAAGTGGCGTGGTGCCGTCGCACCACGCGGATGATTGTGCGTTTATTTTACGCAACGCCGTCGCGCTACGCCGAGGAGAATCTTCAAGAACGTGACGCCGTCGCGCCGTGTTGAAAAGAATCGAAGCACGACGAAGGGGCGCGGTGCCGACGCACCGCGCCGGATGACGAACGCCGCGGCCGGTTCCGGGCCGCGGCGGAACGAGAAGACCGCGGCCGGTTCCGGGCCGCGGCGGGACGAGGAGACCGCGGCCGGTTCCGGGCCGCGGCGGAAGGGAAGACCGGCGGCCGGGCCGCCGGCGTCGGAAGCCGAAGAGGGGACCGGATTTTCCGGTCCCGTTGGAGAAGACCGGCCGGCCAGCTGGCCGGCCGGATGCCATAAAAACCGGGGAATTTAATTCCCCGGCCGGTATAATAAAACCCCCCTCTTTTAAAGAGGGGGCGGTTCTTTGAAGGGAGGGGGCAACCGGCCCCCTCGGCTCGTTTCCAGCAGGCCCCCCACGTGGGGGGGGCTTCTTTAAAAACCAAAGGGGCACGGCCCCTTTGTGCCGCGCAGCGCACAAAAGCCGCGGGGCTGAGCCCCCGCGTGCGCCGCCGGCGCGGCCCGCCGCCGCCGCCAGCGCGGCCCGCCGCCGCCGCCACCGCGGCCCACCGCCGCCTCTGCCGCGCCGTCACCGCGCGCCGCCGCGCGCCGCCACCGGCCGCCGCACCGCCGCCGCCCCGCCGCCGCACCGCCGCCGCCGGCCGCCGCCGCCGGCCACCGCGCCACCCGGGGGGGGTCGGGCCGGGTCGGCCCGGACCCGGACCCCCCCGTTTCGAACCAGACTTGGTTTTTGGCTCATAACTTGAGCCTCGGACCTCCGATCGACGAACCGTCAGCGGTAACGCGATCCTTGGATCGAGACGGTCGTTTCGGTATATCGCACTCAAGGTTTCGGATTACTTTGAGTTCGGCCGGGTTGGTTCGTTCACGAAACCAACCGGGCCTTCGGATCGGAAACGCTCATATCTTGAGCTACGAACGTCCGATTGACGCGCCGTCAGTCGCGTTGCGTTCCTCTTAGTGAAACGGATCTTTTGGCATACTCCGCCCGAGGTTTGGACGCAGGTGGAGTACGGTCGGGTTGGTTTTGCCTTAAAAACCAACCGGGCCCCGAAGACGAAAAAGCCAATAACTAACAGACTGGGCGTCCGATTGACGCGCCGTCTGTTACGTTGACTTCCTCTTGATGAGACGGAACTTTTGACATACTCCGCCCGAGTTTTGGATACAGTCGGAGTATGGCCGGGTTGGATTGTACCCGAAATCCAACCGGGCCCCTGGAACGGGAAAGCTGATATCTTTCAGACAGGACGTCCGCTTGACGAGCCGTCAGCGGCGTTAGTAGTTACGTTGAGTAACGGTCCCTTTGGGTATACCCTATGGGAGTTCGGGGTACAGTTGAGATACGGCCGGGATTGGTTCGCACTCGAAACCAACCGGGCCCCTGGGACGAAAAGGCTAATAACTCACAGACCGGGCGTCCGATCGACGCGCCGTCTGTTGCGTTGAGACCCCTGTGACGAGATGGGCTTTTGAGACACTTCTTCGTGGGACTTTGAGATACTTGGAGTATCGACCTGTAGCTCGTGGAGCGGACCCTCCCAGTGACGAGCATGCGATGTACGGAGACCGTGTAGCTAGCTGAGACCTGACGACTGCTTGACCGACTCGACTTGGAGTGAGTCGACTAGCCCAGTGGACGGAGCACTACTTTCTGAGGTGCAGACCCATGGCGGACGGAGTACGTGTGTGACAGTGCAGACCCGCGGTACTCGTCCGGAGAGTACCTCAGCAGGCTACTAGGGGGTGTGCACTACTGTGTTTGGGTGACATACCTCAGCGGACGGAGCGCCAGGTAGTTGGCCGCAAACCCGCAGTACTCGACAGGAGGAGTACCTCAGCAGTCTTAGGTTAGTGAGCAGTACCTCGGAGTCGTGACAGGACTACTGCACACTTCAGAGACGGGGCTCTTCAGCAGTTACGGTTTCGATAATGAAAATCCTGGTTTGAGCTGAGACTTTTGACCTTGTGTTAACCTCATGATTGAGATGGGTCACTTGATAACTTAGGTATATGTATGGGCATATACCTGGGTAGTGGTTATCCGTTGATCTCATGATTCTTGTGTTTCCTCATGACTGAGATGGTTACTTAATAACTTAGGTATATGTATGGGCATATACCTAAGTAGGGTTTATCTGTTGAGATCTTCTTGTGTTTATCCTTGTTGGTTTTAGTGAGACCTTGAGGGTCTCGGGGTCCCTACTGAGTATCGTTATACTCACCCCTGCACGGGCTATGGCCGCACCTCGTTGTGTTGGTTGCAGACGACGGACAGAGCTGACAGAGGCCGAGTGTTCGAGGACGAGGCGGTACCCGGAGGTGGACCACTGGGCGGGATATACTCGGAGCAGACGGCGGGACCCGAGGAGCAGAGGTGCTATCTGTACCCACCCTTCAGGTGGGATTTCCAGTGGACAGCTCGGCGTAGCAGCTTTACTTTTCAGTCGTTGTTTTCCCTTTCGAGTTGTACTTTACAGTTGGGCTTGTATTTCCGGCCCTTTTACTTTTCAGCTCTTCTTTTTGTACTTAGTGTTTCACTTCCGCTTGTACTCTGTGGTGCTTGTTTTCTTTTATAAAGGCAATGCCTTCCCAGTTAACGGGATTTTACGCCTTTGGTGCTAGTCGCCAGCCCCTGGCCTATGGAAGGCGGGCTTGGGGTAGTCACGGCACGGGCCCCGAGGACGGGTCGTGACAAATTGGTATCAGAGGAGTTCGGTTCTACCGCAGAACTTATAACTCTGATGTTTCTTTCTGTGAAGCAATAGTTTTGAGAGTACCGAGTGTGGTTTTCAGTTCAGGGAGTCCAGTGTTGGTGCGGGCGGCCGACGTATCCATACACCAGGACCCTGACAACTGATTTCCGACTTTTTGCACGAAAACACTGATTGCGTGTGTGTTTTCAAAAGTTTTTCCCCTTAAAACAGCTCAAACCAGGTCAGCTCACCAGGTATAATCGTTTGATCGTGTTACGTTGTTTCTTTCAGGATGGCCCCACGACGACAGCCAGCTAGGGTTCCGAGAATCGAACGTGACGACGGCCCACCGAGCGACGAGGCCTCGGTGCAGGGCCCTTTGTCAGCAGTGGCACCGGCGGTAGCTCTACCCGCCGAGCCCCCGATGCTTCCAGCAGCAGCCGCTGACGATGCACGTCGTCTCAGCGCACTGCATGAGTTTCAGCGCCAGCGACCGCCCAGGTTTCGCGGGGAGACGGATCCCCAGGCTGCAGAGGACTGGCTGGAGGCAGTTGTACGAGTGTTTAGGCTAGTGAGGACACCAGCAGACCTCATGGTGATCCTCGCTGCGAGCCTACTACACGCAGCAGCAGGTAGGTGGTGGAGCCACTTGTTTCAGTTTTGCGATGAGATGGACTTCGCATGGGAAGACTTCGAGACCTTCTTCAGGGTGGAGTTTGTGCCAGTATCTCTACACCCCGAGCGTGTACAGGAGATTCTGCCTTTGACGCGTGTTTTTCGATCAGAAGCCGAGTCATCTGTGGGCAGTAGACAGATGATGCAGAGGTCCAGGAGGACCAGACCAGCAGATGGGCGATCTCGGGTTTTAGGACCAGTGGTGCAGGGCACCCGGAGTGGGAACAGAGCTAGCCGTGCAAGGAGCAGGTTGTGTTACTCATGCCGAGGAAAGGGTCACCTGGCACGTGACTGTCCGACTCCTCGTACAGTTGATCCATAGGCTTTTGAGGAGCCACCGAGGTTGAGGCAGTGACAAATGTTGGAGCTCTGGGAGCAGGTGGACAGGGGAGGAACTTGTGGATACGTCTTTTGTACTTCTAGTTCCATGTTGATGTTGCTTTTGTGTAGCGTCTTGTATTATGAGCCGCAGTAATAAAAAGACGCATTCTTTTGTGATGTTTTCTTTCCTGTCCTCTTTTGTGATGTTACTAAGAGGTTCCAGTTGACTGTTGACTTGACCCTCACTTGTGAGACATCTACTGGAGGAGACCAGTTACCACACACTGATGCCGACAGTGTGACTCAACCCTTGGAGGCGAGAGTAACGGTTGGATCTCTTAGTAGTAGCGTCGAGGCCTTACGACGTCATCCTTGGTATGGATTAATATCATCCATGTTAGGATTGACTGTTTTAGGCAAAGAATGTGGTTCATCCAGGGGATGAGACCAGGTTTCTCTTTTCGGCAAAGAAGAAATCTCGCAGCTCTTGTGGGACCAGAGATGGTCCGGGCCACGTCAAAAGAGGTCCATGTCATCCAGGAGCGGGTCCTACATGGACGATCGATTCCTCTTGTGTGCAACTGATGGCGGCACGGGAATCTCCAGGAGAGCACATGGGAGCGGGAGGCTCAGATGCGTGCTCAGTATCCTCTTTTTGTTTCCCTAGTTTTTGATGTAGCTTTACGGGGACGTAAAGCCCTGAGATGGGAGTAATGTAAAGACCCGTAAAATTCAAGGAAAATTTTTTCTTAATTTTCTTTAGAATTTTACAAGAGCGCGGTTTCAGACGGCACCTGATTCCGAGGCCCGGAGTGCCCGGAATTAATTTCCGAAGTTTGGCTCGGGTACGTTCAGTGAACGAACGAGCGGGAATTCCTAACTTTTGATCCGGTGCTCGGAATTGAAATCCGAGGGCACCGATGAACTCACAGCGCCGATATTCGCTTAATGAGACCTTTTCGGGAGTTGCGTTTGTTGCGGGTTGAAAGTTAGTTTTTTGGGGGAATTTATAAAAAAGTTGAATAAAAAGTGTAATTCTTTTTATTTTACTTTTTGTAGGTTAACTCCTCTCAAAGGAGGTTGGAAGTGGGACCCACACCCACATAACCTCCCTTGAGAGGATTAAGTGTGGTGGGGCCCACACGAACCCCCCCCCCCCCCACCTTTTCAACTCCCCACTCTCCCTCTTAATGTCTTGACAAGTTAACTTCTAATTAATTATACAATTCATGTATATTAAATAAGTGAGTTAATTAAGGGAGTTAAACCCTTTTTGAATTTCAAACCTTTGAAATTCTTTTTGTGAATAAAATAAGACTTTGTCTTATTTTGTTGGGTTAGAACTCTTAGTCACCTTGGGAGGTTTTCTTGAGAGCTTTGGAAGCTTTCCTTCTTCTTCTTCAACTTGACGAAGAACCTTCGAAGAACGAAGAACGCGAAGAACGTCGTTCTTCAACGAAGAATTTCTTCGCCGAAGAACACGGACTTTCCGCGACGCCTTATCCGCGACGTGACGTTCTTCTTCCGTATCATCTTTTCCGCGACGAACGCCTTCGACAACGACTCTTCCTCCGACGTCAAAGGAATCGACACCGATATTCCACGACTCCGTCAACGTGCGACTATCGAGGTAGAGATTCTTGAGTTCGTTGTTCTCTTTATAATTTGACTTTCCTCAAGACTTGACGTAGAACGCTCAAGATCCGACGAAGAACGCCGCTCCGCTCTTCTTCGTCTTCGGTGTCAACGAGGGAGAACACCGCACCTTCCTCGGACAACCTTCGTCGGCGTACAAGGATTCGCCAACGACGTGCCTCTTCGGACGCACCTCTTCGTCGTCGAATTTGACGATCGACGACCGCGACGCCCGACTTCCGCGACGTCGTCTTCCGCGGAGCGTAGCAGAACCTTTGAATCCTAAACCCGAGGTAGGGGTTGTCGAATTTCTTTTGGATTCCTCTTTTTATTCTTGATCGTGCTTTTAGCAAGATTAACGTGTGGCATAATTTTCTTTAAGTTGCATTTTTATTATTAACGCGAGGGGGGCCGGACCGCACGAACACGGCCGAACCCCCCTCCAACGTTCTTGTTTGTTCTTGCGGGTGGAAGCAAGTGGTGTGGTGCCGTCGCACCACGCGGATGATTGTGCGTTTATTTTACGCAACGCCGTCGCGCTACGCCGAGGAGAATCTTCAAGAACGCGACGCCGTCGCGCCGCGTTGAAAAGAATTGAAGCACGACGAAGGGGCGCGGTGCCGACGCACCGCGCCGGATGACGAACGCCGCGGCCGGTTCCGGGCCGCGGCGGAACGAGAAGACCGCGGCCGGTTCCGGGCCGCGGCGGGACGAGGAGACCGCGGCCGGTTCCGGGCCGCGGCGGAAGGGAAGACCGGCGGCCGGGCCGCCGGCGTCGGAAGCCGAAGAGGGGACCGGATTTTCCGGTCCCGTTGGAGAAGACCGGCCGGCCAGCTGGCCGGCCGGATGCCATAAAAACCGGGGAATTTAATTCCCCGGCCGGTATAATAAAACCCCCCTCTTTTAAAGAGGGGGCGGTTCTTTGAAGGGAGGGGGCAACCGGCCCCCTCGGCTCGTTTCCAGCAGGCCCCCCACGTGGGGGGGGCTTCTTTAAAAACCAAAGGGGCACGGCCCCTTTGTGCCGCGCAGCGCACAAAAGCCGCGGGGCTGAGCCCCCGCGTGCGCCGCCCGCGCGGCCCGCCGCCGCCGCCAGCGCGGCCCGCCGCCGCCGCCAGCCCGGCCCGCCGCCGCCGCCCCCGCGGCCCACCGCCGCCTCCGCCGCGCCGTCACCGCGCGCCGCCGCGCGCCGCCACCGGCCGCCGCACCGCCGCCGCACCGCCGCCGCCGGCCGCCGCCGCCGGCCACCGCGCCACCCGGGGGGGGTCGGGCCGGGTCGGCCCGGACCCGGACCCCCCCGTTTCGAACCAGACTTGGTTTTTGGCTCATAACTTGAGCCTCGGACCTCCGATCGACGAACCGTCAGCGGTAACGCGATCCTTGGATCGAGATGGTCGTTTCGGTATATCGCACTCAAGGTTTCGGATTACTTTGAGTTCGGCCGGGTTGGTTCGTTCACGAAACCAACCGGGCCTTCGGAGCGGAAACGCTCATATCTTGAGCTACGAACGTCCGATTGACGCGCCGTCAGTCGCGTTGCGTTCCTCTTAGTGAAACGGATCTTTTGGCATACTCCGCCCGAGGTTTGGACGCAGGTGGAGTACGGTCGGGTTGGTTTTGCCTTAAAAACCAACCGGGCCCCGAAGACGAAAAAGCCAATAACTAACAGACTGGGCGTCCGATTGACGCGCCGTCTGTTACGTTGACTTCCTCTTGATGAGATGGAACTTTTGACATACTCCGCCCGAGTTTTGGATACAGTCGGAGTATGGCCGGGTTGGATTGTACCCGAAATCCAACCGGGCCCCTGGAACGGGAAAGCTGATATCTTTCAGACAGGACGTCCGCTTGACGAGCCGTCAGCGGCGTTAGTAGTTACGTTGAGTAACGGTCCCTTTGGGTATACCCTATGGGAGTTCGGGGTACAGTTGAGATACGGCCGGGATTGGTTCGCACTCGAAACCAACCGGGCCCCTGGGACGAAAAGGCTAATAACTCACAGACCGGGCGTCCGATCGACGCGCCGTCTGTTGCGTTGAGACCCCTGTGACGAGATGGACTTTTGAGACACTTCTTCGTGGGACTTTGAGATACTTGGAGTATCGACCTGTAGCTCGTGGAGCGGACCCTCCCAGTGACGAGCATGCGATGTACGGAGACCGTGTAGCTAGCTGAGACCTGACGACTGCTTGACCGACTCGACTTGGAGTGAGTCGACTAGCCCAGTGGACGGAGCACTACTTTCTGAGGTGCAGACCCATGGCGGACGGAGTACGTGTGTGACAGTGCAGACCCGCGGTACTCGTCCGGAGAGTACCTCAGCAGGCTACTAGGGGGTGTGCACTACTGTGTTTGGGTGACATACCTCAGCGGACGGAGCGCCAGGTAGTTGGCCGCAAACCCGCAGTACTCGACAGGAGGAGTACCTCAGCAGTCTTAGGTTAGTGAGCAGTACCTCGGAGTCGTGACAGGACTACTGCACACTTCAGAGACGGGGCTCTTCAGCAGTTACGGTTTCGATAATGAAAATCCTGGTTTGAGCTGAGACTTTTGACCTTGTGTTAACCTCATGATTGAGATGGGTCACTTGATAACTTAGGTATATGTATGGGCATATACCTGGGTAGTGGTTATCCGTTGATCTCATGATTCTTGTGTTTCCTCATGACTGAGATGGTTACTTAATAACTTAGGTATATGTATGGGCATATACCTAAGTAGGGTTTATCTGTTGAGATCTTCTTGTGTTTATCCTTGTTGGTTTTAGTGAGACCTTGAGGGTCTCGGGGTCCCTACTGAGTATCGTTATACTCACCCCTGCACGGGCTATGGCCGCACCTCGTTGTGTTGGTTGCAGACGACGGACAGAGCTGACAGAGGCCGAGTGTTCGAGGACGAGGCGGTACCCGGAGGTGGACCACTGGGCGGGATATACTCGGAGCAGACGGCGGGACCCGAGGAGCAGAGGTGCTATCTGTACCCACCCTTCAGGTGGGATTTCCAGTGGACAGCTCGGCGTAGCAGCTTTACTTTTCAGTCGCTGTTTTCCCTTTCGAGTTGTACTTTACAGTTGGGCTTGTATTTCCGGCCCTTTTACTTTTCAGCTCTTCTTTTTGTACTTAGTGTTTCACTTCCGCTTGTACTCTGTGGTGCTTGTTTTCTTTTATAAAGGCAATGCCTTCCCAGTTAACGGGATTTTACGCCTTTGGTGCTAGTCGCCAGCCCCTGGCCTATGGAAGGCGGGCTTGGGGTAGTCACGGCACGGGCCCCGAGGACGGGTCGTGACAAATTGGTATCAGAGGAGTTCGGTTCTACCGCAGAACTTATAACTCTGATGTTTCTTTCTGTGAAGCAATAGTGTTGAGAGTACCGAGTGTGGTTTTCAGTTCAGGGAGTCCAGTGTTGGTGCGGGCGGCCGACATATCCATACACCAGGACCCTGACAACTGATTTCCGACTTTTTGCACGAAAACACTGATTGCGTGTGTGTTTTCAAAAGTTTTTCCCCTTAAAACAGCTCAAACCAGGTCAGCTCACCAGGTATAATCGTTTGATCGTGTTACGTTGTTTCTTTCAGGATGGCCCCACGACGACAGCCAGCTAGGGTTCCGAGAATCGAACGTGACGACGGCCCACCGAGCGACGAGGCCTCGGTGCAGGGCCCTTTGTCAGCAGTGGCACCGGCGGTAGCTCTACCCGCCGAGCCCCCGATGCTTCCAGCAGCAGCCGCTGACGATGCACGTCGTCTCAGCGCACTGCATGAGTTTCAGCGCCAGCGACCGCCCAGGTTTCGCGGGGAGACGGATCCCCGGGCTGCAGAGGACTGGCTGGAGGCAGTTGTACGAGTGTTTAGGCTAGTGAGGACACCAGCAGACCTCATGGTGATCCTCGCTGCGAGCCTACTACACGCAGCAGCAGGTAGGTGGTGGAGCCACTTGTTTCAGTTTTGCGATGAGATGGACTTCGCATGGGAAGACTTCGAGACCTTCTTCAGGGTGGAGTTTGTGCCAGTATCTCTACACCCCGAGCGTGTACAGGAGATTCTGCCTTTGACGCGTGTTTTTCGATCAGAAGCCGAGTCATCTGTGGGCAGTAGACAGATGATGCAGAGGTCCAGGAGGACCAGACCAGCAGATGGGCGATCTCGGGTTTTAGGACCAGTGGTGCAGGGCACCCGGAGTGGGAACAGAGCTAGCCGTGCAAGGAGCAGGTTGTGTTACTCATGCCGAGGAAAGGGTCACCTGGCACGTGACTGTCCGACTCCTCCTACAGTTGATCCATAGGCTTTTGAGGAGCCACCGAGGTTGAGGCAGCGACAAATGCTGGAGCTCTGGGAGCAGGTGGACAGGGGAGGAACTTGTGGATACGTCTTTTGTACTTCTAGTTCCATGTTGATGTTGCTTTTGTGTAGCGTCTTGTATTATGAGCCGCAGTAATAAAAAGACGCATTCTTTTGTGATGTTTTCTTTCCTGTCCTCTTTTGTGATGTTACTAAGAGGTTCCAGTTGACTGTTGACTTGACCCTCACTTGTGAGACATCTACTGGAGGAGACCAGTTACCACACACTGATGCCGACAGTGTGACTCAACCCTTGGAGGCGAGAGTAACGGTTGGATCTCTTAGTAGTAGCGTCGAGGCCTTACGACGTCATCCTTGGTATGGATTAATATCATCCATGTTAGGATTGACTGTTTTAGGCAAAGAATGTGGTTCATCCAGGGGATGAGACCAGGTTTCTCTTTTCGGCAAAGAAGAAATCTCGCAGCTCTTGTGGGACCAGAGATGGTCCGGGCCACGTCAAAAGAGGTCCATGTCATCCAGGAGCGGGTCCTACATGGACGATCGATTCCTCTTGTGTGCAACTGATGGCGGCACGGGAATCTCCAGGAGAGCACATGGGAGCGGGAGGCTCAGATGCGTGCTCAGTATCCTCTTTTTGTTTCCCTAGTTTTTGATGTAGCTTTACGGGGACGTAAAGCCCTGAGATGGGAGTAATGTAAAGACCCGTAAAATTCAAGGAAAATTTTTTCTTAATTTTCTTTAGAATTTTACAAGAGCGCGGTTTCAGACGGCACCTGATTCCGAGGCCCGGAGTGCCCGGAATTAATTTCCGAAGTTTGGCTCGGGTACGTTCAGTGAACGAACGAGCGGGAATTCCTAACTTTTGATCCGGTGCTCGGAATTGAAATCTGAGGGCACCGATGAACTCGCAGCGCCGATATTCGCTTAATGAGACCTTTTCGGGAGTTGCGTTTGTTGCGGGTTGAAAGTTAGTTTTTTGGGGGAATTTATAAAAAAGTTGAATAAAAAGTGTAATTCTTTTTATTTTACTTTTTGTAGGTTAACTCCTCTCAAAGGAGGTTGGAAGTGGGACCCACACCCACATAACCTCCCTTGAGAGGATTAAGTGTGGTGGGGCCCACACGAACCCCCCCCACCTTTTCAACTCCCCACTCTCCCTCTTAATGTCTTGACAAGTTAACTTCTAATTAATTATACAATTCATGTATATTAAATAAGTGAGTTAATTAAGGGAGTTAAACCCTTTTTGAATTTCAAACCTTTGAAATTCTTTTTGTGAATAAAATAAGACTTTGTCTTATTTTGTTGGGTTAGAACTCTTAGTCACCTTGGGAGGTTTTCTTGAGAGCTTTGGAAGATTTCCTTCTTCTTCTTCAACTTGACGAAGAACCTTCGAAGAACGAAGAACGCGAAGAACGTCGTTCTTCAACGAAGAATTTCTTCGCCGAAGAACACGGACTTTCCGCGACGCCTTATCCGCGACGTGACGTTCTTCTTCCGTATCATCTTTTCCGCGACGAACGCCTTCGACAACGACTCTTCCTCCGACGTCAAAGGAATCGACACCGATATTCCACGACTCCGTCAACGTGCGACTATCGAGGTAGAGATTCTTGAGTTCGTTGTTCTCTTTATAATTTGACTTTCCTCAAGACTTGACGTAGAACGCTCAAGATCCGACGAAGAACGCCGCTCCGCTCTTCTTCGTCTTCGGTGTCAACGAGGGAGAACACCGCACCTTCCTCGGACAACCTTCGTCGGCGTACAAGGATTCGCCAACGACGTGCCTCTTCGGACGCACCTCTTCGTCGTCGAATTTGACGATCGACGACCGCGACGCCCGACTTCCGCGACGTCGTCTTCCGCGGAGCGTAGCAGAACCTTTGAATCCTAAACCCGAGGTAGGGGTTGTCGAATTTCTTTTGGATTCCTCTTTTTATTCTTGATCGTGCTTTTAGCAAGATTAACGTGTGGCATAATTTTCTTTAAGTTGCATTTTTATTATTAACGCGAGGGGGGCCGGACCGCACGAACACGGCCGAACCCCCCTCCAACGTTCTTGTTTGTTCTTGCGGGTGGAAGCAAGTGGTGTGGTGCCGTCGCACCACGCGGATGATTGTGCGTTTATTTTACGCAACGCCGTCGCGCTACGCCGAGGAGAATCTTCAAGAACGCGACGCCGTCGCGCCGCGTTGAAAAGAATTGAAGCACGACGAAGGGGCGCGGTGCCGACGCACCGCGCCGGATGACGAACGCCGCGGCCGGTTCCGGGCCGCGGCGGAACGAGAAGACCGCGGCCGGTTCCGGGCCGCGGCGGGACGAGGAGACCGCGGCCGGTTCCGGGCCGCGGCGGAAGGGAAGACCGGCGGCCGGGCCGCCGGCGTCGGAAGCCGAAGAGGGGACCGGATTTTCCGGTCCCGTTGGAGAAGACCGGCCGGCCAGCTGGCCGGCCGGATGCCATAAAAACCGGGGAATTTAATTCCCCGGCCGGTATAATAAAACCCCCCTCTTTTAAAGAGGGGGCGGTTCTTTGAAGGGAGGGGGCAACCGGCCCCCTCGGCTCGTTTCCAGCAGGCCCCCCACGTGGGGGGGGCTTCTTTAAAAACCAAAGGGGCACGGCCCCTTTGTGTCGCGCAGCGCACAAAAGCCGCGGGGCTGAGCCCCCGCGTGCGCCGCCAGCGCGGCCCGCCGCCGCCGCCAGCGCGGCCCGCCGCCGCCGCCAGCACGGCCCGCCGCCGCCGCCCCCGCGGCCCACCGCCGCCTCCGCCGCGCCGTCACCGCGCGCCGCCGCGCGCCGCCACCGGCCGCCGCACCGCCGCCGCACCGCCGCCGCCGGCCGCCGCCGCCGGCCACCGCGCCACCCGGGGGGGGGGGTCGGGCCGGGTCGGCCCGGACCCGGACCCCCCCGTTTCGAACCAGACTTGGTTTTTGGCTCATAACTTGAGCCTCGGACCTCCGATCGACGAACCGTCAGCGGTAACGCGATCCTTGGATCGAGACGGTCGTTTCGGTATATCGCACTCAAGGTTTCGGATTACTTTGAGTTCGGCCGGGTTGGTTCGTTCACGAAACCAACCGGGCCTTCGGAGCGGAAACACTCATATCTTGAGCTACGAACGTCCGATTGACGCGCCGTCAGTCGCGTTGCGTTCCTCTTAGTGAAACGGATCTTTTGGCATACTCCGCCCGAGGTTTGGACGCAGGTGGAGTACGGTCGGGTTGGTTTTGCCTTAAAAACCAACCGGGCCCCGAAGACGAAAAAGCCAATAACTAACAGACTGGGCGTCCGATTGACGCGCCGTCTGTTACGTTGACTTCCTCTTGATGAGACGGAACTTTTGACATACTCCGCCCGAGTTTTGGATACAGTCGGAGTATGGCCGGGTTGGATTGTACCCGAAATCCAACCGGGCCCCTGGAACGGGAAAGCTGATATCTTTCAGACAGGACGTCCGCTTGACGAGCCGTCAGCGGCGTTAGTAGTTACGTTGAGTAACGGTCCCTTTGGGTATACCCTATGGGAGTTCGGGGTACAGTTGAGATACGGCCGGGATTGGTTCGCACTCGAAACCAACCGGGCCCCTGGGACGAAAAGGCTAATAACTCACAGACCGGGCGTCCGATCGACGCGCCGTCTGTTGCGTTGAGACCCCTGTGACGAGATGGACTTTTGAGACACTTCTTCGTGGGACTTTGAGATACTTGGAGTATCGACCTGTAGCTCGTGGAGCGGACCCTCCCAGTGACGAGCATGCGATGTACGGAGACCGTGTAGCTAGCTGAGACCTGACGACTGCTTGACCGACTCGACTTGGAGTGAGTCGACTAGCCCAGTGGACGGAGCACTACTTTCTGAGGTGCAGACCCATGGCGGACGGAGTACGTGTGTGACAGTGCAGACCCGCGGTACTCGTCCGGAGAGTACCTCAGCAGGCTACTAGGGGGTGTGCACTACTGTGTTTGGGTGACATACCTCAGCGGACGGAGCGCCAGGTAGTTGGCCGCAAACCCGCAGTACTCGACAGGAGGAGTACCTCAGCAGTCTTAGGTTAGTGAGCAGTACCTCGGAGTCGTGACAGGACTACTGCACACTTCAGAGACGGGGCTCTTCAGCAGTTACGGTTTCGATAATGAAAATCCTGGTTTGAGCTGAGACTTTTGACCTTGTGTTAACCTCATGATTGAGATGGGTCACTTGATAACTTAGGTATATGTATGGGCATATACCTGGGTAGTGGTTATCCGTTGATCTCATGATTCTTGTGTTTCCTCATGACTGAGATGGTTACTTAATAACTTAGGTATATGTATGGGCATATACCTAAGTAGGGTTTATCTGTTGAGATCTTCTTGTGTTTATCCTTGTTGGTTTTAGTGAGACCTTGAGGGTCTCGGGGTCCCTACTGAGTATCGTTATACTCACCCCTGCACGGGCTATGGCCGCACCTCGTTGTGTTGGTTGCAGACGACGGACAGAGCTGACAGAGGCCGAGTGTTCGAGGACGAGGCGGTACCCGGAGGTGGACCACTGGGCGGGATATACTCGGAGCAGACGGCGGGACCCGAGGAGCAGAGGTGCTATCTGTACCCACCCTTCAGGTGGGATTTCCAGTGGACAGCTCGGCGTAGCAGCTTTACTTTTCAGTCGCTGTTTTCCCTTTCGAGTTGTACTTTACAGTTGGGCTTGTATTTCCGGCCCTTTTACTTTTCAGCTCTTCTTTTTGTACTTAGTGTTTCACTTCCGCTTGTACTCTGTGGTGCTTGTTTTCTTTTATAAAGGCAATGCCTTCCCAGTTAACGGGATTTTACGCCTTTGGTGCTAGTCGCCAGCCCCTGGCCTATGGAAGGCGGGCTTGGGGTAGTCACGGCACGGGCCCCTAGGACGGGTCGTGACATCATGGGTATATTTACATCAACACAAACACTCCATGAACATTATATTCAGCTTCCAATTCCCGATCTTTAAGAAAACACATGTAATCCATGACACATTCTCTTTCTTTCTCTCTAATAGTTATCTCTATTTTTTCCCCTATCTCATAATACTTCATATAATTTATTTAATATCAAAATATATGTAAATAAAATCTCTATTAAAAATTTTCCAAATATTTTAAGTGATTAATATCATATAGATGTTGTATATCTTATTTTATTAAAATAAGGAAACAAAATGTTTTATTCAGCCCCCATTGAATATCATTCATAATGTATTCAAATATTACATAAAATTATCTATTTAATTATCTTTGAAAATAAATATATATGAATTTGAATTTTTGTATGTAATCTAGGAAAACAATCATTATGAAACTTTATTTCACACTTATAAATCCTTTGAAAACATCATATCATTGTTATAAAAATTGAATAAAACTCTCACACAACTACCAAATGAATTTCATGAATTATTTAAAAATATGGATTTACTCTTATGGATAAAATTTTCTATATAACCAACTATGTTTGCGCCAAAATTTGGGAAGAGGAGAAGCAAAAGTGAGGTCCCTTGGGGTGCCTCACGAAGCTTGACTGCGGAGCCCCGCAGCACTGCGACCAAAGAAAAGATCCCCTATACGAAGCCGTCGCGGATCAAGGAGGTGGGAGGCTCCGCAAACCCATTTGAATTTTGTGAACCCACTGCAGAGCAAGGAGGAGGGATGCTTCGCGATTACGACAAAATGCAACATGTCTTCGTGCCCAGAAAGCTCTGCTTCGTAGCACCACTTTCCTATAAATACTAGGCTCCCCTTGAGCCCAAAGGATGGATTCTCCAACATTTATCCTTCTTATCTCTCAAATCTCAAAGCAATTCCTACTTTGGGAACCATGATCTCTTTAATGTTCTTTATCATCATGAAATTCCTCTCCCTTGGCTTGAATTCAGCCCCTCTTCAAAGAGGGATGCCCTTCACGGAGCCCACAGGCCTCCGTGAAGGATGGGGATCCCCAAGGGGACTCGGTTCTTCATGGAACACCTATGCTTCATAAAATACCATCCACGCACATGTGACACGCATTCTAAGGAAGGGTCATTGTGCTTCAAGAAACACATTGCTTCGCAATGATACGGTTGACAGGGCACCCTTTCTTCATGAAGCACCTTCCATATGCACCTATTTCTTATGCCTAGACTAGGCCACTTCAATTCGCGAAGCATACCCATTCGTGAAGCTCCTCTGCTACATGGAGCACGAGAGCTTCAAGAGGCTTCTACCTACGAACCCCTTTGCTTTGTAGCTCCTTTTCTTGTGCGACTATCTAGGTTTACATGAAGTGATTTCAAAGGACCTTGGGTGGTACTTCCTGTTGTGTTTCTTTGCCTCATGATTCTTCACATAGGCATGCTAATGGCTATAGGTTCTTCACATAACCACGCTAACATGGACCCCTCAATGGATAATTCCATAACACCCCCTCACCATGGTGATTCTGATGTCTTCCCTTCTCCAAGGGCGGGTGGGTATCAGTTTTGTAAGTCCTAAGGGTGCAGAGTGAACCCACCTCGTTCAAGTTGTAGGATGTTAAACTGCCAAGCATCATCATCCTCAGCACATGATGTTAAATTGTGGCCTCGCCCCATGCATTATACGCAGGGTGCCCCATCTCGGACATTCTCTATGCCCACAGGTCTCTACGGTAGTGAGATCATTCCTCACATGTAATGTGATCCTCTTTATGATTGCGGCGTCTATCCGCGGGGAAAGGGCAACCACCTTGGTGTAAGCCCCTATCTTTTCTAGCAGGAGGTAGCATCTCTGCTCCTCCTATCTTCTTCCAGGAAAAGGACCAGAGAGGGGGGTGGTCACTGGATCCCTCCTTTATTCAATGAAAACCCCTCTTCCTTTGTTGTAACACCCTAAGCTTCTACAGTACGTTCCCCTTTGAATAATGCAGTAGCTTGCGTTGTACGCAACTTGGAGTTTTAACACACAAAAACCAATCAAACTAGCCGTTATGAATAGTAATACCCACTTTTTGAAATTTAATAAATTTTATCTTTCAAAATGGACTTCATTTTTAGATTCATAATATCGAAATTATCTTAGGGTGAATTTTTTGTATTTTTTTGAAAACTTTCAGTTTTTGATGAATAGTGAAAACCCTAAGTTATTGTTTAAAACAGGTTTTTTATATAAATAATTTTTTATTTTATTTAAATTTATTTTAGGTCAAAATTGATACATAATACCTATATAAGTTCAATTTAATTAATTGGAGTCATTTTTTAAAAAATTTAGATATATAAAAATTTTATTGAACTTTTCACCGTATTTTACCCATCTCTTAAGAGCATTTCCAAATTTGTATAAAACTTAATTTTACCGCTTCTGTGAGTTTAATTTCAAAATATGAAAGACAAGAATAATATCAAGAAGTAAAATATGGTTCAAAAAAATAAAAAATAATTTTTGGTGAATAGTAACTTTTGACTTTTATTTACCACAATTAAAAGTAAATAGGGTAATTAAGAGTAAAAATGATATCATAATTACCCTAACACATATCCTAATTCTATTGGAAAAGTAAAATTTTACAAAAACCACCCTTAGGAATAAAATATGATCCTATTTGGTCCACTTGGATTAGATTAGGACATTTATTATTATTTTATTTAAAGAATGGTTAAAAGAGTTAAAATAAGAGTTTAATAACTAAATAATTTTTAATATAAAGATATACATAAGATAAATTCGAATATAAATATTAATTAAAAAGATAAAAATATTTCCTACATAATTTTATTTCATTTTTAATTTTTAGACCTTAAATAATTAAATTTATTTTTGACAAAATGATGATGCAGTAATTACATTATTAATAAAAGATTAAAATAATTGATATTATAAATATCCAAATAAATCTAATTTGAGACTTTTAATGAATTAAACTAATTTTCTAGGTTAATATGACATGTTAGGGATGATTAAATGAATTTTTTTTGAAGTAATAATGTTGTTATGAATTTAACAAAAACAAAACACCAAATAGTGTCAAACTTGACATAAAAGAGTTTTTAAAACAAATATTATATTATTAATTGATATTCTATTCCAAAAAATATAAGGTTATAACAAAGAGACTAAATAATATTATATATGTTATTAATGAACCACTTGAGGTTCTCTTGTAATTTTATCATAATTTTATTAACCATATAATATAAAAATACAAAGAGACAAGGTAAATGTCAAACTATTTAACTAAGAGTTAAATCTAAAAGAAAAGGTTAACATTGTAACCCAAACCAGTCTAAAACCTATTTTTTGAGTGGTTTTAGACCCATACCCACCTTATCCTCGAAATAAATCATTTTGGAACCATTAGACACTGAAAATAATTTTATTATAAAATAATATTTTAAGCTTTTCCTAAGGTGCCCCCACCCCTCTTATAAAAGGGAACTTCCCCTTCTCTCAAATTCACACCTTCAAAGCCATTTGGATCATCCATACCCTACCCAAATATCCTCTCAACTATCCTCCCTTAATCCTAAAGGTCTTCCTTTTGTTATAAAACCAACCTAAGGATCCTTTTTGATCAAATCAAAAGGAAGAACCCGAAGAAGAGGTAAATATTTCATCACCTCTTTCAAGTTCTTTTCTTCTTCCACTTCTTCTTTCATTGTTGTTTCCATTCTAAAATAATAAATATAGTATATTCAATATACTATGATGTTATTATAAATAAGATACAACCATATTCATTATTTTATCCATCCTATTAATGACATGTCACCATACATGTGTACGTACGTCTTACCGTCTCCATGTCGTGGTGTAGTTTGTTATTCAAACACTTCATCATTTGGATGGGTATAATAATGAGTATAAATGATGTAAATAATAAATATAACATGATAATTATTCTGTATATAAGATATACCATCCAATTATATATTATTTTAATATCAAAAAAATGATATTGTCGCTCGTGTGTTACGTACGGATTACTGTCTCCACGAATGCGATGAGATTCATTCCTCGTCGTATCCATTCAAGACTAATTTTCATTTGATTATTAAAAATAATTTTTAAAGACTCAATATCATTATCAATATGAATCAAATACATATTATCCATAACAAACACTACTTACGTAACAAATCATATATAGGAAAACGAATCAGTTAACACCAGATTCGGTGATACTACTAAAATATCATTAACAAAGTAATATTAGAAGATCATATATGATATCATGTTAATGTATATGGTTCTTTTATAATTTAATAATAATGATTTTACAATTATACAAGAGGTTAACCTACCCGCAACCAAGGAAAAGTACAAGGTAAGGGTTAATTCTACAATCTCTTTATTATCCGAGGTTGTTTTTACGTATGTATCTACTAGGACCTATTTATCATCCACATCCGTGTTTTCAAAAAATGTATTTCAAAACATTTTTACTATTTACAAGACAATGGGTTAGATTCATTTATACCCTTATTTTACAATATATTTTTTGAAAGGATTCTTTTTTTCATTTTCCAAACAAGGTACTTTATGACCTTTTCGATAAAATTAAGGTAAGAATGTTTTTTAACTTATACGGTGGGTGCGACTATCTTCCACCGTTATAAAATCGTCAAAGCTTACCTTAAAATCTTATAATATTATTTTCAAAATAAATTTTTTCTTTTATAATTACATTACTTTTAAATGATTTCAAAATAGAAAGATATATTCCTATTAAATAATTTTCTTTTCATCTATGTCAACATCCTTTGATGGATTTTAAACTAGTTTGAATTTGATCTATTATGATACAAATTTTCCATATTGTATTATGCTTTACTGTGTATGTGTAATTTTTATACCATTCATGGTTTATCGTTAATGTATTGACATTTCGTATGTTATTTTTAATATGAACGTTTATCTTATATTTCAACCCTTTCATATGAGGAATGTCTTGGACTTAGTAAGTGACGGGCGGAGCCCGCTATAGCTCCTCGGTACATCGGTAGGTATCATGAGACTACTAGGCATGTAATTGGATGAGTCCTTTCCCAATTTGATATATGGTTTTAGCCGAGGCCTAAATCATTTTTATACGTCTTGGACGAGGCCTTGACAAAATGTTTTAGAATGTTCGGCATTATACATTCCCTCATTATGAAATTAATATTGATGGTTCATGTGGTTATTTGAATAGTAGAATACCCATGACTATGTTTTATTATGGAATTATATACTCATCTCATATTCCTGTCATAAAAGTGTTCATGTTTATTATTTGTAAAGTCACGTGTTTTCAATTATTCACCATGCCTAATATTTATGTTATCTTCTGCTATATTGCTTACCCTTACTTAGCATTTGATCTCACCCCTTTCTTATGTTTCATTTTCCCAGCATATGAAGAATTTAATTATAAGTGACTTGCAGGCATAATCTAGGAGGCTTTGATGTTTCTAATGGAATAAATTAGTGTTGTATTTCTTTTCAAGTTGTAAAGTTGAACTTATGTATGAATCTTGTTTCTAATAATACTAAACTGATCGGTATTTTGGGACATGATTCCTTGTAATCATGCCAATGTTATGTAATAATGCACCGACTCTGGGTAACTGAGGTCAGGGTGTTACAGTTGGTATTCGAGGAAGTTTAGTACAAACCTTGGAAACTAGATTTAGATAAACTCTGATTAGATCACATTAACCAAAGATAGACTTTGAGGATTAGTATATAATAACTTCCTAGAATTTTGGTAATGTAGATATTTTGTGAGTTTTCTAAACAATACATCCATGTCTGGAAACGAGTAGGTAGAGGTGGCTCTAGCATAGATGTACCTAGGGGTAAAACCCGAAAACACCGATTTGAGCTAGACTCGAACGGGAATCGATGCACAATAACGGGACTTGCTGCACTCTTGGTTATGACACTCCTGGGGGATATACTTATTATAATTATCATTTTCTATACAAACCATTATGAAGGATTTATGAGTATGTACCTCCTCAAAGAAAACATTTTTATGATTAAGGATTATATCCATAAACTGTTCAATTTATGTTAACTATTTTACAAGTTTGGAATTATGTATTGTGATTCATAAAATAATCTATTGTATCCCATTGTTTAGAAATGTCACCTAGTATAAGGAATGAGAATTCCAGCAATACGCATGATCGAAAGAGTAAGAATGATCATATATTTCATGGTATTATGCCAACATTTAGAAAGTAAATAGTCTCCCACGTATTATCATCATATGAAGAAATAGTATCATGTGTTAATAAGATAAGTAAAGAATTATCTGACTCCTATGGATTTGAATGGAATAAAGAGAAGAAAAGGATAGTAGAGAGAAATATGGATAAAGGGAAGAGGGGAAAGAAGGATTTTCTCATATGTGATAACTGTGGAAAGAATCACCTTGGTAAATGCTTGAAGGGAATGGGATTTTGTTATAAGTGTGGAGAGAAAGGACACAAAGTACGTGATTTCAAGGGTAAGAAAAAGGTTTCAAATGTACAATGCTTCATTTTCAAGGAGTTTGGACACTACGTTAAGCAGTGTCTAAATCATCAAAGTATACCCCAAATGATGCTACTGGATAATAATCAAGTTATGATACTACCGAAGAAGAAGTGGAATGATTATATTTCTGATGTTGTTATTAAAGTATTGTATCATTTGAGTATTGTATTAATGATGTACAAGTTATGATAATTATAGAGTATAAAAGGATTTTACTACAGTACTATTTTATTAAGGACTAGAGATTATGTCGAACCAAGAAAAATGACTCAATGGAGAGTTAAACTTTTTTGGAAAATACATGGTTGAAGGAAAGACAACGCTTTAATGTTGTCCTGATACTGAGCTATTGATTTTAGAATAAGATATGATTATATTGAATATTATTGACATCCTTGGAACTGGTTAATGGTTTTTTTATTTTTTCATTGTTGGAGTTTACAACATGTTTGGATAGAAAAAGTATATTTAGTATTCAATAAGGAATGAGGGAGCATGAATGTAATAAATGGGGTTTTATGGTAATTCAGTGTGTTACCGTATTTTAAAATAATACATGATAAAGGTATTAACATGTTATTACGTGGCAGAAAGGATCATGGAGTTTTGAACAAGATGAGAGTTGAAAGGGATCATATTTTCACGGATCTAGTGAAAATGGATATGGGAATAATCATGGAAGGTGAAACATTAATACTTTTTCAAATGGTTGCCAAACCATCTTTACTAGAAATGATAAAAAGTTTATAGACTGATGATGAAGAATTTCAAAAGAAGATTAAATCTGAGAACGATGGGAGATTGATCGACTAAGTATATAAAGATGGAATTTTGAAATTTGGGAAGATACTTTGTGTTCCTAACATACCTGATCTAAAAAGGGAATTTTTGGATGATGCTCATAGCTCTAATTTCTCTATACACCCTAGGAGCACCAAGATGTATAGAGATTTGAAGGAACATTTTTTGTGGGACAACATGAACAGAGAGATTGCTGATTTTGTGTCAAGATGTATGGTTTTCCAAAAAGTGAAAGCTGGAAGACAACATCCTAGAGGATTCATGCAACCTCTTCCCATACCTAAGTGGAAATGGGATAATATTACGATGGGATTTGTCATTGGACTACCAAAGACTCCTAGAAAGAATGATGCAATATGGGTCATTGTTGATCGTCTTACCAATTCATCATAATTTCTTTCTATAAGAGAATATTTAAAACTTGAATGTATAGAAAGACTATATATTAATGAAGTTGTAAGACTTCATGGATTACAGCTATCGATTGTTTCTGATCCAGATCCTCATTTCACATCAAGATTCTGGAAAAGTCTTCAGAAATCCCTAGATATTGAACTTCATTTGAGCACTGCCTACCACCCTCAAACTGATGGACAATCAAAATAGACTATTCAAACCTTAGAATACATGTTGAGATCTTTATCACATGACTTTATAGGTATGTGGGATCAACATTTACCTTGGTTATAATTTTCTTATAACAATAGATTCCATTCAAGTATTCAGATGGCATCATACAAAGCGTTATACGGAAAGAGATGTCGTACACCAACCTATTGGGATGATGTTAGTAAAAGAAACCTCATAGGCCCAGAACTTGTTGAGGAAATAATGGAAAAGGATAAGGTAATCTAAACCCACATCAAAGCAGCTCAAATTACGCAGATAAGCAATGATGATAACCGAAGGAAGGATTTAGAATTTCAGGTAGGAGATCATGTTTTATTGAAGGTATCTCCATGGAAGGGAATTATATGATTCAGTAAGATGGGTAAATTGAGTCCCAGGTACATCGGACCTTTTGAAATTCTAGAAGAAATTGGGGTTGTAGATTACCATTTGGCAATGCTTCCAAGTCTCTCCAAAGTTCACAATGTGTTCCACATATCACTGTTGAGAAAATAAATGCCTGACCTAACGCATGTACTCACCTATGAGGAATTAGAACTATAACCTAATCTATCTTATCGTGAAGATCATGTCAATATTCTTGATACAAGGGAACAAGTGTTGAGAAACCGGACGACTGGTCTGGTAAAATTTCTATGGAGAAACCATAAGATGGAAGAGGCAACGTGGGAACCTGAGGAACTTATGATGAAGAACCATCTGAATATTTTTAAGTAGTAATATTCTAGAAATTTCAAGGACAAAATTATTTGAACAAGGGTATAATGTAACACTCTAATCTTCTACAGTACATTTCCCTTTGAATAATGCAGTAGCTTGCATTGTACGCAACTTGGAGTTTTAACACACAACAACCAATCAAACTATACGTTATGAATAGTTTTACCCACTTTTTAAAATTTTATAAATTTTACCTTTCAAAATGGACTTCATTTTTGGATTTGGAATATCAAAATTAGCTTAGGGTAAATTTTTGGTATTTTTCTGAAAACTTTCAATTTTTGATGAATAGTGAAAAACATTAAGTTATTGTTTAAAACTGAATTATTATTTAAATAATTATTTATTTTATTTAAATTTATTTTAGGTAAAAATAGATACATAATACCTATATAAGTTTAATTTAATTCATTGGAGTCAGTTTATAATAATTTTAGATATATTAAAATTTTATTGAACTTTTTACCGTCTTTTACCCATCTCCTAGGAGCATTTCCACATTTGTAGAAAATATAATTTTACCACTTCTGTTAGTTGAATTTCAAAAATCTGAGAAACACAGTTAATATCCAAAAGTAAAATTTGTTTCAATAAGATGAAAATATTTTTTGGTGAATAGTAACTTTTGACTTTTATTTACCACGGTTAAAAATAAATAGGGTAATTAAGGGAAAAATGATATCATAATTACCCTAACACATGTACTAATTCTATTGGAAAATTATAATTCAAAAAATACCTTATTAATAAAATATGATCCTCTTTGGTCCACTTGGATTAGATTAGGATATTTATTATTATTTTATTTTAAGAAGAGTTAAAATAGTTAAAATAAAAGTTTAATAACTAAACAATTTTTTATATATGGATATACATAAGATAAATTCGACTATAAATATTAATTAGAAAGATAAAAGTATTTCCTACATAATGGTATTTTATTTATAATTTTTAGAGGTTCAATAATTAAATTTATTTTTGACACAATGATGATGCAGTAATTACATTATTAATAAAAGATTAAAATAATTGACATTATAAATATCCAAATAAATCTAATTTGAGGCTTTTAATGAATTAAACTAATTTTCTAGGTTAATATGACATTTGAGGGATGATTAAATGAATTTTTTTTGACTTAATAATGCTTTTATGAATTTAACAAAAACAAAATACCAAATAGTGTCAAACTTGACATAAAAGAGTTTTTAAAACAAATATTATATTATTAATTGATATTCTATTCCTAAAAATATGTGTTTTGGCCAAAAGGCCTAAATAATATTATATATGTCACCAATGAACCACTTTAGGTTCGCTTCAAAGTCTTTAGTAAGTTTATTAACCATATAATATAAAAATACAAAGAGACATGGTAAATGTCAAACTATTTAACTAAGAGTTAAATCTAAAATATAAGGTTAATATTGTAACCCAAACCTATCTAAAACCTATGGGTTGTGTGGTTTCCGACCCATCCCCACCTTAGTCTCGAAATAAATAATTTTTTATCCTTTAGAAACCGAAAATTATTTTATTATAAAATAATATTTCAAGCTTTTCCTAAGGTGCCACTCACCCCTCTTATGAAAGGGAACATCCCCTTCTCTCAAATTCACACCTTAAAAGCCATTTTGATTAGCTAAACCTTGCCCAAATATCCTCTCAACTATCCTCTATTCATCCTAGATGCCTCAATTTTGTCATAAATCCAACCTAAGGATCCTTTTTTATCAAATAAAAAGGAAGAACCCGAAGAAGAGATAAATATTCCATCGCCTCTTTCAAGTTCTTTTCTTATTCCACTTCTTATTTCCTTGTTGTTTCCATTCTAAAATAATAAATCCAGTATCTTATACATACTGTGATTTTATTATAAATATTATACAACCATATTGATTATTTTAACCATTCTATGAACGACATGTCACCATACGTGTGTGCGTACGACTTACCGTCTCCACGTCGTGGTGTAGTTTGTTATTCAAACACTTCATCATTTGGATTGGTATAATAATGAGTATAAATGATGTAAATAATAAATATAACATGATAATGATTCTTTATATATGATATACCATCCAATTATATAAAATTTTAATATCAAAAGAATGATATTTTCGCTCGTGTGTACGTACAGATTACCGTCTCCACGAATGCGATGATATTCATTCCCCATCGTATCCATTCAAGACTAATTTTCATTTTATGATTAAAAATAATTTTTAAAGACTTAATATCATTCTGAATATTAATCAAATAAATCCTATGCATAACAAACATTACTTACATAACAAATCATATAAAGGAAAACGAATCAGTTAACACCTGAAATGATGATACTACTGAAATATCATTAACAAAGAAGTATTATAAGATCATATATGATATAATTTTAATGTATATGGTTCTTTTATAATTTAATAATAATGATTTTACCATTATAAAAGAATTTTAACCTACCCTCGACCAAGTAAAAGTACAAGGTAAGGGTTAATTCTACAGTCTCTTTATTATCCGAGGTTGTTTTTACGTAAGTATCTACTGGGACCTATTTATCATTCACATCCATGTTTTCAAAAAATATATTTCAAAACATTTTTACTATTTACAAGACAATGGGTTAGAGTAATTTATACCCTTATTTTACCATTAATGTTTTTAAAGGAATCTTTCAGTCATTTTCCAAACAAGGTACTTTATGACCTTTTTGAAAAAATTAAGGTAAGAATGTTTTTTTAAATTATATGGCAGGTGCAGCTATTTTCTGCCGTTATAACATCGTTGAAGCTTCCCTTACAAGATTATAAGAATATTTTGAAAATAAATGTTCTCTTTTATAATTACATGAATTTTAAATGATTTCAAAATAGAAATATATATTCCTAATAAATAATTTTCCTTTAATCTATGTCAACATCCTTTGATGGATTTTAAACTAGTTTGAAGTTGATCTATTATGATAAAAATCTTCCATATTGTATTATGTTTGACTATGGATGTGTTATTTTTATACTATTTATGTTTTATGGTTAATGTATTCACATTTCGTATGCTAGTTTTAAAATGAATGTTTATGCTATATTTCAACCCTTTCATATGAGGAATGTATTGGACTTAGTAAGTGATGGTGGAGCCCGCTATAGTTCCTCAGTGCATTGGTAGGTCTCATGAGACAACTAGACATGGAATTTTTTGAGGCCTTCCCAATTTGATATATGGTTTTGGCCGAGGCCTAAATCATTTTTATACTTCTTGTCTGAGGCCTTGACAAAATGTTTCAGAATGTTCGACATTATAAATTCCCTCATTATGAAAATAATATTGATGGTTCATGTGGTTACTCAACTAGTATAATACCCATGACTATGTTTTATTATGGAATTATTTACTCATATCATATTCCTACCATAAAATTGTTCATGGTTATTATTTGTAAAGGCAGGTGTTTTCAATTATTCACCATGCCTAATATTTATGTTATCTTCTACTGTATTACATACCCTTACTGAGCGTTTGAGCTCACCCCTTTCTTATGTTTCATTTTCCCAGTATATGAAGAAGTAAATTATGAGTGACTTGTAGGAATAATCTAGGAGGCGTGGATATTTCTAATGAAATAAATTAGTGTTGTATTTCTTTTCAAGTTGTAAAGTTAAACTTATGTATGAATATTGTTTCCAATAATACTAAACTGGTCGGTCTTTCAGGACTAGATTCCTTGTAATCATGCCAATCTTATGTAATAATTCACCGACTCTAGGTAACTAGAGTTGGGGCATTACATTTGGGATTTTTTTCCACCATGCCTCCACCCTGGAGTAAGTCTCAATATCCATCTCCCTGGGATGCTAACCATACATAATCCCATGTTTCCTCTCTGGGATGCGGACCACCCGTAAGCCCATGTTTTCATTTTAGGCCGCTGACTACGTGTTAGCCCCATTCCACTTCCCATGGATGCACCATTTGCAATGTCATTGTTAGTTCTTTACTGCCTCTTGTTTCTCACACCGATCATGACTCATGTGGTATTAGAGTAAGAATCGACCATGACATCCTCTCTGGGCAGCCTAGAGTGTTATCCCCAAACACCTCATCCCGAACTATGTGGACTTTGATCCTTTCCAAGGTAAGGTACATAGTAAGCCTACCTGAGGTTCAAGCCCAACAACCATTGGTCCCGACCATCTTCACTTCAGTTCCCACCATTACCAAACTACGTGGACTTTGATCCATTCCAAGGCAAGGTATGTAGGAAGCCTCCCTAAGGTTCAAGCCCAACACCCATTGGTCCCAACCATCTTCACGTCAGTTCCCACCATTCCCAAACTACATGGACTTTGATCCTTTCCAATCCAAGGTACATAGGAAGCCTCTCTAAGGTTCAATCCCAATAACCATTGGTCCCGACCACTTCACGTCGGTTCACCAACCCATTCTGAACTACGTGGAATTTGATCCTTGCCAAGGCAAGGTACGTAGGACACCTCCTTGAGGTTCAAGCCCACCATCCATTGGTCCCGACCATCTTCATGACAGTTCACCCCCATCCTCCATGACAATAAACTATACACCCCTTTTGTCTCATATGACATTAAATTGTCCCCTATCCAACAGTAATCCATTGTGAACCCCAACCAGTGGTAAGCCATTGTAACCCCAGTCAGCGGTAAGCCGTTGTCACCCCTAGTCAGCGGTAAGCCATTGTCACCCCCAGTCAGTTGTAAGTTGTTGTCACCCCCAGTCAGTGGTAACCCATTGTCACCCCCAGCTAGTGGTAAGCCCTTGCCACCCCTAGTTAGTGGTAAGATGTTGTCACCCCTAGTCAGTGATAAGACATTTTCACCTCCATTCAGCGGTAAGTCGTTGTCACCCCAATCATAGAAAATCCATTTTCACCCCCATTAATTAGAAAACCATTGTCACCGCCAATCAGCAGTAATCTATTTTCAACCCCATTCAGCGGTATGCTGTTTTCAACCCCATTCAGCAGTAATTTGTTGTCACTCCCAATCAGTGGTAATCTATTTTCAACCCAATTCAGTGGTAAGTCTTTGTCAACCCCATTCGGTGGTAATCCATTGAAGTCCCCCAATCAACGGTAAGTCGTTGGAGTCCCCAATTGATGGTAAGTTGTCATCAGATGAACTATGTGGACTTTGATTCCCTTCCCCTGGGATATGTAGTAAGCCTCCCTGAGGATCAAGCCCATCACCCATGTCTCATCCTGGTATTTCCCTCGAGCCTATGTGTTTTGGGAAGGTCGTGCACCCAACCCGAAGGTTCCACTTCCTCTGGATCCCATTTATTCGTTCATTGCCATGGGTTGCCTCCTTAGGTGTCCAATCACCTCACCGAACTGTGCGGACTTTGATTCCCTACCACGGGGATACATCGGAAGTCACTTTGAGGATCAAACCCAACATCACCGTCATCCTCACAATGGTTCCATCTCAATCCACCACCACTTCATTCAACTCTCTATCATCCATCCTAATTCTTACCTGGGCTGCCACATCCCAGTAGGATCATGCCATCTCTTTTCTTCTTCACTGCTCCTAGTAGTAACCGGGTAATTAACCATGTGTTAGCCCTATCATCAGTGTTCCCTCCAGGTGTTTCACCCATTTGATCCAATCCCATTAGTGTTTTGATCAGTCTAATCTGTCTCGGCTAGATGTTAAACCTACGGCATACCCTGTGTAAAACATGGGAAGCTGAGGAAAAGCTCAGAGACATTCCTATGGCATATAATTCTCAACATTCAATGTGGGATGCCTCGGGCTTTTGTGCACTTGAGAAACCCTATAATAAGGGGAAGAAACCCATATGCGCTAGTGTTCCAGCATCCAGACATGCCAGTGATGTTCAGCGTGACTACTCCCCCGACCGAAGGTTGTTGCCTTGACCAAACCCCTTAGAATTTTCTGACATAAGTTGTGTAATTAACCGGAGTCCATGAATTTATGGCACTAGGAAGAGTTTCACGAACAATGTCTTAATCTATAAACGAGACTCGGACTAGGTAACGAGTTTCGAGGAGGAATCCACAGAAGGAAGAACCAATATCCCATCATCCTATTTCGATCAAGGAGAAAACGTCCATGAATAAGTGATGGATACGGCCCGCCTTTGGAAAGCCGAAATGTGGGGCAACATACATCACATCCTTGTAGTCCTCAAACAAATGGATGTGCATGCCCCGAAGAAAGCATCAGAAACTGAAATGGTGAACACGATGTTAATGTCATCTACTATGTGAAGATTGGTAGTATTTGAGACATTAGTGGATTATCGTGTCACCGGATCCAATTATCCAACTCTGGGTCCTGCTAAGCAAATAGTGGGACTGGCGTGAAACTCACTAGAATTCGGGGCAGTTAAAACATTGTACATCCCGATCTGCGATGTTGTCAGCATGGATCCTTCTTACTGGCCATGGAAGACAGAATGACGTTGGGGAATTGGAAGTCAATTTCTCTGTTTCAGTACTAATGGTTTAATCTCCCTTCTTTCAAGGAACAAAGTTGTTGTATCAGGAATCCGGTCTCCACCCACCCACCGGCGTAGGGGCAAGGGCATCACCAATGTATAAATCCCATGTGGATCCACCACTTCTATGATAGATTCCACCACAACCACAGTTTTTGGGTGCCCACGCCCCATCTACCCTTCTAAATTCGTTCAACGAAGGGTAATATATGACCTCAATGCCAATACGAGGAGGAGGGGATTATCCCATCTCAGGATATGGCTGGCTAGGATTTAGAGGCACCTGCACCTCATCTCCATTTTCACCCCCATGGGTCGTACAGGGAGCCACTACTCCCCAATCCAACATACAATCATTTCAGGTTCCTCTCCCCAGAACGCCTCGATGAATCCCTCCCCTATGCCGACAAGGTAGGGGATGTCTGGGCTAGGCTCTTTGGGATCCTATTTCAAGGACTCCCAAGGAGGGCTCCCACTAGGCCTCGCTAGCACCACCACCCGGTCCCATGAGTCAAGGAGCAGGTAATCCATGCGCCTGCACCGCCGATCCCAGTACGGATGACCCAACACCAGCATCAGGCACAGGCTGAGGAGGATGCCCTCCAAGGGGAATCGACATCAACAACTATTATGGATCAGGCCACAGTCGACATATATCATCTTCCCCTTGGGTATGATGAATAGGGAGAATTATATACTCGACCCGGATCGAGGCCCCAACCACCCCACAGGCAGGCTGGGTTGACTCTTATGGTCATCGGTGTAGGGAGCACCCGCCACAGACCAACCTGCGGCAACGACACCTAGTACGGAGGTCCTCTCCATACCAAAACCATGAAAAACATGGGTCCTCACCACTTCCAAGCTTGGCATGGAGGTCCGCCCCATGCTAACTTGAATCTGAATGAGGGTCCTCCCCATGACAGTGACACTCAGTAAAAAAAGCCTCTCCCGCGCTCATTACATCAGGTATGGGGTCATCCCTCTTGACACAGATCACGACTGTGGGGTTTTTACACATCTGGTCAAACTTTAGCGTGGGTCCCTCCCCATGTCCTTACAGCAGCTGGTGAAGGTCCTCATTGCCATAGTAATTAGAGGTGTGAAGGTCAGCTTCGCTTCAACAGCACCCAGCACGGAGGTCCTACCTGTGCTCTGCTTGACCATTATGAGGACACTCCTCACATTGATACTTCCATGGGAAACAAGCATGGAGGCCCTACCCATGCTTCTACCAACTCCGATGGAGGTAATACCCACTCCAGAACTTCCCATGTAGATTCCCTCCACACATCAGTCAGTGGACATGGAGGTCCTCTTCGTGTTCCCTTAAACATCTGTCCTGGTGCTCCCCACACCCCAGCTCACTCTGGCAGAAATCTTCTCCACCTCAGCACCAGTACGTCCAAAGGTCTTTCTCATGCTGGAAGTCTACCCTATCCCGAAGAACCATCCTGGGGCAGGAGGGCGGGTCTTCGCCTCCATAAAAAGAGTACCGAAAATATTCGGACTGAGATTAAACTAGTCTGTTTCTCAGATTCTGAGGCGGAATATGATTTAGTGATGTAACCCTCTCTTAGATCCTTCATGTCAAGGGACGAGGCAGGAACAAGGTACATCAGCCTCATACTTCCAGAATGTGAGGCCCATCAGATTCCCACCTCCCCCACAATTATATCCAGGAGGATGAAAATTTGACAACTCTACAGGCTCTAGTCGTGCAATCATCACCATCATCACCAGAAGCACTCTCTACCTCGACCAGAGATCACAGAGAGCTATTTTGGGGACTAATGGAAAAGGATCCACACTCTGTCCCTTCACCAGTATCTATAGCCCCTACACAAGAAACTGTGGCCGTCAGCCCGTTTTACCGCGATGTGGTGGCTAAGTCACAACACTCTTTGGAGGGTATCCCAAGATGTGGTGTTCTGTCAGCTCGCACACCATATTCTCCACCGGCCATCCCAACATCCTAGTAGTCTACCACAGTACCGGTACCTCTTCCCCAACTACCTCTGATTGAAGAGTGGGGAAATGAAGGACCAGACCCTGAATCTGGACCAAGGATCTTGTGGGATGTTCTCACAACAGCCCATTTCTGTGAGATGTTTTGGCCAGTTGTAGCACCGAATTTCAGTGCACCAGAATCTCTCACCCAAGAATAGGTCGAGTGTTTTCTCCAAACCCTCTAGGCGACTCATTTCTATCTTCGTCATCGATGAGTGGCCTACCAGAAGAGTCAGGCGCACTTTGTAGACATCGTCCAACAATGTTGTTTGGTTGATTAGGCTGCACCCCCCATGGCCCAATGCCCTGAGTCACCAAGTCGTCATAGGACCCTCCAACAATGATGCGTCTAGAGCTTTAAATTGCTCCACAGGATAATCAAGGAGGCTTCCCCCCACGTGAAAATATATGGTAGGGGGTATTATGTGGCTCTCCATTTTAGTTTCATCTGGTGCCAGCCCAATTTTTTGGGTAACATAGAGGATATGCCTCCAGGAAGGGTCGCAGTTAACATGGCCGACCTTCTAGGGGTGAAAATGAGCTAGAGATTCTTGGAGAGGGCCTACCACCCGAGGGAGTTTTACACCTCTTGGATTCATCAGGAAGGATTACTCATCAATAGAGGAATCTACAGGGTCTTCTAGTGCCCACTGAGGCATTGGTCCTCAGCTGAAATCCAAACAAAGGTAAGGTGCACCTCAGAGCTGTCAAATCCTCCAACACGTCTGGATTAATGCAGAAGGCAGAAGACAATCCCAAAAAAGTCGTGTTGTATCAGAATCTCGCTGAACACAAGAAGATAGTTGACAAACTCCTTTCTGAACACGCTGCGAAGCGACGGCCAGACTACGGTGATCCTCGGTCGGGGCAGCAGGGGCAGGCACAACTTCTCCTTAGCAAATTGCCTTCAGGTGACCTTGACTATCCTGCCCACGCAGACAGGGTTGAGGCTAGCACTTATGGAAAGAGGGTTCAGTATGTGTTAAAAAATCCTCCTAAATGGCATGACAATCCTCAGGACCCATCACAGGTTCCCCCAGATGCTACACAAGCCATTCCACTAGTCGCTCCATGATCCATTGTGCCTACTTATCATGTTGAAGAACATTCCAATGCACTGGTGGTCAGGGATCCCTGTCAAGACAAAAATCCCTGCCCATATGATCTAATGGAAGAACTCATTCCCTACCTTAAGGTGTTGGAGACACGACAGGTGGAAATCCCTCCTGATGGAAAGTCTTATCCAGTGTGTTTGGATGATATTCCAACACCTCCAGGTTTCGGAAATCCCACTTTTTCCCCTTCAACGGGACAGGGGACCCTTCGTAGAACCTGTCCCACTTTATCTCAAGGTGTGGGCCCATTTTGGGAACTCTGGTGTAGTAGGAGGCCGCCAAACTCTGGTGTTTCGTATAGACGTTGGAGGGGTCGACGTTCGTCTGGTACAGCAAGCTCCCCATCGGATCAGTTTCCTATTGGGAAGACCTCCATAGGAAATTCATCTACTAGTTCAGTTCCACCACTCGGAAGAAAAGTATCCCAGACCTCTTAAAGTGCAATCAGATGCCTTATGAGCACATTGTATACTTTGTCACCTGGTGGAAAAGGCTCACATACTCCCTCTACATTCCACTAAATTAGGATAAACTACTGACGATATTCTTAGGGAACATCAACACAGAACTGGTCCCCTATTTGATCACCCAGAACTACCCAAGGGGATTCCAAGACTTCTCTGATAAGGCCCAGCACCAAGAGGAATCCTTACAGCTGGTTAAGAAGGCACATTTGTTTCCACCTGCAATCACAGTGAGAAGGGCCTACAGGGCTGAGCCCACTATAGTGTCTCAAATAAAGGCCCTCAGGCTACTAGATTTGTTACAAGTGGAGCAGCCTCCATAGCTTCGTAGAGTCCCTCCACCTCAGGCACAGCCTCCGGCCCAGCAGCACCCACCTCATAACCAGTGGGTGCCCCCGCATAATGTGATGCTGCTGCCTAGGAAAGATAACTAGGATCCACCTTCTCGAAAAGCTCCTCCATCTCCACGTCACGGTCAGGATCCAAGGGCCCCCATCCCGGACAGGAGGAACCAGACCTACTCATTCATCAAGGCTCAAGTCCCTGGTTATTTCCGTAGTGCCTTGGAGCAAGGGATTGTATGTTTTCTTGAGTGCAGGAGGCCATAATAGGTGAACCTCACTGATCGCCCTAATTACTATCCCTATCACCAAATCCTAGGGAACACCCTCAAACAGTGATATGTGTTTAAATATTGGCTTCAAGACCAGGTGGATAAAACATATTCTGGTTAGGCCCAGCTCTGGCACAGGTGGCATGTGTCTTCGTTAGGAAAGACAGCAGTAGTGACAGTGAAGGCGAGTGGCATCAAGTTTATAACCATAGGTACTAGATGTATGATGAATGGATGGCTCATAAAATAGTCACTCATTCCCATGGTGTTATCCATGCTCACCTGAATCGATCAGAGCCTTTAGAAGCCGCATCTACTACTTCTTCATTGTCGCCTAAACAGTCCCCTTCTCGGAAGAGCAAACATTGGCGACATGAGGGAAAACAAAGTCCCCCACCAATACCATCGTTATCCAATACACTTGGGTATTTCATACCCCTGGAGATGGAGATTCCTCCCATAATCCATCTAGTAGTGGATGACTCTTCAATTGATGGTCAAGGGTATGCCTCGATTAATACTATAGAGCTAGTAAACCCCTACACGATTTCTGACAATGAGGAGTGCCAGGAGGATCTTACTAATGTCCCCAACTATCACCAACATTGGTGGAGCCGTGGAAATAAGGGTCGTCGGAGTGCCTCAGTCAGTACTTCCAGCTAGGTTGTTCATGATATAGAAACCAGGTCGCAGACCTAGAACAGAGCTCATCACATGCATCCTTCTCATCTAGTGACATCAGGTCCGCCTTCGTCGTCGTTCGTGTTGTTGGATCAGGCAGATCCACCTCGACTGCATCATGATCATCCACACTTTGCTCTGGACCGGTCTCAGTCATCGGACCCTCATCTGGTGGTCACTCCACAGGCTTCGACTAGTTAGCAGTGGGATATTCGTAGCACTAGTAAATCATCGGTCCATCCGGCAGGGCCCACCATACCCCCTCTCATAGAGCGACCTTCTGTAAGTAGAAGTTCACGACTGGCATGAAAGTATGATGTTCTCAAACATATTTCTAGTATTCTAGAAATTCTATCCATTCTTGAGGCCCTTTTCCTGTCATCAGATATGCATGAGGCCCTCACCGAGGCTTTAAGAATCCCCCTCTAGTTTGAGATAGAGGTAGCAACCGCAGAAGCCTTTCATGCTGAGGCAGTCGAGAATGAGGAATGCTAGGCCATCATCTCATTCTCTAAATAAGATTAAGGATATCCCATACATGTTCACATTACCCCAATATACATCACCGGCCAGTTTAATGGCATGGAGGTTCACTGTTGTCTTTTCGACACAGGCTTTAGTATCAACCTAATCCCAACTCAGACACTGTGAAAATTGGGGTTTTATGAAGATGATATGAGTCCCTATAACCTAAGAATCCAAGGTTATGATAGGATAGAGTAGAAAACAGTCGACAAGATATCTTGAACACCCATTTATGTGGTCTAGTTTCTAGCACCGAGTTTATGGTTGTCATCCAGGACACCGCCTACAATACGTTGATGGGAAGGACATGGATCCACCTACATGTGGCGGTTCCTTCATCATATCACTAGTGCCTCAAGTACTCCCTTAATGGTAGAGTGGACATTTATCAAAGTGACACGTCTCCCTTTGCCTCTTGTGAAGCCCTCTATCTGGATGTCGACTATTACAAGAGAAAAGACAAGTAGATTCAGGCTAATGAGGTTGATCTTGCAATGGCTACAACCGACCTGTGGACAGATCTAGATGATTCCTACCTCCTTCCAATCCACCAGTTGGAGGCTACAACCTTGTATATGGGACAATGCTTCATTGTTTCTAGAATAAGGGGTAACACATTCTCGAGTCTAAGTGACGCTAGAAGATCACCTCATACTCCTACACAAATCTGGATTAGGTGATCCTGGATCCTCCTACTACCATAAGGTATCGGGATGTCCACCCCATGGCAATAGCAATACGTCATACTTTCTTGTTTCACTATTTCATTGATATCATCAAGTGTAACCCCTTAGGCCAAAGACCATATGGGATCAGATCAACAACCTTTATTGTTATGGTTTCAGAAGCACAGGGGTTCCCCGATGCAATGTCCACTGCCGCTCAAGCTGGTACCATCCTCTCATTGGGATTTTTCAACTCAGAGGGAACTCCTCTAATCGGGGATCCCTCCTCCATAAGTGAATAAGAGGATTTAGAGGATGCTCCCCTGCCTTTGAAGCGGGCATTTTTTGTCACGGTCGACGAATTGGTACAGGTGAACCTTGGAAGCAAGGAAGACCCAAAACCCACATTGATCAGTGTCTCCATGCCCCTAGTTGAGTGAAAATAGTACATAGACTTCCTTAAAAAACATAGTGATTTATTCGCGTGGAGTTATGAAGAGATTTTAGTACTAGATTCTCAGGTAGTCATCCACCACCTCGGTCTCCTGGAAAATCATCGCGGGTTAAAGTAGCCTCCCAGAAAGATTCACCCTTCTCATGGTGTCATGGTTGAGGTAGAAGTTGATAAGCTCATCAGATCAAATTTTGTTAAATAGGTCCAGTGCCCCAAATGGCTAGCCATCATCGTACCAATCAGGAATAAGAACAGACAGATCTGAGTCTACATTGACTTCCGGGATCTCAATTGTCAGTGACTGGAGGATGACTTTCCCCTTCCTGTGATGGAATTTTTGATCAATTCTACAACTAAGTTCCAAGACCTCTCTTTCATGGAGGGTACTCTGGGTATAACCAGATCCAAATGGCCCCTGAGGATTAAGATTCTACATCCTTCAAGGCACCACAAGTTACTTTCTGTTACCATGTTATGCCCTTCGGTTTAAAGAATACAAGTTCCACCTATCATTGGGCTATGCATCGCATATTTAAGCTGATCCTCACAACATTGATGGAATGTTATGTGGATGATCTGGTGGTCAAATCTTGTTGGCGTCAGGACCATATCAAAGACCTTGAAAAAGTGTTTGGCTTCCTCCGTTCTCGCAACCTGAAGATGAAACCATTGAAGTGCACCTTCAGGGTCACCTCCAAAAAGTTTCTTGGATTTGTTTTTAGAAATAGGGGCATCGAGATCAACTTAGAGAAGATTAAGTCCATTATTTAAATGTCTCCCACAAGAAACCTCTGGGAGCTTTGAGGATTCCAAGGCCACTTGGCCTACAAACGCCGATTCATCGCGAATCTGGCTGGTAAGTGTAAGACCTTTTGACGGATCATGAAGAAAGGAACTATCTATGAGTGGGACAAAAAATGTTAGAATGTTTTAGAGGAAATCAATCAGTAACTCCTCCAACCTCCAGTCTTAATTACACCTGTCTCTGGAAATCCATTGGTAATTTACGTGACTGCCCTAGATTGGTCTCTCGACGCCCTTATCACCCAAAATAATAACGAGGGGACAAAGAACAGTCTTTACTACCTCATCTTCATGATCCTTGATACAGAGACCAGATAATAACCTATTGAGAAAAGCTGCCTTGTGCTAGTATTCACAGTATAGAAATTACGACATTACTTGCAGCACCATGAGGTACAGCTGGTGTCCCGAGTAGATCTTCTGAAGTACATCCTGAACCGCCCCATGTAGAAAGGTTTTCTAGCTCGGTGGGTAGTGATTCTTCAGCATTTTGACATCAGGTTTGTCCCTTATAAGGCTACTAAGGGTAAGCATTGGAAGAATTCCTTGCTACCCATCCAGATCATGTGGACCAGTCCCTAGATCTCGATTTCCCAGATGAAGCGATTCTCTCGGAAGACCAAGTCATGTCATTCTGGAAAATTCACTTCGATGGTGCATCCCAGAGCCCTAGCGACAGAAGGCTCAATGACCCCAAACTCAACAAAGTAGGCCTGGGTATTGTCTTCATTACCCCAGCACAATTTGTTCTGTCGTATTCATTCATGTTGTCAGAAGGTTGCACCAACAATGAGTTGGAGTATCAGGCTCTCATTACTAGCCTTGAGCTAGCCCTTGAGATTGACGTACCCCATTTTCATGTGAAAGGGGGACTCTGAACTAATCATCAAGAAGATCTGTGGTGACTATGTTGCCAGAAATCCAAATCTCATACCATTATTGGAATGCACTCTCCAGCTAATGCCCTAGTTCCCATATCGACCAGAAGTTACTCATGTCCCTCGATCTCAGAATAGTCGAGTTGACACCCTGGCCGACCTAGCTTCATCACTTGCTGAGCCTGAACAGGATGATCTGATCATCCGCATGGCACACTAGAGATTTGTCACTCCCGTCAATCCAGATGACGATGATAGCCTATAGGTAAGCCACCTTACCGTCGGTGCCTCCACATCAGTACCCCCAGGTCCCCTGGATGTAGTGATTGAAGTGACTCTTTACTGAAGAACCTCCTTTGTTTACTATCTCCAAAATAGTAATATCATGGTGGATTAGGCCAAGCGTGAGTAAATTCAATGTTGTGCAATACAGTTTAGCCTCCATGATGGTCCTAGTCATGATCAGATCCTCTACAAGCATAGGTTTGATGGGGTTCTCCTCCATTGCATTCAAGGAGTCTATATTTCTCAATTCATGCAGGAGGTTCATGCCGGTTCCTATGGGCCTCATCAAACCGGGCCAAAACTATCTTACCAGATCCAGAGACTGGGGTATTTTTGTCCCTCCATGATCCATGATTGCATTTATTTCACCAAAAGGTTCCATGTGTGCCAAATTCATGGAAACTTTATGCATCGGCCTCCAGAGTCTCTCTACACTACCAAGTACTCTTGGCCATTTACGGTATGGGGACTCAATGTCATGGGACCATATCCACCGGTGATAGCTCGCCAGTGTTGGTTCATCCTAACTGCTATATATTTCTTCTCCAAGTGGGCAGAGGCAGTTCCACTCAAGGATATCAAGTCTCGTTCCATTTTTGACTTTGTGAGCTCCAACATCATCTACTGATTTGGATTCCCTCACGTCATCCTAACCAATAACTACATGAACTTCTGGGCAGTTGTGCTGAAGAAATTGTACTCTAAGTACAACATCTGTTCAAACCATACCTCCCGTTATAATGCATAAGAAAATGGACAAATAGTGGAGTTCAAAAAAACCCTCTCTAACATTCTGTAGAAAATAGTTGGTCAGAACAAGAAGAGTTGGTCGGACAAGCTCTATAATGCCCTCTGGGCTTATTGGATGACGACTCATAATTCCACTCAAGTGATCCCATATTCCCTGGTGTACGGAATGGATGCCTCCATGCCCATCGAGATTCATTTTCCCTCGTTTTTCACAGATATCTATGATCATAAAGCACCAGATAAAGTAGTTTAAATCCGTTTGGCTAAGTTGGAAGCGCTCGATGAGAACAGGCTTCATGCCTTCCAAAATCTAGAAAGGCATTAGAACAAGATAGCTAGAGATTTCAATAAGAAAGTTTGCCTCCGCTTCTTCTTGCATGGAGACTTGGTGTGGGACCTGAGAACACCAATGATGACTGGCAGGAAATCACCCAAGTTGGTTCCCAAATTGGAAAGACCTTACATTGTTCACAAGGTTTACTCCAATGGCGCATACTCCCTGGTTACCATGGATGGTGAGCGTATAACTCCTCCCACCAATGCCAAGTTATTCAATCAATACTTTTCCAGAGTCGCCTAGTCCTGAATGACCTTAAATTGTATGGTCCCACATGACCCTAAACTTTATTAGGGTCCTACATGACCTTAAAATTTATGGTCCTACATGACCTTAAAATGTAAAATGTCCCACATGACATTAAACTGTATGTCATCCCACATGACGTTAAACTGTATATTGTCCCAAATGACATTAAATTGTATGTCATCTTGCATGACGTTAAACTTTATATTGTCCCACATGACATTAAATTGTATGTCACCCCGCATGACGTTAAACAGTATACCATCCCGCATGACATTAAACTGCGTGTCTTCCTGAAATATGTTAAATTGTGTGTCTTCATTCAAGACATTAAACCTCTAGAACTACGTATGGCTTGATTACCATTCTCGTGGAATATGTAGGAACGCTCGGACACTTCGTCTTGATTTCATGCCCAAGTTCCCTCTTTGACTATCCCCTCTGGGTATAGTTCTCCTGTAGGATCCCACATGGTGTCATGTAGGATGCTTTGGCCCCACTCATATCAGTATTACGATGATTACACCATGTACCCTTCCTCATTCTTCTCTCCTCCCATGTCCTCACCACATGACGTTAAATGGAATGTCCTTTAGAACTATGTATGGCTTTATTCCAATCCTAATGGGATATGTAGGAACAGCTGTACATTTCATCTATAAGACCAGCCCCAAACTTCAGGGCCTCCCATTGGGTTGAAGCACATGGTGTGGTGCGGGATTTTTCCCTCATCCACATAAATTTCATCATAACTATACCTTGTATCAATCCTCCCTGAAGATCCCCACTTCTTCTATTTTCCAGCATGACTTTAAGTTGAACGGGCACATTTATGCTCCACACACTCCATCATTTGGGTTTCCATTATCTTTCACATCTAAAAGGTCCCCCAATGGTATGGATACTTAGTCTAAGGGCTCTCCTATCATTTTGGGCCAATTCCTTTGAGGACCTCGAATGAAAAATTGATACAAGTCCCACGATGTGAATATGGTCAGTGGTCGATGCTCATTTTTTATTTCTATTTCAGGTCACACAATAGAGATGATGTGTTTTGAACCTGGTCAACGGCCATCCTTTGTTGTTGTAACCACCCCCATTTGTCCCAAAAATTGACTGTAGTGGTTCATTATACCCCACAGTCTCTTTAAACCTCGGTCTGCCTCAGGCAGGAGTGTGATTCCATCTATCGGACCCTTGTCTAATGGGAAGAGCCTAGTCATACTCCTTGTTTCCAACACTGATCATTGCTTACGTGGGATTAGGAGTTGAGGTAAGGCAACACACACATGATAGGTCGTGTGGATATATTTGGCTGGGATTCCCATCCTCAGATCCCTCAACCCTTTTAGCCCCCTAGCCCGAGTTCTCATTTAGGATTGTGTGGTTCGGTATGGACTCATGTATGTATTCACGTCGGGCTATTTTCCCATGACACATGTATCCCCATGAGACATCCCCCCTTAACTTATCATCTTTTTTGTGAACAGAGGCCCTTCTATGCTTCATGAGCCCCATCATTTGGGTTTCCATCATCTTCTATATCCAAAAGGACCCCCGAATGGCAAGGATGCTCGACCCAAGGGCTCTCCTACCATTATGGGCTAACACCCTCGAGGGTTGCGAGTGAAAAATTAATACAAGTCTTGTATTGTGAACGCGATCAATGGTTGATGATAAATTTTTTCCCCCGACCTCTGGTCACAAAAATATAGATACTATGTTACGAAAATGGTCAACAGTTATCCTCTATCGTTGTTACCATTTCGGGGTCTTCCACAAGCACGATGATTCTCCCTCTCTACTCAGCCATCCCAGGAACATGACATTAAACTGGGCATCTACGGTCTGAGATCTATGACCTTAAACTAAGATTACCCTCATCCTCACTGCAAGATGTTAAACTGAAAACTGGTTGTGACATTCCTTCTGTGGCCCAGCCTCAGGTCCCTCAGCCTTTTCGCCCCCCTGGCCCAAGTTATCACTTAGGATTGTACGGTGTGAAATGGGATTATGTCCTCATTCATGCCAGGTTACTCATCATGTTGTATACATACCTCGTTGGGGTATCTTTCCCCTATGTGAATCCTTGTTGTAAGATGGTAAACTACAAAGAATCCTTTTCCTAAGAACTACATGTGTCTTGATTCTCATCCTTATGGGATATGTAGGACCGCCCGAACATCTAGTCTTCAGTTCCAGCCCCATTTCTTAGAAACCTCCCTATCATCTTGGCCCCATGGCCTGTGTTCTTCCAAGAGAAGGATATATGGTGTTGTATGGTCTTATGTCCCCAATCACATCGGGTTTGTACCAACCACACGACGTTACTCTCTCTCTCTCTCTCTCTCTCTAGGGCACCCTTCGCACCCTTTCCCTATACTCATTTTTTCGAGTCGGATTTTATAAGTCGGGTCCCCCGACCCACTTTGGTGATTCACCAATGTGCCCAGGAGTACTCTGGTTCAGAGCATGGAGTGTCGGATTCTACCTGTACTTCACCCATTTTTCAGGCTTCGTGTTCCCCTTCATTTGGTCTTTCATTATCTTTCACATCTGAAGGGACCCCCAAGTGTCATGGATGCTCATCCCAAGGGCTCTCCTACTATTATGGGCCAACATCCTTGAGGGTTTCGAACAAAAAATTGATACAAGTCCCATGGTGAAAATATGGTTAACAATTGACGATTATTTGTTGTTCCCATTTCAAGTCACATGATATGGATGTTGTGTTTTGAATATGGTCAACATTTATCCTCCATCGTCACGCCAACCACATCAAGCCTTAAATTCTGGTTACATGATTCACATCATTTTCCACCCCATCATGTCCAAGTGGAATTTTGATGCTCTTGGTACTATCACTCGGTACACATTTTTACATTAAGAGTACAAATCCATGTTAAGGAATCATTCAAGGCCTCACGCTGACTTCCCCTTTACTCGTATTCCATGTATTTCAAATACCTCTTCTACCCTTGTTTCCCAAACCGAGTTTGACTCACATAGGATTAGGGACTGGATCGAGTTTTGTGCTCTCTTGGAAGAGTTTCTCCTCATCATGGTCCATTCTCTAAGACCTTAAACAAATATCTCCTTATACACCATCTCCAAGAACTATGTCTAGCTTGATTCTCATCCTTATAAGATATGTAGGAATGCCCGAACATCTTTTATTTGGGTCTAGCTTAACTGAGAGCTAGTATATCTTGTCCCATATTCTCTAACCTTTTTTGGCCCCTTGACCTGAGGTTTCTTTCTTGGAATTGTGCATGGTGTGATGTGGACCTCATCCTCATTCATGTCGGGTATGCTTTATCATGCCATGCACATTCCCTCTTGAACCTCATCTCTCCTATATATGTCTGAGCGATATGACTTTAAACTATGATGCCTAGTCCCATGTGACTTTAAACTGTTATCTCTATACTGCACGATGTTAAATTGTATGGTTGGTCCCATCACATGACCCTAAACTATGACATTATGGTCCTATATGCACAACAAAAAACGGCACTGCATTGTGTTGTCATCACATGAAGGGGCATCTTGTTTAGTATCGGTCACACACCATACCATTTTTCAGCACCTTCATATGGCCTGATTCTTATGGTGATTCCTGGAATTTCTATCATAGTTCCATCGATTCACACAAAAAAAACAACACATTCATCCTAATGGACAAACAAGATCTATCAAATGCTACTTCTTTTGGTGCGAGATCCAAACCTACATGACCTTATTATCTATGACACTGGTATCTTACCATTCCACCCTTAGAACTATGTATGTCTTGATTCCCATCCTCATGGGGTATGTAGGAATTCCTGGTCACTTTTCCTCGGACCAAGCATAACTTTTACTTTTGGTCCCCTGACCTAAAAGTTTGTCGGAGATCACATTATGGTGATACGGACTCTTACTGTCCTCACTCACATCGAGTTTGGTAATTATTTCACCACGTGTCTCCCTTCATCAGTTCCCTCATGGTCCGATATCTATGACCATAAACTAAGACCACTCCACATCCTTGTCGCAAGACTTCAAACTGCACGACATCTTCAAGAACAATGTAAGTATTGATTCCCATACTCAAGGGATACGTAGGAATGCCCAAACATATTGTCTCCGGGTCTAGCCTAAGGAATCTAAAATCCTACCCCCTATATCCAGCCTCTTAGCACGAACTCTTTCGAGAGAATGTGGTGTGGCGAGTACCTATCGGGTTCTCATTTATATCATATTTTGAAATGGTCGCACCATGTGCCTACCGTGTCTTTTCCCAACCTGTTCTGAGTTCTATGACCTTAAACTAAGATCTCCCTATGAGAACTGCATGTCGAGTTTTTCTACTTCACTGCCCTATGCATTTTCCATTAAATCAAGCCCCCTTTTATGGCCCATCCAATTACCATTAAGTTGGAAGCGTGTGACCCTAGGACCCTTGTCCTTGAAAAGGGATCTGACTCCCACTATCTGATACATCTTTTTGTCGTACTCAGATGTGTTGTGACAAAGAGCCTGAAGTGTGGAATTTTCATAGGGAAATTCCCTCATTCCATGTCCCAACTTCATGAGACCATTATTTGGATCCCCATCCTCTTCCACGTCTGAAGGTACCCCCTTTACGGCCTGGTCTCGTGACACATTGGCTTACCTACTGTCTTGGGCCAACGTCCCTAAGGACCTCAGATGACATTTTCGACATGTCCCATGTATAGAACATGGTCAGCGGTTGATACTCATTTTTCTGTCCCCAATCCCGGCTAACGTGAAACAGATGCTATGTTTCAAACATAGTCAACAGTTATCCCACATCGTCATGCCACCATCATTGTGGTCCAAATCTCAAGCATCATGATTCACATATTTCCAATTTCTTATGTTCAAGTGGGATTCCAACATACTCGTCTTTTCCCATTTTCGCATCTAGGAGTGTCAAGTAGGTGGTTCAGCATTATTGGGACGTTATTCACTGAGCGTTCCATCGCCCCTAACATGTACCTTCATGTGCTAGGAAATTCCCATCACTACTCCTTATTTCCCACATCGAGCACGACTCACGTGGGCTTAGTAGTTCTGGTAGGACGTGTACTGGAGCAACCATGTCACACATGCTTTTCATCATCCCGCATGATGTTAAACATCACTCTCAGAACTACGTTTATATTGATTCTCATTCTTATGAGATATGTAGTGATTCCCAAGAATTTTTCCTTGGGCCTATCCTTAGGTTCATTAACCCTTCTGGTCCCTCGACCCTGATCACGGTCCACTCTCTATGACCCTAAACTAGGAGCCTACAGTCCATGTAACATGACTTTAAACTGTTAACCTTGGTTGAGGCAGTATGACCTTAAAACTATGTGCAGTGTCCTGCTCATATGAAGTTAAACTATTCTATTCATCATTTTCATCCATGTGATGTAAAACTGTAGATCATTTTGGGACCTTACTAGGAGGTCCTGTTCAGAAGCAGGTATGATCCCTGATCAGACCGATATGCCCACCTAATGTGTTTCCACCATAGAGGCGTGATCTCAAGAGTGTTGGAATCCATTTAAAAAACCCATCACTCCACAATCCATGCTTTTCTTTCCCTTTATTTGGACCCTCTTCCTCTTCCACATCTAAAAGAACACCATAACAGTATGGATGCTCAGCCTATGGCTTGCATACTGTCATGGGTCAATGTTCTGGAAAACTACTGGATAACATTTTGAGCTAGGACCCATATTTCAAATATTGTCAATGGTCATCCCTCATTTGTTATCTCTATTTCAGGCTAATGCAATAAGGATACTCTTTTTTGAACGTGGTCAGCGGTTATCCTTCATTGTCATGACACCCCCACGGTGTTCTGAATCTGGGGAATCATGATTCAAAATTTCCAATCCATTATGTTCGGGTGGATTCCAAACTCCCCTGGAATTACCCCACTCGTTCACTAGAGCACATTGGGAAGATGGAACGTCGATTGATCTAAGGTATTCATCCTCCAGTCGGGCCTCTCCCTTTCTTTCCAAAAATCTGGATTGGTCGTTCAAACAAAAGATTCCTGGAGTTTGGTTTTCACTCTTATATTCGGATGGAATTTAAAGGTGTTTATCCTTTGTTTCTCACATCAGGCCCGACCCACGTGAGTTTAGGGACTGATCGCTGGATGCTCCATGAATGTAACAAAAATGCAATAGACCAAAAATGAATAACAGAACTCATGCATGCATCTAGCATGAATAATCAAAACATGAAGGGACATTAAAAAGTTACATGCATCACAATACCCAAGGATCGACCCCTCCCATGGATGGGTTGAACCCGTCAAAAGAGAATTGCAGCTCTGCCACTCTCTGGCTCGTGGTGTCCAGGATTCGTTGTCGCCTGTTTAGTTTCCACTCATCCTCAGTAACAATGGGGCGCAGTTCTTCAGGCACGGTCCGAGCCTGCTCCTTTTTGGTTCGGATAACAGTCATCTCCTCGAAGTCTTGTCTCATTCATTCTTCATCCTCCTTCAGCTGGTCCTTCAACTGCGATATGATCTTCGATTGTGTGTTGAGGAAATCAGAATGTTCATCTGCCCGAATGTGCAACCGCTGAATCTCATTTTCAGCCTCCTATATCCTCTTTATGTTCACTTCTTTTCTCCACAGCCAACCCACACCTAGGTTGCAGTCATATTCCTATATCTTCTCTACCATGAGATCTCGGATGAGCATGTGGGGACGCTGGGCATCCACTCCCCCGATGCACAGTTCACGCAGTCACGAATGGAGACTCTCTATCTGGTCTATCAATTATGCTTGATGGGTGCCATCAATAAAGCGCTTGATCAGCTTCCATGACCAGTGACATATTATCTTTCTATCCTCTTCATCAGAGGTCATCCCATCCCGGTCTGTGGGGTTAGCAGGCTCATTCATGGGGAAACCCCCCAAGAACTCATCAGTAGGGTCCTCATCTGGTGTCTGATCGGGTATGGAGGATCCTGTGTTGTCCGATCGATCTTCATAGAAGGATCCCACCTCAATAATTTCAGGATCAACCCTTCCAACAGTCCCATCAGTGATCAGGAGCATCGTAGTTTGGTCGGTCTGGATATCCGTCTTCACAACCACCACCATTACCTTAGGAAAGGTGCTTCCAGAATTACCAACCAACCTCGCCAAGGCATCCCACACCATTTGAATAACTTTTTATACTAAAAAGGGCACAGATGTTAGTTATCCTGGTCAATGTGTGGCAGTCCTGAATTTTTCAAAGGAGACTTACAGAGATCAAATTCTTAGTCTCGTTCCTAGGTTGTTGTTCTGGGGACCCCGAGGCGTGGCCCTCTGTATATTGTCAGGAAGTCCAAAAACTCTGGAGGAACCACCTCGGGTATCCTGGACCCAGTAGATGTGGCAATTTCTATAGCTGTGGGTGTAGATCCCAAAGGCCCCGCATCTGCATCTATTGAGGGGCGAGAGCGGGTTCTACGTATGAGGCCCTCCAGGATAGTTTAAATATTACTAAGGGGTCCAAAGTATCCTGGAAGAAAATATTATGGGAGGGGCTTGGGGTTTTACCTTGAGGGACTCTACAAACTCAAAAATCTCTAGGTCCAAGTCAACAACTTCACCCTCCTCCAATGGGATCCCTCTACCGGCCTCCTACCTCAAGGAGGATTTGTTCGATTCTTCTGGTAAAGGGAAGTGCTCCCTCAATTATGCAGCTGACAACTATGGAGGGGTTGTTTGACCCAACAACACCTTCACCCTATCTTTTATTGGGTGCAGGGAACCCCTAGAGTGAACGAAGTCCTCCAAATCGGCCATGTATTTCTCCACCTCCACCTGGGATATTGCAAAGCTGGCCCTAATAGGGATGATTCCTGGAAAATCCATCCCATGATGGTTCAGGTGTCTCCACATATCAGACGGGATGAGGAATTGACTTTTGACATCCCAGATGTCCCAAGCCTCTGAGAAGAAAAAATTCTCCGACATGTCTATATGGCGTAGCCGATTCTCTGGAGCCAGGGTGGATATTTTGTAGAATCCTCTTGGGGGCCTCCCCTCTAGATAACTCTGCTCTTCTGGGACCACCGGTTCCACTACCATAGCTGGATACATTGTCGCTACCTCCCCCTCAACCAGTGTGGGCCTTACCGCCATGGAAACCCTGGCACCGCAGGATTTCATTCCTGCCATCCGGCCCCGACCACGAGGTTGGGGAGGCACACCCTTGTTGGCCCGAATGGTTGGCTACTATAGCATCCACCCAGGATAGGTCGCCTCCCACCTTTTGCGTACTCCTTCACCAATCTGATGATTAATGTGGGTGGAGGAAACTTTATCCGCATCTTCCCATATTCTTGTGTGAACATGAGACACATATGTCTCATCACTCATGGGTGGTCCTCATAGCACCCCCATAAATAGACTTATGGGGTCAGTCACTACATGCACCAAAATTGCCTAGAAAATCGGTGCAAGGTGTACGGTTCACATAGGGGATCACGGCCCACCCGTGCCACCAGGACCCCATATAGAAAGGCATGGAGGTAAGACTGATGCTCTAGCATCCCGCCTTTTTATCACATAAACTTTCATTACATTTTACAAAACTGAGGATCTTTAAGGTTTAGTGTCTTGGAAACCAGGAACTTAAAACAAGAAAACATAAAACATTCTTCTTAAACACTTGAAAGGATTCTCATCATGTTCATCCTAGGTTCATTACTATATCTCATAACCTGGGGACATACATCAAAAGAAAGGGTGAGCAGAAGGCCCAGTAAGCGAAACCAGAGAAACATTTAACATGTGAACTTGAGATACATCAACTATGTCATGAAAAAGAACTTTAAGTCATGAGAAAGAAATCATGAGGCATATCATAATAAAAATGAAATTTTTTATAACTTGAATATGTGGCTGAAAAATTTAATATTGACAATCATTTCGTTTCACCAAGTTCCATCCCCAATGTGTCATTAAAAATTACAAAGGTTATTCACCAAGGTATCAGTCTAAAAAAGTCATCTCTAGAGATTAAGTCTTTACCCAATGCATTGGAGCGCTATCTGGGCGCACCCTTGACATGCCTTTATTATCATGTGAGCCACATATATCATCCTCAATCATTTCATAAACAACCCATATAGAATAAAAGAAATGGGTTTCATTTCATAATCATAACGTTTTAAATACTGCTTTAAAGACATGATCTTCATGTCACTTTAAACCCACGAAAAAGGGAAAGCGGGTTTCATGTATGTAATCCCAGAATTTAAAATAGAAAATTTTGATATATATATATGTGAATACCCCTGTAGAAATAAGATCTTTGAGTAGTCACTTAATAACATAAAATAATTTTGAGATAAAGAGGGAGGCATTTTGAGACGAAAACTATGCAGCATAACGTCTACGATACATGGTTTTAGAAAACATTGAAAAGAGAGGGGACATGGGTCACCCACTCAAAAATGATACATAAAACAGTAGAGGGACAGAATATAAGGGATTTCAGAACATGGTAATGAAATTTGAAAATATACCATATGAATTGAAGAACATGAAAGGAAGAAAAAAATAAGATTTCTCTTATGAAAATCCGGCAGCCTAACTGCATTACATAAACTTCAACCAAAACTGAATTGATGAGATCAAATAGGGTATCTCATCATATGAAAATAAAATATCAGTATGATAGATATAGAGATAATACCCCAACATAATAAAAAGTAACTTGCAAGACTTGACATGGAATTAGAACTTTGAAAAGGGAGAAAGGTGCAAGGACCACTTAAAAATTCAGCAGCCTAACGACGCCACTTAAACTTCATAATACTGAATTGAAGAGATCAAATGGGGTATCTCATCATATGGTCATAAAATATAAGTATTATAGATAGAGATATAATATCCCAACATAACAAAAAGGAACTTGAAAAAATTGACATGAAAGTATAACTTCAAAACGAGAAGGGTGAAGAACCACTTAAAAATCCGGCAGCCTAACGGAGCCACTTAAAACATTAAAATAATGAATTGAATAGATCAAATAGGGTCTCTATTCATATGAAAATAAAATATCAGTATGATAGATATAGAGATAATACCCCAACATAACAAAAAGGAACTTGAAAGAATTGACATGAAAGTAGAACTTCAAAACGAGAAGGGTGAAGAACCACTTAAAAATTCGACAGCCTAACGGCGCCACTTAAAACATAAAAATACTGAATTGAAGAGATCAAATGGGGTCTCTCATCATATGATAATAAAAGATCAGTATGATAAATTTAGAGATCATACCCCAACATAATAAAAAGGAACTTGAAAAACTTGACAAGAAAATAGATCTTGAAAATGAGAAGGGAGAAAGAATCTGTTACAAAAATTTCGGCAGCCTAACGGCGCCACTTAAAACTTCATAAAACGAAATAATGAGAGTAAGAGGGGATCTCTCATTATGTTAACATTAAAAGGTCAGTAAGAGGAGTATAAAAGAACACCCTTTAACATAAGAACATGGAGCATAAAAGAAATTACATAAAAGAGATTTCTTGAAAAGAAAGAGAGAGATCGGATCCCTTGCCTTAAAACGTAACTCTTAAAACTCAAAGGTTGGGACCTTGAGGGCTTGGGGGCACCTTGGGAGGGCTCCTTGGGGGGTAATGAGACCATAACTTCGTTGGGGGAGAGTGTGGAGTCTAGTGGATGAGAGTATGGCTTGGTATTTATAGGGAAAGTGAGGGGACAAGACATTAATGGCCAAGGGACACCTCATTAGTGGTTTTGGCAAAACCATGGGCTTGCCCATGGTATTGGCCCATGGTATTGGCCACATGGGACACCTCATAACTTATCTTACTATTCATAAGTCGATCATATTGATTACATACTTAATACACCATTTAATGATGTCATTAAACACCCGTAACTTAAAAACTGTATTTTCACTATTCATCGAAAATTCAACTTTCTCAGAATAATCCTAAAATTTCACCTTAACCAAATATCAATGCTCTGATTTAGAAAATGAAATCCATTTTACAAAAATATTTTTCTAAATATTTTTAATTAAATTTTTAATTAAAAAACACTATTCACCGAAAATTCATTTTTTTCAGAAAAATACCCAAAAATTACCTTAACATAATATCGATGTTCTGAGTTCAAAAATGAAGTCCATTTTATAAAAATAATTTTCTAATTATTTTTAATTAAATTTTTAATTAAAAAACACTATTCACTCGAAAAAACTAATACTTGAATAATAATTTATGAAACCATTATTTAACCATTTTATTGAATCACATTACTTAATCAAAGTGCCTAGATTATTTTAATACTTTCTTTAAGTGAGATTACTAATCCATTTGGTCACATTACTTATCCTAAGAATAAAATCACTATTCATAATTTACTATTCATCAAAAATCAATTTGATCTTATTAGACTCTAAATTTCGTACTTAACATAATTGTAGAAGACCATTTTTTGAAAATCATTACACATTTTTAATTATTTAAGGTTTACATATACATTTTTAAAATATCCATTTTCTAAAATTAATCAAAAATATGCATACTATATTTATCCGGTCATTTGAAAATTCATAGACTTCATCATAAGAAGAAATCCCAATTTTTATTTAAAACAAAGGATTATACAAGGCAATTACGGTCTCCTTAAATAGCCCCTTATCACGCTAGCATAGGAGCTAAGTGTAAGGTGTGCTAAGATGAGAGAATCTAAGGGAGGCTCGACCAACATTGCACGAGTAGTAATTTCTATCAGGTTGAACTTATCGTGAAAGAGATTCCGTTCTAGCTTCACACGATGAAGTTCGGCTTAGGTTTGTTCCAGAGCAAAGCCCAGTGGTGCTACCTCCTTCTCAATTTCTGTTAGATGGGCTTCGATCAGTCCAAGACTACTGGGTGAGGCCATCGAATCTTCTTTCTATAATAATTAACCAAGATTACATGTATTTAGAGACAAAAATCAAAACATTTAGTTTCCAACAGTCATATTAACCAATGGTCATATAATAGTCAAAACCCAACGGTCTCATTTTAATTATAATCGTGTTATCAAATGAAACACTTTTGTTGAGTATAAAAATAAAATAACACATAAAATTAGGAAATAAGATTTATTCAAAATTTTGGGTCATTACAATCTTCCCCCCTTATAAAATTATGACCTCGCAATTTTTAAAATTGGGTTTTGAAATTTCATTTAAAGTCCCACATCAGAAAAGAATTCAGTAAAACTATTACTTTAAAAGAAAGAAAGGGAAGTACAAAGGTCACCCGAGTTAACCCACACTAGGATTCCATGTAGGAAAACATGGACATGGAGGAGAAAACAAAGGGTCATGTTCTGAGGGAGAGTGATAGAAAACATGATTAGGAGAAAGTTAACTATAAGAAAATCCCAAACTTATGATGTGCGTAAACATTCTTTGATTACCTAGTAGGAAACGTAAACCAACAACGTTTTCGTTTTACGTTCCTTTTCATAATTTTGAGGAATTCATTTACAACATAGAACATAAGAAAATATACCTACCTTCAAGTAGAGTTTCATCCTTTAATAAGTCCCTACCAACACTAATCTTTTCTCCAAATGATGAGAATTAAAAAACACTTGGTCTCATAAAAATCATAAGAATCATCTTCTAGAGAATCACATAATCCACAAAAGATTAACTATCTATTTCTTCTATCTTTAAACATTATCCCAAAAATAGAAAGGTTAAGGTAAAACAACTCTTAAAAAAGAAAGAATCCCATAGGAATGGAAACTACTTTTAAATCTTCAAAGTTCCATGGTACTAACCAAATTTCATCATAGACCATTCCATAAATAACAGTCCTTAAAATTCCTCAAAATAAACCAAACTAAGATTGAAACCTAAATACAAGAAGGATTTGATAACATAGTCTTCCAAAATAAACTTCATTGTTCATCTACAAACAACATCAACCACTCCTAACATCTTATAACAAAAGTAGATAACCTAAACATATTTTACTCAAGATAGGTTAATCATTCCCATAAGTAACCTAAATTACTATAATTCCATCTTAAATTCATTGATTCTTAAAAATATAAGTCAACCTTACTCCTCAATGAAAATACCATAGTAATCTATTTACCTCGATCATATAGGGTCCCCAAAATAGTGAAGGTCTCCCAAAATAATAATCATCTTTTAATCCCCTAATCATCCCTGTCATATTAATACGGCAATCGTCGCATTTCCTGTCACATTGGTTGTTGGGACATGTTCTTCCATTTCCCACCATTAACTAAGAAGAGAAAGCATAATTAGGGGATTAAGTACTTAGCCAATAATCATGAAAAGGAACTGAAAGCATATAAGGATAACTTGTAGAATAAAAGTATACCCTAACTTGTGATCCCCTAGGTTCCCATCTAGGTTATCCATGATCATATATTCTTATGTGAATCTTTATTTTATTTCGTCTTTGTTCCTTTAACAATGGTTCATACTAATCTTATGAATTTACCAAAGCATATCCCCCGGGAGTGTCGTAACCAAGAGTTTAGCAAGGCCCGTTGTCGTGTACCAGTTCCCGTTCGAGTCTAGCTGAAAGCGGTGCTTTCGGGTTTTACCCCTATGTACATCTGTGCCAGAGCCACCTCTACCTGCTCGTATCCATACAAGGATGTATTTTCTTGACAACCCCTTACTCAATACTCACCAAAATACCAGGAAGATTTCCTATATTTAAACTTTTCTATAGGGTTCTTCCTAGAGTTTTCATATCCTAATTTACACAAATAACTAAACCATCCTTTGATACCAACTCTAGCATCCCGCCTTTTATCACATAAACTTTCATTACATTTTACAAAACCGAGGATCTTTAAGGTTTAGTGTCTTGGAAACCAGGAACTCAAAACATGAAAACATAAAACATTCTTCTTAAACACTTGAAAGGCTTATCCTCATGTTCATCCTAGGTTCATTACTGCATCTCATAACCTAGGGACATACATCAAAAGAAAGGGTGAGCAGAAGGCCCAGTAAAGGAAACCAGAGAAACATTTAACATGTGAACTTGAGATACATCAACTATGTCATGAAAAAGAAATTTAAGGCATGAGAAAGAAATCATGATGCATATAATAATAAAAATAACATTTTTCATAACTTGAATATGTGGCTGAAACATTTAATATTGACAATCATTTCGTTTCACCAAGGTCCATAACCAAGGTGTCATTAAAAATTACCAAGGTTATTCACCAAGGTATCAGTCTAAAAAGTCATCTCTAGAGATTAAGTCTTTACCCAATGCATTGGAGCGCTATCTGGGCGCACCCTTGACATGTATTTATTATCATTTGAGTCACATATATCATCATCAATCATTTCATAAAAAACCCATATAGCATAAAAGAAATGGGTTTCATTTCATAATCATAACGTTTTAAAAAGTGCTTTAAAGACATGATCTTCATGTCACTTTAAACCCACGGAAAAGGGAAAGCGGGTTTCATGTATGTAATACCGGAATTTAAAATAGAATATTTTGATATATATATATGTGAATACCCCTGTAGAAATAAGATATTTGAGTATTCACTTAATAACATAAAATTATTTTGAGATAAAGAGGGAGGTATTTTGAGACGAAAACTATGCAGCATAACGTCTACGATACATGGTTTTAGAAAACATTGAAAAGAGAGGGTACATGGGTCACCCACTCAAAAATGATACATAAAACAGTAGAGGGACATAATATAAGGGATTTAAGAACATGGTAATGAAATTTGAATATATACCATATGAAATGAAGAACATGAAAGGAAGACAAAAATAAGATTTCTCTTATGAAAATCGGGCATCCTAACTGCGTTACATAAACTTCAACCAAAAATGAATTGATGAGATCAAATAGGGTCTCTCATCATATGAAAATAAAAGATCAGTATGATAGATATAGAGATCATACCCCAACATAATAAAAAGGAACTTGCAAGACTTGACAAGGAATTAGAACTTTGAAAAGGGAGAAAGGTGCAAGGACCACTTAAAAATTCAGCAGCCTAACGACGCCACTTAAACTTCAAAATACTGAATTGAAGAGATAAAATGGGGTCTCTCATAATATGGTAATAAAATATCAGTATGATAGATATAGAGATATTACCCCAAAATAACAAAAAGGAACTTGAAATAATTGACATGAAAGTATAACTTCAAAACGAGAAGGGTGAAGAACCACTTAAAAATTCGGCAGCCTAACGGCGCCACTTAAAACATCAAAATAATTAATTGAAGAGATAAAATAGGGTCTCTCATCATATGAAAATAAAATATCAGTATTATAGATATAGATATCATACCCCAACATAACAAAATGGAACTTGAAATAATTTACATGAAAGTAGAACTTCAAAACGAGAAGGGTGAAGAACCACTTAAAAATTCGGCAGCCTAACGACGCCACTTAAAACATCAAAATACTGAATTGAAGAGATCAAATGGGGTCTCTCATCATATGATCATAAAAGATCAGTATGATAAATTTAGAAATCATATCCCAATATAATAAAAAGTAACTTGAAAGACTTTACAAGAAAATAGATCTTGAAAATGAGAAGGGAGAAAGAATCTGTTACAAAAATTTCAGCAGCCTAACGGCGCCACTTAAAACTTCATAAAACGAAATAATGAGAGTAAGTGGGGATCTCTCAGTATGTGAACATGAAAAGTTCAGTAAGAGGAGTATAAAAGAACACCCTTTAACATAATAACATGGAGCATAAAAGAAATTACATAAAAGATATTTCTTGAAAAGAAAGAGAGAGATCAGATCCCTTACCTTAAAACGTAACTCTTAAAACTCAAAGGTTGGGACCTTGAGGGCTTGGGGGCACCTTGGGACGACTCCTTTGGAGGTAATGAGACCAGAACTTCGTTGGGGGAGAGTGGGGAGTCGAATGGATGAGAGGATGGCTTGGTATTTATAGGGAAAGTGAGGGGACAAGGCATTAATGGCCAAGGGACACCTCATTAGTGGTTTTGGCAAAACCATGGGCTTGCCCATGGTATTTTCCCATGGTATTGGCCACTTGGGACACCTCATAACTTATCTTACTATTCATAAGTCGACCATACTGATTACATACTTAATACATCATTTAATGATGTCATTAAACACCCGTAACTTAAAAACTGTATTTTCACTATTCATCGAAAATTCAACTTTCTCAGAATAATCCCAAAATTTCACCTTAACCAAATATCAATGCTCTGATTTCAAAAATTAAATCAATTTTATAAAAATAATTTTCTAAATATTTTTAATTAAATTTTTAATTAAAAACACTATTCACCGAAAATTCATTTTTTTCAGAAAAATCCCCAAAAATTACCTTAACATAATATCGATGTTCTGAGTTCAAAAATGAAGTCCATTTTATAAAAATAATTTTCTAATTATTTTTAATTAAATTTTTAATTAAAAAACACTATTCACCCGAAAAAACTAATACTTGAATAATAATTTATGAAACCATTATTTAACTATTTTATTGAATCACATTACTTAATCAAAGTGCCTAGCTTATTTTAATACTTTCTTTAAGTGGGATTACTAATCCATTTGGTCACATTACTTATCCTAAGCATAAAATCACTATTCATAATTTACTATTCATCAAAAATCAAGTTGATCTTATTAGACTCTAAATTTCATACTTAACATAATTGTAGAAGACCATTTTTTGAATATTATTACACATTTCTAATTATTTAAGGTTTACATAAACATTTTTAAAATATCCATTTTCTAAAATTCATCAAAAATATGCATACTATATTTATCCGGTCATTTGAAAATTCATAAACTTCATCATAAGAAGAAATCCCAATTTTTATTTAAAACAAAGGATTATACAAGGCAATTACGGTCTCCTTAAATAGCCCCTTATCATGCCAGCATAGGAGCTAAGTGTAAGGTGTGCTAAGGTGAGAGAATCTAAGGGAGGCTCGACCAACATTGCACGAGTAGTAATTTCTATCAGGTTGAACTTCTCACTAAGGAGATTCTGTTCTAGCTTCACACGATGACGTTCATCTTGGGTTTGGTCCAAAGCAAAGCCCAGTGGTGCTACCTCCTTCTCAAGTTATGTTAGATGGGCTTCGATCGGTCCAAGACTACTGGGCGAGGCCATCGAATCTTCTTTCTATAATAATTAACCAAGATTTCTTGTATTTAGAGACAAAAATGAAAACATTTAGTTTCCAACGGTCATATTAACCAATGGTCATATAATAGTCAAAACCCAACGGTCTCTTTTTAATTATAATCATGTTATCAAATGAAACATTTTTGTTGAGTATAAAAATAAAATAACACATAAAATTAGGAAATAAGATTTATTCAAAATTTTGGGTCGTTACAGATGCTCTTCCGTTACCTGGCCATTATCAGTGAATACACCCATTGGAAATGGGAACAGGTGAATGTTGAACTCCTTTACCTTACAGACTCGGTCCAGTACTGCTTTCACGATCAGCTTGTCCGGAAATCTCCCAACAGCATTCTGAATGGATGGGTGGAAGTTTGATCTTGGAGGGGACATGGGGTTCGGATATTCATAGATCCCCTGACATGTGTCGTTATCCACCCATACAGGAGGTGAAATGTCCCACATATTCTCAGTGGATTCTTCCCCTCACTAATGTGCCACAACATCTTGTACAACCTAGCGAGCATTAGGATCCTGAGGTTGACATGCCCTCCTGCCGCCAGCATGGACGCCATGATAAATGTGCTCAGTTTCACACCCATGTTTGTGTCCCTCACTGGAAGGATCCAACCACATATGAGTGCCTCAATGAATGCATCCAATCTGACTACAAGTTGCTGCTCATTACTGATGTTGAATGCCCACATTTTCCATTGGCTATCCTCTAAGAGCCTCCAGTACAAGCGCTCATTGCCTCTTTGATCCACCTTCAGTTAGTTCTAAGGCCTCACAGGGAACTTATAATCTTTCGGGAAGTTCGAGAACTGCATAAACCACCATTTGAAGTGGAAATACCTTGGCGACTGCTTGTCCTCTCTCGATACTAGGTTCATCAACACCATCTCCAATGGTGGAATTTGCTCCGGATCCTCTCACTCACCCATAACAGGGAGGAACTCATTATACATCACCCCCAGTATGGGGACCCCTGAGATCTGGTGCACATCCCATAAACTTATTCCAACCTCTCTATGGAGTAAGTGGAATGTATTGGTACTTGATGACCATCTTCTCAACAACTCTGACATTAGCTTCTCCGGCTGATAGATATGGAATTGGGAGGCCCAAGCTGCCTCATACAGGCCCACTCTTCTCAACTCTGTCCCAAATTCCTCGCACAAGGAACCTACCTAGTAGACCCAGGCCTATTCATCTATGAAGTTGCCACCCTGGCGTAGATCCCACTCATCGGACCACCCCTTTTCCGGATTCCTCAAGGATTCCTTCAAGATAGTGTGATACAACATGGGTGACATATCTGACTGCAATTCCTTCCCGTTGACATTGTTCAGGTGATTGTACAAATATTTAGGATTGACTAGTGTGAAGTCCTCCTAGGCATGGTCGTCAGATGCCCTAAACCACTGGTGCTGGCACGACATTCTCCTGAACCAATTATATATCTCTTCCCTGCTCGCTTCAGGGATGAAAACGTCATCCCTCAGTCCAAATCCATAGAGAGGCAGCCTCTTACACAGTAGATAGTTCTTTCGGATTTATGATAGCAGCACCACTAGAGAATTATGGTCAGAATGGATCTTCACAAACTCCCTTATACTTGAGCTATGCTCTATCTCCTCCCTCTGAGCAGCATCCACAAGGACCCCCATAGCAGCCTCTTAGTGAAACATTCAGATTTTGAGCTTGGGAATTTTTTTGTTTTGGTTTGTGGAGATCTTTTGCGGAGCTCATTCGCAGAGTCTGTTTACAAAGGTAGTTCGTGGAGCCCTACCCCATCCTTCATATGAAATCCGCAGAGCGCACCATCACAAAGTCAAAGACTCACTATTCACCAGGAAGAAGAAGGCCCGATTTGCAGAGAGAAATCGCGGAGTACGCGGAGCTTCGTGGATCGAGATCAAAAAATGCCAAAATGTGGAGATGATAAAGGAAAACAGAGAGGTCATCCTCCCCTATTTATGGGAGGGGACCCCCAGTGCTTCGTGGTGCCTTCGACAGAGGCTAGATACATGGCACGATCAGCCCTTACGTTTCCCCTCCTCTTCGCGATCCTCCTTCGCGAGTCAGCTTCATGATTGACTGATTAATTTTGGCGATTGACCTTGAGACTTGACTCTAACTTTCTCCTCATCTCCCAGTTTGAGGGGGGCATTTGTTGGTGCCAAAATTTGGGAAGAGGAGAAACAAACGCAAGTCCCTTGGGGTGCCTCATGAAGCTTGCCCACGGAGCCCCATAGCACTGCGACCAGTGCAAAGGTCCCCCTTCACGAATCCTCCACGGAGCAAGGTGGTGGGAGGATCCATGAACCCATTTGATTTTTGAAAACCCACCATAGATAAAGGAGGTGGGAGGCTCCATGAACCCATTTTGATGTTTTCAAACCCTCCGTAGAGAAAGGAGGTGGGAGGCTTCACAATTACAACAGAATTCCATGTGTATTCGCGCCTAGAAAGCTCTGCTCTACGGTGCCTCTTGCCTATAAATATCAGGCTCCCATCGAGCCCAAAGGACGGATCCTCTGACCTTTATCCTTCTTAGCTCTCAAATCACAAATCAATTTCTGCTCTGTGAACCATGATCTCTTCAAGCTACTTTAGCATCGCAAAGTACCTCTCCATTGGCTTGAATTCATATCCTATTCAAAGACGTATGCCCTTCACGGAGCCCACAGGCCTCTGTGAAGGAAGGGGATCCCCAAGAGGACTTAGGTCTTCATATAGCACTTATGCTTTGCTAAATACCCTCTATTCACATGTGACCCACATGCTAAGGTAGGGTCAATGTGCTTCTCAAAGCACATTTCTTTACAATTATACCCTTCGCAGGGCACCCTTGCTTCACAAATCACTGCTCTGCAAATGCCTTTACACTTCGTGAAGCACCTTCCATATGTACTTATTCCCAACGCCTAGGCTAGGCCACTTCACTTCGCGAAGCATACCACTTCGCGAAGCCCCTCCACCACATGGATCACCAGATCTTCACAATGCTTCTACCTATGAACCCCTTTTCTCTATAACTCCTTTTCCTATGCGACCCTCTAGGTTTACAAGAAGTGATTTCAAAGTCCCTCAGGCGGTACTTCCCACTGCGTTGCTTCACCTCATGCATCTTCTCATAGGCATGCTAACAGCTATTGATTATTCACATAGTAATGTTAATGTGCACCCCTTAATGGATCACTCCATAACACCCCCTCGCCACGGAATTTTTGATGCCTTCCCTTCCCCAAGGGAGGGTGGGTATCAGTTATGTAATTCCTTGGGGTGCGAAGCGAACCCACCTCATCTAAGCTACAGGAGGTTAAACTGCCAATCACCATCATCCTCAGCACATGATGTTAAATTGTAGCCTTTCCCCATGAATTATATGCGGGGTTCCCCATCTCGGACATTCTCTATACCCACTGGTCTCCACGGGAGTGAGATCATTCCTCACATGGAATGAGATCATCTTTATCGGAGCGGCGTCTATCCACGGGGAAAGGGAAACCACCTTGGTGTAAGCCCCTAGAATTTCTGGTGGGAGGTATCATCCCTGCTCCTCCTATATTCTTCCTGGACAAGGACCAGAGAAGGGGGGATGGGCACCGGAGCCCTCCTTTCTTCGGTGGAAAATCCTTCTCCCTTTGGGCTTTGTTGCCACCGGGCCTCCACCCTAGAGTAAGTCCCAATATCCATCTCCCTAGGATACTAACCGCACGTAATCCCCTATTTCCTCTTTGGGTTGAGGACCATGCATAATCTTTTGTTTCATTTTGGGTCGCCGACTACGTGTCATCCCAATTCCACTTCCCACAGATGCACCTTTCGCGACGTGATATCTAGGTCTTTGATGCCTCTTGTTTCTCACAACAAGCATGACTCACGTGGGCTTAGATTAAGCATTGACCATGAAATCCTATTTGGGAAGCCTAGAGTGTAGGCCCCAAACACCTCATCCGGAACTATGTGGACTTTGATCCTTACCAAGGCAAGGTACGTAGGAAGCCTCCCTGGGGTTCAAGCCCAATAACCATTGGTCCTGACCATATTCACGTTGGTTCCCACCATTCCCAAACTACGTGGACTTTAATCCTTGCCAAGGCAAGGTATGTAGGAAGCCTCCCTAAGGTTCTAGCCCAACACTCATTGGTCCCGACCATCTTCACGTCAGTTCCCACCATTCTCAAACTATGTGGACTTTGATCTTTGCCAAGGAAAGGTACATAGGAAGCCTCCCTGAGGTTCAATCCCAACAACCATTGATCCCGACCACTTCACGTCAGTTCACCAACCCATTCCAAACTACGTGGACTTTGATCCTTAAAAAATAAAGGTTTGTAGAAAACCTCCCTAAGGTTCAATCCCACCATCTGTTGGTCCTGACCATCTTCACGTCGGTTCACCCTCATCCTCTATGATGTTAAATTGTACGCCCCTTTTGTCCTGCATGACATTAAATTGTCCCCTATCAACTTGTAAGACATTGTGAAACCCGACCAGTGGTAAGCCGTTGGAACCCCAGTTAGTGTTAAGCTATTATCACCCCCATTTAGAGTTAAGTTGTTGTCACCCCCAGTCAGCGGTAAGCTGTTGTCACCCCGAGTCAGCAGTAATCTGTTTTCACCCCCAGTCAACGGTAAGCTGTTGTCACCCCTAGTCAGTAGTAAGCCGTTGTCACCCCCATTAAGCGGTAATCCGTTGTCGCCCAAATCATTGGTAAACCATTTTCACCCCCATTCAGCGGTACTCCATTTTCACCCCCATTCAGAGGTAAGCCATTTCCAACCCCATTCAGTGTTAGTCCGTTGTCAACCCCATTCAGCGGTAAGTCATTGTCACCCCCATTCAGTGGCAATCCATTTTCAACCCTATTAAGTGGTAAGTCATTGTCAACCCCATTCATCGGTAAGCCATTGAAGTCCCCCAATCGACGGTAATCCATTTAAGTCCCTAATCAATGTTAAGTTTTCATTATATTAACTACCTTGAATTTTATTACCTTCCATGGGGATACGTAGGAATCCTCCCTAAGGTTCAATCCCATCACCCATGTCTCATCCTGGTCTTTCCCTCGAGACTATGTGTTTTGGAAAGGTCATTCCCCCAACCCAGAGGTTCCACTTCCTCTGGATCCCATCCATGCATCCATTCCCATGGGCAACCTCCTCAGGTGTCCCATCGCCTCACTAAACTACGTGGAATTTCATTTCCTGTCATGGGGATACATAGAAAGTATCTTCGAGGCTCAATCCCAACATCACTATCATCCTCACAACGGTTCCATCTCAATCCCCCATCGCTTCATTCAACTCTCCATCATCCATCTGTATTCTTACCTTGGCCACCACATCCCGGTGGGATCATGCCATATCTTTTCCTCTTCACTTCTTCTAGTAGTAACCGGGTAACTAACCACATGTTAGCCCTAGCATCAGTGTTCCCTCCAGGGGTTGAACCCATCTGATCCACTCCCGTCAATGTTCTGATCATTCCAATCCGTCTCCACTAGACATTAAACCTGTGACATACCCTGTGTAAAATATGGTAAGCGGATGAAAACCTCAGAGACATGCATATGGCATATAATTACCCACATTTAATGTCGGATGCCTTGGGATTCCGTGCCCTTGAGAAGCCCTATAAAAAGGAGAAGAAACCCAGACGCGCTAGTGTTCCAGCGTCTAGAAACGCTATTCATGTTCAACGTGACTACTCCCCTGACCGAAGGTTGCTACTCTGATCGGACCCCTTGGAATGTACCGACAGAAGCAGTGTAATTAACTGGATTCCATGAAGATATGGCACTGGGAAGAGTTTCAATAACAACATCTTAATCTATAATGGATACTCGGACTAGGTAACAAGTTTTGAGGAGGAATCCACAAAAGGAAGAACTGACATCCCATCATATCATTTCGATCAAGGAGCAAACATCCCTGAATAAGCGACAAATGTCATCCGCCTTTGGAGAGCGAAAATGCGGGGCAACAACTAGCATTTCCTCATCGTCCTCAAATAGACGGATGTGCACACCCTGGAAAAAACATCATAAAAACTCTTACATTTAACTTTTAAATAATTTATCTACAATGATTATATTATTACACAAACTTTAGAAAACCAAATTTACCCTTATATATAGTAATTATAACTCTTGTATAGTCAGTTCAATTCACATGTAACTCTTATGAAACCAATTTATTTTTTAAACTTCTTCTACATAGTATCAATTTAAAAAATAAATATGTATAGTTTATTTCATATAATTCACTAACATGGCCTTTGTATAATGTATTTTCCAATTACACATAAATCATTTTTACCTTATTTCACATTATCTCCAACAAAATCCTTAAATATTCTAAAAAATACTTTAATTTATTTCAAATTTGATAAAAATTCATCAACTAAATATGATAACCAAATTATAGGTTCTAATAATATCTCCCTTTGGATTTCTTTCAATTATTTATTTAATTACTAACCATGAGTTTTTTTCAATAATTTACCAAATCTATCTTCTGATATTTATCCCACTTAAAACCCTTCTTCATCTACCAAAAATAATTACTTAAGTATAAAATATCTAGTTTCTCTCCCTTGAGTTTATATTTCCCTTTAATAAACTTTTTCATTATAAATCTAACTATTTTGAAAAATAAATCTATTTTGATATAAACTTCAAACTATAAACCTTCTCTAAATATCTAAATATATCATAATCTCTATATTTTTATCACTTTGACACAAAAATTCATAACTTTGATCTCCCTCTTTGAAAAAAAATCCACTGGTTAATTATTAATCATCTAGAAAATGGTATTCCTACAATTAATGTGAATATTTATCATTATATCTTAGATCACTTAAGCTAAGAATCTATGTAAGAAGCAAGATATTGACTTTAAAACCTATCTTACCTTTATCACTATTATTATAAAATTTATCACCTAGAATTGAGTCACCATTGTATCATTTAAGATATAATATTTTATAAACAATAGGTGATTTGAATATATATTTTTCATTTGTTTATTTATAAAAAATCCCATGGATTATATCCCCTCATTACTCTATTAAAATATGTGAAAATTAGTTAAAATAAAATAATATAGAGATAGGGTTTCTTTATAAATATTTTAAAGTTAAGGTATTTGGTTAAACATTAGGGTAAATGTGTGCTTCTTAAATGAGGTTTTTTTTCAATTTTTTTGAAAATATATCAAATATTAAATCAAAAAATCTAATTTGTTCCAAAATATCTATAATAAAGTGTTGTTTGATTTCAATATTTTTGTCTCTTAATTATGTTTTTATAGGAAACATATATACCCAAATGTCATGGAATAAAACAAAAAACCCAATCAAAATATTAGTCATTAGAGGAAATAGTAAAATTAAACAAAAATTTAAAATTTTTATAGATAAGTATTGATATATATTCCTACTTGATCAATGAGTTTCATGAATTAATTTTAGTGATTATAATTATGCACCCGCCTTTATAGGTATCCATCATCCAAATAGAATAATTGAATGTGTTGGAAAGTCATATACTCCTTTAAATAGAATTATAACACCACATATAAGATTATTTATGAGAATATGATGGGATTGGACTTCATATTTTATTAGAGTGATCTCTTCTATAAAAAGTTTTTTCTCAAAACTCATTTAAATAGAGTGCATTAATTGAATTAAAAATTCACTTAAAGTTAATAATTTTCTTTCAATATGAAACAATATGACTCTTAGATTTTATACATTGTAACATTTACAAAAAAAACTAATTTATTAAGTTACTTTAAACTCCTTTAACATTCACTTAACTATAAATACATCATCACATGGTGTGTTACAATCTAATATAAGGATAATTAACATGGGAGGAGTGGTCAAATAATATCTCATATCATTCAAGATAAACACTACGAAATAAAATAAATAACCATTCCATAAAACAAACATCTACATTATAAATTTCATTTTTGTTATTGTTTATTATTTATTTTATATATCCAAAAATCTCCCCATTTCACTAAATCTTCTCAAAATCTTTTGAATGTGATTATCATAAAAACACCCATAAATTTTAAACTAAAACGTTATTCCAAAATTGATCCTTACTCCATGGTTTTTTGTATGAACCTATGAAATTTTAAGGAATTAACAAAAAAATATGAATTCTAATATCCATAATTGTAAGAAAATAGTGAAATCTATAAAAATTTCATTGGAACTCAATCTATAAATCAGTTAGGAATGATCTATATCAAATACATTTTTAGCTCTATTTGAACATGTCCACCAAAAGATGTATCCATATACATCATTTTTATACTCATATAATCCATTTTTATAGCACATTAAATCAATCATTAGACATATAACATGTTAATCTTGGTTAGTTAAATTCATACATTCTTGATTCTCTAAAATAGACTGACCATATTAAATAAACACATCTCATTTCATTCATCCAAGTAGTTGATCACATCACATGTCACTCAACTAAGAATGTTCATGAATTTACTTGTTTTATTTTAATCAAGGGACCATTTATTGAACGTATCATATATGAGGAAAAGTACCATATTGGTTAATAAATAATTATGGAATGATCACCAGCGTACCCAAAAACCCCCTAATTATCTCAACTATAAGGTTGAAATAAAAACTTTATCAAATTACTAAGGTTCACATGTGTGATTACTTAATAAAACCAAGAAATATGTATTAATATATCATACACCTTTAAGTATATCAATGACACTCTATATGAAATTCTATATTACCTAAATTTGCAGGTCATTCCAGATAATAACTCACTACTTATTATACATGATTCAATTTAATATTACTTATGAGACTCTATTCGTGCTTATCATAAAATATAATCATAACACATAATAATTCATGATGATCATTAAATTTGAACAACTTAAAGTCATAATTTTATGGGGTTTCATCATTATACTATTTATATAATATATATTGTACACATTAATTAATGATAAATTCATATTTTTTTAAAATAAAATTGTGATGAATTTACATTTAAAAGAAATATTACATCCAATATCACATGTATTTAATATCTAGATACTCTACATGAACATCAGGGTTCTACTGTATTAATTATTTTGTTAATGGATCTGCTATAGTCTCTGTGTATCTACCCAAACAATCATTACATTTTCTATATTAATAAGTTCTCAAATGAGATAGTATTTTCGAATGATATGGTTAATCTTTTAGTGATATCTACTTTCTTATTCATAATAAATTCCTATATTATTATCATAATTGATCTCTATTTCTCCTAATACTCTAGGAACCACCCCAAATTTATTAATTAAATTATAAATCATTACAAAATTCTTTATATTATTTAATGAAGTGATATACTCTACCTATATTTTTTATTCCTCTACGGTGGTTTGTTTAGTTCTCTTCCAAATAATAGCTTTAACTTTTAAGAAAAACACAATACCAGATTGAGATATTTGATTATGCTTATTAAATTAGAATTTATCGTCAGTGTAATCCTTTATAAGAATCCATTTCACACCTTTAAAGATCACAAAAAAATCCTTAATTATTGTCAAGTACTTAATGTTATTATTCACTAAAATTCATTGACTCCATCATGGTTTAGATAAATATATACTAGATATAATTAAACCATAATAGAAATCATATTGAATAAAAAATATGACATATATAGTGGATATAATTTTTCTATAATATGGAACATCATTTATATGTTTCTTTTTTAACCCATTAAAAGTAAATTGAGCCTTCATAAGACTCATTCCATGAAATACTGGTAAATAAACCTTCATGGAGTTTCTCATGATAAAAATATTTGGAATTTTACCAATTTAAGTGTTATAACTAAAACCAAGAAACCTATTTAATATATATTTATATATCTCTATACCCATTATGAATTTCTCTTCACCAATTCCTTTCATTGAGAATCATTTTTCAAACCATGTCTCTACACAAAGTTGTGATATCATTTTCAATGAGTTTTTTTCATTCTAAATACAATAATAGAAATATAAAAACACTAAAACCAACTCATATATGTATAAGAATCATCAATATTCTTAATGAAACCAAAATATTTTATTGTATCATAAAACTGAATGTTCTAACTCTGAGAAGATTTCTTTAATCTATAAATATACCACCATAGTTATATAAATTAATATCATCAAATAGACCCTCAAAACCTTTAAGTTGTATCATATACAGATCCTTAAATAAAATTCCATTGAGTAAAAAAATCATCCATTGTATATATCTCATAATTATGATAAGTTATTAAAGAAAGCAATATCCAAATGGTATTTATCATTTCTATTGGTGAAAATTATTATTAATAATAATTACCATGAATTTTTTATACCATTTTTTCTACCAAGTGATATTTATTGGTAGATAATCAACTATCCATTTTATTTTTCTCATAGAAATATCTCTTTCACTCAATGGGTATCACACCTTTTGTTATACCCATGAAGTTCCAAATATAGTTTGTGTATATGGATTCCATCTCAAATTTCATGACCTCTAACCATTTATTAAAATCATCACTCTTAATTTAATCTTAGTAAGTAGTAGTTTCTTATTTTTTAAAATTTATATCATCATAATTTTCCATAAAAATTGTATCTCTTATGATATTAAGGAATCTTAGAAAACTTTTATGGTTCTTGGAAAACTAGATTTATCTAAGTTTCTAATACCTCTTATATAACTGATTCACTTTCCATCTCTAAAACAATTCATGCTTATTGGTATTGAACCTATATAATTTCAACTCTCCTCACAATAATGCCCCAAGAAATTTGATCATTTTTAAGTAAAAAATTACATCATTTTATAAAACCTTTTTGTTCAGTAGGATTATAAAAGTAATATCTCAATGCCTACTTGTAATAAACAATTTAGATATATTTTTTCTAATTTATGGATAATTTCTTCTAAATTTAAATATCATATATATCCTTGGTAATCATATACAGTTATAAAATATTAATTGGGATGAATACAAACCATATCTCAAATGACATTTTTATAATTTATTTATATGGAATGTAGTTTTGTATAAAAGTTACTAATTCTATACCATATCCCTAGGATGATATAAGAAGGTTACATCAAATCAACACCAATTAAACCATTTCTAAAAGAATATAATTTCTTCTCTCAAAATACCACTTCATTATGATTTTCCAAGTGGAGTGAGTAGTAAAATTATTCCATAATCTCTCTGATGATGTGTAAATGTTTTTCTCAAGTATTCACCACCCTAATTTTAACAAATTATATTATTTACTTTTTTATAGTTAATTATATACTTTGTTTTTTAACTCAATAAACTATTCCAAGGTTTCAAAATTGAATGTTATAAGAAATATATAACAATACCTATGAATTCATTAGTAAATGTTATAAAGTGCCTTTGACCACCACATTCTAGTATACTCATTGTTCCATATACATCACTAATTATTATGTCCAAAAATGTTCATCACTCATACTTTTTCCACCTAAAGGTGTTTTAGTCATTTTACTAAAAAAAGATTCATATTTATAAAATAATTAATAATTAAATAATTGAAATTGTATATCTCTATGGAATATTTTATTATGTTTCTTATTTATATTCCAAATATAAATAGTTTTAAAAAACTATCTTTACCTTCTTATCTGGAATTTTATTAATTGGATTATCTATATTTAGAATATATAAACCAATCACTATATTAAAAAATCCATAAAATATTTCATTCATATTTTTAGAAAATATATTTTATTAATAATGAATAAAACCATTTCTTATCCAAACATGATATAAAAATAAAATTTCTATTTATAATTAGAACATAGTAATAATTTTTCAATTCAATAATTAATATACTAGGAATACTTAAACCATATCTGTTTATCTCTAATGAAATAATTGTGGCCCAATTTCAACACGAGGATTTATTTCTTCTTTCATCAATTTTCTCATATTTCTAAGTTTTTGTACATGTGAAAAAATGTGAGATTCACACCTGGTATCCAATAGCCATGATTCAGAATTATATATATTGATTTCTATAACATTCACATCCCTATTCTTAGAATTATTCTCCCTAAAAAGACTTCTCAAATTTAGATAACAATCGGTTAATATATATGTCTAACCAATAACTAATCTCAAAATAAAGTTCATTATGTATGTCATAATCTATGATAATCCATATTTATTGGGTTAGAATCATGTTTTATATCAATTCAATAAGGAATTTACTGAACATACTTACATTAAAATGATAACCCTATATATTATATCAATTTGTGGGAAAAGAACCACATTTCATCATGACTTGACTTAGCTGAACTAGTATATTAATCCATTACTATCCTCCAAATTAATTTTTTTTGATATTTTATAAAATCCAATTTAAGGTTAAGTGGTAACCAAACATCACAAGATACAAAAAACTGCACTGAAAACGCACAAACTCTCCAAAATCAAGAGATCCCGCTTACCCGCCACCAACAAGGAAATAAAATTAGAATTTCAGAAACAAAAAGCATGTAATTAGAACACATTCTAGCACCAGTTTTCATAATTATTTGATCTTACATCCACATTGAGACGCGTAAATGTTGATTTGGTCACCTTCCTTGATTCGAGGCGACGGCATATCCATCATCCAGACATCTCCGACAGCATCGCTTCTTGGAACCACCGCCTTCATCATTGTCGTTATCATCGCCGGAACTTCCATCAACATCATCGCACGACACCAACTTCCTTCTTCAGTTTCACCACCAAAATCACCCTTCACCTTCTTCTTCCACTCCACACGCATATTAAGAATATACCTCTCCATACACATCGCCAGAACACCCAAAAAGGCACAAAAAGGAACATCCCCGTCGTTGAAAGAAATAAAAGAGAGGAATCACCAGTCACAGCTCGATGGATACCCATCCACTAGAATGAAACACATCCCAAAGCCTCCCCGGATGCTAACGCACCCAACCGACTTGGGAGGGTGCGAAGAGCCTGGAAGCCAGAGTAGAGCACAAGCATCGGGCCTCCCGTGAGCCGAACCATGAATCCATCACCATCAACCAACCTGGACCTATGATTAATCCATTACTATATCTATAATACAACCATGTCAATCATATCATATAGTAATCTTAGATAATTAGCTAGAATACTTCTTATTCTAATTTATCCAACAAACTCTCTCTAACTTTATTCCTCTAACATATAATATTTAAGGTCACTCAACTAAATGTATCCCAAATCTCACAATTGATATAGGAACCTGATGATTACGGTTGAGTATTATCTTCTTACCATGCATAATTAAATTCATGGGAACCTAAAATATTGGGTGACATGTATAGAATAATCAAGGTCTTAAAAAGTGTTTACTTTAGAAATAACCTAACACTTAGTATATTAAAAAAATTATTAGTATCTTCATTTCCATATTCGTATCATCAAATCATTATATGTATGTATGATTATAATGATTTACTTTTGTATTTTATACATTAAATAAAATTAATATCTTCCAAAAATATTAATTTATAACACTTTATACAAATCATGATTTATGTTACTTTCTATAAAATAAAATAAAATTATTATTATGCATATCTAAATATATCTCATGCATAATGTATGTAAAAAACTATCATAAAATTATTTATAATCATGATAAACCAAAATATACTTGATATAGAGTATTATGAGAGAGGTATCATACCCCCACCTTTCTAGAATATAGCCTAATCTCCTAGGTTAGTGGAAAGTATGACTCAAATCCCCCTATTCATATGTCAATACTAAATAGAAACCTTAATTAAAAGACAATTTCAATACATGATATGTATAAATAATAATCAAACATTATTATTGAATTAATGAATAAATGATAAGTCATAATCTTTGTTAAAACACTAAATCTTATGTATTTTCTAGAATATAACTCCTTATATTTGTATCCCCCATGCTGGATTGATCACTGAGAGGGGAGGGGTGTATTATTGGATTATTTTTAATAATTCTATTTCTTTTCAAATTCAACCTCTCTAACTTGTTAATGTTTTCAATATTCTCAATATTATCTCTCAAAATCAACTCATGTACAATATTGATAATAAAGAGAGTAGTACCTAGGATTTACAAGGTTCGACATTGAAATTCCTACTCATTTCCAGGTTTGTTAAACCCCCTAACATGGATTCTTCACTATCAAACTAGTGAATAAAATGCTCTCATCTCTAACTGAGAGAATTTTTGTATGGATACAACCGAGGGACTCCATTTTTTTGTCTCCAACCAAATAATTCTTACTCTAGATCTAACTAAGAGACTCATTTTTCTCCTTAATTCAACCAAAAGACTTAAAATGTTCCTGACACTAACCAGAATACTTCACCTTTGTTAAAGGATTGATCCACTATAGGATGTTATTTGATCTTCCTCCATGACCTCACTAAATATGACTTGATTTTGTACTTCCCCAAGAACTTAAACAATGATGGTCTTGATAATCCTTCTAGATTTGCTGCAATCTGTATTCTTCGCAGTTTTTGAATGCTAGGGAACTCAAGTTGTTTCTTCTTCAAAGCCACCTGACTTTAAACTCTTATTCTCTTCGATATAAGAATTTATTGGGATCTCCAAATTATCTTACAATTCCATAAATTTTTCTCATCACTCTTATGTACATATTTGTATACAAACAATATAGTGCATGAGGTATCAATAAATTACATGATTTAAATTCTCTCATTTAAATCCTCATTAAAATGAGTTTTAAATAAACACAATTATTTTTCCATATTCAAATATTAATACCTATTTGTTTGTGGGTATTATATTTTCTCATATAAATATACCCAAATTAATGTGGCTATATTTCATTATTAATTTAAATACCCATGAATTATGTTGCATATGTAGTTCATCTCATTTCAAATGAAGACCCGATGGTATTGTTTATTTTCGTGCACCTCATTATGGAATACATGAATGGTGGGTATTTCATTACTCATCATCTTTATGAAGAATTAGCCATTATGGATCATCATGCATGCACCTCAAAAGGAATACCTAATGGTTTGGATTTCATTTAATTCTTATTACTCATAAAATAGACCCCACGTCTCAAAATGAAAGCATGTGTTCATGTATCTCCATCACCCGAGAGACTCAGGTTCTTCTCTTGCCGTTTCTTTATGTGGATAATAAACATTTGTGGCTCATCATGCCTTCTTACTCAGTATAAAAAATTTCACGATTACTTAGAATTCCTTATTCTTTACAGATTTTAAAAAATACCAAGAATCATGTAGTATTAAATAACCTTCCATTAAAATGACTGAAAGGATTAGACCAAGCTCTTTCTTCATATGGTATTTTCAAATACACCGGATCTCATCTTCCTGAAAATACTCAAATGCTGGGATTCCCTATTTATTCATTTGGTAAGTAAATAATGCTTCTTTTTTTAAACACCTGAAATATCAGTATTTCCATTCTTCTTCATATGGGATCTTTTATTTTGAATATCCTCATAATTGTAGCACATTAACATGCATAGTATGAATGACCTACAACTCACCTCAAGTTCTTCATGCGGGATAAAAATTTTATGATGGCTCGGACGGGCTTCTCCATTCATCTTCATTCAATGCATGAAAGTTTAAATACATGATTTATCATTTTGATCATTATTTTGTGATAATCTTTACATTTACTTTATACAAGAGGCTCTACTTAATCAGGAAACCATTACACTTGAGGTACAACTATTCATTCATCGAAGTGCATGAATATAGTGTGTGGAATGTTTTTCATACTCACCTAAATATCAGAAGATCAATGTGTACTTTGGTTTGATTCATAGATGATAAATTATGAGTTATTTGGATCATCAAGGGCAGAAGATCTCACTCTCCGCAGAATCCTTGGGTGGAGGAGGAAGACGAATCTGATCTCAGATTGAAAGGATGGAGTAGATCATCTCAATAGAATAGTCACGGTTCTATCTAAATTTTAAATGGAAGAGGAAAATTTCACACTCCATGTACATCACACTTAGTTCTCTCCATACATCATGCCTAGTTTTATTACTCAACTCCTACATTCATCTTGCTAGAAGCAATTACAGTGGTCCACTCTCAAAACCCCACTAGCAACACCTCATACCAGCTACATGATACTATTACACACCACATGGTGGTACCACGTCTTCTTCTATGAACACTCCCTTGTTCTCCTTATACATAGGACCTCCCAATATGCCACCATCCAAGGCTGCATGGGCTAATTCCCCACATGGTCGAGATCCTCCTCTCACATGTGTGGGGTTGAGTTAGACAATGTTTCTCACATGGTCGAACCTATATTTTTTATATAATATATATTTATATACTTATAAATAATCTATGTATAATATAAATGAAATTAAAATCCTTCTTTAATTAAAATTAAAACCAAATCTCTTCATTTTCTTCATGAATCATCAGGAAAGATATATATTTTTTACATGGACTATTAATTAAACATTATGGAATTCCTTTTACTTTGCATGTGAATCTTCTTCACATCCTCATGTAATAATAAACTTTTCATGGTCATTAATTATTCGTCTTCACTTCATGAAAATAATAATTTTCATGGTATTCCACTTATTGTATGTAATGTGATCTCCTAAGAACATGTATTTGAAATTTAAAGTTCAATTCAACAATATTCAGAGTTACAACATAGATAATTGATCAAGCATGACATCCAATGCCATTAAATTAATCTATAACAATTATTCAGGATTCACCACCTCATCCACCAACACATATTGAATTATTGAAAAAAAATCAACTGAGGCTCAAAAATATCATAGAATGAAAATTACTATAAATTCATATTTTAATTAAAACATATAGACATTAATAATATAAATAATTTATATACATGAATACTAAATTGATATTAACTAAATTAATTAATTAAATATGTATAAAATTTTTTAAAAACATTATATAATGATAAATTATTTCAAATAAACTTTTAAGGTAGTCTAAAATCATATTGATGATGTTTTTTTAGAATAATATTTGACAAAACCTTTGCAAAGAACCATAATGTGATTTCTCTACACAAACCAATTTCAATAGCGTGTTACTTGATAGACACACCTTGTATCATGAAATGGATTCTTTGTATACACCGTTTTAGGTGGGAACTTGTTTAAATGTCACACATTAAACCATGACCTATTACTATTTTGTATATCATAGTTATTACATGGAAATTTTATTCACGTGAATCGTGATCATTTTTTATCAAAAACACTATGTGGAAAAATTATTTAATAAGATATATCTTTTATTTTTATAAGAGTGATCATATGTGGTTAAAATGGGGTCCATAAAATAAATTAAAAGTCACTTATTTGTTAAATGAATATATTCCTTTAAGTTTATAAGTTTCATACATTACAAAACAATCTAACTCTTTATTTTCATTCATTATGATATTTTCAATGGAAACCTCATTTATTATGTTAATTTTTGAACACCTTTAACATTTACATAACTATCTACACATCATCACATGATTTTTTTCAATAAAATGGTATGATAATCAACTTGGGAGGTGTAGTTGAAATATTTCTCATGTCATTCATCATGAATACCATGACATGAAATAAAAAATTGTTCTATAACACAAACCTTGACACTATGACTTTTACCATGTCATGATTTATGATTTAGTGTATATATCCAACACTTGAATATTGAATTTTGTTATTTATAATATCAATTGAACTTATATTATCATATAAAATCATCATGTAAAGCCATACACTCTCACCAACATCCTCTAATTGTTTTATTATATAAATAATATGGTTGAAATCCTTATGAGATGAAATATACATAATTTTTATAGTATTAATTGAAGTAATTTCTTATTTCTTTCTTAACCAGGCAATGAAATTATCGCTCATATAAAATCTCCCCCTATTATAAATTTTCTTTCCAAAATAACTCTATCCCAATCAGAATCTCTGTATGCCAATAAAAAATTTCTCCCTTTTGAATATAACAAGGCATGGACAGTAGGGTATTTTATATACATCATTATTATTTTCATATCCATAAGGTATTCCTCATTTGGATCACTTTTAAAATGTATATACAAGAAATTTCCATGCACAATTTCAGGTTTTTCTATTTTCATGTAGAGAAAATCTCTAATTATCCTTCTATAAAGTTTTGAATCCACTATATTTCTGACATCATTTCTCCTATGTTTTTTTACCAACCATGAAGGGAGTTAAAAATAATTTTTTTCTTTCATGATAAAATTATTCAACAAGTTATTATCAAATTTTATTTATGAGAAAAAAGAGTACACACCTTGTTGATTTACTTTTAGAATAAGAAACTATATTATATCTCAAATAATAGACATATCAAATTAAAAATTCATCAAATTCAAGAACAAATCACAAGATTTGGGTTTACCTCTGCTAAATATGATATCATCAATATATAGAAATATTATAAATTTATCTTCACTTATATTCACATATATTTTATGTTCAAAACATTCTCTTTTAAATCCTAACTTCTTCAAGTATGAGTCAATTCTAATATACCATGCATGAGGTTCTGGTTTCAACCAATGTAATTTATTCTTCAATTAATGAAATTTACTTTCATCATCTCCAACATAAAATTTATTAGTATATTCACTATAAATCTACACGTTAATAATTCCACTCAAAAATAATAGTTTTCACAACTATTTGGTATATTTTATATATTATTTATATTTTTCATGTCTAGGAATTATATGATTTCCTCAAGCCTTGAAATTAGATAAAATTGTATCTCTTTATAATCACATTTAATTTATGCACATACCATACACACAGGTAGATATTTATTTATTATAATTTGTTATTAGTCGCCAAGCCTGCTCTTAAAGACCTAATTTATTCTTATAACATTGTTTCTATGTGATGTTTTAACAAAATACCATATTTTTTATTTATATATGGTTTAGTTTATTATTCATATATTTAATACATTATTTACCCCTTTTTCACTCTAAATGATCTAGGATTCACATGTGATAATAAATTTCTCCTCTAAATATCCTTTATTATCCTAGTTTGAGTAGATGTTATTTTTTCACCAATAATATAAGATTAATAAACATGAAATATCTTCTTTTTATTTCTAGTTTATATCAATGGTTCGTTCACTTTTTCTTCATCATCTGAATCAGTTTCATAATCTTTTTCATATGGAATAATATTATTCCAAATTAGATACATGATCACTTCCATTTTATTGCATTTATTTAAGTTATAAATTTCATGAATTGTTTTTATTCTAGTTCGGTGATATATACATAATTAATTTATATAATATTATTGATACTATTATTAAAACATTTTAAGGTATTACTTTTGGTTAAATATCCTTGAAATATTCATTCACTCATTGAATCACAAAATTTCCATTGAGTTTCATCTTTATTTTCCATATAAGTAATTGACTTAAAAAACTATAAAGTATTTTTGATTTATATTATTTCCATGCCACATATCATATGTTGTAATATTTTCTCTAGGACTAAAGATTTTTTTAATTTAGACAAACACCTTCACAACTTCCTCTCAAAAATTACATGAAAGTCCACTCCTAATCAATAAAGTCTTTTCTATAGTATTCATTGTTTAATTCCTTATTATCATAAATACATTTTGTTGTGGAGTTTTAATTGATAAATATTAATGTTTAATTCTATGATTCTTAATATATTTCTCAACCTGACTTGAGGGAAACTTGATACTATTATTTGATCTCATAGTTTGGTTAGTTTTTTCACATTATTTTTCAATAATCCTTCTATATATTTTAATCCATCCCATCACATATCTCTTAGATTTCATCACTATAATTTCTTTCATTATAATATAATAATAAAAAATATATAATATAAATCCTCTCATTTTTATCCCCTCCATGAGTCATGGACATCTATCTGAACCAGAATGAATAAATTACTATCAATTTTTTACTTAGGTTTTTAAGGGTTTCTTAGTGGCTAACCTTTTATGAATGCACCGTAAGTCTTTTCTCTTTGACACATAAAATCTATTATATTAATTATATATTTTTATTTAAAAATTTTATCTAAATTTATTTGGCGTAAATATTCTAATATGTGATTATGTAACCTATTTTCTTTACCAAATTTTAGAAAATAGGTATTTTATTTTCTTTCCTCCTAATATAGACTTCCATGATATTCCTTTCCATGAAAAACAATCCAATATCATTAATTTTAATATTTAAACCCTTCTTGTTGGACACAAAAACCAATTAAAAGTCATAATGATAACTCACACTTAAGATATTATATCTCAATCCATATTCATTAATTCATTTATAGTAATCTTTGTTCTTCCAATATCTTTCAATTTCAGTTCTCCATCATTCAAAAATATAAAATCTCCATTAATACAATTTTTCACATTATTTTAGTTTATATATATTTTAGGTTATGTTTTATAGGCATCTCCTTTCAATAATTGAAGTGATATTTTTTTCATGCCTTTATTTTAACTTCCGCAAGATTAGTCTTTATATTATTATTATTTTGGAACCAATAGAAAAATTGTAATTTATTTTAAGTTTTATCATTTTTATCACCTTAAAAAATATTATATACATCACCATTATCTTCCTTAAAAATCGATAACTCATTTATAAATGGAATGGTCTTCTTGTTTTCCTTTTCCAAACTCCTGGGAAAACAACAAGCTTCTATTGCAACTCTTCTATTTCTGAAATTATATACCTAATGTTCATAGTCATATAAATAAAATAAATATATATCAAAAGTATTTTTATTTTCATATATAAGATATATATTTTTTATTCCCTGATTGCCTATTATAGTTTCACCTCTCAAGTTACTTCTAAGATTATTAAAATGTATCATTATTTGACCAAGGTAGTCACAAAATTGACACTTCATTAGTGGGAACACCTTCTAAACTTTATTTTTTATAGGATCACTATATCCTATATATTTTCAATATACTATCAAATATTTATTTTTAGAATTTACCTAAAACATATTCTTGATTTTTTCTCTTAATCTAGCTATATTATTCTTCATATTATTGGATTTTAATGATTTGTCGATAGATAAATGCCTAGTTTTACCCATAATATTTCTTATTTTAATTATCAAAGATTATTCCAAATGATTTGAAACATTTTAGGGATTTAATTTCTGTTTTTCACTATTGTAAAAACCAAATATAATCCTTCCAAATTTTTTAGAATTCAGTTATATATCATGTTTCTTTTTCATACTAACCATTTCACTTTCAAGAGATTAAATCCTATGGAATTTTTCTTCTAGAAAAACATTGATATCATCAATATTCTCAACATTCTCTTCAACATAGTTTTTAACCTTTATCTTGAAATTATCCTTGCCTTCTGAATTATCTTGAGAAGTAATTTATTCCCCAAAAATCTATTACATTATATTTATTTTATCTTTAATTTAAAAAATATATTTTGATTATTCTTTTATTAAAATAGATATCTTATCATTTTTTTTTTGGAAAGAAAGATCATTAAGAGAAAAATTATGCTCTGTATCTAAATAAATAACTCCCTCTTGTTGACATAATTTATCATCAAAAATAGTCACTAAAAGATCTTTATTATAAAAAGAAATTTTTTATTATCCTCTTCGTGGGATGATTAATCAACCTTATATTCTTTGGTAATATACCTTATTATATATATTTTCTTCTTTACTTTAAATAAAAAAATAAAATCTTATAAGAATTTATATATTTTAGAAACCTTTAAAAAAATATAATTATTATTCTTTATTTCCCCATGTACATATACCTTTAAAGTGGCCAAATTTACCACATTTGAAGAATTATATGGGTAATTTTCCTTCAAAATCACCATTTTAACTTTTCAATCTACTAGAAAAAAATTTATTAATTCATCAGTGAAAGATTATTTATTATATTCATGATTCAACTTACTTTTTTTCATTGATTAAAAATTTAATCACATGTTTAAAGTAAAAAAAAAATAATCACAGTTTCACCCCAATATCATAATCCAATATACTAATCTACAAATCATCAAGATAAACCTGAATAATGTATCTTTATTAAATTTTTAAAATATCTTCATTGTAAAAAATGTGTAAGTTTCCTCAAAATATTTTTTATAATCTAAACATATTTAATTTTCTATTCAAGTACCCTAATTTGATAAACCACATAAATAATTATTTTAAATATTTAATCCAAACTATTAAGGTCATATTTTTTTATGTCATGGTTTCATCTCTTGACACAATATCCTTCAATTTTTCTTCAACACTAAATATAACTCTATTTATAAATTTTTCATGTCTCCTTGGTGGAAAAAACATCTTACTTAATTTATCATAATATCCATTAAACAATATAAAAAAATATTCATCCTCTCCTAGATAATTTATGAATTGAAATATTCAACTTATTTCATTATGACCTGGTCCTATAAATGGGGTGAAAATAATGACATTGTCCACTTTTGAACATTAACATCAGTTTCAACCCATATCCATGAAGACTTTATGAGGATCAGATAAAAATTATTCAATACAGTATAAGGAATTAGAAACCTCAAACCCAAGATCTCCATTCTATGAAAAACCAAAACCATGTATTAAAAAAATGAAGACCATGTACCTTTCATTGATGAGAGTCTCATCTATTGTATCCAATCATAGGCGTGATGAATATCCCTTAGAATAAATAATCGGGATCCTACCTTTGTGGTGTATAAGTGAGAATAATGAATAACATTAAATTTAACTTGGAGCCTCCTTATAACCATGATATATTAATATTTCCTATGGTGAAGGAAGAAGGAGGAAAATATATTTGGGAGATTTTGTAGGAGGATTAGGCAAGATCAAACACCCATCCCAATGGTTTCATCCACCTTATATATCCCTTCAGGATTATCACTAAGTATCCATGAATTTAGTCATATGTTATAAAATTTAGAAGTATATGGAATAAGGTTATAATTCTTGTGTCCTTCGTATATCCATTATTACCAATGTGTTGTAATATGAAACATTACATTCAATAATAGAAAAATGTGGAATATTCTCAAACAATAACACTTAACATTATAATGCCATGATTAATCATATAATTCTAAGTGAATCATACACTTTAATAAATATATCATAACATTATGATTTATCCATGTCTTATAATATAACTAAATTATTGAAATGGTGTTATGATATCACCATATTGTAAGAAATGATATTCCCACCCATGGAATATTTCTTGACTTTGAATAATGGATATTGTACCATATGATATCCTAATATCATTCACTATGATAGAGGATAACAAGAATCATATAAATATTAGGCTTTAGGGTATATCTAAATCAACTTCCATTTTAAACTAAATCATTATAGACTTTTGTAACACCATGATATTTTGAAATATATTTTTTCTCTAAAGTAATACTAGGTTTAATATCTTGTTTCACTCGAAACATTGAACTAAAACAAGATACGATATACTAAATGATTATTATTAAGAAAAATATAATAACAATAAAACCTATAATAAATAAAATTATATTGATCAATTTAAAATTATTATATTTAGAAGTTAAATGATGAATATTAAAAATTATTTTTTAAAATAACTCTTTATTTCAAGTGTTGGGTAATTTACCCTAATAAATTAAATTCACTACATTCAAAATAGTACTATAATAATATATGATATTTAAAATATATGAACTAATATGTTAACATTCTTTATATTATATATTTGTTTGGGATAATATTAAAAACACTTAATGTTCAAAAAGGATATTTTTCAATAAATGTGGTTTTTATTTATATTTTGTATTTTATTTAAATATATAAATATCTAAATTTTATAAATTAAATTTGATAAAAATTAATTAATTTTTTAATTTAAAATTTCAAAATTAACATATGGTTAATTTTTGATATTTTCTAAAATAATTCATTTTTAGGTGAATTGTGAAAAAAATACCAATTTTGTTAATACCGTCACTTTTATGATTTTATCATAAAACAAGAATGAAATAAAAGTAATTGAAAACTTCAATATGTAAAAATATATATCTATATATTAAATTAAATCATTTAAATATGCTATTTTGAATTTATTAAACCCATGTGTAATGTTTTCGAAACTTAAGTGGTATTTTACTCTAAAAACTATTTTTATTCGCCTATATTAAAAAATCATCACTTAGAGAAATTAAATATATAAAAATGGATAACATATTTTAGATAAAAATTATCATATTATTTAAAGATGTTTATTTTTATTTTTTCCCATAAAATTATGATTACTGATATTAAAGTTAATGACCTTGATAATGGTAAGAGTGTTATATACAAAGAATTAGCTAATTAATATTTTGTAATTTTTATCTAATCAAATAAATTGATATCTTATAAAAAATTAATTTATAATAATTTTTAAACCTATATATAAATATATTATCACTCATTTAATTAGTATTCAAAATTAATAATATTAAAAACACTTAAAGATGAAAATGACATTTTTTCTAAAAAAATAATATTTCTATATATTAAATGTTAATTTGATGTTATTTATAAAATAAATTAGATTATATAGGTATTAAATTTATTTCAATAAAACACTAATCTAGTAATATGGGATACCTTATAATTTTAATAAAATCTAAATTACTTGGTTAAAAACTAGTTACCACAATAAAAACCAAAATAGTGAAATATAAAAATCATGTAGTAAAAGGATTGAAAAAAATTTAAAACATTTGTAAAATGAGTTTTAGAGGCTTAATAGACCTTATATCTCCAAAAAAATATATTATTTATCAATTTTGGAATCATTTTACCTTGAATAGTTTTATTCCATTATTGAAAAATAATGGGTGTTCACAAAAGTTCCATTTTCTTTACTTATAAAAGGTGAACACTTTCAACATCTAAAAGTAACAGATAAACTTAAAAATTTAGTTGAAACCCTACCAAATTTTAATCTCAAATAATTAAATTTCATTAACTAAATCCATTGGTCACCATAATTTATCCTAATACCTTTATTTCCAAGGATACTTTCAAAAGAAAGTCCAAGGTCCCAAAGTGGGTATTACTTAATCCTTATCATTTTTTCTTAATAATTATCTACCAAAACTACCATAGAAATATTAATATAATTAAATAAATATAATTATTAAACTTAAGTGTTGTTATATTAATTTAATAACCCTTATTTATTCTTTTACATTCACTAATAAAAACAAATGGACGTTGATCGTGCATACATGTGGACTAATGCCCCCACGAAGTGATGTCTTCCATTTTTCACCACCAACCATATTCATTGGTTATAAGGATTTAATTTAAGAATAAATTTTAAATATATAATAATTTTATTATTATTATTATTATAAAAATTATAATCAACCTTCATTCCCTCTCATTCATTGGGAAATTAAAATGTTAACCTACGTTGTGCGAACTACAGCCTCCACAAAATAATTTTCTTTTCATTTTTCAAATAGATTTTAATTATTTATCCAAACCTTATAAAATTTAATTCAAAACCCTAAAAACGTATAAATAATATAATTATAATTATTTTATAATTATATTATTTGAAAATAAACAATTTTTTAACCATACTCACCCATTGAATTATAACATGTTCATGTTTTGGTCGGTCTAACCACCTACTTGAGTAATACTATAAATCTCTCAAATGGAAGGTTATGGAAACTTAACTAAAAAAATTATTATAATTTAATAATAAAATAATTATTTTTTATGGTTATTAAAATTTTATATTAAATATTTAACTTATTATTAAAATATCATTTATAATTGTTAAATTTATTAAAATATGCTCACACTAATTCAATTTTCAAGAAAAATTAATTAAACACCTATAAAATGAGATAATAAATTTTAAAATCATTATAATTTATATATTATATTACCTTATATTATCTATCAAGGATAATCTTAGAATCAAATAATGCTTAGTCAAATTTACCTCATAAATCATGTTTGAAACAATTGAAGTTACTAACACCTGAAGGTAAAAATAAGAGATAACTAAAAATTATATTCATAATAAATGGTCATAAATAAAGGTAACTTACATGAATAAGTTTCTAGAAAACAATATTAACATATTTATGTTTTTATATATAAGTTTATAGTTTGTTTGAGTAAGTGGGAATACATGCTAAAGGGTTCTTGTCTCAAATTTAATTTCTTAACACATAATTCTTATTTTTCACCATGGTGTATTTAATATGGTGTGATTATTGAATAATGAATTTATTTTACCATATTAATTTAATTAATGGGTTTTAAATATCTATATAATCTTCTTTCTTAAAATGGATTTTGATTCAATATTTGAAAGCATTTTGGTTAACTTAACTCCCTTTGTTGAGTTATAATGCCTCTTATTGAAATTATTTATTCCAAGAATGGTTTCTTCCACCATAAGATTCTATTTCATGGTACTTTTTCTTCCTATATGGTGGAAAATTAACTTTTAATTAAAATATTTTACCTAAATATTTTATTTATAAAAAATTATACCATTATTAAGAATAATTCCCATCCACTTTAGTGATTATTTCCCCTCTTTGTCCATATTTTATTTCTCACAAATGTTCTCCTTTATATTTGGAAACCCAATTAAGTATTATCACATGTGAATTTAAATTTTTTCAAAAGGAAATTTCATTTTTTATTTTTATGATATGGTTTTTTAAATAAAGGAATTTCAAAATATTAAAAAGGTTTTCCATCCTCTCAAAATAAAATGGATTATCTTCCACCCAGTTTTTCATTTTGTTAACCTTTATATATTTTCAAGGATCTATTTTTGAGGTTTATTTTTCAATTTTTTCACTTCAAATTTTTTAAAAATAAATTTTAATGTGATCTTTAACTTATTATTTTATTAAAATGATAAGAAATATTTATAAAAAATATTGTATGGTTTTGCTTCCATTTTCCTATTTGTCTTAAAAATATGTATTTCCGCGGAAATTTACTTTCATAAATTACACCATAAATTATCTTATACTATTTTGGGGGATTAAACTCATGTAAATCCATTAATTCCTTTTTCTTTCCTATTCATTGAATTTTTATTATTTTTATTCCAATGAATTTCCTTTTTTAATACTTGATTTTTCACTTCATTGATTGGAGGGTGTTCATCTAGATGCCAGGAATAGATAGATTAAGTAGAATTATTGAATAAACCATATACCCTTTATCTATATAGTGTAAATAAAATGTGATCTATTATCTTAATTGAAGGGTATTTACCTATAAAATTACTGAATAACTTTAGACACCCATTTATTTTTTACTGGTAAATATTGCTACCATTATTGATGGAATTAGGAATGTTTTCATTATGTGATTAAATTTTAAAATAATATGAAAACCATTTTATTTATATGGGTTATTTATGATATGATGAATAAAATATTTTCAAGTGGAATTCATTTATATGGATGATGATGGGTGGAATCTCATATTTACCTCCAATAACATGGTTAAGTATTTATATCTCATGAGATTATGATGTGTGAATGTACTTTAATTTTTTCCTGATGTGTTATTATTCAAATTTTTATACCATATTTTTATGATTTCTCTGATGAATATGTTATTGTCTCATAGATCATGTTTATTTACTCATGTTTCTATACTCTTTTTATTTATTTCTTATGTTTTTCATTCCATATCCCATGACTCATGTTTTATGATATGATCTTTGTTAGTCATGGTTTTCTTATATATCTTGATTATACTCATATTATCATCTTATGCTCACTTATGATATTTGATTTTTCTCACTTATGTTTACCCTCACTGATCATCTAAACTCACCCATTTATTATCTTTTCATTTCCATGGGTTATGAAGATAAGAAAAGTATAAAATTTCTAATAGTGTATCATATTTGAAGAATTAGTGGGAGATATTTAATACCTATTATATATTGAGTAGTTGATCATATAGTGTGAAAAATGTCCATTAGTTGAAAAACACATGAGGCTTTTTAGTTATTTTTTCTGATTATCTAAAACTAAAAACCTAAAAAATCATTAGGATGTATTAAAATACAATATTTTTTTAGTCATGAAATTATAAGACAAACACATCTGTTGGGAATTAAAATTTTTTGTCATTCCACCTTATATTGTATCATATGTAATAACTAGTGTAACCATATCCAAAACTCTATCTGATGTCTTCTAAAAAACATTTGGAAAGATTCATCTAATTCACTATGTATACAATTAGATGAAACACCTTATAAATATATATATATATATATAACTCTTTTCGGATAAAATATAAATATTTTTAAAATAATACTATGAGTTATTGTAAAAAATAATCCTCATTCAATCAACCACAAAGAGTGACCCCATGGGCCTTTATATCATTGATAATAGATATGAATTCCCAAATTTATAAATATAAGTAAGGAGTGGACTCTAGAAAAGAATCAATGATACTCAAGATATAAACAGATCTAGTGTGATCTCTATCAAACACATCTATCTCCATATTTTTTTCTTTCAATTATATCATATAAAATTATACATAATCATATAATTACTTTTTCCAATACATTGAGAGACCATGGGACATAATGTATATAAATACCATATAACCTAATCATATATTTTGAGGATATACTAATCAGTTCGATGAATACATCACATGTTATTCATCTAAGTAAATAAACACATAACATGCCCCTTATCCAAATAGATAATCACATCCATGAACTTTATCTAGGTGTGGATGTACACTTGTTTAGTTTATCTCAATTGAGGGTATATATTTTATACTCATCGCATGAGAGGGAAAATACTATATTTTTTGGTTTCAACCACATATTTAAATACTGGATTTTTAATCAATTAGAAGTGTGGGATATTTTTAGAGAAGGTTCAGATATGTTTGGAGAAGGATGAGATATGGTTGGAGTAAGCTGGGTTAAATTTTAGTTTAAATATTATTTTATTTTCAAATTTAGAAAAATAGTAATGTATCATATATGAGGGTAGATAATGTTATATATAAAATTAATTACTAGATATATAATGGTCATTTTCATGATACATAAGGGCCATCTTTTAGATACATAAGGGTTACCATGATTTTGAGTAGATTTTAGAAAATGTAACAAATGAAAAATCCACATACTATTATGTAGAGGTTATAAATATAATATATAAGGGTTACTCAACCCATATGTAAGAGTAAAACTGAGACATAGATAAATTTGTAAAAGGATTAATAGGGACCCATATGTAAGGGATACCTCATGAAGTGAAGATAATAAATAAATATAACATTTCCAATATGTAAAGGTAGCCGCTACTATGTTCTGGAAAAATGGAAAATAATTTAACTTCAATATGATACATAAAGGTGACTAAGAAAATACATAATGTTCATTTCCATAATAAATGGGTGATATGTAATGGTAATTTCCTTGACAAAGCGGTGATATATAAGGGTCATTTCCATGAAAATTTTGTGATGTGTAAGGGTTATTTCAATGAAAAGGGGGTGATATGTAAGGATAAATTCCAAGATAAAGGGGTGATACATAAGGGTTATTTTCGAGATAAATTTGAGATATGTGAAGTTAATTTCCATTACTATTTGAGGTGAAGAGTTGGGATTAAGGAAACATGTAAGGGTCATTATATAAGAATCCATCAGTTAGCTATGGATTATGATGTACATTAGCAATCATAAATTATGATTTATAATGCTCCCTATAATGTATTTTTTCATGCTATGATTCATGGAATCATATCATGTTTAAAGTTCATGTGAATATAAAAAGATAATCTTCTCGGTATTAGATAAGTATCAAAGAAATAAAACATAATAATTGAGGAAGATCATAAGGAATAAAAGTTTAATAATTATGGGTAGTTATTAAGAATTCAAGGATTTTTATATCACAATTGGGGTCCAGCCTACTAGTAAGGCACCCCTTCATCCTACTTCAAAGACTAGGTTCATGTCCTGGAAGAACCACATTTATTCAGGGTGGGTGAAGTTTGGTCATGCTAGGTATCATGTCATCACAGCATGGTCCTATGGTGGATATCCATGTCGGAGGGTAGAAGGTCGATAGTGGGTCCTCGATGAAGGTATTTGGTCATCGGTGGATGGATTGATATCAAAAGAAGTGGGTCTCATTTGATGGAATCGCGTATGGTAGAGACGCATAAGGGTCCTTCAGTGGTGATGGTCAGATTGAGTGGCAATGGTGTGACATCCATGATGGTGGTACTTGGACGATGGTTGGGCCGGTGTGCAGTGGACGATCATCAACATGGAAGTAGAAGCTTCGATGAAGGAGTAAAAAACAATCATGGGGTTAGATACCTAGGTGTAGTCCTAGAGGAGGTCTATAATAGGAAGCAATCACCAGAAAATTATATCATATTGTAAGAATGAGATGGTATGTCTTTTCCATCGGTTCCAGGAACCATAAAGTCCTTCATGGGAAATTTCCAGCTGATCATCATTGTAGGTCAGGTGATTAAGAACAACTTTAAGAAACAACTAAGGGAGGGATTTCTACTTGGTGTCTAGTCTTTGGGTATTTAAATTCCATGTACTATTCCTAGTTCCTTGTTCATATGGGCCATATAAGGTTACCCACCAATGAAATTTAAAAATAGATTATTTAAAAAATTAAAAAAAAATAAGGGCATTCAACATTTCAGGACAAGGAGTTATATATCATGAGGTAGATTCATGTGATTTAGTTAATAATTTAATATAGATAAAATTGTTGTTCTTGATGTTATAGATATGTCTTCACATGGTTATATGAATCTATAAATAGAAAATATGAGTAGAAGGATAATCCGACCGATTTTTTTGTTATTTAAAAATATAAGAGTCTAAGAAAGATGGAGATAAGGGGGAAACTATGAGAAGATAAAATTAAATATTAGGAATTGTGGAATTAATTGAATAAAAATGATAACAACCTTACTATTCTAGTGTTTATATTTTATAAAGAATAATTTTCAGTGATTATAAAATCATATTTTTTTTGTATCCCATATCTCAAAGTAGTGCACATGGAGACAAGATGAGGAACTATCCCAAAAATCAACTATGCATCCTTCTTGAAATTTTTTAACACATAAAATTAGTGGTGTCATCCCTTAGTTTATTTACATGCCATCTGAATAAGATCCTTGGATTATACCTTTGTGGTTAACCAAGTAAAATCATTATGTCCTTGTATTTAGTTTCATCATCTGAATATTATGTTTTCTTGGATAGTGACAGGTTCAAGGTGTTATTACTAACATGATAAAAAGATATAGTAAATAGAAGATGAATTGAACACCCTAATTCACCCCCCCCCCCTCTCAGTGTATTTGGACTTTGGTTATAACAAGTGGTATCATATCCATAAGTTTATTTTGTGTTGAATTTTTCACTAAAAGATTACTGTAATGTCCTAGTTCTAGGTTCTGCACAAATGTTCCCCATACCTGGTTGGTCACATGGCCTTAAGAGCATTTCCCTGAATTCCAGAGGCTTCCGAATAGAAGCGAGGGAGTTGGGCGTGATAGTGGGTAAATTATGCCTTCATTGGTAGAGTATGCACAACAGAATAACAAATAATAATAGTAGCAGAAACAAAATATTATACAACAAGTAAACAGTAGAAGACTGAATAGAAAATAAACAACTGTTGAAAAAATATAATGATGCATGTCACATATGTCTAGGAAAACAACCAAACAAGTCACAATTCTGGAAATACAATACTAAACCAAAGTACTAAAAACAGTAAACTGTAACACTCCAAGATTTCATAGTGTGTTATTTCTTCAAAATAATTCAATAACTTGCACTACACGCAACACCGAGTTCAATCACACCATGACTTACAAAAAAAACCATTCAAAAGAGGTTATGAATAGTATTATCTAAATTTTAAACTTTATATAATCTTTATAATTTTAGAATCCATATTATGAGTTTCTTAGATATAATGCAAGAATAAATTCATTTTCAGTATTGCACTTTTATCAACTTTTAATAGTGAACCATTTTTAAATACAATATTTTAAACTTTTTGACTAAATGGGGACATCAAAAATTTAAAATGAAACACCCCAAGCTTCTACGGTACGCTTCTCTTTGAATAATGCGATAGCGTGTGTTGTACGCAACACCGAGTTCTAACAACCAATCAAACTAGCTGTTATGAATAGTAATACCTACTTTTTAAAATTATATATATTTTATATTTCAAAATGGACTTCATTTTTGGATTCGGAATATCTAATTTATCCTAAGGTGAAATTTTGGTACATTTCGGATAACTTTCATATTTTGATGAATAGTGAAAATTATTAAATTTTAATTAAAAACAACTTTTTTAATCAAAATAATTAATAGTGATAAATTATGAATTTTAGTAGTTTTAAAGTATATTTAGAATATATTTTAACCATTTAATATAATGTTGGTCATTGGACATAATTTTACAATTAAACCGAACATAAACAAGTGTCAATCTTTTGATAGTTATTATCTCTTAAAAACACGCTTTTTGTTTTGACAGCGGGAATTAATTTTAAATTAATTTCTGCCACTTCTGTGTTTTGAATTTAGGAAAATGGATTCCATATTTGGAATCAGGATGTTCAAATTGTTTAAATAGGTAACTTTTATTTTTAGACATTTTGAATAATTACTGCGGTAAATATTTTATTTACCATGGTTAAGGGTAAATCCGGTAAATAAGGGTTAAAAAATAATATTATAATAATACTAAATTACCCTAAAACGTGTCTTAACCCTATTGGTTGATACATGGTCGACCATGGGCATCTTTGGGTCGATTTTGGGACCCCATGGATCCACTTGTAAGTGATAATGACACTTTATTTTAATTAAGTTAAAATGAATACAAAAATGACACAAGCATATATCTTTTAGAAAAACAATTGTTACATAGGGTTATATATGTTGGATTTTAGATTATAAATATTAATTAGAAAGATAAAAAGATTTCATACATAATGATATTTTATTTATAATTTTTAGACATTAAATAATTTATTTTATTTATGACACAATGATGATGAAGTAATTACTATAATAGTGAAAAATTAAAATAATTGATATTATAAATACCCAAATAAATATAATATGAAACTTTTAATGAATTAAACTAATTTTCTAGGATAATATGATATATTAGGATTGATTTAATTGACTTTTTTCGAAGTAATAAATCTGTTATCAGTTTCCCAAAAATCAACTATTGAATAGTGTCAAAATTGACATAAAAGAGTTCTTAAAACAAATATTATATTATTAATTGATATTAAATTCCTAAAAATCTAAGGTTCGGCCAAGAGACTTATATCATGATAGTTTCATCATTAATGGACCACTTGGGGGTCTCTTGGATGTATATAGTAAGTTTATTAACCATATTATATAAAAATACAAAGAGACATTGTAAAAGTGAAACTAATTAACTTAGAGTTAATACTTAAAGATAAGGTTAATATAAGTACCCAAACCTGTCTAAATTCTATTGGTTGAGTTGTTTTCGACCCATCCCCACCTTAACCTTTGAATAGTCAACTTTGGAGCCATTGGAAACCTATTATGAATTTATTATAAATTAATATTCCTAGCTTTTCCAAAGGTGCCCCTCACCCCTCTTATAAAAGGGCACTCCTCCTTCTCATTTCTTCACACCTTAAAATCCTTTTGGTTCGGCCAAACTCTGCCCAAATACTCTCCCAAATTCCCTCACTACAACCTAGGGGCCTTAGTTTGATCATAAATCCAACCTAAGGAGCCCTTTTGATAAAATCAAAAGGAAGAACCCGAAGAAGAGGTAATGATTTCACCACCCTTCTCCAAGTTCATTTCTTCTTCCACTTCTTCTTCCTTTGTTCTTACCATTATAAAATAATAACTCCAGTATCTCACATATACTGTGATGTTATTATAAATATGTTACAACCATATTCAGTATTCTATCCACCCTTTGAATAACATGTCACCATACGTGCGTACGTACGGCTTACCGTCTCCACGTCGTGGTGTAATTGTTATTAAATATATTATTATTTGGATGGGTATAATAATGATGTGTAACTCATGTAAATAATAAATATAACATGTTAATGATTCTGTATATATGATATACCATCCATTTATATATTATTTTAATATCAAAAGAATGATATTGTCGCTCGTGCGTACGTACGGACTACCGTCTCCACGAACACGATGAGATTCATTCTCCATCGTATCCATTCAAGTATAATTATCATTTTATGATTTAAAAATGATGTTTAAGGACTTGATATCATTCTGGATATGAATAAGATACAACAAAAATGGCTTATGTAACAAAACATATAAAAGAAAACAAGTAAGTTAACACCCAAAACAACGATAATACTAAGATATTATTATCAAATCGATATTAAAAGATCATATATGATATCATATTAATGTATATGATTCTTGTATAATTTAATAACAATTATTTCACCATTATATAGGAGGTTAACCTACCCCAACCAAGGAAAAGTACAAGGTAAGGGTTATTTCACAATCTCTTCATTATCCGAGGTTGTTTATATGTAATAATCTACTGGGATCTCTTTATCATCCACATCCATGTTTCTTAAAAATGTATTTCAAAACATTTTTACTATTTACTAGAATATGAGTTAAAGTCATTTATACCCTTTTTGACTTTTATAAGTGGTTTATAAAGGAATCTTTCCGTCGTTTTCAAAACAAGGTCCCTTTTAACCTTTTCGACAGAATTAAGGTAAGAATGTTTTTTTAACTTATACGGCGGGTGCGGCTATTTTCTGCCGTTATAAAATCTTCAAAGCTTCCCTTACAAGCTTATAAGATTATTTTCAAAGAAAATGTTTTATTTTATATGGATCTTAAATGATTTCAAAATAAAAGGAGATATTTCTTTAAAAAGAATTTTGATTTCATCTATGTCAACATCCTTTGATAGATTTTAAGATTATTTGAAGTTGATTTATTATGATACAAAACTTCTATATTGTATTGAAGGTTTTGTGATATGTTTGACTGTGGATGTGCTATTTTTATACCATTCATAGTTTATAGTGAAAGTATTGACATTTCTTATGCTAGTTTTAATACGAATGTTTATGTTATATTTATACCTTTTCATATGGGAATGCATTGGACTTAATATGTGACGGGTGGAGCCCGCTATAGCTCCTCGATGCATCGGTAGGTCTCATGAGACAAACTAGTGTCTTGGCATAAGGCCTTGACAAAATCTTATTTTTAGTCTTGGCACGAGGCCTTGACTATGTGGTTATGATAGTCTGGCATTATGCATTCCAACATTATGAAAGTGGTTATTGATTTTTGCATGTGATTATTCGATTAGTAGAATATCCATGTGAATAAGTAAATGGCATTATTTCATTTTATTTATGCCATACCATGTTGAAAGTTCATGTTTGAAAGGCTTTTGTTTTAGTTATACATTGCCTTAAAAGTTTATTCTTAATTATGAAAGTTTCCTCTATATTGTTATCCTTACTGGGCATTTGAGCTCACCCCTTTTCTATGTTTTATTTTTCCCAGGAAGTGAAGAAGTAAGTTATGAATGACCTGCAGGGATATTATGTGGGGATATGAGTGTGGATTATGGAGACAATATGTTGTTGTAGTAGTTTTTCGTTTAATGATGTAATGTAAAACTTATGAATATATCTAGTGTTTCCAAGGCTACTAAACCAATCGGTCTTTCGAGATTTGATCTTTCTTGTGATCATGCCAATGTTATGTAATAATGCACCGACTCTGGGTAACTAGGGTCGGGGCGTTACAGTTGGTATCAGAGGAAGTTTAGTACAAACCTTGGAAACTAGATTTAGATAAACTCATATTAGAGCACGTAGACCTAAGATGAACTTTGAGGATTAGTATAGAAGAACTTCCTAGAATTTTGGTATTGTAGAGATTTTGTGAGTTTTCCGAGCAATACATCCCTGTCTGGATACGAGCAGGTAGAGGCGGCTCTGGTACAGATGTACCTAGGGGTAAAACCCGAAAACACCGCTTTGAGCTAGACTCGAACGGGAACTGGTGCACGACAACGGGCCTTGCTGCACTCTTGGTTACGACACTCCCGGGGGATATGCTTAGGATAACTCTCATTTTTCTTTACAAATCATTTTGAAGGGATTATGAGTATATACTTCCTCAAATAAAACATTCTTATGATTATAGATTATATCCATAAATAGTTCAATTTATTTTAAGTGTTTTATAAGTATGGGATTATGTATTTTGATTCATAAACTGATCTAGTGTATGCCATTGTTTAGAAATGGCGCCCAGTAGAAGAAATTAGAACTCCAGAAATGCACATGATCCAAAGAGAAAAAAGGATCATATCTTTCATGGTCTTAAGCTAGAATTTATAAGAGAAATAGTATCCCATGTATTATCATCATATGAAGAAATAATATCATGTGTTGATAAGATAAGTAAAGAGTTTACTGAGTCCTATGGCTTTGAAGGGAAGCAAGAGAAGAAAAGGATGGAAGAGAGAAAGATGGATAAAGGGGATAGGGAAAAGAAGAATTTTCCCATATGTGGTAACTGTGGAAAGAAACACCCTGGAACTTGCCTGAAAGGAATGGGAGTTTGTTATAAGTGTGGAGGAAAAGGGCACAAAGTACGTGATTGCAAGGGTAAGAAAATGGTTTTAAATGTACAATGCTTCATTTGCAAGGAGTTTGGACACTACGCGAACCTATGTCCCAGTCATTAGACTATGCCGCAAATGATGTTATTGGATAATAATCAAGTTATGATACTACCACAGATGAAGAGGAATGATTAGAGTTCTTATGTTGATTATGTCAATTGAGTGTTGTATCAACAATGTACTTGTTATAATAATTATGGAGTATATAAGGATTGTACTGCAGTACTATTTCATTAAGGACTTGAGATTGTGTGGAACAAAGAAAAGTGACTCAATAGCAGGATAAATTTTTGGAAAATATATGGTTGAGAGAATGATAAATCATAATATAGTTCTGATACTGAGGTAGTGATTTTGGAATAATATGTGATTGTTTTGGATAAATTATATTGGATATTCTTGACTACCTTGGAACTGATTAATGATTTTTATATTCCATCATTGTTGGGGTTTAAAACATTTTTGGATTAATGAAGTATATCCAGCATTCTATATGGAATAAGGGAGCATGAATGTAATCAATAAGGAATATGGTAATACATGATGAAGGTATTCATATGCTATTACGGGGTAAAAAGGATCTATATTATGTTTACCTTCCTTATGAATGTTGGACTGTGAGTTTGGATAGAATTATTTTGGATAGTTCTAGTTTGGATTATTTTGGATTGCCATAAAAGGACAACCCGGAGGTCGGGCGGCAACCCATCGCGTCCGGCAAGGCTGTGAGACTTGAACCCGCAACCGAAGGGTGACAAGGGTGTATTACCTACCACTATCCCACGACATGTCCTGGATTAAATAATGTAGTTTTTATTAAAAGATCTTATAGATGAATTATAAATTCGTTTATTTTGGAACCCTATACGAATAGTGTAAATAGAATTCTTTTACATTCTATTATCTTTTAGAGTGAAAGATGAGTTTGTGGTAGAAATTTATTAATGGATAAAACTCTAATTATAAAGTAAGTATATCTCCTTATGATCTTAGCCAATATCATAAATAAATTCCTCAATATTAAGAAAAGCAACTTAGAACAAAAATGTTTTCCTAGATGGTACCTTAAATCATCACTAATTTATGGCTTTGGGATTGTTGGCCTTTTCATAGCCATGTTCTCTACCACTCTCCATCAGATAATTGATGGTTAGATTTCTCTTCCATATCCATATTTTCTTACACGGAACCCTAGTATGTGTTATTTTCGGTAATCTTCATACTTTCCACTCTTTGTTTTAAATAGAGGCCTCATTAATTCATTTTTCGATGTGGGATTTCAACTAAGATATTTTGAAACGTCAAAAATGTGTTATCCCAATACCCTATGTGTTGTTGAACCAATGGTATTTCAAATCATCATAGATTGATGAGTTTATGGACCTCAATTTTATACTTTTTTGTGATTGATGACCTCAATCACTACCTATAAATATTTACATTTTTCCTCCAATTATATGTCTATAATTTCCACCAATGTTCTCCTAATCGAGATCATAATTTGGTAGTGACCCTTTCATTTCTCATTTCCTCATATTAAGACTAAATTTTAGTAACCCAATTTCCGATGTGGGTTTTCCCACAAAGATATTTTTTATTTTCAACCTTTTATTTTAGAAGAACAATTTCAAATTGCGAGGACTCAATTTATTGAAGGAGGGGAGAATGTAACACCCCAAGATTTCATAGTGTGTTATTTCTTCAAAATAATTCAATAACTTGCACTACACGCAACACCGAGTTCAATCACACCATGACTTACAAAAAAAAATCCATTCAAAAGAGGTTATGAATAGTATTATCTAAATTTTAAACTTTATATAATCTTTATAATTTTAGAATCCATATTATGAGTTTCTTAGATATAATGCAAGAACAAATTCATTTTCAGTATTGCACATTTATCAAATTTTAATAGTGAACCATTTTTAAATACAATATTTTAAACTTTTTGACTAAATGGGGACATCAAAAATTTAAAATGAAACACCCCAAGCTTCTACGGTACGCTTCTCTTTGAATAATGCGATAGCGTGTGTTGTACGCAACACCGAGTTCTAACAACCAATCAAACTAGCTGTTATGAATAGTAATACCTACTTTTTAAAATTATATATATTTTATATTTAAAAATGGACTTCATTTTTGGATTCGGAATATCTAATTTAGCCTAAGGTGAAATTTTGGTACTTTTCGGATAACTTTCATATTTTGATGAATAGTGAAAATTATTAAATTTTAATTAAAAACAACTTTTTTAATCAAAATAATTAATAGTGATAAATTATGAATTTTAGTAGTTTTAAATTATATTTAGAATATATTTTTACCATTTAATATAATGTTGGTCATTGTACATAATTTTACAATTAAACCGAACATAAACAAGTGTCAATCTTTTGATAGTTATTATCTCTTAAAAACACGCTTTTTGTTTTGACAGCGGGAATTAATTTTAAATTAATTTCTGCCACTTATCTGTTTTGAATTTAGGAAAATGGATTCCATATTTGGAATCAGGATGTTCAAATTGTGTAAATAGGTAACTTTTATTTTTAGACATTTTGAATAATTACTGCGGTAAATATTTTATTTACCATGGTTAAGGGTAAACTTGGTAAATAAGGGTTAAAAAATAATATTATAATAATACTAAATTACCCTAAAACGTGTCTTAACCCTATTTTTTGATACATGGTCGACCATGGGCATATTTGGGTCGATTTTGGGACCCCATGGATCCACTTGTAAGTGATAATGACACTTTATTTTAATTAAGTTAAAATGAATACAAAAATGACACAAGCATATATCTTTTAGAAAAACAATTGTTACATAGGGTTATATATGTTGGATTTTAGATTATAAATATTAATTAGAAAGATAAAACGATTTCCTACATAATGATATTTTATTTATAATTTTTAGACATTAAATAATTTATTTTATTTATGACACAATGATGATGAAGTAATTACTATAATAGTGAAAAATTAAAATAATTGATATTATAAATACCCAAATAAATATAATATGAAACTTTTAATGAATTAAACTAATTTTCTAGGATAATATGATATATTAGGATTGATTTAATTGACTTTGTTCTAAGTAATAAATCTGTTATCAGTTTCCCAAAAATCACTATTGAATAGTGTCAAAATTGACATAAAAGAGTTCTTAAAACAAATATTATATTATTAATTGATATTAAATTCCTAAAAATCTAAGGTTCGGCCAAGAGACTTATATCATGATAGGTTCAAAATTAATGGACCACTTTGGGGTCTCTTGTATGTATATAGTAAGTTTATTAACCATATTATATAAAAATACAAAGAGACATTGTAAAAGTGAAACTAATTAACTTAGAGTTAATACTTAAAGATAAGGTTAATATAAGTACCCAAACCTGTCTAAATTATATTGGTTGAGTTGTTTTCGACCCATCCCCACCTTAGCCTTTGAATAGTCAACTTTGGAGCCATTGTAAACCGATTATGAATTTATTATAAATTAATATTTCTAGCTTTTCCAAAGGTGCCCCTCACCCCTCTTATAAAAGGGCACTCCTCCTTCTCATTTCTTCACACCTTAAAAGCCTTTTGGTTCGGCCAAAATCTGCCCAAATACTCTCCCAACTTCCCTCAATACAACCAAGGGGCCTTAGTTTGATCATAAATCCAACCTAAGGAGCCATTTTGATAAAATCAAAAGGAAGAACCCGAAGAAGAGGTAATGATTTCACCACCCTTCTCCAAGTTCATTTCTTCTTCCACTTCTTCTTCCTTTGTTCTTACCATTCTAAAATAATAACTCCAGTATCTCACATATACTGTGATGTTATTATAAATATGTTACAACCATATTCAGTATTCTATCCACCCTTTGAATAACATGTCACCATACGTGCGTACGTACGGCTTACCGTCTCCACGTCGTGGTGTAATTGTTATTAAATATATTATTATTTGGATGGGTATAATAATGATGTGTAACTCATGTAAATAATAAATATAACATTTTAATGATTCTGTATATATGATATACCATCCATTTATATATTATTTTAATATCAAAAGAATGATATTGTCGCTCGTGCGTACGTACGGACTACCGTCTCCACGAACGCGATGAGATTCATTCTCCATCGTATCCATTCAAGTATAATTATCATTTTATGATTTAAAAATGATGTTTAAGGACTTGATATCATTCTGGATATGAATAAGATACAAAAAAAATGGCTTATGTAACAAAACATATAAAAGAAAACAAGTAAGTTAACACCAAAAACAACGATAATACTAAGATATTATTATCAAATCGATATTAAAAGATCATATATGATATCATATTAATGTATATGATTCTTGTATAATTTAATAAAAATTATTTCACCATTATACAGGAGGTTAACCTACCCCAACCAAGGAAAAGTACAAGGTAAGGGTTATTTCACAATCTCTTCATTATCCGAGGTTGTTTATATGTAATAATCTACTGGGATCTCTTTATCATCCACATCCATGTTTCTTAAAAATGTATTTCAAAACATTTTTACTATTTACTAGAATATGAGTTAAAGTCATTTATACCCTTTTTGAATTTTATAAGTGGTTTATAAAGGAATCTTTCTGTCGTTTTCAAAACAAGGTCCCTTTTAACCTTTTCGACAGAATTAAGGTAAGAATGTTTTTTTAACTTATACGGCGGGTGCGGCTATTTTCCGCCGTTATAAAATCTTCAAAGCTTCCCTTACAAGCTTATAAGATTATTTTCAAAGAAAATGTTTTATTTTATATGGATCTTAAATGATTTCAAAATAAAAGGAGATATTTCTTTAAAAATAATTTTGATTTCATCTATGTCAACATCCTTTGATGGATTTTAAGATTATTTGAAGTTGATTTATTATGATACAAAACTTCTATATTGTATTGAAGGTTTTGTGATATGTTTGACTGTGGATGTGCTATTTTTATACCATTCATAGTTTATGGTGAAAGTATTGACATTTCATATGCTAGTTTTAATACGAATGTTTATGTTATATTTAAACCTTTTCATATGGGAATGCATTGGACTTAATATGTAATGGGTGGAGCCCGCTATAGCTCCTCGATGCATTAGTAGGTCTCATGAGACAAACTAGTGTCTTGGCACAAGGCCTTGAAAAAATCTTATTTGTAGTATTGGCACGAGGCCTTGACTATGTGGTTATGATAGTCTGGCATTATGGATTCCAACATTATGAAAGTGGTTATTGATTTTTGCATGTGATTATTCGATTAGTAGAATATCCATGTGAATAAGTAAATGGAATTATTTCATTTTATTTATGCCATACCATGTTGAAAGCTCATGTTTGAAAGGCTTTTGTTTTAGTTATACATTGCCTTAAAAGTTTATTCTTAATTATGAAAGTTTCCGCTATATTTTTATCCTTACTGGGCATTTGAGCTCACCCCTTTTCTATGTTTTATTTTTCCCAGGAAGTGAAGAAGTAAGTTATGAATGACCTGCAGGGATATTATGTGGGGATATGAGTGTGGATTATGGAGACAATATGTTGTAGTAGTAGTTTTTCGTTTAATGATGTAATGTAAAACTTATGAATATATTTAGTGTTTCCAAGGCTACTAAACCAATCGGTCTTTCGAGATTTGATCTTTCTTGTGATCATGCCAATGTTATGTAATAATGCACCGACTCTGGGTAACTAGGGTCGGGGCGTTACATAAACAAACTCCAACAGCATCTCAAGCCTTAGCTTGGTCCCATGATCCTTATCTCTATAGAAATCAAGTACCTGATGTAGAAGGGAACATTCCCTAATCTATACCTGCAACCATATAATCTTTTTGGGTCCAAAATCATGACCCAAACAAGGTGTAAGAAGAATACCAGTAGGCAACAACCAAAATATCCATACCTAACTGTTAGTGAATATATATAGAAAGCAATATTCATAAATGAAGCAAAAACTAGGAAGTACTCGAAAGTAAACAATCCTACAGTTTCCAATTACATGCATTTACATTTATTAAATATTAAAACTATTGAATAATGTATCCTTGGGATCTAGCCTAAGCTCTGTATCCCCCTGTACAACTATAACAAACAGACGTCTCAAAAGACCTTCTAACGATAAATTAAGACCAAGTCCAAGCTTGTTCTTTGTCTTTTCAGACTCATCACAATCATTCAATCAATAAAAATCAACCCTATGGGAAAGTTATAACAGTCTAACCCCTCTGGTTTAACATATCATCAATTAAATAAATAAAACTTCCCTCTAGAAAATCTCACACAGTCTAACCCCCTTGGTCTAACAATCACTAATCAAATACAAACGACCATATGGGTAGCTCTCACGGTAAATACCCCTTGGTCTACATAGAAACAATAAATCATAATGACCATCTTTAAGCTCTCATAGTCAATTCCCTATGGTCTAACTTTTATTTAATGACGACCCTCTAGGTATCTCTCACAGTCTAACCCCTCTGGTCAATGACCCATTGCAGCTCTCACAGTCAATAACTCTGGTCAATTATAATAATTGTTCATAATTAAAATAACCTACTTCGAGAAGCTATCATAGTCAATTCCCCTTGTCATACTTTTATAATTCGAAACACATGCATCTCATATAAACCTCAACTCTATCTTAACAACACTAGTCATGGAAACAAAGTATCCTAACATGCTTTCTGGACCCAATAACCATAACCAAATCAAATATGGGTAACACCTCCATAATCAAGGTAATAAAACTTATTCATAATATATAACTCTTTCTTAAACAAACAACCATATCAATCATTTAATAGTGTTAAATTATAAAAACACGCAATACCCTAAACAAGGTATTCGGCACTTAGGAATATATAACTTAAAGACAACTATGGTAAGGAATGAACCACCTACCTTGATGTTGTACGATTGATATAATTGAACCTCATCCTTTGAATTGACCTAGAACACCATAGATCTACAAAAACGTCAAAAACTCTCAACCTTGAATAACTCGAGAGAGAGAAGAAATTAGGTGGAGAGGCTCTAGAAGAAGGAAGAACTCACCAGTGGGATTACAACTCACCCTCCAAAGTTTAATTCAGAGAACGGATGATGGATCGGTGGCTTAGAGAAGAAATTTTTCTCATAGCCGCTCCTGGATGAGACAAGGCTAGAAGAAGATGAATATGATGATTAGACATGACCCCAATCTATTTATTTAAATAAAAGATAAAGTAAATGGCGTGTTCATTTAATGTACTTATTGTGTACATACCTCAACTGGTCCCCACTTTAGCCGATCTCCTGGTCACCCCACACAGCCATGTCTCAAGCATTACATGGCCAGCACATGACTACCTGTGGAAACCTGATACACGACATGTACTTCTAAGTACACAGCATGTACTTATAAATTTCCAAAATCTCCCCTTTTTCTCCAAAACACCCAAAATCAAGATTCATGCATAAAATTATGATCCATGTTCTTAAAAACATCCCCCTTAAAGAAATTCATCCCTAAATTTCCCTAAAAAGGTGGTGAAGAAGAATCCTTAAACAACTCCAGCCACTGTGATCGTACATCGGCCTCCCTCTCCCAAGTCTCGTGGTGTACTCACCCATGATTCCATAGCACCCGTATCATAGGAACAGAATGGGCATGGAGAAACTTCGTGCTTTGATCAATAATCTGAATAGGATTCTCCTTAAATGATGCGTCCACCTCTAACACAACCTCCTCGGGTTAAAAAACATGAGATGGGTCTGAGAAGTAACGTCTTAGCTAAGAAACGTGGAAGAAGTCATGTATATACTGGTACCTCTGAGGTAATTGAAACTGATAGGAAATTGGCCCAAATCTCTCCAAAATCTCAAACAGCCCAACGTATCTCAGTGAAAGCTTTCTTTATCTATTAATACTCTTGTGTATTAACCTCGGTGTGACACATAGGAAAACCTGATCTCTGACCTCGAACTCTAGAGTTCATCTCCATCGATCAGCATAATAATTCTACCGTGACTATGAAGTAACCATACTCTTCTAAATCAACTCTACTTACACTATGGTCTCACGGACAAGATGAGCTCCCAGAATAGCTTCCTCTCCTACTTCCAGCCAACATAGGGTTGATTGTTGTGGCATACCATATGAATCCTCATAAGGTTCCATCTAAATTATTTCCTGGAAACTATTATTGTAGGAAAACTCCACTAGAGGTATGTGCTTCTCAAAAGAACCTCCAAAGTATTGAATTCATGCTCGAAGCATGTCCTCCAACACCTGAATCATGCACTCAGACTGACCATCTGTCTGGGGATGGTAAGTAGTACTCAAAATTACCTGTGTACCCAAATCCCACTATAGTCCCTACTAGAAATGATAAGTAAAGTGGTCGTCCCTATATAAAACAATAGAGTTCAGAACCCCATGAAAACATACAATCTCTCAGATGTACAATCTCTCAGAATTGAGAAACCTTTGGGAGTCTGTCAATGACAAATCGGACTTCATAATTCCCTCAAGGAGACCTTAGTAACCCGGTCAGAAAATCCATCACGACGTCATTTCACTTCCACTTGGGAATGGGTAACTGTTGTAAAAGCACTGACAGTCACTGATGCTCTACCTTCACCTGCCGATAGGTGGAACATCTCATTACAAAACCCGAAAAATCTCTCTTCATACCTGGACACCAGTACTAACGGTGTAGATCTAAATACATCTTGGTGACACCAGGATGAACTTCCCAAACTGAGGAATAAAAATCCCACAAAACTCTTCGCATATGTCTGCTAACACCCATATGTATCCATGAAAGCACAAGATCTTATCCTCTCCTATGGTCCACCTAGGAGTATGGTCCTCCTCTAACACACTCTCCCATAGGACTAGTCCCTTAGAATCTGATAGTTTCCTCATTATCAATCGATCAAGAATAGTATGGGTAACATCTACAGAAGAAATAAAATTCTACCCTTGTATGTTGTGCACCTCCAAATTCATCTCAGAGAACAAATCCATAAGCTACCACTCACTACTGGCCTCTTGAACTTCCTATATCTAAGTCGTCCTTCTCAATGCATCAGCCAATGTGTTGCCTTTCCCAAGAATGTAGGAAAGCTCAAAGTCAAAATAATGAAGGTACCCAACCCTCCTTCACTGCCTCAAATTCATATGATGCTGATTAATGATATACTAGGGAATTTTGTGGTTATTGAACACCACAAAGTACTCTCCCAAAAGATAATGTCTCTAATAGTGCAAAGCATGCACAATTGCAACCAATATGAGATTGTGCATAGGATAATTCCTCACATGTGGCATTAATAACCGAGACCCATATGCAACGACTAATTCTCCCTGCATAAGCACTAATCCCAGCCCAATACCTGATGCATCGCAATAAACAGTGTAACTCTTTCCTGGCTCTGGAAAGACTAGTATCGGTGCTGAATTCAACCTTCCTTTCAACTCTTGAAAGGCTGAATCATAGGAATATATCCCCAAGTACTTTGAACCCTTCTTATTCAGGCCCATAAGTGGCACTACTAAGTGAGCAAAGTCCTGTATAAAGCACCTACAGTAACCAGCCAGCCCTAAAAAACTCCATACCTCAAATATTTTCTTTGGCTTCTCCCAAGAAACTACTTATCTCACTTTCTCTAGGTATGCTAATACTCCCATCTATGAGATAACATGACCCAATTAGTGAATCTAATCCATCCAAAAGTGGAATTTTGAGATCTTACCATATAATTGATGCTCTCTTAGTGTACTCAAAATGATCTCAAGATGGATGGAATGGTCATGTCGAGTGTGATAGTACACCAAGATATAATCCACAAAAACCACCATGAAGGAGTCCAAGTAAGAATGGAACACTTTTTTCATCAGTGACATAAAAACAAAAGGCACGTTTGTGAGACCGAATAGAATAACCACATACTCGTATAGGCTATACCTTCTCCGAAAGGCTGTAAGAGGTATATCTAATGGTCTAACGTGTAACTAATGATAACTGAATCTCAAGTAAATATTTGAGAACAACCAGGCTCCTCAAATATTATCAAATAGATCATCAATCATTGAAAAAGAATATAGGTTCTTGAACGTCAACTGGTTCATCTTTCAATAATCCACACAAAGTCTGAGGGTACCGTATGCCTTCTTCGCAAACAGGACAAACGATCCTCAAGGAGAAGTATTGAGTCAGATGAAACCCTTCACCTATAACTCCTCTAACTACTTCTTGAGCTCTTGTGACTCTAGTGTAGCCATCCTATAAGGAGGAATAGACAACAATTCCTCTCCTAGAACAAGCTCAATGGTGAAGTCTACCTCTCGATCTGGAGGCAAACCTGAAAATTTGTTTGGAAAGACATCCCTAAAATGATCTACCACTGGAGGAAATTCCATCTATGAATTCCCCAATTCATATAGATATAAACTAGAAATATGGGTTGTAACAACTCTTAGCCCCTAATGCTCGAGTCTAACTCTGCTCACCTGGACATCACATTCGCCCTTATGTACAAACAAACAGCCCTCTGATGATGTGAAACACACCCTATGGCAATAACAATCCACAACTCACTGGAAGGTAACTAAAAAGTCCATTCCGAGAATGACATCAGAGCCCATCATCTCTAAGACATAAAGGTCCTATAAGAAGTGACACCCACCAACCTCAAGAGGTCACTCCTTTCACTGACGTACACTAGTCGTTCTAGTCCCCAATGGAGTGTCTAGTGTCAAGATATCAGTAGAAGTAAAGATACAGAGCCTATGGATCTTCACAATAGGCACAGATATAAAGTAATGGGAAGCCCATGTATCGAAAAGAGTAGAAGATACAACTAAGGCAACCAAAATTGTACCTCTAACCATAAAGGTTCTAGGATCCTTCTCTTGTTGGGTCTGCTCCACAGAAAAAGTTTGACCTGCACCGTGGCCCTGTGACCCTTCCTAATTACCCTGAGCTGATCCACCCTGTTGTCGCTGAAATCTTGAAGCCTAGCTACCATAGACACGGCCATCTCCTCGGCCTGAATGGACAGAAGAACTCCAGTTCTCTGTCAGATTAGAATCTAGTGGTCCTGATTCTGAATGTGGAGTCATTGAAGAACCCTTATCACTCGATGTTGGTGATAACACCTGGAAAAATCATTGAATATGGCACATCTTTCCGCATGATCATCACTCTACTATGTCTCTCGGGAAATTTGGTCTAGTATGCATGTTCTTCCCGCATTGGTAGCATACCACCTGGCTACCTGAAGAAACGTCACGTGTAAACTCTCTGCAGTGCTTCCTGCTATCTAGAGAAGGAGTATAGCCCTAGATATTAAACTGCCCTGGCTGAAAGCTCCCAAATCCCTCATATTACACTCTATAATCATCACCTGATTAACTATATCCATCACTGAAGTCATCCTGAAGACATTTTCCTACGACTGGATTTCATACCTGAGACCATCCTCAAATCGCCTAGCCAAATATAACTCGTCACCTCGAGGAACAGGTGTGAAGCACTAAAGCTCTATAAAACGAGAAGAGTACTCCATCACTGAATAAGAACCCTACTCCAAATGCATGAACTCTCAGGTTCGATCAGCCCTCAACATCTCGGGATAGAAGTATTCACAGAATTTCCTCTGAAACTCTTCCCAATACATATACTGATGACATCCCACCTATGAGATAACATCCCACCATATATTGGTGAAATCACATAATATGTACAATGTGAGATTTATCCTCCTCTTCGTAGGTGTCTCTAGATTCTCAAAGATAGCTAGTATGGCCTCCAACCAAGACTTTGCAGCCTTTGGTCCTCCATCTTCAGAAAAATTGGAGGATGTTACTGCTGGAACACTCACGTCAGCTTTTCCATAGATAGGGCAGGATGCAGTGCTCCCTGGAAGTCCTGCATCATCCTAATGAATCCTTCTCGGAACTATGCATCAACACTAGTGTCCAGTATAACAGTTGGTTCCAAGGCAGGCACGACGGAAGGATCTACCGGTAGTCTATGGTTTCCCATTTCTGGTGTTTGATCATTACCTTGTATTTGGCATACAACCGAAGGACGTCTCAGTGGAATGAATCTGCAAGTTCAAGCACACACCTCAGTTCAAGATTTACAGGGACTAAAACTTAGAAGTGAAAGAAAGGAATAGGAGAGAAAAAACAAACAAGTTTTACAAAATAGGGATACATGGCATCTATAACCCCTACATAGTGTGTTCCCTTAAGCTTTTAACATGGCGTGTACCTCTGCCAAAATTGTTCATGTAACACCCCTACACATGGAGTGTTCTCCTTGAATCATATTGTATAATTGAATCATTTTCCCCTGCCCGAGTTCTTCTACACGGATACACACACGGTTCTTCCCAAGGTAACACTACATGGCGTGTTCACCCTAGACACGGCATGTACCCATTATGTTATAACCACCTGTGTAATTATTCACACGGTTAGCAACATGTTCGACTCTACATGGCATGCAAGAATGGAACACAACATGTAAAACCTAAGTTTAACCCACCTTTGTCATTGGTCACATGGCTGGATACACGACTCTTACAACACGGCGTGTAATCCAAGTACGCAGCATGTGTCACCCTACATTTCCCAATCCTATGTCTCTACTCATGAAATCAATCACATGGATAAGCACTACACGGCATGTACACATCATGTACTTAAGAAAATTTGTTTCTTCCAGAATATAATAACACAAGGCGTGTGTTTATAACACCACACACCGTGTTTTCTAGGTTTCCATATATTAAGCCTCTAAAACTTCTCCAAAACACTAGAAAACTAAGAATTTTTGTCCAAGGAATGAAAAATTATGATCTAGGAGAGCCCATACTCCCACGAATCAATGTTTTTCATCCTTATTCACATTATAACATGAAAACATTCAACTAAATTTCATACATGATCCACCAAATTCCAATCCAAGAGGGCCTATAACACCTCAAGAACAAACGTTTGGCGTCAATTCAATGAAACTTTACATATTACAATACCCTATCAAAATAGAAGGAATTATATCAATTAATCTAACACAACAACATTCATATCTAGTACAACACATATCACAACATCATGAAATCAGTAATGCTCCCTAAATGGCATGACAAAAATGCATGACATGTGATTCCAATCAAGTGCCTGTATGATGCATGAGATGGAATACCCTCATCTCATCGGGATGCAATAGAAATAGAACCTTAATGATATTAATCATAAAATCACAAATCATGTGAATCACTCAATGGTGAAATCAATCAACTGTAAAAATTTCAAAACCAGAAAAATTGAAATATTCAAGGTAGATTGGATTTTCCCTATAAAAGAGTTAGCTACTATAGGGAACAACTTATTACCCACCACCTATTCATTCCTATCCTTATCTATAGGCTCCAAACAGTAATACAAAGAAGAAAAGAACCCCCTCTGATACCACTTTTTAACATCTCGGTTCCGGGTGACACCCAAAGGTGCCTCATACCCAGTCGGTCACATAGACTCAAGTGAATTTCCCTAAATGTCAGGGGTTGTCGAATAGAAGTGAGGGACTTAGGTGTGATAGTGGGGAAACTATTCCCTCATTGGAAGAGTATGCACTGCGGAATAACAAATAATAACAACAGCGGAAACAAAATACCATAAAACAAGTAAACAACATAATACTGAATAGTAAATAAATATCTAGAGCACATATATAATGATGAATGTCACATATGTCTAGGAAAATAGCCAAAAAAAAGTCACAATTCTAGAAATACAATACTAAACCAAAGTACTAAAATATTAAACAAAATATAACATCATCGCAAGACTCATCTTGGTCCCATGATCCTCAGCTCCATAGAAATCAAGTACCTAATGTAGAAGGGTTATTTCCCTTGTCTATACCTGCCACTATATAATCTGTTTCGATCCAAAAGCATGACCCAAATAGGGTGTGAGACGAATCCCAATATAAAACCACCAAAAGATCTGTGCCTAACTGTCAATGAATATATATAGTTGGAAATATGAATAAATGAAGCAACAACTAGGAAGTACTCAAAAGTAAACAATCCTACAATTTCCAATTACATTCATTTGCATTTATTAATTATTCAAACCTTTTAATAATGTAACCTCGGGATCTATCCTATGATCTGTATCCCCATGTACAACCATAAAAATAGACGTCTCAAAAGACCTTCTAATGATAAAGTAATACTGAATCCAAGATTGTGCTTTAGCTTGTCAGAATCATCACAATAATTCAATCAATCAAAATCAACACTCTGGGAATGTTCTCATAGTCTAACCCCTTGGGTTTAACGTATCGTAAATTTAATAAATAAAACGACCCTCTGGGAAAGATCACACAGTCTAACCCCCTTGGTATCACAAGCACTAATCAAATACAAACAACCACCTGAGTTGCTCTCATGGTCAATACCCCTTGGTCTACATAGCAACAATAAATCATAATGACCCTCTTTTATCTCTCACATTCAATTCCCTATGGTATAACGTTTAATTAATGACGACCCTCTAGATAGGTCTCATAGTCTAACCCTGGTGGTCGATAACCCATGGAAGCTCTCACACTTAATACCTCTAGTAAATTATAATAAAATTTCATAATTAAAATACCTTACTTCGGGAAGCTCTCATACTCATTCCCCTGGTTATACTTTCATAATGTGAAACACATGCATCTCATATAAACACCAACTCTATCCTAACAACACTAGGCATGGAAACAAAGCATCCTAACATGCTTTCTAGACCCAATGGCCATAACCAAATAAAACATGGGAAACACCTCCATAATCAAGGTAATAAACCTTATTCATAATATATAACCCTTTCTTAAACAAACAACTATATCAGGCATTTAATAGGGTTAAATTCAAAAAACATGCAATACTCTAAAAAATATATTCAGAACGTAGGCATATATATAACTCAAAGGAAAACTACGATAAGGAACCAAACACCTACCTTGATGTTTTACGATCGATATAATTGAACCTAAACCTTTTAATTGACCTAGAACATCATAGATATACAAAAACATCAAAAACATTCAACCTTGAATAACTTGAGAGAGAGAATAAATCAGGAGGAGAGGCTCTCGAAGAAGGAATAACTCACTGGTGGGATTCCAACGCACTCACCGGAGTTCGATTCAGAGAACAGATAATGGATCAGTGGCTCAAAGAAGAAACATCACTCATGGCCTCTCCTAGATGAGACAAGGCTAGAAGAAGATAAATATGATGATTAGACACAACCCCGATCCATTTAATGAAATAAAATAAAGATTACATGGCATGTTCATTTATTGTACACGTCGTGTACATGCCTCAACCGGTCCCCACTTTAGGCGGTCTTCAAGTCACCCCACACATCCATGTATCGATCATTACATGGCCAGCACACAGCTACCTGTGGAAACCTAATACACGACGTTTACTTCTAATTACACGACGTGTACTTATAAAAATTCAAAATCTCCCCTTTTTCTCAAAAACACCTGAAATCAAGATTCATTGCTAAAATGAAGATCCGAGTTCTTACAATTACTACTATATATAATTTAGTTAATATAAAAGTATTTCCTTTGTTAAATGGTTATTTCAAGATATTGAATAATTGGATGAGATATCACTTACAATATCTTAGACTTGTTGTTTTTTCTACATTAATTTATGGAGTAAAAGTCAGTGATTCAATGAGTGAATCTATTTGGAAACTCATCGATATAGATGCAATGGAATAAAATTCTTAATCTAGAGCCTTGAGGAACCAAATCTATATAAATTTGATGAGATTCCCATTATAAAATTCCATTTAGGATAAATTGGGTAAAATAAGAAAAAATAAAAGTGTTGGATAATAAATTTTATGATTTGAAGATGAGCCTAGATAAAAAAAATGATGGGTTCATCAACCATATCATTGAAATAATGGTATTCATCTATGGAATTGGTGATGAAATGAAATATGTTGAAATTATTAGGAAAATTATCAGAATAAAATCACATTTATACAATTCCTAGGTGTTGATTCTTAAAGAACAAGATCTCAAAGAAATGTGACTTGATGATCTTTATAAAAAACTTATGGCTTACGAATTTCATGTGAAACCCGAAATCACATCAATGAAATTATCAGAAGATATTTCTTTTAAGTCCATAGAGAATATATAGATACATGAAACTATAAAAAATGATGAATTTATCAGTGATGAATTTTTGTCACTATTAGAAATGAAATTAAAGCTAGGAAAAGGAAGGTATGAAGGAAAAATGCCATTGACTTTCTTTAATTATAGAAAATTTAGGCATATCCCAACTATAACTCCAAGTAAGAGTGATAGTAGAGTTGAGGATAATGTTTTATCAAAATAGTCGAGAAATGTTTCCCTGATATGAAACTTTAAATCATGGAATCAAACTATAAAGAGTCTCCAGTGGAAAAAACATGCTAAGTAAAGAAGAAGAAGATGATGAAATATTCTTTTAAGATAATGAGGTTGAATTCATTTTATATATGAAAGATATTATGATAGATGTATTCAAGAAAAATAAATTTTAAATTAATGAAGAAGATCATCCCAAATGACTTATTGATCAAAAATTTGAACTTTAAAGAGTGATTGAAGAGTTGTGAATTCAACATAAGAAAACCCAAAATATTGGTGTCTTACTAAAGTAATCATCAGAATATGTTGATAAACTTGAATAAAAAATTAATCAGTTAGAAAAAAGTGGTGTAAGAGATTAAGGCTTCTTAAGAAACCTTCAAATAGGTGTTCGATCTCAAGGTATAGACTAAAGGATAATAAAAAATTATTGGTTATCTTAAAACTCAGATAGAAGAGAGAGAGAGAGAGAGAGAGAGAGAGAGGGGGGAAGAATAAGAGGGTTGAATATCTTGAAGAAAAAGTTATATCCTTGTGAAGTAATCTTGAGGCTGGAGAAAACAAATTATGGTGATTAAAAGAAGTTATAATTCAAGTTCTTTGATGAATAGTTAATATAATTAGAAGTATTAGGTACAAGGACTTCTGATAAAATCATAAATGATAATAGTACCAAGATTATGGGAAAGATTGGTATCGGTTAGAGAGTTTATTCATCTAAGGTATAAAGACCTATATCCATGCAAGTAGAAAATTTCTGAAGAAATTTAAATTTTTTACTCCATATAGAAAATAATTTTTAAAAATAGAATTTAAAGCAGAATTTTGAGTGTTGGAAACCCTGGGAGATATGTTTTTTAACTTGTATCAAGGCTCAAGAGGTGTTCTGAGTGTTTATGGGGGGTAAGAAGTGGGTTTTGGGGGATAGGAGGTGCATGGAGTTTCTGGAGGTCACCGTGAATTTGTCTATATTGTGGTTAACCGAGTATGTATTTTTTGACTAACCATAAGGATCCATATTTTGTAAAGATCAACGTGGTTCCCAAAGGGTGGTTGAGTGAAAAATAGTGTGGGTGTGGCTCGGTGTGGTTGTTTCTTCTGGAAGTGGGGATGACCTTGTTTTGTTAAGGTTCAAACATTCCAATCGGTTTCTAATGGGTTTATTCGTAGAACCAGAAGCATCCAATGATTCTATATCCATTTGGACCTACTTTCCAAAGGTAGGTGCTCATTAGTTGTGGACCTATGAGGCTTAAGAATTTGCATTGGTTGAGAGGATGGGAGGTCAGGCTCATCACACCTTTTAGGGGAAAATTATTTTCTACCCCAGGACTCTCTTATAGATTTGAGTTATGTTCATGAATCCTTATTAATTTACCAAGTATGAAAATGAGCTTTCCTTTAGATCTGAAAATCAATTATTGATATGTATGAGATTTAGAGAATCTTTTATATGTATTTGAGGTTATTCATCGATAGAGAATCATCTGTATTTATTAGAGATTCTTATTCAATGGTATCCTTCAACACATTATATAGAAATATCTTGGTTATTATGATAACCATACTGTTTTTAAATCCACTCAGTGGGGAACTTGAAGTTTATTGTCGTTCATAAGGAAATGGATTATTTTAGAGTTGGGATCGTACCAGCAGATGGGCTACCTATGTATCCTTGTTAAAAAAAGAATTTGAACCCATGTATTTTGAGTCACTAAGTATGAGGTTTATGCATGATTAATGGCTCAAATAGAGATGTCATAATTACTTTTACACTCTAAGCTCACGTGAGTCGTGTTCGGTGTGAGAAACAAGAGGTATTAGTAAAACCTAACTATTGTGCCTCAAAATATGCAATCATAAGAAATGATGTAGGGATTACGTATGTATGACTTCCCAAGTAAATGAAGATAAAGAATTTTTAGAAAAGAATCCCAAGAGTAGGGTCCATAAAGGTGATTGTACTTTATAGAGATTTGGGATTTTAACCCAGGACTTACTCCTGAAAAGGAAGCCATAATTTAAGAGGGACTTATGATTGGGTTTTATTCCTAAAAAGGAAGCCCAAATCAAAAGGAATTAAGACTGGGGATCATTCCTAAAAAGGAGGCCCAGGTTAAGAGAAATTATGATTGGGACTTACTCCAAAGGAGGATGCCCAGATTAGGGAACTTGGGGCTTACTCCTAATGAGGATGCCCAGTTTAGGGAACATGGGGCTTATTCCGAAGGAGGATGCCTAGATTAGGGAACTTGGGGCTTACTCCTAAGGAGGATGCCCAGATTAGGGAACTTGGGGCTTACTCCTAAGGAGGATGCCCAGATTAGGGAACTCGGGGCTTACTCTTAAGGAGGATGCCCAGATTAAAGATCTTCTCATCTTAAAGGATGAGTTTGAATTAAGGAAATCTCTAAACTTAGTGACATAAAGTTATGTAAATCATGAGGTTACGAGAGATGTTCCACAGAATTCCTTTTAGATAAGGAATCCAACAACGGAACCATGAAATAAATGGATTTGAAGTGGGTTTTGAAGGATTTCCTTCAACAGGAAGGTGGATTTGAGGAAAGGAAGTGAATTGGAAGGAGGCGCACAAGTATTGTTCTGGCGCAAAAGTCCTGGTCACACAAGTTTACTTGTCTGACATGAGTTCACTAGGGAGATGAGGAACCTATGAAGTGATACTTGGGCGACTTTGAATTGGAGCCCTTAGTATCATCCCTAGTGGCTTTCAGATGGGTGGTGCGCAAGTTTCCTTGAAAGGGAAAGGCGGAACGCAAGTATCATCACTTCCCTTAAGGTTTTGACACTTAGGCGTGCAAGTATTGATGAGTTCTAATACTTAGGCCTTATTCTTCCTCTTCATAGCTTTCATTCTAGGTAAAGAATTACTTTAGAAGTGTTCAGAAGACTTCTGACGGAGACTTGGGAGACCAGAGCTTGAATCTGAGTTGTGGATTTTTCATTCCCCAAATGGGGGCCCACAGGGGGTATTTATATCCCACCTGAGGTTTGGGAAAAATTTCACTTAGGGTGTGAAAGTGACTTGCGTGCCACATATCTGGCACACAAGTGACCTGCATTCCCAAGGCTGGCGCGCAGATATACTTGCACGCCTTAATGACTTTGTGAAATTCTTGATGAATCTTGCCTCTTCTTTGCTTGAGGTATTTCCCTTAGTCAATATCTGGACTCTGTTACAGAATGGAGCATCAACAAAAGTCCCCCCTCAGAGTTGGATCCAAAAAAAGAAAGAGGATTTGACTTTGAGGTAAAGGAGAAAACCAAGGATTTTTGGGCGCGTAGGTATGAGGTGCACAGGTTGCGGCGTGCAAGGGTATGGCCTTGCCTATAAATATGGGTGCCACTCTCACACAAAGCACCCGACTTCCAACGCTTCGACCTCTCATCACGCAGGTTCCGTTGTCCACGGTTGATTGCTTCTTCTAAATTGTGTCGTGCTTCTGCAAAGGTATTTTGACTTGCGTGGTAATACCTGTGCGCCCATACTTGCGCGACTGGATTAGACTTGCGCGCCAAGATTAGACTTGCGCTCCTTAATTCCTTAGCAATTTTTTTCAATTTCTTCACAAATTTTATGAAAAACCAACTTAATTAAAATTTAATTATTCGATATTTGTGCAGATTCAATGGATTCTAGAATAATTGGATCAACTGATGAACTGGCTAGCAAATGGATTGATGATATGATGAACATCGTTGGCCATGACTACTATGATATTTGTGACAGAACTCTCCCATATTTGGAAAAATACTTGAAGAAATATCATTTCAATTTTCCACAAAGTATTTATCTGCCTCTATATGGGAATGGTCATCTGCAAGGAGTCAACATTCCAGATGCAATGAATTATATGCCCGAGATGCAGTTGCACTGCTACCTCTCTATTTCGGTTATGCTATGCATTAAGAGCAGCAACAATGGTGTGAACTTTCAAATTTTTTCTTCATGTAATTTCCTTGTAGATATGAAAAATGAAAACCCATGGGCTGATATGTTTTCCACTGTTGATTGGTGGAGAAAATCCTATCATGATGTTAGAACAATATCTAAAAAGACTGCTCTCTCCAAATAGATCTTTACTTCCAATGCTCCATTCTCAAATCCATGTATCCATCTTCCAAGTCTCTTGGACAGAAACAAAGTCACTATTAGATCAGCAGAAAATTTTCTCAAACCACACTCAAGAACATTCTTTTAAAATTGTTCCAAGAAGAGCTGATATTACTGCATCTTTTATTATATCCAGTTGAATGAATGAATTCCAGGTGGTTGCTAATGAAGCTCGGGATGTCATAAATCAAATGAAGATTTATGTTGAAAGCCTCTTGTAATTCTTGAAAAAGATAAGAGACTCTAGTCTATGGATGAACTTCTAACTCTTGTGCATCAATGAAAAATACTTCCATCTTCAATCATTTGTGCCAGCATTCTCTTGCTACCTGATTTAAATTTTTACCTAAGCCAATGGGCCTAGTAAGCATAGTTTGATTTTTACTAGGGTGATACAAACAACCCCACAAACTTTGAATCTTTTAATTTCTCAATATTACCTAAATCATACAAAATGTATGTTTAGTGAGCTGGGATTTGACTTTTCTTCATAGTTCCCTTTTCTTTTGTGGGCAGTTTAAATTCATGCACGTCATACAGAAAAAGGCTAATGTTTAAGTCGAAATAGATTTGACCTAATGGAGAATGGATTAAAATTGACTCAATTCCTTGATAATTTATCTGAAAACATATTACCATATTCAAGTATGGGAGAAAACATGTAAACTATGACTTAAGAAATTTTGAATCTAAGGAATGATATGAAAAAAAGGTCTAAAAGGTTTTAGAAGAATTATTTCCTAAGAGTGAAGTTACCATTATTTAACAAACCCGTTAGGGGGTTGAATTATGCAGGGCCACTTAAGGTAATTGGATGCATAGTCAAATAATAGCATCTTTTGGCTGACAGATCCATTATGTAGACTACTTATACAAGGCCACCTAGGGGGATGTGTTGCATAGTCTAGAAAAGAACTCTCAATATTTTTACTTTTCTATTGTTAAAAAGTCAGTGAAAGTTTATGGAGATTCAAATTTTCCAAATCATAGAGTCTATTGTATGGAGAGAGGTACTTGAATATCGAGAGGATATTCCCAATCAATATTGTCAAAAAATTAGATGAATGTCACTCTTGCGAAGGTTTGACCCAAATTTAGGGAAGGTAAATATAAACTATAGACTTAAATACTTTCAGATCCTGAAAAAGAGTATGGAAAAAATATGTTAAGGATGGCTATTTTTTTAGGATCCCTACATATTTTTGTTAATACCAATACGAAGAAAAGTGGTTTTACTCCCAATAATGAAATTACCACTATTTGAAAAACCTGTTAGGGGGTTGAATTATGTAGGGTTACTTAAGGGAATTGGCTACATAGTCAAATAATAGCATCTTTTGGCTGACAGGTCCGTTATGTAGACTACTTATGCAAGGCCGCCTAAGGGAATGTGCTGCATAGTCAAGCAAAAGAATTCATGGGTATCAGACATTTTGTGACCAGAAGTCAAGAAAAGGGTAATGGATATCTGTAAGTATTTAAGTTTAAGACTATGACACATGAAAATGGGTATTGTCCAATGCATGAAGGAGATATATAGATCAATGCTAACCATAATAATGTTATGGTTGGGTCATGAATTGAGATGTTGGACTTCACTACGTATCTCATAAGGATGGGAATCAAGCCATACGTAGTTATTGAAATAAAGTTTAATGTCATGTGGGACGAGAGTGTAGAAGATCTTAGTTTAGGGTCATAGAGCTCAGACCATAATGAAGAATACACATTGTGTGTTTTAAAAACCTGATGTGAATGAAGACCAGGGTTTTCATACCACATTCATGTTTTCACAGGGGGACTTTTCAGCCAAGGGACTGAAAGTGGAATTTGGGGTTAGGCCCAAAGACTTGGGGTTGGATTCAAGGGATGCTCGAACATTCCTACATATCCTATAAGTATGGGAATCAATCCATACGTAGTTCTTGAAATACCCTCTATATAGATTTGGTTCATACAAGTGAAGGGTGAAAGGGGACTTTAGTGCAATGATGGTTTGACCCAATATTAAAGGTTTGGGAATTTCCATGTATGCACTTAGTTCTTGGAATATGACATGGTTAGAGATTAATGTCAATAATGATTCCCTCTCAGGTGAGGGTGTCAAAGACTATGGTAGTTTATTGTCATACAAGACAAAAGTATGAATAGTTTAGGGCCTTATGCATAGACCGATGATGCACAATTTAACGTCATGTAGCTAAGATGTATTGTTCTGCAGTTTAATGTCTTGCAGTGAGGAAAATGGGGGACTGTATAGTTTAACATCATATAGCAAGCACGACGGTGAACCAATGTGAAGATATTGGTTTTGGGGGGGGCTTCACGGATCAACATCGTATGAGATGGAGGTGAATCGATGTGAACATGTTGGTTTTGGGCTTGAACCTCGGGAGGTTGCCTACGCACCTAGCCTAGAAGGCAAGGATCAAATTTTTCTTAGTTCGTTTAAGAATGAATTTGTGATCAATTTTTACTTGAGGAAAACCCGAAGATAGTGTTAGGACTTACGTTTGATTAGTGACCCAAAGAGGGTGTTATGGTTGAAGTTTACTCTAAGCTCACGTGAGTCATACTCGGTGTGAGAAACAAGTGGTAGAAACAACCATAATGATGCAGGTTTAATGTCATGTAGAAAATATAAGGGACTAGACACAGTTTAACGTCATGTTGGACAATGAAGGGGATGTGCAGTTTAATGTCATGCAGTAAGGACAATGGGGACTATGCAGTTTAATGTCATGCAGTAAGGACAAAATAAAGGACTATGTAGTTTAATGTCATGTTGTAAGGACAAAAGGGACAACTATGTAGTTTAATGTCATGCAGTAAGGACAATGGAGGAATATGCAGTTTAATGTCATGTAGTAAGGACAATGGGGGACTATACATTTTAATGTCATGCAGTAAGGACAAAAGAGGGGGGTACTATGCAGTTTAATGTCATGCAGTAAGGACATAAGAGGGGGTACTATGCAGTTTAATGTCATGTAGTAAGGACATAAGAGGACTATGCATTTTAAAGTCTTGCAGTAAGGACTTAAGGGACAACTATGTAGTTTAATGTCATGCAGTAAGGACAAAAGAGGTTAATATGCAGTTTAATGTCATGTATTAAGGACAAAAGAGGGGAATATGTAGTTTAATTTCATGTAGTAAGGACAAAAGAGGGTACTATACAATTTAATGTCATGCAGTAAGGACAAAAGAGGAAACTATGCAGTTTAATGTCATGCAGTAAGGACAAAAGAGGGGACTATGTAGTTTAATGTCATGCAGTAAGGACAAAAGAGGGGATTATGCAGTTTAATGTCATGTAGTAAGGAAAAAAGAAGGGATTATGCAGTTTAATGTCATGCAGTAAGGATAAAAGAGGGGACTATGCAGTTTAATGTCATGCAGTAAGGACAATGGAGGAGACTATGAAGTTTAATGTCATGTAGTAAGGACAACAGTGACAACTATGCAGTTTAATGTCATGCAGTAAGGACAATGGGATGTATTTGTGTTACACAAAATACTTCTTCAGAAATCTGGCATTGGTTAGAGTCTTGATGAGTTCTCCATCCATTGAGATTAAAGAATAAGATCCATTGGAGTAGACCTTATGTATTGAATAATGTCCTTCCCACTTTGGCTCAAGCTTAGGAGGTTTCTTTCATGGTATCATTGGAGTTTTTAGGACCAATAAGAATTTTCCTTGAATGAATGAATGAAGACGAACTTTTTTGTTGAAATCATGTTCTATTAGATTCTGATAGACTTCCAAGTATTGCAGGGTGCACAATCCTTTTTCATCTAATAGTTCCAATTCATCCAATCGCTTTTGAGATTGTTCATCTGTAGATGAATGATCAAAAATGGATACTCTGAGTGAAGTTAATTGAACCTCAATGGGAAAGACTGCTTCTGTTCCATATACCAATGAATATGGAGTTGACTGCGTAGCAGTGCGTGTGGAGGTCCGATAAGCCCATAAAGCATGAAAAAGTTTATCAGGCCATGATTTCTTATCTTTATCCACCATCCTTTGTAGTATGTTTGAAAGAGTCTTATTGAAGGATTATATTTGGCCATTGGCCACTACATAATATAGAGATGAATGGTTGGATTTGATGTTGTATTCTTGATACAACTTCCTTACCTCAGATGAACAGAATTTGGTGCCATTGTCCGTCAATATGGTATGAGGGACACAAAATCTGGTAATGATGTTAGACTTAATGAAACTAACAATGCTTTTAGAACTAACTTCTTTGAGAGGTATTGCCTCTGCCCATTTGGAAAAGAAGTCAGTAGTAGTAATAATATACTTAAACTGCTTGGATGTAGCTGAAGGGTAAGGTCCAACTACATCCATTCCCCATGTGGAAAATGGCCATGAGTACTTAGCTGTATTGAGAAAATCTGGGGGTTGATGAATGAAATTGGAATATAATTGTCAAGAATGAAACTTCTTAGTGAAATCAACACAATCTTGTATAATTGAAGGCCAAAAGTATCCAAGACTTCGAATTTGATCAGATAGTCTATGTCCAGACTAGTGGACACCACAGACTCTTGCATGTACTTCTTTTATGACAGCCATTGTCTCTTCACCATCAACACATTTGAAGAGAATTCCATAAAAACATCGCTTGTAGAGAATTTTTCCTAGATGATTTGGGATATCATAAAGATTAAAATTGACCACATGTCACTGGACTTGTTCTTTCCCAGCTATATCAGGTGGGAGTGTTCCATTTTTAAGGTATTCCCTAATAGGTGTCATCCATCTTGTAGTATGACCATATGGTTCAGAAATGGGACTAATTTCATTGATTTCCTATGTTATGATTTGAACATAAGGTGAAACTGTACGACGGTGGGCAATATTGATGATTGTTTCGTCCCGATTTGGATCGTCCAGAGCTGTGGATACATTATCCAGTGCATCATCTTGAGCATTTTGTGATCGCGGGACAAAATAAAATGTCAGTTCCGACAGAAATTCCACCATTAACTCTCTGACGTAGTCATACAAAGGGATTAAGTCTACTTTTCTGATGGCATAATCCCCATTGACTTGTTTGATTATTAGGTCTGAATCACCTTTCACCTTTAAGTGATTCACTTGTTCCTGAAGTGCCAACTCCAATATTGCAATGAGATCTTGATATTCTACTTAATTGTTTGTACCACCCTACAACAATAATAAGGAATACGGTAGCACTGCCTTTTCTTGGAAAATATGTTCAATTCCCTAACCCAACTTTGTTGAATTTAGGATCTTCCATTTTCTTCCCTGTTGGAATTCTGGAAGCACCATCAAAGTACATTTCTCATGTTTGAAGATTATCTTGAATAGAGAAGACTTCCTCATCAGGAAGTTCAATATCTAAAGATGTATATTCTACAGAAGGTTGTTCAGCAAGGAAATCAGCCAGATCTTGGCCCTTTATTTCCTTTTGAGACACATACTGGATATCAAACTGCTGAAAAATAACTGCCCACCTTGTCAGACGTCCTGTAAGCATTGGACGACTAAGGATAAATTTGAGCGGGTTATTGTGAGATACCAATTGGACCTCATGATGTTGAAGGTAGTGTCTCAATTTCTGAACTTCAAAGATTGATGCTAGGCAATACTTTTCAATACTTGAATATCGAGTTTCTGCCTCAATCATAGTCTGAATGAGATAATAAAGGTTGTTTTCATTCCCAACATCATTATTTTGGGAAAGGAAGGCACCCAATGATCGCTCTAAAGCTGTCACATAAAGAATAAGTGGTCTTCCTTCAACAGGTGGAATTAATTTTGGTGGACTCAGGAGATATTTCTTGAGAATATTGAATGCCTCTTGACATTATTTAGTCCACTGGTAAGTGACTCCCTTCTTCATAAATTTGGTGAAGGGTAAACATTTTCCTTCCAAATTGGCGATGAAACACCAAATATAGGCCAAGTTTCCTTGAATTCCACTTAATTCTTTCAAATTTCGAGGAGGTGACATACCAAGGATTGATTTTTTCTTCTCAGGATCGACATTGATACCATGATGGCGTACAATAAAGACGAGAAATCTTCCTAAGGTTACCCTAAAAGCACATTTCAAGGGGTTTATCTTCAAATTGTGTTGTCGAAGTTTGTGGAATATGATTTCCAAATCATCCAAGTGATTAGAACGTTGTCTGGATTTAACCACCAAATTTTCCACATAACATTCAACAAATTTCTCTAAAAAGGGTTTGAAGATTCGGTGCATGGCACGTTGATATGTTGCACCTTCATTATTCAGATCAAAGGGCATTACCCGATAGCAAAACATACCTTGAGTGGCTCTGAAGGCTATATATTCTTTATCTTCTAGATCCATTCAGATTTGATTATACCCAGAATATCCATCCATGAAGGAAAGTGCTTCATAGCCAGTTGTTGCATCAATTAAGAGTTCTGTTATCAGAACTGGAAAATTATCCTTGGGACAATGCTGATTAAGATCTCTGAAATCAATGAAAACTCTAATTTGTCCATTATTATTTTTCACAGGGACAATATTATCCAGCCATTTGGTATATTGAACTTCTCTGAAGAAGTTAGCCTTGATAAGCTTATCCACCTCAGCTTCAATTTTGGAGTCATAAGTTGTGTGGGTTCTTCTTGCGGCTTGCTTGAATCCTCGATGTTCTTCTAGAAAATCCAAATTATGGGTAGCAACATCAGGATCAAGACCTGGAATTTATATATAATTCCAAGCAAATATATCTCAATTTTTCTTCAAAAATTAAATATACATTTTTTTTCTCTTCAAGAGTCATAGCCGTACTAATTAAAGTGGGGCATGGATCTTCTTTTGTACCCAGATTTATTTCTTTGAGTTCATCCACGGTGGTAGAGATACCTTCTTCAAATGCTGGAGGAGAATCCCTGAGATCTTCCTCTTCTTCTTTAATATGTGTTACTTCTTTTTTTTCTACTTTTATAGTAGATGATGAAGCAGAATTTCCATGATCAGGAGAGAAGTTAAAATTTGAACATCTTGAAGAAGAGGCTACCATTTCTGACCCTATTAATGATGAAGGGTCTTCCTTGGGTAATAAAAAGGAGATGATGGATTGAGAATCGACATCATCATTCATCTCTGAAATTGCTATAACTTCTTTTGGCCTGGTTTATAAAGTATAGAATTGTTGGATTTTAGCAGATGAAATGAAGACATCTCCATTTTAGCTTTCATCATTGCCTGGTGAATCAACAATTTCTACCATATTGTCAGGCTTGGTTTCCGTAATTGACATTATGGAAGTTTCCATAAGAGTATTTGGATTTGGGTCTATCTTGTCAATTTGACTGATAGGCAACACATAATCTATACTCAAATGTATGAATGGGTTTATTGGAATCTTTTCCAAACCATATGGAGCATTAATTTTGGTAACCTCCTTTGTCGTGGATATCTCCTTTCCCTCTATGTGATAGAATTCCGCCTCAATGTATTGAGATTCACATGTTTTTAATGGGGATTTATCACCATACAATGTCCCAATTTGACCATTGAAACAATATTTGAGACATTGATGGTATGATGAAGGTATAACCTCATGTTTATGTAGCCAAGGTCTTCCAAGAAAAATGTTGAAGGTTGTGTCATGACAAACAACCATGAAATATGAATAGGATACAAGATCCCCAAACTGAGTTCTGAGTGTAATCTCACCCAGAGGTTCTTGTTCATTTTTATCATATCCTTACAACATCAAAGTAGAAGGAGATAAATCAGATTCGGTGAGGCCCAATCGACGAAGTGTACGAATAGGGATGAGGTTTACTCCTGAACCATTATCAATGAAAGCTCGTCGGATGTCTATATCATTGACCTTGACAGATAAACACAAAGGTCTAATATGTCCATGCACAACATCATCTTAATATTCATCTGTAAAAGATATCACTGCATGGCATTCTGCAGGATCATTCTCTATATGGTAGACTTCAGCCGCAACAATTTCAGTTTTGAATTCCTAAGGACTTGAAAAATCCTCAATGAGTGCCTCCTGAAGATCCTTTGATAGATTCAAGGAATCCAAAATTGATAACTTTTCCAGTACTTGAGCCAAATGTTTCAAGACATCATACTTTTGGTCCAAAGGTCTACGTTTCCCAACAGGAACATGTGGTTTTTCAGGTGCCTTATAAGTTGATGCTTTGGAAGTAGTTGCATCTCATATTGGGGTAGGAGTTGGAAATACTCCTCGATTTGGAAGATTAGACTGACTAGGTCTATTTATTTTCTGAGAGGAAGAAGGTGTAACTTCTAACCGATCCTCCAAAATAACTGTGCTAGGATTGAATCTGCTATGTGTGGAAGAACATTCTTGTTCTTGTTGAGCCCGCTGGAGGTCTCTTCCATGAGTTTCTGCTTCATATACAGTTCTAGAAGGGGTAGGATTGAAATAGTGGTTTCTGGAATATCCACATCTTCCTCTATATCCTAGACCTCTGTAACTCCCTCAAATTCATCTGTTTGATATAGGGAAATCAGGCTCATGAAGATCAAAACTGTGAATGGCATAAGGATCTATTAAGTGAATCATGTTAACAGAACTAAATATCAACTCTTCATCTAATGAAGACTCTGCCTGATTAGCCAGTTTAGGCTATGCCATTTAGTGGGGCGGTGCCCGTTCTTTTGAAGTAGATGGCATAAAATCTTCCAGAGTTAAAGACAACTTGGGCTTTTACACGATTTCATATTCTTCTGACTGCTCTTCTTTCTTCGAATTATGTCGCCTCTTTGAGTATTTTCCTTCTAATGAAGGGGTTTTTGTTGTGGCATTCATAGCAGAAGACACAATTGGTTTCTTCAATTGCGTTCGTAAAATGGCATGAGTTCGGTTGATCGTTTTCCTGACCATCCAATAATCATATTTCTGTACATTTTTTCTTTTGACTTCATGCCACTCACCGTCTTCCTCTAGATATGTAGCAATAACACATGCTACCTGGGCTAAAGAACCTTTCAGTTTTACCTATCCAGATTCCACCATCTTTTGTAGGAGGTATTTGAAGACAAAACACTCATGAATGGGATGCCCCAACATATGATGAAATGGAAAATAGTTGGGAAGGTCTTGATCTCCTTCCTTGTTCGGCCTTTTAGTTATTGGTAACTGAACCAAATTATTTTCTAGAGCTGAAATGAAGTAACTAGGAACTTGTTCATTTTGGAAAGAATAAACTTTGTTCTTTAACTCCTCAAATTGTTTCTGTATTTGATCTCTTGGGTTATCTTGAAGAAATGACCTATTTTTTTACACTCAAGAGGTGGATCCCTTTGATAAGATGAAGGTTTTGAAGTGAAAGCAGGTACAGGTTCTTGTTTAAGTGTAACTATAGCAGTCTCTGCTCTCCCCATTCTCATTCCTAGAGCTGATGAAATTACACGAGTTTTAGCCTTAGTCTCTATAAGAGAATCTTTGATCTGTTGATCGATTGAATGAAGGTCTTGAAACCCTCCTTTTTATTTCACAGGGATCAACGGTGTGCATAATTCATCACGCAAATTTGCAACACAGATTGGAAACAACTCTTCTTGAGGGAGTTCAAAGCTTAAGGAATATGTTAATCCCTTCCAGCGAGCAATGAAATCCGAAACTCTTTCATTTTCCCTTTGCTTACAATTGGTAAGATCAAAAATTGTTTTCTTTGGCAATGTTGAGATAAATTGAAGAAGGAATTGTTGACGGAGATCTTCCCAACTGATAATTGACCAGGATTGCAAGCTTGTATACCAGACAAAAGCATGCCCTTGTAATGACTATACCAAACACCTGAGATTAACTGCTTCTTGTTGTTGAGGAGTTCCCATCATACAATCACAACGAGAAACAAAATGTGTTAAGTGTTGTTCTGGATCTCCTAGACCATTAAAAATTGGGAATGTGGTACTTGCAAAATTTGAAGGGGGAGGAATTGCATCCACCCATTTAGGGTAAGCTCACTTTTCTGGTTGAATTTGTGCACGTTTTCCCTCCATAGCTTCCAAACGAGCTGTTAATGACTCAATGGTAGTTATTAACTTTTAAGAAACATCTGGTTGAGCTTGGACCTGAGCAGGTGCAATAATTGGAGTTTGGACAGGTGTGGTGACTGGTACTGCAACTGAGGGTAGCACTATCGGTTGTTGTTGTGTATGAACCATAGGATTAGACCTGTGAGGGTGTACTAGTAAAGGAATATATTCATGACCCATATTAATAGCTACAACAAATTCCCTTAACTAACTGAATCCAACATGCTTAGGAGGAAGACTACCTTGAAGTAGTTCTACATTCAACCTCCTTAACTCCTTCATTTCTTCCACTTGTTGTGCAAACCTTTTCTCTAGTGAGAGTGATTGGCCTTCTCCAGAGGTAGGGTAGGATGTAACCTAACTTTTACCCTTTTCCTTGGCATGTGCCTTTCTGGAGTATGGATGGGCATTGCCTGAAAGAATATCTTGCCTCTGGGAAGCCCTCTGACCTCTGGTACGCACACCTTCTTCATTTATTTCTGTGTGCACAGCCTCTTGAACAGGAACTTCTTCATCTGATCCCTCTAAGTGAGCCTCATGTTCTGGGGGATTAGTAACAATGGCATTGATGACATTTATCGATATATAATTCATTGCATCTCTTTTATTGGCATTTCTGTGACACTATCTTTTTTCATGTCCTTGATGATACATTGCCTTTTGTTGAGTTGATCCCTCAGGAACTTTTTGATGAACCGTAATTTGGAGGGAATCTCTTGATAATTCGGATCTTCATTCATCTTGTTTCTTCTTCCCTAATCGAGAGAAGACTGATTTCACTGAGAAAGAGATTGAGGATTTGAAAAAGTCCCTAGCTCGGTGGACTAGGGTTGTTCCCGCTTTCCCTGCTCAAATCCTTGAATCTCATCTGTTGATCCAAAGGGTTGAGCTAAAAGAGTCCCCAGTCTGGAAAGCTGAGGTGTTTCTTGAGCTGCTACATCTGAGACTTTATTAAAAGATCTCCTGATTTTTTGGACTTTTGTTCAGAAATTGGCTGGATGCATTAATCTACATCCAATCAAATCACCTGGCTCAAATGACCGTTGAACGATTTATGACACTTCTATCACCAGATGATGTGAATGATCTAAATGAGAATCCTGTTCTATATTCTCATTTGCTTGATACAATAGTAATTTGACAACTTTTTCTTTGTATGCCTGACTTTGGGAAGAACTAGTTGAGGCATGTTCCTGAGCAAGCCTTTGATTACACACAAAACCAATTGGATGTGGTCAGCCATGGGAAATAACATTGCATGAGATCATTTTTTGCAGTATTTGTTGACTGGGGAGTATAGTGAAATGCAGTTCTCCATGAACACCTCATCCCCTAATATGAATACCAGATGGGGCATTGGTAATTAACTGGTGCAATCTTTTTAGTGCGATAAATCATGAACGCTGAAGGGCTCTCTACTGCTTTTCAACCTTTGGATTTTGAGAAACTGAGAGAGATGACAAGTCAATTTGGCGTTGAAACCCTTCTATTATCTTGACATGATGTTGATATTCATCATAAGATAATATTTTCTCTTTTAAGTGACAAAGAGTTTTCTATATGTTGAGACAAATATCGTGAATACAATCTTCCATCAAAATTTCTGGAATATCATACTGAGAGGCAACCAAGTCCAAAACATGACTGGTACTTCACCTTTCGCCAGTTGTTTTCACATATTCAGTACTTTCTCTTTATCATTCGATGAGGATTATTCTACCTGATTAGACCAATGATTGTGCTTCTTTGTTTCTTCATCAGATTCAACAAGATTGGTAGAGAATTTATTTATCAAATTAGAAGATGAATGACCCATGGGTGGTTCGGAGAATGACCTAAACCTCGGGCTATCTTCTGATTGAGAAATTATTTCACCTGCTCATGGTAAATCATCATACATGACTGGCTTCATATTTGTAAGTGCCTCAAGATAAGAGGGATTTATCGTTACTACATTGTCCTTTAAAGAATTTTCCAGGCAATGCGAATTACTACTGTGGAGAGGCATTTCGTAGCTAAATACATCATCATGGGGAGGACCACCATGGTGGGTTACGGCAAAATATGAAACCTCTTTCTCCTTGATCTTCTGGCCACGCAGAGGGTTATCGTGGCTCTCATTTAAAGATGATACTTCGAGATTGACCGAAATATCATGAAGCAAGACATCATGAGGAAGTTTCTGATGAAGACCTTCGGAATTATTGTTCCCACTATTGGGAAATGAGGGAGTATAATATTGAGTTGCAACAGATAATTGTCTGGGGGCTTCAAGAACTCCAGCATCGAGCAAGACCTTATTACAGATTAGCTCTTGATTTCTTGACTGTGTTGGACGGGTCTTTCTCTTAGATGCCTTCTTACTCACTTTGGAAACCACTTGTTGACAAAATTGGTTATTATGGGCTAGTGTATGTGCCTTCTTAGGAAAAATGGTTAGGTTATACAGATTATCTCCATTCAAATAAGGTGTATGTGCCTGACTTGATTGTCTGTATGACATGGGAGAGTATGCCCCACAACCCTCTTGGACTGGGACAGAGGTGTGTATCTGTTTCGGAGTGATATGCTGATGAGTCACTACACTTATAGGGATTGATTTGTATTTCTTTCCCTGTGATGCTTCTGAAGTTGTTATAATATTCTGGCAGGCATCCATAATATGGGTAGGGATTTTCTTCTACTCTTTCACCATTGTCAGAATGTGCTTTGTGACTTCAGCTACCGGAACGGGAATATACATCCATTCCGTTCTTGGAATATGTGTTTATTCCTTCTCCTATCCTCCTTTTCCTATCAGTGAATTCTGACAGTACTCATGTGTGGGGCAGAGAGTTGACTCTGCTTCAAATTTGTCGTCGGAGCTTTCTGACTGACTTCTCCGGGTGCTACCAAACGAGACTTTTGACATGATTGATGAACATTGGCAGGTGTATGTTCCTGATGTGTATTCTTCATCAAGTATGGTTGACGAATTTCCTTCAATACTAGCATATGAGACTGCTGACAGAATTGTTGATTGTAAATAGGTGTATGTCCCTACTTATCAGTTGCCACCATATTAAATTGACGAGCTTCTTTGGGTGTAGTCAGACGAGCCTACTGACTGGTTGATGAATTATAAATAGGAGTATATTCCTGCCTATAATACTCTATCAGAAATTCCTGGCGGGATTGGTGTGTTACTGCTAGACGAGTCTGCTGGGTAGTAATATCAGGACGGACATGTGTATATGTCTGCTTGTTTTTTGCCATCAAGTTGGCTTGATGGACTTCTCCATAGGGGGAAGAAATAATAACCTACTTTCTATTTATAGTATTTTTGCTCTGATGGTTCGTCTAGTGTTCTCGAGTCTGAGGAACCTGAGCCGAATCCCTAAAGGCAGTACCCTCATCATGTTGAGGGCGTACTACCACACGATTCTGGAGGTGATTATTGATGGGAGCCCTCGGGAAGGACTCATGTCCTCTTGAATTAAGACCTTGAGTGACCTTCTCATTCACCTCCCCATAATATGGGAGGGACTAGTGATTGTGTTCCAGGGATAACGACCTGAAACGGTTGGAGATGGTTGTTGGCACCACCTGCTTCTTGACCACTGGTCGTCGCTGTCTGGACAACCAGGGTGAGTTGTTAACTTGGAGGGCTTGTCGAGTGGCCTCCAGAGTCATAATGGTACCATGTTGATGGTATTCCTTAACCAATGCATTTGAAACCCATCGTTGAAGACGCTGAGTAGGTGATGTCGTCCTCATAGCGGACGAGGATCTAGCAGGAGTAGCGGTCGAGGCATTCACAAGTGTGAACTTTAAAGAAGCCATTTCTATAATGCAGAGAGATCTTGCAAAAGAGTTCCTGTTTGATATAACATAATTAATAAAGATAAGTTCGGCCACTACATCTTTTGTATGATCACATATGTTATTGATTGTTTTTTTGGACCTCACATTAAGTTAAATAGGGGCCTAACAAATAAGTAAAATATTATTTAACTTGGTTAAGGATTCACTTCAGGTTCACCATTTTTGTTTCTTCTGGAAGTGGGTACGACATTGTTTTTTTAAGGTTCAAACATTCCAATCGGTTTCTAAATTGTTTATTCATAGAACTGGAAACATTCAATGATTCTATATCCATTTGGACCTACTTTCTAAAGGTAGGTGCTCATTAGTTGTGGACCGATGAGGCTTAAGAATTTTCATTGGTCGAGAGGATGGGAGGTCAGACTCATCACACCTTTTTGGGGGGAAATTATTGTTTACTCTAGGACTCTCTTATAGATTTGAGTTATGTTCATGAATCCTTATTAATTTACCAAGTATGAAAATGATCTTTCCATTAGATCTGACAATCAATGATTGATATGTATGATCTTTAGAGAATCTTTTATATGTATTTGAGGTTCTTCATCGATATAGAATCATCCATATTTATGAGATATTCTTAGTCAATGGTATCCTTCGACACATTATATAGAAATATCTTGGTCATTATGATAACCATACTGGTTTTAAAGCCACTCAATGGGGCACTTGAAGTTTGTGGTCATTCAGAAGGATAAGGATTATTTTAGAGTTGGGATCGTACCCACATATGGGATACCTACATATCCTTATTAAAAAATAAATCAGAACCCACATAGTTCGAGTGACGAAGTATGAGTTTTATACATGATTAATGTCTCAAAGAGAGATTTCATAATTACTTTTACACTCTAAGCTCACGTGAGTCATGCTCGGTGTGAGAAACAATAGGTATTAGTAAAACCTGACGATTATTCCACAAAAGATGTAATCATAAGAAATGATGTGGGTCTTACGTATGTATGACTACCCAAGTAAATGAAGATAATGACTTTTTAGAAAATAAGACCAAGATTAGGGTCGATAAAGGTGTTTGTGCTTTATGGAAATTTGGGATTTTAACCCGGGACTTACTCTTGAAAAGGAAGCCATAATTTAAGAGGGACTTATGATTGGGTTTTATTCCCGAGAAGGAAGACCAAATAAAAAGGAATTAAGACTGGGGATTACTCCTGAAAAGGAGGCCCAGGTTAAGAGAAATTATGATTGGGTCTTACTCCTAATGAGGATGCCCAGATTTGGGAACTTGGGGCTTACTCCTAAGAAGGATGCCCAGATTAGGGAACTTGGGGATTACTCCTAATGAGGATGCATATATTAGGGAACTTTGGTATTACTCCTAAGGAGGATGCCCATATTAGGGAACTTGGGGCTTACTCCTAAGGAGGATGCCCAGATTAGGAAACATGGGGCTTACTCCTAAAGAGGATGCAAAGATTAAAGATATTATCATCTTGAGGGATGAGGTTGAATGAAGGAAATCTCTAACCTTAGTGACATAAAGTTATGTAAATCATGAGGTTTTGAGAGATGTTCCACAGAATTCCTTTCAGATAAGGGAGTCAAAAAAGGAACCATGACATAAATGGATTTGAAGAGGGTTTTGAAGGATGTCCTTGAAGAGGAAAGGTGGATTTGAGGAAAGGAAGTGAATTGGAAGGAGGCGCGCAAGTATTGGTCTAGCGCGCAAGTCCTGGTCATGCAAGTATACTTGAGTGACATGAGTTCACTTGGGCGATGAATAACCTATTAAGTGATACTTAGGCGACTTTGAATTGAAGCCCTTAGTATCATTCCTAGAGGCTTTCAGATGGGTGGTGCGCAAGTTTCCTTGAAAGGGAAAGGCGGTGAACAAGTATCATCACTTCCCTTAAGGGATGGACACTTAGGCGCACAAGTATTGATTAGTTATAATACTTAGTCCTTATTCTTCCTCTTAAGATCTTCTATTCTAGGTAAAGAATTACCTTAGAAGTGTTTGGAAGACTTCAGACGGAGACTTGGGCGACCAGAGCATGAATCTGAGTTTCGGATTTTTTTTTCTCCAAATGGGGGGGCCCACAGGGGGTATTTATAGGCCACCTGAGGTTTGGGAGAAATTTCACTTAGGGCGCGCAAGTAACTTGCGCGCCACATATCTGGCATGCAAGTGACCTGTGCGCCCAAGGCTGTCACATAAATATACTTGCGTGCCTTAATGCCTTTGTGAAATTCTTGATGAATCTTCCCTCTTCTTTGCTCGAGGTATTTACCTTAGTCAATCTCTGGACTCTGTGATGGAATGTAGAATCAATAATGGTGAAGGTTATTTTACCCTGGATGGGCACGACTCCTGGGTAGGCCGCCACACCATAGCACCTTGGCCTAGGTCATTTTACTGGCTATTTCGATTAGAAAGTGTCACGATGGAAAATTGTAGGTAGGGGAGAGGCCAAAGTGTGGTGCATGCCATTTTTTCCCTCTACATTTTAATTTTTAGGGGAAGTTACCCTTTTCCTTATTAAAATTTTAAAGTCTTTGGCCTCTTTTTTCTTCCTCCTTCAAACACGATGAACCAGGGAGTTCTCTCCCCCTTAAATTCATTTTCCCCACATTTTATGGTGTGATTTAATGGGTTTTTTATTTTAATTCAAGATGATATCTCCATTCTCCTTACCCATTTTTCTTCCCATGAATCTTCTTTTAATTTTGGAAGAACTAGATAGTTTTTTTTGTCAATTTACTCAGGATCTGGTGGGAATCATCCATTATAATGTGGATTTTGTAAGTGATGGGTATAGGAAAACCCAAGATGATGATCATACTCTATTGCATGTTGTTGTGATAAAAGTACATCACTACATGATTTTTCTTAGGGTTTTTGGTAAAATTGGATGAAATTGGCTACTATAACGGGTGTATAGATTAGGGATTTTTCATGGATTAGGTTCAAGGATGTGTTGGGACTAGTACACACCAAATTGTTCATAGATTTTTTGAGTGGATGATTCCTAGTGATTTTTTAGATTTTATGCCTAATTGAATTAAAATTTAGTTAATTAAAAAATTAATTTAAATTTTTTAAATAATTAAAAATGATTATAATTACTTAATTTGGACATTTTGGCATGAGTTAGAGATTCATGCGGATTTATGGTGGCTAGTTATTCTTAGATGAGCTCAGTTGATATTTTTTGGGCTATGATAAAAGGGAATAAATTTATATTGAGTTAATTAGTCCTCAGAACATGTTCCTATGGTATTTTCACTCATTTATTTATATGTAATTTGATGTTATACCTTTCCACAGTGTCTATTTACCTGTTTAAATTAAGTAATTTTTTTGAATAAAATTAAATTCCTATGCAATTGAACAAAATGACATGGGTCACGACAGATCCTTGTGCACTAGCTTCCTTTCCTTGGTTGTTGATGGCTGATTCCTTGATTATAAATGCATTCCTTGTGATATATGGACCCTTAGGGGTAGTAATTAAATTAAATGAACATAATGAACCGGCCCTAGGGTAGTAACCTTAGACATATTATTTTAAAGGAGAGTGTGGGTTGATATTTTTGGACCAAGTAGTCCATGTTAGAACAAAGTGATGCCTTAGATCCATGTGGATGGTTGAGTAGAGCATGGGACAAGTGTTCCTCCCACATAGATATGTGATTACTTAGTTGGGTTATCCCAATTGAGATTAATTAATAGGTTCGGTGAGTGGAAAAACCTAGGTATGACTAGGGAATAGAGAAAGGTCGCATTCCATCTCTTGAGAGAAATGAAAATGAGTCTTTCTTTGTGAGGTCAGTGAGGCCACATGATGATCATGGTTAGGATTAGGGATGTATTACCCCTGAGTGATGGGTGTTGTCCTAAGAGGTGTAATTGAGATAAGGGAGCTTGTGAAGAGTGACTTGGATTTATGTGACTTAGGGAACCTCGATGGGTTCCCTAGTATATTTTGACCCATAGAGAGGGTGCATGTGGGTAATGGGTAGTGATGATCATGGGTTTCAACTTAGAACCTAAAATGATGATGTGAACCTAAGGAGGTTCTCATTATTGACAAAAGATGTTGGGGTTGGGTGCACTACTCATTGATATGTATTATGATACATGGTATGCCTAATCCATACTCTTAGGATCCCACCTTAATGCCTGGTACCTATTGGGATGCCTTATAAATGCTCCTTCGATGTATATGGTAGGATGTATGGTCAACTGAGACACTAACACATGGTTTAAAATGTCTTGGACATACTCCTTGGATCTAAATGGTGGGATGAACATTATAACAATATGTAGATACAATAATTTGGTATGCCTTTTACATGATCCTTGGATATAGATGTAATGATGTCAATAAGGGGAGATCCATACCCCTATACTTTGATGAGGTGATATCTGGTAGGGGGAACCATGCCCTTGTACTCAGATGATGTGATTTCCAATATGGGAGAGTTACACCCCTAGACCTGAACGAGGTGATATCCAAAAAGGGTAACCACACCCATGGACTCAAATAATGTGATGTATGGTTGGGGAGAACCACAAAACTAGACTTAGATGATGTGTTTTCTTAGTAGGGTATACCCTAGCTCTAGGTGATGGATGTCTATAATGGGAGAGGCACACCCCTAGCTCGAGGTGATGGATTCATGGTAGGGTACACCCTGTATCTGGATGTAGTTTTCCTAGTAGGTTATTCCCTATATCTAGGTTATAGACTCCTAAAAGGGTATAAGCACACCCATAGGCCCTAGGTTATGGTATTAGTTGTCATGATTTCATGACATTCTTATATACACCCTAACACTGACTGAAATAGTTTTGCTTCAATACCATGTTTTGAGTTAGAAACTATGAATCCATAATGGATATTTATTTATGATTTGTATATATTTATTTATTCAAATGATCATTCCACATGAATATACACTAAATTTACAAGTTATTTACAAGATCATGTTGGTGGTTACCTATTGAATTTTTCTCACACCTTGCTCAAGTAGAAATGTCACTTGGGTACCTGTGCATCCTTCATTGTTTGTAGTTTTGAGTTGTGCAGAGGCCTGATAGAACATGATCGAGAGGGATGGCTTAGATGAGTTCATATATTGGATGATGTATGTCTTGGAGATAGTAGTATATCCTTTCAAATTTTCTTTTATTTATTTTGTTTATGTGATCGGACCAATGGGTGATCAATGTTTTTATGTTGGCATGACCATGAGTCTACATGACTAGTTGTTTTCACATGTTCATTTGTTATATCATGATTTTTTGTTTATTTATTATGTGTAATTTGATTATTGATATGTTAATTTTGGGCTATCTTTATCTTATTACGAATTATTATATGGTGGTATAGTCTCCCTATGGTAACACTCTAGACCCCACTATTATTCAGCAGCCTATGGAATTTAGGGAGGCATGCCTGAGGTCCCAGTAGCTACTCCTTTGGTCTAGACACTTCTCAATGGATGAGACCCAAGGGAAGATTTTATAAAGTTGTATCTAATAATTTAGGTGACTGATATCATATATTTTGTTAGATTTTTATTTTTTCTTACTATTTGGGGAGATGGTGGATAGGTGATATAGGAATGTTTTGGGTCATTTTTTGGATAGAAGGTTAGTGCATTATGAAAACCTTTTTTGGTAGGAAGTCCAGGTCACTATGAATCAGAGATTAATATTATTGGTTTTTTTTATTATCATTGCATGTTTTCACCCATTGTGATATGCATAGAGTTTTAAGATTTATGATTTATTAGGTTTGTTGATCTTGGCCCATTGGAAAGAATTATATGTTCATGCATCATGTTCATCATATAGAATTCACATTAAATATGTGTGTTTGTGTGATTTTCATCATTGATGATAGAGTTTAACTATTTAAAGTGTACAGTGATTTTTATGGTGTTTTCCCATATAACTTTGTGGTGGAATTCTATTCATCTGAACTATACTATATTTCCTCCTAATGATAGGTCATGTGGATCTTATGATGAGATTCTCAATGATGATAGTTGTATAGTCCCCTTGTGTAAGGGGTGTAGAGTATCCCATAGTGGGTCGATACAATCATGTTATGACTTGGTGATAAACCACATATCATTGATTAGAAAATAGGTTTGGTTATTTAATGTGTCAACAACAACCTATATTGTGTTTTTTCATATAGCTTCTCAAGGTAATTCTACTTAACTGGACCATATGACTATGGGATACTCAACATGGATCATATAAGAACAATGACATTATATTTGTATATATTGACAGATGATATTTTGATCCTAAAAGGGGTGGATCCCATATGAGTAGTTCTAGTGATTTTCATCCTGATATTGAGATTCTCTATGGGGCAGTCTCGTTTCTAGGTTCCTGGTGAGAATCAGTTCCATAGTAAGAAGATGAGTTGGAATGTGATGTTGTATATAGATACATGAGAACCATAGAGTGGTTATTTTAGTATGTGAGTTTTAATGTGATTTTTGGGATGGGAACAGAGAGGTGTTTCCCATGATATGTGGTTATATGAGATATGACCTATTGGTTAGATGCGAGAGCGTAGTTTATTGAGATATGGACCAGGAATTTAATGATTTGGGTATTATGGTTGAGATGAGATGTGATGCTTATAAGGGTATCCCTAGTGAGGGGTTAGCACTATATTTTGAATGAATTAGAGACAAAAAACATGTATTTATGCTTTGTTTTATGATATCGGTGCATGAGAGGTGGTACTGAGTAAGTGTTATAGGAAATGAGACACCATTGACTTTTATAGTGAAAATAACCTATGTGATTTTAGTATCAAATATATAATTTAAGGGTAGGATCAGTAGGATTCATAGACATATGTGTTTTTTATTTTCATTCAGTGTCACAATGGGATTGGGGTAGATTATTTTAATTTTATAAATGACACCACTAACAGTTGAACGTGAGATAGACCATGGAATAAGTAAAATTCCTAATTTCAAAGAGGAGTGCCAAGGGTGTTTCGGTTAGATGTGATTGACCTGTGGGAAATCATGGTTATTTTTTAGATGTTTTATCCTAGGTTTGATAATTTGTGACTCATGATATCAAGGGTTGGATTCTGTGATTGGGTGGTACATGAGCGTACACCCATTGGGTATGAATGTGACTGAGGTAGTATGTGCTGGTTACAAATGGTTTTGTTGAATTGTAAATCAATGAATGATCATATATACGATGAGGATAGGTGGTTTTGATCCATATTGGTATGATTTCTTGGATATTTGGATGAGAATGGGGAATGTTACTCCTAACATCGATGGTGATATCATAAATGGATTGGAGTGCCAAGGTACGGTCAAACACATATTATGATTTGGAATGAACTTATAGGTAGGCATGTTATTACAGGTTGATAATGGATGAGGGTGGCTAAGAAGGAGCGACATGAATGTCTTGATATGACTTTTTGAGGTTTTTCTTGATGAACAACATATGGGAATCTATATAGGGGGAGTGAACCATTGGAAATTGGGGGGGTGTCCCTCATTTCAGATGTAACTATGGTGGAGGTCAAGGATAATGTTCTTAGAGAGCCTATAATGATAATAAATTGATGTTTTGTATTATCACCCATCTGTGATAGGTATTTTTCATGTATATTCATTACATTCATTCATGGATAGAGAGTGTTCTATGGAGATACGACCCTATGCTGGTGGGTTCATGGGCATGATGTGACTGGTTGTTAGATGGTCAAGGTGAAACTTGGATACTAGTGAGTGGTTGAACATGATTTATTTGTTCCCATGCAAATACCATATTTAGGATTTAGAAACAAAATTGGATATATTTCACGTGTTAGAACCGCTCTTGAGATGGTCTTGATGTGACTCAAGAGTGAATCGGATCAGAGGTGTGTAGGTGCCCAAGTGAAAACATGGTGGCAGTTTTAGTTGATTGTGGAACAAACCATGGAATTTAACCAGAAGTCATTTTCTAACTTTAGTGTGGGTTTTTGGATGATCTCAAGATGCCTCTGGGAGTAAATTCATCATAATCAAGTGATGAGATAGTGCATTAGTAGGCATGGACAAGAATTTTCATGAATGGTCGACCATAGGCGGTTTAGCTGGTGTTTTTATAATAGTTTGGGTGTTTTGAGATATAAACTACATCTAGTATGTTGTTGTACCACTAGAAATATGTTTTGGTAGGTGATTCTGATGGTGGGGAGCACTATGGATTGAAATCTAACCATATGGGTTGAGTCTTATGATGATCAGTTCTATAATAATAATGATGAATGGATTGATAAAACTATGGTTTCTTGAGATAGAAAAGTGTGGGTAGGTTTTTTCACTGTGTTTAAGTAATTATGGTGAGTGGTGTCTTGGGTTTGGTGAATAGTGTGCCTCGTGTTGGGATTTTTTTAATGAAACCTTGGTTGTAATTCCGAAATAGAATGCACCAAATTGAGCATAAATTAGAAACCTAGAGAGGTTGAGGTAAATTGTTAAAAAAGTAATTATGGATTATTAGGGATGATAAGTGTAATGGTGTAGAGGTTTCAAAGACCCACATCCATACAGATTGAGAAATTATGAGGGAATATTAATTTTTGACTCTGTAGTGGAAGTAGTTTTGAAAATAGGAGTTTGCAGTAAAATTTGTAGTGATGGAACCCATTGAGTCAAAAATTTTGGACTTATCTCGAGGAATGAGAGGTGTTTTGGGTGATGATAGGGGATATGGAGTAGGTTTGGGAGGATCTTGAGGTGTGTAAAATTCATGGAGGCCATAATATATTGTGCTAATTCATGGTGCCAATGGCCTGGCCTTTTTAGATGACCATAGAGATCCCCATTCTATAGAGATCCTATGGTGACCAGGGGATGGCGTGGTCAAAAATGGAAAGGGGAGTGTCTTGGAATGGTGAAGGGTGTTTCTCGCTATCTCAATGTGGAAAGTAGGTATGCTTTCATGTCATAATTCCCTGACCCAAGGCATTTTTCTATCCATTTCTGCTAAGAGGTGTTGTGGTGGAAAATTACGGTCAAGGGAGTGGCCATAGTGTGGAGTATGCCATTTTTTCCCACAACATTTTTATTATTATGGGAATTTTACCTTTTTGCCTCTTTATTTTTTAACGTATTGAGCCCCTTTTTTCTTCCACCTTCTGAAGCTATGAAACATGTGGTCTCTCCCCCTTCAATTCATTTAGACCCACTTTGGATGGGGAGGTATCTTCAGTTTTTTATGTAAATTATAGGTGTGATATTCTTTATCCTACCCTCTTATTCTTCCCTTGAATCTTATTATAATTTTTGGTAAATCAGGTAGGTTTTGGTGATGATTTCCATCAGATTATAGTGGAAATCATTCATTATAATGGATCTTTTTTGTGTGATGGATAAAGGAATACTCAAGATGATCATCACACACCATTTCACATTATTGTGATGAAAGTAATCAACATATTATTTTTCTTAGGGTATTTGGGAAATTGGATAAATTTGGCTGTTGTAGTGGTCATATAGATTGTGGATTTTGTGTTTCTTAGGTTTAGGGGTGTACAGGGAGTGGTTTTCACCCCATTGTATGCGATTTTGTAAATAAGATAATGCTCGATGAGTTTTTAGGTGTCATGGATAATTGAATTAAATTATAATTTAATTATAAAATTAATTATAATTGTTTAGTTAATTATAAATTATTGAAATTGATTAATTTTTATTTTTTGTCATGAGTTTGGGCCTCATGTGAATTGAAGGAAGCTTGTTAGACTTGTATGTGCTCTTGCATGAGTTTTCGAGCTGTGATAAAAGGAAGTAACTCTATATTTATGTAGGTGGTAATCGGAAAATTACCTTATGGTATTTGCATTCATTTATTTATATGTAATGTGATATGTGGTCTCTCCATAGTGGAGATTAACCTGTTTAAATTACATAAATTTTTTAAATAAAATTAAATTAATATTCATGAGTTGGACAAAGTTCCAAGGTCCACGAAGGGTCATTGTGCACTGTATTTATTTCCTTGATCATTGATGGTCAATGCCTTGATTGGAAATGAATTTTTTGTGACACGTAGACCTTGAGGTGTAGTAATTAAATGGAATAATCATAATAGAGTATCCCTAGAATAATATCCTTGGGAACATCCTTGTAAAGAAGTTTGTATGTTGGGATGTTTGGACTAAGTAGGCCATGTGAAAAATAAGTTCCCTTAGACTTGTTGGGATAGTTGAGTTGATCATGGGGAGAGTTTTCACTACTAAAAATAAGGCTTTTAACAGTGCTAAAATAGGCCATTATCAGTGTAAAAAAATGATGACAATTGGAGTGTGATTAAATGCCCTTGGATTTTATTAGTTCTTTTAGTATCATTGATAAAAGTTCTCTTTATCAGTGCTATTACTTTCACTGATAAAGGGCCATACTATTGTAGTGTGCTGTAAAAATTACATCACACTACAATAGAAAAAATATAACAACCCAATATTTTCAGACATAGATATTATATCTGTTTAGATAAATAATAATTAAATTATACAAACAAATGCCTAAGGATCATAAAGGTATAGTACCTTTGGAAACTTGTAAACATAAAAAATTGGTTCATAAAATATCTACGTCATCTCTCACTTATTTCTTCATAATTATCACCCTTTTTAACATATCTTCCTTAATACTTTTCTTCATATCCTAGGGAAAGGAAGCATAAGAAAAGTGTGAGATCAGGTTCACAGAAAGGGTAAACAAAGAATATATCAAGCATAATTTTATCATAAGGGTATAATAACATGAACATGATATTTGAAAATTATACCCTATGTATCAAAAATCATAATCTTGAGTCACATAATAAATGTTGAAAACTCATAATACTTGAATCATAAAATAATCAAAGAACATAAACTATGAGATCATAACATAAGACATAGAATTTTGGAATACACATAAGCATATAAAATCATTTCCTTTGTAGTAAACATCTTTTAAAAGACTATCATAGTGCAATGGGTTCACTCCCCAAACCACCATGGTAGTCAAGGTTCACTCCCAAGACTATCATGGTGGAAAAATTCCCTTACAGAACTGTGTTCACTTATTGTTCCAGTCCTATCTATATCATGATATATAAATCATTACCCAATACATTATAGGGATATATAGGTATCACATGACACATAATTAAATTCATACATATGTGTTCCATAAGAACAAAAATCAATCATCATATCAGAACCCATAAAAAGAAATAAGTTTCATAAATATTTCATCATATCATAACTCGTGGAAAAAAACATGTTACATAAATATCATGTCATCATAAACATAAACCCACTAGAGAAAGAGTGAGTATGGTATCCTTGGTTCATATTCCCTTTAAATAAAAAGAAATATCAAATAGTTTTATATTATCTAGAAAATGATTTTTAAATATCACTTGAAATAATTGTTGAGAAAAATATATTTTTCATTTTGAAATCATTTCTTTTTTTAAAAAGATGAGATATTATAAAGGAAAACCTTTTTTTGATAATAATATTGTAATATTTTAAAGTAATATTTAAAAAATTAAGGCTTCATGATGAAGGTAAAACAAACTCATATGGTATAAGTTAAAAAATCATTCCTTCCATATTTTTTTATGGAAATTTCACAAAAGACCTCATTTTAGAAAATGACAAAAATATTCCTTTCAAACTATTCTGTAAAAATTAAATCATAGCTAAAAATTATTTTAAAAAATTATATTATAATATTAAAACCATTTTGAAAACACTTTTATAAAATAATGACATTGAATGGAAATATTCCCCAGTAGATACTTAAATAGAAATAATATCGAATAATGATGACTTTGTGAAATAAACCCTTACCTCAAGTATATCCTTTACTTGTTCATGAAAAAAACTATTTTATAATAAATATGAATTTATTATACATTTATTATATGAAAATATATATATCATACCATGTATAAAATCTTATCTCTCATTTATTAAAAATTTATTAAAATCATTGTTTTGGGTGATAACTGCTTCATTTTTCAAGCATGTTTCAGTTCTGTAGTCCTAAACCTTATACATTGATCATGGACACATAATTTATAGAATAATTATTATGTTATATATATCATAAAAATTAATCCTTACTACAATTCATGTGAAATATAGATGAAAAACAAATCACATCATGTCATGGAGATGGCAGTCCATACGTACGCATGAGTGATGTTATCATTTCCCAAAAAATTATATAGTAAAAAGGTAGGCATGAAATTATAATTTCATAAGTATAATTATGTAATAAATATTATATATAAACATTAAAACCATCATAACTCCCATCCATAAAATATGGTGTTGAAAAATTAATTGTATCACAACAAGGAGATTGTAAGCTGTACACATGCATGAGTGATACTTTCACTTCTTATTTGATGGGAAAGGGGTGTATAATGGTTTTTTTATAATCATAATAAAATTTAATAATATTTATGATACTGAATATATTATTTTATGATAGATGTAATAGATTTATATTAGGTAAACAAGAGTAGAAAAATAAGGTGATTGATTAGAGTGATTACCTCTTCTTCAGAACAATTCCTTTAGATTTCCTCAAAAGGGATCTAGGGTTGGCCATTTGGGAATACCAGAACCTCTAAAATGTTTATAGGAAAGTGGATAAGATAATTTGAAAGATTATGGTTTAGATATAAGGCTCAAAGTGGTGAAATGAAGTGAGGGAGGATATGTCCATTTATAAATGAGGTGAGGGGAACTTTTGGAATTTCACAAAAGATTAATTTATAATAAATTCAATCTCAATCCAAATAGCACAAAATAGAAAGTAACTAAAATATGTGTGATATGGTTTTAATACCATAAAAATAGATTTTATAAAAGTTTTTTGTGTAATTTTAATCCTTATCATTTTGATTAACCCTTAGTTAACCAATTTAAATTTCAATTATGGTGACAATTTTTTCAATATTAAAATGTTGTAATTTTTACATATAAGGTGTAAATTGGACCATAAATGGACAATTTATGATATTTTATACCATATATTATTCCATTTTTACTTATATAATATTTTTTATGATTTATAAATAATTTAATAAAATATTATTTTCATAAAATATCATTAGTGTTTATTTTGACACTATTCGTTACATTAACTTTTATAACACCAATAAAACAGATTGAATTAAAACCAACTATTTTAAAATATCACAAACATGTCATGGAAATCTTAAAAATCATATATTACCTTTATTATCTCAAATTATAATAGTTTTAATATTTTTAATATCAATTATTTGATTTTTTTTCATTAAATGAATAATTACTGCACCAACGTTGTGTAAGTATTTAATGTAATTATTTAATACCTAACAATTATAAATAAATTATAAACATGAATATAATTTAATTTAGAAAAAAATTAATATAACTAGTTTTTATAAAAAAAATCCCCATGTGAACACATAAATGATATTTAAAACTAAGAGAGTGACATTTTGTCACTCTCTTTGGTTTAAATAAATTATAGGCCATTTTCATGAAAAATTGTCAATTAAATGAATCAATTTATAACTTTATGTGTTAATGGTTGAATTTAATTCATTCATTAATAATTAATATGAATAAATATGGCCTTTTCACTTTGTTTTTATCAGGATTTACCTAATTTATTTTTTACTAAGGTGATAAATTTTATCACGGTTACTATCCTTTTTTACCAAAAATAAAAGGCGATTAATTAAAAAAATAGCCTTCATATTCTAAATATGAAATTCATTTTTTCTAATTAAATTCTTATAAATTTTAGAAATTAATTTTAAAGTGCACAAAATGTGGAAAAAATTCTTTTTAGAAAAAATACACTTTTAAGCTTAAAATTTATTTTATTATTATCCTATTCTTTATAAAAATATGTTTTTATTGATTAAAAAAATGTATCAAGTAAATAATATGTAAATTTCATTAAAATAATTGTCTAATAGGGATAAATATATAAATAATTTGTTAAATTTACAAAACAATGTTTTTTATAAAAACGACCCCTTTGTTTTAAAATAATTTTTTTAATTATAATCATTTTATAACTAATGAATTTATTTTATAATTATATAGACCATATATTTTTTATAATTTATTTATTACTATTCATACATGCTAAACTAATGGCTAAGTGATAATAGACACATGATATTATAATAATGTTATGTGGTTAATTTAAACATGCTGTTCCATTCAACACAAGATTTTAAAGAATTAAAATTATTTAAAGAGAAATATTTCATAAAAACATTAGGGTGTTATATTCTACCCTCCTTAATATTAATTTCACCCTAAAAATTTATCACTTTGATACAAAAAAATGAGGATACCTCTGCCTCATCACATCCCCAAGTCCCCATGTAGCTTCCTCAAATTGGTGGTTTCTCTATAAAACTTTAACAATGCGAGTGGAATTTTTTTAGAACTTTATATCTATAATATATAATCTATACTAGTTTTTCTTTAAAAGAAATTTCTTTATCTATCGGGTATGTACTTCCTCTAAAGAGATATATGGAACACAACATGAACTTGTGAGTAATTCAGTGGAAGTGTCAATCGATAAGATACCATCCCAATACGATCAAGAATTTCAAAAGGAATAATAAACCTAGGGATTTTCTTGCCCTTATTTATAAATCTAATCACTCTATTCCAAGGATATATTCATAGAAATACCTTATATCCTACTTAAAACTTCAGATCCTTCCATCAATTGTTAGCATAACTTTTTGTTTTCAATGCTAAAATACTCTTATGTTCTATTGAATGGATATAACCTTCTCTTCCATTTTCTCAACTATATCAAGTCTCAATATTTTTCTTTCCCCAACTTCATTCCATAATGTTGGAGTTATTATCTTCTTACCATATAGGTCTTCATAAGGATTATTTTGAATGGTGGAGTAAAATATATTGTTGTAAGAAAATTATACCAAATGAATGTGTTGATCCCAACCACCTTTAAAAATCATAGAGATATCTAAAAAAATGTATACTAGAGTTTTAATGTTCATATCAAACTATAAATCTATCTGATGATGATAAATAGTGATGAAACATAAATCTGTATCCAGATCATGCTGAAAACTTCTGAAAAACTTCAAGGTAAATCTTGGATTCGGGTCAGATGTAATAGAAATTGGTACTCCATGAAATCTTACCACATTATTGATATGTATTCTAGAAATATGATCAAGAGATAAATATTATCTTATGGTAATAAAGTGTGACAACTTTTTAAGGTGATCAACTGTAACCCATATTGAATTATGGACTTTATATGTTTTGGGGAGTATGAAGACAAAATCAATGGTGATGTTTTCCCATTTTTATTTAGGTATAGTTAATGGATGTAAGATCCCCTTAGACCTATGTCTCTTAACCTTAAATTATTGATAGACCAAGCACCAAGAAACATATTCTGAAATATTAATCTTCACTCCGTCCCACCAAAAATATTATTTTAGGTCTCTATACATTTTTTTACTTCCAATATGAATAGATAATGATGAAATATGAGCCTAATCCAATCGATCCTTCAAATATGGTATGGGAAAGACACATAAATAGTTCTTAAACCATCTTATTTCATCATAATAAAGGTTGAACTTGGGAAAATTTCTCACCTTATTTTTCCATCTCCACATCATCATTTTATGCCTCTTTATTCTTCACTTGGATAGATGGTTAACCATTAATTTTATCCATATAATATTTATACCCTTTTATTTAATATTTCCATATCCATCCTTTTTAAACCCATAAATATTAGATATTTTTTGATCATCATCATAGATAACCTTGCATGCTCATTTCGATTCAAAGCATCGGCCACCATGTTTTCTTTCCAAGGATGGTAATGGAATGAGAAGTCATAATATTTAATTATATCTAACCATATTATTTGGTATATATTCAACTCTTTTTTAATGAAAATATAATTTAAATTTTTTTATTAGTATATATGTCACACTTTTCTCTATATAGATAATGACTCCATATCTTTAATGAAAAAATTATCACAAATAACTCTAAATTATGATTTGGGTAATTTTTCTCATGGAACCTCAATTGGCATGAAGCATAATCTATCACCATATCATTTTTCAAGAGGTCACATCCTAATCCCTTTACTGATGCATCACTATAGATCACAAACCTTTAACCACTATAGGGTAGTGTTAGTAGAGGTCCACTAACCAACCTTCTTTTCAGATCCTTGAAATTCTCTTCATGTTTCTCCATCCATATGAACTTAACTCCTTTCCAAGTCAACTTGGTGAGTGTATTAGTTAATCATGATAAATAATTCACAAAACATCAATAATATCAAACCAACTTAGAAAAATACATATTTCAGTTACAGTGGTTGGTCTAGTCCATTTATCTATAGTGTTTATCTATGGTGGATCTACTGATATACCCTCACTTGAGATTATGTGACCTAAAAATGAAACTTTCTAAATCCAAAATTCACAATTAGTAAATTTTTCATTAATATTCTCCTTCTTCTAGGTATTTATCACAATACTCAAGTTATCTTCATGTTTTTCCTTTCTATTTTAATATATAAGAACATCATCTATAAATACTACCACAAACAGATGAAGATAGACTCTAAAGACTCTATTAATCAAGTTTGTGAAGATAGTAGGGGTATTAGTAAGACCAAAAGGCATCACTTTAAATTAATTATGTCTATAACTTTTATGGATTGTTATATTGGGTATATCCTCCTTATTGACTCTCAATTGATGATATCCATAATGAAGGTAAATATTAGAAAATTATTGAGCTCTTTATAATTGATCAAATAAGTCATAAATATGGGGGAGAGGACAATTGTTATTGATAGTGATTTTTTAAAGTTCTAGATAATAAATGTATAGTAACATTGATCTATATTTCTTCTTAACAAAAAGAATAGGTGATCCCCATGGTAATGCACTAGCGAATAGGAATCTCTTATCAAGATTCTCCTAGAGTTGTTTCTCCAATTCCACAAACTCAATTGGGTTTATTCTATAAGTAGTATTTGAAATGGTAATAGCACCAGGTATGAGTTAAATTGAAAAATCAACTTTATAATTCAGTGGAAGACCCATGAATTCATATATAAATACATCAAAAAACTCCCATACAATAGGTTTATCCTTAATGTTGAGTTTCTGGCCAACCATCTGAGATGGATAAACTTCATGTATAATATTAATACCCACAAGATGGAAACATTTTACATTATAAGTTAAAATTCTTTATTACAATGGTAAATTAGTATAGGTTCATTAAGAATATAAAGTTTGACTTCTCTCCCTCAAAAATTAATATGATCACCATATAGTGAAAGTCAATCCATACCAAGAATCACGCTGAATTCCACTAAAGGGAGAATCATAATATTTATAGGAAGTAATTTCCTACAAACATCAACTAAGGAAGAACTATAAACTTGATATGAAACCATTGTGTCATTATATTTTTTCACAGATAACACAACATCTAATTATTGAGGTTATATAGTGATACCCTTAGCCAATTCTTATGAATAAATGAGTGGGTTAATCCAGCATCAAATAAGACATTAGTTGTTTTAGTGTGGATGATAAGGGTACCTTTCACCACATCATTATCATAAACTACTTTGGTAGTCATGATCGCATGTTATTCCCCTTTTTCATTGGCCTTAAGTGGTTGTTGAATCTGATTATAAAAAACCATTGGATTTATACACTGATTGGAATAATTATCATACTAATTGTATTTATAGAATTGAAGCATGAGTGGTGAATTCTGTGGATAATTTTCTCTATTTTAATAATTAGATAACTTCTTCCCATCACTTCAATATTCATTTTCCCAGTGACCTTCCCTTACAAACTTAAAACATTTATTAGTCTCCTTAAGAAAATTTCCTCCATACTTCTTCCCACACTTTGAGCATAAAGGAAATATAATCTTCTTCTCTCCATGGTTTTTAGAATTTCCTTTGAATTATATTTTTCTTTTCTTATCAAAACCATGAAATTTATATGTAAATCCAATATCCATCACTACCTTGAGATCACATCAAACATTTTCTTCATAGATACTGAAGTCTCTTATGGATAATTCCTTCAGGAGACTTGGTTTTAAGCCAATGAAGAATCGATCAACCATACATTCATGTTGGATGATAAAACCATAAGTGTACCTTGAGAGTCTTGTAAAATTATCCTCATAGGTACCAATAGATTCATCATAATTTTTCTTTAGCTTAAGGAACTACTTATTCATCTCTGTACAAATAATACAAGGAAAGTACATATTGAAAAACAATTTCTTAAACTCATCCCAATCCATGGATTCAATTTCATCATTTTTTTCTTATATTCTTGATAATATTCCACCATTAATATGTTTCAACTTCTATATGATAAACATCTAGGAAAAAAATTTCATTTCTTGATAATTGAGGAAAAAAATATTTTCTCAATGTTTTTGATCTATATCTTAGCCACTAATGGATCATAAGACCTAATAAAAGAATGTGGACATTGCCTCATGAAATATTCAACAATATTTTGTTACCTTATATAATCATTTATAAACTTGTAATTATTCATATCCAAGGAAATATTTGTGAACATAGAAGCAAGATTCTATATTACAACTCCAATGACATCCAGTTTCTTAGGTGATAATTATTGCATTGTCCATCATATTCATCATTAAAATGGTTCCTTTGGGTTCTATACTTTTAAAAAAAACCAAAAATCATAGTTTGAGAAGAAATAATCATATCAAAATTCAATTATAAGATGACTAAATCATGAAACTTTATTTTAGGACACCTTGTTTTTAACCTATGTCATTCATGACCATTATCAAAACTTTAGGATTTTATCCTACACTTAGACATATCCCGAATGTTTTCTCATCCTAGTTTCTAAAGGTCAACTAAACCCATCTTATAATACCAACTATAATGACCCAATATTTTCATACATAGATATTACATCTTTTTGGATGAATATTCATTACATTACACACATACATTCCTGAGAATCATAAAGGTATAGTGCCTTTGGAAACTTGGAAACATAAACAACTAGTTCATAAAATATCTACAACATCTCTCACATAGTTCTTCATAATTATCACCCTTTTTGACATATCATACTTAATACCTTTCTTCATATCCCGAAGAAATGAAACATAATAAAAGGGTGAGATCATATGATTATTAAGGGTAAACATGGAATATAAAAAGTATAAAAAGAGTATAATGGTATAAGAACATGAATATAACATTTGAAAATTATAACATGTGTATCAAAAATCAAAATCTTGAGTCATGGAATAAATATTAAAATATCATGATACATGAATCATATAAGAATAAAAGAAGATAAGCTATGATAGAATAACATAAGACATGGAATTGAGGCTTACACATAAGAATAGAAATTCATTTCATTGGTAGTCAAGGATATTTTCCAATACTATCATAATAGAATGGGTTTTCTCCACAAATCATCATAGTAGTAAAGGTTCACTCTCAAGGCTATCATGTTGGACAAAGTCCCTTACTGAAAAGGGTTCACTCCTTGTTCTATATTATCTATCTCATAAGATATAAATCATTACCCAATGAATTGGAGGGAGATATAGGTCTCACCTATCACATAATGAAAACCATACATATTTATCCTATAAGAACATAAATAATTCATCATATTAGTACCCATTAAAAGAAATTGGTTTCATAAAAATTCCATCATATCATAACCCATGGTAAAGGAATAGGTTTCATAAATATATTTCCATCATAAACATAAAACAACCAGTGAAATAGTAAGGATGATAAACCTGGATCATATTCCTAGTAAATCAAAAGTAACATAAAATAAATTTATCTTATATGGAAGGTTATTTTTAAAGATCACTTGAAATAATTCTTGAAGAAAATACCCTTTCCATTTTGAAATCATTTCTTATAAAAAAAGATTCCCAATTATAAAGGAAAAAATTTTACTTGAAAAGAAAATTGAAATATTGTAAAGGTATTATAAAAACATTATGTCTTCATGATGTTAGAAAAGTAATATCATGTTTTATATGTTAATAAAACATTCCTTCTATATTTTTTTCATAAAAGTCATAAAAAACCTCGTCTTAGAAAATGGTAAAAATATTCCTTTCAAATCATTTTTTAACAAGTCTAAAATAGGTAAAATATTTTAAAAAATTGTATGAGAATATTAAAAACATGTTTGAAAACATTTTTAGAAAACAAGGACATATAAGAGAAATATTCCATAGTGGATACTTAAATAGAAACAATCATAATAATGATGAGATTGTAAAATAAACCCTTACCAAAAGTATATTCTTTCCTTGTTCACATTAAAACATCATGTATAATAAAAATAGATTTATTATAAATGTATCACATAACCATATATCTATCATACCATGTATAACATCTTATCACCTGTTCATTAATGATTAATTAAAATCACTACTCTTGGTGATAACTACTTCATTTTCCAAGTATGTTTCGGTTCGGCAGTTCTTGTTCATATAATTTTATCATAGAACCATTATTTATAGAATCATTATTATGTTATATATATCATATATGTTCATAATTATTACCATCCATGTGAAATGTATATAAAAACTATTCGCATCGCATCGTGGAGATGGTAGTCCATACGTATGCATGAGTGAAGTTATCTTTCCCAAAATATTAAATGTTAAAATGGTATACATGATTTTATCATTACATATGTATAATTATGTCATAGATATAATATATAAACATTATACTAATAAAAATTCACATCCATAAAATATTGTGATTAAAAATGAATTGTATTTCTATGTGTTGAGGTTAAGTTAAATGTACCCACGAGCGATACTTTGACTTATTGTTTGATGGGTAAGAGGGTATATAATTATTTTTTAATAACCATAATAACATTTAAGAATATTTAGGTTAATGAATTTATTATTTTATGATATATATAATATATTTATATGTAACGACCCAAACATTTATGAATAAAATTCTCTTTTTTTAATTAAATGACTTATATATATTGAAAACACATGCACTCATTTAGTTTTATTATATCCAATTTGATTTTAATTACTATTAAGTATCCTTACCATTGATAATATATTCGTTGATCAGTTATCATGTGACTAGTATAAATATAGGGTTTTAACAAATCCTTTTGACACAGAAAAATGAATCCCATTTATTGTAGATTTAGATGGATATATAATTTATAGGATTTTTCCTAGACCAAGACCAAGCCGAGATTTAACAACTTAAGCATTATTGAAATCGTTTATGGGAGAAGTTCAAGCTCATCAAGATCATGGCCCAAACCATGTTCACCGAACAGCCCCAAGAAAGCCCCACCATCACACACCTTATTCTTAGGGAGTATGATTTTTTAATAAAGGTATATGTAACAAGACCCTATAATTATGATTATGTTCATTATTTTTGTATATAATAATGAATATACTTTAATTTTATTATTGTTACTTTGTAAATGATTTTTAAAGCACAAATAGTATTTTTGGTTGATATTAAAATTCAATTAATAAATTTGTTTTGATGAATTAATGGATTTTTGAATTAAATAATATTTTTAAAAAATATTTTTATTAAATTTCTTTTATAAATTATCATATAGTTTTTATAAAGTAAATTCTAATTTTTATTAAAGTTTGAAAAATGTTTTTTTCTAAAACTTATCAATTTTCAATAAATATTGGTTTTTATTTTCAAAGTAAAAATTTACATAATTATAAAATTATTTAGAAAAAATGAATATTATTTTTGGAATTAGGATGTTGAAATTATCCAATGGTGAATTTTTCATAACTTTTTGAGACAGCAGAATTTTTGGGTAAAAATTAAATACCGTATAAATATAAAATTTGTTTTATGACATCATAATGACCCAATAGAAATGTAATAAAATACTATAAAAGTTATATTCAGAAAAATATATTTTTTTCCTTTAAAATAATTTAATTTTAGGTTTATTTGATTTATTTTATAAATCCTTAGTGAATCCTCCAAGACATATAAAATATTTTAAGATTTTAAAATAATTTACTTGAAAGTGTGACTCACCTATACATAAGAAAGGGAGATATTTTAATATATTCATACCTTATCCTTATAAATAATATATACCACGCCCCTTTTCCAGAAACCATGGTAAAATCCCATGGTATGGTTTGTGGTTTTGAATATTTTAGTGTGTGGTGTCCAAAACCAAAAAAAATAAAAAATTCCCCCACCTTTCCTATATAAACCCACCCAAGAACCCATTAATATTCACTAAATATATGTTAATATTGACCACCCTCTTCAACATACTCCCTAGTGTCCTCCAAAGGCACCCCTAATCTCCCAATAAGGCTCCCCCAAGCCTTTGTAATCACACTTCCAAGTAAGGGATCTTCCACCCTCCTCTTTTATCAAGGGTTCCTTTCATGTTATGTCTTTTGATTTTCTTTTTAACTATGTCAGAATATGTTATTAAATATCCAAATTACTGTAAATTTTATTTATAATTTATGGGATATTCCTTTCACTCCAATTAATCTCCCCCTATGATCCTTTAAGTACACCCGTTATTATACTGAAATTTTGTAAGGGGTTCCTCTCCTCACCTTTGAATTCAAGAACCTTCTTTGAGATTATTTCTTTCAATTTAAATTTATTATATTGAAATTAGTTTTTAATAATTAACTTAATGTCCAATTTAAGTTATTTTTATTAGGTATTAATTATTCCCCCTCATTTGGACCCTTACCTAAGACGTTACTATGCCTAAATTTTGTAAGGGATCTCCCTCTATCCTTTTTCTTCAAACACCTATTTTATGTCATACCTTTTAATTTCCATTTTCTTGATTTGGGATATGTTCTTACATACCTTATTAATATCCATTTGATCTATACATTATTTTATCTTCCTTTCACTCTCATTAACCCCCCCTATGATCCTTTAATCCCACCCGTTACTATGTATAAATTCTGTAAGGGTTTCTTCCTTTCACATTTTTGTGCAAGTTTCCTTATATTGTTACACCCTTTTATTAAAAATAGTGGGGTATGTTTTATCACCTTCCCCTTACTTCCCTTGTTACATTTTAATGATTATATACCCATTTATCACTCATTAATCCCTCCCATGTACACTCGTTACCATGCCAAAATTCCGTAAGGGGTTTCTCTCTTCTTATTTCCATTCAATCATTTATTTTATATTATGAATATAAATTATATTTCATATGTTGGGATATTACGTTCAAAGATCCCATGACTGTCCATCCCATGTATAAATTATTATAGACCCATTTCTCTCTCATCAACCCAATTTATAAATTTCTATATGACGTTGTTATGCTGCCAAAATTGCACCACGATTTTCCATGACAAAATCATCATGTAGTGAATACCATACCCATTACTATATCAAGGTTATTCACTTTTATTCACATATACTTTTCAAATGGATAATAACATGTATTTGTTCCACATTCCTTGATCGTGGAATAAATTATGATTTTGAATGAATCCATGTTATATGATTTATGTGGCACACTTAATCATGAGATTGAAATAATTATGAAGGGTGTGCCCTGATAGTGCTCCAATGAATTGGGTAATGTTTAGTATCTTGATGCATCTTTTTGGGATAGGGGTTTACCTAATTCAATTATAGAAATTTTTTCCACCATGTTAGGATAGGTGTTTACCTGATTCATTTATGTTAATGATGTGGTGTTTTATGTTGTTTCAAAATTTCCATGTTATGATAATCATGATATATCATGTCATCATTTTCATGTTTCTATTATGCTCTATTGATATTCTTATTTCCTAAAATGTATTTTATTCTTCATTTTATGCCTTTTTTACTCCCTTACTGGACTTTATAGCTCACCCTTTTCTTATCTATGTCCTTAGGTTATCCCATGAAATGCTAAGTACGAAGGAATGTTGTGGTCATGTAAAAGAAGTTTTCAATAAAGATATGTATTTCATGTTTTAAGTTGTTATGTAATGTTACTAAGACCCAAAGAAAATATACCAATTGATCTTTTGAGTTGTATTTAGTTCAATTTTATGTAATAAATCATCTTTAAATATGAAATAAAGACCAGGTTGTTATAGTTGGTATCAAAGGATAGGTTTAGTTATTTTTGGGATTAAGATTAGAAAACTCTAGTAAAAGCCTTAGGGATAAGACTAAGTATAAGAAAATAACCCCTAAATTTTTGTGAGTATAGAGTAAGTGGTTTATCAAGAAAATACATAATTTTCTAGATATGAACAAGTGGAGGTGGATCTAGAACACATGTATCTAGGGGTAAAACCTGAAAACACTACTTTGATCTAGACTCGAATGGGAACTGGTGCACAATGATAGGCCTTACTGCACTCTTGGTTTGAAACTCCTTGGGGATATGCTTGGGTAAATTCATAATATTAGTACAAAACATTATTAAGGGAACAAAAAAAAATACACTGATAATATACATTAGGAAGTAGATCATGGAAAACATAGATTGAAGATTAGAAATTCATAAGTTAAGGAGATAAATATAATTTACAAGTTATCCTCTTTTTCATTAGATTTCCCTTTATGTATTTAATATTTTAAGATACTCATCCTTAAGTATATATTGGTTAATATAAAACTAGAATCAAAAAGTGAAAGGTAGGGTTATCTTCCATAGTTCTATGAATTCTTTTATATCCTGATAGTTTAGTAGAACAATCCAAACACCACCACAAAGAATGCAAGTAGAGATGTCGGTGAAGACATCATATGGGGAAATTATTTCATCTCATGAATATAAATCCTCCCCTGTCACTATTTGTGGATTAAACTTCCCAACAAACCTTTTTATACTTCCCTTGGTGGAATTTGATGAAATTATTTTCATGGACTAGATTTCCCTATATAGATCCAACATTAATTGTTATGAGTGGGAAATCACTCTCTGTATGGAGAATCAACCCCCAATTCTATACAAGTGTAAGGAGTGGGAGGAATCGTATTTAGCACCATCATCCCAATCATGGATACTACTACCCTATGGGAATGCGTATCTTTCTCGGATGATTGGGTATAAGGAAGGAATTATCCTCAAATACATTCCTATTGTGAGGGAACTCACTGATGTGTTTCCTGAGGAATTGTCTGGTCTTCCTCCTAGAAGACATGTTGAATTCTCAATTGATCTTATACTTGGGGTGTTTCTAATATCTAAGACTCTATATAGAATGGATGTTGTAAAGCTTTAGGAGCTAAATAAACAACTACAGAAGAATCTGGATAAAGGTTTTATATTCCCAATTGCTTCACCATGGGGTGAACATGTCCTATTCATCAAGAAGAAGGATGGTTCAATGCGCCTTTACATTTATTATAGGGATATAAAAAATCGTGATAAATAACAAGTATCCTTTTCCACAAATTGATGACTTTTTCAATCAGATACATGTATCACAATAATTTTTCAAGGTGGATCAGTGGTCGGGATATTACCATGTAAGGGTGAAGAAGGAGGATATCCCCAAGACTGTTTTTCGTACAAGGTATGGGCACTATGAATTCACAGTAATGCCTTTTGGAATCACTAATTATCTAGAAATATTCATGGATTTGATGAATATAGTATTTATAGATTACCTTGACAAATTTTTGGTAGTATTTATAGATGATATTCTAATACACTCTAAAACCAAGGAGGAGCTTGAAGAGCATTTAATCACTGTACTAGAGACCTTGTAAAAGGAGAATCTCTATGCAAAGTACAAAAACTGCGAGTTCTGGTTGAAGGAAGTCTCATTGTTAGGGAATATCATCACAAGAAATGGGATATCTATGGATCCTTCTAAAATAAAATCAATTGAGGGATGGCCGAGGCCGACATCTATGATGGCTATTTGTAGCTTCCTGGGGTGATCTAGATATTATTGCGGATTTTTCTGAAATTTCTCATAATTTTCAAACCATCTTACCAAGATAACTCAGAAGGGAGTCAAGTATGCTTGGAATGATGAATTTTAAGAAATATGCATGGATTTAAAGAAGAGGATTATCACTTCCCCTATGCTCATACTACCCACAAATGGGGAGCTTTTTGTAATATTCAATGATTTTTTGAAGAAGGACCTAGGCTGTGTGTTGATGCAAAATAAAAAATTCATTGCATGTGCCTCATAGCAGTTGAAAAATCATGAGAAAAACTATCCCACGCATGATCTAGAGTTGGAAGCTATGATATTTGTGTTGAAAATATGGTAGCATTATCTATTTTGGGATAAGTTTAAAATATATACAGATCAAAAAAGTCTCAAATATATATTCACACAGAAATAGATGAATATGAACCAACGAAGATGGTTAGAGCTCATCAAGGATTACGAATGCTCAATCCATTTCCACCATGGGAAAGAAAATGAGGTGTTAGATTCTCTAAGTAGAAAGGACCCAAAAATTCTTTCATTGATGAGAATTGAGAAGGATCTAATATTCTTAGATTTGATGAATATGGACATGGGAATCATAATGAAGGTAACATCATAAATCTTTTCACAAATTATTTCTCAACCATCTATTTTGGAAAGGTTAAAGGATTCTCAAAAAGATTATTTGGGAATTAAAAAGAAATTGGAAAATATTATAAAAGGTAAATCCTTGGAGTTCTATGTTAATGAAGAATGGATTGTGATATTTGGGCCAAGAATATGTGTTCCATAAAATCTGGGGATAAAGAAATAACTTTTGGATGATGAACATAGTTTGAAATTCTACATTAAACTAGGAAACACAAAGATGTATCAAGACCTATGAGATCACTATTGGTGGGATAACATGAAGAAGGATATTTATAAATATAGATCTAAGTGGATGGTATGTTAGAAAGTGAATTATGAGATTCAGAAGTATAAGGGTATGATTCAACCATTACCCAAACCAACATGGAAATGGGAAAACTTCACCAGGGAATTTGTCGCCAGACCTCTGAAGAAATCCAAAGGAAAAAATGCTATCTGGGTTATTGTGGATCGTCTTAAAAAGATTTCACACTTCATTTCAATTCTAGAGGATTTATCACTAGATCAACTGGCATAGTTATACATCAAAGAAGTGGTAAGGTTTCATGGGGTACCACTATCGATTGTGGCGATCAAGATCCAAGATTCACCTCTAAGTTCTAGAAGACTCTCCAATACACTTTGAACACTGAGCCGAACTTCAACATGGCTTATCACCCTAAAACTAATGGCCAATCTGAGCAAACTATCCAGAAACTTGAAGATATATTGAGAGCTTTCTAAATGGACTTCAAATGTGGATTGGAACAAATTCTTCCTTTGGCAGAGTTATCTTACAACAATAGTTTCTACTCAAGTATCCAAGTGAATACTTATAAATCCATTTATGGCAAGAGGTGAAAAACACCAGAATGTTGGGATGAAATTGGGGAATGAAAACTTCTAGATCTATAAATGGTCGAAGAAATGGTGGACAAGGTTAAAACCATCCAACAACACATTAAAGCTGCTCAGAGTCGGAAAAAGAGTTATACTAATAATTGTCGATGAGACCCAGAGTTTGAGGTTGAAGACATGGTATTCCAATGCATATCTCCATGGAAGAGAGTTATGAGATTTGGGAATAAGTGAAATCTTACTCCATGGTACATTGGACCTTTTGAGATCCTTGATTCCATCGGGGTAGTGGCCAATCAAATAGAACTCCCACCGAACCTATCTCAAGTACATGATGTATTCTATGTATCACTCTTGAGTAAGTACATACCTGAACCATCACATATACTCAATCCAGAGGTGGTACCATTGAAAAATGACCTCTCCTATGAAGAGAAGTCACTGAAGATCTTAGATCATAGATAAAAAGTTATGTGAAATAAGACAATGCCCCTCGACAAAGTGTTTTTGAGAAACCACAAGTTTTTAGGGGAAATGTAGGAACTAGAAGAATTGATAAGGAAGAGTTACCCTCATCTATTTTAGTGTGGGAAAAGGAAATGTTGAGGGAAACAATTCTTAAGGGGGGGAAGGTTGTAACAAACTGAACATTTATGAAAAATATGGATATAGAAAAAACATGCACTCCTTTTGTTTTATTATATCCAATTTTATTTAAATGGCTATTAAGTATCCTTACTATTTATAATATATTTTTTAAATAGTGATCATGTGACTAGTATAAATATAGGGTTTTAACAAATCCTTTTAACACGGAAAAAGGAATTGATGGCCTCAACCAATAGGATCATAACCTATCAAGCCCATTTATCAAAGATTCTGATGGAGATAAAATTTATGAGATTTTCCCTATACCAAGACCAAGGTGAGATCCAATAAATTAATCATGAGTGAAACTATTTACCAAATAAGTTCAAGCTAATTGAGATCATGGACCAAACCATGTTCATTGAACGGCCCCAAGAACACCCCACTATCACACACCTTATTCTTAGGGAGTATGATGGAGTAATAAAGGGATACGTAACAAGACCTTAGAATTATGATTATGTGCATTATTTTTTTTATATAATAATGAATATACTTTCAATTTGTTATTGTTACTTTATAAATGATTTTTAAAGAACAAATAGTATTTTTGTTTAATATTTAAATTCAATTAAGAAATATATTTTGATGAACTAATGGATTTCTGAATTAAATAATATTTTAATAAAATATTATTATTAAATTTCTTTTATAAATGATCATATACTTTTTATTAAGTAAATTGTAATTTTTATTAAGGTTTGAAAACTGTTTTTGTCAAAACCAGTCAATTTTCAATAAATGTAGGTTTTTATTTTAAAATTAAAAATTAACATACTTAGAAAATTGTTTAGATAAAATTGATATTATTTTTGAAATTAGGAAGTCTAATTTATCCAATGGTGAATTTTTCATAATTTTCTGAGAGTCAGATTTTTGGGTAAAAATTAAATACCGTAGAAATATATAATGTGTTTTATGACATCATAATGAACCAATAGTGATTTAATAAAATAATATAAAATTTATATTCGTACAAATATATGTTTTTCCTTTAAAATAATGTAATTTTAGGTTTATTTTTTTATTTTATAAATCCTTAGTGAATCCTCCAAGACATAAAATATTTTATGATTTTAAAATCATTTTCTTGAAAGTGTGACTCACCTCCACATAAGAAAAATAAATATTTTAGTATCTTCAGACCTTATCCTTATAATTTAATGTATACCACTCCCCTTTTCTATAAAAAATGGGTAAAAACCATGGTATGGTTGGTGGTTTTGAATATTTTAGTGTGTAGTGTCCGAAACCAAAATATTAAAGAATTTCACCACCTTTCCTATATAAACTCACTCAAGAACCCATTACTCTTCACTAGGGATCTTTTAATATCTACCAACCTCTGATTGATACTCCCTAGAGTCCTCACAAGTATCCCCTAGTCTCCCAATAATCCTCCCCCAAGCCTTTAGGATCACACTTCCAAGTAAGTGATCTTCCAGCCTCCACTTTTATCAAGGGTTCCTTTCAAGTTATGTCTTTTAATTTCCTTTTTGACTATATTGGGATATGTTATTTAATATACCTTTTACTATCCATTTTATTTATAAATTATGGTATCTTCCTTTCACTCCCATTATTTCCCCCATGATCCTTTAATTACACCCATTACTATGATGAAATTCTGTAAGGGATTTCCCTCCTCACCTTTGAATTCAAGCACCATCTTTGATATTACTTCTTTAAATTTAAATTTTTTGTATTGAAATTCGTTTTTAATCATTAAATTGATGTCCAATTGAAGTTATTTTTATGATTTATTAATTATTACCCATCATTTGGACCCTTATCTATGTCATTAGTCTACCGAAATTCCATAAGGGATCTCCCTCTCTCCTTTTTTCTTCAAGCACATCTTTTATGTCATTCCTTTTAATTTACATTTTAATAAATTTTTATATGTTATTACATACCTAATTAATTTAAATTTGATTTATACAATATTTTATATTCATTTCACTCACATTAATCCCCCCTATTAGTCTTTAATCCCACCTGTTACTATACCAAAATTCAGTAAGGGTTTTTTCCTTTCTCACCTTTTCCCAAGTTTCCTTATATTGTTACACCCTTTTATTAAAAATGGTGGGGTGTGTTTTCAAACCTCCACATTAATTACCTTATTATGTTTTAATGATGATATACCTCTTTATCTCTGATTAATCCCTCCCATGTACACCCATTACCATGCCGAATTTCCATAAGGGGTTTCTCTCTTCTCATTTCCATTCAAAATTTTATTTTATATTTTGAATATAAATTCCATTTTACATGTTTGAATATTATGTTACAAGATCCCCTTATTTTTCATCCCATGTATAAATGATGAGACACCCCTTTCTCTCTCATAAACCCAATTTATGAATTTCCATATGACGTCGTTATGCTGCCAAAATTGCACAATGATTTTCCATAAAAAATCATGTAGTGAATACCATACCCATTCCTCTATCAAGGTTATTCACCTTTATGAACATATACTTATCAAATGGTGACTTACATGTATGTTTTACACATTCCTTTATCATGTAATAAATGATAATGTTGAATGAATCTATGTTATATGATCTATGTAGCACATTAAAGCATGATATTGAAATGATTATGAAGAGTGTTCCCTAATATCACTCCAATGCATTGGGTAATGTTTAGTATCATGATACTTCATGTTGGGATATGTGTTTACATGATTACTTTATAGTAATTTTTTTCACCATTTTGGGATAGTGGTTTACTTGATTCATGTATGTTAATTATGTAGTGTTTTAAGTTGTTTCCACATTTCCATGTTATGATAATCATGTTATATCATGCCTTTATGTTCATGCTTCTATTATGATCTATTGATATGCCTATTACCTAGAATGTATTGTATTCTATATGTTATTCCTTGTTTACTCCCTTACTAGTCATTATATCTCACCCTTTTCTTATGTATTTCCTCAGGTTATCCCATGCAATGCTAAGTACAAAGGAATGTGGTGGTCATGTAAAATAAGTTTTCAGTAAATATGTGTATTTTATGTTTTAAGTTGTTATGTAATGTTCCTAAGACCCAAAGACACTAGACCTATCAATCATATAATTTTTATTAAGTGAAATTTTATGTAATAAATCTTGTTTAAATATAAAATAAATATCAGGTTTGTTATAGTTGGTATCATTGGATAGGCTTAGTTATTTTTGGGATTAGGATTAGAAAACTCAAGTTAAAGCCTTAGGGATAAGACTAAGTATAAGAAAAGAATCTATAAATTTTAGTGATTATAGATTAATTTTTTTATCAAGAAAATACATCCCTATATAGATACAAACATGTAGAGGTGGCTCTGGCACAGATGTATCTAGGGGTAAAACCCAAAAATACCACTTTGAGCTAGACTCGAACGAGAACGGGTGCACAACAACGGGCCTTGTTTCACTCTTGGTTCGACACTCTCAGTGGATATGCTTTGGTAAATTCATAATCTTGGTAATAATAATTATTAATGAAACTAAAAAAAAATCCCCTAAGAATATATGTTAGGAATTAGATCATGGATAACTTAGATCAAATCTTAGAAATTCATAAGTTAACGAGATCAATGTAATTTAAAAGTTATCCCTTTTTGTAATTAGATTTTCCTTTATGTGTTTAATAGTTTAATATACTCATCCTTAAGTCAATATTGGTTAATGTAGAACCATAATAAAAAATTGAAATGTAGGGTTATCTTCTATAGTTCTATTTATTCTTTTATATCCTGAAAGTTTAGTAGAAAAATCCAAACACTGCCACAAATAATGGAAGTAGAGATGTTGGTAAAGACAAAAAATGGGAAAATTATTTAATCCCATGAATATAACTCCTCCCCTATCACCATTTGTGGATTGAACTTCCCAAATAAACTTGTTGTACTTCCTTTGGTGTAATTTGATACAATTAATGGCATGAATTGACTCACCTATATAGATCTAACATTAAATGTCGTGAGATGGAAATCACTATCTGTATGTAGAATGAACCCCCAATTATATACAAGTTCAAGGAGGAGGATTAATATTATTTAGCACCTTCATCCAAAGAATTGATACTAATTCCCTATGGGAATTTGTATCTTTCTTATATGATTCAGTATAAGGAAGGAACTATCCTGAAAAAAATGATTATTTTGAAGGAATTCACTAATGTGTTTCCAAAGGAATTTCTTGGTCTTCCTTCTATAAGAGATGTTGAATTATCGATTGATATTACACCTTGAGAATTGCTAATATCCAAGAATTAGTATAGAATGGATGTTGTGGAGCTTGAGGAGCTAAAAAACAACTAAAGAAGAATCTAGATAGAGGGTCTATATTCCCAAGTACTTCACCATGGGGTGCACCTGTCCTCTTCATCAGGAAGAAAGATGGATCAATGTTCCTTTTCATTGATTATCGTGAGCTCAAAAAATCATGATAAAGAACAAGTATTCTTTACCATAAATTGATGACTTGTTCGATCAGCTACGTGGGTCATAATACTTCTCCAAGGTGGATCTACGCTCGGGATATTATTAAGTAAGGGTGAATAAGGAGGATATACCCAAGACTACTTTTCATACAAGGTTTGGGCACTATGAATTCATTATAATTACTTTAGAACTCACTAATGCTCCAGTAATATTCATGGACTTAATGAATAGATTCTTTAGATATTTCCTCAACAAATTTTTTGTATTCTTTATATACTATATTATAATATACTCCAAAACAAAGGAGGAGCATGAGGAGCATATAATCACTGTACTATAGACCTTGAGAAAGTAGCGGCTCTATGAAAAGTACAAAAACTGTGAGTTTTTATTGAAGGAAGTATCTTTCTTGGGGAATATAATTACAAGCAATGGGATATCTGGGGATCCTTCCAAAACAAAAGTAATTGAGGGATAGATAAGGATGACATATGTGATAGATATCTGTAGCTTTCTAGGGTTAGTTAGATATTATTACTGATTTATGATAAATTTATCATGATTTTCAAACCCTCTTACCAAGTTCACTCAGAATGGAGTCAAGTCTTCTTGGAATGATGAATGTAAAGAAAGATTCATGGAGTTTAAGAAGAGGCTTATCACTATCCCTATACTCACACTACCCACAGGTGGGGAGCTTTTTGTAATCTTCAATGATGATTTGAATAATGGAATGGGTTTTGAGTTGGTGTAGAATGATAAATTCATTTCCTTTGCCAAAACGCATTTAAAAATTCATGATCAAAATTATCCCATGCATGATCTGTAGTTGGCAGTTCTGATCTTTGCATTGAAAATCTATTAGCATTATCTCTTTGGGGAGAAGTTTGAAATATATACAGATCAAAAAAGTCTCAAATATATATTCACACATAAATAGATGAATATGCGCCAATGAATATGGTTAGATCTCATCATGAATTATGACTTCTCAATCCATTACCACCCTGGGAAATAGAACAAGGTGGAAGATACTCGAAGTAGAAAGGTCCCAGTAATTCTATCATTGATAATAATTAAAAAGGATTCAATCTTCTTATATTCGATGAAGATAGACATGGGAATCATAAATAAGGGAACATAATAAATCCTTTCACAAATTATTGCTCAACTCTATCTCTTGTAAAGGTTAAAGGATTATCAAAAATATGATGTAGGAATTCAGAAGAAAGTAGAAACTATCAAAAAAGGGAAATCCTTGGAATTCAATGTTAAAGAAGAAGTAATTGTGATATTTGGTTCAATACTATGTGTTCCATAAAATATAGAGATAAAGAAAGAACTTTTGGATGATGCAAATAGTTCGAATTTCTCAATTCACCCAAGAAACACAAAGATGTATTGAGATCTTCGAGAGAACAATTGGTGGGATAACATGAAGAAGGATATCACTAAATATACATCAAAGAGACTGGTATGTTAGTAACCCAATTTATGTATTTCCATACCACATATAAATGATGATGGACCCCTTACTTTCCATCCCATATATAAATGATGAGAGACCCCTTTATCTCTTATCAACCAAATTTCTGAATTTCTATATGACCTCGTTATGCTGCCAAAATTGCACCACGATTTTCCATGAAAAAATCATCCTGTAGTGAATACCCTACCCATTCCTCTATCAAGGTTATTAACCTTTATGCACATATACTTATAAAATGGTGACTTACATGTATGTGTTCCACATTCCATGATCTTGGAATAAATTATGATGTTGAATGAATCCAAGTTATGTGATCTATGTGGCAAACTTAAGTAGAGATTGAAATTATTATGAAGGGTGCACCCTAATAGTGCTCCAATGCATTGGGCAATGTTTAGTATCATGATACGTCATATTGGGATAGGGTTTTACCTAATTCCTTTGTAGTACTTTTTCCATAATGTTGTGACAAGGGTTTGCCTGATTCTTTTATGTTAATGATGTAGTGTTTTAAGTTGTTACCACATTTCCATTTTATGATAATCATGATATATCATGCCTTTATGTTCATGTTTCCCTTATGCTCCATTGATATTCCTATTGCCTAACATATATTGTATTATTCATGTTATTCATTGTTTAATCCCTTACTGGGATTTATATCTCATTGTTTTCTTATGTACTTCCATAGGTTATCTCATGAAATTCTAAGTACAAATGAATGTTGTGGTCATGCAAAAGCAGTTTTCAATAAAGATGTGTATTTCATGTTTTAATTTATTAGGTAATGTTCCTAAGCCCCAAAGACACTAGATCTCTCAATCTTTTGAGTTTTATTAAGTTCATGTTTATGTAATAAATCATGTTTAAATTTGAAATAAAGACCAGTATTGTTATATTATAAGAGTTAAATAAAAGTAGAAAAAGAAAGTGATTGGTTATAGTGATTACCTCTTCTTTGGAATGATTCCTTTAGATCTCCTCTAAAGGGATCTAGGGTTGGTCTACTGGGAATACTAGTACCTCTAGAATGTGTCTAGGTAATTAGGAGAAGACAATTTTGTAGAGTATTGTTGAGATATAATGCTAAAATTAGTGAAATAAAGTGATGGAGGAGGTGTCCTTTTATAATTGAGGTGAGGGGCAGTTTTGGAATTTCTCAAAAGATTAATTTATAATAAATTCAATCTCAATAAAAATACATCCAAATGGATAAATATTAATAGAAAAGTTGTGATGGGGTTTAAATCCCATACAAAATTTATTTTAGACATATTTTTTTTATTTTACACCTTATCATTTTGAATAACCCTTAGTTTACATTATTTAATTTTAACTACTCTAACATTTTTTCACAATTAAAAGGTATAAATTTTTACATATATGTTATAAATTGGAACATAAATAGTAAATTAAGGATATTTTAGACCATAAATTATCCCCATTGTACTTATATGATATTTTTAGTATTTTTAAATAATTTAATAAAATATTATTTTCATAATTATTGTCAATTTTGACATTATTCATTACTTTTAATTAAATAACACCAATAAAACACCTAGAATTATAACCAATTATTTTAAAATATTTCAAAAATTTCATGGTAATCTATAAAATTCATGTATGAACTTAGTTATCTCAAATTATAATATTTTTAATATTTTTAGTATCATTTATTTTATTTTTTCATTAATTGAATAATTACTCGATCAGCATTGTGTAAGTATTTAAGGTAATTATTTAATTCCTAAAAATTATAAATAAATTACCAAAAATAATATAATTTATTTGTTCACAAAATTACAACTAAAATTAATTCATAACTAATTTTTTACCCATTTGAACCCATAAATGGTATTTAAAACTAAGAGAGTGACATTTTGTCACTTCCTTTGGTTTAAATAATATATAAGTCATTTTCATGTAAAAGTGTCCATTAAATGACTCTATTTAAAACCATAGGTGTTAATGGTATAATTTAATTCATCAAATATTAATTAATATGAATAATTATGGCCTTGTATCTTAGTTTTAACACAAATTTACCTGATTTACTCTTTTTGAGGTGATAAGTTTTACCACAGTACCTATTTATTTTGACCAAAATTAAAAGATCCTTAATTAAAAAATTTGAACTGAATTATTCTAAATATTAATTTAATTTTATGTAATTCAATTTCTATAAATTTATGAAAATAATTATAAATTAATTACACAAAATGCGACAAAACTACTTTTTAGAAAAAATAAACTTCTAACTTTAAATTGGATTTATTCTTATCTTGTGATTTATAAAAATATTTGTTTAGTGTTTAAGAAAATTTATCAAGTAAATAATATATAAATTTCATTAAAATAATTCAAAAATATGTATAAATTGATATAAAATTCATTGAATAAATAAGACAATATTTTTTAGAAAAAAATCACTTTTATTTTAGAATAATTTTTTTAAATTCCAATCATTTGATAACTAATGAATTTATTTTATAATTGTTTAGACAATGTATTTTTAATAATTTATTTATTAATATTCATAAATTACAAGTTAATTCATAGAAGATAATGGAAATATAATATTTGAATAATATTATGAGGTTATTTTAAACTCATTATTGTGTGTAACGTAAGCTACTGAACAAATCAAATTATTTAATGAAAAATATTTCATAAAAATATCAGGGTGATAAAACAAAAAAGAATAAAAATAGAAAATACAGGCTGAAAATATATAATTTGATTGAAATAAATTTGAAAACACAGATACAATAAAAACACTACAATATAAACATTTCAAATATTCTGTTTCTATAATTACATGAGTAAGTACAAATTATGACAGACATTCAAAAACATAAATGTTCCTTTGTCTTTGGACCTAGAACCCCAGTCATGCCATTTCTATACAAAATATCCCAACGTGAGTAAAATAATTCACCTATATAAGAAAATAATTCTTATGTTTGTAATACTATAAAAGAATAAATTAAACACAAAGTGTCAATTTTAAACTAAAAACATATACTTTGAGACATATTAGGCACATTATGTGTCATATTGAGTTGTGGTTGATTCTTACATGTCACACCATTTATTTTTATTCTCAAAAGGAGGTTCTCTTGAATTTTCTATAATCTATGGTGATAAAAAAATTACTACAGATGGGATCCAATTTAGGTGGACTTACTTTTTGAGAACTACCCTTCTAATTTCACACCATTTTTTGTTTGTCTTCTAGAATTATCACTATAAAAATTAACTAAATAAATATAAGATAAAAATTATAAGAAAATTAATTGAATAATAGTAGATAAAAAGATGATAAAACAATATGAACTCATTTTCTTGGTTTTGGCAATGTGATGCATGTTTTAAACTAAAATAGCACTTATATGTTGAAAACACACTCCTCGAGTCATATCGACCAAATTGTATATTATATTAATGCATTGTAAATTTATGTATGTCATAAATTAATTATGGATCATCATATATTATTAATACAATTGGAGCATGTTTTCTTGATTTTCATTAAGTGACACACGTTTTCAACTAAATTATCAATTTTAAAGTCATAATGGAAAATTTGAGTCATACCGAGCACACCAAGTATCAGATTGAGTTATGGATGATTCCTAAACATCAAGAATGAATTTTGGATTATTTTCCTAAAGTATCAAAACAATCATAATGTTTTTTATTGGTTTTGAGTATGTGTTGTGTGTTTTCAACTAAAATATCAATTTTAAATTAAGACCACACAATTTGAGTAATAACGGTCAAATTGTGCATCAGATTGAGGTTTGGTTGATTCTTACACATCAAAAATTACTTATGGATCATTTTCATAAAGTATCCAAATAATTGGAATGCATTTTCTCAGTTTTGAGTATGTAACATTTTTTACTAGAATATCATTTTTAACTAAAAATGTGCACTTTGAATCATACAGATAACATCTTATATCGGTTTGAAATGAGACTAATTTGTATATTTCATATGAATAATTTTCCTAAATTATCTAGAAAATATGATTGTGTTTTCTTGGTTTTCTATGAGTGACACAAGTTTTAAACTAAATTGCCAATTTTTAACTCATAACATACCCTTTGAGTCATATTAGGCACACCATGTATCAGATTGAGGTGCGGATAATTATTACACATCATAAATGAAATATGGTTTGTTTTAGTTAAGTATTGAAAGTATATTAATGTGTTTTATTGATTTTGATTATGTAACTTGTATTTTTTACTAAAATGTAAATTTTATATAAAAAGACACACTTGGAGTCATATTGATCACACCGTGTATCATATTGAGGTGTGGATGACTCATATATATGAAAAATGACTTATGGGTATTTTTATAAAGTATAAAAAACAATCCTAATGTGTTTTATTAGTTTTGAGTATGTCACTTGTGTCTTTTACCAAAATGACATTTTAAACCGAAAACATGAAATTTGAGCCATACCGGTCACACTGTTCATAGGATTGACGTGTGGAAAATTCTGACATGTCAAAAATGACTTATGAATCATTTTAATAAAGTATTAAAACCATCCAAATGTGTCTATTTAGTTATTAGTATGTCACTTTTTTTAATAAAATTTCATTTTGAACTGAAAACACACAATTGGAGTCCAACCTATCACAACATGTATTGGTTTGATGTGATATTGATTCATACATGTCATAGATGAATTGTGATTAGTTTTCCGAAATTAACTAGATAGTCCAAGTGTTTTTGTTTGGTTTTTAGTGATTGATAGATTTTGTGAACTTAATTGTCAAATTTAAACTGATAATGGACACTTTGGGTCATATCAGACACATCATATATTTAATTGAGGTGAAGATGATTCCTACATATCAAAAATGACTTATGGATCATTGTCTTAATGTATTTAAACAATAAGAATTCATTTACTCAATTTTGAATATGTAACGTTTTTTTTCAAATAAAATGCCAATTTTAAATTAAAACCACAAAATTTGAGTAATATTGATCACACCATGATTCGGATTGAGGTGCAGCAGATTCTTACACGTCAAAAATAACAAATGGAACATTTTCATAAATTATAAAAACAATCTGATGTGTTTTCTCAATTTTTAGTATATCACTTTCTTGTTTACTAAAATGTTATTTTAAACTGAAAACATGCACTTTGAGTCTTACCGGTCCCATCATCTGTCGGTTTGACATGAGAATGATTCCTACACTTCAAAAATGACTTATTAATGTTTTTTGAAATTATTAAGACAATACGAGTGCTTTTTCATGGTTTTTAGTGACTGTCACATGCTTTGAAATAAAATGTCAATTTTAAACTAATAACAGACACTTTGAGACATATTAGGCACACTGTGTATCAGATTGAGGTGAGGATGATTCCTACACATCAAAAATGACATATTAATCATTTTCCCAAATTATTGAAATAGTTTGATTGTTTTTTTCTTTGTTTTTAGTATTCCACTTGTTTGTTTTACTAAAATGTCAATTTTAAATAAAAAAGACACACTTGGACTCATATCGGTCACACCATACATTGGATTGAGGTGAGGATGATTTATACATATAAAAATTATTTTTGGATAATTTTTCTAAAGTATCAAAATAATATTAATATGTTTGATAGGTTTTGAGTATGTCATTTGTGGTTTTTACTAAAATGTCATTTTAAACCGAAAACAAGCAATTTGATTCATACTGGTCACATTGTGTGTCAGATTGATGTTCAAATGATTCCTACATGTCACAAATGGATTATGGATAATTTTTCTAAAGTATCGAAAAAAATAAGAATGTGTTTTATTAATTTTGAGAATGTCACTTTTTTTTACTAAAATGTCATTTTAAATTGAAAACATTCACTTTGAGTTATTTTGGTCACATCATGTTTTAGTTTAATATGAGACCAATTCATACACATTTAAAATTACTTATTAATTGTTTTACTAAATTTTCAAGAGAATCTAAGTGTGTTTTATTGGTTTTCAGTGAGTGACATGCATTTTGAACTAAAATGTAATTTTTAAAATCATAATAGACACATTAAGTTATACTGGGCACGCCATGTATTGGATTTAGGTGTGGATAATTTCTACATGTCACAAATAACATATGGATATTTTTTCTAAAGTATAGAAATAATTAGAATTCATTTTATTGGTTTTGAATATGTGACATTCATTTTCAATTAATATGTCAATTTTAAATTAAAACCACACCATTTGAGTAATACTTGTCTGATTGTTCATCGGATTGATTTGTAGCTGATTTATACACAAAAAAAGGAAATATGGATCTTTTTTTAAAGTATAAAAACAATATTAATGTGTTTTATTGATTTTGAGTACGTCACTTGTTTTTTTATACAAAAATGTCATTTTAAACTGAAAATGTGCACTTTGAGTCATACCAATCACATCATGTGTCATTTTGACACGAGACTGACTTCTAAATGTCAAAAATGACTTATGGATTATTTTCTAAAATTATTAAGACAATTTAAGCATGTTTTCATAGTTTCAGTGAGTGACACACATTTTGAACTAAAATGTCAATTTTTAACTAATAACAGACATTTTGAGTCATACTGGGAACACCATATATCGGATTGAGGTTTAGTTGATTCCTACACATCAAAAAATATGTATGGATAATTTTTATAAATTATCAAAGTAATATGAATGTTTTTCTTGGTTTTGAGTATGTCACTTTTCTTTTTACAAAAATGTCAATTTTAAATAAAAATACACACTTGGAGTCATACTAGTCACATTGTGCATTAGATTGAGGTTTGGCTAATTCCTAAATGTTAAAAATGAGTTATGGATAATTTTTATAAAGTATAAAAATAATATGAATTTCTTTTATCACTTTTGAGTATGTACCTTGTTTTTTTTACTAAAATGTCATTTTAAACTGAAAACATGCACTTAGTGTCATACGGGTCACACTGTGTCTTAGATTGATGTGTGGATGATTCCTAAACATCAAAAATGACTTATGTATTGTTTCCCTAAATAATAAAAACAATTTTAATCTATTTTCTCAATTTTGAGTATGTCAAATTTTTTAACTTAAATGTCCTTTTTAACTGAAAACACGCACATTGAGTCATATCGGTCACATCATGTGTTATTTTGATGTGAGACTAATTATTAGATTTCAAAAATGACTAATGAATCGTTTTAGTAAATTATAAAGACAATACTAGCATATTTTCTTGGTTTTTAGTTAGTGAAACATTTTTTGAACTACAATATCAATTTTAAACTGATAACTGACACTTTGAGTTATACTGGGAACCCTGTGTATCAGAATGAGGTGTGACTGATTCTTACTCGTAAAAAAAGACTGAGGGATAGTTTTCCTAAATTATTGTAACAATATGAATTAATTTTATTATTTTTAATTATTTCACTTTTCTTTTTTACTAAAATGTCAATTTTAAACTCAAACAACACAATTTGAGTAAAATGAAACTTTTTATTGAAAACACATACTTCTAGTCATACCGACCACATCGGGTCTCGGATTGATGTGGGGTTGATTTATACACATAAAAAATGAATTATGAACCATTTACCCAAAGTATCAAAACAATATGATTTTTTTTTATAGAGACCCACCTTTTAAATATGTGACTTTTACATAAATCCATAACAAAATATTAAATTAATAAACTTGAAATATATTTTTAGGTTTAGTTTCTTGGAAATTAGGTACATATTTAATGAATTAAAATGGGATAACATAAAGATAAGAATTTTTCCAATCCACTTTCTATAAATCATTATAGGTTCTTCCTAGGTTACTCTTACTGCATCTAATATCCTGGGGACATACATTAATGAAAGGGGTGATCTTAAATCCCAACAAGGGAATAAAAAATGAAACACTTACCATGGGATCATGGGGAATATGAATAAGGCATGATCATATAAATATGAGGAATATAATAAAATAAATAACATTAATAATAACACGTAAATATGGCTACAATATAAAAATAGGGCATTCATAAGAATATCACCAAGTTTTATCACCATGGTGTCATAAATTATAATTACTATGGTTATTCACTAAGGTATCCTAAACATGTCATCTATAGAGATTAATTATTTACCCAATTAATTATAATGATATAAAGTAACACCATTCATATGTCTTAAATCATGTGATCCAAATTTAACATAAAGGAAATAATTTCATCAACAACATGTGGAAGTAAATAAAGGCTTTCATATAAAAATCATTACATACAGAGTGCTTAAAATTATTGATCAAAACATCATTTTTAACCCATGAAAATAGAATATTGGTTTCATATATATATATCCCAAATAAATAATATATTTTTACATCTAGGTGAATTCACATGAAAATTTAAGAGGATTGGGTATTCACAATATGAAAGTATTTCATGAAAAAGATAAAAATTTATGAAATGATTTTTATAGCATAACAGTATACAACATGGATTGCAGGAAAAGAATAATGAGAGAGATTAGAGGTATCCCATTGGTAAAACAAAATTTTAGAAGTATAAGGAAGAAAAAAATATTATTAATTAAAATAAAAAAGTTGTACACTTTTAAGACACATAATAAGGACATACTTGAATGAAAAAGGAGAGGAGGAGGATTCCCTTACTAAAATTCGACATCATAATGGTATACATTATGGATTATGAAAAAAGAATAATGGGATGGAAATAATGTCTCAAATTGATAAAGAATAACTTGTAAATTATATGGAAGATAAAAAGTTCTTATAAATAAAGTATTTTTAAAATTATAAGATACATAAGAAAAGAAGTATGTGAAAGGGAAATAAGAGGAAGAGAATTCTCTTACCTGGAAGAGTTGCTTCCTAAATCATGGAATGGGAAACCATATGACCTTACAGACACCTTGGTAAAACATTGAGGGAATATTTTGGGGTTAAAAAGATCATAAATTCATATATTTTTAATTTGGAGTGGAGAGTTGGGTTGGAAAGGGGTTATTTATACTTGAGGAGGGGTGGTTTTAAGTAAATAAAAAATGATTATTTTGTATTTAGGGATAAACACTATTGGGTGGAATTAATTCCAATGATTTGGGTTGAAAATTTATGTTTTAATGTATTTTTTAGTTATTTAAAATCATAAATCATCCATTTAATATTATAGTTTTTATGAATTTAAATATTTTACCTTTTAACTTTAACTCGCTATATTATTTTACCTATACCATAGTAACTCTTTTTTTACCATGGAAACTTCTTTATGTATAAAAATTAATTTGAACTTATTACCTAATTTTGAACTTATAATTAAAAATGTGAAATACATTTTGATTAATTATATTTATAAAAGTGGAAAAAAATTCTAATTTGATACACATATTACTCATAAAAATAATTTTTTAGGTTAAAATCGTGGTTTTCAAAAATTCTAAGCATGTGTTTCTAAAAGTAACACATTATGTACTATGTTTTTCTTAAATAATATTTTATTAAGAATAGGTATTAATTAATTTTAAATCTTTTACACATCTTAATAACATAATAAGATTTGTTATATTTTGTAAAAGCAGTATTTCTCTTTTTAAATGAAAAATCAACTTTCTATAAAATTACCTTAAATTCACTCTAAGATAATTCAAATGTTATGTAATAAAAAATGAATATTATTTTATAAAAATATTACTCTAAATATTATAATCTATTATTTTAAATAAAAAACCTTATTTATTAAATTTTAATGATTTTTATGACATAATGAACTTTTTTACCATTATAAAAAGTACTTAAGACTTCTCTAATTTATATTATCATATAAAAGTGTTTTATAAGATAATTTAATGAAATTAAAATTTATTTAAAACATATAAATTTATTATATTAAATTATTTTAATTAAATATTAATATATTTTTATAAAATAATCACAATGGTCACTTTATTACGCCAACAATAATTATATTGAACAACTGTCCTCTTAATAAATTTTCATAATTCCCACAGGTCTTATTGGAAAATGATACTCTTTCTGAAAGGTCATATATCCCTATAAATACACTATCATACTTACTCTTTATTATTCACTTTAATTCAAAACAAGTTTCAATATCATCTCCAAAATTAATTTTTTATTACAAACTCTCTGTTTCTTTGTTATAGTGTTGTTCGTGGGTGGGATGATTATAGGGTATTGAGGTGACCCAAATTTCTATATTTTAATTTGATTATTCTTTTTTAGTATTATCATTATAATATTTTGATTAATAATATGAATTTTTTTAGATTTAATTTAATGTTCTCAAATAAAGGAATAAAGTGTCATTATTTTTCCAATAAGTGTTTATCATCCTTTTATTATTACTGGTTGTAAAATTTCACCTCAACCTCTTATGTTAAATAGTTCACATGAAATATAAATGTATTTCTATGTGTTCATAATAAAATATTCATTATAAAATAGTATTTCTATTAATAACATAAAATAATTTTCGGATCATTATAGCTTTCTTGGTTTTGATCATGTGACATGTGTTTTGAACTAATGTGAAAATTTATTAAAATAAGTATCAAATAAAAATGATAAGGAAATTAACTAAAAAAATTAGACAAAATGATGATATAATTAACTAACTATTCATGATTTTTTATACATTATGACACCATGTATTATTTTTGTTCATTTCTATACAAATTTATTTCCTCTATTATACTTACCCTTGTGAAACAGATCAAAAATAATATTTAATCATTTTTATACTAATGAATCACATACCAAGTGTATCTATAAAGTCATATCCCATAGTATATCACAAACATAGTAGGTAATCACCTAAATTTGATATTAGAAAAAATTATGACACTATGCATCCTATCCACTCATCTCTAAATAAATTTTCTTCTTCTTTTGAATATGTAGATTTTCATCAATATTCATTGTAGTGAGAAAATATAAACAAAAAAATTATTAATAAATATTTTTAATGAAATTTTAGTTACTTTTAGAAATTACCTATTCAGGGATGTTGTTATATTGATGGAATATGATATATTTGATAAATTTTCAAAGAAAATATCCACAATTGTTATTGTTATATTTCTTCACACACCTCAGGAACATTAACCAAAATAAGTAAATTGTTTTGAAATATGTTTTAATGGTTTAATATTTCTATATATAACTTAATTTATTTCTATTTAAAGTAATATGTAGGCTTATTATTTTTATTCACCGACCTCATACCATGATTTAACCTATATTTACATATTTCCCTATCATAAAAAAATTATTGTTAAAATGAAAACAGAATCATATATTTTGATGTTTATCTATAAAATATTGATTATAGTGCATTACAGATTCACAATACACATCATATGTTGTCAAATTTTTGGAAATCCATGAATTGGATCCAAAAAATAAATATTTTGGGTATCCAGATTGATTATGATCATCATCTAGTTCTTGTTAAAAAAAATAAGCAATGAAAAAAATAAAAATATATTTTATATGATTAGATTGAAAAGTTTTACACCATAATTTTAAGCATCAAAAAGAGTTTTTCATCAGTTATTTTTTTCTCAAACTCCACCTTCAAATCATCTTTTTCTTATCAATTTCTTACAACTTTAAAGAAATTTTATCCGTATAAATGATATATGGATTAATGAATCCAAACCATGTATCTCAAGGTTTTCACTTTATATAGTATTAATATAAATTATTATAGAAAATATTAATAGTTTTTAACTTTAATGAAATTATTAGATCATTTTTTAGAAAGACATATTATGAAAATGTACCTTTTGTATGTTTTCATAACTCATACTCATAACCATTCAAACTTGAGAATCTCATTTATACTCTCAAGACAAACCAAATCTATAATGAAAGTTCCAAATATTTCTTATTCTTATTCAATGTAGGAATCATATACATATTTTAATGTGTTGTCTATATAATGTTGTAATGATAATAGATGTTTCAGTTGAACTAGAAGGGATAATGTACTCCTAGAGTGTCTTTTTATTTTATTAGTCAATTCACTCGATTTTCTTGATCCAGCCTTTTATTTCCCCATTATTTTATCCATATGTAATACCATAACTCACTTCAGACCATTTTTCATCAATTTTTATAGGTTATTAATTTAATTTTTTTTAAGTACATACCTCATATATCTTTATAAGATTATACAAAAATGTTATGAATGTTCCAATACCATCATTGACTATTGTAATATCCAAATCATCAAGTAGAATAGGAAAATCATCACTCATATCTTGAGCTACTTCAATCCCTGCTCTCATGGGATCTTTTGGTAGTTATTTTTTGTGTAGATTTTCTCCTGAGATATTATACACTATACCCCTCACAACAAGGTGGTGTTTCGGTGTTGATAGATAGAAATCATATCAAACTTTTCCTTATAAAATTTTAGTAAAATAAATTTATTAGAAGTTGTTTGATTTACATTTAAGAGAAAGAGTAATGTAAAAATGTATTACCTTGGGTAAGGTATATGGTTTAGGGGAATGCCTATCCTCAAATATTGTGGGTTCATTTGGTTTTTCATGTGGTGATCTTTGTTCCACTACCAGTTCTCTTTGATATTTTCACAAATATTGGTGTTCCAAAATATACCTGCTAATAATATTTTTCAAAGAATTTATTTGTGCCTATAATCCTTTCATTATCTGATATGTATCTTATTGAAGTTTTTTCTCCTTGAAATATTTTCAAGGAAACACTCTAAAACCTATACCTCTAACGTGACCATATTTCTCCATCCACTTCAAAGCTACTAAAAGTAATTTTTCTTCTAGTACGATCACTTATAATTATTTTGTTTAAAACATATAAAAAACATATGAACATTAATAGATATTTTTATGTAATAATATTATAACGAATTATGAATTAATATTATTTAATACTTACACATGTTTCTCATGCTTCTTTTTTATTTTCATAAACTAGTTTACCCTCTTTATTTACATGGGCCTCCTTTCATAGAACATGACATTGGATGAAAGTTGCTTAAGATTTTGATTCATTAATTTTCATATAAATAAAGGAATATATGTTTTTTCATATCACATAAAACCTTTATTTATTATTTAAAATACATACAATTTTCTTCTCTAGTGAAATGTGCCCCATCCTTGCTTTATGATAAGGGTACATTGGTTTTGATGCACGTTGTTTATTTTCAGCACTCCTTCACTATTTCATAAATTAATAATATTAAATCAAATTAAATAAAATAAATAATGTAAAATAATATATTATCAACTATAATGCAATTTAAATGGTTTATCATCAAGATTAATGATGAAATAATTCCATGTTTCCTACTTTAAAATGTATTCATAAGTAACTGGTGGGTGGGGATTCACATTCCCCTCAGCATCCCTAAGATGAAACTTGGTAGGAAGAGTTCGGAAGCCTATATGGGATTTTAAAGAGACCATTGAGGAATATTTCTTGTAGAAATCATCTATAATAAATTAATCCACAAGAAATAATGAAAATTAAATCAACATTTCTTTATATAATTTTTTATTAAAATAAAGAAAGTATATCATAAAATTTCCTTTATATCATCCCAAATTGTTTCATTCATTACAGGTTGGACATGGCACCATGAATCTATATCAATAAACACATTTATCCTTATTGTGGACCTAATATAACAAATGAACACTGACTTGTTGGGGTCAATAGGTTGGGCGCGTTGATTCTAACCAACCTCAAATTTTATACCCTTACTTATTACCTTGATAATTTTAGTCAAAATTTTGATGTTGTGTTATTTTTATTTTTTCATCAACATGGGTTGATCCCCTAATAATTCTATGATTTTAACATCATCTACATGTTCTTCCCCGATATTGGTAAAATCATCATATCAAAATTTCATTATCTACATGAGTAGTCAAACATTTAATTTATATTATATAAATATAGTAGAGAACACACAATAGTATGAGGAAAAGCATAGTATATCAAAATATACTTTAAGTTGCTCATTGATCTCTATTTTGTTTAAAGGTTGAAGAGATTTTTCTCCTATATAGAGAATTTAAATCCCCTCTTTGTGTTCCCCTGTAATGTACAAGGCATTTTCAACATTGGGAACACTATGAAATTGTTTTGATCTCACAGTGAAAGGGTTATCCTTGATTGAATTTTCATCTAAACCTGCAGTTTTTTTAGTCACAAGCAGGATGATTAACCAATTCTTGTTTGTTGAATCTGAGACATAAAATATTTGCACTGCTTGTGATTTTGTTATGAATAGATCATCCTTTTCCCCTTCCACAATGAAATTCACCTTCATGAATCCCATTTTATCAAATTTCACTATAGTCCTGTTATCATCTCATTGTCAATAGTGAATCATCACTTGAAATGTTTTATAATCCAACTAATATTTATTTTCGATGTTACTGAAATATAACATATTCACATAAAATAGATTTTTATCCTTGGAACCAGATATGTGCATCACTTCCCCCACAAGTGTAACTACACCTTTTTTCATCGTACTATAGCCATTGTGTTATTTTTTATAGGATGTATAACCATTAATTAAAAAACCAATGCAAGATATAAAATTGGTATTTGGTCCCCTGGATAGCCTTAAAATCCATTCGAAAATTGAATTCGTATTTATAGATAAATCCTTATAAATATGATCTTGGAACTATCTTATAAACTATTGATCATGTGTATTTGATATCCATACTTTATACCTTGATGGATTCAAATGTATAAGAATTAATTTTTGGGATTCAGCATATGGATCAATATATTCACAATTATATAAAATGTAAGGGTGATATTACACCCACTCTATGATGGTAATTATAACCACATATCTTATAAAAATCCCTTCACCCATAAGGTGTTTGTTGTCATGAGACTTTGGGAAACTGATATTATTAACATCTGATAGGTGATCATTATATAATTTAATAGCTTTTTGAACAATATATAATTATAAAATACAAAAATATGGATGACTTCAATTCATGATATACCCTTTCAAAATATTTATATATTGTTTAGTGGGGTACATCCATCTATAATGGATAGTATCACATAGTTTAACCTCTCTAACAAAGTGAACCATCAAGTGGACCATTATATCAAAAACATTATAGTGGTAAGAATGTCTATAATTCACATTATATAACTTAAACCTCCTTATTAATGATTAGCAGCTTCGTTGGGTCTATAAATTTACTACATATTGATTTGAAAAATATGTAGAGTCTGGTCAATGTAGGTCGTAAAATTTTATCCAGAATACAACGTAAAGCAACAAGCATCAAATCTTGCATCAAAACATAGAATTTGTGTTATTTTATCCCCTGAAACATTAAATTGGTCATTGACATGGCATTCTTGATATTTTATTAATACTCCTCTGGAACTTGTACACCATTAAGGAAAATGAAAATTTATAATTTTTCCTTTCACGATAGAGTGTAAGCTACTAGAGGAAGAAAATTGTGATTTTTACCCTTCATTGATTCCAAATATTCCCTTATCCCCATGTTAATCATGTCCAGCCAAGACTTGATTCCATATTTTGTTTTTTCAGGAACAATTAGTAACATTCCAATAACACTATCAAATATATTTTTTCTACATTCATGACATCAAGAAAATTTATGACGTATAAAAAATTATAGTATAGTAATTCAAAGAAAATTGATCTCTTTTTCCAACCTGATTTTATAAGTTTTTTCAAAAATGGTTTACTAAAAATAGTTTCAATATATTTTACTTTATCAAATAGTTTATCACCCATTAGTGGAGATGGTGTTGTACCATGTTTGGTATTCCCATCGAATTTTGTCATCCAGGATTAGTATTTATGTCACCAAGGTAAAAAAAATTGATATCCTAAATATATAGTATTTAATGAATTCTTTAAATAAACTAAGTTTTTTTATTATTCATAAATGGGACACCAAAAAATTCCTTTAATGTTATATCCTGAAAATTGTTCATAAGCAGAAAAGTCATTTATCATCTCATAAAAAATGGCCCTCAATGTGAATTATTCACTTCTATGGTCATGATATATTTTAACACCTTTATCCTACATAAATTTTAGATCTTATATCAATGGATTCAAATAGAAATCAATATAATTACTAGGTTGTTTTTCTCTAGATATAAGTAAAGAAAACATAATGTATTTTTGATTCATGCATAACCATGGTGGAAAAAAGTTATAATTGATGAACATAATAGTTCATGTACTATGAGTACTACTTTATACACTAAAATTATTTATTTCATATATAGATAATGCAAGATAGAAGTTTCTTAGCTCATTTCCAAATTCAAGATACTCATAATAAATTTTCTTCCACTAAGGAGAGTCTACTGGATGATGTAGTTCCCCATCTTTAATTCTTTTATTTTCTTTACATGTCAATTGTCTATAATTTTCTTAAAATCCATATAGTCTTCTAAATTTTTGAATGATAGGAAAGTGGCATAAATCTTTTGAAGTACTTGATTCATCTTTCTTGTATTGATTCAGGCCACACTTAGGGAATTTTATGAGTGATTCATGGTCCTTACGAAAAAATATGCAATAATTTGGACAAGAGTGTATTTTTTAGAGATCATTCCCATTGAATATAGAATTCATTTAGTGTCATATGTTTTACAAGGAAGTTCATTTTATTCTAGTATCATATCGTTCGGGAGACCAAGTAGTTCTATAAAGCTAGTGTCGCTCCATCCACTTCCATATTTCAAATTGTATAACTTCAATATAGCTGGAAATGTTGCATATTTAGTACAATCAATATACAATAATCTCTTATAACATATATTTAACTTCTTAAAAAACTTTAAACAACCAAAAATTTCATCTTCAAATGCCATTATCATTTCTTACACACAATCCTGATCATCATTTACACTGGTATTCAAATACAATGATCCATAAACAGTAGTGCCATCCCAATTGGTGTGCATGTTTAGTTTTCCCCCATGATTAGTCCAACATTTATAGTTCTGATCTATTCTGTGATAAATCAAATATTCTTCTAAATATTCAAGCCTAATTTTTCTTGAATAACAATAATTTAAACACAGACAAATGATTTGATAAGGTTCGTATGCATGCTCTATTGCAAAATTGAAGATATCTTTAACTCTATATTCATAAACTTTTGTCATAAGATTAGTGTGCATTCATTTTTTATTCATATTCATCATATTAGGTTTATAAAATATTCATTCTGTATAAAAAAAATACACATAAGATATTCATAATCAAAAGTGAAAATTATAGATAATTCTAATAAGGGGGAAACCAATATTTGAATGTTATCAGTTATGATTCCTAATATGTCTTTATTTTACACAAGGGTGACACGAAAAGAAAAAACTTAGGGTAAACATGTGGTTGTTGGTCCATATTCATGATTTAATGTTTTGTGGGACAAAAAGGTGGTAATAAATATGTTAGTAAACAAAATTTATTTATTATTGGATGGAAGACTTACCTTGGAGGGATACTTGAAACTTGAATTTTATTACCATTTGTGTGCCATAAAAATACTTCCTACTTATAATTTTCATTCACTACCCAACATGACAAGTGGATAGTGTTTTTCAATGTAATGTTAGGAGCTCCATGCAATCGGAGTGAGAAATAATGATGAATGAGTGAAAATAAACATGGAGGTGAGGAAGAGGGTGAACTAAAAATGGCTTAAGGTAAGAGATATAGGGTGGATAATTAGTGAGGTAGATCAGAGATAAATAATATCACTTATGTGTTCATTGTTAAAACCATTTGGGAAAATTAAAAACAAATAAAGATGTTCGAGGGGCGGAAACAGATCACAAATGACCACTGATTTGGCACTGTAGCAGGTATTGTAGTGGGACTGTGCAGTGTTGTAGCAGGTACTGTAGCGGGAACTATAGCAGGCACTGTTTGTCATTGTAGCAGCCGGGAATATGCCCCTGTTTGGGCCTTCAGGCCACCTATTTGGTCCCTGAGTCCTTTAAGGCCTTCGGGCCACCCAGGCCTTCGGGTCAGTAAGGCCTTAGGGCCACCTCAAGGTCTTCGGGCCACCTTAAGTGCAGATGAAAACCAGATAACCTACAATGAACAAGCTCTACAAGGAGGATGAGAAAAGAGCTTTCACCACAGCAGAAGCTAAATGGATTGAAAGAATGAGAGGGTAAGGAACCTGTCATCGGGACAGGCATGTGCATGTACGGGAATGCCTAGCCGAACAGCCATGCGAAGGTGGAGAGCTGATTTCACGATGAAGATGCTGGGGAGGAGCAATTCCAAGTAGTTAGTTTGGGTTGTATGTAATATTTAAAGCCTATGGAAAATGAATTCCTCTAAGTCCTATGGGTCATGTAATACTTATGCCTACGGGCCTTGTACTGGTTCCACCTCACCCCTTGAAAGGTGGATTATCAAAATCAATAAAAAATGAAGGCCTTCGGGCCATTGGAGTTTAATATATGCAAATGATACTTTATTTAATAATAATTACTTTGCCTCAATTTAAAAATCCAATTTATAATGTAACTCAATAAAAACCCAAATTTAACTCTTTATTTAATACATTTCATTGCATAATATGAATAATTTAATAAATCATTTAAGTATCTTTTATATTATAAATTAATAGTTTTCAAAATCACTATACATGGAAATCATAAAATTTATATATATACATAAAAACTATAAATATATATCAATCAAAAAAATTCAATAATTAAAAGAAAAAACCTTGAGAATGACTTAAATTTTATTGAATCACTTTGAACATAGAATATTCTAAAAAAATACACTAAAAGCGAGTTATATTTTTAATAAATTAATTAAAAATATCGCATCAAATGATAACATGATATATTTTTCCAATTTACACATAAAATGATATGATTTAAACTTCTCAAAATCAATTTATAAATAATAATATCTTTAAAATTAGATCCCTCTACGAGAATGTTTTGTAAATTTATATGAATAATTTTAAAAAAATCCCGTATATAAAATAAAGATTTTAAAATAAAAATATTAAATAAATAAAATTTTGATTTTGAAATGAGACTCTGATAAATCCTTAATGAAATAAATATTAATTTTTTATTTTGTTAAGGATTTATAAAAACAAAAAAATGTAATGATAATTACATCTTACCATCGTTCACTATAAAAATTGAATTAAAGGGCTAATTTTTATTTATACTAACTATATAAGTTCTAAAAATATACTCATATTTGTGGTAACTTCTAGTTCTTTATCACAGTCTGTAAATTTATATAATGATTGAGCACATTGTTTTTGTTTCTATTATTATATTTTGTTATCATTAACATATATGATATTAATTATTCATTTAGTAATATAAATGATATTTTTTTATTCATTAACCATAACATTTCTTAAAAGATAAAATTTTCCATTTCATTCACACATTAGTAAACCATTTTATAAATTTATAATGTTGTTATTTACATAAATATTTTTATAGTCAAAAATAAAATGGTTATTTTTTATACACAATGATATAAATATTCTAGTTAATTTGTTATAAATTTTCAATTATCTTGTTCATCTTTTTTTTGATTTTATTTCTTATATATTCCACCATATCTAAGTAGCTTTTTCTTTGTAAAGATGTTCCATACCATTCTAAAACTATTATATTACTATGTTAGAACCGGGGTGGTTATATATATCTTAAAAAATCATGAAATTGAATTTAGATATTTTATTAATTTTTAGAACAAACCAATAAATAAATAAAATTTACTCCAAACTTTTTTTATTTCTCTATACACATCTATGATTTTCTTATTGTTTATTTTTTTAGATGAATTTCTAAACATTGTATAGTAAATAAAAATATGTTCAAACATCCCATTAAAGGGATATAATTCCTTTTAAGGTTGACCAATATCTATTTTCATTTGAATCTACCTATGAAATTTTACTATCCATGAATCTTTATCTTATTGAAAGGATAAATCATTAGTAGTATACGATATGACCCCTAATATTTTTTCAAATTAGTTAGTGAATTTAATCAATAGATATTATTTCATTCACTATCATTTATTCCATAGAATTTCCTCTTACAAGTTCTTATTTAAATATCTAAAAAATTTAATGTTAACCCATTATTTCAAACAAAAGAGTTTTTTTATTCAATTTTTTTATAATAAATTTTGAGATTATTTTAGAGGCTTGAAGAAGATAGATGTTTTTGGGTAGACTGGTGAAGGAAACCCTCCCCAAAATATCATGTATATTGTATGATATATTTTATATGTTTATGAACAAATATAAAAAGGAATTTACTTGATTGATTATTCCTTTAATTATGCTGAACATATTCTACGTTTGAGATAATATTTAGTGAAAAGGGAAAAAATAAATGTTTAAATCATAAAAAATATATTTTTTATTATTTTAGAGTTAGTAGATAATAATAAAATCTTTATTGAAATGTGTTCTAAGATATAATATATGAAATATTTATTAAAATATATTCCAACCTTAAGAAATCCATAAAATATTTTCTATTCTATTGTGAGGCAGTGACCACGCTCTACCATATCAAGCCTAGGCAGTGGAGAATTGGATGAGAAATTTTATGGCGTAGTGCTAAAGAGATCATTGAATGGGGTGACACTAAGAATAGAAGGAAACCAATGGTTGTGAATTTGGTTGAAAAAACAAAAACCAAAACCCAACATTGTAAAGTAAGGATGACCTATACGAGCCATAGTAGGGTAAAATCGGGAATGCAGAGATCCAAAAACAAGGAACCATCAAAGAATGATGAACGATTATGGGGACTTCATCAACATAGATCATAAACATGGAACCAAGAGACCATTGATCCAAGATAATGTCGTTGTTCTGACTCCTAGGTGGTACGTTTCGGGTAGTGCAAAAATGGTCCGACAATGATCATCACTCGCCTCTTTTTATAGAGACGGTTTCCTATCAAATGCACCATTTATTTTGTTTTGACCCATTTTGCATCATTATCCTTTAAATAAGGTTGGATTAACCCCACAGGGACGAGACAATTTACCCCTTTTTCATTGTGAAGGAGATTCCACAGTCAGTCGGTTCCCTCGGGCGATTGTGTTGGGTCAAGTACTTGTGCAATCGGACCTCCTTGGATATAAATTCCTCAGATTATATCCAATGGGTTTATTCATGGAGCCAGAAATTCCCAAAATCCCTGGTATCCATGATTCATGGACCTACTTTCCAAAGGCAGGTGCACGTTGATTGATGATTCAGCCAATGACACTTGAAGACTCCATTGGTCAAGAGGATGGGAAGTCAGGCTCGTTGCACCCTTCTAGGGGAATAGTATTGCCTGTTCTAGGACTCTTATATATATTTAATCCATTTTCATATGTTCATGAATCTTTGGTTCATTCCCAGAGAGTGTGTCCACGGGCTACCCTTAGTTTGCAGGATTGTCGTAAGCATGCATACAGACTTGATGCTATGGAGGTGATGCTGAATTGAGCCATACAATGAGGCGCTCTAAATTTTATCCTCATCCAAGGGGGATAGAAGTTGATTTTATGTGGTTATCAAAAACATAATATTGTTTTCCTACGTATCTTTAGGAGAGGAATCAGAACCCACGTAGTTTGGAATGGCTGGGGCTTACGCATAGAAGCTTCCCAGTTGAAGGGGCATGGTTGGGTGGACCCTTTTTGATGGGCATCCTTTTGATATCGGTCCTTCAGGTAGTAATCCTATGTATCTTGGTTTGATTAAGAATTATACTTATCATAGTTTAGATTGTGTGGGGCTTATGCATGGAATCTTCCCTTTGAAGAGGCATGGTTTGGTGAACCCTTTTGGAAGGGCACCCTTTTGAGATCGGGCCTTCTGTTAGGCGTCTTACGTATCCTTTTTTTACTAGGAATCAGAGTTCTCGTAGTTCAGATTGTGTGGATATTGTAATCTTCATGAACCTCTAATCCCATGTGAGTCATGCTTGGTGTGAGAAACAAGAGGACATGAAAGATTCAACAAAGAACATGCTTCCTCTTTTATTGGTGGGAGAGGAAGAGCCTATGGCGAATGAGGCTGAGGTGACCATGGGTGAGGATGTGGAGTGATGAACCTTTCCATGTGAAATAGAATTAAAGTCCATGTGGCCTGGCCTCAAAATATTGGGGACTTACCTCAGTGGGAGGGCCCCGTAATATGTTATGTGAAGGGGAGGAGTGTCGTCCTCATCAAAGGAGAAGCGAACATAACTCCTTTGACTAATTACTATTTCTCATTGAATAGAAAATCTAGTGATAACCCTTAATCCCTGGAATGGGGAGGTTCACATCAGCATCCCAAGGTTGTACTCCGGGTTACCATGGGAATGTATACCTACAGGAATTCCCAAAGCCTGAACCGTTGTGGGGAGAGCCTTTGTGACTCCACTTACCATGGCTATGTAGACTCAAAGGGGCGTGTTGATGAACCTGATAGTCTGATCATAAGAGTCTGGTGGCATTAGAGGAGGCTTTGTCCTTAGGCTGGAGAACTAGTTCACGGAGGGATTATGGATGACTAGACAGTAATGGAGAGGTGAGGTTGGAACCAGAGGAAATAATACCCAAAAACACCCCATTCTTCGTACTGGTTTATTATGCAGGATGGGGGAGGCTTTGTATACCGAAGTGGTATGTGGGCAGAGGGGTCTTCCGCGTACCGATGCGGTACGTGGGCATGGGTATAGATCACCATGTACCATAGTGGTACACAGCTTATCACACTGCCTTGGGTTTCATCCACGTGCTGATGCAGTACACAGTGCCAGGTTCAGTCTTCATAGTGGCACACTATACCGAGCACCATATTGAAGGAGGTTCCAGGGGATTATAGTTTGTGGGGAGTTCATCTGCAAAAACTATGTGGTTTGCGGTTCACAAATTAGGTTTTCGGTTCTCTTTTTATTATTCAATTCACTTATTTTATGGTTCACGACCAGATGTACCTGTGGGGAGTGTGGTTCACGATTCGGGTTTCACCGATGAATCAAGATTGAAGCCAAAATACTCTCTGAACTCTTACTTCCAACCTCTGAGTCCCCTTCAAGCTTTCATCATCCATCCTCTCATTCTTCCTATTGTTCTCATTTTATAGAGAATTAGGGAAATTGTATCTACTGAGCACGCATCACCATTTACGCAGGCTCGTGAGGGGATATCCAGACTTGTGAAAGACTCGGTCATCTGGGGTTTAAAGGAGGCTTCGGTTTGCAATAATGGTTCACGGAACCCTGCTAGTTCGCTTCATCCGTGAACTGATAAGTTTGAGGGATGGTACGCTGATGGGTTCCATGTGCATGAGTCCTTTGGAGGCATGGTTTGTAGTACTCCTTGTTCCCTGGCCATCACTCTGTGGGACTGTGTCTCATGGATCATTCTGCGTACCTGGTGGTTCGCGATATGGGTGGTCCATGGATATTTCCCAGTGATGGTACGCAGGCCACTTGAAATGCTTTGAAAACTTGAATCTCTTTGAGTTTCTTATGAAATTTTCAACTCAATTTGAGTCCATTAAACTTGCTAGACTTTTAAGAGTACTTTCTTCCTTCTGCAAAGCAGCTGTGGGGGTATTTTCTACCCTTGGAATAATTTTCAGGACCCTACAAATTCCCCCCATCAGAATGGGGTCTGTTTGAAATGAAAAGGGGATTATTCTGATTTAGAAGTGGTTATGAACTGAAACAGTTCACAGTAGAGAATATGGGCCTAGTAGGAGGGGACCACTCTTATATATAGGGGACCATGTCATTTTTATTTTACCGTTTCTCATGGTGAAAAGTTCTCTTGACTTCCTCGACTCCAACTAATTTCATGTACCATGATCCTTGCAAAAATCCCATTCGTGAACCGCTTCACAGGTACCGTGAACTGGTCTTCTCAACATTTATCATCTGCGTACCACATTTTGGTTTTTCACGAATAGTGCCCTGGAATTTTAAAATTAAAATCCAGATTCCATGTAGGAGGATGCTACACGGCTTGCATGCCCACATACCGAACTTGAATCGGTGAACCGAACTTTATGAACTAATAATCCAAACTTAAAATTTAATCTGCAACTTTTGAACATGAACTTAATCAAGGCCTAGGTTCATATTATGAAACCACCACAAACCTTTCTGTTCACCGGCCAATGATACGTAGGCCAACGTCTCATAGATGGTTTGTGTACCATAGATGTATGCAGTGAAATGCATTCGTGTACCATAGCTATAGGTGAGGTTGCTTCCATGCACTATGCAGTATGTGGGATGTGCCTTCTGCATACCGTTTCTGGGAATAGTACATAGAGCCTTATGTGGACATACTTTGAGTCCTTTATCCATTCTTCCAAAGCCTTTATCCAACAATTTTTATTGGACTGACTTTATATCAGCTTCTGGATCTTGCAGGCTACAGTGGTTGCTTTATAGGCTGTGATAAAATCAACGAATACAAGGGCGACCATGGCGAGGAATAGTGAGGATCATCTTCGAGCCCACATAATTCCTCATGACAGCTTCTTAAAGGACTTATTTATGCCAGAGCTCCTAACCTATCTGCTATCCATACAGTTTCCACTTTATGGCTTTGGTCTCCCTAATGGTGTTCTTCTGTCGTTGGATGACCCTGATACCCCTTTCATCCTTTTAGAAACACCGCAAGGACATAAACGTGCCAACATTTACCCAGTAGGATAATTCATATCCACTTCAATTCAAGAGAACATCTTAATACTAAGAGGCTCTGCATAGACTCAGGGAAACTATAGGTGTCGCAATGGTGTCCCGAGACTAAGCGCCTAAGAGTAACCATCAATTATAAACATTTCCCAAGAAAATCCCAATAGCGGGTGGAGCACTAAGTGGGATCTGTGGGCCATTGGATGTTTCTCTGATGAATGGGACTAGGCATTTTGGGTATATCAAATCTATTTGGAGTCTCCCGAATAGTTGGAGGTAGTGGGTTTGTATCAGGCGGCTTGGGTTTCTCAGTTTGTAGTCTTCTCCCCATGCAAAATCCTTCCTAAGTTGTTGAGACACTGGTGTTCAAGCACCAACACATTCCACTTATTTCATGGGAAGGTGGGAATCAGCCTATGGGATATCCACCACCATGGAGGAATCCCTATACTTGGAGATATGTATGATGAGTTTTCCCTGGAAGCCACTACTTAGAATGACACTAACCATATATCCCCTTTGATAAGGAGTATATTGGGCATGGAAGAGGGATTACTCGATCATCCCCTTCAAGATCGCTCTCTTATCCCATTAGAGGCATGGATAGGGTTATTATTGTAGGTGAATGGACCCAAGATGAGGGCTCTCTACAGTCGAACTCATCCATCCCTCCAGTTCTTCCAGACTCCAGGGTCATACTGTGCTGCCCTTGAAGCAGGAAAATATACTACATGGGGATATGAGCTTCAACCAGACGTATCACTTGTGCTTAGATTAGAAGTTTTCTTCACCATGTTTTTGAGAGGATGGATTTTCCCATCCCGCGATGTATATACCGGGGTTCGGGCCTATACATTGATGATGGAATCCATGCTGGCAGAGGGTTTTCCCATTAATTTTTCCCTTCCTACCCTTGTCGGGTTTATGAATTATTGGGAAAAATACAGGAAGTAGGCCCCCACACTGTCTCAGTGGACCGTTTCAATTTATATATGGGTGGATGTCAGAACAATTACCTTTTTATGAATACGAACATACTAAAAAGGTTCTTCATTATGACTTTCAACCCGCGATTCTCAACATTTCTAATGTTCTTCCTAAGACTCTAAGTGTTATTGATGTGATTGGTTTACTGAAAGACACTTCTCATTTCTCATTCTCACTGCATCCTACCCCTCATGGGTTGTTAAGAGGTGACAGAGACAGTTCTTTGGAGTAATGTTCATACCTCATCACACTTTAGGATGGGATGATCACCGCTCGTATAGATCAAGTAGTCATTTGTGAGCCATACCTCCACTATCGATTTGCCAGGAAATTTTGATGCCTTCAACAATATTCACTGCTTCCAGTTGCTCAGTTAATAAGATATTCTCATCCCATAGTTCTTATCCGATAATGGCTCATGATGATGCATGAAGGTACTTCTATAGAAGTTATCATCCCCAATACAACATAATCCACTTTTCTATCATTGGATTATGCCCGATTTTGGACGGATTGTTACCCCAACAGGATGTTGAAAGAACCAATTCGGTGGGTGCAGAAACCCTTAACCATTTCCTTCCATGTCCTTGACCCAAAGACAATGCCACACATTTCTTATATTGTGAAGAGTGAGATAATTGCGCCTTCTACTTATGTCCCTACAGTATCCACGATGGATACACCACCTGCTCCTACCCTTGTGGTAAGAAGACGCTCAGTTCGTCGTTAGAAACATCTGGGGGGGCTTCATCACTACAACCTATTTAAGTGGGGAGTGATTCAGACTTCTCCCAACATGTGGATACTACCCAAGACCTTAATGAGGCTCTCACCAGTAGAGTATCACCAATCGCCCCAAAATTTGTGGCAATTCCTCCGCATCTAGCTCCAGCGGTTGAACCATCTGAGGGAAAAGATAGTCCCCTGTCTTGGGTGACCTGCCTTAGGTCCCTCCCCACGCTTGTGATGACGCTTACTACTTATAGACATGTTATGGAGGGGGAGGATCAAGGTACCGGTGCTACAGCAAGGCACCAGGCAGCGCGAAAAGAGGCATGCCGCTAGTTATGTGCTCTTTCCGTGGAGAAACCTATGGCCAATTTTGCTGATGAGGGTGATAATTTTCAGCGATTATTCACCGAGATAGGTTCTGAAGGCTTTGATTATTAGCACTTACACCTCATCATCTACCAAATCGTCATATCCTGAGAAGTCCTTGCCTCTTATGAGGACAAGTTGGTCAAGTTCAATTCTTCCCATCACCAGGTGGAGACCTTTTGAGATGTTTCGGAAGAATTTGATCATCTAACGGTCGAGGAGGTGAAGGATCATGATTTGGTAGACACCCAAGAGGAAGATTTTTGGGAGTGAGAAGCTCGCACAGCAAGGTTAAGGGATCAATTGGCCTCTTCACGTGCCAAATATAAATCCATCCAGAAGAAAGGGAGGGACCTTAATGTCATTCTAGAGTGGGTGCATCTGATGGTCAAGGTTGAAATGGAGTAGAGAGCTGCTTTTTAGAAAACTATTGATGGACCATGATAATCACTTTCCATCCTTATGGAAAGGTTGAACCGAGACTTGTTGTAGTTTTGTCCCAAATCATGATATGTACTCTTCTTCCCTTTTTTTGATAGTTTGGAGAGACTCAGAACTGGGGATGCTCCTCCATTTTTGTTGAACTCAATGTAACTGATTTTACTTTAAATCCTATTTATTCACTTTTTCATATCATTTCAATTGATCATAATCAATAATAATCATCATTTCAATCAGTTATTAATTTTAAACCATGATTGGTAAAATAAAATAATCGAATCGGGCTCTAATTTTTGCCTGAGCCGCGGGACTCAGCGAGCGTAATTTGACTATTGCTGAAGTTTTATGGAACACCTCATGAACATTTATGTCTCTTTTTTTATCACCATAATTTTTTCTAATCCTTCTTGGCACAGGTTTAGTGGGTATAACTTGAATTTTTCTTAGGCCTCCCTTTGCGGGATTTCGACCTAACAAGCTTTACGCCTTTTTTTAATTGATCAATGTTTTTTAACAAACCAATACTCAACTTTTTACTAGAGGTTCCTATATGGATTTTTCCTCGGGCAAGTATGGAATCTTTTTTCCTGGAAGTTCACATTCCTAACAATAAAACTCATTAATTGTGTTTTAGGTCAAATAGCTTTGACCAAATATAACGGGGTAGGGACCTGACTCGGGATCATCATCTGATAATGTTCTAATATCCTGAAGACATGGATTAGGGATTTTTCTTGAACCTTAATTTGTGAATTCTAGACATACACGAGGCTTGGGATCCTTTTTAGGTGTACAGAGGTAGGAAAGGACTCTCCTAGGGATGAATTTTCCTTTAATCAATGGCCATTTTTTAGGCGACGTATGAAGATCCAATAGGGCATGATGTTCATAGTCAATAAAAGGTGTATACAGGACACTGGACTTCCCTCTCTGATGTCCTGGTGGGATTTGCAACACTTTGAATTTTTTTTGATGTCAGGAGCCACAGTGAGTGGTTGGACTGAGTAGTGGTGTTTGAAAACATTATGGACATTCATGTCGGTTTTAGATGGGAAGTTGTTCCCGCACGGTTCTTATTTTCATGAGGGAGAGCTAGTGATTGGTCAGTTTAGTTAGAAGTCCTTTTTATGTTAGGGGAATTATAAAAGAAGAAGTCATGTAAGCATTTATCAAGAATTTTTCCAAATCCGGGGGTGTGATAAGACATGAATGTCATTTGAGAGTACAAAAGGTAGAAAGAACTCTCCTGGGGATGAATTTTCCTTTGATATTTGGCCATTTTGTAGGCAACATATGCAGATCCACTGGTGCATGATGTGCATATTCAATCAAAGGTGTTCGTAAGGAACCGGCCTTCCATATTCGATGGCCTATAGAAGATTATGGAGATTGGGAACTCTCAGAATATGGTATGTGACCTTCAACAAAAGGGTGAACCTAAACATGAGAAGGGGCATTTTAACTGAACTTATTTGGGGGAAACTCGAAAATGAGTGGGGTCACTCTTCTTTTTTATGTGGATCAACTTCATTCATATGGATGGGGTATCTTTAGAAACCTCAAAAGGGACCAGAGATGAATTGGTCTCACATGTTCTGATATATCTAGGATATTTATAAGGAGGAAAATGTAATCCGTGACTTTGAGGGCCTTTGAATCATGAGGGTTGGAACGAGGGTTGGAACGAGGCTTGGAAGTCATTGGGTGTACTGAGATTGGAGAGGACTCTCCCGGGGACAAATTTTCCTTCGATTAATGCCCATTTTTGTGGGCAACATATGCAGAGCCTCCAAGTCATGATGTGAATAGTCAAAAAAATGTGTCCATAGGACATTGGCCTTCCATCTTAGATGGCCTTGGAGGGTTATATAGATTCAAGATCACTCAGAGCATAGAGTTTGTAGTATGGAAGGATTGTATCCAGACATGTTAGGGACATTTGGGCTACGATTTGCTCATGGAATCAGGTGTCCCTTACGTAGATCTGGCTCGTACATAGGGTGATTCATTCATTCCATATTTGGGATACCTGGTCATTCAACATCGTATAGCCAGGATGTGGGGTTCCTCTCAGGTAAGGGAACCGTGACATGCCTTTTATGGTCGTTCTTCTAGGACCAAATTTATGGATCATTTTTCCATAATGTCATGGTGGATCTCTCACTAAGATCCCTAAGCTCACATGATCTATGCTTGGTGTGATAAAGAATGGATTATGAGGATTCCGGGTCAATGCCTAGGAATAGAAAAATCAACATAAGAGTGCACTTGAGGCTTAAACCATTTCTATAAAGTTTAACATAGTACAAAAAGGATGATTTTGGCCTTGCAGTTTAATGTCGTGTAGTGAGGACATGATGTTGTGCAGTTTAGGGTCATGTAGTAAGGACAATTATGGTGTCATAAAGATCCTTAATATTTTTGAGTTGATCATAATCAGGATGCTCTAGATTTCCCTAGATGTGTGTGATGATTGAAGGTGTAAACCATAGTCACAGGGGAAACTTGAATCATGAGGGATGACATGGGTCTTCGAATCCATTGGGCGTACTGAGATAGGAGAGGACTCTCTTGGGGATGAATTTTCCTTTTATTTATGGACATTATTGTGGGAAATGTATGCAGAGCCACTGAGGCATAATGTGCATAGTCAAAAAAAAGGTGTCCGCAGGACACTGGCCTTCCGTCTTAGATGGCCTTGAAGGATTATGGGGATCCAATTTTTTCTGGGTTATGGAGTTTGACAAATGGGAAAGATGTGCCTGGGAACATAAATAATACTCAGGCCATGATTAACTTTAAACCATTGGATATTCCACATAGGTCTGACTCATATGTATAGGGGGAAGCAGGATCTTTTGAATTCTCATAAGTGGGGGCATGTGTGGGATCTTGTAACACTGAGGACTGGACCACACATAAATCTTAAATAATTTTGCAGTTTATCCTCATACAATTCTAACCTACGCATGGGGAAAGGAGAAATTTTTTATGGTTTCTAGGCCGGGATGCCAAATCCAGGCGTCACTACGTATCCTACGAGGGCAGGAATCAAGCCGCACGTAGTTCTGAATGTTCCTTGTACTGATTTGGATCGGTCCATGTGTAAGGAAATGTGAGGTAATTTTTTTATAATTATGGATGGGATGGGATTCCAAATTTGGGCATCACTACATATCTTTCACGAGAAAGAATCTAGCCATACGTAGTTCTGAATGTTCCCTATACTGATCTGGCTCGGTCCATATATAGGGACATTTTTGTTTCATTTTCTATGGGTGTTCAGTCTACCATATCTCCCTATAATTCATTTGCGTAAGATAACCCTTACCACTAATCCTAATATCACGTGAGTTATACTCGATGTGAGAAACAAGGAGTGGACATAGGGTTTCCTTCGCAAGTGTGGATAGGTAAAGAATATGATGGGGGCATTTTTTTTGGGGGGGGGGGGGGGGCCAAGATCGAGGATCGAGGAGTCGCTACATATCCTACGAGGGAAGGAATCAATCCATACATAATTTTGTGAGAGATCATTCAGTTTATTATCTTGTGATTAGGATTATTTGTTCCATGTAGTTTAACGTCTTACAGTGAGGACATGAGTCACAGTTTAATGTCATGTTTTAGGGATGAATTCCTTACAGTTTAACGTTATGTAGAAAGGAAAGTGACTCATAGTTTAAGGTCATAGAGTTTGGACCATATAACTCATCATTTAGGGTCATAGATCTTGGACCTTGGCTTCAAGGTTCAATGTCATGTTTGATGGACTAATACCGTACATTTTAATTTCATGTGATCAGAAAAATGACTCGTAGTTTAAGGTATTAGAGTTTGGACCATGACATGGTGGTATTACTACTCATAGTTTAAGGTCTTAGAGTCTGGACCATGGGGATTCACTTTATTGTTACTCATAGTTTAAGGTCTTAGAGTTTGGACCATGGATTCTTTTTATTGCTATTCATTGTTTAAGGTCTTAGATTTTGGACCATGGCATTGGGGGGCTGATACTACATGAAATACATCTTCAAGAACTTTTCATTTGTGGGAGTCATGATGAGCTACTCATCCATTGATATTAGGGCATAGAATCAATTAGAATAGACCCTATGTATAACATATGGTCCTTCCCAAATTTTTTCAAGATTTGGGGGCTTCTTCCCGAGTATCATCGGTGTTTTAAGGACTAACACCATTTCTACTTCGAGGAAGGATTGAAGGAGAACTTTTTTGTTGAAGGCTCGTGAAATCTGATTTTGGTAGATTTTCAAATGGTGTAAAGTGTGCAGCCTTTTTTCATCCAGCTACTCCAACTCATTAAATCATCTCTTGGATTTCTCTTCCATGGAAATTTGATCGAAAATAGCCGCACAAAGTGATGGCACTTAGATTTCTATAGGAAAAACCACCTCTACCCCATATACTAGTGAGTACGGGGTTTCCTGGGTGGTGGTGCGGGTCATGGTCTAGTAAGCCCACAAAGCATGAAGGAGATTATCTAGTCACGATTTCTTATCCTTATCAACCATATTTTGGATTATGTTGGACAAAGTCTTATTGAGAGCCTATATCTTCCCATTAGCTGCCATGTGGTGGCAGGATGAATGGTTGACCTTGACTCCCTACTCCTAGTATTGCTTGTCCAACTCATCAGAGTAGAAGTCAGCATCTTTGTCCATCGGTATTGTATTAGGGACACCAAATTGGGTAATGATGCTGGATTTTACAAAGCTAACGATGTTTTTCACCCTAACTTCCTTAAGGGGTATGGATTCAGCCCATTTGAAAAATAATTTGGTCACTGTGAGTGTGAACTTGAATTATTTGGATGTGGAGGGAGGATATAGTCCCACAACATCTATCCCCCAAGCAGAGAATGGCTAGGAGTACTTAGCTTTATGAAGTAACTTCAAGGGTCAGTGTATGAAATTAGCATGAACTTGGTAGGAATGGCACTTCTTGGTTAATATGGCACAATTTTGTATCATAGTGGGCCAATAATACCCGAGCCTTCAGATTTGGTGATAGAACTTGGTTGCTGATTGGTGCGCTCCACAATCTCTGACGTGCACTTCTTTCATGATGGAAGTAGTCTCTTCTCCATCAATGCACCTGAGAATGACTCCATCAATGCCTCATTTATAGAGAACCTTTTCTTGGTTTTCCCCATTATATAAGACAAATTTGACTGCCTGTATTTGGATCTTCTCCCTTCCAGCCCTATCTGGTAGGAGTTCCCCGTTCCAAAGGTAATTTGCAATGGGTGTCATCCAGTCAGTGGTGTGACTGTAAGACTCAGAAATGGGGATAATTTTGTCAATTTCCTCTGTATTGATCTAGATGAATGTAAAGACCATCCGATGGTGGGAAATGTTATGAATATTTCATCATAGTCTAGATAGGCCAAGGTCATGGCTGCATTTTACAAATCATCAGCTTGGGCATTTTGTGACCATGTGACATAAGTCAACGTTGATTTTGATGGGAATTCTACCATCAGTTCTCAAAAATGGTTCATCAAGGGAACCAATACTTATTTCTTGATGGAATAATAAATATTGACTTGATTGATGACTAGCTCTGAATCACCCTTTCTTTTTAGGTGTTTGGCATGCACATGAAGTTCCAGTTCTAGGCCTGTAATGAGGACCTCATATTCCACTTAATTATTCGTACACCCTACTAAAAGTAGGAAGTAGTATGGAAAGATGGTCTTTTTGGTGGATACGAGTATAATTCCCAGACCCACTCTGTTGATCTTTGTATCCTCCATCCTTTTACCTACCGGTCTTTAGGAAGTACCATCAAAGTACATCTCACATGTCTGGGGTCCTCCTAGATGAAGAACATGTTTTCATCTGGATGTTTGGAATCCAATGGTGTTGTTTCTTACGAGGGTTTCTCATCCATAAATTATGTTAATGTCTGGACTTTGATGGCCTTTTGGGGTACGTACCATATGTAAAACTGTTGTAGGATGACCTCTCATCATGATAGGAACCCATTTAGCATGGGATGATTGAGAATTTATTTGAACGGGTTTCAGTGGGAAACCAGTTGGACCTCATATTGCTGTAGGTAATTCTTGAGTTTCTAAACAACAAAGATTAGTTTTATATAGTTCTTTACAATTTTTGAATACTCAGTTTCAGCATCAATCATTTTTCAGCTGAGATAATAGAGGTTTTTCTCACTACCGACATCATTCTTCTATGCGAGGAAGGCGCCTAATGAACGTTCCAGGGTAGTTACGTACAATATGAGTGGTCTCCCCTCAACTAGTGGCATCAGCACTGGAAATCTTAGGAGATATCTTTTGAGATTTTTGAACACTTCTTGGAAATAATTATACCACTCATACGTAAATCCTTTCTTCATGAGCCTGGTGAAAGGTAAGAATTTACCTGCTAGATTGGATATGAAGCGTCATATATAGGAGAGGTGCCCCTAGAGACCACTCAACTCGGTGAGGTTTCAAGGTGAGGACATGCTAATGATGGATTTTTTCTTCTCACGGTTTATTTTGATGTCGTGGTAGCATACAAAGAAGCTGAGGAATATTTCTAAGTTAATGCCAAAGGCGCACTTTAGGGGATTCGTCTTTAAACTATGTTGTCGCAATTTGTTGAAGATAGTTTCAAGATCATCCATGTGGTTCGAACATTGTTAGTATTTAACCACTAGATCGTCAACATAACACTCGATGCACTTTCCCAATATGGGATTGAATATGTGATGCATGGCGCACTGATATGTGGCGCTGGCATTATTTTGGCCAAAGGGAATCACTTTATAATAGAACACTCCTTGAGGGGATCTAAAAGCGATATCTTCTTCATCTCCTCGGGCCATAAGAATTTTATTGTATCCAGAATAGTTGTCCAATAAAGAGAGATCCTTATATTCAGCTATTGCATCAATCAACAATTCTATGATCGGGATTGGGAGGTTGTCTTTTGAGAAATGCTGATTAAGGTCCCTGAAGTCAATATAGATTCTAATCATTCCATTCTTATTTTTGACAGGGACTATGTTCACTAGCCATATCGGATATTGGACCTCCCATATGAAGTTGTCTTTGATCATTTTATCAACCTTAGCCTCTATTTTGGAAGCATGCATCGGGTAGGTCCTTCTGGATTCTTGCTTATAGCCCCAATGATCTTCTAGTAAACCCAAATGATGACTGGTGACCTTAAGATCGAGGCATGGAATTTCTATGTAATTCTAGGAAAACACATCTCGATTCTTATTTAGGAAGGAGTTATATGCCTTCTTCTCCTCGATAAACATATCCACACTGATTAGAAAGGGTCGCGGATCATCTTTGGTTCCTAGGTTTATCTTCTTAAGTTCATCGATTGCGGTGGAGACTCCTTCTTTGAATAAAGTATGGGAATATTTGAGTTCTTCTTCATCTTCTTCTTATTATTCTTCTTCCTCTTCTAATAGAGAGATGATTTTTGAGACAAACTCTCCAATGTCGGGAGAGAAATCTTATTTTTCCTTAGTGTTTGAGCCAAGGGAAGTTTACGGTCCCGAGGATGGTCTGGGATCATATTTGATAGGTATTTTCCTAACATCATGGGATTCAGGCCTCTCTTCCATGTATTTGGACTTGGTGGTCATAGCGGAGATCATGCAGACAATTGAATATGCATTCGTACTTGCACTTGCGCATTCAACTTGGTTGATGGGTAGTACGTACTCTTCCCCAAGCTGCAAGAGGGGATCGGCATGAGCTGTTTCCAATCCATTCAGATCAGTAATACAATCAACGTCATTGGATGAAAGATGATTTTCTTCCAATTCATAGAACCATGTGTCAACATAATGTGACTCAAAGGACTCAAATGGGGATTTATCGACATGTAATGTCATGTTTTTTCCATTAGTGCAATATTTGATACACTGATGGTATGATGATGGAATTGTAGCATGTTGATGCATCCAAGGCCTTTCTAACAGGATGTTGAAGGATGTATTTTTTCGTACTACCATGAACTCCAAATCTGACATGAGGTCTTCGAGATGAGTTTTAAGTTTGATTCATCCCAATAGTTTCTGCTCTCTTTTTTCATATACCAGTAGAGTTATGGTGTAGGGTGTCAAGTTGTCTTCATCATAGCCCAGTTGTCGTAGCGTTCACAGTGGGAGGAGGTTGACTTCAGAGTCATTATCAATTAAGATCTTATGTAAATCAAATCCATTTATCTTATCGGACACATATAAGGGTTTGATGTGCCCTCACATGATGGTGTCTTCATCCATATCTGTAAAGGAGATGACGGTATGACATTCTTCGGGACTGGTCTCCGTCCGATAGACTTCAGCTGCTGCTACTTCAGCCTCAAACTTCTATGGACCTAGTAAGACTTCAATGTGTGCCTCCTAATATTTGTGGATAGACTTAATGCATCTAGTATTGATAGTTTTTTTGGTACTGAAGCCAACTATTTTAGAATATCATAATTATGCTCTAATTTTCGGCTCTTACCAGCTCGAGGTTTCTCTTTCATAGAAACTTTAGGGGTTTATTCTTTGTATGAGGATGGTTTGGCCTCTATAGTCAGGGTTGGTAGTGCTGAAGTCTTTTCTGAGTTTGGCTGAACTGGTCTGCTTGCATGCCTTGGGTTATTTGATATTTGTTTTTCCTCTTATTGATATTGCAAGATAAATTGTCTTGGATTTCCTTTGACTAGGGTGGAGGAGAATTTTAGTTCTTATTGCGTCTGTTGGAGGGTCCTTTAGTGAGTTTCTTTGATGTTAACGGTTTGATTTATGGTGTGGCTGGGAATTTGACTCTTACCACAATCATGCCTTCCAGGAAACCTCTGGTCTCTATGGCCTCTTCCTATGGGTCTCTAGTTGGGAATGGGGAATTTGGGTTTGTGGCCGTAGTCTCCATCCAAGAAGGGGTCCACCAAGTGAATTACATTAATAGAGTCAAAGATCAGTTCTTGATCTGACACTATTTCTGTCTAACTGTCTTTTTCTGATCGTGTCGTTTGGTGGGGTGGTGCCAATTATAACATTTAACATGGAGGTGCATTTTGTACCAAGACTATTGGCATGAAGTTCGAAAGAGTCAACACTGACTTCAGATTCAGTGTAAGCTCATCTTCTTCCACCTTCTTTCTAGCCTTTTGGCCTTTAGAGGGATGCGGGTATGAGGAGGACGGTTTTTTTGTATCGGGATCTTTTGGGGGCATAGTTGGTTGTTTCAACTACGCCTAGATGATTCCATGGACTCTATTTATGGTCTTCTGGGTCATCCAATTTTCAAACATTTTCTGTTTACTGGAAATTGTTTCCCATTCCTCTTCCTCTCTTGAGTCTAAGGTGGAAACATACACCACTCGTGCTGGTGGCGAGCCCAACTTTACTTTCCCAGAATCCACCATATTTTGTAGGAGATCCTTGAAAATGAAGCATTCCTAGATGGTGTGTCCCAGTATCCGGTGATAGGGACAATAATTTGGGTAGTCTTCAAGACCCACTTCATCGGATCTCTTTGGATCTGGCATCTAGAGAAAATTGTTATTCCTAGAGGCTATAAAATAGTCATAGATCTGGTCTTCTCGAAATGAGTAAAATTTATTTCTTCATTCTTTGAACTAATTTATTTTATCACCGTGTCACTCATCTTGCCGAGGTGGGGGTGGTTTTTGGCATCTAGGGGTCCCACATGGTTTGGTGGGGGCCTTGCAACTGGAGTTGGTGCCGGGAGTGGCTTAAGTGTGACAGAATCCTCTTCGGTTTTTCCCGCTCTTTTCCCAGGGGATGACAGGGACACTCAGGACTTAAGATTGGTCCTTTTTAAGTAGTCTTCTATTCTTTGGGAAGAGGTAGAGAAATATATGAACCCACTTGTGTACTTCATCAGGATAAGTGGTGTTCGCAATTCATCCTGAAAGTTATCGATGCACATGGAGAGCATATCATCCTGGGGGAGTGGTCAGTTCATAGAATAAGTCAAGCCTTTCCATCTGGAAATTAATTCTAAGAATCTTTTGTTCTCTCACTTTTTTCAGTTCATGAGATCACTAACCATCATCTTAGGTAGCATCGAACTGAACTGGAAGAGAAACTATCATCGGAGGTCCTCCGATCTTTTTATTGAATGGGATGGCAGGCTAGTATACCATATGAAGGTCGAGCCCTATAGGGTTCATATGAAGAACCTGATATTTACTACCTCTTTTGGACCTGGAGTGCAATCATGGGGTCGCGGTAAGAGGCGTAGTGCATTAAATTCTACTCCAGGTCCCCCGATCTATTTAATACTGGGAATACGGGGTTCCCAAAGTTTGGAGGTGGTGGAATATTTCTTACCCAATCAGGGTAGTTTTTTCGCTCTGGTTGTATCGGAGTGTGCCACCCCCTCCATGGTTTCTAGTCGAGCTATTAATTGCTTGATGGTATTCAAGATACCTTGATGCATATCTTTTTGTGCTTGAACTTGAGCTGGTGTGACAGTGACCAAAATTGGGTGTGCCAGTGCTGCTAGAATTTGGGATCGATACCCAATCGAGGGTATAATTTGTGGGTTTACCTGAATATATTCTAGATACCTTCCTAGAAGGGGGGAGTCTTGATGTCTTTCTGGGGCTGGGTTGAATGGACCTCTGAGCTTGGCTTCATTCACTGGGATAAGTGCCTATGGTATGAGCACCTCTTATGGGAGTACTTGCTGACGTTCCATGGGTGGAACGCATCCGGTAAGGTAGCTCCCTTGACGCAGCTCAGCATTACTTATCCTGAGATCTTTCATTTCTTCCTCATTCTTGGAAAAACTTTCTTTAAGAGTGACAGATGAATTTCCAGGGGAGGAGAAGGTGGGTCATAGACGACCTTTGATTTATTCTTCTCCTTGTTGGGGTTTCGCGCGGGAGGTAATGTCGGGTTAACTGAGGGGTGCCGATATTTAGGACCAATCTATGGTTCTGGGTATGCACACCATTAGGCTCAGTGTGGGATGCCTCTGGGAGGGAACCATCTTCCTTCACGTCCTCTCCCTCTACATCATTTCCTTTGAGATCTGTGGATTTTACATTTACAATGCTCACTGAGGTTTACTGTATTAGCGGTGGTGTACCCGACGCCGAATAGTAAGAAGGCTTTATGAGTCCTTTATTAGTCTTTCTCCTTTTATTCTGCGGTATTCTTCAGGTTCCTTAGTGAAGATTGAACCGAATATATCCCTGGTCTGACCTCATAATGCACCTTTGTCTCAGAGGGTGCGAACCACGAGAAGGTGTGGAACGATTGACTCCTCTGTCCATCATTCTTCCTAGACAATAGAAGACAGACGTCCGTTGTGCGAGGATATGAGGTAAAAATGCCCCCATCCCTGTAGGCTAGGGTTGTTCTCATTCTCCCATTGATGCATCATGACCTGGATTTGTTGGTCTTATGAGGGAATTTTGATTTAAAAACTCCCCCAGCCCTGTGGGCTGGGGTTGTTCCCGTATTGCGGTGGAAGCCGCCACTATTTCCACACTTTAAATTTCACGTACTCTCGCACGGGTGTGGCCTGAGTATGGAATTGGGCCTACATAGAGTCTGTGGTATTTTGAAGACATGATCATTTCTTTCTGGTTAGATTCCCATATGCAAGAAGCCTGTTAGATGTTCTTTTTTACCTGACTCATAATCTCTTCGATGGATTGATCTCTTCGTTCCTGATGCTTTTGCGGATTACTCCAGGCCGGGTTTTTTCGAGTATCCCATCTTTCCTAAGCAGGGGTTTCATTTGAATTTTTCCTTTGGGTGATGAAATTATAGGATGTCATTTCCAATGGAATTTGTTAGATGGGGTGTGGGGTTAAGTGTAGATCTTCGTGTTCTCCCCATCCTTGAATGTGAACTCCATCTGAGGCATCGCTGATGAGTCTATGCAACTTATAAAGTGTATGGAGGAAATCCAGTTCAAGGTTTTTATTTTGCATTTCTGATTGTGGTTTCCTTGTGGACGGGAGAGCTTATAGGTTTATTAGACAGCTAATATCCCCTAACATGTTGACATGGTCAGCATACCCTTCTTAGGGTAGGAATTTTTCTTTTAGCTGGTGAAGGGTTTTCCATATATTGAGGAAAATTTCAAGCGTTCATTCCCCAAAAAACTCTCCTGGTATGTCAAAATGAGAAGTGGTCATTGGATAATAAATCACCGGTATATTATCCTTATCTAGTTGTATTCTCACAAGCAATATATCCTGTTGTTGTTCATTTGGAGGCTCCTCTACTTGATTTTCCCAGCTCGACTGCTTCTTAATAATTTCATTCCAAACAACCAGGCTGGTGGGAGCCTTATTGATTTGTGGATGGTGTGGGGGTGGCTCAGAAGATGAGTATGGACCTGGGTGATCCTCTGGTTGAGAAAGAATATCACTCATTATAAACAGAGTTCCCGATGCGTTTGACTCCTTTCTGAGTGCCTTATCATAGGAGGGCTTTCTTGCATTTGTTCCGGAAAGGGGAGGATCATCCTGTTAGTACGAATTTTGGTTGCGGGTAGGACCTTCGTCATTGCTGCTGAAATGGTGAGGTATAATATTTCAAATTGATGCCCGACCATGGGAAGTTTCTTTACAGCGTATACCATGGGGAGGACCTTTAGGGTGGGGTACAATGAGGGGAAGACCTTCTCATTTCTTGACATTACAATGGGGAGTACCTCCATAGCAACTTTCATTGTGGGGAGGGCCTTTTCAATGACTTTCATCATGGTGAGGACTACCATCATGACTTGATGCATGGATTCAGGGAGAATTTATGCAGTGCACATCCTGGGGAGGTCCTTAAGGATGTAATTCAAATAGGGGAGGACCTTCTTGTGGCTTAACATTACTATTGGGAGGAAATTCACAGAAACTGTCATTGTGTGGAGGGCCTTCGCATTGAATTTCATTATGGCATGGACTACCATCAGGACTTGATGTCTGACTATAGGGAGAAGCATATCTGTAGTGTATACCCTGGGGAGGACCATCAGGGTGGATGATAACAAGGGGAGGACCTTCTTGCAAGTCTGATCTTTATGTTGATGGGAGGGCTACCCTGATGCACATTAGAAGATAGGATCTTGTGATCGATCATTCCTGGCCCATAGAGTGAACCCTCATGGGTGCTCTGTGGAGGACCTTCAGAGCTACTAGTAGCGACATTGTCGGGAGCACCTTCGTAACTGCTACTGCCACTTCCATAATTTGGTAATGGACTGACAAGTTTTGAGCCTTTATTGATATATGTTTGAGGTCATCAAGAACCCCAGCTTCCAACAAAGAAGGATCATGTATGTGCTCTTCATTTTCAGGTTTCCTTTGGCACATTGGATTTTTTAGCACCCTCTTGTGGGAAATTGGGGCTATCTGTTATTGGTAATAGCCCTCATATATGGTTCCCGGTCTTTTTGGGTCCCATGATGCTGCAAGGATACACGGACATACATCCTGAGTTTTGGAAGGGATATATGCCTGCTTAGGAGTGGCCACCATGTTGGACCGGCGTCCCCCAGTTGGAATGGGTGTTTTTTCCCAATCTGGTTGCCTGTATATCACAGTATATAATCTTCAACCCTCTTAGACTGGATTATGGATGCATAACTGCTCTGGAGCGACTAAATCATTTTACGAGTGAGTCATTATGTTCAAGGAAACCGGGTCATGGGCCTGATTTCTCGCTGTTTCTGCCAATGCAATGATATCTTGGCAAGTTTGGAGGATATGGTCTGGAATCGACATCTGGTCTTCCATCATTTCTAGTATGTTCTAAGATACATATTTGGCTAGAACTGGTATGAAGGCCCATTATGATATTAGAGTAGGATTTAGTGCCTACTCTGGTCCTCCATGAGTTTCCAATAGATACTGGCAGTTCTCCTATGCCAAGACAGAGGAACGAGTCTTCCACCGGTTGTCTTCTCCGATTGCCATCGTATTTGACTGGTGATATTCATATTCATGAATAGGTATTTTCATCTACTCTCTTGCCACTATATTTATCTCACGATATTTTTATTTATTCTCAAGAATTTGACTCTACTCATATTTGGTTGCTGCCCTATTTGGATAGAGGGCTTGGAATGCGTCAACAGGTATTTGTGTCTGCATGTAGCTGGTTGCTTTCCAATTTGGATGGCGGGATTATTGTGCCTTGACAGATATCTACATCTACATGTAGCTTTCCACTCTGTCTTCATGGTGGTACCAGTGAGCACTAGCAGGAATGTTCATGTTCTCATATTGTACCTCCCTATTTATATGGTGGGTTTGAGTGGAGTGGGCAGAGTCATATGTCTACCCGTTGAATGCTTCTGCGTTAGTATGTCGAAGTTTCTCCACAGTAACCAGGGTAATAGTGTGTTTCTAATTATATATTCTCTACCCTTGGTGGGAAGCTTGAGGGGCCTAGGTCTCCTTGACTTTGACAGGCGCCCTCGGCATAAGGTCCTCTTCGGTGGGAGGAGGCTTGGTCGTCCGGTGTCAGTAGCGACGTTCTATGGAAGGGGCTTGTGATTAGGACCCTTGTGTAGTTGAGATGAAGTTTTCATCATCGACTTCATATGCCTCCCAAAGATAAGGTAGGTACTCATTGTCACGTTCCGAGTATAGGATCCTGAAACAGTTTGAGACGACCACTGAGGTCGCCTTGTGATGGGGTTCCAGCCATGGATGAGTAGGCAGTTGGCGGACCTTTGCAGACTGGAGGGCTTGTCTCACGGCCTCCAGTGTGGGGAGAGTACCATTTCAGTGGTACTCTCTGATCAGCATGTTGGATACCTAGCATTGAAGATGCTGGGTCGGTGAGGGGGTCCTTCTCTTCATTGGGGCCTCGACTGCATTCAAGATCGTTGATACGTCTGTCTGCATTGGTCACCAGGATGTCATTTGGATCGAAGGTTGGTATGCGGGAACCTACGACATACATATGTGAAATACAGACCACAAAACCTCTTCAAAGTGTCATTCTTTTAAACATGTTCATATCTGACGATTTAGCTTGGCCCCCTTCCCTCTTTATTCTATTTTGGGGCGAAGGGGCTTGAGCGGGGTAAGACCGCCACCTTGGTTAAGGGTTCATGTCGGGTTCACCATTTTTGTTTAGCCTTCAAGTTGGAACATTTAGTAAGTACCAAGGCGAACAAAATGGTTTGATGTGAAATTTCCTTTTTTCTTTATTTTGGGGGTAGAATCACCACTTTGGTTAAGGATTCATGTCGGCTTCACCATTTTTGTTCCGCCTCCGAGGTGGCACATTTCAGGTAGTGTGGAAATGGTATGATGAGGATCATCACCCAACTCTTTTTTCAGAGATTTTTTACTATAAAATTCACCATTTATTTTGTTTTGAACCATTCTATGTCATTATCCTTCAAATAATTTTGGATTAACCCCATAGGTACTGGACAATTTACCCCTTTCTCATTGCGAAGGAGATGCCACAGTCAGTCAATCCCATCAGGTGATTACGTGGGGTCATGTACTTGTGAAATCATTCCTCCTCAGATATAACTTCCTCAGATGGTGTCCAATTTGTTTATTCATGGAGTCAGAAACACCCAAAGGCCCTATTATCCATGATTTATGGACTTACATTCCAAAGGTAGATGCTCGTTGATTGATGATTCAGTCAACGACACTTGAGGACTCCATTGGTTGAGAGGATGGGAATTCAGGATCACCGCACACTTCCAAGGGAATATTATTGAATGTTCTGGGACTCTATTATAGATTTAAGTCATGTTCATATGTTTTTGAATCTTTGGTTCATTATCGAAGAGTGTTTCCACAGACTTCCCTTAGTTTGCAGGATCATCGTTGGCATGCATACGGACTTGATGCTATGGAGGTGATGCTAACTTGAGATATACAATGAGGTGATCAAGAGTTTATCGTCATACAGGGAGATAGAACGTGATTTTATGTTGGTATAGGACCCATAATATGGGTTTTATACATATCCTTGGGAGAGGAATCAAAACCCATATAGTTTGGAATGGTTGGGGATTAGACATAGAAGCTTCCCAATTGAGGGGGCATGGTTGGGTGGGGACCCTTTTGGATGGGCACCCTTTTGAGCTCGATCCTTTAGGTAGGCATCCAATGTATCCTATTTTTATCAGGAATTAGAGTTCTCATAGTTCAGATTATGTGGGTCTTACGCATGGAAGTTTCTCTTTGAAGATACAAGATTGGGTGAACCCTTTTGGAAGGGAACCCTTTTGAGATCGGGCCTTCTGGTAGGCGTCCTACGTATCCTGTTTTGATTAGGAATCAGAGTTCTTGTAGTTTAGATTGTGTGGATGTTTTAATCATCCTGAACCTATAATCCCATGTGATTCATGCTCGGTGTGAGAAACAATAGGATATGAAAGATTCAACAAAGCACATGCTTCCTCTCCTTTTGGTGGGGGAGGGAGAGCCTACGACGGGCGAGGCCGAGGTGACTGTGGGCGAGGGTGTAGAGAGATGAACCTTTCCATGGAAATGGAATTAAATTTCATGCGACACAGCCTCAGAATATTGGAGACTTACCTCAGTGGGAGGGCCCCAGAATACGTTTTGGGAAGGAGAGGAGTGTCTTCCTTGTCAAAGTAGAAGCGAACATAACTCCTTAGACTGATCATTATTTCTTATTGAATGGAAAAGAAAGTGATTACCCTTAATCCCTAGAACATAGAGGTTCATGTCGGCATCCCAATGTTGGACTTTGGGTTACCATGGGAATGTAGACCCATAGGCATTCTCGAAGCCCGAACCATTGCGGGGAGAGCCTTCGTGACTCCGCTTACTAGGGATATGTAGACTCAAAGGGGCGCGCTAATGCACTCGATGGTCTAATCATACCGGTCTCGTGGCATTGTAGGAGGATTTGTGCTGATGTCTGAGGACTAATTCACGGAGGGATTATGAAGTACTAGATGGTAATGGAGGGGTGAGGTTGGAACCGGAGGAAATAATACCCAAAAACACCCCATTCCCCGTACTGGTTTCTTCTGCGGGATGGGGGAGGATCTTTATACCGAAGTGGTATGCGGGGCAGAGGGGTCGTCTGCGTACCAATGTGGTACGTGGGCATGGTTATAGATCATTATGTACCATAGTGTTATGCTAATCATCACACTGCTTTGGGTTTTATCCACATACTAATGCAGTACGCAGTGTTGGGTTCAGTTCACATAGTGAAACACTACATGGAGCACCATATTGAAGGAGGGTCTGGGGTATTATCATTCACGGGGAGTTCATCCATGAGAATTATATGGTTCACGGTTCACCAATTAGGTTTTCGGTTCTCTTTTTATTATTCAATTCCCCTATTTTATGGTTCGTGGCCGGCTGTACCTACGGGGAGTGTGGTTCGCGATTCGGGCTTCGTCGATGAATCAAGTATAAAGTAGGAATATTCTCTGAACACTTACTTCCAACCTCTGAGTCCCCTTCAATATTTCGTCTTCCTTCCTCTCATCCTTCCTATTGTGCTCCTTTTATAGATCATTAGGGAAATTGTATCTATTGGGAACGTGGCACCATTTGCGGAGGCCCAAGAGGGGATATCCTGACCCATAGAAGACTCTGTCAACCAGGGTTTTCAGAGGCTTCAGTTTGCGATATTGGTTCATGAAACCCTACTGGTTCACTTTTTCCATGAACTGATAATTTTGTGGGATGGTACGAAGATGGGATCCATGGGCATGATTCCTTTGGTGACGCGGTCTGCGGTATGCCTTGTTCACTAGCCATCGCTCTACGGGCCAATAGCTTACTATTCGTTCTGCGTACCTAGTGGTTCATGATCTGGTTGGTCCATGGACCTTTCCCAGTGATGGTACATAGGCCACTTTAAATGCTTTGAAAACTTGAATCTATTCAAGTTTCTTCTAAAATTTGCAACTCAATTTGAGTCCATTCACCTTTCTAGACTTGTAGGATTACTTTCTTCCATATGTAAAGATATTTTTTTGGTATTTTCTTCCCTTGCAAGAATTTTCAATACCCTACAGGCACTATCATGCACCATTGAACCTGAACAATAAATCAATGAGAGTGGAAGAGAAAAAAATATCATGTCGTAGATTTGATGCTTGATTCGTCTGAGAGAAGGTAGAGGGGGAGTGGAGATAACACTGGACTTCTATGAGATCTTGAATGGCATGATGGAAATCGGTTTGGTTAGGGTTAATTTTAAAATATTGGGGAGGGTTTTATCAGCACTTCCAAAAAATCACTGATAAAGAGTGGTTTTATCAGCACTAAAATAATAAGGGCTGATAAAAGACCTCTTTATCAGTGCTTTTTTAGCACTGATAAATATTTATAATTATAATTATAAATAAATATATTTTTAAATATATTTAAAAATATGTGTATATAATTATAAATATATTTATTTTTTTAACAAGATGAAGGCCAATCCCCCTTTATTGAACATAAAATAAGAGAAATAACCTTTTGAAAAATGGGTGAAACGGAAACCCATAACATGGATAGAGGCATAGATGCCATTGAGAAACATCACCAAAAGGTATTAACAAGATCCCAAGTGATCAAAGGGAATAAAAAATCAAAAAAAGAACTATAAAAAGTCTCATCTCCCTCTACCAGACAATGCAACAGTGAGCTCAGTCAATGGGGATACGTCACCCCCTGTCAAAAAGTTGCAATGTACTGGTCCAACAAAACATGGTAGAGAAACCCTCCATACCACACTGACATGTAGGTAGGAGGACCAAATGATAGATTTCAGGAAACCTATCTCTTTTTTAAGTCTCCCACCCGACAAATCATGCGAGAAACTCATTTCCCAATCAACCTGATGCAATGAAAAACCAGACTGAAAAAACTATGAAAAAAATAAATGATAGGGTGACCATCCATCCATCAAGATGAGTAAAGATATCTGAATGATGGGTGTCATCATACCCATCCCTCTTTCAAGGAATACCACCTAATAGCACCTTCAATAAGCAATGCTGATTTCCAAATGCAATGAGAAAAAGTCCAGTTCCTGCAAAGTCACCATCAACCCAACAAGAAAATAGTCCCATCCACTAAACACCATTTTCCACCAGAATGTTACATCAAAAGATCCAAGAATAAAAAAAATAGAAACTTCCTAAACTACATCTGAGAAGCACCAATGTTCAATGTCCTCCTCATCTCCACCATCATTGACTTCCAACCTGTGACCAGCTCCACACTGAGATTCCCACTCAAACCCCCATCACCAACCAACCAGAACACACAGCCCAGTGTAGAGCCAAGGATGAATATGTGTCATCAATGACCATTTAGAACTTTCCTCCCAAAATCACGCAATGATTAATAGTCGTAAAAAGTTCCCAAATATGGAATGAGAATAGATTTAGAGAGCAGTAAGTCACACACACTTTTCTGACTAGCACTACTGATGGAGTCTCCACCGCCATTACCATGATATCAAGGAATATGAGATATGGAGTAGAATTCATAGTGGATCTAGAAAAAGAGGTCTGGTGATGACAAGAGAACAATAGAGAAAAAAGAGGAAGCAGGTAGAGGCATCAACAAAAATTGATGATTGAAGCTGGATAAAAACTTTTCATGATCTTCCCTGGTGGGGCCCATGCCATGACTCCCCAAGCCCGCCTTCAATAGGATAGGGGATGTTGACTAGAACTGAGTAGACATATCACTAACATGGGAGGCATTTATTATGTACCTGTATGCACGCTCACATATCAAACCCCACAAATGTTGAAATGTAAAAACCACTCAAAAACAAATGCATTCATACCACTATCCTAACCAACAGAGTATGACGGGAAGTAAAGTGCAGTAAAGTAAACTAGGCTAGAATACAAGACCACTAAAAGAAAAAGTCTATAAACTACAAATTCTAACCTATAAATAGAATTGGTACTAGGACTATATCTTGAAGCCATAGGAACACCCCGGCCTTCCTGAACTCACAAAGCTCTATTCGGTTCTTGTCTTCCCTGGACTCCATTAAAAGGTTGCTCTTCTACATAAGAAATGACATGTGCAGGAAAATCCAATGTAGGGTGAGTATAACAATACTCAGTAGTACACCCTAAAACCACAAATCAATACACAAAGGAAATATACAATCAAATATATATAGTATATGTCTACAACATATATAATAATAATATCTAGATATAATAATACTAAGATGCATAGTCTAGAGGTAAGTCACAAATACAACATACCACCACTAGGGATTCAACTCAAAGATTCCATGAAGCACTCATCTGGGAGTATGCACTTCTGATTACAATAGCACAGATGAAATCCATTCGATAATTACTGTTTGTCGGGAACTTTCATGACAGAGACATATGCCGAAAAATATGAAGAGAGATACAATACACATGTAAAGATCACAGCCCGGGCCATGAGGTGATACAAGCAACTCCATATGGATTAACCTGCTAAGTAGAGGAATGATGCCCAGTGAATTTGGTCACTTAAATACCAAGGAGTCTACCTAGGGCACAAAGAATGAATAGAGGATCCTCCTCTAGGCCTCTCGGATGGGATTTCAATGACTCTACCTAGAAATTCCTGCTGAAGGGACCATACTCCTATGAGAAGAAAATGATACCCACCAACCTTCAGGGAAATGATCAAGGGAAAGAACCCTAATGAATATTTTCCAAGATATGGTGGACAAGATATTCAATCCATGTAGAAAGGTATACATGGTGTGTAGTATGGTAACACTCCATGTTCCTTGACCTCGGGTACTGCCTGTGTACAATGACCCATGTCGTTAGAACATGTCGTGTAAAAAGGGAGTACACGACGTGTAGAAAGACTTATGCGATGTTCCCTTCCATCTAGGTTCTACCCATGTACTTTTTCCATGTGCCAATACACGGTGTCAAATTGTGTAGCTCTGACTATGTACCAGTACATGGAGTAATCCGCATAACTGGTTTGGCCAAGCCGTGTGGGGGAGTACACACCGTGTCAAAACCCCATGTACTCCACCCCATGTCTGTATATATTTTCAGATACATGATGAGTCTTGAGGAAGGTCCCACACACCATGTGATATGGTTATCATTCCATGTGACATTAAACCAACTCTCGGAACCCTATCCACCACTCAGTAGGGCCAACACATTGTGTATTCTGGAATACACGATGTGTTCTTTATGATTTTCCAGAATTTTTATTCTTCCTCCATGCACCTCTAATGATCCTCTAGTTCTTGATTTGTTGGTTCATTCACCTCAAAATTTGATATCCAAGGTCGTATCATCATCATATAACTGAATCAGTGAGTTTTGGGCCTTCGATCGGCTCTAAAATCCAATTCTGATCACCCGCACAAAAAATCTCCCAAAGAACGTTATCTCCCAAGTCGCTTTGATCGGTCCATCTCCATCACCATGGAACCTCCTCTACATCATCACAATATTGTATCTTCAATTTTAGATCATTGTGCAATTAAATGGAGGTGCAATTATCAAATTTTCATAAACCATGAAGAATGCAAAGAACGCTGAGAATATTACGGGAGAAAAGGAACAAGAACAACCCAACGAACAAACCTCAGCCATTTTTTATTCTGGACTCAATCCATTCCATAAGAATGATCAAAAAATAAAACAATAAATCAACCCTCTAAATCCTACAGTTTAAGCCCATCCCACAAGAAAAATAAAACCGCGGTTCTACCTGTTAATTGGTTGATCTATGTTCATAGTTTATTCTAAAAATGGGGAAATAATTCCAAATAACAATTCCCTACCTCGGGGTTGGATCATTTGCTAAAGATGATCAATCTTCATGTCACTTATGTTGGTGATATCCATAAAAAAAGCATCTACCAATCTCCAATTTGCAATCCCATCATCGTTCGCCATCGAGAGAGTTATCCAAGTTCTCTCCATAGCCTCCAGAAAATTATAGGGTTATCTGTCTAACCCCAGAATCTTCTCTAAGGATTATTTAAAAAGGAAACTCCACTACATTGACAAAACAATAAAATAAAAAAAATCACCATTTATTTTATTTATTAAAATTCCAAAAACTACTTTCTGCAGTTGACCCGCACCGTCCAAGGTTAGGTCTCGCCTAGGGTAAACTCACTATTATGAATGCAATGGTGCCCTTGGATTTATAATCTGAGCACCCATTTATAATTTATTTCACTTTTTCATGAAAACAACTCGTGCGTTCTATTTAATATATTTAATAGATTTCAAACCTTTATTCTGGGCACACTAGGCCTCATAATCGTGATTTGTCTCAATTCCTGGTATCAAATTAATTACAAATAATATTTAAAAATAATACATGGAAAATTGGGGACATTACATTCTACCAACCTTAGGGATTTAAATCCCTGAAAGGCTAAAAACATGGCTACTCAAAAAGATGTGGGTATTGTGCACGAATCAGAGCCTCCCGCTCCCATGATCTCTCCTAGATATTCTTGCACTACCACCAGACACACACTAAGGGAATTGATCACCCACGACGGATTCAATCCTATCGATCCTCCATCTCCACTGGGTACTCAGTAAAAGTCACTCCATCCTCAATGTCTAGCTCTCCCTAGTCAATGACGTGCAATGGTTCATGCGCATACCTCCTTAGTTGTGGCATGTGGAAGACATCATGTACCCAGTCTAACTGTGGGGGTAGAGCTAAGTGGTACGCCACCTTTACAACTCTACATAGTATCTAAAAAGGGTTAATAAACCTCAGAGATTACTTGTTTCCCCATCCAAATCTTTTTAATCCCCATCGAAGTGAAACTTGAATGAACATATGGTCTCCTTCCTTGAACTCTAAAGGCCTCTGCTTCCTATCAGCATGAGATTTATGATGGATCTGTGTAGTATTCATATACTCTTGAATGATATTCACCTTCTTAGTAGTAGCACGCACCAGCTCTAGGCCCATGAGTGCTGACTCTCCTGGATCAGTCCAACAAAGAGGTGACTGGAAGGGTCACCCGTATAAAGCCTTGAATAGTGCCATGCCAATGGTGGAATGGTAAATGTTGTTTTACGTGAACTCCACTAGTGGTAGTTGATCCTCCAAACTATGGATAAAGTCCAACATGCATGCCCACAACATGTCCTTCAGGACCTGAATGGTATGCTCTGTCTGGTCATCTGTCTTGGGGTGAAACATCATGCTCAAGCATAACTGATTCCAAAATGCCTCTTACAATACCTTCCTCAACCAGGATGTAAAATGAGCATCACGATCAGAAACTATAATCGACGGTACTCTATGGAGTCAAACTATCTCCTTCACGTATAGGAATCTCAATCTCTCTACTGAAATGTGCTTCTGGATAGCTAGGAAGTGGGTCGACTTGGTAAGTCATTCAAAAATCACCCAGATAGCATCGTGTCCCCTGTATGTACAAGGTAAACCCGTCATGAATTCCATCGATATCCCATCCCAATTCCATTTTGGAACCTCAAAGGGGTTGAGCTAAACCTATTGGAACCTGGTGCTCAGCCTTCACTTACTACACATAAGGCATGGAGAAATGAACTTTTCCACTACCTTCTTCATCCTTGTCCACCAAAATTGACATCGGAGGTCTTAGTACATCTTCTCCACTCCAATATTTACCAACAAATGGGATGTATGAAACTCATGAAGAACCTCCTATAGAAATTCCACGGGTACAATTGTGCCTCCTCTAAAAAGGATGATGTGCTTCCCACCTTGTTAATATCCATCAGGAGCATGTCCTGCAGACATATGAGAAAGTAGGGTCTCATAATCGGTATCCCCAAACTATGCCTCCTGGACTCACTGTAAGAGTGGAGAGGTTAAAACCATCAAATTGAGGTAAGTTTCTCCATCTCCATCTATAAAGGATAACTATAATGAGGAAAACTACTCTAACACCTCATTCAGTAACTACAAACTGGACCTCCTGCTTAGAGAATCTTCCACCATGTTCCCCTACCTAGGAGTATAGATAATCTCAAAGACATATTCCTATAGGAACTCTATCTATCACCTCTATCTCATGTTTAGATCATTCTAAGTGAAGATATAGTCTATACTCTTATGACCAAAGTATATGATAAACCACTTTCCCATTAGTTAGTGTCACCACATCTTCAATATGAAGACTACCGCTGCTAACTCAAGATCTTGGGTCGTGTAGTTATGCTCATGTGGCCTCAACTGGTGTGAACCATAGGCAATCACTTCTTGCCTCTACATAGAGAGACAACCAAGTCTGGTACCTGATGCATTGTATAAAACTACATACTTGACACCCTCTTCCATTAATCTCAAGATCAGAGCACTCGTCAAACTCTGCCTCAACTGCTGGAAAGCCTGTTGAAACTTCTCTGTCCATACAAAAGGCTACCCCTTTCAAGTCAAATATATCATAGGTGTTGATACCCTATAAAAATCAGATATGAATCTTCGTTAATATACTGTTATCCCAAGGAAGCTCTGCACCTCTGTCACACTCCTAGGTGGCTCTCATGCTAACACTAACTCGACCTTGGTCGGGTCCACTGTCACTCTATCTACTAAGATAATGTGTCCTAGAAAGTGTACCAACTGAATTTAGAAATTGAACTTAGAGATTTTCCCATAAATCTAGTACTCTCGGAGTACGTCCAAACCCATCCTTAAGTGTCTTGCATGCCCCTCCTTAGACACTGAGTATATAAGGATATCGTTGATGAAGACTACCATGAACTGGTCTAAGTAAGGCTAGAAGATATGGTTCATGAGTCCCATGAAAACTTCTAGAGAGTTCATCATGCCAAAGGTCATCACATAGTACTCATAATGACTATAGAATAATCTGAAATTCATCTTCGGTATATCCTTGTCTCATACTCGCAACTGGTGATAGAATGATCGAAGGTCAACCTTCAAGAACTATTGTGCCCCTATTAACTAATAGAAGAGGTCATCGATCCTCAGTAGTGGATACTTTTTCTTCATGGTCACCTAGTTTAGGATCTGGTAGTCCACACACAACCTCAAGATCCTGTATACCTTTTTGGGAAACAAAATCGGGGCCACCTATGGTGAAACATTGGGTCTCATGAACTCGTTTCTCTAAAAGACCTCCAAATGCACCCTCATCTCACGAAGCTCTATGGGATCCATCTGATGTGCTGGTGAAAATATTAGGGATGTACCAGGGTGTAAGTCAATACAAAATTCTATCTCCCAGTGAGGAGGTAATCCTGAAACATATTCAAGAAAGAGGTTTTCGTACTCCACCACTACCAATAGGAACTGAAAACGCCTAACATCTTCTGTACTGAGGGCCAAGCTATATAAGTGATGAGTTATCGACTACACCCTCCTATGCATGATTCCATATAGTGATTTCTGGGTTTCCTTTTCACTGAAAAAGGAAAACCGCATTCTATTGTTGCATACACACTGCACCCTTCACCTAAAATAGTCAATATGGGCATGGACCGAAGATAACCAATTCATACCAAGAATGACTTCATAAGGCCTCGACACTATCACCAAGAGGTTCTAACCGAAATTCTCACTTCCAAGGGTAATCTCACACTTTAATCATATATTTTTGATCATCAAGTATCCTCTTGTAAGTGCCTCAAAGTGTAAGGGTCGAGTCAACGGCTCTACTGGAATCTCAAGGTCTCGTACAAGATATATGGTGAGGAAGGAATGAATAGAACCTATGTTTATCAGTATGGAATCCAAAGTATAAAATACATAGATCATACCTCAAATCATCCCTAGATACCATGGGTAATATGCCTCGACCACATGCAGTTGTCCCCTCCACTATCCTCTATCTCCCGGAGCCTGGCGCGGACCTCCTAGGGGTGGTGCTGGTAACAAGTAGAAATGTCGACCACCTCCTACTACACTCCCATATCCTCTGCCACATACGCTGCCATATGGATCTGCCTTCTCCGACCTCTACCTCTTCCCCAGTGGTCTATCCACTATCTCTCTATCAGTAGCACGGCGGGATGGAAAATCTCGAGCAAGATGTCCTATGTCGTCACGTGAGTAGCATCACCTCTCCCTAGGTAGGTCGGATCCACCTTGTGAACCCTGAACTAAAGACCCTTTTTCCTAGGACCTCGTCATAAAATGTATCCCACATTCAGATCCCTAAGACTAGCATCGTCTCCCTAATTATGAGGTCTCTACACCTGCTCGTCCACTGCTGACTACTACTGGCTGCACCTGCTCAGCTAAGAAGATTTTTACCACCAAAGATCGTTCAAGCACCCCATTATTTTCAGAATGCATAGAGGTATAATGTTGTCTCATATGTATCTATGTTTGCCTCATTTGATGGTATGATCCCTGAATTTATGATCTCTAACCATATCCATCTTGTACTTGGAAAGGTTGGTGACCCTCTATGAATAGTTATCCCCTGGTATGCTACCCTGTTGGAGCTGAATAATCTCTTATATACACACAAATCTTAGCTTAACTGGTGTGAACTTATCTCTAAAGAGATTCTTGAACTATGTCCATGAAAGAGTCACCTCATCGTGAGTTTGGATAGCCAAAATCCACCATCACCATACTAAGCCTTATAGAAGGATCGCCGCCAGGATCACCATCTAATCAATTGGTGCCCTGACTAGACGGAAAACTCGAGTCACCACCTCAAACCAGTCCTCATCCGCCTAAGGGTCAGGCTCATCTCGGATCCTAAGGGGTATCTATCTTTGAAACTCATAAAGCACACTCATCCTACACTCCTCGTCTGTTGGTAATGTATGTACCATGAGTATCTCCATAGGTGGCGGTATGGCTGGTGCACCACCTAGAGGTAACATCTGGGAAACTGGTCCCTGTACTAAAGCCCCATCACTGAGGAGGACATCCTCGTGATCGAGCTGCTAAATCCTAGCCAGTATGTGTCACTAAGGTATCCTGTAAGAAAACAAGATGTACCATCGTCAATGAGTATATCTAGATATCTGACTGAAAGACATGGAAATCACAACCTATTTCTCTATGATTCATGTACCATTGTTTTCTCTACAACTAATGATTTCATGTATTGGGTCGAAAAGTAGGTTATTAGAGTCTTGGTGTATGGATACGTCAGTTGTCGCACCAACACTGGAGTCCCTGGCTTGAAATCGAAACTAGAAACACTTAACAATGTTTCCCCAAACCAATATCACATACTCTTGGTCCTAAGGTAGAATTGACCACCACTTATACCACTCTGTCACGACCCATCTCAGTGGGGCCCGTTCCGCAACTCCCCAAGCTCACATCTAATAGGCCAAGGGTTGGTGAGTAGCACTGAGTAGGCATATCACTAACATGGTAGGTATTGCCTATGTACCTGTATGCACACACACATTTCAAATCCCACAAATATGGAAATTTAAAAACCACTAAGAAAAAAAATGCATTCATACCACTATCCCAACCAAAGGAGGAAAACAGTTAGTAAAGTTAAGAAAAGTAAACTAGGCCAGAATACAATCCCACCAAAAGAAAAAGTTTGTAAACTAAAAATTCCAATCTGTAAAAAAAATAGGTACTTGGACAGCTACTCGAATCCATAAGAACACCCCAGCCTTCCTGAACTCACAAATATATGTCTGATCCTGATCTTCCCTAGACTCCGTCAAAAGGTTTCTCATCTACACAAGACACGACACATGCGGGAAAATCTCATATAGGGGTGAGTATAAAAATACTCAGTAGGAAACCCCAAAACCACAAATCATTACACAAAGGAAAGATACAATCATCTCTACATATTTTATGTCTACAACATAAACAATAAGAATATCTAAATATACTCAAACCATGAAGCCTAGTCTAGAGGTAAGTCACAACTACAGCATACCACCACTAGAGATTTAGCTTGAAGATTCCACTAAGAACTCATTCGGGAGTACACACTCTTGAGTTCTATAGCACCGATGACATCCTTATAAGAATTATCGTTCATCAAGAACAATTGTGAGAGACAGATACACTGAAAGATCTAAAGAGAGATATGATACACAAGTGAGGATCACATCTAGGGCCATGGGGTAATAGCAACAACTCCACCTGGATTAACCTTCTGAGTAGAGGATTGATCCCTGATGATTTTGGTCACGTCAATACCAAAGACTCTACCTAGGGCACAAATAATGAATAGAGGATCCATCTTCGGGCCTCTTGGAAGGGATTCCAATGAATCTATCTATAAAGTTCTGCTAAATGGATCATACTCCTATGAGTAGGAAATGATACCCACTAACCTTCAAGGAAATGATCAAGTGCATGAATCCTAATGAAGTGTGTCCAAGATACAGTGGAAAAGAGATTCAATCCATAGAGAATGGTATACACAATGTGTAGTAGGGTCACACATCATGTTCCTTGACCACGGGTACTGCCTTTGTAGCAGCCTATGTCATTAGAACATGTCGTGTAAAAAGAGAGTACATCACATGTAGAAAGACTTACACATCGTGCCCTTCCATCTGGGGTCCACCTGTGTACTCTGGTCGTGTTCCAGTGCATGGTCTCAACCCTTGTAGCTCTTCCCATATACCAGTACAAGAGGTAATCTGTGTAACCGGTTCAAGCAAGCCGTGTGGGAGAGTACATGTTGTGTCAGAACCCAGTGTACTTTGTCCCGTGTCCGTGTGTCTTCCGAGATACACGTCGAGTATTGGGTAAGTGCCCACATGTCATGTGACAGGGTTCACACATCGTGTGAAATAAAATTGACTCCCAAAACCCTAACCGCCACTCAATAGGGCCCACATGCCATGTATTCTGGAATACAAGTTGGGTTCTTCACAATTTTCCAGAATCGTTGTTCTTCATCCACGCACCTCATTTGATCCTCCAGTGCTTGATCTGTTGGTCTGTTCAACATGAAACTGGATATCCAAGGTCTTATCATCATCATAGAATTGAATCTATGAGTTTCAGGCCCTCGATCTGCTCTGAAATCCGATTTTGATCACCCATACAAAAATCATCCAAAGATCGATATCTCCTGAATTGCTTTGATTTGTCCATCGCCATCATCGCCACACCTCCTCTAGGTCAAACTGATGTTTGATATTCAATTTCGGATAATTTGGGTGTTAAAATGATGTGCAATGATCAATCATTCATAAACCAAGAAGTATGCAAATAACGCAAAGAATATCGGGGAAGAAATGGCACAAGAAGAACCCAAGGAACGAACCTCAGCCATTTTTTGTTCTAGACTCGATCCATTCCATAAGAACGATGAACAAATCAAATAATCAATCAACCCCCTAAATCCTGCAGTTTAATCCCATCCCACAAGAACGATTGAACCGTGGGTCAACTTGTTCGTTGGTTGATCCACGCTCGTTGTTGTTTCTAAAAATAGGGAAAGAATTCCAAATAACAACGCCCTACCTCAGGGGTGGATCATTCACTAAATAGGATCAATGTCAGCGCTACCTCCAATGGAGAGATCCATCAAAAACAACATTTTTCAATCTCTAATCCACAATCCCTTCATTGTTCTCCATCGAGAGAGTTCTCTAAGTTCTCTCTAGAGCCTCCAGAAAATCCTAAGGTTATTCGTCTAACCCTAGAATCCTACCTAAGGCTTATTTAAAAAGGAAATTCCGCTATGTTAGAAAAATTATAAAATAAAATAAAATCCCCATTTATTTTATTTATTAAAATGCCAAAAACTAATTTCTGTTGTTGACCCGTGCCAGCCAATGTTAGGTCGTGCCTATGGTAAACTCACTGTTCTAAACAAAACAGTGCCCTCAGATTTTTGATTCGGGAACCCGTTTAGAAGTTATTCCACTTTTTCTGAAAAAAATCTCACGTGTGCTATGTAATATATTTACTATATTTCAAACATTTATTCTAGGCACATCGGGCCTTGAAATCGCATGTCATCTTAGTGCCTAGTCTCGAATTAATTCCCTATAATATTTAAAAATAATACACGGAAAATCCAGGACTTTACAAAACCTCCTTCAACAAAATGCAATCAGGTGTGGCCAAAGCAAAGAGCGGGTGGGTGATGATTCCCTCTTCCATGGGATGCTTAGATGGAAACCCTAGAAGATCACCATTCTAGGGGAGTGTGGATCCATTTTTTCATATATATTTACATAATTATATATATATATATATATAATAAATATATATAGATATAAATATAAATATATTAAATATATTCACTACTTAAATATATTTATTATAATTTTATAGTTATTTTAATATATAATTATTTATTTATAATTATGTAAATAATTTTTTTAAATATGTTTATTTATTTATAATTATAAATATATAATTTTAAAAATATAATCAACATACATTATTATATATATAAATAAATATATATTTTTTTAAATATATTTATATCATTATATATATATATATATATAATTATATATATAATTAATAAATATATATAAATATAAATATAAATAGAATAAATATATTCATTATTTAAATATATTTATTATAATTTTATAATTATCTAAATATATATTTATTTATTTATAATTATAAATATATAATTTTATAAATATAATAAATATAAATTTGTAAATATATTTATTTATAAATATTTATTTATAAAAATATATTTTTAGAATTAGGAATTAATATATAATCTTAAATGAATGAATGTTAAAAATGAGTGAAATTGAATAATTAAAAATGAGTAGACTTTAAAAATATTGAAAAATGGATAAGTTTTATTCATTATACAAATTATTAAAAAATATATATATAGATATATATTGAAATTAAGATTAATACATAATGAAAATATTAAAAAATAATAAATAAATATTTATAAATAAATATTAAAAAATGATTAAATTCCAAAAAAATAAAAAAATATTAAAAATGAATAAATAATACTAACTATAATAATATTAAAAATAAATATATAAAATTTACCAATAAAAAATGTAATATATTAAATATATTATGTTACTAAATGAAATTATAAAATTAATATTAAAATCTGAAGAAAATATATAAATTTTAATTGTATGTGTTTCTATATAAGATTTCATTAATTACGTAAATATTTATGTGTGTGAAGTTAATGTATATGTATATATATACAGGTTTGATATATGTTAAATTTAACAATGGAATTATATAACATGTAGTGTCTATTAATGAAATAAATAATAATAAGAATGAATAAATTTTAAAAAGGAATAACTGTTGTTAATTATATAGATATTTTCAAAAAAATAAAAATGAATATTTATATGTGTTAAAGTGGAAATGAATAGATATTAATTATATAAATTACATCCATATTAAAAACATTAAATTTTAATGAATAAATATATATAAATAAATATTGAAAATGGATAAAATTACAAACATATTGAACAATGAAAAATTGAAAATGAATAAATTACAAAATATTAAAAAACAATTAAGATTATTAATGAATAAATAATATTAAAAATGAATACATTCAAAAAAATAAAAAGTAATAAATATTTTATATTGAATAAAAATATAAAAAATGATAAAAATTACCAATTAGAAACATAATATTTATTAAATATATTGTATTAATAAATATAATTATTAAATGAATATTAAAAATTGAATACATTACTGAAATATTATGTGTGTGGCTTTGTATAGAAAAATGCATTAATTATGTATATATATTTTTTAAATTAATGTAACACACATTTGATATATGTTAAATTGAAAAATTAAATGACATTTAATTAAATATCGATTACTCGATACAATTAGTCAATATTTTTAATTAATATTAATTTTTAATTATAAACCACTTTTCACTAAATATATGAATTATTTAATGTAATTATAAATATTTATTATTATATAAATCATATTTTGTCACACCTGGGTTTTTGGATTTGCCTTTGTTCCGGTTCGGGTCGGGTTCTTGGTTTTTTTATCTGAAAAAGGGTGTGAAAATTTTTAATTTTGAGGTATTTCCTTCATATACCCTTAGCCTAGCACTTTCCCATGAGTCCACCCTTCAATTTTCAAGATAAAGTTTAAAAAAATGGGTGGACAGACCCTGGCGTATAGTTATAAGAAACTGTGTGGAAGGTATGGGTTGTTGCCAAAAGTGACTGCACGGCTTCCACACATTAAGTCTGACTGTACGGATTGTCAGTGCGGTAGGTGTCTCCCTCGGCAGAGACGGTCGCACAGTCACTGCATGGTTTGACAAACCGTGTGGACTAACCATGCGGCCATTCCATCTCATTAAAAATGTTTTCCATTTTTTCTCTCTCCCTAATTTTAACCACTTTCCCCCCTCTTGCTTGACCCTATCATCCCTCCAAGCCTTAGTCATGCCTCCCTCCATCATCCCCTCCCCTTTGGATTCAAATTTTATGTGTCATTGGCTCAGATTCCTCAGTATCTCTCAAGTAAGTCATCTTCTCTCTCGTTTCTCTCTTCTTTCAGGGTTTCTCTCTTCTTCCTTTGGGGTTTCGATTTTCAATTAGGTATGGTTTTTATTTTATGGTTCATTCGTCCATATCATGGTTTAATATTGTTATTCTAGGTCATTTATTTCTATGTTAGGGTCCCATGGTGGTGTAGATGGGGTTTCACATCATTTTTCGAAAGCTTCTTGGTTCAAGGTAGGTGGTTCTATACTTTAGTATTTTTATATGCTTTTAATATGCTTGTGTTTGTATTTATTCTTGTTTTATTAATTAATCGTGTGGTGTGAAATGTGATTTGAAATGATTTGGACCATTTGTGTGGTAAAAATGGATTTTGAAGGGTGAATGGTCATATTTTGTGTGTGTTCCATTGTGATGTTTCTTGAAAGGGGTTTGTTCCTAGTATAGAAGGTGTGAAATGTGTTTATTAAGGCCCCTAAGGTGATAATGTAATTAAAGTGATGTTTTTTAAAGGAAATGGGGTTTTTATGGAATAAGTGATTATTTTCCATTCACTTTAATTAACTTATAATTTGTTAAAGATAAGAAATCATGTTTTAAAGTGAAATTAGTTTCTGTGTGGTTTCAAAAATGGGCTTGGCCCATGGCTTTGGTTGATTTATGGTATGCCTTTCTTATGTCTTGTAAAAATAGAAATTTATGAATTATGTAATTGGTGGTAAATGTATCTAAAAATAGGTTTTTGTGTGAGTAAAATGGAAAATGGGTTGTTTTTCAGAAAAAAGGTGATCTCCCTGGAATTCTTGGTAATGGTTTTTGAAAGTGGTATGTTGTGTGACATGTGAACATTAACTTGAGAACAAGGTAATCTAGGGTATTTAGGTGGGATGACTAGTTCTAGTACACTAGACATATTGTAAGTGGTTCATCCTGAATTCATTTAGCAAGATTGATTCTTGAAAAAACTAACTAAACTATGATGATGATTGATCACCACTAGAATTTTGGATGCTTCTTTTCTCTAGTGGATCGTGCATGAGGATGTTGATGGTTGTGGTTACTATACCACCTTTCAATGAGGTATGAGTTTCTAGGGTCCCACTCGAGGTATATTACCCCAAGGGATTTACCCACGGTGCTCACTTGAGACTTATGTGATAGGGTACCATTCGTCAACATACGGTGGACCTTGAGAATGTTTTTTTTAAAACAAGTTTATTTTAATAAATGTTTCTTGAAGAAATGGTTTCTTTTGAAAGTGTTTTCCTTGATCATGGTTCTTCTTAAAATGTTTTCTTTAAAAATGTTCCAAATTATTTTACATGAATAATCATGTTAATTTATCTCTTAATGTTATATCATGGAACTTTTTTCTTTGGGTGACATCCTACTGGGTGTTTGATCACACCCTGCATACACCTTTGGGTGTATGCATGCCTTGTTGTCTATTTGACTCAGGTAAAGGATTGGTGTATCAGGATGGAGGTTTGGGTTTCTAGTGTTCTCTTTTGGATATTGTTGTTGGTGGCTCAAGGATGTTTCTCATCTCATTACATGGAGGTTTGGGTTAGACTTACAGTTCCTTATTTGTTATAGTCCTTTGGGGTTTTGTTGAAAGTTGTAACTTTAAATCTAGAAATTCAGTTATTTCATGTTTGGTTGGGAATTTTCAGTTTTTTTTATTAATTTTGGTTGGTTTCTTATAAGTATAAAGTTGCGTTAAATCGTTCTCATGTTTTATTTTGATTTTTGGGCACATGTGGTCAGCCCGTGGGGATCGGTAATGCTCTTCATACCTTGCTACGAATTTGATCAGGCACCGGTTCGGATGAAAACCTATCTTGGATTGTGAAAAAATTGTATCATAATATGTATGATCTTTTGGGTATTTATCCTTGTGGAAAGAGTCTGGGTAGACCGAAGTTGGGATTTTCTGGACTTGACATTCTAGTTACGAGTGTGATTCTTGTCCAGTACACCTCATGATGGGACTCAAGTTACCAAGGGAATTTGAGTTTTATCTGATTCATTTGGTCCTTGTGGTTGTTCATTTTTGTGAAATGAAATAGTAGTTGGCCTAATGGTCTTAGTGAGCTCTTAGGTCCTGGAAAGCCACGTGGAGTTGGGGATATGGTCCTAGAACACTCTCCATGATGGTGGCGTGACTGGCGTATGGCCACCAATATTATGTCTAAGTCACCCATTGACACTAGTCTTCCTATTTTGAGAAGCGTCTTATGTCTCTTTGGGTTTTTGAAATCATTTTTAAAACCCTTTTTTTGATTTTTTTTTTTTTTGAAAATTGGATTTTAAAGCAGAAATAATTTTAATTCAAAAGGTAAAAAATGTGTTTTAAAAAAATGGATGGAACTTTAGAAAAGTGGATTTTCATGAAACGATCCTTTTGTAAAATGAGAATGATTTCAATAAGATTTTATTTTTTTAATCAAAACTTGTGGTTACCAAAAAATGGTTTTTTGGGAAATAGGTTTTTATTCATGAAAAGGTTTTGGAAACTTATTTTAAATGAGAAGAGATGAGTTCCTAATTAAATGGCTATAGATGGAATGAGATTTTTTATGAAATTGGAAATGTTTTTAAATGAGTGTAATGTTTTGGAATTTATGTGTGGAGTTTGAAAATAGGTTTTATTTGAATGGTTGGTGCTTTTATGAAAATGTTTTTTGAAATTTGAAATGTGTTTTGATCTTTGGGGCTAGCGGGTTATGAAAGAAGACTTTGTTGAATTTCTGAAAAATAAATGTGGGTTGAATGTTTGTTTGGGGAAGTGGAGAGAATTTTTTTTTCCTTTGGTACTCTCATGAGTGACTACAAGCATAAGATATATGTGGAAAGTGGATTGGGGCCTGGTTGGAATGATGAAATGCATGGGTAAGTCTTCATGAGGTACCATTGGTGAATGTGTAACCCACCAATCCTATTTTATTTCTAAAAGTGTTTATTCGAGAAAGGATATGGTGTTCGATAATCCATAGTTGTGTGGTGTGTCAATTTATGATTTGGGATTGTTCATTGAAAGGTGTTTTGAGTTTGAAAACTCTTATTTCTTGGAAGATGTTTCAAGTTTCATTTTTTTGGTGAGTCAGTTTGAGATAATGGTTAATGGATTATTCTTTAAAATGTTTTGGGATGCCTGTGAGTATCCCCCCTTGTGTGTTTGGTGTTTTTTTGTGGTTCTTTTTTATCAATGGACTGGTTTTATTGGGTCCTTGGTGTTCCTCTATTGTCTAGTGTATGCCCCAATAAATAATTAATGCACATTTGAAGTATATCCACAGGTGATCCCCGTTGGAAGACCCTCTATTTGATCAACATAAGGACTTTCCTCTTGAGCATCATGAATTGAGTCATCCTCTTCTATTTCGATTAATTGGATCCTCTTGAAGTGGGAGAGTATATTTGGGAGGAGTTGAAAGAAAATTTGGTTCTGTAACACCCCAAGATTTCATAGTAAGTTATTTTCTTTAAATTTGATAGCTTGCATTACACGCAACATCGGGTTCGAGCGCACCATAACTTACCAAACTAGTCGTTCAAAAGCGGTTATGAATAGTATTAACTGTATTTTGAATTTTATATACTACATATAATTTTAAATTATGTATTATGTGTTTCTTAGACATATTATATGAAAAAATTCAAATTTCCATATAAAAAATGTATTTTTCAAAAAATTCAATTTTATTATCTTTTAATGTTGAACCCTTTTTAAATCCAATATTTGACCCTTTTACATATTCATATTGACAAAATATAATTCTTTTCTAGAATTGGGACATCAAAATTTACTTTGGATCAAATTTTGGTATTTTTCTAATAATATTCATTTTTTTATGAATAGTGAGAAATAATGTATTTTAACTCAAAACTGCCTTTTAATCTAATTTATTTATATGGTTAGATTATATTTTAAATTGGTTTTGAAGTGTAATTAGATTATATTTTTACCCTTTAATCTAAATTTGGTCATTGTAATTAATTTCACTTTGAAATTATACATAAACAAGTGTCAATCTTTTGATAGTTATTGTTTCTTAAAAACACGCTATTTGTTTTGACAACGGGAATTAATTTTATATTAATTAATCCAACTTTTATGTTTTGAATTTGGTAAAATAGACATAATTTTTTAATTCAGAATATCAAATATAGCTTAGGCTGTATTTTTGGTATTTTTTTGAAAAACTTCAATTTTTGATGAATAGTAAAACCACTAAGTAGTAGTTAAAAATCCGACTTTTTGATTTAAATGAAATTTTACCGCTTTTGTGAATTGAATTTCAAAAATCTGAAATACACATTTTTTATTAGTAATTAAAATGTGGTTCAATAAGATGAAGATAATTTTTGGTGAATAGTAACTTTTTGCTTTAATTTCTGTGGTTAAAGGTAAAAAGGGTAATTCAAGGTAAAAAGAATATTATAATAATACAAAATTACCTTAACACTTGTTCTAACCTTATTGGATGAGTCATGGCCGACCATGGGCATCCTTGGGTCGATTTGGGGACCTCATGGAGCCACTTAATAATGATAATGACACTTTATTTTAATTAACTAAAAGTAAAGACAAAAATGACATTAACAAATATCTTTTAGTATATCAATTTTTACATGGGGTTATATAAGTCATCCTTTCGACTATAAATAATCATTGGAAAGATAAAAATATTTTTATACATTATGGTACTTTTTTTATAATTTTTAGACATCAAATAAATTAAATTATTTATGACACAATAATGATGTAGTATTTACCTCATTAATAAATGATTTAAATAAATATGATTATTAATATTAAAATAATATCCAAAACCTGTACAATTCTTATTGGATGATTTTATTTTGACCATGAGTGATTTTATCTTTGGCTTTAATTAGTTTTGGACCTTTAGAAACCGAATATCACTATATAATAAAATAATATTTTCACACTTTCCTAAAGATCCCCTCCTCCCCCTTATAAAAGGAAACAACTTCTAACCCATTCCACACACCTCTCAAGCCCCTTGGCTCATCCAAACCCTGCCAAAATAATCTCTCCAGATCCCTCTATTCCTCCTAGAAGCCTTACCTTAGGCATAAGGCACTTCAAGAAGTCATTTTGCTTCAAACCAAAGGAAGTTACCCAAATTAAAGGTAATGCTTTCTCTTAAATTCTTTTGTTTTATTTTGTTTCATTTTACTTCTCCAAACCCCTAAACACTTTTTATTACTTTCTTTTATAACAACACCAGTATCCTAAATATACTACTATGTTTTTATGAGAATTATTCTAACTACACATACACACACATCCATCTAATGGTTGAAGAACATATTGTTTCTATGGATGGCAAACTAACGCCTCGCGAAACGATGATTGTTCAATTATCTCCTAACAACTCTCATGGTGGACATTAATATGGAACTTTATTTATATATGATATATATATTATGTTTATTATTTCTTTATTCTTCTGTATTTTCCATTTATATCATTTTTTATGGTTTTCATTATGGGTAAAATGCGATAATTTCATTAGAGGATGTGCGGACTACTGCACCCTCAAAATTATATGACTCATTAATGCCTTATGTGGGACGTATAAAGGATGGACTTAATGATATTATATGTGATATTATACTGGAATTATAATATAACTATGTATCATTATTTTTTAATTCCATTAAAATATAAAATAGAAATGAAAGTAGTGTTCATGCGTACGTACGGCTTACCATCTCCATGAATGGTACATTTCATTTCTTATCTCCAAATGTTATGTACTATTATAAATAGATATATATACTGGATATATAATATATATATGATATCTAAATCATTTATATAATTCTTGAGATAATGGACTTTTAACCACATGGAGAAATTGTAATTATAACAAGTTCATTTTTTACTCAAGTTCTGAACATCGATAAAATATCCAATATGAACTCAAATAATTAACTAATTGTTATATCAAGGTAATAAGTGATATAAAAGGAATAATAAACTTGAAAAATTTTCTTAATCAAGTAGAAATTAACTTAAGTTTATTATTCAGTAAGAACAAGGAACATACAAGACAAGTTGGACTTGAGGTAAGAGGTTTCTTATCTCATTTTTAATTCTGTGAGATTTCCATTGTTCGCCAATTATTTATTGCATGTGGTGTATTGTGTACTGTAATTTGATATATATTATCATGATTATATTTATATTCATGGTATTATGTGATTCATTTTGTGGTTATTAACTTTTGGTCATACAAATTGATTGATCACAATGAAGTAAGGGTTTTTCATCTCACTTTTTATTCAAGTAAGATTCATGCTATATTGGTCACTATTTCCTTTTGTGTGGTGTATGTATTATCCATGATTGTATTAATTGTGTAATATAATTTAATTTATGGGTATTTACATCATCATTTTATGATCCTTCTTTCATGGGGTTTATGTTTCGTAAGTTACCAAATCGGTAAGGGAATTTCAAATTTCAATTTCCACTCATTCAGATTTACGCATTCTTCATTGATTATTTCACTCCAAGATTATGTGGGGAATCACTATTTATTATTTATGTAGTAATTTCCAGTCATCTTTGTATGAATATAATTTTTATACACATAATTACTCCATTTATAATTTCTCAAGTCATTGACATGAACTTGATAAGAGTAATCTTAACTCAATTTCCTTTCATTGAGTTATACATCTGATTCATTGGTGTTGTTTTTACCAGAATATGTGTGAATGTACTCTGATTTATTTACACTGAATATCCAATCATATTGAGTGTATTTATATTTTTTACACATATTTATGTATTTGATTTTTCCTTAACCTAAGGATACAGTCTTTATAAGGGATTTCATCTCAACTTACATTCCATTGAGTCTTCTTTATTGTTATGAGCCAATTCACTTTTATTTGGTGTATATATTGTACTTTGACATAGTATATCATGAATCCCTTTATTATCATGATATTATAAAGTTTTGACTACCTCAATTATTTGTATTCAAGTGTCTCTAATTTGGTTAGGAACTCTAACTAAAATATCATTTTAAATGTTTTAAAGATTTATTCTTCTAAATCTTTCTCATTAATGTCCATGTTTTAAAAATGGTTTTAAGGATTTTTTTATATGGAAATTAATGTTTTCAAATTAAAATTCCTTTTAAAAATTTCAAAGTGGTATGGGACACTTTGATTAAAAAATCTATTTTAAATGGATTCTTAGTAAATAGTGAGACTTTTAAATGTTTTCAAGAAAAAGGGGGATATTTATCTCAAATGGTTTTGATGATTATTTTCATCTATGTCAATATCCTTCATTATTATCGATTGAGGTCAATGTGTTACAATACAATCTTTCATATTGTATTGAATGAGTTATGTTTGACTGTGGATGTGCTATTTTTATACCATTCATGGTTTGTGGATAAAGTATTGACGTTTTGTATGCTAGTTTTAATAGAATGTTTATGTTATGTTTCAAACTTTTCATATGATGAATGAATTGGAATTAGTAAGTGACGGGTGGAGCCCGTTATAGCTCCTCGATGCATCGGTAGGTCTCATGAGACAAACTAGTTTCTTGGCACAAGGCCTTGACAAAATCTTATTTGTAGTCTTGGCACAAGGCTTTGACTATGTGGTTATGATGTCCGGAATTATGCATTACATCATTATGAGATTATATATTGATATTTCATGTGGTTATTCGACTAATAGAATACCCATGACTATGTTTTATTATGGAATTATTTACTCAGACCATATTCCTACCATAAAGTGTTCATGTTTATTATTTGTAAAGTCATGTGTTTTAAATTATTCATCATGCCTAATGTTTATGTTATCTTCCACTGTATTGCTTACTCTTACTGAGCATTTGAACTCACCCCTTTCTCATGTTTCATTTTCCCAGGATATGAATAAGTTATTTATGGAAGACTTGCAGGAATATTCTTGGAATCTTGGAAGTTTATAATGGAATAAATTAGTGTTGTTTTTCTTTTCAAGTTGTAGTGTTGAACTTATGTAAGTATCTTGTTTCAAAGACTACTAAATTGATCGGTCCTTAGGGACTTGATTCCTTGTAATCATGCCAATGTATTAAAATAATACACCGGCTCTTGGATTCTGGGGTCGGGGCATTATAGTTGGTATCAGAGGGAGGTTTAGTATAATCATTGGAAACTAGATTTAGATAAACTCTGATTAGATCACATTACCCTAAGATAGACTTTGAGGAATAATATATAATAACTTCCTACAATCTTGGTAATGTAGAGATTTTGTGTATTTTCCAAGCAGTTTATCTCTGTCTGGATACGAGCAGGTAGAGGCGGCTCTATCACAAATGCACCTAGGAGTGAAAACTCTGACAAGTAGTTTTGGGCTTGACCCAGGGTATCCTGGTACACAACAACGGGCCTTGCTGCACTAATGTTTATGACACTCCTGGTGGATATGCTTAGGATAATTTATATTCTCTTTACAAACCGATTTGAAGGATTTTAATATAAGATGAGAATAAATGACCTTGGTTAATCCTAAGGTGTTTTAAATTGAAAATAAGGTGTCATGATATTCTTTAAATGATTTTATGACTATTATTACTCACACGATGATTTCTAGTTTTAGTCAATGATTGGATTCCAAGGAAGTAATAGTAAATTTGAGCATGATGTACAAGGTTTTAACGGTGGTGGAAATGAGAAACAAAATTGAATGTTGATAGGCGTAAAAGATATCATGTTCATGCCGAATCAGTTTTCAAAAAATATGATCAACAACATATATATTAACCAACTACCAGACTCAACAAGGAAGATAAAAGTGGTGAATGATAAGAGCTCCAGTAGTGAAGACCATGGAGAAAAGAAATCTCATTTTCCATCATGCAGAAAATATGGAAGGAGACACCTAGGAAGGTGTCTTAATAGAACAAAGAAATGATTTATGTGTGGGAAAGAAGGACATAAAGTAAAGAATTTCCAAGGAAAAATTAAGAGTACTATGGAAGAAAATAAAAATGGTCTTAAGAATTCATTTACAGTCATTTTTTGTAAATTTAGGAGACCTGGCTATTACCCGAGTGAATGCCATATTTTATAGGATATTCTCTTGGTCAAGGAAGAAGTTATGTTGAAATAAATGGATGGAGAAATATTTAAAAAGTGTTAGTGCTCTTTGTTTATGGGATTATTTTGGAAGACTTTTCTCTTATATTTGTAACCCTGCAGTTTGTCATGTGAAAATGATATTTGAGGAAGAATTATCTTTTCTCTTGTGGATATAGTAATAACTAACCATTTGGTTTTATATGATCATTGATTTTGAGGAAATTACAAGTTATTAAATTTTGTAATGAAAATGTGAGGTATGAGATAACATTTGTGATGAAATTATGTTATAGTAATTTTGAGGAATCTATCTCATTTTTGGGAATATTATAAAATTATATAGTTTTTGAAAAAGGACAACATGTAGACCATGTGACAACCCGTCGCATCAGACAAAGCTGTGGTAATCAAACCCACAACCATAGTGCTATTGGGATTTATCACCTACCATTGGACTATGTGAAGTCCATGGTTAGTGTGACTAATTATTTTTAGTTAAATGATTTTATTGATCAATAAAAAGTTGATTTGGGATCTTGTGTTTTATCATATGGATATCCTTAGTATAGGAAAATGATTTGGTGATTTATTGATAAATGTTATTTTGGAAGACGTTCGCTCTATTGGAAATACTATATGCCTAAGGAAAATAGAATACTATGGGATTTTATTATAAGAGTAAAGGTGTTTTTTTACCTATGTTTTTATTGTGGATTTATAGAAATTTGGGTTATTTATGGAAATAATTAACCTATCATAGAGAATATGTGATTAGGTTAATTAATTTTAAGTATTTGAATTTAAGAGTAGTTGATATTATTTGGAGATACAATTTAACATGGAAAACTGTGTAAACAAATTCTTCTGAGTTTTAGGTTCCAATATTAGTTTGGATTATATTAAAATATTTTATGGACAATTTTTTATTGAATGGTATTTATTAAACTTTGGGTATTTTTGGTTTAATTTTTTAAATTAAGATTAGTATTTATTTCTCTAAAGTATTATCCTTTTTGTGGATCATCTGATCTTTTACTAACCATTTTAGTTTTCATTAATCTCTAAAGAAAAGGAAAATATATAGTTCATCCATTGTGGATTATGTAATTCTCTATAAGTTGATTCTAGCACTTCAGGTGTGACCAAGTCATCTTTAATACTAATCATTTGGAGTGAAAGATGAGTTTATGGTAAGAATTAGATAAAGGATGAAACTCTACTTGTCAAGTATATTTTTGTTTTCTTATTCTATGAATAAATTAATTATTAAACTTTAGGAAAGGGATATTAAAACCAAAAATATGTTATCCTAATGCTTTATGTTTTGTTGAACCGATGATATTTTAAATCGTCATATATTGATGGTTTTGAGGCCCTCAATTTTACACTTGTTTGTGATTGATGACCTCAATCAATCCCTATATATATTTACATTTTCCCTCCAATTATGTGTCTCTAATTTCCACCAATGTTCCCCTAATCGAGATCATAATTTAGTGGTAACTTTTTCATCTCCTTTTCCATCTTATTAAGACTAAATTTTATTAACCCAATTTCCGATGTAGGTTTTCCAAAAAGGTATTTTTCTATTTTTAACCTTTTATTCTCAAAGAGAAATTTTAAATTGAAATGATGCAATTTATTGAAGGAGGGGAGAATGTAACACCTCAGGATTTCTTAGTAAGTTATTTTCTTTAAATTCAATATCTTGTGCTACACGCAACATCAGGTTCGAGCACACCATGACTTACCAAACTAGTCGTTCAAAAGCGGTTATGAATAGTATTAACTAGATTTTGAATTTTATATACTCCATATAATTTTAAATTATGTATTATGTGTTTCTTATACATATTATAAGAACAAATTCAAATTTTAATTTGGATGAAATTTTGGTATTTTTCTAATAATATTCATTTTTTTATGAATAGTGAGAAATAATGTATTTTAACTCAAAACTGCCTTTTAATCTAATTTATTTATATGGATAGATTATATTTTAAATTGGTTTTTAAGTTTAATTAGATTATATTTTTACCCTTTAATCCAATTTTGGTCGTTGGAATTAATTTCACTTTGAAATTATACGTAAACAAGTGTCAATCTTTTCATAGTTATTGTTTCTTAAAAACACACTATTTGTTTTGACAATGGGAATTAATTTTAAATTCATTAATCCAACTTCTATGTTTTTAATTTGGTAAAATAGACATCATTTTTGAATTTGGAATATCAAATATAGTTTAGGCTGTATTTTTGGTATTTTTCTAAAAAACTTCAATTTTTGATGAATAGTGAAACCACTAAGTAGTAGTTAAAAATATGAATTTTTCATTTAAATGAATTTTTACTGCTTCTATGAATTGAATTTAGAAAATAAAAAATAAATGGTTGTTATTAGTAAGTAAAATGAGGTTCAATAATCTGAAAATAATTTTTTGTGAATAGTAACGTTTTACTTTTATTTACCGTAGTTAAAGGTAAATAGGGTAATTCAAGGTACAAAGAATATTATAATAAAACAAAATTACCTTAAAACTTGTCCTAACCTTATTGGATGAGTCATGTCCTACCATGGGCATCCTTGGGTCGATTTAGGGACCCCATGGATCCACCTAAGAATGATAATGACACTTTATTTTAATTAACTTAAAGTAAAGACAAAAATGACATTAACAAATATCTTTTAGAATATTAATTTTTACATGGGGTTATATAAGTCATATTTTTTACTATAAATAATCATTGGAAAGATAAAAATATTTTTCTACATTATGGTAATTTTTTTATAATTTTTAGACATCAAATAAATTAAATTATTTATGACATAATAATGATGTAGTATTTACCTCATTAATAAATGATTTAAATAAATATGATTATTAATATTAAAATAATATCCAAAACCTATACAATTCTTATTGTATGATTTTATTTCGACCATTAGTCATCTTATCTTAGACTTTAATAAGTTTTGGACCTTTATAAACTGAATATCACTGTATAATAAAATAATATTTTCACACTTTCCTAAAGAGCCCCTCCTCCCCCTTATAAATGGACACCACTTCTAACCCATTACACACACCTCTCAAGTACCTTGGCTCATCCAAAACCTCCCAAAATAATCTATCAAGATCCCCCTATTCCTCCTAGAATCATTATCTTAGGCAGAAGGCACTTCAATAAGTCCTTTTGGTTCAAACCAAAGGAAGTTACCCAAATTAAAGGTAACGCTTTCTCTTAAATTATTTTGTTTTATTTTGTTTTATTTTACTTCTCCAACCCCATAAACACTTTTTAATACTTTATTTTATAAAAACACAAGTATCCTGAATATACTATTATGTTTTTATGATAAGGATTCGAACTACACTTACACACACCTCCATATAATTGGTGAAGAACATACTGTTTCTGTGGATGGCAAACTAACGCCTCACGAAACGATGATTGTTCGATTATCTCCTACCACCTCTCATGGTGTCCATTAAGATGTAAATGTATTTATATGTGATATATATTATGTTTATGTTTTCTTTATGCTTCTGTATTTTCCATTTATATCATTATTTTATAGTTTTCATTATGGGTAAAACGTGATAATTTCAATAGAGGAAGTGCGGACTACCGCCCCCTCAAAATAATATGACTCGTTAATGCCTTATATGGGATGTATAAAGGATGGAATTAATGATATTATATATGATATTATACTATAATTATAATATACCTATGTATAATTATGTTTTAATTCCACTAAAATACAAAATAGAAATGAAAGTAGCGTTCATGTGTACGTACGGCTTACCGTCTCCATGAACGGTACATTTCATTTCTTATCTCTAAATGTTATGTACTGTTATAAATAGATATATATATACTGGATATAATATATATATATGTGTGTGTGTGTGTGTGATATCTAAATCATGTATATCATTCTGGAGATAATGGAATTTTGACCACATGGAAAAATTGTAATTATAACAAATTCATTTTTGACTCAAGTTCCGAACATTGATAAAATATCCAATATAAACTCAAATAATTAACTAATTTTTATATCAAGGTAATAAGTGATATAAAAGGAATAATAAACTTGAAAAATTATCTTAATCAAGTATAAATTAACTAAAGTTTATTATTCAGGAAGAACAAGGAACATACAAGACAAGTCAGACATGAGTTAATGGGTTTCTTATCTCACTTTTAATTCCTTGAAATTTCCATTGTTCGCCACTTATTTATTGCATGTGGTGTATTGTGTATTTCCATTTGATATGTATTATCATTATTCTCTTTATATTCATGGTATTCTATGATTAATTTGGTGGTTATTAACTTTTGGTCATACGAATCGATTGATTACAATGAAGTAATGGTTTTTCATCTCACTTTTTATTCATGTGAGATTCATGCTATATTAGACACTATTTCCTTTTGTGTGGCATATGTACTATCCATGATTGTATTAATTATGTAATATACTTTAATTTATGGGTATTTACATCATCATTTTATAATCCTTATTTCATGGGGTGTATGTTTCGTAAGTTACCAAATCGGTAAGGGAATTTCAAATTTCAATTTCCACTCATTCGGATTTACGTATACTTCATTGATTATTTCACTCCAAGATTATGTGGGGAATCACTATTTATTATTTATGTAGTAATTTCCACTCCCCTTTTTATTAATATACTTTTGATAAACATAATCACTCCATTGATAATTTCTCAATTCATTGATATGAACTTGGTAAGAGTAATCTTAACTCAATTTCCATTCATTGAGTTATACATCCGAGTCATTGGTGTTTTTTTTGCCAGAATATGTGTGAATGTACTCTGATTTATTTACACTGAATATCCAATCATATTGAGTGTATTTATATTTTTCACACATAATTATGTCATTGATTTATCCTTAACCTAAGCATAGATTCTTTATAAGGGATTTCATCTCAACTTACATTCCATTGAGTCTTCTTTGTTGTTATGCGCCAATTCACTTTTATTTTTTGTTTATACTTTAATTTGACATAGTATATCATGAATCCATTTATTATCATGATATTATAAAGTTTTTACTACCTCAATTATTTGTATTCAAGTTTCTCTCAATTGGTTAGGAACTCTAACTAAAATATCATTTTAAATGTTTTAAAGATTTATTCTTCTAAATATTTCTCATTAATGTTCATGTTTTAAAAATGGTTTTAAGGATTTATTTATATGGAAATTAATGTTTTAAAATTAAAATTCTTTTTAAAAGTTTCAAAGTGGTATGGGACACTTTGATTCAAAAATCTATTTTAAATGGATTCTTATTAAATAGTGTGACTTTTAAATGTTTTCAAGAAAAAGGGGGATATTTATCTCAAATGGTTTTGATGATTGTTTTCATCTATATCAATATCCTCCATTATTCTCAATTGAGGTTAATCTTTTACAATACAATCTTCCATATTGTATTGAATGAGTTATGTTTGACTATGGATGTGCTATTTTTATACCATTCATGTTTTGTGGATAAAGTATTGACATTTCATATGCTAGTTTTAATATGAATATTTATGTTATGTTTCAAAATTTTCATATGATGAATGCATTGGACTTAGTAAGTGACGGGTGGAGCCCGTTATAGCTCCTCGATGCATCGGTAGGTCTCATGAGACGAACTAGTGTCTTGGAACAAGGCCTTGACAAAATCTTATTTGTAGTCTTGGCACAAGGCCTTGACTATGTGGTTATGATGTCTGGCATTATGTATTCTATCATTATGAGATTAGATATTGATATTTCATGTGGTTATTCAACTAGTAGAATACCCATGACTATGTTTTATTATGGCATTATTTACTCATCTCGTATTCCTGCCATAAAGTGTTCATGTTTATTATTCGTAAATTCATGTGTTTTCAATTATTCACCATGCAAAATTTTTATGTTATCTTCCATTGTATTTCTTACTCTTACTGAGTTTTTGAGCTCACCCCTTTCTCATGTTTCATTTTCCCAGGATATGAAGAAGTTAGTTATGGGTGACTTTGGAATCTTGGATGTTTCTAATGGAATAAATTAGTGTTGTTTTTCTTTTCAAGTTGTAGTGTTGAACTTGTGTATGTATCTTGTTTCTAAGACTACTAAACTGATCGGTCCTTTGGGACTTAATTCCTTGTAATCATGCCAATGTATTAAAATAATGAACCGGCTCCTGGATTCTAGGGTCGGGGCATTACCGGTTTCCTTGAGTTGTTTGGGTTGTCAAAGGTGATGTTTGAAACCAGTAAGCCTGAATTTCCTACCCTGGAGTAGTGAAAGGAATTCCATTGAGGGAGGTAGAAAGCAGTCTGAAGTTTTCAGTTCTAGCCACTGTCCTAAAAAAGGCCTTTAGATATTTAGTTGGTTTTATCTAACTAAGGGTTTGTGATAGGGCACCAGTGTGGTGGGTCTAGTTATGAGAGGCTATCATGGCTTCTCACATGAGTCATATTCGGCTCGGGACTCGGTCTAAGGTTCATTTCCATACAAGGACTCTTTGATTTCAATGTTCATGTTCGGTGACATCTTGCAGTGTTTTTTTCGCGTTTGAATTAAAAGGTGGGTGTTTTTAACTTTTCAAGAGCCTCTATTTTAACATAAGTTTTTTCTTCTTTTGTAGCATTCAAAATTTCTATGTTTCAGATGGAATTGTCTTCTATGTATCTTTTTTTTAATTTTTTCTAGTTTAAAATGAAAGTAATGATGCATTTTCATTCTTTAATCCCTTGTCTCAGTAAATTTCCATGTTGAATTAAAGTGGGTCTCAGGGTGTGTTGTGTTCATTGGTGCTATCTGGATCACGGTTTGGTTTCATGTGGCACCAGTAGAAGAAGTTCTATTTGGGGTCTTCAATTTATGACTGCAAGGTAGGAGATGTTTCAATCAAAATATCTCTAACCATAGTTCTCATAGTGAATATGGAACGTATTCAGGAACCCCTGGAGGTGTAAAGGACCTTGGTTTAGTGATTTTCCTCAGTGTAGAAAAATAAGACAATTTAATACCTATATAGTTGTGTTATTTAAAATGGTTCTATTTGGTGGAAGGAGGTGTGAGGACCTTGATTACATGTCGTGAACTGTGTGGGTGGTAGAGTTCCTCCTTGGTTATAAGGAGGTTTGACCATTCCATTTCCTTAAAACCCTAGTGGTTGTGTCTCACCTAATGTGAGCCTCATGTTTTATGGTCCTCGTATGGCCAGTTTCATTAATTGATCCCCATTTTGGTTTGGTATCATCTAAGGATGGTAACTCCCTATGAGGTTAGTGAACCTTGTGGTGTTTCTTGTTTCATTTAGAGTCTTTTCTACTGGACCCCTTTGTGGTGGGGGTTTATACAAGGTTGTATTTACCATTTCAGTCTATGTGGGTTAGTCCTTATAGTGGGGAGACCCACTATGGGTCTCACTAAAATTCTTCTGGAATGAATTGATATTAGTCTTCTCCTTATGATGGAGTGTTCGTTTGGGACTCCCCATGTTGGTATTATAGTTTCTTCCCAGGTGTTAGTTCATTTTTTATGGTTGGGATTCTATTCAGACCTCCTAGTGACAGTAATTCAGTTTCATTCCCAGTGTTGGATTGGTATTGGTTAGTCTCATTGAATCTATCTATCCCCAAGATCCTCTCTTGAGAAAAGATTGGGTTAAATCACGCCCAACTATTTTGTGAAGCAAGGTTATGGTAGCATCATTTTGGTTTGTTGTTCATTGCAGGTAATTTCATGAGCTTCTCAAGAAATGTTAAGGTGTTTTTTATCGGTATTTTGGATTGTGTATTTTTGGATTTTCATTTCCTTTGACCAATAAACTGGAGGTTTTTTAACTTTTGAGGGTGGGTGGCACCTAGCAGGGAGTCCATTTTGGTATCTCATGTTCAATTTGTAAGTCTCTTTTTTCTATTGATGATGTTCTAGTCTTATTCTCATATTTTGGGAATCTCCATGAGCCATGAAGGAGTATTGGTATTCATTTTTTTATCCGGAATTATTGTGTATTTCTAGGGGCGGAAAGCGTTATGGTGGGGAGAATTGTCACACTTGGGTTTTTGGATTTTCCTTTGTCCCGGTTTGGGTTGGGTTCTTGGTTATTTTCTCTAAAACTGGGTGTGAAAATTTTTAATTTTGAGTTATTTCCTTTGTCTTCCTTTATCCTAGCACTTTCCCATGAGTTCTCCTTTGAATTTTCAAGAAAAGGTTTTTAAAAAATTGGTGGACAAACCCTGGCGCACGGTAGGCACAGAGTTAGCAGAAACCATGCACCCTTCCCTAGTAACCATGCGGAAGGTATGGGTCGCTACCAGAAGTGACCACAAGGATTCTGCATAGTAAGTATGACCGTGTGGATTGACCATGCGGTAGGTGTCTCTCTCGGTAGGGACAGTCTCACAGTCTCCGAACGGTTTAAAAATTGTGCGGACTAACCGTGCGACCAAGACAACTCATTAAAAATGTTTTCCCTTTTTTCTCTCTCTCTGATTTTAACCCCTTTCCCCCCTCTTGCTCGACCTTATCATCCCTCCAAGCCCTAGGTGTGCCTCCCTCCATCCTCCCCTACCCATGGGCTTCAATTTTTAGGTTTCTTTGGCTCATATTTCTCAAGATATCTCAAGTAATACTTCTTCTCTCTTGTTTTTATCTTATTTTAGGGTTTTTATCTTTTTCCTTTGGGGTTTTGGTTTTCCATCAGGTAGGGTTTTTATTTTAGGGTTCATTATTGCCTAGTAGGGTTTAATCTTATTGCTCTGGGTTGGATATTTCCTTTCTAGGGTCTCAGGGTGGTGTGGATGGGGATTCACATCATTTTCCAGAACCTTCTTAGGTCAAGTTAGGTGGTTCCATGCTTTAGCATTTTTAGATTTTTTTTTAAATTTAACTTGACCAAAAGGACAAGGTATTTATTTATAAAATGAAATTAAAAGAGTCTAAATCATGGGGATTTATTACAATTAATTTCATAAAAAGGAAACAAGTTAACTGGGAGTGTGTCTGACAAGGTGAGAGTCACTCCAACACCCATGTTAGCAATCTCATATGCAACCATGTTTGCCTCCCGAAAACATGTGTGATAATAATGTTGAGGCTCGTAATATTATTCATGAAATCATCCACTTTTCTGCAAGCCTCCATGAAATATGAAAATCCCCCTTTCTAATAGACTGAATAAGGGTAGAGAAGTCACTTTCCAACCAAAGATTATTTCATCCTTTCATTTTTACAAAAGAAACAACATGAATGATTCCGAGCATCTCCACTTCAAGAGAATAAGTCACACCAAAGGAGCCATAGAAACATTCCTTGAAATTTTCATCATGGTCCCAAAAAATATCCCCATACCCATAAGGTTTGGGATTCCCTTTAGAGGCACCATCTATGTTAATCTTGATCCAATGGGGAAATGGAGGCAACCAAAAAAATCAATATTACCCATGGAATGCCAAAAGTTACCAAAAACATCTAGATTTTTCATAATGGTGAAGTCCTATATGCTATTATCATAGAATCACACGCTATCCATGCAGGAAGACTTAACTATGGTAGAAAACTTCTACAAGACAACCTTCAGACAGAATCCCTTCACGATGTGAAGGACAGAATTGCGAGAAGACCAAATAGAGTGTAACCCCTCAACAACATCAACTTCAAAGAGGGAACATACCTATGAAAACTGATGGATTAAAGAACTATAGTATAGGAAATGATGTTGTCCCAATAACCTTAGGCCATATAGTCTGAATAGTTCAAATACCTCATTACAGATCATTGAAGTTGTGGCACATCTAAGGAAAAGATTTTCCACATCCTATTTGTTCTAGTGACACAGAACACATCAGTAGTAAAGCGGGAGACCAAATTTCTATAAAAAATCATCTATGGGGATTCTGTTATAGGCTATCCTCTAAATAAGTGTAAACCATGAGGGTTTAATCTATATCTTATTAAAATTATTCAACCAGTTGAAATCAATATTAGTGTCCCCAATTACATGTTGATAGAAAATATTACCATTAAGAGTTACATTTATGATTAGCTCCCAAACCAGAAAATCAGGACCAATAATAAAGTCATAAGCATCAACAGTAGATTGGAGATCATCTGGAAACAAAGGCTGAGGAGCATAAAGAAAGTCCATAATAGTAATATGGGAATTATTACTCAAATAAGGTTTTTTAAACTCATCAAAAAGAACAGGGCCAGTCCAATTATCAAGACGTAATTTTAAGTTAGAGTTCTTGATCTAGATCCATCTTGAGCAGGTCATGATATTCTAAAAATAGGATTTAATTTTTGTACAAATAGAAGATTCAAAGTAAACATTACCTCCCTGTTTCAATTTATCATGGAAACAAGCTTTAAGAAACCCCACAGATTTAGAACTGCTATGAATAAGGTTCTAGGGGATTCTGTCTTGAGGGGATTCATTAAAGATCCCAATATTCTTTATACTCATGCCAAAATTAGGAACAGGTTTACATCAGGACTTAAAAAGAATAGTGACTAGTTTTATTTAATGTATATTACCAATACAAACAAATTTCTTGATGTGCACATTCAGACTTTTGATAATCCATCTCATCCATTTATAGACCATAAAAGAGTAAACCAATTTAGAAACAATAACAGCCTTCACCAAAAAAATCCTCCCAACCATAGAAAGACTCTTTCCCATCCATGTTGAGAGTTTTGCATTAACCTTATCCAAACTTATAGAGAAATAATATGCTCTAGGTCGCCCCCAAAAAAGTGGAACTCCAAGATAATAAAAGGGAAAATTTCCTTCTCGGATTCCCATATCCAATTAAATAAAACCTTTTCTAGAATTAGAAAACCTATTTCCAAAAATGATGAAAGATTTATTCAACTTGAAACATTTCCCAGAAACACTTTCATAATGATGTAAAATTTTCTTCAAAACATGAAAATTATTTTTACCACCCTACAGGAAAAGTATGATATCATCAACATAGAAAAGATGAGTAGGTGTAGTGAGAGACCTAGATACTTGCATAAGATTGAGATTTCCTTGTGTGACCATGTGAGTAATGAACCTGATAAGGTAATATTAAACAATAGAAAAGAGTAAATATGATAGGGGATCTCCTTGATGAACACCACTGGATCAAGTAAAATATCCCTTAGGGGAACCATTTACAAGGACTGAGACGTGAGCAAAGCCAAAAATGGAGGCAAACCAATTAATGAAGGTGTTTCTGAAACCAAAACATCCAAGAACCTTTTACAGAAATTTCTACTCCAAAGTATCAAAGGCCTTCTTAATATCTATCTTAAGGTAAATTCATCCTCATATTCTAGATTTACTCAGAAAATTAATACATTCTGAAGTAGAGAACATACATTCTTGGATATATTGTTCTTTAATAAATTCAAATTGATTCCAAGAGACAATTTTAGAATCAATGCATTAAATAATATTAGAAATGATCTTATTGATGACCTTGTAAATTGTGTTAACTAGGGAAATGGGTATGAAAAAATTCATCTCATAAGCATTCTCAATTTTGGGGATTAAAGTGATGAACTGTGCATTAAGGAACTAAGGGAGAACACCAAAAGTAAAGAAAGATGAGACCAAATTACAAACATCACCATTAATAACCTCCCAATACTTGTGAAAAAATAATTTATTGAAGCCATCCAACCCAAGGGCACTGCTACAATTAAGGCTGAAAACAACATCCTTAATCTCAAACTCAAGGGGGTAATATTTAGAAAAAATTTGTCCTCAGAATTGATCATAGAAGGGATAATACCCTCCATCAAGGTCCTATCCAAAATAGGCTGATTAAAGAGGTTAGAAAAATAATCAAAAATTGGATTCAGCAATACATTCCCTATTGTGCAAGATTTCATCACCAACCTTGAGAAGGGATAAAGGCCAATTTTCCTTCCTGGTTCTTTGGAGAAAATTGAAATTTTTTGAATTTCTGTCGCCATTCTAAATCCACTTGATTATGAAAGTCTCCTTAAACAACCTTTATTTCGTATAAAGAAGATAATTTAACTTGCAAACAATACTAGCCTCCTTGGAAAAGTCCAAAATAAAATCATCTTGGGTTGCCTCATCTTGAAGATGTTATAAGGTAGATTCAAGAAGATTAATCTCCTTTCCCAGACCAATATAGGTTATCTTAATTTAAATTTTCAATTTAGACTTCAGCAGCCTTAATTTAAATAGAATAGAATATTACCCTAAGCCACCTTGCATTCTAGTCCATAAATTTTTAAAAAGACTATCGTGGTCACTTTGAAGAGCCCAGGAACTATTGAAATGAAAAGGAAGCAGCCATCACTGCTCCCTAATCTTGAAAATAACCAGAATCGAGTAGTGATTAGAAGAAATTTTGAGAAGAGAGATGCTGCAAATTGAGTACCATTTATCTAGAGCATCAATATTCACAAAATAAAGAGGAATTTTACTAGCGACTATATGATTAAGGTATCTTCTATACCATGTGTATTTTTAACCCATCAAGATAACTTTGATCAATTCATTAATATCAATGAAAAATTTGAACTCCCTAAGAGAAATATGAAAGTGGAGGGAACCCATTTTTTCTAGAACAAAGGATGGTATTGAAATCACCAACAAGGAACCAAGAAGAAGAAATACTTCCCTTGAGATTATCAATTTCCTACCATATAATCCTTCTATCCTGATATGTGCTTCTAGCATATATAAATGATCTAAACATCATACCAGAATTACTATGAAAAAACATGTCATCATCTACTCATTAATGGAGATAGTATCAACTTTTCCCAAATAAACATGATCAAAAACCCATAAGGAATCCCCCTAACCAGAATAACCATTAACAACAACCAATTGAAAACCATATTTATTGAGGCTTGTAATACCCAAAGAGAAAGAGACTTTGGGCTCAGAAATCCCAAGAAGTTTGGGTTTTTGCACCTGAATGTGCCTATGAAAATAATCAACAGTGGTGGAATTAGCAAGTCCCTAGAAATTCCAATAAATAATATTCATTTGGAAAATGATTTATAATTGAAGTTTCCTTTATTATTTTTCTTCTTTGGCTTCTTTTTTCCTGAGGAGTTCTTTGATTCATTGTTCAAATTGGAGAGACTCCTAGTTTTCATTCTATTAACCATATATTCAGCAAGACCACCTTCCTTTTATGAGTCCAAACACCCTATGTAAGAATTTTTAGCCTTAGAAGGGAAAGGGGAGAATATGGAGCCTCCAATTCCTCTTCCTCTTCCACCATGTCACACCATCTCTTTTTTGGTAGAGACTTATTTTCCATTTCAACATAGGAATCCACTAAAGTGGGAGGGGAAATAGGAGGAGCATCTATACTAGTAGAAACCACACAGTTTCCCTGTCCAACAGGGGTAGAAACCTCATCATAAATCAGATGATATGTAAAAATGGATAGGGAACTCAAGGAATGGGTAGCCTTAGCTCTTAACCCACAGGTCTCTATAGGGATTTCAAAGGTGGGTACAACTCCATTTATATAGACCTTCTTCTCAAGAAGTGAGTCACTATCACAATACTTAAAGTGGTAGTAAGATAATTCAAGACAAGATTGACTACCTCAATATCAACTTCTGAAAAACCACCATTATTCAGATTATTCTCATCATTCCTACCTAAAAATTTGTGTCCATTTATAGGGGGAACAACTCATCAGATCCTTCTTCCACCTAATAGGGATCAATACATGGGTTTTCTTTGACCACCAAACCCATAGGTATATTCATCTCATTCTGATTCTTCTCCTGATGATCCTTACTCAAATGTTCCCCCTTCTCAATTAAGGGGGCCTTAACCTTATTCTTCCATCTAACATTCTTCCAGGAGATAAATTTTTCAACATGTGGGTTCTTCACCTATTTTTGAATGTTCCTAGAATTGGAAAATGAATGACCAAATATTTTACAGTAGTCACAGAAAGGATATTTCTGCTCATATTCAATTTTAATTTCAAACTTACGGTCATTATCAAGAAAATGTACCACCTTAGGAAGTTTAGAATCCATATTAAACTCAAAAAGAACACAAGAATAAAATCCAAGATCACCATAAATAGTGTGTTGATACATCTTTATAGGGGTCCTAATATAAGATACAATAACACTAAGGATTTTGGGATTCCAATAAAACCAATTAAGACCATGAAAACGTATCCAGACCTGAGCTTTTATTTGGATTTGAGTGAATGGATTAAAATACCTATCCCATTCAGACAATTTAAAAACACCTGGATTTAGAATAGAAGTCACTTTGTTCCATGAATCCTTGATATCATCCTTATTGAAGACAAAAAAAACCTCTCCCAATCAGGATCATTTTGAAATCACTCACATTCCAACATTGACACAGCCTCGCCTTAAGGATTGTGTTACTCCACGTTTCATCGCCCTTTACAAGAGAAATTCGGCCCAAAGTAGAGAATTTGTAGGTATCAAGTCTCTATTTAATCTCATCCTGAACATAAAAAATAGAAAAATCTCCATCCACCATCCTTATAAGAGTGGTCAAAGTCATAAGATTCACATTTTCCTTGCAGGAGGATCTCTACAAAGCATCAACAAAAGAAACACCTTTGGCCCTAGGTGTGTGATCCAATCCCACTTCCAAAGAGGATGCACCATCTGAACCCTTGTGTTTGTATTTATTCTTGTTCTATAAATTAATTTTTTGGTGCAAAATTTCATTCGAAATGCTTTTTCAAATTTTTGTGGTGAAAATGGATTTTTAAGGGAGAATGGTTATATTTTGTGTGTGTTCCATTGTGATGTTTCTTGAAAGGGTTTTGTTCCTAGTATGGAAGGTGTGAAATGTGTTTCCCAAGGCACCTAAGGTGTCAATGTATTTAAAGTGATTTTTTTTAAAGGAAATGGGTTTTTATGGAATAAAGGATTATTTTTTGTGCGATTTAATTAACTTATAATTTGTTAAAGATTGGAAAGCATGATTTAAAGTGAAATTGGTTGTTGTGTTGTTTCAAAAAGGTGATTGGCCCATGGATTTGGTTAATTTATGGTATGCCTTTATTGTGTCTTGTAAAAATGGGAATTTATAAATTATGTAATTGGTGGTAAATGTATCTAAAAAGAGGTTTTTGTGTGAGTAAAATAGAAACTAGGTTGTTTTTTAGAAAAAAGGTGATATACATGGAATTATTGGTAATGGTTTATGAAAGTGGTATGTTTTGTGACATGTGAACATTAACTAGAGCACAAGAGAATCCCAGGTATCTAGGTGGGCTAACTAGTTCTAGTATGATAGATGTCTTGGAAGTGGTCTGTTCCGAATTTGTTTTGTAGGATTGATTCTTACAATACTAACTAAACTATGATGATGATTGATTTCCACTAGAATTTTGGATGTTCCTCCTCTCTAGTGGCTCGTGCATGAGGACGTTGATGGTTGTGGTTATCATACCACCTTTCACTGAGGTATGAGGTTCTAGGGTCCCACATGAGCTAGATTACCCCTAAGGATTTACCCATGGTGATCACTTGAGACTTATGTGATAGGGTATCATCCATCGATATATAGTGGACCTTGAGAGTGTTTTGTTTTAAATCAAGTTTATTTTAATAAATGCTTCTTGAAGAAATGGTTTCCTATAAAAGTGTCCTCCTTTAGATTGGTTCTTATTAAAATGTTTCAAAGGATTTTATATGATTGATCATGTTAATTTATCTCTTAATGTTATAGCATGGAACCTTTTTCTTTGGGTGGAATCCTAATGGGTGTTGGATCACACTCAGCATACACCTTTGGGTGCATATAGGCCTTGTTGTCAATTTAACTGAGGTAAATTCTTGGTGTATCGGGATGGAGGTTTGGGTTTATAGTGGTATCTTGTTGATATTGGTTGCAGTGGATCAAGTATGTTGGTCCTCTCATTACATGTAGGTTTGGGTTGGAGTTATAGTTCGCTCTTTGTTGTAGTCCTTTGGGGTTTTGTTGAAAGTTGTAACTTTAAATCTAGGAATTCGGTTATGACATGTTTGGTTAAGCATTTTTAGTTTTGTTTTATTTATTTTGGTTGGTTTTTTATAAGAATAAAGTCGGGTTAAATCATTCCTATGTTTTATTTTGATACCCGGGCACATGTTGACAACCCGTGGGGATCGGAAATGCCCTTCGGGCCTTGCCACAGACTGGGACGGGCACCAGTTCAGATGACGACTCGGCTTGGTTTGTGAAATATTTTAAGAAATATTATATATATTGGTATATATAGAGAGACAGATAAATATATATGAATATATTTCTATATTAAAAATATTAAATATATTAATTTATAATTATGTCTAAAAACCATTAAAAATGAATAAGATATTAATATGTTTTAAATTATTACATTTTATTCTATATTTAAATTTAATATATTATATTTATTAATATTTATAATTAATATATATATATATATATATATTAAATTTATTCATTTTTATTAATAATGTTTTCATTAATAATTTTTTTAATAATTTTTTAATTTATTCTTTTTTTTAATTATTATAATTTAGTCATTATATGTGTGTGTGTGTGTGTTTAATATATAATTTTTATTAATATTTATAATTTATATATGTGTACATTAAATTTATTCATTTTTATTAATAATTATTTAATTAATAAAAATTTTAATATTTTTTTAAATTTATTCATTTTTAATTTTTATTTGTTTAATTATTTCAATTTATTCATTTTATATATCTATATTTAATATATAATATTTATTAATATTTATAATTTATATATATATAAATATATTAAAGTTATTAATAATTATTTAGTTAATAAATTTTTTAATATTTAAAATTTATTCATTTTTAATTTTATTTGCTTAATTATTTCAAATTTTTTAATACTTGTATTTTTTATTGGTATATAAAAAAATAGGGGACATAGCCCATATGGGTAGGTGATTTAGGCCATGTATAGGCCTGAATGGTGGAGCAGGTGGGCTGGGTCACGTAGGACCCGACTGTGTGTATGTAGGTGGGATAAATCCCATGAAAATTATCAGATGGGCCAATACCTGTACGGGCCTGTGGACCCATATGGGTGTATGGAGAGTGTATGTGGGATATCATCCATGTAGTAGGCTTCTAAGGTTAGGTTGCGGGGGAATATTATATAAAGAAGCGGCAGAACATCTGCTATTTCAATGTGGGACTTGCGCACATGATTGAGACCTTTATCAGCGCTAGAAAATGAACTGATAAAGGTTTACCTTTATCAGTGCTAAAATAAAGTGCCGATAAAGGTACCCTTTATCAGCATTTTTTTAGTGTTGATAAAGGCTAACGCTATATTTTTCACATTTTTTAGTAGTGGTTCCTCCCTCAGAGAGATGTGATTACCTGGGTGGTAGACCATGTGGAGATCGATGGATAAGTTGGGTGAGTGGACCGACCTAGGGATGACTTGAGAATATAGATGGTCTTTTTTCTATTTATTGAGAATAATGCTAATGTGGCTTGCCTTGTGAGGTTGATGAGATCACAAGATAATCATGATCAAGATGATATAATTATAACCCCTAAGGGATGGGTGTTGACTCAAGAGATGTAATTGAGATAGGGGAACCCATAAAGGGTGTCTTAAATTGAAGTTACTTAAGGGTACCTAGTTGGTTCCCTAGTGTATATTGACCCCTAGAGAGGGTGTGTGCGGGTAATGGGTAGTGATGATTGGGGGAGTCACTATTTCTATTGAAAGTGGGGAAGAATAATAGATCTATGAGAACAAGTCAATCTATCCTTTTTAACCTGTAAGAGGGATGACATATTTAAAGGATTTCACACCAGGTTATTATTTCTTGATTCACATCGAGTTCACCATCATTTCTTTCAATGAAAATTGGGGTTTGGTGATTGATTGTGGGGGTTTTTGAGTATGGTTGAAAAATAATACATGTTGGGTTTACCATTTTCATCTCTCATGGAAATTCACAACGAATCCCACATCCATACCAAGTCACATACCTTATTTTCAAAGGCACGTGATCATTTAGGGTTTCAAACTCAACAACACTTGGGATTTCACATTGGTCGATAGGATGTGAGGTCAGGCTCATTGCACCCTTTTGAGATTAATTATTACCTACTATGAGACTCTCTTATAGATTTAATATGTGTTCATTAATATATTCCAAGTCCCAATATAGGATTGGTTACCCTAATAAAATGATCAGGTGTTGAATCCTTATACATGTAAGGGGGTCTATTAATGAGACCATCTGTATGTATCATATGTTCTCCATCTATTTCTCAATATTTTTTAGTAATGGGTGGTTGATTTTATTTTGAATCCATATAACCAGGAACTATGGAGTTCACTATCATCCAAGAAGTCAATTGGTATTTCAAGGATGGGATTGAACCTCCCATATGTGTCCTACGTATCCTGTGAGAATAGGAATCAAAACCCATGTAGTTCATTTAGATCCAAGACATGCAGTTTAATGTTATATGGAAAGGACATATATGAGAGAACTTAAGAGTTGGGTATGGAGCTCGATCCTTAAGAAGGCGTACAATGTATCCTACTTATAAAAAGAACTGGAGTCTTCATAGTTTGGTATACCCTTAACCTGATGATGGGAAGACATAGATAATTAGTACCCATGAGGGTTATTTCCCCAGGGTTTACTAATGTGAGAATGACTTTGGGATTTACACTAAGGTAGACACCCATGTATGGATTCATTTTCATCATGTCAATGAACTAGGATTACACACTAAGGTTTCCCTAATTATAGGGATTTTATGATTCTAGTTATATGATTGTTGCATATCTCTAATCCATGTGAGTAATGATCAGTGTGAGAAACAAGGGATAACATGTAATCAGACTCACTGTACATGGATATAGGACTTATGCATTGGGGTGGCCCTGATGGAGTGTTTGATATGGATATTGAACCTTATTAAGGTTTCCTACGTACCCTACTTATAGCAGGAATTAGAGTCCTTATAGTTCAATTATTTTATCCATTTGTTTGATAGATGAGGAAAAATTATGGACCCACAAAGGATAGGGCATACGAACTAGATTAAATGAAATATCAGGGACTTACATTGAAGTGGATGCCCATGTATGTACCCATTTCTTATCCATTGATGGGAAATGAAGGATGATAGATTCATTGAAGAGTTTAGTTCCCATTATCTAGAATTTTTGGGATGTGGAGGGGGGATTACACCAATGTGAATTCTCATTGGAAGATATCTGACTCTTACCCTTTAACTGATAGAGGGTGGGGACCATGAGTGGAATGAGGATCTCATAATGAGTTCATAGCCCTAGTCCATTATGGACACTTCCAATATGATGAGTGAATTTTAATCCAAATACTCATGGTTTGGGGTTTACATGGTTCGAGTTCACATTCCCAAGTATTCCTACTGGACAAGGCTGACATGTTCGGGGGTATCAGCTTGACATTTCCAAGGTGTCTTCCTGACATGCCTAGAGGTGTATGATTGACATGTATAGGGGTATTAAAATGATCAAAGTCAAAATGTCTAAGTGTTTTAATTTCATCATGCTAATAGATCTATAGGACTTTACATGAACCATATAAATTTTATGGAGGACTTTGCATGATCTTCCTAACATGTTTGGAGGACTTCACATGATCTTCCTGACAAGTCCATAGGACTTATCATGATTTTCCTAGAATATCCAGAGAGAATCACGTGACTTGGATAACATGTACAAAGGACATCTCATGATCTAGATGATATTTTTAGAGGACTTATTGTGAACTAGTTGACATATTGGGAGTACTTTTCATGATCTACCTAACATTTATAAAGGGTGTCACTTGACCTAGATAACATTTTCATAAGGCATCACATAATATTAATATCATGTCTAGAGTACTTCATGTGAAACAGGTAATATATATAAAGGCCATTATTTTATCATGGAATAAATCAAGCAGAACTCATGACCCACTCACATAAAAATTAGAATCTTCATATTCGCATGAAGCTTCCAAAATTTTCATCCTTTATTATATAAATACCTTAATATTAATTATATTTTGGCATGTTGGGGCCTCATTCAACCGATTAGACATGCATAAACCCCTTCACGTGATCCATCTGACATGCTAGAAGTCCTTTAAGTGATCATTAGAGTGGTCACGTGAATCATATGAACATACCTGGTAATTCCTAAAGTCTTTCCATAAGTTTACCTAGCAGAATACTCTTGTAATTGTGTGGTTCTTCACTACGAGAAGTCATATCTCACCTCTATGCTCCTCTGTGTGTGTGTTTTCTATTTCAGGGGGGTGGATTTATAGTCATCATTTCCCCAAATCTACCCCCACTTTATATGATGCTTAAATCGCATATATGGGATTGAGTTAGTGGAGGGACCATTGTATCATGTGTTTAATGTGATCTTGTCATGCATTATTCATGACATCATCCTTCTATCACATGATAAACAACAACCAAATAATCACTCTTTCATTGGAATATTTATTTAACTGATGTATTTTCAATGGGATTTCACATAATCAAATTGACATGTCAAAGGGCCTTCACAAGAATAGGTTGACATGTCTGGGTGCCTTTACGAGATCAAGAAACCATGTCTAGATCCCCTCACATTAATATCAGTATAACTCTTTTAGCATGAATCTTACACCTTTTCCAGCTTTTATTTGATAAATTTTATGGTGTTCTCCCATTTGTTTTCCATCAGGACATCACATGATCAAACAGACATGTTCGAAATTACTTTGTATGATGAAGGTAACATGTCCAGCGGCCATTGCATAATGAGGCTGTTATGTCCTTGGGGATTTCATGTGATCAATGGATAAGTCACGTGCAACGCATCATCTCTTCGCATAAAAATCATAATAACTCTCTTTCTCATGAAGATTCCACTTTTTTAACTTTTATTTTATAAATGTATTGGTTTATTGTTAGGCACTTATCGATCAACATGTCAAGTGATTGGGGGAACTTATCTGGAAGCCTTCGTATTATCATTAGCACTTGTTTGGAATCCTTCACGAGATCATGAGTTCTATTTTTAGGGGATTTGTGTGATCATGAAAAGATCACATGAAGCACATGACCCATTCACATGATTTCCTTAGGGTCGCACAATTTGTAGACCCAGGTTCCTAATCCCCATATTTCCATGCTTCTCCTTTATTTCCCTTTTTTAGAAAATAATACCTATGATTATGGTATTTCTCTAATACTAAAATTATTTATTCTCATTTGGAAGGTGAAAAAAAATGACCCCCCACCATAAGTGAGGTCCAAAGGGACAATGACTCGGTTCTGAGGAAATTAAATGACCACCTGAGTCCCCTGGGCTTCCACTGGTCGGTGGTCTGAGTGGATTATGGTCTTTTGAGAGACCATTTTCATTTCGTTAGGTGCCCTATAAATTAGGGGGCGGGAATCTAACCATTTCACTTATGATTCAGACCTCTAGATCTCTCAATATTTATTCTCTCGTGTGATCTCTTCGCATGGCCTCACCACAAGAATGATTCTCAAGACCCGATCTTGTTATAGACTTGTCCCATAATTTATCTATGTGATTTAATTATACCATCCACCTAAGAAACAAATATTTTAGTTGATCAATGGTAAGGCACTTGAACTAAAATGAACTTCTTTGGACGCAAGGTCACTTTGCATGATCTTTCTACATTGTCACGTGATTTCCTAACCTTTATGAAATTCATGAGAACTTCATATGGCCACGTGGTCACAAGTCTTAGAATGAATCAAAATATCACAATATGTTACATGGTTTACATGATTCATGATACCTATAACAGGTTATGTAATCATGAACCCATATATGGTTCATGAGATTCATGTGATTTTTTCCAGGATATGTACTTATTTTTCTCCTTTTGGAAATATTTATTTACCCATCTGACATATGGTTCTTGCACTAGTTTATATGGATTATAGTTATCAAATGTCTTATGATGTGTCTGACCAGAGATCCCTAATTACTGGGAACCACAATGCTGACCCTCATTACCAGGTATTTTACAACATTGATATTTTAAAGGGGCTTCTTCCCACAAATATTCAAAACTATCCTCTATCACACGTACTCACTTTGTATGGATTTTTTCTTCTAGATGATATTGTCATCCCTTATCCTAACTATAATATTCTATCTCACTAGATATCATCCTATCTTAACTTCATTAAAATGATGCCTTTTTAGGACAATCAATTTATTATGGAACCATTCCATGGCATGTCCTATACTTTGGATAATTCCTCTATAGTTATAAACCATCATAATCTTTCTCATCAAATGATTTGTAAAAGTTACTCAATCATACTTGTCTCCTCTCTGAACAACCCAAAAGGTGGCTAGAGTTCAAAGTTGTATTTTTTCCATGGTGGTAACTTCTCTAATGAATTTCCATGGCCATTATGGGTTAGGAAGAGTTTCTTAGAATTATATAATCAGTTATATGCTATACATATTTACGAGGTGACATGGATTTTTAAGTTCATTGGGTACCATCAATTGGAACTCCTCAGAGAGTTGATTAGTCATTGGTGTCTTAGAACCAACTCTTTTTATCTAACCCAAGGTGAGGTAAATATTATCCTATGGAATATTTATCAGTTGGAGGGAATACCTCCTCTTGGGAAGATTTATGATGAATGTATTCCTGCTAAAGATGTTTGGGATGACCAAAAAAACTCCAACCTTAGCATGGGATATACTCACCAATACGAAGAATAAGTTAAATAATAAGATAAACCTATACTTAATCATTTATTTCATGTATTAGATCAACATATTTATTTATTTTATAGGGACTCAAAAAACCTCCATACACCCTCATTGATATCCTCAGAAAGTTCTAAATAGTATAGGATCTTATTGGTCCATTCTAGAAGCTGGGGAGTATGACTTATTGATCTATCAAGTGAAACCATAGGTTCCCCATGCCTTCAGTTAGCCAGATATTTGGTCATGTTTTTTAATGGATGGAAATATCCATTTGGGGACACACACTTTGGCATTCGATTCAGCACATTAGTGATGGCATAACAACTACCTGAAGGGAGACCCATCAATTCAGCTACACTAACCCTTTCCCACCTTTATCGAACCCTTATACATGTTAAATGAGGTAATTTCCCCTACTATATCAGTGACCCTTTTCAAAAAAAATCTAGATAGGGGAGAATTTTTAATGTTATAACTATGAGAATACTACCAAAATTATTCATAACTTTTTCCATCTCAAGCTGCTAAATGTTTTCGTGGTTGAGTCTATGCCAATAGCAATTGATGTAGTTGTTGATATATTGAGACAGAATGATCATTTCAATTTCATTTCATACCACACACACATTGGGCCGATTATTGATGATGGAAATGGTACCCTTTCCCAAAGATCTTATAAAGTATCACTTTGGGATGGGGTTCTAATAGTTCGTATAGAAGAACTAATCATCTATGATCCATATACCCCTACTATTTTTCTCTTCAATTTTTTTTCACTCAAAGGGTTTATCCTCTTCTCTTAGCTAGTGTGTGGGGAAAATGACATCCCAAACTTATTCACCAAATCTGGCTTATATTGGTGCGTAAAGATACAAATTATGAAATTATTATTCCACCTTCTAATTCCCCTATCATCATGTATTAAAATTATACCCAAAATTGGGTATAATCTTAACTAGTTGGCATACTGAATCAATTAGTTCAACATGTAGATAAGCCATTATCTTTTTTGATCCCCTTGTTCATGGCAGTGATGAGGTTGATTCAGGACACAGGGGAGCACCCAAGGAAACACTCTCTCTACAGTGATATATCTCCCATCAATAGGATAGTGTTTTTGAGGAATTAATACCTTTTGTGCTAGTGAAATATGATGCACCGGTTTTGGGAGAAACACATGATACTCCTTCCCTTTCTTTCTTGTTGGTTCATTTGATCCTCCCTTCAACATACTTGATGCCTGAACATATGCCACTATCCATTCTTACTTATAATGAACCACCTTAATAAGTCACTAAAATCTTAGTACCATGAAGGATAATTTCGTATAAAATCCATTCTCTGATTATAGAGACTCCCTTGTAAAACATTCATGACCAATAGGAACACCTACTCCAAATCCTTCATGAGTTGGGAGTCGGTGGATTTGACTATTTGAAAATGTATTATATCATGCTATAGATTATCCTGGATCATCAATAATTTGACAAAAATGAGAGGTACATTCATTTTTTTAAGATAGGAATTCTTTGGTAGAATTAATAAGGGAGTATTTGGAGGTTCTTGAATAGAGACATCAAAAAGTCTCTCATTTACATGCTCAAATGAATGACTTGACTACACAGATAGCATAACATGAAGTGATCATAGATCATACAAGGTCCCACATTTCAATGTAATAATACTTATTATCAGTCACTTATAAATAGGTTAAGATTTATCCTATTTTATTGATACTCTTCATCCTAAGGTGATGTAATAAGAAATGGAGTGGATGACACTTCAGTGCTCAATTTATGCCTCTCACTGGACTCTAGATAATTTAAAAAACTCATTTGACTAGGTTTTACAATGATCCGACAATGGATTTTTTTATGAAACCTTGGAGAGACTCCATAATGGGGAGATTCCTCCCTTTTTTGCATATTATCAATGAATGAAACCTTCCAAATTTTGTATTTTTATATCAGTCTTTATTTTATTCATCATGTTCATGAAATTTCATTGGCTCAGTATTGTATAGATCATCAAATACATCCATCATTTTTATAATACCAATTAAACCCAAATGCTTGAATTTTAATTCTTGAATCATAACAGAATTCTCTTGAGAATTTCCCAGGAATTATTATTGACATAATAATCCTTATAGATGTGTCTACTCCAGTTATCTTGTGATTACATGGTTCAAAAAAATATGATTTGGGTGAATGTGTCTCAGAGGAAAAGTTATCAAAATTTTCCTAATACACTTGACTTAGCAAGCATATATTTATTTTTTCTAGGGTAAGATAATGATCCCTATGATATTTGTATCCTTTATTATATTTTCCTAAGTTTCATATGGTGAAATCTTATTAGGCATGGGATTGTATTTTTCTCAGACCTCCATTTATGGGTTTTCATTCTAACAAGTTTTATTTTGTTTCCATTTCATAAGTGATCAATATTACCTAGATCTCACAAATTTCATGTTCAGTGTGCAGCGACTCGAATTTTGCCTCGGGTTCCCTTTATGGATTTTCAGCCTAGAAATCATTATGTCTCTTTCAATTGGACATTTAAGGACTTATGAATTAGACTTATGAGGTGATATAATTTAATTAAAATAGATTATACCTTCTATTACTATATTTTAGGGTCTTTTAGATCATACCATTTGTTAATGTAGTTTAGGGTCTTTTAGCTCTAAATATCGATTATTGTATTTTAAGGTCTTATAGCTCTGATCATCTTTTGATGTGGTTTGGGATCTTTTAGCTCGAACCATATATTTTCATAGTTAATAGTCTTTTATCTAGGATCACCTATTGTTAGTGGGGAAGGATCGGTATTCATGAAGGATTTGGGAACCCTGTATCCTTACTGGGATTCTAAGTAATGAGTATCCATGAAAGGTTTTGATACACTGCATTCTTAATTGATATTATGAATAATGAATGTTCGTGAAGGGTTCTGACACCCTGAATTCTTGAAAAAATTGTGAAGTATGGGTATCCATGATGGGTTTGAAACCTCATATCCTTTCTAATATCTAGTTTGATGCATGGTTACATAGTAGGGATGGAAAATCCACTTGGATAGTATGAATATGGGTTTTGGAAATCATGTCTCTAGGAGTTTGAATTGATGAATATGGAATGGGGAAGACATGTTAGAGATGATCCAAAAATACTATAAGGTGTCGACTTCCTACATGATGTTGTTGGGTATCATGAGGATTAGAGTTCATTTCATATAAGGAGAAGACACCTCTAGTTAACAAGAAAAAGTTCCTTATACACAATCTTATATGGCGTACATCCATGGTCAAATAGAGGGGTATTCACTCATTTCTAAGGTTCAAGAAATATTTTTGAATATTCAAACATTTGGATAATAAAGTGGGATATAGTGAATAGAGCTATCCAAGAAGGGTTTTGGAACCTCAGGACAGTTTTTTTATGGTTGGGAAGCTTGGTCCCAACACCATGTGGTTTAGGGTGGCATAGTGTGGGATATGAAAGGTTTGGGAATGTAAAATCACATTTCTTATTTGAGAATGGGTATAATAGACTATAACATAATTTCAAGGATTTCAAATCCACTTGAATATTCAGGTTACAAGGATTTTAGATCATGGTCTAGGAATATCAGAGTCAACTAAAAATGGGGGCTAGTGGATATAGGTCAACCATTATAAATGGTGGAAACCAGTATCATATGTATCTAGGATAGTTTCTCATGGAATTAAGGGGGAAATTTCATCTAGGACCAAAACATCCACTAGGTGCAATCTCTAAGGTGTTATGTTATTCACCAACGAATCTTAGTGGGTCCCCTTCAGAGTAGTCATTTCTCGTTACCAATACACTATAAAGAAGAACAAAGATAATTAAATCAAGTCTATAGGGTTCCAAGATAATTGTATCAACTTAAGTAATTGGTGAGTATCATCTCATACTTTTAATATAAGAAGGTTATTTGTGGAAAACATAATATTGAAGAAGGTTTCAAGAACCCTAAAAGTTGTATCTCTGCCTAGTGAACATGTTATCATAATAATGATATGTGAAAAATAATTACTCAAAACTTTTTTCTGGACAAGGGGGTCCAACGAGCATGGATTGGATTTTACTAGGGCCATAATATGGTCCTCATGATCTTTATTCATTTTTTATTTATACTCTAACTTTTTCCTAAACTCTAGTGATTAAGATTTTAGTGTGTAGAGACTTGACTTTTTCTCACACCACCCTTTGCGGGTTTTCATACTGATAAGTTTTATGTATCTTTCACTAGTTTTTTATGGTATTGATATTTGGAACATCAAAGGGTAAATTTTAAGGTCATATAAATTTGAAAAAAGTGCATTCAATTTAAGGTCATGATGCACATGAACCTGATATGAATGTAGTTTTACACAATAGCCTAATTGGGGTTCCCAAGGTCTAAAGTACTCTAACACCTTCTCAAGATGAGTACGAAAATTTTGTAAATCATGGATAAATGTTCTTAGATAATGAATGATGATATAGGACAATTATAACGAGGATGATCGTGAATCACTCTATAGTGATGAGCTCCACTATGATGATGTTAGGGATCACAGGGATCAGAATACCTTTAATCAATGCAAAGACACATTTGGTTAATGGCAAGGAGCTCATATATAGAAGATATGGGAAAACATGTGTAGTCAAAAAAAAGTTACCTTGAATCTGGGTGTCCTTTCCCAAGCGCCATGGATGGTTTGTGACAATTCAATGCATGCAATACATGAAGTCTGGTTTATAGATCGAGGTGATTAGAAATATGATGGAAGCAATCCAAAATTTGGTTGACCAAGGTTAGACTCTTATGTTCCTTTTATAAGGAGTGATGATGAATGATGGTTTTCATAGTTTAGTGTCATGAAGTGGGGACACATCTGTTAAATATTTTTAACATCATTCTTTAGGACGTATTCCTTGAATTTTAACATCATATGATAAGGATGTAGGAACCGGTGTGAAATTATGTAAGATATTATTAAAATAATTTTCACTAGTTGTGGGTGTATATATGTGAGAGGAATATTTTATCCTTGCATAAGCTTAATGGTGGGTACTCATATCCTAGATCCCTTCCTGTACAGATCTATCTCTTGCACAAGAATGTTGTACATACATCTAATTCATACAAAGAAAAATAAATTATGTATAAATCGGAGGTCCTTAAATAAAGGCATGTGAAATTTATTTGTTTAGGCTTCCCTAAATTTCCCAATGCATTTATTAAGGGGATTAATCATTCCATAGTCATATCTTTTAAAGAGATCTATCTATGTAGATCTGACTTGCATGGAAGGGAGAGGGGAAATTTTTTATTCCCTTAGTGTATCTTAACATCATATTCGGCTAAGGGGTGCTCTAAATAGATTAGTATTATATGTAGGGAATGTTAATTTACATATTTCATTATGGAATGAAGATGAAACATCCATATCTATCACAAATTTATGGATAGTAATTCCATATCTAAGAAATTTTAGGACTTGTAGGATGGACCATATGTCAAGTAGTTTAACATCATGTGACTAGGATGTCATTATGAAGTTTAATTTGATGCAACTAGGATTTTTTCATGTAGTTTAACATCATGCATCTAGGACATATCACTGAAAGAAGTGACTAACTCAATTCAATTAGGTCTTCATAGAAGATGCATACCCCATAATGAAGGGTTACAAGAATAGGATATTATAATATTGCTTTGAAAATGGGTACAATGCATAGATGTGTAACATTTAGAGTATCTAAATCTTAATGAATAGTGGTGTTATGGTAAGTTTAAATCATAACCCAAGAATATATGAGTTAACTAGTGGTGAAAACTAGTGGCTATAGGTTAACCATTGATAATGGTTTAATCCTATAATCCACGCAGTCATGAAAATAACTTCTGGGTTTAATTGGGGGGCTCTCCTTTGGGACCAAAATACTCACTGGGAACAATCTCTATGGCATTATGTTATTCACTATAAAATCCTAGTGGTGTCCCTTTAGATTAACCAATATCTGTTACTAGTTTTCTATAGGGTGGAACCAGAAGTAGGGGAGTCCATGATCCATGGGGTTCCAAGAGAAGAATGTCAACTCAAGGAATTGATTGGTATCAGCTAGAGTATAGAAGATATGAAGTTGGTTTATGTAGAATGTAATATTCATGATGGTTTCAATCACCATAAATGCCAAAAAAATCATGTATTGAACACATTTTGATGAAAATGGATAAAATATTAAATTCTTGAGTACACAATCATTAGAGGGGGTGATCTATTAAATGTGAAGAGATCTTGTCTTGTAGTTTAACATTATGTGATAAGGATGTTGTCATGAAGGTTAAAGCCATGTGACTAGGACATAGTTACCTATCTTTGGATAGAACAAACATTGATGACAATAGTTAGAGTGACTTAACCATATCCCTAAGCTCGTGTGGTTCATGATTGATGTGAGGAACAAGATACAATTGGAAATTTGATTAAACAATGAAAGAGTGCATGATAGGGGATATGTGGGGGAAATCACATTTTGGTATGAGTGATAATCCCCACACAAACTTGTTTCTCATGAATGGACTTACTTGGGAGTGATGAGAACTCATGGATGGTCTATAAATATAGGATTTGGGTGTCACTATGTATCCCATATTATGGGAATCAATCCATATGTAGTTTTTAGGAAGAAATATCTCTACAAAGATCAGGCCCATGTGAAAGGAGGGGTAATTTTATCATTATATTGTGGTTGGACTCAGGATTGAAGTCCTGGTGCCACTACATATATTGTGGTAATAGGAATAAATCCACATGTAGTTTTGATATAAATGTTGTGTAGTTTAGAGTTCCATCACCATTACTTGGAATGTAATGTTATAAAACACTGATTAATTATTGATCCCTCTTGGATGTGAGGAAAAATAGATGAAATGAATCATGTATTTAGAGGTGTCCAAAGGGATTTTGAAGCTCAAGGAAGTTAGGTATTCATAGGACATTCATACCCCAAAATGAAAAGTGTATAATAACACGTTTTTATAATCTTTCTTTGACAATGGGTATGATTCACAAATGTATAAAATTGAGAGCACCTAAATATTCTTGAATAATTGGGTCACAGGAAGTGTAAATTATGACCCAATAAAGTATGAGTTAACTGGAGGTGGAAACTAGTGGATACAATTCAACCATTGATAATAGAAGAAACCCATATTAAATGCAGTCAGTAAAATGACTCCTAGATTTAAGGGGGGGACTCTCATCTAGGACCAAAACACTTATTAGGCACAAGCTCTTAAGCATAATGTTATTTACCATTGAATCCTAGTGGTTCCCTTTTTTATTAACCAGTCCCTATTACCATATTTCTATCAGGGAGAACTAGGAGAAGGTGATCCCAAGGTCCATGGGGTTCCAAGAGAAAAATATTAACTTGAGGAATTTGTTGATATCAACTCATATATCAAATGTATTAAGTTAGTTCATGTGTAATGTAATATTCAATGAGTTTTTGAGAACCCTAAAGGTTATGGAAACACGTATTGAACACATTTTTATGGACAAGGGATAAGGCATGAAAATATTGAATACATAGTCATCAGGGGGATAATTTGTTCAACATGAAGACATATTTTCTTAAGTTTTAATGTCATGTGACTAGGATGTTTTCGTGTAGTTTTACAACATGAAACTAGGAAGTAGTCGTTCAATTTAACATCATGTGACTAGGACATAGTCATACAGTTTAACATCATGAGACCGAGACATAATTCCCTATCCAGAACACATCTCGATCATGATATCTAGAGAGGATTTTTAGGTTCCCTAAGCTCACATGATTCATGATCAGTGTGAGAAATAGGGTATAAATTGTATGTCGATTAAGCTATGTAAAAATAAGTGATAGGTAATACATGGGGGTGTTCACAATTTAATTTGGACTGGAACCTCTACATAGATCTGACTCTCATGGATGGACATGATTAGGAGTGATATCAACTCATGGATGTGACTATAATGGAGGATCTAGACATCACTAAATATCATGTTATGGTAAGAATCAAGCCTCATGAATTTCTTAGATGTAAAATTCACCCACACTACTCAAGTTCTTGTGTGGGGAGAGTGAATTTTTAGCATACTATGATTAGGCCTGAGATTTGAGATCTGGGTTTCACTATGTATCCTGAGGTAATAAAAATCAATTCATATGTAGTTTTTAGAAGGAAAATTCTCTAAAAATTTCTAACCCATACGTAGATAGGAGGTATTTCTTGTTTTTATTATGGTTGATCCCAAGATTAGATATTTGGGTGTCACTAAATAAATTGTGATAATAGGAATCAAGCCACACATAGTTCTTGAGAAATTTTCATGCATAGTTATAGACCAAATGTAGTAAGGGGTGCATTTATATATATATATATATATATATATTGTGGTAGAGCCTAGGATTCGGGATCTGGGTGTCACTACATATCCAATAGAAATAGGAATCAAGCTACACATACTTCATGAATGGAAATTTTCCTATGTGGGTCTGAACCACATTTAGGTGGAATATTTTTTCATTATATTGTGGATATACCTAGGATTGGAGATCTGAAAATCACTACATAACACATAATAATAATTATGAATCAGGTTATGCATAGTTCACATGTGAAAATTATTTGCACATGTCTAACCTGTACACAAGTAGGGGAAATTTTTTCCTTTATATTGTGGTTAGACCCAAGATTGGATATTCAAGAATCACTACATATCCTATTTAAACAAAAATAAATCCACACATAGTTCTTTAATGAAAATTCCTCAAGCGGATCTGACCCACACATAATTATAGGAGTACTTGTTTTTTACTTTCACATAGATCTAGATCATGTGTAGTGAATCATTTATGAACATCCTCTATATAGTTTAACATCATGAAGTAAGGGGGTATTTTTTGAATTTTAATTTCATGTGTTAAAGAAATCTTTAATGCAATTTAACATCATGTGGTGAGGACATCTTTTGATAATTTTAACGTTATACATTAAGGATCTAAGATTCTATGCAATTTAAAGTCTTATAGATGGGACTGGGAATCCCTAATAGCATCTATGAAAATTACTTCTTAATAAACCTCTAATTGGTGGGTGTGTGACACATTCCCCATCAATTGTGTCCAATGAGTAAGATCCATTGGAATAAAACTTATTTATAATTTAAGGCCCTTCCCACTTTATTTTCATCTTTAGAGGTTTCTCTCCTGGTATCATTGGGGTTATGAGAGCCAATAATAGTTCTCATTGAAGGAATAATAGAAAGAAAACCTTTATATTTATGGTTCTCACAATCTTATTTTGATGAACTTCGAGGTTGTGTAGTATACAAAACCTTTTCTCATCAAGTCACTCTAACTCATCCAGTCATTTTTGTAGTTAATCATCGTCTGAGATTTGTCTGAAGATAGCTATTTTGAGTGAGGGAAACTAAACTTATATGGGTAACACTACCTATATCCCATAATCCAATGAATATGGGGTATCTTGTTTGGTAATGCGCATAGTGGTATGGTAGGCCCGTAAAGTATGAACGAGTTAATCTGGCCATGACTTCTCATCCTTGTCCACCATTTTCTAGAGTATATTTGATAGATCCCTGTTGAAGGCCTCTATCTATTTATTTTCTATTTCATTATTGTGGGATGAATATTTTGACATGATGTTGTACTCTAGGTACATTTTCTTCATCTTAGAAAAATAGAAGTTGGTGCCATTGTCTATCAGTAGTGTGTAAGGGACACCAAATATGGTGATAATATTAGACTTTATAAAGTTGATGATATTCTTTATACCAACTTTCTTGAGAGGTATGGCCTCAGCCCATTTGGAAAAGAAGTTGGTAGTAGTAATGATATACTGAAACTACTTACTTGTAGTTGGGTATATTTCCCCACAAAATTCATTCCTCATACAGTAAATGGTCGAGAAGACTTAGTTGTATATAGCTCATATGGGGGTTTATGGATGAATTTTTCATGAATCTAGTATGCCTGACATTTCCAAGTGAATTACACACAATCCAAAATCATTATTTTCAAGTAGTAACCAGGCCTCCTAATTTTGTGGGAGAGCATGGTCCCAAACTGATGAAAACTTCCAGAGCATGAATAGAATTCTTCCATGATGGAAGGAATCTCTTATTCTACAATTCATCTGAGGATTTCATCAAATCCTCATTGATAGAGGTATATCCACTCATTTGGCCCATCCTAAAGGTCAAAAATCCACTGCTCGTTGTAGACTCTATTCTATTTTTTCTCAATATTATGGGAGGGAACCATTTTGGAGGTAATATATTATGGGATCCATCCACCCATGGGTGGATATAGGCTCATAATTCTCTAGGGTATTGTTGACCTGGTTTATTTCCTCTATGTCACAGATGATGAATGATGAGACCACCCTTCAGTGTGTGATGAAAAAAATCAATTGTTCTTGATCGGGATCATCTAGGACTATGTATGCATTAGTCGGTGCATCAACACGAGTTTTTCAATTGAGGAACATGGTGTAATGTTGGTTAAAAGGGTAATTTTTTCATTAATACCCTAACATAGACAATGTGAGGGGTTAATTCTTCCTTCTTAACAACATACTCATCATTAATCTATTTGATCACTAGCTTGGAGTCCACTTTAATATTTGGTATGTTATCTGAAACTGTAGGGCTATCTCTAAGATGATAATGAGGCTTGGTATTCTGTCTCATTATTAGTTCAGTCTTTAGACAGTGAAAAAGAGTAGGGAAAGTTTTCTTTGTCCAAGGAAACAAATAAAATCCCTTGACCAAAATGGTTGAGATTTGGTTCCTCTATCCTCTTTCGAATATGAATTCGGTAGGTGCCTTCAAAATACATCTCCCGTGTTTGGGGTGTATCATGGGCATAGTAAACCTCTTCATATGGAAGTTTGGTGACCTCTAGCGTGATTTCTGGAGCAGGATGTACCACAAGGAAATTAGTTAGGGCATTCCCTTTAACCACATTTTATGACACGAATTGGATTTCATACTATTTTAGGATAACCACCCATCAGGCCAAATGCCTGGTAGAATAAGGTGTACAAGGATGTACTTGAGTGGGTTAATATAAGAGACCAAGTGGACTTTGTGATGTTGTAAGTAATACCTTATCTTTTTCACTAAAAAGATGAGTTCAAGACAATTCTTCTCGATATCAAAATAATAGTTATCAGTACCTATCATCGTTTGACTAAGATATTAGAGGCTATTTTAATTCTTCACGTCATTTTTTGTGTGAGGAGGATACCAAGAGATCTTTCCATATAGGCCACATATAGAATAAGTGGATTTCCCTATACCATCAGAATAATGACTGGTGGGTGTGGTAGGTATTGCTTGATATTCAAAAAATATTCTTGGAATCCATCATCCCTTTATTAGGAAACTCCCTTATTTATTGGATTAGTTATGGGGAGATATTTTCTAGCTAGGTTGGCTATGAAATGTTGAATATAAGAGAGGTTCCCCTAGATCCCCTCGATTATTTAAGATTATGATTGGGTGACATTTTTAGGATTTAACTATTCTTTTCTTAATCAACTTTGATTTCATGGTGGTGTACCACAATGATAATAAATTTCCCTAACGTTGCTCATAAATCACACTTAATAGGATTCATCTTCCAACTATGTTGCTATAATTTAATAATGATTATTTGAAGATCAATTAGGTGATCACATCACTATTGATATTTAACACTAGGTCATTTAAAAAACATTCCATTATTTATCCTAATAAGGGTTTAAATATATAGTGCATGATGCATTGGTAAATAGTGGCAGCATTCTTTAATCTTAAGGGAATGACTTAGTAGAAAAATATCTCCTAAGGTGATTTGAAGGAAGTGGATTCCTCATATTCAAGGGAAATACTTATATGATTATACCCTGAATAACCATTCATATAATAAAGTTCTTGAAATCTAGAAGTTTCATCAATCAAAATTTATATGATCTGCAATGGGAAATCATCCTTCAGGAAGTGTTAATTATGATATTTGAAATTAATACAGACCATGATCTACCCATTATTTTTCTTAATGTGGATGATGTTGGAAATATATTTTGGGTATTTCACCTCTCGTAAAAAATTGGATTTGATTAATTTTTTCAACTTTTGATTCTACATTAGTAGCATTAAAGGGGTTCATTCTTCTAGTATCCTATTTTAAACCACAATGGCCATCGAGTAGTCCTAGGTGATGAGTATCCACATCAAGGTTCAACCTGGGAATCTCTATATAATTCAAAGAAAACACTTATTGATGTTTTCTTAGAAATTAAATATACATCTCATACTCCTCAAAAGTAATAGAAACACTAATCAACGTAGGCTACCATTATTCTTGTGTTCCCATATTCACTTTTCTAAGCTCATCGATGGTGGTGGATATGCCTTCCTCATATATGGGAGGGGCGTTCTTGAGTTCATCCTCTTATTCTTCCATATTTGTGTCTGTGTAGGTATTTTAAAACAAGGTGGGTAATCTAGTGGAAACTCTATCACTATCAAGAGAATATAATCCATGAGAAGATACATTGACATCCTAAGCTTCTAGAGTCATCATAGATAGATTCTAGGGATACTTTTATTATTTCACACTACTACTAAGGGTAGGAAGGATATGTGCATCCTGAGTTTCAAATAATGTCTTAGGGTATATTCAATATTTTATAATTTCATAAGATAATTTTTATCTCTTAATAGGGAGTCTGCATGATTTCCCTTAGATGGGTTTTAAGGCTCAAAAAGTGCCTCAAGTTTTCTAATGGGTTTTAGATGCATCAGATCCCAAAAACCCAACTTTTCAAGGGCATATATAGAGGCATAAGATTTGGAAAAACCATGTGGTCTCACATGATTAACCATTAAACCCTCCACTGTAACTAGACATGGTCTGAAAAACCATGAATGAGGGGTCACAAGGCCATGCGAGAGCTCTACATTTTTCACAAAGGGGTTTCTCGTGGTTTGCGCATGGTTTGGTTAACCATACTTATGACCATGTGAGGTGGTATCCTTGGACAATGGATTTAGAATGGGATGTTCATTTTTGGGTAAACTGTGTGCCTATCCATGTGAGGGGAGATCCCTTGGGATAGTGAGTGTTCATTCTAGGATCATAGTTAGGAAAACCATGAATTATAATATTGCAACTCATTTAAAAATGTGAAATTGTGAAACTACCCCTCCTTCCTGTTTTTTTATTTCTCCCATTTCTCCTCCTCTTCATGTGGACAGTATGGGAGCTCCCCCCCTTTCTTAATATCCCTATGTATTGAGGTAACTTCTCCATACAAGGTATGATATTCAATCTGTTGGTGGAAATGGATTCGTATTAGTAAGGCCATAGATCTGTTAGATTCTATTTCTCTTTTCTATCACCATATAGTGCACTAACTCTGTGTGAGCTATTTTACCCTATTTTTAGGTAATTTGTCTAAAACTTAAATTTCCTCTAATTCATCTTGAGATAGAGGCTGATATCTGATTAGTGAAAATCTACCAGTACGAGGTATGTGGTGATTAGATTACTTCGTGTTTTTACCGGTTTTTCAAAGGTTTTCTCTATATGATTCATGTGGTTTGACCAAGAAATACCCAAATTAATTTATGGATCATATTTAAATTATTAAATTTACCATATGATATGCATTAGGGAATGATATTTATCCTCTACATATGGTCAATTCAGGTTAGGGGCTTGGACCAGCTTGGGAATTTTAGGTCGGGCATGTGTTTTAATTTAATTAACTATTTATTGTGAATTTATTTAGGCGATGTAATAATCAGGATGAGGTAAATGCTCGTGTGATTTGAGATGGTGATGACCATCAGGATGAGTTACATGGTTGAAGGAGTACAATGTTCCAAATGGTGTGGATTAGGTATATTGGTTGATTTCCACTCACCATTTTCCGGCTGACATGCTTTTGGAGTCGTGTGCACATAGACAGGACTCAGATTGAGGTGGTGTTGACCACTCATGTGGGTGGAGGCCTCAGTAGACTATGCAACTTAGGTGATGGTATTGAACATCAGTTATGTTTGGGGGTGATCACTGTATAAATCCACACTTATGGTGAAATAACATCAGTTTATAGTGATGAGACCATCGGTTGGGGGATGAGGATTTCAATATTGATTGAGTCCATTAGACCAGTTTATTGGGAGGACAGACATTGTTATGCCTCAGAGCATTAGGCTTCCAACCAATGGTGATATTTATGGGAGGAAAAATATTTTTGTGCCTAAAACATTGAACTTTGAGTTGATAAGGGCTTCTGAGCTAGGGTCCAAGGGACCAGGTACATCTTGTTGGGTGTGCCATTTTGTATGTCGATGATATGATTTGTGATATGAGGTGTCAGTTGGCATGAGGTGTCAGTGGTACTTTTACAGGAGGTTCCTAAGGGATATCCAAATTGTAACTATTATGGGGATTCCTTGGGATTTATGCCATGGATCCTAACAACTATAATTTTATATATAGAGACAGATGTTGTATGCTATATATATAACTGGAGGCATGTGTTTAGACATTACCGGTGATGGATGAAGCAGGTGATTACTTCATTATGGATTCTGAGCACAAGGTAAGTGGGTTATTTATTATATATTCATGTGCTTATTGTTTATTTATATTTTTAAAACACCTGTATTATCAGGGGTGTAAGATATGCCCATGTTGGCGGTGGCCTATTGAGATTTATTCACACACCCTACACAGGCCCTTCGGGACGTGTGTAGACTTTATGATTTTGTGATCAGGTAATTGAGTGGTCTCAGGAGATGTACCTTTGTGATTATGTTTCACTTATTAGCATGATATGGATGGAAAGAGACCATGTTGGTTCTTACATCAACTAGAGTATAATTTTGAGACTTTATTTTGTATCATCAATCTTATATATGTATGTACTGGTGGTCGTCTATGAGATACCATGCTACTTATCTACTATTTTTTATTACCTCATATGATATGGAATGTCTTATTTTAGTTACAAATGGTATGTTCATAATTTATTCATTATTGATGCTTCTAGTTCTTATGCTATAGTGGGTGATTGGTTCCATTATTTTATGGTCTTACTTCAACTATGTATATAGATATAGACCATTACTATTATCACCACCATAGGGTATAGTCTTATAATTATCACCTCTTTACACCCTCATTTCTAGTCGGAATCCTTTAGTATATGGGGAAGAATTCCTAAGACCCGGTGGTGGTCAACCGACCCAGTGCACTGTTTAAAGTGGAATCTAGGTTGAGGCTCTAAAAATGAAATCAGATTAGTTTTATTCTATGATAATTGGTAATATCATTCTGCTAACTACTAATGGTATCAAATTATTTTCTTTTTAGTTGGTATTACTATTTGGGTTATGGTAGATCAAATACTAGTATGTTTTTAGAACTGGGCTTAGAGCTCATGTTTGGGTGCCTGGTGCCCTATGCATGGGGGTACATACCAAGTTTCTAGGGGTGGGAAATTGATTTTATGTTATATGATTTTATAGTTGATATGATTTCCACATCAATTGGTGCACTTGGGATTGATTATTATCTATTATGACATGTAACCCTTGTCCCAATATGGCAAGGGAGGAGATATGGACCCTTGTCCTGGTATGGAAAGGGAGGTTTATTTATGATTTGTGATAGTATTTTAGGAACATATGATTTTTTTAATTAAGATAGTAATTGGGGGCTTGGAATGTGCTAAGAGGGGTTTGGTTTGTTTAAAGTATCAATAAAGGAAGCTCAACGATATTTTCCTACTTAGCCTCCCATCGGTGGAATTCTACTTAGCCAACCCCAGGATATGGTTCCAATGAGATCTGTATGTGATGATATGTGTTGTTATATATATATATATATATATATATATATATATATGGGATTGGATTGGATAGGTGTAGGCAGGGATGACTATAGGGGGTGATATTTTTATAGTGTCAACAAATAAGTTAAACAGTTTTTTCTTATATATCCACTTTGGTGGCATTCTACTTAGCTACCTTGAATTATATGTGATTCCTAGACCTATTATGGGAAGGTTAGGGGTCATGAGGCTAGACTATGTTGATTTATGACTCTGATGTGAGTATTTAGGTGCCATCAAGTTGGGTTAAATGTGATACTTGACCCTAATATGGATGGGTAAGGGTCCATGAGGCTGGATATCTTATAGCAGGGTGTGGTAGGGGAGTGTAAGGGTGGTGAGATTACACTTCTTGTTACAAATTTCCCTATTTTAAATATAAATATATATAATGTTATTTTTTTGACCATTTTACTAGTATTTAGCAGGATTCTACCTAGATGGGCTCCGGTGGAGTGTTGGGAGGGAATTGATATGGTGTCGCGTGAGAATGCATGGGATAAGGCCCCTGAGGGTTGGGATAAGGCCCCGGAGGGTCATCCAGATCATTAACTATAGGTATAGGCTCAGGTATAGTTAAGTAAGTCACTGGATATGGCATCTTTTGGTCCATGGCTTGATTACAAGCTTAAATCAATCCTGGTTCTGGTTATCTAGTGCATCAATAGTGGGGCTCAAGGAGATGAGCCATCAATGGAATATCTGACATGTGAGTTCTAATCATAGAACCCACTGTTATTTTAGGGTTATGGTAGACTATAGGTATCATAGAACTATATCGAGTTGGTATAGACCATCTTTGACCAGCTCGAGACACCCCCAGGCTAGAGGGTGAAGTTGGATATGTACATGCTCTGAGGACCGGAAAAATGCTTGTGGGATGTATAGGTAAAGGTGGAAAGACATTAGCGACTAGCCTGGAAATATTTTAAGGCCAGGTTCTTGGAGAATTTCTTTCCAGATATGTTAAGGTTATATATATCCTAGGAGTTCATGAATCTCTAGTAGGGGGATAGTTCTGTCATAGACTATGCAAATACTTTCACATACCTATCAGGGTTTTCACCTACGATGGTGGGAGATGAAATTTATCATGTGCATCATTTTGAATTTGTCTTGAGTAATTTCATCAAGGTGAAGGTGAATATTTTCAGGATGTCATCCCTTTTAGAGGCAGACAACCAGGTGCTGATAGTGGAGGGAAATCTAATGGACTGATCTTATTTGAGTTGGGTGACAGTGTCAAGTAATTTCAATGGAGATTCTTTGGGTATCCAGAAGTGAGTCCAAGAGGAATCTCAACAGGGCAGTTTGGATAGTGATTTGAATAAACCACCTAGAAGTTGGTCTTCACATTGTGATTCTAGTGCGGTCATCCAGGACATGTCTAGACTCGGTGTGAGCAGCTTCCAAAGGATTGTCGAGCATGTGGATATGTGGTCCATTTAGAGAGGTTCTACAGGAAGCCTTCTTGGAAATATGGGATCTAGGGACCGAATTAGACATAGGCATCTAAGGTCAGACCAGGGGTGGTACTAGGATAAAATAACTATGATTATGCTACATGTGGAGGTCATGGTAGAGATAGTGGGACCCATATATGGGTTCAGTGGTCGGTAGATAGTGTATCTTTATAGGGAGTCCATGCCTCAAGTATATGGGCTTCATGCTAGGTGAACAGAGTGGAGATATCAGGGGAATAGTAGGTCGGGGAACTGACTATAGTCATAGGTATTCCATGATGATGGGCATGAATGAGGTTTTTCTTTTTTTTTGGCTTTAGCCTATTTTAGTGCATGATATTCATGGATGTACAATTTTTATACTAAATAGGTGTTAGTTAATAGGTTGGAATCAACTCAGATTCATGATATATATATATATATATATATATGAGGTTCATGGAACCGGGATTATTTATGGGCATTAATGCAGTCCGGGTTCTATTTTAGGTGTGTTAGCATCTGGGAATTGATGCGATGTGGTTTTCATATGAGGTTCATGAAAACGGTACTCCTTATAAGCATATGATGATATGCGGGCCATCAAGAGGTGTTGTGTAGGACACAATCATGAGGTGGTAATATGATGAGATATGATATATTATTGGTGTCATATGTGACACGGAAATTATTTGAGAATCAAACAGGGTGCAGGGGTGATGGTGCATCATGGGAGGACTTTTGATTACAGGTATAGTCGGTCGAGAAGTGACCGGGTAGGTAACTCCTAAGGTGGGAAAAACCTTGAGGGTAGGTGACCTGTGACTTGAAGACTGGGGTAGACTGGGATAATTTTTATGATATGGGTATGTTTTTTACCATCTTAGGTTAATGATTTATATATTGGGGATGATCTATGTTAAGGTGGGGATATTGTAATGTCTTGAGTTTTTGAATGGGTCATTTTCTAGGTAAATTTGAATTTTTGGTGTTGGTGCGCAGTCCATACTTTTTTCTTGATCTTAAGAACATAAATACGAGATTTTATATTACCCAATGTCCTATTTTTAGATTGGTTTTAAGGCCTAAAAAGTGACTTGGGGTTTTAGTTGGGTTTTGGGTGTGTTAGAGCCTCAAAACCCAACTTTTTAATGGCGTAGATAGAGGATAACAGTTTAGAAAAACCGTGCAGCCTCCCAGTAGTAACTGTGTGGCTATTTGGTGTCACTATATATAGTTTGACAAACCATGAAGGAGGGGGCTCACAACCATGTGAGAGCGCTACAATTTTTAGCAGATATTATGTGTCTGACTATGCAATATAGAATCCTTGGATAGTGGCTTCTGCATGGGCTACATACGGTTTGGTAAACCATGCACCTAATCATGTGATGGGAGATCCCTTAGGACAGTGAGTTCACATGGTTAGTGAAATATTATCCAAACTATGTGAGATAACCATGTGCCTCATTTAAAAATGTGAAATTACTATACAACCCCTCCTCCCTATTTATTTCTTTATCCCATTTCTCCTCCTCTTCATGCAGACACTAGGGGATCTCCTACCTTTCTTCTCCTACCTAGGTATTGAGGGAACTTCTTCATCCAAGTTATGATCTTCAATCCATTGGTGGCTATAGATTAATCTTAGTAAGGTCTTTGATATGCAAGCTTATATTTCTCTTTTCTATTTCCATAAGGTGTTCTAAATCCATGCGATCCATTTTACCATATTTTTAGGGTGTTCATCTAAAACACATATTTATTCTAATTCAGTTAGATTTAGAAGTCGATATCAAACGAGAGAACTTCTACCATTATTAGGTATTTGGTTCCTATCTTTCTTCGTGTTTTTTGTCGGTGCTTTAGGGGTGTTCTCTATATGTGCCATGAGGATTGACCGAGTGAGACCCAAATTAATAAATGGATTGTATTTAAATTATTAAATTAACCATATTATATGCCTAAGGGAATTCTCTTTCTCATATACAGATGGTCAAGTCGGGTAAGGATCTTGGACCAGCTTGGGAATTTTAGGTTGGGCATGTATTTTAATTTAATTAAACTATTTATTGTAAATTTCTTGGTTTTGTGGGAATATTCTAGGTGTGGCTTGAGGATTGAGGTGATGTCGGTCACCTAGACTGAGGTTTTTTAATTCTTTAAGTTGTTCAAGGATACTTGGTTGTTAGATTGAGGTGATGTAATCATCGAGATAAGGGAAAGGCCTATGTGATTTGATATAGTGTTGGCCATAAAGAAGAGAGACATTGTCATAGGAGAAATAGGTTTCATATGGTATGTATTAGGTGTGTTTGGGTGATTTCCACTCATTGTTTGTTGGTCGATGCACTGTTGGAGTTGTTTTCACACATATAGGACTTATATATAGGTGTTTTTGACCACTCATGTGGGTGGAGGTCCCCATAGACTATGTGGTTTTGGTGATGGTGTTGACCATCAGTTATGTTTGGGAGTGATCCCCATGGAAAGCCACATGGATGGTGATGGACCATCAGTTGACGGTGATGAGACCATCGGTTGGGGGATGAGGCTCACCATATTACTTGAGTCCATTGATTTAGGTTAATGGGAGGACAGACATCTATGTGCCTCGGGATGTCGGGCTTCGAGTTAATGGTAATATTTATGGGAGGATAGATACTTTTGTGCCTCAAATGTAGATCTTTTATCCAATAGGGACTTCTAATATGGGGTCCAAGTGACCAGGTTCATTTTGTTAGGAGTTCCATTTTGGACATCGGTGACATTAATTGTAACATGATTTGTCAGTTTCCACAAGGTTTCAGTAGTAATTTTATAGGAGGTGTCTGAGAGATCTCCATCTTATAAGTCACTAGGGGGTGCCTTGGGATTTATGTCATGGATCCTCACCACTATAGTTATATATATACAGAAAGATGTTTTATTCTATATATATAACTAGGGGAATGTGTTCAGACATTATCAGTGATTTACTTGTGTTTGTTGAGCATAAGGGAAGCAGGTTATTTATTATATATGCATGTGTTTCCTATTTATTTATATTTTGAAAACACCTACATTATTAGGGGTGTAAGATATGTACATGTTGGTGGTGTCCTACTAAAAATTATTCCCACACCCTACATGGGCCCTTTAGGATGTGTGTAGACTTTATTCTTTGGAAATCAGGTAAGGGGCCAGGCTCAAAAGATGGATCTTAGTGATCATGTTGCACTCCTTAGAATGGGATGGATAGAAAGGGGACATGGTCGTTCTTACATCAGTTGGAGTTTAATTTTGAGTCTTATTTTTGTATCAACATGATTATATATATATATATGTACTAGTGGTTTTCCATGGGTTATCCTACTATTTATATACTATTTTTTATGACCTGATGTGATAGGGAATGTCTTATTTTAGCTAAAAATGGTATGTTTGGATTTTATTAATTGCTTTTTCTTCCTGTGCTTCTATTATAGTGGATAATTGGTTTAAATATTCTATGGTCTTACTTACACTATGTATATACATATTGACTATTATTATCATCACCACCAGAGTATATATTCTTCCCACTGTTTCCTCTTTATACCTTTGTTTCTAGTTAGCACCCTTTGGTGTACGTGGAGGCACGCCTAAGGCCCAGTGGTCAACCGACCCAGAGCACTGTTTAAAGTTGAATCTAGTTCGAGGGTCTACATGGTTTATTATGGAACTATTTTCAAACATATCCCTTCATATGTTGACATTATTGAGTTTTCCTAAAACATATAGGGGTTTTATATATCCTTGTACAAACTCTTCCCATTCCTATCTTGTGAACGAGATTTTGGTATGACATTATGATGACATAGTATCTACTCGGTAAACCTCATCCAAAAAGATTTTTATCTCAAACTCTTGTGGGATTTGGAGGGCATAAATGAGTGCCTCTCAAAGTTATTTTTAAATATGTAGAGCATACAGGATTGATAGTTTGGCTAGGATTACCACCAACTGTTTCAGAATTTCATACTTTTGTGCCATAGGTCTACGCTTCCCAAGGTTGGGTTTCTCCCTATTATATGTCTCATGTTTTTAGTTATTTGAGTTTGATGAGCTTATTACTTGAGAAAAGATCTAGGTAACATATTCTACATGTTTCATAGGTCACACTATCCTTCCCCTTTATCTTGGATAATCATAAAATCACACCCCTTCCAGTCGGTCATGTAAAATAACTAGGCTTTAATGACCATTGTAAAGATATGAGGAATCTTCATGATTTTGTGGGTCTTACTTAAGTTATCATCCATGATTCATAGCTGTATGTATGGATTCCATGGGGATGTGACCAGAATATTAGGTTCGTCCATGCTTGCATCATCCCCTATATCATCAGATTCTACATCCTCAACCTCCACCTCTATGGTCAAATATACAAAACTCATACTCAAAGTAATATTTATAATCCAAGAAGGGATGTTTTAATAAAAATATTTTAATCAAACCAAAAATGATATCTTCAACTGATTAGGGTTTTATTTAGTGGGGTGGTGCTCGTTCTCTAGATGTTGAAGGAAATAAATCTGTAAGAGTTATAGTTTGAAAAGAAGTTATATATGACTCTTTATCTTGTGTATTTTCCAATGTAAAATCATTATATTTTCCTCTAGGAGGAATACTCAATGTAGCCTCACTGGGTGTTGGATTAATTACTAGTTTTTAAAGTTTCACTCACATGATGGCATGAGCTTGGTCAACTATCTTTCAATTCATCATCAAAATTATGTTTATTCTTAGTTGGAACTTCTTTCTAGTCACCCTATTCTTCCAGTAGGGTGATAGTTACAAAGGTCACCTATGTAAAGGACTTATATAGTATCACCTATCTAGAATCAACCATGCTTTATAGGATTTCTTTGAAGGCAAATCATTCCTGGATGGTGTGGCCCATTCTTCAATGGAAAGGGTTGTAGTCAGGAAGGTCATTGAGGTTGACCTCATTGGGTTTCCTAGGTTCTAATTGTTTGAAAAGGTTATTTTCCATGGATGAAAGGAAATATCAAGAACCTTCTTATTTCATAAGGAATACAATTTGTTCATTCATTCCTCAAATCATGGGTGAACCTGGTCTCTTTTTTTCTTTGGGAAAATGGAGATTCTATTACTACTGCTACTTGATGGGATGTGGCGAACAATTAGGGGTATACTTGGGAGATTGAATGGGAACTCCTACTATTTTTAGGGTAAAAAATTATTCTCTACCTTACCAATAACTTTTGCTTTCACCATAGGCATGGGTTGAGATTTGTCTTAGGTTCACTGAATCACATCTTCCAAGTGTTGCACTGTCTCTATAAACTCAAAAAATATACCAAGATACTTAATTGGGATCAAAGTTTTTTTAATATAATTAAAAATATTATTAGAAAATTTTTCTAGAAATATATCTTTTGATAGTGGAATATTGAGTGAGTAAGTTAACCCTTTATATCTAGTGATGTAGTTAGAAACCCTCCCATTTTTGTATTGTTTTCAATTTCTGATGTCGAAAATAATTATTTTCCTTAATGTAGATATGAAATGATAAAGGAATTGATGAAAAATTTATTCCCATCCCACAATAGATCCTACTAGAAGGATTGTATAGCAAACAAAGTCTATCCCTACCAAAGTCTATGCAAAACATCTAATTCTGGTCACTTCCTGCTGATCTTGAGGGCTCGTCATTGGGCCGCATCAGGACACAAAGTGTGTGAGATGTTGTTATGGATCTCTTGCACCATCAATGGTTGATAAGATAGGATTTCCAAAATTGGGAGGGGGGAAGTTTCATCCATCCATTTGGGATATGGCTTCTTTCCAAGCTACATAGGGTTGCACCACCCTTCCATGGATTATATTCAAGTATCCATGGATTCAATGGAATTGAGGTGTTATGAAGGTATCACTATCTAGGAAACCTCCTATATTTAGGTAGAAAGAAATTATTGATGATGTGGACCCATTTTCATATCCCATTGATTATCAATGCTTTCCAAAACTGAATGATCACCCTGGCGTGGGAGAGGTTGTCGCTATAATAGAGTCAAGTCATGGTTATCCTCAATTTCCCAATTTATATAGTCTATTTTTTTGTATCCAGAGCCATCATAATGCTCAAGTGTCATTCTTATATGTGGGTTATCTCTCTTATGATGTGTGGGAGGAGGGATATTCATTTTTATTTGAAGACGATACCCAACGGGAATATTGACCCTAAGTAGTTCCTCATTGAGCTGTCTAAGATTTTTTATCTCATTATCATATCATGCTAGTCATTCCTTTTCAAAGGAAATTTTTTCTCCTTTAGGTGATGAGTGAGATATAGTTACACTTTTCCTTTTATCTTGACATAGTTCCACTGAGGAGGTGGAAATTTATCATTCGGAGTTGTCGGGTTTTGGATCCTTCTTTGATTTAATATACAAGAAGCCTCAGTTTGTGCATCTATATTTCCTACCTCTTGAGGCATAGTTTCTATGTTGTGTAACTCTACTTTTACGCCTTGGTCCACATTATTTTTTGGATTGATGGTGATTAAGTTCACTGAGGTGTATCGGGAAATGGTAGTTACCCCATCACTCTTCACATAATATGGTGGTTCTATACTACTTACTCCTCCTTCTCAAGTTACATCAAGGTCATTTCTTGGACCCATGGTCATATTATACCATTTTGGGTTATGAACCTTACGGTTTTTGACCACCTTCACCATAAGTTCCCAATGTCTCAACATACGAATAGTGACCATTCATACTTTCTGAGTAGTCCCCAAATAAAATATATGTGTCTTATAGCGGGAGGAATGGTTGGGACACTGGATGTCAATATTTTACTCCTAACATAGAGAAAATTGTCTCCTTTTGGGGTGATGATAATGATAAAAATGCCCCCCACTCTATGGTATGGGGATGATTCAAGGCTACTATTGGAACTTTCTGATCCTCTTGTTGGGGATTGGAGGACTCCAATTAAGGATCTGATGGCTCTTGTGGTGAAAATTGATATATATATTCCCCTGTCCTATAAGGATGGGTTTGATTTGGAACCACTTCCTATTTATCTAGGACCCTCTAAAGGTGTGATAAACCTGGTGGTGGTGATTGAGATAAAAATTTCTCTAAATCTACTGGCTAGGATTTTTTCACAACAACCACTGATATTTCTAAGATCCTTTAAAGATTTTATTACCTTATAGGTAGCGTCAGTGGTAGAAATTCCCCCAACCCTATAGGCTAGGTTATCTCCTGGATGGTTGTTATAGCAGTTGTTATTGTAGTCTATTTGATTTGGCACAATTGTACTCATGTATGGGTCATTTGTAATGGAAGATTATGATGGGAGTCGCTTCTTATAGAAATTTTATGGGTATTCCACAACTTTTGATTTATTGTTTGAGATTTATTCCTATTTTGTTGAGAGACCCATCTTAGGAGCCTACTTGAGGCCCTATATCTTTGTTTATGATGTATTTTCATCCTCAAAGTAGAGTATTCTCACTATATTGACCAACTGGACTACACATTACCTAGTCCCTTGATTTATCATATGGATATAACATTATAGAATGTTTTATCATGGGAGTTTTACTATTCTAGGGACATAGTTAAGTGAAATGCTCCATAATTTCCCCATAATTGGATACATACATTTGACAGGGCTCTAGAAATTAGTAAACGGAGTGTTGTTATGATACATAAAAAAACACTTCATAGGAATTTATCATGATCCTCCAATCCTAGGTTCTAGGATATAGAGAATGAGAACATTTCCATTTGATAATAGAGTATATTTGTGATCTATAGGTTACCCTCATATCCCTAATAAGGTAAGTGTCAAGCCTTCAATACCTAATGAGTCGCCCACATGTTATGGTGTAAGTAAGTCATGCACTCATTATCAAGATCATCTAGGATCTCATAGTCATAAGTGGTGATGGGTCATAACATGTTTGGAAGGTTGTTTCTGGATAACTCTATCTCTATATACCCATGTTGTCCTCTTATTCATCAGGTTTATAGAACTCCACTTGGTCAAACCACAGAGGTTTCTTCTTTGGGACTCCTACTAACTGTGGTTAAGTGTTGATGATAGTTGATGGGGAACTATATATGATTAACCCCAATGTTTTGATCACCCCTTTATAAAAAGGTATCTCTGATTCGAGCACCACTCTATATGAAGGTTTCTATGCAGGGAGATTATTTCCTTTTCTGGGAATGATTTTACATTAGGGAGTTTTTCCATGATGGACATTAGGATTAGAGTCCATGTGATCCATCTCTACACTACCGTAAGGAGGAATATCAAGGTATTGATCACCTTTTACTTCAGTTGAAGAGTCAACAAACCCCTGAGGTGTGAAAATATGCATCGTATATCCTCACGGACAATATAATTGAGAAGATTAGGGATACGATCTCCATTAAATATCTTGGTTAAAATATACCGACTGAAATATGTTGATAATAGTATATTTATTTGAGAAAATGAGCCCATTTTTGAAAATCTACTAGAGTATTCCAATGATATTCTGTATCATAAGTAGGATTATTATCCTACCAGTGAGTGGTTTTGGATTATACCAGTCAATTTTGGATGAAGAAGGTGTATGAGCCTAGTTAAAATATGAATTCCCTATCAGAATATGCAGAAGGGATTCTAGAATGGGATAAGGGATATGGGTCTCCTTCTATATAGCCTCCAAAGGATGCTGATGTAGTCATTCATGGACAGAAGTAGGGATATGATCCTAGCTTCCTTAAGGTAGAGGAATATAAATATTTGATTCATAGGAGGGGATATGAGACTACCTTGAGTTAATTTCTATATTGTACTAACAAACCTCGGTTAGAGTAGGGATATGATCTGGGTCATGTGCCTTTGGAGTATTTAATTGGATTTATTCGATAGGAATGTGCATTTATCCTAAGGCATGTGCCAAATTGAGTTGGTGATTCCTAGTTGGAATGATAATATGAGCTCATCCCTGTGCCTCATCCTTTTCTAGAATATACTGATAATTCTCCTAGACATGATAAATAATGTGCACTTGCTCTGATATATCCACCTATTCATACTAATCATGGTTATATGTTTCTCTACCTATTAGGATAGGTATATGTACTTGTCTCTATATTTTTACCAGTTTCAAAATATACAGGTAGATCTCTTCTACTATTACTAGAATGTAGTGACACTTCATTAATGTGTGTGCAAGAATACCGGTCTGTACATTCTCAATCTCAAAGATATACTGGTAGATTTCTTCAATTGAAGCATGGATATAGTCACAATCATTTTCTCCTTATTCCATAAGAATATTCCAGTGGTATTTATGCATGGGGGAAGGGATATGTTCTTCCCCCATGCTTACTATAGGAATATTCATGTAGACTTGATCTGAGTGAGCAGGGATATGATCCTTCTTTCTAGCCACTACCAGAATATACTAATGGGATTCATCAATGTAATTGGGGATATGATCCCACTCTCACTTACCTGCATATTTCCAAAACTATAGAGACCTCCTTGGTACCCATGTAGGATTTCCCATGGTAGAAATTTTATGGGTGGTTCCCTCAGTAGGAAACTGAGGGGCGCTGTTAGGATGATACTGGTGACGGTGGCTAACAAGAACCCTCCTAGGAAGATCCTAAACCATGATGGAGCTATATTTTACTCCTTGATCCACCTTCCTATGGTAAGTAAGTTATTGATTTCCATTCTTTGGGGATAGTATTTTTAACTCGTTGATGGTGGTGACAGGTGCCACTAGTTTTATTACATCTTTCCTTGAATGAGTCGTATTTATAGGCTTTAGAATCTAGATAGCTTTATGTGAATCCTCAAGTTTTGGGATCATACCATGTCAGTGGTATTCCCAGACCATCATTTTATCCACCCAAATATGAATGTGTCAGGTGGGTGTGCTGTTTTGAAACCTACATAGGTTACTACCATAGATGAGGTTCGAGAACATTCACTTGATGAAGACATGATCTCAGATCAATATAGTGCTTGGGAGAGTAGTTTCTATAGTCACAAAGACAACAAGTAACAAGGTTACCAATAATTTCATCATCACATTTTTTAAATATGATTAATTATCTATTCACAGGTAACACAATTGTTTATTCTTGTTTTCTATTCAACCATTTTGTTTGTGTGTAATTTTCATGGAGAGAATGAACTATTTAATGGGAACCTTGATATATTATTGAATCATTTCATGTCATAAATAACATTTTTTTTCATAGGATACACAAAACAAAATGGCTCGACATGTAGTCAACTGATCATTTTTATTATTTGAAAGATTTGCATCGAGTTCGCCATTTTTTTCTATTGAAGGTATATCAAAATAATGTCTTTATGAGAACTAGGTGATCTGTCCTTTTTAACATGTGAATTGGATGAAATATTTAAAGGGTTCCACATTGGGTTATTATTTCTATATTCACATCAAGTTTTCCATATTTTCTTCTAATGAAAATTTGTGGTCATTTATTGATTATAGAGGGTTTCTAGTATGGTTTCATAATCATTCATGTCGGGTTTACTATTTTCATCTTTCATAGAAACTCCCAATGGATACCACATCCATAAAAATTCATATAACTTCTTTCCAAAGGTAAGTAGATAGTTGGGGTTTCAAACCCAACAATGCTTAGTAACTCACATTGGTCGAGAGGATGGGAGATCAGGCTTATCCTACCCTTTTTTATGGAATTGTTTTCTACTCTAGGACTCCCTTATAGATTTAAGATATGTTTGTGAATATCTTCCAAATCCCAATACGATATTGGTTACCCTAATAAAATTATTGGGTTTTGAATATTTATACCTATAAGGGGGGTTATATTAATGAGATCATCTATATGTATTAGAGGTTCTCCATCTATTTCTCATTATTTTTTAGTAATGGGTATTTTCTTGTGTGTTTAATCCATATAACTAGGCACTATGGAGTTTACTTTCATCCAGGAAGGAGATTGGGGTTTTAAGGATGGGATTGAACCTCCCAAAGGTATCATGTGTATTCTATTATAATAGGAATCAAAACCCATGTAGTTCATTTAGATCTAAGGTTTTCTATTTAAAATCATGTATAAATGATGTATATATTGTCACTTAGGCATCATATATGGATCTCAAGCCTTAGAAATATGTATTACGTATCTAGATTATAATAGGAATTAAATTATTCATAGTTCAGTCTGTTATCAACTCACTGATGGGTAGGGATAGATAATTAATACCTATGAGGGTTATTTATCCATGGTTTACCAATGTGAGAATGCCTTCAGGACTTATACCAAGGTAGACACCCATTTATGGAAGAATTTACATAATTTCATTTAATGGTTATTACACACTAATGTTTCCCTGATTATGGGGATTTTATGATTCTAGTGATATGATAGTTTCAAATCCCTAAGCCTGAATGATTCATGCTTAGAGTGAGAAATAATGGATAATGAATGATCAGACTCACTGCACATGGATCTAGGACTTATGCACTGGGGTGTACCTAATGGAGTTTTTGATATGGATCTTGAACCTTAAGAAGGTATTCTATGTACCCTACTTATATATGGAATCATATTCTTTATAGTTCAATTAATTTCTCAATTCGTTGATGTATGAGGAATAATTATGGACCCACCGAGGATGGGTCCTATGAACTAGAGTAAATGAAATATGAGGGACTTACAATGAAGTAGATTCTCATGTATGATCCCATTTTCTATCCACTGATGGAAAAGGAAGTATGATTGGATCATTGGAGAGTTTGGGTCCCATGTGGTCGAATTTTTGTGATATAGAGGGGGGATTACGCTAAGGTGGATGCCCATTGGAAGATATTTGTCCCTTACCCTCTAACAGATAGAGGGTGGGGACCATGAGTGGCATGAGGATCTCATAATGAGTTCATAGCCATATTCCATTATGGATACTTCCCATATGAAGAGAGAATTATCAACCAAATACTTATAGTTTTGGGTTCATATAGTTTTAGGGAACATGCCCAAGTATTTCTATTGGAGAAGGTTGACATGTCTGGGGGTATCGGCCTGACATGTCTAGGGAGTCTTCCTGACATGCCTTGAGGTGTCTTCTTAACATGTAAAGATGTATTTGTGTGATCTAATATGACATGTATACAGGTTTTCACGTGATGAAGATGGAAGGTCTATAATAATTCACATAAACTAGGTGACATGTCTAGAGGACTTTGTACGATCTACCTAACATTTCAGGAGGAATTTACATGATCTTCCTGACATGACTGGAGGACTTCTCATGATTTGTCTAACATGTCTAGAGGGTATCATATGACTTGGATGAAATTTCTAGAGGCCATCGTATGATCTGTATGACATACTTGGAGGACTTCACATGAACCAGCTAACATTTCTAGAGGACATCACATGATCTTCCTAACAAGTCTAGAGGGAATTGCTTGACCTAAACTGCATGTTTATAAACCATCTCATTATTTGGATAAAATGTCTATAGGAATTTTCATGAACAAGATAACATGTCCAAAGTCCATAATTTGATCAGTGAACAGATCACACAGAGTGCATAAACCACTCATATAAAAATTATTATCTCTATCTTCACATGAAACTTTTGTAATTTTTAGTCTTTATTGCATAAATTACTCAATGTTCATTAGGAATTGTCTTGTTGAGGCCTCGCATGAACAATTTGACATGTGTAATCTCCTTAATGTGATCTAGTTGGCATGTTGTAATTCCTTCTTGTGATCAATGGAGTGATTAAAATAAGTGTATGAATACACCATGTAATCCCTTAAGTTGTTCCCCAATTTTACCTAGTGTAAGACTCTTGCGATTGCATGGTTCTCTACTCTGAGAAGTCTACTCTAACCTCTATAATCCCATGTGTGTGTTTTTTTCTATACCAAGTGGGAATTTAAAGTCATATCCACCCAAAATATATGTTACTTTCATGGCGCTTAAATTATATATACAGACTTGATTCAGTAGAGGGAGCGTCACATCAGGCATTTTGTGTGATCCTACCATGGTTCATTCATGACATCATCCTTTTATCATGTAATAAATAGAGACTGCATAATCACTCTATAATTGGCATATTTATTAGACCCATGGAATTTAATGGGATTTTTATAATCAAATCGACATGTAAAAGGGCCTTCATAATATCAGACTGACATGTCTGGGGCCCTTTACGAGATCAAGTGGGAATGTATAGAGTCATTCACATAAAATATCAGTGTAACTCCCATCAAGGGAATCTTTCTTCTTTTCCATATTTTATTTTATAAATCTTATATAATTTTTCCATTGGTATCCCATTAGGGTATCACATGATCAAATGTACATGCCTGAATTCCTATGCATGATGAAGGTGATAAGTCCAATGGCCTTCGCATGACAAGGTTGGCATGTCCCTAGGTAATTTTCAAGATCAATGGACTATTCATACATATTTCATCATACCTTTGCATAAAAATTAGTATAACTCCATTACACATGAAGCTTATTATTTTTTTATCTTTTACTATATAAAAGGATTGGTTGATTTCCAGGCATCTGTTAATCGACATGTTGTATGATTGGGGGAATTCATATGGTAGCCTTTTTATAATCATCAGCACTTATCTAGAAGCCTTTGTGAGATCAAGAGGGATATTATGAGGTAATTTTCATGATCAGGAATAGATTATGTGAAGCACATGACCCATTAATTTGATTTCCTTAGGTTCATGTGATTCGTATAACCTAGGTTCCTAATCCACATATAGCAATGATGATCCTTCATTTTCTTGTAGAAAATAATATCTATGCTTCAGGTATTTCTCTGATCCAAAAATTTTCAATACTTTTTTAGAATGATTCAATAGTCACCTTAGAACTTAGATTGTCGATTTGAGCTGAAGGATGTTGTAGTGATTGAAATGAGATTTTGGGGTGGGATACTCTACCCACTGAGATGTATTGAGATACATGGTATAACTAGAAAATTCTCTTAGGACTCAGCCTTCATTTATGATATAGGTTTTAGATGCCTCAAACACACTCCTTAGATCCCTATAGTGGGATTTATAGTCTCCCAATACATTGAAATACGGTTTGGGATGACTTAGACATGATACTTGGATCCATATAGTGTCATTAATAGTCCACTGATATGTAGATAAGATGGTTTGGGATGCCTTTTACATACTCCTCAGATCTGGATAAGGTGATATATGTCAAGAAAGATCCACACCCCAGGACTTAGACAAGGTGATATAGGATAGGGGAACCATACCCATGGGCTCGTATGATGTGATGTTTGGAAGGGGAGAGTTGCACCCCTGGACTTGGATGTGGTGATATCTAGAAGGAGGAACCACACACCAAGACTCGGATGATGTGATGTATGTAAGGGGATATCTACGTACTTGGAATCAAATGATATGTTTTCTTGGTAGGGTACACCCTTTCTCTAGGTGATAGATTCCTAGTAGGGGATATGCACACCTCTAACTCTAAGTGACATATTCTTAGTAGGATATTCCCTAGATCGGGATGTAGTTTTCCTAGTAGGGTATGCCCTATCTTTAGGTAATGAATTCCTGGTGGGGGATAGGAACACACCCTATACCCAGGTGATGTTATTTGTTGGCATGATTTTTCTACATGCTCAAATACACCCTGTCACTAGCTAAGGCAAGGTTGGGTTGATCCTAGATTTCAAGTTAGAACATGAGGATCACCAGTGATTATTTATTTATACTTCCATGGTTATTTATTTATCCATATAATAATGAAATATATATATATACACTGAATTTACCATTTATGTATGAGACTGTGTTGGTGGTTCTCTACTTATTCATATTCACACCTTTCTCATATAGTCATAACACTTGGGTACCCAAGAAACATTCAATGTTTGCAGGTTCAGGTTGAAAAGAGTCTTAATATAGCATGAATGAGTGGGATGATTCAGACAAGGTTATAGTTTTGATGAGGTATGTCTCGAATATAATATTAGATCATTTCATGTTTTATTTTATTTATTTGGTTTATGTGATCATCATAGTGGGTGATATGTGTCCATATGCTGGCATAAATATGATTTTTTATGAATTCCTTCTTCCTCATGTTCATTTATTATAGCATGATTTCTTATTTATTTATTATGAATACTCTAATTATTTTAATATTGATGTTGGGTGATTTTTCTCTTATTGTACACTCTAATATGGGGGTATAGTATCCCCATGGTAATACCCTATACCCCCACTTCTAGTTGGAATCCTCTGACATTTGAGGAGGAATGCCTAAGGTCCCAGTACCTACTCCTCCAGTTTAGGAACCACATAGTGTCCATGAACCACAAGAGAAAGTTACATTGAGTAGGAGGATTTGTTGAAAATCATAAAGAATGGTGAAAATTTGGTGACAGTTATTAATCACCAAGGTCACAACAGTAATGAAGAATATCCTATGAGACTAGAAATTTATGGAGAACTGGAAATGATAAAATCATTCCTTTTATGAAATTCTAATTTTATAGATACCTTGTTCATACAATGATATCTTTTAAGGAGTTTAAGATCTAGTTGAGATGTGAATATATTGGTACTCAATAACAGAGGATGAGAACATATCTTATAACATGAAAACAAAATATAGATATTGCTATAATTTCTCTAAATTTAGTCAAAAATCTATAAATTTTCGGTAATAAAGAATTCAAAATTACTTCAATAGAATCCAAGGGAGAATGGTAGCTAAATAACTAGATGATATCTCCCTCGAAATATTTTATATCCTTTGTAGGAAGAGGAGTGTGATTTCACGGCCTATATTGAGGGAAATGAGGATAGATTCCCTTGTGTCTCAACAAAACTAGGCATTTATTATAAGTAAAAAAGAAAGAATGAGAATGATATATTTACCAAAATCACTCCCAAAGAAACTAAAATTGTAGTACTTGGATTCTTAAAAAAAATCTTCCCAAATATCAGAAACATGAATCTCTTAAATAATTTGAAGGTGAATGTTGATGGTATGGAAAGATTCAGAAATAGTGAATCTCTAAAAAACAAGGTAATTGAGAAGATAATGTAGGGTGGAGATAAGATAATGAATACTAAATTACTTTATGTGTATGGTCTCTGGTATAACCTATTGGGAATTATCTAATTTTTTGACTTTGTACTTGAGGTTACATTTAATTGAAAGGGTTATTTTATCAAAGGAAAAACTAGAAACTTATTGATGAAGGGGTGGAGAACCAAAAAAAATCTATACCAAGTGGACTACAATGAAAACACTTGTCTCCTTATTATAGATGAAATAAATAGCCTTTTTCATAGGCATGGAAATATCAATCAAAAAATCATGAAAATTTTAGAAAAGATTAAAATTGTGACTAACATTCCAAATCTGAGATGAAATAAGGATAATACGTGTGATGGCTAGGTAAGAGGGAAAATGGTGAGAAATCCTTGACATTCAAAGAATAATATGGCCTAAATCTATTATATCTGATTCACACCAATGTGTGTGGACCCATAAAAGTTCCAATAAGATGTGGTGAGAAATATTTCATCTTTTTCATTAATGTTTATAGTATAATAGGTTGTATCATGTTTGTGAAATAAAATAAATAATTGATTGAGTATGTTAAGTGGTTTCATATAAGAGGAGATAATAATACCAAGAGAATGATCAAAATCCCTTAATCTAATAATGGAATAGAGTACACCTCTCATGAGGTAGAAACTTACATGGAGAATCATGGAATTAAGCATAGAGACTCATCAATTAGAACACCATAACAAAATGGAATCATATAAAAGATAAATCAAATGGAAAACATCATAGAAAAGACATTGTTCATTGAAAGTGTAATTTATCACCACTATTGGAAGGAATTCATGAAATTGGTGGTGTAAATGAAAAATTGGTCTTTTCTAAGTCTTATAGAAAAGAATACCACATACGAGATATGGTTTAGAAGAAATACAATGTTAAAACACTTTAAGGTGTTTAGTAGCAATTGTTAAATCTAGAACAAGTAAGGAAATCAAGGTAAATATGGAGATTTAATAGATTAGGGGATATTTTTAGGTCACTCCACAAATAGTAAGGCCTATAAGTTCCTTAAAATTGGGTTTAATAATATAATGGAGAGAATTGATGAAAATATTGTTAAATAATTAGCTATAAACAGACATTGAATTCTATATTTCAAGGATAAATCTGATGAAGGAGAATAAATAGATACAAATCTCAGTGTCATATATAGTTATACATTCAAAGAAGATTCTAAAAATGAATTGGTGGATGATATTAAAGGGGATCAACCAATTACTCAACATAGAAATAGAAGTGTTAAGATAAATTATTTAAATATTATCACTGATAAATCAGTTCCAACAAAGAATTATAGGATTAGAAATGTAGATCAAAATGATCTATTAACTCAAGTGAAGCTATCCTCATTTAATGTAATAGTGAAAGATGATCCATGGATTAAGTTCATGAATAAGGATTCAAATTAAATATATAAAAATTAAACTTGGGAGCTTGTGTAGAGGCTAACAAATCACAATATCATAGGAACAAAGTGAGTATTAAAAAATAAATATGATGATAATGGAAAAGTGATCTAAAAAAATGTTAGAATATGAGTAAATTTAGAACCTACCAGATGAATGTTAATAAAATATTATTAAATCGAATTCTCAAAGAATAAGACTACACAAAACAACAAATGAGTTTTTATAATTGGGGAAGATGAATTGAAGGTGTTCAAGTTGAAGAAATATTTGTATGACTTGAAACAAGCACCTCAGACCAGGTATGCTTGGTTGGACACTTTTTTGAGGAATATGAAATTAAAAATAGGTGGATTAAATAATAATATTTATGTAAAAAAACCAAGGAATATCAGTTCATAGTGATTTTATATGTTTATGATATCATATTCTAAATAATAAAGCTAAATTCAGTGGAAAATTTTGCACAGATGATGAGCATAGAGTTTGAAATGTCAATGATCAGAGAACTAAAATATTTTCTTGGGATATAAGTCATTCAAAAAGATCTGAGGAAAAGTATTAAAATGAACTGATAAATATGTTTGAGATACATGATAGAAAACTGGTTTCAACATTAATTGTGGTTGGAACCAAGCCTAGAAAACATGAGTAAGGAAGAGTGGTTCATTCGATACTTTCTCAAAATATGACTGGAATCTTATTTTATCTCACGGAAATAAGATGGTTTTTTTCAATATATTTGGATACACACTTTTAAATTTATCCCAAGGAGTATCACCTCATGGTTTCGAAATATATCATACGGTACATTAAAGGAAGAATTGATTACACTTTATTATATTGTGTAGAGAATGATAGATATTTTTATACATAATCAGATGCATATTGGGATGAAGAAATTATGGAAAGAAAATATATTATCATAAGATAATTTTTTATTTTAATCAAATGGATTTGATTCCTTAATAAGAAACAAGAGATTATTCTCTTAGTAAAACTAAAGAGGATTAATTTCAATAATAAAATCATGTACATAATGAGTATGAATAAAATAGTAACTAATAGATCTTGGAGAAGATGTGAAGCTTCCCATGGTAGTCCAGCATGATAACCAAAGTAAAATTGAGGTAACAACTTTCATTAATAAAGAATATGGTAAAACTATAATTAACAAGTCATATTAAAATACGATTACATTGCATTAAAGATAATGTATACCAAGGAATTATCATATTGTAACATGTGGGAACCAATAAATAGGTGAAAGGAATATTTATAAAACCATTTTATACACCAATATTTGAGAATAATCCGTTGAGCCTTAGTGTTCAACCACCTATCTTAACTTAATAAGGTTTGGAAAATCCCCTCTCTATATTGAACATAATGCTTTACTTATATGTTGTATGGTTTTTCATGTGTTCATAATTTATAGGGTGTAAGAAGATAGAGAGATATAGAATACATGTGGAATTATAATTTATTAAATGTTTGATCATAAAATAAATAAAATAATGTATAAATAAACAATTTTTATTGATTTCTACAATTATATTTGACTCATTTTATCTTATAGAATCTATTAATATATATTTTCTTAGTTTTTTCACAGTGGAATTTTCAGGTGTTTTCAGATGTTATCAGAACTATAATAGGTGAAACCCTTGGAATTTTATCTAAAAAATGGGATAATTCTTATAGGGAGTAATCCATAGTGTAGGGGGAGTATGGGTGGGTGGATTAAAATCATCATATATGAAAATATTTCAAGAAGAAAAATATAGGAACATATAAATAATTGATAAAAAATAAAAAGGGGGAATATTTAAACCACATGTTATAATGTTGAATTTTTTTCAACTAGAAGTTTAGGAGATGATTGGATAATGTTGACATATGTTTGGAGAATTCTGAGATATGGTAGGAGTAAGCTGAGGTTAATTCAGATCTATAAGTTTTTGAATTTGAATATTTTATAAAAATGGTAAAGTCTTGTTTGTAAAGGTAGTTGAAGTGATGTGAAAAATTAATTACTTGATACATAAAATTCATTTTCATGATACTTAAGGTACATATTTTGGAAACATAAGGGTTTCCATAATGTTGAGAAGATTTTAGAAAATGAGACAAAGGAAAAAACCCTAGGCCAATATGTAATGGTAACCAACATAATATGTAAAGGTTAAACAATACATACGTAAGATTCGGTCTATGAAATTAAGAAATTTGGAAATTAAAAACTAGGACCCATAAAAAAGAGTTACCTTTCAAAGAAAATAGGATATGTAAAAATAATATAGCCAATAAATAAAGTTAATCGTTCTACCTTTTGGAAAAATAGAAAAGTATTAAATTGCATTGTGATACATAAAGTTAACCAGGAAAATATGTAAGGATCATTTCCACAACAAAGGGCTGATACATAAGGGTTACTTCTATGAAAAAGGGGTGATGTGTAAGGTTTATTTGCATGAAAAATGGGTGATAAATATGGTTAATTTACACAAAAATGGGTAATATGTGCGGGTCATTTCCATGAAAAATGGGTGATATGTAAGGTTCATTTTTATGATAAAGGATAAATACATAAAAGTCATTTACTTTACTATTTGAGGTGAATATTCATCATAAAGGAAACATGTAAGGGTCATTTTGGAATAATTCATCGGCCAGCTACAGATTATGATGTACATTATCAATCATAAAATTTGATTGATAATGTGACCTTTCATGGAATTTTTCACACTATGATGCATGGAATCACACTAAATTTAAAGTTAAAGAACAAATAGAAAGTGAATCTTATGGATTTTTTGGAAGTTTTAATGAAATAAACCCTAATAATTGAAGAAGAACTTGGTAAAGAAAAGTCTAGTAATTATAGAGAGTTTTTTAATAATTAAATGAGTCGTATATCATGGGGGAAGATTCATGTGATTACTTTGAGAATTAGGTATTGATAAAATAATGGTTCCTGATATTACATAGATAATATTAACATAGATCTAGGAATTTATAAAAAGGGAAGGAAAAAAGATGAGGAGATAGCACTTGACACTACTACTATCTAAAATCTATGAGTTGAAGATGGATGAAGAGGATGGGGACAACTATGATAAGATCTATTGAAGATCCGGAATTGTAATAGGAGATGATACACAATTAAAACACCCTTATTTGTCAGCTATTTATCTTTTATAAAGAATCATTATGAGAGATTATTACATCACATTTTTGTGTATCCTTTATCTCAAAGTAGTGTGTGGAGAGACAAGATGGGGAGTGTCTCTAGGATCGATAATGTATCCTTTATAAACTTTTGTAACAAAAATAGTGAGTAGTGTTATCCCATGGCATGTTAATATAATTTAAATGTATGCTCCTTAGATTATCCCATTGTGGTGAACCAATAAAAATCATCATGTCCCTATATTTAATTTTTGAATCAGGATATTGTGTGCACCTGGAGAGTGACAAGGTCAAGGTATTATTTCTAACATGAGAACAATATCCAATGAAAGATAAGAATAATTGAACACCTAAAATCACACCCACTCTTAGGGTGTATTGTGCCATTAGTTATAGTATTGGTTAAGACTCAACCAATAACATGATCAAAAATATACCCAACCACACCTGATTTACTAAGACTCAAGTCTAGTGTAACAAAGATATAAAAGTATAAATTTTATCATGCTAGGTATCTTTCCAACCTCAGGTAAAGGGATTCAATATGAAACATGTTCACCTAGTATAACAAATACATAGTTTATAAAACTCCATGTTGTATACATGGTGGTTAATCTAGCACAAAAAAAACATTTTTTGTCTTATAATTATATTTCATGTATTTATATAAAATTATACCCACACTAGACTTTACATTTCATCACAACCTATAATAATCCATGAAAATAATTGATTAGAGATAACTTAAATTCACTTTTAAAGGTCAATTATTATTTCACTTCATTAAATATATGTAGTAAATATGAAATAATGATAAAGTAAAAAATATCACTATATAAAACATGATATATTTTATATCATTAAAATATTTTAAGAATACAAAAAAACATAAATAAGATACCATCTAATAATATCCTATATGGTGGCTCACTAGAGAGGCCTTAGGTTCACAACACTTTTAAAGTGTTATTAAACTCATTACATTTTTATGTAATTATTTCCATATCTCTATGTTTCCATATAATAAAACCCTCCCATTAAAATCTTTAGTAAGTAAAATCTATGAAGAAAGTATGTTTGAATAATGGTGAGACCTAGAAATTATATTCTTAATTTTTAACTCTTTTAAGGAAATATTCGAACTCCTTAACTTTACAACATTAGATTTTACAATGTTAATAACTTTTTTTTCTTCTTATAACTATTTATATGTTTATCATTATCATCATTCTTAAAAAATTTCCATGATTTTTTTTCTTTGAGATCATTTTGATAAAAAAAATATAACTCTTTAAATTTTTCTTTACCGACAAATCTTAAAATAATTTAGGATATAAAGTGATATTCACTTTATTATAGTAACTAAATATAAATATTTACATTTGTTTTACTGATACACCCTAAAATATTTTAGAATATTAAGTAAAATTAATTTTATATTTTGACTAGTATAATACTTTATTTGTTATACTTTAAACTTCTCTAAGTCTAAACAGACTTCCAATAGCCTCTTAGACATTATATTCTCTTCATAATATAATTTCATGATACAAAAACCCCTTTGTATATAGAAAATAACATGTATTTATTATTAGTGGTAATAAATAAGAAATAAAGTATTATATATATATATAATATATTGTATTTTAGATGTTTGGAGTGTTATTCTAAAAGAATATCATATTATTTAAAATATACCATTGAAGGGTGGTGGGATAAAATTCCTTATATTTTAACAAATATCTTGGATAAACTCTTTTATCTCAAATAAAACTCATTTTATCTTAATATTTTATTAAAAACATGTTATAGTGTTTGATGAATCATAAACCATGTGTATTATCTCACTTTATTCATAAAAAATATTTGTTAACAAATAACTTCTCATATCACATATGAGAGATGGTATAACCATACAAATACTTTATTTAGATCCATTAGAGCTTGAAATATTCCTTTTTATTCAACTTCATGATTCTACAACCATTTTCTTCATCATTTAAATAAAAACTGCATGCTTTATTGATCTTTGACTTGATTTTGAACTCCTATATATTTATAACTTTTTTAAATTATACATTTGTAATCATGTATGTTACAAAATTGAAGAATTGATTCTATAACACTGATACTTGACATGAAAAATACATATAATTTCTAAAATACCTTTAGGTATCCTAGATAAACTATCTTATGGAAACATTTCCCCTTTATCATGGATCCTATTTTAGGTTTCAATGACTAAGGTTGTTTATTAGACAAATCTGATCTTCTTTTTTGGAATAAAATTTTACACTTTTTATACTCTTAACATAGTACTAGAACCTAGAAATCATAGTGTTCATATATCCTCAAAAAATTTAGAATATAGTGTATACTTTTATTGAATTTATTCACATTATTATAACATTTCCAAAAATGATTCTAGAATGAATTTCATAGCCAGATCATGCCTTAATGGATACTTTTAGTCTCCCTAAGCCACTATAACACTCAATCACATTGAGTACATGAGTGGATACTAAAGTTACATTGTACATCTTTTATTTAAACAATTCCCTTGAAAACATAATTTAATTCATTTATGTTTATTGTATACATCTAAATTCACTTGTTGAATAACTTCAACATTAGGTTACTCAGGAAGGTGTTACTCTAACACATATAATTTTCCTTCTTTTTTAAGGATGATTCTTAAGCTTCTAAACTAATCTATTAAATTAATTTCATTAATTTTTACTTCCATTAATTGATCTCAAAGTCAATTTTGATAATAATGATTATGATTATGTAATTTAATCTATAATAGAATCTTTTATTAGAATATTATAATGTTTTATTATCATTTAATAAGGCCTTTTATTAAATGTGCTCCCAATAAAATGATGACCCATTTTAAAAATAGTATACCAATTAGTGGGACAAGATACATATTTCACTAATATTTGAGTTTATTTATTATTTCTCCCATCACTTATCTATTTAGGTAGGTTTTCATACTAATTATATCATATATGACTCTTGGATAGTTGAGCAGAAAACTCATTTCCCAATCCATCAATGGATAAACTTAAGTCTATTACAATGGTATCCTAATATTATTAAGGTTTTCTAGATTTTTTTAACCCAAATAAAACACCAAAAATGGTCACCTAATCCTATTAGGGCCACCTATTACTTTCTTTCCTTAAGAAAATTTAGGGGTAACCAGCTTTAACATGGCCTGCCTAATTTAATGATCGAGATCTTGATAAGTGTTTTCTTTAAAAGGAATCAAACACTTAGTATTTTTAAAGGGTATTTATCATCCCACCATATTATCTCCAAGTATTCCCTTCACATGTATGCAATTATAACTATTTGGTTTGGGATCATTATTCCTTCCACCAAATCAATATGGTTAAATCGTATTTATGTGTAACTATTTGCATAATTGATAAACAAGAAAAAATGAAGGTGGAATTAACTTAACTAGTTATCATACCTAGCATGTAAATAATTCATTTATGATCATTTATAGAAGTAATTTAACACTTTAAATTAAAACATACAACACAATTCATAATATAAGAATTACAGATATGAATAAAGTAGAGAATAATACTAAATAGATGAAAAAATCTTATATTTAAGTTAGTGATAAGAAAATTATAGATAATGAAATTATAAACACTTAATAATTTATCCATAAATTATGAAAATTCAATAATTAAACAAATATAAACACTTTATATTTATTTATAATATGAAATCCTTCATATTTTTGCTTATATGGAATTTAACTTAAATATAAAATATTTCAAATATAAAAATTATATATATATGAACTATTTATATATTATATAAACATTTGAAATATTATATATTTAATAATATTTAAAACATGATCATATCAATGATAAAAACTCTTTTTTATATGGTATGGATAATTTCCTTAAATAAGACCCTTAATTTGAACAATTCATAATTCAATATAAACTTCTTTATATTTATTCTTATTTTGAAATTTATAAAAACTCCATAAGTTACCCTTATAATTTCTATAAAAACTTTTTATATCAAAATTATAATTCATGACATATAATTTCAAAATTTATTTAATATTAACAATTAATATTTTGTATATTTATTCATTAATTTTTTTATAAACATTTAATAATTAATTTATTTATAAACACTCTATAAATTAAAAAATATCTCAAAATAGATTTTTTTATAATTTATAAAAAAATTATAAATTATATAATTTAATTTATAATTGAACATTTAGAAAAATTAAATTTTTCTATATGTTAGATTTAATAATATGTATATATCATAATCTATGATATAGTATCATTTCTTATGATAGGGTGTTGCAGTTTACAATTGATAGTGGGAAAATATAAATTGTATTATACATTAGATAACCATGACTTATGATATCACCTTCAGTAGCTTTCAGTTGTATTTTACGACATGCATCAATATCTCTAAAGCGATACGATACTCTATTTTTTAGCATAGAAATAACACTATCATTGGTTATGATACAATATATCATACATTATAATATAGTAAAAAATGGAGGACTGATGTTGTATCACATATTTTGATATATCATATCATATTAGGCAATCTTATCTCATCTTATAATATCAAATATCATAATACTAACCAAAATTAAAATTTCTATATTATTTTTTTATGATATAGAATATGATCTGATAAAAAATATCAAATTTTTTCATTTAAAACATGATTTTGTGAATTAAGAATCATGTTAAATATCTGATAGAAACAAAGTGTTTTTAAGGATTTAATAACACTTATTCAATGCATTTAAAGATATTATAAACCTCAAATCCAAGATCATTGTGGTATATAAAACCAAAACCATGTATAAACTAAATGATGAACATGTACCTTACTCTGATGATAGCATTGGATATTTTCTTTAATCATATTTTTGATGAAAATATTTTAAAAGCAATCTTTAGGTTCCTTCCTCTATGGTGTATCTTCAAGCCAACTTAATCACCTGATATTTAGGTGGGACCCTCCTTATAGCCATGATATGCTAGTATCTATCAAGGAAAATGAAGAAAGATAAAGAGGGATTTAGAAGATTTTATAAGAGTCATAAAAAATCCCAAAAACCAATATCAATGGTTTCATCCTCCTTATATATCCTTTTGTGTGTATATTTATATTAATGGCCTTAAATCCCAGCTTGAAAAAACATGGTCAGGTCAGGCCTAGGATCATTCAGGTCAAGATCAAACCATTGTGTTTTATCACAAGCCCTACTCTAAAGGCCAATTGGTCATTCATTCTTGGAAATATGTCCCCAAACCTACCCAATTTAGCTCGACTCAACCTAAAAAACCCAAAAAAATCCTTGAAACTTGTGATGGGGAAGGATTGAACCCCCTACCTATGGCTTATAAGGCTTCACTTGGGACAAAACATTATTATATGCTTATTTATCCCTTGGTTTTCTCCTTGGGTACCCATGAATTTACTCATACATTATGAAACATACAAGTAAATGACATATAGTTAAAATGATTGTATCCTTTAGCTGGGTATTCTACCTAATGTTTAATCATATGAAATGTTATATTTAATAATATTTATTTTTGAAATATTCTCAAACATTAACACTTAATGTTCCAATTCAATGATTAATAATAGAACTCTATATGAATCGTACACTATGATTAGCACATATATCATAGAATTATGATTTATCTATGTTGTATTCTACATTTGTGTTAGTTCCAAGTAAGGTAAATACTATGAGAGGTGGGGTGGATCATGGTATGCCGATCACTTGAAACAAGAATTTCTAATAATATTATTATACTATCAATAGTAACACATATCTCCCTTATAATATATATGAATCAGTAAAGAAAATAAATAAGGGAATAAGAAATTTTACTTGGTTCACCAAAACAAGTCTAATCCAAGGATCATGCAATGATGATGTGTCAATGTACCAGAATCACTATGATCACTACTTGTTTCTTTAAATTTAGAGTGTTTTCACTGAACCTCCAAGTGTGAAACCTTTACAGAGTAGAGAACTCACTACTCTCAATCACTCAGAAATCCCACTTCTCCTCTAAGTGAGCCATCTCAATCTTCACAAACCAATAATGAGATTACATCAACAATTTTTTATTAATTATCTCTACCTTCATCCATGTGATGAACTCTATAAACCTCAAATGAGATAGCCTCTTGGATCACCCTTTTTTCCTTAATAAATTTTTATCAACGATCTAGAATTAGTATAATTCTCTTGTTTTATCCATGATCCTTCATCTTATTTGTAATAAATATATCTCTCTACTATTTTAAGAATCTATAGGTTTCCCTGCTGATTTATTTTCAATTTGACCTGATTAAAATGGGAAAAAATTCTAAAAACCTCTTTCAAAACTGATCCAAATTTTCCCATTAAAATCCATGATTTATTTCTTGAATGATAAGATATTTGAATATGGAAATATATTTAATTCACTCCTTCACAGTTTGAGAACTAACATCAAAGCATGATCCTCATTCCTTTTTGAAACCATGAATCCAAACTACTACCTTCATAGGAACCTCCACAGTGTGACACTATTATTTTCATTGTATAATCAAGAACCTTCAAATTGCATGTGTCACCCTCCATAAAATACATTATGGTCAAAAAAATCAGGATTCTTCTTTGACTAGAACACTATAGCATAACTCTTCTCATCATGGAATGAAAAGATTTAAATAAGAAGAACCACTAAAATCCATCTAAAACTCTTCACAAAATGGCCATCCTTATCACGAAAAGGTTGAGATAGTATGAAATAAAGGTAAAATAAATATCATTATTTATCAAGTATTTAGCCAAGGAAACCCTTATATATCCTCCCCTGAGAACCCTTATGTATCGCAGATAAAATATTAAATATAGAAAATTTTATGTATAGAAATTTTCAATTTTACTTGTAATATACAACTCCACTCATGGAGTGACACCAACTTCCATGGAATAAAGAATTAGTTAGCTTTAAAAAAATAAAACCTAACTTTTATAGGGTCCCCTTTATAATGTAAACCACTCCCCATAGTACCTCTAAAATATATTATCCTGACATATCCTACTTATGACGTGGACTAGGAAATCATATCATGATTTATTTCCTATATAAAAAATGGCTATATCTACTTTCAACTTCTTCCAAAACTCTTCCAGCCTTTATGTTTTAATTTCTTCATGAATTTTTAATCTACTTTGGAAGTCCCTTTAATATAATTTTCAATAAACATAACCCAAAAAACCTCCAAGGGTATTTTTATAACAATATACCCTTATGTTTATTGATAACTCCTTTAGAACCTATTCAACATAATTAACTAGAAACATATTCTAAATCCTCTTTACTTCTGATATTATATCAATGGTTTACTAATAATCAACTCTAATCCCACATGAGTTAAGCTCGTTGTCATAAACATGAGTTAAATAAAAATTTACTCATTAAATTGATTTTTTGATCTTAATTCACTTCAATACTCTAAAAAAACATCTCCCATGAATAATCAAGTCCCCCCCCCCCCCAGTTTTATCATGGGATACCCCCCCTTCTAATCATGGTAAACTTCTCCCAAGAAACACATAGAAAACTTCTCCCCCCTTTTTAACAAACCCAAATAAAACTTCTCTAAAATTTCAAAAGTGAGGGTCATAAATCCAAACAATTAATTCAAGAGAACCACCATACCTTGATATAATTAGAAAATTCCATTAGGTATTGGGGTTACCTTATCTAAATCATCTAGTTGTATGGATATTGTTAGACTCCAAGATCCAATTGATGCCTCTCAAAATTGGAATTATGTGGTGTATTTATCATGATGTTTGTAACCTGATTCAATGTTGACATGTACACCAACTACATGATCCATTGTTCAACCTCCTCCTTGATGAAATGATAATTTATATTTATGTGATTTATCCTTGTTTAGTGGACAATATTTTTTATAATATTTATAACAATAAAGTTATCACACCGAATTTCAATAGGATATTTCACATCAACTTCAATATCTTCAAGTTATTACTTCATCCAAAACAATTGAGTACATGATTGAGTAGCCACAATATACTCAAATTATATAGTACTTAGTGAAATAAAATATTTATTATTTCTCATTTAAGAAATATATCAACCTTCAAGATGTAATTCACCACCTAATGTCAACTTATGATCATCCACTAAACCAATCCAATCTACATCTGTGTATCCCAGTCACTCCTATCGTGATGTTTCCATTGGGTCCCAAATGGATACAAAAAGATAAAAGTGGGGGTGAAATTTCTAACATAAAAAATCAGATTAATTTAAAAAAATTACATAATTTAGTGGATAATAATTATAATCAATTTTCATATAAAAAATAAGCATAGAGTGTGTGAGAGTGTAAACAAAATAATAAAGTACAAAATAAATTGAAAGGATTTTTATAGTATTTATTATCACAAAGATATTATGTCTACTCTTCACACCCCTATACTCCTTAAGATTTATGGTAAACACTAAATTGAACTCACTTTTGAAGGAGAGTGAAAACTCTTTGTAACATTCTATTTTCAACCTAGGATGCACAAACCCAAACCCATGCCTTTTTCAAACCTAAAGGAACCAAAACCAAAACCTTCCTCTTAAAGTGAAGGAAGATCCAACCTTTACCTTTTTAGGATCATCCAGAACCTATGTACATACTTTTTTATATTATCACAACCAACACATAACTTATAGAGGAGGTATAACTGTGCATTAGTAACCTGCTAAAAACATAAAAGTGTAATACAATACATCACAAAGAAAGAAAAAAACAATTAAACCAATGAAATATTGTAGGATATATTATTGGTGTAGAAATATTATTCTCTGAACATTCACATCTAATGTAGAATAATGAAACCTAGGTTATCCAATAAGATAGTATGTAAAAAATGAGGTTCTATAAAAATTTTATCACTTTTTTATTCTATATGGGTCATGTGTGGTTACACTACCCAAATTAATAAACATTTATAAAAGTAATAGAAATGGTTATTTTCTTCTTGACCAATATCCATTAATTTTATTTGAAATTAATCTTCACATGGTATGTCTCCTAAATTATCTCAACATCATAAAAAATAATAGTTAGAATATTTCATGTCAATATTTAAACCAGTATTAAATCCTCCATAATAATCAACATTACTCACTTTAACTAATCTCTACAATCACATGAAAATATTATCTTTGAAATTATAACCATTTTAAATTTTAATACCATAATCCATATTATAATTTTTATCATATGATTGATAATCTTATCATATAAGAGGGTAGATAATTATATATGTAGCTTCATGTGTAAAACTAATCTCCTTTTCTTCTAAAATTAACTTCTAAAACCTTAATTTTTTATCAATACATAAGATTAATATTCTTATACGTAAAGTTCTATCACTTTTATAAAATATATGAACTCTCAATACATTAGTTTATTTCTTATAAATCCTTAACTTAAAAAACCTTTTGAATTTATATTCCAAAACCTTCTAACTTTAATATGTAAAAGTTATTTTTCAATACATAATAGTATTTAATTTAGAAAAATTTCCAAGTGTTATCCTATGTAAGAGTCATATTTAATATGTAAGAGTAAATTGTTACTTACATTGTAATTCATAAGAGTAATAAATTCAATATGTAAGTTTCAAATTTATATTTCATTGGGATACATGAAGGTTACATAATTATCCAAATTATAGACTTTTCTAATATGTAAAGGTAACATACTAAACCAATATTCCAACAACCCAATAAGTAAAGGTAATTTACAAAGATATAATCAATATTTAAGAGTTGTTTCTTAATACATAAATTTATTGTACTTAACAAAATTCTTAAACATGAAATATTAGAAAATAATAATAACTAGAAATAATATATAATACATAAGAGTGGAATGAAGAGATCATAATAATAAATAATGAGAAAATAATAAAAGATGATATAGTTAAGTAGTTATAAAAACATAAAAAACAAAGGTAAAGGATTCAATCAACATTCTACCCATTTTTAAGATTAAAAATCTTGAATAACTCAGAAATATATCCCCCATTTTGTAAGATCAAAAATATAATACAATATCGAGTAGTTTATACAAATTTTTAAATAATAGTAAATAACAAAAGTATAAATTATGAGGGGAAAAAATATAAAAATAAATAATATCCCCCTATATTTAAATAATAAATCACATAGAAATAATGATATTAATTAAATAGTGAATAAGAATGCTTGAACATTGATAAATCTTAACATATAATACACATCATTCTCAAGAAAAATTAAAATAATAACTCCTACTAAACTCATGAAAAACAAAAAATATATTCCAATTGTTAAACAAAATTATAAATTTTTAAAAATAGTAAAATATCCCCATTAATCCAATATTTATTTTCTTAAAATGAATAGATCGTTAGTATGTAATTTAATAACTCCTGTAAAAAAACAACAAGGATTCATGAAATAGTTAATGATATTCAATGAATTATTATTTTTCAAAGAATTAAAATTAAAAAACAGTTAATCACATTCCAATAAACTAGATAATAAAAAAATAAATATATACTCACTGGATATAAAAAATATTTTATATATAAACTCATTCCAGTATATCATAAAATAAACTATAAAGGGTATGCATGATGGCCATACAAAATATATCATCTGGATAAGTAGAGTGGTTTAGGTTTCCAGGAAATATTCACGGTTCGTTCAGGAACCCAAACTAAGTGAAGTTTTTTAACATTTGAACTCATTTAAGATGTATTAGTACATTCATTATTGAACCCAACTAACTATTTAAATATTTCACAACATTAATAATCATAATGACCATACAAGACAAATTTAAAACAATTAACATTATAATAACAAACCTTTCTCTTACTTGTATCATATTATTTCTTAAAATAAATACGGTAACCAAAGTTTACCTTTGAAATAATCTTATCAAGAATTGGATTTCTCGTATAGTCTCTTTCTTATGTAATTTTCACTAATTTACTTCTCATATTTTATTTTTCTTTTATAATAGATTCTTGATCACTATAAACTTTCTTATGGATAAAGGAAGTAGTGTTTTTAAAATTTTATTTTCTTTCAATCACTTAGAAATATTATCTAACATAACATTGATTTTATTTCTTTCCCCTTCACCGTTCTTGGAAATAAAATCTTCCAACTTCTCATTCTCCTCCTTTAAACTTTTATTATCTTATCTAAGCTTAAAAACTTTAGAATCAACTTAATTTTTATCCTTTATAATTTTCATGTTATCCTTCTTCAGTTTCATGTAGGAATATCTAATAATGACTACACTATCTTATAACTCATCAAACTTATTTTCTAACTCTTTAATAGTAGGCTTATTGCATCCAAAATAAATTTTAGGATAAGAATATTATGTACATGAGGTATAATATGGAGATGTTATATCAATAGGTTTATGCATGAATCGTAGATTACCATAATATTTCTTCACTTTATATAATGAACCAGAAGAATTAGAACAATTTTAATTGTTCCTTCAATATATTATCCTATTTACATTATTTATAGGATATTTTAGCCTCAATTTTATAGGTTTTATACATTCATATCATATAAGTTCTCTTGATTCAAAATGGTTTATAAAATTTCCTATGATTACTTTCCTAGAATCATTGTCTTATAAACTTCTTATCTATCCAACCATTAAAAAACAAAATATCTCCCATTGATTTTTATAGCCTAGTGAAAATTAGTAGATCTAAAAAATAGATATAAATAATAAATTTAGAAAAGAATCAAAAAAATCAGAGATCCAAAGTGTTAGATAAATTCATACTTTAATTGTAATATATAAGAGTAATAACTCTAATATATAAGAGTCAAATAAATATGTCACTATAATAATTAAAGTTAATATATTTTTATTCAAGGTTATTGGGGTATATGTATAATGAAACACACACATGCCACACACTCATAGGCTAAATGGGTAGGTTATATCCCCCCCCAAGGGATAAACTACCAATTAAGATCTTATTATTAAGATCGTAGGGCCCATACATATCATACCAAAATTCCCACATCAAATGACCCAACAAATTATTATAGTGCCCCATCGAACTGTGTTGTCTTCGTCATTATCCTTTACGTCATCATGGTTGTCGCTGGTTGCACTGCATGTGCCTGCACCCTGTCGCACACCTTTCAATTGTGCCTTGCATCTTTCCATTGTTTCCACGCACTAGAGACCACCTTTGCACCCAGATTGGATGACCACAATAACCCCATCCATCACATGGGTGTCAACCTATTCCAAGGCATGCATCTTCAATCACGCCTCAACTATAGATCAGGTCACCCCTCGAAATCGAGCATCTGCCACCCATCCTGAAATCCAGAATCTCGAGCACCATCTAAGAACATCTACACCACATCGTTATCCCTTACCGTCACTAGGGAATCCACAATCAACCCCTTCAATCACCGAGGCATCCATGATAAACCCATTTTGTCACTGAGGCATCCACAATCCCCCAAAAAATGATTTTATCCCTGTTCAGACTGCCACAATGTCAGGTTACCATGTTCCAACACATAATAATAGACATTAATAAAACCCCCACAAATGGGGAAATGAACGGGATTTTATCCCATGACTTGAGATGTATCAGGGAGAAGTAGATCCAACTATTCATCTAGAAAACACAATGTCGGTTCATGTCTCTATTATTAATAGTAGTCTTCTAATTATATTCCTATATTCTATTAGATTGGCCTTTTTTCATTTTCATCTCTTGATAACTTCATATATGTAGCTACCATTGTTATAGTCTCATTGTAATCCTCCATTATAATCCTATTAAGTATTTATTTTACATATTTTGATTGATAAATAAATGTTCCATGACTTCCTTGAGTCACTTATAATCTAAGTAAAAATGGTAACTCTCCAATCAGGGACATATTAAACTTGCACCTCATACATCCTACAAAAACCTTGTATTGTGTTCCATATAATCCTACAAAAATTATCATATACACATAAATTATTACCAATATCCTTTGATCATTCTCTTTATTTATGTAGAAATTAGGATCAACTCCACCACACTGAAAGCCAAGAATTCTCAAGTATTGATCAATCCTAAAATACTACTCTCTAAGTGCATGCTTCACCCCCCAAATAATTAATTCTTAAACCAAAATCATTTACTTTCATGTTCATATATAAATAAAAAATCTTGTTGCTTGATTTACACTTCATTATCAAGGACTTTGTTAAGTAATTTTGATTTTATTTCCCTTTGGTAAACCTTGAATATTCTTTTCACTGAAATTTCCAAAAATAGTAGAATAGTTTCAAACTGGTATATGGGGGGAAATTTTTCATCAATTTAAATTAATTTTATTTATTAATATCCATTTCACACCATTTTTACCTTATTCTAAGTAAAATTTTCATCTTCATTGAGTTTTTTGTATAATTCCCACTTACTTCTGAAGACATTTTTTTAAAAAATAATTTCCCATATTTAATTTTTCTCAATTTTTTCAAGCTCTTCATGCATCAGTTTAACCCAATTTTCATATTTGGTATATTATTCAAATAAATTAGGCTCGACTTTAGATAAGTGATAGTGATATTCTATAGTCTTTAACCTCTATGTTTGTTTCGAGGTTTTATAATCACCAAAAATATTTTCTTCATTGATTTCATCCCTATTACTTGACTTATTTGCAGTTTCTGAACTAGCTTTAATTTTCCCAATAATTAGTGTATTATTTTTAATCTAATTCATCCCAATATCCCACCCCCAAGATTCTCACTTAATCGCCACTTTCCTCTATAATTTTATCATTGTTTTGTTGTGAAAACTACTCACTGGATAAAGAGTTCTACTCATTTTCTATGATAGTGATGTCTTAAATTTAAATGATTTTACAAGCATTTTGTCATAACATTTTTATTATTTCCTTTTGGATAAGTATATAATAAAAATATTTTCATCCTCACAAACATTAAACTTGTTTTTCTTCTTATTATTAAGATTTAAACACTCACTTCCAAAAATTTGAAAGTATTTCAATGTCAACTTCTTCTTATACCATATCTCATAGGGTGTCTTCTCTTCATTAGGATATAACAAAACTCTATTAGATATATGTAATGTTGTAAGTAATAATTCCTTAAAATATAACTTTAGTATATTTTTATCAATGAGGATCATCTGGTCCATGTTGTTAATGATCATGTCCCTACTCTCAATGATAATATTTTATTGAGAATTACTCACTGTTGAAACTTGGTGTCTTATCTCATGATTCTTGAGATATTATTCCACCTGATTGTTAGTGAATTTCATGACATTATTATTCATGAATTTATGAATTTTCATTATGAGAATCTTCTCTTCCAATTTCCAACAACATTTAATACACTTAAAAACTTCATATTTTTAAAAGATCAACATTAGCCATTCCATCCTACAGTAATTTTTGATGAATAGTAGTACTTTTTTTTCAACCATGTAATTAGATTACTTATCCCCAAACATAAATATACACCAACTCAAGAAACAAATTGATTTCTTGTCCTTCATCTTGTAAATATACTAAATGATTTTACATTTTTGACAAGTATCATAGGTTTGAGTATGATCACATGATAGGTTAGGGATATTAAAAGCTCTTTAATACTTCACCAAACCTACCAAGGAATTTTGATTCAAGTGGATAATCTATTTTTGTCGTAACATGTTATCTTATTCCTTGGTTAAAAAATGCATATCTTCTTCTCCACTAATGAGATATAGATTCTCCATTATACACTTTACTTAAATCACAATTATACCATCTCTTACTTTGATAATGAAATATTTCTTTTTGAAATTAACTACATTCCCCAAGTCACCTAATTTTCTTACACTTAGAAAATTATGACCAAGCACTTTAACCACCAATAAATTCATGTGCCTCAAGTATTTTCCAATGATTTTTGATTTTCTAGAGCTAATAATCTTCAAACCTTCATCCTTTCAAAAGTGAACAACACCTTAATTTTTATACTTGATGCCTATGATGAGATCATTGTTTCTCATCATATGGGATGTGTATACACTGAAAAGGATCCACACTATAGTCTGATATATTACTTTCAAATAATTTTATAATACATTCACCTTCTCAGATTTTTTTTCCAGGCCCATGTTCTATACTTATCTTCCTTTTTTAGTGAATGAGATTGTTCCACCTCCAAATCCATTGGATCTTCCTCATCTCACAGTACTACAAAATGATTATGAGTTTTCATCTAACTTGATGATGCTTCTAGCTACCTATATGTCCATTTATGTATATCCTTTAGCACATATATTTATACTATTGATAATATATTCAAAACTTTTTTCTATATACTTTACACCAAAAACAATAGTTGTTAAAAACATGTTGAGTGTAGTAATTTCTACATGTATGTTTTTGTTTCTCTTGTACCTTGAAAATCCCTTTTTCTATGGAACACAAATATTTTTTATGACCCATCTTTCCACAATAATTACATTGGATTTATGGTCTATTATTTCATGTCTTTTCTACTCTTCCAATAGTTTCTTGGGCCTTTTGTGGACCATAAAAATCAACCTTCTTATGTGGTGTGGGTTCTTTATTATTTGACATCAACTACCACTACATTTTTCGTATAATAAAAGACCTCAATAGATTTTATTTTATTTTTTGAAACATTATACTTGTGTAAAAAAATTGAATTTTTTTACTCCTTGTGGTCCTCCTTAGATTCTCCATCAACTTGTACACTCTAACTTCTTAATGTCATGTTGGGAGTTAGAAGTCTTTCTTAATTACCAGGATTTAATTGCATCTTCATAACTTTTTATTTGATATCCTAAACCCTTTTGATATGATATTTAATAGAATTTATCAAACTGTTGATAATTTGAGAGTGATCCAAAATTTTAAGTTTGAGTGAAATTTCCTTCTCCAAGTTTCTAGGATTTCCAAATTTAGATCATTCAATTTCAACCTTAAACTTGTATTTTTTTTTTCTTATTCATATTTTTGTATATAATGTTTAGGATTATATAACACTCCATTTCCTTTTTTGTCTCTTTAAAAAAATATTCAAGATAAGATTCTAGTTAAACCTTGATATTTACTCTTTCTTCAACTTCAAAGATTTCATCATCGTTTTCCTCTGATTTTTGTTTTTATATGATAGTCATAATGGCTTCCTCATTGATTTCCTTGTAGTCATCAATTTATTCCACTTTAATTTATTCTAATATAACATATTCTTGTGAAATAAAGTTCTAACTTTTAAATAATTTCTTTTATGAATTCATCTTTCCTTTCACACCCTTTATTATTTCCTTCTAGGTTCTTCGTCTTTATAATTATTTCAAAATTTATTTAGATAACTTGTAGTGAAATGCCCAAATTTTCCACACTA